>JAMWYP010000019.1:938081-3635581 GCA_025563575.1 Acacia pycnantha
AATGAAAGGCCCAAAGCCCAAATAAGCTTAAAAGTCATTATTTATTAACTAAAGAGTCCTAAATTATTAATCAAGAGTACTAAAGAAGTGTATGAAATATTCAATTATCAAATTCCCCCACACTTATCTTTTTGCACTCGTGAGCAAAATTCAAAGAAAAAGACTAAAAGGAAATACTCTTCTTTCCTAACAATTGCTAACAATGCAAAAACCAAACAAGGGACACAAAGCTTCAAAAGACCAATCATTCAAGACCAAAATCCTTTCATCTCAAATTAAAAATCATGGCAATCTCAATCAATGATGCTAACCACAAAAGATGGTCTCTCAAAGGATCCTCTCAATTAATCTCTCAAGTGTATAGGGTAAATTAGGGTATTGCTCAAATTCTACTCAAGAAAATTGTTCTACCATAAGCTTGATCTATTTATACGTCTCCACTACTCATAACACATGCATGCACAAATCAAGAGAGATTGTTATTAAAGGTTGTAATTGGGCTAGGGTGAAGGTAGGTAATAGTATGGAATGAGAGGCTAAGCACCAAAGAAATTAAAAAGAGCACTAATTAACACAATTATTCTTTATGTATGGAAACCTTTTTTTTTCATATATCTCCTTTCTTTCTTTCTATGCATTTTTCTTTCTTTCTTTCTTTTCTCTTTTCTGCTTTTCTTTCTTTCTATGTGTTTTCTTTTCTTTCTTTCTTTCTTTCTTTTTTTAATAATCATAATGACAAAATCAAATATCTTCCCCCCACACTTAAACTGTTGCACTCCTGAGCAACCCCCACACTTAAACACAAAACTAAGGTGAAACCAATGCTCAATAAATTTCCAAGGTGCGGGATAAAATGGTTTTACGCTTAAGCTTGTTAATGTGGTTTAGAAAACAAAAAAAAGAGAGTCAAAAAGGCACAAAGGGGCTAACAAAGGAAACATAATGCAAGGGAAAGCTATTTGGCCAAAGTGGGCAAATTAAAAGAAAGAAAACAAGCTTCCATCATATTCATGCACGTAAGTGAAAAATGTAGTTTCAAAAAGAAAATGAGCAAGTTCTAGAGAACACAAATCATGAGCAGATGCACACATGAAAGAAAGAATGGTAAAAGATGAATTCCATTCATGCAGGCTCAAAACCTCATAAGGTCAATACCAACTTAAGCAATCAACATCACCAAATCAACTATAAAGACATGTAATCGAAGAGTCAAGAATTTCAGACCAAACAGAATGATCCATTAAAATCAAAATAGTACCCGGATAATTATTTATCTGAAATATTATATTTTGAAAATAGTACCTATTGGAAATAGGTGAATATGTGGTCTCAAAACTAGTGTAGTATTTATCTTATTTTTCTAAGGTAATTTCTCTTGAAATTAAAAGGGATAAAGTGCCAAAAATCCCTAAATGCAATTATGGGTCATAAAATACCCTGAGAATATTATGATAAATCCTAAAAGGCAATTAAATATTTATTAAAAATAGGAAAGTATGTTGTCTCTAATTTAGATAATTTATGGGAATATTTTCCTTGGAAAATAATGAGGCAAAATTTAATATTATTTTGGGGAACATAAGTTGCCCATGATTGTTAAAATAATACATGGAGCATAAATTATCAATGTCAGTGCAATAGTTGTGAGAAAAAAATTAATCTTAATTAAGAAAATTGTCAACAATTAGTAGTTGATTAAATAAATAATTAATTGCTAATTGTTTAAGCATGAATCAAGGGAGTAACCAAAGTTAATTATGAACAACCCCTAATTAAAGATTAGTCAAAGTTTAGTATAAGGGAAATTGCTAATGATTAAGAAAATGTATAAAAATTAAATACATGAAATCCCTAGAGCTTAATTGAATTAACAAAAGATTACTAATCATGGGATTAAGGCTCTAATTAAGCTTGCTAATCGAATTAGACAAATTAAACATTAAGCAACGGCTAAGATTGAATCTCATAAAGTAAGATCAAAGGCTACAATAATTCTAACAATTTAAAATGCCTTAATCCATGTGAAAATGAATCAACCAATGGGAGAATTTTTGCAAAATAAAATGAGATAATTAGAGGATAATATGAATTAATTGAAAAACAAAAAGAATAGGGAAAAGGGGATGGGAAAACCGAAATTAAAGTGAATAAAGGAGTGGAGTTGAAGTAGTAAACTTAGTTAAGAAGTTGTTGAAAAGTCAAGGTTTGCAACTAGCCAATGAAAACACATAAGACATGGGATATTTGCAAGTGGGGAAAGCAACATCTTTTGTCAAAAAACAACCATGCATTTCGAAAATGAGAAAGGAAAGGAAGAGAAAAAGATGTGTGTGTAGGTGTGAAAAGGGTTAGGCAAGTTGGAAGAAAAAGTAAAAAGTGAGAAGATATTTGTTTAAAAAGCAAATAGGATAAATGAGAACCGATGGAAATTAAATCCTATCTTGAAATCCTTGAACTAAGTGTTAAACAACAAGACATATTATGAACAAGTGGAATTTTGTCTCGAAGCTGGTATTACCCGATGTCATTTCTGTAACCGACGGGGTTTATCCTATAAATGAGAACCGATAGAAGTTAAATCGTATCTTGAAATATGGGAACTAAGTATTTAACATCAGGACATATTATAAGCAAGTGAATTTTTGTCCTGGAGTTGGTTATCTCTGAAGTCATTTTCGTTACCGTCAGGGGAATTTATCGGTAGAATTCATAAAGAAGCACATGGGTGACATCATATGGATGATGTCCTATGGAGGAAAGAAGGAAGGATGAAGGGTGGAGATTGAAGATGAAAGGAAAACCTAAATCTAATGGTGGATATTCAAGTAGAGAAAGTTCAAGATAATTACCTAAGTTGCCATAGCCTTTTTCTATAAATAGGCACCATTCTCTCATTGAATTCTCACATCAATTGCTTAGGCAATTCGAAATTAAGAGAGAGGGTAGAGAGAAGGGAGAGCTCTGGAGAAGGAGTAGCAAGGTTCTGGGTAAGTTCTTCGGTCCCTAGTTCATGAAGTTATAGGTTAAGTTCATAGCTTATGTTGTTTTGATCTTTAGTCTTCCAATATATTGTTGATATCATGTGTTTATGGTTAAATATGGTATTTATTTCGAAAATATGATGGAGAAAAAGATATGGCAAAATTTTGGAACATTAGAGTCAAAGTAACAAAGTTCTGGCGAAATTTCGCTGATTAGCGAAGTCAGAGGTAAAATAGTCATTTATGACTAAAATATCTGTTAGGATATTGTTTATGAGTTAATGGATACGGTATTACCCTTTAGGATATCTGGGAGGTCCGGAGTCGGGTTCAAAGGGCCGGACGTTTGGCCATTTCACGGTGGAAGGTATGTTCGAGTACTGTAACACTAACTCTGATGGTTATTGTATGCGTATATGTGCTATGTGTATGGTATTCTTATATGAGGTAGTTGATAGCTCTGTGGTATGTTCATGTACTGTTGTTATGACTGCTGGGCATCGAGATACGCTTGCTAGGTGTGAAATGCTTGGTGTGAAACGCTTGCTAGGTGTGAAACGTATGCTAGGTGTGACATATCTGCGAGGGGGCTTATGTGCTGTTGGGATACGCTTGTTTGTGTGCTCATATACTATCTATGTTGTGAATATCTGTAATACCTATGTGTGTATGTAAACATGAGGTTAACCGTTACCTAAGGTCCAGTGTATGGGCATTGGACCTCAGTCTTAAATGATAGTATATGTAAGGATCAGGATCAGAGAAGGCACCGGTAGACTGAGCCTTAGAGAGGAACCAAGGGGCAAAGTCGTAATAATGCACCGAGGGTCGAGTCAAGAGCCGGAAGAAGATTATCAGAGCCTGTTATCAGGCATGGATCTAATAAAGTTACTTCGAATAGTTTGGTGCCGAAGGCAAGGCTAGTCTATGTGGGTCACCAATAAGTCGCCGTGAACTCGGTGAGGCCCCCATGATAGACACTTACCTGGCCATTCTGTTCGGTTAACAGAGTTAGGTCCATTGCCCCAAGTCTAGTCAAGGCTTGGTCTAGGTTGTATAGTTACTTTTGAGAAATGTAATTGTACAAAGCTCTGTATATTGTATCACATGAATATTCCTTCGGGAAATTTTTAATATACCAGCATACGCTTGGCATCATCATATGTCGGGGTATTTTTATACCAGCTACTTGTCATTGTCCATTTGTTAGTACATTGCTCTCCGTTTCCGCTGTACTCTGATGTAGCACCTCAAATTCTGTTGAATTCTTTAAAACCAAGTGTCATCTGACACCTTTTGACGTATGGAATTTGGGGTGTTACACAGTCCCTACTGAAGGACAAGAATGATACGGGGTTGGCTCCTAGTGATGATGATGACCATACTGCTGCTGTATAGGCATTTTTTTTGTTCTTTTTTGTCAATTTTGTTAGCAACATTGTTGTTTATATTTCATTTTCTCTATGCATACTCTTATGATTGCAATTACATATTTTTATCATATGCACTTCTTTTTTATATCGTAATATTTTATATTTTTTATATAATTTTTATATTTGCGACGAAATTTTTTGAAATTCCGTCGCAAATGACTTTAAATGTTGGATTTTTTTTCTTCTGATTAATTCAATTTTGCAACAAAATATTTTAAGTATTCCGTCACAATATTCCTGAAATTGCGACAAACAATTCATCTGTCGCAAAATTGAACTTTTGCGACGGAGCAACTTAGTTCATAGAGAGGAATGCTACTCCAAAACATGAAGTAGATATATCAATAATCACTTATGGTACAGAGCAATGGCTCTAGCCATATCTTTTTCTCCTATAAGATTGTTGTAAAGCCAAAACCCAGTTCCCCCACGAGGAAACAATAGTAAACAAAAAATTGATGGTAACGACCATTTGTTTTGCATGACTGCAACACGACTGTCAGCCACTTAACTGTGATTTGATACTTAGTGTGTGTGTGTATTTATATTATTAAAGTACTTGAAAATAGTTAAGAGAGTCAACCCTCAAATAATTTGCCAACATTTCACAAATACTAAGCGTTTTGAGCAGGTATGTTAGTCTACAAACCAACAGGTACCAGAAAAATGAACAATATATTCTTTATGTACCCAATCCATGTTACATATTGAGACAGCTAACGACTTACTGAACTATACCCTGAACAAGCCATTACCAGGCTAGGCCTATTATCTTCGTGTGTTCTTTTTCTTTTTTATGTATATCATATACTTGATTAATTGTAAATTCTATTAATCAACAATTTCTTTTAACTCTGCTTTAAAACAAAAATTTCTTTTAAAGGTTAAGGGGCAAATTGGCTAATAAAATTTTACCTCATGAGCGCCCAGTACAAATAACTTTTAAGTAGACCAAAAATACCAAAAAAATTTTAAAAATGTAAAGTAAGCATAATGCCGTTAGAAAAAAATAACGTCTGTTATCTTAGGTGCAGATTAGCCAATGAACTTTTACTTCAGGAGCGCCCAGTACAAAAAGTTTTACTTGAGGAGCTCCCGGCACAAAAAAGTCCATGTGCAATCTACCCAAAATCCGACTGTTACAAATCCTTACCCAGACCCCCAACCATGTGCATTGCGGTTATAAAGAGTGAATGCAACAAAAAAAATCACAAATGTAGCAAGTAGATATTTTAGGTTCACTTAAAAATCACAATCTACACCTGCACCAGACAAGTTTGAAAACTCATCATCCTTACTCAAAATGAAATCTACTCGTTATGTTTGTGATTTTGTTGTTGCATTCACTTTTCCTAACCCCAATGCACATGGTTGGGGGTCTAGGCAAGGATTTGAAACAATCAGATTTTGGGTGGATTGCACATGGATTTTCCTGGGCAAGTTCGAAAACTGACAATCCTTACTCAAAATGAAATCTACTCGTTACATTTGTAATTTTTGTTGTTGCATTCACACTTTTTATCCCCAATACACATGGTTGGGGGTCCGAGTAAGGATATGCAATAGTCAGATTTTGAGTGGATTGCACATGGACTTTTTTGTGTTGGGCGCTCCTGGAGTAAAACTTTATTGTGTTGGGCACTCCTAGAGTAAAAGTTCATTGGACAATTTGCACCTTAGATAACGAACGTTATTTTTTCTAACGGCGTTATGTTTACTTTACATTTTTAAGCATTTTTTGTGCTGACTGCACATTTTTAAGAGTTTTTTGATATTTTTGGTCCATTTAAAAGTTATTTGTGCTAGGCGCTCCTGAGGTAAAAGTTCGTTAGCCAAATTTCTCCTTAACCCTTCTTTTAAATATGAATCAGTCTTTTGAAAAACAACAGAAATATCGAAGGATATAATAAGGTCAAAAGCAGCAGTGAATGTTTTGATCTCACATTCCAAAACCTTGAAATAATTTACCATTACGATCACAAAAGCAACTACAGTTAATCACTTATATTTGGAAAAGCATGAATCAACAAAAACCTTCCGAAAGTCATCTTGTGACATATTTGGAAAAGCATGAATTAACAAAAACCTTCCGAAAGTCATCTTGTGACAGGTTTTCAATTAACTTTGTTCCTGATGAAGGAATCCTCATCCAAGAGGACTATAAGCAACAATTCCTTCCCTGAGAATATAACAAACCAATTCAAAAGTCATAAAGACAAACACTTGTTTAGTTTGGTCAAGAGCTCCAACATGGAGAAATAATATATACTCCTTCCGGTCATAAATATAAGATATAGTTTACCTTTTTTTGAAGAGATTAAGGAAGCTAAATAAGTTATTTAATTATATCATATGTTTTGTATTATTAGATTATATATCAGTTTATAAGTTAGGCAAAATAGTTTGGAGAAAAATAATAAATATAAAAACATTAAAGTAATTTAATTAGTTTTCTTAATATTTCCAAAAAAAAAATCAACTATATCTTATATTTAGCACCGACTGAGGGTGGTACACCGGTTCAAGATGGTATACCGGTTCAGAATGATATACCGAAGTAAAGTGGTACACCGACCTTAGGCTATATCAGTACTCATTTTCAAAATATGCTCCAAAATTTTTGAAAAGGCTTAGAACCTAACTCTGTTAATCGAACAGAATGGCCAGGTAAGTGTCTACCATGGGGGCCTCACCGACTTATACGGCGACTTATGGCACACCCACGTAGACTAGCCTTGCCTTCGGCACCAAACTATCCGTAATAACATAGTTAAATTCATGCCAGGACTACTGCTCTGATACCAAAAATGTAACATCTCGTTTTCACAAGCAGTATAAATTTTTTTTTTATAAAACATCATTTCAAAATCATCAGAGTAGAGCATCGGAACAAGAGTGTAACTGATATATATATTCAAAATGCCCATTGGCTAGCTACAGAAGCGGTATAGTAACCGAGAGTTTTCAAAATGTAAAGTACAACATCGGAAAGTCTTCCGCCGGAACAACAAAAGAAGTCTTCTGCCGAAACTTCTATGCGGACTGCTTGTCTCTCTCCTCGGTCCTCGGTCCTCCGGAACCTGACGCTATGTTAAGGGCTGAGATCCAGCAAGACCGGATCTCGTGTAATGGTTAACCTCATGTTTATGTATACACATACAAACCACGACATCCACAATATCCTCAGCACATACAATCACTCTATCACAACCCATGCATATGTATTGCCCCCAGCATGTAGACATATTGCCCCCAGCATACAGACAGATTGCCCCCAGCATACAGACATATTGCCCCCAGCATACAGACATTTCCTCTAACCACTATATGCATTTCAACCGTATAACATCTATACCACACACATACCACATATATGCATACCATAAACATCAGAGTTAGTGTTACAGTACGCGAACGTACCTTCGTTGACGGTCGTCGGTATTTCTGACGGAAAACGGAAAATTGACAGCGTTATGACAGCGGTACGTGCTCACAGATATCCTATAAGGATAATATCACATTTATTAACTTTTGACACATTTTAGTCAAAAATGACTATTTTACCCCTGACCCCCTAATCGACGGAATTTCGCCAGAGGTTCGTTACTTTAACTCTCAACTTTCAGAAACTCAATCCCTACTATGTTTTTACCTCGTCAAACATCTTTCGATGCAATGAGGCCTAAAAACAAGAAGAGGAATTTCATCTCCTACTTCCTAGATCTAACTAACAATTCTACTAAAACTACCGAAAGAACTACGGAAGCTTAAGACTCGGTACCGAAAAACTTACCCAGAGCTTCGCTGCAAATTTTCCCGGCTTTCTCCTTCTCTCTTCCTCTCTCTAGATTTCGGCCAAGCTAGTGAGAAGTGGTGTGAAGAATGAAGGGGGGGTATTTATAGTGAAAATCTGTGACACTATTCATGCTTTACCAGACCGAATATCGGCCGTCGGATCGCACTTTCGCGAGGTGTCACGATCCTCACCGGGCCACTTGGCATTCATCCTTCTTGCTCCAAAAATTCAAGGGAAGAGCCAATGGAGTGGTACCATGTGTCACCTTCCAGAAGCTTAAGCCGGTAGAATTCACCGATCGGTGTCCGATTCGCGTAATCGCGTAAAATCCCAAAATTCTGGAATCACAACTTTGAAGACATTTTCTCACTTATTAGAAATGTCCGGGCTAAATAAATTTCTGACTCCATACAGGGTTCCAACGGTCCTGCTGAAGTTTCTCAAAAACATGCCTGCTACTTTAATTCACTTCTAGAATTATCACTTTCTGGACAAAAATTCACTGACTCCAAATATGTCCAGATAATCATAAACTCATCTCCAAATGTTGAGTTACAATTTATTTTGTTCAAATTCTAATTTCATGACTATCTGCCTTTTTATCAGATTTTCCCTATTTCGTCTTATTACTAACTTCTTCTACCGATCTCAGAAACGACTCCAGGTACAGCTCAATTCGAGATAAAAATCCACTTATCAATATTATATCCTGACTTTAACATTCCTGTTCCAGGTTCTCTAGATAGGATCCAATTCCTATCGGTGTTTATTTATTTTTTACACATAAATTATATTATTAAATAATACAACTTGCACATTAATATCTAGATATTTTTGGCTTTATTCTTATCCATATTTTCTTGAGAATTTTGGCTGCCACATATATATATTTATATATATATATTTAATTTGTTAATTAATTATTTAATTAATATTATATTTTTTAATTATTTAATAATTATTTTTCATAACTTTTTCACAAAATTTCCTATTGGTCCATACTTGCATTTAGGCTAAAAATTACCTAATCTCACCAATTTTCCTTCATATTTTCCAATTAATTAGAAAATATATTTATGCTAATTTTTAGCCATAAACCACTATTTATAGGGTTCTACACAATTATCTTTGAATTTTCCTTTGTTTAAGCCCACATAATTAGCCAATAATTATTAAATTAATTACCCACTAATTGTTGATAATTTTCTCTTTTAAGAATAATTATTATCTCACAAAATTTTTACTGACATTTGTATTTTACGCTCCATGTAAAATATTAAAAATCATGGGGTCAATTATGGCCCCACAATACTTTTTGATTTTTCTCCTTTAATTTTTCCAATGTAATAATTTAATAAATTACCTAAATTAGGGACAATATTCTCCACTATTTCAAATAAATATTTATTTGTCTCTTTATAATATTTTCAGGGTATTTTATAACCCACAAATATTTTAGGGACCTATCTGCAAACTTTCAAACGTTTTAGGAACCTAACTGCACATTATCTAATTTCAAGAGAAATTACCCTAATAACAAGATAAAATTCAGTACAAGGTGTTTGAGACCTCATATTCACCTATTTTTATTAGGCATTAATTACTGAGATTTTTAGGGTTTTACATTTCTCCCCCCGTTAAACAAAATTTCGTCCTCGAAATTTGCACTTCACCTTCTAATCCCCATACTATCTAAACTCCGTCCTATTCAGACTTTGGACTCCACGCGTTGGATCTTCACTTTATCTGTCAGCTGCTCCTCCTGGTGATCGAGAATTCGCTTTGGTTTGACCATAAAGATCTTGTCACTTCGTACTTTGATATATGGTGTCTCCCGTGGCTCCCATACACCGCGGTCAACACCACAGATACTAAATTGTCTCCATGGAATACACCATGGCAACACAAGATACTTCAAATGTTTCCATGGCGCCTACACACCATGGTAACACAAGGTACCTCCTACTCAATGACACGATCATGGTCGAATTGTAATAACGAAGAAAACATGGAACACGTGTCTAACATCTATTTCGTATATTGTCTAGAGAAAATTCCGTTTAAGAGAGATAGTACCTTGGACCATCTCAGGAAGTTCTCTGCCCCCCGCACTGGTTATTGCGTACATTCGGCCCGAGCTCTGTGGCCTTAACTCGCAGCTACCCGGGACGGTTGGTACCGATATGTCCAAAGCTTCCCACATCTCGTAGTGCACCGTCTCTCCATTGTTTTCTCGGGACAGTTTGAAATAATGTGTCCTGTCTTTCGGCATCTGTAGCAAACCCGTCTACCACTACAGCTACCAGAATGGTACTTCCCGCTGTCAGGGCACGGTCGGGTTACCGGCATTCTCGGGTTGCTCTGTTGCTCATACTGGAATGGTCTCTTGTTTTCCCTTTGCGAGTCACTCCATGGTGCCTCTCTCTTCCGCGAGGAATTCCCACAGCTGACCTCGCTATGATCTGCACTGCTAGTGCTTAAGTGCCGGGGTTTACGCAGCTCCTTTCTGTTTCGTTCAATCAACCGGCAAGACTCTACAGCTTGGGCTAGTTCAGGAAACTGCTGAGATACCAGCCTCTTCTTTATCTCATATTTTAGCCCGTATATCAACCTATTCACCTTCCAGGTTTCGTTATCATTACTCTTCAGATACGATGAGTATCGCGACAGATTGGTAAACCGGGCATAGTAATCGTCGAAGGATTCCTCGGAACCTTGTTGGATGCTAAGAAACTCTGCCTCCTTGATCACTTGTGTCGAGGGAGGAAAATATTGTTCATTGAAGTTTTCTAAGAACTTCTCCCAAGTGACAGGGCAAAAACGTGTTCGTAATGTGGTAGCGACGCTCTTCCACCATCTATGCGCATCACCTTCGAGCTTGTAAATCGCTAGTTGAGCCTTCTGATCATCCGGGCATTCCATAACTTCAAATATTTTCTCCAGACTCAACAACCAATCCTCAACCAGATCATTTTTCCCATGGAAAGCAGGTGGTTTGAGCTTACAAAATTGAGTGACCCAATTTTGTGTAGTCTGCACATCTCTTCCTCGTTGTGGAGGTGACTGGGACCTATCAGATCCCTCAGCTTCCTCATCGTGTTCGTCTCTCTGCTCGTTTTCTTCTTCTTCTGAATGTTGTTCTTCCTCAGCTTGTCGATTATGCAATTGTCTTCTATCTTGCCTTTCTCGCCTTTCCTCTAGTAGTACATCTACAAGAGCCCTCAGTTCTTGCATTTCATTTTGTTCCGGTTGATTTGGTATTTCAAGTTCAGGTATCGGTCGTACTCGGGGTCCTTTACCTCTCCTCCACCTCGACCCCTGCCTCGGCCTTTGGGAGCTCCGGCTCCTCCTACATTCGCCATGTCGCGTTCTTTTTCCTTTATTAAGGGAAACGTTAGATATAGGGAAGACATTTCGCATAACGCAGACTTTATTACACTAATCTCTAGACTCTATCACGCTTAGTATTTACATTGCTCCCAGCTTTTATCACTCTAGTATTCATACTGCTCCCAGCCTTTATCGCACTCACCACATATAAACTCTATCGTACGTAGTATTCACACCGCAAATGAACAGACACACGCAACATTTCCTTCGTCAGATTCTCGTTGGTTCTCTCTACTTAAGAACAGGTACGGAGAAAATAATGAAAAGTGGATCAAATCAAGTTTCCAGAAGAGTACGGAAATACGTAACAGAAATTTCTCCGATAGAAATTCTCAACACGGGTCAAATACCGCATGTACTAGGATAGAATTACCGTCCAGTGCAAACTGGCGATTATCAGGGTTATCAGAGTGATGCACCGACCGAGGGTGGTACACCGGTTCAAGATGGTATACCGGTTCAGAATGGTATACCGAAGTAAAGTGGTACACCGACCTTAGGCTATATCAGTACTCATTTTCAAAATATGCTCCAAAATTTTTGAAAAGGCTTAGAACCTAACTTCGTTAATCGAACAGAATGGCCAAGTAAGTGTCTACCATGGGGGCCTCACCGACTTAAACGGCGACTTATGGCACACCCACGTAGACTAGCCTTGCCTTCGGCACCAAACTGTCCATAATAACATAGTTAAATTCATGCCAGGACTACTGCTCTGATACCAAAAATGTAACATCCCGTTTTCACAAGTAGTATAAATTATTTTTTTTATAAAACATCATTTCAAAATCATCAGAGTAGAGCATCTGAACAAGAGTGTAACTGATATATATATTCAAAATGCCCACTGGCTAGTTACAGAAGCGGTATAGTAACCGAGAGTTTTCAAAATGTAAAGTACAACATCGGAAAGTCTTCTGCCGGAACAACAAATGAAGTCTTCAGCCGTAACTTCTATGCGGACTGCTTGTCTCTCTCCTCGGTCCTCCGGAACCTGACGCTATGTTAAGGGTTGAGATCCAGCGCACCGGATCTCAGGTAATGGTTAACCTCATGTTTATGTATACACATACAGACCACAGACATCCACAATATCCTCAGCACATACAATCACTCTATCACAACCCATGCATATGTATTGCCCCCAAAGATGCGAGACATATTGCCCCCAAGATACGACAGCATTGCCCCAAAGATACGAGACATATTGCCCCCAAGATACGACATATCCTCTAACCACTATATGCATTTCAACAGTATAACATCTATACCACACACATACCACATATATGCATACCATAAACATCAGAGTTAGTGTTACAGTACGCGAACGTACCTTCGTTGACGGTCGTCGGTATTTCTGACGGAAAACAGAAAATTGACAGCGTTATGACAGCGGTATGTGCTCACAGATATCCTATAAGGATAATATCACATTTATTAACTTTTGACACATTTTAGTCAAAATGACTATTTTACCCCTGACCCCCTAATCGACGGAATTTCGCCAGCACTTCGTTACTTTAACTCTCAACTTTCAGAAACTCAATCCCTACTATGTTTTTACCTCGTCAAACATCTTTCGATGCAATGAGGCCTAAAAACAAGAATAGGAATTTCATCTCCTACTTCCTAGATCTAACTAATAATTCTACTAAAACTACCGAAAGAACTACGGAAGCTTAAGACTCCTGTGATCGAAAAACTTACCCAGAGCTTCACTGCAAATTTTCCCGGCTTTCTCCTTCTCTCTTCCTCTCTCTAGATTTCGGCCAAGCTAGTGAGAAGTGGTGTGAAGAATGAAGGGGGGTATTTATAGTGAAAATCTATGACACTATTCATGCTTTACCAGACCGGATATCGGCCGTCGGATCGCACTTTCGCGAGGTGTCACGATCCTCACCGGGCCACTTAGCATTCTTCATTCTTGATCCAAAAAGTCAAGGGAAGAGCCAATGGAGTGGTGCCATGTGTCACCTTCCAGAAGCTTAAGCCGGTAGAATTCACCGATCGGTGTCCGATTCGCGTAAAATCCCAAAATTCTGGAATCACAACTTTGAAGACATTTTCTCACTTATTAGAAATGTCTGGGCTAAATAAATTTCTGACTCCATACAGGGTTCCAACGGTCCTGCTGAAGTTTCTCGAAAAACGTGCTTGCTAATTAATTCACTGAATTGTCACTTTCTGGACAAAAATTCACTGACTCCAAATATGTCCAGATAATCATAAACTCATCTCCAAATGTTGAGTTACAATTTATTTTGTTCAAATTCTAATTTTATGACTATCGGCCTTTTTATCAGATTTTCCCTATTTCGTCTTATTACTAACTTCTTCTACCGATCTCAGAAATGACTCCAGGTACAGCTCAATTCGAGATAAAAATCCACTTATCAATATTATATCCTGACTTTAACATTCCTGTTCCTGGTTCTCTAGATAGGATCCAATTCCTATCGGTGTTTATTTATTTTTTACACATAAATTATATTATTAAATAATACAACTTGCACATTAATATCTAGATATTTTTGGCTTTATTCTTATCCATATTTTCTTGAGAATTTCGGCTGCCACATATATATATTTAATTAATTAATTAATTAATTAATTAATATTATATTTTTTAATTATTTAATAATTATTTTTCATAACTTTTTCACAAAATTTCCTATTGGTCCATACTTGCATTTAGGCTAAAAATTACCTAATATCACCAATTTTCCTTCATATTTTCCAATTAATTAGAAAATATATTTATGCTAATTTTTAGCCATAAACCACTATTTATAGGGTTCTACACAATTATCTTTGAATTTTCCTTTGTTTAAGCCCACATAATTAGCCAGTAATTATTAAATTAATTACCCACTAATTGTTGATAATTTTCTCTTTTAAGAATAATTATTATCTCACAAAATTTTTACTGACATTTGTATTTTACGCTCCATGTAAAATATTAAAAATCATGGGGTCAATTATGGCCCCACAATACTTTTTGATTTTTCTCCCTTAATTTTTCCAAGGTAATAATTTAATAAATTACCTAAATTAGGGACAATATTCTCCCCTATTTCAAATAAATATTTATTTGCCTCTTTATAATATTTTCAGGGTATTTTATAACCCACAAATATTTTAGGGACCTATCTGCAAACTTTCAAACGTTTTAGGAACCTAACTGCACATTATCTAATTTCAAGAGAAATTACCCTAATAACAAGATAAAACTCAATACAAGGTGTTTGAGACCTCATATTCACCTATTTTTATTAGGCATTAATTACTGAGATTTTTAGGGTTTTACACAAAGTTCACTGGTGTTAAAGATACATATTCGTTGCTGCTACATGACTAAAACTTGTGGAGTCATATATATATGTAAGACTATCGTTGCTTTTGAAAGAGAAAAAGGGTTCTGTGTATGGGGACCATTTTAATGTGCAGTTTCCATGTCTGCGTCGGAACTTTAAATGATAGCCTGATGATCTGCCATTTGTTTGAACAAAGTTGTCTCTTATCATCTCCATTAATAGGCGTTCTATTGTTATTGGGAGACATTGGAATAGTTATCAATGAGTCTTGTATATCCCATGAAATACAGACCTTTCCTTCTGCTTTATCTCTGATTCACAAACTATATCCCACAGATTATTTTTCGCACACATTTGTTTTTTTTTTTTGGGGGGCGTCAACTATTCAGCTCCAGAAATATTTCTTACCCTTTTTCTTTAACCCTTTATCTCTTATATGGAAGCCAATGTTGTCCTCCTACTGAACAGCACCATAATGCATAAGTTTAAAAGAAATTATAGAATTTAGATTAATTGTTACTTTGTCGATCTTTTGGATTTTTTTTATGTAATTGGCATGGAGACTTCCGTGTGTGTGTGTATATATATATATATATATATCTTAACGCTACAGAGGGAAAGACGCTACTGCATGCCTTGCATCGGGTTTTACTGTTCCTATATATATATATTAACTGATGCATGCGTGTGTGTGTGTGTATATATCAGGGGCGGACCTACATTGGTGCCAATGTGGGCAAGTGCACACATAAAATATATATAATTTAAAAGAAATCAGTAACAATGTGTGTTGGTGGTTCAAATGGTCATGACCTTAGTCTCTAATCTTTTTCTTATTAGTCGCGTGTTCGAGCCTGCAACTCACCAAGCCCCTTTTTTTTCCTCATTTCCCTAGTTCTCGTTCCCCATTTGGCCATTTCCCTAGTTCTCGTTCCCCATTTGGACATTTCCCTAGTTGCCGGTCCTCTCTCGTCTCAAGGTAATGCTACTTCACTTCACAGTCTTTTTCTCTATGGTAACAACCTCTCCGGTCCTTTGCCTCCTTCGATCTGTAACATCCCGCGTCTTCAAAACGTCGATCTTTCCAATAATTCAATCTCCGGTAATATTCCTGGGGAACTCAAGAATTGCAAGCAATTACAGAGACTGATTCTCGCTCCGAACAAGTTTTCCGGTGAGATACCTAAAGTTGTGTGGTCGGAATTGGATAATATGGTTCAATTGGACCTCTCCGCGAACGAGCTTGACAGAGTCACAGATTCATAGAAATTGAACCGAATTGTTTTCACCAAAGGATTTTCCTTATCTCTTCACCCAATTTGCATCTTTCAACTTTAGAGGTGGGAGAAGCACCCGATTGATCATCACGCTGAAATGGCAAATGCGAATGGTAAATCTTCCTTTTCGCTGTTCTATCAAAGTTTTCACTGGTAGGTTTCAATTCAATTAGATCTTCTTGGCTCTACCTGCTTTTATTTCGAATTATTACCTGCCGAAATACAAAACCAATATTTTGTTTTGGTCGAAGAAAATTTGGGTATATTTCCCTGTAACCGTTGTTTAAGAGAAAATCTTGAAGAAGGAATGTAATATGGATTGTGGATATGAGATGCTCACGCACACAGATTTTAGTTTATTTGCTGGAAGGTTTGTTCTGCACGTCCGGCTTCATGTTTTGCCTTCTATTAATTTGTAGTAGTTTCTTGTCTTCTTGATACAGATGAGGTGTAGTCCCTGTTGATATAAACCTGATTAAAGGTTAGAATTCCCCTTTCTTTTTTGATTCATGTTGGACTGGTTTAGAAATATATACAAGTATGGTCTTGTTATTGTGCTGTATTGTTCTATAATTGGTGTAACTTGGGTGTCGTTAATTTGTATTATCGCTTCATGAAGATGTTGGCCAATGTTGCTTGTGGAATGAGGATACGTATAATTGGTATAATTGCTGTTTGTTGTTGGAGGCCATTTTGCTATACCAGAATTATCTTGTACTTTGGTCAAATTAAAGGACAAAAGTATTATGGTTAAAAAATTTCCTTCAAAAAAAATTTTCGGGGGCTCCCACTACTAATTATGCACCCACAAATCTGAATTCATGGGTCCGCCACTGATATATATATATATATATATATACACATATATATATATATATATATATATATATATATATATATATATACACATATACATATATATATACACTTTCATTTTGGATATATAATGTGGAGCCCAAAACTGTACTGTATATATATAAATATATGACATGTGATCCCAAAGCCTTAATGTTCTATTGAATACATACATACATATATATATATATATATATATATATATATATATATGTATGTATCATAATAAAATATATTTTTATGGTGTTAGTATTTATAAACTCCTATATAATAGGATCTAATCTAACTAATTCCTATATTATTTCAATTATAATATTATTTAAAAAATAATATACATAGCGAAGCATATTTTACGTGGTGTGAACATTTATTAAATCCCTAATTTGAAGAGTTAGGATAGCCTTTAAGAGTTCAAAATAATTGTAGATAAATAATAATAATAATAATAATGAATTAAATAAATAAACAACAACAATAATAATGAAAATAAAATAATTAATTAATTAATATTTATACTTTTATTAAAAAGGGGAATAAATAATAAAGGAAATTATTAATTAATAATAAATGGAAAAGGGGTATTATTAATTAGTAATAAGTAGAAAGAGAATTAATAGTTACAATGGGTCATTGATTTTTTTTTTAGTCCCGTTATAATTTGCCTACTTCAAGCATTCCAAATTTATTATTATAATTTGTATATATTTTAAATTTTATGAATTTTAAGTTGTAATTTTATGTAGAGTTTTAGAAGAGTTATTAATGGTTAGTAAATTGGTTGTGGTAGATTGATTTTTGGCGTGTGTTTGAGCTCTTAGATTAGGAGTAGTGTGATAATAGTTAGCTATGGCGGGAGGTAACCACTTTCTACTTGTTATGCATATTGATATGTTGTTGTGAATATTATGTGAAAATGATTACAAATATTTTTAATAGAAATTTACTTGTGGAACCTTATGATTTGAATTGTGAAATATATACATATTTTTATGAATTGTGATAATTATGAAAATGTTGAATTGGGAAGATATGGAGTATTTTATTCCACCACATGGTGAGGTTTCCATTGATGCATGATTGTTGGCTTTCTATTGTCCCACTTGTTCAATGAGGGACTAGCCCATTAGTTCAATGAGGGCTTACGACACCCCACTAGTTCAACGAGGGGAAAAGACCCATGATCTGGGACATGTGCTCTGAGGATTTTGGCCGATCCTCATCACATGACCAGTGAGCTTTTGAGTAACCAGTAACATGGATGTAACTTAGCCCATGGGTCTAGTCGGAGGAAATAAGGCAGTTCGGTTGGATTGGTGGGAGGCATATTGGGAATTGTGTTAATGAGAACTGTGATACATAATTTCTGATACAGAATTTATGATATGAAACTTTGTGATGTGGATATTGGTGAATTATATTCTTAATACTTTGTGATATAAATTGTTTCACATGGCACCTCACTACCACATATTAGTATTCGTAATAAGTTGTATTGATGGTTACCACATTTTTCAGGTGATAGTTCCCGTGCGGGTCCATTAGGGAAGACTTCGGAAGCTTAGACTACTATGCTAAAAGTAGTGCTTCTGTCTTTTTGGTTTATGTTGGAGGATTGTATATTGCCACGTTAGGGCTCATATTGCATACTCTGATTTACTTTTGTATATTTTGGTAAATGATAGCGCATTACTTAGTTGTTAATGAACTCTTAATTAGCTATTATGTTAAGTTAATTTTGAGGACGTTATATTTACCTTGCAGTCGAGTGTAAGTATATTCACTCAAGTGTCAACCTTGGTACTTGCAGAAGGAGTACGAATGTCAGGCAAAATCTTTACGAGTGTTAGACCAGCACTCAAGCATATCCATTATCACTCGAGTGTTCTTACATTGAGGTCAATTTCCAATAGACATAATATCTTCAATATAACTCCAAATTTGACAAATGACCTATCCCCAAAAATCTTTTCAAGTCTTCTTTCCAATACAAAACAATAAGCTCCAAACTCATCGTATTATGAGAGTTTCAATCACATTAATAGCATCGATTTTGGAGCAACGTTTTACACTGTCTTTATACGACTGTGAAAGTAAAAAATTCATATATCCTCCATTTGTTCTTCTTTTACCATGATCTTGATGTTTTTGAAACGGTATTTGAGTCTAGTTTCATATACCACAAGTTTCAGTTCAATTGGATGTATGGTTTGTGAGATATATCCAAATTACTTGACCTGTGTATGATATAAGGTGAGAATTCCAATGTCAACTTCAAAATTCCATATCTCTTTCATCCAAACTCTTTTGAACTTAATTTTGGTGTCTATGTGACACATTGAGAGTCTAGTTTCATATGAAACAAGTTTCATCTCAATCGAATTTGTGGTTTAAGATATATGATTGAATTACTGAACCTCGTACATGTTGAATGTTAAACAAGGGCGAATAGAGAAGCTTGAAATGTGATTTCACTCAAGTGCACAACGTTACACTTGAGTGCACAGTGTCATACTTGACTGCTGATAATCTGCACTTCGAGTGTGGACTAAATTGGCATTTTGAAAGTTCATAGTACCAAACTGTCATTTCTGAAATTTGAGGCCAAACCAATTTATTTCTTCTACTTCCTCTTGATCAATTCAATTCAATAACATCTTTAATGCTTTTTTTTTTTATCATTCTCTATAATTAAACTTCATATCTTCTAATCTTTGAATTTACATTAATGGTCAAACTTAACATGGATAATGATCATGACAAAATTGCTATAATGTAGAAACTCCCAAGGTGACATTTCTCTCAAAAAAAACTTTTGTGGCAACATTGGTCTTTTGAGACAACTTCTAAGACAAAATTAGAACTTAACTAATTGTAAACAATCATGTTTTTGGTAGAGCGTATCATATTTATTATAATTAATTATTTTATTATTTTCAAGTTTTTTCAATAATAAATTAATTTTTTTATAATTTTTATCTTAAATTTATCACATATGAGACACACACACGGTTTTTAATAAAATTCGTGTAATTTTCACTCATTTTTTTTTTTATCTAAGTTTACTTTTAAAATAAACATCCAAACTGGTTTTAGTTTTAAAAAAAAAAAAAAACTACTTTTAACAATATCAATCTAAACAGAAATCACATTACACTATTTTCCTTCTATCCCAACTTAGACTTTGCAAAAGTCTAGATTAAAAAAGAAGAAACAACTTCTACAACCAAACCTTCGTTTCAGCTCATGCATAAAAATAGCTTTTCTTCCGCAAAAGTCAAATTAGGCATAAGTTTATCCAAACATTAAAAAAAAAATAATAATAATCTCGCACAATTTGACCCTCCAATCGCAGCCCACACACAAGATATTGGATAAGATTGAGGTATATAAAAGTCATGACTTCATTTTCCCAATGCAATAAAATTTTTATTGATAATTGAATTTTTATAAAATACTCTCCCATTCTAAATATAGGAATTAAATAAGTAATGTGTATAGATGAAAAAATAACTTACTTCTTTGCAAAATATATATGTTGATTTCTGAAAACTATATATATCTTTTAATTATTTGTATTATGAACTACCCTCTTAATGAGAAACCCCTTAACATATATACATATGTGAAATTAATAAGAAAAAAAAAATTACAATTCTGGAGTGTAAAATAAATTGAGATATTCCAAAAGTCTTTTTTTTAACAACGAAGTTACAAGTTCGACGATGGATACATGGGTTCCTTCCATTAGATGAAGGATGATAAAAATAAATAAATTGTCGTATTACATTTAATATTAAAACTTAGATAAAAGACAGGAGGAAGTAATAAATATTAAAGATTTGTAAGAAATATTTCTTAATAAAATTATCTTAAGTAAAATGCATCAACCTCACAGTATAATTATTTCTCATTTCTATTTAATACGTGGGTATTCAAGAAAGTGAAACAAATGTGGAGAGGAATTATTAAACCAAGCCAATATTCTGTTTTTCTTTTCTTCTCACTTGCAGGGATGGGGTACATTGGAATGCAATACACGACCTAGTAATGCACGCCTTTTGAACATGATCGTGGGTTATGGTATTTGGGTTGATGTGCTGGTCAATTTGGAAGCACAAATGCGAACAGACTTTCATGTGAGGCCACTCCAAGCAAAGTTCTGCACCAGTGTTTGTTTCATCTTATGGAAACAACCATTGGGCGGAAATTGCAACACTAGATTTTCATGGATAGCTCTGTTCGAGAAACAACATGGCAACCACCACCTATGGGCACATTTAGACTGGAAGTGGATGCATTAGTTCACTAAGGTCAGGAGGCGGCATGTGGGGGATTGATCAAGGATGCACCGGAAAATTGAATTATGGGATTTAAACTGAATCTTGGATGCTATCCAATTACTGTGGTGGAGATTCTAGCTATCAAAAGTGGGCTTGAGGTTTGTCAACACCTCAATATTTTAGGTATGGGCTATAGTATAAATTTACTCTAGAATTTTTCCTGAGACCTAAAAGTTTTTTTATTCAATATTACCCAAAAAGTTTCAAAACATAGCACATGCTATTAAAATACTAACATTGATTGTTCAAAATTGACGTTGGTAAGGGAAACATCGCTGAGATTTAACACTTATGGGGAACATTGAACTCAAAAGAACTCTCGGGATAATATTGCTCATAAGTGTTTTCACCTTAATCTTTTATTTATTCAACTTTACTTAGACTCATGGAGGCAACTAATGCGCTGATGCGAGACTGTGGAATACAACATCCGTATTGAGCTGAAATTGATGATACTCGCAAACTGATCTTTAGCGGCGATAGTCTGGAAATAGCTCTTTCCTCAGCAGGGAAAGTTTAGTTTGTGCTGCTAGGGAAGCTCATCTTGAGTGGGATCAAGTGGTACTACTACTCGAAGTGCTACTACAAAGTTGCCGACACCAAGTTCTATTTCGTAAAATCCTTTTAGAAATAAATTAATTCATGATGAATGGAATCTTACCTTGTAATTAATTAAATAAAGGAAAATTATAGATGAGTTGTAACATCCTAGTTTTTACAGCAATACAAGAATCAAGATCAGTCGCATATTGTAGATTGCCTTAATTAAGAATAAGAAAACTTCTTCCATGGAATCATAGATGACCAACGTATCAATGTGATGATTATATATAAAACATATATGATCATTTCATTTCACAATATTCTATCAGCTGCATTTCTGTCCAATAGAGATTGTGATGAAAATATGAGTTGGTTTATACAGAATGGGTGAAATAGTTATTATAGTGCTTATTGCAAGAATTAAGGTACTAAGTATGAACTTGGTCATTAGTACAGAAAACCTTTTACTGAATGTTATATAATGTAAGTATATTTTATCAATATTATGACATTAATTTTATTGATCAGGAGTTGAATTGATTTCATTCGAACTTCATCAGTACATTGATCTTTAATTGATGTATATAATGTAAGTATATTTTCATAGAGTGTACATTATGCCAAAGAAAATACCTCATTATTCAGTATTATAAGTAACACCATTTAATGAAGAGTTTTGATGAAGTGTGTTTAAAATGGGGTTTTCTGACTTTTTTCGCCTCTACATCCCACTACCCCTACCATGTTTTGTGGGTCCCCATCACCACTAAGTATTCTTCTTGCTCTATTGTTTAAGTTTAAGGGATACATTGCACCATTTCTTAGTTTTAGGTAATTAGTGTTTTGAGTCGATTTATAATTATTGTTGAAATAAAAAGAAACTATTGATTGCATGTAAGTGAAATTATCCCAAACATCGCAAATTACTTTCAAAATGAAGATGAAAAATAATGAGCTATTCTTACAAGAATTCTTGGTGTTTACAAGGAGTTAGTTCTTTACTCTTGAGGATCCAGTTTAGAGCTGGGAATCAGGGCCGGGCTGGCTCTACAGGACCGGCCCTTGAAGAGCTAGGGCCGGCTTTAGAGGGCCTGAGGTCAGAAAAACATTTATTTTTCAAAGTCCGGCCTGAAAGCACCAGGGCTAGGGTCGGCCCTACAGAGCCTGAAAGTTACTATTCCAAATTTTAACTATTTTTCCTCTGTTTTTTCCCAAAGAAATATAATTAGTAAATTACAACAATTAAAAATTTAATTTATCAAATACATGTTGTCAATATTAACATCCAGACAATACGAATCATCCAACAAATAAACATATTCACTAATTCGTAATCAAAAGCAAACTATTATACACAAATAACTCACATAAAACGTAAGAAGCATACCACTAAGCAACATTAGTACGATGACTATCATTGTCATCTTCTTCCCCATTGTCATCAATTTCAAAGACATTTGTTATGTTTTACTTTGAGTAGTAGGCTCTGCTTCATAAGTAAGAATATCATGAATTTCTTCTCTCGCATCATGAACACATCCATAATCTTTATCTGCAACAAATAATAAACCTGTTATGGACCTAAGTCTAGACCCATTAGCTAACCGGCCCATCAGGGGGCAGTCCGCGCAAGGATCTCAACCGACCCATAGGGATCCAAACCGAAGGACCTATTCAAGGGGGCGGTTACCTAGATCCTCGGATACACCTGAGGCGAGATCGGAAGCTCTAAACCATAAGGTACACTCTATATATATATATACGAGGGACACGATCAAGGTACACGAGTTCTAATCCTTGAACTAATCTACATACAGTTACACTGTGCACACACCGCACCCCCTTTAGGTGAAACACCTGGTTGTGTACAGTGATCCATTCTTCTCCTGGATGCTTTCCCCATATGCATACAGGAGGAGCCTATCGATCCTGTATCAAAGCTCCAGCCTGCCGGGCTGGACATCTGTGTTATACACCAAAACAGTGGCGCCGACCGTGGGGACTATAAATTTCGATCCCCGTGACCAATGAGGTTTAACACCCGAAGTACAAACCAGAAGCAGTCGGAGATGATTCCACCGCTTGACCAGTGCCAACCGCCTCGGCAACCACAGCGGGTTGAGCAGCCAATCAACCCTCTCGGTGACAATGAACAGGAGGGGGAAGATCGGCTATCACAGCCGGAGCAGCAACCAGAAGAACTAGTCATCCCCAACAATAATGGACACCTGGAAGACGACCCATCCGACACGGAGTCCTCGGCTCCGCGAAATCATCGCCACGAACTGCAGAACTCAAACTCGGAATCGTTCCTGGTCACCAATCCGGATATTCTCCTCCTCCAAAACTCGTTGACCGCGTTGTTGAGGCGTATGGAGAATACAGACAAGCGGAACGTGCTACTCTTCCAGCATTTAGAAGAGCGTTTCAAGGTGAGGGACTCCGCGTCAACCAATGAGAACCGGGATGATAGGACTAGGGAAAAGGACCGAGATGGCGATAGTTTGCGTGATCGCCAAAGCGGGCAGAAGACTGACAGCGGCCATAACAAGAGAGCGGGGTCCGCTAACAAGGAGTTAAAAGTCGAGGAAACAACTCGGGTAGACAAGCCTCCTCGGCCTCCAATAGCCGGGCATCAGCGGAGAAGGTACGTCGGGCAGCTCGGTAACAGCCCTTTCTCAGATGATATCCTCAATGTACCTTTCCCAGAGAAACTCGATCTCACCGAATTAACAAAGTATGACGAGACTCAAGACTCGACAACCCACCTTGAAGACTTTGAGGTGGTCATGTTCGTAAGAAGACTCAGGGAACCCGTCATAACACGGATTTTCGCCGCAACCCTTAAAGGCGCAGCGTTAAAGTGGCTCCATACCCTGCCTGTGGGGTCGATTCATCGATTTGATGACCTAGCGGAGGCCTTTGAATTGCATTTTGTGACCAGCAAACAGCAACCGAAGTCTCAATACACCCTGTCCAAGATTAAGCAGCAACCCGGGGAAACACTTCAAAGTTACTTGGATCGCTTTAAGAACGCGGCCTTACAGGTGCGCGGGTTAAAGGAAGACGTACACGTCCACCTTTTAGCCGCAGGCCTAGATGGAGAGTCCCGGCTGGTTGAATCATTCTTTAAGGAACCGGCCAAAAATATTAATGACTTCATAACTCGCTTGAAGAAGTACCTCGAGGTGGAGCAAATGCGCATAGCAAATGCTCCCAGGAGGGACCGAGACAGAGTCACTCCACCCAGAGACAAGGAATATACGGAGAACAGGAAAAAGGATTCCCGCGGCAGGGGCTCGGACAGCAGACGCCGAGGTGGTAAGTTTGACGCTAAAAGCAAGTATGACAGGTATACTGCCTTGAATGTGTCGCGGTCACAAGTCTGGAAAGAGGTTGCTATGGCCGAAATGAAAAGGGTAGATCGGTCACGGCTATCTTATCGCAGATTCGGGGTAGACTAGTCCAAATACTGTGCATTTCATGACGGACAGGGTCATACAACGGACGAGTGCTACGAGCTCCCAGATGCGATTGAAAAATTTGTCCGTGATGGAAAGCTTCAACATTACGTGATCGAATCCCAAGGAAAAAGTGGTAAACGCAAGCACAGAAGCCGTAGCAAGAGCCCTCCCCGAAAGCACAAAAAGCAGGATGAAAAACGCAACAAACCGACTAACGCCGAAGAGGAATTTCCGAAAACTTAGTTCGATTGCAGCGTGATTAGCGGCGCAATGGGTGGTGGCGGAGATACAATGAGCCAGCGAAAGAAGTATTTACGAGAAGTCCTCTCAGTAAGAGATCGTCTGAAGTTCAAGGAGAGTATTGACGTACCGTCTCACTTGCCATTGTATTTCACAAGTGAAGATCTCAAGGATGTCGTCCCCGGGCATCAGGATGGTCTAGTTGTAACCGGGATCTTATTCCATTGCTGAGTCAAACGCATATTCATGGACACCGGTAGCTCGGCTGATATCCTCAGCTGGGATGCATTCATGAGAATGAGCCTGGACCAGGAGGATTTGAAGCCCTGTAAGACGACCCTCATTGGGTTCAACGGAGAGCATTCTCGCCCCAAGGGATTCATCGACCTCAGGTTTACTTTGGGAACCAAGGATGCTTTCGAGTCAGAGCGCGTCCGTTCCATAGTAGCAGAGTTCACCTCGCCATACAATATTATATTGGGTAGGCCAACTATCCATAAATGGGACATGCTGGTCTCCACCAAGCATCAAAAGCTAAAAATGGTGAACAATCAAGGAGTCGTGGTCACGGTCAATGGGGACCAGAGAGAATCTAGGCAGTGTTACTTTGAAATGGTCAAAGAGGGCGAGGGCGGTCCTTCATCAAAGAATCTACCAATGCCCAACATTGATCGGGTTAATGAGCGACTTCGTCGGGTTTCGGCTCCTCTCCTTCATGGATGCGTACTCCGGATACAATCAAATAGCGATGTATCCTGAGGACCAAGAGAAGACGACCTTCATTACAGAAAATGCCAATTACTGCTACAACGTCATGCCATTTAGATTGAAGAACACAGGAGCTACCTATCAAAGAATGATGAACAGGGTGTTCGCGGACCAACTCGGTCATAATGTTGAGGTGTACATCGACGACATGATTGACAAGACGTTGGATCCGCTGCGTCATATTCAGGATTTGGAGCAAACATTCGACAAACTCGGGACTTATGGATCCGTCCACGAACAGACTAAATGTGCTTTAGGGGTTCATTTTGGGAAGTTTTTAGGCTTGTGTTAACGAGCCGAGGTATCGAGGCTAACCCAGGACAAATGCGGGCGGTGCTCGAGATGAAGGCACAGAAGAGACAAAAAAGAGGGTTCGACAAGCGGCGAGAAGGTTGGCCAAGCTCTTACAGATTCTTGCCAAGATCATGAAAAGGCTACTTTTGTTCAGGCTTCGAAGAAGGAGGGCGTCGGGGTTTTAATTCAAAGTGTGATACTGCATTCGAGGAGATAAAAACGGTGCTTGGCTAATCCTCCCGAGTCTTGTCGAGCAGGAACACGGGGAGAGCTATACCTTTACTTATCTATTGGTGAAGAAAGCATGTGCGTGACTCGAAAGTGTGAGAAACGGAGACACGGCCCAATACGGGTATACTTTGTTAGCAAGACTTTGCGGGCGCAAGAAACCGTAGCCAGTTGGAGAAAGTGGCGTTAAAGCTTCACTTATCTCGGCACGTGGGTGCGACCTTACTTCCCGAGGCCATCACATCATTGTTATTTGCCGTCGGCCAATAGCGACAAGTTCTACACAAGCCTTGATTTCACAAGGAAGGATGTCAAGTTTGGAAGCCGGTTATCCAATTTGACATTACTGAGGTAATGTCGGATTTCGATGAGGCAATCGTCACCCACATTCCTAGAGGGAAAAATACGAGGGCCGACATCCTTTCAAAATTGGCGAGCACGAAGAATGCGAGTTGTCACCGGACAGTGATTCAACAAAACCTCGAAGATCCAATTCGCACTATGGCCATCTCTGTTGAAGCGGATTGGAAAAATCCATTCGAGGATTATCTGGAGTGGGGAATCCTTCCAGACGATGCTATAGATGCCAAGAAGTTGATCCGAGAGGTAACAAAATACACAATGGTGGAAGATCAGCTCTACCGTAAAGGCTTACATTCCCCCATGTTGAAATTCCTGAACCCGGTCGAGGCGGGCTATGTTCTAGCCGAGGTACACGGAGGAATCAACGGCCAGCACATGGGAGCTAAGACACTCGCCAGAAAAACTCTTCATGCAGGATACTACTGGCCAACCTTGGAGGCCGACTCGAAGGAGCTCGTTAAAAAATGCGATAGTTGCCAGAAACATGCAAGGGTTATTTGGTTGCCCCCAACCGAGCTTCATTTCATCTCGTTTCCATGGCCTTTTTACAAATGGGGCATGGATATCCTGGGCCCATTCAAAATAGCGCCCGGGCAGTTACGTTGGCTGATCGTCTCCGTTGATTACTTCACCAAATGGATCGAGGCCGAACCGCTAACTACAATCTCTTCGGCCCGCGTACAACGATTCTTTGAAGTCAACATCATCACACGATTCGGAGCCCCAGCCAAGGTAGTCACAGATAAGGGAACCCAGTTTACCGGCTCTGGATTCCGAGATATGATGACAGAATTCCGCATCCAGCACCATTTCGCTTCCGTAGAGCACCCGCAGTCTAATAGACAGGCTGAAGTCGCAAACAAGGTCATTGTTGAGGGGCTGAAGAAACGCATGCAGGAAGCAGAGTCCACCTGGGTGGAACAGTTACCCTATGTTCTTTGGGGGTACCGAACCACGACTCAGACATCCACTCAAGAAACTCCTTATAGATTGACCTACGGCAGTGAGTCAATGATTCCCATTGAAATAGGTCTGCCCTCATGGCGTAGAGAAAGCATTCTTTCGCAAGGAGAGGCAGCCAACAATGAGGCACTGGCAACTGAGTTAGATCTGGTCGATGAAGTCTGAGTCACGGCACACTGCCAGGATATCGCTACAAAATAGCTTATCGCAGCTCGGTTTAATAAAAAGGTTCAACCCCGGTCATTTCAACTGGGCGACTTAGTTCTCAGGAGAGCCGACATTGGAAACAAAAATGCCAATGACGACAAGCTTGCGGCTAACTGGGAGGGTCCCTACTGCGTTCGGGAAGCATTGGAAAAAGGAGCATATGTATTGGAAACCTTGGACGGGGGCCGAATCAAGAGAACGTGGAATGCGAATAAGCTAAGAACTTATTACAGTTAGATTTACATTTTTCAGTCGTTAATTATCTCTTTGCTGTTTTTATTCATTTAAGTTGATTCTTGAATTCGAATATTGGCCTCATGGATTTTTCCTTGTTAGCAAGTGGTTTGTCGAATAAAACTAAAACTCTCATTCGAGGGCGTTTATTCCATTCCCAACATTGTCTTTTTCCAAAGCTTAAATAAAACCCAGCTTTTCAGTCGGAGGAAGTTGTCTCCGAAGAGCATTCGCATCCCGAACGCTTTTTAAATTACTCTGGGATATCAAGTGGAATTGTCATGCCGACCTTGATCAGGTCAAAATGCTCGGACGTTTCGATGAAAAACCGAACCCGGCAGGTGACAACATCCCTTTATCCTAGGATGACCTGGTCAACGAATCCTGAATTGTACGAGGCAGTTTTAACAATGACCCCTCACTACTCTACGGTTTCAATACCCAACGTGCTTTCGCAAACTCTGCACAATCCTTCTGCGACCTTGGCCCGGTCGCTCGCAGTAACAAATGTAAGTTCAAGTTATTATTTTCGGCTTCTGTATTAGTCATTATACTAAGGAAGTTAATGAATAAGTAACGATTGCATTTAAGGGCCAGATTGGCCAATCAGTCCACAAGAGAAAACACCGGTCACAAACCCGGTTTGTACAAATAAAACAAAAAACAGAAAAAACAAAAGAAATCAAATCAGCTCACAGGATTCGGAGCGGTCGAGGCTTCCTCTCCTTTCTTCGTCTCCCCCTCGGCTATGTCACCTTCGAGCCGGGTTTCAGAAGCAGCGACGGGCTCTACGTACAGGACGAACTGACCATCCTCAACATAGGAGCAAAAATGGTAACCCGCGACGTTAAGCTCGATTCCGGGGTTCAGATGCCGGATTTGCGCCAACGTGTTCTCAAAGGCATCCCCCACTGCTTCTTTCAACATTGCTTGTACCTCGGCCGTCTTCTCCTTCGACTCCACCAGGGAAGCCGAGATTGAGTCAGTCTCAACTTTCAACTCGTCCCTCTCGGCCTTCAGCTCGTCCCTCTCGGCCTTCAGGGCATCAATCTCTTGGGCATCATCAGCCCGTGCCGCTTTCAGGTTCGAAATCAGGGTATCCGCCTCTTCTAGGATACTCTTCGTCCTCCGCAACTCGTCCTCCACCCTCACGAGGCTATGCTGACTAGCTTGGAACTCGTTCAAAGCCGCTTTCCACTGCTTCAGAGTTTCGTCTCGTTCCTCCCTTGCACGTTTTAAATCAGTCGTCGCTTCCACAAAGTTGTGGTGCAGGGTAAGGAAGGTCTGTGACAAACTGGCAGCCCTCAGATTATTGGTGCCGATAGCCTGGATATCTCGTATGTCGGCCTCCAACAATGGCACCGCTTCACCATACCGACCGGGGGGAGCGAGACGCTCAACTCTTCAGTAATTCCCTTACTCCATGAGTGGGAGCGTGGAATCACGAAGGGCGGAGGCGGTAGGGCTCGAACTGGTTGTGCAGAAGAGGGACCAGCAATCGTCGAGCTGGACGGCTGCGGCATCACGGGGGGAGATGGTTGGCGTACTGGGACCGGGTTCGTTTGAACTGGTACTACGGGGCCAGTCTTACTCTTTTTCGGTGCAGCGACCTTCGAGGATTGACCGACCTTCGACTTGCCCACGTCAGGAGCCGACCTCTTTCTAGACTTGGCAGGCTCCTCATCTGGTATCCCAGCCAAGTACTTCGGCTCTTTCATCTTCAAATCTGCACAACACACAAACATCAAAACATCAGCAGATAGGGCTAAAATTAACGACGGACTTAAAGCCAATAAAGTTCAGCGTATTTGCTAAAAGAGACCCATACTCGCCCCTGATCTCATCTCATCCTGGTGTTGATTTTCGGCCCGGTATTGGGCTACTAAGGAAGCCGCCCCAACAGTACCATGCCCTTTCACATGGGATAAAATGCTATCAATAGCATTTTTCTCGTCACCTAACAAATTGGCCCGTTCAACCTTATAGGCGCTAACAGACACCTCATGGTGATCCTTGGACCAGTATAAAGGAAATCGCCATTCGACATCCTTAGAGTCAGGGTCGAGAAGAAACCAGGGCTCTACGCCAGACTTGGCCACCACTTTAAAAGAGCCGGTCTTGAAGTGCTTAAAGGAGTTCGAAACCGGGGTGAACAGCCGCCTGTTCACAATACCCCGAATGTAGGTCCAACCCTTCAGCTCGGCTCCTTCCTTCCCAGATCAAGATGTGTGAGGAGTAAAGAAGTAGAAAAACATGGAAGTTGTGCAAGGCAGATCCAGATTCTGCCACAACCTCTCAAACGCAATTATGTAACCCCACCCATTAGGATGCAGTTGAGAGGGAGCTAGGCCAAGGGATTGTAAAATGGTCGTTTGAAAGTCGGTGAACGGGAAGCGAACACCGAGCTTGGTCAAGTAGTCACGGTAAAAAAAGAAGTAAGAGTTGTGGCTCCCCTCTCTAACGGAGCAAACCGGCTCCTCATCTTCGGGTGGGCTAAGGGTATAGTTTTCATTTTCTTCCAAGGGAAGGTTGGCGATATCAGTCGTGCTTATCAAGGAGCGGTATGATAGCACCTCATGGGTAATCCATGGGTATTTTTCCACCAAAGCTTGCGAGGGGCTGGTTGGACTTGAATTACCAGACGCTGACTCCGCAATATGGGAAGAAGAGGATGAGGCCATTATACCTACCACAAAGATAAAAATAAAAACAAAATCAGAATTTGCCTAGCCACTCGGGAAGCCGGGACAAGGTTGTGACAGCAGGAGGCCAGAATCGACTCGGCCATTATGGAACTACCGCTGGAGATAAGCCGGGAACTCTCATATATGCCGTCGTAGCATGGGCCGAAGTAATTGGCAACCTCGGCTCTAGGGTCCGGCCTCCACACGTCGTCATACTGGTTAATAGGAAGGGCCGTGATAGGAGAGATATCTTCGCGGTTAGATGATCTCGGATTGTGGGGTAACAAGACCGGAGCGGCTTGACTTCCTCCAATGGCCTGACTCCCTCTCGGAATCCTCACGCTTTTTGTTCCCGAACCTCCAGAACCCTTTTTCTTGCTTCCGCTGTAATGCCCATCGAGTAGGGCTGCCTGCTTCTCTTCTTCAGAGGGTTCATCACCCCAGAGCCACCAACGGGTCTTCAGTTTGACGGTTCAACGCAATTCCTCTATCTCTTCCGGAGTCATATCTTTCAGATTAATGGCTAACGAAAATGACGCTCCCAGAACGCACGATAGTCAAACCCAGAAAGGGGTAAAGGCTTTGTAGGGAAAGAGGGAGTTTTAGAAATGGTGTTTGAGAGGAAGCCCACCAAAAGGAGAAAACTACCCAGAGAATCAGAGGAAGGAAGAACCTACCCACAGGATAAAACTACCCAAAGAATTAGAGGAAGGAAGAACCTACCTAGGAAAAGCAAAGACAGGGAATGTAGGACCTTACGTGGGGTAGAAATTCCAACCAGAAGCACAAAGCAAACACTATAGACAAAAGTGAAACTCAAGAAGCAAGAGCAGAAGGATCAGTACCTGAGTAAATGCTGGAGAATAACTCTAATAATGACAAGCAATAACCACGGAAGAAGGAAGTCTCTCACAGAGCAAGGAAATGGTGTTCGAGAAAAGACGCTTGAAAACCAAATTTGTGAAATGAGGAAATGAAAGGCTAGCGTGAGTATAAACATTCGAAAACCGAATAGCCAAGGGCAAGAACGACCATTCACACAAAAAGTGAGGGTGACGTGGGGGAAATGACGCGCGTATTTAATGCGCACTGAGCAATCACTTACTGCGCACGAAGGCCGAAGAGGTGGAGGCGCGTTCCTTTGGCTTCACGACAGTCGAGGGACGACAACTGTCGAAGCAATCATGATAACTGGAGGAGAAGAAACGACGCAACCCCAGAGAACACCCGGACATACAGAATAGCAGGTGTTATACAGCCGAGACTTCAGGTAGTCTAACCCGGCTATTTGTTATTCCGTTTCTTCAACACACCAAAACCCGCTTGATTGTATCCGGGTCATGCAGCGTCGAACCCCGGATCTATCAACCCGGATTCAGCTCATTGTGAGTACCATAACCGGGCGTCATTCACCCTGGATATCCAAAGCATGGACATCCGGGCTGGTGGGCCAACTACAGCTCGGGTCACAACAGCATCCTGCATCAGGTGGACTATAAAACGGTTATCAAACTTTAGTCACACGCAAAGCACGGTTGGAGGCAATCTCATATTCTTTCAAAATGCTAAGGCAGTATGTTCACCCCGGCTGCCCAAAAATTTGAGCACCCGAGCTGGGGGCAACTGTTATGGACCTAAGTCTAGGCCCATTAGCTAACCGGCCCATCAGGGGGCAGTCCGCGCAAGGATTTCAACCGACCCATAGGGATCCAAACTGAAGGACCTATTCAAGGGGGCGGTTACCTAGATCCTTGGATACACCTGAGGCGGGATCGGAAGCTCTAAACCATAAGGTACACTCTATATATATATAGGAGGGACACGATCAAGGTACACGAGTTCTAGTCCTTGAACTAATCTACATACAGTTACACTGTGCACACACCGCACCCCCTTTAGGCGAAACGCCTGGTTGTGTACAGTGATCCATTCTTCTCCTGGACGCTTTCCCCATAGGCATACAGGAGGAGCCTATCAATCCTATATCAAAGCTCCAGCCTGTCGGGCTGGACATCTGTGTTCTACACCAGAACAAAACCAAATCATAAAATTAGAGTATATTTAGTATGTATTTATGTATTTGTACTTCAATGAATAAATAACTCTATAACAAATACAAAATACATATAAATTAGTAAATTACTATCATATGTGGATCCATACATCCAAAAAAAAAAATTTAAAAGGCCCTACAAGGCCGGCCCCACAGGGCTAATTTCATTTAACTCCTTTAATTTTCAAGTTCGGCCCTTGAAGGGCCAGGGCTTAAAAGGACCGGCCTGATAGGCTCAGCCCGTTTCCCGGCTCTAATCTAGTTAGACAAAGACTAAAAAGTTGAAGTTGATTGTGTATTTATTTGTTGTCTGCCTCATTTTTTCTGAAAATGAATGCTCACTTTTTTTTAGTCTAAAAATTAATGCTGACGAAGTATTTGTTAATTTCCATCATAATATGTAATTAGTGCACCGAATGAATTTAGAGCACTCCTGTATATGGAGCCTACTGGTGTGACGTACTCTTGCAAAAATACATGCTTTTGGGGTTCAACATGGTGAATATGTTCTAGTGCAATATGTTGTTGGAGGTTTATACAAAAAACCGTGGTTAGAATACAATATTCCAAACATAGTACCAAGTTGTGTGTATTACATTAAATATTTTAGTATTATGTTTCAGCTAATGTTTTTTCTTTTTGTAGCTGGTTGAGACATAACTTTATTCTGTAGTACAACAAGAGTTATTTTTGAACCTCAGTAAGATAGATGTTGATTTGTTGATAGCTTATGTTCAGTATTTTCAGTTTTTTTTTTTTTTTGGAGCTGAATATGTACGTACAAATTGAAAATTTTCTTATGGTTTTGGTATATATTTTGTTAGCCTAGATGTTTTTTTAGGTGATGTATGGTAAAACAATATTTCTTAGCCTAGATGTTTATTGTAGTATATAAATGTTCTGAATGTAAGAGAAGGCCTTGCATGAAAAAGGTCAACTTGTGCATTGCATGGGGGAATCCGTATTTTGTGGTAAGTGTTGTAGATGTTGCTCTCGCGCAATATGCGGAGGGAGTTGTTGCTTGTTATATGGGGAATTAAGAGAAGAACACATGATATAAAATCAATCATCAGCTCTTGAAAAAATGCTCTTTTTATGAATGAATGAATGGTGGTTTAACGGTGCATCTGGGGTTAAATTAAAACCAATACATGTGCACAATCAATTAGAAGAATTAAAAAAATTATAAATATGGAAGACAACATAAATTGATGTATCCTTTATTTAGTTCTTTTTTGGGAAAATTAAAATAGAGGACATAGATAAAATAATATTTAATTCAAAGGACCATAAAAATTGTAATTATTAAGAGGACCAAATAAACTTAAAAGTACTAAATTATCTTTCAAATTCTCAGTTGCTTCTCAAATGCAAAAAACAAAGAACAAAGGGCCTTCTTCCTCCTCCTGTGAATATCAAGGTGAGGTCATTTGGAAATCCAATATTGGAAGTAAAAACGACGATATTTGGTAAAAGTGCATGCATAGAAGCAAGATCTGATCTAGATGATCCAAGGAGAGAGGAGAAACGTGTAAGCTAATTTGTTGATTCGGATGATCCGGCGATAATTTGTTTATCATCCACCCACCCATCCTGCCTCGATATTTTAACCCAAAGCCTAGATTTGAATCAGGAAGTCTCCTCCACTACAAAAAAAATCGATTTTTGCTACGGAAAAAATCCGTAGCAAAATCCGTAGCAAATCGGTTTTGCTACGGAAAAATGCCAAAATTCCGTAGCAAAATCAATTTGCTAAGGAATTTGCTACGGAATTTTTCCGTAGCAAAAAACCCCGTAGCAAATTGCTACGGATTTATATTCCGTAGCAATATTTGCTACGGAATTCCGAAATCCGTAGCAAATTGCTACGGAATTCTGTTCCGTAGCAATTTGCTACGGATTTTTTACATTCCGTAGCAATTTGCTACGGATTTTACATTCCGTAGCAATTTGCTACGGATTTCACATTCCGTAGCAAATTGCTACGGAAGTATAATTCCGTAGCAAATTGCTACGGAATGTAGAATCCGTAGCAATTTGCTACGGATTTTTTCCGTAGCAAATTGCTACGGAATGTAAGAAAATTATTTTTTTATTTTTATTTTTTATTTTTTTCAATCTTTTTAATTGTTTTATTTTTTAAAATTTTAATTGTTTTATTTTTTAAAATATTTTTTTTCTTGAAAATTGATTGCAAAAGTATCATGGATATAATAAAAAGAGTTTACATAGAGAAAACACAATATATATAATAATGTTGTAAGGAGCAAATACTAAAAAGTAGTCTAAACAAAGAAGATTGTCATCATCATCATCATCACCCGCATGGTCATCATCACCGGGAGCCGACCCCGAACCCTTTTGTGTCATTAGAGACAGGAGTTGAAGCCGCATCTGTCTCATCATCTCCGCTTGCCGATCCATCTCGATGTCGCATCCTCTCCCGTTCCTGTTGGATCGCAAGCTCTATCCTCTCCCGTTCCTGATTCATCGCCTGCTCCATCCTCTCCCGTTCCTGAAGCATCTCCGCCTCATGATGTCCCGTTGCCGACTCATCTCGTGTTGCTTGCCGCTCCACCAACAAAAAACATACCAAGAACTCATCGAACCAAGCATCTCGAATAGTGATAGGAATGTCTGACCACTTGGCCCAAGGATGGTTGTAATTGCGGAATAATTGGGCCGAGATGAAGTCCCTTACCTTATTATGAGGCTCAAATCTGATGAGAGATGACATCATGCAAATATTACCATACAAACCATTTACATAGAGAAAATTGTAACATTACTGGTAACTTGGCATGACTTACCCGATGCCGTCGGGACGGATCCAAAGCTTCCGTGTCGAAGGATCTCTGGAGCCCCAGTTGGTGGATCGGAGGAACTACCTTCTTCCCCGACGTGGCTATGAGGCGACGCATTGTGCTAAGGAAGAAATGTGAAGTATTGAAGATAAACATATGTAAATCATATGTAACTAAACATATGTAAATCAATCAGAAATTATATTGTAAACCTGTGGTCCCCCTTGCTGTGGATCAGTGGGAGGGGTAGACGGTGATGACGACGTATACAACAACGGTGAAGATGACAAATATGTAGACGGTGAAGATGACATATCAAAGGAAGGCATATCTGGGGAAGCGCTGGACCCTCTACCTCCATAAGGAGCAGATGACGTCGTCCTACCCCCTCTGATAAGACGGGGTTGGGCTCGACCACTACCCCGTCCACTACCTGAACGTCCTCCTAGATGCTCCATCTCTAAACACTCATAGACATAATGTCAAAAAATATATAACAATAAGTAGCGCATTAACAAAGTATGTAGTATAACAAATCATCACAAACAAAGAACTAACAGAAATCAATCGGACGATTCTTGTTCATCAACATCAACATTTGCTTGCACGTCTTCCTCTGAGGAGGTCTCATAGTCGTCGAACTCCGATTCACTATCAGAGTTAATCACTTCTGCCTCATCGTCTGATTCCTCATCGTCAATTTGTATAGGAATTAATTCTAACCCCGCAGTAGAATCAAATAGATTGCTTGGTACTTCGTCATCAAAAATGTTTATGGGGAGTACATGTTCCACATCGCCTTGGAATGGTTCACCATACCGTCATTTGATTCCGGCTCTTTCGACTTTGGTATAATATTTCGTGCTTTGGTTTTAATAACTCCTCCAACTCGGGCGGGATGTGGGGTATGATGTATAGTAAACTTGTTCCCTGTTGAGCAAGGATGAATGGGTCATAACCAACCGTATATCTCCTTGTCCAGTGGATCTCAATATTTCCATGTTTGTTCGTTTTTGTCCCACACGGACTGTTATCAAGCCACTCACATTTGAAAAGGGTCACTACCTTGTCCCACGGGTAACTCAGTTGAATTATGTCAACTAACTTCCCGTAGTAGTCAGTCTCTACCCCATCAACTTTGTCACCTCGACAACATACACCATAATTACAACATAGTGTACCGCATTCGCCTCGACGGTTGAAAACCGATACCCATTGATTATGTATTTCTTGCACCGGTAATACTAATTGCAGCTCCATAGGACAAACTCCACGCAACTTCATTGGGATCGATGGATTTTCCACGAAATAGGATCGAAGCCATTTTGGGAACTCAGACATCGTGAATTGGTCAACTTCGGATTCCGCCATTGAAGGATTTCCCGATCGGACCGAATTAGAGAAGTAACTGTAAGAAGAAAAAATGCTCTTAATACTGGAATTCTTAGCGTAACAACAAAAAGAAAAGAAATATTACTTTAAATACTGGGCGGTCTCTTCACAGTTGTTTAGAATGTACCACTCCGCTACTCGCTTATCTCTTCCGTCAAGAGTTGACCTCGAACGTTTTCCCACGACTCGCCCTGGAAAATTAAATATTGATTTTTGATCCCTCGTATCACCGGCATCATCGTTGCGAGGTACCCCTCTCCATCTTGACATCATTTCAGGGGGATAATAGTATGAAGCAAATTTTGCGGCCTCTTCGACAAGATATGCCTCAGCGATAGATCCTTCAACGTACCTTGGATTTTTGATCTTATTCTTAAGTGTGCGTAAAAACCTACAATGAAATATCAGAGGGTATTTATAAACTAAAGTACCGTGTCGGTCAATTAATAACAGCGAGATAGAAAGATATATATTACCTCTCAAATTGATACATCCATCTATATTGTTGCGGGCCTCCTACCTTTGCTTCGTAGGCCAAGTGAACAGGCAAATGTTCCATTGAGTCAAACAAGGTAGGAGGAAATATCATCTCTAACTTGCATAGAGTTATGGGCATGCTCGCCTCCAGGTGCCGTAACTTTTCAACATTAAGCTCAGAAGCACAAATTTCTCTAAAGAACATGGAAAATTCCGTTAGAATAGACAATATATGCTTCGGAAGTGCTTTGAAGGCCCAAGGCAACAATCTCTGGAAGAAAACATGACAATCATGACTCTTCATGCCGAATAACTTCGCCTCGTGCATGTCGACACATCTTTTCATGTTTGACGCATAACCGTCTGGCGCTTTCAGTTCTTTAACCCATTGCAACAGTTCCAAATTCTGTTGTTTGTTGAATGTGTACGGCGCTCTAGGTTTGGATGTCCGTCCCGTGCCACTCCCCACCAAATGTAAAGCATGCCTTCTGCATATCGCTTCTATGTCCCGTCTTGCGTTGACTGTGTCCTTCGTCTTGCCCTTGGTGTCCATCACGGTGTACAGAATGTTGCAAAACACATTCCTCTCAATATGCATGACATCGAGGTTGTGTCTTAACAATTGATCTTTCCAATATGGTAGTTCCCGTAAGATGCTGCGTTTGTTCCAATGATGATCAACGCCGTATCCCTCAGGTTCCCTGAAAGCAGCCCCCTCTTCGACACTTTGAATGTACTTGACTCGTCCCATATTTCTTGGCCACTTAAACGACGGGGTTGCTCGCTCGTTCGACAACATTCCGCGTGAAGTCTTTTCTATTTCTCCTCCACGGATGATCGGGGTAGGAATCGCCGATGCCTATCAAACCAACCGACCTTGCGATCGTGTTTCAAGCTAAAACCCATGTTCTGTTCAAGACATACCGGCATGCAAGCTTCCCGACGTTTGCCGCCCACTCAACATCCCATATGCAGGGAAATCATTTATGGTCCACATTAAGGCAGCCGCATGGTGAAATTCGACTTAATGATATATCATACGTAAGAACCCCTTCACTCCACAACATCTTCAACTCGTCTATCAAAGGCCCGAGGTACACATCTATCTTCTTTTTGGGTTGGATGGCCCAGGATTAACGCGTTCAGAAATAAAAACTCTCTTCTCATGCACATAGAAGGTGGGAGGTTGTACGGAGTCACAATGACAGCCAACAGAATAAGTCCCGCCCGTATTGTTGAAAGGAGCGAACCCATCCGAGCATAGACCAAGACGGACATTACGGGGATCCATAGCAAAGAAAGGATTCGCCTCATCAAATTTACGCCAAGCTTCCGCATCGGATGGATGCGTCACAAAGTTTTCATCCCTGCGATGCTCCCGGTGCCATCTCATGTGAGCAACTGTTTGTTCTGATGCATACAATCTCGTAAGTCTTGGAACCAGAGGAAAGTACCACATCTTACTTAACGCATGACGGGTCATTTTCCTTCCTTTCCCCACAACTTTATATCTGTCATCTCCACAGAATTTACAATTGGTCAGTTCAGCATCTTCCTTGTAATACAACATACATCCTCTGGGGCAGCAATGGATTTTTTCACATCCAAGGCCAAGCTCTTTAACCTTTTTTTTTTTTGCTTGATAAAAATCCTTCGGCAAATTATTGTCTTTAGGAACAACCTTACTCATGATCTGCATCATTTCGTTGTAATTCCTCTCACTCATATGGTGATCAGTCTTCAAGCTTAGTGTTGCTAGGGTAGCCGATAGCGATGAATATTCACTATTTTCAATGTGTTCACAACCTTCCCATAAAGGACGTTGCGCATCTTGAAGCATTTTATAGAACCTAGCGGCTTCTGGATTAGGATCTTCTCCCATGTATGATGGTTGGGTATGTGTACCGGTCTCCTCTCCCATGTATGACGACTCAGCATGAGTAACGGGATCAAAATATTGGCCAATCGACGGTCCCGCGGCATCCATAACCAATTGCTCATATTGATTAAGGTTGTCTCGATGACTACTGTCCCCGTAATAGCCACTCGGTGTCTGTCGGACTTCACCATGACATTCCCAACATTCATAATCTTTCATGAATCCCTTTTGACACAAATGAATTTTGACATTCCCCGTATCCCTAAATCTTAAACACCTACATTTGGCACAGTGGACACTGATCTCCCTACTTGAATTATTTGAATTCGCCAAAGCAAATTGGATGAACTCTTCCAAACCCACCAAGAATGCTTGCGTTAGTTCTCTTTTATCAGTTAGACGATTGTACATCCAACTTCTATCATGGTTGCCTTCCATACTTCCTATCTAATTCAGTTCCCAACCGAATTAACATCTCAACATGCCACAAATATATAAAAATTTAAATGCAATATTTTTTTAAAAAAATTATCCACAATCATTGTTATGAATTAATTCTCTTATCAAATTTATAATTTTTTACTAACATACATATTTCATACAAATTATGTTAATTAATTAATAAATTAATTCTCTTTATTTCTTCTTTAAAATCATGTAATTTATAATTTTCTACTAACATACATATTTCAAACAAATTATGTTAATTACTTAATTAATTAATTCTCTTTATCTTTCTTCTTTAAAATCATGTAATTTATAATTTTCTACTAACATATTTCAAACAAATTATGTTAATTAATTAATAAATTAATTCTCTTTATCTTTCTTCTTTAAAATCATGTAATTTATAATTTTCTACTAACATACATATTTCAAACAAATTATGTTAATTACTTAATTAATTACTTAATTCTCTTACATTTCTTCTTTAAAATCATGTAATTTATAATTTTCTACTAACATACACATTTCATACAAATTATGTTAATTAATTAATTAATTACTTAATTCTCTTACATTTCTTCTTTAAAATCATGTAATTTATAATTTTCTACTAACATACACATTTCATACAAATTATGTTAATTAATTAATTAATTCTCTTATCTTTCTTCTTTAAAATCATGTAACTTATAATTTTCTACTAACATACATTATTTCATACAAATTATGTTAATTAATTCATTCTCTAATTTATCAATTTCACTTTTTACAAATTATTTTTCTCATTTTGAAGGTTATGAATAGCATATACATTTTAATTTACATACACTAATCTATATACATAATAACTACATTTTAATCTATATATAATTCAAAATCATCCTATTTATATAGACTTATGTATCATTACCCACAAATAACAAAAATATAATTTTAACACACAAATTTCCAACCATACAAAAAACACTATAAACAAATAATGATACAAAATATGATCATACATTATCATACATACAAAAAACACTATAAACAACATTAATATTCTAAATATAAAAATGAAGAATCAATCATATATAATTTCATCAACATCAAAAAATTAACCCAAAATATTATCATACATTATCATTTTATCAATAATCAACATAAGACTTAACAAAAAACAAAAAAAGAATATCAAATCCACCCATATATATGTAGAAAAAAAGAGAGGAAGAAGATAGCTTACTTGAAATGCAGTTAGTGAACAAGAGAAGAAAAGAGGCCGAAACTGATCGGTCGGAACAAAAGGGAATGACGCCGGAAATCGATCGATCGGAGAAGAGGAAATGATGCCGGAAAGTCACCGACCGGAGCTTACAACTGAAATGGAGAAACGCAGGCGAGAGAAGCATGTGAGTGAGAAAGAAGAGTGAGTGAAAAATCGGGGGGGTGTTTAAAGAGTGTTTTGCGACGGACCAAAAATTCCGTCGCAAAAAGGCGGACGTTTTGTCCGCCTTTTTGCGATGGATCCCTGGGATCCGTCGCAAACCACCGACGGTTTGCGAAGGATCCTGGGTCCGTCGCAAACCGTCGGTGCCCACCGACGGTTTGCGACGGACTCAAAATTGCGACGGACTCGGCTGTCCGTCGCAATTTGCGACGGAATGACTGTTCCTTCGCAATTTTTTTGCCGATTCCGTCGCAAATTGCGACGGAATTTTCAGTCCGTCGCAAATTTTTTTTTTTTGCGACGGAACTTTATTTTTTATTTTCCGTCGCAAAATTCCGTCGCTATTCAGCATTTTTCTAGTAGTGCTCCTTCCTTCTCCATATAAGCTAGCCATGAACCTTATTTGAACCCTCTTGGCTTGTCACACCTGGGAGAATGCTTTGTTTTGGCTTTGCATTGCACATTTCTCCTCTCTCCTTTGATCATCCGGATCCTGCTTTTATGCATACACTTTTACCAAATATCGTCGTTTTTACTTCCAATATACTGGATTCCCAAATGATCTCACCCTGATATTCTTGGGAGGAGGAAAGAAGACGCTTTGTTCTTTGTTTTCTGCATTTGGGAAGTAAGTGAGAATTTGAAGGACAATTTAGTACTTTTAAGTTTATTTTGGTCCTCCTTAATAATTACAATTTTTATGGTCCTTCTAATTAAATATTATTTTATCTAGGTCCTCTATTTTAATTTTCCCTTCTTTTTTTTAAACACAATGTCCCGAGATTGACATAAAATGAATATGATATATAAAATGCACTAATTCTTTTTGTTAGTTGAAAGATGGTAAAAAAATAAATTGAGGTATTATATTTAATATTAAAACTTACATATAGAACTGCAGGAAGTAATTAGTTTTAAAAATTTGTAAGAAATATCTTGGAATAAAATTATCTTTTGTAAGTTAATCTCAATGATTTGGTGGACAAAGCGACGAAGTTGAAAACTTTTGGAATGTTTTATATTAATTAATGGGGTTGGTAGAGGGGGTGAGGAAAATTTGGAAAAAAGTTGCTTAATAGAAAATTAATTTTTGGGAATGACATAATTAAGAGCACTAGTACTTTTGCGTACAAAATTTATGGAGTACTAATATTTCGTATGTAATAAAATTTTCTAAGTATTCATAAGGAATTTTTTTTTTTGAAAACTACAGGCAAACCGAAGCTTGAAGAGTCGAAAAGAGATCAGACTAAACGTCTAATCCAAAATACATCAAACTAGCAAAAACTAGTAGCGACAGACTAATTGGTCTTTCAAAACCATTTCTAGGCATCCTTCAGGGATCATTGGGAATAGTGACACATCTTCCTCAGAAGGACTATCATGGCCTCTCTTGGCCATATAATCAGCACAGGGAATGTTGTCTCTAGAAGTGTAATGAAGCTCAACATTCCAGCCCCAAAAGAGAAGATCTATGGTCTCCCTGATAAGATCTCTTAATGGATGATCGTCATAGCAACAACCTCGCATGAGGGTATTAATGGCGTCAAGAGAATCAGAGTAGATGAGAAATCTATGTAAGCCCATCTGCTGTCCCATTTTAAGGCCTATCATGATGGCATATATTTCAACCTCCACAACAGTATGCAGACCAAGGGATTTACAAAAACCCGTTAACCAATGACCTTGGGAATCCCTAATGACTCCACCACAGGCAGCTTGATATTGATGTCGCACCGATCTGTCCATATCAATACGGACTACATTCGCTGGAGGCGGAGTCCAAGCCTTCTCCTCAGTCCTGCCAAGATGAAAAACTTGGTGAGTTAAGGAATGGTTAGTATTATTTTCCATAAGAAGCATAAGGAACTTTTCTGACGGAACTTTCCTCCTATTTTTCTATTACCTCTTGTCCTAATTATAAAATTTAGTTTACTTTTTTTTTTGAGAGATTAATGAAATTAAATAAGTTACTTAATCATTTCATATGGTGTATATCCTTATATTATATATTAGTTTATTAATCAAACTAATTAGTTTGAAGAAAAAAAATATTCTATAGTAATTTAATTAGCTTCTTTAATCTCTCTAAAAAAATCAACTAGATCTTATTATTTTGCCAGAGGGAATATTACTTAATATCCAATTTGCCTACTAGAAAATAAGGAAGTTGTTAATTTGTAAATATGTACTTTTTAATTGTTTTCGAACACTTTATTAATGAATTAAATATATTACTTAATTATTTCATATCTTTATATTATATATCATTTTATTAGTTAAATTAATTAGTTTGGAGAAAAAAAAATATTCTAAACAAATTTAATTAATTTTTTTATTTTTGTCAAAATGTCAGTTTTATAAGATCGAGGGAGCAATACGTACTGATGGGATCACTGATGATGCCAGATTTCTTGACAAATTTGATAACGAAGTCATAAGGTTTTTTTACAAAAATATATTTACTATCAAGTCCTTATCATATTGTTTTTTTCTTTTTTTAATTTCTCCTTCTCATTCTCATCAGTTCTTATAAAATCCCTCGTCACTGATTGACGGTAGAAGTGGCAGCTCCTTCGGATTCTCAGAAATGGCGAGAGTAGGTAGGATCAAGCTGGGTTCACAAGGCTTGGAGGTGTCAGCCCAGGGGCTCGGGTGCATGGGCATGTCCGCTTTCTATGGGGCTCCGAAACCCGAACCCGACATGATCGCCCTCATCCACCACGCCGTCCAAAGCGGCGTCACATTCCTCGACACTTCCGACATGTACGGCCCACACACCAACGAAATCCTTCTCGGAAAGGTACGATCCATACAAATTCCCTTTCCTTTTGTTGATTCTTCATGTTGCTCGCTCCGATTTAGTATTACTAATTTAGTAGGAATTTTCAATTTCTTGAGATAGGCATTGAAGGGAGGTGTGAGAGAGAAGGTTGAATTGGCCACGAAATTCGGAGTCATTTATGCGGATGGAAAGGTAGAGATCCGTGGCGATCCTGCATATGTTAGAGCGGCTAGTGAGGCGAGCTTGAAGAGACTGGAAATCGATTGTATTGATCTCTACTACCAGCATCGTATTGATACTCGTGTGCCTATTGAAGTCACGGTTTGTTACTGCATTCTCTTTCTATTATACCGTGATTGATGGTTTACGTGAGTTTGTTTGCCTTCCTTCCAACCAAACAGATAAAATCAGATTGATACATGCGGGTTCAAGTAGACTTTTGAAAGCCGAATTATTCTTATTAACAGCATTGAAAGTCTTTAAACTTTTCAATATACAGAAATATAATATAGGGAAAATTGCATTTAGTTCGGGACAAGAGAAAATACGATAAAAAATGGTTTCTCAAAATCTCAAAATTGTATTTAAGTACCGGGACTTTTTTGCAATAAATTTAAATTGTTAAATGCCCATAGATGCCTATAGATTTGTCTGTGTAAGCACCCATGGACTTGAATGGACGCATGGACTTGTAAGTGTAATTGGAATTTATTGCGAAAAAAGACTCATAGGACTTAATGCAATTTTGAGGTTTCATTGAACCATTTTGTCGTATTTTCTCTTGTCCTGGACCAGTTTTCCCTAAAATATTGTTTTAACAGTAAATTACTTCATTATTGTTATCTTCATATATATCTTTTGGTTACGTGGTGACTGAATATTGGAAGAGTGCTGAATGAATATAAACCTGAGAAGACAAACTGATTCGGAGGAGACCACAAGGGCAAACGTACTTTATTTACAGATGGTTTCTCAACCATCCTTGTTAGTTCTGCTGTTTCAATAATTCATTATTAATATTAATTTTTTTTTTTTTTGCTCAGAATTATTAATATTAATTAATAGTATAGGATGTTGGATATTCCGGTAACATGTTATCTTAACTATTTCTGCCTTGTTGAACTGGAATAGCATGGAGCATTATTTTATCCACTAGGACAATTTTCCCAAAATAGGGGAAAACTTGATTGAGATTTGGGGATTTTACTACCTTCATCCAGGTTTTTGAGTCTTTTTTTGGATTTTAAATTATGTTGACATTTTGTTCCTACTAGTTTGAATAAAAGATTAAAGGACAGCTTTTTCCCCAATGATATATGCAATCAACTTCCCCCTGTACCTTGATCTGTATCTGAGAGGTGATCAATACAACTTCAAATTATCTTGTATTTCTCCAATTTTTTTCACTTAACGTGAGGTCCATAACCCAAGGAGTGAAGAGTGGGTAATAGGATATGCTAAGGGATAGTGATTGAACCCAACCATAATAAGCACATGTAATCTTAAAATTTACAAGGTTGGATTTAAAAGAGATGCAACTTTGATACATGGAATAGACAATTAGCGAGGTATTGACATGCCTCCATCTCAACACGTACATGATATCTCTGTTAGAGCATGGAATTAATGTTCTTTAACTTTTGGATCTGTCAACTTGTTTGAACATCTGATTATGATTGATAAATGCAAACTTATTTTTATATTATTGATTAAAAGGTTGGGGAACTTAAAAAACTTGTTGAGGAAGGAAAAATAAAATACATTGGATTGTCTGAGGCCTCAGCTTCAACAATTAGAAGAGCACATGCTGTTCATCCTATAACAGCCGTGCAATTGGAGTGGTCCTTATGGGCAAGAGATGTGGAGGAAGAAATTGTTCCAACTTGCAGGTGAGATTTATACTACTGAAATTTTTTTATTTATGCTACTTCCTCCGGTACTAAATATAAGACAGAATTGATTTTTTTTGGAAATATTAAGAAAGTTAATTAAATGACTTTAAAGTATTTATATTTATCATTTTTCTCCAAACTATTTTGCCTAACTTATAAACTGATATATAATCAAATAATACACAACATATGATATGATTAAATAACTTATTTAACTTCCTTAATCTTTCTAAAAAAGGTCAACTATGTGTTATATTTAGGACCGGAGGGAGTATCTATTATTTCTCCATGTTGGAGGTCGTGGCTAAACTGCTACAATTGTTTGTCTTTATGACTTTTGAATTGGTTTGTTATAATATTCTCAGGGAACTTGGCATTGGAATTGTTGCCTATAGTCCTCTTGGACGAGGATTCCTTTCATCAGGAACAAAGTTAATTGAAAACCTGTCACAGGATGACTTTCGGAAGGTTTGTGTTAATTCATGTTTTTCCAAATATAAGTGATTAACTGTAGTTGCCTTTGTGAGCGTAATGGTAAATTATTTCAAGGTCTTAGGATGTGAGAGCAAAACATTCACTGCTGCATCGGACTGTTAGGAACCAGTTCTAAAACAAACGTAGAAACACTGAAATGCTGGTTTATAGCTGATAATGTCAAAAGGTTACAATATTCTGAAGAGAGCTGTGATCTCCCCCCAGCCAAGGTGGCCTCTGGTTGAAAAAAACCAGATACCCTCTCCTCTCTAAGTCACTCACAAACTGCCTAACTCACCCAAACGACTTCCAACGGTTAAAATACCTAAAAAGTACCTTTCACAGTACCCCAAAACAGCCACCCTAAATATCAGCTATCTAACCTATGCTTACTCAAAATGGGCTAAAACTCAAAAGGTCAACCCTGCAACCTTAAAAAGAATCTTGTCTAATTGTTGTGTCTCTCCTTGGAATGTGTGCACTCCTCGGTAATCTGTCTTGGTCTTCTCCTATATGTCTGACCAGCAAAAGGGGCTCTTTCTTATTCTATTCTTCGATATTTCAGTTGTTTTTTCAAAAGACTGGTCCATATTTAAAAGAAATTATTGTTTTAAAGTAGAGTTAAAAGAAATCGATGATTAATAGAATTTACAATTAATCAAGTATATGATATACATAAAGAAGAAAAAGAACAAACAAAAATAATATGCCCATCCTGGTAATGGCCTGTTCAAGGTATAGTTTAGAACGTCGTTAGCTGTCTCAATATGTAACATGGATTCGGTACAAAAAGGATATGTTGTTCATTTTTCTGGTACCTGTTTGTTTGTAGACTAACATACCCGATCAAGACGCTTAGTATTTGTGAGATGTTAACGAATTGTTTGAGGGCTTGACTCTCTTAACTATTTTCAAGTACTGTCATAATATAAATAAACACACACACACGCATTGAGTATCAAAGCAAATGGCCGTTAACATTGATTTTTTGGTCACTGTATTTTCCTCGTGGGGGAACTAGGTTTTGGCTTTACAACAATCTTATGGAAGAAAAAGATATGGCTAGAGCCATTGTTCTGTACCATAAGTGATTCTTGATATATCTACTTCATGTTTTAGAGTAGCATTCCGGTCTATGAACTAAGATGACTCTGATATTTAATTAAACCTTGGTAACAAATTCGTGGATTCATTGATTTCATTCTCTTCATATTGATGTTTTCATACGTATTATTTTTGTTGGCTAGATGATTTGAAAGAGTTTGGGTTTAGATTTGTAAAACATGAACATTATGTTTAGTCGATAAAAGTTCTTATGATATCAAACTTTTACCAATCTTAAAATCAAAATAAAAATTTTCACTCGTGGCCTTTTTTTTAGGTATCTAAAACTTTCCAATGTTGTGATAGTTAATATATGTAATCTCATAGCATGCTATGAGTCCATTACTGTCTTAGCCTTGCTAGGAGATGCAACCAGATTTATAATTTGTCTGTCCTACCTGACACTTTGTTTCAGTTTAAACGAGAGAAACAATTATCCACAATTTCTGTGTTCATTATTGGTCGTTTGTTATTGGATATAATCTCATTGGCATATGTATTTACCTAATTGCAGTATCTGCCTAGATTCCAGCCTGAAAACCTGGAGCACAATAAGACTATATTTGAGAGGGTTAATGAAATGGCAGCAAGAAAAGGATGCACTCCATCACAGCTAGCATTGGCCTGGGTTCACCACCAGGGAAACGATGTGTGCCCCATACCTGGAACCACAAAAATCGAGAACTTCAATCAGAATATTGGGGCTTTGTCGATTAAGCTAACACCGGAAGAAATGGCGGAGCTGGAGTCTTATGCTTCTGCTGATGCTGTCAAGGGTGGTAGATATGAGAGTGACATAGCTACATATAAGAACTCTGACACTCCCCCACTTTCTTCTTGGAAAGCTGCATAAGGAAGGACATACCATGCACATTATAATTACTTGATGCTGCAGTAAGCTTGGGCAAACTGTTCTGTTCTTGGAGCATGCCTTGCCTTAGAAAGGACCTTCTTGTATCGATCCTTTTAAGTTGTATGGTAGTGTGTTTTGAAAGTTGTTTGAATTTTTTGGCAAGGAACTCCATGTGTATGTAGGCCTAAATAAGCCCGAGCCATTAGGCATTTCAAAACTTGTCACTTGACTCATAATTTCTTTTTGGTCATTGTATTTAGGGGTGGAAACAAGTCAAGTCAGATTTTACCATTAACAAGCTAAGCCTGTCTTGTAACAAGTTGACATGAACTTAGCTGATAGCATGTCATAGTTTTTTTTTCAAGCTTAAGCCTAGTCAGAACAAAAGTTTGCCTCAACCTAAAACTTAAAAAGTTTGCATTTTTTTAAAGGGTAAATGAGTAAAAATATACGTGTTTTACCCTCGGGAGCGCCTAACACCATATGTGTTTTTTGGGAGTAAAAATAAACATGTGGTTACATTTTAGGAACAAAAATTACACCACCGTTAAAATCTAACTTAACGGTGCATTTGCAACAGAAAATGTCATATTTACAACAACGTTTAAACACTTAGATTTTGAAAATAGAAAGGTTATTTACAACAGAAAAAAACTATATTTACAACAGGAAGTGCTGTATTTACAACAAAATTTAAAATCTGGCAATTTACAATAGAAAAAGTCATATTTACAACAGGCTAAATTTTAACGGTGGTGTGACTTTTGCTTCTAAAATGTAACTACATGTGTATTTTTGCTCCCAAAAAAATCATATGGTGCTAGACACTCCCGAGGATAAAGCACATGTGTATTTTTGCTCTTAAACCATTTTTTAAAACTTAAAACAGGCTAACCTACAACAATTACATAAACCACTCTAAAATTATAATAACTCTATCCAAATTATTCAGAATTTGTCATTAAAATATAGTGTGATCTAATCAATCAACAAGACAACACCAAATGCAGCAAAACAATTTTGATGACAATTATAACAATTTTCGGCCGTTTTGGTGGAAGGGGGATAAGTGAATTAGGGATGACACATTGATACTTAGTTTTGTTCGAAATTATTTTTGGGGAGGGGGATAATAAAGTTTGTATCTTTTCGTTTCAGCATATTGTGATAGAATGTGATTCTGTGGCTGTTATATCTATGCTTTGTAATTTGCTGGAGGACAACGTTAAGGAGTCAGGAGTGCTGTGGATGATCCGTCAGGCTTTGTCCAGGTTTTTAAACTTTTGAATTATACATGTATATAGGGAAGGGAATAAGAGTGCTGATATGCTAGAAAATATTAATATAGAAGGAGGAAATGAAAGTACTTGTAAAGCCTCCTCAGGAAATGTCTGAGTGGCTGTTTAGGGATAGGGTGGGGTTTGTTTACCCACGTTCCATTATTGATTAAATTTCCAATTTTTCCTTCATTAATAAATGGTTATTTTTCAACTTTTTCTTCTCTCTCTATCTTTAATAAAGGTAAAATTTTAACACTCTCATTTATTATTCTGAAAGTTGTTATAAATATTTCAATATTAGTGTGAATGTCCATAACCTTTCAAGATGAGGCTTTTGGAATTCTACATTTAAAACCATATAACCTATGACATGAATGGCTTAGTGGGAGTTTTATATGATTAATGTAAATAACTTACAAAACTTCATGTTATACCATTATGCAGATTTACTCTCTTATATGTAACTCTTATAATGGAAGTTAAGGATTCATTGCCTATATATAGTAGGCATGTATCAAAAGTTGGAAGATGGAAATAGAAAGAAGAATCACTCTCTCATTGCTCTCTCATTGCTCTCCATTTCTCTCTGGCATTTCTTCATCTCACTCATCTTAATCTCTCTTGTATTTTACTTAATTTCATAATGTAACGCCCGTCCTTTTGATGCCCTTATTTATCAGAGTTATAGTGCACAGGCATCGAAGTAATTTGGACGACTTAATTGCGGAATAAAAGTTTCATAAAATAACTTAGTTTGAAAAACTGAGGATAAATTTTTCGCGATTCGAATCTATCCCATAGTGGGTTCTTAATATAGTAATCCAAAATAGACAGATGATAAACGTTAAAGTACAGTCTATCTACTCATATTTTCCTAACAAGTTCCATTTGTTGTAACTTTTACAGCTGCATCTTGCCTCTTGATCCCGAACCACTACCTGTCTCTTTCATGCGGTCTAGAGTTCAAACGAATGAACCCTAGGGGTAACAGTTAATCTTATATGCAAATATGAAATGTAAGTGACAGTATAACACATGTATAAGCATAGAATAATTCACAGTAAATAAGTCACACCGTAACCGCAGTTATCGGCCAAGGACCGCACCCTATTTTAGGACACGCAGCCCTATGAGACACGCAGCCTCAATCCATAGTTAGGATACACACATGTAGAATTATCTAAAAACCATGATCAATCATACAAGATAATAAGATAACAGTTACTCACATCAAACTTGAATCCTTAACTGGTCCGGTAGATGTTGGGATCGGTAGAGGTGTCAAGGTATGCCTATAAACGTTTATCATTGTCATTAGTCACTTCTAGCGTCGCAAGGTAATTAGCTACGCGAATTATTTTTAGAGGATTAAAAATAGTAATTAATCCCTAAAAATTCCCTTAAAAATAATCCCCTTTTTAATAAATAATAATACTATTTATTATTATTTATTTATATCTTTTATTACTTATTCCCTTTCTAATAATAATAATAATATTATTAATATTATTATTAATATTAATATTAATATTTTTTATTAGTATTACTATTATTAGTATTGTTTTACTGTTTATTATTATTTTTCTACAATTAATTCAAACTCTCAAAGGCTATCCTAACCCTTTAAATTAGGAGATTAATAAATATATCACCACCATATAAAATATGCTTTAATGTGATACCTACCTATATGTAACAGTAAAACTTTTCTTTTGACTTCATGATATATATATATAAAAGAAAGGCTTCCTTATACATTTATATAACAGCAAACTTTCTTTCTCTTTTCACATACACACACTCAATCTTTTTATTTCAGAGAAAACATGGAGTAAACTTAATATATAAACATATATACATGCAGCAAGCTCTTCTTTTGGTTTTGTGATATATGTATAAACATTACGCTTTGAATTCACTGATGACCATTGACCACGTCTATATATTCTATGTGAAGCATTTATACATGACAGCAAACAGATTTTATATATATATATATATATATATATATAAACTCACTTTCCATTCAATTCCCAGTTTTACTTCCAATGTAGTGTTTTATATAAGTATAAACATGACAGTAAGCTCTTTGACAGTAATTTTCAACGGTTTTCATTATATATCAATATCAAAATTTCTGTTCTCTTCATGTATGTGCAACGGCTTATATGTGTACTTAAGTTTTCCTTTCTCTTTTTTTTTTTTTTCTCTCCTAACCCTTCAACGCTATTCTGTGTATCAGTTTATAAACTAAAGCTTTGTTTTGATCCTATGTCTCTTTTACAAGTAATTTCAAGTCCTATCAGTCTAAACCAACGACATGCCTATGCTTAACACAGTAAGCTTCCCGGGTTCATTATGCAGCCATATACATGTTCTTAAGACAGTAAAAACTCATGGTTTAACCCTTTTCCTTTTGTTTCAAGACTATATCTGATATATATGTATTATACACACCCACATAAACCATGGTGTAGCGATAATATGAACATGCATCATATATATATATTAAAACACAACTTTCTTCATATTATATATCCCTCCATTTTATATAACCTTGAGCTTCTCCATATTCCCCATTATATATATCAGTAAGCTCAAACACGACGGCAACATGTACATATATTTTTATTCATTAACCCAGTGACGTTTTTAATGGAGGGAAAAAGAGATGAAGCTCAACACTTACCTAGCTAATCTTTTGATAGATCGAAGCTCGCTGCTGCTACTCGCCACACACACCTCTGTTTCGCCGTTTTAAAACAGAGAAAGGCAAATGGATTTTTCTCTCTTGCTCTCTCTCTTTCTTTTTTCCTAAGGCAATGGAATGAATATAATTCCATGGGTAGTGGTTAAATAGAGAACTAATGGTCCAATTCAAAGGAGAAGCTAACGGTCCAAGGGCACACGACGCTGGGCTCAAGAAGTAAGTTTTTCGCGTGTACAGTAATTGGCCGAAAGGGAAATATGAGGTTTCTGTCCTCCCTTCTTTTTCTTTTCGCTGTGGTTGTGTGCCTGATATGGGAATGATTATTTCTTGTCTTTTCTGTATCTATGGCGAGACTGGGCAGGATTTACGAGAAAATGCCCCTTGCGTGTTTGATAAGTTGTTAGAGTATAATAGGTTTATGATGTAATTAGCGATAGTCAGGCTTGTAATATTTTGTATAGATTCTCTCTGTACACGTGTAGGGTATTCATTGGTTTAGCTATTCATTTCTGTTATTCTGTGTAACAGCATTATTCTAGAAGGATGTATTCTTCTTCTATAAATATCAGATACACCTGACCATATTGGCTCAGTGCTTCAGTCATAATATTTGTTTTCATTTACATTATTCAATCTTGGTATCAAGAGCTATAGGTTAGACAATGAGTGCCTCCTCTGTTTCCGCTGATTCTGGTTCACCTTCTGTACCTGCAATCACGAAAACGTATGCCCTGTTTAGCTCATCGACCCAGACGGCTGCGATCAAGCTGGATCGTAGCAACTTCCTCGTCTGGGAATCGATTGTGCTTCCGTTAATCGAAGGCAACCGCCTTGAGGACCATATCGACAGCACTTCATATGCACCGCCGAAATTCATTCCCGGTGAACATGGCAACAGGGCAAATCCGGCATATGCCGACTGGTTCTCAGTGGATCGCATGCTTGTTGGGTGGCTGCGAAACACTCTGACCCAGGACATAGGAGCTCAGCTCCTTCACTGCCAGACAGCTGAGGCTATCTGGACTAGTGCCCGAGAATTCACCTGTGCCGCAACAAAGGCTAGGGTGATGGTTGTGAAGAACGAAATGTTCAACACTCGGAAAAATGCACTCAAAATGGAAGAATATCTCATGAAGATGAAGAACTTTGTTGACGAGCTTGCTCTAGCTGGCTCTCCAATTGCACCTGACGATCTTGTCCTTCATACGTTAAACGGCCTTGATGCTGAATATAATGCTATTATGGTGAAGCTGGTTGATAAAACAAATCTAACATGGATCGAGGCTCAATCGGCTCTTCTTGCCTTTGAATCCAGACTTCAACAACAAACTCATTTCTCCATTCTCAGCATTCAACCATCTGTCAATGTTGCTCAACGAAGTGACAATTCGAAGACTGCAAACAATGATTCTGGCAACAATCATAGCTCCAGGAACAACTCTAATTATCATGGTGGAGGTCACAACATGAGGAATCGAGGAGGATGCTTCCGCGGAGGCCGTCGTGGTGGTGGTGGAAGACCATTTTGCATCCACTGCCAGAAGCCTGGTCACACCATCACGACATGATACTATCGTGAAGAATCCAGTTATAACAACAACTCCAGTTATCCATCTCCTCAGGCCTATTATGCTCACTCACCTGCTGATTACTTAACTCCTCAGGCTTACTATGCGAACTCATACTCTAATCCTTCATGGTATATGGACAGTGGAGCCAATTACCATGTAACCCCCAACTCTGAATATCTTGATGAAATTACTCTTGATGGTAAGTCTTATCTGACCACCTGCATTGGTGAGCGTAATCCTGTTGTTGGCATTGGATCAACCACCATACCTTGCACTCAATCTTCTAAATTAATTGTTAACGATGTGCTTTATGTTCCCTCTGCAACTAAGAGTCTAATGAGTGTCAATAAGCTTACACAAGATAACCCTGTTCATGTCTATTTCACTAATCAAAGTTGTGATGTGAAGGACCAAGTGACAGGAAGGTTGCTCCTACAGGGAACACCAAGGGCAGGAATGTACAGAATGAGGGAAAGAAGAATTAACACTCAACTAGTGACATCAATGGCAACCCAAGAAGACTTGCAGAATGGCTTCCTCAAATGGCATCACACATTGGGTCATTTCAGTGCGAAAACTATGAAGCATATATTGAATAAATGTAATAAGAGTCAATCAGTTCAATTCAATTCTAAATATGTATGTGAGGCTTGCCAATTGGGAAAGTCAAAATTATTGCCATTTTCAAATTCCACTTCTCAATCAACGTCTCCACTGGAAGTTTACAAATATTGCTATCAAACGTTTGCTAATGCTACCAATGAGATATTGAAAAGGCAAAGAACTGTAGAAAAATATGTTTAGATTTATTTTGAAGCCAAGAGAAAGAAAGAATAAGGCCAAAAGGTAATATAATGCTTTTTGTTGTTGTTGTTGTTGTTATTGTTATTTAAATTTATTGTGATCACATACAATATCATAAAGCTGTGTGATTCTAAGTTATTTTGATTATGAATATTTTCATATGTGGTGGACTATATATTTTGCATATATAAGCAAATTGAAGTATATTATTAATGAGTAATAAAATTCTCCAGTGATGTAATACTATATGGTAGTTCCTGAAGAACCAACATAGATTTTTCTTTCGATTTTTAAAAGGTTTGAAAGTGATTTTGAAATAGATATAAAGAAAGTATGTTTATATGACTCACACTTGAGGGGGAGATTGTTAGAAAACAAGTGTGAGTTAGAATACAAGTGTAAGCTGATTTTTGAATACTTCTCACATAAAGCCTAATAGATCTCCCAATATGGATGTCGGATTATGATTCAAAAGTTTACGACTGATTGAGACATATGTTACAATAAACCAGAAGTTTACAAGTGCAAGGAAATTTATTGTTGGCATGACTTGTTTGATCATCCGAGTCATATATATATAATGCAAATAAAATTACGTATTGACATTCATTAAAGAACCAAAAGATTCTTTATGAATAACTAACATATTATTTATGAATTATGTGCTGCTTGTTCTCAAAAACAAATTGTCTATGAGAATATCATTGGTCATGATTAGTAATGGATCTCTGGATATATATCAAACAATATTATATGGGCCTATTGAAATAGCATGTAAATCATACAAATTTGAAAGATGCATCTATAAGATGGTTACATATGAGATTATTAGCTTGCAACCTGAAGTTTGCAATAATGTTTGAATAAATTAAGCGCGCAATTTCCAAATTGTACGATCCAGAAATCATGTATTCAATGCTTATGAGAACAAAATTTCTATGTTGGCATATTTGATCTTATTGCAACATTTATATAAGCCAACAAAATTCTCCCTGTAAAATTAGCTTTTGGTCAGAAGCCAGATTAATTCGATCTTAAAAGTTTTGAATGTGCAATATCTCACACAATACACATAGATGGATAAATGTTGTGTAAGGACCTCCTCCTTCTTGTTTGTTTCTAAATGAAACAAAATGATGTTTCTAAAGGAAACAAATGGATTTAGGAGGCTTATACTGCATGGTTAGTCAATTGTGATTTGGCATTGTTTTCTTAACATGAGAGGGAGAAAATAAGCAGTTGGGTAAAGATATTAATTGGAATGAACTATCATTGGCTCATTTTGATCCTGGTACAAAAGAATGTGAACTAGAAGTTTAAAAGATAATTCATTTGTAGAATTTAGCTAATCGAATGCCAGGAGCATTTATTGACCCAAAGAAAGTGACAAAGTCACATGTCCTAGCTGCTAATGCTCCTATTCGAGTTGATGTCCTTGAAGGACGAAATATTATAAATGAATTTAAAGCACGCCTGAACCATGGCAAGCCTATCGGTTCCATTGATAAAAATCCTCTAAAAGAGAAAATGAGCAAAGAATATAGATGATCAAGTCGAGGATAATCAAGAAAAGTTAGTAGCTCCAAAAGAGTCATCTCCTGAAGAGTTATTGTCTCCAGTAGAGATATCTCTAGAAGAGAATATTGTAGTCCCAGAAGAGACCCCAGGTACCTGAAATATGTGAAAATAATGAGATCTCAATAAATTATGTTATGGATGGTATCCGATAGGACTGAAATGAAGTCAACGTTGACGACATCTTTGCTTATAATATATCATATCATGTAATGAAAGATAATGAGGATCATGAGCCACAATCTATTAGCGAGTGCTAGAAGCACATGTCCCCGAAGGACTTAATGTGCTAGAAGCACTAGTCCTTGAAGGACATAAGATGTCAAAATCATCTAATTCAAGTTCTCGAGAACAATACTCGATTAAGTTAAATGTCTCTGTATGGCTTGAAGCAATTAGGGCGCATGTGGTATAATTGTCTCAAGGAATATTTGTTGAACGAAGGGTACAAAAATGACTCAATATGCCCATGCATTTTTATGAAAAGATCTAGAAATGAATTCGCTATAATTGTTTTTTATGTTGATGGCATCATTGGAACTCCTGAAGAGCTTCAAAAGACAATTAATTCTTTGAAGAAAGAATTTGAAATGAAAGACTTGGGCAGAACGAAATTCTGTCTTGGACTACAGACCGGGTACCTAAAGAATGAGATCTTTGTGTATCAAGAAGCTTATACAAAGAAGATCCTAGAGCGATTTTATATGGATAAGTCACATTCATTATGTACCCCAATGATTGTAAGATCTTTGCAGGTTGATAAAGATCCATTCCGACCTCGAATAATTAGCGAAGAAGGTGAAGAAGAACTACTTGGTCTAGAAGTACCATATCTTAGTGCTATTGGAGAACTAATGTATCTTGCTAATCACACACGTCCTGATATATCATTTGCTGTTAATTTATTAGCAAGATATAGTTCTGCACCAACACAGAGGCATTGGAATGGAGTAAAACACATTCTTCGTTACCTCAGAGGTACTATGGACATGGGGTTACACTACTCAAATGTATCAAAACATGAACTGATTGGTTATGCAGATGCTGGATTTTTGTCTGATCCACACGATGGTAAATCACAAACAGGCTATCTGTTTACATGTGGAGGTGCAACTATTTCATGGCAATCCATGAAATAGACTATATCAGCCACATCATCTAACCATGCAAAAATTCTAGCAATACATGAAGCAAGTTGAGAATGTGTGTAGTTGAGGTCAGTAATACATCATATACGAACGACTTGTCATTTATCTTCAGATAAAATGGTTCCAACAGTTCAATTTGAGGATAATACTATATGTATTGCCCAACTTAAGGAAGGTTATATCAAGGGCGATAGAACGAAGCATATTTCACCAAAATTGTTCTTCACTCGTGATCTTCAAAAGGATGGTGAAATAGATATCCACCAAATTAGTTTAAGTAAAAATCTAACAGATTTATTCACCAAGTCACTTCTAGGAGAAATCTTTGAAAGACTTGTCCATGGTATTGGTCTTCGGAGACTCAAAGATCTCAACTAATGTTGTTAAGAGGGGGAGTCGATACACGTTGTACTCTTTTTCCCTTATCTAGGTTTTATCCCACTGGGTTTTCCTAGAAAGGTTTTTAATGAAGCAGCATTGGAAAGTGTATCAATGAATGATGTACTCTTTTATTTGGCTAAGTTTTTGTCCCACTGGATTTTTTTCCTAGTTAAAGTTTTTAATGAGGCACATTCGTAATGGACATTCAAGGGGGAGTGTTATAAATATTCCAATATTGGTGTGAATGTCCATAACCTTTCAAGATGAGGCTTTTGGAATTCTATACTTAAAGCCATATAACCTATGACATGAATGTCTTAGTGGGAGTTTTATATGATTAATGTAAATAACTTACAAAACTTCATGTTATACCATTATGTAGATTTACTCTCTTATATGTAACTCTTGTAATGGAAGTTAAGGATTCATTGCCTATATATAGTAGGCATGTATCAAAAGTTGGAAGATGGAAATAGAAATAAGAATCACTCTCTCATTGCTCTCTATTTCTCTCTTGCATTTCTTCATCTCACTCATCTTAATCTCTCTTGTATTTTACTTAGTTTCATAACAAAAGTTGACTTATAATAAGAACCTTTTTTTTTCCTAAATTGGACTTATAAATTGGACCAAAATGGTAATTGCATCGTATTCATTCTAACATGATGGCATACATTCCCTAAAACTACATATTCATAGGCCTTGAGATTTTACAACAATCAATTGAATTATAATAACTCTCTCACGGAGTAGATATATGATCACTAAAGAATTGAATATCAAAAGATATTTCATAGAGAATTGATAACAATAAATGAGTAATTAATTTGATCATTCATTGGTTGGTTTCTCTTAATTGAGTGCTCTTCGTCTTTACAGTTGAACTTCATTAATGGCCTTTGGTGAAGCTTCAAACTATTCGTTATGAGACTTCGAACTTTCCGTTAGACTCAAAGGATTTCCGTTAGACACAAACCGGAGTTGTTGGAAGATTTGAGGATATGTCGCTTTCGTATCGCTGTTGAAAGTCTTCATACTACATGCCTTTGGTCTGTAGTTGACTAAGGAAGAACCGCTTTCACTTTCGCCAGAATGGGTGTCTGAGAACATGATCATTTGACCTGCTCTGAATTGCATTCCATGTGTGTGCTCTATTTTTCTACAATATTTAATGTTCTGACACAATCTTTGCTTTTTGAAGATTTACACGAAATCCTTTTACTAATAATCTGAAACTCACTAAAAAACATGTTTAGAAGCATTAAGAACAATAATGAGTAACAATAATATGTTATGAAATAATAACCAGAGATTTTGAATTTACGAAGATGAAGAAGACGAAGTATTGAAAGAACTGATAAACCATTACTCGAGTATAGGCTTGGTCTACTTGAGTACTATACTCGAGTATCTTAATATTTACTCGAGTAACCTTCAATATTTTACACAGGAAGCTTGCGAGTATCTCTACTAGCCAACAACATTACTCGAGTAACATAACCCCTTACTTGAGTAACGTACTCAAGTATACCTTATGTGTACTCGAGCAATAGCCTTAAAAAAACTTTTTGCATTGAATTTGATCAAACTTACTCGAGTAATCATATTCTCTGCTTGAGTAATGTACTTGAGTAAAACTTCTTGAGTACTCGAGTAACACCCTAAAAGCCAAAAAGGCTTACTAACAAAACACACATGCTCGAGTAAAATATTTCCTTACTTGAGTATTGTGCTCAAGTAAGACAGATCCATACTCAAGTAAGAATGAAAAATTAATAAAGCATTGTGATCAATACACGTACTTGAGTAATCACTTACTTACTTGAATAAGTATCATGCTCGAGTATTACTTTTGGTATGCTCGAGTAACGTTCAGAAGACTCAGGCATTTTGAAGATTAAGCTTCAATACTCGAGTATCACTGAGACCTACTCGAGTAACAATTCCAAATCCTCAAATCATACTGAATTATATCCTTTTTCCTTTTTACAAGTTTGTTATCATCAAAACATAAATCCAAGAACTACCAGGTTAGTACTCCACTTGCCTATCATTTTAAGCTTATTGTTGATTTGTCTCCAAAAGATGAAGATGAACAAGAATATATGTCAAGAGTACTATACACAAATGTTGTTGGTAGCTTGATGTATGCAATGGTTTGTACAATACCTGATATTTCACAGGCTGTTGGAGTTGTTAGTAGGTATAATTCCTATCCAGATGGACAATAATGAATCAGACGATGAGGCACAAGATATTTATTCTGGTATTGAAGATGAATTCGACGACTATGAGACTCTAAAGGAAGGTGTACAAGAAGAGGCCGAAGAACAAGAATCGTCTGGTTAATTTGTGTTAGTTCTTTGTTTACGGCGATGTGAAATAATAGATACATTTTATTCCGCTAATGACATATTAAGTATATTTCTTATATTTATATATATATTGACATAATGTTTATAAGTGTTCACAAATGGAGCCTTCAGCTGGGCGTTCAGATAGTGGTGGTAGAGCTTGGGGCCGTCCTATCAAAGGGGGTAGGATGATATCATTTGCCCTCTCTGTAGGTAGAGGGCTTACATCTTCCCCAGATCTGCCTCCACTTAATTTGTTATCTTCACCGTCTACTACCAACTCCGTTATGGGTGGTACAGGTATGCTTATCACTCCCACTTATCCACAGCAAGGGGCAGAGCAGGTTTGCTTTACGATTTCTGATTGATTTACATATAATTTTTTTCTTTAAGCATCTATGTACTAGCTTTTTCAATACTTCACATTTCTTCCTTGAGCACACTAGGTCGCCTAGGAGCCAAATCGGGGAAGATAGTTCCTCTAATATACCAGTGTGGGGATCAATTGATCCTACGACAGGGCTGATGTGGATCCGTCTTGTCGGCACCACCAAGTCAGTCATATGAAGTTACTAGTAATGTTCAGATTTTTTAACCTTTAGTTTGTATGCTAATATTTGCAACATTTTCTCTATTTTCAAGTTTGAGCCTTATAGAATGGTTGTGGATTTCATAGATAAGCAATTATTTCGTAATTACAACCATCCTTGGGGCAATTGGTCAGAGATTCCTCAAGCTGTTCACGATGCTTGGTTCAACGAATTCTTGGTAAGTTATGTCATTTATGGTTATTAATTTATGGGTTAAGGTGCAAATTTGCCAACGAACTATTACCCGAGGAGCATCTGGCACAAAAAAATAATTGAGGGTACCAAAATTACCAATAAACAATTAAAAATTGAAAAAAAGTACCAAATAAATATTAAAAAAACAACTATCACAATTACGTTAAAATATAAGGCACTGGCGTAGGACAATGGCGGAGACGCTGGAAAAAAGAGCGGTTAAGCCTTCTTGTTGGATAAGGCAAATACCAATAGAGATGGGACTCATGCGAGCAGGCGCTGTGGACTGCTGGATTTGGTTTCGGTGCGTGATTCTCGCCCTAAAGCTGCATACGGACCTTGATGAGTTCAAGAGGGTGAATGGAACACCCAACAACAATGGAAGCTTTGGAGATGCCGACGTCACCCACTATGACAGTCAATGGAAGACGGAGACACCAAGACAGTGACGAGGTAATAGTTCGTTGGCCATTTTACACCTCTTTGTGTTTCTTTTTCCACTTTTTAATTGTTGATTGGTAATTTTGGTACCCTCAATTGTTTTTTATGCCAGATGCTCCCCGGATAATAGTTCATTGGCAAATCTACACCTTAACCCTTAATTTATTCTCAACAGAATGCAAACTGATTCACTACTTTAATATTTTGGAGCACTAATTGTTTGTTATTGATTTTTATGGAAAATTTAGTTGGTTGCCTGCCCATCGGGGAGATTTGGAAAAAGCTTATAACTACAAGTTAGGCCGGTGGTTGTCTGATCGGTTTTATAAATTGAGAAATAATAAAGGCAAGAGAACTTGGATTCATCCAGAGGTCGCAACACAGTTATTGGAAAAATGGGCCGCCGATGAGAAATGGCAGCAGAAATCTGTGCAAAATAAGTTAAGTAGGTCTCAAATGGATGGACCCTCATATATTGGAGGCTCCATTCCAATAAGTCAGCATCGAAGAAACATTGTAAGTATACGTTATTTTCTATTTCGGTATTCAATATTTTGTACGTTGAAGTAATTAATTAACGGTCATCATTTGTATTTGCAGGAAGCTTCTGGGGACGTACCTTCAGAATTGGTTGATTGGGTTACCTTTGAGCGGACCCATTCTAAAGAGTCTGCAGATCATGGGCAGCGCTGGATTAACGTCAAGTCTCAGCAATTAGTGGTGAGACATTTATTATACTTATTATTTATTTTAGATAGCAACATGTTTATTTCATTTTACATGCCACATTTGTGATGTATTTTTGTACTTGTAGGAAACCTGGGAGAAGCTGTCATATGAAAGAGCCACGCAGATTGCGAATAACCCCGTATCCTCTCAGTTCGATAATGAGAACCTCTTCATTTAGGTTGCAGGAGGATTTGACAAGAAAGGGAGAGTGTTTGGAATGGGTGCCTCTGCTAGCCGAGTGAAAGCTATCAAGCGCTCATCCAGCCATATTGGAGGTGTTTCTATGGGTAAACATGATACTTTTGATATTAATTGTTACATTTTTGCTCCCTCGTCCATTTAAAAGAAGTACAAAAAATTAATTGTTACATTTTTCCTTCCAAATGTTGTTTTTGCATATGAGCTTAAGAAGGTGAAGACGTTAGAACAACAGCTCACTGCTACCACACAGCAGTTGGAGGCTACGACACAGCTGGTGAATCAGTAAGCAAAGAAGATGAATTAGCAAGTAGAGAAGATGAATCAGCAAGTGGAGATAATGAAGCAGATGCAGGATCTACTCCAGTCCCTATTGAAGAATAAGAAGGATACGGGGTTGGCTCCTGGTGATGATGATGATCATACTGCTGTTGTACAGCTGGTGAATCATTAAGCAGAGAAGATGAATTAGCAAGTAGAGAAGATGAATCAGCAAGAGCAGATGATAAGTTAGCAAGCGAAGATAATGAAACAGATGCAGGATCTACTCCAGTCCCTATTGAAGAACAAGAAGGATACGGGGTTGGCTCCTAGTGATGATGATGACCATACTGCTGCTGTATAGGCATTTTTTTAATTCTTTTTTGTCCATTTTGTTGGCAACATTGTTTTTATATTTGCGATCGTCGCAAATTTTTTTGATTAATTCAATTTTGCACCAAAATATTTTAAGTATTAAGTCACAATATTCCTGAAATTGCGACACACAATTCGTCTGTCGCAAAATTGAACTTTTACGACGGAGCAACTTGTCCGTCGCAGACTTTCAATTTTGAAATGGACCATCTTGTCCGTCACAAATGTGAACTTTTGTTATGAATGTGTTATGTCCATTGCAAATGTTCAATTTTGCGATTGACATCTTATGACCGTCGCAAAATTGAACATTTGCGACGGAACAAATTTTTTCCATCGTAAAAAACGATTTACAGCGACATTTTTTGTGATGGACCGATTTGTGACGGAATTTCCATGTATAGCGATTTAGTCCATCGCTAATCTTTGCTTTTTTGTAGTGTCAAATATAGTCATATTGTGCTCTAGGTTTTCAGGCTGGAATCTAAGAAGATACTGCAATTAGGTAAAATACATATGCCAATGAGATTATATCCAATATCAAACGATCAATAATGAACATCGCAATTGTGGATAATTTGTTCTCTCATTTAAACTAAAACAAAGTGTCAGGTAGGACAAACAAATTATAAATCTGGTTGCATCTCTAAGCAAGGTTAAGACAGTCATGGACTCATAGCATGCTATGAGATTACATATATTAACTATCACAACATTGGAAAGCTTTAAATGGTAGATTTACCTTAAAAAAGGCCGCGAGTCTTAAGATTGGTAAAAGTTTGATATCATAAGAACTTTTATCGACTAAACATAATATTCATGTTTTACAAATCTAAACCCAAACCCTCTCAAATAATCTAGCCAAAAAAAATGGTACATATGAAAACGTCAATATGAAGAGAATGAATCCACGAATTTGTCACCAAGGGTTAATTAAATATCAGAGTCATCTTAGTTCATAGAGAGGAATGCTACTACAAAACATGAAGTAGATATGTCAAGAATCACTTATGGTACAGAGCAATGGCTCTAGCCATATCTTTTTCTCCTGTAAGATTGTTGTAAAGCCAAAACCCAGTTCCCCCACGAGGAAAAGATAGTGAACAAAAAATTGATGGTAACGACCATTTGTTTTGCATGAATGCAACACGATTGTCAGCCATTTAACTGTGATTTGATACTCAGTGTGTGCGTGTATTTATATTATTAAAGTACTTGAAAATAGTTAAGAGAGTCAAGCCCTCAAACAATTCGCCAACATTTCACAAATACTAAGCGTTTTGAGCGGGTATGTTAGTCTACAAACCAACAGGTACTAGAAAAATGAACAATATATTCTTTCTGTACCCAATCCATGTTACATATTGAGACAGCTAACGACTTACTGAACTATACGACCCTGAACAAGCCATTAAGGCTGGGCCTATTATCTTCATGTGTTCTTTTTCTTTTTTATGTATATCATATACTTGATTAATTGTAAATTCTATTAATCAACAATTTCTTTTAACTCTGCTTTAAAACAACAATTTCTTTTAAGGGTTAAGGAGCAAATTGGCTAATGAAATTTTATCTTAGAAGCGCCCAACACAAATAACTTTTAAGTGGACCAAAAATACGAAAAAAATTTTAAAAATCTAAAGTAAGCACAACGCCGTTAGAAAAAAATAACGTCCGTTATCTAAGGTGCATATTGGCCAACGAACTTTTACTCCAGGAGCTTAACACAAAAAAGTTTTACTCAAGGAGTGCCCAGCACAAAAAAGTCCATGTGCAATCCACCTAAAATACGACTATTGTAAATCCTTGCCCGGACCCCCAACCATGTGCTTTGAGGTTAGAAAAAGTGAATGCAACAAAAAAAAAAAATCACAAATGTAACAAGTAGATATTTTAGGTCCACTTAAAAATCATAATCTACACCTGCATCGGACAAGTTTGAAAACTCATCATCCTTACTCAAAATGAAATCTACTCGTTACGTTTGTGATTTTATTGTTGCATTCACTTTTCCTAACCCCAATACACATGGTTGGGGGCTCCGGTAAGGATTTAAAACAGTCATATTGAGGTATTATATTTAATATTAAAACTTACATATAGAACCGCAGGAAGTAATTAGTTTTAAAAATTTGTAAGAAATATCTTGGAATAATTAAAATTATCTTTTATAAGTTAATTTCAAGGATTTGGTGCAAAAAGCAAGGAAGTTGAAAACTTTTGTAATGTTTTATATTAATTAATGGGGTTGGTAGAGGGGGGAAAAGGAAAATAGAAAATTAATTGTTGGGAATGACATAAATAAGAGCACTAGTCCTTTTGTGTACAAAATTTATGGAGCACTAATATTCTGTGTGTATTAAAATTTTCTAAGTATTCGAAATATTAAATTTCTTACGGGACTTTTCTCCTATTTTCCATTTTCTTAATTTCCAATTTTCTTATTAGAAAATAAGGAAGTTGATAATTTGTAAATATGTACTCTTTAATTGTTATCAAACTTGTCAGACTTTAGTGTAATTCCCCAACTAAACTATTCACGTCTCATTATTTAAATATTTAAAGGTATTCTCTTGGATCTTAAATATAAAATAAATTAAAGTTGATTTTTCTGAAAGATTAAAGAAGTTACTTAATCATATTATATATTGTATATCCTTAGATTATATATCAATTTATTAATCAAATTAATTAGTTTAGGAAAAAAATAAAAATATTCCACACCAATTTAATTAAGGGAAAATTCCATTTAAATTCTAAATGAAATTGCAAAATCCCCAAATGTCTATCAAACTTGTTAAAGGACTTAAAGGTACCAAACACCAAATTAAAATTTTCAAATTCAAGTGAATTTACCCTTTTTACCCTTAGTCTTTAAATAAATTTTTTTTAAAAAAAGACCCTCATCACCATGGGGCCACTGTGGTTAGCCGTCGGACAGCTTGCAACCATTGGTAGCTTGGGCTTCGGCCGACGGCGACTTGAGATCCGGCGAGGGTTTTTTTTTTTTTGGGGGGTGGGGTTGAATATAATTTTTTTTTAAAAAAAAAAAAAGATTCAATGAAAGTGATAATATGGGGTTCGAACCCACCCCACCTTCATGGAGTCCAAGTGGCCACTTGGTTCCTTTGATATATATATATATATATATATATATATATATATATATATATATATATATGGGTTTATCGTTTATCATGTGACTTGACATAAAGTTATGTCAAGTCACCCTAAAACTACGTTGTTTTGGGAGTTCATTAATTTCCCTAACCCCAAAACGACGTTGTTTTGGAAGTTAGGGGAATTAATGAAGGGTGTTTTAGTATTTTTGTTTTTGTATTTATTACATGAATTTTACCAAAACACCCTTCATTAATTCTCTTAACTCCCAAAATGACGTCATTTTGGGGTGACTTGACCACTTGACAAACGATAAACCTTATATATATATATATATGCATATGCATTAAGAAATATATATTTTTTTTTAACATTTTTTCCATCAAAAAACATTATTGTAAATCTCATTACTGAACTTGTTATTCTTATTACAAATTTTGATCATAGTACTTAGATTTTGTTCAATCTTGTGAATCTCATTATGTGTGTGTTTTATATGTGTGTATTATATAATATATAAGTATAAATATGATATATTATATGATATATATAATGACACAAGACTGAATAAAATCTGAGCACTTTGAACAAAATTTGTAATAAGAATAACAAGTTCATTAATTGAATTTACATATTCAGTAATGGTAACTACCAATTCGTTAATGGTATTTACAAGTTTCGTAATTGTAATTACTCATGCTTTCATCAGGTTTTTCATAAGTATCTCTTATAAAATAACAAATAAGGGTCAATTATAACAAATCTTGTAATAAGAATTACCAATTCGTTAATGATATTTATAAGTTCCGTATTGGTAAACCAATGCTTTCATCAGGTTTTTCACCTGCATCTCTTCAAATTTTAATTGCAATGATCACAAGTCAAATTGTAGTTACAGATATTCAATCAATAAAGAACAATTATAGTCACATGGATAATCCAATTATTGTTAATGATGTTTTAATGCGCGCGCACGCACACACAAACATATATATATATATATATATATATATATATATATAATAAATAAAGGGATTCACAAGATTGAACAAAATATGAGTACTATGATCAAAATTTGTAATGAGAATAACAAGTTCAGTAATGAGATTTACAAGTTCAGTAATAAGATTTATAAGTTCAGTAATGGGATTTACAAGAGTGTTTCTTAATGGAAAAAATGTTAAGAAGAGTATATATATTTCTTATTGCATATATATATCAAAGGAACCAAGTGGCTCAATTGGACCACATAGCCTCATAATGGTGGGGTGGGTTCGAACCCCATATTCTCATTTTCATTGAATCTTTTTTTTTAAAAAAAAAAAGATTCAACCCCACGAGAAAAAAAAAAAAAAAAACCTCGCTGGATCTTAGGTTGTTGGCAGCCGGAGTCCAGGTTGCCGATGGTTGCAAGCCATCCGGCGGTCGGTCACAGTGGCCCTCCGGTTAGGATCAATTTTTTTTAATTTATTTAAAACTAAAGGCTAAAGGGTAAATTCACCTAAATTTAAAAATCTCAATTTGATCCTTAATACCTTTAAATCCTTTAACAAGTTTAAAATACATTAGAAGGTTTTACAATTTTTTCCTTTAATTAACTTTGTTAATTTCTCTCAAAATGTCAGTTTTATTTTATATTGACCATCGAGGGGGCAATACGCACTGATGGGATCACTGATGATGCCAGATTTCGTGACAAATTTGATGACGGAGTCATAAGATTTTTAAAAAATAAATATTTACCATCAAGTCCATAATTTTTTTTTTTTTTTGAATTTTTCCTTCTCATCAGTGCTTATAAAATCCCTCGTCCCTGACGGTGGAAGTGGCAGCTCCTTCGGATTCTCAGAAATGGCGAGAGTAGCTAGGATCAAGCTGGGTTCACAGGGCTTGGAGGTGTCAGCCCAGGGACTCGGGTGCATGGGCATGTCCGCTTTCTATGGGGCTCCGAAACCCGAACCCGACATGATCGCCCTCATCCACCACGCCGTCCAAAGCGGCGTCACATTTCTCGACACTTCCGACATCTACGGCCCACACACCAACGAAATCCTTCTCGGAAAGGTACGATCCATACCAAATTCCCTTTCGTTTTGTTGATCTTTCATGTTGCTCGCTCCGATTTAGTATTACTAATTTAGTATGAATTTTCAATTTCTTGAGATAGGCATTGAAGGGAGGTGTGAGAGAGAAGGTTGAATTGGCCACCAAATTCGGAATCATCTATGCGGATGGAAAGAGAGAGATCCGTGGAGATCCTACTTATGTTAGAGCGGCTTGTGAGGCGAGCTTGAAGAGACTGGAAGTCGATTGTATTGATCTCTACTACCAGCATCGTATTGATACTCGTTTGCCTATTGAAGTCACGGTTTGTTACTGCCTCCTCTTTCTATCATACCGTGATTGATGGTTTACGTGAGTTTGTTTGCCTTCCTTTCAACCAATACGGAACTTGTAAATACCATTAACGAATACGGAACTTGTAAATACCATTAACGTATTGGGAGAGTGCTGAATGAATATAAGGGCCTTTGGGGAAATCAAAACCTGGTTTTGGAAATAACATATAGGTTTTATTATAACCTGAGAAGACAAACTGACTCGGAGGAGACCACAAGGGCAAACGTGATATAAACTGTATCTTATTATATCAAATGTTGTGCAATGTATTTTATTTACAGATGGTTTCTTTACCATCCTTGTTAGTTCTTCTGTTTCAATAATTCATTATCAATATTAATTAATAGTATAGGATGTTGGAGATTCCGGTAACAATCTTAACTATTTCTGCCTTGTTGAACTGGAATAGCATGGAGCATTATTTCAATCCAATAGGATAATTTTCCCAAAATAGGGGAAAACTTGATTGGGATTTGGGGACGCTTTTTACTAACTTCATCCAGGTTTTTGAGTCTTTTTTTGGATTTTAAATTATGTTGACATTTTGGTCATACTAGTTTGAAAAAAAGATTAAGGAACAGCTTTTTCCCCAATGATATATGCAACCAACTTCCCCCTGTACCTTGATCTGTATCTGAGAGGTGATCAATAGTTCAATACAACTTCAAATTATCTTGTATTTCTGTAATTGTTTTTCACATACACGTGAGGTCCATAAACCAAGGAGTGAAGAGTGGGTAATAGGATACGGTAAGGGATAGTGATTGAACCCAACCACAATAAGCACATGTAATCTTAAAATTTAAAAGGATGGATTTAAAAGAGATGCAACTTTGATACATGGAATAGACAATTAGCGAGGTATTGACATGCTTCCATCTCAACATGTTCATGATATCTCTGTTAGAGCATGGAATTAATGTTCTTTAACTTTTGGATCTGTTAGCTTCTTTGAACATCTGTTTATGATTGATACATGCAAACTTATTTTAATATTATTGATTATAAGGTTGGGGAACTTAAAAAACTTGTTGAGGAAGGAAAAATAAAATACATTGGATTGTCTGAGGCCTCAGCTTCAACAATTAGAAGAGCACATGCTGTTCATCCTATAACAGCCGTGCAATTGGAGTGGTCCTTATGGACAAGAGATGTGGAGGAAGAAATTGTTCCAACCTGCAGGTGAGATTTATACCACTGAAATTTTTTTATTTATGGTATTCCCTCCGGTACTAAATATAAGACATAATTGATTTTCTTTTTTTTGGAAATATTAAGAAAGGTAATTAAATGACTTTAAGTATTTATATTTATCATTTTTCTCTAAACTATTTTGCCTAACTTATAAACTCATATATACTCTAATAGTACACAACATATAATATGATTAAGTAACTTATTTAGCTTCTTTAATCTTAAAAAAAGGTAAACTATGTCTTATATTTAGGACAGGATCGAGTATCTATTATTTCTCCATGTTGGAGCGCTTGACCAAACTGCAACAAGTGTTTGTCTTTATGACTTTTGAATTGGTTTGTTATATTCTCAGGGAACTTGGCATTGGAATTGTCGCCTATAGTCCTCTTGGACGAGGATTCCTTTCATCAGGAACAAAGTTAATTGAAAACCTGTCACAAGATGACTTTCGGAAGGTTTGTGTTAATTCATGATTTTCCAAATATAAGTGATTAACTGTAGTTGCCTTTGTGATCGTAATGGTAAATTATTTCAAGGTCTTAGAATGTGAGTGCAAAACATTCACTGCTGCTTCTGACCTTATTCTATCCTTCGATATTTCAGTTGTTTTTTCAAAAGACTGATCCATATTTAAAAGAAATTGTTGTTCTAAAGCAGAGTGAAAAGAAATTGATGATTAATAGAATTTACAATTAATCAAGTATATGATATACATAAAAAAGAAAAAGTACAAACAAAGATAATAGGCCCATCCAGGTAATGGCCTGTTCAGGGTATAGTTTAGTAAGTCGTTAGCTGTCTCAATATGTAACATGGATTTGGTACAGAAAGAATATGTTGTTCATTTTTCTGGTACCTGCTGTTTGTTTGTGTAACATACCCGATCAAGACGCTTAGTATTTGTGAAATGTTAACGAATTGTTTGAGGGCTTGACTCTCTTAACTATTTTCAAGTACTGTCATAATATAAATACACACACACATGCACTGAGTATCAAAACAAATGGCCGTTAATATCAATTTTTTTGTCACTGTATTTTCCCCGAGGGGGAACTGGGTTTTGGCTTTACAACAATCTTATGGGAGAAAAAGATATGGCTAGAGCCATTGCTCTGTACCATAAGTGATTCTTGATATATCTACTTCATGTTTTAGAGTAGCATTCCTGTCTATGAACTAAGACAACTCTGATATTTAATTAACCCTTGGTGACAAATTCGTGGATTCATTCTCTTCATATTGACGTTTTCATACGTACCATTTTGGTTGGCTAATTTGAAAGGTTTGGGTTTAGGTTTGTAAAAACATGAATATTATGTTTAGTCGTCGATAAAAGTTCTTCTGATATCAAACTTCTACCAATCTTAAAATCAAAATCAAAATTTCCACTCGCGGCCTTTTTTTAGGTACCTAAATCTACCATTTAAAACTTTCCAATGTTGTGATAGTTAATATATGTAATCTCATAGCATGAATTGAGTCCATGACTGTCTTAGCCTTGCTTGGAGATGCAACCAGATTTATAATTTGTCTGTCTTGCCTGACACTTTGTTTCAGTTTAAACGAGAGAACAAATTATCCACAATTGCAATGTTCACTATTGGTCGTTTGATATTGGATATTATCTCATTAGCATATGTATTTACCTAATTGCAGTATCTGCCTAGATTCCAGCCTGAAAACCTGGAGCACAATAAGACTATATTTGAGAGGGTTAATGAAATGGCAGCAAGAAAAGGATGCACTCCATCGCAGCTAGCATTGGCCTGGCTTCACCACCAGGGAAACGATGTTTGCCCCATACCCGGAACCACAAAATTCGAGAACTTCAATCAGAATATTGGGGCTTTGTCGGTTAAGCTAACACCGGAAGAAATGGCGGAGCTGGAGTCTTATGCTGCTGCTGATGCTGTCAAGGGTGGTAGATATACAAGTGGCATAGCTACATATAAGAACTCTGACACTCCCCCACTTTCTTCTTGGAAAGCTGCATAAGGAAGGACATACTATGCACATTATAATTACTTGATGCTACAATAAGCTTGGGCAAATTGTTCTGTTATTGGAGTATGCCTTGCCTTAGAAAGGACCTTCTTGTATCGATACTTTTTAGGTTGTTTGGTTGTGTGTTTTGAGAGTTGTTTGAATTTTATGGCAAGGAACTCCATATGTGTATGTAGGCCTAAATAAGCCCAAGCCATCACATAATTCCTTTCTGTCGTTGTATTTAGGGGTGGAAACAGGACAAGTCAGACTTTCCCATTAACAAGCCCAGTTTGTCTTGTAACAAGTTGACCTGAACTTGGCCGATAGCCTGTCATAGTTTTTTTTTTTCAGTTTAAGCCTAGTCAGAACAAAAGTTTGGCTCAACCTAAAGCTTAAAAGGTTTGCATTTTTTAAAACTTGAAACAGGCTAACATGCAACAATTACATAAACCACTCTAAAATTATAATAACTTTATTCAAATTATTCAGAATTTGTCATTAAAATATAATGAAATCTAATCAATCAACAAGACAACACCAAATGTAACAAAACAATTTTGATGAAAATTATAACAAGGGTTAAGGTGCATTTTTACCAACAAACTATCAAACTATTACCAAGGAGCGTCCAGCACAAATATTAATTAAGCGTATCTTAAATACCAACAAACAATTAAAAATGTGCAGATTAGCTAACGAACTTTTAAAAAGGTGTCGTCAGTACAACGCTGTTAGAAAAAAGTTAATGTCCGTTATCTAAGGTGCAGATTGACCAAACTTTTATTTCGGAGCAACTAGGCACAAAAAAGTTTTACTCAGGAGCTCCCAGCACAAAATTTCTTAATTTCACTAAATTAAATAATTTTTTTGTCTATTATCATTATTCAAAACTACTTGTATAGATATCTATAGGCAAAAATTACTCATTTGCCAAAATAAACAAAAGTTTTAATTAAAAATATAATTATATGATTTAAATAAAACTCAAGGTGTTTTATAATTTATTATATATGTTAAACAAACAAAAAAATTATGTGATTTATTTTTATTTTAGAAGAAATTTATGTGAGTTAATAAATTCATTTAATGTTAATAAAATTTAAAAAATCTAAAAAATCTATTATATCAGGAATGAAATGAAATGATTTTAATTTTTATAAAAAATGTTTAATGGATATCAACATTGACACTTAATAATATAAATCTGGCAACTTGATAATATTTTGGTTAATTAAATTATCTTATTGATTATATCAATATGGGACTTGTTGAAAAAAAAAATTGTCATTAATTAAGTATCTTGGAATAGCCTCAGCAAATTATTTATGGTACTTTTTAAAAAAAAAAAAATTCAACAAGTCTCATATTCATATAATGAATAGATCATTTAATTAACAAAAATATCATCAAGTTGTTGGATTTATATTATTAAGTGTCAATGTTGATATCCATTAAACTCTTTTTATAAAAATGAAAATTAAACTCATTTCATTTCTTTCCGGATATAATAGATTTTTTAGGTTTTTTAAATTTTATTAACATTAAATGAATTTATTAACTCACATAAATTTATTCTAAAATAAAAATAAATCATATATATATTTTTTTAAACATATATAATAAATTATAAAACACCTTGAGTTTTATTTAAATCATATAATTATATTTTTAAGCGAAAAGTATTTCTCCAGTCACTGGAGATAGAGTTATCTTCAGTGACCCCAAAACTACGTCGTTTTGAATTAATGAAGGGCGTGTTAGTAATTTTAGGTGAATTAATGAAGGGTGTTTCGGTAAAATTTATATGATTAAAAAATAAACAAAATTACCCATTTTTAATTAAAACTTTTGTTTATTTTGGCAAAATACCCTTCATTAATCCAAAACGGCGTAGTTTTGGGGGTTCTTTAGGAGATAACTCTATCTCCGGTGATGGCATCTTAAAGATTATAATAATTACTGGCCAAAATTGTTTTGGTGGAAGGGGGATAAGTGAATTAGGGATGACACATTGACACTTAGTTTTGTTTGAAATTGTTTTTGGGGAGGGGGATAAATTAAAGTAAGTTTAAAATTATAAACCATGCATAATAGTAACAATGAAACGCATTGGTGTAGTAGTAAAGTTCGTATCTTTTCACCCACAACGGTTGAGTTTTTTTTGGTCAACACAACGGTTGAGTTGAACACCTACTCTCTTCACAATATTGTATAATATTACAAATCTATAATAGGTCCAGGATGGTCTGAAAGACTTTGTTAAGTGAAATAAACTTTCTAAAAGGCTTGGGCCAGCTCATAGTTTTGAATAGGCTAGCGCACAGCCATAGAGTTTCAATGTAATTATGGCTGGTTAGCCAGTTTGAAATTTTTAAAGGGTTAAGGAATAATTTGGTCAATAAACTTTTACTTCAGGAGGCGTCCAGCACAAATAACTTTTAAGTGGACCAAAAATATAAAAAAACTTTTAAAAATATGTAGTTAGCACAAAACAGTTTCACTCCAGGAGCGCTCAATACTAAAAAGTTTTACTCCATTTTTTGTGCTGACTGTATATTTTTTTTTTTTAAAAAAAAATTAGTCTTTTTGGTCCACTTAAAAGTTATTTATGATGGGCGCTCTTGAGATAATAGTTCGTTGGCCAAATTACTCCTTAACCTATTTTTAAATATGTGGCCTTTTCTAACCGGCTTCATGCCAAGCCATTCCATCATATCGCTAATCCAAACAAGGCACCAGCTTCAATGTGCTTTTGATTATTAAATGTGGTTTTTTACTCTGTTAACGTTGCGCCAAACACACGTACTAGTCTTCTTTTTCTTTAAAAAGAAAAAAGGGAAAACATGTACGTTTTACCAATTCTAATGCCAATTTAAATAAGCTCCATAGGGATAAGCTTCCTCAAGCGAAAGTTCTAATTTTACTTTGATTTATTTGTGTGTACAAGACTTTGGGCATGACCTTTGTTTATACGCTTCCAATCATTAAATACTAACACAATACCACTCCAGTTCTCCTACATACAAGACCCAATTAACATTTTTTGAAGAGATTAATGAAGTTAAATTAATTATTTTAAAGTATTTATATTTATCTTTCTCTCCAAGGTAATTTGCATGACTTAAAAAAGTAATAGATAATTTGATGATACATAACATGTATTATAATTAAGTAATTTAATTAATTTCTTTAATATCTAAAAACAAGTCAATTCGATCTTATATTTAGAGAGAAGAGAGTATAAGTCTAAATTATCTAATTCTTCCCTACTAAGTAGAGTTAGTTAACTCAATAATTATGAACTAAATTTTCAATTTTTCCTTCATTAATAAATGGTTATTTTTCAACTTTTTCTTTTCTCTATCTTTAATAAGGGCAAATTTTAACATTCTCATTTATTATTCTGAAAGTGAACTTATAATAAGAACCTGATTTTTTCCTAAATTGAACTTATGAATAGGTCTAAAGTGGTAATTACTTTGTATTCATTCTAACATGATGGCGTACATTCCCTAAAATTACATATTCATAGATGTATATGGTAGTACCAAATATATCGATGAATATGTGATTTTATTCTAACATAATTATATTGGTACTGATGAATGTTCCAATGCTTAATAACTTAGATTCATGAATAAGGTGAACTCTAATTAAATGATTCATGGAAGTAATGATTACGTTCTTTGAATCTTAGGAACTCATGAACATTCACAAAATATGATGATATTTATAAACAACCATCAATTTAAAGTTGATTAAATCATTATCTCATCCTATCAATTGAAAAGTCACCAATTATAATGTATTACAATAATAGTTAAATATCTTAAAAAAACTAAACCATAATCTTTCAAGATTTTCTAATAATTATACACGATGGATAAATAAGAGAGAGAGGGGGGAAGCATACCAGGTCGGGACAAATGCGGGAGCAGATCTCACACAAAGAATTTGACTACAAGAGTCTCACTTGGTTTGCATAGCAGTGAACCAAAACAGAGAAAAGATGGAAGATGAGAAGAGAGAGCGCGAGAAGATTCAATTGCTATGGGGTGAGTTTAGTGCTTGGTGGAGGCCTCTATTTATAGAGTAACAGAAAAGCTCTTCATGCTTGCCCACAAAGCTGCATTCAACACAGCAATAACTCCTGATTGATTCTTCAATCGAGAGGCACCTCTTCTAAATCAACATAAATGCTGTTTTGGTTAACTAATCACACATAAGAGTTATTCTATCAACACTAATTGCTAATCTATTCTCTCCTTCATTTGATTCGGATTTTTCAGAACAAATAGTCTGATCCATCAAGGACGGACTCAGACTCAAAAATCCAACATCTCCCACTCACACTCTATGGGCCTCACACAATGTAACTCTCAATTTCTCGTTTCATACTTGGTGTTTGTCGTGGTTGCCTGAGCACAAAGTTTATACGAGATTTTGGTGCTTGTGACGCTAGAAATCCTTTCATAGGATCATCATCTAAGGAAACCTATTATTTATATGTAAATTGTTTCCTCATATGCCCTAGGTTTGTTCGTATACTTAACTCATGGCATCTCTAATCCCTCTCGAGTCAATCTTGACTAAGATTGCCTAACCATGGGAATGGTATCCACACTTACTTGTCTTTCCTATGATCTGTAAGGGACATGTCATGGATTCCAGTACAATAGTGTAAACCTTTCTTCTTGACTAAACATCAATCTGTCTTGACTTAGTTGCTTTCCCAGTTTTCACTCATTTGTTTGAATCATGTATCATCATAAAGTTTCAGCTAAAGTAGCTGGCGCCAAGTCAAGCTTTCCTAATGCTGCCTAAGTCCTAAGGGCATAATGGAAGGAATTTTCCTTCCTGGGACTCACATTGTAGTGGATCATGGATTTTCCACCTACGTCCCATGTTGTAATCTTATTCTCAAGCATATGCAATATGAATTGCATGCTATGGTGATAGATTAATGGTGTATGTCAATTTCATCTTAATTTTTAGCATTTAGACATGAGTTCAAAATGTACTAAACATTTGAACCAGAATCCCCTTATTCCCTTTCACAATATCGTTTGAAAAAAGATTCTTTCCTCAGCTAACAAAGCTAATGATACTTCTATGTATCCATACTTGGATCCATCTTCTATATGAATCTGATCTCAGTTGGACTAAGGAGACTTAAATGCAAAGATTCTTCTTGATCATCTAATGGTGATCATTTTCTCATCTTACCTTCCCATGTCCCTTGCGAAGACAGCTGTTTGTGTGAGTGAACTAACCCTTTTTTAATTTGTACGACATACTGAACTACATACCTTGTATGCATTCACTCGTAACATACATACTACTTCTTTTATCTAAATGATAAAAGATGTTTAAGACCTTGTATTTTATTTGAGCCCAAGATCTTTACTTTCTCAGTGAATATCAAGACGCGCGCTTAGTAAGGGGATCTACTAACATTTTGTTAGTAGAAGGTCGTTGAATTGTTGCTTTCCTTATATGAAAACATATCTCTCATAGAGATATATCAAATGTATGTTTGTCCTTGTTGTGATACTTAGGATCCATATCGTAAGATGTTATCGCTTGGATCCTAATATCCACCATTCATTCCTAGTTACTCATAGGAACTTATCTAGCCTTATGGCTTCTTGAATGGTGGCAGAACACTTTTTGTTCTGATTCCATGGATGACAAAGACACAGTGTCTATCTCTCTCTTTCCTTAACTCCATTATCACTTGCCTAGGTCTTGTGTTGGAGTAACATTTCAAAAAGTGAGTTGTTTCCATAACATCTCAATCCATGGTATAGCTAATGTTTCCAAGTCCAACCAAATGTACCTGGTATTATACATGATTGTGCACAAAGACTAGCCAAGCATGGCTAGGTTAACAAAATAGAAGAAGAGAGATGAAAATCGAATTGTTCTTGCGTCCTCTTTCTTCCTTCAGCCGTCTCGTACTTTTCTTCCTTCGTCCTTTCTCTCTAAACCTTTGGTAAATACCGAGATTTAGAGAGCATAAGGATGTAGCCGTCTCGTGCTTTGTTTCTTCGTCCTTTCTCTCTAAACCTTTGGTAAATACCGAGATTTAGAGAGCATAAGGATGTGGGTTTCTTTCTTCTGTGCTTTGGTTGCTTCTGCGTCTTGTCTCTCTCTGGTCCCCCTTTTAGTGTGTGTCTCCCTTGCTCTTTATATAGAAATTCCCTTAGGCTGACTTGGCCGTGATCTGATCCTGTCTTAAATACAAGATATGCGATATCCTTTTGAGATCTCCAATCATCTCCAAATCTTTTGCAATCCACTCTCTCATATCACACAATTGATTCAAATTGATTTCCTTTTTCTGCTCCTTTCTCAATCGCCTAATAACTCCTGCAAGATATATAAATAGTAATAAATTTAATCCAATATATCTCTTAATTGATACTCATTTAATTATAAAATCTGCACTTATCAAACTCTCCCACACTTAAATTTTTGCTTGTCCTCAAGCAAAAGAAAGAGAATTCATTATCTAAATGAGAATGACATTGTTTTTTACTTTCCTAAACGGTGGCGATTACCACCACACTCGAGATCATGTTATCAAAATTTATTCGGTTAATGTCTTATAAGATTGGGTCACTAAGCCAATAGCCTTAAACAATAGCCAGTAATAAGCACCACAATAAGTTTAATAAAATATTATTCTACTTAATTCCTCCAGAAAAATTCAAATGCCCCCACTAAACCAAGCTTTGCAGTTAATTTCATAGAGATCCTCATGTAAGAAATAACTCAGCAATTTTTTTTTTTCGAGCCGTTGTAGGTCCCCTTTTTACGCGACCCTGCACATGGGTGATGCAACACCGGTTACTCGGTTACTCCAACAGGCACCTTAATCTTGAGCCGTTGTAGGTCCCCTTTGACGCGACCCTGCACATGGGTGATGCATGCCCAGGTTACTCGGTTACTCAACGAGCACCTCAAGAGGCTTTTAGCTCAACTCATAACCCTCTTTGACCTTACCGTTTGACGCGACCCACGCATATGGGTGATGCAGCACCGGTTACTGAGTAGGTCTAGAGAAGTCATTGGAGTTATGTTTCTCTTTTTCTTTTATTTATTATTATTATTATTTTTTCATAATAACTCACTTGAGTCCTTTCCCTAAACAAAAGTTTTATTTGGTCAACAAAGGGCATAATCTCATCTCCTAGAGGAATCAGGTAAAATATTCAAAACATTTCCAGAATGCTACAAAAATTCAATGCTCTATTCAATGCTCAGGGGCTTAGTTGACACATTCTTTTCCTTTTTATTGTTTTACTTGATAATACTCTCTAAGATGGGGATGCTCAAAGTTAAGGTCAATCTGAACAAAAACTCAAGAATTTTTTTTTTTCAAGGGAATTCTTTTCAATTGAATAAGAACAAGCAACACCAAAGAATTCATATCCCTACCCCACACATAAATCAGACAGTGTCCTCACTGTTGTAACAATAAATAAAAGGAAAGGAACTAGTACTCCCCTGGTTTAAGCTGTTAACTCTGATGTAGAGTGCTCCTGCCAAAAGTCATCGGAGTGGTCATCGGCGTCCTCATGTGTGACCGCATCGTCGGAATCATTGTCGTCCTCATGTTTGGTTGACAACTAGTTGGGTCTATATTCTTGATGCAAAGGGCCTCGACCATCCGGTCGAGATAAGAGAAGAGAAAGAAGAAGGAGGAAGGGGATGGTTTAACAAAAAAGGGAAAAAAGAAAGAAAAAAACTTTTTTTTTTTTGGATTTTTTTTTTTTGGCCTCTTGGCCGAAAGTTGGCGCCCGGGGCGCCAACTTTCTGCCCAAAATAAATTTTTTTTTTTTAATTTTTTTTAAGCATGGAACTTATAATTTGATCCACACTTTTCACATCCTTCCTATACTACCAATAACTACTAAGACTAAATAAAAATTAAAAAGAAAACTTATTGGGTTGCCTCCCAATCAGCGCTTGTTTAACGTCTTGAGCACATGACGGATATCACCTTAATTCTCGGCTTCCGGTTGCCACGGAGGTTCCTCCTCTGTCAATGTCTCCACCATGGTAAGGCTTCAATCTCCGTTGTCCGGATGAAACGCTTTTGGAAGAATCCTCTGTCATGCCATCTCTTGGTTTTTTCTTGAATGGCAAATGAAAGTAGTCCTTGCGAGTGGCATCATTCAACCTCCTACAATCCATACACATTCTCACCCTGCATCTAACGGTTTACCACCTCCTTTCTCGCCACTTCCTTCATAGTCGGGTTAAGTCTCCTCAGGGCTGCCTTCTTGGTTTCACATGGTCCTCCATAAGACTTTTATGAGTGCAAAATGAAGGACTAATCCCCTTTAAATCGAGATATAGACCACCCTATGGTAGTCTTGTGGGTAGTCAAAACTTTCAGCAACTTCTCTTCGTCGGTGAGGGGACAACTCGGTGCTAACAATAATGGGATAAGTGTCATCCTTCCCTAGAAAAACATACTTGATTAGAAGGGAGCTCCTTTAGTTTCACCTTAGGAGTAACGGGTGGCGCATCATAATCTTTCTTCTTGACTCCTCAACCCGTAAATGAGAATTCTCCTTTGCGAAACCTCTTCTTCCACTTGTACAATTGAGCAAGATCATCCTCCATAGGCTCATCTGAACCTTTTTGAAAAACTTCTTGAATGGCCTCATCAACCACGTCAACTTTGAAACAGTCACTATTATCAGCTGGGTATTTCATGGACTGAAACACATTGTAAGTGACTTTCTCGTCATTCATTTGGAATTCCATTTTTCCTGCAGCTACATCAATTACCGCTCTAGCAATAGCCAAGAAGGGTCTTCCCAAAAGTAAAGGAATTTCGGCATCTTCCTCCATGTTAAGAACCACAAAATTCACCGGAAGATGAATTTGTCCACTTTCACAAGCACATCCTCAATGACACCTTCTGGCTTCTTAATGGACCTATCCGCCAACTGTAATGACATCATAGTAGGCTTCATCTCTTTAATTCCGAGAGCTTTTGAAACAGATAAGGGCATTAAATTAATACTAGCTCCCGTGATCACAAAGTGCTCGCCCATATTGACATTCCCTATTGCACAAGGAATGCTAAAGGCTGCCAGGATCTTTAAGCTTTGGTGGCAACTTAGTTTGAATGATGGCACTACACTGCGAGTCAATGCTATCGTTTACGCCTCTTGCAACTTATGCTTCTTGGAAAGCAAATCTTTCATGAACTTTGCATAATTAGGCATATTTTCAAGAGCTTACGCAAAAGGAATGTTAATGCAATTTCTTAAAAATATCCTGTAGAACTCGGCATACTGTTGCTTCGAATCTGCTGCTTCAACCTTTGGGGATAAGGAGGTTTTGCATAAGAAGGAATGGGAGGCTTCTTTGTAGCTATCTCCTTTGGAACTCGGCTGCACATTACATTGCTCAACCTCTTCCTCCCCTTTCTCGGACTTGTCCTTCATTGGAACAGATTTCTCAACCAGGATTGAACCACTATACCACTCCTTGTAGTTATGGCCTTACAATGCTCTTTTGGATTGACAACAGTATCACTAGGGAAGGACCCTTGGCTTCTCTCTCGCTATTTGCTTTGATAGCTGACTAACTCGATGCTCCAAGTTTCGGATCGAAGCCCCCGATTTTGAGAGAAGAATTTGTTTCATTCTCGGAAAGCTTTTGTTTCATTCTCGGGAAAGCTTTAACCCCTTTATGTATTCGGTAGTGCTGAGAGTCAACCGTGTCAAAGCCTTTTCCGGATCAAGTGGTGGTGGTTTGGTGGAACTGCTGAGGTGGTGATTGGGGTTTATAGGAGAAGTTTGGGTGAGATTTCCGGCCGGGATTGTATGTGTTGCTATATGGATTAAACGGATTTCTAGGAGGATTACCCATGTATTTTACCTCTGCTGTTTCTTGATAATGAATGCTGCACACTCTCCATTAGCATGTTCCCCTTGGCAAAAATCACAAATCAAATGAGGTGAGAAGTGATAGATGATACTTGAGAAGAGGCAAGTTGTTTAGTGAGGAAGCTAATTCTTGTTGGATCACCTTGTTTTGTTGGGCCAGTTCTCATTGTGGGCCAATATTGTATTGTAAGAGTCTAGTTTGAAGAACTCCCCTCTTTGGTTGTGGAGTAACGAGTTTCATTCTCAAAAGACCCCATATCTTCAAACAACTCCAATGCTTCTTCGAGTTTTTTTTTTAGCGTACCACTCGTGCGGCATTAATCATCATCCTAGAGGACGGAAGCATCCCTTTGAAGAATATCCTCACCTGATCATAGTCTTGCAGCTCATGTTGTGGGCACTTCCTAAGCAACTCCTTGAATCTTTCCCACGCTTCACAATATGATTCCCCATTGCCTTGAGTAAAGCAATTGATGTCTGAAAGCAGCTTTGTATACTTAGAAGAAGGAAAAATTTCTCAAGAAACTTTGTGGTAATAATGTCCCAAGTGGAGAGACTTCCATTAGGACAAGAACGAAGCCAAGCTCTGCTTTCCCGTCAAAGAGAAAGGAAACAGTCTCACACGAATAGCATCTCCCGAAACTCCATTCATCTTGATGGTATCACAAATTCGCAGAAAAGTCTCGATATGCTGATTAGGATCCTCTAAATCACTCCCACTAAAGAGCTTTGTTGAACCAAGCTTATGAGAGATGGCTTGATTTCAAAATTATTTGCATTCACAACTTGATTGACGATGCTAGTTGCAGCCACTGGCGAGATTAAGCGTCATGTAATCGCCCATGGTCCTTTTTGGAGGAGGAGGAGGAGGAGGATCTGCAATATTTTCTCGCCATTATAACCGGTTTAGTCTCGGTACTAGAGCTAACAACCTTTCCTTTCTCTCGTTTAGCAAGTTTCCGGTTTCTCTTGCTTTGTCTTTTCAATTTCGGGATCAAACTGCAGCGAATTTACATCAATGGTACCTCGCATAAACAGTATGATAACAAAAGAAAAGAAAAATCCAATCTAGAGTTTCAATAACTACTCTTAGTGTTGAAATAAAACTAGTCCGACAACGGCGCCAAAAACTTGATAGGGCAAAACTTTAAAGCCTTATAAACTCCGCAAGTATACGGGTAGTATCAAGTAATAAAGTAGTGAGAGAAGATCGTCCCACGAGGACTAGTATTCCAACCACTAATTTGTTATCTTAGCTTTAGTTGGACAAATGAGTAAAAGAGGGTGAGTTGTAACCTAACAGAATTTTTAAGGAGTTTAATAGAAAACACGCATTCAAGATGAAGAATCTTAAAGACGATAGTTTAGAAAAGTTAATCAGTGGAGAAAAACGCAGCTAGGGCATAGAAATCCCCCTATGTTCCTTCGAGTATTTGAATTAAATCCCTAATTGACTATTATTTCCCATGATTGACGATCAATTCTCTAAAATTAGACTAAGTCCCAATGTCTTGACGCTACCTTAGTCCGTTATCTTTGAAAACAACCTAATGTCTTAGTATTGTTTGGAAAGATCAATTATTTAAACCGTAATTATAAGATCGCATAAACTCGTAAGCTTATGTCTAGGTCATGCAACTCTATGACGAATTAACGGCTCCGATTAAATGCACCAACATCTCTATTGTCATACACCAACCTATGAACAATCTAAAAGGTGATCATTCTTTAAGAAAGCTTTAAGCAAAGATAATTCATTCAATCATGGAAAATAACGTTCAATCAAGAATTCAAACAAATACTCAAATTCGCATAGGGTTCATCCTCGCCCTAACTACTAAAAAAGACTAGCCAAGCATGGCTAGGTTAACAAAATAGAAGAAGAGAGATGAAAATCGAATTGTTCTTGCATCCTCTTTCTTCCTTGGTAGTCTCTCGTACTTTTCTTCCTTCGTCCTTTCTCTCTAAACCTTTGGTAAATACCAGATTTAGAGAGCATAAGGATGTCTCGTGCTTTGTTTCTTCGTCCTTTCTCTCTAAACCTTTGGTAAATACCGAGTTTAGAGAGCATAAGGGATGTGGGTTTCTTTTTGTGCTTTGGTTGCTTCGTCTTGTCCTCTTCTGGTCCCCCTTTAGTGTGTGTCTCCCTTGCTCTTTATATAGAAATTCCCTTAGGCGACTTGGCGTGATCGATCTGTCTTAAATACAAGATATGCAATATCCTTTTGAGATCTCCAATCATCTCCAAATCTTTTGCAATCCACTCTCTCATATCACACAATTGATTCAAATTGATTTCCTTTTACGCTCCTTTCTCAATCAGCTAATAACTCCTGCAAGATATATAAATAGTAATAAATTTAATCCAATATATCTCAGAATTGATACTCATTTAATTATAAAATCTGCACTTATCAGTGCACAATTAAGTTACCAACCATATTCTTACCACGAGACAAATGTTGGAACTGACTGACACCTAAGAGGGCGGTGAATTGGGTTTAAGATAAAAACTTATGAACTTTAAAAATATTATCACATCTTAATAAAAACAATAAGTATAAAAGTACTGAGTCCAAAATCAACAGTCAGATATTCAAATAATATATACTGGAAATATAAGAGTTTAAGGAAAAGAATAAACAAATTGTGATTTATCCTAGTTCGGACCAATCCACGATGACTTACATCCAGTCCCCAAGCTCCTCCTGAGATTTCAATCTACTATCTTCCTCAAGTTTTATCGGGTACTTGGGAACCACTAAAATCCCACAAGTTTAGTCGGGCACTTGTGGAGCCGTTTACAAATCTATCACTGAGATAAAGACTCTCCCTTACATACTGTAAGGATACAATCTGTTAGTTACTCAAGATCACCCAATTTGAGTAAATCTCAGATATAATGATTACAATGAAAGTATACTTCTCCCTAAACGAAGTAGATGATGATAAACACTGAAGTACAAGGTGCAAGTAGGATTACAGAGCTTTGTAAGATCGGGGAAGATAGTTCCTCTGATATACCAGTGGCGGGAACAGTTGATACTACGACAGGGCTTATGTGGATCCGTCTTGTCGGCACCACCAAGTAAGTCATATGAAGTTACTAGTAATGTTTGGATTTTTCAACCTTTAGTTTGTATGCTAATATTTGCAACATTTTCTCTATTTTCAAGTTTGAGCCTTATAGAATGGTTGTGGATTTCATGGATAAGCAATTATTCCGTAATTACAACCACCCTTGGGGCAATTCGTCAGAGATTCCTCAAGCTGTTTGATAATTGAATATTATTACATTTATTTGTATCTCTTGGTGAATAAATTTAGGATCGTTTAGTTAATAAATAATGGATTTTATTACTTAATCGAGCTTTGAGATTTTAATTGGATTTAATTCATTTTTATGATTAAATTCCAGATTTACATTGATTTAGTATTTTCGCCATAACTTTTGATCTAGATATCCGATTAGCCTGATTCTTCTTTTTTATTTTAGATGACTCAGAGAGCTACAATTATTATGAATACTTAGAAGGCTGATTCGGACAAGAAGATGGATGAAATTGGAGCTAAAGACAGACGCATTTTTCTGGATTTTTATTTTGCCCGAATTTTGTAATAAAAGATCAATTTTTAGAGGTTTCCTATTTTTTTAGAGATTTCCTAGTGATTAGAGGTTTCCTATTTGTTAAAGGTTTCCTATTTTTGTTTAGTCATCTCTCCTATATAAGGAAGATTAGATGGTGGCTACAAACATATTCTCAATTACGCTTTATGAGATTTTTGGATTAAATTAGAAGCTTATTATTTTCTCTGAATTGTTCTTCATCATCTTCATCTTTTCTTCTGAGTTTTTCCTAGCCATGCTTGGCTAAGATTTTGTGGTTGACCCATGGATTGAGGATTCTGTGAATCCAGAGGCCCGCACGTCAACGAGCTCGCCATGAGTTCGATCAAATGCTAGGTGATCCTCTAGTCGAGGGAGTTTCTAGATAAACGCAGAGATTTTGGTTTTTCCAGAATCAATCACAAGTTCGATTATTATGTTTTTGTCCGATGAAGGTTATGGAATCCCAATTCTGGGTTAATCATTTTTAATTTGATTAATCTCGTTTTCTTATATTATGTTCTAGCTTTGCTTCATTTTAATTACCTTGAAAAACTCCCCATTACTGTTTCTTTGTGTTACTTGTTTCTGCTGTTGATTTGGACCTCTTGTGAATTCCTTGAGAGAAACGATCCAGATTTCCTATACTACAAATCTTTGAATCCTGGTTATTTTATGAGGGCTCGGCAACTCTCATCAAAATTTGGCGCCGTTGCCGAGGAATTTGCATCGGTCTGATTACTGACAGTAAAGTAGTTTTATTTTTTTATTTTTTTTTGTCTCGGTGGGATATATCAGGTATTTCAGAAATTGTTTGACTTACTCCGATTGAGCTGATTTTTGGTGAGCTGAAGGAAAATAGCATATAATTAAGAACATAGTGCTTTAACACTATGATCTTCGTATTTTAGCCAAATTCCATCGTTTAGACCACTTTTTCAAAAAAAAAAAAATCTTAGTTCATTTTCAGGTCCCACAATAGTGTAGAAGTTGTTCTGTGGTGGTCCCATAAATTTTAAAAATAATTTGATAGTGTTTCTAGATTTGTTTACGTTAATTTCTAGCATAGATTTTGTTTTGTTTTGCTTTGTTTTGTTTTTTTTTCTTGTGTGTTTTTGTGTCTTTGATGCCATAAAACCTTCTAGGGTCTTAATTTTATTAGTTAGGTAGTTATCTTGTGATTCATTGGGAATTAATTGTATTGAACTTTCATGGCTTGGTTTTACGACAATCATAATCTACCAAAGAATGTCATGGTTCATTCCACCACCCATTACATGAACCACACCACCAACCTTCTTTTCAACAATATCATCAACCCTCTCACTTACCCTACCATCATTCATTCCATCCCACTTCCAGACCATGCCATCCATCTCATGAATCCCTATATTCATTTGAGCCACCTTATGGACCTCATTTTCAACCATGTGTGCCCAACCAAGAACCTTCCATTTGTGAAGTCATTAGAGATTTCCAAAATCAAACAACTTGGGCTATAAATGAGGAGTGGTCACATAATGAAAGCTTTCATCAACAAATGGACTCTATGCTTAAAATTATGGAACACCAAGTGAAAAGGAGAGAGAGATTAGGAAAAGAAATTGAGGAGCAATCACAAATGTTGAAAATGAAGTTTCAAGAAAATCCTTCTCTCATGGTCACACATGCACAAGAAGTGAAGCAAGTGCAAAAGCGCATTGAAGAGTCTTCCCTCCCATTTGGTAATGATCTTATCCTTATAGAAGTAGACTCTCCTACTACTTTAACTAATGCAGCAATTCATTGTTTGAGTGATGATGAGGTTGACGAGGAAATCATTATTGAATCCACTCAATTGTTTGGAAATATAATTGCTCAACCAATTGGCTTTAGTAGTGATGATTCAATTGTACTTGTTGATGAGTGTACTCCTATTTCTTCATGTGATGCTTTAACTGTTGAGAATGCTTCTCTTCTTAGTACTACGGATGATTGCGATAAATTGAATGACATAGTTTCATGCTCTTGTGAGGAATATCAAATATGTGCAGATTGTTATCATGAAAAATGTCATTTACTTGTTAAGCTTCAAAAGAAAGCATTTACTGAAGTGGTTGACTCTACCATTGATCATAATGCACCCTCTTGTACTATTGATGATAGTAAGTATATCAATTTTGAAAAGATTTAATCAAGCATGGATGCCAATGTTGTTGATGATGTTATTGTTGATTGGTATGCTAATTGTCCAGATTTTTCATCTGTGAATGAATCTGTTGTATGTGATTGTTCTGATTATGAATGGTGCCCTGTTTGCACTGAGATTACTGCATCTGATTTTGACTTGCTTGAGGAATCTGATGTTGATTCTAAATTTGAGTTGCATTCTAATCCTGATGTACACCCTGAGGTTCATTCCCTTGACACTATTGATTTTAAAGATCCTCCACTCACCCCTAACCATAATGATGCTTTGAATGATGGAAGTAATATCTCCATTGATTGTATTGATATTATTCATGATCTTGACATGACTGTTGTTGGTGAGGACACTATTAAAGATAAGTGTGGGGAAAGCCTTGCTTTTGATATGCATTTACAAGGAAAGACCATCATGAATCATGATGTTTCACATGTAGAATTTGTCTTTTGTGATGATTTGAGCAACCATTGTGAAACTATTTGAGTGATCACTTGATTTTTCTTTAGAGAGTTTGACTCTTACTGAGGAGAGTCATATTGATTTTGTGGGTTGCTCAAAATATCTAGAAGTTCCAACATTTTCTTTTGATCAATTTCTTTTGGGATCTTCTTTGATTCTTGATAAATTGAGTTTTATTGATTATATTTATGTGGGACGAGATACTGCTTGGTGTCATGATTTTATCCAGGTATATGGATTGATTACTCCTTTCCAAACACCTTCCATAATTGAGCGAAAATGTTATTTCCGGATCTTAAAAAGGAAGTTGTTTGCTAAACATCAACAAGGGACATCACTAGTTAGGCCGGTGGTTGTCTAATCGGTTTTATAAATTGAGAAATAATAAAGGCAAGACAACTTGGATTCATCTAGAGGCCGCAGCACAATTATTGGAAAAATGGGCCGCCGAGGAGAAATGGCAAGAGAAATCTGTGCAAAATAAGTTAAATAGGTCTCAAATGGATGGACCCTCATATACTGGAGGCTCCATTCCAATTAGTCAGCATCAAAGAAACATTGTAAGTATACGTTAGTTTCTATTTCGGTATTCAATATTTTGTACTTTGAAGTAATTAATTAACGGTCATCATTTGTATTTGCAGGAAGCTTCTGGGGACGTACCTTCAAAATTGGTTTATTGGGTTACCTTTAAGTGGACCCATTCCAAAGAGTCTGCAGATCATGGGCAGCGTTGGATTAACGCCAAGTCTCAACAATTAGCGGTGAGACATTTATTATATTTATTATTTGTTTTAGATAGCAACATGTTTATTTCATTTTACATGCCACATTTGTGATGTATTTTTGTACTTGTAGGAAACCTGGAAGAAGCTGTCATAGGAAAGAGTCACGCAGATTGTGAATGACCCCATATCCTCTCAGTCCGATAATGAAAACCTCTTCATTCAGGTTGCAGGAGGATTTGACAAGAAAGGGAGAGTGTTCGGAATGGGCGCCTCTGCTAGCCGAGTGAAATCTACCAAGCGCTCATCCAGCCATATTGGAGGTGTTTCTAGATACTTTTGATATTAATTGTTACATTTTTACTCCCTCGTCCATTTAAAAGAAGTACAAAAAATTAATTGTTACATTTTTCCTTCCTAATGTTGTTTTTGCATATGAGCTTAACAAGGTGAAGACGTTAGAACAACAGCTCACTGCTACCACACAGCAGTTGGAGGCTACGCCACAACTGGTGAATCAGTAAGCAAAGAATATGAATCAGCAAGCAGAGAAGATGAATCAGCAAGAGCATATGATAAATCAACAAGTGGAGATAATGAAGAAGATGCAGGATCTACTCCAGTCCCTATTGAAGAATAAGAAGGATACGGGGTTGGCTCCTGGTGATGATGATGACCATACTGCTGATGTACAGCTGGTGAATCAATAAGTAGAGAAGATGAATCAGCAAGTAGAGAAGATGAATCAGCAAGAACAGATGATAAATTAGCAAGCGAAGATAATGAAACAGATGCAAGATCTACTCCAGTCCCTGTTGAAGGACAAGAAGGATACGGGGTTGGCTCCTAGTGATGATGATGACTATACTGCTGCTGTATAGGCATTTTTTTTAATTCTTTTTTGTTCATTTTGTTGGCAACATTGTTGTTTATATTTCATTTTCTCAATGCATACTCTTATGATTGCTATTATATATTTTTATCATATATACTTCTTTTTTATTTCGTAATATTTTATATATTTTTTAATATAATTTTTATATTTGCGACGGAATTTTTTGAAATTCCGTCGCAAATTTTTTTGATTAATTCAATTTTGCAACAAAATATTTTAAGTATTCCGTCACAATATTCCTAAAATTGCGACGAACAATTCGTCTGTCGCAAAATTGAACTTTTACGACAGAGCAACTTGTCCGTCGCAAACGTTCAATTTTGCGACGGACCATCTTGTCCGTCGCAAATGTGAACTTTTGTGGCGTACGTGTTATGTCCATTGCAAATGTTCAATTTTGCGATTGACATATTATGACCGTCGCAAAATTGAACATTTGCGACAGAACAAATTTTTTCCATCGTAAAGAACGATTTACGGCGACATTTTTTGTGATGGACCGATTTGTGAGGGAATTTCCATGTATAGTTATTTAGTCCATCGCTAATCTTTGCTTTTTTGTATTGTCAAATATAGTCTTATTTTGCTCTAGGTTTTCAGGCTAGAATCTAAGCAGATACTGCAATTAGGTAAAATACATATGCCAATGAGATTATATCCAATATCAAACGATCAATAATGAACATCGCAATTGTGGATAATTTGTTCAGTCGTTTAAACTGAAACAAAGTTTCAAGTAGGACAGACAAATTATAAATCTGGTTGCATCTCCAAGCAAGGTTAAGACAGTCATGGACTCATAGCATGCTATGAGATTACATATATTAACTATCACAACACTGGAAAATTTTAAATGGTAGATTTACATTAAAAAAGGCCGCGAGTTTTAAGATTGGTAAAAGTTTGATATCATAAGAACTTTTATCAACTAAACATAATATTCATGTTTTACGAATCTAAACCTAAACCCTTTCAAATAATCTAGCCAACAAAAATGGTACGTATGAAAATGTCAATATGAAGAGAATGAATCCACGAATTTGTCACCAAGGGTTAATTAAATATCAAAGTCATCTTAGTTCATAGAGAGGAATGCCAAGAATTGTTGGGATTCGTACACGCAGCGGAATAAAACTCTTATCGAATCCCTTAGGCGGATCGCTCAATAGCATTTAAATCTGGATTTAGGGTTTCCGAATCGTACCTTTGTGCGAACGATTTGAACTGGTGGGCTACCTTCTCGATCGCGTAAGCCAACTCTTTAGAATCGCCTTCCTCTACCTCGCATCCACACGAACAGCTCGCTCGAAACACGAACGGAGGCGTGCTAGCGCCTCCGAACTGTGCGTCTCTATTTTCTATCTAGGCTTCGCGGCTTTGTAATACGCTCGACAAAATGTCCCGTAGGTTTTTCTAAACCTAGCGGGCGTATTATATTCAAAACAAATTTTGAATCTGGATTAAAAAATATATTAATTAAATCTATCTGATAGATCTAATCAAATCTATTTATTTAATCCGAATTAAAATCCCTCTGATTTAATTTATATTTATAAATTAAATCAATATATGATATCGTCATATTTAATTTGAAATGAGATTTGATATCTCAGTTCAAATTAAATATGATAAGCAATATCTTTATTCAAAAAATAAATCTGAGATACAATATCTCAATTTATTATAGTTATTTAATTTATCAAATAAATTAAATACTATATATAATAATATTATCAATAAATAATACCATTATTATTTTCGAATAATATATTTATATATGTATGTATGTATGTATGTATGTATGTATATATATATATACACACACACACACACATCCTAGATTAAATAAGTATTCATTAAATCTTCAACACATTTAATATTCAATGAATCTGGACACTCTTGCTCGTGTTGGGCCATTCTTGTGTGCGACCTGTGATGTCCACATGAGATTGGCTGACGGGCCAATCTTTGTATCGCCCACAAGTCGCAAGCGGCCTCTAGCAAGACATTGCACTACCCAATTCATATGGGGATCATTGATAAGTACAATGACTTGCCCCTGAGCATAATTTCAATGATTCCACTTGCACTAGGTGCAATCATTAATTACCTTAATTCCCATTGCCCTAACATGACGCTCATGTTTTACTTGTGCAAGCGGCTTAGTAAGAGGATCAACGTCATTGTTTATGCGATATAACCTATCGTACAACCATGTCATGTCCCTTTTGTCACGCGATAATTTGGTCAAGGATGAGGCATGGAAAATGTCAACTTCCTGTTCTTTACCATTACTTTCTCGATTCTTGAGTAGTCTAACAATTGAGATGGAAACTCCTTTCCATCGTAGTATGGCCATACATTTCTCGACTCACTCATTGAGGCCCAAGATATCTCTCTACAAATGTGAGGGACAAATTCCATCTTGACCATTCACATTCCTCGAAGATGAAGACCATTGATCCCGATCCAAGCCTTTATCATCACCCTAGCCAAAGGTGACTTTTGACTAGGTCAAAGACAGCGACTCATCATGTAAGAATCCATGATGATCTCAGTCAAAGGGTGTTATGACGCTGTGTTATACATGAGAAAAGCTTATGACTTATTCCATGCGGCTTTCTCATAGTGGGTCGGTCCAGCACCTTGTACTCTTACAAGTGCCTATGACTTTGATTCGTATCTCCATACCTCATCAAAGTCACACTGGTCTTATCTCATCTTCGCTCCCACGTAGATGACCGACAAGGGACATTTAGGATAATCTATCAGATATATCCAAGGATACAGTTATCAATGTAAACATGTAAACAAAATGATAACTAAAAGGAGAATACTTTAAATAACATAAATGTCTAAAGTACAATGACTTTCTTTCTCCTGGTACTTTGCATAATAAATTGTATCACCTCTATCATTGATTTCTCTGATAAGATGAAATCGCTTGAGTATATGGTTGGTCCTTTGATGTGACCTAGGCTCCTTGGTTTGCGGAATAGCGTCGCTATTGTCACAGAGCAAGTCTATTGGATCTGAGATGGTAGGAACCACCCCAATTCAGTGATGAACTTTCTACTCACCTTCCATTGCGAGAATCAGCTACGGTGCTCGCTTAGAGCTCTTCCAACTCACCGCACCACCATTCAACAGAATACATATCCGATTGACAAGTGACCTTGAATCATCTTGGTCAGTTTGGAAACTCGCATCGTGTAACCAGCCACACGAGCTCATCTTCCAAGCCACCATATACCAAGAATAAGTCCCCGTCCTTCTCAAGTACTTAAGGATATTCTTGACAGCAGTCCAGTGACCCTCACCGGGATCTTGTTGATATCTGCTGGTCATACTCAAGGCAAATGACACATCGGGTCGAGTACATAACATGGCATACATGATAGATCCAATAGCAGAGGCATATGGCATCTTACTCATGCAGTCTCTTTGATCCTGTGTACTAGGACACAGATTCTCACCGAGATGGATGCCATGAGACATGGGCATATTACCCCCTTTTGAATTCTGCATACTGAATCTATGCAGTATCTTGGATATATCTCTATAGATCCTTATCCCAAGGATATAAGTGGCTTCGCCTAAATCTTTCATTGAGAAAGACTTTCCTAACCAAGACTTGACACTCTACAAGGTAGGAATATCATTCCCAATGAGTAGGATGTCATCAACATAAAGCACTAGAAATACAACTGTGCTCCCACTAACCTTTTTGTAAACACAAGGTTCATCTATGTTTTGAATGAATCCAAACTCTTTGACTACTTCATTAAAACGATGATTCCAAAACTCCGAGATGCTTGCTTCAATCCATAAATAGACCTTTGAAGCTTGCAAACTTTACTAGAGTCCTCTCGGACGCACAAAACCTCAGGTTGTGTCATGTACACATCCTCAAGGAGCTTTCCGTTAAGGAATGCTGTTTTGACGTCCATCTGCCATATTTCATAGTCACAATATGATGCAATGACAAGAAGGATTCTGATTGATTTGGCCATTGCAACTGGGGAAAATGTTTCATCATAGTCCACACCATGAGTTTGAGTGAATCCTTTTGCGAAATCCATATCTCTGAGGCTGTAGCCGTGTTCTATCAGACCTACGTGGGTCTTGTGTTATATGAGTAGGCACAACAACTTGTTGTGAGTCTTCTCCGGTTTCCATCTGTAGTTCTACATTGTCTTGTGACTCTTGAACTTCTTCGAGGTTCATCTTACTCCCACTGGTTCTTTTAGAGATAAACTCTTTTTTCAAAAAGACACCATTCCGAATAACAAACATTTTGTGATCGGTGAGATTGTAGACATAGTATCCTTTAGTTTCCTTAGGATATCCCTCACAAAATGGCATTTTGAGGATCTGAATGATAATTTATCAGAGGCTTGATGTTTGACATAAACCTCACATCCCCAAATTTTAAGAAATGACAAACTAGGTTTCTTCCCAGTCCATATCTCATATGGTGTCTTTTCAACTGTCTTTGACGGAACACGATTTAGTGTGGACGTAGTTGTTTCTAGGGCATGGCCCCAAAAGGAAGATGAAAGATCTGTTTGACCCATCATAGATCGAACCATATCTAATAGAGTTCGATTCCTCCCCTCAGAAACACCATTCCATTGAGGTGTTCCTGGAGGAGTAAGTTGCGAGACGATCCCACAACTCCTAAGATGGTCAATGAACTCTTGGCTCAAATACTCACCACCCCGATCAGATCAAAGTGTCTTAATTGTTTTGACAAGTTGATTTTGCACTCCATTTTGGAATATTTTGAACATTTCAAAAGATTCCGACTTATGTTTCATTAAATAGATATATCCATATCTACTGAAATCGTCTATAAATGTAATGAAGTACAAATGACCTCATCTGGCAGATATATTCATTGGTCCACACACATCAGTATGTATGAGGCCCAATAAATTGGTGACTCTCTCACTGTGTCCAGTAAAAGGTGTCTTTGTCATCTTTCCCAGTAAACAAGACTCGCATGTATCAATTGATTCAAAATCAAATGAGTTAAGAAATCAATCTTTATGGAGTTTCGAAATGCGTTTCTCATTTATATGGCCTAGACGACAATGTCATAGATAGGTCAGATTCAAATCATTTGACTTGAACCTTTTAGTAGTTATGTCATAGATATGTCCATTCAATTTTCTACTCCTTGAGATCCTACATTTATTCAAATGTGAGATCCACATGTAGTATCCAATACCCATGTTGAGGAAGTAGAAAACGAATATCTATGACATAGATACTTGAAGCGATAGCCCCGCTATCCTTCTTGTTCTTGTTCGTATCTTCGAGGTAGAGTTTGCAATTTCTTTTCAAATGACCAAGTTCATTGTAAAAGAAGCGAGACTCTATCCTTCTGAGGTTTTGCCTTCTTGGCTTTCGGTTTCATACCCTTTCCTTTTGAACTGACAAAACAACGTAACCTGGGCCTCCAAGGCTCGGCTTAGCGATTTGAGCATCCCATGCGTTCGAAATTGATTCCTCCATGTTGTTCATGTTGTAATCCATGACAAAGTTATCATAACTTCTCGGGAGGAGTTCAAGATCACATCTTTAGCTAACTCATGGGACATGGGGAATCCAAGCCTCTCAAGGTGATCAATGTAGCCCTTATCTTCAAAACATGAGGACTAACTGATGCACCCTCAGCCAGCTTGCAGGAATGAAAGGCCTTTGTGGTCTCATACCTCTCTTGCCTTGCTCATTCATGGAACATTTCCGTAGGATGAACAATCATCCAGAGGCCTCCACATGTTCTAGATCTCTATTGAGGTCTAGAAGCATAGTGGCAAGCATCAGGCATCCCGTATCCACAGAGTCATCCTTATGCTTAGTATAAGCATTAGTCAGAGCTCTTGGATCAAGACTTAGCCTCTCGTGGAATGGGTTGATTGATGAGATATTATTTTCTTTCGTGTTTAGGATCAACGCTAAGTTCCCAAACATGTCAAGAAAGTTTGTCTCATCAAGTTCGTCCTTCTTAAGGACCCGATCGCATTGATGGTGTTGAAGTATTACTAGACTACATGATTCTACAACTAAAGATATGCAAAGTTTAAGTAGTAACCTCCCACTCGAATTAACAACCCTCATTATAATTAGTGGGCTAAGACCCATATTTGGCTTAAAATTAAGTCCGCTTTGGCAGGACGCTTAAATTTAAGTTATTTAGGTAGGCAAACATTTGCCAATTACATCACATGTAATTCTTAGATGTTTATGGGATTCGATCATCATATGACTGGCACATTTAATCTCATCTAATACCTTGAGATCCAAAACCGTTTTGATGATCTCAATTAAGTCAAGACAATTAATGAATATTGAGTATCACCATTACTCACTCTCATCTCACCAAGATAACTCAGATGCATCCACTTTGGTGGAACATACAAATGGGTGATCTAGGTTTTGATAAGTATTCATTAATTGACGACATTATGGCTTAAGATTTTATTTAGAGGGTATTATTTAATTTAATCTAATTAATACTATCAATTATATGAGTGCAATCTCTATTGTATCATATAATGTCTAAATTAAATCATGCAAGGATCAAAACCAAAACATAATTTAAGGACTCGTGACACAACATGGCTCACCTAACCTAGAATCCTCTCAAGCCAATGAGAGGACTTCTCTAGATAAAATTAAAGAAAAATACTTCAGAAACCTCGTTTCAACATACGAGGGGAGTTGGATGAGATGCGAATTTTACATAGAGAATGTTTAGAGATAGGCATGGCTCACAGGTCATATTTAAAAAAATACAACACTTGTAAATTCTAGAGCCATATTGTTCACCAAACCCAAACAAGTTAAATCACACCATATATTTAATTCATACAGTTATGCAATAAAATATTATGGTTAAACTTATCATGATATAAATTCTCTATTATATTCATGATTTAAATTCTCGCGCTACTGACAATCAGCCGGGATGCGGGCAGGGTCAAGGGGCAGCGCCCCCGTTAGAAATTTTTTTCAAAATAACTTCTTGTTTTCGAAAATTATTTCCCAAAAAAAATCATGATTTTTCAAAAAAATAATTTCCAAAATTTCAAACCCCAGATTCGCGCTGTTCGAATATGGTCGCACGAAAGAGAGTCGTCCTTAACGTGGAACATGATCGTGCTTGAACGTATTCGATCCCAATTAGATTGTGTGACTTTAACGTGATCTCTGATCTGAACCTTTCAGAACGTGATAAAAAAAGCCACAGAATCCGAACCTAACCCTAGTGCAGACTATCGTATTCATAACGCGATCTTTTCGAAAAAGGATGATCTTTTGGATAAAAGATGAATGCTTCAAAATCGGTTTATCATATATTTTGATTTTAAGCATGCAAGATTCGGTTTAAAGCATATCTATCACATATATAAAGCATGCCCAAAACCTGATTTAAACGCACGTTGAGTTGGCTCTGATGCCACTGTTGGGATTCGTACACGCAGCGGAATAAAACTCTTATCGAATCCCTTAGGCGGATCGCTCAATAGCATTTAAATCTGGATTTAGGGTTTCCGAATCGTACCTTTGTGCGAACGATTTGAACTGGTGGGCTACCTTCTCGATCAGCAGAAGCCAACTCTTTAGAATCGCCTTCCTCTACCTGTATCCACACGAACAGCCGTCAGAAACACGAACGGAGGCGTGCTAGCGCCTCGGGCCTGCGTCTCTCTATTTTCTATCTAGGGTTTCTCGCGCTTTCTAATACGCTCGACAAAATGTCCCGTAGGTTTCTCTAAACCTAGCAGGCGTATTATATTCAAAACAAATTTTGAATCTGGATTAAAAATATATTAATTAAATCTATCCGATAGATCTAATCAAATCTATTTATTTAATCCGAATTAAAATCCCTCTGATTTAATTTATATTTATAAATTAAATCAATATATGATATCGTTATATTTAATTTAAAATGAGATCTGATATCTCAGTTCAAATTAAATCTGATATGCAATATCTTTATTCAAAAAATAAATGTGAGATACAATATCTCAATTTATTATAGTTATTTAATTTATCAAATAAATTAAATACTATATATAATAATATTATTATCAATAAATAATACCATTATTATTTCCGAATAATATATTTATATATGTATGTGTATATATATATATAAACACACACACATCCTAGATTAAATAAGTATTCATTAAATCTTAAACACATTTAAGATTCAATGAATCTGGACACTCTTGCTCGTGTTGGGCCATTCTTGTGTGCGGCCCTGCAAGCCCACATGAGATTGGCAGCGGGCCAATACTCTACCAGCCCACAAGTCGCAAGCGGCCTCTAGCAAGACATTGCGACTACCCAATTCATATGGGGATCATTGATAAGTACATTGACTTGCCCCTAGGGCATAATTTCCAACAAGAATCACTTATGGTACATAGCAATGGCTCTAGCCATATCTTTTTCTCCTGTAAGATTGTTGTAAAGCCAAAACCTAGTTCCCCCACGAGGAAAAGATAGTGAAAAAAAAAATTGATGGTAACGACCATTTGTTTTGCATGAATGCAACACGATTGTCAGCCACTTAACTGTGATTTGATACTCAGTGTGTGTGTATTTATATTATTAAAGTACTTGAAAATAGTTGAGAGAGTCCAGCCCTCAAACAATTCGTTAACATTTCACAAATACTAAGCGTTTTGAGTGGGTATGTTCGTCTACAAACCAACAGGTACTAGAAAAATGAGCAATTTATTCTTTCTGTACCCAATCCATGTTACATATTGAGACAGCTAACGACTTATTGAACTATACGACCCTGAATAAGCCATTACCAGGCTGGGCCTATTATCTTCATGTGTTTTTCTTTTTGATGTACATCATATACTTGATTAATTGTAAATTCTATTAATCAACAATTTCTTTTAACTCTGCTTTAAAACGACAATTTCTTTTAAAGGTTAAGGAGCAAATTGGCTAATGAAATTTTATCTTAGGAGCGCCCAACACAAATAACTTTTAAGTGGACCAAAAATACCAAAAAAAAATTAAAAATCTAAAGTAAGTACAACGCCATTAGAAAAAATAACGTCCGTTATCTAAGGTGCATATTGGCCAACGAACTTTTACTCCAAGAGCACCCAACACATAAAAGTTTTACTCAAGGAACACCTAGCACAAAAAAGTCCATGTGCGGTCCACCCAAAATCTGACTGTTGCAAATCTTACTCGAACCCCCAACCATGTGTTTTGAGGTTAGAAAGAGTGAATGCAACAATAAAAAATCACAAATGTAGCAAGTAGATATTTTAGGTCCACTTAAAAATCACAATCTACACCTATACCGGACAAGTTTGAAAACTCATAATCCTTACTCAAAATGAAATCTACTCATTACGTTTGTGATTTTATTGTTGCATTCACTTTTCCTAACCCCAATACACATGGTTGGGGGGTCCGGACAAGGATTTAAAACAGTCATATTGAGGTATTATATTTAATATTAAAACTTACATATAGAAACGCAGGAAGTAATTACTTTTAAAAATTTGTAAGAAATATCTTGGAATAAAATTATCTTTTATAAGTTAATCTCAGGGATTTGGTGGAAAAAGCAAGGAAGTTGAAAACTTTTGTAATGTTTTATATTAATTAATGGGGTTGGTAGAGGGGGGAAGGAAAATTTGGAAAAAAGTTGCCCAATAGAAAATTAATTGTTGGGAATGACATAAATAAGAGTACTAGTCCTTTTGTGTACAAAATTTATGGAGCACTAATATTCTGTGTGTATTAAAATTTTCCAAGTATTCGCAAATATTAAATTTCTAACGGGACTTTTTTCCTATTTTCCTATTCCTTAATATCCAATTTTCTTATTAGAAAATAAGGAAGTTGATAATTTGTAAATATGTACTCTTTAATTGTTATCAAACTTGTCAGACTTTAGTGTAATTCCCCAACTAAACTATTCACGTCTCATTATTTAAATATTTAAAGGTATTCTTTTTTATTTTAAATATAAAATAAAATTGATTTTTCATATATATATATATATATATATATATATATATATATATATAAAATAAATAAAGGGATTCACAAGATTGAACAAAATATGAGTACTATGATCAAAATTTGTAATCAGAATAACAAGTTCAGTAATGAGATTTACAAGTTCAGTAATAAGATTTATAAGTTCAGTAATGGGATTTACAAGAGTGTTTCTTAATGGAAAAAATGTTAAGAAGAGTATATATATTTCTTATTGCATATATGTATCAAAGGAACCAAGTGGCTCAATTGGACCACATAACCTCATAATGGTGGGGTGGGTTCGAACCCCATATTCTCATTGTCATTGAATCTTTTTTTTAAGAAAAAAAAGATTCAACCCCACAAAAAAAAAATCGCTCGCCAGATCTTAGGTCGTTGGCATCCAGAGCCTAGGCTGCCGGTAATTACAGGCCATCCGGCGGTTGTCCACAGTGGCCCTCTGGTGAGGGTCAATTTTTTTAAAATTTATTTAAAAATTAAGAGTTAAATGGTAAATTCACCCAAATTTAAAAATCTAAATTTGATCTTTAATACCTTTAAATCTTTTAACGAGTTTAAAAGACATCAGAGGGTTTTACAATTTTTTCCTTTCATTAAATTTTTAAATTTCTCTCAAAATGTCAGTTTTATTTTATATTGACCATCGAGGGGGCAATACGCACTGATGGGATCACTGATGATGCCAGATTTCGTGACAAATTTGATGACAAAAGTCATAAGATTTTTTTAAAAAATATATTTACCATCAAGTCCATAATCTCTTTTTTTGTTGTTGAATTTTTCCTTCTCATCAGTGCTTATAAAATCCCTCGTCCCTGACGGTGGAAGTGGCAGCTCCTTCGGATTCTCAGAAATGGCGAGAGTAGCTAGGATCAAGCTGGGTTCACAGGGCTTGGAGGTGTCGGCCCAGGGACTCGGGTGCATGGGCATGTCTGCTTTCTATGGGGCTCCGAAACCCGAACCCGACATGATCGCCCTTATCCACCACACCGTCCAAAGCGGCGTCACATTTCTCGACACTTCCGACATCTACGGCCCACACACCAACGAAATCCTTCTCGGAAAGGTACGATCCATACCAAATTCCCTTTCCTTTTGTTGATTTTTCTTGTTGCTTGCTCCGATTTAGTATTACTAAGTTAGTATGAATTTTCAATTTCTTGAGATAGGCATTGAAGGGAGGTGTGAGAGAGAAGGTTGAATTGGCCACCAAATTCGGAATCATCTTTGCGGATGGAAAGAGAGAGATCCGTGGAGATCCTGCATATGTTAGAGCGGCTTGTGAGGCGAGCTTGAAGAGACTGGAAGTCGATTGTATTGATCTCTACTACCAGCATCGTATTGATACTCGTTTGCCTATTGAAGTCACGGTTTGTTACTGCCTCCTCTTTCTATCATACCGTGATTGATGGTTTACGTGAGTTTGTTTGCCTTCCTTTCAACCAATACGGAACTTGTAAATACCATTATCGTATTGGGAGAGTGCTGAATGAATATAAGGGCCTTTGGGGAAATCAAAACCTGGTTTTGGAAATAACATATAGGTTTTATTATAACCTGAGAAGACAAACTGACTCGGAGGAGACCACAAGGGCAAACGTGATATGAACTGTATCTTATTATATCAAAGGTTGTGCAATGTATTTTATTTACAGATGGTTTCTTTACCATCCTTGTTAGTTCTTCTGTTTCAATAATTCATTATTAATATTAATTAATAGTATAGGATGTTGGAGATTCCGGTAACATGTTATCTTAACTATTTCTGCCTTGTTGAACTGGAATAGCATGGAGCATTATTTCAATCCAATAGGATAATTTTCCCAAATTAGGGGAAAACTTGATTGGGATTTGGGGACGGTTTTTACTAACTTCATCCAGGTTTTTGAGTCTTTTTTTGGATTTTAAATTATGTTGACATTTTGGTCATACTAGTTTGAAAAAAAAGATTAAGGAACAGCTTTTTCCCCAATGATATATGCAACCAACTTCCCCCTGTACCTTGATCTGTTTCTGAGAGGTGATCAATAGTTCAATACAACTTCAAATTATCTTGTATTTCTGTAATTGTTTTTCACATACACGTGAGGTCCTTAAACCAAGGAGTGAAGAGTGGGTAATAGGATACGGTAAGGGATAGTGATTGAACCCAACCACAATAAGCACATGTAATCTTAAAATTTAAAAGGTTGGATTTAAAAGAGATGCAACTTTGATACTTGGAATAGACAATTAGCGAGGTATTGACATGCTTCCATCTCAACATGTTCATGATATCTCTGTTAGAGCAAGGAATTAATGTTCTTTAACTTTTGGATCTGTTAGCTTCTTTGAACATCTGTTTATGATTGATACATGCAAACTTATTTTAATATTATTGATTATAAGGTTGGGGAACTTAAAAAACTTGTTGAGGAAGGAAAAATAAAATACATTGGATTGTCTGAGGCCTCAGCTTCAACAATTAGAAGAGCACATGCTGTTCATCCTATAACAGCCGTGCAATTGGAGTGGTCCTTATGGACAAGAGATGTGGAGGAAGAAATTGTTCCAACCTGCAGGTGAGATTTATACCACTGAAATTTTTTTATTTATGGTATTCCCTCCGGTACTAAATATAAGACATAATTGATTTTCTTTTTTTTGGAAATATTAAGAAAGGTAATTAAATGACTTTTAAGTATTTATATTTATCATTTTTCTCCAAATTATTTTGCCTAACTTATAAACTCATATATAAACATATAATATGATTAAGTAACTTATTTAGCTTCTTTAATCCCCAAAAAAGGTAAACTATGTCTTATATTTAGGACTGGATCGAGTATCTATTATTTCTCCATGCTGGAGCGCTTGACCAAACTGCAACAAGTGTTTGTCTTTATGACTTTTGAATTGGTTTGTTATATTCTCAGGGAACTTGGCATTGGAATTGTCGCCTATAGTCCTCTTGGACGAGGATTCCTTTCATCAGGAACAAAGTTAATTGAAAACCTGTCACAAGATGACTTTCGGAAGGTTTGTGTTAATTCATGATTTTCCAAATATAAGTGATTAACTGTAGTTGCTTTTGTGATCGTAATGGTAAATTATTTCAAGGTCTTAGAATGTGAGAGCAAAACATTCACTGCTGCTTCTGACCTTATTCTATCCTTCGATATTTCTGTTGCTTTTTCAAAAAGACTGATCCATATTTAAAAGAAATCGTTGTTTTAAAGCAGAGTTAAAAGAAATTGATGATTAATAGCATTTACAATTAATCAAGTATATGATATACATAAAAAAGAAAAAGAACAAACAAAGATAATAGGCCCATCCCGGTAATGGCATGTTCAGGGTGTAGTTTAGTAAGTCGTTAGTTGTCTCAATCTGTAACATGGATTCGGTACAAAAAGAATATGTTGTTCATTTTTCTGGTACCTCTTTGTTTGTAGACTAACATACCCGATCAAGACGCTTAGTATTTGTGAAATGTTAACGAATTGTTTGAGGGCTTGACTCTCTTAACTATTTTCAAGTACTGTCATAATATAAATACACACACACACGCACTGAGTATCAAAACAAATGGCCATTAACATCAATTTTTTGGTCACTGTATTTTCCCCGTGGGGGAACTGGGTTTTGGCTTTACAATAATCTTACGGGAGAAAAAGATATGGCTGGAGCCATTGCTCTGTACCATAAGTGATTCTTGATATATCTACTTCATGTTTTGGAGTAGCATTCCTGTCTATGAACTAAGATGACTCTGATATTTAATTTAACCCTTGGTGACAAATTTGTGGATTCATTCTCTTCATATTGACGTTTTCATACATACCATTTTTGTTGGCTAGATTATTTGAAAGGGTTTGGGTTTAGATTTGTAAAACATGAATATTATGTTTAGTCGATAAAAGTTCTTATGATATCAAACTTTTACCAATCTTAAAATCAAAATTTCCACTCGCGGCCTTTTTTTAGGTACCTAAATCTACCATATAAAACTTTCCAATGTTGTGATAGTTAATATATGTAATCTCATAGCATGCTAAGTCCATGACTGTCTTAGCCTTGCTTGGAGATGCAACCAGATTTATAATTTGTCTGTCTTGCCTGACACTTTGTTTCAGTTTAAACGAGAGAACAAATTATCCACAATTGCAATGTCCATTATTGGTCGTTTGATATTGGATATTATCTCATTAGCATATGTATTTACCTAATTGCAGTATCTGCCTAGATTCCAGCCTGAAAACCTGGAGCACAATAAGACTATATTTGAGAGGGTTAATGAAATGGCAGCAAGAAAAGGATGCACTCCATCGCAGCTAGCATTGGCCTGGCTTCACCACCAGGGAAACGATGTTTGCCCCATACCCGGAACCACAAAAATCGAGAACTTCAATCAGAATATTGGGGCTTTGTCGGTTAAGCTAACACCGGAAGAAATGGCGGAGCTGGAGTCTTATGCTGCTGTTGATGTTGTCAAGGGTGGTAGATATACGAGTGGCATAGCTACATATATGGACTCTGACACTCCCCCACTTTCTTCTTGGAAAGCTGCATAAGGAAGGACATACTATGCACATTATAATTACTTGATGCTACAATAAGCTTGGGCAAACTGTTCTGTTATTGGATTATGCCTTGCCTTAGAAAGAACCTTCTTGTATCGATACTTTTTAGGTTGTATGGTTGTGTGTTTTGAGAGTTGTTTGAATTTTATGGCAAGGAACTCCATGTGTATGTAGGCCTAAATAAGCCCAAGTCATCTCATAATTCCTTTCTGTCGTTGTATTTAGGGGTGGAAACAGGACAAGTCAGACTTTCCCATTAACAAGCCCAGCTTGTCTTTATTTGACTTTATATGATGAAGGTTTTTCTTTCTTCATTCTTTCTTCTTGTTTTTCCTCTTGACAATCATTCTCCATAACCATCTAGATAGCTTCTTTATTTTCTTGACTATCTTCAATCTTTATTTTTCTTCTTCCTCTTGATCATTCTCAATAGTTGACCTTGATATTCTTTGTTTGACTAATCTACAATATGTTTAATTATTAAATATAGTAGTTAGTCAAAGTATAGGATAATTGCGTGATGCAAACGTTTTGCTTTTAATATTTGGTATTCATATTTGACATTATCATAACTAATCATATCTAATAGTTTCAACACCTTCTCGCTGTGGTACCCCTTAGCCACCAAGTTTCTTATGTTTGATCTAATCACTTTTGTATTTGAGAACTTAATTGTTCCCTATTGCCTTTCAACTAGGTGGTAGATCGCCCAGTCATTCACTTAGTTTTAAAAGAATCCATATCCTCTTCTATTGCCCTTTGCCATTCTTCAAACACCTTTAGGTGACCTTTGCCCTTTTAGTGTCTTCAAACACCTTTAGGTAGGCTTTGTCACTTTCTGAATCATGAAGAATCATTCAATCTATTAGGGAATCTATCCCCTTGTCATCATTTACTAAATGACAATATATTCTGAGGTGGATTTCACAAGATTCTCTTCATGTGTATGGGTAAGGTGCTTTAACTTTCTTCTTTCTCTCTTACCTCTTTTGTCTTGCATCTTCTTGTGAAAAAGCCTTCAACCCTCCCATTTAGATCAATGAACTGAAGAATAGTCACTTATTCTGTTGTCACTAGTAATCTCATATATCTTTTAATTATTTGTACTAGAAACTACCCTCTTACTAAGAAACCCCTTAACATACATATGTGAAATTAATAAGAAAAATAAAAAAATTATAAATTTTGAGTATAAAATAAATTGAGGTATTTCAAAAGTCTTTTTTAACAAGTTACAAGTTCGACCTTACGATGGATACATGGGTTCCTTTCATTAGATGAAGGATGATAAAAAATAAATTGTGGTATTAGATTTAATATTAAAACTTAGATATAGGATAGGAGGAAGTAATAACATATGTGCAATTAATAAGAAAAATTAAAAAAATAAATAAATTTGGTGTATAAAATAAATTGAGGTATTCTAGAAGTCATTTTTAACAACAAAGTTACAAAATGTTACAAAGGGTATACACACACACACATATCATAAGTATACATGTACATTATTACTAAATTACCCAAATAACCCTTTGAGTTATTAATTTGGTTATGCAATTGTGTAGATTGATTGAGAATTTGTTGTTGTTAAGTAGGGGCTTATTATTTGTGGTAACATCTCCTTGCTTGGCAAGACGTAACCACTTTTTACTTGTCATAGATGCTAATGTCTTGCTTCTTAGAGATTTTGATATTATGAAATGATGAAATGCGATATGGACTTTTTATTGGCATGGAATATATATTCTTCATTTGAGAAATTTGTCTTGTGGGACCTGTGATTTTGAAATAAATTTGTAAAGTATTGGATAAGAGGCCTTACCTTGATTATTATTTTTGCAAGAGCATGACCATGAGTAATCATGTTATAATCATATTGCATGAGTTGTTGTTGTGATGTTGATTGGTTTTGATTGATAGAGAATAGTTGGAGAGGGATACTGTCACGAGATAAGACCTCCCTAGTGCATAATGGGCTGGTTCATTCGCCCTAGAAAGAAAGATAGACTATTGTAGCTCTTTTCATTCCTAAGAGAAATGAATAGGCCCTTTTGGCTAGTGTGTGAGACTAATACTGTCACATGATAAGACCTCTCATTAGTGCACATTTGGTTGGCTACTTATCTCTATTGGGATAGGCCTACATGGCTCACATGGGAACAATCCAATATGGCTCATTCATCCTAGAGAGATAGAGGGGATAGGCTTTTGTAGTTCTTTTCATTCGTAAGAGGAAGGAATAAGCCCTTGTGACTTGTGTGTATGTTTCCATAGTGATGGGGATAGGACTTTTAAGCTCTTGTGTTGCATACATCCTTAGGGAGAGACTCGAGTAAGTAAATGTGTATAATTATGAGATTATGTGAATGACATTATATGCACTACTATTTTTTGTCACACTTGACACCTTACTAGTACATGTTGGTATGTACAATGAGTAGGATGAGCCGAAGTCCCAAACTTTCCCCGTCAAGTGTCATGATTATTACTGATGTCTTGAGAAATACCGTGGTGATTACCGAAGGCCGAAGGGAGACCGAGGTAATGAACTCGTGCCCTAGGAAGGGTGGTGAGAACCAACGCCCTAAGGGTCTCGAGGTAGACAACGCTCAGGGTCAAATGATATTGCCGGATTGTATTCCCATGCTACCGAGGATCCGGACACCAACCGCGGCCTCAAAGTTAATTGGTATGACTGAAAGTGTCGGGTGATGACCGTGGTTCATGGATCTTCCGGGTGAAAACTGCTCTCATGGATCCGAGATGGTCTGACGATCCGGGGTGGTTGGTGATCATACCACGGTGACTCTTCGGGAGTACCTCTCCGATTCTCGCCATGATTGCGTGTGACACCCAAGCTGTGATTGATTTCCCATCGAGCTTAATTTGCTTTATAGCAATTTATCCTAAGCTAATTGTCCTGGTTTATATTCCCGCATTTAATAACATGTAAGTGAATCATAATAAATGGAAAATACTTATTGTTTGTGCAAATCGCTCAACGTGCCCATTTCGTTATCCACTCATGTTCCCTCACTTGGTAGTTCAAGTCTTTGAGTTGTCGGGATGTTAACTAAAGTTCTGTAACGGGTCCGCCCTTAAAATTCATGCGGAGCCGGGTTTAAACCAAATATGGTGTAACCGGGTCCGCATTTTTCTTCCAAACTTTTGACGCTGTATAAATAAAATTCGCATTTCAGCTCCCTCTCGCAAAACCTTTTAGGAGTTTCACTTAGGTCCCCGTATGAAACCTTTTAAGAGTTTCACTTAGGTCCCCGTATAAACCTTTTAAGAGTTTCACTTAGGTCCTCGTACGAAACCTTTAAGAGTTTCACTTAGGTCCCTCGTATGAAACCTTTAAGAGTTTCACTTAGGTCCCTATACGAAACCTTTGAGATTTTCACTTAGTTCTCCTCGTACGAAACCTTTGAGATTTTCGCTTAGGTCCTTTTATGAAACCTTTGAGATTTTCTTTAGGTCCCTTTATGAAACCCACTTGAGATTTCGTTAGGTCTCTTTATGAAACCTTCAAGGTTTGCGCTAGGTCCCTATGCAAAACCTTTTAAGATTTGCACTTAAGTCCTTTGATGAAACCTTTTGACATTTCGTTTAGGTCCCTGCTGCGTTTTCCCGATTAGGTCTGACTTTTCCTGAGCATGCCGCCGTGAAATCCAGAAAGCAATCCATGGTTCGACCTCTGGTTCTGCCGCCAAACTTTCAGGTCATCTAAATTTATACCAAAGTCTGGGTTCTCAGGAGAGAGGATGAGAATCCTTCATTCCACATTGCTCAATTTCCCAACTTATCCAATGAGAGGAGAGAGGATGACGATCCTTGAGGAGAGAGGATGAGAATCATTCATTCCACATTGCTCAATTTCCCAACTTATCCAATGAGAGGAGAGAGGATGACGATCCTTGAGGAGAGAGGATGAGAATCCTTGAGGAGAGAGGATGAGAATCCTTGAGGAGAGAGGATGAGAATCCTTCATTCCACATTGCTCAATTGCCAACTTATCCAATGAGAGGAGAGAGGATGACGATCCTTGAGGAGAGAGGATGAGAATCCTTTATTCCACATTGCTCAATTGCCCACCTTATCCAATGAGAGGAGAGAGGATGACGATCGTTGAGGAGGAGGACGAGAATCATGCCTACTATCTTCTCATCATGTGAAGACACGAAGAAACAAAAGACTTAAACAATGAATCCTTCACAGTCGCTACGGTTCTTGATTTTGTTGTCGCCGATTTTCAAGAATCGCTCGTAAAGGCATCTCGATCGCTGCTTATGGTATTGACCATCTTTGGTCGTAGGAATCGAAATTTATCGTCCCCACGGTCGGCGCCACTGTTCTGGTGTAGAACACAGATTGTCTAGCCCTGAGGGGCTAGGATGTTGATGTTGATTGAGACTTGACCTAGGAGAGATTCCTAGAGTGTGCTCTGTGTGCAGTATATGCAATTGAGAGAGAGCTTAGAGATAGCAGATGTGTACCTGTTAGGTTAACCATCTATATATAGAGGTTACCTAGGTAGGTTAGGGTCCCGATTTGGTGCAGAGATTCCCCTTGATTATCTCCTTGATTGTAGGTTGGTTATAATCTTATCTAATCTGTTGGCGATCATGATAGATCCCCCTGTTATTGGGCCGCATCGCTAATGGGCCTTATATAAAATCCGTAACAAGTAAGAATGTTGTTTACTGAGGCAATTGTTTCACCCCGTTGCTCTTAACATTTTTCAGGTGATAGTTCCCATGTTGAGATATCGGGGAGAGCTTCGGAGGCATAGATATCGCTCCATATATGTATAGCCTCTTTTGGTTTATTATGCGATGAATTGGAGTATATTGTCACTTATAGGGTCCATATTTTGTAAACTTTGATTTGACCGAATACTTTTAATTAAACTGTCGTTGGCTAGTATGCTAGTAGATGTCTTAAGGCCATTACGATTGCATGTGATTGGATATATGTAACATCCCAATCTTTTTATTCTAAAACTAAGTAAATAAGTAATATTTTAGGAGAGATTAATTTATTGTAATTAAAATTTACCAGGTAGTTATTCAGTTTGAGAGTAAATTTTCTAAAGTGAGAGTTAAAGAATTGTTAAAAAAAATATTATATTAGTATAAAAAGAAGAATATTCATAATTACATGTTACTCTCTAACTTACAACACCAAAAATTTATTCTAAAGTTCTCAATGAGAATCGCTTACAGACAATTACTAAAAAATTACTCTAAAGCTAAGCTCTTAACGACAGTCTCTAGCACACCCTAATAATTTCCATCACTTTTTCTCACGGCTCCTCTAAGATGGTGCGTGGGGTGTGTAGGTTTATAAAATGGATGGGGAGTGGGGTAATTGGGTGTAATTGTCACCCACTTCCCAAACATTCCGCCGTTCAACTTTCAATTAGCACTTATTATATTAATTTAATATTTTATTATATATTATTATATTAATATAATATAATAATATTTAATAATTGATGTGTTTTTTATATATAGCCGCCCACTATTAGTACTATCAGCCGCCCCACTACCTAATATAGTAATATAATATAATATAATATAGGGTTAAATACCAATTTTGTCACGGAAGTATTGGTAAGGGGGCACTCAGCATCTAGAAGTTTTTTTGGTATCATTTTTACCCCGGAAGTTTACAAACATAATGATCTTTCTGATCGGTTGATCGTTGCTCTTTTTGTAAACTTCCGGGGCAAATTTTCTCCTAAAAAAAACTTCCGGGGCATTTTTGCTCCCTTTTATAAACTTCCGGGGCAAAAATAATATCAAAAAAACTTTCAGGTGTTGAGCGCCCTCTTACCAATACTTCCGTGGCAAAAAAGATATTTAACCCTACAATATAAGGGGTTTAAACTTCTCATGTTGCATGAGAAGAAGAAGATTCCTACACACATGAAATAGTGAGACCCATACATATATATAAATATAATATATGATCATAATAGAAACAAAAAGTGGCGGTTCAAGTTTAAATTCTAAAAATGACGGTTAGACTCACAAGTTTTAGAAATAATAGTTTAGTCATACTAATTCTAGAAATGACAGTTTAGGCTTAAAAATTTTAAAAATAATAGTTTAGCCCTATAGATTCAGAAATAACAATTTTTTTTTTTTTGATAATAAAGAAGGCTTATAGTCTAGAATACAAGCAAATTACATATTAGGGGAAATTAATCTCAGACACTCCTGATCAACAAGAGAACACAAAAAAGATGGACAATGATCTAAAATGGATGAATCAGATAAACCCAATTTAGCCAAAGCATCCGCAATCCGATTAAACTCCCTAGCAATCGAGCTGGCTTTGACATTCCAATCCCTTCCTAATTGCTCTCTGATACGCAGAAACAGCAGACTACCAGACTAGAAATTGCCATCCAAAGATTCAGAAATAACAATTTAATACTACGAAATTGTCAAAAATGACATTGTCCGATGAGACTGACCGACAATGAGTTGTGGGGGTTCTTTGAGCCCTAAAACTTCTAAATAATATAATAATTAAATATTATTATATTATAACGCGGTGTCTTATGTAGTGATGGAAATATGTCATGCCAAATCAGATTTTGGCTAAACAGATCTGAGCATGTAATATGGATAGAAGGCTTGAGATTTCATAAGGCTTGGTCGAGTCTGAAGTCTTTTTAAAGGCCTACTTACAATATAAGCCTTTAAAAAGGCCTCATGTTATAGTCTTTGGAGGCCATAAATAGGCTTTGTGCACTTTGAGTAGGCTTTTAGTAGAATATATCAAATAAAACCTATTTAAATATAGGCTTTTAGTGCCCTTAGTTTTAAACAAATCAAAAAATAAATAAAAACCCTCCAATATAAGATCCCTCATAGGTCCTTTGTACCTCTCGGTGTTGAAAAATAATAAATATTATGTTATTTATATGATATAACTATAGTTATTTTTATTTAATGTGTAAAAAGGGCAGGCCTGAAGGCTTACAGACCAGACTTTAACAAAATAGACCTGACCTATTTACAGATTTAAGTCTTTAAATAGGCTTTGCCCTGATCTTTTTAACAAACAGGCCAGATCAGACCAGACCCTAAACAGGTCAGGCTGTAGGTAGCCTGATAAGGGCCTAACCTAATCTCACCCCTAGTATCATCTTACTTATGACTATGCCAAGATTAAGAAAAAGTCCGTTATTGGATTATTGTTTCCTTTTTGGAATGTTTAAATATGTAATGATATTTAATACAAATGGAAGTATGATTTATTGTATGTTATTTTTTTATAATAATTATATTTATTGGATTGAATATAATTTTCATGACAATTGCATTTGAGATGGGTTGAAGTAAGGATGAATTTATATGATGAGATCTCTTTATGCCATCACTCGATGTACAGTGGAAACATCCTATAGGACATAAATCCTACACTTTTTAAATAGAAAATTAGTTTTAAATTCCCACAACAACCAATTAACAAATCTAAATCAATTAAAATTATCTATTAATTATCTTTTACATATATATAGTAATCTATTTTTACAACTCAAAACTCTTTTAAAATTCTAACCCCAAAATTTTCACTAAGCAATATAATATTACCCTCATTAGAAAAATTAAAATATTTGAATTATCTTTCATAAAAAAAGTATTGAAAAAAAATTAGTTTAGTTAACTAAATAATCTTACAACGTATCTTCTCTTTTTCTCACGCTCTCTCACTCAGTTTTTTAAAGTGGAAAAGCAGAAGATGTTGGGGTGGCTCACTCACTCCCCACAAATGTTAAACAATAAAAATAAAACGGTGGGTACATGGGCTGCCTAAATTTTATACACACACTATTATTATTTTTTTTTTTTTTCAATTCCCCCTTCTTAATTTTAATTAAATCCTAAAAATAAAAATAAAAAATCACATTTCATATTTTGTGGTAAGTATTGTAGATGTTTCTTTTTTCTTTCTTTTTTTTTTCCTAAAGCTGTGTAGGGAAATGAATGGTGGGTCAGTATTTTGTGGTAAGTGTTGTAGATGTTGCTCTACCATCAGCTCTTGAAAAAAATCCTCTTTTTATGAATGGACGGTGGTTTAACGGCGAATCTAGAGTTAAATGAAAATTAGTACATGGGCACAATCAATAAGAAGAATTAAAAAAATTATGAATTTGAAGGACAACATAATTTAAGGTTCCTTTTTTAAAAGCATAATATGGCGAGCTTGACCTCACATGAGTATGATAAAATGCACTATCTCTTTTTGTTATGTGAAAGATGGTAAGAAAATAAGTTAGAGGTATTATAGAACGGCCAGGAAGTAATTAGTTTTAAGAATTTGTAAGAAATATCTTGAAATAAAATTATCTTTTATAACTTAATCTCAAGAATTTGGTGGAGAAAGCAACAAAGTTGAAAACATTTGTAATGTTTTATAGTATTAATTAAGGCTTTAATGTTTCTGCTTTTGCTGTAGAAATTTTTTTTCTCTTACATTCACATAAAAGTGGGTAAGTCCCATTATAAAAGGAAAAGAGAGAAAATATTAATGAGATTCATTTACTTTTATGTGAGCATGACAGGAAAAAAAAATATTCTGCAGCAAAAGCAAAAATAATAATCTCATTAATTAATGGGGTTGGTACTAGTATTATGTATATACAAAATTTATGAAATACTAATATTTTGTGTATATAAAAATTTTCCAAGTATTCCCACTAATAAAATTTTTACGGGAGACTTTTCTCCTATTTTCCTATTACTTAATATCCAATTTTCTTATTAGAAAATAAGGAAGTTGATAATTTGTAAATACGATATTCTTTGTTATCCAACTTACTAGACTTTATTGTGATTCTCCACTAAACTATTCCCGTCTCATTATTTAAAGGTACTCTTTTTGTCTTCATGGTCTTAAATATAAAGTAGAGTTAACTTTTTTTAAAGAAATTAAGAAAGTTAAATAAATTATTTAATTATATTATAAGTTGTGTATCATTAGATTTTATATCAGTTTATAGTCAAATTAATTAGTTTGACAAAAAATAAAAAAATACTTTAAAATAATTTAATTAGTTTTTTTAATTTCTTTAAAAAAATTAATTTTATATTTAGAACTCAGACGGAGATGTTGACCAGAAAAAGAACTGGATGGAGTAATACGCACTGATGAGATCACTAATGATGTCAGATCAAGTCATAAGTTTTTTTAAAAAATATATTTACCATCAACACTAATCACTATAAAATCCCTTGTCACTGACGGTGGAAGTGGCAGCTCCTTCGGATTCTCAGAAATGGCGAGAGTACGAAGGATCAAGCTGGGTTCACAGGGCTTGGAAGTGTCAGCCCAGGGACTCGGGTGCATGGGCATGTCCGCTTTCTATGGGGCTCCGAAACCCGAACCCGACATGATCGCCCTAATCCACCACGCCGTCCAAAGCGGCGTCACATTACTCGACACTTCCGACATCTACGGTCCACACACCAACGAAATCCTTCTCGGAAAGGTACGATCCATACGACATTGCCTTTCCTTTTGTTGATTCTTCATGTTGCTCGCTCCGATTTAGTATTACTAATTTAGTATGAATTTTCAATTTCTTGAGATAGGCATTGAAGGGAGGTGTGAGAGAGAGGGTTGAATTGGCCACCAAATTCGGAATCGTCGATGGGGATGGAAGTGGAGAGATCCGTGGCGATCCTGCATATGTTAGAGCGGCTTGTGAGGCGAGCTTGAAGAGACTGGAAGTCGATTGTATTGATCTCTACTACCAGCATCGTATTGATACTCGTTTGCCTATTGAAGTCACGGTTTGTTACCGCATTCTCTTTCTATCATACCGTGATTGATGGTTTACGTGAGTTTGTTTGCCTTCCTTCCAACCAAACTGATAAAATCTGATTGATGCATGCGGGTTTGGACGCTTCTCTAATGGTCCGTGGCTGTCCTTCTATGAAACTTCACTGTTTTGGTGAAGAAAAACACCGTGATGCTCAGTTTTTTTTTTTGGGTAAAAAAATAGCATTTACCAGTCATATGAAGTATGTTTTTATAGCAAAAAAAAAAGTATGTTTTCAATAATTTTATAATATCATGAAATATTTTTTAAAATCCTAAAATAATTTTTTTAAGATCATAAAGTATTTTTCAGTACTAGTCATTATCTTGAAATAATTTTTTAAGATTATAAAGTATTTTTTCAGTACTAGTCAGTATTCTTAAATATTTTTTGAAGATCCTAAAATAGTTTTTTAAGATTTTTTTGGTATTAGGGAGTAACTTGAAATATTTTTTTAAACACCTTAAAATAAGTTTTCAGTATTGAAAAAATATTTCGGATATTGGCGGTGAATTCTATTTTTTTAAAAAGAAAGAAAGTGAGCTGCTTGATGCCTTATCATAGAAAAAAAGGATAGCGGACCAGGAAAAAAAGGAGACCCTGCGGGTTTAAGTAGACTTTTGAAACCCAACTTAGTCTTATTAACAGCATTGAAGCCTTTGAAACTTTTCAATATACACAAATAAAATATAATTTTAACAGTAAATTAATTCATTATTGTTATCTTCACATATATATATATCTTTTGGTTACGTGGTGACCAAATATTGGAAGAGTGCTGAATGAATATAAACTTGAGAAGACAAACGGATTCGGAGAAGACAAACTTGAGATATAAACTGTATTTTATTATAGGATAATCCATTATTAATATTAATTAATAGTATGATGTTGGAGATTCCGTTAACATGTTATCTTAACTATTTCTGCCTTGTTGAACTGGAATAGCATGGAGCATTATTTCAATCCAATAGGACAATTTTCCCAAAATAGGGGAAAACTTGATTGGGATTTGGGGACGCTTTTTACTACCTTCATCTAGGTTTTTGAGTCTTTTTTTGGATTTTAAATTATGTTGACATTTTGGTCATACTAGTTTGACTAAAAGATTAAGGAACAGCTTTTTCCCCAATGATATATGCAATCAACTTCCCCTTGTACCTTGATCTGTATCTGAGAGGTGATCAATACAACTTCAAATGATCTGTATCTCAGCATGTACATGATATCTCTGTTAGAGCAAGGAATTAATGTTCTTTAACTTTTGGATCTGTCAACTTGTTTGAACATCAGTTTATGATTGATAAATGCAAACTTATTTTTATATTATTGATTATAAGGTTGGGGAACTTAAAAAACTTGTTGAGGAAGGAAAAATAAAATACATTGGATTGTCTGAGGCTTCAGCTTCAACAATTAGAAGAGCACATACTGTTCATCCTATAACAGCCGTGCAATTGGAGTGGTCCTTATTCTCAAGAGATGTGGAGGAAGAAATTGTTCCAACCTGCAGGTGAGATTTATACTACTGAAATTTTTTTATTTATGATACTCCTTCTGACCCTAAATATAAGATATAGTTGGCTAATTAAATTACTTTGAAGTATATAAATACATTTATTGTTTTTCTCAAACTGTTATGCCTAACTTCTAAACTAATATATAATTTAATAATACACAATATATGATATAATTGAGTAACTTATTTAGTTTCCCTAATCTCACAAAAAAAGATCAACTATGCTTATATTTAAGACTGGCAGGGATATCTATTATTTCTCCATGTTGGAGCTCCTGACTAAATTGCAACAAGTGTTTGTCTTAATGACTTTTGAATTGGTTTGTTATATTCTCAGGGAACTTGGCATTGGAATTGTCGCCTATAGTCCTCTTGGACGAGGATTCCTTTCATCAGGAACAAAGTTACTTGAAAACCTGTCACAAAATGACTTTCGGAAGGTTTGTGTTAATTCATGCTTTTCCAAATATAAGTGATTAACTGCAGTTGCTTTTGTGATCGTAATGGTAAATTATTTCAAGGTCTTAGAATGTGAGAGAAAAACATTCACGGCTGCTTCTGACCTTGTTCTGTCCTCAGATATTTAAGTTGCTTTTTTTAAAAGATTGATCCATATTTAAAAGAAATTTTTGTTTTAAAGCAGAGTTAAAAGAAATTGTTGATTAATAGAATTCACAATTAATGAAATATATGATGTACATAAAAAAGAAACAGAACAAACAAAGATAATAGGCCCAGCCTGGTAATGGCCTGTTTAGGGTATAGTTTAGTAAGTCGTTAGCTGTCTCAATATGTAACATGGATTGGGTACAGAAAGAATATACTGTTCATTTTTCTGGTACCTGTTTATTTGTAGTCTAACATACCCGCTCAAGATGCTTAGTATTTGTGAAATGTTGGCAAATTGTTTGAGGGCTTGACTCTCTTAACTATTTTCAAGTACTTTCATAATATAAATACACACACAAACACACTGGTATCAAATCATAGTTAAGTGGCTGACAGTCGTGTTGCAGTAATGCAAAACAAATGGCCGTTAACATCAATTTTTTGGTCATTGTCTTTTCCTCATGGGGGAACTGGGTTTTGGGTTTACAACAATCTTATGGGAGAAATAGATATGGCTAGAGCCATTGCTTTGTACCATAAGTGATTCTTGATATATCTACTTCATGTTTTGGAGTAGCATTCCTGTCTATGAAGTAAGATGACTCTGATATTTAATTAATTCTTGGTGACAAATTCGTGGATTCATTCTCTTCATATTGACTTTTTCACATGTACCATTTTTGTTGGCTAGATTATTTGAGAGGGTTTGGGTTTAGATTTGTAAAACATGAATATTATGTTTAGTCGATAAAAGTTCTTATGATATCTAACTTTTACCAATCTTAAAATCAAAATAAAACTTTCCACTCGCGGCCTTTTTTTAGGTACCTAAATCTACCATTTAAAGCTTTCCAATGTTGTGCTAGTTGATATATGTAATCTCATAGCATGCTATGAGTCCATGACTGTCTTAACCTTGGTTGGAGATGCAACCAGATTTATAATTTGTCTGTCCTACCTGACACTTTGTTTCAATTTAAACGAGAGTTCATTATCTGTCGTTTGATATCTGGATATAATCTCATTGGCATATGTATTTTACCTAATTGCAGGATCTGCCTAGATTCCAGCCTGAAAACCTGGAGCACAATAAGACTATATTCGAGAGGGTTAATGAAATGGCAGCAAATAAGGGATGCACTCCATCGCAGCTAGCATTGGCCTGGCTTCACCACCAAGGAAACGATGTGTGCCCCATACCCGGAACCACAAAAATCGAGAACTTCAATCAGAATATTGGGGCTTTGTCGGTTAAGCTAACACCGGAAGAAATGGCGGAGCTGGAGTCTTATGCTGCTGCTGATGCTGTCAAGGGTGGTAGATATTCGAGTGGCATAGCTACATATAAGGACTCTGAGACTCCCCCACTTTCTTCTTGGAAAGCTGCATAAGGAAGGACATACTATGCACATTATAATTACTTGATTTTGCAGCAGGTTTGAGCAAACTGTTCTGTTCTTGGAGTATGCCTTGCCTTAGAAAGGATCTTCTTGTATCGATCCTTTTATGTTGTATGGTTGTGTGTTTTGAGAGTTGCTTGAATTTTATTGCATGAAATAAGCCGAGCGATCAGGCATTTCAAAGTTTGTCACTTGACTCAATTCCTTTATGGTCATTGTATTTAGAGGTGGAAACAGGTCATGTTGGATTTTACCGTTAACCTGAACTTGGCCAATAGCCCGTCATGTTTTTTTTTTTAAATTTATTTTTTATTTTATTTTTACAGCTTAAGCTTATTCGGAACAAAAGCTTGGTTTAACCTAAAGCCGGTTAAAAAAGCTCGCATTTTTAAAAACTTCAAACAGGTTAACTTGTCACAATTACATAAACCACTCCAAAATTATAATAACTCAATCCAAATTATTCACAATTTGTGATTAAAATATGATGTAATCTAACCAATCAACAAGACAACACCAAATGTAACAACAAAACAATTTTGATTACAATTACAACAATGTAGACCAAATCAAAGTATAGTTATTGGCCACAATTGTTATGGTGGAAGGGGATAAGTGAATTAGGGATGACACATTGATACTTAGGTTTGTTTGAATTTTTTTTTGTTTTGTTGGGGAGGGGGATAAAGTAAGTTTAAAATTATAAGGGTTAAGGTGCGATTTGACCAATAAACTATTGGCTTAGGAGCGTACAACACAATTAACTATTAAGTGGATCAAAAATACCAACAAACTTTTAAAAAGGTTCAGTCAACACAAAAAAGGTTTTACTCAGGAGTGCCCAGCACTATGCCGTTAGACAAAAAGTTAACATCCGTTATCTAAGGTACAGATTGACTAATAAACTTTTACCCTTGGAGCGCCCAACACAAAATTCTAAATTTTACTAAATTAAATAAGTTTTTTCTCAATTGTCATTATTCAAAATTACTTGTATAGATATCTATGGACAAAAATTACTCATTCTTCAATTTTGTCAAAATTATAATTTGCTAAAATAAACAAAAGTTTTAATTAAAAATATAATTATATGATTTAAATAAAAATCAAGGTGTTTTATAGTTTATTATATATGTTAAACAAAAAAATTATATGATTTATTTTTATTTTAGAAGAAATTTATGTGAGTTAAAAATTCATTTAATGTTAATAAAATTTTCGTAGGCCAAATTGCTCCTTAACCTATTATTAAATTGTCCTTCATCAAGCCTCTTAAGTTTCATTTTTTTTTCAACAAGTCCCATATTCATATAATCAATATATCATTTAATTAACAAATATATTATCAAGTTGCCGTATTTATATTATTAAGTATCAATATTGATATCCATTAAACTCTTTTTATAAAAATTAAAATTAAAATCATTTCATTTCATTCAGGATATAATAGATTTTTTAGTTTTTTTAAATTTTATTAACATTAAATAAATTTTTTAACTGAAATAAATTTCTTCTAAAATTAAAATAAATCATATATTTTTTTAACATATATAATAAACTATAAAACACCTTGAGTTTTATTTAAATAATATAATTATATTTTTAATTAAAACTTTTGTTTATTTTAGCAAATTATAATTTTGACAAAATTGAAAAATGAGTAATTTTTGTCCATAGATATTTATACAAGTAGTTTTGAATAATGACAATTGAGAAAAAAAATTTAGTAAAATTTAGAATTTTGTGCTGGGCGCTCCTGGGGTAAAAGTTTGTTGGTCAATCTGCACCTTAGATAACGGACGTTAACTTTTTCTAACAGCGTTGTGCTGAATGCACATTTTTAAAAGTTTGTTGGTATTTTTGGTCTACTTAATAGTTAATTGTTTTGGACACTCCTAAACTAATAGATTATTGACCAAATCCACCTTAACCCAAATTATAAACCAAGCATAATAAGTAACAATGAAATGCATTGGTGTGGTAGAAATTCGTATCTTTTCACCCACAACGGTCGAGTCCAACACCTACTTTCTTTCCAATTTTGTATAATATTACAAATCTATAATAGGTCCAGGTCGGTCTGAAAGACTTTGTTAAGTGAAATAAGCCTTCTAAAAGGCTTGGGCTTGCTTATATTTTTGAAGAGGCTAGGCCATAGGGCCATAGAGCTTCAATGTAATTATGGCTAGTTAGTCTGAATAAATTTTTTGAGTAAATATCCTTTTTGATTCCTGATAAAAACAACGGATCTCATTTTGGTCCCTTAAAAAAAGGTCCCTTATTCATCCTTTTTTAGGAATTTAAAAGGACCTTTTGAAAATTTGTGAGGGATCAAAATGTTAACCAATCGACCCTTATTCGTTTTTTTTATGGACTAAAAATGACATTTTTTTAAGGGACAAAAATGGGGATCACGTTTTTTTTCAGGGACTAGAAAAAGTATTTTACTCAGTTTTTAAATATGTGGCCTTTTTAAACCGGCTTCATGCTAAGCTGTTCCATCATATCGCTGATCCATACAAAGCCGAAATGTGCTTTTGATGATTAAATGTGGCTTTTTACTCTGTTAAAGTTTACAACACGTACTTCCTTTTTTAAAAAAGCGTACGTTTTACCAATTCTAATGCGAATTTAAATAAGCTCCAAAGGGATCAGCTTCCTGAAGCGAAAGTTCGAATTTTACTTTGATTTATTTGAGTTTGTATAAGACTTGGCGTGAACTTTGTTTATGCGCTTCCAATCATTTTTTTTGGCATTGGGACCTATTGGTCCCGGTGAGGATCGAACCCTGATAGATAGAGGCTGGCAAAGACCAGCAAGCATGCCACTGCGCTACCCTAGGCGTTGGCGCTTCCAATCATTAAATACTAACACAATACCACTCTGATTCTATTTACACCTTTGGTTGATCCTCAACCTGAGGTTCCTATTTCTGCTCCACCTCCTCTACTTCTCAGAAAATATCTCGAGGTCCCCCCTCTTATTTGAAACTCCTTCGTAAGAAAACTCCTTCTTTGAGTGATGCCAAAGGGGGAGATGAGAAGTGAAGATTTAGTTTGAGCATTTCAGTATATGCGTTTATAGTATATGTGCTTATCAGATTTAATTTTAGCATTTCAGTATATGTGCTTATCTTCTGTCATTTTCATTTGTATTTCATTCTGCGCTTAAACTCTGATGTACTTATCCTTTGAATGAATGAAATGAATGGCATATATATATTTATGACTCTAATTTTGTTGAGTTCTGTTATTTTCTTTTCTTGAATGCTCAAATCTTTTGAAAAATCTGATAAATGGTTTACAAGTGTTGTCATCATCAAAAAGGGGGAGAATGTTAGTTCTCTATGTGTTTTGATGATAACTGACAATTGTAAACTTTAATGAAGTTTTTGGTTAAGTTAAAAATGTTTGAAACTTGTTTAAACTTAACCAGAAATTTACTGTCAAAGACAAACTTGAGCTTGGGGTTGTTAAACTCGAGTTTACACTTGACAAAGAGTCAATCAAGTTATTTGAACATTAGCTTGACTCGAGTTTCAGAATGCAAAACTCGAGTTAGAGCTTGGTTGAGAGTTTTTCAAAGCCTTTTAATTTTAAGCAAACTCGAGCCAGTTATGGCTAACTCGAATTTGTGCAAGGCCGAGAGTTGTCACAATATTTTGAACTTGAAGTGACTCGAGCCTAATCTTGAAAACTCCAGTTAGAGTTTGTGGACTTAAACTTATTTTCAAATTAAAGAAGTCCTATACTTGAGTTAGTCACTTAATGACTTGAGTTTCCGCAATCTCAAAACATTTTCAAAATGCTATCGCAAAGCTAATTTCAAAAGAAGATTTAAACTCGAGTTTACGCCAAATGATTCGAGTCATGCACTTGAGTGAAACTTTCTAAATTTCAGTTTTAAGCTTACAGAGGCATCTTCACTTAAAACTTCAAATCTAATTTCAAAGAAGATGATCATGTGACTCGAGCCTAGAATGTTAAACTCGAGTCATGCACTCCAGTTTACTTGAACAAACTCGAGTGTAAAGAGTCTCTGTTTTGAAATCATCTTGTTCGGATTTGTGAAATCTTCATGTATGATTTGTATACTTTATATCATCTCTCATTACTATTCCTAACTATATTTAATTAATTTGTTAGTGAGTTTCAGATGATCAAACAAGTCTTAAACAGAAGATTGAGCAAAAAGCAAAAGATGATGTCATAGCATTAAATGCTGGTCCAGATAACAAAGCACGATTTTGGAAAAGCATTCTCTGCACATTCCAAAGGTTTTAAAGTTCTCTTTCCTCATTTGGATACCATATTATCCAACGGATATATTTCAAGGAATGTCAACAAGAATGTTTAAGCACATTGGTAGAATCAAAGCAACAATGAGAATAGACCTGGTTTCAACCTCTCAGCTCATTAATTGCTTCCAATGGCCACATTAATGTCTCCAATGGTTATTAAATGCTTCCAACATATATAAGCTGAAGCATTCAATTCTCAACAACAAAAAATATACAGAAAACAAAAACGTTCAAAGTGTTACTTGCATTTACTGTTTTCTACTCATCTGTATAGTATCTTCTGATACTCTGAACTTCAGTGTTTATTCATATACTCTTTTAGAGAGTTTCATTTGTGATTATTAAATCATTGTAAGAATCTCAAGTCGTGGGACTTGGAGATTGAGTTATCAGTTTACAACTTGTAAGGGGGAGTGTATCCTAGTAAGAGGATAACTTTTGAGTATAGAGTGTGTAACTGATTAAAGTGACAGTGAAAATCTCAGAGTGTCTGGGGATTGGACATAGAGGTCAAGAGTTGAGACTAAACTAGTATAAATCTTATGTGTCAAGCTCTCTCTCTATCTCTGTTTTATCCTGTTCGGCGTCTGTTTTTTGGGTGTTGCGAAAAGATTTTTAAAATCCCTAATTCATCCCCTCTTGGTGATTTCCTCCCATTTACAAGCATGTCCTTTTAGTGTCTTCAGATTGGGCTGAATTTTTGAAAGTTGCAAGAAAATGGCCTTTTGATCAGGATACATCACTTCGACATGTGGTCTTCATTTTTTAGCCAAATTCCACCATTTTGACTTCTTTTTCATTTTTTTATTCCATTTTTAGGTTTAGGAATAGTGTAGAAGTTGTTCTGTGGTGGTCTCATAAATTTTAAAAATCATTTGATAGTGTTTTTGGATTTGTTTTGGTTAATTTTTAGCATAGGTTTCCATTTGTTTGTTTTGTTTTGTGGTGTTTATGAGTATCTGCCAATTCTGCCTTGTACTTCTATTGTATGGGTACTATTAATCCAGAAGACTTGTTAGAATTCAATCCTGAAATAGAAAGAACCATTCTTGTTTCTAGAAGAGTTGTTAGGCTGAGTCATGGGATTAATACTGAACTGGACATTGAATTTGATAATGACTTTAAACATTATGATTGTGTCCATTCTGTTGATCTTTCTACTTGCTCTGAAAGTGTTATTTTCATTGATTCTATTAGTATTTTTTTTATTCAGAAAATATGACAAATCAAGAAAACCATAGAACTTCGAAAGAATTGGTTGCACCTGATGTGGTCAATCAACCTTTGTGTATTCAATATCCTGAACTTGGTGCTAATTTTGAATTTAAATCTAGTCTTATCCATTTGTTACCCAAGTTTCATGGTCTTGCAAGTAAAAGTCCTCACAAGCATTTGAAGGAGTTCCATGTGGTCTGCAACACAATGAAACCACAAGCAATTGATGAGGAGCATATCAAATAGAGAGTTTTTCCTGTCTCTCTAGAAGGTGCAGCTAAGGACTGGCTGTTTTATCTTCATCCCTCATCCATTGAAGCTGGAATGACATGCATAGGTTATTTCTAGAGAAATTCTTCCCTTCCTCATGAGCCACTTCCATCCAAAAGAAATCAGTGGCATTAAACAAGTTCATGGGAAGAACATGCATGAGTACCCATACCACCAAATCACTGAGCAGCTACTGATTACCTATTTCTATGAGGGCCTGCTACCTATGGACATAAATTTGGTGGATGCTTTTAGTGGTGGTACTTTAAGTAACAAGACACTTGAAGAGGCCTGAGACTTGATATCTATTATGGCTCCTAACTCTCAGCAGTTTGGCATCAGAGATAATAGTACTGTTGTGTATCATATTTAAGCACCTCCAATCCAGTACAAGTCCTAGAAATTCGATTCCCCAAGTGGAGATCAACAGAGATTAGAGAATAGACTTGATGATCTGACTTCTCTGGTGAGGTAGTTGGCAGTGACACAGATAGTGTAGTCTTCCACTCCATAGATAGGCTATCCACGTGGGTTCTGTTCTAATCCTTCTCACCCTATTGATGCTTGCTCTACTTTGCAAGATTTCACCTATCATGACTAGTCAGTAGCTGCAGTGGGCATTTTTCCAGGAAAGCCACAGTATCAGCAGCACAACAATGCCTTTTCCAATACCTATAAACCTAATTGGAGGAATCATCCGACTTTTAGGTGGAACCAAAACCAGAATTAGAGTAACCAATTTCAGCAGAATTCTGGAAATTACCAACGGAGACAGTTTCCACAAAATCAAAGTAACCGGTTTCAGAATCAAAGTAACTAGTTTCAGCATATCTGCTCTTCCATTGCCAAGCCATATGTGCACCTCCACAACAAGCTCACCAACAAACCAGTAGTAGTGGTTTTTCATTGGAAGATATGATGAAACAGTTTGCCACAAATACTTTGCAATTCCAACAACAAACAGAAACATATATACAGAGTTTGCAAACTCAGATTGGGAAATTGGCAACATTCATTCAGGAATCCAACAATCTTCATTCAAAAACAATTCCCAATCCGAAGGGCAATGTGATCTCCCTACGATCTGACAAGCAATTGGAGAAGCCTAAACAAGCTGCAGATGTGACTAGATCCACATTAGAAAAAGAGTCAGAAAATGTGAAGCTTGACTCTAAAAATAAAGAGGCAGTGAAGCAAAGCGAAGAGGAACCTGACATTCCCATTCCTCTTCCTTTCCCTCAGAGAGCCCTTCAATCCAAGAAGTTGGTAGAAGAAGCACAAGAGAAGGACATTCTTGAGACTTTCAAAAAAGTTGAGATTAACATTCCTCTCTTGGATGCAATCAAGCAGATTATGAAATATGCCAAGTTTCTAAAGGAGTTGTGTACCAACAAGAGGCAACTGAAGGGGACTGAACGAGTGAGCCTTAATCAGAATGTGTTAATACTCCTTCAGCCTATGCCTTAAAGTGCAAAGACCCAAAGACGTTTTCTATTTGTTGCATTATTGATAATTATAGATTTGATGATTGCATGTTAGATTTAGGTGCTTCTATTAATGTCATGCATGCATCTGTCTATAAATCTCTTGGTGTTGGTCCTCTGCGTCTTACTGGAATTGTTGTCCAGTTAGCTAATATGAGTAATGCTTATCCTGCTGGTTTGATTAAATATGTTTTAGTCAAAGTAAATGAATTGTTATTCCCTATTGACTTTTACATTTTAGAGATGGAGGATGAATCTTTTCTAAGTAGGTCCCCTATCATTCTAGGGACACCTTTCATGAAAACATCTAGAACTAAGGTGTGCATTCTAGTACTCTTTCTATGGAATTTAGTGATATTCTTGTGAATTTTAATATCTTTGAAGCCATGAGACATTCTAGGGAAGAGCATTCAGTTTTGTGCATTGATGTGATTGATGATGCTGTAGATAATGTTATTACTGATTGGTATGCTGATTATCCTGATTTTGCATCGATGAGTGAATCTGTTGTATGTGATTGTACTGATAATGCATGGTGCCCTGTTTTCATTGAGATTAATGATGCATTATATGGTGATTTTGTCCCACTTAGTGATTTTGCATTACTTGATGATTCTGATGTTGATTGTGAATTTAAGCTACATTTTGATTCTAATGTTCATTCTGATTATGAGCTGAATTCTAATGTTAACATTAAGTTGTTTAGACACAGTTCCTTTTCTACTTGAAGAGTTCCAATTGAAATAGGATCCACACAAGGAAAATCACTTGCCATTCGTTGGTTATTAGGGGTATCCTGAAAACGTCCAGGTCGAAATATGGCTTTCAAATTAAGTTTCGAATTAGTCGATGCTGCCAAAGGGAGTAGCGATGCCATACACAAAAAGGAAGAGACTCATAGAATGACAGAGGCAAATAGAGCTTTTACACATTTTCGTTAATCCATGAACAAAATCTATATAGACACATAGACCCATGGATCCGTTTTGATCAAGAAGAGAAGTTGTTGACATTATTGAAAGCGAACAAGAAAGCCATTGGGTGGACATTAGTTGACATCATTGGCACCAGCCCCTCTATATGTATACATCGGATTTTGTTGGAAGAGGAGGTTAAGCCAGTGAGATAACCCCAAAGATGCCTTAATCCCCTTATTCTTGATGTGGTGAAAAAGGAGGCTACCAAGCTTCTACAAGCTGGCATCATTTACCCCATCTCTGATAGCCAGTGGGTTAGCCCGATCCAGGTGGTTCCCAAGAAGCCCAAAGTGACTGTGGTAGCCAATCAAAAGAATGAGCTTATCCCTACAAGAGTTCAGAACAGTTGGAGAATATGCATCGTCTACAGGAGACTCAACCAAGCTACTCACAAGGATCACTATCCTTTGCCTTCAATTGATCAGATGTTGGAGCGGTTGGCTGGTAAGTCTCACTACTGCTTTCTAGATGGCTACTCGGGCTATTTCCAAATCCATATTGCTCTGAGGATTAAGAGAAGACGACCTTCACATGCCCTTTTGGAATACAAGCCTACTAAAGGATGCCTTTTGGCCTCTGCAACGCGCCTGTCACCTTTTAGAGTCGTATAGTAAGTATCTTTTTTGAATTTCTAGAGGATTGCATGGAGGTTTTCATGGATGATTTCACCGTATATGAGTTTGATTTTGATGCATGTTTAACAAATTTGTCTAAAGTCTTGCATAGGTGCATAGAGTCTAATCTTGTGCTAAATTTTGAAAAGTGTCACTTCATGGTTGAGTCGGGGATAGTTTTGGGACATATAGTGTCTAGGAAGGGTATTGAGGTAGACCCTGCTAAGATTGATGTTATTACTGCTTTGCCTTACCCTACATCTGTGCGGGAAGTTCATTCTTTTCTTGGTCATGCTAGTTTCTACCGATGTTTCATTTGATATTTCAGCAAGATTGTGATGAGAGTTGCCGAGCCCTCATAAAATAACCAAGTTCAATAAAGATTGTAGTATAGAGAACCTGGATCGTTTCTCTCAAGTAATTCACAGCGGGTCTAAAATCAACAGTAAACAAGTAAAAGAGTAACCAAAATGGGGGGGGGGGGTTTCAAGGTAATTACAATGAAGCAAAGCTAGAACAGAATATAAGAAAATGAGATTAATCAGATTAAAAACGATTAACCCTGCACTGGGATTCCATAACCTTCATCGGAAAAAAACATAATAATCGAACTCGTGATTGATTCTGACAAACCGAAATCTCTCGCATTTATCCGTAAACTCCTCGACTAGACGATCGCTCTAGCATTTGATCGAACTCATGGCAAGCTCGCCGTGCGATCACACAACGCCTCTCGTAACCCGGTTCGACCTATGTCCTTGGGATATCAATCTGGGTATTAAATCTAAAACCCATTCCACAATCATAATAGGATCCGATTAAAATAAATAGAAAAAAATTACGTTACCGATTGAAGTGCGGGCCCTCTGGATTCACAGAATCCTCAATCCATGGGTCAACCACAAAAGCTTAGCCAAGCATGGCTAGGCAAAACTCAGAAGAAAAGATGAAGAAGAACATGAACATGATGAATAATTTAGAGAAAATAATAAGCTTCTAATTTAATCCAAAAATCTCATAAAGCATAATTGAGAATATGTTTGTAGATACCATCTAATCTTCCTTATATAGGAGAGATGACTAAACAAAAATAGGAAACCTCTAAAAATTGGTCTTTTATTACAAAATTCGGGCAAAATACAAATCCAGAAAAATACATCTGTCTTTAGCTCCAATTTCGTCCATCTTCTTGTCCGAATCATCCTTCTAAGTCTGCATAACAATTGTAGCTCTCTAAATAATCTAAAATACAAAAGAAGAATCAGGCTAATCCGATATCTAGATCAAAAGTTATGGCGAAAATAGTAAAGCACTGTAAATCTAGAATTTTATTACCAAAAACGAATTTAATCTAATTAAAAGCCTAAAGCCCAATTAAGTAATAAAACTCATTATTTATCTATTAAATATTCCTAAATTATTAACCAAGAGATACAAATAAGTGAAATAATATTCAATTATCAAATTCCCCCATACTTATCCTTTTGCACTCCTGGGCAAAATTAAAAGAAACAAAACTAAAAGAAAAACTTCTTCTTTCTAACAATTGTCAAACTTCAAAAGTTGAACAAAGATCACAAAGCTTCTCAAGATAAACCAATCAAGACTAAATTTCTTTCATCTCAAATTATAAAGCATGGAAATCTCAATTAATGATGCTTTAAATACAAAACCAAGGTGAAACCAATGCTCAATAAATTTCCAAGGTGAGGAATAAAATGGTTTTACGCATAGCCTTGTAATGTGGTTTAGAAAAGAATGAGTCAAAAAGGCACAAATGGGCTAGCAAAGGAAACATAATGCAAGGAAAAGCTATTTGGCCAAAGTGGGAAAAATAAAATAAAGAAAACAAGCTTCCATCATATTAATGCATGTAAGTGAAAAATTTAGTTTCAAAAAGAAAGGGAGCAAGTTCTAGAGAACAAAAATCATGAGTAGATGCACACAGGAAAGAAAGAATGGTAAATGATGAAGTCCATTCATGCAGGCCCAAAATCTCACAAAGGTGAATACCGAATCATGCAACTAGCATCCCAAAATTAACTACTAAGAAATATAATCCAAGAGTCCAGAAATTCAGCCCCAAACAGAAGGATCCATCAAAACAAGATGTCAAAGTTCACAAGAGGTAAAGCAATCATAGAAAGAGAGTGTGTTATTCATAAAAACTATTTTTTTTTTAATTTTAAAAAGGGAAATTATTCACAAAAGAAAATTTTTCTTCCTTTTCTTGAACACAAGGAATAAAAACCAAAGCAATTTTTTTTTCTTTTTCTCATTTTGAAAACAAAGAATAAAAACCAAAAGTAAGAACAAAATCCCTCCCCCACACTTAAATCATGCATTGGCCTTAGTGCAAAAGATAAATATAACCAATAATAGTAGGTAATGCAAGTAAAAGAGTAAGGAGGGAGTACAACCGGACTATTAAAATCTTGGAGACTCAAATGAAGTGGCATAATTGGCTTCTTTCCTTTGTCTGGTTGTAAGTCACATGAAAGCATTAGTGATGTCCCTTGTTGATGTTTAGCAAACAACTTCCTTTTTAAGATCCGCAAATAACATTTCAGCTCAAGTATGGAAGGTGTTTGGAAAGGAGTAATCAATCCATATACCTGCATAAAATCATGACACCAAGCAGTATCTCGTCCCACATAAATATAATCAATAAAACTCAATTTATCAAGAATCAAAGAAGATCCCAAAAGAAATTGATCAAAAGAAAATGTTGGAACTTCCAGATATTTTGAGCAACCCACAAAATCAATATGACTCTCCTAGTAAGAGTCAAACTCTCTAAAGAATAATTCAAGTGATTACTCAAAATAGTTTCACAATGGTTGCTCAAATCATCACACAAGACAAATTCTACATGTGTAACATCATGATTCATGATGGTCTTTCCTTGTAAATGCATATCAAAAGCAAGGCTTTCCCCACACTTATCTTTAATAGTGTCCTCACTAACAACAGTCATGTCAAGATCATGAATAATATCAATACAATCAATGGAGATATTACTTCCATCATTCAAAGTATCATTATGGTTAGGGGTAAGTGGAGGATCTTTAAAATCAATAGTGTCAAGGGAATGAACCTCAGGGTGTACATCAGGATTAGAATGCAACTCAAATTTAGAATCAACATCAGATTCGTCAAGCAAGTCAAAATCAGATGCAGTAATCTCAGTGCAAACAGGGCACCATTCATAATCAAAACAATCACATACAACAGATTCATTCACAGATGAAAAATCTGGACAATTAGCATACCAATCAACAATAACATCATCAACAACATTGACATCCATGCTTGATTCAATCATTTCAAAATTGACATGCTTACTATCATCAATAGTACAAGAGGGTGCATTATGATCAATGGTAGAATCAACGACTTCACTAAATGCTTTCTTTCGAAGCTCCACAAGTAAATGACATTTTTCATGATAACAATCTCCACATATTTGATATTCCTCACAAGAGCATGAAAATATGTCATTCAATTTATTGCAATCATCCGTAGTACTAAGAAGAGAAGCATTTTCAATAGTTAAAGCATCACATGAAGAAATAGGAGTACACTCATCAACGTACAATCGAATCATCACTACTAAAGCCAATTGGTTGAGCAATTACATTTCCAAACAATTGAGGGGATTCAATAATAATTTCCTCGTCAACCTCATCATCACTCAAATCATGAATTACTGCTTTAGTTAAAGTAGTAGGAGAGTCTACTTCTATAAGGATAAGATCATTACCAAATGGGAGGGAAGACTCTTCAATGTGCTTTTGCACTTGCTTTACTTCTTGTGCATGTGTGACCATGAGAGAATGATTTTCTTGAAACATCATTTTCAACATTTGTGATTGCTGCTCAATTTCTTTTCCTAATCTCTCTCTCCTTTTCACTTGGTGTTCCATTATTCTAATCATAGAGTCCATTTGTTGATGAAAGCTTTCCTTATGTGACCACTCCTCATTTATAGCCCAAGTTGTTTGATTTTGGAAATCTCCAATGACTTCACAAATGGAAGGTTCTTGGTTGGGCACATATGGTTGAAAATGAGGTCCATAAGGTGGCTTAAATGGATATAGGGATTCATGAGATGGATGTCATGGTGTGGAAGTGGGATGGAATGAAGGATGGTAAGGTAAGTGAGAGGGTTGATGATATTGTTGAAAGGGAGGTTGGTGGTGTGGTTCATGTAATGGGTGGTGGAATGGACCATGACATTCTTGATTGCCTACAAAAGACTGAGAATTGAAAGGTAGATTATGATTGCGGTAAAACCAAGCCATGAAAGTTCAATACAATTAATCCCAAATGAATCACAAGATAACTACCTAACTAATAAAATTAAGACCCTAGAAGGTTTAGAAATTAACCTAAACAAATCTAGAAACACTATCAAATGATTTTTAAAATTTATGGGACCACCACAGAACAACTTCTACACTATTGTGGGACCCGAAAATGAACTAAAAAAATTAAAAAATTGAAAAAGTGGTCTAAACGATGGAATTTGGCTAAAATACGAAGAACACAGTGCTAAAGCACTAAGGTCTTATTTAAATGCTATTTTCCCTCAGATTACCAAAACTCAGTCCAATCAGAGTAAGTCAAACAATTTCTGAAATACCTGATACATCCCACCGAGACCAAAACAAAACAAAATAAAATAAAACTACTCTACTGTCAGTAATAAACCGATGCAAACTCCCCGGCAACAGCGCCAAATTTTGATGAGAGTTGCCGAGCACTCATAAAATAACCAAGTTCAATAAAGATTGTAGTATAGAGAACCTGGATCGTTTCTCTCAAGGAATTCACAGCGGGTCTAAAATCAACAGTAAACAAGTAAAAGAGTAACCAAAATGGGGGGTTTTTCAAGGTAATTAAAATGAAGCAAAGCTAGAACAGAATATAAGAAAATGAGATTAATCAGATTAAAAATGATTAACCCAGAATTGGGATTCCATAACCTTCATCGGACAAAAACATAATAATCGAACTCGTGATTGATTCTGGACAAACCGAAATCTCTGCATTTATCAAGAAACTCCCTCGACTAGACGATCTCCTAGCATTTGATCGAACTCATGGCAAGCTCGCTGTGCGATCACACAACGCTCTCTGTAACCCGGTTCGACCTATGTCCTTGGGATATCAATCTGGGTATTAAATCTAATACCCATTCCGCAATCATAATCGGATCCAATTAAAATAAATAGAAAAAAATTACGTTACCGATTGAAGTGCGGGCCCTCTGGATTCACAGAATCCTCAATCCATGGGTCAACCACAAAAGCTTAGCCAAGCATGGCTAGGCAAAACTCAGAAGAAAAGATGAAGAAGAACATGAACATGATGAATAATTTAGAGAAAATAATAAGCTTCTAATTTAATCCAAAAATCTCATAAAGCATAATTGAGAATATGTTTGTAGCCACCATCTAATCTTCCTTATATAGGAGAGATGACTAAACAAAAATAGGAAACCTCTAACAAATAGGAAACCTCTAATCAATAGGAAATCTCTAAAAAATAGGAAACATCTAAAAATTGGTCTTTTATTACAAAATTCGGGCAAAATAAAAATCCATAAAAATGCATTTGTCTTTAGCTCCAATTGCGTCCATATTCTTGTCCGAATCATCCTTCCAAGTCTGCATAACAATTGTAGCTCTTTGAATCATCTAAAATACGAAAGAATAATCTGGCTAATCTGATATCTAGATCAAAAGTTATGGTGAAAATAGTAAAGCTCTGTAAATCTGGAATTTTATTACCAAAAACGAATTTAATCTAATTAAAAGCCTAAAGCCCAATTGAGTAATAAAACCCATTATTTATCTATTAAAAATTCCTAAATTATTAACCAAGAGATACAAATAAGTGAAATATTATTCAATTATCAGATTGCTCGACCCTTGTCTAACCTTTTGCATAAGGACACTGATTTGGTATTTAATGACGAGTACAAGGTGGCCTTCAATCACTTGAAGTGTTGCCTAACCACAACTCTGGTGATTTAACCACCAGATTGGTATTTTTCATTTGAGTTGATGTGTGATGCTTCCAACTATGCTGTTGGTGCTTTCTTAGCACAATGGGTTGACAAAGCCTCTCATGTCATTGCTTATGCATCCAAGACCATGGATTCTACCCTATCTAATTACACCACCACTAAAAAATAACTGTTGGCTATAATGTTTGCCTTTGATAAGTTTAGGTCATATATGTTAGCTAGTAGAGTGATTGTTTTCTCTGACCATATTGCTTTGTAGTTTCTTTTGAAAAAGACATATGCTAAGCCTTGACTCATTTGATGGATGTTATTGCTTCAAGAATTTGATATTGAGATTAGTGATAGAAGTGGAGCACAAAGCTAATTACTTGAGTTGCATCACTCATTCTCCTTCTAACCCCTATTCCATTCGGGATGATTTTCCTGATGAGCAGCTTCTACAGCTGCAGGTAAGCTTCCATGGTATGCTGATCTGGTTAATTACATAGTTGCTGGTGTTTCACTTATTGATTCCACTAGGGCCCAAACTTTGAAATTGAAAAGTGAATCTAAATATTATGTTTGGGATGACCCTTATTTGTGAAGATTTTGTAGTGACCAAGTAATTAGGAGATGTGTTCCTAATCATGAGTTTAACTCTATCCTACATTTGTGTCATGCTTTTGCTTGTGGTAGTCACTTTGGACCCCAAAGAACTTCTAGGAAAGTGTTAGACTGTGGTTTATTTTGGTCTTTCCTGTTTCATGATTCCCATATGTTTTGTAAGTCATGTGATAACTGTCAGAGGGTAAGGAGTATTTCCCGTAGGCATGAGATACCCCAGAACCCTGTATTGTTTTGTGAAATCTTTGATGTCTGGGGTATTGATTTTATGGGTCAATTTCGTGTTTTATATGGTCTTACTTACATATTACTGGTTGTGGATTATGTTTTAAAATGGGTTGAGGCGAAAGCCACCCGGACTAATGATTCTACTGTGGTGGTGTATTTTGTTAGGTTAAACATTTTTTTCCAGTTTGATATTCCACAGTGACCAGGGCTCTCATTTTTGCAACTGAAGCATTAGTGCTTTGTTATGGAAGTATGGAGTGCTTCACAAAGTCTCCATCGCATACCATCCTCAGACCAATGGTGAAGCTGAAGTCTCAAATAGAGAGATCAAGAAAATGCTCCAGAAGACTGTTACCTTTACCCGAAAGGATTGGAGCAAGAGATTAGATGATGCTTTGTTGGCATATCAAATTGCGTACAAGACTCCAATTGGGATGTCTCCCTATCGGCTTGTCTTTGGTAAGACATGTCATCTTCTGAATGAGTTGGAGCATCAAGCCTATTAGGCCATTAAGCATTGTAACATGGATTTGGCTAAGTCTGGGATGGAATGGAAGCTGCAGTTGCAAGAGTTAGATGAGCTTAGATTGGATGCCTATGAGAGTTCATGGTTGTACAAAGAAAAGACAAAGGCATTCCATGATAAGCATATCCTGAAGAAAGAATTTTCTGTGGGCCAGAAAGTTCTTCCATTTAATTCTCATCTCAAGTTTATGCCTAGTAAGCTTCGATCTAGAAGGATGGCCCTTTTTTGACCACTAATGTGTTTCACTTTGGTGTTATTGAGTTGTGTGATCCACCCACCAGAGAACTTTCAAGGTGAATGGATATCGCCTTAAGCAATTTCATAAGGGATACCAACCGCAACCTGTTGAATTTGATGCAAAGATCCTACTCATTGATGCCACATATTCTCCATAAGAACCTTGGGGAGTATTCTTCTTTCTTCCTCTATTCTCTTTTTCTTTTATTTCTTCCATTTTCTCACTTTGCCTTTTCAAGAAAAAAAATAGTTTTCGAATAATACAGTCTCTCTTTCTATGATTTTTAAATATTATGAACTTGGACATTTTGGTTTTGATGGATCATTCTGTTTGGTATGAAATACTTGACTCTTGACGTACATATCTTGGTAGTTGATTTGGTGATGTTGATTGCATGATTTGGTATTTACCTTTGTGAGATTTTAGGCCTGCATGAATGAAATTCATCTTTACTATTCTTTCTTTATTATTCGCACCTGCTCATGATTTGTGTTCTCTAGAACTTGCTCTCTTTCTCTTTAAAACTGCATTTTTCACTTATGTTCATAAATATGTTGAAGGCTTGTTTTCTTTTTTTCATTTTCCCACTTTGGCCAAATAGCTCTTCCCTTGCATTATATTTCCTTTGTTAGCCCCTTTGTGCCTTTTTGACTCATTCTTTTCTAAACCACATTACTAACCTAAGTGTAAAACCTTTTCTTCTGCACCTTGGAAATTTATTGAGCATTGGTTTCACCTTGGTTTTGTGTCTAAGTGTGGGTTGCCCAGGTGTGCAACATTTTAAGTGTGTGTGTGGGGGAGGATATTTGACTTCATTGATTTGGTCATTGTGATTATGTATATAGTAAAAAAAGAAAAGGAAAATTGAGTAATTTTGTATTTTTGACTTGTGCTCTTTAGATTTCTTGGGTACTTAGCCTCTCATTTCTTTAGTATTACATACCTTTACCCTAGCCCCATTACAATCTTAAATAACAAGTCCTCTTGATTTTTGCATGCATTTGTTATGAGTAGTGGAGAAGTAGAAATTGAGCAAGATTATAGTAGGACAATTTCCTTGAGTAGAATATGAGTGATACATTTATTTATCATATACACTTGAGAAATTGATTGAGGGCATCCTTTGAGAGACCACCTTGTGTGATTAGCATCATTGATTGAGATTGCCATGTTTTGTAATTTAAGATGAAAGGATTTCGGTTTTGATTGATTGGTCCTTTGAAGCTTTGTGTTCCTTGTTCAATTTTTGCATTGTTGGCAATGTTAAAAAGGAGCAGTTTTCTTTTACTCTTTATCTATTAATTTTGTTCGGGAATGCAAAAGGATAAGTGTGGAGGGATTTGATAATTGAACATTATTACATTTAATTGCATCTTTTGTTTAATAAATTTAGATTGTTTAGTTAATAAATAAATGGCTTTTATGCTTAATTGGGCTTTTTATTAGATTTAATTCATTTTAATGATAAAATTCTAGATTTACAGTGCTTCACTATTTTCACCATAACTCTTAAACCAAATATCCGATTAGCCTCATTCTTGACTCATTTTTAGATGATTCAGAGAGCTACAATTGATATGAATACTTGAAAGGAAAATTTGGACAAGAAGGTGGTCAAAATTGGAGCCAAATTCATATGCGTTTTTCTGGAGTTTTATTGGGTATGAATTTTGTAATTAAAAGACCATTTTATTATTTTCTATTTTTGGGCCTGATTTTGATGCCCCAGCCTATTTTCAATTTTCCAATTTAGGTTAAGTGAGGAGGTGGCTGACTAAACATTACAAATATGAATTTTCTGATTATATAGAAGCTTTTCAAATTCTCTGAATTGTTCTTCTCGTTCTTCATTTGTTCTTCGTTTTTCCTAGTCATGCTTGGCTGAGCTTCTGTGATCCGCCCATGAATTGAGGATTACACTATCTAGAGGACTTGTTCTTAATTTGGTAACTAACTTGTTTTTGTTTTGTATGATCGGATTCAGTTTTGCTTTCGGATTGGGTGTTAGATTTAATACCCAGATGGAGATATTCTAAGGATTGAGTTCGAACCAGGTTGAAGTGATTATTGTATGATCGTACATTGACACGTCGTGCGTTCAAGTAGATTCTGGACGATTGTCCAGTCGAGGGATTTTCTGGACAAACACAGAGATTTCAGTTTGTCCAGAATCAATCACGAGTCGGTTAACATTCTATTTTAGTCTGATGATGGAAAGTTGTGGAATTCTTTAATTCTAGGTTGATCATTGTTTTAATCTGATATATCGTTTTTATATATTTTGTTTTAGTTCTCTGGTTTAATCTTCGTTGCACTGAAAAACTCCCCCATTTCATTTACTGTTACTGTGTTGTTCTATTAATTGAATTTAGACCATTGCGAATTCCTTAAGAGAAACGATCCAAGTTTCCATTATAATGAAAATATATAGAGTAAATACCCTTTTTGGTCCCTGGAAAAAACACGGATGCCCTTTTTGGTCCCTGAAAAAAAATAAGTCACTTTTAGTCCTTAAAATGGAAAAATAAGGTCCCTTTTAGTCCTTTTGATCTTTTTTTGCACATTTTAATCCCTCAGAAATTCCCAAAAAGGTCCTTTTTAGTCCCTAAAAAGGACCAAAATGACATTTCTTTTACTTAGGGACGAAAAAGGGTCAAATGTGTTTTTACAGGGACCAAAAAGGGTATTTACTCAAATATATACTGAATCTGGTTATTTTGCGAGAGCTTGGCAACTCTCGTCACTGACGATGTCGTGCCAATAGAATTTGAAGTAGGAGCTTTTCTTTCTTGAGATTGTGGAGCTTCCGCTAGATCGAAGAGGCAAAAGTAAGGGAAATTCAATTTTTGGCGTGATAAAAGAGAAAATTAATCTCTTAGATTGGTTATAAGAAATATAAGGTGTAAAAAGTTTCATCTTTTAGGCCAGTTCTTCTTAACAACCGATCTTAAAAGTAATTATTTTTTATTATCTTTTAGACCAGTTATTATTAATGATAGGCCTTAAAAGTTTCATATTTTAGACATGTTGTTAATAACAACGGTCTAAAAAGTAATTGGCATTTTAATATTTTTTAACGTTTTAGAACCGTTTTTTTTAGAAACGGGTGTAAATAATATATTTTAGACCTCATATTAAAGGTACTGGTTTAAAAAGTTCTTTATATTTATGAAACTGCGATTGGTCATACTTTTTAGACTAGATCCTCTATAATTCGATCTAAATGTGGTGGTTTAAAAAGCCTTTTTTGTACTAGTGCTAGGTGGTAGATCGCCTAGTCATCCACTTAGTTTTAAAATAATCTATATCCTCTTTCATTGCCCTTTGATGGGTAAAGTGCTTTAACTTTCTTCTTTCTCTCATACCTCTTTTATCTTGCATGTTCTTGTGAAAATGCCTTCAACCTTCCCACTTGGATCAATTAATTAAAGAATAATCACTTATTCTTTTGTCACTGTTAATATCATAAAGAGATTTGGTAAGATTGTTACTCATTACCTGCTAGGAAATTTGTATTCTATGAGCTTTATGTCCTACAATTATATCTTAGTCACTAATATGTTAACATTTTCACTGATGAAGACATATATTTTCCAATTTTCTGGTCGTCTTGTGAAGACATACCTTTTGTACCTTGGCCCAATCTTTCGTATAGGAAGGATTATGGATATAAGCTACTAACCCTTATGGTCTCAAGGTACTTGGGATCGATTTAAGGCCCATCTATAACTCGCAGGGCATAATGGTGACTGACTTGGAGGGCACTTAGTTAAATGTAAAGACAATAGCTGTGAATTCATTTGCCAACATATAGCTGACCGTTTCTCTTATGCTATTGTTTACTCAACTATGTCAATGAGAGGTCTATCTCTCCATTTCAACAACTCTATTTTGTTGAAGGGTTCTGAGATTGATAGATACCCATCAATCCCTTTCTTATCCATAGATCATCTTGAATTGACCATAAGGGTGTTCTTACCCTTGATTAGTTCAAACAAGGTATTAACCTTTCAATTTAACTAATTCTAGACTAGATTTGACCATTATTTAATAACCTTACGCTTACCTGATATCATATAAACATAATCGTATTTCAAGTAAACGTCCATAACATTAATGAAATACTAGACTCTGTGTTTTGCCCTCACATTTATTGGTTTAGAAATGTCACAGTCTACTTTTTGCAAAGGATATCTACTTTAGTCAAAGAGTTTCTTTGTCTTTCTTGACGGTTAGAGAAAGTTATCAAATTCTTGTAGGGATATTCTCCTTTAGCACTCATCATTTAGAAAATATTATTTTGTTAGTTTGATCATTCCTTTTGATCAATGTGTGCATATCACAAGAAAAGAGAATTGTTATTCTCAAGACATAGGAAATATCAAACACATCATAGGATTTGATAGTTGTAATCCCATCAATCTTTAACTAAAGAGATAACAAAGATATAATGTTGTCAGTTGCATGTCACATGGAGTGAATCAGGGTGGTTAATCCATACATATTTAACATGCAGGTTCCAATTCCTTGATTCTCTCTCTTACTTTTTGCATCCAACGTGAAGTCATCCACTTCTATGAAATTCCTATCGTTCACGTGGTATGTTTCTTCTTTAACCCTTAAAGGATTATTATTTTATCTTTGTAGAAACCATTCTTGAAATCTTCTAGATCAAGTTTATTTTACGAGTTTCTCGTCCTCTTAAATTTAAGCTTAAGGGATGAATCCTCCCACTTTTTAGCTAAATAGATCTTGCATCCTTTAGCCTTTTACACTTAAGTTTAATGTTGCATACCACATTACTAAAGGTTACAAGATGCTTATTGTGAGTAATATTTGTTAGATATGATTAGTTTTGATGATGTCAAATATAAATGAAAAATATTGAGAGTTGAAAGTTTGCATAGTATATTTATCTCAAACGTTGACTAATTCTTATACTTAATATAGATTCAAAGATTAGAAGATATGAAGTTTAATTATGGAGAATGATCAAGAAGAAGAAGAAGATCAATAAAGAAGTTATTGAATTGGATTGATTAAGAGGAAGAAGAAGAAAGAAATTGGTTTGGGCTCAAATTTTCATAAATGATAGTTGGACCACGAATTTCAGAAATGACACTTTGGTACCACGAATTTCCAAAATGACAATTTAGTCCACTCTTGAAGTGCTGGAAGTTCACACTGTAATTGGATTGATTAAGAGGAAGAAGAAGAAAGAAATTGGTTTGGGCTCAAATTTTCATAAATGATAGTTGGACCACGAATTTCAGAAATGACACTTTGGTACCACGAATTTCCAAAATGACAATTTAGTCCACTCTTGAAGTGCTGGAAGTTCACACTGTAAGTGCTTGAAATGCATACTGGAAGTGCAGAAAAAGCACATATGAGTGTGGAAGATTAGCACAAAAAGTGTTGAAGGAAATGATGAAGCAAAACCACAAAACAAAATGTGCATTTTTCAACACACTTGAGTGCAGATTTTCAGTACTTAAGTGTCACACTTGAGTATGACACTATGCACTCGAGTGTTGAAGTGTGGTTCATGTACTCTGTTCACCCCTATTTAGTGTTCTACTAGAGTGAGCTTCGGTTATTCGATGATATCTCCCAAAATAGAGATCCGATTAAGGTGAAACTGATTTCATATAAAACTAGACTCCTAATGTGTCACATAGACACTAAAATCAAGCCAAATGAGTTTATTGGAATGATCTATGAATTTTAAAAGTTGCTTCTTGAGTTCACGCTACATATCAGACATAGGTTCGGTATTTTGGGTGTATCTCAAAAAATACACATCTAATTGAGCTGAAACGTATGGAAAATGAAACTAGACTTACATATCTTTTCCAAAAATATCAAGATCATGGAAAACAAAGATCAACTGGAAGATATGATTTTTTGAAGTTCATAATCAGATCAAGATGTTGTAAGAACTCTAGTCAAGAACAACTTCTATTAATCTGATAAAAAAACTTAGCATACAATGAATTTGGAACTGATTCTTTTTACATTGGAAACAAGACTTAAAGAGATTTCTGGGGATATGTGATTTTCCAAATTTAGAGCTATATGAAAGACGTTATGCTTACTGGAATTTGACCTTCGCGTTGCCAATGTTCTTGCATTTTTGAAGTCACTCTTCATCAATCGAGTGAACATGGTTGCTAGTAGAAGTATGCTCGATAGTTGATGTTCTTTGGAAGAAAGAACTTGTACTTGAATCTTAGGTACTCGAGTCTTGAGTTATTCATGTGTATTTGCAACACTAATAATACAGGTACTCAAAGTGAAGAAAGAGATACTCGAGTGTGACACATGGTGTAGATCCCAAACACTTGGAGTGTGAAGACACCAGGGCACGAGAAAAAGACTAAGACTCAAGGACACTCGAAGTACAACACAAATACACTCAAGTATTGCTTCAATGTCTCAGCAAGGCTTTCAAAACAGAAGTGTTATGAACTAATGAACACTTGAGTATTGGTCTAATGCTTTAGTTCCGAAACGACTCCGAGAATTCAGAAATTGTTGTTATCATTTGATTACACTTGATTAATACTCATACTACTTCTCAATGCTACTAAACATATTTGTTTATGAGTTTCAGATGATTTGAATCATGGATTACTTGCTAAATCGCAAAAGCAAATCTTCGTGTCAGAACATTAAATGAGACGACATAAAATAGAGCAGAGAAGCGATCTCAGAGCATGTCAATGAATATTATCTAAAGCGCCTATTGTGGTGAAGATGTTAGTGACCCAACCTTAGCAATCCCAGAGCTGACCAAAGAGATGTTGTGCGGAGATACGTTGCAGCAAAGTGAAAACGACCAAACCTCAAATTCCTGCAATAACTCCAATATGTCTCTAACGAAAAGCTTTATCTCTCTAACGAAAAATTTGAACACTCACAACGGTCATTTAACAAAGTTAAATTGCAGACAAAATAGAGAGAATGAATAGGCGCTCCAGTAGCTACTTCGAATGATCATATACCATTACACACAACGGGAAGAATTTACTCAACGATTATATGATCCTCATAGACTATAAATAGAGACTTATTCAAGATAGAAATAATGAGCGAAAAACATCGATAAAGCCAATGACAAGAGTTTTTTCCTTCATTGTCAAAATGCCAATACTCTGACGCTTATATCACTTACTCTCTGTTACCTCAATGATCATATAGTTTACCATAGAGAGTGAGATTATTTGTAATGTACTTCAGTGTTCATCTTATTCACTTTTGAGAAAGAAGATTGATTGTAATCCTTCATCACAAAGGTGGTATCCTTACGGTGTGTAAGGGGGAGTATCTTGGTGAGAGTTTTATAAATGGCTCCACAAGTGCCCGGCTAAACTTGTGGAGTTATAGTGTTTCTCAAGTACCCAGTTAAAGCTTTAGGAACCTAGTGGATTTGAAATCTCAGGAGGATCCTGGGGACTTATAACTAGGATTTTATAACTCCATAGATATCTCTTATTAAGCTTTCCTTCATAAGCTCAGTGAGATGGACTTGGTCATAACATGGTCACTTAGATGATTAAGGTATGCAATTTTGTTTGTTCAAGAAAGATGAAGGTTAATTAGGTAATAAGTTTGCTATTTTTGTGTTCAGGAGACAACTAGGTTGACTCTCATCCTACTCATGCTAGTTAGCCTATCAGCATTTTGATTGTAGTCTTCACTTGAACATATTCCCCTTTGGGTTCTAGATTCGTTTTGGAAGCTCCCACTCAAGCAGTTATATAGAGTAAATACCCTTTCTGGTCCCTGACAAAAAACGCGATCCCCATTTTGGTCCCTTACAAAAAAAAGGTTATTTTTAGTCCATAAAAAGGACGAATAAGGGTTGATTGGTTGACATTTTGATCTCTCACAAATTTCCAAAAGGTCCTTTTTAGTCCATAAAAAGGACGAATAAGGGTCGATTTTTTTTGTAAGGGACCAAAATGGGGTCCGTGTTTTTTGTCAGGGACCAGAAAGGGTATTACTCTTATTATAATGAGATAACAACCGTTAAATAATTACATGAATGTTCATCATATAAGAGAATATACTCAAGTCAATTCTAACATCAAAGAATTTAATCATAAATTCCATGAAATGGAATATTCAAGTTACTTGAAAATTTGCATCATATTGTTGTCTCTTAATTGGGTTGTTGGCGTAGCACCGTATACCATGCAAATTGTTGGCAGCAGCACCTGCAGAAACACAACAACATATAGTTTGAGTCATGCCCAATGGAACTATCCTTATGAGATATTCTGCAACCCCCTAGTGAATTGGGAATTGGTACTCCGAAGGATAAAGCGAACCCTTCCTGTAGAAAGCAAGGTGACAGAATAACAGAAAGATCATAGTGTAACTCTAAAGAAGAAAGTGTTAGTTCTATAATTGGTTTTGATGATAACGGACAATTGTAAACACAGATAAAGTTTGTCTTTGTAAGTTGAAAAACTTACTGTCAAAGGCAAACTCGAGTTTTGACTTGACAGAGAAAAGCTCAAGTTTTTGCAATAAAAGGCAAACTCGAGTTAAGAAATGAAAACTCGAGTTTTGATCATACAGAGAGCTTTTGAGTTTTTCCACAGACAAAGCAAACTCGAGTTAAAATTAACAAACTTGAGTTTTGACAAGACAGAGAGCTATCAACCTTTTCAAAGTTAGCAAAACTCTAGTTTACTTTTGGAAACTCTAGTTTTGGCTACACAGAGAGTTCTCTAAGTTTCCACAGTTTGTTGGAAACTCGAGTTTACTTAGTAAACTCGAGTTTCCATCCTACAGAGAACAATGCTTGATTCTAAACTTGTGAAAACTCCATTGTTCATTTTGACAAAGCTTTTCAATGTTTTCTCATAAAAGAGGAAACTCGAGTTTACTTTTGGAAACTCGAGTTTCGGCCTTACAGAGAAGTTTCCTTAGTTTTCAAAGAATGAGAAAACTCGAGTTAGATTATGGAAACTCGAGTTTTAGTCAAGCAGAGAGCTCTGCTAATTTTGAACATTTGAAAACTCCAGTTTTGAGCTTTTGGACTAAAACATGATTTCTCATCGAAAATCCAAAATTCGAGTTAGTCACTAATGACTCGAGTTTTGCACTGTGCACTAAACTTGTCCAAATGCCAAATCGCGATGTTTTCCTTTGAAATAAGAAAACTTGAGTTAAGATTTTGAAACTCGAGTTTAGGTCTTTTACTGAAACATGAAAACTCGAGTTTGGAAGAACTAACTCGAGTTTACATCGCTGAATTCAAATTTCAGCTTACACGAATTTACAAAATTGTTATGTTTGATCCTAATACTTTATATCATCACTCATTACTATTCCTAACTATGTTTAATCAGTTTTTTTAATGAGTTTCAGATGTTTTAGACAGGATTAAATGGAGAATTAGCAAAAAGCAAAAAGTAAAAGTCAGAACATTAAATTCAAAGTGCAGAAAACTTGCATGCTTCTGGACAATCATTCTCCACACTTTTTGAAGGAATTAATGTTTCCTTTCCTCATCCAGCATCTGCTCTTCCAACGGATTAATTGTCAGGAAGTCAACCCTGAACTTCTGCAAAGATGGATTAACCAAAGAGTAGAGAGATACAAAGACCAAAACCTTCACTAATCATCCTCCAATGTTGGCAACGGTCACATTAGGATTTATAACGGTCATTTAATGATCTCTAGCTATGAATAGAGATGCATTCAATTTCTCTCAACAACCAATATGTGAGAAAACGAAAATCATTAAAGTTTCAACTACTCTTTGAGTTTTCTTGTGTAAAGTATCTGTTGATACATTCATTCTTCAGTGTTTATCTTATCTACTCTTAGAGAGAGTTTCTTGATTGTAAATCATTTATTGTAAAGTATCTCAAGTCAATGGGACTTGGAGATTGGGTTATTGATTACAACTTGTAAGGGGGAGTAAGTCCTAGTGAGAGAATTACTCTTGAGTGTAGAGTGTGTAATCAATCTTGATAGTGAGAAATCCCAGAGAGTCTGGGGACTGGACGTAGGTCAAGAGGTTAGACCGAACCAGTATAAATCCTTGTGTCTTGCTATTCTTCTCTTTACTCTATTTTCATCCTTGTTTCATATCCGAAAAATAGAGCAACCGAATTCTTTTTATAAATCCCCAATTCACCCCCCTTTTTGGTGATTAAGCTCTACTTTCATTTGGTATTAGAGCAAGGTCTTCTCCTTAGAGCTTAACATATCGAGAAGGATCCATATGGAAGGTATTCTACCTGATGGAGCTTCGATCAACCGGCCTCCCGGCTTCGGTGGTGAACACTACTCTTTCTGGAAAGCAAAATTCAAAGTGTTTGTCATGGCAAGTGAGTACGGACTATGGAGAGTGTTTAAAGTAGGCAACTATAATCCAACAGTCATGGAAAATGGTCTTCGAGTTCCTAAGCCAGAAGAAGCATATGATGAGAATGACAGAAGAAACATCACTCTCAACAGCAAGGCTATTCTCATGCTGCAAAGTGCTCTAAGCCAACAAGAGTACTTCTGCATTTGCACCTTACTAATCGCAAAAGCCATGTGGGATGCCTTGGAGATAGCACATGAAGGAACTTTCGGAGTAAAAGAAAATAGGGTCAATACTCTCATGACTGAGTATGATCTTCTTCGTATGAAGATCGGTGAATCCATCATCGACTTCCAGCTGAGATTCACTCATCTCATCAACCAGCTTGCTGCATTGGGAAAAACATATGAGCAACCTGTTCAAGTGAGGAAAATTCTAAATATCCTCAGCAAGGAATGTGAAGCTAAAGTTAATTCCATTGAGGTAGCCCGTGGTGAATCAATGAGCTCGGTAGCAGCACTACTCGGCAGCTTGTCTGAGTATGAAGGGAAAATCAAGTTCAGAAAAACACTTGATAAGATGAATGTCAAAAATAAAGGCACTGCTCTCAAGGCGATCAAAGAGGATAAGGAATCCGATGATGATGATAAAGAAGACGAAGATGAAGAGCTGGGCATGATGGTCTGAAGATTTAGAAAGTTCTATCGGAATGGCCAAGGGTATGAAAGATTCAACAAAGGTAGCACCAGCACTGAGGCGAAGAAGCCAATTATATGCTACGAATGTGACAAGCCTGGCCACATCAAGTCTGAATGTCCTCAGCTGAAAAACAAGGATAAAGAAAAGAAGAAGTTCAACCGATCAAAAAGAAAGCCTATGTTTCGGCTATATGGGGAGATAGCTCATCCGATGAAGATGAAGCTGATGAAGAAGAGAAAGCAAACATTTGCTTAGTTGCTGAAGAAGAGGTGCAACTTGAAAACAATGAGGTATATGATCCGAAACCATCTTATGATGAGTTATTTGCTGAGTACAGTGTTGTTCAAGCTGAATTCGAAAAACTTGCTGAAAAATTTTTTGTTTTGAAAAAGAAAAATATTACTCTTGAACAACAAGTAGAAAATTTCTCCTCTCCTAAAAGTATAATTTGTGAAGAATGTGTTGTTTTAGAGAAAAAGAATTCGTATCTTACAAAAACCCTTGAAAAATTTACTAAGGGTAGTGAAATGCTAAATGTGATTTTAAAAGCACAAAGATTTACAAACGATCGTTCAGGGATAGGCTATAATCCCATTTTTGATAAAAAGAAAGGAAAGAAGAAGAGTGGTGGAAAACCTTATTTAAATTACTTTCGAAAAGGTGTTCACTCTTCAAATCCATTTGCTCACTGTAATTACTGTAATCGCAAGGGTCATAGTACTTTGTCTTGCTTTCATAAAAAGGATAGAAGAGATAGGCCTGTAGGAAATTATCAGTGGGTACCTAAAGGAACTTATGTTTATCAGGCCCGAACTAACCACAAAGGACCCAAGAAAAAGTGGGTACCTAAAGCTTAATCCTTCTTGACTTGCAGGTATGTCTGAGAGCATCAAGAACCAATAAATGATATATTGATAGTGGATGCTCTAGACACAAGACGGGGGATCAAGCTAAGTTTGTGGAAATGAGATCAAAAGATGGTGGCAGAGTCACCTTTGGAGGAAATCAATCTGACAAAACCACTGGAGCCAAAGTGCGGACAGAAACAATTGGATTCTCTTTGACTCAAAAGAATGCCTTATTGTCAGTAAGAATGATCTCCCAATAGACAAAGGTAAATTAAAGACATTATTCAAAGCTCCTAGAGAAGGTAACTGCTATACATTAGAATTGCCTAAAGTTAATTTCGAAAAATGTTTTGTTAGCAACTTGGATGAGAGTTGGCTGTGGCATAAGCGGCTGGCTCATGTAAACATGCTACAATTAGACATGTTGTTAAGAAAAGATTTGGTCATTGGCTTGCCCAAAATTTGGTTTAAAAACAATATGATTTGTGATGCGTGTCAAAAGGGCAAACAAACCAAATCCTCTTTTAAGAACAAATTTGAAATATCAACTAATTGTCCTCTTCAATTACTTCACATGGACTTAGTTGGACCTGTTAGAGTAAGGAGTCTTGGTGGTAACTTATATACTCTAGTTATTGTAGATGATTTCTCTCGTTTTACATGGACTATGTTTATGTCATCAAAAGATGAAACATTTGATCTATTTACTGTTTTTGCCAATAAGGTGCAAAACGAGAAAGGTATTTATATTTCAGCCATTCGAACTGATCATGGAGGGGAGTTTGAAAACCAAGCCTTTGCTGAATTCTGTGATGGTCATGGTATTGATCACAACTTCTCAGCTCCAAGAACACCACAACAAAATGGTGTAGTTGAGAGGAAGAACCGTGTGCTCATAGAGATGGCTCGTGCAATGCTTAACGAAAATCAAACATCACAAGTCTTCTGGGCAGGCGCAATGAATACATCAAGCTACATATCAAACTGAGCCTATATGCGAAAGAAATTAAATAAAACTCCTTATGAGCTCTATAAAGGAAGGAAGCTCAACTACACATCTTCGATTGTAAATGCTTTGTACACAACAATGGTAAGGACAATCTGGGTAAATTTGATTCAAAAGCGGACGAAGGTATTTTTCTTGGATACTCAAGTAGAAGTAAGGCTTATACAGTATTCAAAAAACGTACTCGTATAGTTGAAGAGTCTATCCATGTTGTGTTCTGCGAGTCCAAAATTAATGAATATTTAGATGATGATGATGATCTTCTAATAGAAATCAATTCTTTTCAAAAACTACTCCTGCTACTCTTGAAAATCCTGAAAATGTTTTTGAAAACAATGATCAGAATTCAGTGGAGAATTCCGATCAATCCCAACCCAAGGCTTGGAAGTTTATTAGAAATCATCCTCTGGACCAAGTCATAGGTGATGTAAATCAAGGAGTACGAACTAGAAAAAATACTTTAAATGAAGTAACCTTTTCTGCTTTCATTTCGAAAGTCGAATCCTCTAAGATTGATGAGGCCCTTTCAGACAATGATTGGGTAATAGCAATGCAAGAGGAATTGCATCAATTTGATAGAAATCAAGTTTGGGATTTGGTACCTAGGCCTAAAGACCATCCAGTCATTGGCACTAAATGGGTATTCAAAAACAAATGTGATGAATCTGCAATTATAGTCAGAAATAAGGCTAGACTTGTTGCCAAAGGCTATAATCAGGAAGGAGGAATTGATTACGAGGAAACGTATGCTCCAGTGGCTAGATTGGAGGCAATACGCGTACTCTTAGCCTTTGCTTGCATCAAAGAATTCAAACTTTATCAAATGGATGTTAAAAGTTCATTTTAAATGGTTTTATACAAGAGGAAGTCTATGTAGAACAACCTCTTGGCTTTGAAAATGAACATCATCGTAATCACGTTTATCGTCTCAAGAAGGCATTATATGGTCTTAAACAAGCTCCACAAGCTGGGTATGAAAGACTCAGTAAATTTCTTTTAGAGCAAGGGTTCATTAGAGGAAAAGTTGACACAACACTCTTTATTAAAAATAACAAGCTTAATGAAATCTTGGTTGTGCAAATATATGTAGATGATATCATTTTTGGTTCTACTAATAAATCTCTATGTGAAGAATTTTCGAAGAAAATGCGGAATGAATTCGAAATGTCAATGATGGGGGAGCTGAAGTACTTTCTCGGTCTACAAATCCAACAACGGAAGGATGGAATATTTGTTTCACAAACAAAATATCTCCGGGATTTGCTCAAAAAGTTTGGGCTGGAGCATTGCAACGGTGCTGACACACCAATGAGCTCCACCGCTTCTCTAGATGCTGATGAAGAAAAAGGAAAAGATTTCAATGTAACTAAATATTGAGGGATGATCGGCTCACTTCTCTACCTAACAGCAACTAGACCAGATATACAATTCAGTGTGGGCATGTGTGCAAGATTCCAAGCTGCACCAAAGGAATCACATGCTGAACATGTAAAGAGGATTTTTCGCTATCTCTCAGATACAAAGGAGTTTGGTCTCTGGTTTCCAAAGGGTCAACAAGAATTTCTGGTTGCATACTCAGATTCTGATCACGCTGGTTATAAGATTGATAGAAAGAGTACTAGTGGACAGTGTGAATTCCTTGGAGGTTCACTAGTATCATGGTTTAGCAAGAAACAAACCACCGTGGCCGTGTCTTCCGAGTATGTTGCTGTCTCTAGCTGCTGTGCTCAAGTCCTGTGGCTAAGACAACAATTATCTGACTTAGGAGTTCATTTGAAAGAGATTCCAATCCTTTGTGACAACATTAGTACAATCAGTCTCACGAAAAATCCAGTTCAGCACACAAGAACAAAGCACATTGATGTGAGACATCACTTCATCAGAGATCATGTGCAAAATAAAGATATTAAAGTGATGTTCATCCCCACACACTTACAACTTGCTGACTTTTTCACGAAGCCATTAGCCAAAGAACAATTCAATTTCATTAGAAGAGAATTGGGAATGGTAAATCCCAATGACCTGTAAGTATTTCTTTTCTTAATGTTAGTTATGGTTTTGATGCATATTTGTTACTAACTTAAGCTTCGGAGTACATAGCAATGTTTTATGCAGGATGTTAAAATCCTGAAGTTTGCTGTCAAAATATGCAAACTCGAGTTTTGATTTCAAAACTTGAGTTTGTCGAGGCCAGAAGAGAAATGAGTTTTTTCGAGCAAATTGGAAACTTGAGTCGTTAAGTGAGTAACTTGAGTTTTGGAGAGCCAGAAAGCTAGACCTGAGTTTTCAAAGATTGGAAACTCGAGTCATAAAATGAAAACTCGAGTTTCGGGCAGACAGAGAGCGACACACCTGTTGAAGTCACCACAAAACTCGAGTCAGTAAATGGAAACTCAAGTTTTGGTCGCGAAATTTCAAAAGTTCACAATACACTTTTGAAGTCCAGGTAAGATTTCGCGCTTTATTTAAACTCGACTGTTCATAAACTCTCTTCAAAACTCCAGTTTGCCCTAAGGTTTTCTCTGAATCTCTCGTCTTCTCCACTTTTCTCTTCACCCTCCTTCATTCTCAAACCTTAAACCTCTCTCTAAAACTCCGAATCGTCAATGGCTCGCACAAAATCCTCTAAAGCCTTTAAGGAAGATGCCGATTATGAAGCCTCATCACCTTCTCCATCGCCTCCTCCTCTCACTCGTCCCCCACGAAGGAAAAGCACACCCATGCGATTTCACCATGGTATGGACAGATAAATCCCCGGAGTTCCCTCATATCAGACGACCTCTTCACCAAAACCTAAGAGTGTCTCGTTCCAAGAACCTTCACAAGCTCAATCCAAGCGAGCTTTTGACTCTATGAGCGAAGAAACAACAGGGAAATAGCCGGAAAGTATTCCTTCACATCCTCGCAAGAAGATGAGAGCCCGCAGAGGGGAAGGATCATCTAGAGCTACCTCAAATCCCTCTCAGTCTTCTGAGAATCCTATGTTTATTCCAGATGCTATATCTGAAATTTATCTTCATACTTCTACTCCTCCAGGTTTTGTCTTTGAAAATACTTTACTTAGAGATGATAAAGCTATCAAGTTCAAAGAAACCTATCTGAAAAAGGAATTTTGTCCCATAGTGTCTGTAGATTTAGGCAAGATTAGGGAGAATTGTAATGTCGACCTTTCCCCTTGGTTGAAACCTTATGAATCCTTCTTGTCTATAACTGCTTCATATAGTTCAAATATCACTCGGATGTTCTATTTCAATATGGAATGGGACAATTTGGAGGATAGTGACCATAACTTGGTAGAAGAAAGATTTTCTACTCATGTTAGAGGTGTCAAGTTCACATTATCTGCAGCCATTATCAATTCTATTCTGAAAATTTCCAATCCTCCTCCTCCTCCCACCATTGAGTATTCAAACAAGGAAATCTTTGAAATTTTGAGGCCAAATGAACCTGTTCCTCCAAGTCAACTGGTTCACTTATCTTTCACTCCAGTTTCTATGCCTCCTCTTCATAGAGTGCTATGGTATATCTATTCTAGGAATATGATTCAAAAAGGGAGAAATTTCACTCACTTTGCTAAAAAAGATTACCCTGGTTTTGCTGCCCTGGTCAATAAAGTTCCTCTTAATCTTGGGCATTGGATATTTCAAGAAATGATTAAGTTCATATTTACTTCTAGGCGCCCCTCTCACATTCCTTTTCCTTCCCTTGTGTCTGTCATCTTATTTTACCACAAAATCTGGTATGTGGGTGCTCCTGATTCAATGAAGTCTCCCACTATCTTTGGAAAAGCACAAACTTAATTTAATGAGGATCCAAGTTGAAGTTTCTCGACTAGTAACTGAAGTGATGAAGGGAAATTCAGATGTGGTGGATACTCAGGAAGCGATGAAGGTCGATTTGAAAAACCTTTCTAGCCACTGATAATTGAATATTTAATACACTTATTTTTATCTCTTGATTAATAATTACGACTCTTTAGTTAATAAATAATGGCTTTTATACTTATTTGGGCTTTGGGCCTTTGATTAGCTTTTAGCCATTTTTAATAATAAAATTCAGGTTTTACATTGCTTCACTATTTTTACCATAACTTTTGAACCAGACATCGGATTTGCCTAATTTTTGCCTCATATTTCAGATGATTCAAAGAGCTACAATTGTTATGAAGACATGAAGAGAAAATTCGGACAAGAGGGCAGTCAATTTTGGAGCCGAAGTCTGGATTTTATTTGGGCACGAATTTTGTAATTAAAGCCCACTTTTATTTTAATTTCATTTTGGGCTGAACCATTAGACCTAGTTCGTTTTTAGGTTACCTTTAAGTGAGGCAGCCGCCACACAAACATATTCATTCACATTTTTACACAGTTTTGGATTAAATACAGAAGTTTTATTTTCTCTCAAATGTTCTTCGCGTTCTTCGTGTTCTTCGTCTTTTCTTCTGTGATTAACCCAACGTTGAGGATTCCATGATTCGTCCAGAGAGCTTGTTCTTAATCGATAACGTTACTCGTTTCAGTTTTCATCTTATCGGATCCGATTTCTGAAAATAGTTCGAATATTAGATTTAATATTGAGTAAATACCCTTTTTGGTCCCTGGAAAAAACACGGATGCCCTTTTTGGTCCCTGAAAAAAAATAAGTCACTTTTAATCCCTAAAATGGAAAAATAAGGTCCCTTTTAGTCCTTTTGATCATTTTTTTTGCATATTTTAATCCTCGAAATTCTTAAAAGGTCATTTTTAGTCCCTAAAAAGGACCAAAATGACATTTTTTTTACTCAGGGACGAAAAAGGGTCTAATGTGTTTTTCCAGGGACCAAAAAGGGTATTTACTCTTTAATATTCGGTTTGGTTCATCCCAAGGACTGAGTTCGAACTAGGTTTAAGTGTTGCTGTGCGATCGTACAGTTAGACGCCACTGTTCGGACAAATGCTAGGCGATCGTCTAGTCGAGGGAATTTCTGGACGGATGCAGAGATCTCGGTTTGTCCAGAACCAAACGCGAGTTCTTTCATATTTCGCTCAAGGATGGAAGTTTCTGGAATCTAAACGTTGGGTTGATCGTTCTTAATCTGTTTCAATTTATTAACGTTTTTCTATCTGTTTCTACATATTTCGGGTTATGTCAATTTATTTCGTTTTAATATGTTGAATCAAAAAAATCCCCCCATTTTACTATTTCTGTTTCGCCGTTATTGTTAATCAAACCCGCTGCAAGTTCGTTGGAGAAACGACCCAGGTTCCCTATTTCTACAAATCATTTTCGAACTTGGTTATTTTGGGAGACACGACAAATATCTTTCCAAAAATGGCGCCGCTGCCGGGGAATTTGCATCGGTTCGATTAGTAACAACATTGTAAATAGCTTAGTTTAGGTGGTTCGGGTGGTCGGACATAAATTTTTCTGACTCTGATCACTCAAACCAGGTCTTATTCACAAGGAATTGGGCATTTTAAGCAAAAGTCACTCTCCTTAGGAATGAGGTATACCCTATTTTCCCCAAATTCCAACGTTTAGACCACTTTTTCGCTGTTTTAAGTTTTGATTATAGGATTTCTACTAGTGTCACTTTTTTTGAGTATCTCCGATTTGGCTGAAATTTGGTACAGTGATAGAAATGGCAAATCTTTGACCCCACATCAGAATCTTTGATTCTCCATGTGGTATCCTCCGTTTTGCCAAATTCCATCGTTTAGACCACTTTTTCAATTTTTGAAGTTTTTTTATTACATTTTTGGGTTCCCCAATAGTCTAGGAGTTGCCCTGTCCAAGTCCCAAAAATTTTAAAAATCATTTGATAGTGTTTCTGGACTTGTTTTGGTCAATTTCTAGCATTGGTTTTTGCCTTTGTGTGCTTTGTTTGTGTGTTCTCTTAGGTTTTCCCAGTTTTTTACCACTTCTTGAGTGACATTTTCGTAATTCTGATTTTCTGGTGGCATTTCGGTAATTCTGAGTATTTTCCAATTCTGCTTTGTTTGTATGCTGCATGAGTACCAGGAACACAACTAATCCAGAAGAGTTGTTTCCATTTGATCCTGAAATAGAAAGAACAATTCTTACTGCTAGAAGAGTTGTTAGGCTAAGTCATAGGATTGATACTGAACTGGACGCTGACCATTCTGATTGTGTCCATTCTGTTGATCTTTCTGATTGTGTTTCTGATAGTATTTCTGATAGTCTTGTGGTTTTCACTGATTCTAGTAGCAATTTTGCTAACTCAGACGTTATGGCAGAAAGACAGGCAGATCATGCTACTTTAAAGGAATTGGGCGCACCTGATGTTAATTATCAACCTTTGTGCATCCAATATCCTAACCTTGCTGCTAACTTTGAGTTTAAATCTTGTCTAATACACTTGTTACCTAAGTTTCATGGTCTTGCAGGTGAGTGCCCCATTAAGCATTTGAAGGAATTCCATGTGGTGTGCAGCACAATGAAACCACATGCCATTGATGAGAATCATATCAAGCTGAGAGCTTTTCCTTTCTCATTGGACGGTGGAGCCAAGGATTGGTTGTTGTACCTTCAGCCCTCATCTATTGGGAGCTGGACTGATATTCAGAGGTTATTTCTAGATAAATATTTCCCTTCCTCAAGAGCAACTGCGATCAAGAAGGAAATTGGCAACATTAAACAGGTCACTGGGGAGACTATGCATGAGTATTGGGAGAGGTTCAAAAGGTTATGTGCAAGCTGTCCACACCATCAGATAAATGAAAAAGACTTGATTAACAGTTTCTATGATGGTCTGCTACCGGTAGACAAAGGGTTGGTGGATGCTTCTAGCGGTGGGGCTATGAGTAACAAGACACCTGAAGAGGCTCGGGACTTGATATCCATTATGGCGGATAACTCTCAGCAGTTTGGCACCAGGGCCAATAGTACCCCTGTTTACCATATTCAAGCAGCACCCCCAATCCAGTATGATTCTCAGAGATTAGAGACTAGACTTGATGATCTGACTTCCCTTGTGAGGCAGTTGGCAGTAACACAGACAGTGCAGTCTTCACCTCCTCAGAGTGGGTACTCCTGTGGGTTTTGTTCTGACCCATATCATTCTACTGACTCTTGCCCTACCTTGCATGATCCTACTTACCAAGACCAGTCAGTAGCTTCAGTGGGTGTTTTTCCAGGAAAGCCACAATACCAGCAGAATAATGCCTTCTCCAATACTTATAATCCTGGTTGGAGAAATCACCCCAACTTTATTTGGAATCAAGGATCGAACCGAATAACCGGTATCAACAGAATTCGGGAATTACCAGCAGAGACAGATAGACCACAAACTTTCCAAAGACGATCTGCACCTCCTTTGCCTTTGCCAGCACCACCTCCTCAACCAGCCATATGTGCACCTCCACAGGCGGCACAACAGCAGGCTAGTAGTGGTGGTAGTGGTTCCTCACTTGAAGATATTGTGAAACAACTTGTCTCAGCCAATATGCAGTTCCAACAGCATACTGACACTCCCATTCATGATTTGCGAACACAGATGGGGCAGTTGGCAACATCATTGAACCAACTTCAACCTCAGGGATCCAACATTCTTCCTTCACAAACAATTCCTAATCCTAAGGGGAATGTGAGTGCTATCTCCCTTCGATCTGGCAAACAATTGGAGGAACCTCAACCAGATGCAGATGTGACTTCCACATCAGAAAAAGAGTCAGAAACTGTGAAGATTGACTCTAAACATAAAGAGACAAAACAGCAAGATGAAGAGGAAGACATCCCAATTCCTCTTCCTTTCCCCCAGAGAGGAGTTAAATCCAAGAAGTTGGTAGAAAAATCACAAGAGAAGGATATACTTGAGACATTCAGAAGAGTAGAGATCAACATTCCTCTCTTAGATGCAGTCAAACAAATTCCTAAATATGCCAAGTTTCTGAAGGAGTTGTGCACCAACAAGAGGCGACTAAAGGGGAATGAACGAGTGAGTTTGAACCAGAATGTATCAGCACTCATCCAGCCTACCATGCCTCTTAAATGCAAAGATCCAGGGACATTTTCTATCCCTTGCCTTATTGGTAATTATAGATTTAATGCTTGCATGCTAGATTTAGGTGCTTCTATTAATGTCATGCCTGCATCTGTTTATAAATCTCTTGGTCTTGGTCCCTTGCGTCCTACTGGTGTTATTGTTCAGTTAGCTAATAGGAGTAGTGCTCATCCTTCTGGTTTAGTTGAAGATGTATTAGTCAAAGTTAATGACTTGATATTTCCTGCTGATTTTTACATCTTAGATATGGAGGATGTGTCTCCTAGTAGTAGGTCACCAATCATTCTAGGGAGACCTTTCATGAAAACAACTAGGACTAAGATAGATGTGCATTCTGGTACTCTTTCCATGGAGTTTGGTGATATATCTGTGAATTTCAATATTTTTGATGCCATGAAACATCCTAGGGAAGAGCATTCTATTTTCTGTATTGATGTGATTGATGAGGCTGTGGATGATGTCCTTACTGATTGGTGTGCTGATTATCCTGATTTTGCATCTGTGAGTGATTCTCCCATTTGTGCATGTACTGATAACGAATGGTGCTCTGTTTGCACTAACTTGGTTAAGGCTGCATTATTTAGTGATTCTACATTACTTGTGGATTCTGATATGGATTCTGATATTCATTCTGAATTTGAGCTTCATCCTGATTCTGATTTTGATGAGCTTGCTTCTAATTTTAATTTTGATAAGCTGAATTCTGATGTTAACATTGAGCTGTATAGCCACAGTTCTTCTTCTGCTTCTTTGAATGTGGTTTCAGGGATTTCTAGTGTGATGCCATCAGAGTTGTTGCAACAACCACCCAAGCTTCTTCCCTCCACTGAGCAACCGCCCAAACTAGAGTTGAAATCCCTCCCAGATCACCTGAAGTATGCATTTCTGGAGGTGAATGAGCAGTTGCAGTCATTGTGGCAAATAATCTTTTGCCTAATCAAGAAGAGAAGCTGCTAAGCTTATTGAGGGCGAACAAGAAGGCCATTGGGTGAACATTAGCTGAAATAGTTGGCATCAGTCCTTCTATGTGTATGCATCGTATTCATTTGGAAGAGGAATCTAAGCGGTGAGGCAACCCCAGAGACGCCTTAATCCTCTTATCCTTGATGTGGTAAAGAAGGAGGTCACTAAGCTCCTACAGGTTGGCATCATCTATCCCATTTATGATAGCCAGTGGGTTAGCCCGGTCCAGGTGGTTCCTAAGAAATCCGGAGTCACTGTGGTAGCTAATCAGAAGAATGAGCTCTTTCCTACTCGAGTTCAGAATAGTTGGAGAGTTTGCATCGACTATAGGAGACTCAACCAAGCCACTCGCAAGGATCATTACCCTCTACCTTTCATTGATTTGATGTTAGAGCGTTTGGCTGGTAAGTCTCATTACGCTTCGGATGGCTACTCGGATATTTCCAGATCCATATTGCTCCCGAGGATCGGAGAAGACGACCTTCACATGCCCCTTTGGGACATATGCGTTGTATGGTAAGTATTTTCTCTGAGTTTCTAGAGGACTGCATGGAGGTTTTTATGGATGACTTCACTGTATATGGGTCTGATTTTGATGCATGCTTGGCTAATTTGTCTAGAGTTTTGCATAGATGTACTGAGTCTAATCTTGTGCTGAATTATGAGAAGTGTCACTTCATGGTTGAGTCAGGTATAGTCTTGGGACACATAGTGTCTAGGAAAGGGATTGAGGTAGACCCTGCTAAGATAGATGTAATTACTGCTTTGCCTTACCCCGCTTCTGTGTGGGAAGTTCGCTCTTTTCTTGGCCATGCAGGTTTCTATCGGTGTTTCATTCGAGATTTCAGCAAGACTGCCCGACCCTTGTCCAATCTTCTGCATAAGGACACTGACTTTGTATTTGATGATACTTGCAAGGCGGCCTTCGATCATTTGAAGCGTTGCCTGACTACAGACCTAGTGATCCAGCCCCCTGATTGGAACCTCCCTTTTGAGTTGATGTGCGATGCTTCCAATTATGCGGTTGGTGCTATCTTGGCACAACGGGTAGACAGAGCATCTCATGTCATTGCATATGCCTCCAAGACTTTGGATTCTGCTCAGTCTAATTACACCACCACTGAAAAGGAGTTGTTGGCCATTGTATTTGCTTTTGATAAGTTTAGGTCATATCTGCTAGCTAGTAGAGTCATTGTTTTCTCTGACCATGCTGCTTTGAAGTTTCTTTTGAAAAAGGCAGATGCTAAGCCACGACTCATCCGGTGGATGTTGCTGCTCCAAGAGTTTGATGTTGAGATTCGAGACAGAAGTGGAGCACAAAACTGGGTAGCTGACCACTTGAGTCGCATCACCCATTCTCCCTCTCACCCCTCTTCTATTCGGGATGATTTCCCTGATGAGCAGCTTCTACAGCTGCAAGGTAAGACCCCATGGTATGCTTTCCTGTAGACTCCACTAGGGCCCAAAACCTAAAATTGAAAAGTGAGTCTAAATATTATGTTTGGGATGACCCTTATCTGTGGAAGTTTTGTAGTGATCAGATAGTTAGGAGATGTGTACCTGACCATGAATTTCACTCCATATTGCATTTTTCTCATGCTTCTGCTTGTGGTGGTCACTTTGGACCCCAAAGAACTGCTAGGAAAGTGTTAGATAGTGGATTATTTTGGCCTTCCTTGTTTCGTGATTCCCATCTGTTTTGTAAGTCATGTGATAACTGTCAGAGAGCAGGGAGTATTTCTCGTAGGCATGAGATGCCCCAAAACCCTATATTGTTTTGTGAGATCTTTGATGTTTGGGGTATTGATTTTATGGGTCCATTTCCTACTTCATATGGTTATACTTACATACTGCTGGCTGTTGATTATGTTTCGAAATGGGTTGAGGCGAAAGCCACCCGGACTAATGATTCTTCTGTGGTGGTGGACTTTGTTAGGTCTAACATTTTCTGCAGGTTTGGCATTCCTAGATCTATTATCAGTGACCAGGGTTCCCATTTTTGTAATCGAAGCATGGGTGCCTTGTTACGCAAGTATGGAGTGCTACACAAGGTCTCCACAAAGATACCACCCTCGGACCAATGGTCAAGTGAAGTCTCAAATAGAGAGATTAAGCAAATCCTTCAGAAGACTGTTAACTCTACCCGGAAAGATTGGAGTAAGCGATTAGAGGATGCTTTGTGGGCATATCGCACCGCCTACAAGACTCCGATTGGGATGTCTCCTTATCGGATTGTCTTTGGTAAGGCATGTCATCTTCCGGTTGAGTTGGAGCATCAAGCCTATTGGGCCATTAAGCAGTGTAACATGGATTTGGCTCAATCTGGGATGGAGAGAAAGCTACAGTTGCAAGAATTAGATAAGTTGAGATTGGATGCCTATGAGAGTTCACGGTTGTACAAGGAGAAGAATAAGGCATTCCATGATAAGCATATTCTGAGGAAAGAATTTTCTGTGGGCCAGAAAGTTCTTCTATTTAACTCCGTTTGAAGTTTATGCCGGGTAAGCTTCGATCTAGATGGGATGGCCCTTTTGAGATCACTAACATTTTTTCATTTGGTCTTTGTTGAGCTATGTGATCCACCCACAGGAAGAACCTTTAAGGTCAATGGGCATCGCCTCAAGCAATTTCATGAGGGATCCCAACAGCAACCTGAGGAAGCAGAGATTCTCCTCATTGATGCCACTTATCCTCCATAAACCCTTGGGGAGTATTCTTCTTTCTTCCCCCTCTTTCTCCAATATTTGTTTTCATCTTTGCACTTTGCTTTAAAAAGAAAAAAGAATGGATCATGAACTAGGACATTTTGGTTTTAATGGATCATTCTGTTTAGTCTGAAATTCTTGACTCTTCGATTACATGTCTTGGTGGTTGATCTGATGTTGTTGATTGCCTAAGTTGGTATTGACCTTGTGAGGTTTTGGGCCTGCATGAATGGAATTCATCCTTTGCCATTCGTTCTTTCATGTGTGCATCTGCTCCTGAATTGTGTTCTCTAGAACTTGCTCCTTTTCTTTTTGAAACTACATTCTTCACTTACGTGCATAAGTATGATGGAAGCTTGTTTTCTTTCTTTTATTTTCCTACTTTGGCCAAATAGCCTCTCCGTTGCATTATGATTCCTTTGCTAGCCCCTTTGTGCCTTTTTGACCCATTCTTTTCCAAGCCACATTCCAAGCCTATGCGTAAAACCATTTTATTCCGCACCTTGGAAATTTATTGAGCATTTGGTTTCACCTTGGTTTTGTGTTTAAGTGTGGGGGTTGCTCAGGAGTGCAACAGTTTAAGTATGGGGGGAGATATTTGATTTTGTCTTTGTCATTGTGAAAGAAAAAAAAGAGAAAAAAAGAAGAAAAGAAAAAAAAATGCATAGAAAGAAAGAAAGGAAATATATGAAACGAAAAAAAAAGAAAAGAAAAGAAAAGAAAGGTTAGCCTCTTTTTATATGAGAAAGAAGTTTCCATTCATAAAGAATAATTGTATTAATTAGTGCTCTTTTTAATTTCTTTGATGCTTAGCCTCTCATTCCATACTATTACCTACCTTCACCTTAGCCCCATTGCAACCTTTAATAACAAGCTCTCTTGATTTGTGCATGCATGTGTTATGAGTAGTGGAGACGTAGAAATTGAGCAAGCTTATGGTAGAACAATTTTCTTGAGTAGAATTTGAGCGATACACTAATTTACCCTATACACTTGAGAGAATAATTGAGAGCATCCTTTGAGAGACCATCTTTTGTGGTTAGCATCATTGATTGAGATTGCCATGATTTGTAATTTGAGATGAAGGGATTTTGGTCTTGAATGATTAGTCTTTTGAAGCTTTGTGTCCCTTGTTTGGTTTTTGCAATGTTAGCAATTGTTAGGAAAAAAAAAAGTGTTTCCTTTTAGTCTTTTTCTTTGAATTTTGCTCAGGAGTGCAAAAAGATAAGTGTGGGGGAATTTGATAATTGAATATTTAATACACTTCTTTTTATCTCTTGATTAATAATTAGGACTCTTTAGTTAATAAATAATGACTTTTATACTTATTTGGGCTTTGGGCCTTTGATTAGCTTTTAGCCATTTTTAATAATAAAATTCCAGTTTTACATTGCTTCACTATTTTTACCATAACTCTTGAACCAGACATCGGATTTGCCTCATTTTTGTCTCATATTTCAGATGATTCAAAGAGCTACAATTGTTATGAAGACATGAAGAGAAAATTCGGACAAGAGGGCAGTCAATTTTGGAGCCGAAGTCTGGATTTTATTTGGGCACGAATTTTGTAATTAAAGCCCACTTTTATTTTAATTTCATTTTGGGCTGAACCATTAGACCTAATTCGTTTTTAGGTTATCTTTAAGTGAGGCAGCCGCCACACAAACATATTCATTCACATTTTTACACAGTTTTGGATTAAATACAGAAGTTTTATTTTCTCTCAAATGTTCTTCGCGTTCTTCGTGTTCTTCGTCTTTTCTTCATTTCTTCATTTCTTCCAGCCATGCTCGGCTAAACTTCTGTGATTAACCCAACGTTGAGGATTCCATGATTCGTCCAGAGAGCTTGTGCTTAATCGATAACGTTACTCGTTTCAGTTTTCATCTTATCGGATCCGATTTCTGAAAATAGTTCGAATATTAGATTTAATATTCGGTTTGGTTCATCCCAAGGACTGAGTTCGAACTAGGTTTAAGTGTTGCTGTGCGATCGTACAGTTAGACGCCACTGTTCGGACAAATGCTAGGCGATCGTCTAGTCGAGGGAATTTCTGGACGGATGCAGAGATCTCGGTTTGTCCAGAACCAAACGCGAGTTCGTTCATATTTCGCTCAAGGATGGAAGTTTCTGGAATCTAAACGTTGGGTTGATCGTTCTTAATCTGTTTCAGTTTATTAACGTTTTTCTATCTGTTTCTACATATTTCGGGTTATTTCAATTTATTTCGTTTTAATCTGTTGAATCAAAAAAATCCCCCCATTTTACTGTTTCTGTTTCGCTGTTGTTGTTAATCAAACCCGCTGCAAGTTCGTTGGGGAAACGACCCAGGTTCCCTATTTCTACAAATCATTTTTGAACTTGGTTATTTTGGGAGACACAACAAATATCTTTCCAGCCACATGATTGATCAAGATGCTCAGATAGCTAACTCAATAAATTCCCACGAAAGGTTGGATGATAAAGTCAATGCACTCCTCAAGAAGATCAATACCGACTCTACTTCTGGTTGTGGCACTTCTGGGTCAGGGTTGAAGACTGAATCTCCTCCTGCTTCACCCTCATTCACCTTCAATACTCCCATGGCTACCACTGGACTCATTCCTTCTTCTCCACAAACTGAGATTCTCCAAACCCCACTTGCCTCTCCAATCCCAATTTCATCCCTTGCCTCAACTGTCAAGCTCTCTACCCCTTCCATTGATCCTTCAATCTCAGATCCATCCTCTTTTGTTGATGACAAAGGGGGAGAAGAACCAGAGAAACCAGAGCAAATTTGAGTTTGAAGGAGTTCAGCTCTGATTCTAGTTTAGATGATGTGTTCTCCAATTTAACTTGTATTTTTGGATTATGTTCTGTATTTTGACAAGCTATCAATGTAGAAATCCTTTAAACTGAAATACAATGTTCATCTTATGTTCCAATTACTTCTGATATGCTTAACTCTGTGATATTGAATCAATGTGTGCTCAAATTATCCAAGCATATATCTGTCATGATGAATTTCAAAATAAGTTGTGAAAACTTTTGTTCAAATCTAAAATCTTTCAAAACAAGTAGTGCCTCTGGTTTACAAGTGTTGTTATCATAAAAAAAGGGGGAGAATGTTAGTTCTATAATTGGTTTTGATGATAACGGACAATTGTAAACACAGATCAAGTTTGTCTTTGTAAGTTGAAAAACTTACTGTCAAAGGCAAACTCGAGTTTACCTTTGAAAACTCGAGTTTTGACTTGACAGAGAAAAGCTCAAGTTTTTGCAATAAAAGGCAAACTCGAGTTAAGAAATGAAAACTCGAGTTTTGATCATACAGAGAGCTTTTGAGTTTTTCCACAGACAAAGCAAACTCGAGTTAAAATTAACAAACTCGAGTTTTGATAAGACAGAGAGCTATCAACCTTTTCAAAGTTAGCAAAACTCTAGTTTACTTTTGGAAACTCGAGTTTTGGCTACACAGAGAGTTCTCTAAGTTTCCACAGTTTGTTAGAAACTCGAATTTTCATCCTACAGAGAACAATGCTCGATTCTAAACTTGTGAAACCTTCATTGTTCATTTTGACAAAACTTTTCAATGTTTTCTCATAAACGAGGAAACTCGAGTTTACTTTTGGAAACTCGAGTTTCGGCCTTACCGAGAAGTTTCCATAGTTTTCAAAGAATGAGAAAACTCGAGTTAGATTATGGAAACTCGAGTTTTAGTCAAGCAGAGAGCTCTGCTAATTTTGAACATTTGAAAACTTTAGTTTTGAAATGGAAACTCCAGTTTTGAGCTTTTGGACTAAAACATGATTTCTCATCGAAAGTCCAAAACTCGAGTTAGTCACTTAATGACTAGAGTTTTGCACTGTGCACTAAACTTGTCCAAATGCCAAATCGCGATGTTTTCCTTTGAAATGAGAAAACTCGAGTTAAGATTTTGAAACTCGAGTTTAGGTCTTTTACTGAAACATGAAAACTCGAGTTTGGAAGAACTAACTCGAGTTTACATCGCTGAATTCAAATTTCAGCTTACACGAATTTACGAAATCGTTATGTTTGATCTTAATACTTTATATCATCACTCATTACTATTCCTAACTATGTTTGATCAGTTTGTTAATGAGTTTCAGATGTTTTAGACAGGATTAAATGGAGAATTAACAAAAAGCATAAAGTAAAAGTCAGAACATTAAAAGCAAAGTGCAGAAAACTTGCATGCTTCTAGACAATCATTCTCCACACGTTTTGTAGGTATTAATGTTTCCTTTCCTCATCCAGCGTCTTCTCTTCCAACGGATTAATTGTCAGGAAGTCAACCCTGAACTTCTGCAAAGCTGGATTAACAAAAGAGTAGAGAGAGAAGAAGACCAAAACCTTCACTAATCATCCTCCAATGTTGGCAACTGTCACATTAGGATTTATAACGGTCATTTAATGATCTCTAGCTATGAATAGAGATGCATTCAATTTCTCTCAACAACCAATCTGTGAGAAAACGAAAATCATTAAAGTTTAAACTACTCTTTGAGTTTTCTTGTGTAAAGTATCTGTTGATACATTTATTCTTCAATGTTTATCTTATCTACTCTTAGAGAGAGTTTCTTGATTGTAAATCATTTATTGTAAAGTATCTCAAGTCAAGGGGACTTGGAGATTGGGTTATTGATTACAACTTGTAAGGGGGAGTAAGTTCTAGTGAGAGAATTACTCTTGAGTGTAGAGTGTGTAATCAATCTTGATAGTGAGAAATCCTAGAGAGTCTGGGGATTGGACGTAGGTCAAGAGGTTAGACCGAACCAGTATAAATCCTTGTGTCTTGCTATTCTTCTCTTTACTCTGTTTTCATCCCTGTTTCATATCCGAAAAACAGAGCAACCGAAAAAGTTTCTATAAATCCCCATTTCACCCCCTCTTGGTGATTAAGCTCCACTTTCAGAAAGAGGATAGGAGCTCGAGGTAGAGCTCGATGCCATTCGACCTTAGTGCTCTGACCTCGGTACAATTGACCTCACTTTGTACATTTCCTTTTATAGGTAGAAATCATGTGACCGTTGAGCAACAATAATGACCATTAACAACGGCTTAATGACAATTAAAACAAAATTACAAAAAAAGTGTTCATGATGATTTAATGTAATAAAATATTTTAAATGTCATTAAAACCAATCAATTAAAACTCCAACAGTTAGTTCAAAGACTCCTCTTATTAGGCTTTTTACTAACTCAAGCTCACATTTTATTATTTAATAGGGAATTCCCAATTTTGAGTTATAAGAGAGTTCGTCCTTTAACACACTCACAAACATAATTTAAAACATGGGTTGCCCCTCTCACAGGCTCCTTTTGGCCATATAAACTCATATAGCGTCTTGCTACATTGTTCATCTCCTCTTAGCCATGTTTACATCCACTCAATTGGATGTGTTTATAGTATACCTCCCATTGGGTGAAATGATTCCTATATCACTTCCTATCTCATCCCTCATCACAACATTTGTGAAAAAAATTGACTTATAAGTCACTACTTCAAACTCAATTGATTCATTGCGGTTGAAATCTTGGGAGGACTTATTATCAGCTAATAATTTCAAGTTGCCATAATTTTCAGGTTTTATCTTACTTGATGAGTTAAGATTGGATAGGACCTTGTATTCAAAAAGCTCATTTCAATACCTTGCCATCAAAGAAGAATATTTCAACATTAACTATATGTCACAGTTGAAATCTTCTTAGTGGTTATTCTAATTTGTTTAAAAAACAAGATGGTGGGATATGGGATAAAGAATATATAGGTTTTAGTTAGGAGATCTCGAGTTATCCATTATAATTATTAAATAAGGATATTTATCCAGATTCGAATTTGAATTTTGAATATAGGATTTTGATTTCAATTTGAACTTTAAATTTAGGATTTATATTTCAATTTTGAATTGTTATTTTATGATTTCTAGGGCTTTATAAATAGAGCTTAGGGTTCTCTGTTGTGGGAAGCTTTGATTGATTGAATGAATAATAATTCATTTTCCCTTTAAATATTCTCTATCCTCCATCTCCTTTCTTCTAATTTCCCCTCATTCTTATTGTCCTCTCTCCTCCCCTTTTCCTGACCCCTTTCACATCAATTTTGGTATCAGAGCTTGGTTCGCATCTCTTTCCGTGTGCCAAAACTATTTTTTCACATAACCAAACATACCCTAACTAAAAACCCCATTGAAACTGTCACACCCAACAAAGATTGAATCCCTTACCATCAAATGCACTATAGTCATCACCCTTCCATGCCGGTGGCCTCCACTACGTATTGAATCACACACCTTAAGTGTTCTATGCTCCTAAATGCATTTAAGAAAAGAGCTATTTTAGAATTGATTCCGCCATACTTGATTTTTGAGCCTTTGTTGATTTCATTTGATTATATATATATATATATATAAGGGAGGCAACAATCTGTTTAATTTGTACTATTTAGGCATTGTCATGTTTAGCTTGAGCTTCTAGCTAAAAAAAAGAAGGGGATAAAAGTGTGGAAAAAAGGCAAAAAAAAAAAGTTGAAAAAAGGCCAAAAACCAACAAAAAAAAAAGAAGAGAGGGAATTAACATGCTATTTAGTAAAAGATATGAATTATAGAAGAAGCACATTCATAGGCAACCATAATAAATATGTCAATTCCCGTTGATATAATTATAAGGGATAAGGGTCTTAAATACCATGAAAGTTTTCGCTGAGGAGCACTGGGTGGACGGAAGTTTTTTTTGGACCAAAATTGCCATGGAAGTTCACAAAACGTAGCAATTTTTCCCCTCCGTTAATTTTGACCGTTAAGTTTAACTGAGTGCACATGCCACCTCATCACACGTGGCATGCCACCTCATCAATCAAATAAGAGTTAAGTATCTTTTTTGCCACAGAAGTTTTGGCTGAGGAGCAATTTTGCCCCAGAAGTTTACAAAACGTAGCAATTTTGCTCTTTTGTACCCAATATTAAATTTGACTATTGAATCAGTCAAATAACACACAAGTCATGCCCTGAAAAGGTCAAACTTGTGGTCAGAGAGGGAGATCCTTGAAACGTTGAGCTCAAGGTGGCCGAAATTGTGAAGTCGAACTGGTCAAAGGGATTGAAAGGTTTATCGCAAAACCTAGAGGAAGCATCACTTATGATCTTAGCGATTGAAACGCAAAATGAGAAATCATTTGTAGAGATCAAACCAATATTTGGGACAAATCAATAATGAATTGTCCCAAATATTGGTTTGGTAAGCATCACTTAAAGTCGCTAGAATTTTTAGGAGTAGTATAGATTTACCTTGTGGGACAGGATGGGTGGCCTAGATCAATCTATACAAAGGTAAATACTATCACTATTGATTTGTCTTACTGAACCAATTTTTAGGACAATTCATTTCTCATTTTGCGTTTCATTCGCTTAGATCATAGTGATGCTTCCTCTGGGTTTTGCGACAGACCTTTCAGTCACTTTGACCAGTTCGACTTCACAAATTCTGACCGCCTTGAGCTCAACGTTTCAAGGATCTCCCTCTCTGACTCCAAGTTGACCTTCTGAAGGCATGACATATGTGTTCTTTGACTGATTTAATAGTCAAATTTAATATTGGGGACAGAAGGGAAAAATTGCTACGTTTTGTAAACTTCCGGGGAAAAATTGCTCCTCAGCGAAAACTTCCATGGCAAAAAAGATACTTAACTCTTATTTGATTGATGAGGTGACATGCCACGTATGCACTTAGTAAAACTTAACGGTCAAAATTAACGGAGGGGCAAAATTGCTATGTTTTGTGAACTTCCATAGCAATTTTGGTCCAAAAAAAACTTTCGTTCACCCAGTGCTCCTCAACGAAAACTTCCATGGCATTTAGGACTTTTATCCTTAATTATAATGATAAAAGCTATCAGCATAATGCACATGATGAGCACCGATACGAGTACCCGGCCTATCGATGATATAAGCATAAAAAAGTTAGTGATACGCACGTGTGTGCGCTTATCATGAGCCATACAATTATGATAACCATTATGGATATGTTGAGTTACGAAAACATGGACATGCCTATCACCATTAAGACAAATACGTGGTTCAACATGAATACACCGACCACCGTCGGCAAAAGTATGCCATATCCTCAATTTGAGGAAGATGATCATCACCAAAAAAAGATCCTAACCTTAAACAAGATGTTAACTCTAACTTCTTTCTTGCCTGAAGTTGAAGAAGATTATTACAGGAGAGCTAAAAGATGCCACAAGGAGAAGGAAGAGTATGAGGCTTCTTGGGAATGTTGGAGGGCTGCAGATAAATGTCTCAAGGCATAACGAGAATGCTTGAATGTCGAAGCTGAGCACCAACATGCCCGTATGCGAGAAGACATTAACATTCTATGTCAATAGCTCTATAAGTTGCGCAATGTAAACATGTGTATAATGATTTAGATAAGAGATATGAGAGAAGTTGAAGTTCCTTCAAAGAAAGGAGATAAGATTGCAATCCTAACTGAAGAACTATCGCTAGCTATTATGGAACCCAATCATGACATTGATATGTTTTCACCTGTACCTATCCTACATGTTCCAAGGAAAACTCATGTGATTGATGCTAACAATAATAATAATCTTGTCAATCATGTCATCCATGTGACACTGATTGAGATTAGTAAGGTTCACATTCAAAGGATAACAACCTCACCTCCTCAGCACACTACATTGCATAGGGTCACTCCATTGTTTAATGGTTTACTCCAATAATACCTTGTCTATTGGAAAGGTTTTCCAAACACTTTTCAAGATTCAGCTAGTTATTCCTACAAATGTTTACTCTTTCAGTATCTCACTTGTTGAAATGGGTTTCTAGATGGAAGCAATATATTGAATAATTATAGTAAGGTTCCTTTGCATACTCTAACATACACACATGCCTTTATTCTAAATAATCCTCACTTGATAAGCATATATGTATGGTGGAAGAAGCAAATTTGCAAGTAATCATTATAAATATGTCGATTCACATCGATATAATTATAATGATGAAAGCTATCACCATCATACACATGATGAGCATTGATACGAGTACTCGGCTCGGCCTATCGACGACGTGAGCATGACAGACATCAATGATATGCACGTGAGTATGCTCATCATAAGCCATATGATTATTATAATCATTATGGATGTGTTGAGTTACGTTAACATGGAAACGCCTATTGTTGTCAACCCAATTATTTGGTTCAACATGAATATGTTGAAGAGAGAATATCACCTAGAGGGGGGTGAATAGGGGATTCAAAAATATTTTTCCGAGAGTAAAGACGAACTATAAATATAGATATAGAGACAGAGAGAATGGACACATAGAATTTATACTAGTTTGGTCCAACTCTTTGACCTACGTCCAGTCCCCAGATACTCTGGGTATTTCGCTAACTCACAATCACGGTTACAATCACACAGTGTACTCGAGATGATCCTTTCACACTAGGACTCACTCCCCCTTACAAGTTGTAATTGTACACCCACACTCAAGGTTCCGCAACCTTGAGATTTGACAGATAAACAAGAAATCAAACAAGTGCTTAACTCCTCACGAGTAGATAAAAGATAATCAATGAAGCACAAGAATATTTGAAGATATTAAATGAAGTAAATGAAACAGTAGATTGAAATAATGTTGAATTGATTGCACAAAGTTTCGGTAGTTAGCGGAATTAAATGTGATGAGGTTTTATACCAATCTTCAATTAATGCCGTTGTGAAGCTTTGAATATAGCCGTTGTGTCTCTTCGAACTTTCGTTAGGCATAGATGATATTTCGTTGGTACAGTCGACCGTTGCTTCATTAACTCATTCGCCGTCGACGTACTTATGCACAGAAGTTGACTCAGAGTGATATCCGGAATTGGTATTCCTCGAAGGAATGATTTCATCTTCTATGAGGTTTCATTCTGGTTGTAGGCTCTGTTTTATGAATGTGCATTTAATGCTTCTGACACAACGAACGACTTTTCAGCTAATCTCAAATTAAACAAGGTTAATCAACTGTAAAAAACTCAAAAAGATGATTAGATATGATATAAATGAGTTTGAGTGAGATAAAATAAAAATAGGTAATGACCTAGCATGATTAAGATAGCAATTAACTTTACAGAGGAGGAGTCTGATAGACTGACGAACCTTACTCGAGTAACACCTTCTTGTTACTTGAGTAATATCGCCATGATTCAAAATAATAGCCTGTGGAACGTGATTACTCGAGTAACATAAATATGCTACTTGAGTAATATCGCAAGGTTCCAAGATAATATCCTCTGGAACATGATTACTCGAGTAACATCAATATGTTAATTGAGTAATGTCGCAAGGTTCCAAAATGGATGCTTTATCAACATATTTACTCGAGTAATATATAATGTTGCTCGAGTAACTATCAGACAGAGAGTAAAGAATAAATTAGAGAAGAGCTTACTCAAGTAATATACTCACCTTACTTGAGTAGGTTACTTGAGTAAATCTTTCCTATTACTCGGGTAATGTTGTGACAGAGACTTTGTTGCTTCATGAAGGTCTTTTACTCAAGTAACTAAAATGCCTTACTCAAGTAGCTATTGATGGCAACCTCTGTCTTTGCATTGAAACGCCATTACTCGAGTAACAAGAAGGCTTACTCGAGCAATATTTCTTTTGATAAGATTAACTGATATTTTGTGAACACTTAACAAGCTTATTAGATGGGGGTTACTCGAGCAACATAAATCCTTACTCGAGTAACATAATTAATATTTACTTTATCAAAAATTCAACCATTTTCAAAATACAACTTTAATCATTTGAGTCTTGTTATCATCAAAACTCCGAGAACTAACATATCTCAATCACGATTGGCAAGAGGAAGAAGATCATCACCAATAAGATCTAGGTGATATGTGTGCAGAAATCATGATTCAAAATGAACGTTTTGGGAGGAACATAATCATGGAAACTATGAGATTCTTAAAGGAGCCTATAAGATGAGAGAACTAGTCCATAATTTGAAGAATTTAGAGGAAAAAGTGAGGGTGGAATATCACCTAGAGGGGGGTGAATAGGTGATCTTGTTAAACTTTTCTGGGATACACTTAGAAAATAAATTACTAGAGTAAGAGAAGAGAAATGAACACAAGGAGATTTATACTGGTTCGGTCTAAAACTTTGACCTACGTCCAGTCCTCAAGTACGCCTTGAGATTTCCACTAACACTTTAAACACACGTACAATTACCCACTCTGTAACTTAGGATGATCCTTTCACACTAGGACTCACTCCCCCTTAAGGTTCTACACCCTTAAGTTTGAATAAAAGAAATAATGAAGGTGTTTAACAACTCCTCACGAGTGATTACAATATGAGCACTGAAGCACTATAGGTATCCGAGGATACTCAAGACAATTTACGTAGTTGATCACGAAAAGATGTATGTCTCGTATTCTGTTGTGTATCTTCTTCAATTGAATCAGATGTGCTTTTATAATGTTTATGACTCATGTCGATGAGTGATTTGCGAAGATAGCCGTTGAGCCATTCTGTCTCTTGGATTTCCAACGTTGCTCTGCATTGAAGGCTTTATGACCGTTGCATCATTTAGTGTCTTCCCTTATTTTGTGCAGGGAATCATTCTGAGTAAAGGCTATGTCAAATACTTCCAAATCGAATGACCTCATTCTCTTCTCCACTCATCTGTTTGTTGACGCGTGAAGTAATGTTCTGTTCTTCTTTTCCGTCAATCAAGGATTGATTTCTTAAAACTCATTTAAAACAAAAATGGTTAAATAGGAATTAAATGAGTTTGAATATAATCAGTAATAAAGAGTAAGATTGTCCAATAGTCATCGGACGTAATTGATCATAGATACACTGAATCGTTGCTCTGTTTTTATGCTCGAGCAAGAGGTTTACAATGCTCGGGCAAGCTTCTGAAAAGAAACAGATTCTCTCGCTGATGCTCGGACAAGAGGTATGTCATGCTCGAGCAAGTCTTTTAGGAGAGCTAGAGTTTCTCGCTGCTGCTCGGGCAGGCTGTTATGGCGTGCTCGAGCAAGCCTCAGACATAGGTGAAAATCAATGTTTCATCGATGCTGCTCGTGCAGACAATATCTGTTGCTCGGGCAGATGCTCGAGCAGGGTCAGAAAGCCTGCTCGGGCGTATGACATACTGAGGAGAAAAGAGAGGACTTGTGAGGTGCTGCTCGAGAAAGAGTTTACCTCTGCTCGGGCATGATGCTCGAGCACGAAAAACGTCGTGCTCGGGCAGACACCATTCAGAGGCAAAATTAGAAGGATGCTCGGGCAAGCCCATTCCTTCTGCTTGGGCATGGTGCTCGAGCAAGGATTTTTCAAGTGCTCGAGCAGGCTTAACGTACATGTGATATTTCGCTTCAGCCTCTATGCTGCTCGAGCAAGGAATACATTTTTCTCGAGTATAACTGCTCAATTCACAAAGTAAGGCTTTTGACCCGATCTTGCTCGGGCAAGCACAAGCTGCTGCTCCAGCAAGATTCTTTCAACTTAGTTTAAGAGGTCTGAATTCCGATGTTGCTCGGGCATAATCTGTGAGCTGCTCGAGCAAGCCTTGACCTACATATTTTTCACTCAATTTAATAACTTATAAATTGTAATCATCAAAGCACCGAGAGCCAACATTCTCCCCTTTTTGATGATGACAACTCTTAAGAATTTGTGATTTGAGGAGAATTTCATAAGTTATTGAATTGAGATAAATTTGAAAAATCATAGAAGTATAATGGTTCATATGTGAAAGAGTCAAGGGAACATTTTTCATTAGTCATAGCAATTGAGTACAATGTTCATAATTAACAAAATACAAGATAAACATATTACAAGCTCAAATCAAGAACAACACAAAACAACATAAATGCTGCTAGTCCTATCTATTCTCCCCCTTTGTCATCAGGAAAAAGAGGGGCCTGATCAGAAGGAGGGGCCTGAGCAGAAGGAGAGGGAAAGTCAGAAGATGAAGTAGACGGAAGAGGGACAGTAGATGGATCGATAGGATGCCTCGGAAGGATGTGGGAGCCAGAAGGTATGAAATGTTGGACAAAGGCGTCCAATGTGGCATCCAGTCCAGAAATCTGCCTCTGCTGCCGATCTGCTGTCCGCTGGACTTCTCGCTTGAGTTCCTGTTGCTCCTCATAAAGGACGGCATAGCTGGACTCTAAGTCAATTTTTAACTCAGCCAAGTCCATGTCAAAGGTGAGGCCGATATGCTGCTTGAGATTCTTTATTTCATCAGACATGGCTCGGATGATTTGAGATGTCAGCTTCCGGAAGGCGTCCAGTGACTGTAAGACAGGAGCAACGGCTGCTCGAACAGAGGAATCAACGGCTACCGAATAGCTTCCTGAGAGAAGGAAGTAGCGGATGTAGAAGGACCGGCTTTGGAGGACTCTGCTTCATCTGGAGGAGCAGTGGAGGGAACAAAGTGTCCAGTTCTGGGGACTGAAGGCTGGGAAGGAAGAAGTGGTTCTTTTCCCTTGCGCTTCTTCTTGGACGATGCTTCAATGAAAGATACCCGAAGACGGATCAGATGCTCTGGCCCAAAGCGGGGAGGATATTCTTCCTTGTCCTCTGATAAGTACCAGACGTTGTTGACCTCCAAGATCCGGGACACCAGAGTAGGATATGGAATGGTAGCTCTAAGCTTCACCTTGGCCTCTGATATGAAGGAAAGCATTTTATCCAGAATCCACTTACCAAGATTCCTTGGTTCCTTTGCTATTAGAGAGGCAAAGCGCTCAAAGTCCTTTAGAACAAAATGGGTGAAGCGCTGACCCTTCTGGACTAGGCTCCGACTGTAGATGTACCAGAGAACCTTGTGCTCATCGCTCATAGAAGCTTAATCTTCTTCTTCTCATCTACCGGGATGTGAGGAAATAAAATCTAGTGGCACTGGGCTGGAGACAGCTTCGGGGGATCTTCAGGAGGATCGACAATGCCAAGTAATACGTTGAGATCATAAGCAGTGAGCTTAATGATCTTACCTCGGATGGTGGTGAACAATGTGTCCTCATCGTCTTCCTGAGCCTTTTCCAGGAGATACATGTTTTGGTAGAAGACCCGGACCACCTCAGGAGAGAATGGTTTGCTGATTCCTAGTAGAGGCATGAATTGCTGCAACCAATCCGTCATATCAAAGTTGCATGCCTTTTTGAAATACTCCAGATCAACGTATACGATAGGACAGAATGGTCTTTGCTCATAATATCTAGCATATAACTGATGATCATCGATAGCAATATTACCCTGAATCATACCAGAAGCTGGTTCTGGTAATTGACCATCCTGGGGTCTGCTCGTGGAGACGTGTTCTTGCTTGCTTCTTGATTCTTGAGACTTGAAAGAGAAGGAGACTCGCTTGCTTCCCGAAGCTTGGGATTTCTGACTGAGGGCTAGTTTTGAGATCTGAGAGCGGTCTTCTTTCTCCTTAGAACGAATTGCCTCTATCGTTCGTTCGGAGTCGTCGGTTGAGTGAGCCGGACAGGGTGAGCTTGCGCGTTTCCTTTTTTCAGAAGATTGAGACCCAGCCTGGAGACGCGTAGTGGGTTTGGGAGATCCTTGAGACCCTGCCGTCTTCAATTTCGATGGAGCGACTGTCTCTTTGGGGGTTTTCGGCGTCTCCGAGGATTTCACTTTCGGGCGATAGTATCGTGATTTTTTGCTGGGAGTGGATTTTGAGGGAGCTTTTTCACTGGATCCAGCCATTTGGTAGAATGATTTTGTTATAGAGCTGGATTTGGGAAAAAATTTCTGGGGATGTGCCGACGAGCAAGGATGTGAGAAGTGGAGGGAAAGAAGCGGGAACCAATCGGTCGAAATGATGAAATAGTCGTTAATGAACAGTCGAAATCAGTTGATTTTGGTTAATGATTTGGGAAATAGGATGACGGAGTGAGAGAATTTGGGAGTTTGAGGAATAGAGGAACAGAGGGGTTTGACGGTTTTGGGAAAATGAACCGTCTTTACCCTTTTAAAAACGATGTTCTGCGATCTTGCTCGAGCAGCATATTTTATATGCTCGAGCAGATGTCTTGCTCGGGTAGACTTCAAGTCGTGCTTGAGCAGGGATAAACAAATGCGTTTTTAATTTTGAAATTTATGAGCCAAGCTGACCTCCAATCAAGTATGTACTGTGAATACTTGATTCATAGTTGATACATCATGGTTTTAAGGGTCTGAAATGAGCCTTTCAAGCTTGGATTTGATTCGTCATATTTGTATGCTTGGGCAGGTGAACCAGGTTGCTCGAGCAGCTAGCCATATTTTTCTTGCTATCCTGTTCTTGCTCGGGCAGAGTCATGTGTGTTGCTCGAGCAGGCGCTCCGTCTTTGGAGAAATGCCCGTTGTTGCTCGAGCAGGATCATTTGGTTGCCCGAGTAGCCTCTTCTCGTTATGTAAGATGCCGTTGTTTCTCGAGCAGAGCTTACGGCGTGCTCGAGCATGCTTCAGGATTTCTTCATTCTGAACCAGGAGCTTTCGTTGTTGCTCGAGCATGGCGGGTGGTCTTGCTCGAGCACCAAAGTCTCTGTTCGTCTCTGTTTTTCTTGATTCAGACAGAGCATCCTGCATAAACAAATTCTAGAGACTCCGATGCTAAAGTTAGTATTTATTTTGTTGAAGCAAATGATTTAAGAAGGGAATACTTACAATTCATTGGGATTAGCCATACCCAATTCTCTACGTATGAACGTGAATTGTTCCTTGGCTAATGGTTTGGTGAAAATGTCAGCCAATTGAAGATGTGTAGGTATGAACATTACTTTGACATCTTTTCTTTGGACATGGTCGCGGATAAAATGATGTCGCACATCAATATGCTTGGTTCTAGTGTGTTGAACTGGATTTTTGGCCAAGCTAATTGTACTAGTGTTGTCACATAGGATTGGGATCTCCTTCAAATAAATTCCCAAGTCTTGAAGTTGTTGTTTAAGCCACAAGACTTGAGCACAACAACTTGAGGCAGCCACATATTCAGCTTCGGTGGAGGATACTGCTACAGTTGTTTGTTTCTTGCTAAACCAGGAAACCAACGATCCACCGTGAAACTCACATTGTCCACTGGTACTCTTTCTATCAGTCTTGTACCCAGCATGATCTGAATCCGAATATGCGACTAAATGCTCTTGTTGACTTTTTGGAAACCAGAGCCCCAATTCCTTTGTATCTGATAGGTACCAAAAAATTCTTTTGACATGTTCGGCGTGAGATTCTTTGGGAGCTGATTGAAATCTTGCGCACATTCCCACACTAAATTGGATATCCGGGAGACTTGCTGTTAAGTATAGCAAGGATCCGATCATACCTTGATACTTGGTAATGTTGAAATCTTTTCCTTTTTCTTCATCAGTATCTAGAGTGGCTGTTGAACTCATTGGTGTGTTTGCACAATTACAGTGTTCCAATCCAAATTTTTTGAGGAGGTCACGAAGATATTTTGCTTGTGAGATGAATATGCCATCCTTTCGTTGTTTGATTTGCAAACCGAGAAAGTAGTTGAGTTCTCCCATCATAGACATTTCAAATTCATTCTGCATTACCTTAGAGAATTCCTCACACATGAGTTCGTTAGAAGCACCGAATATAATATCGTCAACATATATTTGTACAATCAAATTTCATTAACCTTGTTGGTTTTAACAAACAATGTTGTTTTAGCTTTTCCTCTAATAAATCCTTGATCTAACAAAAATTTGCTTAACCTTTCATACCAAGCTCTAGGAGCTTGTTTAAGACCATATAAAGCCTTTTTGAGGCGAAACACGTGGTCTGGATGATGATCATTTTCAAAACTTGGAGGTTGTTCAACGTAGACCTCTTCCTGAATGAAACCATTTAGAAAGGCACTTTTAACATCCATTTGATAGAGTTTGAATCCTTTGATACACGCAAAGGCTAAAAAGTACTCGTATGGCTTCCAATCTAGCTACTGGAGCATATGTTTCCTCATAATCAATACCTTCTTCCTGATTATAGCCTTTGGCAACAAATCTAGCCTTGTTTCGGAATTTGATTGCAGATTCATCACGTTTGTTCTTGAATACCCATTTAGTGCCAATGACCGGGTGGTCTTTAGGCCTAGGTACTAAGTCCTAAACTTGATTTCTATCAAATTGATGTAATTCCTCTTGCATTGCTATCACCCAATCATTGTCTGAGAGGGCTTCGTCAATCTTAGAGGGTTTAATCTCATATATGAATGCAGAAAAAGTAACTTCATTCAATGTACTTTTTCTAGTTCTTACACCTTGATTTATATCCCCTATCACTTGATCTAAGGGATGATTTCTTATGAATTTCCAAGGTTTGGGTTGGGATTGATCAGGGGTTTCACAAGAGTTTTCAGAGTTGCTTTCAAAAACGTTGGCTGGATTTTCAAGAGATGCAGGGGTAGTTTTTGAAAAGAATTGATTTTTGTACGGAGTTTCCTCATCATCATCTAGAGGTTTGTCAATTTTAGATTCACAGAATACAACATGGATTGATTCTTCTACTAAGCGAGTACGTTTATTGAAAATTCTGTATGCTCTACTCCTATTTGAGTAGCCAAGAAAAATACCTTCGTCTGCTTTTGGATCAAACTTACCCAGGTTGTTTTTACCATTATTGTGAACGAAGCATTTGCATCCAAATATGTGAAGGTGGCCCAAGTTTAGTTTTCTTCCTTTGTACAACTCATATGGAGTTTTGTCAAGTTTCTTTCGGAGGTAAGCTCTGTTTGAGATGTAGCTGGCTGTGCTCATGGCATCTTCCCAGAAGACTTGTGAAGTTTGATTTTCATTCAACATTGCTCGAGCCATTTCAGTGAGCACTCTATTCTTTCTTTCAACCACCCCATTTTGTTGAGGGGTTCTTGGAGCTGAGAAGTTGTGATCTATTCCATGAACATCACAGAATTCTTCAAAGGCTTGATTCTCAAATTCACCTCCATGATCAGTTCGAATTCCTAAAATGCAAATACCTATCTCGTTTTGCACCTTTTTGGCAAACACAACAAATAGATCAAATGTTTCATCTTTTGAGGATAAAAAATTAGTCCATGTAAATCTTGAGAAGTCATCGGAAATGACTAGAGTATATAGATTCCCACCAAGGCTCTTGACTCTTGCTGGTCCAACTAAATCCATATGGAGTAGTTGAAGTGGTCAATTGGTTGATATTTCAGACTTGTTTTTAAAAGAAGATTTTGTCTGTTTACCCTTTTGGCAGGAGTCACAAAGCATGTCATTTTTAAACTGAAGTTTAGGTAAACCAAGGACTAAGTCTTTTCTTAGCAACTTGTCTAATTAGGCCATATTGACATGAGCTAGTCGCTTATGCCATAGCCAGCTTTCATTTAAGTTGCTAACAAAACACTTTTCAGAGTATATCTTAGGTAAGTCTAATGTATAACAATTTCCCTCACGAGGAGCTTTGAATAATACCTTAAGTTTACCTTTGTCTATTGGTAGGTCATTTTTGTTAACAATGAGACATTTTTCTGAGTCAAAGATGATCCAATTATTTTTGTCAGCACTTTGGCTCACGCTTAGGAGGTTGTGACAAAGACCTTCCACAAGGTAGACGTCTTTGATATGAGGGCCTTCTTTTGCACCAATTTCACCAATGCCAATGATTTTTTCGGATTGGTTTCCTCCAAAGGTGACTTTTCCACCATCTTTTGATCTCATTGCAACAAATTTCTCTGCATCTCCCGTCATGTGTCTAGAGCATCCACTGTCGATATACCACTTATTAATTCTTGATGCTCTCAGACATACCTGCAAGTCAGAAAGGATTAAGTTTTAGGTACCCATTTTTTCATGGGTCCTTTCGGGTTAGTTTGGGTTTTAGGAACCACATAGGATCCCTTTGGTACCCACTTGTAATTACCAACAGGTTTGGTCTTTCTTTCCTTCTTATGGAAACAGGATGAAGTGGTGTGTCCTTTGCGATTTGATAATTGAATATTTTATACACTTATTTTTGTCTCTTGAATAATAATTTAGGACCCTTTAGCTAATAAATAATGGCTCTTATGTTTATTTGGGCCTTGGGCCTTTTATTGCATTTTAGCTATTTTTAATAATAAAATTCCAGTTTTGTGTTGCTTCACTATTTCTACCATAACTCTTGAACCAGACATCGGATTTGCCTCATTTTTGTCTCATATTTCAGATGATTCAGAGAGCTACAATTGTTATGAAGACATCAAGAGCAAATTCGGTCAAGAAGGAGGTCAATTTTGGAGCCAAAGTCGGATGTACAATTCTGGATTTATTTTGGACCCGAATTTTGTAATTTAAGTCCAGTTATATTTTATTTCTGTTTTGGGCTAAAACTATGAGAGCCCATTTCGTTTTAGGTTATTTTTAAGTATGGCAGCTGCCACAAACATATTCATTCACGTTTTTAACATTAGAGTGGATCAAAATACAAGTTTTCATTTTCTCTCATCTGTTCTTCATGTTCTTCGCGCGTTCTTCGTGTTCTTCGTTCGTTCTTCGATTTTCCCAGCCATGATCGGCTAAACTCTTGTGATTAACCCAACGATGAGGATTCCATGATTCATCCAGAGAACTCGTGCCTAATCGGTAACTACTCGATTCTGTTTTCATCTTATCGGATTCGATTTACGGAAATAGTTCGAATATTAGATTTAATATTCGGTTTGGTTCATCCCAAGGACTTAGTTCGGACTAGGTTATAGTGTTGCTGTGCGATTGCACAGTGAGGCGCCACTTGTCCGGGCAGATTCTAGGCGATCGTCTAGGCGAGGAAACTCCGGATGAATGCGAGATTTCGATTCATCGGAACCAAACGTGGGTTGGTTATATTTTCGTTCAATGATGGAGGTTTCTGGAATCAATTCGTTGGGTTGATCATCTTTAATCTGTCTCTGTTTATTTGATTCTGTTTGACTCTGTTTATTGCACTTTGATTATGTTATTTCGTTTTGTTCTATTCTGTTAAACCAAACCCCCCATTTTATCATTCTGTTTCACTATTGTTATTGAACAAGCCCGCTGCAAATTCGTTGGGAAACGACCCAGGTTCCCTAATTCTGCAAATTGATTTTGAACTTGGTTTATTTTGGAAGACACGGCAAAAATCTTTCCACGATTACAATAATTGTGATGGGCAAAAGGATTTGAAAAATGAACTGTTTTTTGAAAATATTTCAAATAATTCTTTTCTCCAGGTTTTTTCTTTCCTTTCTTTTTGTCACATTCGGGCTTGTAACCAATTCCTGACTTATCATTTGTGAACTGTTGTTGCTTTAGAATCACATTGAGCATATCACTACCTTTTGTAAATTTTTCAAGAGTTTTTGTAAGATATACTTTCTTTTTGTCTAAATCAACACAATCTTCACAAACAAGATTTTTGCAACTGAAGTTTTCAACTTGTTGTTCAAGAGTTATGTTCTTTCGTTTTAGAGCTAAGTACTTTTCAACAAGTTTTTCAAAATCAGATTGCAACTCAGTGTATTCATCAAATAATTCATCATAAGGGTGTGAATCATATACCTCATTGTTATTACCAGGTTGCTCTTCTTCCTCTACGACTAGACAAATGTTTGCGGTGTCTTTTTCTTCCTCACTTTCTTCATCAGAGGAACCATCTCCCCATATGGCAGAGACATAGGCTTTCTTTCTGAATTGATTGAATTTCTTCTTTTTCTCTTTTTCATTTTCTTTCAGTTGAGGGCATTCTGATTTGTAATGACCGGGTTTCTCACACTCATAACAAACGACTTGATCTTTATCTTTGAACTCTCGTCGATTACCCGAGGTTCCTTTCTGAAACCTGTTTCTGGAACCTTGATCCTTTCTATAGAATTTTCTGAATCTTCTTACCAGCATGCCTATCTCTTCATCGTCCTCGTCATCTTCATTTTGATCTTCTTTTATAGTATTAAGAGCAATGCTTTTGTTCTTACTAGTGTTGACTTCATCTAGATCTTTTCTGAATTTCAGTTTGCTTTCGTATTCGGATAGACTTCCAAAAAAGGCGGCTACTGAAGTCATTGATTCTCCACGGGCCTCTTCTATTACTGTGACATTGGCTTCCCACTCTTTTGTTAGAACATTGAGAATCTTTCTAACTTGAGGACGTTGTTCATATGTTTTGCCAAGGGATGCCAATTGATTGGTCAAGTGTGTGTAACGGAGTTGAAATCCAGCAATGGTTTCTCCGGACTTCATTCGAAGTAAGTCATACTCGGTGGTTAGAGTATTGATACGATTTTCTTTAATGCCAGAGGTTTCTTCATACGTGATTTCCAATGCCTTCCACATCTCTTTTGCAATAGAGAGATTACATATCCGAAAGTACTCCTTTTGGCTAATAACGCTTTGAAGCATCAAGACGGCTTTGCTGCTAAGAGTAATTTTCCTTCTATCAGTCTCATCAAATTCTTCTTCTGTTTTAGGAACATCAATTCCTCCTTCATTTCTTGTATGAACATAATCCCCATTTTCTATTACTTGCCAAATACCATATTCGGTTGCTAGCACGAACACTTTGAATCTTGCTTTCCAAAATGAGTAGTGGTCGCCATTGAATCCAGGTGGTCGGTTGATTGAGGCACCATCAGGTAATATTCCTTCCATGATCTATCTCGGGATGTTAAGCCCAATAGAGAAACCTTCGCTCTGATACCAAATAAGGGTGGAATATCATCTAGAGGGGGGTGAATAGGTGATCTTGTTAAACTTTTTTGGGATACACTTAGAAAATAAATTACTAAAATAAGAGAAGAGAAATCAACACAAGGAGATTTATACTGGTTCAGTCTAAAACTTTGACCTACGTTCAGTCCTCAAGCACGCCTTAAGATTTCCACTAACACTTTAAACACACGTACAATTACCCACTCTGTAACTTAGGATGATCCTTTCACACTTGGACTCACTCCCCCTTACAAGTTGCAATTGTACACCATTCCTTAAGGTTCCACAACCTTAAGTTTGAATAATAGAAATAATGAAGGTGTTTAACAACTCCTCACGAGTGATTACAATATGAGCACTGAAGCACTATAGGTATCCGAGGATACTCAAGACAATTTACGTAGTTGATCACGAAAAGATGTATGTCTCGTATTCTGTTGTGTTTCTTCTTCAATTGAATCAGATGTGCTTTTATAATGTTTATGACTCATGTCGATGAGTGATTTGCGAAGATAGCCGTTGAGCCATTCTGTCTCTTGGATTTCCAACGTTGCTCTGCATTGAAGGCTTTATGACCGTTGCATCATTTAGTGTCTTCCCTTATTTTGTGCAGGGAATCATTCTGAGTAAAGGCTATGTCAAATACTTCCAAATCAAAGGACCTCATTCTCTTCTCCACTCATCTGTTTGTTGACGCGTGAAGTAATGTTTTGTTCTTCTTTTCCGTCAATCAAGGATTGATTTCCTGAAACTCATTTAAAAAAATGGTTAAATAGGAATTAAATGAGTTTGAATATAATCAGTAATAAAGAGTAAGATTGTCCAATAGTCATCAGACGTAATTGATCAAAGATACACTGAATCGTTGCTCTGTTTTTATGCTCGAGCAAGAGGTTTACGTTGCTCGAGCAAGCTTCTGAAAAGAAACAGATTCTCTCGCTGATGCTCGGGCAAGAGGTATGTCATGCTCGAGCAAGTCTTTTAGGAGAGCTAGAGTTTCTCACTGCTGCTCGGGCAGGCTGTTATGGCGTGCTCGAGCAAGCCTCAGACAGAGGCGAAAATCAATGTTTCATCGATGCTGCTCGAGCAGACAATATCTGTTGCTCGGGCAGATGCTCGAGCAGGGTCAGAAAGCCTGCTCGGGCAAATGACATACTGAGGAGAAAAGAGAGGACTTGTGAGGTGCTGCTCGAGCAAGAGTTTACTTCTGCTCGGGCATGGTGCTCGAGCAAGGATTTTTCAGGTGCTCGAGCAGGCTTAACTTACATGTGATATTTCGCTTCAGCCTCTATGCTGCTCGAGCAAGGAATACCTTCTGCTAGAGCATAACTGCTCAATTCACAAAGTGAGGTTTTTGACCCGATGTTGCTTAGGCAAGCACAAGCTGCTGCTCGAGCAAGATTCTTTCAACTTAGTTTAAGAGGTTTGAATTCTGATGTTGCTTGGGCATAATCTGTGACCTGCTCGAGCAAGCCTTGACCTACATATTTTTCACTCAATTTAATAACTTATAAATTGTAGAGTAAATACCCTTTTAGGTCCCTGGAAAAACACGCTCTACCCATTTTGGTCACTGAGTAAAAAAAATGTCATTTCGGTCCTTTTTAGAGACTAAAAATGATTTTTTTGGAATTTGTGAGGGATTAAAATGCCCACAAAAATGACTAAAAGGACTAAAAGGGACCTTTTTTTACTGTTTAAGGACTAAAAATGACATTTTTTTTACTCAGGGACCAAAATGGGTAGCGCGTGTTATTTCAGGGACCAAAAAGGGTATTTACTCTAAATTGTAATCATCAAAAACACCGAGAGCCAACAAAAAGTAGTCCAGACAAGTGATCCAATAGCGTCAAAAGCTCATTCCTCACCTTTTGAAGTAATGCCTCTTGTGGAGCCTATTCTCCTCAACGTACAACACAACCTAAGTTTACCCCATTGTTGAATGATCCACTCCAACAATACCTTGTTTGTTGGAAAGGTTTTCCAGATGCTTTCTAAAACTCAACGGCTTATCTCGACCAAGATGTTTGTAACACCTAAAAAATCAAACAAACAAATACTTAATCAAAGTATTTGAAATATTGCCAATAGACAAAAACACTAGTGGAAAAAAGGATTTTAAGACCGGACGAAACAGGTATATTAGGAGCGGACCCGCGACAGGTCTTGTTCCAGGCGGTATTAAAAGTCTCCCTATTAAGACCGGACTTAGAACCGGTCTTAAAGAGTTTCTTTAAGACCGGACATTTTAAACCTTCGGTCTTAAAATTCGTACTAAATAGATCTGAAATATTTTTGTTCGGTCCTAAAACTCAAACTTTAAGACCAGGACAAAAACTAGACCGCTCTTAAAAGATCCGAATATTAAGACCGGACAAAAATAAACCCGGTCCTAAAAATAGTAATATTAGACCAGATCCCGGTCTTAAAATACTGACTTTCAAGACCGGATGTTATATACATCCGGTCTTAAAAATTGAACTTTTAGACCGCACTTATAAATGGACCGGTCTTAAAAGACCAACTTTTAAGACCGTCTTAATACCTTTAAGAGCGGTCAAAGATATACATCCGGTCTTAACAATTGAACATTTAAGACCGTCTTATTTATTTGCGCTCTAAATTTTCCCGAATTTTTTTCCTGTTCTGTTCTTCCTGATCATTAATACACAAAAATCCACCATCCAAAACAGCAGATAAAAGTCTATATACTTAATTTAAGCTACAAGCTATGAACATGAATAAATTGAATTGTGAAAAAGAATACAAATAATTATCCACCATGAGTTATGTGGCCTTAAGTCTACAACAGCTAAAGTAATTTATACAATAAGCTAAGATATATAACTAATTACAATCACAATGAGTTACAATACAGCACGTAAATCAACATACATGTAGTCCAATATATTATTCACCATGCCTTCATATGTTTCCTACCCAACAATGTAACATGCATTCTCTTTTATAACATGCCCCTTTGAATCGAATCCTGCCACAAAAACAAAACAAGAACAAATTCATAGTCAGCGTGACATTATATTGTTTAATTAAGAACGTAACATAGAAGGAATATATAATATATATATTGTTAAACCCTTAAAGTTTTCTAAGAATTCTGCATATGAATATTACCTTATGAATTGACTCTTTTATAAAGTGATATCCTCTCATATCCCTTCTTGATGATCATTTCTTATGCCGGGTTCATTATCCGCTTCATCTTCTTCGTTCATGTCTGGTAGACCCCTTGAAAAGGAGTACTATCAGGAAGACCATAATTTGAATGACTTTCCTCATCAATACCAATGACCCTCTTTCCTTGGAGAGCTACAGACCACATTTTATTTTCTTGATCGGTGATATAGAACACTTGTTTCGCATGGTCTGCCATAATAAAAGGTTCATCTCCAAAACTTCTACTATTGACATCGACTAAAGTAAATCCTAGACGATCGATCTGAACACCATTATTGACATTAACCCACTTGCATTTGAAGATGGGAAATCTAACTTTGACATAGTCCACCTCCCAAATCTCTTCAATAACCCCATAATATGGCATGACGCAATTTAGGCCTCTTGTCTTTCGAATCTGGAGAAGTGCATAGATTCAGCCTCTAACATAACACCACTGTTCTGGACTGTGCTCCTATCATCTAGGGACTTCGTATAAAATGTATAACCATTGATCACATATGAATTCCAACTTATGACTTCAACCTCAGGACCACGTGCTAACCATTTCATTGTGTCAGAAACACATTCAGATCCTCGACCTTTTGTTTGAACCATTTTGCAAAAGTTCGTTATGCTCCCTAATCAACCTTTGTTCGGTCATTCGATGGTTTTCTTTCCTTACACCTCTTTATGTGTGAGATATGATGGCTTGAACTTCATCAACATTATTCAAGATGTATAAGTGGACTTGTGACAATTCATCAGGATCCACACTCTTTACCGAAGCCCCACGTCTATCCCCTTCAGCATGCTGACGTTTTGGAAGCCCAATATGTCTTACTTGTTAGTTCTCTATGTGTTTTGATGATTAATAACAATTGTAAACAAGTACGAATGTTTTTAAAATGACAAAAGAGTCAAAATCATTCTGTCACCTCAAAACTCGAGCCTAACTAAGCAAACTCGAGTTTTCTGCAAACAGAGCTCATCAGGATATTTTCGCATAACGAACTCGAGCTGAGTAAATAAACTCGAGCCTAAACCACGATGATATAATAATAAAGAGTTTACAAACGAGTAAACTCGAGCCTATATAGACAAGCTCGAGTTTTCCCATGGCGGGAAGATTTTCTAATTAAAATGTATCTCTTTAAACTCCGAGTTTATTCTTTTTAAGTAGAGTTCACTTGTTTCTATGGCTATAATTTAATGAACACTCGAGCCCAAGTATATGGACTCAAGCCTAATACTTTTGTGTAGAGTTTATTCTATGGTTTGACAAACGAAGAAGAGTTTACAAAATAGGTAAACTCGAGCCTGTTATTGTGATAATTGAATATTTTATACACTTATTTTTGTCTCTTGAATAATAATTTAGGACCCTTTAGCTAATAAATAATGGCTCTTATGTTTATTTGGGCCTTGGGCCTTTTATTGCATTTAGCTATTTTTAATAATAAAATTCCAGTTTTGTGTTGCTTCACTATTTCTACCATAACTCTTGAACCAGACATCGGATTTGCCTCATTTTTGTCTCATATTTCAGATGATTCAGAGAGCTACAATTGTTATGAAGACATCAAGAGCAAATTCGGTCAAGAAGGAGGTAAATTTTTGAGCCAAAGTCGGATGTACAATTCTGGATTTATTTTGGACCCGAATTTTGTAATTTAAGTCCAGGTTATATTTTATTTCTGTTTTGGGCTAAAACTATGAGAGCCCATTTCGTTTTAGGTTATTTTTAAGTATGGCAGCTGCCACAAACATATTCATTCACGTTTTTAACATTAGAGTGGATCAAAATACAAGTTTTCATTTTCTCTCATCATTCTTCATGTTCTTCGCGCGTTCTTCGTGTTCTTCGTTCGTTCTTCGATTTTCCCAGCCATGATCGGCTAAAATCTTGTGATTAACCTAACGATGAGGATTCCATGATTCATCCAGAGAACTCGTGCCTAATCGGTAACTACTCGATTCTGTTTTCATCTTATCGGATTCGATTTCTGAAAATAGTTCGAATATTAGATTTAATATTCGGTTTGGTTCATCCCAAGGACTTAGTTCGGACTAGGTTACAGTGTTGCTGTGCGATTGCACAGTGAGACGCCATTGTCCGGACAGATTCTAGGCGATAGTCTAGGAGAGGGAATCTCCGGATGAATGCAGAGATTTCGATTCATCCGGAACCAAACGTGGGTTAGTTGTATTTTCGTTCAATGATGGAGGTTTCTGGAATCAATTCGTTGGGTTGATCATCTTTAATCTGTCTCTGTTTATTTGATTCTGTTTGACTCTATTTATTGCATTTTGGTTATGTTATTTAGTTTTGTTCTATTCTGTTAAACCAAACCCCCCATTTTATCATTCTGTTTCACTATTGTTATTAAACAAGCCCGCTGCAAATTCGTTGGGAAACGACCCAGGTTCCCTAATTCTGCAAATTAATTACGAACTTGGTTTATTTTGGAAGACACGGCAAAAATCTTTCCATATTGCAAGCTCGAGTTTTCCCTTGGCAGAGAGCTCCCAAGTTTTCCTTCTTTACAAACTCCAGAGTTTAAGTTCAAACCTCCAGTTCACTTCAATAAGCCATGGAATAAATTAAGCTGAACTCGAGCCTAAGAATATGAACACGAGCCCTTCATCTGAAGAAAGAAAAGCAAGTGTACAAACTCCAGAGTTTGTACTCGTGCTCCATCCACTCTAATCGAGCAACCAAAACTCTTAGGCATGAATAGTGTTAAACTCGAGCCTAATCACTAATGGACTCGAGCCCGCTTATCTTGTGAGATATTACTCAGTGTTCATCGACAAAAAGCTTAGAGAGCATTCGAACTCGAGCCTACCTTCGTGAACTCGAGTTCACATGGTAAAACAAAATACAAACTCCGAGTTTACATCAAACTCCGAGTTTGAATTCTTTTAAACTACAAAACTTACCATGTTTATACGAATTGATTGCATTCATTTAGTATATTCAAATATATTTAACCACTCTATATTGAGAATGTTTCAGGTATTAAATTGGATCAAACGAATCATTGAATAAGCGCGAAGAATCAGAAGGCGAGAATGATTTCACGCGTCCAGTGAATTTAATCGGCCGAAATTCGGGACCCAACGGCTATAACCCTCATCAAACTGAATTTCAAATGAAGAACATGCTAAGTTGAGAAGTAACGGTCACATAGCAACTCACCACTATATAAGGAGCTGATTACAAACTCGAAAGATACGAAAGATTAAGCAGAAACGAAAAGCAAGCTCAAGAGTTCTTATACATTCAATTTTCTTTCTGTATTGTATTTTGATATACAAAGAGCCTCAGTGTTTATCATTATCTTCTCTGTGAGAGAGCTTTTATACAAATTATTCATTCATTGTAAAAGATCTCAAGTCAAGGGGACTTGGAGATTGGGATTTGATTACAACTTGTAAGGGGAGTGTATCCTAGAGAGAGGATAATCCTTGAGTACAGTGTGTATCCGAGTTAAGTGATAGTAGAAAACCCTGAGAGTCTGGGACTGGACGTAGGTCAAGAATTTAGACCGAACCAGGATAAACTTTCTGTGTCAAGCTCTTCTTCCCTATCTCTTTACGTTTAGCTTCAGCTTGGGTGCAAAGTTATTATAAAAGTTTTAAAATCCCCAATTCACCCCCTCTTGGTGATTTCCTTTCGTTTTCATTACTTTGGCCAAATAATTTTGACAAAATTCCATGGCCTCTTCAGAAACATATTTCTGAACAATTGATGCTTCTAGCCGGTACGCGTTCTTCACATACCCTTTTAGGAATTTCATAGATCTTTCAATAGGGTACATCCACCGTAAATGGATAGGGCCGCACAACTTTATCTCCCTCACTAGATGAACAATGAGATGAACAATGATGTCAAAAAATGAAGGAACAAAAAGCTTTTCAAGGTGGCACAAGATAAGATATCCTTCATTCTCCAATTCATCCAACTTTTCAATCTTGAAAACTTTACTACAAACCGCATTGAAGAAGAAACAAAGTCTACTCAAAACGATCAAGATCATATTCGGCGATCCCTCGAATAGCTGCTTGGGAGTAGCTGTTGCATCAAGACATGACAGTCATGAGACTTTGGCCTACTAATTTCAAGTCCTTCATCGAGACAAGCCTCTTAAAATTTGAAGAATACCCGAGGAACTTTTGTGCCATGTAAACACTCACAAAAGCTACGTTTCTCATCCTTAAACAAAGTATGAGAAGCCGGGGGACAATAAGTTCTCTTCCCATATGGCCTTGGATGCAAGTCTTCGCGTATTCCCATTGCTTGCAAATCCAATCTTGCCTTCACACCATCCTTCGAACTACCTTGTATGTTGAGAAGCGTGCCTACAATACTATCACATACGTTCTTCTCCACATACATGACATCAATACAGTGTCTCACATCAAGATTTCGCCAATAGGGAAGATCAAAGAATACAGATCTCTTCTTCCATATATTTGTTTCTTTTCTACTCTTTCCAGGCTTACCGAAGATGACACTGATATTTTTAACCTTTACATATGGAAAGAGATTTTCCGTGTCTCCCAAAATAAACCAAGTTCGAAAACGATTTGCAGAATTAGGGAACCTGGGTCGTTTCCCAACGAATTTGCAGCGGGCTCGATTTAATAACAATAGTCAAACAGAATGGTGAAATTGGGGGTTTTAGGGTTTTATGATTCAGCAGATTAAAACGAAATAAATTGAAATAAAATGACGTAAAACGTTGATGGACTTAAGCAGTTAAAAACGACCAACCCAACGATCGATTCCGAATCATGCATCATTGAACGAAATATAACTAATCACGTTTGGTTAGGATGAATCGAGATCTCTGCATTCATCCGGATAATCCTCGCCTAGACGATCGCTAGAATGCATCGGACAATGGCGTCTCACCGTGCAATCGCACAAGCAACACTAAAACCTAGTCCGAATTTAGTCCTTGGGATGATCCAAACCGAATATTAAATCTAATATTCGAACTATTTCAATTCGAATCTGATAAGATGAAAACAGAATTGATTAAGTTACCGATTAGGCACAAGTTCTCCGGACGAATCATGGAATCCTCATCGTTGGGTCAATCACAGGGGGTTTAGCCGAGCATGGCTGGAAAAACTGAAGAAAAGATGAAGAACGCGAAAAACCCTAAGAACATGCTGAAATCGGTAGAGAGAATTTGCATAAAATCGTGAAACCCTAATGTCAAAAATCCTGAATTCGTGAATGCCTCCTGTCTTTGGCGGCTGCCTTACTTAAAAATAACCTAAAACGAAAATTGGCCCTAATAGTTTTAGCCCAAAACAGAAATAAAATAAAACTGGACTTAAATTACAAAATTCGGGTCCAAATAATATCCAGAATTGTGCATCCGACTTCGGCTCCAAAATCGACCGCCCTCTTGACCGAATTGGCTCTTGATGTCTTCATAACAATTCTAGCTCTCTGAATCATCTGAAATATGAGACAAAAATGAGGCAAATCCGATGTCTGGTTCAAGAGTTATGGTAGAAATAGTGAAGTAATACAAAACTGGAATTTTATTATTAAAAATGGCTAAAATGCAATAAAAGGCCCAAGGCCCAAATAAACATAAAAGCCATTATTTATTAGATAAAGGGTCCTAAGTTATTACTCAAGAGACAAAAATAAGTGTATAAAATATTCAATTATCAACATACACTTGCTCCCCAGTCAATGCCACCGGAGCTTCTTCATACTCTTGGCCACCAAAAACGACCTTCTTTAATCGACGATATGGGTGGCCCTGTCTAAGAAATCTCCTATGTCCAAGATAGACCGTCTTTATTCCATGTTGAAGTTGATGGTAGCATGTGCCTTCTTCACAAACCGGACATGCTTTATGGCCTTTTACACTATACCCTGACAAGTTCCCATATGCTGGGAAGTCGTTTATAGTACAAAATATCATGGCTCTCATTTTAAAGACCTACTTCTTGAAAGAGTCAAAAACATCGACACCTTCTTCCCACAACTCCTTCAAGTCTTCGATCAAGGGCTCCAGGTAAACATCTATGTCATTTCCGGGTTGTTTTGGTCCCGAATCAACATAGACAGCATGATGTACTTTTGTTTCATGCATAACATAGGAGATAAGTTGTAAACAATCGGAGTACGAGGCCATGAGCTATGTATCTTGCTAAGGCTTCCATAGGGATTCATGCCATCCGTGCTAAGGGCAAGCCTGAGGTTCCTAGATTCTTCGCCAAAGTTCGGAAATAATTGATCGATCTTCTTCCATTGAGAAGAATCGGCCGGATGTCGAAGCTTGTCCATCCGAAATCCTCTCATCTGCATGCCACCTCGATTTTTGCATCATTTTCATTCGCAAACAACCGCTTGAACCTTGGTATGATTGGAAGATACCACAACACTTTTGCAGGCCCCTTATCTGACTTGTACCGTGGGGTTTCACATATCGGACAACTCTGCTTCTCTTCAAACTCTTTTCTATACAATACACAATCATTCGGGCATGCATGGATCTTTTTGTATTCCATCCCCAGTGGACAAAGTATCTTCTTAGCATCATAGTAGCGATGCGGCAAAACATTATCATTCGGAAGCATGTCCTTCAAAGACTCAAGCAATTCTGAAAAACTCTTGTCGCTCCATCCATGACGTGCCTTCAAGCTTACCAATTTCAATACAACGTTCAACAATTGGTATTTTTTACACCCACGGTATAGCGGTGTCTCTGCATCACTGTACATATTACCATATGCATGTGATCGCTCAAAAGCCTCTTCTCCTACATCACGGATAATGTCCTCTATGCGATCATCCATATTCATGTCATTATCATCAAATGCCACTTCCCCATGTTTCTTCCCACTTGATGGCACTTGTTCACCATGCCATACCCATACTGTATAAGTCTTACAAAATCCGTGACAAATTAAATGTGTGCGTATAACTTCAGGACATAGTCGACACTCATTCAAACATTTTACACAAGGGCAATAATACTTCCCCCCATCATCATGGGCATTTTGTTTAGCAAATTCTATAAATTCCCTAACCCCATTCTGATATTCAACACTCGTTCGTAAAGCATCTATCCAACTGTGATCCATAGTAGAATTCCTATATATTATAGACGAAAAATCATTGATTATACATAATCCGAAAAAATTGAAAATTCCATATAAAATAAGCCAACTCCAAATGCAAATATTGTCTCAAAGAATCAGTTTTACGGAGGAACTTGCCCATTAAATGCATAACAAATTAAGAATCACTTTTGGTCATAAATGCATCACAGTGAATCCAAGAACCAAAATAAATGCAAGACGAGGAAATTAAATGTAGGGGATGAAGGTCTTGTGGACTAACTCGTAGCATATAAATTTAAATGCGTTTTTGAGTCGTCTTACTTCTCCGCTCACGAACGTTGACGTTGCGTAAAAGACAAGCAAGAGTAACCTAAAAACACTTGTTGGTCAGTTGGGTAGGTCTAAAGTGCAAATATAATCTTCAAAAAACAATATTCATTAACAACAGAGAATACCCATAACAACATTACACCGATTTCGTTAAACCCATGAAAACCAAGACCGATAAGCTGGAAAATAATAAAGTTTTAACCAAAACATCTCTTACAGCTTCGTCTATAGACGTTTAGCTAAGGAACCAGAGAGTGATTGTCGAGAGAGGTACGCGAAGCAGCGACGAAGCTGAGAGGGAAATTTCGAGTCGGAACCTGAGTATTCACTTTCGGCAAGACAAGAGATCAGAGAGGGAAATTTAATTTTTCCGCGCGACAAAGATACCTTATTTAGCTTTTTGGATTTTATTAATACCGGTTATTAATTAAATGTCCGGTCCTAAAGATACAACTAACATTTTAAGACCGGAGTTTTAAAAGTATCCGGTCCTAAACTTTTATTAGTCTTTTAAGTTTTAAGACCGGAGGTTTATAAAACATCCGGTCCTAAAATTCAAATACTCTTTAGATCCGTTACTTATAAAATGTCCGGTCTTAATGGCCTTGGTGATTGCAATATTAAATCATTAAAATAAAGGATATTTTTTTGGACAAAAAATAAAGGAAAATTGGAGAATAAGTTTCTTTAATGAATTACTGGAGAACAGCCAAAAAATTCATACAGTGTTCTTAATTTCTTACATTACTTCAACAGGATGGGCAGAAGGATCGAGGGGGGGGGGCGGCATGAGGAATCTCTTCATCATCCGAAGAAATAACAATGGGTCCAACGACCCGAGAGTCTTCGGAAACAATACGACGCATTGTCGCTGGAGGAGGCGCACCATATAATGATCTAACCATGGCACGAGCTTGAGGCGTGTATGCACCCCTACGAGCAGTTTGCTTGTATCTAACCATGGTTTGAGGATTTGAGAAGTTGAGGCAGAGAGCTAGGAAGTGAGGAGTTAACAAGGACAAAGAGGTAGTGTGTGGAGTATATAAGGACAGATAGCAGGAGAGATAAACATCGATGATGAATTCGTCAATTGGTATATAATGAATTTAATGTTTCTACTTTAAGAGCGTATTTGTTCAAAATATCCGGTCCTAATAGTCATTTACTTTTAACAAACTTTTAAGACCGAAATTTTATCTTGTATCCGGTCCTAAAACTAATTTTTAATTCAATTACTTTTAAGACCGTCCTTTTATCATATATCCGGTCCTAAAAATCATTTAAGACCGATATTTTACTTTGTATCCGGTCCTAAAACTCATTTCTTATTATATATTTCAATTTATTTTTTTCAAGTAAGAATTTTTGGTTAAAAAATATTACTTTTAAGAACGGATCTTATCCGGTATTAAAAGTTCATTCTTTTCAAAAACCAGAGTCCCTTCCCCATGTTGAAATGAATGATCCAGAGTCTCTTCGGCTTCCACATAAACTTCCCAACTAGGCGTCTCCTCGTATTCTGAGCAAATATGCGTCTCCTCGTTAATGTTTCCGGCGATTCACATTCTTCAGGATGGGTTCTCTATTTAAACCCGTTGTTACTTTCTTCACATTTATCTCCATCTCCTCCTAGAACCTCCACCGTAATGGCTTCTCCACCACGACGAGGTCCTCCTACTGGGCGAAATCCTGAGGCACCTCCATATCCTCCTCCGTTGCCTCCGAACCCGAAACTCTGGCAAATGCTGGAGCACCTGATAGCCCGCGTCAATCATATAGACCGACGCTTAAGCCAACTGTTTCAGGTCTATCACGCCGTCAACAACAAGCTGAACGCGGTACTCGACGCCAATGACGTTGAGTACCATACCTCTGATGACGACGTCTCCGACCCTTCCCTCCCCTCCGACAACGATGGGGAGGATTAGAAATTTTTAAGTTTTTTTTTATTTTTTTTATGCGCTCACAAGGCAAAAAAAAAAATATTATTAAAAAAAATTTTTATTTCCCAATCGCCTTCCTTGTTTGTCTTTAACTTTATGTTCTTTTTTCTCCGACAACAAGAACAAACAAAACATTGTCCTCTTCGTGGTGATCAATCTTAAAAAGTTGCAGAATAAAGTTAACAGTTGCGACCATACAAAACAAAACAAAAAAACATTATTTACCTTTTTCGAATAAAAACAAACAGAGTGACGACTATTCTCAAGTTTGGACCATCGTTGTCGTCCCCTGTACTTTTCCTGTTGTGAACATTTTCAGTGTCCTTTTCGTTATCTTCTTTCTTTTTCCGACAAAAAGAAAAGGGACACCGATGATGATCTTCACAACCAGGCTAAGTAGAAACGAGGACAACGAAGCACAAAACTTGAGAAAAACGCCAGAAACATGGTTGCCTTGAACCCTAACGATATGTCCGAAACCGAGTCACCAACTCTATTTAAATGAAGAATATTAGGACCGGACGTATAATAAATCCTCGGTCCTAAAAATTAAGCCTTATTTTAAAATTTAAAGTTAGGAGCGGACAACTAACAATTATACGGTCCTAAAGGTTTCGGCATATTATAAAAATGAAGTCTTGACTATTAGGACCGGACATATAATAAATCCCCGGTCCTAAATATTAAGCTTTATTTTAAAATTTAAATTTAGGAGCTGACATCTAACAAATATACAGTCCTAAAGGTTTCGGCAATTAAATAAACGAAGACTTTTAAGACCTGACAACTAACAAATATACGGTCCTAATATTTTAGCCGTATATTTTCTAGACTTTTAGGATCGGATATTTGACATATATACGGTCCTAAAAGTCTCTACCATTATTTTTAGACGAAGACTTTTAGGACCGGATATTTGTTAAATATACGGTCTTAAAATGGACGAAGACCTTTAGGACCGTACTTTTAACAAATATACGGTCCTAAAAGTCGCGAATACTTTTCAGAGCCTCTTCTGGCTCATTTTCAACATCCGCCTGTACCTCAAATTTCAAGCACTAAATAGCTTTATCAACCATCTCATTCATTCAGAAACCCAAAATGGACACACACAAATTGTTCGAAAAAATAAACAAATTTATTATTGAATTACATTGCGTTATATTTACAAATGAATGAATTAGCTAGTCGAAAAAATAAACAAATGTATGTACAGAAGGCTATTGTTGCTACAGCATCATATATTATTTTCTAAGACCAATTTATACAGATATTTACAAAACACATCGCTAGTGCTCCACTTCATCATCAGAAAAAGGCTTTGGACAGGAAAACCTCTGTAACATCAAAGACAGAAACAAAAATAACAAATTATTACGTGCATCTTTCATATGTAACATTAAGCCATCAATGAATCGAATTCACCATAACATTTTACCTTTAAAGTGAATTTAGTCTTTCCCTCCGTCACAATATCATATATGTGTTTCATGACGTACGGGCCACATAAGTTTGATTCTTGCGGTTGCCGACGGGTCTAAAAATAACAATAAATATATAAGAGCATATATAGCTTACTGACCAACTTCAGAAGGCAATTATGCCATGTCCAAATATGTACTAACCTTAATTTTATGCCATTTAGGATCTGTGATCTGAACCCCACGCTTTTCTTTTTTTACATCAACTTGGAAGGTCTTCATGCCACTATCATCAAAATCACAAATTTATCAGTAATGTTCACTGAAAATTCATAAAAGAGATTTGAGACAAGACAATCAAAATGACATTCTTACTCGTTGATGATCTGCTTCAACACAAGCGATGGATCCAGGTGAATGGAGCATAAGAAGATAACATAATGTGACTCCATGTTCATGACGACCAACTGCCAGTGGTTGCTGAAAATTCACAGCAGTAAAGTATCAGTGATATATATATATGTAGCATAATTAAGTGAATTGCAGACAAGAATTGTGATATATATGTACCCGATCCAGTATGGAAACAAGTACACCTTTCTTGGCACTTGACACAACCTCTTTGATATGTACTCCTGTCTCAATTCCAGATGTAGTGTTGTACTTGCATATACCTGGGCACAAGAATCCAAAATCGAAATTCGCCCTGTTGAACAGGTTTCTCGTGCATGCACCTACAAGAATGACATCGATAAGGGAATTAGTATATATGTATGTGTGTCTTAACGGTGCATTTAAATTATGTAATCAAGGAAGAAGATACTTACTTCATAAATATTTGAACACATGCACTAGTAACTCTGCTTTCCGAGAAGCAAGCATGGACTCTACATCTTCATTATCAAAGTAAACCGGTTCAGGATTTGGGATGCCTATTACTTTATCGACAGGACACGATTTATCTTTAAACCATTTTTTGGCTACCAAATCTTTTATTTTTTCCTTGGCCGTCACGTTAGCAGTAGGGGATGAAACTTGAGGAGGGGATGGAGATTGAGGAGGGGATGGAGATTGAGGAGGGGGTGGAGCTTGAGGAGGGGGTGAAGCTTGATGAGGGGGTGGAGCTTGAGGAGGAGTAGAGACATCTACAAGCTTCACTGGCCAAGAGATGAAGGTTCCCTTGACATCACTCACAAGCTTCAGCTCATCAGTTAGGAGAGGGACAGTGCATCAAAGATCACCTCTTCAACCGACACTCGACTTCATCATCGCCCATTTGTTCGTGGTGTACAGTTGATCCCAAGTTGTGGACAGTCCCTTTAGCAACCAATTGTCTATGACCATCACGATCCTCCACATACGATGACAAGGTTGCTCGACTCGTCCAACAATGCAGCTCCTCTAGTGCTCTCGCCGCATAGGTGCGGTGAAGGTGTCAAGGGATCCACACTGGTCTCGGCCGAGAGCTCGGGAGGAACTTCATTTTCTCCATCTCCTCCTTCATCTTGCTCATCTCGGATTGAAACATCCTCAATGCAGCATCTTTCGCGGTGATTCCTCACTTAATTTGGCAAGCATCTGATCCATCTCCTCCCGGGTAACCATACTTTGTCTGTGGCGTTTGGATTTACCAAAGTATTGCTTTAGGCCTACCCGTCCTCCAATCCCCCTTACACGCCCGGAGTGATATGGTTTTCCGGTCGCAGCGGTCAGAACATCATTCCTCCGGTCCGACGCAAAAGATCCCTCTGCCTCTTTCTTTTTAAGATCTTCCTGTAAGATACAGATAACGAGAAGCTTAGTGATGAAACATGTTTAGTAAGTAAAAAATAACAATATCGATACTTACAATTCGTTCAGCAACTACACGATTTTTTTCACTCGTGTAGGCGCCGCTTGGCTTTTGCCGAATATACAGCCACAGCTCCTCGCGACATATTAGAGATGGCGGTTGGTCAACTACCGTAGAAGGATTGGATTCAGCTTCATCTTCCAATCTCTTCTGTTTGGCTGCCATCAAATCTCTTTCGGCCTTTTCATATCCACCGCGAGAAGCCCTGTGTGGGCAATCATTCTTTCTCCCAATCTCCTGATATTTTTCCCTTATTTTCTGTGAATCAGGATTGAAAACAATTATATATCAATTATGAATTCCAGCCATGTCACTAACAGAAATTAGAGAACTTCTGCTTGATATGAACGTCAAACATTAGTCAAATTCACTTCATCAAGTTTCAACATTTTACTTAAGGAAGATGTAGCATTGTAGAAGAAATTGGGAAAACCAAAGGAAAGGGAGTTGCAGAAATGCTGCCAACTCAGTCAATTTATTCATTCATCATAAATGGTTCCTACACATATTAGAATAACTAACTAACTACTTGCACCGAAACCATTACACAGTTAACATACTTACTAACTAACATCAACGTCTAACCATGGCCATTACACAGTTTACATATCAGACTTGCATGGAACTAGGACATACTCCTCTCATGCGAGGACAAAGGCAGCAAATGTATACTTCTATTCACACACCAAACCATTTAACTAACAGATTAGATGTACACAATAACATTCACATATCCGCACAAAGTTAATAAGCAAACAAAAGTGCAAACAAAACTAAATATAAACTCACCGAGCTTCGAGAGTGGTCCGCTTCTAAACAAATTGTTGCCAAGTTTGTTCATCAAGAAATTTGTACTTGTCCTGTGGTTGATGGTCGGGCTTCTCTCGGCAAAAATATAAGTGTTAGCCGAAAGGTCTTAAACTTCCCGAACCGCTCAAAGACAATAAGACAATGTTGAGTCTTTCAACTTCTCAGAATCAGGGACGGTGAATGTAAGCCGGATAGTGTCCCACATAGGATCCTTTATTGTTTTTTGGTCCACATTTTTCCACTCATCTGTCAAAATGATAACCTTGCTGCGTACTAGAACGCCGACAAAACTAGTATATGTGCTTTTATTAAGACCGACAAAGTTGCAAATTTTCATCAAAAAGAATCTCGACCTTCGTCCCGAATTCCAACTAAGGGATACTTCCATCATTCGTGTTCCGCTTCTACCACGGCGTGCACGCGCCGAGGAGGCTCAATGTGAGATGAAGAGGGTTCGTTCGTCCGACCCTCACTACCAAAACAGTATCTGTAGTTTCAGGAACACGAGTGGAATCGTTTTCACCGTTCATTTTCAAGACAGTAAGAGAGGAATGCCTGAGAAAATGAGGGAGTAATAGAGGCTAATGGTACGCGGGGCGAGGAAGAGAGGTAATGCAACAGGAAGGGTTTCGCAACGTTAACAGGGGTTCTTCAGTAAGAGTGACAAAAGCTTCCGCGCGAAGTAACGTTTATTTGGCGCCTCATTTTTAAGACCGGACAAATACCTATATACGGTCTTAAAAGATAACCTTTAAGACCGGTCTTTCTATATGTCCGGTCTTAAAATTAATTAATTTTTATTCAAACTTTAGTACGGCCAAAACTTTTGTCCGGTCTTAAAAGTCTAACTTTTAAGACCGGTCATTCTCAGAACTATGGTCTTAACATTTATTAATTTTTTATTTAAACTTTAGTACCAGACAAATTTTAAGTCCGGTCTTAAAATTCAAAGTTTTAAGACCGGCTATTATATATGTTCGGTCTTAAAACTTTAATACCTTTATATTTATATTTTTCCGTATTATTTTGGAGTGTAGAAAATATAAGTCTGCCATGATGAGATTTCTCCATAAAAGTAATTGATATTTCAATTTTTTTATTAACATTTTTAAGACTGATTGTTATTTTAACAGGTCTGGATAAGATCTATGAAAAATTGATCAGAATAAGAAGTTCTTTATATTTACAAATTTGCCACCGGTCACAGATTTAGGACCGGTCGATACTTAGTCCGGTCTTAATGAGGCATTCTTCATTGTGTAAGAAGTTCTTTTTATTTACAAAACTGCCATCGGTCACACCATTAAGACCGGTGCTTCATTTATCCGCTCTAAATGAGGCGGTCTTATAGCCCTTCATTGTATAAGAAGTTCTTTTTATTTACAAAACTGCCACCGGTCACACCTTTAAGACCGGGGAGTCGATGATCCGCTCTAAATGAGGCGGTCTTAAATCCCTTTTTTGCACTAGTGAAACCCATTTATTTACAAGGCCAGATTAATTCCCCAAAATATTTTAGAGTTAATAAAATGTCGAAGTTTTAGGATCATGGCAAATATAAATAACATAATATATGCTCTAGCAGTACAAAAGAGCCTTCAAGACTCACTCCATATGTGTCTTCCCTTGCTCCCTAATAATCTCTTGAAAAAACAACTATAGTAACCATAAGATCCAAAGATCTCTGTAACCATTGGTTATTCATAAATATACATGGAAACCAAGACCGAGAACATACGACTTTAAAATCAAGTTAAACTCACAATAATTTATTAATATTATCAACATAAAGCCTTTCACAAACTAGTTCTCGATTTGGTTACTAAAATCCTCTCCCAAAAAGGGTTCTAAAATGATTGAACATCAATTAATTTTCCAAATATCATTCACAAGAGATTTCACAAAACATGTGTCAACCTTGTTACAAAAATAATTATGCAAAAGCTTTATCATTCAAATAATAAATCACATATATAACATGTAAAGCAAATGATTGATGCATCAACTATCCTTATTACCCCTGACAGCCTTATAACCGCTCACTGGAGCCATAGGTAACACATAATCTAACAAAACATCTATTTAACTGGATTGTCCCAAGCTCACTAGTTTGTGAGATGTACCCAGCCAAAGATGCAGAGCTCAAGTCTAGACTATGACTCCCCTCCTTTAAAGAACACAACTAAAAAGGTGTCATATGTCCCCAGCTCCAATCCTAGCCAAAGGAAACATGGAAGAAGGGGCCCTAACAAGTACCATCCATTATGCACGAGTGATAGAATGATAAAAGATCTTATTATACAAATTCCTCCTTACTCCAACCCATCACATATGCAGCAGCTATGACAATTATATTCAATCCAATAAATTCAAATATTATAAAAACATAAAGTACAATAAATCATACTTCAATTTATATCAAATATCATCACATATTTAATGTCAAACGAATATTGACATGCATATACAAGTTCCAAATCAAGAATATAGTTTCAAACAATATTTATTAAAAAAAATCCATCCTCAACCATCTTTAAGATCACAAATAACATCATCTAAAACATACATTGTTATTTTAAAACCATTTATAATAAACAATATCTTCACCATAACACAAGCATGCTTGAATAGCTTCCAATCTCGTCAATATAATAAATTCATGTACCATGATTAATTAATTTTTCTTATTTATAATTAAATTCTAATATAAAAATTAGGATATTACAATTCTCCCCACCTAAATAGAATTTTGTCCCCAAAATTCACATGTTACTACAGAAAAATAATTATGATCGCTAAATAGCTCAAACTATGATCCATATAGATAATGTCTCCAATTCTTCAAATCAAACCCCATGATAGAAAATTCTAGATTTTAATCAAATAGTTTTCCTCATGTGTCCTCAACTGCTTGCTTGCGTATGCTATCATTTTACCATTTTGCATGAATACATCCCTTACACCCTTCAGCAAATACGTGGTCAAGGAAATTTACTTCCCTGAGTCAAAACTCATTTTTACTCTACTTAGCACACAACTGGTAATCCCAATGAATATGTAGATGCTTTCAGTGCTCTTCCTTATTCTAAGAGTGTCATTAGTAAGACGATATTAAATTAATTTGATATGAAAACCTGGTTCATATAATCATGAACATTGATAAGGCATAATAAAGAGCTTATAATAATCATATTTAGTACAAAAATTCAATATAGGAATATTCTCTATTCTAATTTCTAATTGATAATTGGACCTCAAATTGATGAATCTACAAACCGAAATATCATCTATTCTTAGTAAATGATATACACCCTTAATGGCAACTTTATTCAACTGTCGTTAGTCAATGTAAGATCTCAAGTTAATATCTTTCTTCTTTACGGATAACGCGAGTGTACTTCAAAAGAGACACTATCTAATACATTCTCAATTTATTCAGATCGATTTCTCAGAGGAAAACTCATCCTTATGCATCTAATCTGGGAGAGCCTCAATATTGGTCACATCATCAGATAATGGCTAGCCAGTGATGCATCTATGGATTACAGATGATTATGACTCAAGTAATTGCAATATTACTTGAGTGAGGTATTGTAATATGCATATATCATAATCATGCTAGGCTAACTTGATTCACTCCATCTTATTTTATGAAATTTAGCCTGAGCAAACTCATTTTTAAAATGATCCTTATACTTTAAACATTTTTATCATCATAAAAAGTATAAGTGATTTCTTAAATACCAATTTCAAGTCCACCCAAATGAACTTGAAAGTTCTTAATTCTGTGATATCATGTTGTATCCTTTGGAGCAAGGATAATTCTAAACCTCATAACATTTTAGTGTCACATTATTATTTGGTATCATTAAAGGGATTTTCATATTTTTAGTCATGCATTCATTAAGGGGGAGCTTCACATTCATATGTGTGTTTTATATGTTAAAAGCTCATCTTCTTTATTTGAAGAAAATTCTCTTAAGCATACTCATCTGCATTCACTATCTTTTATTAGTTTTTGATGATGAGTTAATCTTATATTTGAAAATATCTTATATTTTCCTTTCATTATCTTAATTTGAAAATATCATATTGAAAGGGATAGTTTGATATTTGGTTGCACTAACAAATCTCTTTGGCAAAGAAAGTTTTCAATTTGTAGCAGGAGATTTTATTTTGTGCGAAGATATTCCTTAATGCACTACAAGGAGAAATAATTAATAAGGAATAATGTTTTCATGGTCTATCATTGAAGTTAAGATATGCTCTACAGAAGATCTCTATGAAGTAAAGACAAAGGATGTAAGTAATCCTCTCAACTTCATTCAGATGAGATAGCCTTCAAGAAGCCAGTGCTTTCATCCTATTCGCATCAAACAAGATATCCATGATCCTTCTATTGAGCACACTTCAGAGGATTTCATACAACAAGAAAGCAAGCAAATGGACTTCATCGCTCATTCATCAATTTGTAGAACCTGCATGAGCATTTCTAATCTCTATCTTTTTTTATATATTCAGTAGAAATCTTGCACATGGCATATGTATGCTTTAATTGTGAAAGATTTCTTGAAAATTTCTCCAAATTCTCTCAAAGTTTTTTCATAAAAACATTCCAAATTGCATCATATTAAGTATGAAAACAATTTCAATCAGGGAGAGAAAATCAGTTCCTTGAATCATTCTAATTTAATTTCATATTTGCCTCTCCACAAGTATCTCTTCTTTACACTTCAACTTTTTGCTAGTGACAAATAAGGGGGAGAGAATGACAAGAAAAATATGTTGCATTTAATATATTTCATATTCATACATATTTTTCTTAAAGTATTTGCCATCATCAAAAATGGGGAGAATGTTGAATATGATTAGTTTTGATGATGTCTTATATATATGCCATTATTAAGAGCAAAAAGATTGTGTAATATATTTATCTCCTACATTGACTAACTACTATGTATTTAATGTAGATTAGTCCAAGTTAAAGTATTTTGGGATTAATCAAGAAGAGGAGATATTGAAGAATTAAATTATGAAAATGATCAAGAGAGGAAGAAGAGGAGAGAAGAAAGAAAGAATTAAATTATGGAGAATGATGAAGAGAAAAGAAGAGCAGAAAGAAGAATTGAATTGTGGAGAATGATCAAGAGAAGAGGAAAGAAATAAGAACTTGCTAAATGGAATGATAAAATCAATATACAAGTTTTAGATTGATTCTAGAAGTCTCCACTATGATATGGAAGTTGGAATGGTTCAATTCGGGGTTAAAATAAGCTACAATTGCATTCCTGAAGTCATGCTCCAGCACACCAAAGTCATGCTCGAGCAAGGTACACTTCCAGCCCATATTCTCGCCAAAATCCGTTCTTGCTCGAGCAGAAAAACGTCCTTGCTCGAGCAAGAAAAATGGCTTGCTCGAGCATAAGAAAACCTGTTGCTCGAGCAACATCGTTTTTCAGCTACTCTATTCAGCTTTGTTTCAGGCGACCTCTGGTATTTCGACGATATCTCTCAAACCAGAAGTCTGATTGAGATGAAACAAAAATTTTTGGAAACTAGACTTCCAATACGTCATTTTGACATAATATTAAAGTCAAAAGGAGGTCAGATGAGAGAGCTATGAATTTTAGAAGATGACAGTGAAATCAAAGTCACACAGCAGACCAAACTTCGGTAATTTGAGTGTATCTCACAAATTACAGATCCAATTGAGCTGAAATAGGTGGCATATGAAATTAGACTCAAAGGGATTTCCATAAAAAGTTGAAGCAACCAAAACGGAGTTTAGAACAGGGATATATGACCCTCGAAAGTGGACGGTCAGTTCAGAATGTTGCAAAAAACGTTGGTCAAGAACAACCTCCAATCATCTGATGATAATGGACGAAATACAATGAGTTTGGAGCTGATTCTTATTGCATTGGAAAGAAGACTTGAAGATCTTTATGAGCATGGGTGGTTTGCCAAAATTGAAGTGCAAATTGGATAGCCATGCTCGAGCAGAGCATTTGGCATGCCCGAGCATCATCGAGCCAAAAGCAAGGATTTGCGAATTGAAGAGTCATGCCCGAGCAGAGTAAAAGGCGTGCTCAAGCACCATGCTCGAGCACAGGTAAAATCATGCTCGAGCAGCATCGCCAAAATGTCAAATTCTCGCCTCTGTCTAAGGCTTGCTCGAGCACACCATAATAGCTTGCCCGAGCAACAGCGAGGAGTTCTGCTTTCTTAGAGGTTTGCCCGAGCAACAAAATATACCATGCTTGAGCATCAACGATCTCGAACAGAATCTCGATACGTCTATATCTGATTTGTTTCCTTCTGATTATTATTGGATCACCATTATTACTGATCATATTCAAACTCGTTAATTTCTATCTTTAACCATTTTACTTCAGTAAGTTTCAGGTATCAACGATTGATTGACGAAAAAGAATCAAAGCATTGATTTCACGCGTCAAATAGAGGATTAGTCAAAAAGATGAATTCCCTCATTTCGAAACATTTGATATAGCCATTACTCATAGTGATTCCCTGCACAAATAAAGGGAAGACACTAAATGATACAATGATCATGAACCTTCAATGCAGAGCAAAAATTGGAAAACAGAAAAAGCGGTGAGACTCAACGGCTATTTCTGCAACGGACTGATATTCAAAATTATTACTATTCACAACAGCCAAAACGCAACGGACGAATGCTTCCAACAACATCAATACAAAGTGTCTATAAATAGAGAAAGAGCAATGGAAGAAAAGGAAAACACAGAGACACGAGCTTACATCTTCAAAATGCCAATACTCTGATATACACATACAACTACTCTCTGATTATCTCAATGATCATATAGTTTATATTAGAGAGTGAGATTATTTGCAATGAGCTTCAGTGTTTATCTTTATCACTTCTGAGAGAGAAGATTATCTGTAATCATTCATTACTAAGGTTGTATCCTTACAGTGAGTAAGGGGGAGTATCTTGTAAGAGATTAGTAGAAGGCTGCACAAGTGCCCGGCTAAACTTGTGGGTTTGTAAAGGTTTCTCTTGTGCCTGGATTAAACAAGAGGATAGTGGATTGAAATCTCAAGTGGAGCTTGGGGACTGGACGTAGGTCAAGGATTGGTCCGAACCAGGATAAATCATAGTTTGCATATTCTATTCCCTAAACTCTTATATTTCCTGCATATATGTTTGAATGAATGTTTATCGTTTTATACATCCTTACTGTCATACAAACTAATTTCAGTAAGTTTTTGAAAAGATTTTCAAAGTTGTCTAAAGTTTTATCAAACACCCAATTCACCCCCTTGGGTGATAGCCAGGTCTAACAATTATTACTAATAATATATTAGGACAAAGATCTTTAAAAATAAGTACATCAGAAAATCCACTATTAAATATATATAATAGGCCATCACCTAGCAGAAGTATGAATAGAACATTAAGTCTTAGAACGATAGAGACATCACAAGAAGTTATAGATGATTTTAATCGAAGAAATTTATTAGCAGAGAGACCAATAAGTTCAAATTTAAGAGAAATTAGACCTCAAAATGAAAATTATATAAAATTAGAAGTAAAATATGATATGTCATGGAAAGAAGTTATAGCAAAAATCGATGAACATTTAGAAAAGAGTGAAATAGACATTGGATTTACAGAAGATAATCTAATATTCACTAGAGCAAAAAAGGGCTTTAAGACTGCCTCATTTGGATCGGATCATCGACGCACCGGTCTTAAAGGTATGACCGGTGGCAGTTTTGTAAATATAAAGAACTTCTTATACGAAAAAGGCTTTTAAGACCGCCTCATTTGGAGCGGATCATCGACGCACCGGTCTTAAAGGTGTGACCGGTGGTAGTTTTGTAAATAAAAAGAACTTCTTATACAATAAAGGGCTTTAAGACCACCACATTTAGACTGGACTATCGAAGGATCGGTCTGAAAGCTATGACCGGTGGCAGATTTGTAAATATAAAGAACTTCTTATACTGGATCATTTTTTCATAGGTTTAAAATAACAACCGGTCTTAAAAATGTTATTAAAAAAATTGAAATATCAATTACTTTATGGAGAAATCTCATTCAGCCAGACTTATATTTTCTACACTCCAAAATAATACGGAAAAATTTAAATATAAATTTATTAAAGTTTTAAGACCGAACATATATAATAGCCGGTCTTAAAAGTTAGACTTTTAAGACCAGACTTAAAATATGGCTGGTACTAAAGTTTAAATAAAAAATTAATTAATTTTAAGACCGGAGATAGAGATAGACCGGTCTTAAAAGTTAGACTTTTAAGACCGGTCATAAAATCAGGCCGGTACTAAAGTTTAAATAAAAAAATAATTAATTTTAAGACCGGAGTTATAGAAAGACCGGTCTTAAAGGTTAACTTTTAAGACTGTATATACTCATTTATCCGGTCTTAAAAATGAGGCGCCAAATATATGTTTCTTCGCGGGGAAGCTTTTGTCACTCTCACTGAAGAACGAACCCCTGTTCAAGTTGCGAAAACCCTTCCTGTTGCATTACCTCTCTTCCTCGCCCCACATACCGTTAGCCTCTATTATTCCCTCATTTGCTCATGCATTCCTCTCTTACTGTCTTGAAAATGGACGTTGAAAATGATTCCAGTCGTGTTCTTGAAACTCCAGATACTTGTTTGACTGGTGTGGGTCAGAACGAACCCTCTTCATCTCACAATGAGCCTCCTCAGTGCCGTGTACGCTGTGGTAGAAGCGGCACACGAATGATGGATGTATCCCTTAGTCAGAATTCCGGGACGAAGCTCGAGATTCAGTTTGATGAAAATTTGCAACCTTTCGGTAATAATAAAACCACATATACTAGTTTTGTTGGCTTTCTAGTTCGAAGCAAGGTTAGCATCTTGACAGCTGAGTGGAAAAATGTGGACCAAAGCACAGTAAAGGATCCTATTTGGGACACTATCCGGCTTACATATACCTTCCCAGACTCTGAGAAGTTGAAAGACGCAACATTGTCTTATTGTGTTGATCGGTGGAGGAAGTTTAAGACCTTTCTAGCTAACACGTATATTTTTGCCGAGGTTCTTCCTGACCATAATCTCTGGGACAAGTACAAATTTATTGATGAACAAACTTGGTAACAATTTGTTCAGCTACGGACCACTCCTGAATCTCTGGTGAGTTTATATTTAGTTTTGTTTACACTTTTGTTTGCTTATTAACCTGTACGGATTGAAGGTGGAATATCACCTAGAGGGGGGGTGAATAGGTGATTACAAAATTCTTTCGCTAATTGCTCAGTCACCCATACAACAGATATAAATCAATGCAAGGTAGAGATAGAGAAGAGGAGATTGACACGAGAGAATTTATACTGGTTCGGTCCAAATCTTGACCTACGTCCGGTCCCGTAAACACTCCAGATTTCACTATCTTACCCGAAACACTCTGGATTTCACTCACCCAGAAACACTCCGGGACTTTACAATCTCAATTACACACTCTGTAACTCTTGGAGCAATCCTCTCACTAGAACTTACTCCCCCTTACAAGTTGTAATCGAATAACCCAATCCCAAAGTCCCAATACTTTGAGACTCTCACAGAGAAATGATAACAGAATACAAACTCTCTTCAAAGAGCAGATGAATATGAACACTGAAGATCAGAGTATTACAGAATAGCTAATGGAACAGAAAAGAACTGAACTCTCGTCTGTCTTTGCGTTCTGTGTTGTGTGTTGTGCAGCTGGAAGTCTATGTATTTATATTGGTTGAAGTTTCTGACCATTGTAGGTGCATTCAGAACTTTGATCTTTAAGGAGATTGCTGATTGGAGCCTATTTGCACAATTTCCATTACTGCATACTTTTCATTGAATGGAGATATTCCCGTTGAGGCTTTCTTGGCGTTTGCCCATAATGCAGAGTTTCCTAATATACTTTCAACCAATCATTTCCTATTGCTTTCTGACCGTTTGAGAATGATTAGCCACCTTTCAAGCATGTTTCCTTTTCTGCTGCATTTTCGAATGTATATTGCGTGACTTTCGAAACTGATCTGCAATATTCCTTTATCATCCAAGAAGTAATCTGAACTCTAGATAAAATCAGAAGCTTGCGTATCAGCATTTCTCACAAGAATGTCGAACATGACTCGAGTCATTCGTGTATGACTGGAGTCATTCGTGTATGACTGGAGTCATTAATGTGAATTTTTCAAACAGAGAAGTAGTCCGCAACATTTGACTCGAGTCATATTACTTGACTGGAGTCATTGTCTTGAAATTCAACTGAGACGACTCGAGTCATGTTGGATGACCGAGTCATAATTGTGCTTTTCGCAAACGAGAGAAGAATTTCGAAAAGTTGACTGAGTCATCTTGCTTGACTCGAGTCATAGATGTGATTTTCGAAAATAGAGAAGAACTTCTTGAAAAGTTGGTGGAGTCATCTTGCTTGACTCGAGTCATATTTTAACTAAAATCGATGAGACGAAAGGCGATAAGATGATCGGAGTCATCTTGCTTGACTCGAGTCATATTTTAAATAAAATCAGACAGAGACGAAAAGAACATTTCTTGACTCGAGTTAATGATGCTTGACTCGAGTCAAATCATCCCACCACCAAAACACCGTAGCGAAGTGGTTAACTCGAGTTGCAACTCTATGACTCGAGTTATATCATCCTCGAACTGATCTTTTGCTGATTTTAACTCTGAATTGATCCATTCCAACTTCCATATGATCTTGGAGACTTCTAGCATCAATCTAGGAACTTGAATAAAGATGTTCTCATTCCATTCAACAAGTTCTTCCTTCTTTTCTTCATCTCTTGAACATTCTCCATAACTCAACTCTTTCTTTTTCTTCTTCTCTTCTTCTTGAGCTTGAACTCATCATTCTCAACAAGCACTATTCAGGTATACTCCACTATTGCTCAAATATGATAAAACTTCATTCCAACTTCTGTTTGATCATAAAGACTTCTAGTATCACATATAGCGCAGATTCTTCTTTCTTGATCATTATTCATTATTAAACTTTGCATCTACATTATATATAAGAATTAGTCAAAGTAGAAGATAAATGTAGTATACAACCTTTTTGCTCTTAAGAATGGCATCTATATAAGACATCATCAAAACTAATCATATCCAACACGGATATGTGAATGTTATTGTGTACATCTAATCCTGTTAGTTAAATGGTTTGGTGTGTGAATAGAAGTATACATTTCCTGCCTTTGTCCTGCATGAGAGGAGCATGTCCTAGTTCCATGCAAGTCTGATATGTAAACTGTGTAATATGGTTAGACATTGCTGTTAGTTAGTTAGTATGTTAACTGTGTAATGGTTTCAGTGCAAGTAGTTAGTTAGTTATTCTAATATGTGTGTAGGAACCAATTATGATGAATGAATGAATTGACTGAGTTGGCAGCAATTCTGCAACTCCCTTTCCTTTGGTTCTCCCAATTTCTTCTATAATGCTACATCATCCTTAAGTAAAATGTTGAAACTTTATGAAGTGAATTTGACTAATGTTTGACGTTCATATCAAGTAGAAGTTCTCTATTTTCTGTTAGTGACATGGCTGCAATTCATAATTGATAGTTGTTTTCAATATTGATTCACAGAAAAGAAGGGAAAAATACCAAGAGATCGGGGGAAAGAATGATTGCCCACACAGGGCTTCTCGCGGCGCCTACACGAGTGAACAAACTCGTGTAGTTGCTGAACGAATTGTAAGTATCGATATTGTTATTTTTTACTTACTAAACATGTTTCATTACTAAGCTTCTCATTATCTGTATCTTACAGAAAGATCTTAAAAAGAAAGAGGCAGAGGGATCTTTGCGTCGGACGGAGGAATGATGTTCGACCATTGCGACTGAGTGCTGCATCACTCGGGGCCTGTAAGGGGATTGGAGGACGGGTAGCCTAAAGCAATACTTTGGTAAATCCAAACGCCACAGATAAAGTGTGGTTACCCGGGAGGAGATGGATCAGACGTTGCCAAATTAAATGAGGAATCGCGGCCAAAGAAGCTACATTGAGGGCAATGTTTCAATCGAGATGAGCAAGATGAAGCAGAGATGGAGAAAATGAAGTTTCTCCGAGCTCTCGCCGAGAGACCAATGTGGATCCCTTGACACCTTCAAATGCACCTATGCATCGCGAGCACTAGAGGAGCTGCATTGTTGGACAGTCAGAGCAACCTTGTCATCTGTATGTGGAGGATCGTGATAGTCATAGACAATTGGTTGCTAAAGGGACTGTCCACAACTTGGGATCAACTGTACACCACCAACAAATGGATGATGATGAAGTCAGAGTGTCAGTTGAAGAGGTGATCTTTGATGCACCTGTCCCTCTCCCAACTGATGAGCTGAAGATTGTGAGTGATGTCAAGGGAACCTTCATCTCTTGGCTAGTGAAGTTTGTAGATGTCTCTACTCCTCCTCAAGCTGCTCCATCCCCTCCTCAAGCTCCATGCCCTCCTCAAGCTCCACCCCCTCATCAAGCTACACCCCCTCCTCAAGCTTCATCCCCTCATCAAGCTTCACCCCCTCCTCAAGTTCCATCCCCTACTGCTAACTTGACGGCCAAGGAAAAAATATCCGATTTGGTAGCCAACAAATGGTTTAAAGGTAAATCGTGGCCTGTCAATGAAGTAGTAGGCCTCGTTGATCCTCAACCGCTTTACATTGATAATGTCAATGTAGAGTCCATGCTGCTTCCTGGACAGCAGGTTACTAGTGCAATTGTTCAAATGTTTATGAAGTAAGTATCTTCTTCCTTGATTACATAATTTAAATGCACCATTTAGAATACATATATACTAATTCCCTGATCGATGTCATTCTTGTAGGTGCATGCATGAGAAACTGGTTCAACAGGAAGAATCGGGGATTTTGGATTCTTGTGCCGGTGTATGCAAGTACAACACCTCTGGAATTGAGACAAAGTACATATCAACGAGGTTGTGTGAAGTGCCAAGAAAGGTGTACTTGTTTCCATACTTGGCTCGGTACATATATATATCACAATTCTTGTACGCAATTCACTTAATTCGCTACATATATATATCACCGAGTACTTTATTCTTTGTGAATTTTCAGCCACCACCGGCGGTTGGTCATCATGAACATGGAGGCGCACACAGTTATCTTCTTATGCTCTATTCACGGCGATCCAGGGCCTACGTTGAAGCAGATTGTCAAAAAGTAAGCATGTCATTTTGATTGTCTTGTCTGAAATCTCTGCTGCGAATTTTCAGTGAACATTATTGATAAATTTGTGATTTTGATGATAGTGCCATGATGACCTTCCAAGTTCGGGTAAAAAAAATGCATGGGTTTCAGCTCAAAGAGCCTAGATGGTTCCAACCAATGGTTAGTACATATTTGGACACTGGCATAACTGCCTTGTGAGCTTGGTCAGTAAGCTATATCTGCTCTTATATATATTTATTGTTATTTTTAGACCCGTCGGCAACCGCCAGAATCGAACTTATGTGGCCCGTACGTCATGAAACACATATATGATATTGTGACGGATGGAAGGACTAAAATCGGTCCAACGGTAAATGTTCTGGCTGAATTTAGTCACTGGCTTAATTACATATGAAAAATGCACGTAAGTTACTTATGTTTCTGTCTTTGATGTTACAGAGGTTTGCTTGTGCAAAGCCATTTTCTGATGATGAAGTGGAGCAAATACGCGATGTGTTTTGTGAATATCTGTATAAACATGTCTTAGAAAAGCTAAGTCAGGACAATAATTAATGTCCTAAATTAATTCATTTGTAAATAATATATGTTGTAGCAACAATAGCCTTCTGTACATACATTTGTTTATTTTTTTCGACTAATTCATTTATTTGTAAATATAACGCAATGTAATTCAATAATAAATTTGTTTATTTTTTCGAACAATTTGTGTGTGTCCATTTTGGGTTTCTGAATGAATGGGATGGTGGATAAAGCTATTTAGTGCTTGAAATTTGAGGTATAGGCGGATGTTGTAAATGAGCCATAAGAGACTCTGAAAAGTATTCGCGACTTTTAGGACTGTATATTTGTTAAAAGTCCGGTCCTAAAGGTCTTCGTCCATTTTAAGACCGTATATTTGTCAAATATCCAGTCCTAAAAGTCTTCGTCTTCTAAAAAAATATGGGTAGACTTTTAGGACCGTATATATGTCAAATATCCGGTCCTAAAAGTCTCTAAAATATACGGTTAGAATTTTTGGACCGTATATTTAATTAATTTCAGGTCCTAAAAGTCTCGTAAAATTCCAAAGAATATGGCTAGACATTTAGGACCGTGTATTTGTTAGGAGTTAGGTCTTAAAAGTCTTCGTTTGTTTTAATATTGCCGAAACTTTTAGGACCGTATATTTATTAATTGTCCGCTCCTAACTTCAAATTTTCGATTATTTTTAAAATATGGCTTAACTTTTAGGACCTTGGATTTGTTATATGACCGGTCCTAATAGTCTTCCTTTAAATAGAGTTGGTGACTCGGTCTTCTTCAGACAAATCATTAGGGTTCAAGACAACCGAGTTTCTGGCGTTCTTCTCAAGCTTTGTGCTTCGTTGTCCTCGTTTTTACTTAACCTGGATGCGAAGATCATCATCGGTGTCCCTTTTCTTTGTCCTTTTACTTTTTCTCGGAAAAAGAAAGAAGACAACGAAAAGGACACTGTGATTTTTCGCACTAGGTTAAGTCAAATCGACGACAACGATGGTCCAAACTTGAGAAGAATCGTCACACTTTTTTATTCGAATAAGGTAAACAATGTTTTTTTTTTTTTGTATGGTCCTAACTGTTAACTGTATTCTGCAAATTTTTAATGTTGATCACCACGAGGAGGACAATGTTTTGTTTGTTTCCTTTTTGTCGGAAAAAAGAAAAGCACATCAAGATAAAGACAAGTACAAGGAAAGCGATTGGGATCTAAAAATTTTATTTTATTTCTATTTTTTTTGCTTCCTTGTGAGGCAGCAGTAGTACCAAAAAAAACATAAATATTTCTAATCCTCCCCATCGTTGTCGGAGGGGAGGGAAGGGTCAGAGACGTCGTCATCAGAGGTATGGTACTCAACGTCATAGGCGTCGAGTACCGCGTTCAGCTTGTTGTTGACGGCGTGATAGACCTGAAACAGTTGGCCCAAGCGTCGGTCTATATGATCGACGCGGGCTATCAGGTGCTGCATCATCTGGTACAAGTTTGGGTTCGGAGGGAATGGAGGAGGATATGGAGGTGCCTTAGGATTTCGCCGAACAGGAGGACCTTGTCGTGGTGGAGGAGCCATTACGGTGGAGGTTGTAGGAGGAGATGGAGATGAATGTGAAGAAAGTAAAGTAACAACGGGTTTAAATAGAGAACCATCCTGAACAATGTGAAACGACGGAAACACTAACGAGGAGACGAAGAGTTCCTCAGAATACGAGGAGACGCCTAGTTGGGAAGTTTTATGTGGAAGCCGAAGAGACTCAATCATTCATTTCAACAAAGGGAAGGAACTCTGCTATCTGAGCATTTCGAAAAGAATGAACTTTTAATATCGGATACTGTAAAAGATCCATTCTTAAAAGTAATATTTTTTAACCAAAAATTCTTACTTGAAATGAATAAATTGAAATATAAAAATAAATGAAGTTTAGGACCGGATAAAAGATAAAATATCGGTCTTAAAAGTAATTGAATTGAAAAAAATGATTTTTAGGACCAGATACATGATAAAAAGACGGTCTTAAACGTAATTGAATTAAAAAAATGAGTTTTAGGACGGGATACAAGGTAAAAGGTCAGTCTTAAAAGTTATCGAATTGATTTGTTAAAAAATAATTGACTATTAGGACCAAATATTTAAACAAATACGCTTGCTCAAAGCCTCAAACAATGGTTAGATACAAGCAAACTGCTCGTAGGGGTACTCTTACACCTCAAGCTCGTGACATGGTTATATCGTTATACGGTGCACCTCCTCCAACGAGAGTGCGTCCTATTGTGGCCGAAGGGTCTCGGGTCTTGGACCCATTGTTATTTCCGATGATGAAGAGATTTCCGCACCCCCCCTCGATCCTTCTGCCGACCCTGTCCTGAGATTGTAGGTGTGCGTTTGTTTTAAAAACAAAATTTTTATAATCACCTATTCACCCCCCCTCTAGGTGATATTCCATCTTCAACTTTCTGTAAGATTCCTTTTACGATTTCAATGTATGTGCAAGCTTTGGAAAAATCTCATCAAAAGCCTTTCTTTCATTGAGGCCCACCTCCACTACTCCAGTGATCAAAGCCCTTTTCTTGTATGCCCTGGGAATCACGATGTTAATGGCTGTCGTTCTATTTGCTTGATTGCGAAGCTCATCTTCAAACTTGAAAGCGCAACTGTGTTAGGTGGGGATAAGATCATTGGTTCTAGCTATGGCCTACTCTGTTATCCAAGGTTTTTTGGATTAAGGTTTCCTGCTTTCCTTTTTCTTCGGAATCTTGCCACTAGAGAGACCATACCGGTGCCCAAACCTATTGACAACTTTAAGGGCAATTGCTTCTATAACTACGGATTTGGGTTTAGTCCAATTGTTAATGACTACAAAATAGTGAAAATTCACTTTAGCCACCTGTTTTTGAAGGTTAATGGGATGGAAGTGTATTCATTGGGCTCGAGGTCATGGAAGAAAGTAGAATTTGAAAACCGGATCACGTGGGGCTTGTAAGGGGAATTAGAGGATGGGTAGGCTTGAAGCAATACTTTGGTAAATCCAAACGCCATAAACAAAGTATGGTTACCCGGGAGGAGATGAAACATACGGTGGCCAAAGCGAGTGAGGAAGCAGCGGCCAAAGCAGAGGAGCGAGAAGCTTCATTGATTGAAATGTTTCAAGCCGAGCTGAGCAAGATGAGGGAGGAAATGAATCAAATGATGCTGCTTGTGAGCTCTCGTGCAGAGACCAGTGTTCCCTTCCCACATTCACCTGCACCTATGCAGTAGAGCACTAAAGGGAGTTGCATTGTTGGATAGTCAGAGGAACCTTGTGACCTTTATGTGGAGGATCCTGATAGGCGATTATTCGCACATGGGACTGTCCAAAACTTGGGATCAACTGTACACCACAAATAAATGGCTGATGATGAAGTCAGAGTGTCAGGTGAAAAGGTGATCATTGTTAGTCGTGGCTTTCACCCAAGAGGGGGTGAATTGGGTGTCCGATAAAACTTTGAACCTTTGAAGATCTTTTCGCAACTTACTAAAAATAGTTTGTATGACAGTAAGGATTTATAAAACACTAAATGTACATACAAATATATATCTTTGGGAATATAAGAGATAAGGGAAGAGAATATGCAAACAGAGATTTATACTGGTACGACCAATCCTTGACCTACGTCCAGTCCCCAAGCTCCACTTGAGATTTTCAATCCACTTTCTTCTTGTTTAATCCGGGCACAAGAGAAGCCTTTACAAACCCACAAGTTTAGTCGAACACTTGTGCAGCCTTTTACAAATATCTTACGAGATACTCCCCCTTACTCGCTGTAAGGATACAACCTTTGTAATGAATGATTACAGATAATCTTCTCTCTCAGAAGTGATAAAGATAAACACTGAAGCTCATTACAAATAATCTCACTCTCTAATATAAACTATATGATCATTGAGATAATTAAAGAGTAGGTGTATGCGTATATCAGAGTATTGGCATTTTGAAGATGTAAGCTCGTGTCTCTGACTTCTTCTAACTTGAATGCTTCTGCTTTTATAGTTGATGAAGAGTATTCGACCGTTTGAACAATTATTCCCATTTAGCATATGACCGTTATGTCATTTAGTGTCTTCCCTTTATTTGTGCAGGGAATCACTCTGAGTAATGACTATATCAATTGTTTCCAAGACGAAGGACTTCATCTTCTTGACTATTCCTCTGTTTGACGCGTGAGAATAAATGCTATGATTTTCTGTTTCTTTGTCAATCAATGGTTGATACCTGAAACCCACTTAAGTAAAATGATTAGAAATAGAAATTAACGGGTTTGAATATAATCAGTAATAATGGTGTTTCAATATTTATCAGAAGGAAATCAAATCAGAGATAGCGTATGAGATTCTGTTCGTAACGTTTGATGCTCGAGCAAGGTATATTTTGTTGCTCGGGCAAGCTTCCAAGAAAAACAGATTTTCCTCGCTGATGCTCGGGCAAGCCTTTATGTTTGCTCGAGCAAGCCTCAGGCAGAGGTGAGAATTTGACATTTTGGTGATGCTGCTCGAGCATGATTTTACCTCTACTCGAGCTTGGTGCTCGAGCATGCATTTTACTCTGCTCGGGCATGACTCTTCAATTCGCAAATCTTTGCTTTTGGTTCGATGATGCTCGGGCATGCCAAATGCTTTGCTCGAGCATGCCTGTCCAATTTGCACTTCAATTTTGGCAAACCACCCATGCTCATAAAGATCTTCAAGTCTTCTTTCCAATGCAAGAAGAATCAGCTCCACACTCATTGTATTTCGTCCATTATCATCAGATGATTGGAGGTTGTTCTTGACCAACGTTTTTTGCAACATTCTGAACTGACCGTCCACTTTCTAGGGCTATATCTCCCTGGTCTGAAATCTGTTTTGGTTGGTTCAACTCTTTATGGAAATCCTTTTGAGTCTAGTTTCATATTCCACCGATTTCAGCTCAATTGGATTTGTAATGTGTGAGATACACTAAAATTACCAAAGCTTGGTCTGCTGTGTGACGTTCATTTCACTTTCATCTTATAAAATTCATATCTCTCTTATCTAACATCATTTGGACTTGAATCTTATGTCAAAATGACGCATTGGAAGTATAGTTTCTAAAAAACTTGGTTTCACCTCAATCGGACTTCTGGTTTGAGAGATATCGTCGAAATACCAGAGGTCGCCTGAAACAGAGCTGAACAGAGTAGCTGAAAAACGATGTTGCTCGAGCAACAGGTTTTCTTCTGCTGGAGCAAGCAATTTTTCCTGCTCGAGCAAGGACGTTTTTCTGCTCGAGCAAGAATGGATTTTGGCGAGAATATGGGCTGGAAGTGTACCTTGCTCGAGCATGACTTTGGTGTGCTCGAGCATGACTTCAGGAATGCAATTGTAGCTTATTTTAACCCCGAATTGAGTCATTCCAACTTCCATATCATCGTGGAGACTTCTAGAATCAATCTAAAACTTGTATATTGATTTTATCATTCCATTTAGCAAGTTCTTCTTTCTTTCTTCTTCTCTTGATCATTCTCCACAATTCAATTCTTCTTTCTACTCTTCTTTTCTCTTCATCATTCTCCATAATTTAATTCTTTCTTTCTTCTCTCCTCTTCTTCCTCTCTTGATCATTTTCATAATTTAATTCTTCAATATCTCCTCTTCTTGATTAATCCAAAAATACATTAACTTGGACTAGTCTACATGAAATACATAGTAGTTAGTCAATGTAGGAGATAAATATATTACACAATCTTTTTGCTCTTAATAATGGCATATATATAAGACATCATCAAAACTAATCATATTCAACAATCATTGTTAATGCACCTGTCCCTTTCCCAACTGATCAACTGAAGGTTGTAAATGATGTTAAGGGAACCTTCATCTCATGGCTAGTGAAGCTTCTACATGTTTCTACTCTTCATGAAGCTCCATTATCCCCTCATGAAGCTCCATCCCTTGAAGATGTTGACACGGCTAAGTTGACTACCAAGGACAAAATTATGGTTATGGTATTAAATCGATCTTTTGGAGTTAGATCGTGACCTGTCAATGAAGAAGTAGGCCTCCCTAATAAGCAACTGGTGTTCTTTGACCAAGATGATTTATTGTCTCTGCTGTATTCTAAAAAGGAGCTTCCTAATACAATTGTATTAATGTTTATAAAGTAAGTATCTTCTTCTATGAGTACATAATTTAAATACATCATTTAGACACACATGCATATATACTAATTCATTGATGTCATTATTGTAGGTTCATGCGTCATGAATTGGTAGAACAGGGCAGAAGCGATGATATTTGATTCTTGTGTCCAGACTATGCAAGTACAACACCCTTAAAGGAGATACAAGAGTACATATCAAAGAGGGTGTGTGAAGAGATCAAAAAGTTAAACTTGTTTGCATACATCAATAGGTACATATCACAATTCTTGTATGCAATTCACTTAATTATGCTACACATCACTGAGTAATTGTCTGCTCTGAATTTTCAGCCACCATTGGCAGTTGGTCCTCATGTGCTTGGAGGAGAATACAATGGTCTTCTTATGCTCCCTTCACATTGATCCAAGGCCTACATTGAAGCAGACCATGAACTCATAAGCATGTCATTTTGATTGTCTTGTCTGAAATCTCTGCTGTGAATTTTTAGTGACCATTATTGATAAATTTGTGATTTTGATGATAGGGCGATGAGGACATTCCAAATCGAGGTCAAGAAAAAGCATGGCTTTCAGGCCAGAAATCCTAGATGGATCTGTTCAAAGGTTAGTGCATATTTAGACACTGGCACACTGCCTTGTGAACTTGGTTAGTAAGCTATATATGCTCTTATATATATTTCTTGTTCTTTTTTAGACTCGTCGGCAACTAGAGGCGTCCAACTTATGTGGCCATTACGTCTTGAAACGCATATATGATATTATCATGCAAGGAAGGACTGAATTCACTGGAAAGGTAAATGTATTTGATGTTATATATTATGACTAAATTTAGTTTATGGCTTAATGTTACATATGATATATGCACGCAAGTTAATTCAGTTTCTATCTTTGATGTTACAGACGTTTGCCTGTGCTGACCCATTTCCTGATGATGATATTGAGCACATACGCAAAGTGTTTTGTGAATATCTGTATGACCTCGTAAAGTTAGAACAATAATGTCCTGAATTCATTTGTAAATATATGTTGTAGGTACAATCATCTTCTGTAAATGAACAATTGTAAAATTTGTTTAATAATCAATAATAAATTTGTTTATTCATTTCCAACAATTTCCTTGTGTCCATTTTTTGTTGCTGAATGTATGGGTTAGTGGATAAAGCTATTTAGTGCTTATACCTTTAGGACATGATGTTGTAAATGAGCAGACTGAAATGTATGAAGTTATTTTTCAATATAAAATTAATGCTAGACTTTTAGGACCAGATATTTTTTAAAGGTTCGGTCCTAAAAGTCTTCGTCTAATTTTAAAAAATATGGTGAGACTTTTAGGACCGGATATTTTTTAAAGGTCTGGTCCTAAAAGTCTTCGTTTAATTTTAAAAAACATTGTGAGACTTTTGGACTGGAATGTTTTAACCTCCGGTCTTAAAAATATAACTTTTAGGACTGTTACGGACCTAGATAAGGCCCAATCACATGAAGGCCCAACCAAGGGTAGGCACATCAGATCCGTCATATCCGTAACCCTGGAATATCTCAACTACCCCGGGTATCTAGGAACACATCCGCATAAGGATAGGCGGTTCGGATAATAGGCTCGGAATCACGCCAAAGCCGCTCCGGGTAGGTCCTATAAATACCCAAGCAACGGCCTAAGGTACACACGCTCTAAACCTAGACTAATCTACATACTCTTTGTCACACCGAGCACACACCACTCCATCGGCCAAGCGCCAGGTTGTGTTCAGTGATCCTCTCTCTGTCTGTGTGCTATCACATTGGTACCCAGACCGAGACCCTAGATCCTATATCAAATCACCAGCCCATACACGCGGCTGGACATCTGTGTTCTACACCAGAACAGTGGCGCCGTCCGTGGGGAACGATAAATTTCGATTCCCTGACCAATGAGGGTTAACACCCGCAGTACAAGCCAGAAGCAGCCGGAGATGGTTCGAACAACCGGAGAGCAACGTCAACCACCGGCAACCCACGGACACAGAGGCAGTCGACCAACCCTATCGGTGGCAATGAGCGGGACAATGAAGACCGGTTATCACGGCGGTAAGAGCGCCTTGAGGAACCTCGTGGCCCGAATCAAGATCAACCTGAAAAGGAACGAGTCCGAGACGGGTTCATCGGCAGCGCGGGACATCGCCGTGAGCCACGAGAGATCCAATCCGGTTGTAAGTCGGGAGACCCGGTCGAGAATCCGGACTTCCTTACACTCCATAACGGACTGGCTCGCCATGATGAAACGCATCGAGAATATGGACAAACGTTATACTCTTCAATTTCATCGCATCGACGGCGGAGCTAGGAGAAGGGAACCTAAAAGCACCAGGCTATGATCGGGATGACAAAACGTGGGAACCCGAGCCGGGAAGGTCATAGTTCCCGACGGCGAGAAGACAATAGACAATACTAAAAGGGCGGCCTCCTCCACCAAAGAATCACAAAGGGAAGTCCTCCGGAGCGAAAGGGTCGACCCGACATCCCCACACGATTCTCGTCAAGGAAGATATGCCGAGGCTAAAGCGGACAGCCCCCACTTCACCCAAGATCCTCGGAGCACGGTTCCGGGAGTGAACCTCACAGGAGTTCGGTAAATACGGCGGTTCGCGGGATCCCACAACTCATGTGGACGACTTTCAGATGATCATGATGTGTAGAGGCCTCGGAGAACCAATCATAAGTAGGGTTTTCGCCACAACACTAAAGGGACCAGCCCTAAAGTGGTTACTAACCCTGCCTCCGGAGTTCGATAACTAAATTTGATGACTTGGCAAAGGTTTTCGAGTTACAATTCGCAACTAGTAAGAAACGGCCGAAGTCTCAATATACCTTATCCAAAATCGAGCGGCGCCGGCCAATTACTCCAAAGCTATTTGGATCGCTTTAATCATGCGGCCACTGCAAGTCCGGAAATTAAAGGAGGAAGTGCACGTCCACCTCCGGCCGATGGCTTTGGACCGGTTCGAGCCGACTCGTTGAATCATTTTCAAAGAGCCGGCTAAGAGCTTAAAGGACTTCATGACACGGTCGAAGAAATATCTTGAGGTGGAACAAATGCGCCAAGCGAATGCGCGAAGGGACCCGGACAAGAACACCCCGCCAAGGGATAAAATCCAGTCCGACGGTCGCAAGCAAGACCGCCGCGGGAAAGGAACTGATAATAAGCAATATAAACCAAGGACGAGACTTGAAGAATAAATTTGACTATTATACCCCCTCAATGTTCCCGGTCCCGGCTATGGAGGGAAGTAGCGTCGACCGAGATGCGGAAGGTCGAAAAACCTCATCCCTCGGGAAACGGTCCAACACGGACCAGTCCGTTATTGTTCTTTTCACGATTGTAAAGGGCATACCACGGATCAATGCTATGAACTTCGCGAAGCCATCGAAGAAATTCGTTCGAGAAGGAAAATTGCGTCAATACGTAATAAAAACACGAGGACGCACAAAAGAAAAGCGAAGCGAGAATGGCCGATCAAGCGAGTCGGACCACGAGAATAGAAGAGAGGGCAAGAGGAAGAAGCCGGCATGCGAAGGCGGATTTCCCGACACGGAGTTCGATTGCAACGTTATTAGCGGAGCCTTCGGAGGAGGAGAATACGCAGAGCCAACGGAGAAAATATCTAAGGGAAGTTCTTTCAATAAGGGACCGACCAAAGTTTAAAGAAGAATCACACATGGCCAGACAAAATTGAACGACCTCGGCTCATGTTCACAAAGAGGACTTGGCCGACGTACTCCCAGGCCATCAAGACGGCCTCGTAATCCAGCTGGAACCACTGGTCAGCTAGGAGTCAAGAGGATATTTATAGACTCGGGAGCTCGGCGGACATCATCATATGGGATGCCTTCAAGAGAATGAATCTCGACCGAGGGAGGACTGAAGCCATGCCAAACCACTCTCGTAGGATTTAATGGCGAATTATCCCCTCGAAGGATATATAGACCTCAGACTCACCCTTGGAACGAAGGAAGGTTTCAAATCCGAGCCAGTAAGATTTATTGTGGTGATTTCCCCTCCCCTTACAACATCATCACGGGAAGACCAACGATCCACAATTGGGACATCTTTGGTGTCTACTAAGCATCGAGAAGATAAAAATGATAGGCAATAGCAACCAAGTCGTTTCCGTCAAGGGTGATCGGAAAGAGTCCGGGCGGTGTTACAACGAGACAATCAACGTAAAAGCAAGATCCGGAACAACGGATCCAGGCACAAAAAGATCAAGAACCGATCAATATGATCGAATTAGACCTACGAGAAGAAAAGGGGACACCTCGGCGGAACCGAAGGAGAGGTAGAAGACTTCGTACTTGGAAACAATCCAAACCATAGTACGAAAGTAGGCGGTGGCCTTGACCCCAGACTGCGATTGAGGATAGAAGAGTTTTTGGCCAACAATCGAGACGTTTTTGCATGGAGCGCGGCCGACGTACGGGCATAGACCCCAATTTCTGCTTTGTCATAAATTGGCCATACGGCAGGGGTCAACCCGGTAGCCCCGTAAGAGAAAGAGCGAGGGCCCCGAGATAGGCGAGTAGCGCCGAACCAACACGTAAGCGAACTATTGGAGGCCGGTTTCGTCGTGGAGATACAATATACCACGTGGCTTTCCAACGTGGTGATGGTTTCAAAGCCAAATGGCAAATGGAGAGTATGCACCGACTATACCGACTCTGAACAAAGCATGCCCTAAAGACGCCTATCCAATGCCGAACATTGATCGGCTCGTAGATAACTCATCCGGCTATCAACTTCGTCGTTCATGGACGCGTATTCGGTTACAACCAGATCGCCATGCACCCCGATGACCAAGAAGCCACTTCCTTCATAGCGGAGAAGGGAAATTCTTGCTACAACGTCATGCCGTTCGGCTTGAAAAATGCCGGGGCAACCTACCGGAAGGATGATGAATAAGGTTTTCGAGAACCGATAGGCCATAACATCGAGGTCTATATCGACGACATGATTGTCAAATCATGTGATCCCAATGATCACATCCGAGATCTTGAGCAAACATTTAGCAAGTTAAGGGCGCATCAGATTCGGCTGAATCCTGCAAAATGTGCGTTCGGAGTACCTGCAGGAAAATTCCTCGGTTTCTTGCTTACCAGTCGAGGAATCGAGGCGAACCCTGATAAGTGTAAGGCCGTATTAGACATGCAGGCCCCCAGGAACAAGAAGGAGGTCCAGCAGTTGACAATATACTTCGTCGCAAAGCTTTGCAAAGCTCGGAGCTAAGATATCGAAGTTGGAGAAATTGGCTTTCGCCATAATAATGACGACACGCAGATCGCGCCCGTACTTCCAAGCTCACAAGATAACGGTTCGAACCAGCCAACCCATTCGACGGTACTCCATAAGCCGGACTGGCAGCCGAATGATCAGTTGGGCTATTGAGTTATCCGAATTCGACATCACATACGAAGCACGACATGCTATTAAGTCACAAGCTCGCGGATTTCCTCGAGAACTAACTCCAATTAATGAAGACCCTAGGCAACATCGACCTCTCGGAAAGTATATGTCGACGGTTCGTCCCACTCGAAGGGAAGCGGAGCCGGAATAATCATAGAGAGCCCCGAAGGAGTGACGATCGAACACTCCTACAACTAGATTTCCCGACGTCAAACAATCGGGCCGAATATGAGGCGCTCCCGCCAGGACTCCAACAGTCAAGGAGCTCGGCGCACAAAGAGTCTCGGTCTTCACCGAGCTCACAACTCGCCGCCCGAGATAGATGGGACATATCAAAGCTAAAGGGCCTCTAATGGCTAAGTATCTTAGCAAAGTCAAGAATATCAGTGAGTTCGAAGAAGTAAAGGTTACCCATATACCAAGAGGGGAAAATGTCCGAGCGGACATACTCTCCAAACCAGCGGCTAGCACTAAAGGGACGACCAACCACGTAACCGTCATACAACAAAAGGTGGAAGAGCCGACTGCGTAATGGTCATATCCGATGCCACCGATTGGAGGAAGCCGCTCGAGGACTACATTGAGAGGGGAATTATTCCCTTGGAACGGCGAATGCTCAAAACCGATACGGAAGCCGCGGTATACACAATGATAGACGATCAGCTTTACCGAAAAGGCTTGCATACACCGATGTTAAGGTGCCTGGGCACTCACGAAAGTAGATATGTCCTCGCCGAGACCCATGGAGGAATTAACGGGCAACACATGGGTGCAAAAGCATTAGCAAGAAAGGCACTTAGGGCCGGTACTACTGGCCCACCATGCAGCGGACGCAAGCGAATTTGTGAAGGCATGTGATAGTTGCCGAAACACGCCAAAATCATTTGGTCCCCTCCATCGACATGGAATATATCTCGCCCCATGGCCCTTCTTTAAATGGGGAATGGATCTACTCGGACCGTTTAAGCCGGCCCCTGGACAACTTCGATGGCTAATCGTGGCGGTGGACTACTTTACCAAGTGGATTGAGGCCGAACCGCTCGCCACCATCACATCGGCTAGGGTCCGGCGCTTCATCCAACAGTATTTTCTCCCGCTTCGGGATCCCGCCGAGATAGAGACAGACAATGGCACTCGGTTCACGGACAGAACTTCCAGATATGATGGTGGACCTCGGCATCACACATCATTTTGCATCGCCGAACACCCACAATCAAACGGACAGCGAAGCGGCAAACAAGGTAATCCTGGATGGACTTCGGAAAAAGATGCAAGAGGCCGGCACCTGTTGGGTCGAACAGCTTTATAACGTCTTATGGGGAGTTCGCACAACTATCCAATCAGCTACCCAAGAGACGCCTTTCCGCATGACATATGGATGCGAAGCCATGATCCCGGTCGAAGTTGGTCACCATCTTGGAGAAGGCTCGAGAACCCCGGAGGAAGGAGAACCGTCGAATTCAAGGGCGTTGGCAACCGAGATGGAGCCGGTAGATGAAGTCGAACCACGGCCCATTGCCGAGACATAGCAGCCAAGCAACCGATGGCGGCGAAACACAATAGAAAGGTCAAACCTGTGGCATTTGACCGGGCGACCCGGTCCTAAGAAGGGCCGACATCGGTAACAAGAACGCCCAGGACGGCAAGCTGGCCGCAAATTGGGAAGGACCGTATCGAGTCAAGGAGAAGTTGGAAAAAGGAGCGTATGTTCTCGAAACACCGACAAGAAAATCCGTCAAGAGGACATGGAATGGCGACAAATTAAGGGCCTACTATAGTTAGGGCCCGATCCACGGCAGGGATGCCTCAACGGACACCCGGTGTCAGAGTTAAGTTTTGATTTATTATTTCAAGCTTATTTTGGTTTGAGTCATTTCCCTTCGCAAACTTTCCTTTCATTGTCGGCTTTATAAAGCTAATCATCTCTTGAATAAATAAATGGTTTGTTGACCAAATGTTCAATTTTAAGAGGGTCAAAATGATTCGTTAAATAAGCGGGCAGACACCGAGGTCTATACACCCGGTAAATAGTTTGATGCATCGAAATTGACACCTAAGTAAGAAGGTGAATAGTCATAACGGACCCTGATCAGGTCCACATGGTCAAAGTGTGTCCCAACGACGACCACGGATGAGCATGTGACCATTCACCCTACCACGGTTAAAAATCCCGAATACGACTCCGAACCTCGTAGCGCGGTATATATAGACACCCCTACTCATGCACCTGGTTTCGACACCGTAAGAGTACTAAGCGGACTCTAATCCTTTAAAGACCCTGGCCCGGTCTAAAACTATCCCATGTGCACTGTACGCATGAAGATAAAAGTATGTAACGAGCTATTTAATTGAATATTCATTCATAAAGTTAAAAGTTTGGAGGTACAATATACCATCGGCATCAAAAGCCGAAAACAAAGAAAGCAAAAAAGAAAAAGACAACAAAAGCTAAGGGGCCCCCTCGCCGCGGCGGCCTCGTCGCCATTAGGTCCGGCCCGGATGCGGCCTCTTCTGCGGCTTGCTCACCGCTGCTCACTTCGGCATCCGGGCGACCTATCTTCGGGAGATAAAGGCGGAGGAATAAGAACACCATCTTGGAAGCGGGAGCGACATCCATACCCAGCCACGTTCAGTTTTACCCCTGGGTTTAAGTACTCAATCTGGGCTAGGGCCATCTCGAAGCAATCCGACGCGGTTTTCCTTACCGCCGCCACCGCTTCTCATGGGCGGTCTTCTCCTCCGCCAAAGTTGCCTCGGACTTGCTGCAACTGCGTACATAACTCGCTACGTTGCTTTGCGTAAGCCGTTTGACCGCATCCATAGACATAGAGTGGGAGGACTTCGGTTCCGTCGATTAGCGTCGGCTTTAACCTGACGAGAGTTGGCATCGGCCGATTATGATTAACCTCGCCGGGGATTCCCGGGTCCGCCTCAGTCGGCATGGGCTCGCGTCGCCGGTGGGTCGACGGAAGATCCTCGCCGGCTTTGTCCGCGGCGGCTTGGGAACTTTTAAGTTCCGTCTTCAGCCTTCTCCCTTTCGGCCTCAACCTTCTCTTTCTCTTCCGAATTTGTTTCACTTTTTCCTCGGTAGACTCTAAATTTTGCTTCGAGCTCTGGATTGCGCAAGCTCGAGCATAATAACCATGGAGATGCGGCCGGGCTGAGATAATCCAAGAGCCGCCAAGATGACCGGACACATTAAGAGTTCATGAAGGTCCTCGTCCGAAAGAGGTTGAGGAGACAAAAGCCGACGTGGAGGAAAGAAGGCCATGCCGATCCCTCGTAAACGTCCCCTCCGGGCCCGGCTCCGCTTGAAGCCACTTGGTCGAGGAACGGTAGCCGATGGGCGCAAAGGAGAAACGTAATCGAGAGACGAGAACCTGTTTCGCCTTTTCCAAGGATGGAGGAGATGGGTCGGAACGTGGAGATGTCCGGCAGCGGTAGAGACTGGCGTAGAAGAAGGCACTACCTCCGCCGCGGCTATCAATGACGGAGAAGAAGAAGGTAACACTTCGGGAGCAGTCGAAGCGGTAGCGGTCGAATCCCCGACCTTGGCCCTCTTCGACACAGAAGGCTTTGGGACCGTAGAAGCTGCGGGAGCTCGCTTCTTAGAAGGCTCGGCAGCTGGACGTTTCCTGGGAGCTTTCTCTCGGCTTCCCAACAGCCGGCAAGGTATACTCAAGATAATGCGGGTTCGAGATTCATAGCAACTTGACTGTTACGAAGCATAAATCTAAAGTCGAAGCTAGTTAGATAACAAAAGGCGAAGGCGTAAAACGAGAATTCACAAGCAATAAAGCCATACCGGAGGCCGAGCCGGATGACTCACCGCCTTCTTAATATAGAAGGCCGCTCTTTTGACACCATGTTCGGCAACGTAAGACGCCACCGAGCGGCATACTCTCTCGTCTTCGAGAGGTCTTTTAACGAGAATTGGTAGGTGGAAGAGGAGAAGTGATGGTGCTCGGAGGACCAATAAAGGGGAAGCGCCATTCAACGCCCGGACCCTCATCGGCTTTCGAAACAGTGGCACTTCCCTGTGGATTGCAACAACTTTAAAGAAAGCATTTTGAAATGCTTGAAGGAGTCCGAGAAAGAATTCATGAGTTTCCTGGTCCGCCTCTAAGACGAAGAGAAGTTAGCCCTTTCGAGAGGGCGGTTCCCTACCCGACCGAGGGGTGAAAGGGGAGAAAAATGAAGGAATAAGGCGGCGGTACACGGAATAGCGGGTTTCATTGTCCGCATAGATAGGCGAACGCCGCGGATAAGCCCACCCGTTCGGGTGAAGCCGAGAAGGAGCCGATGAAGGTAGTGTAGGACGGACATTTGGAACCCGTAAACGGAAAGCGAATACCGAGCCGGGTCATATAATCCCGATAGAAAAGAAAGAAATTAGGAGAGCCTGGTTCCCGAATGGCGCAGATCGGCTCATCCTCCTCGGGGGGGAAAGACGACATCCCGATGACCCCGGAGACCCTACTTTATCCATATCCGCCTCGGTCATCAGCGAACGTATGGTTAGCATTTCGCTAGTCACCCAGGGTCGGCCATACGGTCTTGCCCACTCGCAATAAGGGAAGAGCTCTCGGCAACACAATCCCAACAGGGACCGTGATAGCCGGCTGGTAATGACCCCGACTCGGACGGACGATGCGTTTGGTAGGCGCTTATCGGCTCGGCTAAAAGAGGCTCGGATCGATAAACTATGAAAATCGGCCTAATAAGGCCGGGTTCGATGACCGGGTCCAGAACCACAGTGCAGGGCCTCCCGGCGCTTCGCGCACCCGCCCGACCACGGAGGGCTAAAGGCCGTTTCTCTCCTCGGTTAAGGAGGTCCCTAGCAGCCAATAACTAAAAAGGGATAACGCTCACGAAGCACCTCATCGTCGTTAGGATCTAAAGGCGATGTGAAGACGAAGAATGTTTCCCCTATCCATCAAGAGCTCAAACCTATACAACCAACATAAGGGTAAGAAGGAGGGGGAAACAACTAAGAACAGACACTCAAAAGGACAAGACCTATGGGTTCGATAGCTCAACTCACAAACACTCCACCCAGAAAACCCAGAATACAGGGCACACCAGCAAAGAAAAGGGGAAGTGGGAGAACTAAATGCTAGAACAATATAAAAAGATAAAATACACGAATACGCGAAGATTGCGAAAATCGACACAAATAAAGTAGATGAAAATTCCGAACAAGAAAGAAGCTTTGATTCTTCGAGTATTCTGAGACACTGGAAGGAAAGAACAGAATTCTGACTTTGCGCAGAAGAATTCCCGTGTCCAGAGCATTAAATGCGCACGAAATTCGGGGGTGGCGGACACGAGGATCAAAGCACCTCCCCAATCTCAGGAAGACAGGTGTCATAGACAATCATGGCAGAATTGTTACGGACCTAGATAAGGCCCAATCACATGAAGGCCCAACCAAGGGTAGGCACATCAGATCCGTCATATCCGTAACCCTGGAATATCTCAACTACCCCGGGTATCTAGGAACACATCCGCATAAGGATAGGCAGTTCGGATAATAGGCCTGGAATCACGCCAAAGCCGCTCCAGGTAGGTCCTATAAATACCCAAGCAACAGCCTAAGGTACACACGCTCTAAACCTAGACTAATCTACATACTTGTCACACCGAGCACACACCCCACTCCATCGGCCAAGCGCCAGGTTGTGTTCGGTGATCCTCTCCGTACGTGTGCTATCACATTGGTACCCAGACCGAGACCCTAGATCCTATATCAAATCACCAGCCCATACACGCGGCTGGACATCTGTGTTCTACACCAGAACAAGGACCATATTGTTTTAAAATCTGGTCTTAAAACACTTTTAGGACTAGTTATTTTTAAAATAAGGTCTTAAAAGTATTATTTTTTAGGATTGGATTTATTTATAATCCGGTCTTAAAAGTTTTCTTTTAATTTTAAAATATAAGGCGATGATTTTAGAACATGATATTTTTAAAATTCGGTCTTAAAAGTCAATATATTTAAGCTATGGCAACCCTGTAATCTTCGTCCCTTTTCAAACAATGCCCTAGGGTTCAAGACAACCACTCGCAAGGTGGGTTTGCTCTTCAAGACAACCGCTCGTAGGGGGGTTCGAGACAATTGAGGTTCTTTTCAAGGTAGGTCCCTCGTTGTCGTCATTTTTACCTCTTCATATTTTGATTATTATCGGTCTCCTTTTTCTTCGTCTTTTTCTTTTTTCGAAAAAAGAAGAAAGACAAAGAAAAAGGACACTGAAAATGATCAAAATATGGTGAGGTAAAAACGACGACACACGAGGGTCCTACCTTGAGAAGAACCATCACTGTATTTGTTTGTTTGTTTGTTCGAACAATGTAAACGATGTTTTGTTTGTTTTGTATGTTCTTAACATTTTATTCTGCGAATTTTCAATGTAAACGATGACACACGAGGACATTGTTTTGTTTGTTTCCTTACTATTGTGTATGGACCACTTGAAAAATGAAGATGGAACAAAATTATTTAATATTTTTTATGCTTCCAGATAAAGGGCAGCATATAGTACATAGATAAAAAAAATCAAAGAGACAAAAAAAATTCAATCCTCCATATCATTGCCGAAGGAGGAGGAATTAGAGGAGGGCGTGTCAGAGGAGTTCTCTTGAGAAGAATGGTACTTCACGTCATTCTTGTGGAGTACCATGTTGAGCTTGCAGTTAACTGTATGCATAAGCCCAACCAATTTTCCCAGTGGGCCAGCAAGTGCTCCATCATCTGCGTGGCAAAAGGATTTGGAGGCAGTGGAGGAGGGCGCTGAGGTTGATGGGGAAAAGGAGGACTTGGTGGAGTAGACATTATGGTTGAGGCTAGGCGGTGCAGGAGGCCATGGAGGTTGTAGAGGAAAAGGAGGAAGTGGAGAAGAATCTGAAGAAACTAAAGTAATAAGGGGCTTAAATAGATCACCATAGTTGGAATGGCCTCAGAATAAGAGGAGACGTGAAATTGGGAAGTTTACTTGGAAGTTGAAGCGACTCTGAAGCTTTGAACATAGAGTGCAAGGATACGACTCTATCTGAGGAATTTGAAATGACGAAACTTTTAAGACCGGATATTTTTCAACGGCGGTCTTAAAAGTTTTTTTTATGACCGAACATTTTTTAAATCGGTCTTAAATCGGTCTTATAAATATTATTTTCTATAAGACAAAATTCTTACTTTTTTAAAAAAAATTAAGGACACACTTTTAGGACCGGATATTTTTCAACGCCGGTCTTAAAAGTTTTTTTAAGACCGGACATTTTATAAATCCAGTCTTAAAATTGTTTACAAATTAACTTAAAAACCAATAGACTCCCATTCATTCCACATTTCATCCATTTTGTACCTTTCTACCCTAACTCCTCACCCCGTCCTTATCATAATCCTCTCTGTCCCTAATCGTCGTCTCTGCTCGAACCATGGTTAGATATAAGACAACCGCCCGTATGGGTACGTTTAGTGCTTGCGGCCTGCGTAGAACGGATGAAGAGATGCCCGCTCCCCCCCTCCAGCCTTTTATTCTGAACGAAGAGTCTCGTGTCGTGGAAGTCATTGTTATTTCTAATGATGAAGACATGCCCGCTTCCCCCTCCATCCTTCTACCAATATTCCCTAACCTCCTTGCCCCTACGGGCCTCTCACTATATCACTAGTGCAAAAAAGGGCTTTAAGACCGCCTCATTTAGACTGGACTATCGACTCTCTCGTCTTAAATGTATGACCGGTGATACTTTTGTAAATATAAAGAACTTCTTATACCGAATCATTTTTTCATAGGTCTTAAATATATTATCCAGACCTGTTAAAAAAACAATCGGTCTTAAAAATGTTATTAAAAAATTGAAATATCAATTACTTTATGGAGAAATCTCATACAGCCGGACTTATATTTTCTACACTCCAAAATAATACGGAAAAATTTAAAAATAAAGTTTTAAAGTTTTAAGACCAAACATATATAATAGCTGGTCTTAAAAGTTATTCTTTTAAGACCGGACATAAAATGCTACCGGTACAAAAAGATTAAATAAAAAATTAATTAATTTTAAGACCAGAGTTACATAAAGACCAGTCTTAAAAGTTAACTTTTAAGACCGTGTACTAATTTGTCTGGTCTTAAAAATAAGGCATCAAATATATGTTTCTTCGCGCGGAAGCTTTTGTTACTCTCACTGAAGAACCTCTGTTCATGTTGCGAAACCCTTCCTGTTGCATTACATCTCTTCCTCGCCCACGTACCATTAGCCTTTGTTACTCTCTCATTTGCTCAGGCATTCCTCTCTTACTGTCTCAAAAATGAACGGTGAAAACAATTCCAGTCGTGTTCCTGGAACACCAGTTACTGGTGTGACTGATGTGTGTCAGAACAAACCCTCTTCATCTCACAATGAGCCTCCTAGCCTCCGTGCACGCCGTGGTAGAAGTGGCACATGAATGATGGATGTATCCCTAAGTCGGACTTCTGGGACAAAGCTCAAGATTCAGTTTGATGAAAATTTGCAACCTGTCGGTCCTAATAAAAGCAAATATACTAGTTTTGTCGGCTGTCTAGCATGCAGCAAGGTTAGCATCTTGACAGCTGAGTGGAAAAATGTGGACCTTCAAACAGTAAAGGATCCTATTTGGGATACTATCCGACTTACATACAGCGTCTCTGACTGTCAGAAGTTGAAAGACTTAACATTGTCTTATTGTGCTGATCGGTGGAGGAAGTTTAAGACCTTTCTAGTTAACAAGTATATTTTTGTCGAGGTTCGGCCTGACCATAATCCCTGGGACAAGTACACATTTATTGATGAACAAACTTGGCAAAAATTTGTTCAGCTGCGGACCACTCCTAAAGCTCTGGTGTGTTTATATTTAGTTTTGTTTTCCCTTTTGTTTGCTTATAAACCTGTGCGGATATGTAAATGTTATTGTGTTCATCTAATCCTGTTAGTTAAATGGTTTGGTCTGTGAATAGAAGTATACATTTTCTTCCTTTGTCCTGCATCAGAGGAGCATGTCCTAGTTCTATCCAGCGAGAGTGTGTTCTATTGTGACCAAAGAGTCTCGGGTCATTGGACCCAATGTTATTTCGGATGATGAAGAGATTGCCGCACCCCCCTCCATCCTTCTGGCGACCCTGTCCTTGCTGAGTTCCTCCGTATTCTTGATGGTGAATAGATTGCCAGCCCCCTCCAGCCTTCAAACCATGAAGAGGTTCGTGCTCCCCCTCTCCAACCTGTTGGCCCCAGCGTGCCTACCTCTGACCCCTCTCCTCTTTCCTTTAATAATGCATTGTGACTGCTGCAATAAAGACAGGAATTTGCTGATCTCCGGCGGGAAATTTATGCTGCTCACACCGATATCTCCAAGGCAATGGACGATAATAAGCTTTAGGATGTTCAGTCAGATTCTTGTTTTTGATAATTTTCAGCTTGTTTTTCTTTTGTTTTTTTTCTTGTGTACGTGCATATTCTCCAGTAATGTATGAAGCATTAAGAACTAAGCTTGTGTATTTTTTTTTTTTGGTTGTTCTCCAGCAATTAAAGAAGCTTATTCTCCAATTTTCCTTTATTTTATTCATTCAGTTGCTACTGCACTCGCTAAAGCCGTTAAGACCAGATACTTTATAAGTAACTGGTCTAAAAAGTATTTGACTTTTAGGACCGAATTTTTTTATAAAACTCCGGTCTTAAAATTAAATGAATAATAAAAATTTAGGACTGGAGACTTTTAAACCTCCGGTCTTAAAAATTTAATTATATCTTTAGGACCGAATTTTTTTCCAGGTGATTCTCGAGAGACATAAGCACATTCTCGAGAATCACAAATGCATTCTCGAGAATCCTAAGTGTATTCTCGAGAATGATTGCTTGTGATTCACAAATACTGATTTGAATAATTTCTCTTTTAGTTATTATTACTTTCTGTTTTGAAACCTTTAAATCTATTGTTATCATCAAAACACTTGGGATCTAACAACTTTCTGGTTCCTTAGCTAAACGTTTATAGACCAAGCTGTAAGAGGTGTTTCGGTTATATAACTTTATGATTTTCCTGCTTATCGTTCTGGGTTTTTCATGGGTTTAACGAAATCGATGAAATGTTCTTGTGGGTTTCTCTGTTGTTAATGAATATTGTATTTTGAAGATTATATTTGCACTTTAGACCTACCCAACTGACCAACAAGTGTTTTTAGGTTACTCTTGATGTCTGCAACATCAACGTTCGTGGCCGGAGAAGTAAGACTCAGAAAACACTTTTGAATTTATATGCTATAGGTGAGTCCACAAGACCTTCATGCCATGCATTTAATTTCCTCGTCATGCATTTATTTTGCTTCTTGGATTCACTGTGATCCATTTATGACCAAAAGTGATTCTTTGTTATGCATTTAATGGGTAAGTTTTTCCGTAAAACAAAAAAACAGAAGACATAACCGACATTAAGCATATATTTGCATTTGGAGTTGGCTTATTTTATATGCAAGTTTCAATTTTTTCAGATTATGTATGTTAAATCTTTCCATCTATAGGAATTCTACTATGGATCACAGTTGGATAAATGTTTTACGGACGAGTGTTGAATATCAGAATGGGTTGAGGAAATTTATAGAATTTGCTAAACAAAATGCCCATGATGATGGGGGGAAGTTTTATTGCCCTTGTGTAAAATGTTTGAATGAGAGTCGACTAAGTCCTGAAGGTATACGCACACATTTAATTTGTCACGAATTTTGTAAGACTTATACAGTATGGGTATGGCATGGTGAAAAAGTGCCAAGTGGGAAAAAACATGGGGAAGTGGCCTTTGATGATAATGACACGGATATGGATGATCGCATAGAGGACATTATCTGTCATGTAGGAAAAGAGGCTTTTGAGCAATCACATGCATATGGTAATATGTGCAGTGATGCAGAGACGCCGCTATACCCTGGGTGTAAAAAATACCAATTGTTGAACGCTGTATTGAAATTGGTAAGATTGAAGGCAAGTCATGGATGGAGCGACAAGAGTTTTTCAGAAATGCTTGAGGCTTTTAAGGACATGCTTCCGGATGATAACGTGTTGCCACATCGATACTATGATGCTAAGAAAATACTTTGTCCATTGGGGATGGAGTGCAAAAAGATCCATACATGCCCGCATGATTGCGTATTGTATAGAAAAGAGTTTGAAGAGAAGGACACATGTCTGATATGTGAAACCCCATGGTACAAGTCAGATAAGGGGCCTGCAAAAGTGTTGTGGTATCTTCCAATCATACCAAGGTTCAACCGGTTGTTTGCGAATGAAAATGATGCAAAAAATTTGAGGTGGCATGCAGATGAGAGGATTTCTGATGGACAGCTTCAACATCCGGCCGATTCTTCTCAATGGAAGAAAATCGATCAATTATTTCTGAACTTCGGTGATGAACCTAGGAACCTTAGGCTTGCCCTTAGCACGGATGGCATGAATCCCTATGGAAGCCTTAGCAGCATACATAGCTCATGGCCTGTACTCCTGATTATTTACAACTTATCTCCCATGTTATGCATGAAACGAAAGTATATCATGCTATCTATGTTGATTTTGGGACCAAAACAACCCGAAAATGACATTGATGTTTACCTTGAGCCCTTGATCGAAGACTTGAAGGAGTTGTGGGAAGAAGGTGTCGATGTTTTTGACTCTTTCAAGAAGGAGGTCTTTAACATGAGATCCATGATATTTTGTACTATAAACGACTTCCCAGCATATGGGAACTTGTCAGGGTATAGTGTAAAAGGCCATAAAGCATGTCCGGTTTGTGAAGAAGGCACACCCTACCATCAACTTCAACATGGAAGAAAGACGGTGTATCTTGGACATAGGAGATTTCTTAGATGGGGCCACCCATATCGTCAATTAAAGAAGGTCTTTTTTGGTGGCCAAGAGTATGAAGAAGCTTCGGTGGCATTGACTGGGGAGCAAGTGTATGAAAAGGTTAAAAATATCAGTGTCATCTTCGGTAAGACTGGAAAGAGTAGAAAAGAAACAAATATATGGAAGAAGAGATCTGTATTCTTCGATCTTCCATATTGGCGCAATCTTGATGTGAGACACTGTATTGATGTCATGCATGTGGAGAAAAACGTATGTGATAGTATTGTTGGCACGCTTCTCAACATACAAGGTAGTTCCAAGGATGGTGTGAAGGCAAGATTGGATTTGCAAGCAATGGGAATACGCGAAGACTTACATCCAAGGTCATATGGGAAGCGAACTTATTGTCCCCCAGCTTCTCATGCTTTGTATAAGGATGAGAAACGAAGTTTTTGTGAGTGTTTACATGGCACAAAAGTTCCCTCAGGGTATTCTTCAAATTTTAAGAGGCTTGTCTCGATGAAGGACTTGAAATTAGTAGGCCAAAAGTCTCATGATTGTCATGTCTTGATGCAACAACTACTCCCAGTAGCTATTCGAGGCATCGCCGAATATGATCTTCTGGTCGTTTTAACTAGACTTTGTTTCTTCTTCAATGCAGTTTGTAGTAAAGTTTTCGAGATTGAAAAGTTGGATGAATTGGAGAATGAAGGATATCTTATCTTGTGCCACCTTGAGAAGTTTTTTGTTCCTACATTTTTTGACATCATGGTTCATCTAATTGTTCATCTCGTGAGGGAGATAAAGTTGTGCGGCCTTATCCATTTACGGTGGATGTACCGTATTGAAATATCTATGAAATTCCTAAAAGGGTATGTGAAGAACGCGTACCGGCTAGAAGCATCAATTGTTCATAAATATGTTTCTGAAGAGGCCGTGAAATTCTGTCAAAATTATTTGGCCAAAGTAAGACATATCGGGCTTCCAAAACGTCAGCATGCTGAAGGGGGTAGACGAGGGGCTTCGGTAAAGAGTGTGGATCGTGATGAATTGTCACAAATCCACTTATACATCTTGAATAATGTTGATGAAGTTCAAGCCAGCATATCTGAACATAAAGAAGCTATAAGGAAAGAAAATCATCGAATGACTGAACAAAGGTTGATTAGGGAGCATAATAGAACTTTTGCAAACTGGTTCAAACAAAAGATCGAGGGATCTGAATGTGTTTCTGATACAATGAAATGGTTAGCACGTGGTCCTGAGGTTGATGTCAAAAGTTGGAATTCGTATGTTATCAATGGTTATACATTTTACACGAAGTCCCTAGATGATAGGAGCAATCCGAGCGGTGGTGTTATGTTAGAGGTGAATCTATGCACTTCTCCAGTTCGAAAGACAAGAGGCCTAAATTGGCAGTCATGCCATATTATGGGGTTATTGAATAGATTTGGGAGGTGGACTATGTCAAAATTAGATTTCTCATCTTCAAATGCAAGTGGGTTAATGTCAATAATGGTGTTCAGATCGATCGGCTAGGATTTACTTTAGTCGATGTCAATAGTAGAAGTTTTGGAGATGAACATTTTATTACGGCGGACCATGCGAAACAAGTGTTCTATATCACCGATCAAGAAAATAAAATGTGGTCTGTAGCTCTCCAAGGAAAGAGGGTCATTGATATTGATGAGGAAAGTCATTCAAATTATGGTCTTCCCGAGAGTACTCCTTTTTCAAGGGGTCTACCGGACATGAACGAAGAAGATGAAGCGGATAATGAACCCGACATAAGAAATGATCATCAAGAAGGGATATGGGAGGATATCACTTTATAAAAGAGTCAATTCATAAGATAATATTCATATGCAGAATTCTTTGAAAACTTTAAGGTTTTAACTATATTATATTCCTTATATGTTCTTAAACAATGTCATGCTGACTATGAAGTTTGTTCTTGTTTTATTTTTATGGCAGGATCCGATCCAAAGGGGCATGTTATAAAATAGGATGTTATGTTGTTGGGTGGGAATCAGATGAAGGCATAGTGAATAATATATTGGGCATGTATGTTGATTTACGTCTTGTATTTGTAACTCATTGTGATTGTAAGTAAGTTATCTTATTGTATAAATTAATTTAGTTGTTGTAGTCATAGTATAATCATTAATTAAGAGGCCACATAACTCATGGTGAATAATATTTGTATTCTTTTTCCCAATTCAATTTATTCATAATTGTTCATAGCTAGTAGCTTAAAGTATCGACTTTTATGTGTTTTTTTGGGTGGTGGATTTGTGTAATATATATGATCAGGAAGAACAAAACAGGGAAAAAATTTGGGAAAATTTAGACCGGAAATAAATAAGCCGGTCTTAAATGTTCAACTGTTAAGACCGGATGTATTTATATGTCCGGTCTTAAAGGTCATGTGTACATATTTGATACTAAGCCGGTCTTAAAAGTTGGTCTTTTAAGACCGGTCTATTTATACGTCTGGTCTACAATTTCAATTTTTAAGACCGCATGTATATATCATCCAGTCTTGAAAGTCAATCTTTTAAGACCAGGTATAATTAATCGTTTGGTCTTAGAAGCCGCTATTTGTTAAATCGGATTTATTTTTGTCCGGTCTTAATATTCCGATCTTTTAAGAGCGGTCTAGTTTTTGTTCGGTCTTAAAGGTTGAGTTTTAGGACCGAACACAAAGTATTTCAAATCTATTTAGTACGACTTTTAAGACCTAATGTTTTAAATGTCCGGTCTTAAAAGTGAGACTTTTAATACCACCTAGATCAAGATCTGACGCGGGTCCGGTCTTACGATGCCTCTTTTGTTCGGTCTTAAAAGCCTTTTTCCCACCCGTGTATACTCCCGTCTTGAGTCTATTGAGATTCGTGTCGCCTATCTTAAACAGGAAATGGCTCAACTCTGGCAGGAACTTGAAGCTTATCAAGCTTATGCAAATGCATAGGTTGAGGAAGTTAAAAATTTGTAGTTTCCTTTTTCTTGTTGTACATTTTCTATTTCGTTTTTCTGGTTGTTCTCTTGTTTTTTTTTTTTTTTTGCTCGAAAGTTGTTCTCTTGTTCATATGCTCCACTAATGAAAGAAAGTACATTGCTTTTCTTTTGATCTTCTTATCAACCCATGTTCCCTAAATAATGGTAATAAACTAGTTTTGGAACTAGGGAAGGCAAGTGTATCATATAACCGATAGAGGATAACAAAAATTATGTAAATAAAAAATAAATAATAGACTTTTAGGACCGGATAAAATATAAGAAATCGGTCTTAAAAGTAATTGAATTGAAAAAAAAATAGACTTTTAGGATAGGATAAAGTATAAGAAATCAGTCTTAAAAGTAATTGAATTGAAAAAATAAATAATAGACTTTTAGGATCGGATAAACTATATGAAATCGGTCTTAAAATTTATTTAATTGAAAAAATTAATTATAGACTTTTATGACCGATTCTTTATAAGAAATCGGTCTTAAAAGTTATTTAATTGAAAAAATCAATTACAGACTTTTAGGACCGGATACGTTATAAGAAACTGGTCTTAAAATTACATTTAGGATCAGATATTTATAAAATATGCTCTTAAAAGTATTTACTAATTATATATACCAATTAAATCCCATTCATTCTCACAATCTATTTCGTATCTCTCTGCCCTAACTCCTCATCGCATCCCTGATAATCCTCTCTGACCCCAACTGCTCAAACAATGGTTAGATACAAGATAATCGCTCACAATGGTACTTCTGAAGCTCGTGCCTGTCTTAGATCGTTATACAAGGCACCTCAAGTGAGAGTGTGTTCTATCATGACGGAAGAGTCTCAGGTCGTTGGACCCATTGTTATTTCAAATGATGAAGAGATTGCCGACACCCTCCAGCCTTCAGATCATGAAGAGGTTGCCACTCCTCCTCTCTAGCCTTCTGACAATATTCGCCAACCTCCTGGTCTCAGCGCGCCTACCTCTGACCCCTCCCTTGTTTCCTCTAATGATGAATTGATGCTAATACACATAAGACAGCAACTTGCTGATTTCCAGCGGGAAATTAATGATGCTCTCGTTGATGCCGCCAAGGCATTGGCCGATAATAAGCTTTAGGATTTTTAGTCACATTATTGTTGTTATTAATTTTCATTTTGTTGTTCTTTTTTTTTTTTCTTTTGTACATGCATATTATGCAGTAATGTAAGAAGCATAAAGAACTAAGCTTGTATCTTCTTTTTGTTCATATTCTCCAGTAATGAAAGAAGCTTATTCTCCAGTATCCTTTATTTTCATTCAATTGCTGCTACTCTCGCCAAAGCCAATCCTCTCTTTTTTAGTTCAATTCGTAAAGTAAATGAGGACCTTTAGGACTGGATATTCTATAAGTAATCGGTCTAAAAGAATTTTAGGACCGGATATTTTATAAAACTCTAGTCTTAAACTTAAATGAATGGGTAAAAGTTAAGACCGAATTCTTATAAACCTCTAGTCTTAAAAATTAAATGAATAGAAAACATTAAATGTATACCTTTAGGACCGGATACTTTATAATTAACCAGTCTTAATAAAATCCCAAAACGCTAAAAATATCTTAGTCGGGCGGAAAATTAAATTTCCCTCTCTGAACTTCTCTTGTCGCGCCGAAAGTGATAACTCAAGTTCTGTCTCCAATGTTTGTGTGTTGCTTCGTCGCTGCTTCGTGTTGCTCTCTCGACAAACTAGTGCTGGTCAGCTTATCACTTTCTGGTTCCATAGCTAAACGGCGATACACCAAGATCTAAGAGGTTTTTCGGTTATATAACTTTTTGATTTTTATGCTTATCGTTCTATGTTTTTCATGGGTTGAACGAAATCAATGAAATGTTCTCGTGGGTTCCTCTGTTGTTATTGAATATTGTATTTTCATGATTATGTTTACACTTGAGACCTACCGAACTGACCAACAAGTTTTTTTAGGGTTACTTTTGTTGTCTACAATATCAACGTTCATGGAGAAGAAATCCTCAGTAAAAGCATTTGAATTTATATGGTACAGGTGAGTCCACAAGACCTTCATGGGATGCATTTATTGTACTCGTCATGCATTTATTTTGCTTCTTGGATTCACTGTGATACATTTATGATCAAGAGTGATTCTTCGTGATGCATTTAAGAAATCCGATAGTGTATGTTAAATCCCATATGGGAGGATATCATTTTATAAAAGAGACAATTCATAAGGTAATATTCATATGCAGAATTCTTTGAAAACTTTAAGGTTTTAACTATATTCCTTTTCTTATGTTCTTAAACAATTTCACTGGCTGTGAAGCTTTTGTTCTTGTTTTTATTTTTGTGGCAGGATCCGATCGAAAGGGGCATGTTATAAAAGAGGATGTTACGTTGTTGGGTGGGAATTGAATCTGATGAAGGCATGGTGAATTGGGCATGTATGTTCATTTAGGTGTTGTATTTGTAACTTATCTTATTGTATATATTCATTTAGGTGTTGTACTGTCATAGTATACTCATGGTGAATAATATTTGTATTCATTTCCAATTCAATTTATTCATAATAGATTGTTCATAACTTGTAGCTTAAAGTACTGTCTTTTAGGTGTTGGATTGGGTAGTGGATGTGTGTATGATTAGGAAGAACAGATCAGGGAAAACATCGAGAAAATTTAGACCGGAAATAAATACGCCGGTTTAAAAAGTACTAATTTTAAGATCGGATGTATTTATTTGTCCGGTCTTAAAAGTCGATACTTTTAGACAGGTGTATATATTAGGCCTATCTTAAAAGTCGGTCTTTTAAGATTGGTGTATTTATCCGTCTGGTCTAAAAAGTTCAAATTTTAAGACCGGATGTATTTATTAATCCAGTCTTAAAAGTTAGTTTTTTAAGACCGGTATAATTATTCGTCTGGTCTTAAAAGTCGGTATTTTTAGACCAGCTTGTTTTTTGTCCAGTCTTAAAATGTCGGTCTTTTTAGACCGGCCTATTTATTTGTCTGGTCTTAAAAGTTGAGTTTTAGGACCGAACAAAAAATATATCAGGTGTATATAGTACGACTTTTAAAACCTAATGTTTTTAATGTCCGGTCTAAAATAATTTCTTTAAGACCGGTTCGCATCCGGTCTTAAAAGTTACAGACTTTTAAGACCGTCTGTAACGAGACCGGTCGCGGATCCGGTCTTACGATACCTCTTTCGTCCGGTTTTAAAAGCCTTTTTTGTACCCGTGTTAGGCCGATGTTAACAACATTCTGTAACGTGATTTGGATGAGCTCGATCTTTTGTTCTCATAGGGATCAAGTGGCTTGCTTATGCACTTTTACAGATTCAAAGGTCTAAATTTTAAATCAAAAACGAAGGACCAGAAGATGTAGAAAAATATAATATGGACATATATATAGTATTTAAGCATATAGAGTATGATGTCCAGAACTCATGTGAAAAACAAGAGGAGCAAAGGTACAGAAAACTCACATAAAAGATCAATCAGATCCAATAAAAACTCATATATGACTTGAGAGTACAATCATATGTTTAGCATGAGATATAAGCACATTCAGTATCAAAAATTTGAAACAGATCCATAAATTAATCAGAGAGCAGCAGATCTTATTGGGTTATAGATGCATATCATATATTCACATACGTATATTTGCATGGAGAGAAGTAACAAGAATCAATAATCTTCCTGTCAGGTTCAAGCATAAGCATATACAGTCATGCGCATGGCAGTTAAAAACTCGTTTTATCACTACGATTTTACGTTTTTACGTTTTTTTTTCATTAAAACGATTTTACTAATTTTCCAAACGCTTTTATGTTTTTACGATTTCTTTACGTTTTTACTACGTTACGATTTTACGTTTTACGATTTTTCATTCTCCTTCCGTTTTGAGGTAAAATCTACGTTTTCACCACCATGATCATGCGTTAATATTTATGAGCACAAGAACCTAGAGAAGACTCGCAGGCATGACCAACATTTATTATGCATATCATATCATACTCGCAGGCATGACCAACATTTATTATGACATCAATATGGATTATAGACTCCCTAAAGACGTTTACAATTATATTTGTAAAGATGGACGATTGCCTTAGCTTTTAGTGGTTAATTTAATGAGCAATTTATTTTTATTTTTTTTGGGGTTTTTAAATACATTAAATAACTACACGCTCCATCAATGACACCTGTATGATCCTTATCTAAAATGGTGCTAATTTATATACTTAGTCGTTAAAATAATTTTATTTATAACCATCTTTATTTTTTAGGTTTAAAGATTTTTTTATATTTAAAGTTTTATTAAAAAAATATCAATACTGTTAGTACATCTCTTTCTGTTTTTTTGGTCAACCTTAGTACGTCTCTTTCACCGACAACAAAAACAACCAAAATTAGATTAAAGATTTTTTTTTTTTTTGATGGAAAAATTAGATTAAAGATTCAACAATGCCAACAAAAACAAGGAGACGTGTCATCCCCGTCCCATTATTCAAAGGTGATTAATACTCACTGATGATATCACTAATGATGTCATATTTCGTTGGCAGATACGATAGCAAAGAGTCGTTAATATTTTTCTCAGATATATTTACCTTCAAGTCCTTAATCACAATTTTGAATTTCCCCTTCTCAGTTCTTACAAAAACCCTCGTCACGCATCATCACAGTGCAAGTGGAAGCTCCTCTGAATTCGGAGATATGGCCGAAGTCGGTAGGATGAAGCTGGGTTCACAAGGCTTGGAGCTATCAGCCCAGGGACTCGGGTGCATGGGCATGTCCGCTTTTTATGGGCCTCCGAAACCCGAACCCGACATGATCGCCCTAATCCATCATGCCGTCGAAAGCGGCGTCACATTTCTCGACACCTCCGATTTCTACGGCCCCCACGACAACGAAGTCCTTCTCGGAAAAGTACGACCGATGCGAATTCCTTTTCCTTTTGCTGATTCTTCATGTTTGCTTGCTTCGATTTCATGCCGGATTAACTGATTGACTGATCGCATTTATGTATATGACTTTCGTTTGGATTATTGTGATAGGCTTTGAAAGGAGGCGTGAGGGAGAAGGTTGAATTGGCGACGAAATTCGGAGGCATCATGGGTGGCGACGGCAAGGTGGAGATCCGTGGCGATCCAGAGTACGTGAGAAGTGCTTGTGAGGGGAGCTTGAAGAGATTGGAGATGGATTGTATTGATCTCTATTATGTTCATCGCATTGATACTCGCGTCCCTATTGAACTCACGGTTGGCTTTTCTTCGCTTTCCCTCGATCTTCTTCTCTATAGTCTTGGGTTTCTTCTGAACTGAAATCCAATCCATATGGTTTATTATTCTGGCTCTTAACTTCTTATACCCCAAATTTAACCAAAATAATCTTAAAGTTCACTGAAATATCTCTTTTTTTTTTAGGGAAAATATCAGTGAGGTCTAGAGAATAGAAAAAAAATCAAAAAAGTCGCAACCCCAAATAGCCAATTCAAAAAGTCACTAAGGTTTTTTTATTTATTATGGAATTTTAATATAAAAAAAGTCTCAGTTGTAAAAATGACTTTTCATATTGTTAAAATGGTTTTTCCATATATTAAAATTTCCATATGAAAATATTATTGTCAAAATAACTTTTCATGTTATCAAAATAGCTTTTCATATTGACAAAAATTTTCTAGGTTTTTAAAATTCTACACACCAGAGGAAAAACTTGAAATTTTTTTGTTTCATAGGAAAATTTTAACAATATGAAAAGTCGTTTTAACAATGAGGCTTTTTTTATATTGAAATTCCGTAATTAATATCAACAGAGACTTTTTTTTATAGGGGATTTGGGGTTGAGACATTTTTGATATTTTTTCCTTCTTTAGGACCTCATTAATATTTTCCTTTTTTTTAACCTGATGAAATATCCGTTTTTTTTTTTTTACCTGAGTAGAAATATCTCTGTTTGACACTCTGGTTTTATAGTTGAAATATTCTTTCAAGGAATCTTCCTGTGTTATCCATGTGCGTGTGTGTGTATAGGGGTGTGTATGTGGACACGTGTGTGTGTGTTTATTCACATGCATTTATCAGGTATATCATATTTGTAAACTCATAAGTTGACTTTTCGAGTTTACCGTTTTTACGTTTTTATCTTATTAAATTGAGTCAAGTCTTTAGTAAACTCGTATCAGCTATAAACTTAGTTAAATTTATGAGTTTACACACCAAATTTACCGTTTTTACATTTCTAGCTTACAAAATTATTATTTTTTTCAATTTTGTCATCCTCAACTACTTTATATATGAATTTAAAAAAAATTATTAAATAGAATAAATTATGAATGTTGATATATTTATTTTCAATTATTTGGATTTAAAATATATTTAAATCAAATTGTTGTCATTTTTTACATTTAAATTATTTAATTATACACTCTTAATACATATTTAATGATAAAAGTAAACTCTTACAAGCTTATGATTCGAATTCACGATACGAGTTTACGTCATTATCACGAGCTTATTTAAACTTGTGAGTTTGACAACTTTGCTTGTATATGAGTATTTGTGTGCACATAACTAAATATAGCAGGAGTGTTCAACCAGATATCAAGACAGGGGATGCATACTGATTCACCAAATATAATAGGAAAAATTAATTTGCAAGTTGTTTATCTCAATTTTAAATCAAACCTCTGTAGTTTATTTTAAATTAAATTAGGCCCTTAGAGTTTAATATATTATTGGCATTAGTGTAAAAACCGCTGATTTTGATTTATAAAATTTCATGAATTTAATTTTTTTTTTCATTTCATTTTAACACATTAACATTCGCATGTCTGGAAATAAAATTTTATAAAATTTATAAATTAGAATTATTGGATAAAATAATATAGGCTGAATTTAAGTAAAATAGACTATAACAATCTGCTTCAAAATTGAAGTAAATTATAAGGGGAAAATAGTAGTGAGGTCACAATGGTATGGAAGTAATTATGAAAAAGTCTCATACCAAATTCTCCTCACAAAAAAGTCCCTACGTCAAAATAGCTTTATTAGTTGTTAAAATGTCTTATAAAAATCTCGTTGTGAAAATGACTTTTAATATTGTCAAAATGGCTTTCCATGTTGTCAAAAATTCTCTTAATTTTTTATACGTGTAGAATTTTGAGAAATTTTTTTGCAACATGAAAAGTCATTTTGATAACATTAGAAGTCATTTTCACAACGAGATTTTCATAAAGACATTTTAACGACTAATAAAGTCATTTTAATAACATGAAAAACTATTTTGATGTAGGGACTTTTTGTTGAGGGGAATTCAATAGCTTATTCACAACTAATCACAAAAGGAAATAACATCATGTTGTGTAAAGCTAGCTGAAAGCTTTACACAACATGATTTTCGGCAGGTTTGTGTTAATGCATGCCATTGCAAATATAAATTGTGAACTATAGTTGCATTTATTATGTTAACATAGCCTTGATCCAACAACAACAAGAAGCTTTATCTCATTCGATGATATCATCTATATAGATCGCACGCCACCATTTTAGCCAAAAAGTCTTGCTCATTAACTTCATTGAGTGTTCTTTATGGTCTTTCTTGACCCTTTTTAAAGAGATTTCATACTGTCTAATCTACCTTAAACTACCCTTGATTGCAATGGTAAATTATTTCATGACCCTTGAATGTAAGAGTGAATCATTGGTAGTTAAATTCAAGGCCCTTTTTATGATATGCATCCTTCTTAATATTATTTCATGAACCTTGTTCAATATATTGATATAATCTTATAACTGCATGTATTTTACTTTATTGCAGTATCTGCCTAGATTCCAGCCAGAAAACCTGGATCACAATAAGACTATATTTGAGAGGATTGATGAAATGGCTACAAGAAAGGGGTGCACTCCATCCCAGCTAGCATTGGCCTGGGTTCACCACCAAGGAAAGGACGTGTGCCCCATACCCGGAACCACGAAAATCGACAACTTCAATGAAAACATCGGTGCCTTGTCGGTGAGGCTAAACCTGGAAGAAATGGCGGAGCTGGAGTCTTTTGCTTCTGATTCTGTCAAGGGTGATAGATATGCAAGTGAAATAGCTACATGGAAGACCTCTGACACACCCCCACTTTCTTCTTGGAAAGCTGCTTAAAGAAGGTCATACTATGCACATTATTGTTACTTCTGTGCTGCGTGTAAACTTAAGAACAAAAGGCATGCCTTGCCTTTGAGAGGATCTTTAATATAAATACTTAAGTTGCTAATATATATATTAAAGTTGTAAATAAAGTCGACAGGAGTTCTGGCGATCTTATATAGTTTTTGAATTTCTCGAGATAAAATCGTTATTATAGATAGTATCCATGTTAACAACAGAAGAATTTATATTGACAACATTTGTTTGAGAAGTTCAAAAAAAAAAAAAATAAGACCGTCAGAACTCCAATTGACCTTATTTACAAATTTAGTATCTATATTAACAACTTAAATATCTATATCAAAGACTTATATGCTTGAGAAATTCAATATATATATATATATATATATATATATATATATATATATATATATATATATATATATATATATATATATATAAGACCATCGGAACTCCGGTCGACCTTATTTACAATTTTAGTATCTATATTAATAACTCTAGTATTTATATTGATGACTTTTGCTTGAGAAAGTCAAAAACAAGATATGAGACTGCCGTAGCGTTACTGAACCTTATTTTATAACTTTAGTATCTATAGTAACAACTCGAGTATCTATATTAACGGTTTTTGTTTGAAAAAAAATATATTAGGACACCATAGAGGGAACTGATTACATGTATGTTTGCATATATCACAATCCTCATATAAAACATTTCAAATTAATCATCACTATATCAATATCTATTTTCATCACAACATGTAATATACAATAATGCAATATGAAACCACCCTTATATCACCATCTATCCTTATGTCGCTGACTGCAACCATAGGCTAACACAGTCCAACCGAAAACCAATCCATTCGACTGGATTATCCCAAGCTCACCAATTTTTAAGATATACCTGGTCAAAGGTATAGAATTTAAGTTTGGACTATAACTCTCCTCCTTAAAGAGCACAACTAAGGAGGTGTCACCTTGTCCCACAGCTCTAATGCAATCCTAGCCAAAGGAAGGCATGGAAGAAGGGGCCCTGACAACTACCTGCATGCAATGTGCACTGAGTCATGGCACAAGACATAGTAAGAGATTTCATCATCCGAAGTTCCTCCTTACTCCAACCCATCACAAATCCAACTTCCATGACATATTATTTCAAATGTGATTAAAACAAGGTACAGTAAAATCATGCTTTCATTTGTATTAAATATAAATTGCAATATATATACATATACAAATAATTCAGTCCATAAATTTTCAATAAAAGGTAGTTATTCACAATCATACATAATTCACATGCATATGGAAGAAAATTCAGAATTACCTATTACTCTCTAACATACAAGTAATCACACAAGTGCTACTCCTAAACTCTTAATTAGAGTCTCTAAATCAGGCCATATACACTAGTGCAAAAAATGGCTTTAAGACCGCCTCATTTGGACCAGATCATCGACGCACCGGTCTTAAAGGTATGACCGGTGTCAGTTTTGTAAATATAAAGAACTTCTTATACGAAAAAGGCTTTTAAGACCGCCTCATTTAGACCGGACTATCGATGGCCCGGTCTTAAAGGTATGACTGGTGGCAGTTTTGTAAATATAAAGAACTTCTTATACCGAATCATTTTTTCATAGGTCTTATCCAGACCTGTTAAAAAAATTGAAATATCAATTACTTTATGGAGAAATCTCATACAGCCAGACTTATATTTTCTACACTCCAAAATAATACAGAAAAATTTAAATATAAAGGTATTAAATTTTCAAGACCGAACATATATAAGAGCTGGTCTTAAAGACTGGACTTAAAATACGACCGGTGTTAAAGTTTAAATAAAAAATTAATTAATTTTAAGACCGGAGTTACAGAAAGACCGGTCTTAAAAGTTAGACTTTTAGGACCGGACATAAAATCAGGCCGGTACTAAAGTTTAAATAAAAAATTAATTAATTTTAAGACCGGAGTTATAGAAAGACCGATCTTAAAGGTTAACTTTTAAGACCGTGTATATTAATTTGTCCAGTCTTAAAAATGAGGCGCCAAATATATGTTTCTTCGCGCGGAAGCTTTTGTCACTCTCACTGAAGAACCCCTGTTCACGTTGCGAAACCCTTCCTGTTGCATTACCTCTCTTCCTCGCCCACGTACCATTAGCCTCTGTTACTCCCTCATTTGCTTAGGCATTCCTCTCTTACTGTCTTGAAAATGGACGGTGAAAACGATTCTAGTCGTGTTCTTGGAACGCCAGGTACTGGTGTGACTGATGTGGGTCAGAACGAACCCTCTTCATCTCACAATGAGCCTCCTCAGCGCCATGCACGCCGTGGTAGAAGCGGCACACGAATGATGGATGTATCCCTTAGTCGGAATTCTGGGACGAAGCTCGAGATTCAGTTTGATGAAAATTTGCCACCCGTCAGTCCTAATAAAAGCACATATACTAGTTTTGTCGGCTGTCTAGTACGCAACAAGGTTAGCATCTTGACAATGAGTGGAAAATGTGGACCAAAGCACAAGAAAGGATCCTATTTGGGACACTATCCAACTTACATACACCGTCCCCTAACTCGAGAAGTTGAAAGACTCAACATTGTCTTATTGTGCTGATCGGTGGAGGAATTTTAAGACCTTTCTGCTAACACGTATATTTTTGCCGAGGTTCTTCCTGACCATAAACCCTGGGACAAGTACAAATTTATTGATGAACAAACTTCGCAACAATTTGTTCAATTGCGGACCACTCCTGAAGCTCTGGTGAGTTTATATTTAGTTTTGTTTGCCCTTTTGTTTGCTTATTAACCTGTGCGGATATGTGAATGTTATTGTGTTCATCTAATCTCGTTAGTTAAATGGTTTGGTGTGTGAATAGAAGTATACATTTCCGCCTTTGTCCCGCATCGAGGAGCATGTCCTAGTTCCATGCAAGTCGATATGTAAAGCTGTGTAATGGTTAGACGTTCTTTGTTAGTTAGTTAGTGTGTTAACTGTGTAATGGTTTCGGTACAAGTAGTTAGTTAGTTATTCTAATATGTGTAGGAACCAGTTATGATGAATGAATGAATTGACTGAGTTGGCAGCAATTCTGCAACTCCCTTTCCTTTGTTTCTCTCAATTTCTTCTACAATGCTACATCTTCCTTAAATAAAATATTGAAACTTGATGAAGTAAATTTGACTAATGTTTGACGTTCATATCAAGCAGAAGTTCTCTAATTTTTGTTAGTGACATGCCTAGAATTCATAATTGAATTGATTTGAAAAAAATAAATGACTTTTAGGACCGGATACAATATAAAATGTCAGTCTTAAAAGTAATTGAATTGATTTGAAAAAAATAAATGACTTTTAGGACCAGATATTTATATAAATACGCTCTTAAAGTAGAAACACTAAATTCATTTGTACCAATTGACTTTATCATCACCAGATGCGTATCTCTCCTGCTCTCTGTCCTTATTAACTCCTCACACGAACTCTCTGTCCTTATTAACTCCTCACTACCTCGTAACTCCTCACTACCTAGCTCTCTGCCCCAACTGCTCAAAGTCTGAAACCATGGTTAGATACAAGAGAACTGCTCGTAGGGGTACTCTTACACCTGAAGCTCGTGCCATGGTTAGATCGTTATACGGTGCGCCTCTTCCAGCGAGAGTGTGTCCTATTGTCTCCAAAGGGTCTCAGGTCGTTGGACCCATTATTATTTCGGATTATGAAGAGATTGCTAGGCCCCTCCAGCCTTCAGACCATGCAGAGGTTCGTGCTCCCCTACTCCAACCTGTTGGCCCCAGCACGCCTACCTCTGACCCCTCTCTGCTTTCCTCTAATGATGCATTTATTTTGAGGCTAGAGCAACTAAGACAGGAACTTACTGATATCCGGTGGGAAATTAATGCTCTTCACGCCGATATCACCAAGCATGTTCAGTCAGATTCTTGTGGATGATAATTTTCAGCTTTTTTTTCCTTGTTTTTTCTTGTGTACGTGCATTCTCCAGTAATGTAAGACCACATTAAGAACATAAGCTTCTGTATTTTTTTTGGTTGTTCTCCAGTAATTAATTAAAGAAGCTTATTCTCCAATTTTCCTTTATTTTTTGTCCAAAAAAAAATTCCTTTATTTTATTCATTCACCAAGGCCGTTAAGACCGGACATTTTATAAGTAACGGGTCTAAAAAGTATTTGAATTTTAGGATCGGATGTTTTATAAAACGTCGGTCTTAAACTTAAATGACTAATAAAACTTTTGGACCGGATACTCTTAGAACTCCGGTCTTAAAAAGTTAGTTATATCTTTAGGACCAGACATTTAATAATTAACCGGTATTAATAAAATCCAAAAAGCCACATAAGGTGTCGATGTCGCACGAAAAATTAAATTTCCCTCGCTGAATATCTCTTGTCGCGCCGAAAGTGATTACTCAGGTTCCGACTCCGGTGTTTGTGTGTTGCTTCGTCGCTGCTTCGCGTACCTCTCTCGACAATCACTCTCTGGTTCCTAAGCTAAACATCTATAGACGAAGCTGTAAGAGGTGTTTCGGTTATATAACTTTATTATTTTACAGCTTATTGTTCTGGGTTTTTCAAGGGTTTAACGAAATCGATGAAATGTTCTTGTGGGTATTCTCTGTTGTTAATGAATATTGTTTTTTGAAGATTATATTTGCACTTTAGACCTACCCAATTGACCAATAAGTGTTTTTAGGTTGCTATTGTTGTCTTGTCTGCAACATCAACGTTCGTGGCCGGAGAAGTAAGACTCAGCAAACACATTTGAATTTATATGCTACAGGTGAGTCTACAAGACCTTCATCCGTCCCATGCATTTAATTTCCTCGTCATGCATTTATTTTGGTTCTTGGATTCACTGTGATGCATTTATGACCAAAAGTGATTCTTTGTTATGCATTTAATGGGCAAGTTCCTCCGTAAAAGTGATTATTTGAGCATATACATTTGGAGTTGGCTTATTTTATATGCAAGTTTCAATTTTTTCAAATTATGTATGATCAATGATTTCCGTCTATATATAGGTATTCTACTATGGACCACAGTTGGATAAATACTTTACGAACGAGTGTTGAATATCAGAATGGGGTGAGGGAATTTATAGAATTTGCTAAACAAAATACCCATGATGATCGGGGAAGTTTTATTGCCCTTGTGTAAAATGTTTGAATGATAGTCGATTAAGTCCTGAAGTTATACACACACATTTAATTTGTCACGGATTTTGTATGACTTATACAGTATGGGTATGGCATGGTGAAAAAGTGCCAAGTGGGTCTCAACATGGGGAAGTGGCCTTTGATGATAATGACACGGATATGGATGATCCCATAGAGGACATTATCCGTGATGTAGGAGAAGAGGCTTTTGAGCGATCACATGCATATGGTAATATGTGCAGTGATGCAGAGACGCCGTTATACCCTGGGTGTAAAAAATACCAATTGTTGAACGCTGTATTGAAATTGGTAAGCTTGAAGGCACGTCATGGATGGAGCGACAAGAGTTTTTCAGAATTGCTTGAGGCTTTTAAGGACATGCTTCCGGATGATAACGTGTTGCCGCATCGCTACTATGATGCTAAGAAAATACTTTGTCCACTGGGGATGGAGTACAAAAAGATCCATGCATGCCCGAATGATTGCGTACTGTATAGAAAAGAGTTTCAAGAGAAGCAGAGTTGTCCGATATGTGAAACCCCACGGTACAAGTCAGATAAGGGCCTGCAAAAGTGTTGTGGTATCTTCCAATCATACCAAGGTTCAAGCGGTTGTTTGCGAATGAAAATGATGCAAAAAATCTGAGGTGGCATGCAGATGAGAGGATTTCGGATGGACAGCTTCGACATCCGTCCGATTCTTCTCAATGGAAGAAAATCGATCAATTATTCCCGAACTTCGGCGAAGAACCTAGGAACCTCAGGCTTGCCCTTAGCACGGATGCCATGAATCCCTGTGGAAGCCTTAGCAGCATACATAGTTCATGGCATGTACTCCTAATTATTTACAACTTATCTCCTATGTTATGCATGAAACGAAAGTACATCATGCTGTCTATGTTGATTTCGGGACCAAAACAACCCGGAAATGACATAGATGTTTACCTTGAGCCCTTGATCAAAGACTTGAAGGAGTTATGGGAAGAAGGTGTCGATGTTTTTGACTCTTTCAAGAAGGAGGTCTTTAAAATGAGATCCATGATATTCTGTACTATAAACGACTTCCCAGCATATGGGAACTTGTCAGGGTATAGTGTAAAAGGCCATAAAGCATGTCCGGTTTGTGAAGAAGGCACACGCTACCATCAACTTCAACATGGAAGAAAGACGGTGTATCTTGGACATAGGAGATTTCTTAGATGGGGCCACCCATATCGTCGATTAAAGAAGGCCTTTTTTGGTGGCCAAGAGTATGACGAAGCTTCGGTGGCATTGACTGGGGAGCAAGTGTATGAAAAGGTTAAAAATATCAGTGTCATCTTCGGTAAGACTGGAAAGAGTAGAAAAGAAACAAATATAAGGAAGAAGAGATCTGTGTTCTTCGATCTTCCATATTGGCGCAATCTTGATGTGAGACACTATATTGATGTCATGCATGTGGAGAACAACGTATGTGATAGTATTGTTGGCACACTTCTCAACATACAATGTAGTTTGAAGATGGTGTGAAAGCAAGATTGGATTTGCAAGCAATGGGAATACACGAAGACTTATATCCAAGGCCATATGGGAAGAGAACTTATTGTCCCCCGGCTTCTCATACTTTGTCTAAGGATGAGAAACGAAGCTTTTGTGAGTGTTTACATGGCACAAAAGTTTCCTCGGGGTATTCTTCAAATTTTAAGAGGCTTGTCTCGATGAAGGAATTGAAATTAGTAGGCCAAAAGTCTCATGATTGTCATGTCTTGATGCAACAGCTACTCCCAGTAGCTATTCGAGGCATCGCCGAATATGATCTTCGGGTCATTTTGACTAGACTTTGTTTCTTCTTCAATGCGGTTTGTAGTAAAACTTTCGAGATTGAAAAGTTGGATGAATTGGAGAATGAAGGATATCTTATCTTGTGCCACCTTGAAAAGCTTTTTGTTCCTTCATTTTTTGACATCATGGTTCATCTAATTGTTCATCTAGTGAGGGAGATAAGGTTGTGCGGCCCTATCCATTTACGGTGGATATACCCTATTGAAAGATCTATGAAATTCCTAAAAGGGTATGTGAAGAACGCATACCGCCCAGAAGCATCAATTGTTTAGAAATATGTTTCTGAAGAGGCCATGGAATTCTGTCAAAATTATTTGGCCAAAGTAAGACATATTGGGCTTCCAAAAATGCTGAAGGGGGTAGACGAGGGGCTTCGGTAAAGAGTGTGGATCGTGATGAATTCTCACAAGTCCACTTATACATCTTGAATAATGTTGATGAAGTTCAAGCCAGCATATCTGCACATAAAGAAGCTGTAAGGAAAGAAAACCATCGAATGACCGAACAAAGGTTGATTAGGGAGCATAACAAAACTTTTGCAAACTGGTTCAAACAAAAGGTCGAGGGATCTGAATGTGTTTCTGATACAATAAAATGGTTAGCACGTGGTCCTGAGGTTGATGTCATAAGTTGGAATTCGTATGTGATCAATGGTTATACATTTGACATGAAGTCCCTAGATGATAGGAGCACAATCCAGAACAGTGGTGTTATGTTAGAGGCTGAATCTATGCACTTCTCCAATTCGAAAGATAAGAGGCCTAAATTGGCAGTCATGCCATATTATGGGGTTATTGAAGAGATTTGGGAGGTGGACTATGTCAAAGTTAGATTTCCCATCTTCAAATGCAAGTGGGTTAATGTCAATAATGGTTTTCAGATCGATCGGCTAGGATTCACTTTAGTCGATGTCAATAGTAGAAGTTTTGGAGATGAACCTTTTATTATGGCAGACCATGCGAAACAAGTGTTTTATATCACCGATCAAGAAAATAAAATGTGGTCTGTAGCTCTCCAACGAAAGAGGCACAGGTGGAAAAATGGCTTTTAAGACCGGACAAAACAGGTATATTAGGACCGGACCCGTGACCAGTCTTGTTCCAGGCGGTATTAAAAGTTTCCCTTTAAGACCGGACTTGTAAACAGTCTTAAAGAGTTTCTTTTAGACTGGACATTTTACACCTTCGGTCTTAAAAGTCGTTCTAAATAAATCTGAAATATTTTTGGTTCGGTCCTAAAACTCAAACTTTAAGACCGGACATAAACTCGACCGCTCTTAAAAGATCCAAATATTAAGACCGGACAAATATCAATCCGGTCCAAAAGATAGCGGACTCTAAGACCAGAGGACTAATTACCCGGTCTTAAAAGACTGACTTTAAGACCGGATGTTATAAATGGACCGGTCTTAAAAGACCAACTTTTAAGACCGGCTTAATATCTTTAAGAGCAGTCATAGAAGTACATCCGGTCTTAACATTTGAACATTTAAGACCGTCTTTTTAATTTGCGGTCTAAATTTTCCCAAATTTTTTCCCTGTTCTGTTCTTCCTGATCATATATATACACAAATCCACCATCCAAAACAGTATGAACATGAATAAATTGAATTGGAAAAAAGAATATAAATATTATCCACCATGAGTTATGTGGCCTCTTAAGTCTACAACATCTAAAGTAATTTATACAATAAGCTAAGATATAACTAATTACAATCACAATGAGTTACAATACATGCAGCACGTAAATCAACATACATGTAATCCAATATATTATTCACCATGCCTTCGTCTGATTCCCACCCAACAACGAACATGCATCCTCTTTTATAACATGCCCCTTTGAATCGGATCCTACCACAAAAACAAAACAAGAACAAATTCATAGTCAATGATGACATTGTTTAATTAAGAACATAGAAGGAATATAATATAGTTAAAACCTTAAGGTTTTCTAAGAATTCTGCATATGAATATTACCTTATGAATTGACTCTTTTATAAAGTGATATCCTCCCATATCCCTTCTTGATGATCATTTCTTATGCCGGGTTCATTATCCGCTTCATCTTCTTCGTTCATGTCCGGTAGACCCCTTGAAAAAGGTTCATCTCCAAAACTTCTACTATTGACATCGACTAAAGTGAATCCTAGCCGATCGATCTGAACACCATTAATGACATTAACCCACTTGCATTTGAAGATGGGAAATCTAACTTTGACATAGTCCACCTCCCAAATCTCTTCAATGACCCCATAATATGGCATGACTGCCAATTTAGGCCTCTTGTCTTTCGAACTCGGAGAAGTGCATAGATTCAGCCTCTAACATAACACCACCGTTCGACTGTGCTCATATCATCTAGGGACTTCGTGTAAAATGTATAACCATTGATCACATACGAATTCCAACTTATGACATCAACCTCAGGACCACGTGCTAACCATTTCATTGTATCAGAAACACATTCAGATCCCTCGACCTTTTGTTTGAACCAGTTTGCAAAAGTTCTGTTATGTTCCCTAATCAACCTTTGTTCGGTCATTCGATGGTTCTCTTTCCTTACAGCTTCTTTATGTGCAGATATGCTGGCTTGAACTTCATCAACATTATTCAAGATGTATAAGTGGACTTGTGACAATTCATCACGATCCACACTCTTTACCGAAGCCCCTCGTCTACCCCCTTCAGCCAGCTGACGTTTTGGAAGCCCAATATGTCTTACTTTGGCCAAATAATTTTGACAAAATTCCATGGCCTCTTCAGAAACATATTTCTGAACAATTGATGCTTCTGGCCGGTACGCGTTCTTCACGTACCCTTTTAGGAATTTCATAGATCTTTGAATAGGGTACATCCACCGTAAATGGATAGGGCCGCACAACCTTATCTCCCTCACTAGATGAACAATCAGATGAACCATGATGTCAAAAAATGTAGGAACAAATAGCTTCTGAAGCTGGCACAAGATAAGATATCCTTCATTCTCCAATTCATCCAACTTTTCAATCTCGAAGACTGTACTACAAACCGCATTGAAGAAGAAACAAAGTATAGTCAAAACTACCCGAAGATCATATTCGGCGATGCCTCGAATAGCTACGGGAGTAGCTGTTGCATCAAGACATGACAATCATGAGACTTTTGGCCTACTAATTTCAAGTCCTTCATCGAGACAAGCCTCTTAAAATTTGAAGAATACCCCGAGGAAACTTTTGTGCCATGTAAACACTCACAAAAGCTTTGTTTCTCATCCTTAGACAAAGTATGAGAAGCCGGGGGACAATAAGTTCTCTTCCCATATGGCCTCGGATTCAAGTCTTCGCGTACTCCCATTGCTTGCAAATCCAATCTTGCCTTCACACCATCCTTCGAACTGCCTTGTATGTTGAGAAGCGTGCCAACAATACTATCACATACGTTCTTCTCCACATGCATGACATCAATACAGTGTCTCACATCAAGATTGCGCCAATATGGAAGATCGAAGAACACAGATCTCTTCTTCCTTATATTTGTTTCTTTTCTACTCTTTCCAGTCTTACCGAAGATGACACTGATATTTTTAACCTTTTCATACACTTGCTCCCAGCTGGGAAGTCGTTTATAGTACAGAATATCATGGATCTCATTTTAAAGACCTCCTTCTTGAAAGAGTCAAAAACATCGACACCTTCTTCCCACAACTCCTTCAAGTCTTCGATCAAGGGCTCAAGGTAAACATCTATGTCATTTCCGGGTTGTTTTGGTCCCGAAATCAACATAGAGACAGCATGATGTACTTTCGTTTCATGCATAACATAGGAGATAAGTTGTAAACAATCAGGAGTACAGGCCATGAACTATGTATGCTGCTAAGGCTTCCATAGGGATTCATGCCATCCGTGCTAAGGGAAAGCCTGAGGTTCCTAGGTTCTTCGCCGAAGTTTGGAAATAATTGATCGATCTTCTTCCATTGAGAAGAATCGGCCGGATGTCGAAGCCTGTCCATCCGAAATCCTCTCATCTCGCATGCCACGTCAGATTCTTTGCATCATTTTCATTCGCAAACAACCGCTTGAACCTTGGAATGATTGGAAGATACCACAACACTTTTGCAGGCCCCTTATCTAACTTGTACCGTGGGGTTTCACATATCAGACAACTCGCTTCTCTTCAAACTCTTTTCTATACAATACGCAATCATTCGGGCATGCATGGATCTTTTTGTACTCCATCCCCAGTGGACAAAGTATTTTCTTAGCATCATAGTAGCGATGCGGCAACACATTATCATCCGGAAGCATGTCCTTCAAAGCCTCAAGCAATTCTGAAAAACTCTTGTCGCTCCATCCATGACGTGCCTTCAAGCTTACCAATTTCAATACAGCGTTCAACAATTGGTATTTTTACACCCACGGTATAGCGGTGTCTCGCATCACCGCACATATTACCATATGCATGTGATCGCTCAAAAGCCTCTTTTCCTACATCACGGATAATGTCCTCTATGCAATCATCCATATCCGTGTCATTATCATCAAAGGCCACTTCCCATGTTTTTTCCCACTTGGCACTTTTTCACCATGCCATACCCATCTGTGTAAGTCTTACAAAATCCTTGACAAATTAAATGTGTGCGTATAACTTCAGGACTTAGTCGACTCTCATTCAAACATTTTACACAAGGGCAATAAAACTTCCCCCCATCATCATGGGCATTTTGTTTAGCAAATTCTATAAATTCCCTCACCCCATTCTGATATTCAACACTCGTTCGTAAAGCATTTATCCAACTGTGGTCCATAGTAGAATTCCTATATATAGACGGAAAATCATTGATCATACATAATCCAAAAAAATTGAAACTTGCATAAAAAATAAGCCAACATCCAAATGCAAATATACGCTCAAAGAATCACTTTTACAGAGGAACAAACTTGCCCATTAAATGCATAACAAATAATCACTTTTGGTCATAAATGCATCACAATGAATCCAAGAACCCAAATAAATGCAAGACGAAGAAATTAAATGCATGGGATGAAGGTCTTGTGGACTCACCTGTAGCATATAAATTCAAATGCGTTTGCTGATGAGTCTTACTTCTCCGGCCACGAACGTTGATGTTGCAGACAAGACAGCAAGAGTAACCTAAAAACACTTGTTGGTCAGTTCGGTAGGTCTAAGTGCAAATATAATCTACGAAAAAAATATTCATTAACAACATATAATACCCACAAGAACATTTCATCGATTTCGTTAAACCCATGAAAAACCCATAACGATAAGCTGGAAAATAATAAAGTTATATAACCGAAACACCTCTTACAGCTTCTTTTATACACGTTTAGCTAAGGAACCAGAGAGTGATTGTCGAGAGAGGTACACGAAGCAGCGACGAAGCAACCCACAAACACCGGAGTCGGAACCTGAGTAATCACTTTAGGCACGACAAGAGATATTCAAAGTGGGAAATTTAATTTTTCGCACGACATCGACACCTTATTTAGCTTTTTGGATTTTATTAAAACCGCTTAATTATTAAATGTCCGGTCCTAAAGTTATAACTAACTTTTTAAGACCGGAGTTCTAAGAGTATCCGGTCCTAAAGTTTTATTAGTCATTTAAGTTTAAGACCGGAGTTTTATAAAACATCCGGTCCTAAAATTCAAATTCTTTTAGACCGTTACTTATAAAATGTCCGGTCTTAACGGCCTTGGTGAATGAATAAAATAAAGGTAATTTTTTTGGACAAAAATAAAGGAAAATTATCATCCACAAGATACAACTAAAAAGAAAAATCTTGAAGAACAGTCAAAAAAATATCAAAGGGTTATGTTCTTAATATGGTCTTACATTCTTGGAGAATGTACGTACATAAGAAAAAAAACAAAAGAAAAAAAAACTGAAAATTATCATCCACAAGAATCGATCAACATGCTTGGCGATATCGGCGTGAAGAGCTTTAATTTCCATGGGATATCGGCAAGTTCCTGTCTTAGTTGCTCCAGCCTCAATATGAATATCTCATTAGAGGAAAGCGGAGAGGGGTCAGAGGTAGGCGCGCCGGGGCCAACAGGTTGGAGTGGGGAGCACGAACCTCTGCATGGTCCGAAGGCCTGGAGGGGTGGCAATCTCGGGACGGGGGTCGGCAGAAGGATCGAGGGGGGGTGCGGAAATCTCTTCATCATCGGAAATAACAATGGGTCCAACGACCCGAGACCCTTCGGCCACAATAGGACGCACTCTCGCTGGAGGAGGCGCACCGTATAACGATCTAACCATGTCACGAGCTTGAGGTGTAAGAGTACCCCTACGAGCAGTTTGCTTGTATCTAACCATTGTTTGAGGCTTTGAGCGGTTGGGGCACGAGCTAGGTAGTGAGGAGTTACGAGGTAGTGAGGAGTTAATAAGGACAGAGAGTTCGTGTGAGGAGTCAATAAGGACAGAGAGCGGGAGAGATACGCATCGGTGATGATAAAGTTAATTGGTACAAATGAATTTAGTGTTTCTACTTTAAGAGCGTATTTATATAAATATCTGGTCCTAAAAGTCATTTATTTTTTCAAATCAATTCAATTACTTTTAAGACCGACCTTTTATCTTGTATCCGGTCATAAAACTCATTTTTTTCAATTCAATTACTTTTAAGACCGACCTTTTATCTTGTATCCGGTCCTAAAACTCATTTGTTTCAATTCAATTACTTTTAAGACCGAGTTTTTATCTTTTATCCGGTCCTAAAACTCATTCTTTTTTAATTCAATTTCTTTTTAATGAATGATTTAGAGAGTCTCTTCGGCTTCCACACAAACTTCCCAATTAGGCGTCTCCTCGAATTCTGAGGAACTATGCGTCTCCTCATTAATGTTTCCGGCGTATCACATTGTTCAGTATGGGTTCTCTATTTAAACCCGTTGTTACTTTACTTTCTTCACATTCTGGCAGCTGCTGCAGCACCTGATAGCCCGCGTCGATCATATAGACCAACGCTTGGGCCAACTGTTTCAGGTCTATCACGCCGTCAACAACAAGCTGAACGCGGTACTCGACGCCAATGACGTTGAGTACCATACCTCTGATGACGACATCTCCGACCCTTCCTCCCTCCGACAACGATGGGGAGGATTAGAAATATTTATGTTTTTTTGTACTACGCCGCCTCTCAAGGCAGAAAAAATAGAAATAAAATAAAATGTTTAGATCCCAATCGCTTTCCTTGTACTTGTCTTTATGATGTTCTTTTCTTTTTTTCGACAAAAATGAAACAAACAAAACATTGTCCTCTTCGTGGTGATCAACATTAAAAATTTGCAGAATAAAGTTAACAGTTACGACCATACAAAACAAAAGAAAAACATTGTTTACCTTATTCGAACAATAACAGAGTGACGATTCTTTTCAAGTTTGGACCATCGTTGTCGTCCTCTTTACTTACCCTGGTGTGAACATTTTCAGTGTCCTTTTCGTTATCTTCTTTCTTTTTCCGACAAAAAGAAAAGGGACACCGATGATGATTTTCACATCCAGGTTAAGTAAAAACGAGGACAACGAAGCACAAAGCTTGAGAAGAACGCCAGAAACTCGATTGTCTTGAACCCTAATGATTTGTCTGAAAACCAAGTCACCAACTCTATTTAAAGGAAGACTATTAGGACCGGACATATAACAAATCCACGGTCCTAAAAGTTAATCCATATTTTAAAAATAAACGAAAATTTGTAGTTAGGAGCGGAAAATTAATAAATATACGGTCCTAAAAGTTTCGGCAATATTAAAATAAACGAAGACTTTTAAGACCTGGCTCCTAACAAATACACGGTCCTAAATGTCTAGCCATATTCTTTGGAATTTTACGAAGACATTTAGGACCTGATATTAATTAAATATACGGTCCTAAAATTCTAGCCGTATCTTATGGCTCATTTACAACATCCGCCTGTATCTCAAATTTCAAGCACTAATTAAATAGCTTTATCCACCATCCCATTCATTCAGAAACCCAAAATGGACACACACAAATTTTTTGAAAAAATAAAAAAAATTTATTATTCAATTGCATTGCGTTATATTTACAAATGAATGAATTAGCTAGTCGAAAAAATAAACAAATGTATGTACAGAAGGCTATTGTTGCTACAACATATATTATTTACAAATGAATTAATTTAGAACATTAATTATTGTCCTGACTTAGATTTTCTAAGACCAGTTTATACAGATACTCACAAAACACATGGCGTATGTGCTCCACTTCATCATCATCAAATGGTTTTTCACAGGCAAATCTCTGTAACATCAAAGACAAAAACAAAAATAACATATTACGTGCATATTTCATATGTAACATTAAGCCATCAGTGATTGAATTCAGCCATAACATTTTACCTTTGCACCGAATTTAGTCTTTCCCTCCGTCACAATATCATATATGTGTTTCATGATGTAAGGGCCACATAAGTTCGATGCTGGTGGTTGCCGACGGGTCTAAAAAAGAACAATAAATATATAAGAGCATATATAGCTTACTGACCAAGTTCACAAGACAGTCAGACAAGACAATCAAAATGATATTCTTACTTGTTGATGATCTGCTTCAACGTAGGCGATGGATCGCTGTGAGTGGAGTATAAGAAGATAACAAAATGCGACTCCATGTTCATGACGACCAACTGATAGTGGATGCTAAAATTTCAATACAGCAGTAAAGTACTCAGTGATATATATATATATATATATAGCAGAATTAAGTGAATTGCAGACAAGAATTGTGATATATATGTACCCGAGCCAGTGTAGAAACAAGTACACCTTTCTTGGCACTTCACACACCCTCTTTGATATGTACTCCTGTCTCATTTCCTTGGATGTTGTACTTCCATACACTGGGCACAAGAATCCAAAATCCTCGATTCTTCCCTGTTCAACAAGTTTCTCATGCATGCACCTACAAGAATGACATCGATCAGGGAATTAGTATATATGTATGTGTGTCTAAACGGTGCATTTAAATTATGTAATCAAGGAAGAAGATACTTACTTCATAAATACTTGAACACATGCACTAGTATCCTGCTGTCCAAGAAGCAGCATGGACTCTACATCTTCATTATCAACTAAAAGCGGTTGAGGATGATCGAGGCCTACTACTTCATTGACATGCCACGTTTATCTTTAAACCATCTGTTGGCTACCAAATCAGATATTTTTTCCTTGGCCGTCAAGTTAGCGGTAGGGAATGGAACTTGAGGAGGGTGAAGCTTGATGAGGGTGGATCTTGAGGAGGGGATGAAGCTTGATGAGGGGGTGAAGCTTGATGAGGGGGTGAATCTTGAGGAGGGGGTGGAGCTTGAGGAGGGGGTGGAGCTTGAGGAGGGGATGGAGCTTGACGAGTGGATGGAGCTTGACGAGGAGTAGAGACATCTACAAGCTTCACTGGCCAAGAGATGAAGGTTCCCTTAACATCACTCACAATCTTCAGCTCATCAGTTGGGAGAGGGACAGGTGCATCAAAGATCACATCTTCAATTGACACTCTGACTTCATCATCATCCATTTGTTGGTGGTGTACAGTTGATCCGAAGTTGTGGACAGTCCCTTTAGCAACCAATTGTCTATGACTGTCACTATCCTCTACATACAGATGACAAGGTTGCTCTGCGTCCAACAATGCAGCTCCTCTAGTGCTCTGCTGCATATGTGCGGTGAAGGTGTCAAGGGAACACTGGTCTCTGACCGAGAGCTCAGGAGACACTTCATTTTGTCCATCTCCTCCTTCTTCTTGCTCATCTCAGATTGAAACATTGCCCTCAATGTAGCTTCTCGCCGCAAGCGTCGATCCATCTCCTCCCGGGTAACCATACTTTGTACGTGGCGTTTGGATTTATCAAAGTATTGCTTTAGGCCTACCCGTCCTCCAATCCCCTTACACGCCCGAGTGATGCGCACTACAGTGCATAGCGGTCGAACATCATTCCTCTCGTCCGACGCAAAAGATCCCTCTGCCTCTTTATTTTTAAAATCTTCCTGTAAGATATAGATAACGAGAAGCTTAGTAATGGAACATGTTTAGTAAGTAAAAAATAACAATATCGATACTTACAATTCGTTCAGCAACTACACGAGTTTGTTCACTCGTGTAGGCGCCGCAGCTTTCTTTGAATATACAACCACAACTCCTTGCGACGTATTGGAAATGGCGGCTGGTCAACTACCGTGGAAGGATTGGATTCAGCTTCATCTTCCAATCTCTTCCGCTTGGATGCCATCAAATCTTTTTCGGCCTTTTCATATCCGCTGCGAGAAGCCCTGTGTGGGCAATCATTCTTTCTCCCGATCTCTTGGTATTTTTCCCTTCTTTTCTGTGAATCAGGATTGAAAACAACTATCAATTATGAATTTCAGCCATGTCACTAACAGAAAGTAGAGAACTTCTGCTTGATATGAACGTCAAACATTAGTCAAATTCACTTCATCAAGATTCAACATTTTACTTAAGGAAGATGTAGCATTGTAGAAGAAATTGGGAGAACCAAAGGAAAGGGAGTTGCGAATTCTTTGCCAACTCAGTCAATTCATTCATTCATCATAATTGGTTCCTACACACATATTAAAATAACTAACTAACTACTTGCATCGAAACCATTACACAGTTAACATACTAACTAACTAACAACAACGTCTAACCATATTACACAGTTTACATATCAGACTTGCATTGAATTAGGACATGCTCCTCTGATGCAGGACAAAGGCGGGAAATGTATACTTCTATTCACACACCAAACCATTTAACTAACGAGATTAGATGTACACAATAACATTCACATATCCGCACGGGTTAATAAGCAAACAAAAGTGCAAACAAAACTAAATATAAACTCACGAGCTTCGAGAGTGGTCCTTGGTGAACAAATTGTTGCCAAATTTGTTCATCAATAAATTTGTACTTGTGCCAGGGTTTATGGTCAGGCTTCACCTCGGCAAAAATATACGTGTTAGCTAGAAAGGTCTTAAACTTCCTAAACTGCTTAGCACAATAAGACAATGTTGAGTCTTCCAATTTCTCAGAGTCAGGGACGGTGTATGTAAGCCGGATAGTGTCCCAAATAGGATCCTTTATTGTGCTTTGGTCCACATTTTTCCACTCATCAATCAAGATGCTAACCTTGCTGCGTACTAGAGCGCCGACAAAACTAGTATATGTGGTTTTATTAGGACCGAAAGGTTGCAAATTTTCATCAAACTGAATCTCAAGCTTCGTCCCGTCCCAGAATTCCGACGGCGTGCACGGCGCTGAGGAGGCTCATTGTGAGATGAAGAGGGTTCGTTCGTCTGACCCACACCAGTCAAAGCAGTATCTGGAGTTCCAGGAACACGAGTGGAATCGTTTTCAGCGTTCATTTTCAACAAAGTGAGAGGAATGCCTAAGCAAGTGAGGGAGTAACAGAGGCTAACGGTATGTGGGGCGAGGAAGAGAGGTAATGCAACAGGAAGGGTTTCGCAACGTGAACAGGGGTTCTTCAGTGAGTGTGACAAAAGCTTCCGCGCGAAGAAACGTATATTTGGCGCCTCATTTTTAAGACCAGGACAAATGGGTATATACGGTCTTAAAAGCTAACCTTTAAGATAGGTCTTTATATAACTCCGGTCTTAAAATTAATTAATTTTTATTTAAACTTTAGTACTGCTGATTTTAAGTCGGTCTTAAAAGTCTAACTTTTAAGACCAGTCATTCTGTAACTCTAGTCTTAACATTAATTAATTTTTATTTAAACTTTAGTACTGGTAGTGATTTATGTTCGGTATTAAAGGTCTAACTTTTAAGACCGTCTATTATATATGTTCGGTCTTAAAACTTTTATACCTTTATATTTTAATTTTTCCGTATTAATTTTGGAGTGTAGAAAATATAAGTGCAGTTTGTATGAGATTTCTCCATAAAGTAATTGATATTTCAATTTTTTTAATAACATTTTTAAGACCGGTTGTTATTTTAACAGGTCTGGATAATAGCTATGAAAAAATGATCCGGTATAAGAAGTTCTTTATATTTACAAATCTGCCACCGGTCATAGTTTTAGGAGCGGTCCTTCGTTAGTCCGGTCTAAATGAGGCGGTCTTAAAGCACTTTAGCGTATAAGAAGTTCTTTTTATTTACAAAACTGCCACCGGTCACACCTTTAAGAGCAGGGCGTCGATGATCCGCTCTAAATGAGGCGGTCTTAAATCTCTTTTTTGCACTAGTGAGGGTCATTGATATTGATGAGAAAAGTCATTCAAATTATGGTCTTCCTGATAGTACTCCTTTTTCAAGGGGTCTACCGGACATGAACGAAGAAGATGAAGCGGATAATGAACCCGGCATAAGAAATGATCATCAAGAAGGGATATCGGAGAATATCACTTTATAAAAGAGTCAATTCATAAGCTAATATTTATATGCAGAATTCTTTGAAAACTTTAAGGTTTTAACTACTATATTATATTCCTTATATGTTCTTAATTAAACAATGTCACGCTGACTATGAATTTGTTCTTGTTTTGTTTTTGTGGCAGGATCCGATTCAAAGGGGCATATTTATAAAAGAGGATGCATGTTACGTTGTTGGGTGGGAATCGGATGAAGGCATGGTGAATAATTAATTGGACATGTATCTTTGATTTACGTCTTTGTATTTGTAACTCATTGTGATTGTAAGTTATCTTAGCTTATTGTATAAATTACTTTAGTTGTTGAAGTCTTAAGAGGCTACATAACTCATGGTGGATAATATTTGTATTCTTTTTTCCAATTCAATTTATTCATAATTGTTCATAGCTTGTAGCTTAAAGTATCGACTTTTATGTGCTGTTTTGGGTGGTGGATTTGTGTTTATATATATGATCAGGAAGAACGAACGGGGAAAAATTCGGGAAAATTTATATCGCAAATAAATAAGCTAGGTCTTAAATGTTCAAGCTGTTAAGATCGGATGTATTTCTATGGCCAGGTCTTAAAGGTATTAAGCCGGTCTTAAAGTTGGTCTTTTAAGGCCAGGTCTAATTATAAGTCGGTCTAAAAGTTTAATTTTAAGACCGGATGTATATAACATCCGGTCTTGAAAATCGATCTTTCAAGGCCGGGTAATTAGTCGTCGAGTCTTAGAATCCGTTATTTTTGATTTGGATTGATCTTTGTCCGGTCTTAATATTCGGATCTTTTAAGAGCGGTCGAGTTTTGTCCGAGTCTTAAAGGTTGAGTTTTAGGACCGAACAAAAAATATTTCGAGATCTATTTAGTACGACTTTTAAGACCGAAGGTTTAAAATGTCTGGTCCAAAAGAAACTCTTTAAGACCGGTTTCAAGTCCCGTCTTAATAGGGAGACTTTTAATACCGCCTGGAACAAAACCTGACGGGGTCCGGTCTTACGGTACCTCTTGTGTCCGGTCTTAAAAGCTTTTTTTCCACCCGTCAATTTAATTCTAGCATCTTGGTAGTAGCTTCATTCTTTGGGATTTTTCCTTCATTCATTTATTCCAAAACAGCAACTAGTTCTCCTTCTCTCTCTTTCTTTTTTTCTTTCTCTCTCTCACTCTGTTCTTGTGCCGGACGTGAAGCCGTGTGTGTGTTGGCTGTGTGTGTTTGCGTTGAATGTGTGTGTATGTGATGGATATGTATTGGTGGAAGCCTACTCTGTGTGTGTGTATAGATAGATAGATACTCCCCCCTTTTGATTTACGGTGGTTCCCAAGTACCCGTCGTTTTTTTTAATTATATTTTATGATACATTCTTATATCATATAATACAATAGTATATCATATAAAATATAGTATCTATCATATAATGTATTTATCATACAATATATATTAAAATTTCTTAAATTCTTACTTTAGAAAATTTATTTTCATGGAGTAATATAATTACCTGATAAATTTTAATTACCATAAATTAATTTCTTCTAAAATATTACTTAGTTCTAGAATAAAAAATTTAGGATGTTACAAACTGCAGCTACTTTTTAGTGGCGCGCCCACATTGTTGTATAGGTGTCAATCCAATAAGATGCAAAAATGTCCATGTACTTTTGCCAAATATGCATTTGGCACCATAAACACTTCTTAGGTGCAAAAATATACACCAACTTCTACAAACAAAGAAAAAATGGCATATCATTGATAGCTTAAATAGACCTTACTTTTTGTCTTGGTGAGCTTCACCCTTATCCACGTGACAATCCCTCTTTCTTCCATGTTCTCTCATCTCTATCAATTCTCTCTCCTCTTACTTACCCTTCCTCTCTCTCAACTGATGCCACCAGATTATTATTTTGGTTCTTTTTTGGTGCATGTAACACCCGTTCTACATACCCCTTTAATTACGTATCAGAAGCGTTATTATTCAATTACTTAGGGGTTAATTACTCATTCACGACTATTAGCTGTTATTCTTACCAAATATCGGAGTTAATTCTTGTTCTCAGTGATTCCATTTATTGTTCAACTAAAACTTGCCTTTACATATGAACTTATATATTGTTGTGTAAATAATTCACATATAGTAAATTATTACACTATCATTCTTCAATTCTTCATCATTCTTCCTTCTGGTTCATCTTCAAATATTCTTCTCTTTCATCTTCACGTACCTATATGGTTGGGGTTGGTGGGGGAGGGTAAGATTTGGGGGAATCTTAGTAGCAAATAGTATTAACAATGCATGCAAGATGAATGCTAGCGCAATGCTTGCCTTACATAGGCTTATTGTTGGTCGAATTCCGTTATGATAAGTGAACCAGTTGAACAAGTAATAAAGTGAAGAGTAGAGTATCGTCCCACAGAGACTAAAATACTAGTTTGTGCAGCTAGTTAATGATTAAAAGTTGTGTGATGGTAAAATATGAATGTTTTGATTGATTACTAATTCTAACACACTTAATAAGACAGAGTGATAGTGAGTAAAGATGTGATGTGTCAGATTTAAAGTAGGCAGAGCTCAGACTTCTTCTTAATTTTTACTTCGTCCCCAGATTGCTTTACCTCAATGCTACAACATTGCTGTAGAAGCTTCCACAATGCTACAACAAAACTTTTCAGTTAACACACTATTAATTTATACAAAAGCTTCCGCAATTGTTTAATTATATTCTGAACCCTACTTCTCCCATATTCCTATGCAGACTTTCAAGCTTAGAATATCAAGTTAACCTAGGTGTAATTGGCTATGTGAGATAAACCCATTCTTGTAGTTTATAATTTAGAAAGAGTTCTACACAAACCTACTAGTACACACTACTTAATAGAAGTCTAACCTTAACTCCTTTTCAGTAAGTCAAGGCCACAACTCTTGCTTATTAGTGGCTAAGTATTCTCTGTAAGGATTAACATCTGAGAAAAAGATCCTAATGGACAGAATTCTACCTGACGGAGCTTCAATCAACAGACCTCCAGATTTCAATGGACAACTTTACTCCTTTTGGAAGGCCAAATTCAGAGTCTTTGTTATGGCCTCTGATTATGGTCTTTGAAATGTATTTGAAAAGGAGACTACTTTCCAACAAGACTAGATGGAGTAGTTCATATGCTGAAGGCCAAGGATGAGTTTGATGAGAATGACAGAAGGCAAATCACATTAAATAGCAAGGCTATTTTGATGCTGCAAAGTGCTCTAAGCCAGAAAGAGTATTTCTATATATGCACGTTGTCCTTTGCAAAGGAAATGTGGAAGGCCCTTGAAATTGCTTACGAAGGAACAATGGGCATTAAAGAAAATTGAAAGGTGGGGGTGTGAAGGCGTGCTTATTGAGATTTAAAAGGTGGTAGTTATGACAGGTAGAAGGAGGTGAAAAGACATGGAGAGAGAGGGAGGGAGGGGGAGAGAGAGAGAGAGAGAGAGAGAGTGGTGACTTGGGGAAGTGTAATGTCATGGATTGTGTGGTCCATTAATGATGGAGACGTAACTCACAAATACTTGAGTTGGAAATTTAAAATAACCATGTGGGAAAATGAAATGCAATTTGAGTACAAAACCTAGTTGGTATGTGGCAGAAGGCGTTGTTGCAACAATACTGAGACCACTTTTCGTAAACTATAATTATTTTGACTCCATGTCTTGTAGGTCATGTTGCACCCTGTGTCAACTACCTTGTAGAGCAAAGGCATTCGGCCCCTTGATATTATTGTCCTAGCTACAAAATAAAAATTAAGGAATGAGAAAAGGAAAGAGTAAGAACATTGGGCTGCCTCCCAATAGCGCTTAGTTTAGAGTCTTCAGCTTGACTGGGTTGTGCACATTAGGTGGGTGATTGGAGATGGATGAGACTTTTATCCTTCATGACCTTCTCATCCCAATAGTGCTTTATGTATTGTCCATTAACCTTAATGGTGCGTCCTGAATAAGGACTTTGTAGTTCTATGGCCCTATGAGGAGAAATAATGTGGATAAAAAATGGTTCAGACCGCCTAGACTTCAGTTTTCCAGGGAAGAGTTTGAGCCTAGAGTTATACAAGAGAAATTATTGCCCTACTTCGATTTCCTTGGAAATAGTCATTTATCATGCCATTTCTTGACCTTTTCCTTTGTAGAGTTTAGAGTTCACATACACATGTAGTCGAAACTCATCCAGTTCATTTAATTGCAACATCCTTATTTCTCTAGCTACTGTGGCTTCCATGTTGAGTTTGGAAACTACCTAATAAGCCTTGTTTTCCAATTCTACAAGAAGATGACACGCCTTTCCAAAGACCAGTTGATATAGGGATGCACCCAACGGTGTTTTGAATACTGTCCGATAAGCCTATAGAGAGTCATCCAGCTTGTCAAACCAATCTTTCCTATTAGGGTGTACCACCTTCTCCAAGATTTTCTTTATTTCTCTATTAGAGACTTCAGCTTGGCCATTAGTTTGAGGATGGTATGTTGTAACAATCTGATGCTTGACTCCATATTTAGTTAGTAGTAGCTTAAATTGCTTACTGCATAAGTGTGTTCCCTCATCACTTATGATTGCTCTTGGATTCCTAAACCTTGTGAAGATATTCATTTTTAGAAATTTACCCACGGCCTTTGAATAATTTGTCGGAAGAGCTATTGCTTCAACCCATTTTGACACATAATCTATAGTAACCAAGATATATTGATTTCCAAAGAAAGGGGGAAATGGTCCAACGAAATCAATAGCCCATACATCAAAGATTTTAACCTCCAAGATAGGATTCAGTGGCATCTCATGTTGCCTAGATATGTTCCCTGTTCTTTGGCAATTATCACATTTGGACACAAATGCATGTGCATCCTTGAATAGTGATGCCCAGTAGAAGTTAGAATAAAACACCTTTGCTGATGTTCGCACACCTTCATAGTGTCCTCCATATGGTAAGGAATGACATTGATGTAGTGTGATCTCTATCTCATTATCTGGTATACAATGTCTCAACAATTGATCAGGACACCTTTTAAATAGATATGGCTCATCCTAGAAGAACTAGCGGCTGTCATGTAGGAATTTCTTCTGATGATGATAGGTCATCTCTTCTGGTAAATCTCCAGTAACTAAGAAATTAGCAATGTCAGCATACCAGGGTATGGAGATACATGAGATAGCATAGAGCTATTGGTCAAAAAAAAGTTCTTGAATTGGTATCTTAGGTTGATCAAGTATGCAGTCTTCCAATATGGATAGATGATCTACAACTCGGTTCTCTATCCATTTTCATTCTTTTATTTCCAGATCAAATTCTTGCAGTAGTAGAATCCATCTTATAAGCCTTGGTTTAGCATCTTTCTTGGTGATCAAATATTTGATGGCTGAGTGATTAGTAAACACTATGACCTTTGTGCCAACAAGATATGATCTGAACTTCTCAAAGGCGAACACCACAAGTAACAGCTCTTTCTCAGTCATGGTATAGTTCGTCTGAGTATCTGTCAATGTTTTGCTAGTTTAGTTAATAGAGTGAAAGACCTTATCATGTCTCTGTCCCAAAACTGCTCCTACAGGGTTGAAGTAGTTCTAGTCAACAAAATTCATATTAGACTTAAGGTTTTCGTGATCTTCAGGATCCACCGGAATTGCATTGAAGGGGTCTTCACTGTACGATTCTTGGAATGTTTTTTGCACCAAGTTGTCAGTGGTATAAATGGTAGAGCACTCTTCAGTAGGAATTTTCCAGCTATACACATGGTTGGATTCCACATTGTGAGCACTTTCTTAACAATTCCTTGAACCGTTTCCAAGCCTCATATGTAGATTCTCCATAGTGTTGTCGAAAACTATTAATATCCTCTCTCAGCTGGGCATTCTTGGTTGGCGGGAAAAATTTTAGCAGGAATTTCTCACCCAAATTTGTCTATGATGTGACTGAGTGAGTTGATAGAGTATTCAACCAAGATCTTGCCTTATCTCAGAGGGAGAATGGAAATAACTTGATTCTCAGAGCACCAATAGGTACTCCTGGAATCTTGAAGGTCTCACAAACTTCCATGAACATCCTCAGATGGAGATAGGGATCTTCAGTTGACATTCCACTAAATTGTCCCACAGTTTGTAGCATTTTGAACATTACAGGCTTCAGCTTGAATTGAGGGGCAGCAATGTTTGGTGGAACTATCCCAGAGTTGAGTTGATTGAGGTGAGTAGTACAGATGAGATCTTCGGTTGATATTCTGCTAAATAGAAGAAGTTTGGAATTGAGGTGAGTACAGATGAGATATATTAGATTTAAAACATGTAGAGCTCAAACTTCTCCCTAATTTATACTTCGTCCCTAGATTGTTTTACCCCAATGCTACAACATTGGTGCAGCAACTTCGTAATCCTACAACAATGCCTACATCAAAGCTTTTCAGTTAACCCACCACTAATTTATACAAAAGCGTCTGCAATCCTGTAATTATATTCTTAACCCTACTTCTCCTATATTCCTATGCAGATTTTCAAGCTTAGAATATCAAATTAACCTAGGTGTAATTGGATATGTGAGATAAACCTATTCCTGTAGTTTATAATTTAGATAGAGTTCTACACAAACCCTACTAGCACACACTTCTTAACAGAGGTCTAATTTTAACTCATTTCTAGTAAGTTAAGGCTACAACTCTTGCTTGTTAGTGGCCACCTAACGCACAAGCTCAATGTTATGCACACAGTTAAACAAACTGAATTATATAATTGAAAACTCGCAATCTGATTCAGAATTGCATACGAAGGATCTATCCTCGCTTAGCCAATGGAAATTAGTTCATAGTTGACGAGTAACAGACCATTGAAACAAAATACATATTCATGAAATACAGAGAAGAAAACTAAAACAAATGAAGAATCGTCGAAGGGTTTCGACAGCATAGGAGACGTGTGTTACGTAACACCTCTGCGTCTTCTTCAAATTAGAAAAACTTCTATCATAATCAACCTTGTCGAGCTTTTCTTTGTACTGTGATCTTTCTTTTGTATCTTCTATTCTCTCTGATTCTCACCTCCCTTTTTAGGTATAGCCTACTTTCCTTTTTTGGCCAAGGTCTTTGTGTCGTACATTCAGTGAGCTAAGCTTTCCAATACTGTTAGGCTCGACCAAAATATTATGTTGATTGATTTTATTTTAATTTAGCGAGATTCGGTTAGATATTCCTTCTGATCTCGCTATCCTGATTTCCGCTTTGATGCAATCAACCGCCTTCTAGACTTTCGGCCCGATATCCTATAATTATTTACTCACTTTTTCAAGAAAAGATCAGTGCATAACAGAATATGGAGTCTCAGATAACCATACTTACAATGTTGTAGCATCGTTACATCATTAACGTGTCAGCTCAGAGTTCACATAAGTCATTTTCTCGAGATAATTCCTAAATATTATGAAATCAGCCTTTCTAATCCCTATGTTCACATATGCATGAATTCACTCATATTTTATCATATCAAACACATTCAAGCTCAAAAATACCGTGCAAATTAGTCATAAAAGTGAAAATTTATAGCATAAATATGACTTATCACTCATGTTCACATAATGACATTTTTACATGCTCAATGTTTTGTGCAACATGTGTATGGCCATAGTATAAATAGAAATAGAGCTTCATTCATTCATACATGCTTCACATAATCTAGCAAAGTAATATCACACATCATTGATGAGTGCCAATTATGCCATGTTTTCCTTATCATGTGTGACTGTTTTTCATAGTGAATACAAGCTTAAAAGCATTTAACCTGAGCAAATATATCCTAATTCTCGCATATAGAGAAATATAGGATAGATCTTATAAATTGTGATAAAAGCATAAGTATCCAATGCATGAAAGAAGGCAAGTTTAAAGGTTTATTGTGAATGCACATGGCACAACCGATACAATGTTATAGCATCGGGTCTGCCATATCAAGCTGCAATACAATGCAACCCATATGCTATAGCAGTGTAAGTGAAGCAATGCTATGCGCAAAATGTTCTGACTTTTCCTCGAGGTTATGTCAAGAAATAAGTACAAATCAATGGACAGACCTTTGTTCACGGTTAGATTGCTGATGGATTGGCTTAGAAGATGCGAAGGATCAAAGATTGAGATTTGGAGAATCCTGAAGCATTAGCAAATCAATCTACCGAAATTAGAAAGTTGGACCAGTTGGACCTAACAGGTTTGGAAAGGCCGAGCTCATTGAACCTACACCATAAGTAAACCGGACTATAAAAGGAAAAGACAGCCAACCCTAAAGACATCGAGTCGTTGAGAGTCAAAAAGAAATTCCTATTCAGCTAGGCTCAAAAGAAGAGTGAGAGAAGTACGAAGCACAAGAACTCCAAAAGAACTCAGCATCCTTTCTTGCACAGAGACAGAGACAAGAAGACATGGAGTTGTCAGGTGACAGGCTTCTCCCACGCCGTCGAACCCTTTGATAACTTTCTGTTTATTTCTTTGATTTTTAGTCTACCTTTTGTCATGGGCTGTTCTGCTGTGATTTGTTCCATAATTCCCTCATCAGTCATGAGCTAAATTTCCTGTGGCTGAGTGAGGATGAATTTCTAAGTGTAGAATGAACCCATTTTGTTAGTTCTTAATTTAATACATTCAGTTTGTTTATCAGTACTTTAATCTCTTGTCAGTTAGCAGAAGCTAAGGGCTAGATTAGTGGCCTCGGCTTATTGGAAGGGAGTCGAGGTTAGACATCTGGTAAGCAGTGTTTGCTAGGAAAGCTAGTGCAAGGCTTGACCTATCATTGTAGGCTTCAGGCATGGGTCTACTGCTCATAACCTTAACACCTTGAATTGGATAGAAAATCGTCATAGGCATATGGGAGAAGTATAGTTAAGATTGTATGTACAGGACGCGAAAGCTCCTGTAGAATATAGTGGTGGGTTAACTGAATAACATTGTGAAAGGAAGCTATGTTGTAGGATTATGGAAGTTGTGCAGTATAATTGCTATAGCAATGCGTCAAAACAAACTGGGGGATTGATGTACTTAGGATGAAATCCGAGGCTCAACCCATCTTTTAACTGATATCTTCTTACGACTATGATCATTTGCTTGTTTTCTTTATTATTAGCTATAACCTCAAAAGTCCCAAACCAATCATACTTTTCTTCTATTTTTTACACAACTGTTTGCGTGAATCTGCATCATCATCAGTATCTCAGTCTCTATGGGACGATACTTTACTTACTCTTTATTACTTGTTCGACTGGTTCACTTGCCATTAAGGAAATCAACCAACAATCATACACATCAAATTCATGCATGTTAAGTAAGTTCACTACATTGTAGACTAGTGTCCTTCCCTGGCTTTCTCTTCTTCCAACCATTGAAGTTGCTTGAAGGATCTTCTATTCTTCTTATTTCTTGACTTCTTATGGCCCTAAACAAATAGTCATATTATTATAGCCACAGAAAATGAATGCCTAATGGGGCTACCTTAGCTCATAGGCTTACTTTCACCTTTGGAGTTTACACTTATTACATTTGGCCCTTTCCTTTTAGCATGGTAGCTAAAAGATACCAGCATTTTCTGACCAAACTTTGAAAAACAATAATTAATTCTATATAATTTCAATTAGGGTGATTCAAATTTCTATGAGTATATTTTAAAGGTAAAATATTACTTAGAGCCAATTCTAGCTACATAATTCCATAACTACGACTAAAGTCTCACTACTGCAGAATTCATTCTAAATTCAATGTCTAACTTCAAAAATTCATAATTCTTAATGTACTAGTCCAAATGTCACAATCGACCAATCCAATTAAATCTTGATAAGTATATTTTTATACTAAAAGTTTTCATGGCCATTGGACAACATCCTATTACCCAAAAACATAGTACATTCAGACTGTCACACAAGAAAACCTAAGTGGCAGCATTGTTCTAATTTTTGGATTACAAGTCCGTTCTTTCTAAAATCATACTAACAACCTATTCCTACACAATTTTTCCCAAGGAATCCATTGGAGACTGTAAAAACAGAAAAATCATACCCCTTCTACATGCCCTGTTCTGACCGAAATATTAGGGTTTCAAAACATCAATTCACCAATTCACAATTTACTCACTAAATTAGGTTCATATGCTTCCAAAACACCATTAACCACATGTATATGAACAAAGCATCATGAAACCTAAAAAGCACTATTTGGCCGAAAATTAGGGCAACAAGAGATTGCACAAAAATCCACCAATCAATACAATACATTGAAGCCTAAGCTTACCTCCTTCACTTTCGAGGGCTTGTTCTTGATTTCTCCAACTTTAGGATTTTGTAAACCTCAAAAAACACCTCTTATCAAGAAACTAAAACCATAGAAATGAAGCTCTTAGTGAGTAGAACAATGTTTATGAAGGACTTACTGGACGAAAACAGCATTACAAGGTTGGAATCAGCTCTAGAACTACAAAGATTTTCAATATTCACCTTCCTTATCTCCTTTTTCTTCATTTTTTCCTTGATTTTTCTCAAATTCTCTCCTCCTCTTTGTACTAGCCGAATTAGGGGTCTTTGGAGGATTCAATGATCTTTAACATCATATAATTAGCTCTTGCGTTGACATGTGTCAAAGTGATTAAATCTAAAGATGTCAAGTGTTCTTGAAGTATCTTCTTTCCCTTTTTTCTCTCTCTTATTAGGCGCCACTTTATGTCAAGGAAAGGGAGGCCTAATGAATTCCCCTGACTCTTGGGTTTGGTGTTCGAAAGAGCCAAGTACCCGATCGAACTAGAGACCAGTGGATTCCCTAGACTCAAATGCTAGGTGGCGTGTTCTGGAGATGCCAATACAAAAGTGACCTTGTACTTTGTCATGATGAGAGGACACTTGTCATGTTCCTATGGAGCCAACACAAAAATTGTGTCATTAGCGATCATGACCTACTTTATTGGTGCTTATTTGGGATTCTACTCAAGTTTTACTCAAGATTGTGGCATACATATCGAGGCTCGTCAAATGACACCAGGCTAAAGTATGTGTGTGCGCGCCTCCACATGGTGCCACATATATAATATCCTAAATTTTGGGCTCAAATACTTTTATGAGAGCCATTATAGCCAAGGAAGACACGTTTTGTGCTCTTAAATTAATGTTTGTTGTTGTATGAGGCATGGATAACATGCACAACGGAAGGTCTTGAATCCCTAATAGTTTGGCTTAGTCTTGTAAAGAACTTCATATGGAGACTTATTTTTAAGCACAACCATTGGAAGGAAATTGATCAAGTGAATTTTAGTGGAGAAACAAGCCCACTAATAGTGCACTAGCATATGTGCTTGGGAAAGGAGAGTTAAGCCCATCTTAACAAGGTATTGGTGTTTTCTCTCCACTCGTCCATTCTATGGGGAAGTGTGAGGGCAAGAGTGCCGAAAAAGCATACCATGATTATCGGGCAAAGATTGAAAACTTCAGAGTTCTCCACCGCAATCACTTTGGAGAACTTTTATCTTTCTGTCTAACTCATTTTCAGCCATTGCATTAAAGTGTTTAAAAGCTGAGAGAGCTCCGTCTTTTTTCTTAAAGGGATATACCCAAGTATGTCTACTATGATCATCCAGAAAGCTGATATAATATATGTATCCATCAATTGATTTAAGTTGGGAATGTCCCCACAAATCAGTATGAACAAGAACCAAAGGATAAGAAGCATGAGACATAGAATTTTAGAAGGGAAGCTTATGAGACTTTCCAAACTAACTAGATTCACAAAAGGCAGTTCTTCATTAATGTCAAAATCAACATTACATTCTTTGTGAACTTTCTTTAGCACACCTCTGCTAGGGTGGCCAAGTCTCCTATGCCACGACTCAACTACTGTAAGAAAAATCCTAGACTAACTCGTGTCATTTTGTTTAGATTGACTTCTATCAAATACAAAATTTATAGCAGCAACATTTGTAACATCCTGAATTTTGGGCCCTGAGAATTGAGAATAAGCCTAAATTAGGCGGACGACTAAGCCCAATTCGGGAAGAGTCCCACGGATGTCGAGAGATAGGAAGTCTCTTAGGGACTAAATACCTCAGCTATACGGGTCAGTGGACCTAATAAGTATGAGCCATGGAATTTAAGTGTCAGTGAAAAAGGGGCACTGGGCACTTATACGGTGTACATCCGGTTGGAAAAGATGCCACCCAACTATGTCCTAAGGTATAGGACAATTAGTTGAGCGAAAATATGCCAGTATAAGTAAGTATTCGGCATTTCCAGGGTAGTAGAGTATGCCCTGCGTTTTTGAAGAAAACACCGGTATATGGCATACAACAACCCCGGAACCCAAACACGCAAACCGAGACCACAGACAAAAATCAAGACGCCACATGGCATCATTACACACACATCATGCAATAAGACACTTATCAAGTTCACACACACACAACTTACAAATGCCTCATTCTCAATCTAACACATGTCACCAATGCATGCATTTCTCATGACACATGTCCCACACATTTCAACACACCTAAATCTGATTTTTTATCTTCACATCCGTCATTGCTACACTGTTTATACACACACACAACATCCAAAAAATTCTGATCCCATTTACTTCATCCCATTGCCGTAGCTACACACACACTCTTACTAATTCAATCTTATTCCTCCCTCATTCCTCACGTCAATACACACTCACACACAATCACAAAAATCAAATCTCACACCCTCTCATTTCTCCCAACTCCCTCTCGGTCTCACCTCCCTCTCTAACATATAGCAATATCCAACACTCCATTCCATCCCCACGGCAAGAAGAAGCACATAAAGATCAAGGTATGTATATGAACACTAGTTATAGTGTCTTGATCTTCTCATGCATGTTGTTTTGGATGAGATTAAATCCACATGCATGTGACATATACGGTTCTAGGTCAAATTTTGAGCAAGGAAAAGGAGAAGACAAAGTGATCATAAGCCAAAAACAAGAACTTTTGGTAAGAACATCCTTCATCTTCTCCAAGTTCTTGCATTTTTAGTTAAAACCCATATCTGGAAATCTGTGGTAAACTAAAGGAAAAATTTTGAATTTGAGAAATATAAGACCCCCAACGTGTTCCTCATGGAAAATGGAGTGGGAATATGTTGGTGAATGAATTTTTAAAGAGATCTTCGTACATAAAATAATAAGCTCATTAAGGAAGTCAAAACTGCCAGTTTTGGAAATCCTGAGGTCTGTTGCTTGTCTGTGTGTTTTGACTAGGTTAAATTTCTTTATTGTAACATCCAGAATTTTGGGCACTAAGAATTGAGAATAAGACTAAATTAGGCGAACGGTTAAGCCTAATTTAGGAAGAGTCCCAAGAATGTCGAGAGATAGGAAGTCTCTCAAGGACTAGGTAACTCGGCTACACGGGTCAGTGGACCTAGTATGTATAAGTCGTGGAATTAAAGTGTCAATGCAAAAGAGGCACTAAGCACTTATACGGTGTACATCCGGTTGGAAAAGATGCCACCCAACTCTGTCCTAAGGTATAGGACAATTAGTTGAGCGGAAATATGTCGGTATAAGTAAGTATTCGACATTTCCAGGGTAGTAGGTTATGCCCTGCGTTTTTAAAGAAAACACTGGTAAGTGGCATCGTTTGTCGGGTCTCGGTATTCATGTCACAATCTAGAGTAAAACCTGAGCAAGAATCCCGGATACTTCCTCAAAAACCGTGCAACACCCACAACATAACCTAAATACACAAACCAAGACAACGACACCGGAACCCAAACACGTAAACCGAGACAACACACACTTACCTAGGGACACATGGCATCAACGACTCTTATTGACACCTCACAACACACATGTCAAGCACACACACAAAACACATGCATAATGACACATAGCACACATGACATAAGACATATCATAGGACACTTGTCACACACACATTATACCACAAAATCAGATTTTTGCACATACTCCCTCCCATTTCATTTGCACTGTTATACACTACACAAACACACACGAAACTGATTGCCTCTCTTCTCATTCACGGCAATACACTCTCACACACAATCACAAAAAATCAAATCTCACATCATCTCTTTTCTCTCAACTCCCTCACGGTTCACCATCATCATCATCACCAACACCAAATCACTTTCTTCATCCTCTCCTCAACAACAATCCACCTCTCATATCCTTCCCCATCTCCATAGATCAACATCGTCAATATCCAACGTAACAAATCCATAATATATAATTTTCTTTCTTTCTGTTTACTTAGATATAGATCATATCATTTAATGAAGATATTTCTTGTACATATTTTCTTTTCTTTATTATTCTTATCAATATCATTCATCATTATTAATTAATCAATTGATATTTCTTGTACATATTTTCTTTTCTTTATTATTCTTATCAATTTAATTATTCTTATCAATTTTTTTAATAGTAATTAAGTCTTATTAGGATATGATTTATTAAGTAATATGGATTTAGAGAAGAGCTAGAAAAAAAATTAAGAGTTGAAAATCATAATAATAAATGAATAAATATATTATCAATTTTTTTATTATTAAAGTTGATTAATTAATAATGATGAATGATATTGATAAGAATAATAAAGAAAAGAAAATATGTACAAGAAATATCTTCATTAAATGATATGATCTATATCTAAGTAAACAGAAAGAAAGAAAATTATATATTATTATATCTTTTAAAATAATATTATTTTAATAACAGAGTGAAACCCTAACCCTACTCTTATAAAACCCTCTTTTCTTCTCAAACCTCCCACTCACGGCGCCGCACCAGCACAGACCTTAAGCATCGTACAGGTGCTCTTCTTCTTCTCCTCTACATTTTTATAGCTTATTCTCTTTTTCTTTTTTTCCCTTGAATATTGAATACTGTTGGGCGTCTTATCAACTGTACGTTGTTATCTAATAATTAAGTATTCTCACCCACATCTTCTCTTAGTTACTGTTAGGATTTTGTGTATTTTACTAAATACCTCATATCTATACTATCATATCAAACCGGCTGTGTGTGTGTATAACTATATATTATTTTCTCCCAAGGCTTGTTTTGTCCTTTGCTTTGTGGATGTATCGGACCCACATATATTAAAACTCACTTTCCCTCTTTCAATTCCTACCTCCAGATTTTGAGTGTATATAAAAATTTAAATCTATTCAATCCCATCAAACATTTATCCCTCACGTTCTCAAGTTTCTACATGGACATATATATACATATTTTTTTTATTTGATCTCCCTTTTTTCATCCCGTTCCTAGAACTCTGGTCCTTTCTTCATTTTTTTTTTCTCTTTCTTCTCTTTTGTGTTTTACTTTCCCTTTCTTTTCTACAGTATCTCCATACATCACCTGCTGTTCCAGACATTTATTTGTGGATATAAATATTTCAATTCCGAAGATCCCACCATTTTTTTTTCACTGTCCCCGTCCTGTCTTTTATGTGTGTTTATAAACATAAATATATACATTCATCTCTTAAATTTTCTTGTGCGTGCGAATACACACATGACTATTAATTTTGAATCTATGGCCTTGGATAAATAATTTTATATTCTCCAAATAATAGTGCACCATGATAAAAATAATTTAATTCACGAGAGCAGCTATTGTGTGTATTGAATACTAGTTTTAGATGGTAGTTTTAAATATGTAAGAGTATCTTTAAAACAACTTTAGAATAATTTGAGTAATAAATTAATGAATATTTATGTTATGACTTTATAGACACTCATTAAGAGCTCTGGAGTGACACTTGTGTGTGTTACCTGTACATTAGAGAGTAACAGGTAACTCTGAATATTCTTCCATATACTTGTAAATTGTATGTGATTGTGAGTAACTATCTTTTATTTAAAATTAAAGGACTGGATCATATGTATATGTGTATGTATTGTAAATTGGTATTTTATATGAATTGAAGCATGATTTATTGTTTCTGAACATATTTGTCATGGCGGCTGTATTTGTGATGGGTTGAAGTAAGGAGGGATTTGTATGTTGAGATCTTTTACCACGTGGTATGTCATCACTCTGTGCACGAGTGGATGACACTTGTCGAGCCCCTTCTTCTATGTTTTCCTTTGGCGGGATTGCATTGGAGTGTGGGACATGGGACACCTCCTTAGTTGTATTGTTTTAAGGAGGAGCCATAGTCCATGCTTAAGCTCTATACCTGTGGCCGGGTGTATCTTAAGTTTTGGTGAGCTTGGGACAATCCAGTCACACGGATGAGTTTCTATTGGACTATGTGTTAGCCTGTGGCTCCGGTCCATGGTTGAGGATGGACGGTGATATAAGGGAGGCTGCATACTGCATATTGTATAATAGTACGTTTCACATTGACATCATGATAATTCATGCATGTTGTATAAAATTATGGTATATACAAATATATATGTACTCAGCTCCTACTTTTTGTCATATGTGACTTACTTGTGTACGGTAGAAACTTTCAGTAGTTACTGAGATGTCAATCTCACCCTATATTAAAAATCTTCAGGTGATTGTTCAAGTAGGGAGCAAGGGAAAGAACCTATGGAGTGAGCCTTGAAGGCTCGGTTGTACTCCTAGAACTTATGTTATGTTATTCTATTTGCCATGACTATAAGACTTCTGCTTTGTATTTTATTATTAAATGTTTTGGGGAATTTATGTTGACTCAAAAGTACATTTTGAATTGAATTAGTTATGTATTTTAATGATTTGAATGTTGGACATCCTTGTTGGAGATATTTCAAGTGTTTTGGCCAAGATTTTGGGTGTTGGATTTTTGGGTTGTTACAACACACACTTACCTAGGGACACATGGCATCAACGACTCTTATTGACACCTCACAACACACATGTCAAGCACACACACAAAACACATGCATAATGACACATAGCACACATGACATAAGACATATCATAGGACACTTGTCACACACACATTATACCACAAAATCAGATTTTTGCACATACTCCCTCCCATTTCATTTGCACTGTTATACACTACACAAACACACACGAAACTGATTGCCTCTCTTCTCATTCACGGCAATACACTCTCACACACAATCACAAAAAATCAAATCTCACATCATCTCTTTTCTCTCAACTCCCTCACGGTTCACCATCATCATCATCACCAACACCAAATCACTTTCTTCATCCTCTCCTCAACAACAATCCACCTCTCATATCCTTCCCCATCTCCATAGATCAACATCGTCAATATCCAACAAATCCATCCTCATCTCCTTTTAACATTCACGGCAAGAAAAGAAGGTAAGTGAGTTGCAATTTTTATTGCAATAGTTTCTTCCATCTACATGCATGTCATCATTGGTAAGTTTAAAGTCACATGCATGTGATCTTCTGGGTTTAGTCTGAAAGGCTGAGAAGAAAAATGAAGAAGGAAGAGACCACAAGCTTAAGAGCAAGCCTAGTGGTAATGATATTCACTTTCTCTTCAAGTTTTGAAAGCTTTAAGTTGGAAATCTAGATTTTGTAATCTACGGTAAAGTTAAATAAATACTTGGAATTTCAAAATTCTGAGGCCACCAACGTGTTCCTCATGGAAAATGGAGTAGGAATATGTTGGTGAATGAATCTTTAAAGAGATTTTCGTACATAAGATAATAAGCTCATTAAGGAAGTCAAAACTGCCAGTTTTGGATATCCTGAGTTCAGTCGCTTGTCTGTGTTGTTTGAACAATTAAACTTCATTTAAAAATTATGAAATATTCCAGGAGATAGTATACACGTATATATTTAAAATGGTGGGTATTTTGTATTTTTATAAGCTCTGGTCCGAGAGCAATAAATTGTACAAAATGACCCTGCGTCTTGCACACCCAAAACTGGACAAAAGATTTAAGCATGTGATTTGAATGGGTTAAAGTGGTTGGAATGGGGTGAAATTTTACATGCATACAGAGGACTCATCAAGCGTTTTTTAAATGTAAATTTTGTAATTTATGAAGCTCTGGTCAGTGCTTTTCTAATTTTCAAAGTCAACTGTTGTATTTGGAAAACCCACTGGACAGTCTCCATTGTTTTTAAAACTGGGAATAATTGATGTTTTGATAAATCCCTAAATTTTCCATATTTTTATAGGATTGGTCAAGCTTTAATTGGATATAAAATTTGTAATTATTGGAGCTAGGTACGATTTATCATGGATTTTTAAAGATCAGTCAAATATTTGGACAACAGGGGAAAAATTGGAAACCGAGGTTTTTATGGTGCATTTGGGCCTCTGGAAATATTTTTACTTGCAATCCGAGAGGTTTGAGAGAACGTGAAAGTTGGAATCACTCAAAAATTATTTTTCTACAATTAATTAAAAATGATTAAAGTGACTGTATTTTTCAGAGTAGTTAAGGTTAAGAGTTGGAATTTGACAAGTTTGGGTTATTAGATTAAACCCAAATGAAATAAGGGTTAAAAAGGAAAATAAACATTCATTTTCCTTGGTTCTAAAGGTATGGTTATGTCCTTAGGGCCAGAAGGAGAAGAAAAGAAATAACTTCAAGCTACCCTGACGGTTAGCGAAAGAGGAACCCGAGTAAGGATAGTAGTCCTTAAAAGGTAGTGGGCTTACCTTACTTGCATGTATTTGATATTATTGCTTGTATGTATATGTTTGATTGTTATACTTGCTTGCTATGTTTAACATACTTGAATGATTGAAGCTCTGTTTATAATTATGGTATGGTCATGAGTATGATGCATGAAGCATTGAGCATGCAGATATATCATTATGTTAACATGAGCTTGTGCAAGGCAAGTATATCATACATTAGCATTTATCTTGCATGAATTGTATGGTATTGTCTGCTACTGGGATTCCTTCGAATCTCACCCTCCACTACCAACCAATAGACAGGTGAGCACAAGAAGAGAAGTGCTGCACAAGGTTCAAGGAGGGAGTGTTGCTTGAAGGCGGCCCAACGGAAGGACAACTTGAAGAACCGAGGGGCTACAGTGATTAGTTCTAGTTGGTTTTTAATTACACTTTCAGAAATGAATGTAAATGGGTATAAGCCCTGGGATTACCCCTATTATGTAATAAAATCTAATTTCCGCTTTGTCAGTATAACGAACTATTTCTGATTTTGCCACACTACTGCGTAAGAATATGGCAAGTATGCCGGCACCCTCAGGGGGTGTTACATTTAAAAATTCTTAAAATATTCCATAAGACAGAGGACATTCATATCTTTAAAATGGCAGGTATTTTGTATTTTTATAATCTCTGGTCAAAGAGAAATAAATTGTACAAAATGACCCTGATTTTTGGATACCAATCTGGACAGCGAGGATGTTTTTGGGATTTGGGAATGATTTTTGCGTTATTAAATATTGGAACCACTTTTCCAAAAACCTATACTTAACAAGGAGTTCATAGGTTTTTGAACCACCTAAATTGGACATCTAGAACTCCAAATATGATTTTTTTTTAAGGTAAGCAATGAATTATGGAAGCTTAACAGGACAGTCAGTGGAAACGTAAAACCTGGGAATTATTTTACATGTCCTGACCTTTGAAAGTATTTTTATATGAAATTGGAATTTCCTAGGAACGCGTGAGAGTTGACGGCACTTTAAAAGGAGTTTTTTTGGAATTAATTAAAAATAGTTGAAGTTGCTGGACTTTTAAGGACAGTCAAAGATAAAGGCTGAAAGTAACAAGTTTAAGTTACTTTATTAAACCCTAGTGAAATAAGGGTTAAAAAGGTAAATAAACATTCATTTTCCCTGAATCTAAAGTTATGATTATGTCCTTAGGGCCATAAGGAGAATGAAGGAAAGAACATCAAGCAACCCTGATGGTTAGCGAAAGAGAAACCTGAGTAAGGACAGTAGTCCTTAAAAGGTAGTGGGCTTACCTTACTTGCATGTATTTGATATTATTGCTTGTATGTATATGTTTGATTGCTATACTTGCTTGCCATGTTTAACATACTTGATTGATTGAAGCTCTGTTTATGATTATGCTATGGCCATGAGTATGATGCATGAAGCGTTGAGCATGCAGATATGTGTTATGTTAACATGAGTTTGTGCAAAGCAAGTATATCATACACTAGCATTTATCTTGCATGCATTATATGGTATTGTCTGCTACTGGGATTCCTCAGAATCTCACCCTCCACTACCAACCAATAGACAGGTGAGCACAAGAAGAGAAGTGTTGCACAAGGTTCAAGGAGGGAGTGTTGCTTGAAGGCGGCCCAGCAGAAGGACAACTTGAAGAACCGAGGGGCTAAAGTGATTAGTGTTTAGTTGGTTTTTAATTATTACTGTCTGTAAATGAATTTAAAGGGGTATAAGCCCTGGGATTACCCCTATTATGTAATCAAATCTAATTTCCACTTTATCAATATAACGAACTATTTCTGATTTTGCCACACTACTGCGTAAGAATATGGCAAGTATGCCGGCACCCCCTAGGGGTGTTACAACATTCTCAGCAGGTACCACAGCATTGTTGATCTTGTATAAGCAAGGAGTTTATCCTTTTGTTGTGATCCCGCAGAGCATTACCATATGTTTACTCTTGTCCTTCATGAAACATCCATGTAAGTGAAACTCAATAAACTCATTCACATTATCATTAGTTAGTTAATACCCACCAATCAAGTTCTTTGCAAATTGTGGAGTAACAAGGACATCATTCATATGGAGAGATTGATTGGGAATATCACAAAGTAATTTGGAGTTACCAGATTACATAAAATTTATTAAAGCATCATCACTGAGATAGATTGTATACCTGGAGTTGTATCCCTTGTTTCGACATTGTTAGGGGAGTGAGTCACATATATGATGAGTAGAACCTGTGTTGAGATACCAAGTAAGATCAATAGTTGTTTCAAGGGGCTGCAACATATGTAGAGGCATTATCGGTTCTATAAGGGCCTTTAAAATTGCGGTCAAAGTGATGATAGTAGTGCACGGTTTCATGACCGGTTTTTGACACAGGCGACAATACTTGTCTGACTTCTTTTCACCATTTGATGATCAACCAGCTCGATCTCTTCCTCGTCAACCACCACGGCCTCTCTAGTTAAAGGAGTAGTTGTTGCAGCCCTGTGTTGTATTTGGATTTTGAAAAGAGAGATTAGCAAATGCAGCTGATATGCTATTCTGGGAAGTATTTTAAACTTGTTCCAGACGAGATTCATATGTGAGCAATTTGGACTAAAGATCGGCCTAGGTAAGACCATCTTTCTCAACAAGCATGGCCATAATAGGGGTGTACTATACATCGAGCCCTACAAGGGTTTGCGTGAGAAGATCTAGAACTGAGAAAGAAACATTAGCAAGTGTTAGGTTGTTCGATACATATTTGATTTTAGACAAATATTAACACATCTTCATTTGTCCAACTTGACAAAGTTAGCTTGATTTAGAGTTCTTAATAGAGGAACTGGGCGAGTAATAATACTTAAGGACTGGTGAGCAACTAGGTAAGGTGAAGATGGTATGTAGTGAGGGTAAAACTAATATGTGTAAGGAGTGAGAGAAGCTAAGATTGAGATGGAAGGGTTTGAGGTGGAAGCCGAGTTACCAAAGAGGGCTACGAATGAAACGATGGAAGGAAGAGTGTTTTTGGTGACTTGGAAAGAGGGTGAGAAGAACGATGTGAGAGGAGGAAGAGGATTTGAGCCTAGATAAGCGAAAAAAGGAGAGGTTTGAAATAGCAGATAAGGCAACGAAATATGGTTGGTCCAGGAGAAGGGTAGTGGGGCAAAGGAGACAGGTGTCGATGATGAGGCGGTTGCGATGACGGTAGATTCCTGTGAATGAGACAAAAGTAGGGTAGAGAGGGTGATGGAGATATTAGGGTTGATGGAGGTATTATTAGGGTTTAGGAAGACGGCCGAAGAATTAAGGTTTTAATTGTTGGAGCTATTCCCCAAGTGTGATGCCATTTCTGACATTGATGCTCTAATACCAAGTCAAGGAATATAGTAAAATAATGAGGCTCTGAATGAATGCCTTTGATTCTTTGCATTACTATTTATAGGAGACCTGAATGAATCATACAATGAAACCTGTCCATCACAGGATTATTCTAGAAATATACAAAGACATATATTTACACAATTATATACTCCCTCCGGTCCTAATTATAAGACATATTTAACCAATTTTGAAAAGATTAAGGAAAGGAGTTAAATTAGTTAATTTTACTCATTTTCCTAAAATGCCCTTACATAAATTTAAAATGACATAAGTAAAGGTGAATCAATAGTTTGTGCCACATATCTCTCCAACCTAGGATTTTTCTTTCCACACACTATCTAATTGAAATAATAATCTTAATATAGATACATATATGTATGTGTATATATGTATACATACATATGTGTGTGTACATATATCTATACACATATATATATGCACACACACATAAACACACACACAAAAGATATATATGTATATATATGTGTGTGTATTTATATATGGACACACACACACATATATATTGACAGACACACATACAGGTACACACACATATATACACATACACAAACATATATATGTGCTTGTGTGTGTGTTTATATATTTTTGTGTGTAGACACACACATATATACATACATATATGTATACACACACACAAATATATATATATACGTGCTTGTGTGTGTGTCTATATATATATTTGTGTGTAGACACACACATATATACATATATAGATACACACACATATATATCTAAAAGTTTCATTGATTGTAAGAGTTTACGCACTCATATACATATACATACTAAAAACTAAACACACTTGAGAGAATAAAATAGGGTTATTTTAGGAAGAAATTGATAAAAATTAGAATGTTGTCTTATAATTAGGATCAAAACCAACTCTCAAATGTTGTCTTATAATTAGGACCGGAGAGTAATAAATATGTTTTAACTAGTATTGGCAAAAAAGAATAAAGTTTCGTTAATTAGAAGTTATATGATTTTTCCTATATGTGGTAGTAATTGATTGTATTAACTATGAGTACATTTAAAAATTTCTTTCATTTTCAAACAAAACTTACATAACTACTATTTATAATTAGAACAGGAAGAACGAAATGTCAATCACCTCCTAGTAGAAAAGGCTTCAATTGCTTAAATACAATATCTCGAGTTTGAGTTTGTGAATGTATGATTCAGAAGAGCTACCCCTAATTGGCCTGATCGACAACGGTTAAATCTCACATACTTATATAGCATTGTTTAAAATTAAAAAAAAAAGAACAGAAGAAGTAAACCAAAAATGACAACAAGGAGATATATCACCCAAGCAGGCGTTGAAAACGATATCATATTCTCTCTCTTTTTTCTCTCACATTTTTGCAATGTCTGCTCCTTTGTCTTATTTTTCATCTTTGTCAGCTAATTATTGTTGTCATATATCTTTGGAATGTTTTAAACATTATCTTAATAATATCATTTTTCCTTTTATTAAAAAAAATAAAGAAGGTATCGTAAACAATGATGTGTGTGTGTGTGCGGATGGTAAGGATCTCCTTAATAGTATCTTTGTAACGCGTTTTAAACATTATCTTAATATGTGTGTCCCCTCCCCTCCCTGCAACCTAAACAAACCTTAGTGCAGTGGAAGGATCATCATCTGGACCACCATTTAAAGTTTAAAATTCATACAAGTTTCATTATCTATTATTATATTAATAAATTGTTTACAATATGATATTCTCATATTCCTAAATACTATAAAACAATTTATAAATTTTATAAATAATTTAGACTATTTGTTTTGAGAATGGTCCTAATAAATAAATAAAAATATTATTTGTCTTGCTTTTATTTAGAAAAATGATGAAGATTAATTAAGAATAATAGTAAAAACATGGAGAAACATTTTACAAAATAAATTAGAAACTCAAAATGCACAAATGACACTGAAGTTTTAGTGAGAGATTGATATGAGATTTGTTATTTTTGTATAAATTATTTTATTATCCCTTGCATATAACAAGAGAAAGAATACACCAAAGCAAACGATTGTTTCGCATTTTCTATTCTGCTTAAATATTATGGTCAGTTGTTATTCCTTGAGCTATATTTTGTAAATTACTTACATACATGGGGTGATGGCAAATATGCACTCACACTCACACATGGGGTTAAAAATAATGATTATACAAATGTTGTGCATATTAATTGAAGACTTGACATATTTTTGGAGTAAAGTTAAGAAAATGATGAATATTAATGGAAGATATATTACTACAAAAAATAGATTTTACTTCCCTAAAAGACGTCTTTTTTTCAACAATGGAAGTAAAAAATAAAGATGGTGACATTTTTATAATTATGTGGAGGATTTTGGCGTCCCAAATTAGAAAAGGGACGTCAAAAACAAGGACTTTTAGAGTCCCAAATGTAAAAGGAACGCAAAAAGTAATCTTTAGGCGTCCCCAATTTAAAATTGGCACGCCTAAAGTCCACTTTGTTGGTTCTCAGAGTTTTGATGATAATAAGACTTAATTGATTATTAAAGCTTTTTATTGGAAAGAATTTGTGTTTTTGAATAAGTAAATATCAAGTATGTTGATATCTTAATAGTCGTTATAACTTTCGGACATTACTCAAGTAATGAGTATTTGCTTCGCAAGTAATTTAGCTATTCGATATGACTTTCGGGTCTTACTCAAGTAATATATATTTGCTTAATTAGCAAGTAATGTCGCTTCGTTCATATTCCAAGAGCTATTCGATATTACTTTCGGACTTTACTCAAGTAATGAATATTTGCTTCGCAAGTGATTTGGTTACTTTAAGGTGTTACTCAAGTAACGGCTATTTGCTCCACAAGTAATTTAGTTACTTTTGGACATTACTTGAGTAACACATACAAGCTTCGCAAGTAATGTCATTTTACTTGTTTTCAGGAACCATTTCGATATTACTTTTGAAGCTTACTCGAGTAACACATACAGGCTTCGCAAGTAATGTCATTTTACTTGTTTTCAGGAACCATTTCGATATTACTTTTGAAGCTTACTCAAGTAACAAAGATATGCTACGCAAGTAATATTGTTACAAAGGCTATTGTTTTAAACCATTTCGATATTACTTTCTTTGGTTACTCGAGTAATGTTTTTTAACTCTGCAAGTAATTAGTTCATTCGATATTACTTTCTGTTGTTACTCGAGTAATACATATTTGCTCCTCAAGTAATCTAGAAATAGTTGTTCTTTTTCAAAGTTACTCGATATTACTTTCGACGTCACTCGAGTAATGCACATTTTCTCCGCAAGTTACTTGGTTAATTACTTTCTGGCGTTACTCGAGTAAGGCATATTAGCCCCGCAAGTAATCTCGCTAAAACACTTCAAGAGCTTCTGTTTCTTTGACACCTTAAATGTCACTCAAGTAACATAAATTATTACTCGAGTAATATCTCTTCAAAGTGTTTTTGTTTTAAAAAGGTAAGATATTACTCAAGTAATTTATTAAGCTACCTGAGTAAGTTACTTTCGAATTCCAAAAACCATCGGTATACTCTTAATCTCTGGTCTAATCATTATGGGTCATTATCTAACTACTCTTAATCACTCTCAAACTTATTTATATCATATCTAATCATCTTTTTGAGTGGATTTGAATTGATTAACCTTGTTTAAATTAAGATTAGCCGAAAAGTCATCCGACGTGTCAGAAGCATTAAATGCATCACAGAAAAAGAGCCAACAAACAAAAGTAAACCTCGTAGGAGACGAAATCATTCCTTTGAGGTATACTTATTCCGACAATTATTCTGAGTCATTCTTTGTGCACAAGTACGTCGACGTTGGACCATTTAATGAAGCAACAATCGACTATTCACAACAGAAATCAATTGTGCCTAACGGAATTACGAAGAGACTCAACGGCTATATTCAAAGTCTCACAACGGCATTAATGAAGATTGGTATAAAAGCTCATCACATTCAATTCTACCACCTACCAAACACTATGCAATCAATTCGACTCAACTACTATTTACTGTTTCATTAACTTCACTTAATATCTTCGGATATTTCCTTGTACTTCAGTGTTTATCATTTATCTACTCAGTGAGGAGTCTAAACACTTATTTGATTACTTGTTTAGTTGTTAAATCTTAAGGTTGTGGAACCTTAAGTGTGGGTGTACAATTACAGCTTGTAAAGGGGAGTGAGTCCTAGTATGATAAGATCATCTCAAGTACAAAGTGTGTAATTGTGTCTGTGTTTATTTGATTACAACTTGTAAAGAGGAGTAAGTCCTAGTGAGAGGATTGCTCGAGAGTTACAGAGTGTGTAATCAAGTTCCAGATAGTGAAATCCCAAAGTGTTTGGGGACTGGATGTAGGTCGAGGAATTAGCCCGAACCAGTATAAATTCTCTATGTCATCTCTCTCTGTCTCTTCTCTGTTCTCATTGCCAATCGTCTTTAATTCGAAAAAATTTTGAAATCCCCTATTCACCCCCCTCTAGGTGATATTCTCTCTTCACACTTTATGCGTCCCAATGTTTAATTAGTAATTTCAAACTTACCCCATCCTGTGACCTTACGGACCCTCTCATTTCATCATCTCTCTCTCACCCGATCCCATCACCTTACGGACCCTCTCATTTCATCATCTCTATCTCAACTCAAAACCCCAGCCCTCTCTCGAAATCATCCTGTGAGCCTTCAGTCGCCATCGTTCATTGTTCAGTCTTTGCCGTTTCTCGTCGTTCAATCAAAGAGAGAGATCTTCTCCATCATTTATCGTTTAGTCTACACGTCGCTCCTCCTCGTCGTACATGTGGAGTCACAAATCTGGCTGCCTCCACGCCGTTACCGTCGATCTTCAAGTTCTAGCTTAAACTCTCTATGTTCTCATCCTTCCTCTTCGTCGAAACTCTCCGCCGCTGCCACTCGTGGTTTTACCACCATAGTAAGAGCTATTGTTCTCACTAGATCTGGTCGACCTCACCGTCGATCTTTAGGATCCAGATCTGCCTCTCAAACCCCCTCCTTCAAAGTATCTTAGTTTCTAACTCCTTCGATTTATGGTTATTTCTTTGCTTAATTTGGTTTGATTTCTTGTTTATGGTGATTCTAGTTCTTATTAGATCGCTAGCAATTTCTAGTTTGATTCAGTCTTAGTTCCTTTGTTTTTTTGTTTGATCGCTAGTTTTGAGGATTTGAGATTTTTTTTTAAAAAAAAAAAAATTACGTCGTCCCTAAAAAAAAGGGGATGTCGTAAGTCTATTACGAGTCTCTTACGACGTCCTTTTTTTTTTGAGACACTATATCCTTCCTTTACTACGTCCCTGGCATAGGCGTTCCCCTAGTTTCAAACATTAAAAAGTCAAAAAAATAGACATTAAAAGCCTTGTTTGTAATAGTGATAATAGAAAAAAGATGGAATTTTTTAACATATAAATTAAGGGAAAAACACTTCTCTTGTTGCAGGAGAAGTGTTTTCTCATGTCACACACACATGAAATGGTGGGACCCACATATATATATAATGAGCATTATATATATATGTGGGTCCCACCATTTCATGTGTGTGTAATAATCTTTTTTTTCTCATGCAACATGAGAAGTTTAAACCCCATAAATTAATTAAAATTGTTGAATTATTAATACATGAAAATTACATAATTTTGTTTTATAAAATAAAAATGGTTTATATTATTGTTAGCTAGTCCTTAAAATTGAATTGAATTTTAATTTTAGTCTATATAATTTAAAATGGTAGCTTTGTGTCTCTATGTTTTTCTGTCTCAAATTATTTCCTATAATTTAATAAGTACTTAGATGGGATATGAGTCTAATGACTTTAATGAAACTTCGTCGAAGATAAAGACCAAAATCACAATTTTGTTAAAAGTATAGAGACCAAAATCTAAACTCATTTAAATAAGGGATTAGAACCCGAATTTGTTAAATAGGGACCAATAAAAAAACAAATCTCAATCCTCCTTTTGCGGAAAAGTCTCTATTTGGCAAATTTTTTGGCTAGAAGAGCAAGTACAATTATTCTTAGCGGGTACAACTCTTTTTCAATTGTTCTAACACATCCTTAATTATTTGCTCATAATTGAAGAAATATTGCACATAACTGTAAAGAATAATTACACAAGCTAAAAATGACTGCATTCTTTCAAATTGATGAAATTAGTTTTAAAGGTAAGAAAACATAGCATGTGTTCAAATGTTGATAAAACAAGATTTTGTTGTTCACAGCTCAAAATTGCTTTTTCAGTCACAATCAATTTCTTTATCATCTATCATGCATTTATATTGCTTTTGTTATTTATATTTTTAACAAGTTTTTACTTATGGTGTCAATTAAGTCTTAATTTTAATCCTTATCCATTTTGGATAGGAAAAACTATAAGTCAAAAAACTATAACGACGAAAACCAAAATTAGATTAAAGAATCAACAATGCCGGTCATCATCGGCTAGCTCAATATTCAAAGGTGATTAGCATGGTTATGAAACCCGGACCAGACCGGCCGGTTCAGACCGGAAACCGACGAACCGGCCACGAAGTCGGTCCGGTATAGCATAGAAACCGGAGTCACTCCCTGAACCGGATCTGACACGGCCAACTCGGGGTGAACCGGCGTGACTCGCCGAGCTAACCGAGTCAATTTTTTTCCTCGCCTGAGGCTCATCGTGGTTGGATCAACAGTGAGAAATGAACGAGACATAGAAGGAGAAGGAGGAGAGAGATATACGAAGAGTGACTAAGATCTGACGGTGAGAAAAGAGTGCTCACCGGCGAACTCGTCTCCTCCTTCTCCATTTACTACGCTATGAAGCTATATTTTCCAGATTTGAAGATTGCGTGAATTTTCGTACATCGACGATATTGTGAAAGGGTGTGTGGGGGCGTTGGACACGATGGAGAAGAGCACCGGAAGCGGGGGGAAGAAGCAGGGGCGGGCATAGCTGAGGGTGAACAACCTGGGAAACACTCGCAGACGATGAGGAGGAATGGATGAAAGAAAGGAGTGACGGGAAAAAACTCAAAAAAAAAAAGAATGACAAAATGACGGTTGCGTGAGAGAGAGAAGTCAGACAATTCACGTGATTGCCTAGAGATTAGCTGAGAAAGGAGATTAAAAAATGACAAAAAAATCGCAATAGCAGAGGCAAGCTCATAGACTTCGAGAATGATAAAATGGTGAATGAAAAAGGGAAAATCCATTTCAGGGTCCTTTTAGGACTGACAATCCCAAAAAAGGTCCCAAGATTCTGACAATCCCAGAAAAGGCCCTGGAATTTTCAGAATTTTTGGTGAGTTGTCAATGGGGCTGATATAGTTGTTAACGGGTAGGTTTTAACAACTAAATCAGCCCCGTTAACAACACTTTGCTAACAACTATATCAGCCCGTTGACAACTACATCAGTACCCCGTTAACAACTATATCAGCCCCGTTGACAACTCAACCAAGATTCTGAAAATCCCAGAAAAAGGTCCTGGGGCCTTTTTTGGGATTATCATAATCTTGGGGCCTTTTTTGGGTTTGTCAGCCTTAAAAGGGCCTTGAAAATGATTTTCCCAATTAAAAAAATTGACAATCACAAATGGATAAAAAACGTTTTCTGGTGGATAAAATAAAAAAGGACTGCTGCACCATCCCAGACTTTGAAACGCTAATGACAAAATAGTGGATAGAAAAAATCTGAGATCAAAAAGTAAAATTTAAAATAAATTAAGTTAATATTAAATTTCAGTTAAGGTTATTAAAGGAAATTATTTTTTTTTATAATTTTATATTAATAACCCTAAAATTTCACTTTCTCACCGGTTTGGCCCCGGTTTGACTCCGGTCTAACCCACTAACCCTTGACCCCAGTAACTCGACCAGTTCCCTGACCGATCCGGTTTTAATAATGATTAGTACTCATGGATGATTATGACTAATGATGTCAGATTTCGTAGGCAGATATTATAACAAACAAAGTCGTTAATATTTTTCTCAGATATATCAAGTCCTTAATCACAATTTTGAATTTTCCCTTCTCAGTTCTTACAAAAACCCTCGTTACTCATCACAGTGGAAGTGGAAGCTCCTCTGGATTCGAAGATATGGCCGAAGTCGGTAGGATGAAGCTGGGTTCACAAGGCTTGGAGGTATCAGCCCAGGGACTCGGGTGCATGGGCATGTCCGCTTTTTATGGGCTTCCGAAACCCGAACCCGACATGATCGCCCTAATCCATCATGCCGTCGAAAGCGGCGTTACATTTCTGGACACCTCTGATGTCTACGGCCCCCACACCAACGAAATCCTTCTCGGAAAAGTACGATCGATGCGAATTTTTTTTTCCTTTTGCTGGTTCTTCATGTTTGCTTGCTTTGATTTCATGCCAGATTAACTGATTGACTGATCGGATTAATGTATATGAATTTCGTTTGGATTCTTGTGATAGGCTTTGAAGGGAGGCGTGAGGGAGAAGGTTGAGTTGGCGACGAAATTCGGACGCATCATTGGCGGCGACGGCAAGACGGATATCCGTGGCGATCCAGAGTACGTGAGAAGTGCTAGTGAGGGGAGCTTGAAGAGATTGGAGATCGATTGTATTGATCTCTATTATGTTCATCGCATTGATACTCGCGTCCCTATTGAACTCACGGTTGGCTTTTCTTTGCTTTCCCTCGATCTTCTTCTCTATAGTTTTGTGTTTCTTCTGAACTGAAATCCAATCCATATGGTTCATTTCTCTGCCTCTTAACTTCTTATACCACAAATTTAACCAAAATAATCTTGCAGTTCACTGAAATATCTCTGTTTTTTTTAACCTGAAGAAATATCCTTTTTTTTGTTACCTGAGAAGAAATATCTGTTTTTTCGACAGAAGAAGAAATATCTCTGTTTGACACTTTGGTTTTATAGTTGGAACATTCTTTCAAGGCATCTCCCTATTTTATCGCATGTAATGAACTGTGTGTGTGTATATATGTAGTATGTATATATTCACATGCGCATTTATCTACTCTGTCCCAAATACAATACAGAATTGACTTCTTTTTTTTAGATATTAAAAAAAAGCTAAATAAGACTATCATATATATATACTCCTTCTAGTCCTAATTATAGGAGCAAATTTTGGAGTTGGTTTTTGTCATAATTATAAGAGCAAGTTTTAACTTTTGTCAATTTTTTTCCTATAATACCCCTATTTATACTTATTATTAGGAGCATTTATATATATATGTACATATATATGTATATCTGTGTTTATGTGTGTCAATATATATGTATGTAGATATATATGTGTATGTGTTATGTGAACACACACACATATATATATTTGTGTGTGTCTTAGTGTCTATATATGTATGTATGCGTGTGTGTGTCTATATATGTATGTATGTATGTATGCAGGGGCGGACCCAGAAAATTGTTGAAGGGGGGGCACCATTGGCGTGGGATTTGGGGGTTCGCCCCCGAATTTTTTTTTTTAAGGGAAGTCTTAAATGCATTAAAAAACAAAAGAATATAAACAAGAAAAAAAAAAGAATATCAAAACAATATTCTTGAAATCAAGTGACTACTGATGATATAATAAGAGAAGCAATTATTTTACAAACCTGTCATTTAGAAAAGCAATGCTAAGTGCTGTTAGAAATGCAGCTACATAAATTATAATGAAGGGTGGGCACTCAATAAGTTCAAGTACACATATTTTAATAACAAAAGTGTATTACAATAAAAATAATTACAATGTCATCTTCTAGGCCTTATTCTTTAGAATTCCATCATAATTACATTATTATCAATGCTATCAAATAAATCTTTTTCAATATAAGACACTAAACAATCATTCAACCATTCATCCCTCATCCGATTAGAAAATGCAGTCTTGATGTATTAAGGGCGGACACTTAATTTAAGGGTGGATAATAATTTAAACATGTTTTAAATTTTTTTTTTTTTTTTTTTAAAATCTCCAAATTTAAGGGGGGGCACTTGCCCCCCTAGTCTAGTATGTGGGTCCGCCCATGTATGTATGTGTATGTGTTATGTGAACACACACACACATATATATATTTGTGTGTGTCTATATATGTATGTATGCGTGTGTGTGTGTCTATATATGTATGTATGTATGTGTATGTAGATATATGGGTGTGTGTATGTATGTAGATAGATCTATATGTATACACATATATATACACACACATATATGTTTATATAACAAGACCATTATTTAAATTAGAAAGCATGTGGAAATGAAATTAAATCTATATGTATACACATAGCTATATAAAAAGCAACTAATGTACATATATACTAAACTAATATGTCATGGATGTCTAACCTAAGGCAAATCAGAAACACTTATAATTAGGGCAACTTGTGTCATTTTAAATTTATATAAGGACATTTTAGGAAAATGAGTAAAATTAACTAATTTAACTTCTCTCCTTAATTCCCTCAAAATCGGTTAAATAGCTCCTATAATTAGGACCGGATGGAGTATATATATATATATGGAATAGGATATTGTCACTGCCAATTTTATGTCACTACCAAGTCACTACCGTTTTTTAACCGTTAGATCAGAATTTCATCTACCTTTATCATTTCTCTCATCTATTGAGCTTCCAATCTAACAGTGAAAAAGTGGTAGTAACTTGGTAGTGACATAAAATTGGTAATGACAATATCCTAACCCTATATATATATATATATATATATTGTGTATGCTTAGATTATTATATTTTATTAATCAAACTAATTTAACTAACTTCATTAATCTCTAAAAAAAAATCAACTATATCTTATATTTATAGAACCGGTGAGAGTACTTGCATATGAGTATTTGTGTGCTGAACCAGACATTAAGAAAGGGGATGCATACTGATTCGCCAAATATAATAGGAAAAATTAATTCGCAAGTTGTTTATCTCAATTTTGAATCAAATCTATGCAGTTTATTTTAATTGAATTAGGCCCTTATAGTTTATTCTATTATTGGTGTTAATGTAAAAACCGCTGATTTTGATTTATAAAATTTCATGAATTCAATGATTTTTTTTTCCCCATTTCATTTAACACATTAACATTATGTCTAAAAATAAAATTTTGTAAAATTTTTAAATTAGAATTATTGGATCAAATAATAAAGTCTGAATTTAAGAAAAATAAACTACTCCTCTGGTCCTTATTATAAGGCATCAACTAACAATTCTCACAAACCAAGAAAAACAATTAAAGTCAATAAAGTTACCCTATAATTTAAATAACTTCCAATATTACTCCTACTAATTGCACTAAACTCAAATAGCATATTAATTATTACTCTCATCCATTACCCTTATTAATTATGGGCATAGAGGGAAAGAAATGATTAATGTTCCTTGGGAACAAACAAGTGCCTTATAAAAAGGACCAAATACATTTGGTAGTTGGTGCATTATAATAAAGACCAGAGGGAGTATAAGAATCTGATTCAAAATTGAAGTAAAATACAAGTACTGATTAAGTTTTCCCATAGTATCATAATACAATACTAGTATGATACAATACTACCATAGAGAGTGAAGAGTATTCAGAACTCTCATTCTTGGTTCTGGTTTTTCAATAGTCTATTGTTATTAATATAAACTATTAAGTACTAGAGATTAGGACTAAAAAAATTACTTAGGGTTAACAATTTTGCCTTAAAAGTTTTTTGAGCAGCAATTGCCCTCAAAGGACAAAAAAGAGAGCAATTTTCCCTAACCATTATCCTAGCTACTTTTGACCGTTAGTTGGTCAAATATATTGAGCTGACAGTCTATATGTCATCCATATCAGTTTGTTATTTATTAAGGAGCAAATTTTCCCAATAAGTTTTAGATCTAACTTTGAGGAAAAAAATGAAGTAAATGACACATGGACTTTTGGGATAGATTTGCACCTTAACAAATTGACGTGGATAGCATGTGGATTATCAGCTCATAATATTTAGTCAACTAACTTGGTCAACTAACAATCAAAACTAGTTGGGATAGCGACCAGAAAAAAAAAATTGTTCTCTTTTTTACACTTATAGGGAAAAATTGCCCCCTAACCCAATTACATATGTATTGGAAATTCCAATAATATTTAACCTTGTAATATTATATTTTCCTAAACTGGAATGTGCATTAATCCAATTCAATCCAATGACATGGAACCTCCCCCAACCCCCCCAAAAAAAAGGGATTTGGCAATATTTTTACTAATTTTAGTGCCGGACTTTGACCATTTCTGTGACAAGTTATTTAATTTTGAATTATAATTGTGTGGAACCAAACCAATATTTTGGCTCAACAATGTGATGCACTGGCCTTTTTTGTGTGTGTGAAAGACAATCTATATATGTTTTATATATATAGACTTATTTTCAATTTTTTTAATGTAAGATTGGTGAGCTTAAGAAACTTGTTGAGGAGGGAAAAGTAAAATATATTGGTCTGTCAGAGGCGTCAGCTTCAACAATCAGAAGGGCACATGCTGTTCATCCCATAACAGCTGTGCAATTAGAGTGGTCTTTATGGGCAAGAGATGTGGAGGAAGAACTAATTCCCACCTGCAGGTGAGATTTGAAATATACAATTATTTTATTTACAATATATTTATTCATATCTTTTATTTACGTTGGGATATTTTTTTTGGTTCACCCCAACTAGTTTCTAGCTTTACAACCTCTGATGTTGCACAGGGAACTTGGAATTGGAATTGTTGCATATAGTCCTCTTGGACGAGGATTCTTTTCCTCTGGAAAAAAGCTAGCTGAAAGCTTTACACAACATGATGTTCGGCAGGTTTGTGTTAATGCATGCCATTGCAAACTTATATTGTGAACTATAGTTGCATTTATTATGTTAACCTAGCCTTGATTCAATCACAAGAAGCAGCTTTATCTCATTTGATGATATCATCTATATAGATTGCACGCTGCCATTTTAACCAAAATGTCTCTCAATAACTTCATTAAGTGTTCTTTATGGTCTTTCTTTATCCGTTTTAAAGAGACTTCATACTGTCTGATCACCCTAAACTAGCCTTGATTACAATGTTAAATTATTTCATGAGCCCTAAATGTGAGGGTGAATCATTGGTAGTTAAATTCAAGGCCCTTTTTATGATATGCATCCATCTTAATATTATTTCATGAACCTTGTTCAATATCTTGATATAATCTTATAACCGTATGTATTTTACTTTATTGCAGTATCTGCCTAGATTCCAGCCAGAAAACCTGGATCACAATAAGACTATATTTGAGAGGATTAATGTAATGGCTACAAAAAAGGGATGCACTCCATCCCAGCTTGCATTGGCATGGGTTCACTACCAAGGAAACGACGTGTGCCCCATACCCGGAACCACGAAAATCAACAACTTCAATGAAAACATCGGTGCCTTGTCGGTGAAGCTAACCCCGGAAGAAATGGCGGAGCTGGAGTCTTTTGCTGCTGCTGATTCTGTCAAGGGTGATAGATATCCAAGCGGAAGAGCTTCATGGAAGAACTCTGACACACCCCCACTTTCTTCTTGGAAAGCTACTTAAGGAAGGTCATACTACGAACATTATTGTTACTTTTATGCTGCGTGCAAACTTGAGCAAACTTAAGAACAAAAGGCATGGCTTGCGTTAGAGAGGGTCTTGTCGTATCGTTCCTTTTAGGCTTTGTGGTTGTGTTTTTTGAATGTTGTTTGAATTTTATGGCAAGTAACCTCAAATGTCTAAATAAGCGGTCACTAGACTTTATAATAAATGTCACTTGAATCCTATTGTAAATAATGTGAGTATCGCCATTGCAAATTTGCATTGTTTTGTTTTGCATTGAGTTGCTTACCAAATCTTTTTGGGTATTGGCAATGTTTACTTTTATGGTCCCAAATTATGAGATGTGTTTTATAAATGGGAGCTGGGCAGCAACACTGACTGGCTTGCTTGGTTTGGTGTAGCCCATTTGGTACGATAGAAAGGTTCTTTAAGAAAGTAGAAGTAGAACAGAAGATGGAGTGAGTTTTTAAAGTGTCAAAGGGATGTTCCTTACGTAGCAATGGACTTTTATGTAATTTCCTTCTCCTAATTAACTTTAATCATTTTAACGAGGTTAAGTCTAGTAGAAGGGGGTTAATATCTCATAATATAGTAAATCAAAGTTCGAATACTTGTTGGAAGATGTGTTTAAATTTAGTACTTGACAGTGATTTAAATATGATTACCTCCAATAAAAAGATATACGTGCTTAGCCCCCAAAACAAAAACAAAAACTTTGATCCTTCAAAATTTTTTGTAATGCAATACGTAGCAATGGATTTGGCTCTATTCGATCACTCTTCTAGTTTTTCCCTAACTTCATACTATGCGTGGGATATTACCATATATTGTTGAGAAAAAAATGAAAATAAGTGTGCTTTTTTAAAAAAAAAAAAATTACTACATACATTACTGATCCCATAATTACAAAAGGTTATTTTAATTCATGTAAGTGACAATTGAGTTGCTTCTATGAAAATATTGTCTTTGCTCCACCCCAACATGATTCTAAATAGATCCTCAATGTGATCGAGTACTTAACTAAAAATTCCGTCATTGTTATAAAACTAATATATGGAAATATATAGAGTATATTTACTCTTTCTGGTCCTTGACAAAAAACACGAACCCCATTTTGGTCCTGACAAAAAAAATGTCATTTTTAGTCCATAAAAAGGACGAATAAGGGTCGTTTTTTTGTCAGAGACCAAAATGGGGTCCTTATTTTTTGTCAGGGACCAGAAAGGGTATTTACTCAAATATATATTAACGATTTGCAAAAGAAAGCTTTCTCATTTTTCTTTGATTCTTTTGTGTGTACACGATTTTGTGATCCACGCCTTCAATCATTAAATACTAACTCATGAATTACATTGTATCTATTTTAGCATAATGATCTATTTGGCACTGAAGGTTGTTTCAATAATTAACACAACCTCGAGTTATTTAATATAAGATCTAGTTGACTATTTTGAATTGATTTAAAAAAACTAAATAAATCACTTAATTATATCATATGTTACATGATTTCTCTGCAATACTTATATGTGTATTTTTAGATTATATATCAGCTTGTAAGTAATGTAAATTAATTATGAAAAGATGATAAATATAAATATTTTTAAATAATTTATTTAGTTTTCTTCATCTTCCAAAATTAATTAATTGAGTCTTATATACTAAAGAATGTAGGTGGTAACTTGGGTTCACGAACAAGGGAAGACTTAATATGGAATGGTCCCTTTTTCTTTTTTTCCTTTTTTGGGGGGCCAGCAAAAGATAGGATGATTCATGATAGGAATGATTAGGTTCTTTGAATATTGGGAACCTATGTCCATTCTAAAAATATATATGATAATATTTATAACAGTCAGCAATTTAAAATTGGTTAGATCATGATCTAATCTTGAAAATTACATGTTTTTAATTCTTTATAGGATTTTAATTTTCAATATACTAAATTTGAAGTTGTACGTGACTATTTATTTACCTCGCTCTTGTGGCTTGCACATATAAGTTTACTCGGATTTTTCTTGAAGCTGTCCAAATCAAAAGTTTAGATGCTTTTAATAGAGAAGTTTGAGTCATGTTACCCTAAGTAAATAATGAATAATGTGAAAAGTTGAATTAAAAAAACAATGTGTAATTTGAGTATTATAATTTTGATTTATTTTATTTCATACTCCCATTATTGCTAATGGATCTTTATTTTTGTAATTTACATTGCTTAATGAATTTCATTTCTTCTAATTTTACCTTCATTGAATTATATTAATAATAATCCCATGGGAGGAAATAATGTGAAAAGTTGAGTTAAGAAATTATAAGATGTATACAAAGCACAATAACTCAAATATTACACTCCATATATAAATACACACATATACAAAATATTACTCATAAGATTGTGAATTTTTGCTTAGGAGATTGGATTATGTACCTAATTCAAGAGTTGGAAAGGTAGGAATGAATGATGAGTATATATTTGTTGGTGTTTGCATGATTGGATTTCTTGATTTTTTTTTTTTGCTACAGGATTCTTGATTCATTTACTCTAATTTAATTTGGAATATATACTCATTATTTTCTTTATTGGAGCAATATATGGAAATCCATCAATATAATCAAAGCGTACACATTTTGCATATATTGAAAGACTAAGTAAATAATAAAAAAGGAAACCAACATAGAGTTGGTTTAGTAGTGTAAGACCCCGTTAGATTCTTTTAGGTCTCAAGTTCGAATCTTAGAGGAAACACTTGTGTTGGGAGGTGAAATCATGAACCTTGAACTGGATATCATATAATAATAAGTAGAGACACCAATGTTATGGTGGATTGTTTTGCAAAAAGGGGTATGGACAAGGCCATTGGACTTTACTAATGAGATTTTACCCTATACTACTGATTTTTAATTTTTGTATTTAGGTTTTGCCTTTATTTCCAGTATATAAAAAAAGCGTACAAAATACCAAAAGTAAAAAGGGTAATTCGAAATTTATGCCAAGCAAATATATGATCCTTTAAAGGGTTCTAATATCGACTTAAGCTTATGGTACGTTGATAGATGCTTAGTTTGGACTACAAAATTGAAGGAAATTGGTGGATCAATGTCTTATACCAGCTGAGCTAAGCTGGTATTAGACGATGGTTCACTAGTCTCCTGTCTGATATTAGCTTAAGCTTTTAATCTCGGTCTATGTGGGTCGATACTCTATTTACTCTTTATTACTTGTTTGACTGGTTTACTTGCTATCAAAGAAATCGACCAACAATACCCAGTTGAAAATGTTAGTTCCTTATGTTTTTGATGTTTCGATGATAACAATTATAATGGAAAATATTCAATTTTGTCAATTTGAAGTTTCTGTTTTTAAAAGTTACCTCGAGTTAGACATTGATTTCCTCGAGTCATACCTTTCAAAGGCAAAGTATATTTACTTCAGATGCCTCGAGTTATTCCAGGTTTAACTTGAAGTCAATTAATCTATCAAATATTTACCTCGAGTTCTAATCCGATTTGCCTCGAGTTAATTGACTTGAAGGTTTTAAAACTTTTGCTTTGCGCTAAACTTTACCTTGAGTTAAGATAATTATTACCTGTAGTCATATACGCTTGGTTCATTCTTTTAAATCAGATGACCGTGCCTCGAGTCATATAAGTTTTGCCTCTAGTCATTTTGACTCCAGGCACTTTTTTTTTAAACTCCAGTTAAACCCTTGCTATTTTAACTTGTGTTCTTGACTTTCACAAAAAATTATTGCCTCAAGTCATTTTGACTCTAGGCATTCTTTCTCTGATATGGTTTAACTTGCGATAAGACCATCCTTTGCCTCAAGTCAATTTTGCAAGTTAACTTTCAAGTTAACTTTACTCTTTCCATTCAACATATCAAGTTAACTTTCTCTATATCATTTGAAAATTGCCTCGAGTCATCTTTGTTCCTACCTTGAGTCATTTTAACTCAAGGCATTTTCATTTTAATTGGAAGTTAAACTCCTCTGATTTCAAAATCACCGTCTTCGTAAATCCAAATTTCTTGATTGTAATTTCATTTCTTTATATCATCACTCATTATTATTCTTTACTATTTTTAATCAATTTGCTAATGAGTTTCAAATGATTATTCAAAGGATTAACATCAAATTATTGTAAAGCAATTTGTGTGTCAGAATGCATTTAATGCAGTTGCCTTATCGAGACACAATCTCAGCAACCATTCCTCTAAGCAATCGAAAGGCATTCTTGCTATTCCATTCATAAATAAATGTTGTTTCACAATGGGCAAAACAAAAGGAATGAAAGAATGTCGAAACGGCACAATTACACCTGGAGCATTAATGGCGAATGTGACTATCGAGCTTCATCTGTCTAATGGCTACTTTGAAGAGTCACAACAAATAATCTTCAAGCTTCTCCAATAGTCATTAATGGCAACCACCATAAATACCAGAAGCATTGAATTCACCACCTACCGAAACTCTGCGCATTCAATTCGAACTTATTGCAATCTACTGTTTCATTAAGTTTCATTTAATATCTTCAGATATCTTTGTATTTCAGTGATTATTATTTATCTACTCTGTGAGAGAGTATAAACACTTTATTGATTATTTGTTTAGTGATTAAATCTCAAGGTTAAGGAACCTTGAGTGTGGGTGTACGATTACAACTTGTATGGGGGAGTGAGTCCTAGTGTGAAAGGATCATCTCGAGTACATAGTGTGTAATTGTATTGTATTTGTGAGTTAGTGAAAAACCCCAGAGGATCTGGGGATTGGACGTAGGTCAAGGAGTTAGACCGAACCAGTATAATCTCTCTGTGTCATTATCTCTTTCGCTATCTCTATTTTTATCATTCTTCAGTTCACTCGTGAAAAGATTTTGAAATCCCCTATTCACCCCCCTCTAGGCGATATTCCACTTTCAAAAAAGGGTATGAGCTCCAGAGAATTAGATGTCATGCTGGCCCGTGACCCAGATTCCAATGGAAGTCCGTGGTTAAGCGTCCTCAAATAAGAGTAATCTTGGGATGGGTGACCCCATGGGAAGTATCATAGAAATTTGAAACCTCTTGATTCAAGGAATGAGTGCCTTGAGGTATGAAATAGAGTGATTTTAGGGATGCCATGAGAATGTTAGAATAAATACGATAAATATTATGGATAAGCTTGAATCCAATCTAAGTTGAAATAGTGTTTAAGTCATGAAGGTATGAACCTTGTGAACCTTATGATTAATGTCGCGCTGTCATCAATGCTTTGGGAATATTTGAGCATATTGCTTGAATATTATGAGAATAGAATAGAAGATATGAACCATGATGATCCTAGCATGCTTGTTGGGTATAGCTGAGGTTCCAAAATTAGGTTGATGAACATAAAAGTTGGATAGGCATCTAGAGGGTTTCTACGAATTGAACCGTGACCTAAGAATCAAACTTAATAGTTGAATTGATTCTTTAGGCAATTGAATTGATCTAAATGAATTAAGATACAACAATATAGTACAAATGGGAATGAGGTTTCTAAAGGTTGCTATATGCTAATCTAGGACAAGGAAAGATTTTGATCATAAAATATTCCCTTAGAAAGAATGATTGATGAAATAAGATATAGAATGAATCTGCTTGTCATTCCACTAACTTAAGGCTATACTAAAAGTTGATTGCTGGACGACAAATAATGTGTTGAAAGGTATAAGTAGAATACGTCGATTTGGGAAGTAGAATTTGCAATGTTTCCTAAAGCTGGACTGATATCAAAAGTTCATACAGAATGACCCTAGATGAGATGGAAGAATTAAAGAAAGAAGACTACGAAACTAATAAAAAGGAAGGACCTTATAAGATCTGGGTTTTCTATTACAATTGTACTTCCATTCAGAGACAACCAACTGGAGAGAGCTACTTACAGAGAGTTCTGAACGGAGAGGGCTACATACGAAGGGTTTTGATTGGAAAGGGCTACCTACAGAGGGTTTTGACCGGAGGGGCTGACCAATCAGAGTGGACTGAGGATAGCACTGAGTGAATAATTGTAGAGTGGAGCCATAATGACATCGAAAGAGTAAAGTCGTCGTGACATTGAAGCATAAAGTAGAGCATCCGAGGCATCAGCTCTCAAGGTTGGAGCATTGTAATGAGTCCTACATCATATGGGTTTCCTAGAAAAGGAAGGCTTATATGACCCAGTATACCACCATGGGATGCTCCACACTTGTTTTGAAGGAAAGATAGAAAAAGAGAATTAAGGAAGAATAGGCTCGACGATATAAAGAAAAGCAACTATTGCTCTCATATCTTATGTAATGGTTCTACATGTATGTGTTTACCATCGAGTATATTTTTGTTATGAATATATGGTAGGCAATAAGACCTATTGGGCCAGTGTGTCTTTAGACCGTCAGACCTAGTATGCTTTCAGGGCAGGGTCGTAAGACTTGCTAAGCAATCCAAATATAATTATTCTAGATAATGACTCGATCCATGAGATTCTGAGCATTGTCCTTAATAGGTTGCAAAGCTTGAGAATTGGCGGTAAGAGCATTTTTTGGATAAAAGAGATTGAGACTCCAAAGAAACAAAACTGTGAGGGTGAGGGCTGCAGCCATCCACCAAAGTGGTGTACAAGTTGCATAGGTCAGGGCCTTAGGTCCCCGGATGTCAGTAAGACCTGTTGGATTGGTGTCCTTAGGGCATCAGACTGATAAGTATGAAGTGGCAGATTGGTAGAGGCCCAAGGCTATAAGTCCTAATATTCTTATGGCATAGGGTTGATTGCCTAGGCTATAAGACCTCATAAGATACATGGAAAGTAGAAGATGGACAATGTGTCCTGTGATTGCTGAATGTCGAATGAATGATTGTTTTTAAATGGTTTGTTTTGTGTGCTTCGTGAACATTACATACGATATGAACGGTTTGAGTAGCAAGGGGTGGAGCCTGTAATAAATTTAGAATACCTAGTGGACTATATGGCCTAGGTAGTTAGACTCAATATGTATTCAGCAAAGATGATGGATGACATATCCTAAGGCCATAAGACCTAATAGACTAGTATGTCCTTAGGCCAACAACATGTTATATATTTGAGAATTATAACTAGCAGAGGCTCGAGGCGGTAAGACCTGTAAGTGCGTGAAGCATAGGCTAGTATCCCTGGCCGTAAGACCTGTGTGTTTAGCATTGTAGTTGTTGCCCAACATGGTGACATTGGACCAATGTGTCTAGAGTATATCTTGAGGTTAGCAAAACATTCAGATTGTACTAGATTGTAGTTGAGGCAATAAGTTCTGAGTTGCTTATAGCATGGGGTGATTCCTTGGGCAGTAAGGCCAGAATATCTAGCACTGTGGGAATAGAATGAGCTGAAAGGCTAGAATGAAATAACCCGTAAGGCTGAATGTATTGAGTAGCGTCCTGAAGAGGCAGTGAGGCTTGTGTAACCAAGCACTGTGAAAATGGACCAATGGGTCCTATGTTTGAATACTACATAATGGGTACAGAATGAATGAGAATGTTGTATGATGGTTGTTGAATACTATCTGAGATCTGTGTTGAGAATATGATGATTATCTTGCATGCTTAGTGAGCATGCATAGGAAAAAGATAGACTTAATGTTTAGAATGTTTCCCTGAGTATAAATGTTCAAAATTTTAAGGAAAAAATTTATTGAATTGGGGGAGAATTGTAATATCCTGAATTCCGGGTGATGTGTCATAGTTATGTCATGTATTCCCTGTGTGTTATGATTGTTTTGTATAGTGATTCTGAGCTTAATTGTGTTCTATCTAATAAAATATGCTAGAATTCATTCACATAGGGAAATAGAGGATAGATTCAGTAAATTGTTGCATTCTCCATATTACCCTATACATGTGCAAAAGAAAAGGGCTTCATTTTGATTTACTGTGAAAATGCATAACAAAGCTGATACATTGTTATAACATATGGTATCATTATGTTGTGCTAGCAAGACGATGAAGCCTCAATGCTGTAGCATCGTAAGTGATGATGAGAAAGTTATGCACTAATTTACATTGATCTTTCCTCGAGGGTTTTTCAGGAATTAAATACAGGTCATCAAGTTGGACGTTTAGACGACAGTTGAATTGAAGAAGATGAAAATATCAAAGAAAAGATTTGAAGAATCCCGCAAAATTAAAAGAGGATCAATCAATAAGGAAAGATCAACACCATTTCTACTGTTAGTTATGCTTAGTTTTGATGATGACAAATATGCTTATCAATATTAAGAGGAGAAAGTTTCCATACTTCATTTATTTTCTACTTCGATTAATTCTTATATTTAATGTAGATGTGAAGTTTATTTATGAAGAGTGATCTAAAAGAAGATCAACAAAGAAATATCTAATTAGAGGAAGAAGAAGAAGAAAGAAATTGAATCAAAGAAGATATGAAGAGAAAATGATGAAGAATGATCAAGATGGGATAAGGAAGATGGAAGAACTTGTTGAATGGATTGAGAAAATCATTATTCAAGCTTTTAGATTGATTCTTGAAGTCTCCACGATGATATGGAAGTTGGAATGACTCAATTCGGAGTTAAAATGAGTAAAAACGAGCTTCAGGATGAATTCTGCATAAATCCCGTCAATTCTTGAGTATGAAATAGCCATTCTCGAGAATCAAAGGTCAATTCTCGAGAATGACACTTCAATTCTCGAGAATGAGTGTAATTCTCGAGAATTACACTTCAATTCTCGAGAATGAGCAACTCTGTTCAGCTCTGTTTCACGATCAGCACGGGCGACCTCTAGTAATTCGATGATATCTACCAAAATAGAGATCTAATTGAGGTGAAACCAATTTTATTGGAAACTAGACTTCCAATGCGTCATTTTGAAATAATATTCAAGTCCAAAGGAGGTCGGATGAGAGAGCTATGAATTTCGGAAGATGACAGTGAAATCAACATCACACAGCAGATCAAGCTTCGGTAATTTGGGTGTCTCTCACAAAAGACAAATCCAATTGAGCTGAAATTAGTGGAATATGAAAGTAGAAATCAAGAGAGTTCCAGGGATATATAATTTTCTAACGTCGGAGTTCAGACCAGAGATTTATGGCCCTCGAAAGTGGATAGTCAGTTTAGGATGCTGGAAAAACGCTGGTCAAGAAGAACATGCACTCATCTTATGCTAACAGACGTATTACAACGAGTTTGGAGCATATTATTCTTGAATTATGAAGAAGATTTGAAAAGCTTTCTGAGCATGAGTGGTTTGAAAAATTTTCTATCAACTTCTGATATGATTCTCGAGAATGACTTGAGATTCTCGAGAATGTGCCTATGGTGTATGTGCGTGATTGTTCACTGTCAATATTCATCTTCAATCAGAACAACTCTCGAGAATGGATAAGTGATTCTCAAGAATGAATATGCTTAACATTGTTTAAAAAACAAGATTACAGTGAAGCACTTGAAGAAACAAAGTTGAATGCCACGATGTCCAACAGTATGGTGTTCTTCATCCACAACGGTGATTCAGCAAAACCAATGAAAGCAACGACCATAGTATGAAGTTAAATGGCAGACAAGGATGCAGGAATTCAGCCAAGCATACGATGGAATGTAACTGCTTTCTCGAGTATTAGCGTAATCATCATATTTCATATTTCAACAGTTCATGATTCTCGAGAATGGTCGCTGATTCTCGAGAATGGCAATCTACGGAAATTTTATCAACGTCTGATTCTCGAGAATGTCAACTGATTCTCGAGAATGGCTTATGATTCTCGAGAATGCCCAGAAAATGTATAATTGCTTCCTGTCATGTGATTCTCGAGAATGACAATTTGATTCTCGAGAATACAACATTAATTCTCGAGAATTCTCAGTGAATGAATAATGATTAAATTGCTTCCTGACATGTGATTCTTGAGAATAACAATTTGATTCTCGAAAATGTAAGTGATTCTCGAGAATACAATATCAATTCTTGAGAATGCTTTCTATCTACGAAAAACCATTAACGTATGATTCAATTCTCAAGAATGGGCATCATAAATCTTCACGGTAGTTCTCTGGACATTGGATTCTCGAGAATGTCATGATCAATTCTCGAGAACTCTTAAAGGTTTGCCTTCTCAACTCTATGTCTTGAACTTGATTCTCGAGAATGAAAGATCAATTCTCGAGAATGCTTTTCTGGAAAATATACGATGAATTTATGAAGCTTTAAAACCTTCTGGAAATTCATGGGTTACTGTCCATTGTTTGAATATCATCTTTAAACTCATTTATATCATGACTAACCATTTCTTTGATTGAGTTTCAGTTGGTTAACATTGTTATATTTGAATTTGAGCGAAAAGCAATCCAACGTGGCAGACGCATTAATTGCAACTCAGAAACAGAGCCAACATTCGGAATAAAAGCTGTGACAGACAAGAACATCTCTTCGAGACATTCTTATTCCAGCTATCTTTCTAAGTCAATCTCTGCACAAGTACAATCGATGACAAAGCATTAAATGACACAACGGTCGAATATGCTAAACGGAAATCATCTGTGCCTAACGGAAGTTCGAAGTGTCTAACGGCTACCTCCAACGGACATTCAATGATCGTATCCTGAACGGGATGAATTTCTCAACGGTAGAATGCTCTCCATTAATTATAAAAGGAGAAGGATTCAACATAGACAGTGAGATAAGAGCTTACACTGTTGAAATGCCAATGTTATGAATCCAACGCTCAATTCATATACTCTCTATTCTCAATTACTACATAGCTTACCGTAGAGAGTGAGATGATTGATTTGTACTTCAATGTTTATTTATTCACTTCTGAAAGAGAAGATTTATCTGTAAACATTATATCCTAGAGTTACTCAAGATTGGGCGATCTTGAGTGGGAAACCCAGTGTATTGATTACAGCTTGTAAGGGGGAGTGGATCCTAGGGAGAGGATTACTTCGAGTACAGAGTCGTGTAATCAAAGTGTAAAGGCTTTTCTCTTATGCCCGGTTAAACAAGGAGATAGTGGATTGAAATCTCAAGTGGAGCTTAGGGATTGGACGTAGGTCAAGGATTGGACCGAACCAGGATAAATCATAGTTTGCATATTCTCTTCCCTAAACTTTTATATTTCCAGCATATATGTTTGAATGATTGTTTATCTTTCATAAGTCTAATTGTCATATGAACTGCCTTCAGTAAATTTGAAAGGATTTTTCAAAGTTCCAAAGATTTTATCAGACACCCAATTCACCCTCCCTCTTGGGTGATAGCCAGGTCTAACATTTGGTATCAGAGCCGGTCTCTTGTTTAAAGGACTTAACAATCTCAAGATTTATTAATGGCTGATTTTGGGTGCTATTCGTTTTCAGAAGGTTTCGATTATACCATTCCACCATTTCTCAAAGATATTGGTTTTTGGTTTTTGAAAGCTAGAAGGGTTAAGGTCTTAATTTGTCATGGAAGTTTTGCTAAGGGAGCGCCCAGCACCCGAAAGTATTTTGGGTATCATTTTTGCCCCGGAAGTTTACAAAACGGAGCAATTTTGCCCATCAGTTGATCTTGACCGTTGGATAGGTATCATTTTTGCCCCGGAAATTTATAAAAATTTGGTCCTAAACAAAACTTCTGGAGCAAATTTGCTCATAAAAAAACTTCTGGGGCATATTTGCTCCATTTTGTAAACTTCCGGGCAAAAATGATACCCAAAATACTTCCAGGTGTTGGGCGCTCCGTGGCAAATTAGGTATTTAACCCAAGCTAGAATGACATCATTTATAAAATGTTTTGATTTTGATATGTGGAATGTTTTTATAAATGTCTATGATTTCAAACCAAGAAAGGATTGGATAGAAAAGGAAAACAAAATGTTTTCGTTGAACATTAGAGCAATGAAAATCCTTCTTTGTGCTTTAACCAAAAATGATTTTGAGAAAATCAAGTTTTGCTCTAATGCTAAAGAAATCTGGGATACTCTTGATTCTATATATACTTCTAACAAATGTGTTGAAGTTGAAAGTGTTGACAATTCATCTGAAACTATAAGCTGTGTATCCACGATTGATGAACAATTGGAAGTGGAGAATGAAGAAGGAGAAATCTTAGAACACTTTCATAATCCAGTCAACAGAAAAGAGCAAGAGGAAGAGGATTCCCATGAAGAGCTCATGGAAGATTATGATCAATCATTATCTGGAGCTGAAGATGCACATGTGGTAAAAAGTTCCAATTCTTCTTGTGTATTCAAGGAAAATGGTTTTAAACATTTGCAGAAAATTGTCTTTCAATCGATTATTGATTCTAATTTGAAAAGCAAAAATGTTTTCGAAAGTAATGCTGGAAAATTTATTGGGAAGAAAGAATGTTCAAATGAAGTTTATTTGAATTTTTACTCTTATGACCGACACAATGCTTGCATAAAATCTCATGATGTATACCATTATATTATTTGCAATTATTGTGGAAAGTCTGGACATATTTCTCACACATGCTATATTAGGAGAAATTCTTATGGCAGAAATAAATATGCATGGGTTCCGAAAAGCTCCAATACTAACAGTCAGGGACCCAAGTATAAGTGGGTACCAAAGTGTCCATCCAGTGCTCTATGTGTGCAGATTAATTCCATAAAGAATAGACATAAGGGTACAGAGAAGTGGAAGAAGAATCTAAGAGTTTCTCATGCATCAATAAAAAGGAGCATAACGCCTATATCAAATAGGAGAACTCTCGGAGCACCCATTGCTGGAATTAAAAAGTCAAATCACAAAGAGAAGCAATGGAAAATAGGAGTACACTCCACCTCAAGAACAAATTACCATAGAGCATCATTCAATTATCTTGAGAAGAACAAGAAAAGGAGATTCTCACAATTATCAACCAGAAGACTCTTGAAGTCTATATCCTCTGAGAGAGCTTTGCAGATACCCATGGGAAAATATATGAAGAACCAATGGGTAAGCAAAGTCAATCCTCCAAGTACCTAAGGCAAATGTATACAATGGTAAAACCTCCTACGCTATTATATGAATTATATATTGAGGTTTTATATTTTGGAGCCTTAGGAATGAGCATTGCAAACTATTTTGAAAATAAGTTTTTACATCCCTTAAAAATCCATTTAATAAGTTTATAAAGAGATTGCAATGTTCAATAGTTTAACTCTTTATGCATACATGTTAATTTGAAAAGAAAGTATTTCTTTATGTATAAACTCATGATTAATTCAATGTACCTTACTATTCTGAATTAATTATATTCATAAGAACATGTGAATTTTATTTTGATTCCTACAAGCTAACGAAGATTGGATCCAAGTAAGGTTGGATACCCAGAAAGAAAAAGATTTACACGGTGTTGTAGGATAAGAGAAAGCCTATCAAGAATGCAACTATATAGAGAAAGCTTCATGTCTGTGACTACATGATTTCTAATATTGAGGAAGCTGAATAAATGGAGCTTGAATCTGGTGACGTTATTCCACCTTAATCAAGCAAGCTTCTACAAGGACAAGACAAATTACAGTGATATTTAACCTTACCCTATACCGTGCTTATATGAAATTCATATTTGGGTTAAATTCAATGCTCGACATGTTGTCCAAAACTTGAAGCATTCTGATAGACTTCCACCATGTTTAAAGTGAGCATCGATTTTAAGCATATTTCAAAAATGAATTTTTCATACATTAAAATCTTAATTTTCGAAATGCATTATCATGTTTTGAAAGAACATGTGAGATTTGAAATAATTTGCACATTTCATTATCATTTTTGACAAATCTAATCCCATTGGAAAATTACATGCATTCTCATCAATGACATCTTTTCTACATCAAGTGTATCTATAAAATTGTCATTGAGAAATAACACTTTTTGTATCATATAGTTGTTACCCTTTATGATTCATTGGCTTGAACTTATTTAATTGGGTAAAACTATAGTTTGGTCTTTGACTGACTTATTATACTCTTTGCTCAAATATCATATGACTTAATTCTGTAAGAACATAAGAGTTGTCTTGTCTAATCTTGAGTGGACTCAAGAATCATTGGGCACCACAGAGCATATACATATATATTTGATTTTGCAAGATGCCCTATTCTGTGACTAGAAAACAGAGGCTTACAGAGTATGTTAATTCTCAAGAATGATTTCAACATTCTCGAGAATTGAAGAACCTTTTTATTAGGATACACTAAGCATTCTCGAGAATTGATAGCAATTCTCGAGAAATATTGGGAATTCAGAATTCGCAGGGTGTTACTGTTCAAAATAACATCCTCATTCTCGAGAATTGGTAAGCCATTCTCGAGAATCGACGCTGACAGAGTTTTGCAAATATAGCGCTTAAAGGTTTGTTCTCGAGAATTCCTTTCTTCATTCTCGAGAATAAGAGAAAATTACTTAGTATTCTCGAGAATCACCGTCCACCACCTTTCACTGGGAAAATTGTTTTTGCATTCTCGAGAATCACCAACAATTCTCGAGAATGATCAGAGATCCTTTTGGCGATTCATCTCCTGACACTGTGTCGTTTCACTCTCAGGGTTGTGTCGTTTTTTAAATCATTTACATGCTTCTTCTTTTTGAATATTTTCTGTGCATCATTTATTTAAAAGTGAAACGCAATTCCTGTGCTTTATCTTCAATTCATTTATTCAAGAAAATTGCGTCAAGCATCTTATATGATTAAACATTGTTTTACTATCTTCCATTGACAAAGATTTTTGAAAAACATCATTTACTGTGTGCATCATCTATTTACAGGTCCAAGCATCATTCAAAAAGGTGGTTCATTCAAAGAATTCTTTTTCTAATTGCATTCATTCAAAATTACATGTTGCACGTACAGAATTCTGGTCAATTGCAGATTTTGCAAAAGCTTCCATTGCTTCATCTTTTTTTCATCTAGTACTGTGCGCGTCATTTACTTATAATCAACGTGCCATCATTTGCATCATGTTTTAAATAATGACGCGTTGCATCAATTCTTGAGCATTTCATTTTTTTGGTCATGCTTCATTAAGGGGGAGCTTCACATTCACATGTGTTTTATATCTTAAAAGCTCATATCATTTATTTGAAGAAAGTACTTTTTTAAATTTGCTCATCCGCACTCACTATGTTTTATTAGTTTTGATGATGAGTTAATATCATATTTTCCTTTCATTATCTTAATTTGAAAATATCATATAGAAAGGAATATTTTGATATCTGATTGCACTAATAATTCTCCCTTGCAAGAAAGTTTTACAATTGTTGCAGGAGAATTCGGTCTGTGTACAAATCTTCCTTAAAGATCTACAAGGAGAAACTATTACATTAAGGGAAGATGTTTTGACGCTTAATCACACAGAAGCTGAGATATGCTCTACAAAGTAGGCGAAAAATCTCTTGGAATTAGCTAAGTCACTCTCCATAAAGGGAGAGAGCCTACCACTACTTCATCTCAGGCCATGACGACTCAACCAAATTTCATACAGCTAGCAGTTGGACCTCACAGATCATTCATCACTTTGCCAAATATAAATGAGCATTTCTGTACTTTATCTCTTCATATTCTGTGATAGTATCAAATTGCTTTAATCATGAAAACTTTCCTTGAAAACTTCTCCTAATTGCTTCAACGTGTTCTCATAAAAACATTTCAACTTGCATCATATCAAAATGAAAACTACTTTTACATAAGGGAGAGAAAATTGTTTTTCTTGACATATTATTCAAGGAAGAAAATTTCTATTTTTGTTTTCATATTTACCTCTCCAATCATCTCTTCTTTACTTCACCTTTTTGCTAATGACAAATAAGGGGGAGAGAAGGGCAAGAAAAATATGTTGGGCCTAATGTATTTTCATACTCATACATATCTTTCTTAGAGTATTTGTCATCATCAAAAAGGGGGAGAATGTTAGTTATGCTTAGTTTTGATGATGACAAATATGCTTATCAATATTGAGAGGAGAAAGTTTTCATACTTCATTTATTTTATACTTTGATTAATTCTTATATTTAATGTAGATGTGAAGTTTATTTATGAAGAGTGATCTAAAAGAAGATCAACAAAGAAGTATCTAATTAGAGGAAGAAGAAGAAAGAAATTGAATCAAAGAAGATATGAAGAGAAAATGATGAAGAATGATCAAGATGGGATATGGAAGATGGAAGAACTTGTTGAATGGATTGAGAAAATCATTATTCAAGCTTTTTGATTGATTCTTGAAGTCTCCACGATGAAATGGAAGTTGGAATGACTCAATTCGGAGTTAAAATGAGTAAAAACGAGCTTCAGGATGAATTCTGCATAAATCCCGTCAATTCTTGAGTATGAAATAGCCATTCTCGAGAATCAAAGGTCAATTCTCGAGAATGACACTTCAATTCTCGAGAATGAGCAACTCTGTTCAGGATGCTGGAAAAACGCTGGTCAAGAAGAACATGCACTCATCTTATGCTAACGGAAGTATTACAACGAGTTTGGAGCATATTATTCTTGAATTACGAAGAAGACTTGAAAATATTTTTGAGCATGAGTGGTTTGACAAATTTTCTATCAACTTCTGATACGATTCTCGAGAATGACTTGAGATTCTCGAGAATGTGCCTATGGTGTATGTGCGTGATTGTTCACTGTCAATATTCATCTTCAATCAAAACAACTCTCGAGAATGGATAAGTGATTCTCAAGAATGAATATGCTTAACATTGTTTAAACAACAAGATTACAGTGAAGCACTTGAAGAAACAAAGTTGAATGCCACGATGTCCAACAGTATGGTGTTCTTCATCCACAACGGTGATTCAGCAAAACCAATGAAAGCAACGACCATAGTATAAAGTTAAATGGCAGACAATGATGCAGTAATTCAGCCAAGCATACGATGGAATGGAACTGCTTTCTCGAGTATTAGCGTAATCATCAGATTTCATATTTCAACAGTTCATGATTCTCGAGAATGGTCGCTGATTCTCGAGAATGGCAATCTACGGAAATTTTATCAACCTCTGATTCTCGAGAATGACAACTGATTCTTGAGAATTCCTTTAGCCAAATCATTTCTCACTTCTCACGAAACACTGATTCTCGAGAATGGCTTATGATTCTCGAGAATGCTCAGAAAATGTATAATTGCTTCCTGTCATGTGATTCTCAAGAATACAACATTAATTCTCGAGAATGCTCAGTGAATGAATAATGATTAAATTGCTTCCTGTCATGTGATTCTCTAGAATAACAATTTGATTCTCGAGAATACAATATCAATTCTTGAGAATTCTTTCTATCTAGGGAAATCCATACAGGGGCCCAATTAAGGCCTCGAATTTCAAAAAAGGCCCCAACAACTTTCACATACCAAAAAGGGCCCTAGGGCCTTTTCTGGTATAAACGTTAACAACTAAAACAACCACAATAACAACAAAATCAATATTCGTTAACAACTAAATCAGTCGCATTAACAACAATATTTTAACAACTAAATCAGTCACATTAACAACAATATCAGCCCCGGTTAACAACTAAGTCAGTCACATTGGCAACTAACGTTTTAATGAAAAATCCCAGAAAAGGCCCTAAGGCCGTTTTTGGTATGTGAAAGTTGTTGGGGTCTTCTTTGAAAATTTGGGCCTTAATTTGGCCCCTGTATGGATTTTCCCTTCTATCTACGAAAAACCATTAACGTATGATTCTCGAGAATGATGATTCAATTCTCGAGAATGGGCATCATAAATCTTCACGGTAGTTCTCTGGACATAGGATTCTCGAGAATGTCATGATCAATTCTCGAGAACTCTTAAAGGTTTGCCTTCTCAACTCTATGTCTTGAACTTGATTCTCGAGAATGAAGGATCAATTCTCGAGAATGCTTTTTTGGAAAATATACGATGAATTTACGCAGCTTTAAAACCTTCTGGAAATTCATGGGTTACTGTCCATTGTTTATTAATCATCTTTCAACTCATTTATATCATGAATAACCATTTCTTTGATTGAGTTTCAGTTGGTTAACATTGTTATATTTGAATTTGAGTGAAAAGCAATCCAACGTGACAGACGCATTAATTGCAACTCAGAAACAGAGCCAACATTCGGAATAAAAGCTGTGACAGACAAGAACATCCCTTCGAGACATTCTTATTCCAGCTATATTTCTAAGTCAATCTCTGCACAAGTACAATCGATGGAAAAGCATTAAATGACACAACGGTCGAATATGCTAAACGGAAATCATCTGTGCCTAACGGAAGTTCGAAGTGTCTAACGGCTACCTCCAACAGACATTCAATGATCGTATCCTGAACGGGAAGAAGTGCTCAACGGTTGAATGCTCTCCATTAATTATAAAAGGAGAAGGATTCAAAATAGACAGTGAGATAAGAGCTTACACTGTCAAAATGCCAACGTTATGAATCCAACGCTCAATTCATATACTCTCTGTTCTCAATTACTACATAGCTTACCGTAGAGAGTGAGATGATTGATTTGTACTTCAGTGTTTATTTATTCACTTCTGAAAGAGAAGATTTATCTATAAACATTCTATCCGAGAGTTACTCAAGATTGGGCGATCTTGAGTGGGAAACCCAGTGTATTGATTACAGCTTGTAAGGGGGAGTGGATCCTAGGGAGAGGATTACTTCGAGTACAGAGTCGTGTAATCAAAGTGTAAAGGCTTTTCTCTTGTGCCCGGTTAAACAAGGAGATAGTGGATTGAAATCTCAAGTGGAGCTTGGGGATTGGACGTAGGTCAAGGATTGGACTGAACCAGGATAAATCATAGTTTGCATATTCTCTTCCCTAAACTTTTATATTTCCAGCATATATGTTTGAATGACTATTTATAGTTTTATAAGTCTAATTGTCATATGAACTGCCTTCAGTAAGTTTGAAAAGATTTTTCGAAGTTCCAAAGATTTTATCGGACACCCAATTCACCCCCCTCTTGGGTGATAGCCAGGTCTAACATCTACGTCGTAGTATTTCATTATTAATAAATGAGCACATTTTATCTTTATCATATTTATGTCTCACCATTATTTTAAGGTAAATATGTGTTTGAAGATAAAATCCCTAGGAATAGGACATGAGTTAATCTTGAGGATCAATTATAGAGATCATGATCATGAGGACTCGAGAACACTGGATATCTATTGCCTAAAACTTGTTCCTAGTCTTGAATCACTAAGAAAAGGCATTGATGAACTAGTACAACATCATCTACATGTATAAGATACAAGGTAGGGACCTCATGGAATACATGCATGGTGATGCCTTAGCTAATGTCATGGATAAATCTGTTCGAGAATAGATAGTACCGAACAAACCCGCCAAGAGACTCCACAAAGATTCATTGTAGAGAGTATCATTGGATATGTAAAGTCTCTCATCGTTTGGTAATGCGAATTGTCTTGGACTTAAGGATGTCATCGAACACTACGTCCTAGGGTTATACTTTGACTGTATAACTCTATTCGCATGAAAAAAGGGAGAACAATGTACTCTTGGGTATAACTCGAATACATGAGTATAGATGGACATGCCAAGAGGACTCACAGTCATTCACAAGACCGATAGAGCTTGGATATCTTCTAATTGACTCGGGAGTCTGTGCGCACAACAAGTGATCATGAAGAGTCATGATCTGTCATAGAGTTAATATAAAAATATTCCTAGTTCTGTGAATTAGCTACATTTAGTCAATTAAGAGAGATGATACTCTATCTTTTCTCTCAACTAAATGTGAATGACGATGTGAGGGATGATGCTTGCACGGTATCCAAATATGAAAGGTAAATCACTTGATCAACTCAATTAATTCTGGGGCCGCAGAGCATTGCTAGTGTCTTATAAGGTCATTAAATAAGTTGGGCCCGTTAAAGGAGTTTTAATTGGTTCAAGTTTATTTATGTCAGTGACTAATTGATGGGTCACACACAAAGGTTATTTTCGATTGCTTAAAATTAGCAAACTTGGGCCAATAATTCCTATTGGGCTTTTTCAAGAGTAAAGGTGTAATTGGGTTGGAGTGAGACTCTAAGCCCAATAAGGAGAAAATGGCATCATATATGGTGTCCCCAGTAGGAAATCAGTTTCTCCACAAAAGGGCCCAAATGTGTTGGAAGACCCAACGGGGTCTTAGACCAAGTTGAATTGGGAATTCGAATTTTGAATTTAAGTTTGAAATTTAATTCAAGAGGTTAGGTTATAAAACATAATTCTGAAATATATATATATATATAAATATAAATATAAATATATATATATATATATATATATATATATATATATATCCAATAAAGATTGGATAAAGGTAGGATAAATAATAAATCAAGATTGAATTAAAAATGATTTTGAATTTTAGTTTAAGATATGAATGTAACCCATTATCTTAAATTTTTATTCAATCAATCAATTAAGACATGGATGTGATCCATCATCTTAAATGATTGATTCAATCAATCAATCAAGATATAAATCTGATTCATCATCTTAAATTATTGATTCAATCAATCAATCAAGATATGAATGTGATTCATCATCTTAAATTCAATCAATCCATCAAGATATGAATTTAATTCATTATGATTTGGATTTTCAAATTCAAGCTTGGATTGAACCTTTCTCGTAAGCACTTAAATTTAAATTAGGGTTAAACTCATATAAAATGTTGATTTTTGGGTGCCCCTTTTCTTGTACGTTTTTCTAGAAAGAAAAACAAGACGCCAATTTGATTGGTGTGTGCCGCCAATTCAAGAAAAGGTAAGTTCCCAAACTTGTTCATCCTATCTTCAACCTAATTCCAAGAAACCACTATCTTCTTGAAAAGAGGAAAGACCCAAGGAAACAAAACCTCAACTTTGCCATCGCCTAGCAAGCATCCAAGGAGTGGGAGGTATTAAGAGAAAGAATTCTCATTGGAATCGGGGGATAGCCGTGAAGATCAACGTTAGAGGACATCAACAACATTGAAGTCTTCGAGTGATCTAAGGTAACCTAATCTCTAATAGTTATTTTATCAAGTAATCCTAATCCCCAATAGTTATTTTAACGTGTAATCCTAAAACTCATGATTATCATAAATTGTTACAAGTTATCATGAGTACCGTAAAGAGTTATGAATTAATTAATAATAACTAATTAGCATAATAAGTTAAAGTTAATAATTTATGAAGATCGTAAGGAGTTATGGTTTTCCGCAATGATTAAACAAATTTTTGTTTTCAACCTCATGAAACTTTACATAAAAGTCGTGTAATAGAAAAATTTAACCAACACCTAGCTATAAGAGGAAAGCGCGGCAAAACCTAAAAGAGTCGTCGAAGTTGTGAGAGTCAGTACAATTTCAACTCGACTTGACTCACAGAGAGAGAGAGAGAGAGAGCTATAAAAGAGACCTAATCCTTTCCCAAAGTTTAGACGGGGGCTATGGAAGACATAGAGACTTCACATGATAGGACGATCCCTACGCCGTCGATCACTCCAACTAGTTTCTCTGTTTTTCTTATTTTCTTCTTTAATATTTCCATGGGCTGTCTGTTGTATTCTGTATTGTGTTTCCCTCATCAGTCATGAACTAATTTTCGTTGGCTGAGTGAGGATGGATTTCTAAGTTGTAGAATGAACCTAATTTGCTAAGCTTTTAATTCAATAAATTCAATTTGTTTAATTGTGATTTAACATCTTGTGTGTTAGTTGGCCGCTAAAGGCTAGATGAGTGGCCTCGACTTACTAAAAGGGAGTCGAGGTTAGACCTCTGTTAGACAGTATGTGCTAGGCGAGCTTGTGCAGGGCTTGATCTAAATTATGGGCTACAGGAATGGGTCTACCTCACATAGTCAATACACATAGATTAAACTAACAATATAAACTGGAAAATCGCCATAGGAATATGGGAGAAGTAGAGTGAAGAGTGTACTTACAAGATGCGGAGACTTCTGTATAGGTTAGTGGTGGGTTAGCTAATAACGTTGCGAAAGGCATTTTGTTGTAGTATTGCGGAAGCTGTGCAGCAAGATGCTGTAGCAATGCATCACATGCAAAATGAGGGGGAAAGGAAGAAAGATGTGAGAGGAGGAAGAGGATTTGTTCCTGGATAAGTGAAAAAGGGATAGGTCTAAAATAGAGGATAAGGCAATGAAATAGGGTTTTTCTAGAAGAAGGTTAATGGGGAAAAGGAGACAAGTGTCGATGATGGGATGGCTATTATGACGATAGATTCTAGTGAAAGAGACAGAAGTGGGGTAGACTGAATGATGGAGATATTAGGATTGATGGAGGTATTAGGGTTTAGGGAGGCGGCTGAAGAATTAGGGTTTTAGTTGTTGGAGTTGTTCCCCAGGTGTGATGCCATTTCTGACGTTGATGCTCTGATACCAAGTCAAGGAATATAGTAAAATAATGAGGCTTTAAATGAATGCCTCTAGTTCTTTGCATTAATATTTATAGGAGACATGAATGAATCATACAATAATACCTGTCCATCACAAGATTATTCTAGATATATAAAAAGACATATATTTACACAATTATATAGTAAATATGTTTTAACTATTAATGGAAAAAAAGAATAAAGTCTCATTAATTAGATGTTATATGATTGTTCTTATATGTGGTAGTAATTGATTGTATTAAATATGAGTACATTTAAAAATTTCTTTCATTTTCAAACAAAACTAATACTTATATAACTATTTATTATTAGATTTGATGAAGTGGTTAGATACCTTATAATTAGAACAGGAAGAACAAATGCAAATCACCTCCTAGTAGAAAAGGCTTCAACGGCTTAAATACAATATCTTGAGTTTGAGTTTGTGAATGTATGATCCAAAAGAGCTACCCTAGTTGGCCCGACAACAATTAAATCTCACATACCTATATAGCCTTATTTAAAATTAAAAAAAGAACAGAAGAAGTAAACCAAAAATGATATTCCCTCCGGTTCTAATTATAGGAACAAATTTTAGAGTTGGTTTTGGTCATAATTATAAGAGCAAGTTTTAATTTTTGTCATTTTTCCCCTATAATACCCCTATTTATACTTTCTCAATAATAATTAAAGACAATAATAATTTAATAATACACCTATATATTTTATAAAGTAAATAATGTTTGCAACTCATTAATGTCATATACACCTAAATTGCATTAAATGAGTGTTCACACATTAATCCCTCATAACAACATTAGGTAAGGGTATTTTAGGAAAAAATATATAATTAACTCTCTCTCTCTCTCTCTCTCTATATATATATATATATTATAAAGTTAACACATTAGGAGTGTGTTAAATAATGTACATTACAATGCATTGAATGAGTTGTAAACATTATTTACTTTATAAAATATATAGGTGTAAAATTGATTGTAAAAATTGACATCAATTCAAATGCATTGAATGAGTGTTCACACATTAATCCCTCATACACATAAATTTCTTCATTCTAAATTTTAGGTAAGGGTATTTTAGGAAAATATATATAATTAATTAATTTAACTACCCTCATTAATCTCTCCAAATTTTAGTAATTTGCTCCTATAATTAGGACCGGAGGGAGTAATTAATAAGGAGATATATATATCACCCAAGCCGGCGGTGAAAACGATATCATATTCTCTCTCTTTTCTCTTCCATTTTTGCAATGTTGGCTCCTTTGTCTTATTTTTCATCTTTGTTAGCTAATTATTGTTGTCATGTATCTTTGAAATGTTTTAAACATTATCTTAATAATATCATTTTGCCTTTTAAAAAAAAAAAAAAACTGAAGGTATCGTAAACAACAATTTGTGTGCGTGAATGAAAGGTAAGGATCTCCTTAATAGTATCTTTGGAACGTTTTAAATAACAAGGGAAGATAATGGAAAAAACATGGAAAAAATTTTAACATATAAATTAACTAAAAAAATTTAATTATTAATACATGAAAAATTACATAATTTTGTTTTATAAAATAGGAATGATTTATATTATTGTTAGTCTTTACAATTGGATTGAATTTTCATTTTAGTCTATATAATTTAAAATTACAGTTTTTTGCCTCTATGTTTTTCTCTCTTGAACGTTAGTTCTTATAATTTTATAAGTATTTAGATTGGATATGAATTTAACGAATTTAACAAAACGCTATTAAATATAAACACCAAAATTACAATAATTCTTAACCGGTAGTGGCGGAGCCACGTTATTGTATATGGGTGCAAGTGCACCCATAAATTGTGGCTGTTGAGTTTTTTTTTTTCCTAACTGCTGAGTTACTATATATCTTAGCATAAACACCCATAATCCCCCTCAAAACATAGGACATTATTATATAGTGCTATGAGGCCCATTGGTGGTTTTATTTTTATGGGCCCCAAGCTTTACTACCCGTAGCCAGAGCCAACGTTTTACTTTTTTAGTATGACGTTTTTTTTATAATATAACCATTTGATGAAATTAAATATAAATATTATAAGACTTAATTAACATAGTTTTCTCAAAAAAAAAAATTTATACAGTCACATGTACTTAGCTTGTAGAGTTCCGAGAGCAACTCCTCTGCATAAAATAGAGAAGTTCCAAAGATTAATTGAATTTGAATAGATCAGTTGATTAAAATAATTTTTGCATCAATCTTTCAGTGGATGACTTGAGAGCAAATACAAAGTATTTAAAGGTGACTGAGGAGAAAAATTACACAACTGAGGAAAATAAAAAGCTGCAGCAAGAATTGGTATGTAATTATACAGACAACCATTTATATTCTTTTGTTTTTTTTGGCAGAAACTTTTTTGGTTTATATCTGTTACGGATTTATATAAGGACCATATTCCGCTGTATGGCCCAACAAGGGGCAATCCACATGGCACAGATATGACGCCACATCACTTGGGCTTTGAGGCATAGAAGCCCACAGTTCAAACCCTAAACCTAAGGTAGCCTCTATATATAGCAGGTTAACCCTAAAGGTTCATCTTCATCTTCTACACGGTCTACGCTCCGACTATTTACATACAGCCGTCATAAAGCATACAGACCACCCTCTTTGGCTAAACGCCTCCTCTAATCCTCGAACTACGTGGACTTTGATCCCTCTTCAGGGTACGTAGGCCCTAGGAATCGCTCCTAGGTCAAGTCCCAATCTACATCAACATCCTAGCCCCTTAGGGCTAGACAATCTATGTTCTACACCAGAACAGTGCCGCCGACCGTGGGGACTCGATAAATTTCGATTCCTACGACCAAAGATGGGCAATACCAGAAGCAGCAGTCAGATGCCTTCGCATGGGGACTCTCATCCTCAAGGATCGTCATCCTCTCTCCTGGGAACCCAGACTTTTCAATTCTGGTATAAATCTAGATGCCCTATTCTCATGGGTTTTCTTTTTCTGTTTCTTCATGAATTCACATGATGAGAAGATTCTCATCCTCCCTTCTCAAGGATCATCATCCTTTCTCCTGGGAACCCAGACTTTTCAATTCTGGTATAAATTTAGATGCCCTATTCTCATGGGTTTTCTTTTTCTGTTTCTTCATGAATTCACATGATGAGAAGATAGTTGGAAGGATCACCAGGTTCTCTCTTTGGGAATTCTTTTAAGAAAGGGTGTGTATCAGGAAGCATATAAACCATATGCTTAGTCTTCAAATGAGCAGGATCATCATCCTCTCTCCTTTGGAACCCAAATTACTCATCCTCCCTCCTTGGGAACTCAGATTTGAGCAGGATCCTCATCCTCTCTCCTTGGGAACCCAAATTTGAGCAATGGATTTGCTTTTGACTGCTTCACATGGTTCATCTTTTAATTCTCCATGTGTCCACATGACGAGAAGATATTATGAAGGATCTTCATCCTCCCTCCTTGAGAACCCAGATTTGAGCAAGATCCTCATCCTCTCTCCTTGGGAGCCTAGACTTTTCAATTCGGGCATAAATTTAGATGTCATATTTGGATCATAAGCAACCACAACATTTGAATTCTCCATGCCATTTAGTTCAAATAAGTTATTTTCACGACTCGAGGGTGCAAGGAGAGAAAACGAGCAAATGAATGACAGCCGAGGCTGAGATGATGAAAAGCCGAGGCTAGGTTTTCGATTTCTCCTACAATTTTATATTCCCTCCTGCAATCTTTGTTTTCCCTATTCGGCCGGCTGGAGTTATACCCAACAAAGCATTAACCCTGCTAGCAGACTCGAGATAACTGAAGCAACACGGCAACATAGCCGAGATAGTTGAGGAAACCACATGGCGACGAAGCCGAGATCACTAAGCCCGGCAGGACAAGTCGTTTTCACTCGAGAATAGATTTTGAAGGTAGAATTTCAGTCATTTTGCAAGTTGATGATCGTCATGATCCTAAAGTGATTGGAAGTCAGGTACCTCTTTCTTTTAAACCTTTTTCTTTATATGTAAATATTCATTGCATATTTCCTCAAATCCACATATCATATGTGTTTCTTTCGAGTCATTGCTACCCTGCCGTAGACCGCGGACCCCGTTTAAACTGAATCTGGTAAAAACTCGGGCTTTGTGTTGCGGCGGACCCCGTTTAAACTGAATCTGGTCAAAACTCGGGCTTTGTGTTGCGGCGGCTATCCCGCCAAGTCTATTTACATGTATGAATCCGAGAAATAATAAACCTGGAATCTCGGTGTTCGAGTATCTCAACCCGGAATCTCGGTGTTAAAGTATGTAAACCCAGAATCTCGGTGTTAAGTTAAAACCCGGAATCTTGGGTCAGTACGCAAGCAATCACGACAATCTCGAATAGTCTGATCCGAGTTGGTAAATCAACATAACCCGGCAGCTCAGAGACCTGAACTACTGAGCTGGGGGGCAACTGACTGGATAAACGAATTCAGGGTTACGATACCCATAATGGATAAACGAAACCAGGGTTACGACACCCATAATGGATAGACGAGTTCAGGGTTACGACACCCATATTTTACTAATGAATCTCGGGTTACGACACCCAGAACGGATTAGACCTGGTCACATTGAATACAGTTAAAATCCGGGCTCTGTCTAAAGTTTTGCTTAGGAGTCCACCTCCAAAAGAAAAAGAAGGCGGACCCCGGTTACACTTAATACAGTTAAAGTCTGGGCTCCGTGCGAAGGTCATCGAACTTGGCTTTTCAGTCAAGCGAAGCTGTCACCGTAAGCTTTTGCAACTCGGTCGCTTCCAAGACTTAGCATGAAAGAGTATGCCGAGGGCCATTGAACCCGGCTTTTCAGTCAAGCAAAGCTGTCACCGTAAGCTTTTGCAACTCGGTCGCTTCCAAGACTTCCTTAAATGACACGAGGCCGCTGTCATCAGCCCTTGTATTGACACCGAGGTCCATAAGCCCGGTAACCGACACCGAGGTCCATAAACCCGGTAAATATTTTGATGCATCGAAATTGACACCTAAGTAAGAAGGCGAATAGTCATACCGGACCCTGATCAGGTCAAAATGGTCAAAAGTGTGTCCCGACGACCACGGCTGAGCATGTGACAGTTTGCCCTTACCCTGGTTAAAATCCCGGATAACGACTCCGAACCTCGTAGCATGGTATACTTAGACACCCCTATTCATACACCTGGTTATCTACACCAGAGGAGTACTAAGCGGACTCTAACTATTAAAGACCCTGGCCCGGTCTAGAACTTGACTATGTGCGGTTTATGAATAAAGTTAAAAAGACATAATGGACTAGCTACTTGAATTTTCATTCATAAGGTTAATCGTTCAAAAGTACAATAAAATTTGAACTACAAACTACTACACCCTACGCTGAAATAAAAGAAAAGAACTTCTAGCTTGAAGGGGCTGCCTCGTCCACAGGCGCCCCGCCACCCTCGGGGCCAACCCCGGAAGCAGCACACACGGAATCGGTCCGAAATTACGCTTGGCCCCATATCTACCACCTCGGACCCTTACGTCGTCGATCCTCACCACGGAATTCCTAGGGCCGGAGGTTACCACCTCGGACCCTTAGATCGTCAGTTCTTACCGCGGCACTCTTAGGACTGGAGGTTATTACCTCGGTCGCCCTCTTTGGCCATCGGAATTCACCACGACAGTTCCCAAGCCATAGGTCGTCATCATGACACTTCACGAGACGTAGGACGCGCCCGCTCATCGAACCTTGTGACGTTGCCACGTACCTGTGGAAATGAGTTCAACAAATCCTAGCCCGACGCAGACGTCAGGAGATGGGTAACACCTCGGATGACATTTCTAAGACAGCATACACCCCGGCAGTCCAAAACTTTGAACTACCGGGCTGGGGGCAACTGTTACGGATTTATATAAGGCCCATATTCCGCTGTATGGCCCAACAAGGGGCAATCCACATGGCACAGATATGACGCCACATCACTTGGGCTTTGAGGCATAGAAGCCCACAGTTCAAACCCTAAACCTAAGGTTGCCTCTATATATAGCAGGTTAACCCTAAAGGTTCATCTTCATCTTCTATACGGTCTACGCTCCGGCTATTTACATACAGCCGTCACAGAGTATACAGACCACCCCCTTTGGCTAAACGCCTCCTCTAATCCTCGAACTACGTGGACTTTGATCCATCTTCAGGGTACGTAGGTCCTAGGAATCGCTCCTAGGTCAAGTCCCAGTCTACATCAACATCCTAGCCCCTCAGGGCTAGACAATCTGTGTTCTACACCAGAACAATATCGTTCCTTTGATCTCTTGTCATAGGATGTAATCAAGGTCCTCAAAATATTTCACTATAACTAGTTTACAAAGGGTTTGTAGGAGGTGGATCCTACCATTGAACAAGATGAAACGAGTTCTGTAGGAATGGATTCTTTGTTTTTAGAACTAGCAGGTGTTATACCTGGAATTGATGAGACAATGAGCTTTGATGAGATGTTGAAGTAAGAAATATGTGTTGTTTTGACTTGAATTTTGTTCAATACTGTGTGCCTAAATTTGAAACTTATCTGTACAAAATTGTGTTTATGATAGTGTAGAGTTGTAATGCATTTGTGTTCTCATTGTTTTCCTTCCTCCTTTATGTAGGTGTTTGGTATTGAACCTATTAAAAGTGTCGTGCTCTCTGGTGGACAATTTGTTGAGTTATAGCATTTGTTATGGTCCTTTACTTCTTCGTTGATAGTTGACTTTTTAATATCCTATCACATATGACAAAACCATAATAATTGTTCCTTACATGTTGCTTTGGAATTTGATTGTGTAACATCTGGGTATCTGTATGCTATGAGATTAGAGTATATTGTTCTGTTTAAATTGATTTCCTCGGAAATAGTTTTCAATTGAACCTCATTTCTAGTTCTAAACTTTACGAAGGAGTGTGTTACCTTTTATCCTCCTTAAAAAAAAAAATCGGGGGCGCTGCTCCCGAACCCTCAAATCCCATTATTAATTGTGCACCCACAAACTTAAATTTCTGGCTCCGCCACTGTTAGTATAACTCTTTTTCAATTGTTTGTTGTTTAAAATTGACATTTCTACTCAAAATTGCTTTTTCAGTCACAATCAATTTCTTTATCATCTATCATGCATTTATATTACTTTTTTTATTTATATTTTTAATGAGTTTTTAATTTTGGTGTGACCAGAGTTTTAATTTTGATTCTTATACATTTTGGATAGGAAAAACAATGAGTCAAAATTAGATTAAAGAATCAACAATGCCGGTAGAAGGGTCATCACCGGCCGGCCCATTATTCAAAGGTAATTAATACTCATTGATGATATCACTAATGATGTCAGATTTCGTTGCAGATGGCGTATGATAACAAACAAAGTCGTTAGTACTTTTCTAAGATATATTTACGATCAAGTCCTTAATCACAATTTTGAATTTTCCCTGCTCAGTGCTTACAAAAACCCTCGTCAATCATCACAGTGGAAGTGGTAGCTCCTCTGGATTCGGAGATATGGCCGAAGTCGGTAGGATGAAGCTGGGTTCACAAGGCTTGGAGGTATCAGCCCAGGGACTCGGGTGCATGGGCATGTCCGCCTTTTATGGGCCTCCGAAACCCGAACCCGACATGATCGCCCTAATCCATCATGCCGTCCAAAGCGGCGTCACATTTCTCGACACCTCCGATGTCTACGGACCCCACACCAACGAAATCCTTCTCGGAAAAGTACGATCGATGCGAATTCCTTTTCCTTTTGCTGATTCTTCATGTTTGCTTGCTTCGATTTCATGCCGGATTAACTGATTGACTGATCGGATTATTTATATGAATTTCGTTTGGATTATTGTGATAGGCTTTGAAGGGAGGCGTGAGGGAGAAGGTTGAGTTGGCGACGAAATTCGGAGGCATCATTGGCGATGACGGCAAGGGGGAGATCCGTGGCGATCCAGAGTACGTGAGAAGTGCTTGTGAGGGGAGCTTGAAGAGATTGGAGATCGATTGTATTGATCTCTATTATGTTCATCGCATTGATACTCGCGTCCCTATTGAACTCACGGTTGGCTTTTCTTTGCTTTCCCTGGATCTTCTTCTCTTTAGTTTTGTGTTTCTTCTGAACTGAAATCCAATCCATATGGTTTATTACTCTGACTGTTAACTTCTTATACCCCAAATTTAACCAAAATAATCTTGCAGTTCACTGAAATATCTCTGTTTTTTTAACCTGAAGAAATATCTTTTTTTTGGGAATATCTCTGTTTTTTTTTTTTTTGCTCAAAAGAAATATCTCTGTTTGACACTTTGGTTTTATAGTTGGAACATTCTTTCAAGGCATCTCCCTATTTTATCGCATGAGATGAAACTGTGTGTGTGTGTGTATAATATGTTTATATATGCACATGCATTTATCGAGTATATAATACTTGCATATGAGTATTTGTGTGCACATAGCTAAATATAGCAGGAGTGCTGAACCAGATATTAAGACAGGGGATGCATACTGATTCACCAAATAGAATAGGAAAAATTAATTCGCAAGTTGTTTTTCTCGATTTTGAATCAAATCTATGTAGTTTATTTTAATTAAATTGGCCCCTTATAGTTTAATCCTTTATTGGCATTAGTGTAAAAACCGTTGATTTTGATTTATAAAATTTCATGAATTTAATGATTTTTATTTTTTTCATTTCATTTAACACATTAACACTCGGATGTCTGAAAATAAAATTTTATAAGTGTTCTAAATTAGAAGTATTTGGATCAAATAATAAAGGCTGAATTTAAGTAAAATAAACTATGAGAATCTGATTCAAAATTGAAGTCCATTATAAGTACCTGATTAAGTTTTCCCATAGTATCATAATACAATACTATTATGATATTCATGAAATTCTAGACTCTACAGGCAATAGGTGAGAGAGTGTAGAGTATTCAGATTTCAGAACTCTCATTCTTGGTTCTGGTTTTTCAATAGTTTATTGTTATTAATATAAACCATTAAGTACTAGAGATTAGGACTAAAAAAAATTCCTTAGGGTTAATAATTTTGCCCCAAAAGTTTTTTGAGTGGCAATTTTGTCCTAAAAGAGTAAAAAATGGAGTAATTTTGCCTATCTGTTATCCCAGTTACTTCTGACCATTAGCTGGCCAAATATATTGAGCTAGCAACACATATGTCATTCATATCATTTTTTTTTTCAAGTGCAAATTTGCCCAACAAGTTTTAGATCTGACTTTGAAAAAAAATGAAGTAGGTGACACATGGACTTTTGGGGCAGATTTGCACCTTAACAAAATAACTTGGATAACATGTAAACTGCTAGCTCAGCATATTAATCAAATAATAGTAAAAATTAGCTAGGGTAACGGCCAGAAAAAAAATTGCTCCCTTTTCTACACTTTTAAGGAAAAATAGCTCCTAAACCCAATTACATATGCACTGAAAATTCCAAGAATAATATTTAACCTTATAATATTATTCCTTCCAGAACTGGAATGTGCATTAATAACCCCCCCGGGGGCCCCTAACCCCCAAAAGAAAAAGAGATTTGGCAACATTTTTATTAATTTTAGCGCGGGACTTTTGACCATTTTTGTGACAAGTTATTTAATTTTGAATTATAATTGTCTGGAACCAATATTTTGGCTCAACGATGCGATGCACTGGGCTTTTTTGTGTGTGTGTGAGACAATCTATATATGTAGACTTATTTTCAATTTTTTTAATGCAAGATTGGTGAGCTTAAGAAACTTGTTGAGGAGGGAAAAATAAAATATATTGGTCTGTCAGAGGCGTCAGCTTCAACAATCAGAAGGGCACATGCTGTTCATCCCATAACAGCTGTGCAATTAGAGTGGTCCTTATGGTCAAGAGATGTGGAGGAAAAAATAATTCCTACCTGCAGGTGAGATTTGAAATATACAAATATTTTATTTACAATGTATCTATTTATATCTTTTATTTAAGTTGGGATATTTTTTTTTGGTTCACCACAACTAGTTTCTAGCTTTATAACCTCTGATATTGCTCAGGGAACTTGGCATTGGAATTGTTGCATATAGTCCTCTTGGACGAGGATTCTTTTCCTCAGGAAAAAAGCTAGTTGAAAGCCTTACACAACATGATGTTCGGCAGGTTTGTGTTAATGCATGCCATTGCAAATATAAATTGTGAACTATAGTTGCATTTATTATGTTAACATAGCCTTGATCCAACAACAACAAGAAGCTTTATCTCATTAGATGATATCATCTATATAGATCACAGGCCACCATTTGAGCCAAAAAGTCTTGCTCATTAACTTCATCAAGTGTTCTTTATAGTCTTTCTATACCCTTTTTAAAGAGACTCCATATTATCTTATGTACCCTAAACTAGCCTTGATTACAATGGTAAATTATTTCATGACCCTTGAATGTGAGAGTGAATCATTGGCAGTTAAATTCAAGGCCCATTTTATGATATGATCCTTCTTAATATTATTTCATGAACCTTGTTCAATATATTGATATAATCTTATAACTATGTACTTTACTTTATTGCAGTATCTGCCTAGATTCCAGCCAGAAAACCTAGATCACAATAAGACTATATTTGAGAGGATTAATGAAATGGCTACAAGAAAGGGATGCACTCCATCCCAGCTAGCATTGGCCTGGGTCCACCACCAAGGAAGCGATGTGTGCCCCATACCCGGAACCACGAAAATCGACAACTTCAATGAAAACATCGGTGCATTGTCGGTCAAGCTAACACCGGAAGAAATGGTGGAGCTGGAGTCTTTTGCTGCTACTGATTCCATCAAGGGTGATAGATATGCAAGTGAAATGCCTACATGGAAGAACTCTGACACACCCCCACTTTCTTCTTGGAAAGCTTCTTAAGGAAGGTCATACTATGCACATTATTATTACTTTTATGCTGCGTGCAAACTTGAGCAAACTTAAGAATAAAAGGCATGCCTTGCCTTAGAGGGTTTTGTCGTATCGATCCTTTTAGGCTATGGTTATGTGTGTTTTGAATGTTGTTTGAATTTTATGGCAAGTGACTTGAGCAAATGTGTGTGTATTTGTCTAAATAAGCGGTCACTAGACATTATAATAAAGGTCAATTGTATCCTGTTGTAAATATTGTGAGCATCGGCATTGCAAATTAGCATTGTTTTGTTTTGCATTGAGTTGCTTACCAAATCTTTTTGGGAATTGGCCAAGTTTACTGTCATGGTCCCAAATTATGAGATGTGTTTATTTTAAATGGGAGCTCGGCAGCAATACTGACTGGCTTGCTTGGTTCGGTGTAGCCCATTTGGTAGGATAGAAAGGTTCTTTAAGAAAGTAGAAGTAGAACAGAGGATGAAGTGAGTTTTAAAGTGTCAGAGGGATGTTCCTTCCGTGGTAATGGACTTTTATGTAATTTCGTTATCCTAATTAATTTTGATCCTGCTAATGGGGTTAGGTCTAGCGGAATGGGTTAATATCTCATAATGTGGTAAATTAAGGTTTGAATACTTGTTGGAACAGATGCTCAAATTTAGTACATGACAATGATTCGAATATGATTGCCTCCAATAAGTATACATTCTTAGGAGGGGGAAAAACTTTGGTCCTTCATAAATATTCATTTTTGAGAAATACAGGCAAGCCGAGGCCGAAGCCGAGGCTTGAAAAGAGTGAAAAGAGACCAGACTATGAAAGTCTGGCCCAAAAAACATCAACTAGAAAAAGAACTAGGAACGGCAAGCCAGTTGGTCCTTCAACGCCATGGCAAGGCATCCTCCAGGTATCGTAGGAATTAAAATCTCGCCCGCATCAGCAGGAACATTATGTCCTTCTTTGGCCATGTAGTTAGCACAAACAATGTTGTCTCTTGGAGTATGGTGAACCTTGATATCCCATTCCCAAAGGAGGAGGTCTCTGATATCCCTCATAATGTCCCGTAGCGGGTGGTCATCGTAGCAGCAATCACGTATGAGGATGTTGACAGCGTCCAGCGAATCAGAGTAGAGCAGGATTTTTCTGAATCCCATCTGGTATCCCAATCTGAGTCCCAGCATGATAGCGTGTAGTTCCGCTTCAATAATAGTATGAACTCCGAGGGGCTTGCAAAACCCCATTAACCAGTGGCCCTGGGAATTCCTGATGACTCCTCTGCAAGCCGCCTGAAGTTGATGGCGTATAGACCCATCTACATCAATTCTCACTAGTGCAAAAAAGGGCTTTAAGACCGCCTCATTTGGATCGGATCATCGACGCACCGGTCTTAAAGGTATGACCGGTGGCAGTTTTGTAAATATAAAGAACATCTTATACGAAAAAGACTTTTAAGACCGCCTCATTTGGAGCGGATCATCGACGCACCGGTCTTAAAGGTGTGACCGGTGGCAGTTTTGTAAATAAAAAGAACTTCTTATACAATAAAGGGATTTAAGACCGCCACATTTAGACCGGACTATCGAAGGACCGGTCCTAAAGCTATGACCGGTGGCAGATTTGTAAATATAAAGAACTTCTTATACTTGGATCATAGACTTATATTTTCTACACTCCAAAATAATACGGAAAAATTTAAATATAAATTTATTAAAGTTTTAAGACCGAACATATATAATAGCCGGTCTTAAAAGTTATACTTTTAAGACCGTACTTAAAATATGGTTGGTACTAAAGTTTAAATAAAAAATGAATTTATTTTAAGACCGGAGATAGAGATAGACCGGTCTTAAAAGTTAAGACTTTTAAGACCGGTCATAAAATGAGGCCGGTACTAAAGTTTAAATAAAAAAATAATTAATTTTAAGACCGGAGTTATAGAAAGACCGGTCTTAAAGGTTAACCTTTAAGACTGTATATACTCATTTATCCGGTCTTAAAAATGAGGTGCCAAATATATGTTTCTTCGTGGGGAAGCTTTTGTCACTCTCACTGAAGAACGAACCCCTGTTCACGTTGCGAAAACCCTTCCTGTTGCATTACCTCTCTTCCTCGCCCCACGTACCGTTAGCCTCTGTTACTCCCTCATTTGCTCAGGCATTCCTCTCTTACTGTCTTGAAAATGGACGGTGAAAATGATTCCAGTCGTGTTCTTGGAACTCCAGATACTTGTTTGACTGGTGTGGGTCAGAACGAACCCTCTTCATCTCACAATGAGCCTCCTCAGTGCCGTGCACGCCGTGGTAGAAGCGGCACACGAATGATGGATGTATCCCTTAGTCAGAATTTTGTGACGAAGCTCGAGATTCAGTTTGATGAAAATTTGCAACCTTTTGGTCATAATAAAACCACATATACTAGTTTTTTCGGTTGTCTAGTTCGAAGCAAGGTTAGCATCTTGACAGCTGAGTGGAAAAATGTGGACCAAAGCACAAGAAAGGATCCTATTTGGGACACTATCCGGCTTACATACACCGTCCCGACTCGAGAAGTTGAAAGACGCAACATTGTCTTATTGTCTTTGATCGGTGGAGGAAGTTTAAGACCTTTCTATCTAACACGTATATTTTTGCCGAGGTTCTTCCTGACCATAAATCCTGGGACAAGTACAAATTTATTGATGAACAAACTTGGCAACAATTTGTTCACCAAGGACCACTCCCGAAGCTCGGTGAGTTTATATTTAGTTTTGTTTGCACTTTTGTTTGCTTATTAACCTGTGCGGATATGTGAATGTTATTGTGTACATCTAATCATGTTAGTTAAATGGTTTGGTGTGTGAATAGAAGTATACATTTCCTGCCTTTGTCCTGCATGAGAGGAGCATGTCCTAGTTCCATGCAAGTCTGATATATAAACTGTGTAATATGGTTAGACGTTGTTGTTAGTTAGTTAGTATGCTAACTGTGTAATGGTTTCGGTGCAAGTAGTTAGTTAGTTATTCTAATATGTGTGTAGGAACCAATTATGATGAATGAATGAATTGACTGAGTTGGCAGCAATTCTGCAACTCCCTTTCCTTTAGTTCTCCCAATTTCTTCTACAATGCTACATCTTCCTTAAGTAAAATGTTGAAACTTGATGAAGTGAATTTGACTAATGTTTTACGTTCATATCAAGCAGAAGTTCTCTAATTTCTGTTAGTGACATGGCTGGAATTCATAATTAATAGTTGTTTTCAATCCTGATTCACAGAAAAGAAGGGAAAAATACCAAGAGATCGGGAGAAAGAATGATTGCCCACACAGGGCTTCTCGCGGCGGATATGAAAAGGCCGAAAAAGATTTGATGGCAGCCAAGCGGAAGAGATTGGAAGATGAAGCTGAATCCAATCCTTATGCGGTAGTTGACTAGCCGTCATCTCCAATACATCGTGAGGAGTTGTGGTTGTATATTCGGCAAAAGTCAAGCGGCGCCTACACGAGTGAACAAACTCGTGTAGTTGCTGAACGAATTGTAAGTATCGATATTATTACTATTTACTTACTAAGCATGTTTCATTACTAAGCTTCTCGTTATCTGTATCTTACAGGAAGATCTTAAAAAGAAAGATGCAGAGGGATCTTTTGCTTCAGACGGGAGGAATGATGTTCTAACCGTTGCGATTGGAAAAGCAGATCACTCGGGGCGTGTAAGGGGGATTGGAGGACGGGTAGGCCTAAAGCAATACTTTGACTAGACTTTGTTTCTTCTTCAATGCGGTTTGTAGTAAAGTCTTCGAGATTGAAAAGTTGGATAAATTGGAGAATGAAGGATATCTTATCTTGTGCCACCTTGAGAAGCTTTTTGTTCCTACATTTTTTGACATCATGGTTCATCTAATTGTTCATCTAGTGAGGGAGATAAAGTTGTGCGGCCCTATCCATTTACGCTGGATGTACCCTATTGAAAGATCTATGAAATTCCTAAAAGGGTATGTGAAGAACGCGTAGCGGCCAGAAGCATCAATTGTTCAGAAATATGTTTCTGAAGAGGCCGTGGAATTCAGTCAAAATTATTTGGCCAAAGTAAGACATATCGGGCTTCCAAAACGTCGGCATCTTTGAAGGGGGTAGACGAGGGGCTTCGGTAAAGAGTGTGGATCGTGATGAATTGTCACAAATCCACTTATACATCTTGAATAATGTTGATGAAGTTCAAGCCAGCATATCTGAACATAAAGAAGCTATAAGGAAAGAAAACCATCGAATGACCGAACAAAGGTTGATTAGGGAGCATAACAGAACTTTTGCAAACTGGTTCAAACAAAAGGTCGAGGGATCTGAATGTGTTTCTGATACAATGAAATGGTTAGCACGTGGTCCTGAGGTTGATGTCAAAAGTTGGAATTCGTATGTTATCAATGGTTATACATTTTACACGAAGTCCCTAGATGATAGGAGCACAGTCCAGAACAGTGGTGTTATGTTAGAGGTGAATCTATGCACTTCTCCGGTTCGAAAGACAAGAGGCCTAAATTGGCGGTCATGCCATATTATGGGGTTATTGAATAGATTTGGGAGGTGGACTATGTCAAAATTAGATTTCTCATCTTCAAATGCAAGTGGGTTAATGTCAATAATGGTGTTCAGATCGATCGGCTAGGATTTACTTTAGTCGATGTCAATAGTAGAAGTTTTGGAGATGAACATTTTATTATGGCAGACCATGCGAAACAAGTGTTCTATATCACCGATCAAGAAAATAAAATGTGGTTGGTAGCTCTTCAAGGAAAAATGGTCATTGATATTGATGAGGAAAGTCATTCAAATTATGGTCTTCCTGAGAGTACTCCTTTTTCAAGGGGTCTACCGGACATGAACGAAGAAGATGAAGCGGATAATGAACCCGGCATAAGAAATGATCATCAAGAAGGGATATGGGAGGATATCACTTTATAAAAGAGTCAATTCATAAGGTAATATTCATATGCAGAATTCTTAGAAAACTTTAAGGTTTTAATTATATGATATTCCTTCTAGAGTAAATACCCTTTTTGGTCCCTGGAAAACACACGGATGCCCTTTTTGGTCCCTGAGTAAAGGAAATGTCGTTTTGGTCATTTTTAGGGACTAAAAATGACCTTTTTGGGAATTTATGAGGATTAAAATGTCCAAAAAAATGTCCAAAAGGACTAAAATGGACCTTATTTTTCCATTTTAGGGACCAAAAAATGACTTCTTTTTTAACAGGGACCAAAAAGGGCATCCGTGTGTTTTCCAGGGACCAAAAAGGGTATTTACTCTTCCTTCTATGTTCTTAATTAAACAATGTCATCATTGACTATGAATTTGTTCTTGTTTTGTTTTTGTGGCAGGATCCGATTCAAAGGGGCATGTTATAAAAGAGGATGCATGTTACGTTGTTGGGTGGGAATCAGATGAAGGCATGGTGAATAATATATTGGACTACATGTATGTTGATTTACGTGCTGTATTTGTAACTCATTGTGATTGTAGTTAGTTATCTTAGCTTATTGTATAAATTACTTTAACTGTTGTAGACTTAAGAGGCCACATAACTCATGTTGGATAATATTTGTATTCTTTTTCCCAATTAAATTTATTCATGTTCATAGCTTGTAGCTTAAAGTATATCGACTTTTATGTGCTGTTTTGGATGGTGGATTTGTGTATATATGTATATATGATCAGGAAAAACAGAACAGGGAAAAAATTCGGGAAAATTTAGACCGCAAATAAATAAGACGGTCTTAAATGTTCAAATGTTAATACCAGATGTATTTCTATGACCGCTCTTAAAGGTATTAAGCCGGTCTTAAAAGTTAGTCTTTTAAGACCGGTCCATTTATAAGTTCGGTCTAAAAGTTCAATTTTTAAGACCAGATGTATATAACATCCGGTCTTGAAAGTCAGTCTTTTAAGACCGGGTAATTAGTCGTCTGGTCTTAGAATCTAATATTTTTTGGACCGGATTTATATATGTCCGGTCTTAATATTCGGATCTTTTAAGAGCGGTCGAGTTTTTGTCCGGTCTTAAAGTTTGAGTTTTAGGACCGAACAAAAAATATTTCAGATTTATTTAGTACGACTTTTAAGACCGAGGGTTTAAAATGTCCGGTCTAAAAGAAACTCTTTAAGACCGGTTACAAGTCCGGTCTTAATAGGGAGACTTTTAATACCGCCTGGAACAAGACCTGTCGTGGGTCCGGTCCTAATATACCTGTTTTGTCCGGTCTTAAAAGCCTTTTTTCCATCCGTGTCTGACCGTATCTGCAGGGGGTTTCATAAATATTCATTAATGCATAATATGTGCAATACATAGCAATGGATTTGGTCCTATTCTCTCTTCTAGTTTTTCCCTAACTTCATACAATGCTGGGGAAAAATGAAAATAAGTGTCATTTTTTTTTTTAATTTACTACATATATTACTGATCCCATAATTACGAAAGGTTATTTTTAATTGATGTAAGTAACAAGTGAGTTGCTTGAGTGAAAATATTGTTTTTGCTCCACCCCCAAAATAATTCTAAATGCATCCTTAATGTAATCGACTTAACTAAAAATTCGTCATTGTTATAAAACTAATATATGGAAATATATATTTGTAACGGTTTGCAAAAGAAACTTTTCTCATTTTGCTTTGATTCTTGGGAAAATTCATTGAGGGGCCTAATTAAGGCCTAAAATTTTAAAAAAGGCCCCAATAACTTTCACATACCAAAAAGGGCCCTAGGGCCTTTTCTGGGATTTTTCATTAAAACGTTAATTGTTAATCTGACTGATTTAGTTGTTAACCGGGGCTGATATTGTTGTTAAAGTGACTAATTTAGTTGTTAAAATATTGTTGTTAATACGACTGATTTAGTTGTTAACGGGTATTGATTTTGTTGTTAATGTATCTGTTTTAGTTGTTAACGTTTATATTAGAAAAGGTCCTAGGACCCTTTTTGGTATGTGAAAGTTATTGGGGTCTTTTTTGAAATTCTGGGCCTTAATTGGACCCTGTATAGATTTTCCCTTGATTCTTTTGTGTGTACACGATTTTTGAGATCCAGGCCTTCAATCATTAAATACTAACGCATGAATTACATTGTATCTATTTTAGCATAATGATGTATATTTCTCAAAATCACATATTCATCTAATGCATTTGGTACTGATGGATATTTCAATGATTAACTAGATTTTTTTTTAATATAAGATTTAGTTGACTAATTTAGAATGATTAAGAAAGCAAAATAAATCATTTTATTATATCATACGTTGCATAATTTTTCTAAAATATTTATTTGTATTATTAAATTACATATCAGTTTGTAGGTAATGTAAATTAATTAAGAAAATATGATAACATAATACTTTAAAATAATTTATTTAGTTTCCTTCATCTTTTAAAATTAGTTAATTGAGTCATCAATCATCATCAATCAATCATCAAATATATATCTATAAATCTTGTGTCTCACAACTAATCGGTACACAGTGTCATCCCACCTGACAAAATCTGATCATCTTATTGGGTCACTCATACTCGAAATCACTTTCCAAATCGTTATTAATTAGTGCTCTTACGTGGATCCCCTCGGGTTTTTGACCCTAATAATTTTTTGAAAAAAAATAATTACCAAAATAAAACTCTTTTCAAACTATTTCCCAAACTAAGTCTTACGTCATTAATGGCGTGAGGATTTTCTACGCAACAGCTAAGTTCCGTAGAGCTTCTTTACGGAATTGGTTTTATCCGCTGGGCCCACCTAAGTGGCGTGAATTTTGTTCACGGGACAAGTCCCGTGAACTTTTTTCACGGGTTCACGGGACTTGTCCCGTGAATTATGGAATCAGACCCACTAAAGTGGGTCTGATTCCATATAAAAAAATAAAAAAATAAAATAATAATAATGATAAATGATAAAAAAGTGGAATAATTTTAAGCTCTACTGCATTTAATTTGATTATAACAACAGTATTTTTTATGTATAAAAAAGATATATAGATCCATGTATTGTGATCTGTTGTTATAAAAAAAAAGATACAAATCCCAAAATCTTTTAAAAGGCGTTCTTAATGAGTTATTTCAGCTCCCAGCTTTCTTTCTTTTGACTTCAAATTAAATGAAGTAGAGCTTAAAATTATTCCACTTTTTTATCATTTATCATTATTATTATATATTATTATTATTATTATATTATTATTATATATTATTATTATTTTTTATTATTTTTTTGGGTCTGATTCCATAATTCACGGGACTTTGTCCCGTGAAGAAAGTTCACGGGACTTGTCCCGTGAAAAAAGTTCACGGGACTTGTCCCGTGAAGAAAATTGAATTTTCTTTACGGGACTGACACAAACTGACGCATTTTGTCAAAGTGGCGTGAGTCTCTTTTACGTAATAAGTCGCGTGACCCTTTCTTGCGCCACCAACTGCATTACTTTTGGAAAATGTTTCCAATCTGCTTTAATTAGGTAAATTTTTTTTAAAAAAAATTATTTTGGGCAAAAAGCCGGATCCCCTCCAAATCGTTATATGAACCAACCTTCATCCTCATTTATATCGTAAAATAAAGTCAGCATAAAAATATATCCCATTGGGTAAAAGATTCCAAGGTCACATCCAACCATTTAATATACGGGAGTTCCAATAAAACTATTATATTCTCCATGCAACATTGTTTTTTCTCATGTATTATTGGTGGTCATGATACAATTCTCAAAGCACCATTTAATGAACCCTTTTCCCCATTCACTTGAATTTAAAAGTTTGAAACAAACTTAGGATCCGATTCATCCGTCCAAAAGGCAATCCACAAATGATTCATTCCAAATCTGAATTCACACCATTTATTTGCATTTTTTCCTTTCCCCCTATATTTATTTCCCGAGGCTTACCTCTCCTCTACTTCATTCTTGGACTTTCTTTTTCTCATTTTCACTCCCCCATTTCAACCTGCGATGACTTCCTCTTCCATCAAACACCAGCATTCATCTCTGCAGCTAGAGGAGTGAAGAACAAGAAGAAGGGACGAAAATAAAACAAGGCATACCCGGAGGAGCTTGAAAGCTTGGATCAGCTCCTATAAGAGTTCGATTTCTGCGCCATTTTTCTATTTCTGTAAGAGCTTAGCGCTTAATCAATGTGTAAAAGCCTTCATTTTTCCCTTTCCACTTGCAAGTTGCAAGCTTTGGACTTTTCCTCTTCATTCTCCTTTTAACCTATGCGATTTGTGGTTCATCGCTTTATTGTTTGTCCGCCCTAAATCATTTTGGTGTAACTCACTAATCCCAACCCCTTAGCTTTAAATTTCGCATTATGAAGTTCAACGTGTTTTTTTCTTGTCTTTGGATTTGTTTGCAGCTCTATGTGGCGGCTCTTCCTCTTCCCTCCGGCATCCCTTTCCTTTTCCTGACCCTCTTTGTGTTATTTTCTGGTCCTTTTCGTATTTTCTCTCTTTTTCAGTTTTTATACAAGATTTGTTCTTTGCTTATAGTGTTGTTTTTGCCTTTAGAGCTCCAGTTCTGGAAGTTCGGGTTAGAGAATAAGGGAAAAAGATTGGACCAAAGAAGCTTTTGCAGAGATTTGTGTCGACAGAAGTGCAAACAACCGAATACTGATGATAATAAGAGAGAAGCACAAGCATCAAATATTTTCTCTTCCAATAAATAGTTTACTTTTTGTATCATTGATTGTTGCAATTTTATGTTGATGAAGCACTTCTCAAATGCTGCATTTCCTCGCCCTATCATGTAAAGTACTTCTGGTCACTTTCTCTGTGTAGTAAATGTGAAAAAAACTGGCAGGTAATTGATCTAGAATTTTTTTGGGCCAATGGTACTTTCCCCTATACATTTTTCTTTAATTAATGCTTGCTTGATGGTGACACAAATAATATGTTTATTAAGGGGAAAAAATCATAGAGAGAGGAAGGTGGAGAATAGTATATATGTGAAAATGCAATATGTTTTTTTTAATTGATTTTTTGTAGCTATGATTTGGAGTTTCATTTCTGATTCTTGCCTCCATCAGTATGATATTGCCACTTCTGTTCTCCTGTTTTAATCAGTGCTAAATTTATCGTGAATCATGTAATTATATTTTATATGTGGTTCACCATGCCTTCTACTTTCCTATTAAGGATTGTTGTTTTTTGAAACTTAAATGCCTTCTTTGCTTGCTCTTCTTTTGGTTTAAGTTTTTTCGGGGATTTGTTGTTTTTTGTCCCTAACAATTTCTTTTTTTGAATCTTTTGAACAAAAATCCAGAGAAATCATTGGTAACAGTAACAAAACACATAGAAAGAGGGGGAATTGCGATTGTCAAACACCATGTCGATTCACACTTGACTTGAAAATTGTATTAACATTAATTCATTCCTGTACATTTGGTCAGAAGAAAACACCCACTCGATTCAGGCGTCGTTTTGGCCACTCACGACCTAACCATTTATTACCTTTCATCTCCGTATTTAATACGCTTGGTACACGTAATTGAGACTGGTGGTTTATTTTGAACTCTTTTTTTAATTGCAGTATTGTATTCGTTTCTTGCATTTGTCATCTTATGTGTTTTGTTATTCATGTAGGTGTTGACTTTCCTTGGTGCTACTCGTGTCTATCTAGATCCAGATTTTCTTGAGGTTGCTGTTGCGAAGAGTAGAGTGTTGGGGATGTGAATGGATGTTTTTTTTTTGTTCGTCAGTTTTTGAACTTCTGTAGTCCTTGGAATTTTTTATTTTCCATTTTGGTCACCCCATTCTACTCTTTTTTTTCTTGGAATTGTATATTAAATATTACTGCCTCTGCTGACAATGTTCAAGTTAATACTCACCCATACATTTGCTTAGTCATTATTTAAATTCTGAATGTTTTTCCTAATAGATTTTAATGCGTGATGAATTGAGATAGTAAACGTGTCTTATCTGTTTCATGTGAAAGAATTTAATATCAAACTTGAATTTAAACTGATGTATACGGGCATTAATGACAGTCTTGACATTCAGGGAGTTTGACTGTCAAATTCCTTTTGTAGAAGGTCAGTTTGGCAAATCTATAAAACTTAATAAATATTAGGCTAGGCTTCTAAATGATGATAATAGCAATGTAGCTATAAACCCTAATTATATTTCCAAGAGCCCACTGACGTTTTCATCGTTTAATGTAATATATAGTAAATGTAGAGTCTGTTTTAATTGACACCCGTAAACCTACTTTTATGCATCTGAAACACTGCGGGCTTATAAACGTTGAAGAAAACGTTTTAGCGGATGAACGTCCAATGGAATTTCATAGGCAGTTACAAGAGGAGAGACAGACCCCTCGTCTACCTCTACCTTACAATGCAGATGAAGGGATCGAGTGTAATATCATAATTTTTACTTTTAGAATTGAATTATAATTAAAGGGGAATTGATAAAAAATGAATGTGTGTGTGTAGTAGTAAATAAAATTAGGTGCATTGTTGAATTTGCTTACCCAAATTTAATAGAACATGTAGTGGACGAAGATTACCTCAACAATAGCTCAACTCTTACCCCTACAACAAAAAATGTATGATCACATATTGAATGATTACATTTGTTCTTTGTTGTCATGTGATGCAGTAGAGTACTTTTGTTCCAACTCTATAAGTCGTACAGAAAATGTCAAATGTAGGTCTCTACCTTCCAAGTCCAATCTTTTCATATGGGCAATTATATGTTGCACTATCTAGGGTCAAGAGTTTCAAGGGTTTGAGAATAATTATATTGGATAAATTCAATAAATCCAATAGTACTACGGAAAATGTTGTGTATAGATAAGTTTTTCAAAACTTTGATTTGAAATAATATGATGTTCTTATGAATTGGTTTTGTTATCACATAGTAGCATATGTTCTTCAATTTAACCCATGCTCAATTTTTACATATCCGTGCAACGCACGGGGAGAAAGTCTTGAATTTGATTTCAAGAGAAAATAATTAATTATTTTTATCTATATATCAGTGCAGAAATAAAAAAATTTATTTAAATTATATTTATGTTTGAGATTCATTTGTTTTTGTTTTAAAAATTGAAAGTAAATGCAAAATCTACTCCCTATTATAATGGCATGCTTTACCAAATGTTAACTATGATTTGCTGGGAGGAAATTTAATGAAAAAAATTATCCATTGTTTTTTTTAGATGTATAAAAATTGATGAAACATTTTCTATCTAAATATCTATAATATGCGTGATTATCTCATGAATTAAACTTTTTCGATTCTATATTTTTCATTTCATATTTTATATATGTGATTCTCATGATACTTACGGGACTACAAGATTAGACTGAATTGAAATAATGATCGAAATAAAAAAGAATGGAAATTGAGATTAATATAAAATTTGAATTTGAAACCGAAATATGGAGGATAAGTAGACGAAAGGCATAGGAAGTGAGAGATTTTTAGGAGACAAAGACTCAATATGATATATATGGGAGAAATTATGATTTTTAGGAAGTGAGAGATTTTTAGTAACCTTCATTATGAATTTCACGTTGAGATTTTAGATTGAACTTGATTAAAATGAATTAATATAGTAAAGGTCAATAGTGGACTTTTTTGGGGAGATTTTCAAGGTCTTTGATAAAAATAAGAAAAGATATAATCTCAATCTATATTCAATCCCCAAAGAAGATGCATGGTTTTAGTTAATCTTAAATTTGTATGTTGACAACTCTTCATTTTATGTACATAAACATTTTTATTTATTATTATTATTTGATAAAATAAATATTTAAATGTACAAATTAGATAACCAATGTAGTCTATGTAATACCCTGAAAATCTCACTTATGATAAGTATCATATTGAGTAAATAATACCTATTGGAAATAGATGAATATATGGTCTCAAAGACCTTGTGGTGAATTTATCTTATTTTTAGGGTAAGTACTCCTGAAAATAGAGTAATTTGCAAATAGGTCCCTAAACGTTTGGAAGTTTGCAAATAGGTCCCTAAATGCATTTACGGGTTATAAGATACCCTGTGAAAATTATGAGGCAAGAAAATATTTATTTGAAATAGGGAAGAATATTGTCCCTAATTTAGGTAATTTATTAAATTATTACCTTGGAAAAATAAAGGGGGAAAAAGTTAAAAAGTATTATAATGACCAAAATGCCCCCGTAAATGTCAATATAATGCATGAGACATGAAAACACTAATGTCAATGCAAAAGTCATAAGGTAAGGAGTTATTCTAAACAAGAAAATTATCAAGAATTAGTGAGTAATTAATTAAGTGATTTTTGGCTAATTACTTAAGCATAAACAAAGGAATATTCAAGGAAAATTATGTGAAACCCATTAATTAAATATTAATGGATAAAATTAGCACAAAATATATTTGCTAATTATTGGGAAAATATTAAGAAAAATAAATGAGGTTAAGTAATTTTAAGCCTAGATATAAAGTATGGACCAATGAGGAATTTTGTAAGATAATTATATAAAGTAATTATAATATAATAAATGAAATAAATGGAAAAAGAAAATGAAAAAAATAGATAAAGGACCAGATGTGTTTGGTCGACATGATGGAATGATTAAATAGTTGAAAATGAGGTTGGATGAAATGTTAAAACTCTTAATTAATAAAGTAATTAAATGAAATAGTAAAAAGGTGAATAAACACCGATAGGAATTGGATCCTATCTAGAGAACCAGGAACAGGATTTCTAAAGTCAGTAAAAAATATGAAAGAGTGGATTTTTATCCTGAATTGAGCTGTACCTGGAGTCGTTTCTGAGATCGGTAGAAGAAGTTAGTAATAAGACGAAATAGGGAAAATATGAGAAATAGGCAGATAGTCATAAAATTAGGATTTTGAACAAAATAAATTGTAACTCAACATTTGGAGATGAGTTTATGATTTTCTGGACATATTTGAAATCAGTGAATTTTTGTCCAGAGGTTGACGATTCCGGAAGTTGATTCCGTAACCGGCACGTTTTTCCGTAAAACTTCCGCAGGACCGTTGGAACCCTGTATGGAATCAAAAATTTATTTAGTCCGGACATTTCTAATATGTGAGAAAATGTCTTCAAAGTTGTAATTCCGGATTTTTGGGATTTTACGCGATTACGCGATTCGGACACCGATCGGGGAACTTTATCGGATAAAGTTCCATAAAGCAAATGTAATGATCACATTTGTTTTGCCAACTAGGGGGGGGGGGAGGTCGGAAGCTACTATGAATGGAGGAGGATAAAACTTGAAGAAGAAGATGGAATCCATGGTTTAGAATCAAAGTTGGAAGTTGGAGAAAAGACCATAATGCCCTTGCAAAAACTCTATAAATAGCCAAGCATCCCCTTCATATTTTGCACACCAAAACCCAAGAGGAAATTCGAAATTGGGAGCAGCAAGGAAGAGGGAAGAAGTCCGGGGAATTCTGTAGCGAAGCTCTGAGTAAGTTTTTCGGTACTTAGTCTTAAGTTTAGTAATTCTTTCGGTAGTTAGGGTAGTAATGTTAGTTTAGTCTTTAATCTTCCAAGTATGATTAGATATCATATGCCAAGGGTATTTTAAGTGTGAATTTCGAAAATCATGATTGGGTCGAAGTTCTGGCAAAATTTTGGAAGATTAGAGTCAAAGTAACGAAGTGCTGGCGAAATTCCGCCGATTAGGCAACTAGGGGCAAAATGGATTTGTACCTAAAATGCCCGTTATGATGTCAAATATTGATAAATGCGATATTATCATTATAGGATATCAATAATCTTGTTCCGCCGTCATTCCGCTGTTTTTCCGCTGTCTGACGTGCCGCTGTCGGACGTTCCGCTGTTTTCCGTCAAAAGTACAGTTTTTCGCCGGAAGTGCCGACGCTTGTCAACGAAGGTACGTTCGCGTACTGTAACACTAACTCTGTGCTGCTCATATACATATATGTCATAGATACGTTCATAGACCGAGGCTCTGTTTAGGGTCGTCATTATACATACAGCTTTACACGGGTTATAGTCATAATAATGCCGTTTAAGTTTTCCTAGCGCTGAGGACATGACTGTACATCGTGGCACGGATGTTGCAAACCAGGGATAACGTTGCATGATATTGTAGTTGTTATCACATGATCATACGATGTGACCGGATTGATCATTGCTGTTATGTCATGAATATCTGTTATATATTGTTTTATTTGAGCATAAGGTTAACCGTTACCTGAGATCCAATGGGGTAAATTGGATCTCAGCTGTAGCTTCAGGGTCCAGAGGATCAAGGATCGGGGAGCGGGGGAAACAAGCACGACTAGACCAAATGCCAGGAAACAGGGAAGGCACCGGTAGACGGAGCCATAGAGAGGAACCAAGAGGCAGAGTCGTAGTAATGCACCGGTCGAGGCAAGTGCCGGAAGAAGATCATCAGAGCCAAATGTCAGGCATGGGTCTAATGAAGTTATTTCGAATAGTTTGGTGCCGAAGGCAAGGCTAGTCTACGTGGGTGTGCCAATCAGTCGCCGTATAAGTCGGTGAGGCCCCCATGGTAGACACTTACCTGGCCATTCTGTTCGGATAACGGAGTTAGGTTCATTGCCCCAAGTCTGGTCAAGGCTTGGTCTAGGTTGTATAGTTACTTTTTGTGAAATGTAATTGTACGAAGCTCTGTATATTGTATCACATGATTATTCCTTCGGAAATTTTTAATATACCGGCATACGCTCGGCATCATCATATGTCGGGGTATTTTTATATCAGGTTACTCATATATTGTCCAAATTTTTAGTACATTGCTCTACGTTTTCCGCAGTACTCTGATATAGCACCTCAAGTTCTGTTGACTTTTTCCAAAACCAAGTGTCATCCGACACAATTTGTAGTATGGAATTTGGGGTGTTACAGTCTACAAAGAGATATTTCATAGAATGAATGAATTCAAAATGATATTAAATTTACTAAGGCAATTCTAGAAAACATAACTCCGCGCAACATACAGGGTTGTTTGTCATGTTACATACACATACAGGGTTGTTTGTCATGTTACATACATACATACATACATACATGGGTTAAGGAGCAATTTTACACACGAGCTTTACCTCCAGGAGCGCCCAGCACCACGTGCTTTTTTCTGGAGCAAAAGTACACACGTGGTTACGTTTTGGGAGCGCCCAGCACCACGGCAGTTAGTTGACCGTTAGTCAACCGTTAAGTTGGATGGAACGCTGACGTGGCGCTTATTTGGACTGACACGCTGACGTGGATGCTGACATGGACGTTGATGGTATGAAAAAAAAGAAAATTACCATTTTGCCCCTTAGTTTTAAGTGAAAATTACCATTTTGCCCCTTAGTTTAAAATGAAAATTACCATTTTGCCCTTTAGTTTTAAGTGAAAATTACCATTTTGCCCCTTAATTTAAAATGAAAATTACCATTTTGCCCCTTAGTTTTAAATGAAAATTACCCTTTTACCCTTAGTTTTAAATGAAAATTACCTCTTTGCCCCTAGTTTTAAATAAAAAAACTAAAAATACCCCCTCCCCCTTGGTGGGCCCCACCACCAGCCACCCTACCGCCGCCAATGGCCATGCCACCACCGCCGTGGCCGTCCGCCACCGCCGCCGCGGTCGGCGGTGGTCGGCCGCCGGCGGTGGGGTGGGTGGCAGTGGTGCCCACCGAGGTAGGGGTAATTTTAGTTTTTTTAAAAAAATAGGGCAAAAGGGTAATTTTATTTAAAACTAAGGGTAAAAGTGTAATTTCACCCGAGTTCTGTTCATTTCCATCCAACTTAACGGTTGACTAACGGTCAACTAAGCTGCCGTGGTCTTTGGGTGCTCCCAAACGTAACCACGTGTGTATTTTGCTCGAGAAAAAGCACGTGGTCTTTGGCGCTCCAGGGGTAAAGCTCGTGTGTAAAATTGCTCCTTAACCCTACATACATACATACATACATACATACATACATACATACAGACACACACACACAGACACACACACACACACACACACACACACACACACACACACACACACACACACACACACACACACACACACACACACACACACACACACACACACACACACACACACACACACACACACACACACACACACACACACACACACACACACACACACACACACACACACATATATATATATATATATATATATATTACCATAACTTAGAGTGGAAGACGTTTTCTTCTTTATGGGTTCAACATCAGTTGCTTCTTCACCATCCTCTGTGTTGTTCAGTCAGCTCACTATCGAAACCTCATCGCCCATTAGCCTCACCATCCACTTTTTTTTTTACTTTAAATTTTGGGGGGGGGGGGCCCTAGCCCCCTGACACGCACATATTATAAAGTAAAGGATTCAAAAGTCAATAGCTTTATATGTATTTGTGTGTTTGGTTGATTACGGGTTTGTTGTGCTGAGAAGAGGAAAGAAAATTTAAGGAAACATTATATGTATATATACACCTAAAATGGGTTTAGGTAGAGTTGTACAAAAGGTAAAAATAAAAAATAAAATAAATAAACATATGCAGAAATGGTTTTAAGAAGTTTGGAGCTACATTCATTTAAAGACAAAGGGTAAATGAGATGCAATATATACACACATATATGCTCATTCGTGTACAGTTGAATAGGAAGGGGGGTCATAAAAGAACAAATCAACAAAAATATGCATGCCCGATCGCAAAGCATTAATGGGAGAGAAAGGTTTGACTGTTGAATAAAAAATTTAAACAAGACACTTCCCAAAACCTGACACTTCAAGAAGAGTGGATTAAAGAGAGAGAAAGCAAAAGGTGGAGTCTTAACCTTGGGACAAAGAACCTTAAGATAAAAAAATAAAAATAAATATAACAAAGAAAGAACACAATGACCTCAACGGCAAGTTAAAATATGAAATTGTTGATGCAGCTATCAACACTTCTCATCTTTGAAATGAATGCAGATTACTTTAACCAACCAAGAACATGAGGCTGAAATCTTTGATCGATTTAGTCGATCAAGAGAAAATTAAAACATTTTCACAATGGTTGCTACATGTAGGAGACATGGATATTGGGTTATCACATGATGGTATTGCACTCTTACGAAGTATTTGATGAGATAATGAGTGCAGTTTCTTCAAAAACAGGGGGTTTCTTATTTGTGCATGGATTTGGTGAAACATATAAAACGTGCATATGGAATGCATTGACAGCTTCCGTAAGAGCAAACGGTGGAATCATCCTTAACGTAGCATCCAGTGGGAAAGTAGCAACTCTATTACCATTGGGTACAATTGCGAATTCAAGGTTCTATATTCCTATCGACGGTAATGAAGATTATATTTCATTTACTCATAATTCACCAACGACAAACTTAATAAAAGCTACTAACCTCATTATTTGGGATGAAGCACCAATGGTTAAGAGACATTGTATCGAGGCTTTTGATTGAACGTTGAGGGATTTAATGAAGTGCAATAACATATTTGGGGGAAAATGTGTCATCATGGGTGGTAATTTCAGGAAAATCCTACCGGTTATACTGAAAAGTGGTCGAGCTGAGATCGTAGATGCAGCTATCATTGCTTCTCATCTCTGGAATGAATGCAGATTACTTCGACTAACCAAGAATATGAGGTTGAAGCCTTCGAGCGATCCAATTGAACAAGAGAAAATTAAAACATTTTCAAAATGGTTGCTATAGGTGGAAAACAGAGACATTGGATTACCACATAATGATATTGCAGACATCACGATACCCCCAGAGTTGTTGCTACATGATGATTGTAATCAAATTAGGTGCATCGTTGAATCTACCTACCCAAATTTGATAGAACGTGTAGTGGACGAAGATTACCTCAATAATAGGACCATTCTTAATCCTATATCTAAGAATGTCAACAAATTGAATGAATTCATTTGTTATTTGTTACCAGGTGACCCATGGAATATTTTAGTTATGACTCTACAAGTCGTACAGATAAGGCAAACGAAAGTTTACAGGATTTGTATGACACTAAATATCTAAATGCAATTAAATGCTTAGGGATGCCTCATCATAAATTGGTCTTAGATATAATATGATGTTGTTTTCAACAAATCCAGTTATACTACAACAAATGTTGTTTATAGAGATGTTTTTCAAAACCTTCATTAGATATAATATGATGTTGTTTTGAATTTGTTAAATAAACATATAGAAGCATATTTTGGTTAATTTAAACAATGTACAAATAAACTTATCTGTGCAACGCACGGGGAGAAAGTCTTGTTTTATATCAAAGAATGTAGGTAGTAACTTGGGTTCATCAATAAGGGAAGACTTAGGGCTCATTTGGTATACAGATTCAGTGGGAAGAGAAAGGAAGATTAGCCAGTTCCCTTGTTTGGTACGCATTTTGGATAAATCTTCCTGAAAACCCAAGTTCTCGGGTCCACCAATCTTCCCTTATATGTGAGAAGATAAGATTTCACCAACATTAGAGGGATCTCAAGTTCTCACGTGAACAGCGACACTTTTGGGCAAATTTACCCCTCATAAAATATTTTTTTTATAATGCAAGAAATTACGATTAAATTCAAATTTATGTGATAAATTCAAACTTATAAGATAAGTTCAAACTTGGCAGGAAAATATTTTAGGCAAATTCAAACTTGGCGGGAAAAGTTTTTAGACAAATTCGAACTTGATAAGAGCATATTTTTTAAAAATATATTTTAGCAAAAAAAATTATATTTCCTTTTCATTTTGAATTAATGACTTTTGAGGGTAAAATAAGTACTCCTTGATTCTTTACCAACTACAACCCCTTCATTTTCTTCCTACCAAACCAAACATCTTCCCTTAAGCCATCTTCCCTCTTCCCTCAAAATCTTCCACTCCCTTTCTTTCCCTTCTCTAAGTTCCTTTTCCTCCTCAAATCTTCCTCATACCAAACATGCGGATGGAATGATTCATGATACTAATGATTAGGTTCATTGAATAATGGGAACTTGTGTACATTCTCAAAATATATATGATAATATTTATAACAGTCAGGAGTTTAAAATTGGTTAGATCATTATCTAATCTTGAAAATTACATGTTTTTAATTCTTCATAGGATTTACATTTTCAGTATACTAAATTTGAAGCTGTACGTGACTATTTATTTACCTTGCTTTTGTGGCTTGCACATATAAGTTTACTCGGATTTTTCTTGAAGCATTCCAAATCAAAAGTTTAGATGCTTTGAATAGAAAAGCTTGAGTCATGTTACCCTAAGTGAATAATGAATAATGTGAAAAGTTGAATTAAAAAATGTGTAATTTGTGTATTATAATTTTGATTTTTTATTTATTTCATACTCTCATTATTTCTAATAGATCTTTATTTTTTGTAATTTACATTGGTTAATGAATTTCATTTCTTCTAATTTTACCATCATTGAATTATATTAATAATAATCCCATGGGAGGAAATAATGTGAAAAGTTGAGTTAAGAAATTATTAGATGTATACAAAACACAATAACTCAAATATTACACTCCATATATAAATACACACATATACAAAATATTACTCATGAGATTGTGAATTTTGTATAGGATATTGGATTATGTACCTAATTCAAGAGTTGGAAGGGTAGGAATGTGATGAGTATATATTTGTTGGTGTTTGCATGATTGGATTCTTGATTTTTTTTTCCAAAGGATTCTTAATTCATTTACTCTAATTTAATTTAGAATATAAACTCATTATTTTCTTTATTGGAGCAATAAATGGAAATCCATTAATATAATCAAAGTGTACACATTTTACATATATTGATGAACAAGTAAAAGAATAAAAAGGAGACCAACACTAGTGGTGTAAGCCCCCTTAAATCTTTTTAGGTCTCAAGTTTGAATCTTAGAGGAGAGACTTGTGTTTGGAGGGGAAGCTAGGTACCCTGAACCGGATATTGGATAATAATAATTAGAGACGCCAATGTTATGGTAGATTGTTTTGCAAAAAGGGCTATGGATGAGGCCATTGGACTTTACTAATGAGATTTTACCCTATATTACTGATTTTAAATTTTTGTATTTAGGTTGTGCCTTTATTTCCGGTATATAAAAAGAAAAAGTGTACAAATATGAAAAGTAAAAAAAGGATAATTGGAAATCTATGCCAAGCAAATATATGATCTTTTAATCTATATTTTAAATTATAGGTTGGTGGTTGAAGTAAATAAATTATAGGGCAAGTAAAAATGACGTAACCCCTGAGCTTCTGATGCTCAATCTTCACCTTCTAGCAACTTGGTTTAGACCACAAAGTAGTAGGAGACTGGTGGACCTACTTCTGATACCAACTTGGTTTGCCTTAATGGACCACAAAGTTGAAGGAAACTGGTGAACCCGCTTCTAGTTCTAGCCCAGCTAAGTTGGTATTAGACGAGAGTCCATAATATCCTACGACTTTGTGATGAAAACGAACGCCAACCATCATACCAAAAGTTTAAGTTGGTATTAAATAAGACTACTGAACCAATGTCTGATACCAGCTTAGATAGTCTGGTATCAGACACGGGTTCACTACTCTCCAACAACTTTGTAGTCTACTAGGTTAAACCAAGTTGGTATTAAAGCAGCTCTCCTATTTTTTGACAACTTTGTAGTCCAAACCAAGGACCAATTATCGTACCACCAAGTGGAGAAGATAATAAGAGCACTAAGATGGTGAGCATTAAGCAGAAAAGATGGGGATCACTGAGTACTAAGACCAAATGGTGAGGGGACGATGAGTAAGAGGATGCCTCAGTGGTGACTATTCAAGTTTCCCCGGGTTTTGAGACCTAAAATCAAGAAAAATAAAAATGATGACTAAGAAGACCTAGAAGGGGCTCTAATACCATCTTAAGCTTTTGAAAATATGATGGATGATTAGTTTGGACTATAAAATTGTAAGAGATTGGTGGATCCATGTCTTATACCAGCCCAGCTAAGCTGGTATAAGACGACGATTCACAAGTCTCCCGTCTAATATTAGCTTAAGCTATCGGTACAATGCTTAGTGTTTAGTTTGGACCACGAATTCGTAGGAGATTGTGGACCCACATCTGATACCAACTTAAAATTTTGGTACAATGGTGGGCACTTTATTTAGACCACAAAGTCAAAGGGGACTGATGGACCTACGTCTGATACCGATTTAGGTTTTTGGTATGATAATTGGTGCTTGGTTTAGACCACAAAGTTGTAGGAGTATGGTAAATCTATTTCTAATACCAACTTTGTTACACACCTACCGACCTCACTTTTTCAAGTGGCGGGTAGTGTGATCCTTTACTTTTATTCAATTTTAAGCTACTCACCCAGGTTATTTTACGTCAAGCATCAGATTATTAGTAGCAAGCAGGCATTAGTTTGGACAACTATATACCGGTAAAATAAAATACTGAAATGTAAATTTCCCCGGAGGAATTAATTATACAATCATCCTGAATCATAATGCCCAAAATAAATATATTACAATACAGTCATTAGGGAGAAATCAAAATAAATAATAAAAAAGAGTCACCAACAGCTTCCACCATCAACACACTAATCCAACTCCGCTGTCTTACCTCTATCTCTCGGATTAGACCTAGAAGCACTGCCTGGGAACTTAAAATGGTCTGGGATTCAAAGTTGAATCCCAAAGTAACCGTTAATCTCATATAAGATGTATATGCAATGCATGTAGGAAAAGCCACAAATAAACACAAACCATACAACATTTAGTATCAAGTACCCAACCAAATTCGAAACTAGCAGTCCTAATAGTACACAGCATAGACTGCAACAGTCCTAATGGCACACAACACAGTTTGCAGGGTACGGCACACAGCAAGGCCCTTAATGCACACAACATGTTCCGGTTCCATAACACTTAGAAATAAATGACAACCGAATGCATACAATATCCATGGTAAAGCATACATACAAAAGACATACAAAATATACGAGGTTAAGGTTACTACCTGGCAGTCGACCACAGATATTAATAAATTCCCTCGCACACAGATAATAATGATAGCCATAGAATAACAAAATATAAATATAAATAAATCATCCTCAATAAATATTTTATTTTGCTGATTTATAATAAGGTCTTTTCAAGTATCCATATTCACTAAATTCCTTTTCTTATTAAGGAATTTGGCTAATTTCTGAATTTGCCCCTTATTAAATAACTATTTACCAAAATGCCCCTGTCAGAAACCTATTTCCCAAAATGCCCCTGTCAGAAACCTATTTCCCAATCAGCCCCTGTTTAGTCGACTAAAAATTTGGTTTAGTCGACTAAATGGAGGGCAAAATTTTTTCCAGGCCCCGACATTTAGTCGACTAAACCATAAGTTTTAGTCCACTAAACCCATTTAGTCGACTAAAAAAGCTAACCACATGTTTACAATAATATAATAAAAAATCAGCACACTCAACACAATAAACAATTAAAAAATAAATAACTTAATCCTTCTTATTGTGGAATCACCACGTGCGGAAATCGCGACATGAACCATGTAGAGAAAAAGTTGGGATTATTAACTTCAACAATATTAACAATTCATTAAATATATATCATGGGTTTTTTTCCCCAATTTGCTATATTTAATGAATTGTTAGTATTGTTAGCATTTTAATTTGTTTTACTGAGTCATTGGATAGTGATATTAGTGATCCTAGATATTAGCTATGATCCTAGATTTTAGCTAGATTGACTACCGTGCTATCACAACATATGATCTTATGCATAACTTCCAAACACTGTTATTCCCCCTAAAATCAAGCCCCACAAATTTACCGTTGATATTTTTCCTATTTCTCTTTTCTTTTAAAATCCATATTATTAATGGAGAGAAAATCTCAATTTTGAATATATTGTATTTTGAAAATCCAGTATTAATTGTTACGTTGAAATTCAAAGTTTACCAAATACATGGTAGAAAAATAAAGATATTAAAATCTAAAATAAGATCAATTAATTATTATTAGATAATAATATTAGAAATAATGATTAATTAATTTTACAATAAATATCTCTCAATTAAATATAATTAATTTCCTCTATCTGACAAAACCCTAGGACTATCATTTCCCACTCTATCTCCTTTTCCTTGTGGCACCGCCCCTCTCTCGCGATCAATTGTCTATACACACAGATATCTTATCTTTATTGTACCGGAGATATTATATGATCTAATAAAAAAGAAAACATCAAATAAATAAAACTATATATATATATATATATATATATATATATATATATATATATATATATATATATATATATATATATATATATATATATATATATAAAATTAAAAAATCACTTGATTATATTTAATGAATTGTTGGTATTTCCTGCGCAATAAAGAATCACTTGTTTTCCTCCTTTCTCTTCAATAAATTTGAAGATAATTTTTATATCAGTGCATAGATCTCAAAAAGTTATGTGGAATCAAAAAAGAATCGCTTGATTCGGACTCCGAGCCCGAAGTTACGGCCTTAGAAGTTTTAACTTTTTTTTAATGATTTAGTCGACTAAATGAGTTTTTTAGTCGACTAAATGTCGGGGGCCTGGAAAAAAATTTTGCCCTCCATTTAGTCGACTAAACCAAATTTTTTAGTCGACTAAACAGGGGCAGATTGAGAAATAGGTTTCTGACAGGGGTATTTTGGGAAATAGGTTTCTGACAGGGACATTTTGGTAAATAGTTATTTAATAAGGGGCAAATTCAGAAATTAGCCTAAGGAATTTATTATTAGCAAAAATCCTTCTTATTTTCGACCTTAACCAGACATTTCCAGAAATAAACACCAATCTTCAAAAATTTATAACTAATTCTAGAAAAATCTGATTGAGGTACTTCAAAAAGCCAACTGACCCTTATTATGTCTAATTTTGACCACAAATACCCTTTTGGAATAGTCACAATCGAAAATTTATCCACAGACCAAAATATAACCGCTGGCCCAAAATATTTTCTAGTTTCAGGGTTAGTTTTCAAAAATTTTGATTCTCTTAGTACAAAACTCCAAAAATTATGTGTTACCTATGAAATTAAACCTTCGGATGTAAAATTTGTCCCTGTAAAATATAATAATTTTAGGAGTTCATTTATTGTGCCGAAATCCTTGCACAAGGCAGCGGATTTCCATAGGATTTTCACAAATCAGTTTTTCGATGTTTTGAAATCTCCCACCTTTGCTTTTAAAATTTTGATCTAAGTTCACCCTTATACAAAATCTCATTTTTGACAATTTAAAACCATCAAAATCTTCAAAATCCAATCAGATCCTCATGTTCAAGTAGCTGGACGAAAATCATAATAAACAAGCAACATACCAAGCTTTTGTTTTAACAACATATTTCTTTTAAATGATGCTTGATCTATCTTTCTAAGCCATGAATTTTAAATTTAGTCCTATATTCATTCTCTTCTTTAACCAATCAGACCCCTTATATATGTTAGTTCTCTTTGTGTTTTGATGATAACTGACAATTATAAATCCTAAAGATTGTTATTGATTCAAGCCAAAGTGTTTTATTTTTAAAGATAACTTGGTTCAATAACAATATATCTCTCTATACTGATATGACTCGAGTCAGAGCCTTATAACTCGAGTCATACATCTCTGTGTCAAAAGCAAAATGATCTTTGAACGAAGTGACTCGATTTAGGTTCATATGACCTGAGTTACAGTTTTGCAAAAACATTTTGTGAAAGGCTTTTGACTCGATTCAAGTATGTGTGACTCGAGTCAAATGATTATACTTCAACTTAGCTTTTTCAAATAATTTCCAACGTTTAAAGATGACTCGAGTCAAGTCACTTAATGACTCGAGTCATGGCTTGTTTTTCAAATCTCTTCAAGTCCAAACCTGATAGCCAGCTTTTGAAAAACTAATGTGACTCAAGTCACAATTGATATGACCTAAGTCATAGTGTTATAGAGACAATTGTCTATCTATTTTGAAATAGTGGACTCGAGTCAGGTTTTTTTGACTCGAGTCAGGCAACTCGAGTCAACTGGAAATGACTTGAGTCAAGCTTTTGGAAAAATGAAATCCCTGTGTTTGTAATCTGTAAATCATTGATTATAATCTGGGTACTTCATATTATATCTATTTTGTATTCCTAATAATGTTTAATCAGTTTGCTAATAAGTTTCAGATGATTTTAACATGGTTTAAACACCAAATTGCTCTAAAGCAAATTTGTGTCAGAAAAGCATTTAATGCTTAGCAGAAACGAAGCACGAATATGGTAAATCATCTTTTGAGCAGACATAAAGCATTCCAGCCATTTCCATTCAATATTTTAACTGAGTCTCAACGGACATATGGAATGAAGAATGTCAACGAGGAATAATGGCGAACTTCTGGAGAATCTGAAGAGCCTGAGTAACGTTCGACTTCAACAAATATATTCATTTCACTCACAATGGCTCCTTGAATAGCTTGCAACGGTCTTTATTACCAACAACTATAAAAGCTAGAAGCATTCAATTCGAGCATTAGCCATTACTGTTTCATTCACTTAAGCAATATCCTTGGATATTTATAATCTTTAGTGTTTATCTATTTGATCTTTTAGAGAGTTATAAACTTATTCATTCTTGTATTAATCTCAAGGTTGTCGAACCTTTGAGTTTGGGTTTATTTGATTACAACTTGTAAGGGGGAGTAAATTCTAGTGAGAGAATTACTCGAGAGTTATAGAGTGTGTAATCAAGTTCTGAGATAGTGAAAATCCAAGGGTGTCTGGGGACTGGACGTAGGTCAAGGATTTGGACCGAACTAGTATAAATTTCCTGTGTCCAATCTTTCTCTCTTATCCTTTGTTTATCCCTGTTTTACGAGCGTGAATCAGAGTAATGCGAGAAATTTTTAAATCATCCAATTCACTCTCTCTTGGTGATATTTCATCTTTATATATATATATGTGTGTGTGTGTGTGTGTGTGTGTTCAAGGAAATAATTACTTTCAAGCTACTCCAACCAAGAAATCACAAGGAAGTTAAAGTAGAACTTACTTAGCTTGAGTACTTGATCTTCTTGTAACTTATTCTCCTTGTATTCCTCTACTACCTTTCATCCTAGACCCTCCAACAAGATGAGGGAGTGGTTATTTAAGGTCTTAGCCTATAGAAGAATGTAGAAGAGAGTAGGAAGAAAGGCTATGAACTCTTACCTTGCTCTTGATCTTATGGTTTCTCTTTGTGTTCTTGAGCTTCTTGCAAAATGGTTGCTTTCTCTCTTCCTCTCTCTCTCTCTCTCACAATTTCGACCAGCAGCCCCAAATGGGAAGGGAATGGGTATTTAAAATATCCAACTACCCAACTTTCCCTTCAAGTTAAACCTAGCTTGCTCAAGAAGCCAATTTCTATCTTGCTTTTTCCTTAGGCTTCTAGAAGACTTTATTTGCTCCACACACATGTAATACCCGGATAAATAAAATGACTATTTCTGATAGGTGAATATGTGATATCAATGTTTGTAATGAATTTATGGTATTTATGAGGGAAAAACCTCTTAGAAAATTAGGAAAAAGGATTTTGGAGTCATAATCACCGAAATGCCCCTGGGGTGCATAAATGGCCTAGAAATATTATGAAAAATCCTAGGAATCAGTAAAATAATTATTAAAATTAAGAGAGTATATTGTCTCTAATTTTGGTAATTTAATAAAATATAAACCTTGGAAAAAATAAAGGAAGAGAATCAAAAAGTATTATAATGACCAAAATGCCCCCGTAGATGTTATTAAAATGCATAGGACATAGAATACTAATGTCAGTGCAAAAGTTATGAGTTAAGGAGTTGTCTTAATTGAGAAAATTATCAACAATAAGTAAGGAATTAATTAAGTAATAATTGGCTAATTACTTAAGCACGAACAAAGGAAAATTCAAAGATAATTATGTAAAACCCTAAAAATAGTAGTTTATGGCTAGAAAATTAGCATAAATATATTTTCTAATTAATTGGAAAATATTGAGAAAAATAAATGAGATTAATTAATTTTGAGCCTAAATCTAAGAATGGACCAATTGGGAATTTTGTTAAAATTATGTAAAAATAATTATTTAATTAATTAAGTATTAATTAAATAATTAATTAGAAAAAAAGGATCAGATAAGGTTTGTAATCAATGTATTTTGCAAGTTGCAATTTAAATAATAATATAATTTATGTGAAAAAGAAAATAGGATAAATGATCACGGATAGAAATAAAATCATATCCAGTGAATCATGAACAAGATTTTTAAAGTCAGAGAAGAAAATAAATAAGTGAATTTTTATCTCGGACTGGACTGTCCCATAAGTCATTTCCGAGGTCGGAAAAATACATAGATAATAAGACGAAATAGGGTTATCTGTGAAAAAGGCAGATAGTCCCAAATGGAAACCTGTAGAAAATAAATTATAACTCAACATCTAGAAATGGGATGAGAATTTCCTGGACATATTTGGAATCAGTGAATTTTTGTCCAGAGGTTGACTATTTCAGAAGTTTCTTCCGTAACAGACACGTTTTTCCGTAAAACTTCAGCAGGAAAGAAGAATACCTGGACGGGATCAAAACTTTGTTTAGACCAAGAATTTTTAGTGAGTGAGGAAGGGTCTTCAAAGTTATGAATCCGAATTTCTGAAATTTTACGCGATTCGCACGCCAATCGAGGAAATCCTACTGGCTTAAGCTTCTAGAACAAGCAACTGATGTCATGCATGACATCATATTTTTCCACCTAAGGGGGGGGGGAGTTCGGCCAAGATGAGTTGGAGGGCCAAGATCATGCCACCTAATCCGCGATCCGACGGTCGGTATTCGGTCTGGTAAAGTGTGAATAGTGTCACAGAATTTCACTATAAATACCCCCTTCACTTCATTGAACTCTTCACACCATTCTCTTCTCTCTTAGTTCGAAATTTGGCAGCAAGGAAGAAGTCCGGGGAATTCTGCAGCGATGCTCTGAGTAAGTTTTTCGGTACTTAGTCTTAAGTTTCGGTAGTTAGGGTAGAAATGTTAGATTAGTCTTTAATCTTCCGAGTATCATTAGATATCATATGCTAGGGGTATTTTAGTCAAGAATTTCGAAAATCATGATTGGGTCGAAGTTCTGGCAAAATTTTGATCTGCTGTCGTTACGCTGTCCGACGTGCCGCTGCTAGAACGTTCCGCTGTTTCTGTCAACTGTGCAGTTTCCGTCAAAACGTACCAGGAATACCGTATAACGTCAATGGAGGTACGAACGCATACTGTAACACTAATCATGTGATGCTTAAGTACATATATGTGATAGATACTTTCAGAGATTGATATACAGACAGTTTTACACGGGTTATAGTCATAATAATGCCGTTATGTTTTCCTAGCGCTGAGGACACGAGTGGGTATCGTGGCACTAGACATGTGCAGGCTGTTGTTGTTATTGTTTACCTTATGGGGCTTTACATACTGCTCTGTGCTTATGTTCTCTCGTCATATTGATCATGCATCTGCTGTATACTTATATATTGATATACTGTTGTATTGTCTTGAATATACATTGTCGTATCTTGTATTGTTTGGGCATAAGGTTAAGATTACACGAGATCCAATGTGGTAATTGGATCTCAGCTTTAGCTTCAGGGTCCGGAGGACCGAGAATTGGAGACCGGGGAAAACAGCAGGAGTAGACGATTGGCCGGAGATATCTTTACCGCTTTCCGTATTTTATATTCGAATACTAGAATGACTGTAATCATAACTATGTTACACTATGGTTCCTGTTTGAATGCAAATCAGTTACTCTTTCGCTCCAATGCTCTACTCTGATGGAAAAAAAATTCACTTTAGAAAACGGGATATTACATTTTTGGTATCAGAGCATTCATTCTGGCATGAACCTGACTATGTTACTACGAACATTTTGGTGCCGAAGGCAAGGCTAGTCTACGTGGGTGTGCCATAAGTTGCCGTATAAGTCGGTGAGGCCCCCATGGTAGACACTTACCTGGCCATTCTGTTCGGATAACGGAATTATGTTCAAAAGCCTTTTAACTTTGAGCACAGTTTTTTAAAATGAGTACTGATATGACCACCGGTGTAATGTGTAGAGATGGACAGGGATGATAACCCGTATACCCTTTACTTTGGAAGGTGGAGACGTACTTCGTGTCGATCAGTAGTGCCAGCAATGGTGGGCCACAGGATGAATCCTGACCCTGTCTACCCTCCGCTCGAACCCAAACCTCCGGTTAATATAGCTAACCCCATCCAAGAGTATTATGAGGACCTCCTTAATGATCCCGATTTCTCCATCGAACACCTAAATAAACCAGAGTCCGGATACCATCCTGCTTCGGAATACACTGATCCCGAAACTCCTAGCAATTACTATAATGAACCCGAACCCCTGTTGGTTGTAGCGCAACCCATCAACGAGTATTACCATGATAACCCAAATGTTCCAATAGAACTGTCAAGTGGATCCGAACCTTCATATCACCCTGCTTCAGAGTATACTGACCCTGAATCCCTTAGCCATGACCTGAGCGAACTAGAACTAGGCAATCAACCCGAACCAGGGAGCCCTGCTGGGTCAACCCATTCCTCGGTAGGAGACAACTTCGACTACCCCGAAATCCAAAATATTGATAATGAGATAGCCGACCCTGATGACTATCACTATGTCCTGAATGACAATAGGGCACTAACACTTCGGTTAGAGTCATATTACATTCAAGCCGAGTACTACACCGAAACTACCAGAGATAGATATTTGGTGTTCCTAAGCCTAGTCAAAAGCTATCTTGCCATCTGTGACCAACATCAACCAGGGGATTGGATCAGAACCACCCTATACTTTTTTCCCGATACCCACTTCTGGGCAAGATTCGTAAACGACGTACTAGATGAAGGACCTATCATAGGTGCCCGTATCTACCTTCGCTATCTGAAGAGTATGGTTCGTCTGCACATGTAGCTGGGAATCAACAGTTGAAGAGAGCTGTGGAAGGACTAGTAGAAGCTAGTATAGTATAGTGTGTATCTAGAAACCCGAGGGGTTGTAAAATACGTTTTGAATAACACATTGTAATATATGACTTGTACTAGTTTATTACTAACTATGTACAAATGTTATGCGATATATGAAAATATATATGTTTAGATGCCAATTGTTGAGTTACTTTTCTAATATTTATATTTGTTATGGTTAAATAAAGGAAAAGATAAAATATGGCAAACGTAAGAGGTGCCGGTGCACCTAGAGGAAGAGGCCGAGGTCGTGGTAGAAGAGGAGGCAGACAACCTCAGGTTGGACGGAACCAAATACCAAAACAACCAGATCATGGTGAAATAGTGGAAAAGAGAAGAACTCTACAAGAGCAAAGAGCTCTGATTGATGCCCTCTTAGAACGACAGAACCAACAAGACAAGGAAACCCAAAGACAGTTGGAAGCACGAATGAAGAAGATGACAACAATGATGAAGAAGAAGAGTATGATGAAAATCAAAATGAGGAACATGATGAAGAGTCTGAGGGGTCTGAGAGATCCCAATCACCACCTAGGCACGAACGAAGAGAAAGGACCACAGAAAGCTGGGTCAACCAGTTCTGCAAGCTTAAGCCACCCGGTTTCCGGGGGAAAAATGAGTTAGCTGAGGATTGGCTTCTAAGTATGGAGAATATTTTTGAAGTCATCGAATGCCCGGGAAATCGGAAGGCTCAGCTGGACATCTACAAGCTAGAAGGTGATGCCCACAGATGGTGGAAGAGTGTTTCCACAACCTTGCAGAGTCCTGTTACTTGGGAGATGTTCCTGGAAAAATTCAACGAGCAATATTTCCCTCCCTCGATACAGGTGATTAAGGAGGAGGAATTTCTGCATATCCAGTAGGGAAATGAAGAATCATTTGATGACTACTTCGCTCGATTTACCAACCTATCGCGATACTCTTCGTATCTAAAAAGCAAAGTGAACGAAAGCTGGAAGGCTAACAGGCTGGTGTACGGACTGAAGTATGACATAAGGGCGAGACTGATATCTCAACAGTTCCCTAACATGGCTCAAGCTGTGGAGTCCTGCAGACTGACCGAGCGCAACTTGAAAGAACTGCGCAGGTTCCAAAGCCAGGAGGGTAACAATGCTGGTCGCGGTGGGTCTAACCGCGGAGGTTCCACACAGAAAAGGAAGACGCCATGGAACAATAACCAAGGTGGGAATAAAAGGCTGTATCAAGCTGGGCAACAGAACAATCCCAGGCAGCAGGGATCCCAAACATGTCTGAAATACAAGAAGTACCATCCAGGAGCCAACTGTGATGGGAAGCAAATCTGCTTCAGATGTCAGAAGCCTGGACATATCAGTCGGGATTGCCCTGAGAAGGCTCTGAGGCAAGACCTCAGAGCGCCGGCCGGATCTTTGCACTAACAGATACAGAGGCAAGGAAGTCTCCGGAAATGGTCCAAGGTACAATTTACCTTAATGGGAATCTATTGCAAGCATTGTATGACTCTGGTGCCATTCATTCCTTTATTTCCTATGATTGTGCAAATCATTTAGGAATGCATGCCTCTAGATTACCTTTTGATCTGGTAGTGTTTACACCGCTTGGTGTAAAATCTTTAGCTTCTAATGCATGTATGAATTGTATTGCAAATGTGGATGGACGAGTTTCCAAGGTGGACCTTATCTGTCTACCTCTTCACGGCATCGACGTCATACTCGGTCGATTGTGGCACGAAGAAGATATCTTTTCCCGGAGATAAGGTTGAAGTGAGCCTGAACTTTCTCTCCGCTACGGAAGCTGATCGATGCATGAAGCAGAGATGTCAAGCGTTCATGATATTCTTCTCGATCAAAGCAGAAGCGAACTTTCACTCCAGGATATCCCTTTGGTGAATGATTTTCCCGATGTATTCCGGAGGATCTCACTGAGCTACCTCCTACCCGAGAAGTGGAGTTCAATATTGAATTGATGCCTGGTACAGGATCAATATCAAAGGCGCCGTATCGTATGGCTCCGAACGAGATGCAGGAGTTCAAGAAGCAACTAGAAGAATTGCTAGCTAAGGGGTTCATTCGACCCAGTGTATCACCATGGGGAGCCCCAGTGCTATTCGTGAAAAAGAAAGACGGAAGCTTTCGACTCTGTATCGACTACCGTGAACTCAACAAAGTAACCGTCAAAAACAAATATCCACTTCCTCGGATTGATGATCTTTTGGATCAACTATCTGGTTCCACTGTTTTCTCAAAGATTCATTTGCGTTCGGGATACCATCAGTTGCGAGTTAAAGATGGTGATATTCCCAAGACGGCTTTCAGAACCAGATATGGGCATTATGAATTCCTTGTGATGCCCTTCGGATTAACAAATGCACCTGCGGTATTCATGGATTACATGAACCGGATTTTCCGTCAACACCTAGATCAGTTTGTTGTGGTATTTATCAACGACATTCTCGTCTATTCTAAGAGCAAAGCAGAGCACGAAGAACATTTGCGAATGGTGCTAAGCATACTCAGAGAAAAGCGACTCTACGCTAAGCTGAGCAAATGCGAATTTTGGCTGCCGTAAGTTAGATTTCTGGCCATGTTATATCTAGCAACGGAGTTCTTTGTGGATCCGAGCAAGGTGGAAGCAATTACTGGAAGCGGCCGAAAGCTTGATGACGGAGATACGTAGTTTTCTGGGTCTGGCGGGATACTACCACAGATTCATACGAGATTTCTCGCGTCTTGCCCTACCATTGATGAAGCTTACAAGGAAGAATCAACCCTTTGTATGGGGAGACGACTGTGAGGAGAGCTTTCAGATACTGAGCGAGAGGTTGACTACAGCACGGTGTTAATCATCCCAGATCCAGATGAGACATATGTTGTCTATAGTGATGCCAGTGGGCAGGGATTGGGATGTGTCCTAATGCAACAGGGCAGAGTGGTGGCTTATGCCTCTTGTCAGCTGAAGCCTCACGAGTTGAATTACCCTACACACGATTTAGAGCTCGCGGCTATCGTGTTCGCTTTGAAGATATGGAGGCATTACTGTAGGTGTAGTAGTAGAATTGTACTGCGACCACAAAAGCCTGAAGTATCTTTTCGATCAACGAGAACTCAACATGAGACAACGTCGCTGGATGGAACTGATTAAAGATTACAACCTGGAGATCAAGTATCATCCAGGAAAAGCAAACGTCGTTGCTGACGCTCTTAGCAGAAAGACGGTGCAGGTGGCATACATGATGTTCAAGAGCAGAAATTACTTGAAGATTTCAGAGATCTGAATCTATCAAATCAAATCTGCATGGGTCTCCACGCACCAGCTGATGCCTATCTTGCAACTCTTCTTGTGAGTCAAGGGGAGTATGATCTGAGAGACGAAGTTGACGAAGCTCAGAAGCAAGATGATTGGGCTATCGAGATTCGTGAGAAGATCTCTCGAGGTGAGACCCAAGACCATGACCTATCACCTAGTGGTTTAGTCAGGTACAAGAAGCGAATCTACGTACCGCCAGTTGATGAACTGAGGCGGAAGATACTGGATGAGGCTCATAAGAGTAAATATACTCTGCATCCAGGTATGGTCAAGATGTACCAGAGTATGAAATCCGAACTTTGGTGGCCCGAGTTGAAGAGAGATGTAGCCGACTACGTGGCCAAATGCTTGACCTGTCAAAAAGTGAAGATTGAACACCGTCGACCCCCTGGTCTTTTGCAAGGACTTGAATTGCCTGAATGGAAATGGGAGAACATAGCCATGGATTTCGTGGTGGGTTTGCCCAAGATCAGAAATCATGATACGATCTGGGTAGTTGTTGACCGGTTAACCAAGTGAGCACACTTTATTCCCATCAGTATCCATTACTCTCCGGAGCGATTGGCAGAGATTTATATCAAAGAGATTGTGAGGCTACACGGTGTCCCTAAGAGTATTATCTCTGACCGGGATGCGCGGTTCCAACCCCATTTCTGGAAGGCAATACACGAAGGTATGGGTACCAAGCTGAGGTTCAGTTCGGCTTATCACCCACAAACTGACGGTCAATCTGAGAGAACAATCTAGACACTGGAGGATATGTTGCGAGCATGTGCCCTAGATTTCAAAGGAGGTTGGGATCGACATCTTTCGCTAGCCGAGTTTGCATATAACAACAGTTATCATGCTAGTATACAAATGGCCCCGTTCGAGGCATTGTATGGGCGGAAGTGTCAATCACCCTTATGCTGGACAGAATCTTCTGAAAGGCAGTTACTTGGGCCGGATATGCTAGAACAGACCTCCGAACAAATCGCGTTGATCAAGAAAAGACTCCTGGCAGCACAAAGCAGACAAAAGAGCTATGCTGACCAAAGGAGGAGACCTCTGAAGTTCGATGTCGGCGACCATGTGTTTCTAAAGTTATCCCCCCACGATACGTTGGACCATTCGAAATTTTGGCCGAGCGAGGACAAGTAGCTTATCAGATAGCCCTACCCCCGAATCTGAGTAATCTCCACGACGTTTTCCACGTGTCACAATTGAAGAAGTACCAACCAGACCGTGATCATGTCATCGAGTACGAAGACGTTGAAGTACGACATGATAATACCTTCATAGTTGAGCCGGAGCAAATTATCGATCACAAAGAGAAACGGCTCAGAAACAAGACCATACCGATAGTGAAGGTAGTCTGGAAGGGTTTATCACTCGAAGAGGCAACTTGGGAAACTGTGAGAGAGATGAAGGAGAAGTATCCGGAGTTCATGGCCCGGAGTTTAGTTACGATAGAGTAAATTTCGGGGGCGAAATTTTGTTTAACGGGGGGAGAAATGTAATACCCGGATAAATAAAATGACTATTTCTGATAGGTAAATATGTGATATCAATGTTTGTATTGAATTTATGGTATTTATGAGGGAAAAACCTCTTAGAAAATTAGGAAAAAGGATTTTGGAGTCATAATCACCGAAATGCCCCTGGGGTGCATAAATGGCCTAGAAATATTATGAAAAATCCTAGGAGGCAGTAAAATAATTATTAAAATTAAGAGAGTATATTGTCTCTAATTTTGGTAATTTAATAAAATATAAACCTTGGAAAAATTAAAGGACGAGAATCAAAAAGTATTATAATGCCCAAAATGCCCCCGTAGATGTTATTAAAATGCATAGGACATAGAATACTAATGTCAGTGCAAAAGTTATGAGTTAAGGAGTTGTCTTAATTGAGAAAATTATCAACAATAAGTAAGGAATTAATTAAGTAATAATTGGCTAATTACTTAAGCACGAACAAAGGAAAATTCAAAGATAATTATGTAAAACCCTAAAAATAGTAGTTTATGGCTAGAAAATTAGCATAAATATATTTTCTAATTAATTGGAAAATATTGAAAAAAATAAATGAGATTAAGTAATTTTGAGCCTAAATCTAAGAATGGACCAATTGGGAATTTTGTTAAAATTATGTAAAAATAATTATTTAATTAATTAAGTATTAATTAAATAATTAATTAGAAAGAAAAAAAAAAGGGATCAGATTTTATACTGGACGAAATCTTGAAATGGGAAGAGGATAAGGTTTGTAATCAATGTATTTTGCAAGTTACAATTTAAATAATAATATAATTTATGTGAAAAAGAAAATAGGATAAATGACCACGGATAGAAATAAAATCCTATCCAGTGAACCATGAACAGGATTTTTAAATTCAGAGAAGAAAATAAATAAGTGAATTTTTATCTCGGACTGGACTGTGTTGAAGTCATTTCCGAGGTCGGAAAAATACATAGATAATAAGACGAAATAGGGTTATCTGTGAAAAAGGCATATAGTCCCAAATGGAAACCTGTAGAAAATAAATTATAACTCAACATCTAGAAATGGGATGAGAATTTCCTGGACATATTTGGAATCAGTGAATTTTTGTCCAGAGGTTGACGATTTGGGAAGTTTCTTCCGTAACCGACACGTTTTTCCGTAAAACTTCAGCAGGACCGGAGAATACCTGGACGGGATCAAAACTTTGTTTAGACCAAGCATTTTTAGTGAGTGAGGAAGGGTCTTCAAAGTTATTAATCCGAATTTCTGAAATTTTACGCGATTACGCGATTCGCACGCCGATCGAGGAAATCCTACTGGCTTAAGCTTCTGGAACAAGCAACTGATGTCATGCATGACATCATATTTTGCCACCTAAGGGGGGGGGGAGTTCGGCCAAGATGAGTTGGAGGGCCAAGATCATGCCACCTAATCCGTGTGCGATCCGACGGTCGGTATTCGGTCTGGTAAAGTGTGAATAGTGTCACAGAATTTCACTATAAATACCCCCTTCACTTCATTGAACTCTTCACACCATTCTCTTCTCTCTTAGTTCGAAATTTGGCAGCAAGGAAGAAGTCCGGGGAATTCTGCAGCGATGCTCTGAGTAAGTTTTTCGGTACTTAGTCTTAAGTTTCGGTAGTTAGGGTAGAAATGTTAGATTAGTCTTTAATCTTCCGAGTATCATTAGATATCATATGCTAGGGGTATTTTAGTCAAGAATTTTGAAGTTTTTACACGGGTTATAGTCATAATAATGCCGTTATGTTTTCCTAGCGCTGAGGACACGAGTGGGTATCGTGGCACTGGATATGTGCAGGCTGTTGTTGTTATTGTTTACCTTATGGGGCTTTACATACTGCTCTGTGCTTATGTTCTGTCGTCATATTGATCATGCATCTGCTGTATACTTATATATTGATATACTGTTGTATTGTCTTGAATATCTGTTGTCTGTATACTGTATTGTTTGGGCATAAGGTTAACCGTTACCTGAGATCCAATGTGGTAAATTGGATCTCAGCTGTAGTTTCAGCAGGAGTAGACGATCGGCCAGAGATATCTTTACCGCTTTCCGTATTTTATATTCGAATACTAGAATGACTGTAATCATTACTATGTTACACTATGGTTCCTGTTTGAATGCAAATCAGTTACTCTTTCGCTCCAATGCTTTACTCTGATGGAAAAAAAAAAATCACTTTAGAAAACGGGATGTTACAACACACACATATATTTTCCCTTCTTTTCTCTCCCTTTTGGAAGAAACATGTGGGCTATTGGGGGAGGATATTTTGCTTAAACAATATGTCCAATCATCCCTCTTTAACAATTAACTGTTGTCTGATTTTTCCACAATTTTTCCCTAGGTCCTTCTAGGTACTTTTAGCTTCCTATACATCACATGTCTTGATTTTTTTTCTCTTTCCTCCCCTTGAAAACTGAAATCCTAGGGGTATTTTGGGAAAAATGCATGTGTCTTCTAGATTACTCCATTGGCTCATGAATTGATAAAGTTTGATGATGTGAAGTAGATGATGTCACTTGACTTACCTATGCATGATGTCATTGATTTTCAAATTTCAAAGTTTAGCTTCTTCATCAAGTTATTTAGCCTCTAGATGGTCCATTAATCCATGAACACATTTTGATTCCTTCCTCCTCCTCTTTTATGCGAAATGGATCTTGTTCTTGGGCTCCCAAAAATTTTCTTCCCCCTTGGCCCTTTAGTGCTAAGTTCTTAGCTTGCACATGACAGCCTCTTGGGCATATTTGGAATTTTACTCTTTCCTTCCTATTTGTTCCCACTAGTGCGAAATACTTAGGGGTAAAAAGGAAAATATTTGTTTTGACTTCCATTATCATATGTTCCCTTAAGTTGTCCATGACCAATTTAATTTAGCTAGGCTTAAATAAATAATTCCTCATCCTTCTCTTACTTTAATTATTTCATGCAAGAAAATAAATATCATCAACTAAGGACTTGATGAAAATTCATATATTCCATCAACATAATAATAATTCATTTAGTACAATAATTTACATGAAAATTGGGGATATTACAAATACTCTTCCCTTCTTATTTCCTCCAAAAAGCAGGAAACCCTTATCAGTCTAGGAAATGTCATGTGCATATTTATTTTAACACATTTTTGCTAAGCTAATTGTCCCATACTAATTTAGGGCATAACTAAATGACATTTTTACCAACTGATTAACATTGTATAAGTCTTTTGTGCCCCTTTTTCATTGACATTTTAATTCCACGGCTTATAAATACTAGGTCCACTGACTCATATAGCCGAGTTACTTAGTCCCGAGAGGCTTTCTATCTCTCAATATTCTTAGGACTCTTCCCAAACTGGGCTTAGTTGTTTGCCTTATACAGGCTTATCCTCAAGTTTCAATGCCTAAAATTCAGTATATTACAAACTTGGTTTGAAGTAGTGGACCACAAAGTTGTAAAATTTGTAAGAGACTAGTAGACCTACGTATGATACTGGTCAAACTAAGCTGGTATCAGACACTGGTCCACCGGTCTCCTATTTGATACCAGATTAAGCTTTTAGTATGATGGTTGGCATTTAGTTTGCACCACAAAGTCATAGGAGATTGAAGACCTACATCTGATATTAGCTACGACTTTGTGGTCCAAGCCTAGCACCAACCATTATTCCAAAAGCTTAAGCTGGTATCAAACGCAAGTGCACTAGGTTGAAACCAATCATGAGACTCCCTAGCAGGACAAAGTAAGTACGAAAATGAATGAATAATTTTCACCTGTAAGGGTGTGGCTTTTATCTATCTCATGTTGGCTTCTTGACTTATTATACCATTTTGATTTATTCAAGCAGGGAAAGGCCTAATGGGCCCACACACTTGGACCAACATAATTGCGAGATCATATTATGTGTATAGTATAAAGGGCAAACGCATGCGGTAGAATGTAAATTCTTTACCAAAATAAAATAGAAAGAGGGTGGAAAGTGTTGTGCATATAATGTTTGATTTCTATTTGTGTCTGGTCTTTTTCTAATAGGCTGGAACAAGCAAGACGATGAAATAGAAAATCTTGCAAAAAAGCTGGATAAGGAACCTAAAGAGCTTAAAAGTATAATAGAAATGCACAAGCTTTATTCGGAAAGGAATGAAGCAAAGGTGGTTGAAATTGAGCAAAAACAGAGACTCATGGAAGAAGTGAAGTGCAAGGGTAATATGACAAGACTTATAGCATGTTTAGTGCCACGATTGACAGCCCAATCACACATTTTGAAGGTCCAATCAGGCTTTTGGGACTTTTTAGAATTTTAAATCGGTAAGGAACTTATCTCAACAATGCTTTTTAGCCAAAAGTAACTTATCTCATAAGCTCATTTTTGGAGCTTTTGAAAAAGCTCCTTCCTAAAAAGCAGCTTATGGCCCACAGTAGTAACGACACTTTCCCTTACTCCTCATGGATTGGAGAGTAATGAGATTTTCTTCTCTCTCTCTCTCACAGACTGCCATCTCTTGCAGAAGAGTGAGAGACTTGCAGAGTTACTCGCTCTCTCTCACGGATCTTGCAGAGTAACTTGCTTCTCTCTCTCTTTCTCCGAGCTTTAGAAGAGTAATGAGACTTGCAGAGTAACTTGAAGCATTCCAGAGTTTTCAGCAGGTACGAGTTAGTGCTCATCATAATTGTGATAATTAATTTTTTCTCAACAACTCATCTGATTGCCTTCTCCAACTACTCATTTTTCAACCTGTGAGCATTTACCTGCTCATTTAATTTGTCAACAACCTATCTCATCTCTCCGAGCATAAATTTTCACGTGGTCTGAGCTTGGTATCTCATATGTTCGCCTAGTCTAGCCTTCACCTTGTCCGAGCTTCATATCATATTTGTTGTGCTTGTCTGTAATATCTTCGCCTTGTTCGACATTGCATTTATCGTATCATCGCCTTGTCAGATCTTCGCCTCACCAAAGCATTCTCGCATTTGTTCTGTATCCATTATCCCAACTTCAAACTTAGTTGGCTTCGGGTGTCAATCTCGGTTCGATTTGGTCTGCTTATCAGATATCTGGGCTGTCGGTGGCTTCATTTTCAAGGGTAAGATTTAAAGCTTCATTTAAGTTGCCGTTATGGTATGTTAGCTCTATTATGATATGCTCATCAGATATCATGGTTGACTTGTTATGTTATGTTATGTTATGTTATGTTAGGTCTGTTCTATACTCCTTTTTTTTTTTTTTGCGCTGCAAATGGTTCTCCCCGTCAAGTTAGTATTGTGCAAGAGGTGTCTGCAATGTTAACCTTGTGATTCCGATTCTGCTACCTAATCTCTTCTTAGTGTCACTTCTTTTTTGGAATCCATTTCCTTTTGTAGATTAACTAACACTTTCCTTCTGATACTGGATTGAATGCTTTGAACACATATGAGTTGTATTCAGTAACAACGATATAATCTGTGTTCTGAACTGAGTAATTAATATGTTGATGCTTGGTATACTTTAGCAGCTTTGCACTCTCGTATTTTCATATTACTTTTATATGCTAGCTTCAAGCATTATTACTTCAATTGGGCAGTTTTTCCAAGTAGATTGTCCATTTTGCTTGATCTAACTACTGCTAGTTATGTAACTTCATTCCATCTAGGCTCACATGAAGAGTTCTTTGTTATATTTATTTACATGATCAATTTTTAATATGCATATAATCTTAATTTTATGCTCAGACGTGTTGTTACATAATTAATTCCACCTCTATTAATACTGGGGTACTTCTAGAGTTTATGATAAATGTTGTGAATCATTGTTCACCCAACATAAAAAGAATGATGTGAAGCATTTATAGCATTCATGCTTTTGATACTATTTTCCTCTTACTGATACTTAATTTGAAGTAGGGGAGATTAGTTATGGTGCCAGTTACTTCTTGAGAAACCAAGGCAGGTAAGAAAAGAACTTTTATTGAGCTGACACACCAAGACTTGAATAACTCATCAAGACTTATGGCGATGTTTATTCTTATTTATCATAAGGGCCCACATGGAAGATGCATCTCTTTTTCTAGATGCAGGTTCGCTTAGTTTGATGATATTTGATTATCGCACACATCTTAGGGTACCAGCTTCTATAATTTGTGGGTTATTCATAAACACATTGGATTCATATTCTTTGACATGAGAAGTATACACAGGAGGAACATCAGGAAGATGTTTAACGACCCACCATGGATGAATAAGCTAAGAGGGCTCAGGGGACAGCGAGGATGACCTTTTTGGTGCTAACCCAGCACATAGTACATGAGTGACAGTTGATCTAGCAAGCATTGACTTATCAAGCCTTACTCCATGAACTGTTCCTACTACTTTACGAAGCCATTCCAAGAGGAAGAGAGGAAAGGGGTCAATTCAGAGGAAAAAAATAGAAAACTCCAGATCCTAAACAAATAGTGGATGCAATTAGCATAATAGCAAATGCATCAAAGGATAAGGCAGCAACATTAAATGATATTAATGCTCACAGCGTGGAAAAAGTTATGTCTGAACTGCTTGACCTTGAGGAAGTCCAATGTGATGCGGAATTTCGAGTCCGATGTACAAAGCTGCTGATGGATAAGACTAGTCGGGAAACATTTGTTTCTCTAAAAGGGAACAAGGTCTACTTGGTAGAATGGTTGCGGTTTATGGTTGCCAACCCCTAGATATACTTGAACTATAAATGTAGCTAGTTGAATTATGATATAGTATTGTATGGGTTTTATTCATTGAATGTTGGTTTTATGTTACCGGTGACATTAGGTGCCATTATGTATGATAAAAGGTTCATTGATCTTTTATAACTTGTTCAATGTGTTTCCATGTTTAATATCGTACTTTAAAAAAAAAAAAAAAAAAACTTATGCTTATATCTGAATTTAAACCACACTCACAGGTTGCATAATCAATAGCAAATTGGAACAATCAAAATGTGTCAGAGCAACAGGAGGAAGATGAAGAGTCTCAAGTATTATGTCTTATAGATGAAGAGATAACAAAGTATGAAGAATTAAGTGTGTGGTTGTGTTAATATTTGATGCCTTATGTGTGCAAAGAGCCGCGTAAAACTAGTACACACAGGTCATTTCTAGGTCCAAGAAATATTGGTAACTTACGGTTCACGATGTCATGAAATGTTTAGAGTGGAAAAACATGTATTCTACAACTTATGCAATAAATTGGTCACATGGGTTACAAAATTCTAAGAACGTTGGAGTTATAGAAATGGTAGCCATGTTTTTGCTCACTGTTGGACATGGAATAACCTATAGGGTGGTTCAAAAACTATTTCAACATTAAGGGGAAACTATAAGTAGGCTTCTGCACACAGTATTAGAAGTTTGCCTTAGTCTAGTTAGGGAAAATATCAAAACATGCAATCCCAAATTTTGTGGCTACCACCCAAAAATAAAAAATGATCATCGATATTACCCATATTTCAAGGATGTCATTGGAGCAATAGATGAAACACGTATAAAGTGTGTGGTCAATGGTCTGACAAGAGATAAATATATCGAGAGAAAGTGATATCCAACACAGAATGTCATGGTTGTATGTGATTGAAATATGTGCTTTACGTTCATGTTGGTGGGATAGGAAGGTATTGCACATGATGCTCATGTTTTTCACTCTACTATCTCAAATCCCATCTATAAATTTCTCGCATCTACCTCAAGGTATATTTTCGTCTGCTTCAACTAAATTACTATGTCTGCATTTCACATTTAAATTTATCTCACACCTTAAAAGAAAATTCATTTATTAGGCAAATATTATTTGGTCGATGTTGGATATCTGACACTCGTTGGGTATCTTGGTCCCTACAGACCTGCCAAAATTCAGGCGTCAACCTAGATTTGAAAATCATAAAAAAAAAAAAAAAAACCTTCAATTTTATCATTCAAGTTTGAGGTCCACTATAGAAAATACTTTTAGAATGTGGAAGAATAGGCTTGAAATCTTACAAAGAATGTGAAAATATAGCTACCAAACACAAGTCTGCATGGTTTGCACAACAATGGCCATCCATAATTTTATCAAGAAAAATTTTCAAACAGATGTTAATTTCATGGAAGCTGAAAATGAGAATATTGGTCATGTAGATGATATTAGTGTAGATGAAGAGTCTTTCTCGACAAATTATGCTACATCATCTTCAACCCAAATGAATCACACTACAAAAAAAATGACCATTAGTAGCGGTTAATATGACGTATTTGTAGCGGTTTTAGGCGTTACTAATGATATTTGTAGCGGTTACTCAAACCGCTACAAAATCCACTGTGGCAAGCTGATTTGTAGCGGTTGTCTAAAACCGCTACTCATGTAATAAAACCGCTACTATATTAGTAGCGGTTTTGTGTTACCACTACAAGATGCTCTCAAGATGACGAATTTTCAAAAAATTGGCGCCCAAATTTTGTAACGGTTGTAAAACCGCTACAAATATTTAATCTGAATTTAAATTAAAATTTGTAGCGGTTGTTGTAGCGGTTTTACAACCGCTACAAAATATTGAAAAAAAAAAATCATAATTTTTGTCCATTGTTACAATATTATATTGAATATTTTTATTATTTAAGTGACAAATTAAATGATAATAGTTAATATTTAAAAAACTGATTAACTTAAGTTAGATAAGTATAAATATTATGTAGGTATAATATTGAGAATATGTAAATAATAAGGATTTATTGTGTTGTCCACCTCTGAGCAAAAAAATTATATTGTACATTAGATGATATTTGATTATGTAAAGAAAGTTGATGATGATAGAAGGAATATTGAGGACATATACTTAAAGTTCTGGATAATGGAAAAAAAAATAGTATCACTATTATAAGAAGGAAAAAATAAAACATTGAAATTTAAGATTTTGGAAGGGGTGGGAAGAAATGAGTGAAAACGAGAGAGAAGGGAGTGGAAAGAAATGAATGAGTGCGTGAGATGAGGTGTAGTGGGGATATTTATAGGGAGATATACGTAACATTTGTAGCGGTTGATGTAACGGATTCTATAGCAGTTTAATGTTTTGTAGCGGTTAAAAACCGCTACAAAAATTCATTAGTATTTTAAAAATATATAATTTTCAAATTTTGTAGCGGTTACACTAACAACCGCTACAAATGAATGAACGTTGGCGGGATTCGAAATATTCAAATTTCAATATTACACACTTTGTAGCAGTTGATGTAACAGTTTTTGTAGTGGTTCACATTTGTAGCGGTTTTTTTTTTTTTTTTTTGCGTTTTGTAGCGGTTTCAAAACCTCTACAAAAATTCATTTTTATTTAAAAAAAATCAAAATATCACATTTTGTAGCGGTTATACTAACAACCGCTACAAATATGAACATATTTTTTTTAAAAAAAATAAAATAAACTTGGCGGGATTTGAAATATTCAAATTTCAATATTACACACTTTGTAGCGGTTGATGTAACAGTTTTTGTAGCGGTTCACATTTGTAGCAGTTTTTTTTTTTTTTTTTTTTTTTTGCGTTTTGTAGCGGTTTCAAAACCTCTACAAAAATTCATTGGTATTTTCGTTAAAAAATTCAAAATATCACATTTTGTAGCGGTTATACTAACAACCGCTACAAATATGAACATATTTTTTTAAGAAAATAAACTTGGCGGGATTCGAAATATTCAAATTTCAATATTACACACTTTGTAGCGGTTGATGTAACAGTTTTTGTAGCGGTTCGCATTTGTAGCGGTTTTTTTTTTTTTTTTTTGCGTTTTGTAGCAGTTTCAAAACCGCCACTAATGGCGCGCCATAAGGCGCTAAACTGGCGCCATATTTGTGACGGTTTGTATGTGATACCCTGAAGATCTCATTTATGATAAATATCATATTGAGTAAATAATACCTATTGGAAATAGGTGAATATGGGATCTCAAAGATCTTGTGAAGAATTTATCTTATTTTTGGGGTATTTTCTCTTGAAAATGAATATTTGCAATTAGGTCCCTAAAACGTTTGGAAGTTTGCAAATAGGTCCCTAAACGCATTTACGGGTTATAAAATACCCTGTGAAAGTTATAAAAAATGCAAGTAAATATTTATTTGAAATAGGGGATAATACTGTCCCTAATTTAGGTAATTTATTAAATTATTACCTTAAAGAAATAAATGGGGAAACGTTAAAAAGTATTATAATGACCAAAATGCCCCGTAAATTTTAATATAGGGCATGAGGCATAAAACACTAATGTCAGTGTAAAGGTTGTGAGGTAATGAGTTATGCTAAATAAGAAAATTAGCAACAAGTAGTAAGGAGTTGATTAAGTAATTATTGGCTAATTACTTAAACTTGAACAAAGGAAAATTCAAAGATAATTATGTAAAACCCTAAAATTAGTGATAAAGGGCTAAAAATTAGCATAAATATATTTTCTAATTAATTGGAAAATATGAAGGAAAATTGGTGAGATTAAGTAATTTTAAGCCTAAATCTAAGTATGGACCAATAGAAAAATTTTGTAAAAAAAATTATATAAAAAAATTATTTTATATAATAATTAAATAATAAATAAATAAAATTAAAAACAGAAAATTGTGTGTGTGTGCCGACATGAAGGGAGGAAAAAGAAAGAAAAATGAAAATAAATAAAGGAAGAGTGTAGAAATAAAACTCTTAATTAAAAATAATTAAGTGTAAAAGTAAATAAACACCGATAGGAATTGGATCCTATCTAGAGAACCAGGAACAGGATTTCTAAAGTCAGTAAAGAATATGAAAGAGTGGATTTTTATCTTGAAGTAGACTGTTCCGGAAGTTAATTCCGAGATCGGTGGAGCATTTTGATAATAAGAGGAAATAGGGTAATCTGTGAAAAAGGCAGATAGTCACAGATTTAGAATTTGAAGAAAATAAATCATAACTCAACATCTGGGAATGAGTTGAGAACTTCCTGGATATATTTGGAATCAGTGAATTTTTGTCTAGAAGTTGATGATTCCGGAATTTAATTCCGTAACCGAGCACATTTTTCGAGAAACTTCGGCTGAACCGTTGGAACCCTGATTGGAATAAAAAATTAAGTTAACCAAGATACTTTTGAAGAGAAAGAGAAGATCTTCAAAGTTGTGAATCTGGAATTTTGAGATTTTCCGAGATTACATGAATCGGACACCGATCGGGGAAATTCTGTCGGATCAAGGGCATAAGGCAACCTGTGACATCATCCTAGATGACATCACAAGCTGCCACCTAGGACCATATAGGGGGCATTTCCCTTTGCATTATTCACACCAATTCTCTTGAGTATTTTGAAATTAGAGAGATTTTTTAGAGAGAGAAGCTCTGGGGGAAAAGCAGCGAAGCTCTGAGTAAGTTCTTCGGTACTTAGTCTTAAGTTTCCGTAGTTCTTTCGGTAGTTAGAGTAGAAATGTTAGATTAGTCTTTAATCTTCCAAGTATGATTAGATATCATATGATAGGGGTATTTTAGTCATAAATTTCGAAAATCATGATGGGGTCGAAGTTCTGGCAAAATTTTGGAAGATTAGAGTTAAAATAGCGAAGCTCTGGCGAAATTCCGCCGATTAGGGGCATCAGGAGCAAAATGGTAATTTTTACCTAAAATGTCTGTTATGATGTAAATCATTAATTAATATGATTTATATTTCGAAAATTATGTTGGAGTAAGAGTTATGTTGAAATTTTGGAAGATTAGGGTCAAAGTAACGAAGTGCTGGCGAAATTCCGCCGATTAGGGGTCAGGGGTAAAATGGTCATTTTGACTAAAAATGTCCGTCGTAATGATAGATCCTTAACAAATACGTTGTTATATTGATAGGATATCCCTGATTACGTTCTGACCAACCGCTGTACCGAAATTCCGTCAACGAAGGTAATTGTATGCATATATGTATATTGTCTGTACTCCGACTGTACTATTTTCTGTACTCCGATTGTACTATTGTCTGTCATACCTATACTCTGAATGTACTATTGTCTGTCATGCCTGTACTCTGACTGTACTATTGCCTGTACTCTGATTGTACTATTGTCTGTACTCTGACTGTACTATTATCTGTACTCCGACTGTACTATTATCTGTACTCCGACTGTACTACTGTCTGTCATCCGACTGTATTGTTTTTGCCATACATATCTGATATGTATACCCTATGTCTGACCGTAGTAAATGTTGCCAAAATTCTATGAATGTCTGTCGTACATATATGGTGTATATAAACATGAGGTTAACCGTTACCTGGGGTTCGATGCATGGACCACAGCCCTTAATATAGCCTCAGGATCGGGTGGACCGAGGATCAAGGAGAAGGACGAGCAGCACGCCTAGGAGTCGTGGCTGAAGACTTCTTTCTGTATTACTTTCGAAACACTCTTGTACCGGTGTTTAAACAGCAAGACATGCTACCATGGGTATTTTAATATATATATCAGTTACTCAATCGCTCCGGTGTTCTACTCTGATGATTTGAAATGATGTTTGATGAAAAAATAAATTTATGCTGCTTGTGAAAACGGGATGTTACACTTTTGGTATCAGAGCAGTAGTCCTAACATGAATTTAACAAAGTTATTACGGACAGTTTGGTGCCGAAGGCAAGGCTAGTCTACGTGGGTGTGCCAATTAGTCGCCGTGAACTCGGTGAGGCCCCCATGGTAGACACTTACCTGGCCATTCTGTTCGGTTAACGGAGTTAGGTTCTAAGCCTTTTCAAAAATTTGGAGCATATTTTGAAAATGAGTACTGATATAGCCCAAGGTCGGTGTACCACCTCATTTCGGTGTACTGGTTTGAACCGGTATACCATTCTGAACCGGTGTACCACTTTACGTCGGTACATCAATTCGATAATCCCGATATCGCTTTCGATAACCCCGATATCGCCTCCGATAGGTGAAGAAAACCGCGGAGCAGTGCTTCAGGGCGACCTTGGCCCAGATCCAATTTCTCGATCCTGGGGGCGGAGCTGAATCTTGCCGGTTATGACTACTGCGCCACCAGATCCTGAGGATGAGTCCGTGTCACTGGTGGACGATGATCAAGGCGGTCAGGTCGGGGAAGAGACTACCTCTGCCGTCGAACCCGAGGGCGATGGGGCGCCTGTGGTTGAAGCGGCCCCTCGAAGTTGAGAGTTGTACATTTTTCTTTTTCTCTTTCCTTTTGTTCCGTCCCGGTGTCTGATACCGGCTTCAATTTGTAACTCTATTTGTATTTCTGAACTTTTAACTTTTATGAATGAAAATTCAATTAAGTAGTCCATTGTGTACTTTTAACTTTATGCATCAACTGCACGTCGTTATGTTCTAGACCGGGCCAGGATCTTTAAATAATTAGAGTCCGCTAAGTACTCTTCTGGTGTAAGAGACTAGGTACATGAGTAGGGGTTTTCGACTTAACCAGCTACGAGGTTCGGAGTCGTTATCCGGTATAGGGACACACGTTTTTCGGTGTCTTAACCAGGATAAGGGCAAACTGTCACATGCTCAGCCGTGGTCGTAGGGACACACATTTAAACATTTTGACCTGATCAGGATCTGGCATGACTATTCGTCTTCTTATCTCTGTGTCAATTTCGATGCATCAAAGTGTTTACAAGGGCTGATGACAGCGGCCTCGTGTAGTTTAAATACCTGGGCTCGTTGGCCCCGGTGTTAATACAAGGGCTGATGATAGCGGCCTCGACTGTCCAAAATATTTGCAAGGGCTGATAACAGCGGCCTTGCGTAATTTGGAAGGGACCGAGTTGCGAAAGCTTACGTTGATGGCTTCGCTTGAATGAAAAGCCGGGTTCTATGGCCCTCGGCGTCCTTTGTGTTAGTTCTCTATGTGTTTTGATGATTAATAACAATTGTAAACAAGTACGAATGCTTTTAAAATGACAAAAGAGTCAAAATCACTCTGTCACCGCAAAACTCGAGCCTAACTAAGCAAACTCGAGTTTTCGCAAATGAGAGCTCATCGGGATATATTCGGCATAACGAACTCGAGCTCGAGTAAATAGACTCGAGCCTAAACCTCATGATATAATAATAAAGAGTTTACAAACAAGTAAACTCGAGCCCGTATAGACAAGCTCGAGTTTTCCCATGGCGGAAGTTTTCTAATTAAATTGTATCTCTTTAAACTCCGAGTTTATTCTTTTTGAGTAGAGTTCACTTGTTTCTATGGCTATAATTTAATGAACACTCGAGCCCAAGTATATGGACTCAAGCCTAATACTTTTGTGTAGAGTTTACTCTATGGTTTGACAAACGAAGAAGAGTTTACAAAATAGGTAAACTCGAGCCTGTTATTGCAAGCTCGAGTTTTCCCTTGGCAGAGCTCCCAAGTTTTCCTTCTTTACAAACTCGAGTTTAAGTTCAAACCTCCAGTTCACTTCAATAAGCCATGGAATAAACTAAGCTGAACTCGAGCCTAAGAATATGAACTCGAGCCCTTCATCTGAAGAAAGAAAAGCAAGTGTACAAACTCCGAGTTTGTACTCGTGCTCACCACTCTAATCGAGCAACCAAAACTCTTAGGCATGAATAGTGTTAAACTCGAGCCTAATCACTAATGGATTCGAGCCTGCTTATCTTGTGAGATATTACTTCTGTGCTCGCCCGACAAAAGCTTGGAGAGTATTCGAACTCGAGCCTACCTTCGTGAACTCGAGTTCACATGGTGAAACAAAATACAAACTCCAGAGTTTACACCAAACTCCAGAGTTTGCTCTCTCAGAAGATAAACCAGATACTCTAAAGAGCCTTACGAACTCGAGCCTGACTTAGAGAACTCGAGTTTAAGACGGAAGCAAATATGATCGTTACTGATTTCATCCTGATTCTTTTGAACCTGTAAAACTTACCATGTTTATACGAATTGATTGCATTCATTTAGTATATTCAAACGTATTTAACTACTCTATATTGAGAATGTTTCAGGTATTAAATTGGATCAAACGAATCATTGAATAAACGCGAAGAATCAGAAGGGAGAATGATTTCACGCGTCCAGGAATTGAATCGGCTGAAATTCAGGACCCAACGGCTATAATCCTCATCAAACTGAATTTCAAATGAAGAACATGCTAAATTGAGAAGTAACGGTCACATAGCAACTCAACACTATATAAGGAGCTGATTACAAACTTAGAAGAACAACGAAAGATTAAGCAGAAACGAAAAGCAAGCTCAAGAGTTCTTATACATTCAGTTTTCTTTCTGTATTGTATTTTGATATACAAAGAGCCTCAGTGTTTATCATTATCTTCTCTCGTGAGAGAGCTTTTATACAAATTATTCATTCATTGTAAAAGATCTCAAGTCAAGGGGACTTGGAGATTGGGATTTGGATTACAACTTGTAAGGGGAGTGTATCCTAGAGAAAGGATAATCCTTGAGTACAGAGTGTGTATACGAGTTAAAGTGATAGTAGAAAAACCTGGAGAGACTGGGACCTGGACGTAGGTCAAGAATTTAGACCGAACCAGATAAACTTTCGTGTCAAGCTCTTCTTCCCTATCTCTTTACGTTTAGCTTCAGCTTGGGTGCAAAGTTATTATAAAAGTTTTAAAATCCCCAATTCACCCCCCTCTTGGTGATTTCCTTTCGTTTTCACTTTGTTCAATGTATCTGGGTTCCAACTAGGGAACATGGTCGGTTTATCTGAGTTCCGAAATGACCATGGAAAGGCGTATTTAACTGTTCTTTCAGTGTTACCGAGTTCCGAATTGGTTATGGAGACATGGATTTAACCGTATAACTTTATCTGGAAAAACTCTACGCGGAGCCCGGATTTTAACCAGATTTGGTGTAACCGGGGTCCGCCTTCAAAACTTTTCACGGAGCCGGGATGTTAACCAGGTTCGGTGTAACCGTGGTCCGCCTTCAAGACTTTACATGGAGCCCAGATTTTTACTGGATTCAATGTAACCAGGGTCCGTCTTTTTGTTTCCGTCAAGACTTGGCACAGAGCCCGGTTTTAACTGGATTCAGCGTAACCGGGTTTAATGTGTTCTAGGTGTTGTAACCCGAGATTCATTAGTCCAATATGGTTGTCGTAACCCGGAATTTGATCATTTAAATAGGTTTGGAAGTATTTCCGTCGCAACATGAGTTATGAAAACAGGTTTGTTTACCTCGGATTCATACATGTAAATAGACTTGGTGGGATTGCCGGCGCAACACGGAGCCCGAGTTTTAACCGGATTCGGTGTAGCCGGGGTCCGCCTTCACAACTTTGGCAGAGCCGGGATTTTAACCGGATTTGGTGTAACCGAGGTATGCCTTCAAATTTACTCGGAGCCAGGATTTTAACCGGATTTGGTGTAATCGGGGTCCGTCTTCAAAACTTTGGCAGAGCCGGGATTTTGACCAGATTTGGTGTAACCGGGGTATGCCTACAAATTTACTCGGAGCCAGGATTTTAACCAGATTCAGTGTAACCGGGGTCCGCTTTCAAATTTATACGGAGCCTCCCCTTGACCAGATTTGGTGTAACCGGGGTCCGCCTTCAAATTTTTACACGGAGTTGGGATCTTAACCCGATTCTACCAGATTCGGTGTAACCGGGGTCCGTCTTCAAAACTTTGGCAGAGCCGGGATTTTAACCAGATTTGGTTTAACCGGGGTGTGCCCTCAAAACTTACATGGAGCCGGGGTTTTAACCGGATTCAGTGTAGCCGGGGTCCGTCTTCAAAACTTTGGCAGAGCAGGGGTCCTAACCAGATTTGGTGTAACTAGGGTCTGCCAAGGAGGGAGGATGAGGATCCTTCATACTATCTTCTCGTCATGTGGACGCATGGAGAATTAAAAGATGAACACATCTAGGTTCCCAAGGAGAAAGGAGGGAGGATCCTGCTCTCAAATCTGGTTCCCAAGGAGAAAGGATGAGGATCCTACTCTCAAATCTGGGTTCCCAAGGAGGGAGGATGACGATCCTTGAGGATGGAGGATGAGAGTCCTGCCTACTATCTCAAAATGACTGCCCGTGCGAAGGCATCTGACTGCCACGGGTGGAAAAAAGACTTTTAAGACCGGACAAAACAGGTACATTAGGACCGGACCAGCGACCAGTCTTGTTCCAGGCGGTATTAAAAGTCCACCTTTAAGACCGGACTTTTAAACGGTCTTAAAGATTTTCTTTTAGACCGGACATTTTAAACCTTCGGTCTTAAAAGTCGAACTAAATAAATCTGAAATATTTTTGGTTCGGTCCTAAAACTCAAACTTTAAGACCGGACATAAATTAGACCGCTCTTAAAAGATCCAAATATTAAGACCGGACAAATATCGATCTGGTCCAAAAGATAGCGAACTCTAAGACCAAATGACTAATTACCCGGTCTTAAAAGACTGACTTTCAAGACCGGATGTTTTGAATGGACCGGTCTTAAAAGACCAACTTTTAAGATCGTCTTAAAACCTTTAAGAGCTGTCATAGAAATACATCCGGTCTTAATATTTGAACATTTAAGACCGTCTTTTTTATTTGCGGTCTAAATTCTCCCTGTTCTGTTCTTCCTGATCATATATATACACAAATCCACCATCCAAAACAGCACATAAAATTCGATATACTTTAAGCTACAAGCTATGAACATGAATAAATTGAATTGGGAAAAAGAATACAAATATTATCAACCATGAGTTATGTGGCCTCTTAAGTCTACAATAACTAAAGTAATTTATACAATAAGCTAAGATATAACTAATTACAATCACAATGAGTTACAAAACATGCAGCACGTAAATCAACATATGTGTAGTTCAATAAAATATATTATTCACCATGCCTTCATCTGATTCCCACCCAACAACGTAACATGCATCCTCTTTTATAACATGCCCCTTTGAATCGGATCCTGCCACAAAAACAAAACAAGAACAAATTCATATAGTCAATGATGACATTGTTTAATTAAGAACATAGAAGGAATATAATATAGTTAAAACCTTAACGTTTTCTAAGAATTCTGCATATGAATATTACCTTATGAATTGACTCTTTTATAAAGTGATATCCTCCCATATCCCTTCTTGATGATCATTTCTTATGCCGGGTTCATTATCCGCTTCATCTTCTTCGTTCATGTCCGGTAGACCCGTTGTAAAAGGAGTACTCTCAGGAAGACCATAATTTGAATGATTTTCCTCATCAATATCAATGACCCTCTTTCCTTGGAGAGCTACAGACCACATTTTATTTTCTTGATCGGTGATATAGAACACTTATTTTGCATGATCTGCCGTAATAAAAGGTTCATCTCCAAAACTTCTACTATTGACATCGACTAAAGTGAATCCTAGTCGATCGATCGAACACCATTATTGACATTAACCCACTTGCATTTGAAGATGAGAAATCTAACTTTGACATAGTCCACCTCCCAAATCTCTTCAATAACCCCATAATATGGCATGACCGCCAATTTAGGCCTCTTGTCTTTCGAACTGGAGAAGTGCATAGATTCAGCCTCTAACATAACACCACTGTTCTGGACTGTGCTCCTATCATCTAGGGACTTCGTGTAAAATGTATAACCATTGATAACATACGAATTCCAACTTTTGACATCAACCTCAGGACCACGTGCTAACCATTTCATTGTATCAGAAACACATTCAGATCCCTCGACCTTTTGTTTGAACCAGTTTGCAAAAGTTCTGTTATGCTCCCTAATCAACCTTTGTTTGGTCATTCGATGGTTTTCTTTCCTTATAGCTTCTTTATGTTCAGATATGCTGGCTTGAACTTCATCAACATTATTCAAGATGTATAAGTGGACTTGTGACAATTCATCACGATCCACACTCTTTACCGAAGCCCCTCGTCTACCCCCTTCAGCCAGCTGACGTTTTGGAAGCCCAATATGTCTTACTTTGGCCAAATAATTTTGACAAAATTCCATGGCCTCTTCAGAAACATATTTCTGAACAATTGATGCTTCGCCTAGACGCATTCTTCACGTACCCTTTTAGGAATTTCATAGATCTTTGAATAGGGTACATCCACCGTAAATGGATAGGGCCGCACAACCTTATCTCCTCACTAGATGAACAATCGATGAACCATGATGTCAAAAAATGTAGGAACAAATAGCTTCTGAAGCTGGCACAAGATAAGATATCCTTCATTCTCCAATTCATCCAACTTTTCAATCTCGAAAACTTTACTACAAACCGCATTGAAGAAGAAACAAAGTCTAGTCAAAACGACCCGAAGATCATATTCGGCGATGCCTCGAATAGCTACTGGGAGTAGTTGTTGCATCAAGACATGACAATCATGAGACTTTTGGCCTACTAATTTCAAATCCTTCATCGAGACAAGCCTCTTAAAATTTGAAGAATACCCCGAGGGAACTTTTGTGCCATGTAAACACTCACAAAGCTTTGTTTCTCATCCTTAGACAAAGTATGAGAAGCCTGGGACAATAAGTTCTCTTCCCATATGGCCTTGGATGCAAGTCTTCGCGTATTCCCATTGCTTGCAAATCCAATCTTGCCTTCACACCATCCTTCGAACTACCTTGTATGTTGAGAAGCGTGCCAACAATACTATCACATACGTTATTCTCCACATGCATGACATCAATACAAAGTGTCTCACATCAAGATTGCGCCAATATGGAAGATCAAGAATACAGATCTCTTCTTCCATATATTTGTTTTTTTTCTACTCTTTCCAGTCTTACCGAAGATGACACAGATATTTTTAACCTTTTCATACACTTGCTCCCCAGTCAATGCCACCGGAGCTTCTTCATACTCTTGGCCACCAAAAAATGCCTTCTTTAATCGACGATATGGGTGGCTCCGTCTAAGAAATCTCCTATGTCCAAGATACACCGTCTTTCTTCCATGTTGAAGTTGATGGTAGCGTGTGCCTTCTTCACATACCGGACATGCTTTATGGCCTTTTACACTATACTCGACAAGTTCCCATATGCTGGGAAGTCGTTTATAGTACAAAATATCATGGCTCTCATTCTAAAGACCTCCTTCTTGAAAGAGTCAAAAACATCGACACCTTCTTCCCACAACTCCTTCTCATGATGTACTTTCGTTTCATGCATAACATAGGAGATAAGTTGTAAACAATCGGGAGTACAGGCCATGAGCTATGTATGCTACTAAGGCTTCCATAGGGATTCATGCCATCCGTGCTAAGGGCAAGTCTGAGGTTCCTAGGTTCTTCACCGAAGTTCGGAAATAATTGATCGATTTTCTTCCATTGAGAAGAATCGGCCGGATGTCGAAGCTGTCCATCCGAAATCCTCTCATCTCGCATGCCACCTCAGATTTTTGCATCATTTACATTCGCAAACAACCGCTTGAACCTTGGTATGATTGGAAGATACCACAACACTTTTGCAGGCCCCTTATCTGACTTGTATCGTGGGGTTTCACATATCGGACAACTCTGCTTCTCTTCAAACTCTTTTCTATACAGTACGCAATCATTCGGGCATGCATGGATCTTTTTGTACTCCATCCCCAATGGACAAAGTATTTTCTTAGCATCATAGTAGCGATACGACAATACATTACGATCCGGAAGCATGTCTTTCAAAGCCTCAAGCAATTCTGAAAAAATCTTGTCGCTCCATCCATGACGTGCCTTCAAGCTTACCAATTTCAATACAGCGTTCAACAATTGGTATTTTTTACACCCAGGGTATAGCAGCGTCTCTGCATCACTGCACATATTACCATATATAGATGATCGCTCAAAAGCCTCTTCTCCTACATCATGGATAATGTCCTCTATGCGATCATCCATATCCGTGTCATTATCATCAAAGGCCACTTCCCCATGTTGAGACCCGCTTGGCACTTTTTCACCATGCCATACCCATAATGTATAGGTCTTACAAAATCCGTGACAAATTAAATGTGTGTGTATAACTTCAGGACTTAGTCGACTCTCATTCAAACATTCTACACAAGGGCAATAAAATTTCCCCTATCATCATGTGCATTTTGTTTAGCAAATTCTATAAATTCCCTCACCCCATTCTGATATTCAACACTCGCTCGTAAAGCACTTATCCAACTGTGATCCATAGTAAAATTCCTATATATAGACGGAAATCATTGATCATACATAATCCGAAAAAATTGAAACTTGCATATAAAATAAGCCAACATCCAAATGCAAATATATGTGCTCAAAGAATCATTTTTACGGAGGAATTTGCTCATTAAATGCATAACAAAGAATCACTTTTGGTCATAAATGCATCACAGTGAATCTAAGAACCAAAATAAATGCAAGACGATGAAATTAAATGCATGGGATGAAGGTCTTGTGGACTCACCTGTAGCATATAAATTCAAATGCGTTTGCCGAGTCTTACTTCTCCAAGAATGAACGGTGATGTTTAGACAAGACAACAAGAGTAACCTAAAAACACTTGTTGGTCGGTTGGGTAGGTCTAAAGTGCAAATATAATCTTCAAAAACAATATTCATTAACAACAGAGAATACCCATAAGAACATTACATCGATTTCGTTAAACCCATGAAAACCAAGAACGATAAGTGGAAAATAATAAAGTTATATAACCGAAACACCTCTTACAGCTTCGTCTATAGACGTTTAGCTAAGGAACCAGATAGTGATTGTCGAGAGAGGAACGCGAAGCAGCGACGAAGCAACACACAAACACTGGAGTCGGAACCTGAGTATTCACTTTCGGCTCTGCAAGAGATATTTGGAGAGGGAAATTTAATTTTCCGCGCGACAAAGATACCTTATTTAGCTTTTTGGGATTTTATTAATACCGGTTATTTATTAAATGTCCGGTCCTAAAGATACAACTAACATTTTAAGACCGGAGTTCAAAAAGTATCCGGTCCTAACTTTTTATTGTCATTTAAGTTTTAAGACCGGAGGTTTATCAAACGTCCGGTCCTAAAATTAAAAATACTCTTTAGTACCGTTACTTATAAAATGTCCGGTCTTAATGGCCTGAATATTATCATCCACAAGAATTTGACTGAACAACCTCGGCGATTTCGGCGTGAAGAGCATTAATTTCCCGCCGGAGATCAGCAGCTTCTTGTCTTATTTGCTCCACCCGCAATATTAGTGGATCATTACAACAAAGCTGAGAGGGGTCAGAGGTAGGCGCGCTGGGGCCAATAGGTTGGGTAGGGGGAGCACGAACATCTGCATGTTGTGAAGGCTGGTGGGGAGCACAAAAATCAGGGGGTGCGGCATGCGCAATCTCTTCATCATCCGAAGAAATAACAATGGGTCCAACGACCCGAGAGTCTTCGGAAACAATAGGACGCACTCGCCTGGAGGAGGCGCACTGTATAACGTTCTAACCATGGCACGAGCTTGAGGTGTGTATGCACCCCTACGAGCAGAGTCCCTTCCCTATGTTGAAATGAATGATTGAGTCTCTTCGGCTTCCACATAAACTTCCCAACTAGGCGTCTCCTCGTATTCTGAGTAACTATGCGTCTCCTCGTTAATGTTTCCGGCGTTTCACATTGTTCAGGATGGGTTCTCTATTTAAACCCGTTGTTACTTTACTTTCTTCACATTCATCTCCATCTCCTCCTACAACCTCCACCGTAATGGCTCCTCCACCACGACGAGGTCCTCGTGCTGGGCGAAAGCCTGAGGCACCTTCATATCCTCCTTCGTTGCCTCCGAACCCGAACTTCCAACAAATGCTGTAGCACCTGATAGCCCGCGTCGCTCATATAGACCGACGCTTGGGCCAACTGCTTTGTCTATCACGCCGTCAACAACAAAGCTGGACGCGGTACTCGACGCCAATGACGTTGAGTACCATACCTCGATGACGACGTCTCCGACCCTTCCTCCTCCGACAACGATGGGGAGGATTAGAAATTTTATGTTTGTTTTTTTTTGTACTACCGCGCCTCACACAAGAAAGAAAAAAATTAATAAATAAAATAAAAATTTTAGATCCCAATCGCTTTCCTTGTACTTCCTTTATCGTGATGTTCTTTTCTTTTTCCGACAAAAGGAAACAAACAAAACATTGTCCTCTTCGTGGTGATCAACATTAAAAATTTGCAGAATAAAGATTTTTAGGTCCCAATCGCTTTCCTTGTACTACACAATGTTTCCTTATTCGAACAAAAACAAACAGAGTGACGATTCTTCTCAAGTTTGGACCATCGTTGTCGTCCTCTTTACTTACCCTGGTGTGAACATTTTCAGTGTCCTTTTCGTTATCTTCTTTCTTTTTCGACAAAAAGAAAAAGGACAAAGAAAAGGGACACCGATGATGATCTCCACATCCGTGTTAAGTAAAAACGAGGACAACGAAGTACAAAACTTGAGAAGAACGCCAGAAACTTGGTTGTCTTGAACCCTAATGATTTGTCAGAAAACCGAGTCACGAACTCTATTTAAAGGAAGAATATTAGGACCAGACATATAACAAATCGAAGGTCCTAAAAGTTAAGCATTATTTTACAAATTTGAAGTTAGGAGAGGACAAATAAATAATATACGGTCCTAAAAGTCTACCCATACTTTTTAGAATCGACGAAGACTTTTAGGACCGGATATTTATTAAATATACGGTCTTAAATGGACGAAGACCTTTAGGACCGGACTTTTAACAAATATACGGTCCTAAAAGTTAAGCCTTATTTTAAAAATTTGAAGTTAGGAGCGGACAAATGAACAATATACGGTCCTAAAAGTCTACCCATACTTTTTAGAATTTAGACGAAGACTTTTAGGACCGGATATTTGTTAAATATACGGTCTTAAATTGGACGAAGACCTTTAGGACCGGACTTTTAACAAATATACGGTCCTAAAAGTCGCGAATACTTTTCGAGTCTCTTATGGCTCATTTACAACATCCGCCTGTATCTCAAATTTCAAGCACTAATTAAATAGCTTTATTCACCAATCCATTCATTCAGAAACCCAAAATGGACACACACAAATTGGTCGAAAAAATAAACAAATTTATTATTGAATTGCATTGCGTTATATTTACAAATGAATGAATTAGCTAGTCGAAAAAATAAACAAATGTATGTACAGAAGGCTATTGTTGCTACAACATATATTATTTACAAATGAATTAATTTAGGACATTAATTATTGTCCTGACTTAGATTTTCTAAGACCAGTTTATACATATATTCACAAAACACATGGCGTATGTGCTCCACTTCTTCATCATCAAATGGCTTTTCACAGCAAACCTCTCGTAACATCAAAGACGTAAATGTAAATAACATATTACGTGCATATTTCATATGTAACATTAAGCCATCGCTGATCGAATTCAGCCATAACATTTTACCTTTGCAGGGAATTTAGTCTTTTCCTCCGTCACAATATCATATATGTGTTTCATGACGTAAGGGCCACATAAGTTCGATTCTGTCGGTTGCCGACGGGTCTAAAAAAGAACATATATAGCTTATCGACCAAGTTCACAAGACAGTTATGCCATGTCCAAATATGTACTAACATTTGGTTGGTACCATTTAAGGTTGAGATCAAACCCACGCCTTTTTTTATATATGTAGCGTATATAATTAAGTGAATTGCAGACAAGAATTGTGATATATATACCCGAGCGCTTGGAAACAAGTACACCTTTCTTGGCACTTCACACACCCTCTTTGATATGTACTCCTGTCTCAATTCCTTGGATGTTGTACTTGCATACATTGGGCACAAGAATCCAAAATCCTCGATTCTGCCCTGTTGAACAAGTTTCTCATGCATGCACCTACAAGAATGACATCGATCAGGGAATTAGTATATATGTATGTGTGTCTAAACGATGCATTATATTTAAATTATGTAATCAAGGAAGAAGATACTTACTTTATAAATACTTGAACACATGCACTAATAACCTGCTGTCCAGGAAGCAGCATGGACTCTATATCTTCATTATCAACTAAAAGTGGTTGAGGATGAGGGGGGCCTACTACTTCATCGACAGGCCATGATTTATCTTTAAACCATTTGTTGGCTACCAAATCGGATATTTTTTCCTTGGCCGTCAAGTTAGCAGTAGGGGATGGCACTTGAGGAGGGGGTGGAACTTGAGGAGGGGGTGGAGCTTGAGGAGGGGATGGAGCTTGACGAGGGGATGGAGCTTGACGAGGAGTAGAGAGCTCTACAAGCTTCACTGGCTGAAGGTGTCAAGGGATCCACAATGGTCTCTGGCCGAGAGCTCAGGAGACACTGCATTTTCTGATCCATCTCCTCCTTCATCTGTTTCAACTGAGCTTGAAACATTTCTCTCAATGAAGCTTCTCTGGCCGCTGATTCCTCATTTAATTTGGCAACCGTCTGATCCATCTCCTCCCGGGTAATCATACTTTGTCTGTGGCGTTTGGATTTACCAAAGTATTGCTTTAGGCCTACCCATCCTCCAATCCCCTTACACGCCCGAGTGATCTGCTTTTCCTGGCCGCAACGGCCGAACATCATTCCTCCCGTCCGACGCAAAAGATCCCTCTCGCCTCTTTCTTTTTAAGATCTTCCCGTAAGATACAGATAACGAGAAGCTTAGTAATGAAACATGTTTAATTAGTAAGTAAAACGTCACAATATCGATACTTACAATTGCTTCAAAGAACTACACGAGTTTGTTCACTCGTGTAGGCGCCGCTTGGCTTTTGCCGAATATACAACCACAACTCCTCGCGACGTATTGGAGATGGCGGCTGGTCAACTACCGCAGAAGGATTGGATTCAACTTCATCTTCCAATCTCTTTCGCTTGGCTGCCATCAAATCTTTTTCGGCCTTTTCATATCCGCCGCGAGAAGCTCTGTGTGGGCAATCATTCTTTCTCCCGATCTCTTGGTATTTTTCCCTTCTTTTTTGTGAATCAGGATTGAAAACAACTATCAATTATGAGTTCCAGCCATGTCACTAATAGAAATTAGAGAACTTCTGCTTGATATGAACGTCAAACATTAGTCAAATTCACTTCATCAAGATTCAACATTTTACTTAAGGAAGATGTAGCATTGTAGAAGAAATTGGGAGAACCAAAGGAAAGGGAGTTGCGAATTGCTGCCAACTCGGTCAATTCATTCATTCATCATAATTGGTTCCTACACACATATTAGAATAACTAACTAACTACTTGCACCGAAACCATTACACGCTTAACATACTAACTAACTAACAAAGAACGTCTAACCATATTACACAGTTTACATATCGACTTGCATGGAATTAGGACATGCTCCTCTGATGCAGAACAAAGGCAGGAAATGTATACTTCTATTCACACACCAAACCATTTAACTAACAGGATTAGATGTACACAATAACATTCACATATCCACACAGGTTAATAAGCAAACAAAAGTGCAAACAAAACTAAATATAAACTCACCGAGCTTCAGAATGGTCCGCTTGAATGAACAAATTGTTGCCAAGTTTGTTCATCAAGAAATTTGTACTTGTCCTGTGGTTTATGGTCGCTTCACCTCGGCAAAAATATACGTGTTAGCAAGAAAGGTCTTAAACTTCCCGAACCGCTCAAAGACAATAAGACAATGTTGAGTCTTTCAACTTCTCGAGTCGTGACGGTGTATGTAAGTTTGGATAGTGTCCCAAATAGGATCCTTTATTGTGCTTTGGTCCACATTTTTCCACTCATCAATCAAGATGCTAACCTTGCTGCGTACTAGAGAGCCGACAAAACTAGTATATGTGGTTTTATTAGGACCGAAAGGTTGCAAATTTTCATCAAACGAATCTCGAGCTTCGTCCCTAATTCGACTAAGGGAAACCTCCTCATCCGTGTGCCGCTTCTACCACGGCTAGGCACGGCGCCGAGGAGGCTCATTGTGAGATGAAGAGGGTTCGCTCTGCCTTATCCACACCACCAAAGCAAAGATTCTGGAGTTCCAGAACACGAGTGGAATCATTTTCACCATTCATTTTCAAGAAAGTGAGAGGAATGGCTGAGCAAATGAGGGAGTAACAGAGGCTAACGGTACGTGGGGCGAGGAAGAGAGGTAATGCAACAGGAAGGGTTTCGCAACGTGAACAGGGGTTCGTTCTTCAGAGAGGGTGTCAAAAGCTTCCGCGCGAATAAACTATATTTGGCGCTTCATTTTTAAGACCGGACAAATGAGTATATACGGTCTTAAAAGTTAACCTTTAAGACCGGTCTTCCTAAAACTCTGGTCTTAAAATTAATTATTTTTTTATTTAAACTTTAGTACCTGCCTGATTTTACGTCCGGTCTTAAAAGTATAACTTTTAAGACTGTTCTATCTCTATCTCCGGTCTTAAAATTAATTAATTTTTTATTTAAACTTTAGTACTGACCATATTTTATGTCCCGGTCTTAAAGTTCTAAATTTTAAGACCGTCTATTATATATGTTCGGTCTTAAAACTTTAATACCTTTATATTTTAATTTTTCCGTATTAATTTTGGAGTGTAGAAAATATAAGTCTGGCTGTATGAGATTTCTCCAAAAGTAATTGATATTTCAATTTTTTAATAACATTTTTTAAGACCGGTTGTTATTTTTACAGGTCTGGATAAGACATATGAAAAAATGATCCAGTATAAGAAGTTCTTTATATTTACAAATCTGCCACCGGTCATAGTTTTAGGAGCGACCCTTCGTTAGTCCTGGTCTTAATGAGGCGATCTTAAAGCACTTTAGCGTATAAGAAGTTCTTTTTATTTACAAAACTGCCACGGTCACACCTTTAAGAGCGGGCCGTCGATGATCCGCTCTAAATGAGGCGGTCTTAAAGCCTTTTTTTGCACTAGTGTGATGCTTCTGGTATTGACCATCTTTGGTCGTAGGAATCGAAATTTATCGAGTCCCCTAGACAGACTGGCGCCCACTGTCGGTGTAGAAAACATGATTGTCTAGCCCCGAGGGGCTAAAGATGTTGATATTGATTGGGACTTGACCTAAAAACGATGCCTAGTGGCCTACGCACTCTCGAGAGGGATAAATGAGTCCTCGTAGTTCAAGATACTGGAGGCGTTTAGCCAAGGGAGGTGGTGTGTGTGCTCATGCGTGCAGATATGCAATTGAGAGAAAGCGTAGAAGATAGAAGATGTGCATTCATAGGTTAACCATCTATATAGAGGTTACCTTAGGTTTAGGGTTTGGATAGTTGGGCCTCTTGTGCCTCCAAGCCCAAGTGATGTGACGTCATATCTGTGCCACGTGGGTTGCCCCTTGCTGGGCTATATATGAAATATGGGCCTTATATAAATCCGTAACAAATAATAATAATTTTTATAAAATAAATAGATTTGTATTATTAATATGGTCAAAATACAAATAACCCCTCTTAACTTTATGTCAATTGCAAATGATCCTCCTCAAGTTAGATTTGAACTATTAAAACCAACACCTTGAACTTTCATTATTGAACTTAGTAGTCAACAGTCACACTCACACTTGAAAGTTCAGGGTGTTGAGTTTTAACTTTTAAAGATGAGGGGTGAAGGGTTATTTGTATTTTTGCCTAAAGTTTTAATCCAATGGCAACGAGAGGTAGAAGAGGGGATGAGCACTGGAAGTGGAGACTTTCGTTCGTTTCCTGTTCGACGACCAACGATAATGGACGGTTCTGATGCTTTTTGGGTAAATAAACGGTGCCCATCATTGTGCTGCTAACAGTTCCTCAGGTTTAATCGTTGAGAGGAACCATTCGCTATCTTTCATCGTCTATAGTCAGGCGAAGAGCGTGCTGAAGAAACCCAAGTATCTCTTTCTTCTTCTTTTTCTGACTTTCTTTTACATATGCTCTCACTATTCATTTTCATCAATTCATGGTCAATACTGTGGAGGTCGAGGATTACTTACTCCCTCCGGTCTTAATTATAGGGCATATTTAATCGATTTTGGGGAGATTAAGGAGAGAAGTTAAATTAGTTAATTTTACTCATTTTCCTAAAATGCCCTTACATAAATTTAAAATGATATAGGTAAAAGTGAATCAACAACCCCACCACATACCTCTCCGACCAATTTTTCTTTTCATACGTTTTCTAATTGAAATAATGGTCTTACTATATATACATATATGTGTGTGTATATATGTATACATATAGATCTATTTATACATAGATACACGGGTGGAAAAAAGGCTTTTAAGACCGGACAAAACAGGTACATTAGGACCGGACCCGCGACCAGTCTTGTTCCAGGCGGTATTAAAAGTCGACCTTTAAGACCAGACTTTTACACGGTCTTAAAGAGTTTCTTTAAGACCGGACATTTTAAACATCCGGTCTTAAAAGTGTTTCAAAATAATTTAAAAAGAAAAAGAAAAAACTCAAATGAAACAATCGGTCCCAAATCACCAGATCTGGCAACATTTTGAATGTCCCTCCGTCATCAACGACGGAGAACTAAGAGAAGATTGGAAGCAACAACAACAAGAAGAAAAACAAAAAGATGATTACAAAGTCCGTAAATAAACAAAAATAACAAGAAACAGAAATCATTCACCATGAAAATCGAATTTGAAGTCCGAGATCTACAAAAAAATCACAAGCTTAAAGTAACCAAATCTGAAAGCGGGATCCTCTTGTCGGTGCTAGCAAAGCTTCAAGCAACCAAAATCGAAGTCCGTGATCTCGAGCGGAGCGGTCAATGTAGGAAATAAACAGACTTAAGCAAGAAGATATCTGGGTTTGATTTCAAACCGGATCTATATGAAGGCGGCGTGGAAGGACCCATAGATCGAAGAAGAAGGAGCCGCCGTCGTCCAGAATCCTCAAAGTAGTACGCTTTCGCTTTTGCTGAGGATTGGAGTCGACGCCGTCGCAAAACCCTCAAAGCATCTCACTACCAACGTTGCCAAGGATTTGATTGCGCGACTCTTATGATGACTTACGAAGATTGCGAGTAGGTTAGAGGAAGATGATGACATTCTTGATGAGGATTTGCCCGTGAGGCTCTTGGGACACTCGTTGAATCTATAACTAAGAAAATGTTATATCACCAAGAAGACAAAGCAAACTCACGGACTTAACAGGTTTAGCGAATGTAGTTTTTAACACTTTTAAGACCGGTTTTTTGAAACAACCGGTCTTAAAAGTATATTTCTAGGACCGGTTGTTTTAAACAACCGGTCTTAAAAGTGTAAAAAAAAAAATTTTGACCGGTGGCAATTTCGTAAATATATAGAACACTTTTAAGACCGTTTGTTTGAAACAACTTAGGTCTTAAAAGTGTTCTATATAATTTTTTTTTTTACACTTTTAAGAATAAATCATTTGAAACAATTGGGCCTTAAAAGTGTTCTATATAATTTTTTTTTTTTACACTTTTAAGACCGTTCTTAAAAGTGTTCTATATAATTTTTTTTTTTACACTTTTAAGACAATTGTTTCAAACAGACGGTCTTAAAGTATTTTAAGACCGTCAGTTTGAAACAATTGGTCTTAAAAGTGTTCTATATTTTTTTACACTTTTTTAGATCGTCTGTTTCAAGCATTGGTCTTAAAAGTACTTTTAAGACCGTCTCTTTGAAGCAATGGGTCTTAAAAGTGTTCTATTTATTTAATTAGTTAGCGTATACGATTCTATTGTGCAATTATCTTAATTAAGTTGTTAGAGAGATTTTAGGAATTAAGTTAGCGAGATCAAGGTTTTTGAATTTCGTAATTAAATTCTGATTGTAATCATCTTAATTAAGTTGTTAGAGAGATTTTAGGAATTAAGTTAGCGTATCATGATTTTTGAATTTCGTAATTAAATTCTTGATTGTAATCCCTAAATTATAGGAGCTGCCTAGGTTTATTTACTTATTAGCATCTCGTATATAATTCCAATTAAGCGAAGGAATAAATCATCGCATTCTCGGACTTGATCGGCGTCTTCTCACAATATTTCTGAAATTGCCACGGCCATACTTTTAAGACCGGATATTTTATAGCCCGGTTTTAAAAGTGTTCTATATATTTACAAAATTGCCACTTAGGTCATACTTTTAAGACCAGGATCTTTTATAGTCCGGTCTTAAAAGTGTTCTATATATATGAAAGTGCCACCGGTCATATTTTTAAGACCGGATCTTTTATAATCCGATCCAAAAAGTTCTTTATATTTACGAAACTGCCACCGGTCATACTTTTAAGACCTGATTCTCTATAATCCGGTCTAAATGAGACGGTCTTAAAGCCCTTTTTTGCACTAGTGATAGACATACACACACCCATATATCTACACACAAAGAGATATGTAATGTTTATATGTGTGTGTACACATACACACACATATATTGACACACACAAACACATATATATGTGTGCGCGCGCGCGCGCGCACACACACACACATACATGTTTATAGACACACACATGTATGTGCGTGTGTGTATTGCAATCCATATGCATATACTCACTAAAAACAAGTACACTTGAGAGAATAAAATAGGGGTATTTTGGGAAGAAATTAACAAAAACTAAAAAGTTGTCTTATAATTAGGACCAAAACCAACCCTCAAATGTTGTCTTATAATTAGGACCGGAGGGAGTATTAATCTCCGTGATATGCCTCTTTATTTCAAGAAGAATCCCTTATTGTTTTCTGTAATTCACTCAAGTGTTGGTTTTTAGTTTTCAATTCGATTGGTTCTGGATATAACAATTGGTAATTTTTTTCTTAATTTTGACTTGTAGGACTGATTTAGTGTAGAAATCAAAGTGTGCAGATGAGGGACTTGCTAATTAGAATAATCAAGTTGCGTACCCATGATTTAGATTGGCTTCTGGCGCTTGGCTTGTGCTCTTTTCGTCTTTTTGTTGATGATTTGGTGTGATTAAGCTTGCTAATTCATATGTTAGTTTGCAATTTGCGGTTAGATTACTGTTTCGCTCTGAGAATTTCGAGTTCACATTAGGTGCTTTTCTCTTAGGTGTTTCTCCCTCTAATTAGAGGGATTATGCATTTTTTTTTATTTTTTTTATTTTTTATATATTCTATTTATTGAGATTAGATTATATGCTACATCTTGAATTTTTTTTACAACCCAATATCTCACATTAATTAATTTACAGGACATTGGGGTTATGAGAAAAATATTTCTTAATACAGAACTGAAAATTATTCAATTTGAGATATTTGGTACAAAAAAAAATTCAGAATCTAATATATAATCTAATATAAATACATAAAATATATAAAAATTTAAATAAATAAAAAATGTCTAATCCTTCTAATTAGAAGGAAAAATATCTAAAAAGCACATAAAAAAACACCTACTGTAAAGCGTAGAATTACAAGTTTATGTGGGGTTCCCAAACTTTACGTACGTTTTATGATCGAGTTCGCTCAGAGAATCAAATTGGAATTTTAATATGGAATGAATTGACTATAATATCCTGTTGTCATTTCTGAACTCTCCTATCTCCTCTCTCCTCCTCCCTGATTCTTTTCTCCTGCCCTAGTGCAAAATCTGCACCGGCAACCACTTCCTCCGTCTGCCGCAACACCTCTCCCACCCTAGCCACCACAATCCTTCCTCACTACCCTCAATCCGTCGTCTTCCTCAACCCCAACTCGTCGTCGTTGCTTCACTTTCCCATTGTGCTCTGCCATTTCTCTCACCCTCTCGCTACAGTTGAAGTGTGGAAATTTGATTTTTTGGGAGAAGCGCCTAGACCTCAAGGTTTCGTTTAATAAATTTTATTTTTGTTTCCTGTAGAAGTTAATTTGGTCGATGAAGTGAGTTCTGGTTGGAAAATACTGGTGGTCGATGATTTCTTGGATTCTAAAGCCTCTTTGTATGTATCAATGAATTTAACCGTTTAATTTTTACTATTAAAATATTGTTGCTATTTTTTCATTCTAATGTCGACGTCGTTGAGTTCTTTTCATCCTCTGCAATACGAATTTGGTATTTCTATTGAACACCTGCTGTACTGGTGGTTTTTAGGAAATTACAAGAAAATTGCGATCAAAATCTCCTTTTTGTACTGGTATTTTGGATTGATGCGTGAGCTAAGCTTCATAGGAATTTAGTCAATGTGTGGTGCTATCTTCTCTGCTAATTCTCCTTTATTTCCTTGTTTTAATTGATGCTAATTCACTTCTGCACTGCCATAATGATAATTGATCGACAAAATTAATAAAATCTGGGATTTCAACCTGAAGTGTCCTTCGTTGCCAACAGGGCTCCATTTCCTTTCTTTGGTATTGAACGCATCTGTTATATACTTCCCTCACTCCCTTTGTCAACTTGAATGCTATTGGTTTTCTTGATGAATTCTCTCCACCCATCATCATCTTTATTACTGCTTTCGTTTTGTATCAGATTTTTATTTTTTTTTCATGATTTTTACTAATGAAGGGGAAAATATTAAACAATGTGTTTCAACTAACAATTTTTTCATACACACAATTTTCTCTTAAACAGTGGGTAAGACGATGGCGTGAGGGTAGTGAGGAATGAAGTGGTTGCCGATAAAGGTGTTGCATTAGGGTAGGAGAAAAGAATCAGGGAAGGAGGAGAGAGGAGAGAGGAGATAGGAGTGGTCAGGGATGACACCAGGTTATTCAAGTCAATTCATTCCATATTAAAATTCCAATTTGATTCTCATGAACTGATTTGGAATTTTGTGAATTGGGGTCACTGATGAGGGTTTTGATATTTTTAGAAGTATTTTATTGTCTTTTTCCCTTTATTTTACTCCTACTACGTTTCAGATATTGGAATTAGTAGTCATATTACTTCAATCATTTGATGATTTGATTCATAGTTTTGACAGTATTTTCATTTTTGATGGATGGGATTAAGGAACTTAAAGGGTTCTAGGTTTATGACTTTATGTTGTCTTTTCACAGATTGTTGAATATTTTCATTTACCAATTTATTTTTCATTTTTTAAATTCAGCTAACTAACATGTTACTTCAACTATTGCTTTAAATTTGAATATTCTAGTCGCTCCCCAAGTACTCCTTTGAACATAACATAGTTATAGTAGTATTTAGATGTACGGATGGTTTGCACTTTGCATGAATCCCCCCCCCCCAAAAAAAAAAACAAAAAGTATATGTATAATTTACCTTATGGTAGATTTTCTCTTTGAAAACATAGTTATGATACAAACTATAATAAGAAGGGGGATTAGTAGTTTGTTAGGTTGTTGATTAGGTTAAGAGCTGTTAGAGCACTTATTACTGCCCACTGCGGCTCCATAAAAGAGCCATTTTTCTCATGTAAGCACTGAGAAGTGAATCATGGAATGAATTGTATAAAAGTTTGTACCATAAGTTCTCTGATTTTGGCATGTTTCCTCACAAATTTTCTTCTGTGTTTTATTGCTTTTTTCCTATGTTGTTTTTATAAAGTGGAGAGCTTTGATTGAATGCTCATAAAAGGCAACAAATGTATAGATTTTAGGGGGTAGAGCTACCATCTGGATGATAACCTTGTATTCGAAGCTTCTTGGTTGTGCTCAGTTTTCAGTATTGATATGACAGAACATGCAATTCGATGAGGATTAACCTTGTAGAGCTTTGTTGAGTGAGTGATCTTCTCTTTGAAATGGTAATAAGCGTAGAAACTGCTGTATTTAATGTGCGGTTCTATAAATATAACTATCCTTGGCTGCCTAAATTTGAGACCTAATGATTTCCATTACATGTTTCCACATTTCTTTGAGCATTGGTAAATAGTGAGTTATTTAATTCATTCAATGGAATATAGGATATAAGGTTCTATGACAACTTGATCATTGAAATACAACATTTCTTTCTGGTGTAAAGTGGTTTTATGTTTTGTTTTATGAAATGTTTAGTAAGATTCTATATTTCTTTGAGCATTGGGAAATAGTGAGCATTTCATAAAACAAAACATAAAACCACTTTACACCAGAAAGAAATGTTGTATTTCAATGATCAAGTTGTCATAGAACCTTATATCCTATATTCCATTGAATGAATTAAATAACTCACTATTTCCCAATGCTCAAAGAAATTTGGAAACATGTAATCTTACCAAACATTTCATATATTAATCAAAGTCATTGAATTTCAAATTTGATTATCATTTTTCCTACCTTAAATATTTAGTTTAGCCTGCTGCTTGTTCTGTCAAAATAATCTGGAAGGCATAGAGAAAAGATGGTTAGAAAATAATAATATTGAGGAATTACTGGTGAAATATGGACATGAATTCAATAGTTCAGGTTTAAGTCATCAATTTCTTATGTTTCATGTGGTATTTTGAATCCAATAGTTCATGTTTAAGTCATCAATTACACGAACAATGTAAAGGAAATTTGAGAAAAAAAATCTCTGAATAAATCTGATTTACAGATGGTTGTGCCAAGGGTTTGTTACTGGTCAAATCTTTTGTTTGACATGTTTTATTCATTTTTACAGAATCATCATTGATATTCTGTTTAAGGGTTTCAGAATAATTGTAATTTTTTGATAAGAAGGTTGTAGAAGATTAGAAGAAATGGGGGGAACAAGAAGGGAGAGAGGCAGATCTGCTGCACTCCTCATTTATTCATCATATTCAGATACAATACATCTCAAAACATACCTTCCTCACTAGTCTATAGGCCTATATATAGTATATTACTTACTAGGCTTAGACTCAAGGCCCAATAGCTTCCTAAGCTGTCATAACACTAACTACTAATACTAACAGTCTTAACTAACTAACTAATTGATATGTATTTATAGTTTACATATCAATACTCCTTCCCAAAAACATCCTTGCCCTCAAGGATGGAAGATAACAAAACACCAAACTAAAACTCAAAATTACGAGGCGATGCAACAAAAACGAAATAATAGAACATAAGCCTAAGTTGCCAAATTCGGACTTTTACTAATCTTTGAAGGATTCTGCTTTCAATCTTGTATCCCGAACTTGTCTTGATTGATCTTGATCTTGGAGCCACCTAGTGTTTCTCCTCTCTTCTTTTTCGTGCTTAGCGAACTGACTTCTTCCATAAAGCATTTTCATTAACTTGCCCCTGAACCAAATTTGCGGCAAGCTTTGAGTAGGAGAATATTGAACAAGTGACGACCATTTTTTCCTTTCTTTTCTTTCCTACTCAATGGACAACTTCTTCCATAAAGCATTGCAATTAACTTGCCCCGGAACCAGCTTTGCAGAAGCTTTGTGCGGGAGAATATTGAACAAGTGAGAGCCCTTTTGGTAGCAGCCCATCATTTATATATTCAGATCTTTGAAGACCCAATTGCAACAACACACTTGGCTCATTTTCTCTTAAGCTCAATTGTCCATCTAGATTTAGAAATTCCAGATCATCAGCTTGCAATTCAGAGAAGAGGGAAGACAGTTTGTAAAAGCAAGATTTGACTTTTCAACTTGTACTCTCTTCACCCACGTGAACCCAAACTCAGCTACTCTCTCATCCTCCTCCATTGAGCCACGTCCACTCCTGAACTCTTGCCACTCAGCTTCGACACACAAATTTTCCGGAACGATTGCATCGAATAGAGACAGCGATGAAGGAAGACAACTCAACGGCGGAAAAGAAGTATTTGACATCATTTTTGTCTCTTTATGTGCTTCGATTCTAGACCCCATTACACTCAACTTCGGAACGCTCAAGGTCTTCAAGTCTAATGGTGAAGAGCAGACACTCTCAATGTACGAGTCTTGGCCCTTCTTGAAATCATCCTTGTAATTGTCCAATGAGCCCATTTGGCATAATCGTTTCAACTCAGCCATCGGTGATTCGTAGGGTGCTCCAAACCGAGCCTTGATAGCCCTTTTGTATTCATTCCAAGAAATGGCTCTGTTCTGGTCTTCATCCATAAGGGATTGGTGCCATATGTATCCTTTTTCATCTAGATTGACACTTGCCAATCTGACTCTCCAATTGTCAGGGGTGTTGTCGACTTTGAAGTAACGTTCACAACTGTACAGCCACCCTTCAATGTCATGGCGTTGGAACTGTGGGATGTAAATTTTGGTCTGCCGCAATGGAGGAGTGTACTTTGCCCCTGGTTGTTGGGGTTGAGGACCTCCGAAATGATCCCCATTATTTTCATGGAAATCTTCAGCATGGAGGCGGCGTTCATGTGCAGCATTGAAGGTTGCCATTTGGGTGGCAATGGCTGTTTGAATAGCATTGGGAATGTCCGCTAGTTGGTTGGTGATGGCTGCCTGAATTGTATTTGGGAGCTCAGCAATAGTCGACTCCAAGGCTTGTATACGTTCATTGACTTCGTTCGACATTGTCCTTGTGGCTGTCTGGGAGCGTGTTTCCATGCACCGAATAACAAAATTGCTAATGCTGTGATGAAAAAGAGAAACCAAGTTTGACGCCGCGATGAACCAGCAATTTGGTCTTCGAATGGATCTTGACTTGCAAGAATTTGACACACAGGACGTGGCGCTACAATACTGATTGCCGAAGACGTGTCGGTGAATTAAAACCCCAAGAATGAATTGAAACTCCACCCTGGTTATCGGCAGAATCAGCGGCACCAGACGCAGAAGCAGAGCGACACCGACGATGCAATTCACTAATCCAGTATACGCTGACTAATGCAGGATTTAGCGACACCTGGAGAGCGGAAACGGTGCAATCCTCTTCACCCCTTTTGATATGCCGAGTCGACCCCTATTGCAGAAGCAGACCCTTAGCGTTGACGTGTCGCACCCCAAGGACGTGCCGACCCCTCAATGCATGCACAATCGGATTCTTGAACTCAATCGATGACGCCCCAATGTTCAGGTCCTATGGGCACCGAACGACGCTGGTAATCGGGATTGAGTCTTCGAAGTCGTGGGCCTGACTTGGCAATACCATGCAATGACTGAGTTTGTGTAATGCAGGACCCGTCGACACCTGCCCAGTAATTCCCGAACTAGTTGACCGACACGACAACAAGAACACCACGACCTGATACGCAATTCACGAATCCGCTACTTCGAAGACAATCCACACGAGTCACGTCGGCTTTCTGAAATTTCTGGAACAGAGTGACGACACGCAAGGCGACGACGTGGATCAAGGAGGAGACAGAAACGTAGTTGACGACGCAAGTCTACCATCCCGAACCTGTCGACACTTGCAGAATAGCCATACAAAGCTGACGAAGCTGACTGATAAACCAAGATCGGCGTTTTCCCGAACCCAAACCCAGATTACCGAACTGACAGGTGACGCAACTCTGAACCCAATATACCAGAACCCCTCACGTCAACCTTTCTTGAATTTCCGGTGCGAAAAGAACTCAGGTATTGGTCGAAGAAAAGAGTCTTTGCTGTTTGTAAGACGCTGCTCCTGTTTGCCAAAAATTGCCTTGATCGTTTATTTGTTGATCTTTTTGATTTTCTTGGTTTATGTCTCAAATGCCAACTCAAATCAGGCAGAGAATGACTCTGGCTGCATTAAAATTGACACTTGCTTCTTGATTGGGATTCTTGACTATCAGCCTTGCCGGGGGGAAGAATGGCTATGGCTGATGCAAGAAAATCAGAATTCACAGCGGAGGAGCCGAGGATGACTCGCTCTGATACCACTGATAAGAAGGTTGTAGAAGATTAGAAGAAATGGGGGGAACAAGAAGGGAGAGAGGCAGATCTGCTGCACTCCTCATTTATTCATCATATTCAGATACAATACATCTCAAAACATACCTTCCTCACTAGTCTATAGGCCTATATATAGTATATTACTTACTAGGCTTAGACTCAAGGCCCAATAGCTTCCTAACTGTCATAACAGCTAACTACTAATACTAACAGTCTTAACTAACTAACTAATTGATATGTATTTATAGTTTACATATCATTTTTTTACTGCATTGTTTAGTGGCTTGAATATGGATAGCAGAATATTCAGACACTCTCAAGAATTTCTTTGTGATAGGCTTTTTTTTAAGGGTTTAGGGCTGGAGAAGCCAAGCCAATAAAATTTTTATGGAGGTTAATGATGGCAATTGAATGCTGGTATAGGTATAGACACCACACAGTATTGCCCCTTGTTTGATGTAAAATTATTTTCTTTGTTTGGCTTCTCTTTCAGTTCAGCCTTTTCCGTTTGTTTTTGTTTTGTTTTTTTGTTTTTTTTAATTTTCTCTCAATAGTTAGGACTGTTGGTAGATATTATGTTTTCATTTAGTTTTTCTATTTGTATTTTCTTTTTTATATTTCTATGCGACAACTTGTCACTCCTTTTTCTGCTTCTCTTTTCTGTTTTTAATCAGAGAGATGGAACGGAAAGCTTGTCAAAATAAATTCTGTATGAATTTTTTCATTAAAAACTTTCCATTCCCCATGAAAACTGACGTGCCTTAGTTTATATCCATGTAAAGAAGACAACATCAAAACCTGCCTGTCACATGATTTATGTTTTTCAAGTGGGTTGTAGGATGCAAAGCATTGTAAAATGTCTAGAAACTCCTGATGCCTAACTTCTGTAGGTCATATTTTATTCTGCCTATAGTATGCTGTTATGTCCTACAGATTTAGACTGTGGATCTTATCAGTTGGTTTTTCATTCATTTCTCCAATGTAGGAAATGGGATTATCCTCAAATTCAGTTTGACTCTGTAAATCAAGAATCCAGCCATGCAGACAGCATCATGTATTCATCCTTTATTCTATATCACTTGCAGGTGTTTACTCTTATTCCTTGGTTTTTGTCCTATTTGAAATTATATTTGTTTTATTACAGTTTGTTATTGGCTTTCATATGAACCATATTGCAGAAACTTCATCCCGAGTGTGAAGACTAGTTTAGTGAGTTTCCATGCATCAAATCATTCTCAACCTGTTCCCCAAAGTGCATTCAATAGGAGAGCCTCAAATAAAATTTCCATCCCCTTGAAACAAAGTAGGCTGTTAGTACTTCCAAACACAAGTGATGGCCATCCATCTGCTTCTGCAACGGATGATGAAATAAACACCAACCATGCTCCTAATGGAAGATCAGAAACAATACTCAGCAATTGGTCTCCTCCGAAGTACCTGTGGAGGGGATTAGCAGTTCCTATCATTGCTGGACAGGTAATCATGAAGATTTTGAAGGGAAAGATTCATTGGAGGAATACGCTTCAACAATTGGAGAGAGTTGGTCCGAAATCAGTTGGGGTCTGTCTTTTAACAGCTGCCTTTGTTGGCATGGCCTTTGCAGTACAATTTGTAAGAGAATTCACTAGGTTAGGATTAAACAGATCAGTTGGTGGGGTTTTAGCTCTGGCTTTCTCAAGGGAGCTCAGTCCAGTAATTACATCGATCGTGGTTGCCGGTCGGATTGGAAGTGCATTCGCGGCAGAGTTAGGAACTATGCAGGTTTCTGAACAAACTGATACATTGAGAGTTCTTGGTTCTGACCCTGTGGATTACCTGATAACTCCAAGAGTGGTTGCCACATGTATTGCCCTGCCTCTTTTGACTCTATTATGTTTTACATTAGGAATGGCGTCTAGTTGCCTCCTTGCGGAAGGCGTTTATGGCGTAAGCATCAACATTATAATGGACTCTGCTCGGCGAGCTCTCAGATCATGGGATATCATTAGTGCAATGATCAAGTCACAAGTTTTTGGTGCGATTATATCTATAGTGAGCTGTGCATGGGGGGTCACCACTTTGGGTGGCGCTAAAGGTGTTGGAGAATCAACAACGTCAGCTGTTGTTCTCTCTCTCGTTGGCATATTCATTGCTGATTTTGCTCTTTCTTGTTTCTTCTTCCAAGGGGTAGGAGATCAGCTCAAGAATTGCATATGAGCTGCTATTGAATGTTCTGCCACTTTGAATTGTCTTTTTTAGCCTGATGCAACTTTGCTTATATTATACAAAGTGAATATTCGATTTAATTCATCTGCTATCCTGTATTGGTTCTTGTCTTCTACCTATCTAAGCTTTCATTAAAGCCATAATGTGGTTTCATGAGTCATATTCTATTCTCTAAGCAATTAAGATCATTTCATGAGCTGAGCTCCATGTTATACCTAGGGTGTCTAATGTTGATTATATTATTAGTTTGAAGATTCACTGAAGAAAAGATTAGAAATGAATGTGTGCTTTGCTATTATAGTTTTTTTCCGTTGTAAAAAGTGTATATCTATAATAAATGGAAATGGGTTCTATTTGCATGGTAAATGTGGTGATAACTGCCTGATCCCTTTGTGTGTGTGTGTGTGTGTGTGTGTGGAAAGCTGATTGATAAATGAATTTTATACATAAGTATAACTAAATTTTTTAAGGGAATAACGTCACTTTTGCATTTACAAGTTTTATCAAATTCAATAGATTATTATTGATAGAGTGTAATAATTTCACATACTACCTCCAATCCTTAATATAAGATGTAGTTTGTAGTGCAATTTTATATGAAATGAAATCGTAATCGTAATTCTATATTTTTTGAATATTAGGTAAGTTAGTTAGGGGAAGAGCAACGAAGTTAAGAGTGGTATTAGATATCATTAGAGTAGCACTAGCCAAAAGCAACACTAGTTGTATCTCCTAGCTAATTAGATAGAATTAGAGCATTATTGGCCTTGAACCCTCTAGCTCTATATAAGAAGCATCCCCTCATATTGTAATACGGTTGCTTATTGTGAACGAGTGATTCAGTGTGAATTTCTTGTGTCTCTATCTCTCTCTTCTTTCTTCTACCTACCTTCTTTTTCTTCTTCCTAAATTCCTCAACTCAGTTCTATCCAAACACCATACTATAAATTAAATCGTATATTAAAGATTGGAGTAGTAATTTATATAGTTAATTTTGTTTGGTAGGGTAAGGTTGTCGTGATCAATATTGTTTTAGTTAAAAAATCACTCCATGTCTTCTCTTATGGGAAAACTCTAAGTCACAATCCAAAATATAAGTGCCAGTTTGATCCAAAGAATGGTTGAGAATGCAATAGAATGGTTGAGAATGCAATGTATTATTAGAATAATTATTATAGAGTATTTGTTTGATATGATATCCAAAAATTATGAAATAGTTTGATTGATTCCAACAATGCCAAAAATGGAGAGCATAAATGACTAAATGTTGATTCATAAAAAGTGTAGATGTCTATAAATTGGTTCATGTAAGTTAAAATCCCAATTATAGAACATAAGTTATCCTAGTGGCAAACCTCACTAAGCCTCTATGTGTTCTTCAATCACCATCATATCCTCCTTTAGATTTTCCTGCCATAGTATCAGAAAAAAGAAAAAAGATTTTCCTGCCAACTCAGTCAATCCTTAATACTCTCTTCAATTTTTGGGTCCCAATCTACTTGAACAATACTCATATATTACTGATCAACATATACAACTCAATACATGACATGACATATTGACCAATTTGCCAAGAGGTGACTATTTTCAAGCAGCTTAGTGTTATGGCTTATTTAGACATACAGATGTAGTGACGTAAATACATACACACACATATACATAAACTAAAACCCTAGAAGGACTAATATAACAACTCCTTTGAGGCAAGGATGCCTCTTGTATTGATCAGTTTGCTAAAAGTAGCAACAGCACGTACTGAATATACAAAGTATAAGGAATGAACTAGTTGTTTAAGCAGCTTTCCAGGAAGAAAGAGGAGGAGTGTCAGCGTCCTTATATGTAGCTAGTGCAGCAGTAGATCTTTCGCCCTTGACTGCGTCACCGGCTACAAAAGACTCGAGTTCTGCCATTTCTTCTGGAGTAAGCTTAACTGACAAAGCCCCAATGTTTTGGTTCAAGTTTTCAATTTTGGTGGTTCCTGGTATAGGGCACACATCATTTCCTTGATGATGAAGCCAGGCCAATGCGAGCTGCGACGTAGTGCATCCCTTGCTTTTAGCCATTTCACTAACCCTCTCAAATATAATATTGTTGTGCTTCAAGTTTTCTGGATGGAATCTAGGCACATGCTGAAATGAGGTACAATACGAGAGAAGATAAGAATATTCCTCAATATCAATCTATCTATCATAGACGTTTCAAGCATGGATATAGAAGTTTTCCATCATTCGCATTGAAACAAAATGTCAGGAAGGACAAATTTTAAATCTCAGCCTTAAGAAGAGGATATATCAGTAAGTGCAGCAATGATGGTACAGAAGAAAGACGCTAACCATATTATTCTATTCTCCCATCAGGTTATATTGTCAAGGCAACATCCAGTTTCCTGTTGAATGTTAATTGAACTTATATTTTATTTATAAGCCTTATAGGCATAAACTGGATGGATGGGAACAAGTTTTTTATTTGATGATCCACCCATGATAGGAAAAATCCAAATAAATATGTATCATGATAAACATCTCTCAAGCCATGCGACATTTCCATTCAAGTTCTCTTCTGTCAGGGCTCAGACATGCAATCTCTCCTTAGCGTTCAGACCTCAATTTTCAATGCATAAGCTAATCAAGAGGGGGAAATAGGACAATGACCCGAAGTGCAGAAGGAAAAATCAGGGTTGAAATTAACAAGAGAGCTTAGCAATTTAACGTTTTTCTTTTGCAGACTCCAGATTCGTCAAGAGAGATAAGCACTTGGCATTACTCAAGGTTGTGTTATTACCTTCATAATTTATCCATTTTATGCATGCTTATAAACAAAGTAACAAACTGATGTTAGTGAAGGAAATTGTTGTATTATGCAAATATGATTACAAAATCCACAAGGAAAAAAAAAATTAAAAAAATTAACAATGACATTTTACTGCTATTTAATATGAATGGTAAAACTATAATTGAAATTTTAAAGGACACAAAAGGTTAGAAGAAGCTGACAATTTTTTACTTTCATACAAGAAGCTAAGCTAGTCTGTCACCATAAATGGAATCATGCTGTAATAATGCATATTAGAATAAACACAAACCTTCCGAAAGTCATTCTCTGAAAAGCTTTCAGCCACCTTTGCTCCCGATGTAAAGAATCCTCGTCCAAGAGGACTATATGCTACAATTCCAATGCCAAGTTCTCTGAGAATTTCACAAATACAAAATCAGAGGTTGCAAAGCTAAACCCTGATTATTTTATCAAAAGCCACTGTAGAGAGAAAATATAGATATTATAATTAGCAACTTTAGTACTTCAAACCTCACCTGCAAGTTGGAATTATTTCTTCCTCCACATCTCTTGCCCATAAGGACCACTCCAACTGCACAGCTGTTATAGGATGAACAGCATGTGCTCTTCTAATTGTTGAAGCTGAGGCCTCAGACAAGCCAATGTATTTTACTTTCCCCTCCTCAACAAGCTTTTTGAGTTCCCCAATCTTAAAATTGATATCATGAAAATAAGTTTAGACTTTAGAGTTTGATATCATGCAAGTAGATTTTTATACATGTGGACAAATCAAAAGTAGAACATCTTGCCATTCATTCTCTATCAGCTATATCATACAAATGCAGAGATGGATGCATGTCAATTATGGACCAATTTTCAGTTCCATTTATCAAAGTTGTATCTCTTTGAAAAGTCACGGAAGATAAATCGCAGATTCACAAAAGTACTCTTAGTTGCATCTTGTAGGATTAAAAGAACGCACCAAAGGTTTTCAGCTCAAGAAAGCATATCAGAATCACTAGGCTTGAGAATTATATATGATTCTGTATATATCAATATTTGCAATATAACACAGGGCCAACTATATCAAGGATTTTAGGTTTTTCTGGATATTATATTGTATAATATCATATATTTTATATATTACAAATTAACACTAGAGTTTTGGTCCAAGCCTGTTTGCCTCCCCTGGTTTAAGATATCTCATTTCAACAACCTTGGTTTATTTAGTTACACTTGACCCAATATGAAAATGTGAAAGTTAGTTGACCAAAAAAATATGTGAAGGTTATGTGTCATGGAGTGTTTAGAAACTTTTTCATGGTCTTTGATGACTATTACCAGGACTAAGGTCTCATTAATGTCTACTTCAATCAGAGAAAACTCCATTGGAACCAGAGGTGGAACCAGAAATGTAATTAGGGGGCGAAAACTACAGAATCGAACCTAGATTTTTAGGAAATTACATTTCAGCCTCATAAAAATTTCAATATTTTCATTTTAGTCCCTCAAAGAAACTTTTAGTAGAATTAAAGTAAAAATATTGAAATTTTATGAGGCTGAAATGTAATTTCTTAAAATTTTGGGTTCAATTCTGTAATTTTAGGGCCCAAAGGTCCGCCCCTGATTGGAACGGGAAAAAATTCAAATTAAAAGTGAAACAAACATATAGCAATCTATTATGGGTTAAGGAACGAAAATACACATGAGCTTTATTCCCAGGAGCGCCCAGCATCACGAGCTTTTTTTGGAGCAAAGGTACACACGTGGTTACGTTTCAGGAGCGCCCAACACCACGGCAGTTAGTTGACCGATAGTCAACCGTTAACTTGGATGGAACGATGACGTGGTGTGACGTGACGTTTATTTGGACTGACACGCTGACGTGGACGCTGATGGTAAGTAAAAAAGATAAAATTACCATTTTGCCCTTAGTTTTAAATAAAAATTACCCTTTTGCGCTTAGTTTTAAATAATAATAAAAAAACTAAAAATACCCCCTTCCCCCGGTGGGCCCCACCACCGGCCACCCCACCGCCGCCGGCGGACGACCACCACCACCGGCGGTGGTGGCCGGCCGCCGGTGGTGGGCCCACAGGGAGAGGGTATTTTTAGTTTTTTTTAACTTAGGGAAAAATGGTAATTTCACCTAAAATTAAGGGCAAAAATGTAATTTCACCCGCGTTACTGTTCACTTCCATCCAAGTTATCCAAGTTAACGGTTGACTAACGGTCAACTAACCGCCGTGGTGATGGGCGCTCCTGAAATGTAACTGTGTGTACTTTTGCTTCAGAAAAAAACTCGTGGTGCTGGGCACTCCTGGGGTAAAGCTCATGTGTATTTTCGTTCCTTAACCCATCTATTATTGCATGATCATTTTCATTAAAATTTGGATACAGGATACATGAAAGGAGTATTAGTCAACAGACAACAGCCTATCTATCTTGTATCCAAATTTTAACAAAACCACATAGATGAACTACACTTAAGCCAGGGAAAAGAATATCCAGAGCAGATAAAAGACTGACCGTGACTTCAATAGGCACACGAGTATCAACACGATGCTGATAATAGAGATCAATGCAATCGACCTCCAGTCTCTTCAAGCTCGCCTCACATGCCGCTCTCACGTACGCAGGATCGCCACGAATATCAACCCTGCCGTCGGCAAAGCCGATTCCGAATTTGGAGGCCAATTCAACCTTATTCCTCACACCTCCCTTCAAAGCCTAGACGAAGAAATTCACACCCAATTCGTCAAAGAGTTATTAAAATCAAACGAGAAGAAGCAACAAAATCAAACGAACTTGGAAATCGGAATCGAGTTTACCTTTCCGAGAAGAATTTCATTAGTATGTGGACCGTAGATGTCGGAGGTGTCGAGAAATGTGACGCCGCTCTGGATGGCGTGGTGGATGAGAGCGATCATGTTGGGTTCGGGTTTAGGAGGGCCATAGCCTGCAGACATGCTCATGCAACCAAGTCCCTGGGCCGATACCTCCAAGCCCTGTGAACCCAGCTTGATCCTACCCACTTTCGCCATTTCTGAGAAGTGAGAATCTAAGATGAGCTACCACTCTGAGTGCCATAAGGCAGCAGCACGATAAATAGGGTGTTGAGCAATGTTGAACGTTGACTGAGAATATATATATACTATATTTTTTTAATCTAAGCTTCAAAAAATTAACGGTGAAACTTAATTATATTAGGAAAAAGTTGAATATTGCTATTCCTAAATACAAGTCAGACTTATTTTTTTTTTGGAAAGATTTAAAAAAATAATTAAATTACTTGACAGTATTTATATTTTAATTTTTTTAAACTAATTAATTTAACTAATAAATTAATATATAATATGAAGATACATATCATATGTAACTTATTTAGCTTCCTTAATCTTCCAAAAATATAATTCTATCTTATATTTAAAATCCGTACGTTTTTTGAAATTTTTGAAGCAAGATAAACAAAACTTTCAGAATAGTATATATTTTGAGAACGGATTTGCTATTTAACCAGTGTGAACTGGGAAGTGAGCGGCGGCTTTGATAGGCTTTTGACGTCTGTGATTACGGCATTACGCTATGTTGGCGTTGCTTGCTCTCGCCGGATTGATGGGAACTAACGCTATCTTAGAATATGTTGGTTTCATTATCGAAAGGTTTGAGTTTTTTTTTTTTTAATCAAAAAAAGTCTGAGCTGAGCTTTGAAATTTGAAGGATTTCAATTTCATCATTTTTTTTGTATTTATTTCTATGGAAGAGCCACAAACTTGCTCCCATCTTTATAATTTGTTATATTTTATTTATTTCTATGGAGTACTATAACTGTAAGCGTAAAAATGTTTTCAGCAAATGCTCCTTCAACCTCTTATGTGGGATGGTTGTATATGGGAATGGGACAGGCTTCAAGTGCTAAGTTAAGTCATTTGGGAGTTTTATTTTGGATTGAAAGGAAAGGGAATATAGGGTTTTGGTAGTCTCTTCCCTTATTTGCAAGTTTTAAAAATAAGAGGGGAGAGAATAAGATATTTTTATAAGTCCTCCAAAATCCTCCTTTTTCTAAAAAATAAAGTTTCTCCAATATGGGGGGTTTTAAGAGGAGAAATAGATTAATTACTTTCTTACCCTCGTTTACCACCACTACCACCGCCACCACCATCATGACCCACCGCTGCCGCCACATAAATAATTTTTTGAATATAAAAGGGTTAAATACCTAATTTACCACGGAAGTATTGCTAAGGGAGCGCCTAGCACCCGAAAGTTTTTTTGGTATCAAATTTGCCCCGGAAGTTTACAAAAGGTAGCAAATTTTCCCCTGGAAGTATGAAAAAGGTAGCAAATTTGCTCATTCGTTAATTTTGACCGTTAAGTTTGACTAACTGTCCACGTGGCATGCCACCTCATGACACGTGGCATGCCACCTCATCAACCCAATAAGAGTTAAGTATCATTTTTGCCCTGGAAGTTTTCATTAAGGAGCAATTTTACCCCGGAAGTTTTCATTGAGGAGCAAATTTGCCCCGGAAGTTTACAAAAGTAGCAATTTTGCCCTTCTTTCTCCCAATATTAAATTTGACTATTAAATCACCAAAGACCACACATGTCATGCCTTGAAAGGTCGAACTTGGAGTCGAGAAGGAGATCCTTGAGATGTTGAGCTCAAGGCGCGAATTTGTGAAGCCGAACTGGTCACAGGAAGCATCACTTATGATCTAAGCAAATTATCGGTCTATACAAACGTAAATATTATCACTATTGATTTGTTTTACTGAACCAATTTTTGGAACAATTCATTTCTCGTTTTGCGTTTCATTTCCTTAGATCATAAGTGATGCTTTCTCTGGGTTTTGCGACAGACCTTTCAGTCCCTGTGACCAGTTCGGCTTCATTAATTCTGGCCGCCTTAAGCTCAACATGTCAAGGATCTCCTTCTCTGACTCCAAGTTCGACCTTTTCAAGGCATGACATGTGTGGTCTTTGACTGATTTAATAGTCAAATTTAATATTGGGAGAAAGAAGGGCAAAATTGCTACTTTTGTAAACTTCCCGGGCAAATTTGCTGCTCAATGAAAACTTCCGGTAAAATTGCTCCTTAATGAAAACTTTCGTGGCAAAAATGATACTTTGATTGATGAGGTGGCATGCCACGTGCTGAGGTGGCATGCCACCTCACATTTTAACGATCTACGTGGACTTCCGTCACTTTTGGGTAAATTTGCTACCTTTTGTAAACTTCCGGGGCAACTTTGGTACCAAAAAAACTTTCGGGTGCTGGGCGCTCCCTTAGCAATACTTCCGTGGCAAATTAGGTATTTAACCCAATATAAAAATTACATAAATAATTTTTTTAGAAAATTTAAATTTAAATTTATTTGTAAAGTATAATAATTCTATTAATTATTAAAGAAAATGATAAAAATAACTCATTAATCCTCAATCTTCCTCTCTTACTATTTTTTTAACTCCCAAACAAGGGGAGGAAATATCCTTCATTTCCCTTCCATCCCCTTCCTTCCATTCTCCTTGTATCACTTTCCTTCCCCTTCCTCCCAAACTCCCAAACAAAGCCTAAGAGAGTTTAATATTTTTATGAGAAAATAGGATTAAAGGTTACTATTGCTTTGGAAGTATTCTTGAAGCATTAATGGGTATCTAAAGATGTTTTCGGCTCGAAGTGATTCTAGAATTGTTAGAAAGGGGCAATGTTGTCATGCCCAAACATTCATTAATTTTATGCGCATGCCCTAATTTTTTTTTTTTAAGTTATAAAGACTAGTACTAACAACCTAACTTACAAACAAATCAAACTTTGGATTCACTTCACAAGATTGACTTTTCTCAAATACCCCTTTCTATCATTTTCCCTTTTCTACCATTAAATTAAGATGTCAACGGTTTATATTTAATATCTTATAAAAATATTATTATATTTATTTTGTATCTTTTAAATAAAATTATAATAATATTTTTACAAGATATTAAATTTGGACTGTTGAGATCTTAATCCAAGAGTTAAAAAGGAAAAAGAATAGAAAATGATGGGGAAAAGTATTGGAGATAAGCCAATCACATCATATCACTTGTTACGACTTACAAGGCCATTGGCCAAGCGCTGAAATTTAGTTGCAGGAAAAATAACACCCTAAAATTTTGAAATTGTAAAACATGATTAATTGGTTAAGTGCTTCACTAGTAAAACATAATTAAACATGAACTAGTAAATGTTCAATTTCACGTTTTGATGACAATAAAATATGATTAAGGGCTTCACTAGTAGCACTACTAGAAACTGTGGCGGACCCACACTGGTGCCAGTATGGACAAGTGCAGACACAAAAATGTTGACAATGTATATATATATTAAAGGAGTTCCATCTCAATTTGTCTAGATAGTCTATTTGGTTATAAGTGCACACTATTAATTGGAGGTCCCGTGTTCGAACCTTGCTCTCCTCCTCTCTTCCTTTTTATTCATTTTCATCGCTCTCTTCCTTTTTTTCACTCCAAATCCCTGGCTCGCTACTATGTCGTCTGCAATCCCTCGCTCTCTATTCACCGTCGCCCTCAACCCTCTCGGCCAGAAACCCTCGGGAATTCAAGATCTGGTTTCTTGCACCAAGTCGACCTTAATGATTCTTCGAACTGAGCGCTGCAATTTGTCCACGCGATTAGGGCACTGGTTTGATTTCCGTTGCAATTCGTCGTGATTTTTTCTATGACTTTGACACCATCAAATCTTGGCAGTGCTGGCAAAGCGGATACTCAAGCTACAACTCTAGTTTCTCAGGTCCTTCAAGTGGCGTATGATTTCCGTTGAGCTTCAAATGATTTCTGTCGTGGCTATTTTCTCAGTCTCTGATTCTTGTTAACAGGGGGCGAAATCGTCGATAGTGGCGTGGTTTAGAGCTTAATCGGAGATGATGGCGTTGTCGCTTGGAAAGAAACTCAGAAATTTTCACCGCCACTGCTTGGAGGGATCGCTCGCCGACAATGCTTGGAGGGATCGCTCTCCATTCCCTCTCCATTCAGGTCCTTCGATGTGGATTTCTTTTTTTATTATGCTAGGAGGCAAAATAATATTTCAACATTGAAATTCTTTCGGAACTTGTTGAATTGTTGAGGTAGCATTTAAATGTTAGGCACTAAGAGAGGTAGAAGCAGAACATTTTGATTGTTTTAAATTTGGTGGTCATCTACTTTCGTAGCTAAAGGTATTAAAGTTTATACGTATGCTTGGGTTATCTTTTAAATGTTGTTTTGGTATCTGTTTCTTGTAGTCGAAGTCTAAAGACTTGCACACACACAGAACTGCCTTATGCAACTATCAATATTATCCTTTTTTTTTAATACGAACCAGTATCAACATTCCTTATGCGGTGAACAAGCATTGACATTTTTGTTATTGAGATGAAAAATTAGTGCACTTATAGCTTGATACATTGTATAGATAATTGTAGAGATATCTTGTTAAACCTCAGGAGGATTGTTTTTTCTTCCATCAAGGAGGTTTGTTATTTAGTGAAAGAGAAATACTGATTGCACTTAGTTCTGCTTTCTCTTACATATCTCTTTTACACCTTGATATGACAATAAATTTGATAGTAACAAGAAGATTGATTGAATCCACAATTAACATTGCTTATTCCAAACTCATTTCATGTACCTTTTGGCTGTAGGGCATATGAATCAGGAGCAGGAGCTAGAGGTTGTAGTGGATTTTTGTGTTGGAACAACTCCAGCTGTAGAAGGGTAAAGGTAGGCAATTTCTGTGCTTTAATTGTTTATACTACAAAAAATTAGTTAACATTCTTGTTGAGTGAAACTGTATTTTCTGATTTCTCCCTTTACAAAACTTACGAACTTTCAATCTATTACGAACTTTCAACCTATTACAAACTTATGAAGGAGTGGGTTGCCTTTTATTCTCCTTAAAAAAAAAAATTCGAGGGCGCTGCCCCCGAATCCCACCACCAATTGTGCTCCTACAAATATTAAATCATGGGTCCGCCACTGACTAGAAATGAGACATTTAAGACTATTACATATAGACTTATATAGGCGTAGACAATTTAAAACTATAACTGGTGACATTTTTGTAAATATTGATACAAGTTAAGACCAGTTGTGTTTCCATGTGTTCTAAATAATATTTTCTAGACTGATTATAATTTAATACGGTATTGATAAGTATTAAATATATGAAAATTTTCAAAATTTAAATTCTTCTTAGACCAATTGCTCAAAAAACTGGTTTAAACATCCTTTTAGAGACCGTTGTTTCTTTACAAATGATCTTAAATATTTCAGAGTTTCTTCAGCTTCCAATAAACTTGTCAATGCATCTCTTCAAAATTTAAAGCCACTTCAATCCATTAATATACTCTTCATCCGTCATGTTTATTTAAAATCATCCAATTATTTCGTTTGTTTCAAACTTATCTTTTACACTCCCTCTTCTCTCCGATTTACAATGTTATGGTGAGACATGTAACATCCCAATTTGAAACGCGGAAATTTTTTTTTTTAAAGTCAGAGTCGAGCAATGGAGCGTAAGAGTAACTAATCATAACATAACATGGACCATAGTGTAATAAATTATTGATTACAGTAATCCTACTGTTCAAAAGTAAACTACACAAAGAAACAGAAGGCGATAAGATAACTTCATCCGCAAGTCTACTCCTGCTGCTTGCCCCGGACTTCAATTCGCGGTCCTCCGGACCCTGAAGCTACAGCTGAGATTCAATTCAACGCATTGAATCTCAGGTAACGGTTAACCTCATACCCAAACAACGCAATATACAGCCAATAGATATTCTAGAGCTAATACAACAGTAAATCATAAGCATACAACAGATGCATGATCATTATGCCGACAAAACATAAGCACAAAGCAATATGTAAAGCCCCATAAGGTAAACAATAACAAGAACATCCTGCACTATTCACCAGTGCCACGATACTCACTCGTGTCCTCAGCGCTAGGAAAACATAACGGCATTACAAGACATAACCCGTATAAAACTGTCTGTATAACGGTCTACGAACATATCTTAGACATATATGCATTTAAGCAGCACAAGATTAGTGTTACAGTACGCGTCCGTACCTTCGTTTGCGACGTTAGGTACCACCATGCGGAAACGTACTTTTACTGAAAACGTGAACTTCAAACGGTTCGTCGGGCAACAGAGCGGCAAGAAATCGAGGTTCTGATATCCTATAAGAATAATATCACTTCTATTAGTGATTTGACATTATAATCGGCATTTTAGGTAAAAATTACCATTTTGCCCTTCTACCCCTAATTGGCGGAATTTCGCCAGCACTTCGTTACTCTGACTAATTTTCTTCCCAAAATTTCGCCAGAACTTCGACGCCATTTTGATTTTCGAAAATAAAGACTAAAATAGCCCTCCCATATGATATCCAATCATACTTGAAAAATTAAAGACTATTCTAGCATTACAACTCTAACTATTGAAAGAACTACGAAGACTTCAACTTTTCAGGCACTCGATCCCTACCAAGTTTTTACCTCGTCAGGCATTTTTCAATGCAATGAGGCCTAAAAACAATAGTAGGAATCTCATTCCCTACTTACTAAAACTATCTAACAATTCTACTAACTACCGAACTAAAAACTCGAACTTGAAAGCTAAAGCCCGAAAGACTTACCCGTTGAAGACTTCTTCAGAATTTTTCCAGAGCTTCTCTCTCTTCTTTCTCCCTTTAAGATTTCGGTCAAGAAGCAAGAAGGAAGGGTGTGAAGAATTATGAAGGAGGGCATGCCTATTTATAGAAATTCTAAGGGATACATAAGGAATTTTTGAAGTTGTTTTCATCCATGGAAATTAAAACTTGAAATGGTGTTTATTCCTTGTCCCTGGAAGCATTTGGTCGACATGCATGGGCTGAGGTGGCAGCCTTGGAGTGGTCTAAAAATGATTAATGAGCTTGCTTTATGCCCGGTCTAACCGTTTTCCCGATCGGCACCGATTCGCGTGATTTCGGAGAAATCTCAAAATTCTGGATTTACAACTTTGAAGACATGTTCTCACTTACTAGAAATGTCCAATTTAACCTAAATTTTGATCCCATATAGGGCTCCAACAGTCCAGTTGAAGTTTTCTCGAAAAACGTGTCCGATCGCGTCCGGTTTCAGAACGCATTTCTGAAATTATCAACTCCTTCAGAAAAATTCACTGATTCCAAATATGTCAAAATAAATTCAAACTCATTCCTAGATGTTGAGTTAGAATTTATTTTCTCTATATCCAAAAATATACCTATATGCATTTTTCCCTATTTTGTTTTATTAGGAAATGCACAAACGACTTTTAATTTTCTTCCCAAGAGTCTAACGGAAGATAATAACTCACTGATCAATATTTTTCCTTGACTTTGGAAATCCCATTCCTAGATCTCTAGATAGGATCCGTTTCCTAATTTCTAAATTACTATTCACATTTTTTTACTTTAATTAATTATATTAATAAAATAATACCACTTGCACATATAATTTTTGTTCTTTTTTTTTTCTTTCTTCCTGGGTCCATTTTTTTTCGGCTGGCTTTATTTATTTTTAATAAATATTTATTTTTTATTTATTTAATTATTTAATCATTTACTTATTTAATTTTTTTCCAAAAATTCCACAAAATTATCTCATTGGTCCATTCTTGTATTTAGGCCTAAAATACCTAAACTCAACTATTTTTCTCCAAAATTTCCAATTAATTAGTAAACATATTTTTACTAATTTTAAAACAAAAACCACTAATTTCAGGGTCTTACATAATTACTTGTGAATTTCCTTTGCTTATACTTAAGTAATTAGCCCAATATTACTTAATTACCCTTTTATCACTTGTTGATAATTTTCTTAATTGATATACTCCCTTATCTTCAAAATTTTGCCTTTATATTAGAATCTTCATGACTCTTGCATTATTTTAGGATTTTTCATAATATTTAAGGTTATTTATGTCCCTTAGGGGCATTTTCGTCATTTTGACACTTTGACCCTTAAATTCTCCAATTTCCTACAGAGTTTCAACTTAGAATAATAGACTAAATTCACACAAGTCAGGAGACATTAATTTCACTTATCAGAAATATCCAATTTATTCATAATATTCCAGATAATAAAATTTGGGTATTACAAGACACCACATAGGTTTGTCAGTTTGTCCTCCCTTTGCTCCTCCACGTGCACTACTGCCTTGAATGAGGGAGGTTTTGGATGAGTTCCATGTAAAAAGGGTGGAACTATGGGTGAGCAAATTAGAACTGAAATCGAAAAATCGAACCGAACCAAACTCAATTCAGTTTTTTTGGTTTAGTTAATAAGGTTTTGGGTTAAAGATTTAGTTTTAATTGCTTTGGTTTTTGGTTTCAGTTAGGTTATTAAGAAATTAGTCGCTAAACCGAAAAATTGAAAATATACGTAATATAATTTATATTTAATAGATACTATTTGATAAATGCCAAGGTTTTGAAACCCGGACTGGACCGGCCAGTTCGGACCAGAAACTAGTGAACCACCCAGAAAACCGGTTCGAGTCAGAAGTGAAATTGGGGTCCCGAGTTGACTTGGAGTCAACTCGACCTAAACCGTCCGAGTTGCCGAGCCACAATTTTTTTTCCTTTATAAAAGTCGCCTAAAAGCTGAAACTCACCGTCAGATCAACGGTGAGAAATGAGAGAGGAGAAGAGAGAGATATGAGTTAGGTGCAGATTTTTTTGTGCAGGCGTGAAGGAGAAAATATGAGACGGAGAAAAAAAGGGAGACGAATACATCATTGGATAGGCAGAGTGGCGCGAAAGGGAAGGCGATAGAAGGAGGAGGAGGAGGAGAAAAAGAGAGAGATCTAGTCATGCTCGCCGGATTTTTTGAAGAAGGTCATGGTTTTGAAGCCCTCTCACTCATTTCTCATTCTCAGTGAAGGTCATTGATCGAGAAGAAGGAGGGAATTGATCAAAGAAAGATATTGATCAGACTGTGAAGGAGGGAGTTAGGAGGAGTTGTTTGCAGAGCATTTTGAAAAGATTGGTGTTAGAAAGAAGAAGACCACGTAATGCCTTGCCCTCAATGTGCAATGGTCAAAAAGGGGTTTCATTTTCCAATAATGACTAATGGGTAAAGATTGGTGTTGGATATTTCCCAGAACCCCCAGATTTTACTATTTCCAAGGTTTGAAAAAAATCCACCTATCTGACGAAAAAAAGATCCACCTAAGCCTATAATAATAGATTGATGATGCTCATGTGGTAGGTAAGTACAAGGCGTAGAATGGAGCAGGGTCTTAAGCAAAATCTGATGGATAATTGGATAAGCACAAGTTATTTATTTTCATAAGTAATATATATTATAAAATAATTTATTTATTACAGATCCATATGTCATTGGTGGTATATGATGGTGTAAAGCAATTTGTTAAAGAAATTGTATAGAATATTTGATAAGTTTATGATTATTTTGCTAGTGATTCAAGGTATTAAAGTAATATATAGAATTTTGGTTAAATTATTTTTCAATTTTCTATACCTTACTAGTCTAGGCCCGGGCTGACTCTGGTTTGACCCACTAACCCCTAACCCCTAACCCAATACCCCGACCGGTTCAGTAACCGATCTGGGTTTCAGAACCGTGATAAATGCATATTTTTATAATTAAATTAGATAAAATCTATAGATATTTTAAATCTATTTACTCTATTTTATATATTTTCCCCCAAATATGATATTGAAGATGAAAAGTAATTTTCCATTCATATATATTTTATTTTGTAGATAACAAATAAAAAATCGGATGATTCGGTCGTTAACCAGACGGAACCAAAATATGTTGGTTAATTTGTTTAATCGCTTTCGATTTGGTGCTTAAAATTATCTCTACTTAGTTTTCGGTTATTTCGGTTTTCACCAAAAACTGAACTGAAAAACCGAATGCTCACCCCTAGGTGGAACGCATCGAGCAAAGCCTTGCAAGAATCGTCACTTAGATGCACGCTATCAACAAGAAGTTAAATCTTATATTTGACGATAGTGACGTGAGGTATAATCTATCTTCTAACCCATTTTCTCTTTCCTCTTCATCCTCCCCTGCCTCCAATCCAGATTATAAATACCAATGCGCCTATAGTTCTGAAATTTAAATTAAAAAATGCATGTCTACATTTCTGTTTCTCTTTTGACGGCAACACTTTCAATGGCAAGAACAAAAAGAAACATTCTCCCACTCAACCACCTCTTTACAGCCCCATCCTCCTTTGATATTGGAGGAAATTGTAGAGGCCATCTTTTGCCTCCAAGGTCCTTTCCTTGTAATATCTCAAATTTTGAATGTAAAAGTTCAAGACTTAGCTTGAAATAAATAGGCTAACAAGCCCACTCGAGCATAAGTTCCCTAAGTGACGTATAAAAGGATTAGACAATGACAACATTGTATATTCTCTCTACCAGGTTTGGGAAAAAACATAATTTATGAAAATTACGCATATGTGGGTCAATTTTTGAAATTATGCCCATAATTTTTGGAAAAATCCCTCGGAGATAGACAGGTAGAGAATAATTCCTTGAGCTATATTTGAGGTTTAAATGAGAAAACTACCTCAAAAAATGAATTCTAAGTGATTATTGAATTTTGGCCAAGTAAATTAAAGGATGATTAGCCAAATTTAATTATGAAAAATAGAAGGAGACCTCATATGAATGGGCAAAAATAGGAGGAAGTTATTTTTTACAGGAATAAATTTTTGGAAGAATTACATTGATCTTATTGGTTAGGAATTGCCCAAGAAATTAATTATGACAATTAATTCCAAATATGTTAAGGAATAAATTATGACAATCAGGAAATTTACCAAGGTCAAAATGACGAATGACAAGATTAGTAAATAGAATAATATGTAAGGTCAAAGTAGGAGATCAAAATTGTTTTCAAGGGCACGAATAAAATATTAAATTGAATGGCCAAGATTTACCTTTGAAAAGCAAAGTTAATCATAATTAAAAGGACTAATTTGGCCAAATATAATTAGTTGAAGCCAACATTTAATATAAATCATTGAAAGGCCATTTTTGGGCATGAAAATCGTGGCTGGTGGTCAAGAATCGGTAGAGTGGCTATTCAATTTAGCTGGGCCCAAATTAAAGGGTTAAGGTGTAGATTTGTCAATCAACTATTACCCGAGGAGCATCTGGCAAAAAAAAAAAATTGAGGGGACCAAAATTACCAATCAACAATTAAAAAATGAAAAAACACACAATTTGGTGCAGATTCGCCAACGAACTATTACTCTGTCACTGTATTGGTGTCTCCGTCTTCCATTGACTGTCACAGTGTCGGCAACGTCGGCGTCTCCAAAGCTTCCATTGTTGCTGGGTGTTCTACTCATCCTCTTGAACTCATCCAACAGTCCACAACTTTTGACCGGCACGCGCTTTGCACCCTGGTTTCATCCCTCCGATGCCACAAGCAACACCCGTGTTGCCACAACGCCTGCTCCCATGGGTCCCCAATCTCTGTTGGTGTTTGTCCAATCCAACAAGAAGGCTTAACCACTCTTTTCTCCAGTGTCTCCGCCACCGTCCTACGCCAGTACCTCATATTTTAACTTAATTGTGATAGATGTTTTTTTAATAGTTATTTGTGTTTTTTTTCACTTTTTAATTGTTGATTGGTAATTTTGGTCCCCCCAATTTTTTTGTGTCAGACGCTCCTCGGGTATAGTTGGTTGGCAAATCTGCACCTTAACCCTAAATTAAAGAACTAAGTAAAGGTTAATATCTGTGGAATCCCAAAAAATTATTAACAAGAGTTAATAACCCACTTTAACTAGCCAATGATGATTGACACAGTTAGCTAAGACGTCAACAGGGAGGAGGTTCAATATCTGCGGGTTGATGTGAGAGGGCTTTGTTGGTGGGCGATCTGTAAGTACCTCGGTAAGCGCTTTTTGAGTCTGGAGGCATGCCCTGGTCCCAGTGGGGTACTGGTGCCTACCCCCACCTAAACTTTTTTTTTTTACCAAAAAAAAAACCCCACTTTAACCATTCATCAGCCCCTTTTTTCCTCATAATGTCGGTGATTTCTAGATTGTTTAGATGGAGAGGATTAACGAGAGAAAGAAAGAAAAGGGGAAGAAGGAGAAGTGATTCAAGTCAAAATTTCTCTTTGAGATCAACCTTCTCACACCAAACTCTCTCCATTAAAGTTGTTCTCCACTACATGAGCTTCAATTCTATGGTTTTAGATTTTCAAGAAGTTGAGTTTGTAAGTTGTAAATATGGAGGAAAAAGTGGAGAAAATAAGAATACTTTACCACATGGAGATAAGGTCTGAGAAAGCTTCCTTTTTTAGGATGATGATTTTCCATTGATATTTCCCTCCTTTTCATGAGGTTGTCCTGTTTTAAAAAGGGACTAAATAGAATTGTTTTAATGGTATTTGAGTTTGTTTAGGACCTTAGAAGCTTGGTTATTGTTGTTATTGAAAGGCTTGGTTATCAAGTGCTTTTGTAATTTTTGGAAGCCATTTTTCTAAGGGGCTATCCAGCCCAAATTTTTAAGGATTAGTGTTTGGCTAGAAAAGGAATTAGCAAGGAAAACGTGGCTTTGAATAATCTGTTGGAAATTATGCCCTAGAGGCAAGTCATTGTACTTTAGACGTTTATGTTATTTAAAGTATTATCCTTTCGTTATCATTTCATTTGCATGTTTATAGTGATAACTGATCTTTAGATATATCTTAAAGACTATCCTAAATGTCCCTGGTTGGTCATCTCCGCGGGAGTGAAGATGAAATAAGATCAATATGACTTTGATGAGTATGGAGATACGAGTCAAAGTCATAGGCACTTGTAAGAGTACAAGGTGCTGGACCGACCCACTATGAGAAAGCTTCATGGAATAAGTCATAAGTTTTTCTCATGTATAACCGTGTCACAACGCCTGTTGACCTAAGAACATCATGGATTCCTACATGATGAGTCGCTGATCTTTGACCTAGTCAAAAGTCACCTTTGACCGGGTAATGAAAAAGGCTATGATCAGGATCAGTGGTTTTCATGCAGAGGAATGTAAATGGTCAAGATGGAATTTGTCCCTCACATTTGTAGAGAGATAATACTGGGCCCCTCGATGAGTGAGCCTAAGAAATGTATGGTCATACTAGGATGGAAAGAAGTTTCCATTTCAATTAGACTACTCAAGAATCGAGAAAGTAATGGTCAAGAACAAGAAGTTGACATTCTCCATGCCTCATCCTTGACCAAATTATCGCGTGACAAAAGGGATGTGATATGGTTGTACGATAGGTTGTGTCGTATCATCGATCCCCATATGAATTGGGTAGTCGCAATGTCTTGCTAGAGGCCACTTGCGACTTGTGGGCTGGTACAGTATTAGCCCGCTGCCAATCTAATGTGGGCCTGCAAGGTCGCACACAAGAATAGCCCAACACGAGCAAAAATGTCCAGATTCTTTGAATCTTATATATGACTATGATTTAATGAATATTGCATTTAATCTAGGATGGATATATATATATATATATATATATATATATATATATATATATATATATATATATATATATATAAAATTAAATTCCAAATTAATATAATAATATTATTTAATAAAGATTATAATATTATTATATATAATATTTGTTTGTATTTAATTTATTTGATCAATTAAATATCTAAAACAAATAGAGATATTGTATCTCAGATTTAAATTTGAGTAAATACCCTTTTGGGTCCCTGGAAAAACACGCTCTACCCATTTTGGTCCCTGAGTAAAAAAAAGTCATTTTCGGTCCTTTTTAGGGACTAAAAAGGATTTTTCGTGAATTTGTGAGGGATTAAAATGCCCACAAAAAATGACTAAAAGGACTAAAAGGGGCCTTTTTTTTACTGTTTAAGGACTAAAAATGACATTTTTTTTACTCAGGGACCAAAATGGGTAGCGCGTGTTATTTCAGTGACCAAAAACGATATTTACTCTTTAAATTTCGAATAAAGATATCATATATTTTATTTAATTTAAATTGAGATATAGTATCTCAAATTTAATTAAATAGATAGATATCATTTCTCGGATTTAATTTATAGAGATAGATTAAATCAGAAGGCTTTTAATTTGGATTAAATAAATATATTAGATTCGATCTATCAGATAGATTTAATTAATATATTTTATAATCCAGATTCAAAATTAATGAGGTTTAATTTTGAATATAATACGCCTACTAGGTTTAAAAAAACCTATGGGACTTTTGTCAAGCGTATGAGAAAAGCCGCGATAAACCCTAGATAGAATAGAGAGACGCGAGAATATTGAAGGCACTAGCACGCTGCCCTCTGTGTTCGAGGATATTCGTGTGGATACCGGTAGAGGAAGGCGATTCAAAGAGTCGACTTCTGCTGATCAAGAAGGTAGCCCACCAGTCCAAATAGTTCGGTATAGGTACGATTCGGAAACCCTAAACCTTGATTTAAACGCCGTTGATGGATCCTCGGATGGGATTCGTAAGTTTTATAATTCCGTTGCGTGTACGGATTTCAACATAATCAAGCTTTGAGCTATGGAAAAAAATATACTAGAAAACTATGCCAAAGCCAAAGTACCAATGCTAGAACATAAAGGGGTATGTCTAGGCCAACCGAATTTCGTGTGGAATCCTTGAGAATTTGATAAATCTGGATGAAAAATGGACTCCTCGTGAAATTTGAGTGAGAAATAGCCAAGAGAATAATTTTTGAAGCCAAGAATAAGAAAGTGAAAGTTTAAGCTATAAAGAAGAGCAAGTTTGAAAGTTAGGAGTTGTAACATGTTCAATGGCTCTAATAAATAAAATAAATTATGTATGTTGTGTCCATAAGGCCATTGGATGTTATGGAGGTGGAATTGGAAGCTTGGGAAATTGAACTCCAAGTATGGAAAGAGAGGAAAACAAAGAAAGCAAGAGAAGTTAAATTCTAAAGGTAGCAAACTTTACCTTACTCTTGTATGCTTGGTTGTTGCTTGCATGAATTGATATGTTTGTACACTTATTTGATCATGTGAAATCATGCATTTTTACATGTGATTATTTTTGAAACATGTCATAGGCCTATGTGATTACAAGTAATGCATGATATATAGTTTTAAACATGTCATTATATTATGAGGTTATTGATTAAGTTGAGATAAAGCTCAAAGAAACTGAGATGAAAGAGATATGGATCTCAAAAGTTGACACTCAATGTTCTCATGATGTTCTAATGATGTATCAGATCAGTTGTCATTCGTTAGATCACAACTTTCAAAATACAATGATTTTAGGACTGAAACTTGTTTCAAAAGAAACTAGACTCAATAATAATTTCATCAACATCAAGATCACGGTCAATGAAGAATAACAAGAAGAGATATGAATTTTGGAAGTTCACAGTTGTATAAAGACATGACTCCAGACCAGCTGTTATGAATGTAATTGAAACGTTCGAAATACAATGAATATAAAGCTGATTCTTTTTGTATTGAAAAGAACTTTTTAAGATCATCTGGAGATAGGTCATTTACCAAATTTGGAGTTATATACGAAATATTATGCTCACTGGAAGTTGACTTCTGTGCCGAACTATCTATGTTTTGAAAGTCATTCATTAATATTATGAAGTTGTACAAGATCACACCAGTGATTCAACGTCACTCGCAAGGATTTTGCAAGTGACTAGCAAAGGTTCTGAGAGTTGGAAGCTGATCACTCGAGTATGGTTTTGCCACTTGAGTTATCCAGTGTCACTCCCAAGACTTTGCGAGTGATTTGCATAGATTTTGAAAGTTGGAAGTAGGTCACTTGAGTGATTTAGCGTCACTCATATTACGAGTGACGTGCAAAGTGATCTAAGAGTTGGAGCAGATCACTCGAGTGATATGCTCAAGATCACTCGAGTGCATTAGTGATCACTTGAGTGATGGTGTTAACCTGAGAAGTTTCAGTGAGTCACTCACAAAGGAACCAAGAATGATATGATCTTAAGAAGAAGATCATTCGAGTGATTCGAGATCACTTACAAATGCGTGCAAGTGATCCATAAAATTACTCGAGTCACGTTGAAATATTTTCAAACAACAGAAGATCGCTCGAGTTATATTTCATGCACTCGAGTTAATACTTCAAATCAATAATGAATCGTCCCAAAAATTGCTTCAGTAAGCATCATTTAAAATCGCTGGAATTTTTAGAAGCAGTATAGATTTACCTTGTGAGATAGGGTGGGTGGCCTAGATCAACCTATACAAAGGTAAATACTATCACTATTGATTTGTCTTACTGAACCAATTTTAGGGACAATTCATTTCTCGTTTTCCATTTCATTTGCTTAGATCATAAGTACATGTTTCCTCTGGGTTTTGTGACAGACCTTTCAGTCCCTTTGACCATTTCGGCTTCACAATTGCTACGTTTTGTTAACTTTCGTGGCAATGAAACTTGTTGCATATGAAACGAAATTCAAAATGTGTTTCGTAGAAGCTGAGATAAAGCTAAAATAGACTGAGATGAAAGAGATATGGATCTCAAAATTTGACAATGTTCTTATGAATCAATCGGTCTAATATGTAAATTTTAGAAATTTGGAAATAAAATTTTAGAAACAAAATTCATAAACAACTTGAATTGTACAAATAATGCTCATATAACACGAGAAAATGAAGATCATCAACGAATAGGAAATAATGGTAGTGTAATAGATCAAGACATAAAAAGATTGAAACTTTTTCATTAATAATCTTTGCCTAAAAGCAATAGTATACGCATGAAATCAAAATTATATCAAAATATTATATATGGTGATGATTAGCAAAATATTATATATGGTGATGATTGGCCACAAAATCAAAATTACATATCAAAATATGTATACAATAGGGGGTTCTTGAAACCTAGGCCTTCAAATGATCATCATTATTCTAGGAAAAAATCGCCCCTAATACAAACGGTCAACATTGTCCTTCAACTCCACTGCCAACTCCCCTAGTCGTTTGTAGAAGCGATCTTACTTCACTATGACCTCCAAAATAGTGACTTAGAGGCAAAAGATAGCTTCAACGATTCCCTCTAAGGTCAGAGGTAAAGGGGGTTGTGAAGAGGAACTACCGGTGGCTATCATTGAAAGAGGAGAAAGGGAACGCTGCCTCTTTGTTCTTGCCATTGAAAGTGTTGTTGCTCAAAGAAGAAAGAGAACTAGAAAATGACTTTGGAATTTGAACTTCATAATTACAGGCGCCTTGATATTTATAATCAAGACTAATGGCTGGAAACTTCAAATGATACTGACGAGACATGATTATCTGCGTTGGAACTTGAAACATTATGTATTTAGATCGGTCGTATTTGAAAACATGGTCAAAATAATAATTATGATACCGGATATACATCTTATTCGGTCTAACTAAAAGGTGAACGTTAGAAGATTATATGACATTTAGACTGGATAAGAGTTAAACAACAGTCAGATTAACATATTTAGAGCATTTGCCACAACAACTGATTTAAACATAATCAAATTATATATTTAAAAATATCCTAGATAATATAATTAACTAGTATTAAACAAACAAACGTGCACGTGTGTGTGTGTTCACACACCCACCCACGAGGGTACGTGCACACCCCACAAAATCGACTTATCAAAGCCAGAGACAAAACACACAGAGACACACCACAAAATCAACTTATCAAGCTAGAGACAAAAAAAAAAAAAAAAAAAAACAGAATAAAGATACAAAAGACATTCAAGATCAAGATAAAAAAGAAAAAAAAAATCATTATTATTATAATTTTTTTGCTAACCGAAGACGGCAGTACACTGATTCAAAAAAACATTTTACAAAAATAAAAATCCCTTAGTCTTCATTCTTATCGTTAGAGGCAGAGGAGAAAGAAGAGGAAGGGGAAGAGCAGTCATGATAGGATTAGAAGAATTTAGGGATTAGGAAGGGAAATACAGGACAAATCTAGAGTCAGAATCTAACTCCAGCCAACACAATACTTCTTTGAAAATATATCTTCATTCATAACTTCATCAAACACAATACAAGTATATATAAAAGGAGTAGCCTACATAACTACCTTATCCATATATAACTGCCTATATAACTATCATTAAACATAACCTACACTAACTCCTCCTAACTGATAGTAATCATCCTATCCGATCCTATTTCTTTAACTTCTGCGTCTGAACTAAACTAACAGGGGCAGTTATCAGTTATTATCCTTATTATTCCTATCAAGTCATCCGAAAGATTGTACTCAACATCATTAGCGTCAAGTACAAGGTTCAATTTATTGTTGACAATGTGCAACAAAGTAAAGAATCTTCTAAGGCGTCTCTCCGTGCAAGCAACCCACACATTAAGGTGGTCAAGAACCAGCATCATTGACGATTGTGGAGGAGGCAGTGGAGGTTGTAGAGGCGAAGGAGGGAAAGGAGGATAAACTAGAGGACTCCTAATGCATCTCACCATATTGATATTTGAGAGAGGAGAAAAGAGGGAGTTGGATCTCAAGAAACGAAAGGAATAAAGAATTTAAATAGATAAGATGGATTAATACAACTTTTATTGAAATGGCTTCAGATTTTGAAGAGACCCATAGTTGAGAAATTTACCTTGGAAGTTGAAGAAACTTTGAAGCATTTAAGACCAAGTATAAAAAGACGATGGTATCTAAAAGGATATTTAAACAGGATATATAAGCTCCGATCTAACAGTCATGCAGCTTAATGTCATGGCCTATTCAAACATACATGCATAAACCGAAACCCTAGACGGACTAATTAAACAGCTCCTTTGAGGCAAGGACACCTCCTGTAGAAGTACTGAATATACAACGTATAAGGAATAAACATGTTTATGCAGCTTCCCAGGAAGAAAGAGGAGGAGTATCACCCTCCTTATTATATGTAGCTATTCCAGGACCAGATCTTTCACCCTTGATCGCGTCAGCAGAAACGTAAGACTCTAGTTCTGCCATTTCTTCTGGAGTGAGCTTAAGTGATAAAGCCCCAATGTTTTGGTTCAGGTTCTCAATTTTGGTGGTTCCAGGGATAGGGCACACATCATTCCCCTGATGATGAACCCAAGCCAATGCTAGCTGGGAAGGAGTGCATTCCTTCCTTTTAGCCATTTCATTAACCCTCTCAAATATAGTCTTATTGTGCTCCATGTTTTCGGGATAGAATCTAGGCAATCGCTGAAATGGGGTACAAAAGAAACACGTATAAGATTATATCTCGAAGTCAATCTATCAACAATGGACATTTCAAGCATAAATATAGAATTGTGTCCCTCATTTACATTGAAACAAAGTGTCAGAAAGAGGAGCAATGATGGTATAGAAGAAAGGTGCTAGCTTCTAATCTCCCCTAAGGTTATATGTCAAGACAACATTCTATTTCCCGTTGAACGAAATTTTAATATATCTACAAGCCTCGTTGGCATAAACAGGATGGATGGAGACAAGTTTTTGTTTTAATGATCAACCAATGTAAGTAAAACTCCGTATAAAGATGCATCATGATAACCTTATCAAGCCATGTGGTATTTCCAGTCAATTTCTCTCATGTCAGGGTTCAGTCATGCAATCTCTCCTCAGCATTCAGCTCTCAATTTTCAATGCATAAGCTAATTAAGAGGGAAAAATAGGACAAAGACCAGAAGTGCAGGAGGAAAAATCAGGCTTGAAATTAACAAGAGTAAGTAGTTTAACAATGCTTTTCTTTTCCAGAAAACATGACATACTTGAGATTTGTCAAGAATGATAATCACTTGTATTACTCAAGATTGTGTTATTACCTTAATAATTTATCCAGTTTATTCATGTTTATAAACAAACTGATGCTAGTGAATGCAGTTGTTTATTATGCAAATACAAATATAAAATCTACAAGAAAGATAATCAACTAATTTAACAATGACATTTTACTGCTACTTAATCTTGAATGGTAAAAGTATGGTTGAAAGTTTGAAGAACATATAAGGTTAGAAGAATCTGAAAATTGTTGACTTCTAAACTAGAAGCTAAGCTAGTTTGTTATCATAAATGGAACCACAGTGTAATAATGCATATAAGAAAAAAAAAACACAAACCTTCCGAAAGTCATGCTCTGAAAAGCTCTCAACCACCTTTGCTCCTGATGAAAAGAATCCTCGTCCAAGAGGACTATATGCTACAATTCCAATGCCAAGTTCTCTGACAATTTTACAAATGCAAAATAAGATGTAGCAAAGCTCAACCCTAAGCTTTTTTTTAAAAGCCCCAGTAGAGAGAAAATATAGATATTATAATTAGCAACTTTAGTACTTCAAACCTCACCTGCAAGTTGGAATTATTTCTTCCTCAACATCTCTTGCCCATAAGGACCACTCCAACTGCACAGCGGTTATAGGATGAACAGCATGTGCTCTTCTGATTGTTGAAGCTGAGGCCTCAGACAAGCCAATGTATTTCACTTTCCCCTCCTCAACAAGCTTTTTGAGTTCACCAATCTTAAAAAACATGAAAATGAGCTTACAATTCAATATTAAATCAAAATATTATAGAACATCTTCATTCTCTATCAGCTATACCATGCACACTTTAAAATGGATGCATGTCAATGATGGACCAATCATCAGTTCAATGTAACAAAGTTGCATCTCCTAGAAAACTTCTGGAGGATAAATTGCAAAATTCACAAAAGTACTCTTAGTTGCATGTCGTAGGACTAAAATAACACTCCATAGCTTTTCAATTCAAGAGGGTGGTAATTTCATAAGAAAACATATCAGAATCACCAGGCTCAAGCATTTTATATGATTTCGTGTATACAATAAAAAAGGTGGAGCCACCAAGAATGATAGTTCTCAATCTTCCACAATCTCACACAGTGATAACTATATCAACGATTTAGGTTTTTTCTGGATATTATATAGTACAAAATCATATGTGTCATATTACAAATTAACCCAAGCGTTTTAGTCAAATCAGGATGCCTCCCCTGGTTTAAGACATCTCATTTCAACAATCTTGGTTTATTCTTTTAACCTAGCCCAATATAAATATGTGAAAGTTACAATGATAATTTATTGTCAGGGTGAGTAAAAACATTTTCACGGTCTTTTATGACTATTATCAGGATTAAGTTCTCATTAATGTCTACTTCAATCAGAGTAACTCCATTGGAACAGGATAATGTACAAATTAAAAGTGAAACAAACATATACCAATGAATTGCATGATTATTTTCATTAAAATTTGGATACAGGATGCATGAAAGGTGTATTATTCAACAGCCTATATACCTTTTATCCAAATCTTAACGAAAACACAAAGTGAAATTGATTTTGTATCAATCACAGACCACATAGGTAAACTGCAATTCACCCAGAAAAAGAGAATATCCAAAGCAGATTAAAAGACGGACCGTGACTTCAATAGGCACGCGAGTATCAACACGATGCTGGTAATAGAGATCGATGCAATCGACCTCCAGTCTCTTCAAGCTCGCCTCACATGCCGCTCTCACATACGCAGGATCGCCACGTATATCAACCTTGCCGTCGCCAAAGCTGATTCCGAATTTGGATGCCAATTCAACCTTATCCCTCACCCCTCCCTTCAAAGCCTGGCCAAAGAAATTCACCCCCAATTCGTCAAAAACCCACACAGAGAGTGAATAAACGAGAAAAAATAAACAAAATCAAACGGACTTGGAAATCGGAATCGAGTTTACCTTTCCAAGAAGAATTTCATTAGTGTGGGGACCGTAGATGTCGGAGGTGTCGAGAAATGAGACGCCGTTCTGGATGGCGTGGTGGATGAGAGCGATCATGTCGGGTTCGGGTTTAGGAGTGCCATAACCTGAAGACATGCTCATGCAACCAAGTCCCTGGGCCGATACCTCCAAGCCTTCTGAACCCAGCTTGATCCTACACACTTTCGCCATTTCTGAAAACTGAGATGAGATGAGCTTCCACTCTCTGAGTGTGATAAGGGAGCATCACAATAGAGTGTGGGGCGAGAGTGCTCGATTTTGTTGCGCCTCTTACGTGTCCTTCTACGATACTGATAGGGAGCTAACGGACAACGGACGGTTTTATGCACTTTGGTGTCAGTTCTCTTTTCATCATTTTTTTTAGGGAAAATCCATATATGGGCCCTTTTTGGCACAAAAAACCTAAAAAAGGCTCCAACACTCTGCTAATCCCAGAAGAGGCCTTAGGGCCTTTTCTGACATTCAATTGTTGTGTAAAATGACGAAAAACCCTACATTGAATCTGAAAAAAAAATCTGAAAAAGGAAAAAATCATTAATTTCATCTCTCTCTCTCTCTCCCACTCGACTCTTGTCTCTTTGCTCTCTTCTCTGTGCTCAACCGGCCGACGCTCACTCTCGACTCCGATGTCATTTGCGCTCGTGTGGGAAAGGTGAAATCATCAGCCACCGTCAAACCTCTGAAGCTGGTGTGTGTTGACGTCGCCGATTCGCCTGTGTCAGTCGTTCGTAAAAAGAGAGGTAGGAAACAATTTGGGGATTAGGTTTTTTCTGTCCCTATCTTCTTCTTTTTTGCTTAATGATTGATGGTTTCTATTCTTCCTTTGATTTGATTTTCTGGTATGTCCTCTTTTCCCTGCAATTATTGACTCTGGATGTGTTCTTAGATCTGATAGCAATGATGAATGTGGAGTTAAAAGTGATATGCTGATGGAATTTTTGAAGGATTTCAAGGGAGCAGCACAGATATTAGAGAAAGGTGGTTACACACAGTTTACACCCCATTACATAACTTGGTATTGTCCACAGGCATTCACATTAAGCAAACAGTGCAAATCCCAGTGCATAAATCATGGAAGATAATATTGCGCTCCTGATCCTGAGCAAGACTACAGCTCAGGTTATGATGGGAAAGATGTGGTTGTTGAAAATTTAAGGCAGCTATGTGTTTTCAAAGTGGCAAAGGAAGCCAAAAAGCCTTGGGTGTGGTGGGACTATGTGACTGATTTTCAAATTAGATGCCCCATGAAGGAGAAAAAATACAATAAGGAATGTGCTGAAGCTGTCATTAGATCGCATGGTATGTGGATCATCATTGATTACAATTTTTCTCTGGGATTCTATTATTGATAATGACTTGTTAAATGTTTTTAATTAATTTATGCAGGTCTTGACATTAAAAAAATTGAAAATTGCATGGGGAATCCAGATGCTGATACTGACAAGATTGTCAGTATTGCTCCTTATATTGTTGTTTCATGTAATTACATGTATCAGCTCAGTAATTCTTAGTTGCTTAATGAGATTTTGTAGATTGGAAAGGGATCACGCGGTGATGTGACAATATTGCCCACTCTTGTGATTAATAACCGACAGTATCGAGGTATGTCCTGTATGCTGTGTGATGGGTGAATGTCTAGTTTATCAATTCTAAACTTTTTTTCCTCCCAGGAAAATTGGAGAAAGTAGCAGTTCTAAAGGCTATTTGTTCTAGTTTTGAGGAAACTATGGAACCAGCTATTTGTTTGAGCAATGGTAAATGTTTACTTTCTTTTCATACTGAGAAATTTGGGTATATTTTTGTCCCTTGTTAGTTCTGAATCTATTTCACTTTATTTAACATTCTCTTTAATTTTTTTTTGGAGGTATTGATGAAACTAATATTACAACTCAAGGTTGATACAAATGGATGTGGTTTAAGATAAGCATATCAAACCAATCATTGCTTACTGCATTGATGTGAAACCTCTTGTTTTGCAAATCTTTTTTTGGACAATTGATGAAGTAGAGTGGTCCACGATGTGTATGTACTTTATATCTTCCTTTGCTATCAATTATGTGGGTAAGGGGGCCTGATGATCCTGAAATTGTAGCATGTCTGTCATTCTTTTTATTTATGAATCAAGAAAACCCAGATTGGAATTTTTCTCATTTTAGTAGAACAGCCATACTCAAAGAATGAAATATGAGGGATGGGGCAGCCATACTCCTGTGATTATATATGCAATATTATGGTTGGATTATGGTATTATTGTAGCTTTCTGAATCTATATTTTTAAGTCCTAGCTTGATATTTAGTTTCATGTCTGACCCTATCAGATTGCCTCTAAAAATTTATCTATTTAAGATTCCATGGCTTCCTAATTTAATGTGGAAGGCCCTTTTACATCTCTGTAATGTATTTGGACTATACTTTGGTTTTGATCCTATGTACGTAACTTTATTATAATGTTGCGGATACTAAATTAGCTCAATAATCGTAACATTTTTATATTTGATGTATTAGTGCCATCATCCTGTGGTCAATTGCTCTACATCCCTGACAAGAAAGTTGGAATTGGTGGCATTCTACTTATCTTTCCAGCAATAATGAATTGTAGTTTCCCCTATGCTCAGTTTAAACTGTCTCTGGTCGTGTGGAAAAGAGAATTAGTAAATATAGTGTTTCCCAAGGAAATCATTTTGTTTTGAAGGCCATTGATCTGATTAATTTCCCAATTTCAACACAACTTCATTATAACTTCTGAAAGAGTTATTTATTTATCTATATATTTTCGTCTGTCATGACTGAATCAATTGAGTGTCTTTTACTATGTTTTAACATGCTAGTATGTTACAGGTTGCATCATTAGCTTTTGTTGGTTGGTTGTCTATTTTCTTGTTTGTTTTATCAGTACTGCTCATTAGTATTCTTGCTTGTTCTCGTGTGTTGCACTTTGTGTTCAGCTGCACTTTTATGTGTCTTAATGAAAATTTTCTTTTAATATCATTCTCAACCTTTGTCTTGTTTTCTTTATTTTACCTTGTCCTCTATAGTTACCTCATTCAAATCTTGGGTTCAACAACTCTCATGGCAAATTTACAAAGATCTCAAATGCTTACATGCTTGTTTATATACGTGAAAGTGACAAGGAAAATATTATTTGTATTGTGGATGAGGAGGACATTGCTGAACACATTAGAGTAAGATATTTGATATGATGATTATGATATAATTCTTATATGATATTTTCATGCAAACATGGTTAACTTTAGAATCACTATGCAGATAAGGTTACATAAATAACAAGAAGAGAAAGAGCAGAAGATAAAGGAAAAGGAAGAGGTAGAGGCTCATTTGTACACTATCACAAAGTGTTGTCTTTGATTGAGTCAAGAAGAAGGTACGGTTGAAAATCCACTTAATACAAACGATTCTGCGCATGAAGGAGACGCTGTGAGAGATGTGAAGATCTATGTTCTTGAATCTATTTTGATCTCTATTGTATTTAAATTCGAGGAAGTTGACTGATGATGCACACTTGAATATGTATTTATGACAAAGTTGTGTAGAATGTGCTTTTGTGGGAATGTTCATTTGTACATTTTAATATCAATGAGAAGAATAATTTTTTCCTACATTTATGTTTTGTAAATTTTCTAATGTAGGTGACATGACATTTTAATATGAATGAGAACGACAATTGTTTCCTACGTCTCTAGTCATTAACAACTACATCAGCCTCCATTAATAACCATATCAGTCCCCATTAACAATCATATCAGCCCCATTAACAACTACATCAGCCCTCATTAACAACCATATCAGCCCCATTAACAACTACATCAGCCCCCATTAACAACCAGATCAGCCCCTTTAACAACTACATCAGCCCCTATTAATAACTATATCAGCCCCATTAACAACTACATTAGCCCCCATTAACAACCAGATCAGCCCCTTTAACAACTACATCAGCCCCCATTAATAACCATATTAGCCCCATTAACAACCAGATCAGCCCCTTTAACAACTACATCAGCCCCCATTAATAACCATATCAGTCCTCATTAACAACCATATCAGCCCCATTAGTAACTACATCAGCCCCCATTAACAACCATATCAGCCCCATTAACAACTACATCAGCCCCCATTAACAACCAGATCAGCCCCATTAACAACTACATCAGCCCCATTGACAACTACATCAGCCCCATTAACAACTACATCAGCCCCCATTAACAACCACATCAGCCCCCCATTAACAACCACATCAGCCCCTTTAACAACTACATCAGCCTCCAACAACGACAACAACCCCCATTAACAAAAATATCAACCCCTTTTAACAACAATATCATCAAAAAATAACAGCCCCTTTTAACAACAATATCAGCAAAAAATAACAACTAAATCAGACCCCTTTAACATCAATATCAGCAAAAAATAACAACTATATCAACAACAAAAATAACAACTACATCAGACCCCACTAACAACCACATCAGCCCCCTCTAACAACCACATCAGCCCCTTTAACAATTACATCAGCCCCCATTAACAACTACATCAGACCCCATTAACAACTGCAACAGCCCCCTCTAACAACTAAAACAACCCCCTTTAACAACTACATCTGCCCCCATAAACAGCAATATCAGTAACCAATAACAACTACTTCAGCCCCCACTAACAACTACATCAGCCCCCTCTAACAACTAAAACAGCCCCCTTTAACAACTACATCAGCCCCCCATTAACAACAATATCAGTAACCACTAACAACTATATCAGCCCCCATTAACAACTATATCAACCCCCTTTAACAACTATCTCATATCAGCGTTTCACATTCAATCATTCTCACTAACAAACAAACCTCCCTTTGTTTCCATGCCCAAAAAACAGAGCAACTTACTGTACAGCGTTTTCACTTTCACCTCGTATTAACAAGTTAAACAGCCATATTAACAACTAAAACTAAAGGTATTAACAACTAAAACTGTAGGTATTAACAACTATCAAAAGGGGTTGATGTATTGTTAGTGGGGGCTGATGTAGTTGTTAATGGGAGCTGATGTAGTTGTTAGTGGTTACTGATATTGTTGTTAATAGGGGCTGAATATGTTGATAAATAAGTACCTTATTATATCTCATTTTCCTGCTTCTGCACACAACTAACAATGATCTGAGATTTATGCAGGAAACAATTGTCGTTCTCATTCATATTAAAATGTCATGTCACCTACATCATAAAATTTACAAAACTGTCCTACATATGAACTCAAGTGTTCTGCACAATGGTTGTAATAAAATCTGTCATACAACCACTGAAATTTAGGTACACTTAAAAACAAGTCAGCCTATGTACGTAAATACATATTTGTGGTCAATTACAATGTGTCCTAACAATATGCCCCCTAATGTCTCCTCTTCTACTTGTGGTAGTTCTCAATCAAAGACAACACTTTTTGGCGATGGTTGTTGTGAGGATGGGTGACCAGCCACCACAAGAAGCCCATCTTCAAATCACAAATTTCATCCATAGAGTAGCTTTCGGCATGTTCTTGCTTCTTCTTATACTAAAGCCTTCTTGCTCGTGTACCTACAACAATTGTAAATGAAGTTCATTTAAAATTACCCTTGATCATAATTAACAAAAATCATGAACCTGATAAAGAGAACAACAACAAGAAGAAACAAATAATAAAACATTGATTTCTGGCCACTATCTGTTAATGAAGCTAAATTCAGATTAGAAAATTATAAGAAAAAAAGTTTGAAGGAGTAAATAAAGGCTAGAGAGTGACAGTGTAATGACAAACAGATGTATTTTGCATTAGAAACATAATGTGTAAATGTAAACAGTATAACCGCTGAAAATGTTACTGCAAAAAGTTTTGAACATAAATAAATTCAGAACTTTAGCCATTCTCATGAACTGAAGCAATTAATTCTCACAATGCACGGCTTAGCAAAGCAAAACAACTCTATTTTACCAAACAATAATCCATGTGCACATTTTATGGTCATATAATATAATCCATGTGTATTTCTTCCCAAGAAAGAAAATTCCTTAAATATGCTCCCGATTGATAGGCAATGTGCACATTTTTACTTCAAATTATATTGATCTCAACAGTGGGCTAAGATTAGATCAATGGATCACACCTTGGGGAAAAACTACCGCTGAAATTTGAGTTGGTGGAAGTAAATCAAAGATGGGCAATATTGAAAATCAACTATCAACCAACACCAAATAAGAGGATCTTGAAAACTAAGAAGCTTAGAAATCGAAAATCAGAAACAATCCACATATATTAGGAGTAAGTATAGAGCAATTTAAGATTTTTATTGGCTTAACAAGTATCAGGAGGATATTATCATCCATCAACAAAAATAGAAGCATAAGCTAAAATAGAGCACCATTTCGTAACCTACTAAACTTGGTAAATTGCCATCAAATTTCCCCTTTTTTATGCCGTCAAACTACATGACCCAGAATTCAAATTTCTTGCTTTCTTCCGACATCACGAAGGCAGTAAACTCAAGTCCAGAGTGACACAGAAAGAAAGAAAGAATCGGTAAAAACAAAATGGATGATCTGAAAGAAGAACTCAGACCTGCTGTTGGAACTACGGGAAGACATGACGATGGAGGGGTCTGATCATTAGGTCGAGGAAATGCCGTCATATCTGAGAATTTCATTGAGAGGAATTTAAATTAAACAGCAAGGATCAAATCAGAGAGAGTCACCAGAAAGGGAGAAATCTTAATTAGTTCTCAACACCTGAAAGCGAAATTCATAAAGGAAAGAGGAAAGAGGAGAAGGAAAGAGGAAAGTGACAATAAAACTGAGGGCGTTTTTGTCATTTTACTTAATATTCAGATGTCAAAAAGGGCCCTGGGGCCTCTTCTGGGTTTGGCAGAGTCTTGGGGCCTTTTTTGGGCTAAAAGGGCCCATATATGGATTTTCCCTTTTTTTTATTATATCTGATGGGAAAAGCACCAAAGTAGTACTCCCTCCAGTCCTAATTATAGGATATATTTAATCGATTTTGGGGAGATTAAAGAAAGAAATTAAATTAGTTAATTTTACTCATTTTCCTAAAATGTCCTTATATAAATTTAAAATGATCTAAGTGAAAGTAAATCAATAGCTCCTACCACATGCATCTCCAACCAAACTTTTTTTCCACATGCTATCTAATTGAAATAATGGTCTTATTATATATACATATATATGTGTATACATATAGATACACACACACATAATGTGTGTGTGTGTGTGTGTGTGTGTGTGTATATTTGTGTGCACACACCACACATAAAATATATATGTGTAGACACACACACACACACACACACATATATATACATATTTGTGTATTGACACACACACACAAAAAATGTGTGTAGACACACACATATATACATATATGTAGACACACACATATATGTGCACACACACAGACACAAAATATATGTGTGTAGACACACACATATAACATACATACATATATGTAGACACACATATATGTGTGTGTGTTTATAGTGTCTATAGATATTTGTGTGTAAACACACACATATATACATACATAGATACACCCACACACACATATATATCTAAAAGTTTCGTTGACTGGAATAGTATACGCGTCCACATATATATAGTCACAAAAAATCAAACACACTTGAAAGAATAAAATAGGGGTATTTTAGGAAAAAAATTGACAATTATTAGAATGTTGTCTTATAATTAGGACCAAAACCAACTTTCAAATGTTGTCTTATAATCAGGACTGGAGGGAGTAACTTTTAACAAAAATTCTACCTAATTGAAGCAGTTCGAAAAGTATTTTTCAGAGTAATGCAGTCAAAGGCGTCAGTCAACTGACGCCTGTAGTGGTGTCAGTCGACTGACACCTTTGAGTAGTGATTGACGCCAGTAGTGGCGTCCATTGACTGACGCCACTACAGGCGTTAGTTCACTGACGCCATTAAGGCGCCAGATCCTCGTGACCCCCCAGCCCCACCCACCCGTGACGCCCCCTATTTAGCTCCCTCCCTCTCTCACCATTCACTCACTCTCCCTCATTCACTCATTCTCTCATACCTAAAACTCCCTCCGTCCTCCATCTCCCTCATTCTGTTTCTTCATTTCTTTTTTTTTTTTTTTTGCAAAAAATGAATCAAATTCGTTCATTTGTATTTTTGTACAAGTCACAAAGGTTCATGAGAATCTTTTGGTGGTTGTGATGATCATATGTTTTTAAAAATATTCCTAAAAGCCGGTGTCGGTAGAACACCTCAAAGGCGAACGTGTAGTCCGCATTACATAAGATCATTTGAAGTATTCATTAAAAACGAACCAGTCACTATTAGATAGCCTTATCCCCGAACTTGATTAGACTTCCATAACGTTTCCATGTTTCTTCGTTATTACAATTCGACCGTGATCGTGTCATTGAGTAGGAGGTATCTTGTGTTGCCATGGTGTATGGGCGCCATAGTGACATGTACGATATTTTGTTTTGCCATGGTGTGTGGGCGCCATGGAAACATTTTGGTATCTGTGGTGTTGACCGCGGTGTATGGGCGCTTCGGGAGACACTATATATCAAAGTACGACATGAAAAGATCTTTGTGATCAAACCTGAGATAGAATAAAAATCCGAAGTAAATAGTCCGAAGCTTAGTTAGTACGGAGTTTAGATAGTAGAGTTTAAATTTCGAGGACGAAACTTTATTTAACGGGGGGAGAAATGTAATACCCGGATAAATAAAATGGCTATTTCTGATAAGTAAAATTGTGGTCTCAATTTCTATGTCATATTTATCGTACTTATGAAGGAAAAAGCTCTTGGAAATTAGGGAAAAATAATAAGGTGCCAAAATTACCAAAATGCCCTTATGGAGCATAAAATGGCATAAGAAAATTATGAAAAATCCTAGGAGGCAGTAAAATAATTATTAAAATTAAGAGAGTATATTGTATCTAATTTTGGTAATTTAATAAAATATAACCTTGGAAAAATAAAGGGGGAAAATCAAAAAGTATTATAATGACCAAAATGTCCCAGTAAATTTTAAGAAAATGCATGAGACATAAAAGACTAATGTCGGTGCAAAAGTTGTGAGATAATGAGTTATTCCAATTAAGAAAATTATCAATAATTAGTGGGTAATTAATTAAATAATTATTGGCTAATTATTAGAGCTGAAACAAAGGAAAATCCAAAGATAATTATGTAAAACCCTATAATTAGTGGTTTATGGCTAAAAATAACATAAAATATATTTGCTAATTAATTGGAAAATATGAAGAAAAATATATGAGGAAAAGTAATTTTAAGCCTAAAAACATGTATGGACCAATAGGAAAATTTTGTAAAAAAATTATATAAAAAAATTATTAAATAATTATTTTATATAATATTAATTAATTAAATAATTAATTAAAACGAAAATAAATAATAATAATAATAAAAAGGACCTAAAATCCTTAATGGATAAGGAGATAGGATTTTGTAGATTTTTGATTAAGACATGTGGTATTATAATAGTATTATAATTGTAAAAAGCAAATAGGATAAACGAGAACCGATAGAAATTAAATCCTATTTGGAAAACCATGAATCAAGTTTCTAAAACCAGAGTATATTAGAAACAAGTGAATTTTTATCTCGGAGTGGGCTGTCTCCGACGTTAATTCCGTAACCGAAAAAGGATAAACTAGACTGATTAAGGAGTTATCTGATGTTCAAAAAACAAATCAGATAAATGAAAATCTAGAAACGAAGCCATAATTCAATATCTGGGGATGAGTTGGTAATCAATTGGACAAATTATGAATCAGTGGATTTTTGTCCCGAAGTTGATGATTCCGGAAATGATTTTCGTAACCAAGTGCGTTTTTCGAGAATCTTCAGCGGAACCAATGAAACCCTGAATGGAATCAAAAATTTAGTTAACCCATACATTTCTAATGAGTAGGAAAATATCTTCAAAGTTGTGATTCCAGATTTTTGAGATTTTGCAAGATTAAGCGATTCGGACACCGATCGGGGAATTTTATCGGGCCGTAGGCAAAAAGCAAAAGCAACTTTTGGTGACTCATCTTTGGCTTGGGGGAGGGGTGGCCGGCCATGGTGTGTTGTGTGGCCAAAAATTCACCTTCTAGAAAGCCTAAATTTCCATGGTTAAGAATGAAGGGAAAATTACCAAGTTGGGCACAATCTTCTTCTATAAATAGGCGTCCTCCTCATTTGCATTCTTCACACCAAAATTCACAAGCCAAGTTTGAAATCTTGGAGCAGCAAGGAAGAGGAGGAGTCCGGGGAAATTTGCAGCGAAGCTCTGGGTAAGTTTTCCGGTCCTTAGTCTTTAGTTCGTTCGGTAGTTTTAGTAGAAATGTTAGTTAGATCTAGAAAGTAGGAGATGAAATTCCTATTGTTGTTTTTAGGCCTCATTGCATTGAAAGATGCCTGACGAGGTAAAAACATAGTAGGGATTGAGTCTCTGAAAGTTGGGAGTTAAAAATAGCGAAGCTCTGGCGAAATTCCGCCAATTAGTAAGGGTGGGGGAAAAATGGTAATTTGTACATAAAATGCCTGTTATGATATTTATCACTAATAAATGTGATATTATCCCTATAGGATATCCGTGAACAAGTACTACTGTTGTGCCGCCGACATTCCGCTGTCAACCCGTTGTTTCTGTCAAAAGTACAATTTTCCGTAAAACGTGTCGTTTTCCGCCAGCATTACCGACGTTCGTCAACGAAGGTACGGACGCGTACTGTAACACTAACTCTGTGCTGCTCATATACATATATGTGATAGATACATTCACGGATAGAGGCTCTGTTTAGGGTCACCGATTCGGATAGAGGCTCTGTTTAGGGTCACCGATTATACATACAGTTTCACACGGGTTATAGACATAGTAATACCGTTTGAGTTTTCCTAGCGCCGAGGACACGACCGTACATCGTGGCACTTGGTTTATGTGCGAGACACTTTATGGGACTTTACATATTGCTCTTTGCTTATGTACGTCATTATATTGATCATGCATACGCTTTATGCTTTTGTACCGATATCTTTGCCGGTATGTCATGAATATCTGTCATCTGTATACTGTTTTATTTGAGTATAAGGTTACCCGTTACCTGAGATCCAATGGGGTAAATTGGATCTCAGCTGTAGCTTCAGGGTCGGAAGGACCAAGGACTGGAGATAGGGGCAAGCTGCTCGAGTAGACTCTCGGACGGAGATTTCTCTTTATCGTTTTCCGTATTTACTTTCGAGAACAATAGGATGACTGTATCAATACTATGTTACACTATGGTTAATGTTTTGTTATAGATCAGTTACTCTTTCGCTCCAATGCTCTACTCTGATTGAAAAAAAAAAAATCCGCTTTAAAATTGGGATGTTACACAAAAATTACATCATCAAAAATGATGTCACATACTTGCTTTTTGATCTTGTACTGATAAAGTTCATTGTTCGGTGTTCTAATCGCGTAACCTTAGAAAATCTCACAAATTCATCGATGTCACCTTGAAGGTCTCTGTTTACTCTTGAGAAATACGTGATTTAATAAAATTTACGATTCCATTCAGGGTATTTCGAAGCCAGCTGAACATTTTCGGACAAATGCCGTCGGTTACGGAAATGACTTCCGGTAATACCAACTTCTGGATAAAAATTCATTGATTCATAATATGTCCAGTTGTTTTCTACTTAATCCAAGGATTTTGAGATAGGATTTAATTTCTATCGGTTCTCATTTATCCTATATACTTTTCAACAAAAATCTTCCTAATCCACTTGCACAATCCACTTGCACCTACATAAATTCAATCATTTTCTCTTTCTTCCCTCTTCACATTTTCGAACTCATGGCTAGCCTTTTGACAAAAGATGTTGCTTCCCACTAGCACCAATATCTCATGTACATGTGCTCTTATTGGTTGGTTAAACTTTTGACTTTTCAACTTTGCTTTATCCATTTATATCATATTAACTATTAACACATCTTTACTCCTTCTACAAGTTTGCAAAACCGTGTATACCCCCTTTTTACTCTTCAATTTAGCTTTTCAATTATCTTATATTATACTTTAATTATCTAATTATATGTAGCACAAATTCCCTCATTGGTCCTTAAGCATTAACATGGATTTAGGCATTTTAATTTGTTAGAAATTCTTGTAGCCCTTTGATCTTGCTTTATTATATTAGATTCCATCCATTGATTAATGTTTCAATTTGTCCAATTGATTAGTAAGCTTAATTAGTACCTTAATCACATGCTTAGTAATCTTTCAGATTTAGGGTTTTCATGTACTTAATCTCATACATTTTTCTTAACCTTTTCTAATTAATTAGCAAGTATACTTTATGCTAATCTAGGCCATAAACACTTAATTAAGGGATTTTACACAATTATCTTTGGATATTCCCTTGATTCATGCTTAAACAATTAGCCAATAATTATTTATTTAATCACTTACTAATTGTTGATAATTTTCTTAATTAGGATCAATCATTATCTCACAACTATTTTACTGACATTGGTAATTTATGCCTCATGCATTATATTAAAAATCATTGGGCAACTTATGCCCCCAAAATAATATTTAATTTTGCCTCATTATTTTCTAAGGAAAATAATCCCATAAATTATCTAAATTAGAGACAACATACTCTCTAATTTTTAATAATTATTTTATTGCCTATCAGGATTTATCATAGTATTTTACGACTCATACGGCATTTAGGAGCCGTTTGTTACGCAGAAAGAGGGCATTGGAAAGGGAAAATAAGAGACTTCCCACTAAAAAAACGTGTTTGCTTGTCTCATCTTCCGTCGAGTACCTTTCCCTCCAGTTCGAATCTTCCATCATCCATTGGAAAGTGCTTTCCATCCAAAAAAGGATGGAATGTTGAAATCTTCCGGGAGAGGCAATTAATGGGACGAAAAAACCCCTGTAAACACCTACGATGCGAGAACGAAGATCTGCGAGAACGAGGATCTGCGAGAACGAGGATCTGCTTAAACGGCAATCGAAGGACAAGTTTAAGGAAGGGGAAACGATTCTCGAATCCAAGTAAGTCGAAATGGGTGTTGATTTTGTGTGAAATTTTGTCCGATGGTTTAAGTTCCTGTACCTGCTTCTTCCAAATTTTCGAAAATTAGGTCTATGTTACTGTACCTGCTTCTTGCAAATTCTCGAAACTTTGGTTTATGTTACTGTACTTGCTTCTTGTAACAAATAAACATAGCACAAGCTTGGTTGTTGTCAAGTATTGAATTTTGGACTTACTTTCGTTCTGCTGTTCTGAGATATGAAATTATGCAGAAGTTTGGTCACTGTCAAAATTTTGGTTTGATCACGTTCGTTTTTAGTTACTTACGTTCGAACGTATTTCAGAAGTTCGAACATCTTAGGGGCAATCTTGGAATTTCACCTAATCTTCCCACTTAACCAACACTCAATTCTTCATACCAAACATTACATTTTCCCTCAACTAACTTCATTTCCCTAGTATACCAAACAACTCACATTTTTAAAGTTCCCTCCTAATCTTCCTTTCCTTTCCTTTCCTTTCCTTCCTCAAATCTTCTGCGTAACAAACAGGGCCTTAGGGCTTGTTTGGCATTTTATCTCTTCTATTTTCAATAGAAATAGCCCTAAAAATAATACCTAATTTTGAGACCACATATTCACCTATTTCCAATAGGTATTATTCACTAAATTATGGCACTTATCATAAGTGGAATTTTTAGGGTATTACACTTTTCAAAAGTACTTATTCCTTTTTCTTTCTTCGATGAAGAGGTTACTGTGCATCAGTAAACCTATATAGCCTATTTTCTTTTAACTCCACCTTCGTCCTTTCTTTTTCCCCCTCAATCTTACTTTACATCTTTGAGTTTCAATGTGAAGTTAAACTTTTTGCGAAATGACAAAAAAATGCTTCCAACAAACAGCCACTGGTGTCCCTATTGATTTATAATTTAGTAATAAGTAAGCTATCTCCTTTTTGTTGTTCCTTGTCCAGAAAAATCCCTCCTGATTCGACACACACTCATGCTTACATACACATTATGCATTGGATTTTTATATATAAAAATCTGATGCATTTGTTTAATGGTAGTTATATATATGTATATATATATATATATATATATATATATATATATATATATATATATATATATATATATATATATATATATATATATATATATATATATGTGTGTGTGTGTGTGTGTGTGTGTGTGTGTGTGTGTGTGTGTGTGTGTGTGTGTGTGTGTAAGACTCTCATTGAGAGATTTGGAGTAACTCTTCTGTGATTACTTGTAAATCCGGAGTAGATGGTTATTCTTTTATTGTGCCCATGGAGGGCTTGATTTGGAATTATATATTTAACTAAAATTATATTTGATGAGATGATAAACTTTTCAAGCATGCTTGTTGTTTATTAGAACTCATGGTTATGTAATTTGGAAACGTTTTAAGCATGCTTATATGTCATGATTGGAATATTATTTATTTTATTATGATGGTTTGTCATTGATGCATATGAATGACAGTACATTTGTGACGGGTTGGAGTAAGGAGGAATTTTTATGATGAGATTTCTTTATGCCATCATTCGGTGCACAGTGTATGGTACTTGTCAAGGCCCTTTCTTCCATGTATTCCTTTAGCCAGGATTGCATTGGAGTTGTGAGACATGTGACACCTCCTTAGTTGTGTTTAAGGAGGGGAGCCATAGTCCAGACTTAAGCTTTATACCTTTGGCCGGGTGTATCTTAAGAACTGGTGAGCTTGAGACAATCCACTTAAATAGATGAGTTTCTATTGAACTATGTGTTAGCCTATGGCTCCAGTCAGCGGTTAAGGATGGATGGTGATATAAGGGGGCACATTGCATACTGCATATTTGTATGATATATTATATGATATTTCTTTTGAAAGATGTTTGGAAAAAAAATGAAATGATGTTCTATAGTTTTGGAACCCTTTTTGGGAAGGGATTTTACTAACCAAATCGAGAACTAATTTGTGAAAGGTTTTATGTTATAATATTAATAAATTATTGTGAGTTAAACTTGATTTTGAACCGTATGTTCTTGATTTTGGTTTGCATGTATATTTCTGAATAACCAATGGTTACTGAGATCTTAGGATCTTATGGTTGAAATATTCATTTTTTTTTCAGGACATTATTTTAGTAGGGAGCAAGGGAAGACACCTGTGGAGTGAGTCTTGAAGACTCTTTTGTACTCCTAGGATATGTTGTGTTATTTGTATTTGTCATGACCATAAGACTTCCACATTTTATCAACTCTGGAATATTTTAGAAATTTATTTTGGCACTGTAAATACTTTGTATATGTTTTTGGGAAATTAATTTGGCCCTTTAAAAATGGTTTCTTTTTTTTTTGTTGATGAGCAATATTTCAAATTCTTTGGTTAAGTATATATTTTGTTATTGAAAATTGGGGTGTTACACAAACCAGACATACAGGTGGACGATACACATTTATATGGTAAGTATAAGGGGACATTATTGATTGTCACCGCCCAAGATGGAAATAATGAGATCCTACCGATTGCATTTGCAATTGTTGAAAGTGAAACTAAGAAAGCATGGGAGTATTTTTTGTCTTCCATACAACTGTATGTTACAAATAAGGTAGGTCTATGTCTTATTTCTGATCATCACAAAAGCATAATATCAGCAGTCTGCAATGAGGCCATTGGTTGGCAGCCCCCTAATGCGTACCATGTGTTTTGCATTCGTCATGTTGCGAGTATTTTTAATACCCGCTTCAAGGACCAGGAATTGAAGAAAACTTTAACGAAATTAGGTAATATACCCCAACTGATGTACCATTCTCCGTTCATTTTTTTATTTACTATAACCGTATAATGTTGTGTCTTTCTGTCTTTTTTGCAGGGTATGTTCCAAACAAAATACACTTTGATGCTCTGTATGTCGAATTCTGCGATTCTGATGAGTGAAGTGGTGCATGGATTGAAAGAATTCCAAAAGAGAAATGGTGTCGGAGTTATGATGAGGATGGACGAAGATACGGTCATATGACAACCAATTTGTCTGAATCAATCAATAAGATTTTCAGGGGAGCGAGGAACATGCCCATAACATCGTTGGTGAAATGCACCTATAGTCGACTTGTTCGTTACTGGTTCAATAGAGGGACCAATGCACAAAAAGATGCAATGAACGAAATGCATTTTTCGAGTGTTATTGGAGAAGTCATGAGAAAGAATGGAGAGTGAGCTACATCGATGCGTGTTCGAGAGTTCAATGTGGCGCGTACCACGTTTGAAGTTGATAATCAAGGCGATACATACTCGATGAACTTGAGCCAAGGGAAATGCCAGTGTGGCAAGTTTCAGGCATTCAAATTCCCATGCAGTCATATAATTGCGGCATGTTCAGCGGTATCCCATTATGCTGAACAGTATGTGGATATAGTATTCTCAATCTACAATATTGTGAATGTTTACTCTTCATCATTTCAATCGATCAGTAGTGAACAAGGAATACCGGCTGCTTCCGGACCAAAGATTATCCCTGATAAATCGAAATTGCGTGCTAAGGGGCACCCTAAATCTACACGCATTCACAATGAAATGGATCTGGTAGACCGACTAAGGGTATCTCATATGACTCCATCTCGTGCCGCGACCGTCGTTGACCCAGTCCCCGTCCCTCCTTCACACCGGGCGGGACCTCTAAAGCGAGATCTGGTAGACCGACTAAGAGGCCAGTTGGTGCGCCAGAACCAGGCTCCGCAACTCAGCCAAACTCTCTAAGTGCTCCTACTAACTGGTCACAAACGGCTTGAACCTGCCTCTTGCTGAATTAGGGATCAAATTGGGGAGAATTCATCCACCAAATCCACTCTACACCATTTACATGCATTTATCCAGTAAAATGAATAACAACAATGAACCTAAGTTATTGGTCTTATATAAAAACGGAAGCAATATCAATACGTACCACATGACCGATCCTGGCGACCTGCCTCGTCATGTACCGTCTAGTGAGTGTGAAAAACCAAGTCATGTACTTGGAGTTTGGGGAAATTGGCCCCTCTGATGGATATGTAGTCTCGATGAGCTCATGTCTTGTGTTCCACAACTGAATAAATGGATCCATCTTGACCTCCCAATCATCAGTCATCTTACCGCGTAAGGTAAGATCATGTGCACCCTTAAGCTGTGCAGCAGGGCCAGGGATGTGTTGTTGCATGCCAGATTGCCACATACAACGATCGAGCTGGTGCATCTCGACAATGTGGAAAGCAAGTACGGGTGTCATCGCTCTCCACATGTCCTGCGTGTGAACATATGCATCCATAAACTCATATCCGGCATCCCTATATGGCTCCCACTTCACATGTACATGTAGACAAATGCGAATTAGTTTACTCTTTTTGTTTCCTAATATCAAATTTATTATACATAAATCATCTCGACCCATCTGGTCAAGCTCTATCCGACATGTCTTTAGATCACGTCGCAATAACCGCACATTGACATTATTGAACTTGCAATATGTAACTCAATAACATTAGTGACACAACATGCAAATAATAACATAATCGCTCAACTACTCCAACCAGTTCAAAATATTCATTACATCATACTGCTTCCATACTTGCGTCCGTAATGATCACCTTCGTCACTGGGCGGTGGAATGGGAGGTGATATGGCAGGAAATCTGAACCATGCTCATATCTGCAATAACAACAAACAACCCCCAATGTTTTATTGCTGAAGTTGATGTAGCCTGACATAGCTTGCGAAACAGTATAGTGAGTACAGCAGACCCCCAACTGTATGTAGCAGTCTCTGCAAAGTCACCACCCAGTAATTGTATATATCGGCAAGGGACCTCTGCGCCGGACTTGTCACACAACAACAATCCACCGAATATGCTCATGAGGTAAGCACGTGTGTACACAAGCTGACCCTCAACAGTAGCTGAGTGCTCCTCCCAGTAGGCCCAATGAGTGTCAAACCAGCTCAACCTGATGTTTCCGCCAGTCAAATGAGTTGGGAGTGGAGTTCGACCCATGTATTGCTGCATAACTGCTGCCCAGTTGGCATGCGTCTGACCGGAAACTACTTGACCCTCAGTGGACAAACCTAAAATGCCGTCTACATCAACCGGTATATGGAAGGTGTGAGTCTCCGGCCTCCACCTCTCAACCAAAGCAGAAATAAGGTATTTGTCAATCTGCACCAACATAAAAGTATAGAACAAATATGTAAGGGTGTTATCTTATTCGTATCATGTACAAACAACTAAATGCGTATAATTAATTACATAAAGAATTTTAAAACATACCAGGAGTTTCTTCATGTGAGACACATGCCAGAAACTTGCACGCATAAGGTGTTGCTGCAAATCTACAGGGATGAGATTTGGGTCCTCGACATCTCCCAAAGACCCGTGTGAGGCTCGCCTCACCCTCAAAGAATTGCAGTCTCCTGTGTTCCACACAACTTGTGATCGGTGTGACTTCTGCACCTCCTTAAAATTTAAGCATAACAAAAAAAATTAAATGTTACTTGTGCAAACGTGAAGTCAAGAGTGTAAGAGAATTTTAGCCTCATTCTTCTTCATTCCAGTGATTCTCTCTTCTCTATATCTCAAAGTTTCTTAGCATCTCTCAACATTTTCTCAGCTTCAGTAAAGGAGGGAATGGATGGAGATTGGAAGGATGGGGATGTGTATGTGATGAGTTGCTGATGTGGGTGAGAGTAAAAAAGAATGAAGCAAAATGAAGAACGGACGAAGTTTTCAGAATGAAGAAAATGTGAGGAGTGAATTGCATGAGGAAGAGTGAAGGAAAATGAAGAGGAGCTTTAAGAGGGAGGAGAAGGAAAGAGTAAATGGGAAGTGAAACGAGTGAAGCAATGTGATTGTTGGGGGAGGCGGGGCGTGTGTGTTGTGTATGTGTGATTGGGGTGGGTTGGGGGGGCATGTGTGATTGGGGTGTGGGGGGGGGGGGCGGGCGGGGTGGGAGGGTTGAGTCAACAATCCTGACGCATCAGGAATCTCCTAACTGGCATCAGGAATCTCCTAATCGGCATGATTGGCCGACGCCCGATAGTGGCGTCGATCGACGGACGCCACTCGGCGCGCTCGATTGGCGACGCCACCGATCGAGGCGTTAGTCGAATGACGCCATCAGTGGCGTCCGTTGACTGACGCCTTAGACTGCATTACTCTGGAAAATACTTTTCGAACTGCTTCAATTAGGTAGAATTTTTGTTAAAAGTTGCTACTTTAGTGCTTTTCCCTATATCTGATATATCCGTTTAAGAAAATATTATTTTGACTTTTCTTTTGTCTTCTCAATCAACATTTTAGATAGGCTCATACGGGATAATGAAAATAATAATACTGCTTTCCAAGGGCAGACCCACTTGTTAGAGAAGGGGGGCAAATGCCCTGCCTTGAATTTGAGATTTTTTTTAAAAAATAATTAATACATGTTTAAATGATTATTCATCCTTAAATTACGTGTTCACTCTTAATACATCAAGGCTGCACTTCGTAATGGGATGGAGAATGAATTATTGTTTAGTGTCTTATATTGAAAAAAGATGTATTTGATAGTATTGATAATAAAGAAATTATGATGGAATTCTAAAAAATAAGACCTAGAATGATAACATTATAATTATTTTTATTGTAATATACTTTTTTATTAAAATATATATACTTGAACTTAATGAGTATCCACCATTCATTGTAATTTATACAGTTGCATTTATTTCTAATAGTACTTAGTCTTGCTTATCTAAATGACAAGTTTGAAAAATAATTGTCTCTTATTACATCATCAGTATTCACTTGATTTCATAAATATGTTTTTGATATTTTTTTTTCTTATTTATATTCTTTTGTTTTTTAATGCATTTAAAACTTTTCTTAAAAAAAAAATTTGGAGGTCCTACCCCGAATCCCCCCGGCCAATTGTGCCCCTTCTGTAATTTTCAAGTCCGCCCCTATTGTTTCCGGCTAATTGGTCTGCTTATTAAAAAGTACGAACTTTGAAGGTTTCATCATTTATTATATAAACGTTTTATTTGTTTATCTAGGAGAATTAATGTGAGATGATATGTAATAACCAAAAGCTCTCAAATAATGTCATAGTAGGATTCAGTATATAAAAAAGCGTAACTTAGCTCAAGTTGTTTAATTTCATTAAGTCAAATTAGCCACTAAGATTCTGCCTATTTTGACACAAAAGTGTCGTTAAACACCCTCATAGCCCTACAAATTCGTCTGGCCCACATTGCTAATTGCTTTATTCCTTTCCTTTTCAAAATATAACCAGCTGGTTAAACCAAAAAAAAAATAAAATAAATAACCAGCTGGCTCTCCATCAAGTCTGATGTACCCTCCTGATCAACTTGTTTGGCCGCAGTTAAAAAAAAAAAAAAACTTTTTTGGCCGCATGTTTCACTGACACCTCCATTTCATCACCCCGTTCTGCAATAGCAGCGAATCTTGAAACCTGGGATTTCTTTTTCACCTTTTGCTCCTTCTTAGTACTTTGACTTGCCCCTTTTGAATTGACACGGCTCCCCTCTTACCTGGTTGTCCGCGCTTTCATTGATCTACGGACAAACATCTATAGCCCAAACCAGTGGTGGACCTAGGATTTTTTATTTGTGTCCACATAAATAGTGGGGGCTGCCCCTGAATTTTTTTTAAGGAAAGTTTTAATTGCATTATCGAGTTGTGTGCTAGGTTTTCTAAATTTTAAAGGGTTAAGGTGCGATTTTACCAACAAACTATTGGCTCAGGAGTGTCCAGCACAATTAACTATTAAGTGGACCAAAAATACCAACAAACTTTTTAAAAAGGAGCGTTCAGCACAACGCCATTAACACCGTTAACAAAAAGTTAACATCCGTTATCTAAGGTGCAGATTGGCCAACGAACTCTTATTCCAGGAGCGCCCAACACAAAATTCTAAATTTTACTAAATTAAATAATTTTTTCTCAATTGTCATTATTCAAAACTACTTGTATAGATATCTATGGACAAAAATTATTCATTCTTTAATTTTGTCAAAATTATAATTTGCTAAAATAAACAAAAGTTTTAATTAAAAATATAATTATATGATTTTACCCTCACTAACGAGGAACGCTGTTTTGATGATCACGATGGAAGACGGTGCTGATGTGGAAACTGATATGAGAGCTGAAGGTGGTAAACAAATGAGGTTAGAAGGGCCCGAGCCCATTTGTGAGGCGGACAAGGCTAATTTAGTGGACCATGATCCGGATGGGAATAAAATGGAAGTACCTGGGCCGATTGGGCCCGATTCGCCTAAAGTCCCGGCTCTCCTCAAAGGCAGAATCAAAGGTATTACAGGTATGCGAATTTCTACTAAAATAGGAAGGTACTTGGGAGTTCCCCTGACTAGACAGAGAAGCAGCAGAGAGACTTTTAGATATGTGGTTGAAAGGGTTAAGGATAGACTCTCAAATTGGAAGGCTAATTCATTATCCATGGCGGGGTGGATTACCCTAGCTAAGGCTGTGATTGGTGCTATTCCTCTCTATCCGATGCAGGTTTCTCAGCTACCAGTTAGTGTTTGTGAAGAAATAGAACGGTTGCAGAGGGATTTTGGGGGAATAATGGAAATGGGAAGAGGTATTATTCCTTAAGCTAGGAAAGGATTACAAAACCCAAGTTGTGTGGAGGTCTGGGACTGAAGAAATTATCTTCGGTCAACCGTGCTTTTGGAGCAAAAATTGCGTGGAATTTAATTCAGGGTTCAAAAGGGCTATGGGCTGAAGTCCTTCAACAAAAATATATGATTAGGAGTGAGACATCTTTACTGGAGGCTAGAGAGGCTGATTCAGGATTATGGAAGTTTGTATGCAAACAACAAGATATTATTAATGATGGGATCAAATGGCAGATCAGAAATGGCCAATCAGCTTTATTTTTTAAGGATTGCTGGTTACTGAAACGAAAGAGGATTAAGGATTTTTGCATTAGACCGTTGAGTGAAGAGGAGGAGTAGAGCAAAGTGGCGGATTGGGTGCAATCTGGCGCCTGGGATTTCATTCGCCTTGATGGTATAGTGTCGAGGGAGGTTATTCAGAATCTAATAGCTGTCCTACCGCCAAGAGAAGAGGCCGGAGAAGATATCATGGTATGGGGGAAACATCTAATGGAATTTTCTCGGTGAAGAGTGCCTATCAGATGATCCAGAGGCCAACTTCTATGCTGCATAATAGAATCTACAAGACTATTTGGTCTTGGGATGGAGCTGAAAGGATAAGGGTATTCTTATGGTTAGCTTACAATAACCGGTTGCCTACAAACAAGTCTAGGAGCAGGTGGTCGTCAACATCGCCTCTTTGTTTTCCCTGTCAAGATGAAGTGGAAACCCATATGCATATATTTCGGGACTGTAGATTTACTACTTTATTTTGGCAGGGATTAATTAAACAAAGGCATGTTGTCAAGTTCTTTTCCCTATCATTGTATGACTGGATGGCCTTCAATTTAGTGGAGGATGTTGGGGTTAATACTTTGGGTAGCTGGAGTCAGCTTTGGGGAGTTGCTATTTGGTTTCTTTGGAACTGGAGGAACAATGAAATCTTCCAGGGAAATTTCCAAAAACCAAATAATCCTATTTCAGTCATAAGAAGCCAGTGGAAATCATTTTGTTCTGTAGTGGCACCTGTGGACAATCGAACCACTAATCATGTGGGTAGGCAAGTTCCAAGTACTTGGGAGCCACCTCCTCTGAATTGGATTTCCATTAATGTTGATGGTGTTGTTGGTCAGGTAGAGGGCAAAGCAGGTTGTGGAGGGGTTTGTCGGAACCACTGAGGTGAATGGTTGGTGGGCTTTAGTCATTCAATTGGGATGGCTGAGGTGGATAGTGCTGAGGAATGGGCTATTTTAATGGGTTTGAATTTGGCGTGGGAGGAAGGATACAGAAAGGTGATTGTCCGATCTGATGCAAAGAAGATCATTGATAAGCTGCTGGTGGGGGGTGATGATCGTACCAGTAGTTTAGTCCTTCTGCAGATTAGAAGGTTCCTGAATAGAAGCTGGGAGGTGATTTTGCAACACGTGCCAAGGGTACAAAATGTTTTGGCGGATGCTATGGCCAAGAAAGGAATTTCTGAGTCCTCTTTATTTTATGTGCGGCCCTCATGAGTTGAGGTCCGTGTTTCAACAAGATTGTATGGGATTTGATCCCCCTCTTTGTTTATCTTAATATATGGCTTAAGGCCTCTTTCTTACCAATATATATATATATATATATATATATATATATATATATATATATATATATATATATATATATATATATATATATATATATATATATATATATAGTTAATTAGTTTGCATGTAGATGGCACGTGATCTCCTTATATTAAATGGTTTATTGAGGTATTGCAAGTTTAACCAAAAGATAATATGGGAGGTAAGTGTTGTGTTGTTGTGGGTCCTACTCCACCTTTTATCTTTTGAAATACTTTCCATAATTTTATTATTACATATTATAAGGAAATAAATTCCTAACTTTCCAAACAATTAACTTAATCATTTGGCCAATTTCCACCGTTTAATTCTCACGTATTATTTCTAAAAATTTCAGGTGTAATTTACTCCTTATTTGCATTATTCTTTTCCCAAAATAAATTAAGGAAAAAAAAAATAACCCTAAATTCCAAATAATTATTCTCATAATTATTTTATGCCAAAATTTCATAATTAATTTCCATATATTAATCAAACTTTAAAATTCCAAAATTTGGGATGTTACACCAACAGTCATTAATGGCAAACAACTATGAATATCAGAAGCATTGAATTCGCTAACTACCGAAACTCTGCGCATTCAATTCGAAGTGATTACAATTTATTGTTCTATTAGTTTCATTTAATATCTTCGGATATCATTGTACTTCAGTGTTCATCATTTAATCTACTCAGTAAGGAGTGTAAACATTTATCTTTATTTCAGTTAATCTCAAGGTAGAGGTACCTTGAGTGTGAGTGTACGATTACAATTTATAAGGGGGAGTGAATCCTAGTGTGATAGGATCATCTCGAGAATACATTAGATTTATGCCTCTTTTTCTGCCTATGTGCGGGATAATTTCTAAAATGCAACAATTCAATTCATCTAATCCCTATTTCCACATATGTACGAATTCTGTCATCTTTTATCATATAAAACATATTTAAGCTCAAAATTATCTTGCAAAACAATCATGACAAAGTGGAAATATATGGCAAAAATATGACTTATCAGTAACCAGATACAAAATAATGTTTTCTAAATTTCTAAGAAATAAATTACTAAATAATAATTATATATCATCCTAAGCTTTGGCCTTTGTTGCCACTGTCAAATTTTTAAAAAATTATAGGACCTTATTGATTCCTTTTAAAAATATTTTTTAATAGAAAAATACAATTTAGTAAATTATTTTGACTTGGTTTTTTTTTTTTGAGAAAAGCTCTAATAAATAATTTAAAAAATGCTAAAAGACAAAAATGTGTTTCGAATATTCATAATCTCAGAAAGATGTTAGGCTCAATTTGTTTTTTTTTTTAAATAATAAAAGTAAAAGACCAATTTGCCCTTACATATATATTTTTTAATTTAAAAAAATACCCCAGGTGGCTGGCAGGGGCAGTTAGTGGCTGGAGCCCACCTCGCCAGTGGTCGAAGCTCTGGTTGGAATATTCCCAAAGTGGTGGGGTGAGGTTCGAATGTTTCGACGAAATATTCCCTTGGGAATAAATATTCCTAAAGTTGTGGGGGTAGGGTTTGAACCCACATCACTTTGTTTGCACAAAATGTTGGTGACCATTGGGTCACCAATACCATTTAATATAAATAATGTAAACAAAATTATATATTTTAACCTTTAATCTTTTACACAAGCCCATTAACAAGTTCAGATACAGAATATGCAAAATTAGATAAGGAATTTGTAACTTTCGTTTTTTAAATAAAAAATTCATTTACTCTCTCAGGCCATTCACAAGTTTAGATAAGTAATTCACAAGTTTATATAAGGAATTCACAACTTTCGTTTAAGAAAAAATCTCATTTACTCTTTCAAGTCATTTACAAATTTAGATAAGGAATTCACAAATTTAGATGATAAATTCACAAGTTTTAATAAGAAATTGATAAATTTAAATAATGAATTTGCAACTTTCATTTTTTAAGTATAAAATTGACTTACTTTTTTTTGGTCATTCATAAGTTTAGATAAGAAATTCACAAGTTTATATAAGGACTACAAATTCGACACCTGCGTTCCAACTTTATTTTTTTTATTTAATTTTGATTCTTTAAAATATTAAAAAAAGATCAGATCATTTAATTTGAAAGAGAAATGAGGTGATTCTATTTTATTTTTTCAAAAAAAGGGCACGAATTATGTAAACAACTAAGCCACGGTGTTCTTCATTCTAATTTTACTTGTATATATTTTTGGAATTTATCTTGTATGTCTTTTCTGAAATTTATTGATATGTGGAGACAACAAATACAAGCAATTTGGCTTTTATGTATGCGCTAAAGGAAACAAGTGGATTAATGGTATGTTTTTACTTTAAACAAACCTATATTGAATACTCATATATATTTGAAGGTTTTTATATAGAAAATTCTATATTGATAAAGTGATTTTGTCGTATATATTTTGGAATTGGGATGCTTAGTATTGTGGGGAAAGTTGTGGATGATAGCTAGCGCTAGAAATCAAGTTGGAATATGGGCGTCAAATTTTCAGTTCTTATATGAACTTGTGAATTTCTTATATAAACTTGTAAATGACTTAAGAGAGTAAGAGAATTATATACTTAAAAAATGAAAGTTGCAAATTCCTTATCAAAACTTGTAAATTCTTTATCTAAATCTATGAATTCCTTATTTAAACTTGTGAATGACTTAAGAGAGTAAGTGAATTTTTCACTTAAGAAACGAAAGTTGCAAATTCCTTATCAAAACTTGTGAATTCCTTATCTAAATTTGTGAATTGCCTAAGAGAGTAAGTAGGATTTTTTACTTAAAAGAAAGTTGTGAATTCCTTATCTGACTTGTGAATGGCCTGAGAGAGTAAGTGAATTTTGTTAATTAAAAAATGAAAATTGTGAATTTCTTATCTAAATTTGTCAATTTCTTATATGAACTTGTTAATGGGCTTATGTTAAAGATCAAAGGTTGACATATAATATATATATATTATTATTTTATTTTTTTTTTGCTTACATCATTTATATTGAATGACATTGGTGGTCCAATAGTCATCAATATATTGTGCAAACAAAGTGGTGGGGGTTCGAACCCCACCCTCACCACTTTGGGAATATTTATTCCCAATGGAATGGCGGAATATTCCCACTAGAGCTCCAGGCATCGGCAACCCTGGCCAGCTGCCAGAGCTCCAACAGCATTTTTTTTAAAACAAGTTTAATATGTTTTTGGTTTTTAATTTTCATGTTTTCTCTTCACAAACCCCACAGTTTTCTTAGACTTGAATAGTCTGAAAGTGGAGCTTTAATCACCAAGAGGAGGGGTGAATTGGGGATTATAAAAACTTTTCTGATTGCTCTGTGTTCGTGCAGTAAAACAAGGGTAAATAGAGTATTGAGAAGAGAAGCAAGACACAAAGGATTTATACTGGTTCGGTCTAACCTCTTGACCTACATCTAGTCCCCAGACTCTCTGGGATTTCTCACTATAACAATTGATTACACACTCTGCAACTCAAGAGTAATTCTCACACTAGAACTTACTCCCCTTACAAGTTGTAATCAATAACCCAATCTCCAAGTCCCCTTGACTTGAGATACTTTACAATAAATGAATTACAATCAAGAAACTCTCTCTAAGAATAGATAAGATAATCACTGAAGTACAAATGTATCAAAAGATACTTTACACAAGAAAACTCAGAGTAATTGAAACTTGAATGTTTTTCGTTTTCTCACAGATTGATTGTTGAGAGGAATTGAATGCATATCTATTTATAGCTAGAGATCATTAAATGATCGTTATAAATCCTAATGTGACCGTTGCCAACATTGGAGGATGATTAGTGAAGGTTTTGGTCTTCTTCTCTCTCTACTCTTTGGTTAATCCAGCTGTGTAGAGGTTCAAGGTTGACTTCCTGACTTTTAATCCGTTGGAAGAGCAGATGCTGGATGTGGAAAGGAAACATTAATTCCTTCAAAACGTGTGGAGAATGATTGTTCAGAAGCATGCAAGTTTTCTGCACTTTTGCATTTAATGTTTTGACTCTACTTTATGCTTTATGGTAATTCTCCATTTAATCCTGTCTAAATCATCCGAAACTCACTAACAAACTGATTAAACATAGTTAGGAATAGTAATGAGTAATGATATAAAGTATTGGGATCAAACACTACAATTTTGCAAATTCGTTCAAATCGAAATTCAAATCCTGCGATGCAAACTCGAGTTTGTTCTTCAAAACTGGAGTTTTCATATTTAAGTAAAAGCCTAAACTCGAGTTTCCAAAAGTTAACTCGAGTTTTCTCATTCCAGAGAAGAATATCGCGACTTCGAGTTTGTACATGTTTTGTGAACAGTGCAAAACTCGAGTCATTAAGTGACTAACTCGAGTTTTGGACTTTTGATGAGAAATCATGTTTTAGTCCAAAAGCCCAAAACAGGAGTTTCCATAGTGTTCAAAATTGGCAGAACTCTCTGCTTGGTCTAAACTCGAGTTTCCAAAATGAAACTCGAGTTTCCATGATTCTTATAAAACAATGGAAACTTCTCTGCAAGGCTGGAACTCGAGTTTCCTCGTTTATGAGAAAGCATTGAAAAGCTTTGTCAAAATGAAGAATGGAGTTTTCACAAGTTCAGAATTGAGCATTTTCTCTGTATGATGTAAACTCGAGTTTCCAAAAGTAAACTCGAGTTTCCAACAAGGCTTGGAAACTTAGAGAAATCTCTGTGTAGTCTAAACTCGAGTTTCCAAATGTAAACTGGAGTTTAGCTAACTTTGAAAAACTTGATAGCTCTCTGTCTTGTCAAAACTCGAGTTTGTTAAATCAAACTCGAGTTTGCTTTGTCTGTGAAAAACTCAGAAGCTCTCTGTATGGTCAAAACTCGAGTATTCATTTCTAAACTCGAGTTTGCCTTTCATTGCAAAAACATGAGCTCTTCTCTGTCAAGTCCAAACTCGAGTTTCCAAAGTGAAACTCGAGTTTGCCTTTGACAGTAAGTTTTTCAACTTACAAAGACAAACTTCCATCTGTGTTTACAATTGTCCGTTATCATCAAAACCAATAGAGAACTAACATAGTCGTCGCCGAAGCACCCTTTTGCTCGCTGTCTTCTCCACTTGGTTGTTGTTCCCTCACCTTCTAGTAGATGGGCCTCTACTACCGGCTTAAGCTTTTAGCATGATGGTTTATACTTCATTCCTATGGTTGGCTCTAAAAGAACCATTTGTTGAACTATTGAAAGGAAGCTTGCACACTTTAATGAATGCATTCACATATCCTGATAGGACATGTTACCCAGCTACTTCCACAAATACCAAGGTTACAAATCAATATATTGGTCATTGAACTTTCAGCATTTCTATTGTCTTTCTACTACTCAAGCAAAAGTGCATGTGCAATATGATACGTAATGTTTTTGGTGGATTGTAGCTCATCACTTTTCCAAAGGGGGACAAATACTTAACCAAGTGTATATATGATATTTTTCATTACAGGGATTCTTGTGGTGTCTATGTTCTATCATGGTTATAAGGATGGGATGGCTCTGCCCATGACAAAGAGGGGTATACCATGCCAAAGTTATCACGTGATCAAATCCACCAGATGATGGTCGGATGCTTATAGTGGCTTGTTACACATGAGAAGAACATATATGCTCACAAGGGGCTACCTATGATAGAAAGGAAACAACAAAGGAAGAGGAAGAAAGAGACCTTGAAATAGTGATATTATGTTTATAGGAAATTTGTAAATGACGGAATATCACCAAGACGGGGGTGAATTGGGGATTTTAAAAACTTTCAATCTTTTCCTAGAAATGGTGTGTTAAAACAAAGTAGAAGAGAGAGAGGGAGAGAAATCTTGACACAGAAGATTTATACTGGTTCGGTCTCAACTCTTGACTTACATCCAATCCCCAGACACTCTAGGATTTTTCACTATTCTCTCAATCAGTTACACACTCTATACTCGAAGTTATCCTCTTATTAGGATACACTCCCCCTTACAAGTTGTAAACTGATAACCCAACCTCAAAGTCCCACAACTTTGAGATTTTACAATGAATAATCATCAATAAGAAACTTTCTTAAAAGAGCAAATGAATAATCACTGAAGTTCAATGTATCAGAAGATACTTTATAGAAGAGTACTAAATGCAAGTAAGACGAGTGTTTTTCATTTTCTATATTCTTGTTCTTGTTGAGAATTGAATGCTTCAGTTTTTATATGAAGGAAGCATTAAATGACCGTTGGAAACATTAATGTAACTGTTGGAGACATTAATGAAGATGATAGGTTGCAACTTGATCTATTCTCTCTCATGCTTTGAGTTAATCCAGATGCTCAGACATTCTTGTTGACTTTCCTTGAAATAAGTCCATTGGATGATGTGGCTTTCATATGTGGAAAGAAAATATTTAAACCTTTGCAACGTCCAAAGAATGATTTTCCAAAAGGATGCTAAGTTTTCTGGACCAGTAATAAATGTTCTGACATCACTTTTTGTTTTATGCTTAATCCTTAATCTAATACTTATTTGATTATCTAAAACTCACTAACAAACTGATTAAACATAGTTAGGAATAGTAATGAGTAATGATAAGAAGTATTTAGATCATTCATGAAGATTTCACAAATTCGAGTAAGATGATTTCAAAACAGAGTGTTTTAAATTGAAGTTTGTTCAAGCAAACTTGTAATACCCTAAAAACTGACTTAGGGTAAATAGCAAAAATTAGGAAACTATACCTATTGAAAATAGGTGAATATGAGGTTTCAAATAATAAGTTATAATTATCTTATTTTTAAGGTAATTTCTAGTAAAATTGGAAGAAATAGAGTGTTAAAAGGCCCTAAATGAATCTAGGAGCCACAAAATACGGTGATAAATCCTGGGAGACAATAAAATAATTATTAAAAATAGGAGAATATGTTGTCTCTAATTTAGATAATTTTTGGGATTATTTCCCTTGAAAATAATGAGGGGAAAATCAAAAAGTATTATGGGGCCATAATTGACCCCATGATTTTTAATATTTTATGTGAGGCATAAAATACCAATATCAGTCCAATAGTTGTGAGAAAATAATTAATCCTAATTAAGAAAATTGTCAACAATTGGTAAGGGATTAATTAAGTAATTTTTGGTTAATTGTTAAGCTTGGATTAAGGGAAAATCCAAGGATAATTATGTAAAACCCTATAATTAGTGGTTTATGGCTAAAAATAACATAAAATATATTTCCTTGATGGCAAGTGCACTAGTCGAACAAGTAATAAAGAGTAAGTAAAGTATGGTCCCACAGAGACTGAGATTACCGAATGATGACGCTGAATCACAAAGTTGGTTGTGTTTAAAAAGAAAATAAAGTCTGGTTGGTTTGAAAGTTTTTATAATTATGCTAATAAACTAGAAATAAACAATTGATCATAGTCGAAGAAGATATCAGTAAAAAGGTATGCTAAGCTCAGAGTCTTTCCCAAGCATATTAATCCCCCAGTTACCTATACGCATTGCTATAGCATTTATGTTGCACAGCTCTTGCAATGCTACAGCATGAACACCTTTTACAATGTTATTCAGTTAACCCACCACTATAATCTACCGAAGCTCTTGCGTATGATACGTACAATCCTAATTTACTTCTCCCATATATCTATGGCGATTTTCTAATTAGGTTGTCATTACAACTCAAGGTATTATGGTTATGAGCGATAGACCCATTCTTGAAGCCTACAATAATAGGTCAAGCCTTGCACTAGCCTGCCTAGCAATCACTGTTTTTCAGATGTCTACATTTCATATATATACATTTTTCGTATGTAAAATACTATAACATATACTTGTATCATTTGCAAATATGAACATACACTTATAATCATCTCAACAAGTATACAAGGTAAATTGGAAACTGGTTACTTCAAGTTTTTCAGACAATAACTAAATTTGAGAAAATTCAAGTCCACTCTAAAATAAATATATAATTATATGTTAATAAAATAAACAAGAATACGAACTAATAGAATAACAAATAATAAGTAATTAAACTCCCATGATTGGCTCACTTTAGTTCTTTTAGAAACATGATAACAATTTTCTATTCCTCAAATCACCACTACAATTTATCTAAGCCGATGAAACCTTCAATAATATCTCTAATAATCCAAATAAATGACTTAAATCACATTTAATTGGTAAAAACATCATATTGGACATAAATCCTAAAATTTTTTAAATAGAAAATTAATTTTAAAAACCTACAACAACCAACTAATAAGTCTAAACCGATTAAAGTTAATTATTAATCATCATCTACATATATGTAGTCATCTATAGTAAAAACTCAAAATTCTCCCAAAATTTTCACTAATCAGCATTATATTACCTTCATTAGAAAAAGGAAAATATATGAAATAACTGTTATGAAGAAATTTTTTTTGAAAAGAAGTTAGTTTAGTTACCTAAGTGATCTTATAAGCTTGCCTTGGATATCAAACCATGGAGAAACAGTGCTAGAAACGCATCTGTAAGCAGGGGCGGATCCAAAAATTTAAGGAAGTGGGGCACTATCCAGGGGGGAGGTGCGGGGGTCGGGGCGGCGCCCGAATTTTTTTCACCGATCATCAAAAGTACAAAAAGTAATTCGACATGGAGCACCATATTAATTGGTCTCAAATATTAATGCAACACTCATTTAATCATATTATCAAAAGTATAAGCATGTAGGGGGAACAAGGAAGAGAAAGCTAACATCTTTTGTTTGACCTAACCGGTGAGCTTTGTCCATTGCCTGCTGATCCCATGAGGGATTCCAAAGTTAGCCATAAAATGCCCATAGCAGAAAATTAACAACCTACATGCTCCAAGCAATTTTTGTCTTTGGGAATATCCACCTAAAATATAGAGAAAATGCAACAAAATGCTAGGAAAGTATATCAAAGAAGTAAGCAACCACTCATTAGAAATGAACTTTACCTAATAATTATACTTAAATACATTAAAAATAAAAGAATATAAAGGAAAAAGTAAGACCAAGTGCGGTTAGAAATAGCAAGCCGGACATAAAGAGGAAGAAGGAAGGAGAGAGTGAGCTTCGAGGTTCTATCTCGCTAGTGCTAGGTCATAAAGAGGAAGGAGATCGAAGAGTGAGAGCTGTCTGTGTGAATAATGAATGAGGATGGAAGGGCAATTGGGAAAAATTTAAATTAAAAAAAAAAATCAAAAATCAAGGGAGGGCACGTGCCCCCCTTGTTACATACGTGCGTCTGCCCTTGTCTGTAAGCTCAACGGTGAAGCCCACTTTTTTTTCACAAATGAGGATCGATCAAATGGGAGTATCTATGATACCCCTAGACACACATGAAGGGGCTATGTGCCCCTTATTTACGGGTGGTGGGGTATTAAATACCCCTACCTACCTACCTGTTTGACTAAAGGGGCATAACCCCTTTACTTTGAGTTTTGTTTTTTTACTATTTTATCTGTGTGTGTGACACACACACACACTATTTATTTTATTATTATTATTATATTATTCATTTTTTATCAATTCCTCCTTAATTATAAATAAATCCTAAAATTATAAATTAGGATATTACATTCTAACATTCTCATGACATCTCTAAAGATCACCATATTTTATACCTCAAGGTACTCATGCCTTAAATCAAGGAATTTCAAATTTCTATGATACTTCCTAGAAGATCACACATCCTGAGATTTCTCTCGCCTAAGCACGCATAACCTCAAAGTTTCGATAGTTAGCCATAGAGTATCAACTTCTAGGTACAACTCCCCTATATAGTTAGGAATAGATTCCATATTTTGTGCTATCTAATCTATTTCTTAGAGCCTTAACTCATCGGAGCCTGGACCCTCTTCCTCAGGGTCCATATCACAACTCCTTCGTTTCTAGTCACTATGTAATCAAGTATCAGTATAATTCTCTGTTGCCACAAGAATTGCCTTGCTTTGATGCCAAAATTGTAATACCCTTGGTATATACCGACTATTATTAGAGTATTATCGTAGAACATAGTGGGCAAACAGAAATAATACAATATACTGATAAACTGTACTTGATTACATTACAGGAATTCCCATAGAGTTATACACAATGTTTACAGACTCTAAATGTAGTTACAAAATTCCCACAGTGGATAGTGGAAGAATGATGGTCTCGTCTCCCTCTAGTTCCTTGTTTGATCGCGTCCCTCCTTCCTCTTTAGTCTCGTTGCCACACACAAGCTTGAGCTCTCTCTCCCCGCGGTTGTCTCCCTCCACCAAAATCTGACTTAATTCCTCAAGGGCAAAACAATGTTTTTTTTTTTTTGCTATAAAAGGGCAAAACAATGTTGTTTTGCTTTTTGGAACTTTTTTGCAATTTTCAAAAACATTGGGCTTGTTTTTGTTTTTTTTTTTTTTTAATTTTCCCCTATCCTAAAAAATATTAATTCTAATCCAATTGACATTTTCAAAATTCTCCAATTTTCTTCGAAAACACCTACAATGCAAGTTTAAGCATAAGATAGCATCAAAAGTTTAAAAAATTATTTGCATGAATAATTAATAAATTATAACCATTTTACCACTAATTAGTGTTGAAGAAGCTTTCAAAAGATATTAAGAGCATATATAGATATAGAAGCACTGAGCACAAAGAAGCTAACGATCACAAATAAAAAGACAAGCACAGAGAAGAAAATTGATGTCGAGGAAGCCGTTGAATGAAGGTGAAGAACTTGTTCTTCTTGAAATAGTTGGGGAGCAATGCTTTAAATCATATCCATATAGGTTCCATGTCTCCGTACAATACACGAGTTGTTTGTCTTCTTGTAATTGAATGCCATAAGGAGCATTTAATGCTTTTGAGAATTTCTATTAATAATAGAAACATAAGGAGCATTTAAAACATAACAAGTTATCAATGCTTTAATGCATAGCCATCTTTTTGACGTGAAATACAGTGTCCAATTAATAGGAGTATGAGAAAATAGGGACAGGTTAAATGAATGTGAGGTTTATGATTTATGCATATATATCAAGTTTTTGTAAGATAATTGCATCAAATTTCAAAGAAATCAGTCAATGAATTATTGCTGGATAACATCCAGTTAAGATTACCTGAGATAAGGTCATGTGGATATTGCATTTTCCCTTTGTCTAAAAATTAGAGAAAATTACATTCAGGTCCTAAGAAATGAAAAAAATTACAAAAAAGTCTATTGAAACCACAAAATTACATTCATGACTTTTTTGATATTATTTGTACGGAATGAAAAAAGTCTCAAACCATTTACAATAGGAAAAATATATATTTACAACAACATTTAAACACCTGACCATTTACAACAGAAAAAAGTATGTATTTACAACAGAAAAAGTATGTATTTACATCAACATTTAAAAAATTCCGTACAAATAATATAAAAAAAGTCTCAAACCATTTACAACAGAAAATGTATGTATTTACAACAAAAGTTCTCTTGGGACTTTTTTGTAATTTTATGATTTCAAGGGATTTTTTTGTAATTTTTTCCTTCCTTGGGACCTGAGTGTAATTTTCCCTAAAAATTATTTGTTTAATGATCCGTATGGATTATTGGGCATGACTTTTAAATTCAACATCTTTTAAATACTTTGTATGCAGTGTTGTGAATGACTTAATAATTTATTTAAGGCAAGATAAACCTTTATACATTTGACTAAATCATAAGTATATTCCAAATCTGCATTTTTCTACTAGAATTTGTACTCAAATGATACCAAAGAGTTTACTTAGGTTTTCCTTTATCGATGAGATTGTGAGTTCAAATTCTCCATAGAGCCTATAATAGGTGTGTGAGTTATAACAAAAATTACTAACTACTTACATTTAACAATTAAATTCATTTTTATTGAAAAGGAATAAAAACTACTTCTCCCTACCCGGGATGAAAATTATAAGGTATTTTTATTGACGTGTCATATTAAAAACATATAAGAAATTTTTATTTTTAAGTTTTAATTAATAATATTTTTTCCCAAAAATACTCTTAATTTTGGTGTAATTATTGAGACACCATGATATAAGAATAAACATGAAAAATTTAACTTTCTTACCTTAAAAAATATCAACTAATTAATTAAAGGGGAAAAGATAGAAAAATAATTTTAAATTTACAAAATTTCAAATCAAATATTTTTTAAAAAAATAAATTGTGAATTGCGTATGAAATTTCGTTATCTTGTTATTAACTTTTAATAACAAATTTGATTTCAATTTGAAAATTGTTTTCCTGTGTTTTTCCTTTATTAAAAGCCTCTTAGAATTTTGAACCGGAAAAAAGAATACTCTTCATCTTCTTAAGGATTTGGAGCAAAGCATATATATAAAAGAAGGGAAAAACACTTATCATATTTATAGGAGAATATTTTCTCATATCACACACATATGAAATAGTGGGACCCACATGTATATATAATACTATATATATATATAATTAGCATTATATATACACGTGGTCCATCATTTCATGTATGTGTAGGAAACTCATTCTTCCTTCTTGTACAAGAAGTTTAAACCCATAAAAGAATAACTTTTGGCCAGACAGAAAGGCAGAGTGAACTATCCAGGCGAGGACAGGGTTAGCCTAACGTGCTTTTCCCTTGGAGGATCCTCCCTCAGCTTCCTCTTCATCCGAGGAAGTAGAGGAAATTTCATATCTGACGACGACGATCAACCTCCAAAACTTACACAACCCCTCTCCACTGAGAAGAAGCCCACTGCCAAAAAGCCTACACCTGCTGCTCCAATCGCAAAGTCTCAACCAAAAGCTTCAGTGTCAGAATCTGAGACAGAGTCTGATGCCGGATCTGACTCCGATGACGAGCGCCCCAGTGAGAATACGGATCTGATTGTCAAGCCCATTGCCTTTAAGCCTAAAGAAGAAACGCCTAAAGCAAAGAAGTCGAAGTCTCAGCCACCCGTTTCTCCGGACAAATCAGCGAACAAGCGACCGAGTGACAACAATCGGCATGTCACTGACTCGAAAAAGGCAAGAATGGGAAGGATGCTTCCGGCAACGATGAGATCCCGGCGGCAGACGATGACGGTAAAAAAGCTGGGGATGAGTCCAAGAAGCTTTTTCAGAGACTGTGGAGTGCAGACGATGAGATTGCGATCCTCACGGCTTTAGCGGAATATGGAGGAGAAGCCCCGCTAAAGACTATTAATGGTTTACACGATTTCATCAAGAAGTCCGTCCATGTGGATGTTCAAATCAACAAGTGGCGAATAAGATTAAGACTTTGAAGAAAAACTACTTTGAATAATTCCCAAAGAGGGAAAAATGGTGAAGGCCCTAAGTTTTCTAAACCATGCGATCAAAAAGTATTTGAATTGTCAGCCACTGAGTTTAAGTGAAATGATTAGGCTCAACAGAAGTCTGACGGTTCTTCCATCTAGTTGATAATTATTACTTTGCAAATGGTATATATATTTTTCTTTAATTTTTATTTTGAAGTATAATGATGCAATAGTATTTTATACCTTTAAGTACCCATCAGGCACTATTATACTTCCTTCGTTACCCCAGATCTTCCTTGACAATTCAAATATTCTCTGATCGCATGGTTTAGAAAACCTAGGCCTTCACCATTTTTCCCTCTTTGGGAATTCTTCAAGTAGTTTTTCTTCAAAGTCTTAATCTTATTCGCCACTTGTTCATTTGAAACATCCACATGGACGGACTTCTTGATGAAATCGTGTAAACCATTAATAAGTCAATGTCCCTGCTATGTTGGATGTGGACCATGCTGCTAGGCAGTATTGTGTATACATCCTGACAATTCCTTGGCTTGTGAAACGTCTGCCACCTCTTCGTCGACCTGCTATAAAACACAATTCTATTTTGTTCCCATGCTTTCTTGGCATATTGGTAAGCATCATTAATCTAGAACAATGTCTTTTTTGTAATGTTTCTCTTTTATTGAATGGCCAGATGACGCCTTGATTGTATTTATTCACATATTAAATCTCTAATTAATTTACATCTTTCTTTGTTTCTTTTTCCTTTCTAGGTGAATGAATCATGCAGTAATGCCAAGCATTATTTACTTAGTTGATGACTGTGCTTTCGTAATTGAATGTGATAGGTCTTGGATATCTAAGGCACATTTTATCTATTAGTATCCTGCATCCTAGGGGGGCACCTGCAAGGCATATGCAAAGTAAATAATATTATCTGAACATATGGGACTGGGGAATTGTTCTTAACTTTAAAGATTGAAAAAATATAACTAAAGATCTATAGTCCGTATAGTTTTTTCTTCTTTTTTTAAACAGACTAGTAACTTAGAAGCTAGGAGTTTGTGGAAATAGTGGGCCTATGTAGATTGGAATGACATTTTTCTTCTGTTTTCCATGCAATAGAAACAACAAATTGATTTCTTTTTTCAAAGGTGAATTTTCACCATTTGTCTTCGAGCCAACAAGTTGATAAAATATAATCATGATTCTAAGATTTAAACATATCAGAACTGATCGAACTGTGACAGGTGATGACAGATTTTGAGAGAGAATATTTCAATGGAGATATCACATTTGATTCATTTAGATACTCTTATCTCTTCCAAGGCAATTCCATCAGTTGGTTGGGTTCTCACTAACATTATCTGCCTAGCAACGGGGAATGAAAATGAATGTGTGGATCCTCAATGCTTCCATCAAGGTTTAGACATGCATTATATATCCATGTTGTTAACTATCTTGCAGAAACCTTACTGTCTCATCTTTATAATGTTGGACTTGGATGGATTAAAAAGGGGAAGAAAGCTATTCAGAATGATGTGAAGCTTCAGCAGAACCCATGGATACAGTTATTTATGAGAATGAAGAAGCAGACGATTCCTTACCGATTCCTTACATAGATCAATTTAGGCCTGTTTGTCAGCAGTGGCATCTTCAAAATCTTTTGGCGACGGCAAACAAAGATGCCACTGACAGGGCTGGGATTCTGCTTCCAAATGGTCTGAAATGCTTGGGAAAGCTGAATTTTAGTTATATTGCTCTTTTTTATTCGAACATGCTAAAAATATATTCAATCTTGAATCCAATTCGTGACTCCTTGCCACTTCTCAACATGCTATCCTTTACTCCTGGATTTCTTGTCAAGGTGTGGAATGTACTGGAGGATTCCATTTTTCATGGAGACAATCACACTTCTGATTACCACATGAGTGGAAAAAGCAAACATGGTGCATCTGAGAGCAGGCTAAAACGTGTCAGTAAGGATGGGGCTAATAAGTGGCCAGTGTTCTTCATAAATTAACTGGTAAGTCCCATGCTGCAATGAATAATGCTGAACCCACCAGCAGTCATGCTGAGCCTAGCCAAACGAATGAGGATTCATCTGATGTATGGGACATAGAGCCTATGAGGCGTGGTCCACAAGGCATTTCTAAAGATACATTTGCTTTACTTCATATATTCTGTGCCACCTATTCTCACCTACTTTTAGTTCTTGATGACATAGAGTTCTATGAGAAAGAGGTAGCCTGCTCTGTTTCTTGTTGGTCTGCCCCCACCTTTTTTAGCGAATGTTTTGATTCACACCTCAAAAACTAATCTTTTTACTTTTTTCCAATATCCTTAGGTTCCATTCAAATTAGAGAAGCAACGAAGAATTGCATCAATGCTCAATACTCTGGTGTATAATGGCTTGTCCCATGGTATTAGTGAGCAGAATAGATCCCTCATGAACAGTGCTATCAGATGCTTACATTTAATGTATGAAAGGAATTGTCGGCATCAATTTTGTCCTCCTGATTTGTGGCTTTCCCCTGCTAGAAAAAGCCGGCCTCCTATCGCAATGGCTGCCAGAACTCATGAAATTTCATCAGTCAATATAAGATATGATGATTCATTGACTGTCCATAGTATGGGTTCTGAAGATTATCAGATGAGAATAATTGATGTATATTCAGATGAGAGAACGATTACATTTATAGACAAGATAGAGAATCAGATTTGAAATTTGAAAACTAGTATCCTAACAATAAGATCCTATAATCTCTAGGTTTAGTTAATCCCTATAATTATGGAGTCAATAACAGATTCTACACTCCCCCTCAAGTTGGACTGTAGATGTTAATCAAGTTGAACTTGCCAATTAGATACTCAAATCTGTCCTTGGGCAATCCTTTGGTGAGGATGTCTGCATTCTGTTCTTTAGAAGGTATATACCTTAGATCAACGATACCCTCATCGACTTTTTCTCTTATAAAGAGTCTGTCTATCTCAACATGCTTGGTTCTGTCATGTTGAACCGGGTTATGAGCAATGTGAATCGCAGCCATGTTATCGCAATAGACCTTGATTGGTAGATTAATGCATTTCCTCAAGTCTTCTAGGACACGCTTTATCCATATGCCTTCACAGATCCCCAGCTACTGACCACGTATTCGACTTCAAGCCTTGCTTCTTGCAACTACACTTTGCTTTTTTACTTCTCCATGTGACCAAGTTACCCCACACATATGTACAATACCCAGATGTTGATTTCTGTCATCTTGATCGCTTTGCCTAATCAGCATCTCATGAAATGACTCTACATTCCGTTTGTCATTTTTCTTAAATAGCAAACCACGTCCGAGAGATCCCTTCAAATAACGAAGGATCCTGTAGACTTCATTTAAATGTTTCTGTTTAGGGTCATGCGAATGCTGGCTGACAACACTTACTGCAAATCCAATGTCGGGTCTAGTATGGGACAGATATATTAGTTTGCCTACCATCCGTTGATAGTTCCCTATGTCCACTGGTTTACCGAGATCTGTTTCTTCATCTACTTTATTAACCTGTATAGGCGTGTCACTGGGTCTACAACCTGTCATCCCTGTTTCCTTTAGGAGGTCTAGTACATACTTCCTTTGGGAGATATAGATTCCTCTCTTGGATCGAGCTACTTCCATCCCAAGGAAGTACTTCATTTCTCCAAGATCCTTGATTTGGAATTCTCGTGCTAAGGCTGTCTTGATTTGATGAATTTCTACCTCGTCATCTCCAGTAAGAATTATATCATCAACATACTTACCCTTGTGATGTTTAACGAACAAAGTGTGGTCACTCTGCCCCTAAGTATACCCGTGTCTCTTCAGAACTCGAGTGAATCTGTCAAACCAGGCACGTGGAGATTGTTTCAACCCATATAACGATCTTTTTAGCTTGCAGACTTGATTAGTCTTTTTTCCTGGGAACCCTGGAGGTAACTTCATGTACACTTCTTCCTTGAGGTCTCCATTGAGGAAGGCATTCTTTACATCGAGCTGGTGCAAATCCCAGTCTAAATTTACTGCAATAGATAAGAGGATTCTGATGGTATTCAATTTGGCCACCAGAGTAATAATAAGGAGTAGTTTCATGAAAGGTGACATCACAGGTAATGAAAAGGCGTTTGGAAACAGGTCATAACACTTGTATCCCTTTTGGGAATTAGAGTAGCCAAGAAAGACACAACGAAGGGCTCTAGGGTCAAGTTTGTTGGTATGATGGAGGTGGTTGAGTCCGAGGACGACGGACCTGACTGGAGATGATGAGTCACGGACGAGTGACAGAGTGGAGCCAATCGGACGAGACTGGAGATGGTGTAAAGGCTTGAGATGACGCTGCAGTGGGCAATGTTTACGATCGAGTCTTTGACCCTGCAGTAGGCAACATTGAATTAATCAATTAATCTCTTCTTCTTCTTAATGCTCTGATACCATGAAGATTATCAGATGAGAATAATTGATGTATATTCAGATGAGAGAACGATTACATTTATAGACAAGATAGAGAATCAGATTTGAAATTTGAAAACTAGTATCCTAACAATAAGCCTAACAATAAGATCCTATAATCTCTAGGTTTAGTTAATCCCTATAATTATGGAGTCAATAACAGATTCTACAGTTCTATTATCACCACAACTCCTCATATTTTCCCTTTTGAAGAGAGGTACCTACATGATAGTCAATCTAACATGTTTTCCCTTCTTATTGTCATATTCTATGGGTACTTTTGAATGACATAGGTGAGAAAGCACTAATTGACAGATAGGAAATTGAAAAAATCTTAGTTTTGTTATTGGTTATGTTTTCACAAGTAATTAGTTCTACTATATTTTAGTGAGTGTCATGGAAGGGTAGATTCATTTCTTATGTTAATATCCAGGAACCTTTGAATTAGCATAAAATTTGGTGAGCATGTACCGAGGAGAACATTCTTTTGAAAGTAATAATCTATGGAATTAAATTTGAATTTCTTTCTGGAGTTGATCGATTTATTTTGCATGTGATATGGCAGCAAAATGAAATTGTATTGCATTTTTACAGTCCATGGTGGATAGTGGTTAATGATTTGATTTATCATTTTGATAGAGTTGAGATGTTTCGAGAGTTCATTAAGATGGATAAATTAAAGCCTCCCGAAGAATGGCTGGGGAAATTTCTGAACCTGGTTCACGAGCTATTGAGATTGTAGTACGTCGGGGTCATATTGTTGAAGATGGATTTCGACAACTAAATTCCCTTGGGACAAGGTTGAAGTCATCCATCCATGTATCTTTTGTGAGTGAATGTGGCCTTCCTGAGGCTGGCCTGGATTATGGTGGGTTATCTAAAGAATTTTTAACTGATATATCAAAAGCGGCCTTTGCCCCAGAGTAAGTTACAGATTTTGTTTTGTATTTTATTATTGGACTTCTGGTACCGAGGGCTCTACCTCACAAGAGCTTGAGGCAATCCATCAATGGAGAGCTCAACCTCCTAGGAGGTTCAGCTCTTCATTTCACTGTCCTTTCTTATTTCTGTTACATGGTTATATGCTTTTTCTAGAGCTATCTTCAGAATTAACAATTTTCCTTTGTTTCAGATATGGGCTATTTTCCCAAAACTCAACCTCCGACAGGCTTCTAATACCAAATTCTTCTGCAAGATTTTTGGATAATGGTCTTCAGATGATTGAGTTTCTGGGAAGAGTCGTTGGTAAAGCTCTTCATGAAGGAATATTACTTGATTACTCTTTCTCACACGTGTTTGTACAAAAATTATTGGGAGGAGAGGTGGCCGGCCTTGGCACAGAGCCGGAGACAGGGGGTGAGCCGGTGGGAGGAGAGCTTGGCGCAGAGCCGGAGACAGCGGGGGAGTTGGCAGGGGAGGCACCGGGAGGATAGGTTCAACAACCCACGTTGTCGGCCGGTAGGGCCAAGATCAGGACGAGTACAAAGATGGCCTTGGTCATCGTTCGGAGAGTCAGTACAGTGAGAGGGGCAGGTGGAAGAAAGGAAGTACAGTGAGGTTCGAGCAAAAAAAGTACAGTGAGGGGAGGTGGAAGAAAATACCGTGGGTGAGTTTGTATTTATAACTGTAATTTTTGTATGAGAGGAGTTTTATCTTGATTTGCGTGAACATGTTTTTACTTAATCCTCAATAATTGATGACTCATTTAGAATAATTCACATTTTCTTTTGTTTTTGAGAAAAATAAACATCTAAATTTGAAAACAAAAACAAAATGATTAGCCAATATTTTTTTAAACACAAAATAAAACGTGAAACAATAAAAACAGGCCCTTATGCATGTTTTGAGTCTCTTGGGGTATATAAATATTTCACATAGAACCATGTTAATCACTTGTTGTAATACCCGGATAATTATTTATCTGGAATATTATATTTTAATAAATAATACCTATTGGAAATAGGTGAATATGTGGTCTCAAATTTTGTAGAATAATTACTTGGTTTTTAGGGTAATTCTCTTGAAATTAGAAGAAATAAAGTGTCAAAATCCCTAAAATGCCCTTATGTGACATGAAATAGCCTGAGAATATTATAATAAATCGTAAGAGGCAATAAAATATTTATTAAAAATTAGAGAGTATGTTGTCTCTAATTTAGGTAATTTTTGGGATTAATTTCCTTGGAAAATAATGAGGCAAAAATTAATATTATTTTGGGGAACATAAGTGACTCAATGATTTTTAATATTTTACATGGTGCATAAATTACCAATGTCAGTAATTTATAGTTGGGAGAAAATGATTAATTATAATTAAGTCAGGGGTAAAATGGTCATTTATGAATAAAATGACTGTTATGATGTTGATCATTAATAGAAACGTTATTATCCTTATAGGATATTTGTAATCACGTTCCGACCGACAGACGTTCCGTATATCGTCAATGAAGGTACGTTCGGGTACTGTAGCACTAACTCTGATGGTTATTGTATGCGTATATGTGCTATGTGTATTATATGCTTATATGAGGTAGCTGATAGCTCTGTGGTATGTTTATGTACTGTTATTATGACTATGTTTGCTGGGTATCGGGATACGCTCGTTAGTGGCCTAGGTGCTGCCGGGATAAGCTTCAGGGAGGCCTAGGTGCTTCCGGGATAAACTTTAGGGGAGGGGGCCTAGGTGCTGCCAGGGTATACTTCAAGGGGGCCTATGTGCTGCTGGGATACGTTGTGCCTATGTGCTGTTGGGATACGATTGGTTGTATGATTCATTTGTTGTGCTTATATTCTATTTATGTTGTGAATGCCCGTAGTCCATATATTGTATGTAAACATGACGTTAACCGTTACCTGAGGTCCGGTGCGGACCTCAGCCCTTAATATAGCTTCAGGGTCGGGAGGACCGAGGACCGAGGAGAAGAGTAAGCAGCACGCATAGAGACTTAGCTGAAGACTATCTTTTGTTGCCACGGTGTGGGTGTCACCAGGAAGACACTTTTGTTGTCATTTGCATTTGAAAACACTCGGAACAATGTACCGTCACTGTAATTAGCCAGACTTACGGCATTTTGAATATATATATCAGTTACTCTTATGCTCCGATGCTCTACTCTGATGAAAAAAAAAATTTATACTGCTTTTGAAAATGAGATGTTACACTTGTTATTAGGTCGTGCACAAAGGAAAAGACTCTTGATGTCTATATCTTTTGAGAGAGCTTTGCCGACAACTACAAGAAAATATATGAAGAATCAGTGGGTAAGCAAAGCCAATCCTCCAAGTGCCTAAGGGAAATGTATCCAATGGTAAAACCTCCTATGCTATTATTTGTGATATTTATTGAGGTTTTATATCTTAGAAATAAACATTGCAAACTATTTTGGAAATGAGTTTTCACATTCCTTAAAAATCCATTTAATAGATTTCTTTATAAAGGGATTGCAATGTTTAATAGTTTAATTTTTTTTTATGCATACATGATGATTTGAAAAGAAAGTATTTCTTTTATGCATAAAGTCATTATTAATTCATTGTGCTCAATTATTCTGAATTGATTATATTAATAAGAGCATGTGAATCCTGTTTCTACAAACTAACCATTATTGGATCCAAGTAAGGTTGGATACCATGAAAGAAAAAGATCTATATGGTTTTGTAGGAAGAGAAAAGCTTCTCAAGAATGCAACATAGATAAATAATTCAAGTCTTGAGGAAGCTAAACAAGCTATGCTTGATGTTGTTGGTGATTGTCAAAAAGTGAGGCATCTACATCAATCCACCTTGATCAAGCAAGCTTCATCAAGGACAAGAGGAATCACGGTGATATCTAACTCTTACCCTATACTATGATTATATGTAATTCATTTTTGGTAATGAATGCTTGTCTGTCATTGCATTCCATTAGCAATCAATCATTTATGTCTTTCAAAATGTTTCTAGATTGCTAAATGGACCATAAGTGAAGTTGTGCATAACTTTCTGAGTTTATGTCTTTGAAATGCACAATTCTAAAATCTGTTTCGATTTCAATTCACTATGTTTTATAAAAATGCATACAAATGTTTTGAAAAATACTTTGATTGCATTTAAATGGAGTTTCAAATTTGGAAGTTAAATCTTTGTATATTGAATGTCAGATATGCCTCAAATTTGTCCAGTTTGATCTTTGGAAATCAATGTGCTGCTTGAACTCTTCTGTTTCATTCTCTAACTAGTTGGACTTCATGTCTAATGAGTTATCCTATATGAGGATCAAGCCTATCTTCAAGAAAAGAATTCAATCTGTGAAACTGTTATACTTACTGCATAATTTCTCATTGGCCAAGTTATTCCAAGCTTTATATAAATGTTCATTAGTACATTGAATGATAATGCATTAACCATTAATGGAATAGCTCACAAGGATGATATTCTGAACTCTAATCATTTGGATTAATGTGCTTCATCATTCAGGAATCCTAGTATTCTCTTTGTTGCTCAAATACATCAGTATTTGTCTCCATCTATATTTTGAGTAACGATAGATGCATATCCTTAATCTTGCCTTGAGCATTCATATATTTCTAATTCTAAGAAGCAAGATTATCTCTTGGTCATAGCAAAGTCATTATGCATTTATATCTCTATTGTACTAAGCATGTTTCGATAGTGCTTGATCCTTATGACTTTTGCTTCTGAGAAAATTCTTCTACTTGTTAATCTCAATGTTTGACATGTTCTTCAAAATTGAAGCATTCTGATACATTCCGATACATATTGACTTCCACCATGTTTAAAGTGAGCATCGATCATAAATATGCTTTAAAAATGTAGTTAACGATTCAACTAAAAATATTTTTATCTTGATTAAAGTTGAATCAGAAACTGTTTTCAAAATTACAGTCAAGTCATGATGACTCCAGTCAACATTTTGAAATTTTTCTCTGCATGAATAAATCGAACTATGACTCCAGTCATCCTATATGACTCCAGTCATAATATTTGAAATATATGATTATGACTCCAGTCAAGAAAGAATGATTCCAGTCAAGTTATTCGAACTTCTTGTAAAATTTCATTCTTGACTCCAGTCATCAGAATGACTCAAGTCATGTATATCATCTTTTTAAATCTCTATTTTCTCATAACATGTAATTCTTTGTATACTCTTTGGATACTTCATATCATTGCTAGGCTAACTGGACTTCATTCATTCATCCCTTTTTCATGAACTTTAGCCCAAGCAAACTCTTTTTAAAATAATCCTTATGCTTTAAAAATTTGTATCATCATGAAAAGCATAAGTAATTTCTGCATACCAATTTTAAATCCATCCAAGTGAACTTGAAAGACCTTAATTCTGAGATACCTTGTTGTATTGTTTGGAGAAGAGATAACTTCAAACCTCATAACATTTGGTGTCACATTATTATTTTGTATCATTAAAAGGTGCTTCATATTTTTAGTCATGCATTCATTAAGGGGGAGCTTCAAATTCTCATGTGTTTTATATCTTAAAAGCTCATCTCCTATATTTGAAGAAAACCCTTTTTAACATTCTCATCTGCATTCACTATGTTTTATTAGTTTTGATGATGAGTTAATATCATATTTTCCTTTCATTATCTTAATTTGAAAAATATCATATAGAAAGGAATATTTTGATATCTGATCGCACTACTAATTCTTTCTTGCAAGAAAGTTTACAATTGTGACAGGAGAATTCGGTCTATGTAACATCCCGTTTTTCAAAAGCAGTATAAATTTTTTTCATCAGAGTAGAGCATCGGAGCAAGAGTGTAACTGATATATATATTCAAAATGCCCACTGGCTAGTTACAGAAGCGGTATAGTAACCGAGAGTTTTCAAAAGTAAGAACAACAGAAAGTCTTCAGCCGGTCTCTAAGCTTGCTGCTTCCCTCTCTCCTCGGTCCTTGGTTCTCCTGACCCTGACACTATATTAAGAGCTGAGATCCGCACCGGATCTCAGGTAACGGTTAACCTCATATTTATATATACAGCATATGGACTACAGACAATCATATCAACAACAGTATATGTGCACTCATCGCCCAAAAGCATGCATACATATATCGCCCAAAAGCATGTATACATATATCGCCCAAAAGCATGCAGATATATCGCCCATGGCAAACGTAAACATATCAACAGTACATAAACATATCACAGAGCTATCAACTACCACATACAGTACATCTAGCACATACATGCATACCATAAACATCAGATTAGTGTTACAGTACGCGGACGTACCTTCGTTGACGGTCGTCGGTATTTCTAGCGGAATACGGTACGACAGTAGGTCAGAACCTTATCAGAGATATCCTATCAATATAACAACGTACTTGTTAAGGATCTATCATTACGACAGACATTTTTAGTCAAAATGACCATTTTATTAACATTTGACATCATAACAGGCATTTTAGGCATAAATGACCATTTTGCCCCTGATGCCCCTAATCGGCGGAATTTCGCCAGCACTTCGTTACTTTGATTCTAATCTTCCAAAATTTTGCCATAACTCCGACCCCATCATGATTTTTTAAATTAATGACTAAAATACCCCTAACATATGATATCTAATCATACTTGGAAGATTAAAGATCAAAACAACATCTACCCTAAAACTTCAAGAACTACCGAACTAAAGACTAGAACCGAAGAACTTACCCGTTGAAGAACTTCGCTACAACTTTCCCCAGAGCTTCTCTCTCTAACTTCTCTTTACACTTTCTAAGAGTGGTTTTGGTGTGAATTGTGAAGAGGAATGAGGTGCTATTTATAGAGAATTCCAGGGGCAAATTTGCACTTTTTCTCCTTTAATCTCAACCGTAGGATCTTACTTAGTAATAAAGTTTCGATCTCATCCATCCATCCCTTTCTCTTTCCTCCATATGACATCATCCCCATGATGTCATCCATGTACTTTGATGATGTCACTTACTTCCTCAAGAAATTTTATACCGATAAAGTCCAAGTCCGGTGTTCAAATCGCGTAATCTTGTAAAATCTTAGAAATCCGGAATCACAACTTTGAATTTCTTTTCCTACTCATTAGAAATGTCTGGGTTAACTAAATTTTTGATCCTTTTCAGGTCTTCTCCGGTCCTGCCGAAGATTTACTGAAAAACGCGTCGGTTATGGAAATAACTTCCGGAATTATCAACTTCGGGACAAAAATTCACTGATCCATAATTTGTCCAGTTGATTACCAACTCATCCCCAGATATTGAGTTATGATTTATTTTCTACAGGTTTTCATTTCCTCAACTGCTCCTTTGTCCTTTTCGTCTTATTCCCTTATTGTTCCGTCGGTTTCGGAAATGACTTCGGAGACAGCCCACTTCGAGATAAAAATTCACTTGTCTATAAAAATACTTTGACCTTAGAAACCTTGTTCATGGTTTTCTAGATAGGATTTAATCTCTATCGGTGGTCATTTATCCTATTTGCTTTTTACAGAATATTCCATAGAATATTCCTTTTTATTAATATTTTATTTTAAAAATCTTATCTCCTTATCCAATTTGAGATTTTTCGGTCCTTTTATTATTATTTTATTTATTTTCATTTTTTTAATTATTTAATTAATTAATATTATATAAAATAATTTTTTTACAAAATTTTTCATAATTTTTCCACAAAGTTTCCTATTGGTCCATACTTTGATTTAGGCTTAAAATTACTTAACTTCACCAATTTTTCTTCATATTTTCCAATTAATTAGAAAATATATTTTATGCTAATTTTAGCCATAAACCACTAATTATAGGGTTTTACATAATTATCTTTGGATTTTCCTTTGTTTAAGCCCAAATAATTAGCCAATAATTATTTAATTAATTACTCACTAATTGTCGATAATTTTCTTAATTAGAATAACTCATTACCTCACAACTTTTGCACTGACATTAGTATTTTATGTCACTGCATTATATTAAAATTCACGGGGGCATTTTGGTCATTATAATACTTTTTAACTCTTTCCCCTTTATTTTTCCAAGGTAATAATTTAATAAATTACCTAAATTAGGGACAATATTCTTCCCTATTTCAAATAAATATTTATTTGCCTCTTTATAATATTTTCAGGGTATTTTATAACCCATAAATATTTTAGGGGCCTATTTGCAAACTTTCAAACGTTTTAGGGACCTAACTGCACATTATCTAATTTCAAGAGAAATTACCCTAATAACAAGTTAAATTCAATACAAGGTGTTTGAGACCTCATATTCACCTATTTTTACTAAGCATTACTTACTGAGATTTTTAGGGTTTTACAGTCTATGCAAAAACTTTCCTTAATGCACTACAAGGAGAAACCATTAAATTGAGGAAAGATGTCTTGGCGATCAATCATTGAAGCTGAGATATGCTCTACATGAGTGATCTATGAAGAAAAGGATGGAAGCTGAAGTACTGATCATATTCATTCAGATGAGATATAATTCAAGAAGCCAGTACTTTAGTCTCATTTCACATCTCAAAGGCTATTCAGAGCACATCATGGATCTCAAAGCTAATGGACTTCATCGATCATTCATCAATTTGCAGAACCTACATGAGCATTTCTGAACTTTATCTTTTTATATTTAGTAAATTTTGCACATGTTTGGTATCTATATGCGCTTTAAGTATGAAAGATTTCTTGAAAAGCTCTCCAAATTCTCTCAAATTTGTTTTCATAAAAACATCCCAAATTGCATCATATTGAAAATCCAAATACTTTCAAAAAGGGGGAGAGAAAATTATTTTCTTAACATATGATTAAAGAGAGTCATTTCTAACTTGTCTTCATATTTTCCTCTCCATAAGTATTTCTTCTTCACTTCAATCTTTTTGCTAATGACAAATAAGGGGGAGAGAAGGGCAAGAAAAATATGATGGGCTTAATGTATTTTCATATTCATACATATTTTTCTTAAAGTATTTGTCATCATCAAAAAGGGGGAGAATGTTAGTTATGCTTAGTTTCGATGATGACAAATATGCTTATCTATTAAGTGGAGAAAATTTCTATACTCCATTTATCTTCTACCTTGGTTAACTCTTATATTTAATGTAGATGTGAAGTTTATTTATGAAGAATGATTTAGAAGAAGATCAACAAAGAAGTATCTAATTAGAGGAAGAAGAAGAAAGAAATTGAATCAAAGAAGATATGAAGTTTAAATGATGAAGAATGATCAAGATGGGAGATGGAAGAACTTGCTCAATGGAATGAGAATATATTTATTCAAGTTCCTAGATTGATGCTAGAAGTCTCCAAGATCATATGGAAGTTGGAATTGATCAATTCAGAGTTAAAACAAGCAAAGTCAAAGTCAAGGTCCAGGAAGTCAAAACTCGAGCCACAGGAAGCCCAAACTCGAGCCAGGGACTTTAAGTTCGAGTTTGCCTCAAAACTCGAGCCAGACACTATTGACTCGAGCCAACGGCACCTCTGTTCTACTCTGTTTTACGTTTCAGCTGGCGACCTTTGGTAATTCAACGATATCTCTCAAACCAGAAGTCCGATTGAGGTGAAATCAATTTTGTATGAATCTAGACTTCCAATGCGTCATGTGGAAAAAGATTAAAGTCCAAAGGAGGTCAGATGAAGGAGCTATGAATTATTGAAGTTGACAGTGAAATTCACGCTACACAACAGATCAAGCTTCGATGTTTTGAGTGTATCTCAAAATATACAAATCCAATTGAGCTGAAATCAGTGGCATATGAAAATAGACTGAAAGGGTTTTCAATAAATATTTTAATCAACCAAAACGGAGTTCCTACCAGGGAGATATGGCCCTTGAAAGTGGATAGTCAGTTCAGGATGCTGGAAAAACGCTGGTCAAGATTCATCTTATGCTAACGAACGTATTACAACAAGTTTGGAGCATATTATTCTTGAATTACAAAGAAGATTTGAAAAGCTTTATGAGCATGAGTGGTTTGACAACTTTTCTATCAACTTTTGATAAGATTCTCAAGAATGTGCCTATGGTGGTATGTGATTGCTCACTGTCAATATTCATCTTCAATCAGGACATCTCTCAAGAATGGATAAGTGATTCTCAAGAATTAATATGCTCAACATACATTGTTTAAACAACAAGATTACAGTGAAGCACTTGAAGAAACAAAGTTGAATGCCACGATGTTCAACAGTATGGTCTTCTTCATCCACAACGGTGAAATTGTCTTCCAAACTCTAGCCAATTTTGTGTGACTGGAGTTTTAACCAAAACTCTAGCCAGAAAGTTTTGGCTCTAGCCAAAGAATACATCAATCAAGGGAATGACTCTAGCCAACACGATTTAACTGGAGTTTCATCCGAAACTTGAGTCAGAAAGATTTGCCTCTAGCCAAACATTCCATCCATCAAGAGAATGACTCTAGCCAACTTCATTTGACTAGAGTTTTAACCAAGACTCTAGCCATAATCATTTGACTCAAGCCAATAGCACTACCATCGAATGAAGTTGACTCCAGCCAACGAAAATTTCCTCCAGTTTTGTCCTAGACTCTAGCCAAAAAATTGTGACTCGAGCCAAGCCCTCTTCACCTATGGAAAATGACTCTAGCCAAAATTTCTGACTCCAGCCAAAAATAACAGATCAAAAAATCAGTTTCCCAGATTACGATTAATCTTCTGTTATGGCTTATAGATTGATTATCTTCTCTCATTACTTATTCTAATTGCATTTAACAAGTTTGTTAATGAGTTTTCATAAGAGTATTATTCGGATTAATGATAAAGCAACAATGTTGTCAGAAGCAATTAATGGAAAGCAGAGATATACACCATTCCAGCAAGATAACCTTCTGGGCAACGATAAAGCTTCACAACTATTTCCTTGATACATTCTCTCCAAGTTTCAACGGAAAATTTGAATGAGGAATGTCAACGGTCAATCTTCAGAGAATGCGACTAGACCGATAAAACATTCTTCAACGGAGCAGACAGTAGCAGCAACGTCTCTGAGAATTCAAAATTGATTGTTATCAATTGATTTCTACTTGCTATACTTCTAAATGCTATTAATCATGGTTGTTAGCAAGTTTCAAATGATCAAACAAAGGTTTAACATCAGATTACAAAAAGCAGATGATTACGTCAGCTCCAACGACTATATTTATTCCAATGGACATATTCTAAACTGGAGGAATTTCTCAACGGTCATAAATTGCTCAATGTTCTTCATCAACTATAAAAGCAGAAGCATTCAAGATATAAGGAGTTAGAGACACGAGCTTACATATTCTAAATGCAAATACTCTGATTATACACATACACCTACTCTCTGTTTCTCGATGTCTATATAGTTTACAGTAGAGAGTGAGATGATCGATTATGTACTTCAGTGTTTATTCATCTTCTCTATTAGAGAGAACATTTTCGATTATTAAATCTTCTCAAGTCGTGGGACTTGGAGATTGGGTTATCAGTTTACACTTGTAAGGGGGAGTGTATCCTAGTGAAAGGATAACTTTGAGTACATAGTGTAACTGATTGAAGGGAGTAAACTTGTGGGTTTGTAAAGGCTTCTCTTGTGCCCGGTTCAAACAAGAGAATAGTGGATTGAAAATCTCAAGTGGAGCTTGGGGACTGGACGTAGGCCAAGGATTGGACCGAATATAAAATATCAGTTTGCATATTCTCTTCCCTAAACTCTTACATTTCCAGATATATGTTTGAATCACTGATTATTGCTTTATAAACTATTTCTTTCATTCTATTTCAGTAAGTTGCGAAAAGATTTTCAAAGTTATCTAAAGTTTTAACAGACACCCAATTCACCCCCTCTTGGGTGACAGCCAGGTCTTACAGCTAAAACTTGTACTTGGGTGATTTCAAGCTAAAACTTTGACCATATCTTTGATATAGGGACAAATGTTTATATATTATGGGCAGTGGCGGAACCAGAAAATATTTTTAGTCTGGGCCAAAAAATAAACATGTTGAACTATTTACTAAATAATACTACCTCCGGTCCTAATTATATGAACATTTTTCTAATGCAAATTGCACTACAAAAGTGTTTCTATAATTAGAACTAGAGGGAGTATTGCATAACATTAAAAATATAAATAAATAATAACCGACAAATATAAATAAAAAAAAGATATAAGATGATAACATTTTCAATAGGTATCTCAAACAATAATATTACTTTCCTCTTACAATTCAATGAGTAATGAACCAAACATTATCCTAAAGATATCACAAACACAATCATAATAATATGTATAATGAAATTTAATAAAATTAACACTTAAATACGTTTTCCACCTATCTCAAAACAAAATAATTGGAGAAAATAAAAGAAATATAATATGAACCCCAAAAAATATTTTAAAATTGATTCAATTTCAGCTAGACAAATAACCTATTATAATCTATTTTTTTTAAAGAGAAATTCATTATAAAATCATAAGATAACAAAATAATAAATCCAAACTGATTAAAATTAGTCATTAATCATCCTCTACATATATATAGTCATCTATTGTCAAAACTCAAAACTCTTCCAAAATTATAATCCCAAAATTTTCACTAATCAACACAATATGACCCTTATTAGAAAGAGTAAAATACATAGAATAAAATATTTAGCTGGGGCCAAATTATTGGCCAAAATAAAATATTATATGATACATATATAAAAATACATAAGATAAGAAAATTTGGCCCCAACTGACCACAACGTGCTTCCGCCATTGATTATGGGACTCAATATCTTCTCCTAAAGATATGGACAGGAATCATACTAAAGTCCAGAAAGAGTGGAATAAATCTAAACAAAAAAGGGAATAAGTTTGCTTCTCTATATTTAAAAAAGAGACCATATCTTTTACAGGTGGAAGTGAAGTTATTTGTCTATTTGTGCAAAAAGTAACTCTGTTGTACTAGCTTAAAATTGTATTATGGTGCTTTTAGGCTAGCAAATCTGACCAAGTCTTAGATATAGGGACAAATGTTTACATATTATGGGACTCAATAACTTCTCCTAAAGATATGGACGGGAATCAGACTAAAGTTCAGAAAGAGTGGAATAAATCTAAACAAAAAAAGGGAATAAGTTTGCTTCTCTATATTAAAAAAAAGAAAAAGAAAAGAGACCATATCTTTTATAGGTGGAAGTGAAGGTATTTGTCTATTTGTGCAAAAAGGAACTCTATTATACTAGCTTGAAATTGTACTTTGGTGCTTTTAGGCTAGCAAATCTGACCATGTCTTAGATATAGGGACAAATGTTTACATATTATGGGACTTAAGAGCTTCTCCTAAAGACATAGATGAGATATGAAATCATACATACTGAAGTCCAGAAAGGGTGAACTAAATCTAAATAGAAAAGAGAAATTTTTTTCTTTTCTCTTGATTAAAAAGAAAGGACCATATATGTTTACATATTTTATGAGACTTAAGAGCTTCTCCTAAAGACATGGACAAGATATGGAATCATACTAAAGTTCAGAAAGAGTGAACTAAATCTAAACAAGAAAAGGGAACAAGTTTGCTTTTCTCTTGATTAAAAAGAAAGGACCCTGTGTTTTACGGGTGGAAGTAACTCTATTTCATGTGGGTCATTTGCATGTAAGAGAGATTGAAAAAACAATCAACTAAAGTAGAACTAGCATACACTTTCCACTTGTCAACGGGAGCTGTTTTAGTTAACATAGAGAGATTTACCAATGGGTACTCTATGATGACTTGTCAAAATAAGCACATACACTTTTCAATGTATAACTTGTCATTATAGGCACATACACTTGTCAATATATGACTTGTCAAAATAGGTTCATACACTTGCCAATGTATAACTTGTCAAAATAAACACTTAAACTTGTCAAAGTAGGCACAGACACTTGTCAAAATAGGCACAGACACTTACTAATGTATAACTTGTCAAAATATGCACATAAACTTGTCAAAATAGGCACATACACTTGCCAACGTATAACTTGTTAAAATAGATACATAAACTTGTTAAAATAGGCACATACACTTGCCAATGTATAACTTGTGATTATAGGCACATAAATTGGTCAAAATGCATTATTGGAGTGTGTTGCATTCCAAAATATATAATATGATTAATTTATGATATACATAATATCACTATTTCATGGTCTCTTTCTTCCTCTTCCTTTGTTGTTTGCTTTCTACCATAGGCAGCCCCTTGTGAGCATATTTGTTCTTCTCATGTGTAACAAGCCACCATGAGCATCCGACCGTCATTTGGTGGATTTGATCACGTGATAACTTTGGCATGGTATACCCCTCTTTGTCATGGGCAGAGCCATCCGATCCTTATAACCATGATAGAACATGGACGCCACAAGAATCCTTGCAATGAAAAATATCATATATACACTTGGTTAAGTATTTGTTCCCCTTTGGCAAAGTGATGAGCTACAATCCACAAAAAAAAAATCATGTATCATATTGCACATGGACTTTTGCTCGAGTAGTAGAAAGACAATAGAAATACTGAAAGTTCAATGACCAATATATTGATTTGTAACCTTGGTATTTGTGGAAGTAGCTGGGTAACATGTCCTATCAGGATATGTGAATGCATTCAGGAAAGTGTGCAAGCTTCCTTTCAATAGTTCAACAAATGGTTCTTTTAGAGCCAACCACAGGAATGAAGTATAAACCATCATGTCAAAAGCTTAAGCCGATAACAAAGGCCCATCTACTAGAAGGTGAGGGAACAACAACCAAGCAGAGAAGACAGCGAGCAAAAGAGTGCTTCGGCGGCGACTATTCAAGTCCAAGAAAGTTGTGGGGTTTGTGAAGAGAAAACAAGAAAATAAAAAAAAAAAACAAAAAAAAAACACCCCACAGCCCATTGCTAGAGCTCTGGTAGCTGGCCATGGTTGCCGACGCATTTGGTGGGAATATTCTGTCATTTCCTTAGGAATTAATATTCCCAAAGTGGTGGGGGTGGGGTTCATACCCCCACCAATTTGTTTGTATAATATGTTGGTGACCATTGGGCTACCAATGCCATTCAATATAAATGATGTAAGCAAATATATATATATATATATATATATATATATATATATATATATATATATATATATATATATATATATATATATATATAAACCTTTGATCTGTAATATAAACCCATTAACAAATTCATATAAGGAATTGAAAAGTTTATATAAGAAATTCACAATTTTCTTTTTTTAATTAACAAAATTCACTTACTATCTCATTCCATTCACAAGTCAAATAAGGAATTGACAACTTTCTTTGAAGTAAAAAACTCACTCTCTAAAACAATTCACAAATTTAGATAAGGAATTCACAAGTTTTGATTAGAAATTCGCAACTTTCATTTTTTTCAATGAAAAATTCACTTACTCTCTCAAGTCATTCACAAGTTTAAATAAGGAATTCATAGATTTAGATAAGAAATTTACAAGTTTTGATAAGAAATTCACAGCTTTCATTTTTTAAGTATAAAATTCACTTACTCTCTCAAATCATTCACAAGTTTATATAAGGAATTCACAGTTCATATAAGGACTGCAAATTTGACGCCCATATTCCAGCTTGATTTCTAGTTCTAGCTATCATCCACAACTTTCGCCACAATACTAAGCCATCCCAATTCCAAAATATAAACCACCAAATCACTATATCAATATAGATTTTTCTATATAAAAAAACCTTCAAATATATATGAGTATTCAATATAAATTTGTTTAAAGTAAACACATACCATTAATCACTTATTTCCTTTAGGGCACACATAAATAGCCGAATTGCTTGTATTTGTTGTCTCCACATATCAATAAATTTCAGAAAAGACTTACAAGATAAATTCCCAAAAATATATACAAGTAAAATTAGAATGAAGAATACTGTGGCTTAGTTGTTTACATAATTCGTGCCATTTTTTTGAAAAAAAAAAAAATCACCTCATTACTCTTTCAAATTAAATGCTCTAATCCTTTAATTTTTTTAATATTTTAAAGAATCAAAATTAAATAAAAAATAAAGTGGGAAAGCGGGTGTCCATTTAAAATTAAATATTTTAAAGAATATGAACTTATGAATTCTTTATCTAAATTTGTGAATGACCTGAGAGAGTAAGTCAATTATATACTTAAAAAATGAAAGTTGCGAATTTATTATCTAAATTTATCAATTCCTTATTAAAATTTGTGAATGGTCTGAAGAGATAAGTGAGATTTTTACTTAAACGAAAGTTGTGAATTCCTTATATAAACTTGTGAATTACTTATCTGAACTTGTGAATGGCCTGAGAGAGTAAATGAATATTTTATTTAAAAAAAGAAAGTTGCAAATTCCTTATCTAATTTTGCATATTCCGTATATGAACTTGTTAATGGACTTGGGTTAAAGATCAAAGGTTAATATATATATTTTTGTTTGCATCATTTATATTGAATGGTATTTGTGGCCCAATGGTCACCAACATTTTGTGCAAACAAAGTGGTGGGGGTTCAAACCCTATCCCCACAACTTTAGGAATATTCATTCCCAAGGGAATATTCCGTCAGAACATTTGAACCTCACCCCACCACTTTGGGAATATTTATTCCCAAGGGAATATTCCAACCACAGCTTTGACCATTGGTGGTATTTTTTTTTTAAATAAAAAAAATATGTAAGGGAAAATTGGTCTTTTACTTTTATTTTTTATTTTTTATTTTTTTTAAAAAAAAAAGACAAATTGAGCCTAACATCTTTTTGAAATTATGAATATTCGAAACATCTTTTTGTCTTTTAGAATATTTTAAGTTATTTATTAGAGATTTTCCCAAAAAACAACCAAGTAAGAATAGTTTACTAAATAGTATTTTTCTATTAAAAAATAGTTTTTAAAAGGAATCAATAAGGGCCTATAATTTTAAAAAAAAATTGACAGTGGCAACAAAGGCCAAAGGTTAGAATGATATATAATTATTATTTAGTAATTTATTTCTCAGAAATTTAGACATATTGTTGCCATATATTTCCACTTTGTCATGATTGTTTTGCAGAATAGTTTTGAGCTTAAATGTGTTTTATATTATAAAAGATGACAGAATTTGTGCATATGTAGAAATAGGGGTTAGATTAATTGAACTGTTGCATTTTAGAAATTATCCCACATGTAGGCAGAAAAAGAGGCATAAATCTGATGTATTCTGTTAGTGCATGTCAATCCTGATATGATGCTCTAGCATCGTAAGTGCACGTTCTAAACTAGCATTACAATGTTGTCTCAATGCTATAGCATCAAAAGTGATATTCTGTGAAACCCGGTTATAGGCTGATTTTTTCTTGAGAATGTTTGAGAAGATAACTGTAGGGAATTGTGCCGAACGTCTAAACGGCGGTTGACTTGAATGGGACGGAAATAAAGAACGTGGAGAATTGGACTTAAGATCTAACATAATCACACAGAATTAAAAGAAAATCAATCAACTGAATTTTGTGAGTCAGGCTTAACAGGATTGGAAAACCCAGCCCATTAGATGTACGCGCAAGAACTTTGTCCATATAAGGAAAGACGACTAGACCTAGAGGGGGAGACATCGAGAGATAGATGTGACTCAAAACCAAGAATCAGATAAACCAAAAAGATCACAGTACACTGAGAGTTGGAGTAGACCAATTGTGACGAAAGGTCACTAATTCGTAGAAGGCACAGAGGCATTGTGTGACAGACGTCTCCTGTGCCATCAAACCTTTTGACGAACCTTCTATGTTTTAGTTTTCTTTTCTCTGCATTCATGGATCATATTTCAATTGTTTCAATTGTGTTCTTCTCGTGAACCATGAATGAAATTATGTTGGTTGAGCGAGGACGGAGTCTTAAGTTGTAGTATGAACTCATATTGTTAGTATTTAATTCAATAAATTTAGTTTGCTTACTTGTGATTTTAACGTTGGTCTTATTTGTTAGTTGGCCACTAATAGGCAAGAATAATGGCCTTAGCTTACTGGAAGGGAGTTAAGGTTAGATCTCTGTTAAGCAGTGTGTGCTAGGAAAGTTTGTGTTGAGTTCGATCTAAATTGTAAGTTACAGAAATGGGTTTACCTCATATAGTCAATACACCTAGATTAATTTGACGTTCTAAGCCTGAAAATCTGCAAAGGAACATGAGAGAGTAGAGTAAGGAACGTATTTAGAGGATTGCAAAAGCTTCTGTATAAATAAATGGTGGGTTAACTAAATAGCATTGCAATAGATAGTTTGTTGTAGCATTGCAGAAGTTGTGTAGCAAATTGTTGTACCAATGTGATATATTCAATCTTGAGGATTAATGCGACTTAAGAGGAAGTATGAGCTCTACCTGTTTTAGAATTTGATTATCTCATCCATGTTCACGATCATTTCACTTTATTATTTTGTTAGAATTAGTATTCAAACTAAACCGTCATATTTTATTATCACACAATTTTCAATCATAACTAGCAACATAATTAGTATTTCAATCTTTATGAGACGATACTCTACTTTCTACTTTATTACTTGTTTAACTGGTTCACTAGTCATAGAGGATTTTGACCAATAGTTACAATATTTTAAAAAAAAATATTATCATTTAATAAATTTTTAAATTTTATGATACATTTGTGTATCTTTTATTCATGAAAAATAATTTATTACTTACTGTATGAGAAAAACAGGGAAACTCACCTATTTATGAAGGCTTTTCTATAACTTGTACTCTTATAACTCTGTTTGCTACCTCCCGAGTTTATGAGGAGGTGTGGATCGAGTTTGGCTTGGTATAACAAAAAGTCGTAAGACTGTGGTGGACCCGTGTCTAATCTAGATTGAAAGAAATTGGGTTGAGCCTTTGCTACCAACTTAAGTCTTTAGCGCCAATGTGAGTTGGCATAGATGGTAAGGGATCCAGGACTAGGCCATTGGGTCGTGGGTTCGATCCCCTCTGCCGTCGCTGGGACTCTTTTGGTAGGCGATCTCGTAAGTCCCCAGTAAGTGCTCATAGAGCCCGGGGCCGTGCCCTGGCCTTGGTGGGGGATTGATGTCGAACCCCTCCAAAACTTTTATTATATCAAAAAAAAAAAAAAAACTTAAGTCTTTAGCAGGATGGTTGGCACTTCATTCCTATGGTTGAGTATGAGAGTTAGTATTGGCTCAAATCTCACTCCTATCAAAAGGTTAATGGACAAACCTCTTTTAAGAGGAAGGTAATGATACCTAGGCCAAGAAGCAGGTGTTGATCGGGTTTGGCCTGATAGACCACAGAGTTATGGGAGACTAGTGGACCCATGTCTGATATCGTTAAAGGAACTCTAATATGCTTAAAGGAACTGGCGTGAGCCTCTGTTACTAACTTCTTAGCTAAGGCTCTTAAGAATAAAGCGCCAACCATCTGCTAAGAGTTTAAGCTAGACTGCATATGCTCATCTACCAGAACGTGAGGGGACATCAAGCAAGTAAAGAAGAAGATAGCGAGCAAAAGGCCGCTTCACTATTCAAGTCCAAGAAAAGTGTGGGGTTTGACCACAGAAAATAAGAAAAACAAAAACAAAAAACATGTTAAAATTGTTTTTTGGATTTTTAAAAAATAACCAAGTAAAAATAATTTACCAAACAGTATTTTTCTCTCTGCTTTTTTTTTTTTTAATTAAAAAAAAAAAACAGTTTTTACAATGGAATCAAACCGGGCCTATAATTTTTTTAAAAAAAAAAAATTACAAGTGAAAACAAAGACGAAGCTTAGAATAATAGGTGATTATTATTTAGTAATTTGTTTCTCAGAAATTTAAAAGACATTATTTTGTGTTTGGTTACAATATTTTTTTAAGAAATACTATCATTTAATAATTTTTAAACTTCTATGTATCTTTATTCATGAAATATAATTTATTATTTACTTTATGAGATAAACAGTGAAAAATTCTTATTTATTTATTTATTTATTTTGTGTAGAATGACCAGATATACTTTTTGGCAAAAAAAGAAAAAGAAAAAAGAAAGACCTAATATACTTCCTATGTATAAAATCTTGCATAGTATTCGTATGTTTTGTGTATGAAGGTATATTAGGTCTTTCTGGCTAATAAAATTTCTAAACGTGAAGTATGAACTTGTCATTAATTTTTTTAGCTTTTTTTTCCTGCAAAGATCTATTATTTAATTAATTATTTTTAATTGTATAACATGTTTACATATCGCCATATTTTGTTGAAACTTTTCTCATCTATGGCATCAAACTATTTTTAAAAAATCAACTTATATAACCATCATTAATCAAAAGAAATTTACATCCTAAACTCTTAACAACCTCCCCTCCTTATTATAATAAGATACAAGACATCTGATTGTTTTATTGTTGTTAATATGAACTATTTGCTCATGTACCGGAAAAAAAAAAAAAGAAGCTTTCCAAAATAACTTCTCAAAATAATTATAAATTAATTTTTTTAATTATGATCATTTTAAAAATATTTAAAAAACGATAAAATTTAACAAAAGTGATTTTTCCAAACAAAAAGTGCTTTCTTAACGCAAATAAGATTAAACAAACAATCCCTTAAAGTTGAGAACTATTTTATACATATCTACAGTGATTTAACACTAAGAAAAAACTCGGATCATATCAAATGGTGAAAGATTAATGTCAGATACTCGTATTAGATTACTTTTTGTACAGATCAGTTTTGCTAGCACTGAATATACAAAGGATAAGGAAAGAACTTGTTTACATAGCTTTCCAAGAAGAAAGAGGAGGAGTATCAGAAACCTTATATGTAGCTAGTCCGGGACGAGTTCTTTCGCCCCTGACCGCATTACCGGCAACAAAAGACTCGAGTTCTGCCATTTCTTCCGGAGTAAGCTTAACCGACAAAGCCCCGATGTTTTGGTTCAAGTGCTCGATGTTGGTGGTTCCTGGTATAGGGCACACATCATTTCCCTGATGATGAAGCCAAGCCAATGCTAGCTGCCCCGGCGTGCATCCCTTGCTTTTAGCCATTTTACTAAGCCTCTCAAATATAATATTGTTGTGCTCCAAGTTTTCTGGATGGAACCTAGGCACAAGCTGTAATGAGGTACAAATAACATACAAGGGATAAGATTATTCCTCAATATCAATTTATCAATAATAGCCAGTTTCACGCATGGATATAGACAGTTTCCATTATTTACATGAAACAAATTGTCAGGTAGGACAAAATTTAAATCTCAGCCTTATGATGGATGCTAAACCAGTCAAGGCATAAGTTTGTCACAGCATGATATGAGATTCCAGATATAGCAGTCCCTTCAGTCCCTAATATAAGAGCTAGACAAGGAGTTTACTTTAGTCATAAATATAAGACTTCAATTAACTGTCTCCCAAATTTATAATTTTTGCCCTAAAGTATTCTTATTGATTACACATATTAAGGGGTTTTCATTAAGAAGTGGTTTCAATGCAAATGATTAATAAGGGTATTTTAGGAAAACCAATACTCATTTATTACAATCGACAAACTAAACTAATTTCCTTAATATTCACAAATTTGTTATCTAACTCTTATATTAAGAAACGGAGGTAGTATACCATAACATTTTACAATTTTCAATATGTTTTATCCCGGTTTATACATTATACCTTGCCTCAGGTACAATTATGCAAGATCACATGATAAATATATGAAGTGAGTAAATCAGTGTATTATATGCCCCGTCAATATATATATATTGTCTGTCTATGTAGAACATATGCTAATAACTAGAATATTCATCCATGAGATATAGAACTAAAATATTGCATGTTATTCAGTGTAGATTAATAATCTCACATGCTGAAAATGGGGAAAGAAAAGACAATTTTTAAGCAACTCAGTACTTTTTTTCTTCTTTTAATAGAACTAGTCTTCATATTTTACAATTTCCTTTCACACTTTCTAATAAAAAATACTAAGAGGGAAAAACATTAAGGGGGGATTCCTCACTTATTAGTGGAAGTTCAAGCAAACATAACAACAGTTGTCCATTTTCATCAATCACTTTTTAAAATTACAAACTACTATCTCCAGTCCTAATTATAGAAACACTTTTGTAGTGTAAATTACACTACAAAAGTGTTCCTATAATTAGGACCGGAGGGAGTATATAATTGTTAACTTGTTCAAACTGTAGTTTATGATCAGCTTGCATCACAAAAAGGAGAATCAATCAAAGACATTCTAATACTTCAAAGGTTACATAAGCACAAAGTTTTATTACTTATAAACTTGAATGTCCTCCAAAGCTCATGTCTCCGCCACTTCAAAGCAAGAATATTTAACGTAAAGTCAACTGAATCAGTACAGTTATCTCAACTTTCATCAGTAACTATCAACTTAAATGCCTTGATGAATAACATTTCATCAAGTACTGCAATAACAGAAGAGGTTTATGGATTTTATGACAGCTGGCAACTTATAATTGTGTCAAGCTTGTATATGATTCTAAATTATTACTAGAGACAATGTTCAAGTGGTAAATTTGACTTTAGATTTTTTTTTGGCCAAGATTTGACTGTAGATTTTCAGTTTATGAAGTGTGATATCATAAAAACTTTTATCTATGTAACACCTATGTTCATCCAATTCCCACCTCCCACCTCCACCCCTAAACAAAAATAACCTAGTCAACAACAAAAGCGGTACATTGGAATAAGACTGTATGCAGGGATTGAATTTGAAAACATGTTGCCTATTGAACATAGAAAAGAAAAAGTACACAATGATTCTTTAATTTAACAAGAGAGATAAGCGATTTAACAATTTTTTAATTTTCCAGAAATAATAACGTTACTCAAGATTTATCAAGAGAACTAAACTAACAATTTGAGCACCGATTGTATTATTATCTTAACAATTTGTCCAGTTTATGAATGCTTTTAAACAAATTGATGCTAGTGAATGCAATGGTATTGTCTACCAGAAATATGATTATAAAATCCACAAGAAAGATTATCAAATTCAACAACAACATTTTACTACTACTCAATCTTGAATGCTAAAACTATAATTGAAATCTTGAAGGACACAACAGGTTAAAAAAATCTGACAATTACTGACTTTCACAATGAATGACCTTGAAATAATACCATTAGGAGCTAAGCTATTTTACTGTGACAAATGCAACCACAGTGCATAATGCATATTAGAATAAACACAAACCTTCCGAAAGTCTTTCTCTGTAAAGCTTTCAACCACCTTCGGTCCTGATGCCAAGAATCCTCGTCCAAGAGGACAATATGCTACAATTCCGATGCCAAGTTCTCTGAGAATTTCACAAAGGCAACATCAGAGGTTGCAAAGCTAAATCCTAGTTTTTTATTAAAAGCCCGAATAAAGAGAAAATCAGATATTATAAGTAGCCATTTTAGTAGTTCAAAACTCACCTACAAGTCGGAATTATTTCTTCCTCCGCATCTCTTGTCCATAAGGACCACTCCAACTGCACAGCCGATAAAGGATGAACAGCATGTGCTCTTCTAATTGTTGAAGCTGAAGCCTCAGACAAGCCAATGTATTTTATTTTTCCCTCCTCAACAAGTTTTTTAAGTTCCCCAATCTTACAATGAACAATATGAAAATAAGTTTACAGTTCGATATTACATGCATATATTTTTATATATGTTAACAAAATCAAAATATTAGAGAACATCTTACCTTTCATTCTCTAACAGCTATACCATGCACATGTTGAAATGGATGCATATCAGTTACAGACCAATTGTCCGTTCCATTTATCAAAGTTGCATCTCTTTGAAATAAGTTATGGAAGAAAAATTGCAGATCCACAAAAGTTTTCTTAGTTACAAAGAATCACAGAAATATCTTTACAAAGAAAACTGAAATTATCATAATATGAAGTCTATGAAGAGAGCAAATGACCAAAGAGCATATCTTGCACCAATGTTTTAGTATAGGTGAGATTGACATGTCTGGGTTTGACAAGTATTCCTTCCCAGTTCCCATAACCCATTCCCCATAAGTCTCTCCCTAGGCCATTGACCGGCTATGTAACCGGGAAAAACATATAAGATAATGCGGAGTGATCTGGTCAACTCCTGCAAACAAAAAATTGTAAAATGGAGGGTAGGAGAAGAAAGGACTTCTTGATTCTATAAGTCGTTGCAAAAGGAAAAGTGTTCCTTAGCCTTTTAGTCTATCCAGCATAGCCAAAATGACCAAAACTTGAAGAAATTGAATATGATGTTTCATTTTTATAAAGCCTAAGACAACACAATATGATCATGCAGCATACATTTTACAACCTGCAAGGAAAAGATCCAAGACATGTGTGATAGACAGAGGCAAAAATAGGCAAAAAGTGTTCCCAAATCCTGATTAATTTTGTATGGGAAACATCTCACGTAGTTTTTCAGTTCAACAGGGTGGAAATCTTATAAGAAAAATATCAGAATCACCAGACTTCAGTATTCGATACGATTCTGTATAAATAATATATTATTGAAGAGTCAGACCAAAGAATGATAGTTCTCAATCTTCTGCAGTCTCACACTTGGTTTATCTCATTTTAGCAACCAATATAAATATGTGAAAATTAAAATGATAATTTATATTTGGGAAAAACATTTCTCATGTTGTAGGAGAAGTGTTTTCTCATATCACACACACATGAAATGGTGGGACCCACACATATATATAATGAACATTATATATATGTGTGGGTCCACCATTTCATGTGTGTGTTGAAATCTTTTTCTTCTCATGCAACATGAGAAGTTTAAATCCCTTTATATTTACTTGTTAGTGTTTTAAAACATTTTCATGGTATTTTTTTACTATAACTAGGATAAAGTTCTCATCAATGTCTACTTCAATCCCAGAAACTCTATTTGAACAACACAAAATTCAAATTACAAATAAAACAGGCATATAACAGTTAATTGCATGACTATTTTCGTTTAAATTTGGATCCAGGATAAGTGAAAGGTGTATTATTCAACAACCTATCTATCTTTTATCCTAATTTTAGCCAGAACACAAAGTGAAATGGATTTCACATCAACCACGAACCACATAGATAAGCTGTAATATACTCAGAGAAAAGAACATCCAAAACAGATAAAAGACGGACCGTGACTTCAATAGGCACACGAGTATCAATTCGAATAACATAATAGAGATCAATGCAATCGATCTCCAGTCTCTTCAAGCTTGCCTGACAAGCCGATCTCACGTATTCAGGATCGCCGCGGATACCAACCTTGCCGTCGGCAACCCAAAGTCCAAATTTGGAGCCCAATTCAACCTTATCCCTAAAACCTTCCTTCAAAGCCTAGCCGAAGAAATTCATACCCAATTCATCATATAATCCCACACAGAGTGACTGATTAAACGCGAGGAAGCAACAGAAGCTAAAATGACTTCAAATCGAGCATACCTTTCCGAGAAGAATTTCATTCGTATATAGACCAAAGACATCGGCGGTGTCGAGAAATGTGACACCATTTTGGATGGCGTGGTGGATGAGAGAAATCAAGTCGGGTTCGGGTTTTCGAGCGTCATAGGTAGGAGTCATACCCATGCAACCAAGTCCCTGGACCGAAACCTCCAAGCCTTGTGAACCCAACTTGATCCTACCCACTTTCGCCATTTCCGTTTCTGAGAACTGAGTTGAGCTTTTGAGCGCACAACGGCAAGATGGAACGGCTTGGGAGCGAATTGAGGGATCAAACCCAGAATCTCCCATGAATGGGAGCAAATTGAAGCTGCTAGCCCATACCGCCATTACCAGATGAGCTACCACTCAGAGTGTATGAGAAGGCTCGCACTAAGCACAATAGAGAGAGTACTTCCGACTAATTATTTGTGGTTATGTAATTTTTCTTATAAAATCATTTCTAAGTTTTTAGCTAATGGCATTTCCTTGATGATTGTATTTCTCATAATCAAAGTGACTTTGTGCCGGGTAGATGCATCCAGGATAATATCATTATTGCCCACGAAGTGTATCATTACTTGAGGAGGAAAAAGGTTGGTGGTAAGTATGAGTTTGCGCTTAAGATAGACATGAGCAAGGCGTATGACAGGGTAGAATGAGACTTCTTGGAAATGACTTTACTGAAATTTGGTTTTTGTGCTGATTGGGTTTCTTTGATTATGAAATGTGTAACATCGGTGAGGATGAATATTTAATTTGTATATCGGGAGACCCTGTTAGCTCATTCTCTCCTACCAGAGGTCTGCGTCAAGGGGATCCTCTCTCTCCTTATTTATTCATTTTAGTGGCAGAAGTGCTTTCTTGTATGATTAAGAAGAACCAAGAGACAAAGTTGATTGCTGGAATCAAACTGAGTCATAGTTGTCCGATACTTACTTATAGCTTCTTTGCGGATGATGCACTATTCTACATAAATGCTTCTAGGCATAATTGTAATCGTTTGGCCTACCTTCTAAATCAATATTGTCTTGCTTCGGGTCAAACTATTAATTCAGACAAATCAAGTGTTTTTTTCTCAGCTAACATTCCTAATGATGTGAGATCTGATGTGTGTAATATTCTGGAAATTCCGGCTTCCGAGGACCCTGGTAAGTATCTTGGCATTTCGAGCATTTGGGGGAAAACCTAGCACCAAGCTCTTGCCTATATTAGAGAGAGGGTTATTAATAAGATACAAGGCTGGGGACATTCTTTTCTCTCCTTTGCTGGACGGGAGGTAATGATTAAAGCAGTGATCCAAGCTACTACCATATATCCAATGAATTGTTTTAAATTCCCTCTCAAAACTTGTAAAGAAATCCACAGTCTGATCGCTAATTTCTGGTGGGAAGGGAAGGCTTTTGGGAACAAGACGCATTGGAGAGCATGGGATTTTCTGACAAAAGGGAAGTCTCAGGGTGGTATGGGATTCAGGGATTTGATGATAATGAATGAGGCATTACTGGCTAAGACGGCTTGGCGCCTTATGTTGAGACCTAATGACCTATGGGCCCAAGTTTTGAAAAGTGTGTATTTCCCGAAAGGTGATTTCATGGATGTGGGGAAAGGGCACAAAGCGTCATGGTGCTGGTCTAGTATTGTTGATGGGAGAGAATTTCTTCAGGCTGATTTGAGATGGGATTTGGGCTCTGGGAGGGCTATACGGATATGGGGGGATAATTGGGTTCCGGGAGTCACTTTCCTTGAAAAACCTCCTGATAGTGTCAACCCTCTAGTGACAGATGGTAGAGTGAGTGATTTAATATTGGATGGTCTATGGAACCTGGCTCCCATTGCCCATTTCCTATCAGATGAAGTCAGGAGTGCTATACTGGCTCTTCCTATCCCGAATAATGGTCTTGAAGATAAATTGATATGGACCACTGCAAAGAAAGGTGATTATCTGGTGAAACTTGGTTACCATAATAGGAAAAATAGGTCTCCTATAGATCTTAATAAAGCTAGTACCTCATTAATCATGCCACTCTCATGTTGGAATTCCATCTGGAAAGTTAAAGTTACTCCTCGGGTTCAGCATTTTATTTGGCGCATTTTAAATAATGCACTGGCCACTAATGATGCTTTGTTCAGAAGGAAGCGCTCCAGTGTTAATTCATGTCCGATCTATGAGGAAGCTGTAGAGAGTATTGAGCATCTCTTTTTTCGTTGCCCATGGACCCGGTGTGCTTGGTTTGGAAGTAGTCTGGGGTTTTTTTTTTAATCTCTCGAAGGTTACAAATTTTAATGAATGGTGGCGGTACATTTCTGGTCTGAATTCCCTTAAACCTCATGATATTTCCTTAGTTTGTTGGATTCTATGGTTTATATGGAAACAAAGAAATGAGGTTGTTTTTAACCATCGTATTCCGAATCCCCTTCTTGTTGTGGAATTTTCCAAGAGATATAATATTGAGTTTTGGGTTAATCTGGATTGTATTCGGACTGAGAAGGGACCTGTGGAGAATGCGTCTTTTTCATGTGCTTGCTGGTCGCCCCCAGATCCTGGTGTGGTTAAAATTAATACTGATGGTGCATTTTCTTCTGATAATGCCCCTGCTGCTATAGGTATTGTTTGTTGCGATTGCTATGGTACCTTTCAGTGGGGTTTTGTTGACAAGGTTAAATCTATCTCAGCCTTTATGATTGAGGCCCTTGCACTGAAGAGAGCCTTGTTGTTAGCCATTGATTTAGGGCGTGATAAAGTTATTTTTGAATCTGATTGTCTGTTGTTAATTTCCTGCATTAATGCTAAATCCTCTTATTTATGTGAATGGCAGAGTAGGAGTATTATTCATGATATTATTTGTCTCTTATCTGACAAGGTTGGGTTTTCCTTATCTTTTATCCCTAGAAAGGGTAATAGTGTTGCTGATTTAATTGCAGCAAATGCTATTAAGGAGTTGTACCCGATCGGGTGGGTCTTGCAACCATTACATTCTTTGTGTTCTCTTCTAACCTTGGATGCTAAGGAGGCTAATATTGTTATGGAAGGTGATTCCTCTCTGGATTTGTTTATGAGGGAATGTAATTTAGTTTCCTAGTTAGCTTTCTTTCCAGTGTATTTGTCTTGTTTCGGTTAGGTGTAGTCGCATGTGTTTGTTTCCCTGTATGTTGGTTATGTTGTATTTCCTTCCTCTAGTTTGGTTACTATCTGTACTGGTGACTTTATGGTAATATAAGCAGTTTCCTTTGAGCAAAAAAAAAAAACACCAGGGTCATGAAGGTAAAGCTCAATAGGGAAAAAAAAGCTAATCTAGACGGTTTGAGATATCTTTAAGGGTTGATGGGCTTCTGTACAAAAAAGTCATTTATGATAAAAGTCACTTTTTTTAGCTTCATGCGTGACATTTTTCAACTTCTAAAGAAAAATGTTAGGGATAGGTATCCAATAGGCAATATACTATTAAATATACATTTGTATGCATTCTAGTTTATTCATTAGAATATATTTAATTAAGTACTTTAGAGTTTATTAATTTTTTAATAATAATTTATGTTACGGATGTATATTTGGGCCCATATACCATACATGGCCCAACAAGGAGCATGGTGCATATCAGGATCTGCATGTCATAAAGGAGTATACAATCATATCCATCATAGTAAAGAGGCCGATATGATTGATTAATGGGACCAATATGATCTGGTCTCGGATCAATCATATTAATAAGGCCGATACGATTTCGTCTCAGGTATGCCTATAAATACAAGGGATTAAACCCTAAAGGTACACACATTGTAACTCACTACTCATATATTGTATCGCATGCACATCCCCTTTAGACGTATCCCCCCATCCCCCCTTTGAGGTGATAAGTCTGCTAAAGTGCACTGCGACCCGGAGCTCTCTTGAATATCTCCCTCATAGATACTCAGGCAGAGCCCCTTAATCCAACATCAATTCTCCAGCCCACACTTACGGCTGGACATCTGTGTTCTACACCAGAACAGTGGCGCCGACCGTGGGGATCTATAAATTTTGATTCCCGTGACCATGAAGATCAACACTCGTGCAACAAGCCATAAGCAGGCGGAGGCGGATCAGGCAGCAGACCACCGTCAACTACCTAGGCAACCACCTCTCGTTGAACAGTCGATTAATCCTGTAGGGGATAATGAACAGGTGGAAGGAGACCAAATAACACAACCCGAGGAACCTCTCGTTCCCAACAATGATCAACCTTTGAATGACAACCCATCTGATACTGGGTCCTCGGCTCCGCAAAACCCTCGCCACGAGCGTCAGAACTCCATCCCAGTCAACGACCAACTGGCCTTGGCCGCTAACCCGGACTTCCGCTGTCTCCAAAACGCGATCCTCGCAGTACTTGATAATTGAATATTATTACACTTATTTGTATCTCTTGGTGAATAAATTTAGGATTGTTTGGTTAATAAATAATGGATTTTATTGCTTAATCGAGCTTTGAGCTTTTAATTGGATTTGATTCATTTTTATGATTAAATTCCAGATTTACAGATGATTTAGTATTTTCGCCATAACTTTTGATCTAGATATCCGATTAGCCTGATTCTTCTTTTGTTTTTAGATGACTCAGAGATCTACAATTGATATGAAGACTCAGAAGGCTGATTCGGACAAGAAGATGGACGAAATTGGAGCTAAAGACAGATGCATTTTTCTGGATTTTTATTTTGCCCGAATTTTGTAATAAAAGACCAATTAGAGATTTCCTATTTATTAGAGATTTCCTATTTATTAGAGGTTTCCTATTATTAGGGATTCCTATTTTTGTTTAGTCATCTCTCCTATATAAGGAGGTTAGATGGTGGCTACAAACATATTCTAAACATTCTCAATATTCTCTCAATTACTCTTTATGAGACTTTTGGGATTAAATTAGAAGCTTGGTTATTTTCTCTGAGTTGTTCATCATGTTCTTTATCTTCTTCATCTTTTCTTCAGAGTTTTTCCTAGCCATGCTTGGCTAAGCTTTGTGGTTGACCCATGGATTGAGAATTCGTGAATCCAGAGAGGCGGCACTTCAAGCGATAACGTAATTCGTTTCGTTTATTATAATCGGATCCGATTATGATTGCGAGAATGAGTATTAGATTTAATACCCAGATTGACATCCCAAGGACATAAGTCGCACCGGTTACTGAGAGCGTTGAGCGATCGCACAACGAGTTCGCCATGAGTTCGATCAAATGCTAGGCGATCGTCTAGTCGAGGGAGTTTTTGGATAAACGCAGAGATTTCGGTTTGTTCAGAATCAATCACGAGTTCGATTATTATGTTTTTGCCCGATGAAGGTTACGGAATTCCAATTCTGGGTTAATCGTTTGTTTATCTGTTTAATCGTGTTTCATTTCGGTTTGTTTCTATTATTCCTTCTCTAATCTTTTGAACCAAAACCCCCTTTTTCTTGTTTCTATTTCATTTGTTATTCCAATCAAACCCGCTGCAAATTCGTTGGGAAAACGATCCGGGTTCCCTATTACTGCAAATCTTTTATTGAACTTGGTTATTTTGTAAGGGCTCGGCAAATCTCTTTCAAAATTTGGCGCCGTTGCCGGGGAATTTGCATTGGTCTGATTACTGACAGTAAAGTAGTTTTATTTTATCTTTTTATTTTTTAATTTTTTTGAGTCTCGGCTGAATATATCGGGTCTTTCAATTGTTTGACTTACTCCGATTGGGCTGTTATTTTTTTTATTTTTTTGAGTCATGGATGCCAATGTTGTTGATGATGTTATTGTTGATTGGTATGCTGATTGTCCATATTTTTCATCTGTGAATGAATCTGTTAATTGTGCATGTTCTAATAATGAATGGTGTCCTATTTGCACCGAGATTAATGATGCATTATATGGTCACCGTGATTTGATTGGTGATTCGCATTAATTGTGGATTCGATGTTGGTTGTGATATCCATTATGATGTCCATTCCCTAACACTATTGATTTTAAAGATACTCCACTTACTGCTAACCATAATGATGCTTTGAATGATGGAAGTAATATCTCCATTGATTTTATTGATATTATTCATGATCTTGGCATGACTGTTGTTAGTGGAGATACTATTAAAGATAAGTGTGGGGAAAGCCTTGCTTTTGATATGCATTTACGGGAAAGACCATCATGAATCATGATGTTTCACATGTAGAGTTTGTCTTGTTTGATGATTTGAGCAACCATTGTGAGACTATTTTGAGTGATCACTTGATTTATTCTTTAAAGAGTTTGACTCTTACTGAGGAGAGTCATGTTGATTTTGTGGGTTGCTCAAAATATTTGGAAGTTCCAACATTTTCTTTTGATCAATTTATTTTGGGATCTTCCTTGATTCTTGATAAATTGAGTTTTATTGATTATATTTATGTGGGACAAGATACTGCTTGGTGTCATGATTTTATGCAGGTACATGGATTGATTACTCCTATCCAAACACCTTCCATGCTTGAGTTGAAATGTTATTTACGGATCTTAAAAAGGAAGTTGTTTGCTAAACATCAACAAGGGACATCACTAGTGCTTTCATGTGACTTACAACCAGACAAAGGAAAGAAGCCAATTATGCCACTTCATTTGAGTCTCCAAGATTTTAATAGTCCGGTCGTACTCCTCCTTACTCTTTTACTTGCATTACCTACTATTATTGGTTATATTTATCTTTTGCACTAAGGCTAATGCATGATTTAAGTGTAGGGCAGGATTTTGTTCTTACTTTTGGTTTTTGTTCTTTGTTTTCAAAATGAGAAAAAGAAAAATATTTTTGTTTTGGTTTTTATTCCTTGTATTCAAGAAAAGGAATAAAAGTTTTCTTTTGTGAATAATTTCCCTTTTCAAAATAAAAATTTGTTTTTTATACCAATAATACACTCTCTTTCTATGATTGCTATACATCTTGTGAACTTGGACATTTTGGTTTTGATGGATCATTCTATTTGGGCTGAATTTCTTAACTCTTCGATTACATGTCTTGGTAGTTGATTTGGTGATGTTGATTGCTTGAGTTGGTATTAACCTTGTGAGATTTTGGGCCTACATGAATGGAATTCATCTTTTGCCATTCTTTCTTTCATGTGTGCATCTGCTCATGATTTGTGTTCTCTAGAACTTGCTCCTTTTCTTTTGAAACTGCATTTTCACTTACGTGCATAAGTATGATGGAAGCTTGTTTTCTTTCTTTTATTTTCCCCACTTTGGCCAAATAGCCTTTTCCCTTGCATTATGATTCCTTTGCTAGCCCCTTTGTGCCTTCTTGACTCATTCTTTTCTAAACCACATTACAAACCTAAGCGTAAAACCATTTTATTCCGCACCTTGAAAATTTATTGAACATTGGTTTCACCTTGGTTTTGTGTTTAAGTGTGGGGGTTGCTCAGGAGTGCAATAGTTTAAGTGTGGGGGATATTTGATTTTTTCATTGAGATTATGTATATAGTATAGTTCCTAAAAAAAAGAAAGAAAGAAAAAGAAAAGGGCTTGGAAAAAAAAGTAAAAAGAAAAAAAAAGAAGAAAGAAAGAAAAGCAGAAAAAGAAAACAAAGAAAGAAAGAAAAAAAAAATACATAGAAAGAAAGGAGATATATGAGTGAAATAGAAGTTTTTCTACATAAAGAATGACTGTGTTAATTAGTGCTCTTTTTAATTTCTTTGGTGCTTAGCCTCTCATTCCATACTATTACCTACCTTCACCCTAGCCCCATTACAACCTTTAATAACAAGATCTCTTGATTTGTGCATGTATGTGTTATGAGTAGTGGAGAAGTAGAAATTGAGCAAGCTTATGGTAGGACAATTTTCTTGAGTAGAATTTGAGCGATACACTAATTTACCCTATACACTTGAGAGATTAATTGAGAGCATCCTTTGAGAGACCATCTTTTGTGGTTAGCATCATTGATTGAGATTGCCAAGATTGTAATTTGAGATGAAAGGATTTTGGTCTAAACGATTGGTATTTTGAAGCTTTGTGTCCCTTGTTCGGTTTTTGCATTGTTAGCAATTGTTAGAAAGAAGAAGTTTTTCTTTTACTCTTTTCTTTTAATTTTGCTCAGGAGTGCAAAAGGATAAGTGTGGGGGATTTGATAATTGAATATTATTACACTTATTTGTATCTCTTGGTGAATAAATTTAGGATTGTTTGGTTAATAAATAATGGATTTTATTGCTTAATCGAGCTTTGAGCTTTTAATTGGATTTGATTCATTTTTATGATTAAATTCCAGATTTACAGTGATTTAGTATTTTCGCCATAACTTTTGATCTAGATATCCGATTAGCCTGATTCTTCTTTTGTTTTTTAGATGACTCAGAGATCTACAATTGATATGAAGACTCAGAAGGCTGATTCGGACAAGAAGATGGACGAAATTGGAGCTAAAGACAGATGCATTTTTCTGGATTTTTATTTTGCCCGAATTTTGTAATAAAAGACCAATTAGAGATTTCCTATTTATTAGAGATTTCCTATTTATTAGAGGTTTCCTATTATTAGGGGATTCCTATTTTTGTTTAGTCATCTCTCCTATATAAGGAGGTTAGATGGTGGCTACAAACATATTCTAAACATTCTCAATATTCTCTCAATTACTCTTTATGAGACTTTTGGGATTAAATTAGAAGCTTGGTTATTTTCTCTGAGTTGTTCATCATGTTCTTTATCTTCTTCATCTTTTCTTATGAGTTTTTCCTAGCCATGCTTGGCTAAGCTTTTGTGGTTGACCCATGGATTGAGAATTCTGTGAATCCAGAGGGCCAGCACTTCAACTGTTTCTATTTCACTGTTATTCCAATCAAACCCGCTGCAAATTCGTTGGGAAAACGATCCAGGTTCCCTATTACTACAAATCTTTTATTGAACTTGGTTATTTTGTAAGGGCTCGGCAAATCTCTTTCAGTACTGAGGCACGTCGACGGCATTGATAAGCGCCAGGAACTCCACTATCAGCAATTTGAAAAACAACAAAAGAAAGGGGACTCGGCTCACTCCAGCAAAGACTGGGAGGATAAGACCTGGGATGAGGACCAGGAAACCGACGGTTCGAGTCATCACAAGAGCCAGCAGGAGACAAAAAATGACCGACGAGAGGAGTACGGCTTCACACTCGAAAAGGGGAAGGAGAGGCGGGGCCGTGTCGACAAATCACCTCGGCATCATACTACCGAGTATCAGCGAAGGAGATATGTCGGACAGATTAACAATAATCCTTTCTCCGACCTAATCCGTAGTGCCCGTTTCCCGGAGAAGCTGAATCTCACAGAGTTCGTAAAGTATGATGGTTCTCAGGATCCAACAACGCATGTTGAAGACTTCGAGATGCTCATGGTCATAAGAGGCATAGGGGAACCTATCATCTCTCGGATCTTCGCCGCAACCCTTAAGGGACCAGCGTTAAAATGGCTCCACACATTACCTGAGAAGTCGGTTCACAAATTCGTTGATTTAGCCGAGGTCTTCGAGTTGCACTTCGCCACCAGCAAAAGGCAGCCGAAGTCACAGTACAGCCTGTCCAAGATCAGACAGAGGCCCGTTGAAACACTCCAGAGCTATTTGGATCATTTCAAAAGCGCGGCACTCCAGGTGCGCGGGTTGAGTGAGGAAGTACACGTTCATTTGTTAGCTGACGGTCTGGATAGTGAGTCACGTTTGGCAGAGTCATTCTTTAAACAAAAGGCTAAGAACCTGAACGACTTCATCACCCGGTCCAAAAAATATTTGGAGGTAGAACAAATGCGGCAGGCAAATGCTCCTCGAAGGGACCCTGATAGAAATAGCCCGCCAAGGGATAGGACCAGATCCGAAGACCATCGGTGAGATCGCCGAGGAAGGGTCCGAGATAATAAGCCCCCTAGTATGAAACCGGAGTTTAAGAGAAAGTATGACAGATACACACCTTTAAACGTTTCCCGCTCGCAGGTATGGAGGGAGGTGGCATCGACCGAAATGAAGAAGATCGATAGGCCTCGGCCAGTCAGAAGACGAGCCAACACTGATCAGACCCGTTTTTGTTCTTTCCATGATAGCCAGGGGCACACGACGGATCAGTGCTTTGAACTCCGAGATGCCATTGAAAAGTTCATCAGAGAAGGGAAGCTGCGCCAATACGTGATTCAAACTCAAGGGCGAAAGGGTGAGAAGCGAAGGCAAGGCAGCCAAGCACGACAATTGACCCGGAGAGAAAAAGGGATGAAAAACGTTCGAAACCGAGGTCCGAGGATAATGATTTTCTCAAGGCTGAGTTTGAGTGTAACGTAATCAGTGGAGCTTTTGGCGGGGGTGGCGACACGGCCAGTCAGCGCAAAAAATACCTAAAGGAGTTTCTTTCCGTAAGGGACCGACCTAAGTTTAAGGAAGATTCAGAGGCGAGGAAGAAAGCGGATGGACCTCAGGGAAGCTCGGCAGATATCATCTTATGGGATGCCTTCAAAAGAATGAACCTCGACCAAGAAGATTTAAAGCCGTGTAAAACCACCCTTGTTGGTTTTAATGGAGAGTTGTCCCCTCCAAAGGGATACATCGACCTCCGGCTCAGTCTTGGAACGAAGGAAGGCTTTAAAACGGAGCGTGTACGGTTCATTGTGGCGAACTTTCCGTCCCCCTACAATGTCATTTTGGGAAGACCGACCATTCACAAATGGGACATGCTGGTGTCTACTAAGCATCAGAAGATAAAAATGGTGAGCAATGCCAACCGAGTTGTCACCATAAAGGGTGACCAGAAGGAGTCCCGACAATGTTATGTCGAAACGATCAATGTTGGCGAAAAGGCACTGACGCCTCTAGCTCGGCCACGAAGTTGCAAATCAGACCCATCGAACCCAGTGGGCGGAAAGAGTTGTTACCCAGTTAATATGGTAGAATTGGACCTGCGTGAGGAATCCGAGGTCTACCGGCCAGAGCCGGAAGGTGAATTGGAGGACCTCATAATCGGGAATGCCCTTGACCAAATTACAAAGATAGGGCGGGCGTTGAGCCCAAACTTGAGACTAAGGCTGGATGAATTCTTAGTAATAAACCGCGATGTTTTTGCTTGGACCGCGGCCGAGGTGCCGGGGATTGATCCCGAGTTTTGCTGTCACAGATTGGCCATTCAAGCGGGGTCAGTCCCAGTGGCCCAGAGGAAGAGGAAATGAGCACCAGACAGGACAAGTCGCACTTAATCAACATGTGGACGAATTATTGGAGGCCGGATTCATTAGGGAAATACAATACACCACATGGCTGTCCAACGTGGTAATGGTTTTGAAACCAAGCGGTAAATGGAGGGTTTGTACAGATTACAAAAACTTGAATAAAGCGTGCCCAAAAGACGCCTACCCCATGCCGAACATCGATTAACTGGTGGATAGTTCATCCGGATTCCAACTGCTATCTTTCATGGATGCCTATTCAGGATATAATCAGATTGCCATGCACCCCGACGATCAGGAAGCCACTGCCTTTATCACAGAAAAAGGAAGCTACTGTTACAATGTTATGCCATTTGGCCTAAAAAATGCCGGGGCCACTTATCAGAGGATGATGAATAAGGTTTTCGAGGATCAAATCGGTCATAATGTCGAGGTCTATATTGACGACATGATAGTAAAGACGCATGACCCGAATAACCATTTACGAGACCTTGAATAGACCTTCAGCAAATTGAGAAAATATAGGATCAGGTTAAACCCGGCAAAGTGTGCTTTTGGTGTTCGTAGGAAAGTTCTGGGTTTCTGTTGACCAGCCGGGGCATTGAGGCTAATCACGACAAATGTAAAGCCGTGTTAGACATGCAAGCACCCGAAACAAGAAAGAAGTGCAACGGTTAACGGGGAAGGCTGGCGGCGACCGAGGTTTTAACGAGGTCGGCGGAAAATGCCCTTCCTTTCTTCAAATTGCTTAAGAAAGAGGCAACGGGAGAGTGGAACCCGGAGTGTGACGCCGCATTTGATAAAATCAAACGATGCTTGGCAACTCCACCGGTTCTGTCCAAACCCCGGCCCGGAGAAATGCTATTCCTTTATCTGTCGATAGGAGAGGAGGCAATAAGCTCGGTACTTGTACGAGAAACCGAGAACGGTCAGGAACCGGTATACTTCGTAAGTAAGGCTTTACAGAGTTCAGAACTGAGATACCAAAAGTTGGAAAAGCTGGCTTTCGCCATACTAACGACGGCACGAAGACTCCGCCATACTTCCAAGCTCATAGAATCGTAGTTCGGACAAGCCAACCAGTTCGGCAAGTGTTGCACAAGCCCGACTTGGCTGGCAGGATGGTTAGTTGGGCCATAGAATTGTCTGAATTTGATATTTCCTACGAAGCTCGGCGCGCGATTAAGTCACAAGCCTTGGCCGATTTTGTCATGGAGTTGACATCGATTAATAAAGACGTCGGTAATCTGGACCTCTGGAAAATATACGTCGACGGATCTTCAAATTCAAAAGGAAGCGGGGCAGGAGTAATCATAGAAAATCCAGAGGGGATTGCCCTTGAACATTCCTTGAAGCTTAATTTCCCAACATCAAACAATCAAGCCGAGTATGAAGCACTACTAGCCGGACTCAAAGAGGCTAAAGATCTTGGAGCCCAGCGGGTTTCGGTTTTCACCGACTCCCAGCTCGTCGCTGCCCAGGTAGACGGGTCATACCAAGCCAAGGGTCCTCTCATGGCGAAATACCGGAATAAAGTGAAGGAAGTTCAAGCCGAGTTTGAACATATGATTGTTACCCATATCCCAAGAGGAAAAAATGTCAGAGCAGATATCCTCTCCAAACTGGCCAGCACTAAAGGAACGACGAATCACAGGACCGTGATACAACAAAAGCTGGAAGAACCCAGCTGTGTCATGGCTATATCGGTCTCCATAGATTGGAGAAAACCGATTCAAGATTACCTCGAACGTGGAATCATCCCATTAGAAACCACCAATGCCAGAAAGCTGATTCGCGAGGCTGTTGTTTATACAATGGTCGATGATCAGCTGTATCGAAAAGGCTTGCATACCCCCATGTTAAGATGTTTAGACATCAACGAAAGTAGATATGTTCTTGCCGAGATACATGGTGGCATCAACGGACAGCACATGGGGGCAAGGGATTTAGCAAGGAAGGCCCTGCGGGCCGGATATTATTGGCCGACTATGGAGGCGGATGCTAAAGAGTTCATCCGGACATGTGACAGTTGTCAGAAACACGCCAAGATCATCTGGTCCCCACCATCTGAAATGGAATATATCTCGGCTCCGTGACCATTCTACAAATGGGGCATAGACTTACTAGGACCATTCAAACCAGCCCCCGGACAATTACGATGGTTAGTCGTAGCAGTAGATTATTTCACCAAATGGATTGAAGCCGAGCCCCTTGCCACAATTACGTCGGAGAGTCGGCGTTTTATCCAGCAAAACATCTTCTCCCGTTTTGGGATTCCGCCGAGATAGTCGCGACAACGACACCCGGTTTCGACGGGAGATTCCAGGACATGATGGTCGACCTTGGGGTCATGCACCACTTTGCTTCTGTGGAGCATCCCCAATCGAACGGACAAGCTGAAGCAGCGAACAAGGTGATCCTGGATGGCTTGAGGAAAAAGATGGAAGATGCTGACACCTGTTGAGTCGAGCAGCTATATAATGTTTTATGGGGTTGCCGAACCACAACACAATCCGCCACTCAAGAAACTCCTTTCCTCATGACTTACGAATGTGAGGCCATGATTCCAGTCGAGATAGGTCAGCCATCGTGGAGAAGACTCAAAACCCTTGAGGAGGGAGAGGGGTCGAATTCCAGAGCTTTGGCAACCGAGCTAGAGTTGGTGGACGAGGTCAGGACCGCGGCGCATTACCGGGACATAGCGGCCAAGCAACTTATTGCTGCAAAGTACAATCGAAAGGTGAGACCCCGGGTGTTCGGCCGGGGTGACTTGGTCCTTCGGAGGGCCGACGTCGGTAATAAAAACGCCAAGGATGGAAAACTTGCTGCAAATTGGGATGGCCCGTACCGGGTTAGAGACAAGCTTGACAAAGGAGCCTATATCCTCGAAACTTTAGCCAGGAAACCCGTCAAGAGAACATGGAACGCCGACAAGTTAAAGATTTATTATAGCTAAAGTCGGCCCGGATCTCATACGTCGAGCACGTCATGTCTGAGTTATTTGTTGAATTATCTCCAGGCTGTTTTTTTGTTCTTTCCGTATTTCAGTTGTGTGCATTTTACTTTCAAAGTTGTCAGCTCTTTAGAGCAAACCATTGCTTAAATTCAATAAACGGCTTCTTAGCCGAAGTTCAATTTCAAGAGTGTTTGAAAAATTGCAAATAGTTAGGACGACGCTTGACCACACAAGCGTGGCTTTCTATAAAAATTACACAAGGCCGCTGTCAGAAGCACCTTGTAAGTGTCTTGATGCATCTAAAATGACACCCAGATAAGAAGGCGGATAGTCATGTCAGACCCTGATCAGGTCAAAATGTTTAAATGTGTGTTCATACAACCACGACTGAGCATGTGACAGTTTGCCCTTATCCTGGTAAAGACCGCGAGAAACGTGCTTCATTATACCGGATAACTACTCCGAACATCGTAGCTGGTTAGTTGGAAAACCCCTACTCATGCACCTGGTTTATTACACCAGAAGGGTACTAAGCGGACTCTAATTTTCTTTAAAGGCCCCGGCCAGGCCTAAATCATAACAACGTATAGTTGACATAAGAAGTTAAAAGTGCATAAGGGTTTATTAAGATGAATCCACATTCATGTTAGTAAAAAGTTCCATGTACTATTAAAACTTATAACCTACACTATTACAAAATCGGCACCATACGCCGAAACAAAGAAAAGACAAAATTAAAGTTATAATGTCTAAGATGGAGGGACTGCCTTGTCCATATGCATCCCGTCTACCTCAGGTTCGACCCCGGAAGTAGCTTCCGGGACATCCTGCCCGCCCTGGTCATCTTCGGCCACGAAATCAGACTCTTCTTCGGAAGAGGAAGGCGGCGGAATAAGAACTCCACCCTTAAAACTGGAGCGGCAACCATAGCCGGCTAGGTTCAGTTGCATCCCCGGATTTAAATACTCGATTTGGGTGAGCGCCATCTGGAAGGAATCCGACGCGGCCTTCCTCACTATATCGGCCGCTTTAGCATGGTCGGCTTTCTCCTTTGCCAAAGCCACCCGAAGTTCTTCAGCTTCGGCCCATAACTTGCTACGCTGCTCGGTTAAACTCTTCACAGCATTCATAGACTGTGAATAAGATGATTGCAGTTCAGCCAGATTGCCATTGGCCTGCGTCAGATCGGCGGTGGCTTGGGTCAAAGCCTGATATGTCAGTATAAGATCCTCTCCGGCCTTTTTCGTAGCGTCCTGGGAATTTTTGAGTTCAACTTGTAAATTGTCTCGCTCAGCTTCGGCCTTTTCCTTGTCCGTTTCAAGTTTCTTCGCCTTTTCTGATATCGTCTCTATATTTGTCTTCAGAGATCGGGCCTCTTCAACTACACCCACGTAGAGGCCATGAAGGTGGAGGAAGACTTGGGACAATCCGAGTACTTTGCTGAGGTGACGGGGCATATCCTGGACTTCGAGCCGATCCTTATCTTCCAGTGGCTGAGGGCGCAAAAATCGGTGAGGCGGAAAAAAGGTCGTGCCAAGCTCTTCCGACACATCTCCGTCCCAGAAATGACCGCGTTTAAAGCTGCCTGAAGAAGGAGCGCTGGATGTAGTCTGGGGCGGTGGGCAAGCAGAGTCGGAAGGATCCACATTTTTCCCCTTGTCAACAGAAGGAGGAACGCTGGCGGATGATGGTTTCGGGGCCGAAATTTCAGTAGATGTCACCACAGGGACCACCAGTGTCGTTGTCGAAGAGGGCGGCAGCAAAGAGACCACGGGTGTGGATATTGAGGAGGGACCCGATGAAGGAACCCCGTGTGAATCCCCAATCCTCGCTCTCTTGGCCGCAATGGTTGCTGGAGCGGCGGCTAGTGGAGCTTTCTTCTTCCTTGACTCGGTGGTAGCCCGTTTCTTGGTAGTCTTACCCTTCTCCGGCACTGTGTAGGTAAGATAGTCTGGGTTGAGATCCATGGCTCCTAGGTTGACCGAAAAGACAAAGACGGGTTAGAAACCATAAAAAAATATGAAAACAAAGGATATGTTTGGGATATGACAACAGTAAATGTGAACAAAATCATACTGGAAGCCGCTCTCGACTCAACTTCTGCCTTCTTAATGTAAAAGGCGGCACTTTTAACCCCAGTCTCGGCAACATAGGAAATCAGGCGAGCTGCGTATTCCCTCTCGTCGCTGGTAAGATCCTTAACTTCAAATTGGTAGGAGGAGGAGTTTGTTTTGTGATGGTCAGAAGTCCAGTAGAGTGGAAAACGCCATTCTACGTCGGGCCCTTCAGCGCTTTTTAAAAACCAAGGCATCTCCCCAGTAACCACGACCACCTTGAAGAAGGAGCTTTTAAAATGCTTGAATGAATCTGAATAGGAGGTAAGAAGTTTTATGTCTGCCTCGGCACGAAGAGACGTATGCCCTTTCAAAGCAGGCGGTTCCTTACCCGAGCGAGGAGTAAAAGGGGAGAAGAAATGAAGAAAGAGGCCGGCGGTGCAAGGAATGGCAGGCTCCAGCGAACCGCATAAATGTGCGAACGCGCGATAACCCCACCCGTTAGGATGGAGTTGAGAAGGGGCAAGGTGAAGATAATGTAGGACGGACATCTGGAAGTCGGTAAACGGGAAGCGAATACCGAGTCGGGACATATATTCCCGATAAAAGAAAAAGAAGTTTGGGGATCCGGATTCTTGAGTGGCACAGATCAGCTCGTCCTCATGAGCAGGAGCCAGTAAACATCCCGACGACCTCGAAGACTCCAGTTGTCTTACGTCGGCGTCCGTCATTAAGGAACGATTCATTAGCATCTCATGCGTTACCCAGGGGTACTTGGCCTTAAGAATTGGGGAAGGACTACCAGAGTCGGCCTCGGCCTCGGACGCAGAAAGTCGGGGAGAAGACGTGGACTCCATTAACCTATAACATCAATAAATAAAAAACCATAATTAGAACTATGAGGTATACCTGACCGATAGGGGCCAGTAGTTGGAACTTGTAAAGGAATGGAGTCTGGCGAGCGTCTCCCTATGGAAGCCGACATAGACCAGGACGACGTGGTATGGCGGCACGAGCCCAAAGTCAGGTCTGCCAGGTGATCTTGGCCGCTCGCTATGAGAGAAGAGCTATGGGCAACACACTCCCAACAGGGACCAGCATACCCGTCTGGAAGTGACCCCGACTCGGTTTGATTGCGCCCCATTGAGGAGCTTAGGGGCTCGGCCATGTTTACTTCGGCCTCGGGAGAACTATCAGAATCTAGCCTAATAGGGCTAGTATCCGGTGGGCTGGATAAAGGAATCGATGGTTGCAACCCCCTAGCGCTTCGGCTACCAGAACGACCCCGGAGTTGTTTGGATAGTTTCTCCTCTTTGGTCAGAGGAGTTCCTAACAGCAAGAAACTAAAATTGGGATAGCGGGCCTCTTCATCGGTCGGGTCTAAGGGTTGGCTGGATGTGGAAGGACGTTTTCCCCTACCCATCGAAAGCTCAAACCTATACAAGTTATCACAGCAACAATGAGAGGGGGGAGAGGCGGAAACAAAGAAAAACGTTGGAAAGCCATGCATACTTTACAGGTTCAACAAACATTACTTATAGGATGGTACTCTAAAAACCCCTTCCTTAAAAACATCTACCCAACCATAACAACCAGAAACTAGAAGCGCGAAGAAAAGAGAAGTAAAAAATTAGAACATCAACAATGTTTCGTGACAGAAGCAAATAATTTACCTTTTAAAGCGAAGAGATGAGAAGACGGGAAGAAGGAAACTAAGAGTGATTCCTGGGTGGATGGGACTTCGCGTCTGTGAAGTCTCGACAAGAATTTGGAAATCTTCAGATGCTCAGAAATTTCGCGTTGAAGAAATGTGTTTGGTGTGGAAATGAGGATTTCCAGCAGATGATCACGTAAAAAGAAGAGGGAAGTTTGAAACTAGGCGGTTCAATCGTCAGGGGCAATCATGACTTTTCAAGTCAAAAGTAGGACTGGCATACGGCATGCCTCAGGAGCATTAAATGCGCACGAAAATTGGGGGCGGCGAGGCATGATTGATGAAGCCCATTCCCAATCCGCGAGTGCCAGGTGGCACGTGCAATTATGACAATATCAAGGAAGGATTCTCAAAGAGTCACAAGGTAGACACGCTAAATGACCGCGGACTATAATTCAGGTCTAGTAACCCGGACCCTTAAGACGTCGGGATGCTTACAACAAACAATAGATTATCACCGAGGTACCCTAATAATCAATGACACCTCGGATAACTTGTCCAGGATTTTTACTCACCTCGGTCAGCGGACCAGGAATGAAAAAGGAGTACATCTCGGTCAAGTACACGTTTTATATTAAGCAAATACTACAACCCGGCAGCTCAGTAACCTGAAATACCGGGCTGGGGGGCAACTGTTACGGATGTATATTTGGGCCCATATACCATACATGGCCCAACAAGGAGCATGGTGCATATCAAGATCTGCATGTCATAAAGGAGTATCCAATCATATCCATCATAGTAAAGAGGCCAATATGATTGATTAATGGGACCGATATGATCTGGTCTCGGATCAATCATATTAATAAGGCCGATACGATTTCGTCTCAGGTATGCCTATAAATACAAGGGATTAAACCCTAAAGGTACACACATTCTAACTCACTACTCATATATTGTATCGCATGCACATCCCCTTTAGACGTATCCCCCATCCCCCCTTTGAGGTGATAAGTCTGCTAAAGTGCACTGCGACTCGGAGCTCTCTTGAATATCTCCCTCATACATACTCAGGCAGAGCCCCTTAATCCAACATCAATTCTCCAGCCCACACTTACGGCTGGACATCTGTGTTCTACACCAGAACAATTTAATTTCTTAATCAAATTTAAATTTAAATTTTTATCTTCAATTATCACAATATATACGACTAATATATGTATGTAGTATTCAATATTAAAATTTACGTCATTTTTAGTCATTTTCAATGCAATTGATTTTTCAAACGCTACTCCAAACAAGAGCTCATTTGAAAAAAAACAACTTTTGTCACCGTTATCCTAAATACAAATCACATCTACAATCTGATTTTTATTATATCTTTTGTTTGTAAAAGGAAATCTGGGAAAAAAAAAGTCACTTCTATCACCACTATCACAAACATCAATCAGTACTCGAAATTTCAACTTAGTGTTTCGAAACCACAATATCTAGAACAGTAATACCTGTGATGTGGGTAGTAGGTAGTTATACATGCTCGCAAATAAAATAATTGAATCATATTGAGATAAAAAAAAAGTTACTTACTTTTTTAAGAAAATAAAGGCCGTTTTCGGTGCTATAATTTTATAAGATATTTTAATTTGATCTCTTAATTTTATAAAGTATATTTTTTAATTATGTTATGCTAATCTCAAATGATTATTTTTTTAAGACTATTGTTATTTTTAAGAAATTAATCTTAATATGTTAGTTTTTGTGAAATTTTACATCGATTTAAAATTTTAATGTGGGCTTTTCTTTTTTTTTTTAAATATTACAAAAACTAACTGACTTATGTTTAGAAAATTAGAAGGCATTTTATAAAATTAAGGTACTAAAATAAATTTTGTATAAAAGTAAAGGACTAAATGTTTTCTTTTTCCAAAAATAAGTTTATAACTTCTTTTTGACACTATTAGATCATGATATAAGGCTATTATCTTTGCTCAATTGAGAAATCTAAATCCTACAAAAATACAATGCACGAAGTAAAAAGGAAAATCCCTATGAGCTATCAAGGAAAGAATACAATTACCAAAAAACCTCTTATACTCTCTCTGGTCCTAATAATAGGACAATATTTGGGAGTTGATATTGGTCCTAATTATAGAACAATATTCTATTTTTTGTCAATTTCTTTCTAAAATACCCCTATTGATACTTTATTAATAACAATTAAATATAATGATAATTTAACAATGTATCTATCTATTCTATAAAGTAAATAATACTTGCAACCCATTAATATCACATACACCTCAATTATACTATTTTTTGTGACAGCTCATAGAAGTCTACGATGCTGGATTGTGTGAGAGCTTAGAGAAATCTTCAATATGTGTGTGTGTGTGTATTGTATATGTATATGCGTGTGTGTGTACATATGTGTATATACATGGGTGTGTACATGTATGTGAGAGCACTCACACACACAAAGACATATATATATATGTACACACACACACGTGTGTGTGTGTGCATACATATACATATATATATATAAACACGATCATACAACACAATTTTTATCAAGAAAAAAAAGGCCTACACCTCATGGATTTACAGATATTCTTCGGACTATGTGAGAGCTCAAAGAAGCCTATAATGTTGGATTGTGCGAGAGCTTGGAGAAGTCGACGATGTCGAACTTAGAGAAGTCATGTGAGGTCGAAGAGGTACAAGCGAATGGGGTTATTGATTCAACAACCTTTTTTTGAAGCCATTTTAAATTTTAAATAAGGGAATTTTAGAAAAAAAGTATAGTTAACTAATTTAACTACTATCATTAATCTTTCAAAACTTTGATAAATATGTCTTATAATTAAGACTGGAGGGAGTAGTAGGTTAACAACATCAATATGTTATCCTCTTGTTGATTACATTATTTTCTTAAGACCTCACACACCGTTTAAAAACTGCAAAAAGAGAAGAAAAACAGTTTGTTGTTTTTGGATAATCAATTGAAATAGTAGTGTGCTAAGCTGATAGGCGAGCAGCAGCAACATTAGCTTCACTGTATTAAGGCTCATCTTAGGTACTTCCTCCAATCCATAATATAAGACTTACTTGGGGATTTGATCTTGTCTTAAATATAAAACATATTTTTCATATTTGTTAATTTTTTTCCTAATTTATCTATGATTGATACTTCCTCAACAATAATCAAAGAGAAGAGGCAAAGGAATTAAAAAGGATGACTATGGTGTTTTATAAAAGGGAAAAACACTTATCATGTTGTAGGAGAAGTGTATTCTCATGTCACACACACATGAAATGGTAGGACCCCTATATATATATAGTTAGCATTATATATATATGTGGTTCCCACCATTTCATGTGTGTGTAGAAATCTTCTTCTTCTCATGCAACATGAGAAGTTTAAACTCCTTTATAAAATACGTGTTATATATATTAACTACCTTAAATAACATCCTTAGTCTAATTAAATTGAGTAAATATGTCTTATATTAAAGACTTGAGGGAGTAGCTTTTTTTTTTTTTCATGGCTAAGATCTTTCGTTGCTCTATTTGTTAACAACTAAACTACTGATGATGATAATAAGATTCGTTAATTGTCTGAGTGCCAAGATTTTTTTGGAACTAAGTGGAGGGGACAAGAAACAGAGTAGCAACTCATTGAACCAACATTATTTTTGCCAGAGCCAATTTCTGCCTTTCATTGGCTTATGATCATTGCTCTTTGTTAATAAAATCAAGATGAATCTTAATTAATAACAAATGATTCTTTACAAGATAGAAATCAAATCAATATATTATGGTTTAATAATGAGCATCCTTCATTTGAAGGTGACTAACAACGAACCCTAACTCTAAAGATTTAAGAGGGACTTCCCTCTCTAGAGAGAGACTCGCATTAACCCTCTCTTAACATGGTGTGGATCTCACTATCATATACATTTTGATTCATACAATTAGACCTCTATTTATAGGGTCTTACAAAGATTAACTACCTTATTAAGATATTAACCAACTAATCAGGATCTCAACTAACTAATGATTTGATTCCTCCAATACACCCCTCAAGTTGACACTTTTTATACTCATGAAAGTGTCAACTTGCCAATGCAACAAATAAGGTTTAGTGAAGTGCGATTAAACCAATCATTTTGTTCTTATGAACAATAATTTAGGAGACATCTTCATCTTCAACATTCATGGAGACATCTTCATCTTCAACATTCATGGAGACATCTTCCTCTTTAACATTCATGGAGACACCACATCATAACACTATAGTTATTTTCATCATCTTGGCTTCATAAAATGATTGCTTGAGCTCTTTACTTTTGTTTCTATTCTTGCTTACCATGCATCTTTCTCTTCAACTTGTCGCCTTTAAACCTGTCACATAGACGCTGCCAACAACTGAACCCCATCAAATGTACCATGCTGGAATTCTTCTTGCAACACAAAATACAAGGCAGAGTGAAGTAAATTGAATTGTTTACAATGACAAATGATAAGGATTTCTTCTTAACAATGGACTCTCATCTTCTCAGCTTCTAGAGCCTCTAACTGTTCTTTACTATATTGAGGGTATAAGCCCTTATTTGCAAAAATGATCCTCGGTCCTCCTCTTTTATCTTCAGCATGTTCAGTGATGGCAATAGCTTCAATTGCTTACATTAACGTCTTTGAAGCCTTCAACCACATGGTTACACAGGTAGTAAGGACCTCCATAACACCAATGATTTCCAGTAAAAGTAGATTCTTCAATAGTCTCTTGCAAGCAACATAGTCAACATTCTCTGCCTCTCTCATCTTGCCCCTTTTCATTTCTCAGTGAACTAGACCGCCAATGCCTTCTGAAAGGCACCAACTTGAAGTGATTCAACTAGAGCTGCTTCTACTTCATTTTCATCAACTTTGGCTTCCATTTCCCCTTGTTTTTTATGCCTTGAATAGGATGAACAAACAGAAGCACTTCTTAATACATGATGAGCATCCTATTGACGTTCAAAGTCTCCTCTATGGATGGATCAAGGACTTAAGGTTCCATTCCATATTTTTTTTGTCCTTGTAACTAGAGGAAGAGACCAAAAATTTCATGTGATGATTTGATGCCATACCCATAAATCTATGAAAAGTAAACTCTACAAGCATCTTCAATATGATGCAAATTTTAGTCTCTGCTTAGGTTGAAAAGGGCTATTTGATCGAACCAGAATGTCATCTCCAAGTAAAACAAGGGAAATGGGTGTAATGAAACTGATGATGAGTGACTATACTGTGGAGACAATAAATGATGGGCTCAATGAATTCAATGTTGTGGAGTTACATGGTCCAAAAGAAAGTCTTTATGAAGGTAGAGTCTAAAAATTCGCATTGAACTTCTTGGTGCTTATGTATTTTGGCTCTATATGCTTGGATGTTATTAACCAATCTTGGAGTTCAATGCTTGATGACTGTGTTTCTTTTTTGGATCTTTTGAATGTCTTTGAAGTGTTTCTTCCACACCTGTTGCTCTATTTGAACCCATCATATCCTCTCAATGGTGATGCAATATCGAAAATATTATACGCAGCAACAATAAATTTCTCTAACAGCTTCCGTGCAAAATCACTTTGGTGAAATTATGTCTTATGTATGCCATGGTAGTCCATAATACGTCTTCTGCCACGGTGAGCAAAATCTAAGCTTGACGTTGTTGAAGACAAGTGAAGGATAGTGGTTACAGACGAAAGTGAGCACAACACTTATGCTTCTCAAATCGACTCTCGATCACCATTTGATTACACAAGAACCCAACAACATCTCAAATACTAATCGAGAAGATGACAAATCTAGGAGTTCCATTAACTAAGAACAGAACAAAGGCTTAGGTGAAGAACCAAGAACGATCCTGCAGCAATGAGAGAGCGAAGGGCATCCCATCCAAACACGTGGGGATTTCAGACCCATCCCTAACACTCACCAAATCATTCTGGAGAAGAGAAAACTGGATCTATGCAACCCCCAAAGCAACTGAGTGGAGCCACTCTACTCTCCTAGTCTTCTTGAAAGAAAAATCCCTAATCGATCTTGACATACAACCTGAATTCAAAGATGGTGTGACAGCATGGACCAGACTCAAAGATGGTGCCAACCTTAAGAGCATGAAGGGGGATCTTGTGGTGAAGCTTTGACGGTGCAAAATCCCAAAGGTGACGGATAACCAGATCTTGGAAAGAGGTGTTGAACAAGCTCCTCAAAACTCTACCTTCAAAATGACGTTGTGGAAAAACGAAGAGGCATTAATCCACGGTGACTAGAGCTTGAAGGATATTTCCACAGTGGCAAAAATTAAATGTCAAGCTTCATTCCAAGAATCTCAAAATGTAGCCATTTAACCAAGAGAAGGAGATGGATAGAAAAAAGAACAAATGGACCTGGAGAAAGATTTGCCCAAGAATAATCCGCTCATGATACCATGATAATAATATCAAGATGGATACATTTATAGTTTTTCTCTATACCAAGTTGATTAAGGCGTTAGACTTCACCCCAAATAAAAGGAGGTTTGATACCCGCTGGTCGATATGAGAACCTTATTAGCGGGAGATCTGTAAGTACCTCTTTAAGTGCTTTTTGAGCTTGGAGGCGTGCCTTGACCCTTGTGGGTTACCATTGTCTACCCCCACCTAAACTTTCCTATGTAAAAAAAATGAATCTTTATTGATAACAAATGATTCTTTACAAGATACAAATCAAATCAACCAACTTGGGTTTAACAATCATCATCCCTTATTTAAGGGTGATTAACAACTAACCTAAACTCTAGAGATTTAAGAGGGACTTCCCTCTCTAGATAGCGACTTGCATTAACCTCTCTCTTAGCATGATGTGGATGTCACTATCCTACACACCTTGATCCAAACAATTAGACTGCTGTTTATAGGGTCTTACAAAGATTAACTACCTTATTAAGATATTAACTAACTAATAAGAATCTCAACTAACTAATGCTTTTAATCCTCCAACACCTTGTATTTCATATAGATACATCCATGGCGAATCCACTTAACGTTCATTGATCAGCCATTTTCCTTTTACAAGAATATCAAAGCTTCTTTTAGCCTCAGAAGAGTCAACATTGTAATTGCAATATGTTTCGAAGAAAGGCCTGCTTTATCAATATGGTTTTGGGGCGATCCATGATTGATGTATTTTCAATGTAAGATCATAAAAACAAAATTAGAATTTTCAATCTCATCATGTATTTTATCAGCTGCTACTTCTGCTAGGGCATATCCATTCTCTGTCACGATGTGTATTAGAACTGGGCCTATTGCAGGCATAGATTTCACTTTCTGAAAAATGTTGACCAGATCTTCCACGTTATGACCGTCCACAGGGCCGATGTAGTACAAGCCTAGTTCTTCAAAAAGAGTTGACCCATTAGCACTCATCATCCCTCTTGCATATTTATCTACTTTTGCTGCAACTTCATATGGTTGTCCGCCTATCTGCTTTGTGATGCTATGTACTAGACCAAAACACAGTCAAATCCCAGACTATTTAAAATTTCAACACGTGCGCAAAAGTTAAAAAAGAATTCAAAGGTTGGTTCTGTCAAAATATACATGCATACCTACCTACCTACCTCCATGGACATGTACATACACACACGTTCACACATGTTTATTCATTATTTGTTAGGTCTGGGCATAGATCCAAAGATAAAAACTTACTTTTCCAGCTTCTCTGAGTTTGTGGAATTTGGTGCTGGCTTGAATCAACACTATTGTTGTAATATGTTTCAATGAAAGGCCTGCTTTAGCGATATGGTTTTGGGGCGATCCATGATCGATGTATCGATCAGGAAGAAAAATCTTGGTGACATGGTAAACGAAGAGTAATAATATGAGGAAGAAACTATTATTATTACATTCTAGTAAACCAACCAAGCTAGGTATTATGAAACATGAGATCCAAAACCTCCTATTGAACCCTCTTCCACTCTGATTAGAATTTCATGCTCCTTTGTTAGTCGCTTAATCATATCAATATCAAGAGGTTTGTAAAACCTAGCATCAGGAACAATCGTGGATACACCTTGTGTTCTTAGCATTTTTACAGCTTGCAGGAATTGTTGAACCATTGATCCATATCCCAAAATTTCAACTCTGGTTCTTTCTATTAGTATTCTTCCTTTTCCTCTCTGCATAATGACTAGGAACAAAACGTAATTATAATTGGATTGCTTATATGCTCAATTGAATTGAGAATGATATGTGAGGTACTATTCATCTAACCTCAAGTGGGGGTTCCTTTGTTATGGGGAGGAAAAACGGTTCCAACTCCATTTCCTCTTGGAAATCTAAAGCATCTCGGTTTGTCATCTATTGCTACTACAATTGCAACCATGTGCTCAATTCAGCTTCATCAGAGGGAGCCATGACCACCATGTTAGGCAGGCAAGTCATGTAAGTGATATCAAATGCTCCACAGTGAGTTGGTCCATCCGCACTGACCAAACCAGCTCTATCCATAACAAATCGAACAAGTAGTTTTTGAAGGTCTATACCATGGACCACCTACACAGCAAACAATTATGAACCATGGTACAGTGAGATTGCTATGATGGTTTGGCTGCCATAAAGTAAGAGTATTTCAATAGTTTTTAGCTCACCTGATCATATCCTCGTTGCAGGAATGATGAGTAGATGGCACTGAATGGCTTGAGACCCTCAGCAGCTAACCCAATTGCAAATGTCACCGTGTGTTCCTCAGCAATACCCACATCAAAGCAGCGATCTGGGAATTTTTTCTGAAAATAATTCAAGCCTGTCCTACCACACAACCATGTGAATAGCTACAATCTTGTTGTCTTGTTTAGCTTCCTTGTTCAAAGATTCAACAAAGTACTGGGTATATGAAAGTGTAGGGGATTTTGGTTTGAATTGTTTTCATGTTTCTGGGTTAAACTTGTAAGACCTAGCTATCACCCAAGAGGGGGGTGAATTGGGTGTCTGATAAAACTTTAGATAACTTTGAAAATCTTTTCGCAACTTACTAAAAACAATTCGTATGACAATAATAATTTATAAAGCGATAGTCAGTCATTCAAACATATATGCTAAAAATATAAGAGTTTAAGGAAGAGAATATGCAAATTGTGATTTATACTGGTTCAGCTCAATCCTTGACCTATGTCCGCTCCTCAAGCTGCACTTAATATTTTCAATCCACTATCCTTTTGTTTAATCCAGGCACAAGAGAAGCCTATACAACTTGATTACACGCTCTGTACTCAAAGTAATCCTCTTACTTGGATTCAGTCCCCCTTACAAGATGTAACCAATACACCCACTTGATTACGCATTTTGTACTCGAAGTAATCCTCTCACTAGGACTCACTCCCCCTTATAAGCTGTAATCAATACAATGGGTTTCCCACTCAAGGTCACCCAATCTTGAGTAACTCTCAGATAAAGTGTTTACAATATATCTTCTCTCTTAGAAGTGAATGAATAAACACTGAAGTACAATACAAATCATTTCACTCTCGATGACAAGCTATATAAGCATTGAGAACAGAGAGCGTATGAGATAAATGTTAGATTCAGAATATCAGCATTTCAACAATGCAAGTTTGTGTTACCCTATCTATTTTGAATCCTTCTCCTTTTATAGTTAATGGAGAACATTCGAGTGTTGAGCATTTGACCTTTGAACAATTCTTCCCATTTAGAATATGATCGTTGGATGCCCGTTGGAAGTAGCCGTCCAGACTCTTCAAACTTCCGTTAGGCACAGATGGGTTTCGTTGATACAATCGACCATTGCTTCATTAAATGGTCCGTCGTCGACATACTTGTGCACAGAAGATGGCTCAGAATAATTTCCGGAATAAGTATACCTCGAAGGAATGATTTTGTCTGCTACGAGGTCTACTTCTGATTACTGGCTCTATTTATAAGATGCACTTAATGCTTCTGACACGTCGGATGGCTTTTCGACTAATATCAATTTAAACATGGTTAATCAACTGAAATCTACTCAAAAAGATGATTAGATATGATACAAATAAGTTTGAGTAAGATTAAGCATAAATAGATAATGACCCATAATGATTAGAATTGAGATTAACGATTTAGCGAAGTGTTCTAGAATTCTGAAAAATATTACTTGAATAACTCAAATGTGTTACTTGAGTAATATCCATGTCTATTTAAAATAATGCTCTCTAGAACGATATTACTCGAGTAACATTATTACATTACTTGAGTAATATCTCAAGTTTTCAAAATAGACGCATCTGTAGAGAGTAGCATCATTACTTGCTAAGCATATATATATTACTTCAGTAAGGTCCAAAAGTAATATCAAATAGCTTTTAGAATATGTGCGACTGGAATCAAAATTACTTGAATAACATTTTTTGTTACTTGAGTAATATATAAATATTACTTGACTTTATTACTTGAGTAATTTTGAAAGCTTCTCAGAATAACAGCGTCTGTAATCAAAATTACTTGAGTAACACTATTTGTTACTTGAGTAATTTTGTATAAGTTAAAATGGATTGTTTCATCATTGATATTACTTGAGTAATTAATTAAACTTGCTCGGATAACATGAAAGACATCTTCTGGTCTAAGCTTAATCCAACATTACTTCGAGTAACACCAAGAATTACTTGAGTAATTTTCTACTAATTGCTCAAACAATATTTTGTATTCTGTGAACACTCAACAACTTCATTAGATGGGGATTACTTGAGTAACATAAATCCTTACTCGAGTAATACACATTGAACATAATCAATATTTACTATATCAAAAACTCAACATTTTTCAATATAAAAACTTTAATCTTTCAAGTGTTGTTATCATCAAAACTCTGAGAACCAACAAAACTTGGCAACATCTGAGAGAGAGCATTAGCATCCTTCATTACCATGATCTATCATTACTATGTAAGATCATAAAACAAAATCAGAATTTTCAAGCTCACCATGCATTTTATCAGTTGCTGCTTCAGTTGGGGCATATCCCTTTCCTTCCTTCGTCATTATGTGTATCAAAACTTGACCCAGTGCAGGCATGGATTTCTTTCTGAAAAATGTTGACTAGATCTTCCACGTTATGATTGTCCACATGGCTGATGTAGTACATGCCTAGTTCCTCAAAAAAGAGTTGACTCATTAGCGCTCATCATCCCTATTACATATTCATCTACTTTTGCTGCAACTTCATATGTTTGTCCTCCTATCTGCTTTGTGATGCTCTATACCAGACCAAAACACAGTCAAATCCCAGACTATTTGAAATTTCAACACAAGTTGAAGAAGAATTCATAGGTTGATTCTATCAAAGTATACATGCATACAGTAGTGGACCTAGGATTTTAGGTTTGTGGGTGTGGGTGCACACCCCAAATTTTTTTTTTAAGAAAGTTTTAAACGCATTAAAAAAAAATATAAACAATAAAAGAAAAGAGAAAAGAAAACTTCAACTTAACATAAAAAAATAATAATTAAGAGTAAACTAAATTAACATCCAAAGGATGAAAAGACCGTATTTGTAATCAATAAATTATGGAAAGTAAAATGAAATGTGTCTTTTTATATTTTTTTGCGTCTCCTTCTCTGAATGAAAGTTGCGTCGTTCAATTGGCAGAGTGCATCCTCTTAAGGTGCAGCACACCCACACGTCGCGGGTTCGAAATTTCTTGGGTGCGGTTTTTGTTGAGCTTGTGGGTCATGCCAATTAACTAGGTAGACTCTTAACCAACTAGACCACCTATATAAGTTGATATAAAATTCCTTCAATATATATATTATCAAACTTTTAGTGTCTGCACTTGCCCACACTGGCACCAGTGTGGGTCCGCCGTTGCATGCATACCTACCTATATGTACATAGACATACACACATGATTATTCATTCTTTGTTAGGTCTGGGAATAGATGGAGATCAAAGTGGTATTACTTCATCCAATCCTTTTTCCAAGATACAAGTAAATTAAGCAGATGAAAAGGTTGCTTAAAATTAGTTGAAAACAATAAACATATAAAAATGAAGCATATTTTCTAATATTAAATTAAGTAGACGAGAAAGTTACTTAAAATTGGTTTAAAACAATAAATATATAAAAAATGAAGCATATTTTCTAAAACACATATTGATTTATGGAGAGGGTAAGTATAAGAGAGAATGAGACGAAAAAGATATGAGATATAATAATAAATGAAAAAAAAAAATGATGAGAAAAACATCATGTTAAGGAGTTTTTTCTAGGGGAATTAAGTTAGTCGGAAAAGTTGGCTCCCCTAAAAAACATCCAATTTGGAGAAAACCAAAATTAATGAGGGGGAAGAAATGAGAATGGGGGAGGGTAAGTTTTGGCTCCCATTTTAACTTGATATATTTAATAAATTTTTCATTCAAATTAAAATAAATGGAATTTAAAATGTTAATATATTAGCAACAAAATTCGATAATAGAATAACATATGTACATAAATACATACATACTTGATTTAATTGGAAACACACACTAAATAAATATATTGGTCGAATATTGTATGGGCTGATATGAGAAATTATATGCGGCTATTCTTAAAGTAAACTGATTATTTTTAGGGATAATGTGATTATAATCTTTTATGATACTATATATATATATATATATATATATATATATATATATATATATATATATATATATATATATATATATATATATATACTGGTGATTAATGAAGATTCGTGCTTATTAATTATCTTGTTTGGTTATATGGAGGCATCTATCACTTGATTGTTCTTTGAATTATTAAAACATGGATAATTAATTTGTAAGCCCTTATAGTTTCAACCAATTTTTAATTAAGTTTTTCTAGTTTTTTTCTTCTTCTTCTTTTTATTAGGTCATTATACTTTCATTTATTTTTAACCAAGTCCTTATAGTTTCATTTAGTTTTTAAATTAGGTATTTATAACTTTTTATTCATTAATTTATAAAATTTAATAATATTCTTTTATAAATATAAAATAGAATATTAATAATTATAACATTCAGTATTGTTGTATAAATAATAATAGGTAAATAGTGAGTTATTATAATAATTTTTTAATAATCTTTAAGACATTTAACCAAACATACACATCTTTATATTTTTTTTATAGTTATAATTTTTATTTATTTTAATAATTATAAAGTAGGAATCATAATAATGTAATTTTATAAAATAAGATTATAATTAATTTTTCTAATTATATTAATTATATGTAAACGAATTTATTATATTAATTATTATTTTTCTAATTGTGTAATTATTAAATTAAATTCATGATTAATATTTATATTTTAATTTTATTTCAACATACGTGTTAATGGCAGGCAAAAAAAAAAAACGTGTTAATGAATGATATATGTAACCCATCTTGTTAGTGGCTGCCCCTCTAAATAAATGAAGAGTGTATATTTAGAAATATGATGAGAATGTTTTAGGAACATTAACTAATTTGTGAGTTAGCTATAATAATTATCCGAGGGAATAATAATTTTTGGGATACACAGCTGTCAGTGTTCATAAATTTCGCTAAGCTTGACACTTGAGTCAAAGTTTCTATAGTTTTTTTTTTTAAATAAAAAATAAAATAAAAATAAGAACATAGTCTTTAGTAAGGTTGTCAAATTCGCAAGTTAGGGTAAACTCGTGACAATGACATAAACTCATATCATGAACTCGAATCATAAACTCGTAAGAGTTTAATTTTACTATTAAATATGTATTAATAGTGTATAATAAATAATTAAGATATAAAAAATGACAACAATTTGATTTAAATATATTTCAAATCTAAATAATTGAAATTAAATTTATCAACATTAAAAATTTATCATATTTAACAAATAAATTTATATAAAACTCATTTATAAAGCCGTTGAGCATAATCAAATCATAAAAGTTAACAAGAGTTTAAGAGTAACTTAACATAGTTTTATAATCTAGAAACGTAAAAACGGTAAACTCGTAAATTTAACAAAGTTTAAACGGTCACGAGTTTACTCGAGATTGAACTCGATTTGGTAAACTAAAAACATAAGAAGGATAAACTCAAAGAGTCAACTCACAAGTTTGACAACAATTTATAGTCAAACTTTAATTTGATCGAAATCTTTAGAGATCATGTGTCTGTTGTAGCAAGCAATGAATGATAGTACTTGGTAATAGTAAAAACTTTGACAAGATAATTAACCACAACTTGAATAATCAATTTTTTAATTAAAAACAATACAGAACGTTGAACCAAATTAGTTAAAACTCTATGGGTTAGAAAATGTTTTTATTTACCCAAAAAATTAAGTTAATTAATTGGGTCCCAGTGTTCACCAGAATATGGGCATGCGTATATATTTAAAAAGTACTCACAGATCACTTACTAACAAAATTATCACATCAACAACAAAATTTGAACTCATAATCTTATAAATTATGAGTTAGCTCTTTATCAACAAGACCAAATACCATTGATACGGTTAGAGAAACCAAGTTGATATGTTTTAAGAAAGATAATTTCACAAGTAGTGGGAAACATTTTTATGGAAAACAAGTAAAGTAAATAATTATTAGAAATGTCCAATTATATTACCATTACAATTTAATTTCGTGGATCATTCTTATCAAAGTTGGTGCATTGTATTTGTATAAATCAGTATTTTTTTTAAATTTTTTTCTCTTCCACATCTGACCATGACCAGAACACCAATAATAACTTACTCACCTTTTGAAAGTTTTTTGTTAGGTGAGGAAGCAGCCAAATAATTTTGGGAAAATCCCTCTCAAAGGACCAATAAAATTTCAAAAAAGTCCCACAAGAAATTCTGATGTCAGAAAAATTCTAAGAAATTGTTAATCCCACAAATGGAGTTGTTAATTGACAACTCCATTGTGATATTAACATTTTCTTGAGACTTTTATGACATGTGATTTTTTTTAGGGACTTTTTTGGGATTTTGTTGGTCCCTTGATACCTGAAAGGAATTTTCCCAATAATTTTAGTAAACCCGTATGTATGTGAGTGTCTGTATGTTCTTGTTTGCTCTGGATTTGACTTGGTCCTTAGTCTTTAATAGCTAAAACTGATAATAACGATAATAAATAAATAAACAAATAATTAAATACTTGATCCGGTTGAAGAATCAACGAGAAATTTCAAGGCCACCATCTTTGTCTAGAGAAAACGGACAACTTTGGCTGAGCAGATCTTTTTGAGCTGAGTCTGTTTGGTAGAATTTGAGTGATGTGATCTAAGAATAATAAAATTTAGGGTTTTTCTTTTATTGGAATAATCTCTTGGATCTGAATTAGGATTTGGTGTGAATAAATGTGAAGTTTTAAATTACTAGGTTATCCATTAGATTAGGAAAAACCATTTTGTAAGTATCAAATATCAATATATTTTTCTTCAAATTTTGATTTGGTACCTATAATTAATTTTTATATAGAGGTTAACAGCTCTAACATAATAAAGTTAAATGATTTAGGGAAAATTACATTTAAATATCATTTAAATCTGTAAAACCCCTAAAACTCAATTAAATTTGTTAAAAAACTTAAAGGGGTACCAAGTATCATATTGGGATTTTAAATTTGGGTGAATTTACATTTTTGCCCTTACTTTTTAAATAAATTTAAAAAAAGAAAAATGACCCTCGCCGGAGGGCCACTGCAGTCGGCCGCCGGGGAACCGACCGCCAGACGGCCTGCAACCGCTAGCGCCTAGGCTCCAGCCATCGGCGGCTTGAGATTGGTGATGATTGTTTTTTTTTAGGGAGTGGGGTTGAATCTTTTTTTTTTTTTAAGATTTATTAAAAGTGAGGAAGGTGGGGTTTGAAGCCACCCTAGCCACTAGGCCACTTGATTTTTTTAATATATATATACATTAACAAATAAATAAATAAATAAATAAATAAATAAATAAATATATATATATATATATATATATATATATATATATATATTCTTTTTAACATTTTTCCATCAACAAACATTAGTGCAAAAAGGACTTTAAGACCGCCTCATTTAGACCGGACTATCGACGCCCCGGTTTTAGAGGTATGACCGTTGGCAGTTTTGTAAATATAAAGAACTTCTTATACCGGATCATTTTTTCATAGGTCTTAAATATATTATCCGCACTGTTAAAAAACAACCGATCTTAAAAATGTTATTAAAAAATTGAAATATCAAATACTTTATGGAGAAATCTCATACAGCCAGACTTATATTTTCTGCACTCCAAAATATTACGGAAAAAGTTAATATAAAGGTATTAAAGTTTTAAGACCAAACATATATAATAGCCGGTCTTAAAAGGTAGACTTTTAAGAGCGGACATAAAATGCTGCCGGTACAAATATATGAAATAAAAAATTAATTAATTTTAAGACCGGAGTTATAGAAAGATTGGTCTTAAAGGTTAGCTTTTAAGACCGTGTACTAATTTTTTCGGTCTTAAAAATAAGGCGCCAAATATATGTTTCTTCGCGCGGAAGCTTTTGTTACTCTCACTGAAGAACCTTTGTTCACGTTGCGAAACCCTTCTTGTTGCATTACCTCTCTTCCTCGCCCACGTACCATTAGCCTCTGTTACTCTCTCATTTGCTTAGGCATTCCTCTCTTCCTGTCTCGAAAATGAACGGTGAAAACGATTCCTGTTGTGTTCCTAGAACGCCAGTTACTGGTGTGATTGATGTGTGTCAGAACGAACCCTCTTCATCTCACATTGAGCCTCCTAACCGTCGTGCATGTCGTGGTAGAAGTGGCACACGAATGATGGATGTATCCCTAAGTCAGACTTCTGGGACAAAGCTCGAGATTCAGTTTGATGAAAATTTGCAACCTGTCGGTCCTAATAAAAGCAAATATACTAGTTTTGTGTACTGCCTAGCACGCAGCAAGGTTAGCATCTTGACAATGAGTGGAAAAATGTGGACCTTTGCACAGTAAAGGATCCTATTTGGGACACTATTTGGCTTACATACACCGTCCCTGACTGTCAGAAGTTGAAAGACTCAACATTGTCTTATTGTGCTGATCGGTGGAGGAAGTTTAAAACCTTTCTAGCTAACAAGTATATTTTTGCCGAGGTTCGGCTTTACCATAATCCCTGGGACAAGTACACATTTATTGATGAACAAACTTGGCAACAATTTGTTCAGCTGCGGACCACTCCTGAAGCTCTGGTGAGATTATATTTAGTTTTGTTTGCCCTTTTGTTTGCTTATTAACCTATGCGGATATGTAAATGTTATTGTGTTCATCTAATCCTGTTAGTTAAATGGTTTGGTGTGTGAATAGAATTATACATTTCTTTCCTTTGTCCTGCATCAGAGGAGCATGTCCTAGTTCTAATAATGGCATAATAGTCAATCCATTATTATAGTCTTAGTTCTGTTATAGTAGGTAGTGGTTAGACATTGTTGTTAGTTAGTTAGTATGTTAACTGTGTAATGGTTTCGGTGCAAGAAGTTATTGGGCCTTAAGAGTCAAGCCCCTAACTATATATAAGAGGTTAGTCTAATATGTGTAGGAACTAGTTATGATGAATGAATGAATTGACTGAGTTGGCAGCAATTCTGCAACTCTCTTTCCTTTGTTTCTCCTAATTTCTTCTACAATTCTACATCTTCCTTAAATAAAATGTTGAAACTTGATGAAGTGAATTTGATTAATGTTTGACGTTCATATCAAGAAGAAGTTCTCTAATTTCTGTTAATGACATGGATGGAATTCATAATTGATAGTTGTTTTCAATCTTGATTCACAGAAAAGAAGGGAACAAGCACAGGAGATCAGGAGAAATAATGATTGCCCGCGTAGGGCTTCTCACGGCGGATATGAAACGGCCAAAAAAGATTTTATGGCAGCCAAACAGAAGAGATTGGAAGATGAAGTTGAATCCAATCCTTCTACGATAGTTGAGCAGCCATCTCCAATACGTCGCGAGGAGTTGTGGTTGTATATTCGGCAAAAGCCAAGCGGCACCTACACGAGTGAACAAACTCGTCTAGTTGCTGAAAGAATTGTAAGTATCGATATTGTTATTTTTTAGTTACTAAACATGTTTCATTACTAAGCTTCTCGTTATCTGTATCTTACTGGAAGATCTTAAAAAGAAAGAAGCAAAGGAATCTTTTGTGTCGGACAGGAGGAATGATGTTCTGACTGTTGCAATAGAAAAACTGGATCACTCGGGGCGTGTAAAGGGGATTGGAGGATGGGTAGGCCTAAAGCAATACTTTGATAAATCCAAACGCTATAAACAAAGTATGGTTACCCGAGAGGAGATGGATCAGACGCTTGCCAAATTAAGTGAGGAAACAGTGGCTAAAGAAGCTTCATTGACTGCAATGTTTCAATCCGAGATGAGCAAGATGAACTAGGAGATGGAGAAAATGAAGTGTCTTTTAAGCTCTCGGCCAGAGACCAGTGTTCCCTTCACACATTCAGCTGCACCTATGCAGCAGAGCACTAGAGGGAGCTGCATTGTTGGACAGTCAGAGCAACCTTGTGACCTGTATGTGGAGGATCGTGATAGTCATAGACGATTAGTTGCAAAAGGGACTGTCCACAACTTGGGATCAACTGTACACCACCAACAAATGGCTGATGATGAAGTTAAAGTGTCAGTTGAAAAGGTGATCATTGATGCATATGTCCCTCTCCCAACTGATCAGCTGAAGCTTGTGAGTGATGTCAAGGGAACCTTCATCTCTTGGACAGTGAAGCTTGTAAATGTCTCTACTCTTCCTCAAGCTCCACCCCCTCCTCAAGCTCCATCCCCTCGTCAAGCTCCATCCCCTTCTTAAGCTCCATCCCCTCCTCAAGCTCCATACCCTACTGCTAAGTTGATTGCCAAGGAAAAAGTATCCGATATGGTATCCAATGGATATTTTAAAGATAAATCATGGCCTGTCAATAAAGTAGTAGGCCTCCCTGATATTTTACCGGTTTACGTTGACCCCGAGGATTTAACATCCCTGCTGCTTCCTGGAAAGAAGGTTACTAGTCCAAGTGTTCAGATGTTTATAAAGTAAGTATTTTCTTCTATGAGTACATAATTTAAATGCACCATTTAGACACACATACATATATACTAATTCCTTGATCGATGTAATTCTTGTAGGTTCATGCGTGATGAACTAGAACAACAGGGCATAATCAATGATTTTGGATTCTTGTGCCCAGTCTATGCAAGTTCAACATCTTTGGAGGAGAGACATCAGTACATATCAACGAGGTTGTGTGAAGTGAGAAGAAAGGTGTACTTGTTTCCATACTACCAATGGTACATATCACAATTCTTGTCTGCAATTCACTTAATTCTGCTACATATATCACTGAGTACTTTACTGCTGTGAATTTTTAGCCACCACTGGCAGTTGGTCCTCATGTGCATGGAGGAGCATACAGTGGTCTTCTTATGCTCCACTCACGGCAGTCCGGGGCCTACGTTGAAGCAGACCATAAATGAGTAAGCATGTCATTTTGATTATCTTGTCTGAAATCTCTGCTGTGAATTTTCAGTAAACATTATTGATAAATTTGTGATTTTGATGATAGTGCCATGAGGACCTTCTAAATCTAGGTACACAAAAAGCATGCGTATGGTGCCAAAGATCCTAAATGGCTCACACCAAAGGTTAGTACATATTTGGACACTGGCACACTGCCTTGTGAACTTGGTCAGTAAGCTATATATGCTCTTATATATATTTCTTGTTCTTTTTAGACATATCGGCAACCAAAGGGGTCCAATTTATGTGGCCCGTACGTCATGAAACATGATAGCGACTTCGGCAAGTGCACCGGTCGTTATAAGTAATAAAGTAGTGAGAAAAAGATCGTCCCACGAGGAATAGTACTTCAATCACTAATTCGCTATTTTAGATTTAGTTGGATAAATAGAGTAATATGGGGTGAGTTGTAACCAAACAGAATTTAAAGAATTAAATAAAGAATAAGAATAAGAATCTAAAATCAAGAATTTCAAGAACAATTTTTAGAGAAGTTGAGTAATTAAGAAAAACGCGGCTAGGGATGAGAATCCCCCTATGCTCCTCCAAGTATTTGAATTGAATCCCTAACAAATTATTATTCTCATGATTGACGATCAATTCTCTAAAGTTAGACTAAGTCCCAATGTCTTGATGCTACCTTAGTCCGTTATCTTTGAAAACAACCTAATGTCTTAGTATTGTTGGAAAGATCAATTTATTTAAACCAGAATTATAAGATCACATAAACTCGTAAGTATGTCTAGGTCATGCAACTCTACGATGAATTATCGGTTCTAGTTAAATGCACCAACATCTCTATTGTCATACACCAACCTATGAACAATCTAAAAGGTGATCAATCTTTAAGAAAGCTTTAAGCATAGATAATTCATTCAATCAAGAAAATAGCGATTAATAAAGAATTCAACCAAATACTCTAAATTCACATAAGGTTCATCCTCGCCCTAACTACAAAAGAAAACTAGCCAAGCATGGCTAGGTTAACAAAATAAAAAGATGAAAATCACAACTACTCCTGCGTCGTCCGAATTGCTCTCCGTGCGTATGCTTCTTAATCTTCGATTGGCTCTTTTTTCCTTTTCTCGCGGCGTTCAGGTTCTCCCCTTTTTGCGTCAATCATTCCTTTTATAATATATATTGCTTGGCGGAACCCATTTCGGTGCTTGTCCGTAGGACAAGCAAGGAGAGCTTGTCCGTATGGACAAGCTCGACCGTCAGATTTGATACGGACGGCCCAGATCTGATTTTTTTTACTTTTTTATTTTTTCTCTAAAATAATTTTAATGGGTAGAGAATTTAAAATAAAGATAATCTCTCAACTAACATTTTTAAAAAAAATGTTTTTTCATGTAGAAAAAAAAATAAAAATGAAAAATAATTTAAAAAAATCTGGACCGTCCAGATCCCATCCGGACCGGCCCGGATCCCATCTGACGGTCCAGATGGACCAGCTCTCCCTGCCTGTCCTTTGGACAGGCAGGGAAACTAGTTCCATTGCTTGGTTGGGCCATGGCTTGCGTTTCGGATTCTGAATCTTTTTCATAAAGATATATCTTTTTTTGGGTCAAACATAAAGATATATCATATATCCCTTCTTTTTCTCTTTTCTTCTGGGTCCCATGTGAAGATATGATATTAAGTGATACCCATACCATAACGTTGGGATGATCTGCTTCTTGGTCTTTAATTCCAATGGCTTGATATAATATAATATATTATATTATATCTTTTTCTTTAATTTGATTTGTTGCCTCTTCTAGATCACATAATATCTCCTGCAAAAAAAGAATAGGATATCAATAGATTTTCTGTTATAATATCATTTTATCCTATATTTAATTAAAAGATAGATAAGTACATAAAGATAATTAAATAAGTACAAAATATTAATAAATTCAATCCAATATATCCTAGAATCTACCCTTATTTAATTATAAAATATATACTTATCAAACTCCCCCACACTTAAACATTTGCTTGTCCTCAAGCAAAAGAAAGAGAATTAATTATCTGAAAAGAACATTGCCTATGAAATTCCTAAACAGATCCTTTTACCACCACACTTAGATTATATCATCAAATCTTATTTAAGTTAATGTTTTATAAGAATAGGTCACTAAGTCAATAGCCTTAAACAATTGTAACAATCTTTCCACATCCTATGATCAAAAGATCGACAAGCAATAAGTTCAACAATAAGATTAGTGAAGGAATATTATGCTACTCAATTTTTTCCAGAAAAATTCAAATGCCCCCACTAAACCAAGCTTTTTATTAAACTTAATAGGGATCCTCATAGTTTTTTTTTCTTTTTCTTTTTTTGTTTTGTTTTGGTCTTGAGCCGTTGTAGGTCCCCTTTTGACGCAACCCTGCACATGGGTGATGCAGCACCGGTTACTCAGTTACTCCAACAGGCACCTCAAGAGGCTTTTAGCCCAACTCATAACTCTCTTGGACTTTACCGTTTGACGCGACCCTGCACATGGGTGATGCAGCACCGGTTACTAAGTCAAGTCTAGAGATGTCAGCGGAGTTGTTGTTTTCTTTTTCTTTCTTTTTCTTTCTTTTTTTACCTGAGCCATTTCCCTAAACAAAAGTTATACTTAACTAGCAAAGGTCATCATCTAATTTTCTAAAAAAAATCATGTAGCAAAATATTCATAAACTAATAATCTGTTGATCCTATTACAAACTATTCCCTATTCTCATAGTCCATCTCAAGACTGCTACAAAAATTCAAGCTTAGAGACTTAGTTGAAACATTCTTTTCTATTTTAATTTTTTTGACTTGATAATATTCACTAAGATGTGGAAAACTCAAAATTAAGGTCAATCCTAAACAATAAAAACTATTTTCGATTGTATAAGGACAAGCATAACCAAGGAAATCATATCCCTCCCCCATACTTAAATCAAACATTGTCCTCAATGTTGCAAAAATATAAAGAGGGAAAGAAACTAGTACTCCCTTGGTTTAGGTCTTTAACTCCGATATGGAGTTCTTCATCCGGTACCATCCATGATGTTTCAAATTTTAAGAGAGGAGCGAGTGCACACGCAAGACTTGGCAACAACAAGAGGAGTGATCATCTTTAAACCTAGAAAAAAAATGAAAGAAAAAAAACAAAATAATAATAATAATAACTGCAAGAAAAACTTATTGGGTTGCCTCTCAATCAGCACTTGTTTACCGTCCCGAGCCTGATGGATGTCACCTTAATTCTCAACTTCCAATGCCACAGAGGTTCTTCCTCTGTCAATGTCTCCACCGTGGTGATCCCTTTTCTAATGATGAAGTGGAGCACATACGCAATGTGTTTTGGGAATATCTGTATAATGAGCTCTTAAAGTCAGGACAATAATTAATGTCCTAAATTAATTCATTTGTAAATATATGTTGTAGCAATAATAATCTTATGTAAATTGGTTTATTTTTTCAAACAATTCATTCATTTGTAAATATAACGCAATGTGTAATTCAATAATAAATTTGTTTATTTTTTCGAACAATTTTTGTGTGTCCATTTTGGGTTTCTGAATGAATGAGATGGTGGATAAAGCTATTAAGTGCTTGAAATTTGAGGTACAAGCGGATGTTGTATATGAGCCGTAAGAGACTCTGAAAAGTATTCGCGACTTTTCAAACCGGATGGTTTTTAAAGATCCGGTCCTAAAAATCTTCGTCTAATTCTAAAAAATATGGATAGACTTTTAGGACCGTATATTTGTTAAAAGTCTGGTCTTAAAAGTCTTCGTCTAATTCTAAAAAATATGGCTAAACTTTTAGGACCATATATTTGTTAAAAGTCCGGTCTTAGAAGTCTTCGTCTAATTCTAAAAAATATGGCTAGACTATTAGGACCGTATATTTGTTAAAAGTCCAGTCTTAAAATTCTTCGTTTATTTTAAAAATATGGCGAGACTTTTAGGACCATATATTTTTTAATTGTCCGCTCCTAAAAGTTCGATCTTCGTTTATTTTAAAAAAATATGGCTTAACCTTTAGGACCGTGTAATTTTCAAATGTCCGGTCTTAATAGTATTCCTTTAAATAGAAATGGTGACTCACTTTTCAGACAAATCATTTGGGTTCAAGACAACTGAGGTTCTAGCGTTCTGCTCAAGCTATGTCCTTCGTTGTCGTCATTTTTACCTCCCCTGTTTTTGAGCGGCATTATCGGTCTCCCTTTTCTTTGTCTTTTTTCTTTTTGTCGAAAAAAGAAGGAAGATAATGAAAAGGACACTGAAAATATTCAAAGAAGGGCGAGGTAAAACCGACGACAACGATGGTCCAACCTTGAGAAGAATTGTCACTATGTTTGTTTTTATTCGAATAAGGTAAACAATGTTTTTTTTGTATGGTCTTAACTGTGTTCTGTGAATTTTTAATGTTGATCACACATGATAAGGACAATGTTTTGTTTGTTTCCTTTTTGTCGGAAAAAAAAGGAAGATAATGAAAAGTACAAGGTGATCGAAGATGGGAACTAAAAATTTTATTTATTATATTTTTTTATGCTGCCTTGTGAGGGGCAGCAGTAGTACATAAAAGAAACAAAAAAATATCTAATCCTCCCCATCGTTGTTAGAGGGGAGGGGAGGGGAGGAGAAATCGTCATCAGAAGTATGATATTCAACATCATTGGAGTCGAGTACCGCATTCAACTTGTTGTTGACGGCGTGATAGACCTGAAACAGTTGGCCTAAGCGTCGGTCTATATGATCGACGCGGGCCACGAGGTGCTCCATCATTTGGTAGAATGACGGGTTCGGAGGCAACATAGGAGGGTACAGAGGTGGAAGAGGATTACGACGAAAAGGAGGACCTTTTGGTGGTGGAGCAGCCATTATGGTGGTGGTTGTAGAAGTGATGGAGATGAAAGTGAAGAAAGTAAAGTAACAACGGGTTTAAATAGAAAACTCATCCTGAACAATGTGAAACGCCGGAAACTTTAACGAGGAGACGCATAGTTCCTCAGAATACGAGGAGACGCCTAGTTGGGAAGTTTACGTGGAAGCCGAAGAGACTCTGAATCATTCATTTGAACAGAGGGTAAGGATACGACTCTGCTATCTGAGTAATTTGAAAAGAATGAACATTTAATAACGGATATTGTAAAAGATCCGTTCTTAAAAGTAATATTTTTTAAGAAAAAATTCTTACTTTAAAAAAATATTGAAATGCAAAAAAAAAAATGAATTTTAGGATCGGATACAATATAAAAGGTCGGTCTTAAAAGTAATTGAATTGATTGAAAAAATAAATAATAGACTTTTAGGACCAGATATTTATCAAAATATGCTCTTAAAGTAGAAACACTAAATTCATTTATATCAATTGAATCCGAATTCTCATCATCAGTTACGTATCTCTCCTGCTCTTTGCCTTTTTTTTTTTTTGCTCTCTTCCCTTATTAACTCCTCACACTACCTCTCTATCCTTATTAACTCCTCACACTACCTCGTTGTCCTTATTAACTCCTCACTAGCTCCTAACTCCTCACTACCTAGCTCTCTGCCCCAACTGCTCAAAGCCTCAAACCATGGTTAGATACAAGAGAGCTCCTCGTAAGGGTGCTCTTACACCTGAAGCTCGTGCCATCCTTACATCGTTATACGGTGCGCCTCTTCCAGCAAGAGTGCGTTCTATTGTGACCGAAGAGTCTCGGGTCGTTAGACCCATTGTTATTTCAGATGATGAAGAGATTGTCGCACCCTCCTCCATCCTTCTGCCGACCCTGTCCATGCTGAGTTCCTCCGTATTCTTGATGGTGAAGAGATTGCTAGCCCCCTCCAGCCTTCAAACCATGAAGAGGTTCGTGCTCCCCCTCTCTAACCTGTTGGCCCCAACGCGCCTACCTCTAACCATTCTCCTCTTTTATCTAATGATGCATTGTGGCTGATGCAACAAAGACAGAAACTTGCTGATCTCTGGCGGGAAATTAATGTTGTTCACGCCGATATCGCCAAGGCATTGGAAGATAATCAGCTTTAGGATGTTCAGTCAGATTCTTGTTTTTGATAATTTTCAGCTTGTTTTTCTTTTGTTTTTTTTTCTTGTGTACGTGCATATTCTCCAGTAATGTATAAAGCATTAAGAACTAAGCTTGTGTAATTTTTTTATGGTTGTTCTCCAGTAATTAAATAAGCTTATTCTCCAATTTTCCATTTTTTATTCATTCAGTTGCTATTGCGCTCGCCAAAGCCGTTAAGACCGGATGTTTTATATGGTAATATGTGCAGTGATGCAGAGACGCCGCTATACCCTGGGTGTAAAAAATACCAATTGTTGAATGCTATATTGAAATTGGTAAGCTTGAAGGCACGTCATGGATGGAGCGACAACAGTTTTTCAGAAATGCTTGAGGCTTTTAAGGACATGCTTCCGGATGATAATGTGTTGCTGCATCAATACTTTGATGCTAAGAAAATACTTTGTCCACTGGGGATGGAATACAAAAAGATCCATGCATGCCCGAATGATTGCGTATTGTATAGAAAAGAGTTTGAAGAGAAGCATAATTGTCTGATATGTGAAACCCCACGGTACAAGTCACATAAGGGGCCTGCAAAAGTGTTGTGGTATCTTCCAATCATACCAAGGTTCAAGCGGTTGTTTGCGAATGAAAACGATGCAAAAGATTTAAGGTGGCATGCAGATGAGAGGATTTCTGATGGAAAGTTTCGAAATCCGGCCGATTCTTCTCAATGGAAGAAAATCAATCAATTATTTCCGAACTTCGGCGAAGAACCTAGGAACCTTAGGCTTGCCCTTAGCATCGATGTCATGAATCCCTATGGAAACCTTAGCAGCATACATAGTTCATGGCCTGTACTCCTGATTATTTACAACTTATCTCCTATGTTATGCATGAAAAGAAAGTACATCATGCTGTCTATGTTGATTTCGGGACCAAAACAACCCGGAAATGATATTGATGTTTACCTTGAGCCCTTGATCAAAGACTTGAAGGAGTTGTGGGAAGAAGGTGTTGATGTTTTTGACTCTTTCAAGAAGGAGGTCTTTAAAATGAGAGCCATGATATTTTGTACTATAAACGACTTCCCAGCATATGAGAACTTGTCAGGGTATAGTGTAAAAGGCCATAAAGCATGTCCGGTTTGTGAAGAAGGCACACGCTTGTAAATCTCATTATTGAACTTGTAACTACCATTAACGAATTGGTAATTCTCATTACAAGATTTGTTATAATTGACCATTATTTGTTGCTTCATCAAATACACATGTGGTAAATCTGAAGAACAAACTAATAAATACCATTGTGAAACTAGTAAATGTCATTGAAGAATTGGTAATTGTCATTGAAAAATTTGTTATAATTGCACTTTTTTTGTTGTTTCATCAAACACACATGTGGTAAACCTGAACAACAAACTAGAAAATACCATTGTGAAACTAGTATATGTCATTGAAGAATTGGTAATTGCCATTGAAAGATTTGTTATAATTACATTTTTTTGTTTCATCAGACACATATGCGGTAAATCTGAACAACGAACTGGTAAATACCATTACAAAATTAGTAAATGTCATTGAAAAATTTGTGGTGCATGATGTTTGTAAATCAGGAATGTAATGTTCAATGAAGGATATGAGATTAACAAAAAGTAAATGATTTATAACAAATTTTTCAATGGCAATTACCAATTCTTCCATGGCATTTACTATTTTCGCAATGGTATTTACCAGTTCATTATTCAGGTTTACCACATGTTTGTCTAATGAAACAACAAAAAAAGTGCAATTATAACAAATCTTTCAATGGCAATTACCAATTCTTCAATGGCATTTACTAGTTCGCAATGGTATTTACCAGTTCGTTCTTCAGGTTTACCACGTGTGTCTGATGAAATAACAAATCTTGTAATGGGAATTACCAATTCGTTAATTGTATTTACAAGTTCAGTAATGAGATTTACAAGAGTGTTTGTTGATGGAAAACATGTTAAGAAGAATATAAATATTTGTTAATACATATATATATTAAAGGAACCAAGTGGCCCAGTGGTTAGTCTACTTGGCCCCCATGAAGGTGGGTGGGTTCGAACCCCACTTTCCTTACTTTCAATGAATCTTTTTTAAATATATATATATATATATATATATATTCAACCTCACTCAAAAAAAAAAAACCATCGCTGGATCTCAAGCCGCCAGTGGCCGGAGCCCAAGCGCCAGCGGTTGGTCCTCCAGCAACCGGCCGCGGTGGCCCTCCAGCGAGGGTCATTTTTTCTTTTTTAATTTATTTAAAAACTAAGGACAAAAGGGTAAATTCACCCGAATTTGAAAATCCCAATATGGTCCTTGGTACCTTTAAGTCCTTTAACAAATTTAACAGACATTTGGGGGGCTTGCAAATTCAAATGGTATTTAAATATAATTTTCCCAATGATTTAATTAAGAGATAAAAATATAGATATCAAATTAAAAATTAAAGAGAGAATATAAGTTCCAGCAATTTTTTTTTAGATTACTCCAGAACTTTTTGTTAGTTCTCAAATTGGTTTTGATGATAACAGACAATTGTAAACATAAGAGAAGTTTGTCTTTGTAAGTTGAAAACTTACTGTCAAAGGCAAACTCGAGTTTTGGTTGAAAACTCGAGTTTTGGCCTGACAGTGAAATGCTCAAGTTTTATAAAGAAAGACAAACTCGAGTTTTGTTTTAAAACTCGAGTTTTGACCATACAGAGAGCATTCAAGATTTTCGCTAAATAAAGCAAACTCGAGTTTCGTTTGAAAAATCGAGTCTTGACAAGACAGAGAGCAACCAAGTTTTTCGATAAAACCAAAAATCCAGTTTCCATGGGAAACTCGAGTTTAGGCTTCTCTGAGTATTTTCTAAGATTTTCAAGAGTTCATGAAAACTCGAGTTCAGTATTGAAACTCGAGTTTCCATCGCCTAAGAACAATACTCATCTCTGATCTTGCATAAACTCATTTGTGAAATAAATCAAGAACTTTAACATTTTCTCATAAAATGAGAAAACTCGAGTTTTGGTTGAAAACTCGAGTTTGGCTCTAACAGAGAAGTTTCCAAAGTTTTCAAAGAATATGAAAACTCGAGTTAAGATATGGAAACTCGAGTTTTGACCAGGCAGAGAGCACTGCCAATTTAGAACGTTTTGAAAACTCCAGTTTTGCTTGAAAACTCCAGTTTTGAGATTCTGGACTAAAACATGATTTCTCGATAAAAGTCCAAAACTCGAGTTAGTCACTTAATGACTCGAGTTTTCAGCATTCACAAGACTTGTCCAAAATGCCAAATCACGATGCTCGACATGAGTTGAGAAAACTCGAGTTCCAGTTGAAAACTCGAGTTTCGGTCTTTGACGAAAGAACATTGGAGCATGAAAACTCGAGTTTGGATGAACTAACTCGAGTTTCCATCGCGAAGTTTGAATTTCGAAAAGAATGATTTAGCAAAACCTTCATGTTTGATCTCAATACCTTATATCATCTTTTATTACTACTCCTAACTATGTTTAATCAGTTTGTTAGTGAGTTTCAGATGATTTAGACAGGATTAAATGATGATTTGAGCAAAAGCAAAAAGCAAGTCAGAACATTAAATGCAAAACCCAGAAAAGTTGCATATTTCTGGTTAATCCGCCTGCACACATTTGGAAAAACATAAAGGATGTTTTCCACTTCCAGCATTAACTACTCCAACGGATTAATTCGCAGAGAGTCAACTCTGAACATCTATACAGCTGGATTAAGTGAAGATTAGAGAGAGAAGAAGACCCAAACTTAATGTAATCAGCTCCCAACACTCCAACGGTTATAATTGGGATTACAACGGTCAATTAATGATCTCTACCTATAAATAGAGATGCATTCAATTCTTCTCAACAACCAATCCAACAGAAAACGAAAATCATCCAAGAGTCATTTATTCTTTGAGTTTTTCTACGTAAAGTATCTTCTGATACATTCATACTTCAGTGTTTATCTTATCTACTCTAAAAGAGAGTTCATTGATTGTAAATCATTTATTGTGAGTTATCTCAAGTCAAGGGGACTTAGAGATTGGGTTATTGATTACAACTTGTAAGGGGGAGTAAGTTCTAGAGAGAGAATTACTCTTGAGTGCAGAGTGTGTAATCAAGTGATATAGTGAGAAATCCCAGAGAGTCTGGGGACTGGATGTAGGTCAAGTTGTTGGACCGAACCAGGATAAATTCTTGTGTCTTGCTTCCCTTCTCTACACTCTGTCTTACCTTCATTTCCTACCCGATAAATAGAACATACCCAAAAGTTTTCAAGAATCCCCAATTCACCCCCCTCTTGGTGATTCAAGCTCCATTTACATTTGGTATCAGAGCCTGGTCTTCTCATAAGAGCTTAACATCTCGAGAAGGATCACCATGAACGGAATTCTGCCGGATGGAGCTTCAATCAATAGACCTCCAGGCTTCAGTGGAGAACATTACTTCTTCTGGAAGGTCAAGTTCAAAGTCTTCGTAATGGCCAGCGAATATGGTCTTTGGAGAGTATTCGAAAGAGGCAACTATGAGCCATCCTCAGTCCAAGATGGCGTCCGGACTCCCAAGCTTGAAGAAGAGTACGATGAGAATGACCGACGAAATGTCACTCTCAATAGTAAAGTTGTTCTCATGCTGCAAAGTGCTCTTAGTCAGCAAGAGTATTTCCGCATCTGTAATCTACCGTCTGCAAAAGCTATGTGGGATGCTCTGGAGATAGCCCATGAAGGAACAACCGGAGTCAAGGAGAGTAGAGTCAACACTCTAATGACGGAGTATGATCTCCTTCAAATGAAGACCGGTGAATCCATCATTGACTTCCAGCTGAGATTCACCCATCTTATCAATCAACTTGCTGCATTGGCCAAGACATACGAGCAACATGCTCAAGTAAGAAAAATCTTGAATATTCTTAGCAAAGAATGGGAAGCTAAAGTGACAGCCATTGAAGAAGCTCGTGGCGAATCGATGAGCTCGGTGGCAGCATTATTTGGCAGTCTTTCTGAGTATGAAGGCAAACTCAAGTTCAAAAAGGGACTTGAGGAAACGAGTAGCAAAAACAAAGGAGTTGCACTCAAGGCTGCAAATGAAGCTAAGCAATCCGATGACGAAGAAGAAGAAGGAGATGACGAAGATGGAGAGTTGGGCATGATGGTCCGAAGATTCAAGAGATTTTACAAGAAGAAACAAGAAGAAGATGTTGTTTTTTTAAAAGTACACCCAACACCAAATTTTAAATTTTTTTGGGTGTAAAAGTGACTATATAGTTACAAAAATGGAGCAAAGATACCCATTGACTGTTAGTTTGACTTTATTGTATTTTTAAGGCTGACATGGACAATGATTCAACTAAATTTCATCCCAGCTAGTAGTAAAGAATTGGATAAAATTACATAAAATGACAGATATTTTAGAAATTACAGTTCATCCCTTTCTCTCCAATTCCTCTTCTCTCTTAATCACAATCTTACCCATCGGGCCGCCCATCTTCGCCTCCTCATTTCCATTGCCGCGTTTTCTGTAATTTTCTCCAATTCTCCACTACCATCTGGGATGAAATTTAGCTGAGTCATTGTCCATGTCAGCCTTAAAAATACAACCAAAAAAAAAGTCAAACTAACCGTCAATGTGTATTTTTGCTCAACTTTTGTAACTATATAGTCACTTTTACACCCAAAAAAATTTAAAATTTGGTGTTGGGTGTACTTTTAAAAAAACAACATATATATTTTTACACCTTAACCCAAGGATAAATTGTTAGGACCAGGGCTAAGACATATAAAAACGCTTTAACCAATTTTTATTTCTATGCTTTTTGAATGAAATGAATAAAATTGATAACATTTAAGTATTTTCTTTGTATCTCAAATTTGTTCAGTCTATACCAAGGTTATTAAAACCAGACCGGTTATTGAACCGATTGGAGTACTGGGTTAAGGGTTAATGGGTCAGACCAGAGTTAAACCAGAGCTAAACCGGGATAGTCAAGTCTCCAAGATATATTATATTAATACTTATTTTCTTCTCTTTTCACCCCACGTCAGAATCATAACCTGATTTAACATCATTTAAATTCAATGGTAATTGGATTTTGGATCCACAAAGTAAAAAAGAATGGAAGACTTGGCAGTAGTCTGCTCCTTTGCTTCTCATTTATTAGGCTGCTTCACGTCTTTTTATAAAATTGATGAGGTTTGTGAAGGAAGCTCTCACTCATCCTCATCTTTATCATCCAGCCAAACCATATGCTCTGTAATTGTAACCTCTTTCGCTTCTCTTTCCCAAAACTTCATCTCCACCACGCAACGCCTCCTCCTCTATTCTCTCCATGTCTGATCTACAAGCCGTCTTCGAGCTCGAAATCTTCGAAGCCATTGCCGGAGCCAGCGAAAAAGCAAGTCTGTGAAGGACATCACCGCCATAATATCTTCATCTTCCCATCTCTCTCTCTCTTTCGCTCTTCGTAACTCTTCCCTCCATGATCGACTTTTTTTAAAAAAAAAAAAAAAAGACTAACCCCGGTTTCTACAGCTGACAGGACCGGTTTCACGGCCGGTTCGCCGGTTTCCGGTCCAAACCGGCTGGTCCGGTCCAGGTTTAATAACCTTGGTCTATACCCCTACTTTCTCTTTCCTTCTTGCTATCATCATTGAGGATTGGGAAATCGAATTAAAGATGGAATTCAAATTTTAAGCTGTTTGTATGCCGCATTTTGCTTCCCAAGTGGAATTCAATTCCACCAAAAAGGTCAAAAATGTAGCAACTTATAAAATTATTATTATATTACTCTAGTCAAAACTGAAATTGACAAATTTTTAAACACATTTTTTTTTTGATACATTCAAACACACATTAATAATAAAAAAGGCTTTGCAATTTTCTTGAAATATTTTGATGCTATTAGTCACAGTTGGTGGCAACCTATTTAATGTTCAAAATCAAAATTGACGGAGCAAAAATATATAATTTAACGGAACGGATGCTTCATATATATATAACACAAGAATCTATCGGGTTGATTGCTGGCATGTGTTCAATGTTTTTTAGCAAAGAGATCCAAAATTTTAATTTACACCTCAGTGATACACCGATAAATTATTTGACTGCCAAGATTTTTGTGGAGCAAAAGGAAGTACAAGAAACACAGCAGCCAATTATTGAACTAATATTATTTTTCAAAACATCACTAATTACAACAGTTCCAATAATGTACAAAAATGTATAATTCACACTTTTTTGCACCTTCAAAGAAAACTATTAAGTGCTCCAGTGAGGAGTTGATCAAGTAATATGGAGTCATTTAAAAAGATGTCAAGGAAGACGGAAGTGAACCCCCAATGAGGTTTGCAATCGATGTAGCCGACCTTATCTAGTAATAAAGACTTTGTTTTTGTTTTTGTTGTCATCGGCTCATCAAGTAAGTATTGTTGCTAGAGCCTTTTTGTGCCTTTCATTGGCTTATGATCATTTCTTTGTAATTCATGTAGAGGTATCCATGGCCGATCCCCTTGACATTCCTTTATCAGCCACTGCCTTTTACAGTAAGAGAAAAGCCTCTTTTGGCCTCTCTAGAAGGGTCAACACTGTTGTTGCAATATGTTTTGATGAAAGGCCGACTTCATCAATCTGGTTTTGGGGTGATCCATGATCGATGTAGCGATCGGGAAGCATCATCGCCCTCCACTGCAACCAAAAAGTTCAGAACATAAATTATACTCAGAAAAATATTGTTGGCATGGTGAAGGAAGAGTAATAATATGGGGAAGAACTATTATTATTACCTTTAGGCGTCCATCTAGTAAACCAGCCAAGCTAAGGTATTGTGAAACATGAGATCCAAAACCTCCTATAGAACCCTCTTCCACTGTGATCAGAACTTCATGCTCCTTTGCTAATCGCTTAATCAAATCAGTATCTAGAGGTTTGCAAAACCTAGCATCAGCAACAGTCGTGGATACACCTTGTGTTCTTAGCAATTTTTCAGCTTGCAGGCACTGCTGAACCATTGACCCATATCCTAGAATTGCAACTCTGGTTCCTTCTATTAGTATTCTTCCTTTTCCTATCTGCATAATGAGAACAAAAGGTAATTATAATTGGATTGCTTATATGCTCAGTTGAATTGAGAATGATGTGTGAGGTACTATTCTGCTAACCTCAAGTGGGGTTCCTTTGTTGTTGGGAGGCAAAACGGTTCCAACTCCGTTTCCTCTAGGAAATCTAAAGCAACTCGGTCTATCATCTATTGTTGCTGCAGTTGCAACCATATGCATCAATTCAGCTTCATCAGCGGGAGCCATGACCACCATGTTAGGCAGGCAAGCCATGTAAGTGATATCAAATGCTCCGCAGTGAGTTGGTCCATCCGCACCGACCAAACCAGCTCTATCTATAGCAAACCGGACAGGTAGTTTCTGAAGATCTACATCATGGACCACCTACATAGCAAACAATTATGAACCATGGTTCAATGAGATTGCTATGATGGTTTGGCTGCCATAAAGTAAGAGTATTTCAACAATTTTTGGCTCACCTGATCATATCCTCGTTGCAAGAATGATGAGTAGATGGCACAAAATGGCTTGAGACCCTCAGTAGCTAACCCAGCTGCAAATGTCACCGCGTGTTGCTCAGCAATACCCACATCAAAGCAGCGATCTGGGAATTTTTTCTGAAAATAATTCAAGCCTGTCCCACCACCCATGGCCGCGTGAATAGCTACAATCTTGTCGTCTTGTTCAGCTTCCTTGATCAAAGATTCAGCAAAGTACTGGGTGTGCGAAAGTGTAGGGGATTTTGGCTTGAATTGTTTTCCTGTTTTTGGGTCAAACTTGACAACACCTGACAGAGAGAGAGAGAGAGAGAGCATTAGCATCCTTCATTACCATGATCTATCATTACTATGTGTATTTATCAGCTGCTTTTTAATCTCACCGTGCATTTTATCAGCTGCTGCTTCTGCCGGGGCATATCCCTTTCCTTTCTCTGTCACGATGTGTATCAGAACTGGGCCTGATGCAGGCATGGATTTCACTTTCTGAAAAATGTTGACAAGATCTTTCACGTTATGACCGTCCACAGGGCCAATGTAGTACAAGCCTAGTTCCTCAAAAAGAGTTGACCCATTAGCGCTGATGATCCCTCTTGAATATTCATCTACTTTTGCGGCAACTTCATATGTTTGTCCCCCTATCTGCTTTGTGATGTTCTGTACCAGACCAAAACACAATCAAATCCAAAACTATTTGAAATTTCAACACGTACCTCATGGACATGTACATACACACACGTTCACACATGTTAATCCATTATTTGTTAGGTCTGAGCATAGATCCAAAGATGAAAACTTACTTTTGCAGCTTCTCTGAGTTTGCGGAATTTGGTGCTGGCTTGAATCTTGCTTAAAGCACTACTGAGTGCTCCAACTGGGGTTGCGGGACCATCAAGGGTAGCTGTGGGTAAGGAGACTTGCTTGTTGTCATTAAGAATAATTATGAGATTAGAGTCAAGGAATCCAGCATTGTTCATGGCTTCATAAGCTTGACCAGCAGTCATAGCCCCATCCCCAATCACCGAAATGACGTTATTATCCTTTCCCAAAAGATCTCTTGCAACAGCCATCCCTACATGTATAGGCAAAACAGGTCATTAAGAATTTCTCAAATCTTTAATCTATTCAGCAAAAACTGTTTCTTAAGGTTTAAGAATCTCACCAAGACCAGCAGATATGCTTGTTGAACTATGTCCTGCCCCGAAAGCGTCATGAACACTCTCATCCCTCTTGGGAAATCCAGCAAGCCCAGAAGTTTTCCTTATGGTATGCATCTTGTGCCTTCGACCCGTGAGGATTTTGTGTGGGTAGGCCTGCAAATTCATAGCTTCTTAGACCCTCTCATGAAAAATCAACACCATAAAATCATGGGAAACAAAGAAAATATAAGATCAAATCATAATTTCAAGAAGAAGGAAGATGATAATACCTGGTGCCCAACATCCCATATAATTTTGTCATCAGGGGTGTTAAAAACATGATGCAGAGCCACAGCAAGCTCCACGACTCCTAAGCTTGAGCTAAGATGCCCTCCAGTATTACAAACAGTGTGCACAATATCTGCCCTCAGCTCAGCTGCGAGTTGTTCAAGATCCTGATATATACGTTTGAAAAATTTTCAAGTATTTTGTTAGGATTATTATATAGAAGAGAAATTATCAGTCAGTACACAGTCATCTAAACAAATGGTTCACCTGTGCGGACAGATTCTTCATATGAGCAGGGTAGTTGATAGTGTCCAGCAATGGTGTTGTTGGTTTCTGTCCTGAATAATTAATCTTCCACCCTTCATTATCTTTCCTTATAATCGTTCTCTCCTCCTCACCATAGCTGTTACCTAAAGACCTTACACAGAGCTGGCACATATACAATCAATCACACATCATCAACAACAAGAATAACAGCAGTCGTTAAATGAAAAGGTTTTATAAGATAATAACTGTAACCCCATAACGAGATTCTAAACAAAAGTAGTGCCCAGTCGGCTAACCAAAAAAGCTGTATAAGAGAATAACTGTAACCCATAACGAGATTCTACACAAGTAGTGCCTAGTAGGCTAACCAACCTGCTTTCTACCACCATGAATTGGTTTGGGAGCCTTACGGCTTAGAGGGATTGACTGGTTTGGCTTGATGAAGGACCCGCAAGATGCCATGATGATTAGTACTGAAAGTGGAAGGAAGAAGAAGAAGAGCTTACAGCTTGGGTCTAATCAGAGAGCATTTGAGTTTTTGGACTTGGAGACTGAGGCTGCGTGCTCATCTCTATTTAAAGGGACGGGAAAGCTTAGATAATAGCAAAAAGTCCAAGACTCCTTATTTACGAGCGGGATGAAATAAAATAATGCTCAATTTTTTAATAAATATATGTATTCAAGATGAAAAGACCAAAAATATTTTAAGAATTCTTATTAAGAAAAAACAAAAAAAAACTAATTACCTGCTGTCTCTCGCATGAGTCTTCTTCTTCGCAACCATATCCACCGTGCAAACCCATTAAATGAGATCGGACCAATAGAAGGGGTGGATTTCTATTTCTGCTCTGACGCTTACTGATCCTCTGAATTTGAATTTGTAGGTTTCGGGGATTTCTTGACCAATTGTTGCTTTATGTTGTGGATGCATTGTGTAGAGAGGCTGGCAGCCGTGGAGGCAGGAGATGGTGATCGTCATGGAGGCTGAAACCGGCGACGACAATGGAGGCCGGAGAACAATTACGGAGAGGCAAAGTTAAAAATGCAACTTCGAAAATGTTACAACATGGGGCACAATGGTCTTTTCAAACAATTTCCATCATACAAATGTTTTCCTTTTTATTTTAATACAAGAAAATGGGAAAAATTCATTTTTACCAAGTGAATAAAATTAAATTAAATGAACTTGTCATGTGCATATTATGGTTGATATATAACTATCAATTTATGATATTATTACCCTTCTTTTCTACTTCTTGATTCTGTTTTTCATTGTAATATTAACTTACTCACAAGGTTCAATGGTTCATGATATCTCTAATAATTGAAGCTTGTTGTGAGCTCCTAAATATTGGTCGAATATTATATGGCTGATATGAGAAATTATATGCGGCTATTCTTAAAGTAAACTGCTTATTTTATATGGGAAAAATATTTCTCCAGTCACAAGAGATAAAGTTATCTCCAGTGACCCCAAAACTACGTCGTTTTGAATTAATGAAGGGTATGTTAGTAATTTTAGGTGAATTAATGAAGGGTGTTTCGGTAAAATTTATATGATCAAAAAATAAACAAAATTACAGAAACACCCTTTAATCATATAAATTTTACCGAAACCCCATTCATTAATTCACCTAAAATTACTAACACACCCTTCATTAATTCAAAACGACGTAGTTTTGGGGTCACTGGAAATAACTCTATTTCCAGTGACTAGAGAAATACTTTTCCCATATATATATAATTGGTGATTAATGAAGCTTCGTGCTTATCTTGTTTGGTTATATGGAGGCATCTATCACTTGATTGTTCTTTGAATTATTAAAAAAATGGATAACTAATTCAGTTTGTTTGATTTGAGGGGAGGGAGGGAGAAGAGATTTTTTTTTTTTCATCTTTATTAAATAGCCCATAGAAAATTTTCAATATTTCAAAAATACAATCTCAACAAAAAGGAATATTCTTCTCATTAATGATAATTTGCTTAATATCCTCCGCTCATCCTCTCCCATCAAACCAAACACACCCATATAATTTTAGTCAAGTCCTTCTAGTTTTTCTTCTTCTTTTTGTTAGGTCATTATACTTTCCTTTAGCTCTAACCAAGTCCTTATAGTTTCATTTATTTTTTTAATTAGGTCTTTATAACTTTTTATTCATTAATCTATAAACTCTAATAATATTATTTTATAAATATAAAATAGAATATAATCAATTATAATATTTAGTAATATTTTATAAATAATAATAGTTAAATAGTGAGTTATTATAATAATTTTTTTATAATCTTTAAAACATTTAACCAAACACATCTTTATATTATTTATTTGTTAGATTTATAGTTTTTATTTATTTTTATAATTATAAAGTTGGAATCATAATAATAAAATTTTCTAAAATAAAATTATAATTAATTGTTCTAATTATATTAATTATATGTAAACGAATTTATTATATTAATTATTATTTTTCTAATTGTGTAATTATTAAATAAAATTCATGATTAATATTTATATTTTAATTTTATTTCAACATACGTGTTAATGGCAGGCAAAAAAAAAAAAAAAAGGTGTTAATGAATGATATATGCATGTAACCCAATCCATATTGTTATTGGCTGCCCCTCTAAATAAATGAAGAGGGTATATTTAGAAATATGAGAATTTTTTAGGAACATTAACTAATTTGTGAGTTAGCTATAATAATAATCCGATGGAATAATATTTTTGGGATACACAGCTGTCAATGTTTATAAATTTCTGAGTAAATACCCTTTCTGGTCCCTGACAAAAAACACGGACCCCATTTTGGTCCTTGACAAAAAAAAGACCCTTATTCGTCATTTTTATGGGACTAAAAAAGACCTTTTGGAAATTTGTGAGAGATCAAAATTGTCCACCAATCGACCCTTATTCATCCTTTTTATGGACTAAAAAGGACTTTTTTTTTGTCAGTGACCAAAATGGGGTCCGTGTTTTTTGTCAGGGACCAGAAAGAGTATTTACTCTAAATTTCTCTAAGCTTGACACCCAAGTCAAAGTTTTTATAGTTTTTTTAAAAAAAAAAATCAAAAACTTAGTCTTTAGTATTATGGTCAAACTTTGATCGAAATCATTTAAGATTATGTGTCTGTTGTAGCGAGCAATGAATGATAGTACTTGGTAATGTTTAAAACTTTGACAAGAGACAACTTGAATAATCAATTTTTTAAATTAAAAACAATATAGAACGTTGAACCAAATTAATTAGTTAAAACATTATGGGTTAGAAAATGTTTTTATTATACACAAAAAAAATAAGTGAATTAATTGGGTCCCCAGTGTTCACCCGAATATGAGCATGTCTCTCTCTATGTTTAAAAAATATTTACTGATCATTCACTAATAAAATTCTTACGATTAGATTTTGAACTCGTAACCTTATAAATTATGAATTAGTCCTTTATCAACAAGACCAAGTACCGTTGATACACTTACAGAAACTATGTTGATATGCTTTAAGAAAGATAATTTCACAACAAGTAGTGGGAAACATTGTTATGGAAAACAAGCAACGTAAATAATTACTACATCCGATCCTAATTATAAGAGTTAGTTGATTTTTTTTGGAGAGATTAAAAAAGCTAAATAAGTTACTTAATCATTTCATTTGTTGTATATCTTTAGATTATATATTAGTTTATTAGTCAAACTAATTAATTTGAAGAAAAAAATAAAAATACTCAAAAGTAATTTAATTAGCTTCCTTAATCTGTCCAAAAAAGTCAACTAGTTCTTATAATTAGGACCGGAGGAAGTACTAGACAAGAAAGTCACGTCCAATTATATTACCATTGTAGTAATAGTAAACATTTTAATTTCGTGGATTATTCTTATCAAAATTGGTGCATTGTATTTGTATAAATCACTTTTTTTTTTTAAAAAAAAATTCTCTTCCACATCTGACCATGACCAGAACACCTTTTGAATATATATTTTTTTTTTTGTTAGGTGAGGAAACAACCAAATAATTGTAGTAAACTCGTATGTGTGTGTCTGTATGTGCTTGTTTGCTCTAGATTTGACTTGGTCCTTAGTTTTTAATAGCTAAAAATGTTAATAATGATAATAAATAAATAAATAATATATAAAAGAGTTGTTCCGGTTGAAGAATCAACGAGAAATTTCAAGGCCACCATCTTTGTCCAGATATAACGGATAACTTTGACCAGAGTCTGTTTATTACTCTTTTATGTCCTAATCATTAGAGTTAGTTGACTTTTTTGGAGAGATTAATGAAACTAATTAAATTACTATAAAATATTTTTATTTTTCTTCAAACTAATTAGTTTAACTAATAAACTAATATATAATCTAAGGATATACAACATATGAAATGATTAAGTAACTTATTTAGCTTCATTAATCTCTCCAAAACAAGTCAACTAGCTCTTATAATTAGGACTCGAGGTAGTAGTAGAATTTGAGCGATGGGATATAAGAATAATAAAATTTAGGGTTTTTCTTTTATTAGAATAATCTCTTGGATCTGAATTAGGATTTGGTTTAAATAAATGTGATGTTTTAAAATTTAAATTACTAGGTTATCCATTATATTTGGAAAAACCATTTTGTAAGCATCAATATATTTTTCATTAATTTTTAATTTGGTACCTATAATTTTTGTATAGAGGCTAACGGTTCTAACAGAATAAGGTTAAATGTTTTAATTAAAAGAGAAAAAAAAATATAGGTATCAATTTAAAATTAAGAGAAAATATAATTTCCAGGAAAAACGTTTTTTGATCATATTTAAGTACTCCCTCCGTCCCTAATTATAGGAGCAAATTACCAGAATTTGGGGAGATTAAGGAATGAAGTTAAATTAGTTAATTATGTGTATTTTCCAAAAATACCCCTCTGAAAATTAAAAAAGAGATTAGAGCAATTATATATATGCACAGTGGAGTATTTTTTTTTTTGGTCGGAACACAGTGGAGTATTGCGATATCAATTTCTGGAAAATGAACATTGAACATTAAATCAAAAAGTCTTGCTAGGTTATTTATTTATTTTTGTAAAAATGATTTTTTTATAGATTCAAAATGATTTTTTACTATCATGAAATGCTAGGTTGTAGATTTAAAATGTATATAAATATTTTTTTGTATATTTTCCATGAATTTTTTCAAAGAAATTTTTTTCTATCAAGAGAGTATCTATTTAATTGGGCATAACAAATGCAAGTTTATTTTTTATTGTTGGAAAAAAGATAATGAAATTAATGTTTTATTAGGTTATTTTAGGGGAAAAAATTAATTACTTTGGACGGATAGTTACAAAAAAAATTATTTTTAAAGGAATATTAAAATTATTTTATTTAAAAATAAAAAATAAGGTAGAATCTCTCACTTGATAGAATATAAGCGTGTTGTAAATTAATTATTGTGGAAGAAGTATTAGTAGGGGTGATATGGGAAAAATATGACAAAAATTGTTCAAAATTATTTTATATAAAAAAATATAATTTAGGTGTATATGACATTAATGAGTTGTAAACATTATTTACTTTATAAAATATACAGGTGTATTATTAAATTATTATTGTCTTTAATTATTATTGAGAAAGTATAAATAGGGGTATTATAGGAAAAAAATGACAAAAGTTAAAACTTGCTCTTATAATTAGGACCAAAACCAACTCTAAAATTTGCTCCTATAATTAGGGACGGAAGGAGTATTTTCTTTGTATCTCAAATTTTTCCGGTCTATACCCCTAGTTTCTCTTTCCTTCTTGCTATCATCATTGAGGATATGGAAATGGAATCAAAGATGGAATTCAAATAACGTGTTTGGTATGCTGCATGTTGCTTCCCAGGTGGAATTCAAATCCACCAAAAAGGTCAAAATTGGCATCCATTGCCAGACTCAAACCCATGTATAATTCACTAATGAGTTGTACATATAAATTACATACGTCTTTGGGTATATTTACAAATATATTTTTTCATATTATTTTATTTTAAAATTATGTGTGCACGTGCATTTCAAAAATTTTGTTCTAAGTAACTCAAAATTCTTTTCTTTTTCTAGTTCGAACAACGAATTTGCAACTTTCAAGATAAAATTATTATTATATTACTTTAGTCAAAACTGAAATCAACAAATTTTTAAACACATTAATTTTTCTTGATACATTCAAACACACATTAATAATAAAAAAAGGCTGCTTCAAATATAATTATCAATGTTTTTTAACAAAGAGATCCAAATTCTTAATTTACACCTCAGTTATACACCGGTAAATTAAATAAAAGTATTGATAGGAAAAAGGTTACATTCAATGTATAAACTTGAATAATTTTTAATGTTTTTTTCCAAAGATGAAAGCCGTGCATTAGCAGTATTTGAGAATCTTTCTGTACGTACAGGTTAAGGAAAAAAAAAAAAAAACTTTCTTCCTTTCTTTTATAGATTTGCTTTTAATTTTTTCAGTTTTTCATTAGGCTCAAAAAGCCTTCGCCGATTCTTAAAACCATTATTCCACTTTTTGCCAATTTTGAGTTCTGGTTCAATGACGGTTTCATCATGAACCAACCAGGGATGGACCTATGGGGGTTAGGGGTGGCCCGTGCCCCTTCTAAAATTACAAAATCTAACTTCAAGTTGTAGGAAATTACATTTCAGCCTGATAAAAATTTCAATATTTTCACTTTAGTCCCTACTAAAAGTTTCGTGCAGAGACTAAAATGAAAATATTGAAATTTTTATGGGACTCAAATGTACTTTCATGAAAAAATGGCTTCTATTCTATAATTTTCACCTCCTTATTAATTAGATTTCTGATTCCACCTCTGGAACCAACCCATCTCAATAAACCACGCCATGATGAATCACCCCCATTCAATATATAATTCTTAATCAATCACTATTTTACAAGGTTGTGTGTCCTATTTTTCCATTTCAGTTTATAGTTAAACCATAATTATTCAAAGATATGATACATAATTACATGTGATTGGAGGATTTGACCAAATAGATATATAAGAAACTTGATATATATATATATATCATTAGCTGTACGTACAACGTGACATGCAGAAAAGAACATGTAAATACAGCTAGACGTACTTAATTCATGAAACACACTATCCTTTGGTGAACTTAATATTTTAAGTGTACATTTGGTTTTAAATTTGTGCATGTTTATTCAAGATTGAGACACAACACCATTGGCGGGGTTTGAACGTAACCAAGAGCAAGCATATAGTATGGAGCAGCCCCCAAACAAGAAAATGGTGACTAAGTCAAATGGGGAGAGATAATTCTCTCTCTCTCTCTCTCTCTCTCTCTCTCTCTCTCTCTCTCTATATATATATATATATATATATATATATCACTACTAGTACTTGTTTTCAGTCTAAGTCAATTGCGTGGAGAGAATAATATTCATAATTAATCGTTTCGGTCTGAGCCAAGGTTGATTTGTAAGTTATTTTTCCATGTTTAAATTGCATGAAGAATTATTAATGGTCAGGGTCAACTAAAGCGAAGGTCTAGGATCATTCGTATTTTGTTAGGATATTTATTACAATAAGTCAAAAAGAGAGACAAAAAATAGGACTCAGTAAGCTGGATTAAATGGTGTCTTCGTCTCTAAGAAGAGATTGGGGGCTTTGAGTTCCGCTTGTGGTTTTGCCATCGTTAGTCAGAATATATGGCTTGGACGTACCGTAATAATCATATTTTTAAGGGAAAATTACGCACATGTACCAAGGAACAAAAATAATTACAAAAAAGTCCTTTAAAATCACAAAATTACACAGAAGTCCTAAGGGACTTTTTTTATATTATTTGTATTAACAACAAGAAATGTCATATTTATAACAGGAAATGCCTATATTTACAACAACATTTAAACACCTGACCATTTACAACAGAAAAAGTCATATTTACAACAAGAAATGCCCATATTTATAACAACATTTAAATACCTAGATTTTGAACATAGAGAAGTTATTTACAACAGAAAAATGCTAGATTTACAATAGGAAGTATTGTATTTACAAAAAAAATTAAAATCTGGCAATTTAAAGCAGAAAAAGTCATATTTACAACGGGAAATGCATATATTTACAACAACATTTAAAAACCTCGATTTTATTTCTATACAAATAATATAAAAAAAAAGTCCATTGAAACTTCTGTGTAATTTGGTGATTTCAAGGGACTTTTTTGTAATTATTTTTGTTCCTTGAGACCTAATCGTAATTTTCCCTATTTTTAATGGCAAGGCATGGGATATAGACGCAATTCTCATGAGGTCAAGAACTTGTCTTTCTTGGGGTATCTCGGATCCCAGCAGTTCTTTGACACAAGAGAGGTTACGTGGTAGTTGGTGCATGTCGCCCTTCAGCAGTTCTTCTATCACACTATTATATCATGATATAATATTATTATTTTTGCTCAATTGAGAAATCTATATCCTACACAAAATATCATTAGCTTCAATGAATTAAACCTCATCTTAGGTAGTTTTTTTTTTTTTTTGTGTGGCAAAGATTTTTTGTGTGGCAAAGATTAGTTATTTATTTGAGTCCAAGATTTTTGTGGCGCAAAAGGAAGGACAAGGAACACAGCAGCCAATTATTGAACTAACATTATTTTTCAAAACATCACTAATTACAACAATTCCAACAATGTATAAAAATGTATAATTCACACTTTTTTGCACGTTAGAAGAAGTCTATTGAATGCGCCAATGAGAAGGACTGATCAAGCAAGTATAGAGTCTTCTAAAAAGATGTCGAGAAAGACCGAAGCGAACACTCAATAAGGTTTGCAATCCATGTAGCTGACCCCACCAAATAAGATAAAACTTTGTTGTTGTTGTCGTCGTCGTCACTTCATCAAGTAAGTATTGTTGCTAGAGCCTTTTTGTGCCTTTCATTGGCTTATGATCATTTCTCTGCATTACCGATCCCCTTAACATTCCTTTATCGGCTACTGCCTTTACAGGAAGAGTAAAGCCTCTTTTGGCCTCTCCAGAAGAGTCAACACTGTTGTTGCAATATGTTTTGATGAAAGGCCGACTTCATCAATTTGGTTTTGGGGTGATCCATGATCGATGTATCGATCGGGAAGCATCATCGACCTCCACTGCAACCAAAAAGTTCAGAACCGAAATTATACTCAGAAAAATATTGTTGCCATCGTGAAGGAAGAGTAATAATATGGGGAAGAACTATTATTGTTACCTTCAGGCGTCCATCTAGTAAACCAGCCAAGCTAAGGTATTGTGAAACATGAGATCCAAAACCTCCTATAGAACCCTCTTCCACTGTGATCAAAACTTCATGCTCCTTCGCTAGTCGCTTAATCAGATCAGTATCAAGAGGTTTGCAAAACCTAGCATCAGCAACAGTCGCCGATACACCTTGTGTTCTTAGCAATTTTGCAGCTTGTAGGCACTGTTGAACCATTGACCCATATCCCAGAATTGCAACTCTGGTTCCTTCTATTAGTATTCTTCCTTTTCCTATCTGCATAACGGGAACAAAAGGTAATTATAATTCGATTGCTTATATGCTCAGTTGAATTGAGAATGATGTGTGAGGTACTATTCTGCTAACCTCAAGTGGGGTTCCTTTGTTATTAGGAGGCAAAACGGTTCCAACTCCGTTTCCTCTCGGAAATCTAAAGCAGCTCGGTCTGTCATCTATTGCTGCTGCAGTTGCAACCATATGCATCAATTCAGTTTCATCAGAGGGAGCCATGACCACCATGTTAGGGAGGCAAGCCATGTAAGTGATATCAAATGCTCCACAGTGAGTTGGTCCATCTGCACCAACCAAACCAGCTCTATCCATAGCAAACCGGACAGGTAGTTTCTGAAGATCTACATCATGGACCACCTACATAGCAAATAATTATGAACCATGGTTCAGTGAGATTGCTATGATGGTTTGGCTGCCACTAAAGTAAGAGTATTTTAACAGTTTTTGGCTCACCTGATCATATCCTCGTTGCAGGAATGATGAGTAGATGGCACAGAATGGCTTGAGACCCTCAGCAGCTAACCCAGCTGCAAATGTCACCGCGTGTTGCTCAGCAATACCCACATCAAAGCAACGATCTGGGAATTTTTTCTGAAAATAATTCAAGCCAGTCCCACCACCCATGGCCGCGTGAATAGCTACAATCTTGTCGTCCTGTTCAGCTTCCTTGATCAAAGATTCTGCAAAGTACTGGGTGTACGAAAGTGTAGGGGATTTTGGCTTGAATTGTTTTCCTGTTTTTGGGTCAAACTTGACAACACCTGAGAGAGAGAGAGAGAGAGAGAGAGAGCATTAGCATCCTTCATTACCATGATCTATCATTACTATGTAAGATCATTAAACAAAATTAGAATTTTCAATCTCACCGTGCATTTTATCAGCTGCTGCTTCTGCCGGGGCATATCCCTTTCCTTTCTCTGTCACGATGTGTATCAGAACTGGGCCTGATGCAGGCATGGATTTCACTTTCTGAAAAATGTTGACCAGATCTTTCACGTTATGACCGTCCACGGGGCCGATGTAGTACAAGCCTAGTTCCTCAAAAAGAGTTGACCCATTAGCGCTGATCATCCCTCTTGCATATTCATCTACTTTTGCTGCAACTTCATATGTTTGTCCTCCTATTTGCTTTGTGATGCTCTATACCAGACGAAAACACCGTCAAATCTCTGACTATTTGAAATTTCAACACGCGCGCAAAAGTTGAAGAGGAATTCAATGGTTGATTTTGTCAAAGTAACATGCATACCTACCTACCTCCATGGACATGTACATACACACACGCTCACATGTTTATTCATTATTTGTTAGGTCTGAGCATAGATCCAAAGATGAAAACTTACTTTTGCAGCTTCTCTGAGTTTGCGGAATTTGGTGCTGGCTTGAATCTTGCTTAAAGCACTACTGAGTGCTCCAACTGGGGTTGCGGGACCATCAAGGGTAGCCGTTGGTAAGGAGACTTGCTTGTTGTCATTAAGAATAATTATGAGATTAGAGTCAAGGAATCCAGCATTGTTCATGGCTTCATAAGCTTGACCAGCAGTCATAGCCCCATCCCCAATCACCGAAATGACGTTATTATCCTTTCCCAAAGATCTCTTGCAACAGCCATCCCTACATGTATAGGCAAAACAGGTCATTAAGAATTTCTCAAATCTTTAATCTATTCAGCAAAAACTGTTTCTTAAGGTTTAAGAATCTCACCAAGACCAGCAGATATGCTTGTTGAACTATGTCCTGCCCCGAAAGCGTCATGAACACTCTCATCCCTCTTGGGAAATCCAGCAAGCCCAGAAGTTTTCCTTATGGTATGCATCTTGTGCCTTCGACCCGTGAGGATTTTGTGTGGGTAGGCCTGCAAATTCATAGCTTCTTAGACCCTCTAATCAAAAGCCAAGGATACAAAGAAAATATAAGATCAAATCATAATTTCAAGAAGAAGGAATTGAAGATGATAAAGACCTGGTGCCCAACATCCCATATAATTTTGTCATCAGGGGTGTTAAAAACATGATGCAAAGCCACAGCTAGCTCCACCACTCCCAAGCTTGAGCTAAGATGTCCTCCACTATTACAAACAGTGTGCACAATATCTGCCCTCAGCTCAGCTGCGAGTTGTTCAAGATCCTGATATATATGTTCGAAAAAATTTCAAGTATTTTGTTAGAATTATATAGACTAGAAATTATCAGTCAGTACACAGTCATTTAAATAAATGGTTCACCTGTGGGGACAGATTCTTCATGTGAGCAGGGTAATTGATAGTGTCCAGCAATGGTGTTGCTGGTTTCTGTCCTGAATAATTAATCTTCCATCCTTCATTATCTTTCCATATAATCGTCCTCTCCTCCTCACCATAGCTATTACCCAAAGCCCTTACACAGAGCTGACACGTATACAACCACACACCATCATCAACAATAACAACAAGAATAACAGCAGTTGTTAGAAAAGGCTTTATAACATAATAACTATAACCCTATAACGAGATTCTACACAAAAGTAGTGCCTAGGAGGCTAACCAACCTGCTTTCTGCCACCATGAATTGGTTTGGGAGCCGTACGGCTTAGAGGGATTGACTGGTTTGGCTTGATGAAGGAAGCGCAAGATGCCATGATGGTTGGTATTGAAGATTGAAGAAAGAAGAGGAAGATCTTAGGCCTGGGCAGAGAGCATTTGAGTTTTTGGGAGTTGGAGACTGAGGCTGCTTGCTCATCTCTATTTAAAGGGAAGGGATAGCTTAGAGAATGGCAAAAGTCCAAGACTGCTCCCTGACTGGCGGGATGAAATAAAATAATGCTCCCTGATAAGACTAAAAATATTTTAAAAATTTTAATCAAAGGAAAAAAGAGAAAATGATATTAAAGTCCCAATTAAAAAATATAATAAAAAAAGTCTCAACTTTTTAACAGTAGGTCATTCATTTATTAACGGTTACTTTTTCATTTGTTGTTAACAAATTATATTATCACTTTTTAACTGGGACTTGAAATCATTTTAAAAAAAAAAAAACCAATTACCTGGTCTCTCACATGTCGGCATGTCGCATCAGTTCTCTTCTCCACAACCATATTCACCGTGAACTGCAGGGGCGGAGCCAGGATTTGAAATTAGGGGGGCGAAAATTAAAGAAAAGAACATAGTGGAGCCAGCATTTGAAATTAGGGGGAGAAAATTATAGAATTGGACCCAAAATTTTAGGAAATTATATTTTAGCCTCATATATATTTCAATATTTTTATTTTAATCCCTTCATTAAACTTCTACTAGGGACTAAAGTGAAAATGTTAAAATTTTTATAAGACTAAAATACAATTTCCTAAAACTTTGGGTCGACTTCTGTAATTTTAGGGGGGCGGGGGCCACCCCTAGCACCCCCTGACTCCGCCCCTGTAATACCCGGATTTTATTATCTGGAATATTATGAATAAATTGGATATTTCTGATAAGTGAAATTAAAGTCTCCAGACTTGTGTAATTATAGTCTACTATTCTAGGTTAAATTCTGTAGGAAATCAGGGAAATTAAGGGCCAAAGTGCCAAAATGACTAAAATACCCCTGGAAAGGGTAAATAACTTAGAAAAAATTATGAAAAATCTTAAAAGGCAGTAAAATAACCAACTGAATTAAGAGAGTATGCTATCTCTAATTATTGTAATTTGATAAATTATGAACTTGGAGAAATTGTTGGAAAATACTCAAAAAGAAGTAAAATGACCATAATACCCTTGTAATTTCTAAAATTTCAAGAGGCATGAAAATACTAATGTTAATACAAGAGTATGAAGGTAATGAGGTATTATAAATAAGAAAATTATCAACAAGTGATAAAAGAGTAATTAAGTAATATTGGGCTAATTACTTAAGCATATGCAAAGGAAATTCAAGGAAAATTATGTAGAACCCTAAAATTAGTGGTTTTTGCCTAAAATTAGTAAAGATATATTTGTTAATTAATTGGAAATTTTGGAGAAAAATAGTTGAGTTTAGGTATTTTTAGGCCTAAATACAAGAATGGACCAATTAGAGAATTTTGTGGAATTTTTGGAAAAAGTAAATAAATAAATAATTAATTAAATAAAAAATAAAATAAAATATTTATTAATTAAAATATAGGGCCAGTTTTTCGAGGAACTTCAGACTGACAGTTGGAGGCCTATATGGAATCAAAATTTAGGTTAACTTGGACATTTCTAATAAGTGAGAATATGTCTTCAAAGTTGTAAATCCAGAATTTTGGGATTTTTCCGAAATTACGCAAATCGGGTACCGATCGGGGAATTGGACTGAATGAGGACACTTGTCATCATTCAATTGGACCACCCTTGGCTTGTGGAGCAAGTGGCCGAATTGTGTGAGGTGTGTGGCCAAGAATCATCCTTCTAAATATTAAAGGGAAAATTACAACTTTGGACCCAAAATTTGAGAAGGGAAAATTACACTTTAGAACCCAAAATTTGCCTATATAAAGGCAAGAGTTCTCTTCATATTTCACACCACTTTCTCTTGCTTTGGCCGAAAGTAGAGAGAGGATTCTAGAGAGAGAAGCTCTGGAAAAATTTCTGCAGAAGTCTTCAACGGGTAAGTCCTTCGGTCTTTAGTCTTTAGTTCGGTAGTTAGTAGAATTGTTAGATGGTTTTAGCAAGTAGGGAGTGAGATTCCTACTATTGATTTTTAGGCCTCATTGCATTGAAAAATATGCCTGACGAGGTAAAAACATAGTAGGGATTGAGTCCCCGAAAGTTGAAATCTTCGTAGTTCTTTCAATAGTTAGAGTAGTAATGCTAGAATAGCCTTTAAATTTTCATGTAACACTAATCCTATAGCTCTCATATACATATATGTCATAGATACGTTCATATACCGGGGCTCTGCTTAGGGTCGTCGTTATACATACAGCCTTGTACGGGTTATAGACATGATAATACCGCTTTGAGTTTTCCTAGCGCTGAGGACACGTGATCGTGGCACAGGGTAATGTGCAGGCTATATTTGTGTAGGACTTTACATACTGCTTTATGCTTATGTCCTGTCTGTGTCACAATGTTGTTGTGTAGGACCTTACATATTGCTCCATGCTTATGTTACATACGTGTCACACTTATCCGATGAGATGTTCTTTGTTATGTCATGAATATCTGTTGTCTATATACTGTTTTATTTGAGCATAAGGTTAACCGTTACCTGAGATTCAATGCGGTGAATTGAATCTCAGCTGTAGCTTCAGGATCCGGAGGACCACGGATCGGTGATAGGGGAAAGCAGCAGGAGTAGGCTTCGTAGGATTTATTGTACTTATCTTTTGAATAGTAGGATCACTGTAATGTCATTACTCTATTACACTATGGTTCATATTTTGTTATGATCAGTTACTCTTTCGCTCCCATGCTCTACTCTGATTGAAAAAAAAAAATTCCACTTTAAAAATTGGGATGTTACAGCCCCTGCCGTGAAGAAACATTAAACGAGATCGGACCAATAGAAAGTGGTGGATTCCCATTTCTGCTCTGACGATTCCCGATTATCTGAATTTGGATTCATAGGGCTCGGCGATTTCTTGACCAGTTGTTGCTTTATGCGTTAAGTTCATTGTGTAGAGAGGGCGGCGGCGATGGAGGCTAGAGAGAATGATCGTCATGGAGGCTGAAGCCGGTGACGGCGATGGAGGCTGAAGCCGGTGACGGCGATGGAGGCCATAGAATGATGACGAAGAGGTCAAGTTAGAAAATGCAGCTTCGAAAATGTTACAACATGGGGCACAATGGTCTTTTCAAGCCATTTCCAATTGGGAAAATTCTTTAAAATGAACTTTAAAAATAGGGAAAATCATTTTCAGGGCCCTTTTAAGGCTGACAATCCGAAAAAAGGCCCCAAGATTATGATAATCCCAGAAAAGGCCCCAGTGCCTTTTCTGGGATTTTCAGAATCTTGGGTGAGTTGTCAACGGGGCTGATATAGTTGTTAACGGGGTACTGATATAGTTGTCAACGAGACTGATATAGTTGTTAGCAAAGTGTTGTTAACAGGGCTGATTTAGTTGTTAAAACCTACCCGTTAATAACTATATCAGCCTCGTTGACAACTCACCAAAAATTCTGAAAATCTCAGAAAATGCGCTGGGGCTTTTTCTGGGATTGTCAGAATCTTGAGGCCTTTTTTGAGATTATCAGTCCTAAAATGGCCCTAAAATGGATTTTCCCTTAAAAATATCAAAAAAACAAAAAGGTATTCCAAATATTCATAATACTGAAAATGTGTTAGGGACTGGTTCGTCGTTTTCCAAATTAAAAAGATATGACATTATCATTCCTCCTCAGAGTATAATTTTCACTTTCATAGATGTAATACCCGGATAATTATTTATCTGGAATATTATATTTTAATAAATAATACCTATTGGAAATAAATGAATATTGGGTCTCAAATCTTGTGTTATAATTACCTTATTTTCTAGGGTAAATTCTATTGAAATTAGAAGAGATAAAGTGCTAAAAATCTCTAAGTGAGTTTGTAGGTCATATAATGCCCTGAAAATAATATGATAAATCCCAAGAGGAAATTAAATATTTATTAAAAATTAGAGAGTAAGTTGTCTCTAATTTAGATAATTTATGGGATTATTTTCCTTGAAAAATAATGAAGCGAAAATTAATATTATTTTGGGGAACATAAGTTGCCCCATGATTTTTAATATTTTACATGGAGCATAAATTACCAATGTCAGTCCAATAGTTGTGAGATAATAATTAATCTCAATTAAGAAAATTGTCAACAATTAGTAAATGATTAAATCCCTATTTATCAGAGATTAATCAACATGTTATAGGGGCACAATTGGGAGTTGTAACCCTAAGTGAAGGCTAAATGGCTAAGATTAGCATGAGGATAATAGTTAATCAATTAAAGATGATTAAGAAAATATACAAGATGAATTATATAAAATACCTAAAGCCTAAATATAAATACCTAAAGCTTAATTAACCAACATAAGATTAACCAATGGAGTAATTACTTAATTAAATAATTAAAGCATGGATTAATTAAGTAAAATCAAAGTTTGAAAAGTCAAAACTTGTGGGGGAAGGGGCCAGCCGAAATTATTAAAGGAAAAAGAAGAAAAATGTTGAGTAAATAGGTGTGTATGCAAGTTGCAATGAAGATAAGATGTGTAAGAGATATTTGTGTAAAAAGCAGATAGGACAAACGAGAACCAATGTAAATAAAATCATATCTTGAAAACCATGAACTAGGTTTCTAAGATCAGGACATATTATAAACAAGTGTATTTTTATCTCAGAGTGGGTTATCTCCGAAGTCATTTCCGTAACCAGCGGAATGATTAAGAGATAAGACGAAAAAGATATTTTGCGAAAAAGGGCAGATAGTATAAATGAAAAGCAATAAAAAATAAATCATATCTTGGATTAGGAGGTTAACATCTGGACATATTATGAATTAGTGAATTTTTGTCCCGAAACTGATGTTACCCGTAGTCATTTCCGTAACCGACGGCGGTTATCCGAAAATGTTCAGCAGGCTACGAAATACCCTTAATGGGATCAAAAATTTAGTTGACCCAGACATTTCTAAAGAGGAAGATCAGACCTTCAAGACTACGTTGTCGGATTTCTGAGATTAGTTAAGATTACGCGATTAGAACACTGAACAGGGGATTTTATCGGGTAAATCCATAAAGTAAGGGATAGGATGATGTCATCAATGACATCATCAACTTGTTGAAGAAGTTGTAGAAAAGTTCAAAACAATTACCAAAATGCCACACAAAAACTCTATAAATAGCCTTCTCCTTCCATTTGAATTTTCACACCAAATCCTCTTAAGGATTTGAAATATTAGAGAGAAGTTAGAGAGGAGCTCTGGAGAAGTGAGAGCTAGAAGGAAGAGGAGGTTCTGCAAGGGTAAGTTCTTCGGTTCTTAGTTTTTGTTCGGTAGTTCTTGAAGTTCTAGGGTAGATGTTGTTTTGATATTTAATCTTCCAAGTATGATTTAGATATCATGTTTTAGGGTTAATTAAGGTACTTATTTCGAAAATCATGTTGGAGTTAGAGATATGTTGAAATTTTGGAAGATTAGAGTCAAAGTAGCGAAGCTCTGGCGAAATTCCGCCGATTAGGAGAGTCAGGGGTAAAATGGTCATTTTTGACTAAAATGACTGTTATGATGATTAATTAGTAACAAATACGCTATTGTCTTTATAGGATACCTGTGATTACGCTCTGACCAATGGTTGTACCATATATCGTCAATGAAGGTACGTTCGCGTGCAGTAACACTAACTCCGGTGTTTATTGTATACGTATATGTGATATGTTATGTATGCCTATGTGTAATGGATGATAACTCTGCTGTATGTTATGTACTGTTGGTATGTTTACGTCTTCAAAGGGCCACACATTTTATGTGCTATTGGGGTACGTCTGCTAAGGGTCATGCGTTTGCTAAGGGCCATACGTTTGCTAAGGGCCACACATTTTATGTGCTGTTGGAAATACATTGCTAGGGGCCACACATCTGCCTGGGGGCTTATGTGCTGTTGGGATGCGCTTGTTGTATGTGATACTTATGTTGTATGATCATATACTATTAGTGATATGAATGTCTGTAATGCATATGTTGTGTATGTAAACATGAGGTTAACCATTACCTGAGGTCCAGATGCATCGGACCTCAACTCTTAACATAGCGTCAGGGTCAGGAGGACCGAGGGGAGAGGAAAGCATCAAGTTTAGAAGTCGGCTGAAAGCTATCTTTTGTTGCCACGGCATGGGGATCGCCAGGGAGACACTTTTTGTCGTTATTTATTTCCAAAAACTCTCAGATCAATGTACTGTGTAACATCCCATTTTCTAAAGCGGATTTTTTTTTTTTTTTTTTTGCAATCAATCAGAGTCGAGCAATGGAGCGTAAGAGTATGGCGATCATAACAAAACATGAAACATAGTGTAATATTGTATTGACATTACGGTGATCCTAAGGTTCGGAAAATAATCGACGAAAGGAAAAGAAAGCGATAAGATAAAGATGACTTCTTCCGCAAGTCACTCCCGCCGCTTTCCTCGGACATCAATTCGCGGTCCTCCGCACTGAAGCTATAGCCGAGATTCAATTCACCGCATTGAATCTCGGGTAACTGTTAACCTTATGCTCAAATAAAAACAGATATATACAAATGATATTCATGACATAACAAAGAACATCTCATCGGAAGTGTGACACGTATGTAACATAAGCACGAAGCAATATGAAAGGTCCTACACAACAACATTGTGACACGAGACAGGACATAAGCATAAAGCAGTATGTAAAGTCCTACACAAATATAGCTCGCACATTACCCCGTGCCACGATCACGTGTCCTCGGCTCTAGGAAAACTCAAAGCGGTATTATCATGTCTATAACCCGTACAAGGTGTATGTATAACGACGACCCTAAGCGAGCCCCGGTATATGAACGTATCTATGACATATATCTTCGTTACTCTGACAAATTTTCTTCCCGAAATTTTGCCAGAACTTCGACGCCATTATGATTTTCGAAAATAATGACTAAAATAGCCCTCCCCTATGATACCCAATCATACTTGAAAATTTAAAGGCTATTCTAGCATTATAACATCTACTTGTGAAAGAGCTATAAAAACTACAACTTTTCAGCGACTCGATCCCTACTATGTTTACACCTCTGCATATTTTTCAACGCAAACAAGGCTCTAAAACATTTGTAGGAATCTTGTCACCTACTTTCTAAATCTAACTAACAATTCTACTAACTACTAAACTAAAAACTAAAGACCGAAAGACTTACCCGTTGAAGACTTTAGGACAATTCTACGAGGCTTACGCACAATTCCCCAGAGCTCCTTTCTCTTCTTTCTCAGCCAAAAATTTCGGCCAAGAGAAGGAAGAAAAGGTGTGAGAATTATGAAGGGGGGGGTATTTATAGGAAAAAGTAAGGGACTTGTTTGGCTAAATTAGGGCTTTGTTTGGAAAATCAAGGTTGTAATAACCCATTAATGCAACTTGTTCAAGAAGCCACTTCTTCCACACACACACACTCTTGGCCGAACCCTAGGGCTGATGTGGCAGCCCCCATTGGCCCAAAAGTGGTGACTTAGCTCACTTTATGCCCTAGATAACCGTTTCCCCGATCGGTACCCGATTCGCGTAATTTCGGAAAAATCTCAAAATTCTGGATTTACAACTTTGAAAACATGTTCTCACTTAGTAGAAATGTCCAAGTCAACCTTTATTTTGATCCCATATAGGCCTCCAACAGTCCGGTTGAAGTTTCCTCGAAAACGTGTCCGAACGCGTCCGGTGTTGGAATTCGTTTCGGAGATATCAATCTCTTCGAAATAATTCACTGATTCCAAATATGTCTAAATAAATTCAAACCCATTCCTAAATGTTGAGTTAGAATTTATTTTCCTCTTTTCCAAAATTATGCCTATAATGCATTTTTCCCTATTTTGTTTTATTAGGAAATGCACAAACGACTTCAGAATTTACTTCCGTAAGAGTATAACGGAAGACAAAATTCCACTGATCATTATTTTTCCCTGACTTTGGGAATCCCCTTCCTAGATCTCTAGATAGGATCCGTTTCCTAATTTTTAACTTACTATTCACAATTTTTGCTTTAATTAATTATAATAATATAATATGTCCACTTGCAAATATTTTCTCATCTCATTTTTCATTTATTTTTCTCTTTTTCTTGGGTCCATTTTCGGCTGGCCTTATTTTTATTTTAATAAATATTTATTTTTTTAATTTATTTAATTATTTAATGATTTATTTAATTAATTTTTCCAAAAATTTCACAAAATTACCTAATTGGTCAATTCTTGTATTTAGGCTTAAAAATACCTAAACTCAACTATTTTTTACAAAAATTTCCAATTAATTAGTAAATATATTTTTACTAATTTTCAACCCTTTTCCACTAATTTTTGAGCTTTCCATAATTATTACTGAATTTCTTTTGCTTATGCTTAAGTAATTAGCCCAATATTACTTAACTACTTTATTATCACTTGTTGATAATTTGCTTAATTACAATGCCTCATCATCTTCATATTATTGCATTAACCTTAGTATTTCCATGCCTCTTACATTATTCTATAATTTGTAAGGGTATTTTGGTCTTTATTACTTTTGGCACATTCTTGTACAATTTTCCCAAGTTCATAATTTATTAAATTACCATAATTAGGGATAATATACTCTCCTAATTCACTTGGTCATTTTACTGCCTTTTGGTATTTTTCCATAATTTCCTAAGTCAACTACCCTTTTGCGGGCGTTTTGGTCATTTTGGCACTTTGGCCCTTAAACTCCCTAATTTCACGCAGAAATTCTACTTAGAAAATAGACTATAATCATACAAGACCGGAGATTGAAATTTCACTTATCAGAAATATCCAACTTTTATTTATAATATTCCAGATAAATATCCGGGTATTACATACTGCCAGTTGGAATTTTGAATATAAATATCAGTTACTCAATTGCTCCGATGCTCTACTCTGATAAAAAAAATTATACTGCTTTTGAAAACGAGATGTTACAATAGAATTATTTGTGAAAATTTTATTCAAATTTGTGAAACTTTTATCAAGACTTATGAAACCCTTATTTGATATTGCAATCAAAATTTACAACTTGTAAAATTCTTTAAGGAAGTTGTGAAATTATTTTGAGAAATTATGGAAACTTTTTCCGAACTTATGAATTCAAATTTGAAACTTATGAAATTCATTAAAAAAGTTGTGAAATTATTTTGAAAATTTGTCAAAATTTTATTAGAATGTGACACCCTTATCAAATCTTGTTAATTTTAATTTACAGCTTGTGAAATTGTTATAAACAATTGTAAAAACCTTTATTAGAAATTGTGTAATCACATCTTCTTCTCCGTTCTTAATTTTAATCTTAGAAGGATAATTTTGTTATTTCTTTTTAATTTTGAAAATAACAAATCATTCACTAATATCTCTCTGATAGTATCAATATTTAGAACTCTTTTTTTAACACCCCGTTTTCATAAATGTTTTCATAGCGTTTGGATCAGAGTTTGAGCGTCGGAAAATTTTTATAATAAAGAGTAACTGAATAACATAAAATATAGTGTATCTGGCAGTACATACGGCCATACAAACATCCGAGTGTTTAATTCAAAAGTAAATACAATAAAATAAAAGCATCTCCGCCCGGTCCTCATGCTGGCTTCTTACCCCTGATCTCGATCCCGTGACCCTTGGATCCTGAAGCTAGAGTAAGAGCTGAGGTCCGATGTCCACCGGACCTCAGGTAACGGTTAACCTCATGCTTATGTAACAGTATATAAATGACAGTTATTCATGACATCACAGTAGTACATAATCACATATGTAAAACAATAACCACACATAGCTAATGCATGTTATTCACTGTCTGCACTCTACTCCAGTGCCACGATGTACACTCATGTCCCCAGCACTAGGAAAACTCAACGGTATATCATAACCATAACCCGTATATAGCTGGATGTATAATGAAAACATCTAAGACAGAGTCTTAGTCTATGAATACAACTATCATATATAAACATACAACAAGCATAAGAGTTAAGGTTACAGTACGCGTCCGTACCTCCATTGATGAAATGCAGTATGTCTGACGGTCGGTACGTGATCACAGATATCCTATAAGGATAATATCGTATTTAATTAATAAACAACATTCTAACAGACATTCTAGTCACAAATGACTATTTTACCCCTGACTTCAGATAAACGCTACTCGATAAAATTTCGCCAGAGCTTCGCTACTCTAACTCCCAACTTTCAAAAACTCAATCCCTACTATGTTTTTACCTCGTCAGACATCTTTCAATGCAATGAGGCTTAAAAACAAGAATAGAAATTTCATTTCCTACTTACTAGATCTAGCTAACATTTCTACTAAAACTACTAAACTAAAGACTAGAATCTAAAAGCAAAGGACCGAAGAACTTACCCAGAACTCTGCTACTCCTTCTCCAAAGTTTCTCCTTCTCTCTTTCACTCTTCAATTTCGAAATGCTCAAGAGAGTTTGGTGTGAATTTTCCAAAGGAAGGGAGGGCTATTTATTGAGAAAAAGTGTGGCAATTTTGCAATTCTATCAAACTTTCTCTCCTTCAATATAGACCTTAGGATCTAGGTCTCTCCTTCAATATAGACCTTAGGATCTAGGGCTTCTCTTGAGATCAAATCCTCACCCTCCAACCCACCTTGGCCGACCTCCCCCTTCTCTCTCTCCTCCCTATCCTCTTCCAAAATGACATCATCCTATCCTTTAAGGATTTCCTCCTACCGGTTAATTCCCCTGCTCAGTGTTCTAATCGAATATACTTGTAAATCTCAAATACTTTTTGAGGTAAACTTTGAAGTTTATGTAATCACTTGAGAAATATTTGGAAAAACAAAGATTATGGTCCAATTATGGGTCTTTCTTTACTAGCCTTTTAGTCATTTTAGGATAAACCCCGACGGTTACGGAAATAACTTCGGAGATAACCCACTTCGGGATAAAAATACACTTGTTTACAATAAGTCCTGATGTGAGATACTTAGTTTACATATTTCAAGATACAATTTAATTTCTATCGGTTCTTATTTACCTTATTTGCTTTTTCAACAAATATCTTCTTTTTCTTCTTTTCTTCCAACTTGCCCACTTGCATACTCAATCACATTAAACACATACACACACACACGGCTCCCCCCTTTTTTGACTTTTCAACTCTTTTTTAATTAACTTATATTATCTTTTAATTATCTTATATTAATTAGCAAGAATTCTCCCATTGGTTCTTAGGTAATAACATGGATTTAGACCTTTTAAATGTTAGAATTATTGCAAGCCCTTGGATCTTGCTTTATGAGATTCAATCCTAACCATTGCTTCATGTTTTGACTTGTCAAAGTTGATTAGTAAGGTTGTTTAGTGTCTTAATCCTATGATTAGTAATTCTTTGTTGATCAATTAAGCTTTAGGGATTTCATGTATTTAATCTTACACATTATCTTAATCATTCCTAATTAATTAGCAATTACCTTTATGCTAATCTTGGCCATTAGTCTTTAATTAGGGTCACACATCCCTAATTATGCCTTTGAAACATGTTGATAAATCTCTAATAAATGGAGATTTAATTATCTACTAATTATTGACAATTTTCTAAAATTAGATTAATTGTTTTCTCACAACTATTGTGTTGACATTGGTAATTTATGCACGATGTATTATTTTAAAAATCATAAGGCAACTTATAGTCCCCAAAATAATATTGGATTTTTGCCTATTTAAATTCCAAGGAAATAATCCCATAAATTACCTAAATTAGAGACAACATACTTTCCTATTTTTAATAAATATTTAATTGCCTCTTAAGATATTTCATAATAATCTCAGGGTATTTTATGATCCATAAATGTATTTAGGGTTTTTTTGGCACTTTATTCCTTCTAATTCCAAAAGAAATTACCCTAGAAAAATAAGATAAATACAACACAAGATTTGAGACCATATATTCACCTATTAAGAATAGGTATTATTTATCACAATATAATATTCAAGATAAATAATTATCCGGGTATTACATTTTCCCCCTGTTATACAAAATTTCGCCCTCGAAATTTAATCTATCGTAACTAGGCTTTGGGCCATGAACTCCGGGTATTTCTCCCTCATGTCTTTCTCTGTTTTCCAAGTCGCCTCGTTAGGTGACAAACCCTTCCAGACTACCTTCACTATCGGAATGGTTTTATTTCTAAGTCGTTTTTCTTGGTGATCGAGAATTTGCTCTGACTCGACTTTGAAGGTATTATCTTGTCGAACTTCAACGTCTTCATACTCGATGACATGATCACGGTCTGGTTGGTATTTCTTTAACTGAGACACGTGAAAAACATTATGGAGATTACTCAGGTTCGGGGGTAAAGCTATCTGGTAAGCGATTGGTCCTCGCTCTGCCAAAATCTCGAATGGTCCAACATAACAGGGACTGAGCTTCCGTCTCTTAAGCATTCTACCAACACCGGTTACTGGAGATAGTTTCAGAAACACATGGTCGCCAACATAGAACTTCAGTGGTCTCCTCCTTTTGTCAGCATAGCTCTTCTGTCTGCTTTGTGCTGCAAGGAGTCTCTTTTTGATCAAAGCAATCTGCTCGGAGGTTTGTTCAATCATATCCGGCCCAAGCAATTGCCTCTCAGATGATTCTGTCCAGCATAGAGGTGATTGACACCTTCGCCCATACAATGCCTCAAACGGGGCCATTTGTATACTTGCATGATAGTTGTTGTTGTATGCAAATTCTGCTAGCGAAAGATGTCGATCCCAACTTCCTTTGAAATCCAGTGCACACGCTCTTAACATATCTTCCAAAGATTCGTATTGTTCTTTCAGATTGACATCATCCGAGGGTGATAAGCCGAATGAATTTCAGCTTTGTACCCAAAGCTTCATGTAATGCCTGCCAGAAACGGGATTGGAATCGTGTATCCCGGTCAGAGACAATGCTCTTAGGTATACCATGGAGTCTCACGACTTCCTTGATATAAATCTCCGCCAAACGTTCTAGAGAATAATGGATACTGATGGGAATGAAATGTGATGATTTAGTTAATCGGTCAACGATTACCCAGATTGTATCGTGATTCCTGATCTTGGGTAACCCTACCACTAGGTCCATGATTACGTTCTCCCATTTCCATTATGGCATTTCTAGTCCTTGAAGAAGACCAGGGGGTCGTCGGTGTTCGATCTTCACTTTTTGACATGTCAAGCATCCGGCCACGTACTGGGCTACATCTTTCTTCAACCCGGGCCACCAGAGTTCGGATCTCAAATTCTGGTACATCTTGACCATTCCTGGATGTAGAGTATACTTACTCTTATGAGCCTCATCCAGTATCTTCCGCCTTAATTCATCAACTGGTGGTATGTAGATTCATTTCTTGTATCTGACCAAACCACTAAGTGATAGGTCATGATCTTGGGTCTCACCTCGAGAGATCTTCTCACGTATCTCAATAGCCCAATCATCTTGCTTCTGAGCTTCCTCGACTTCATCTCTCAGATCATATTCCCCCTGACTAACAAGGAGAGTTGCAAGATAGGCTTCATTTGGTGTGTTAAGACCCACGCAAATTTGATTTGATAGGTTCAAATCCCTGAAATCTTCAAGTAGCTTCTGCTCTTGAATCATCATGTATGCCACCTGCACTGACTTCCTGCTGAGAGCATCTGCAACGACGTTTTCTTTACCCGGATGATACTTGATTTCCAGGTCGTAGTCTTTCATCAGCTCCATCCAGCGACGTTGTCTCATATTGAGTTCCTTTTGATCGAAAAGGTATTTCAGGCTCTTGTGGTCGCAGTATAATTCTACGGTCGCACCGTATAAGTAATGCCTTCATATCTTCAAAGCAAACACGATAGCCGCAAGCTCTAAATCGTGCGTAGGATAATTCAACTCATGAGGCTTCAGCTGACGAGAGGCGTAAGCCACCACTCTTCCCTGCTGCATTAGGACACATCCCAATCCATGCCCACTGGCATCACTATAGACAACATAAGTCTCACTCGGATCTGGGATAATCAATACCGGTGCTGTAGTCAACCTCTCCCTCAGTCTCTGAAAGCTATCCTCACAATTGTCACCCCATATAAAGGGTTGATTCTTCCTCGTAAGCTTTGTCAATGGTAAGGCAAGACGCGAGAAATCTCGTATGAACCTGCGGTAATACCCCGCCAGACCCAAAAAACTACGTATCTCCGTCACTGTCTCTGGTCTCTTCCAGTCCAGAACTGCTTCCACCTTGTCGGGATCAACAACAACTCCGTCACTTGATATGCAAGAATTCTCCCATTGGTTCTTAGGTAATAACATGGATTTAGACCTTTTAAATGTTAGAATTATTGCAAGCCCTTGGATCTTGCTTTATGAGATTCAATCCTAACCATTGCTTCATGTTTTGACTTGTCAAAGTTGATTAGTAAGGTTGTTTAGTGTCTTAATCCTATGATTAGTAATTCTTTGTTGATCAATTAAGCTTTAGGGATTTCATGTATTTAATCTTACACATTATCTTAATCATTCCTAATTAATTAGCAATTACCTTTATGCTAATCTTGGCCATTAGTCTTTAATTAGGGTCACACATCCCTAATTATGCCTTTGAAACATGTTGATAAATCTCTAATAAATGGAGATTTAATTATCTACTAATTATTGACAATTTTCTAAAATTAGATTAATTGTTTTCTCACAACTATTGTGTTGACATTGGTAATTTATGCACGATGTATTATTTTAAAAATCATAAGGCAACTTATAGTCCCCAAAATAATATTGGATTTTTGCCTATTTAAATTCCAAGGAAATAATCCCATAAATTACCTAAATTAGAGACAACATACTTTCCTATTTTTAATAAATATTTAATTGCCTCTTAAGATATTTCATAATAATCTCAGGGTATTTTATGATCCATAAATGTATTTAGGGTTTTTTTGGCACTTTATTCCTTCTAATTCCAAGAAAAATTACCCTAGAAAAATAAGATAAATACAACGCAAGATTTGAGATAATATATTCACCTATTAAGAATAGGTATTATTTATCACAATATAATATTCAAGATAAATAATTATCCGGGTATTTCACTTTTGTGTCTTTTAACATTTTTAAAATTATTTAAAAGGGAATTTCCCTTTCCAATTTTCCATCATACAAAATTTTTTCATTTTTTTAATACAAGAAAATGGAAAAATTGATTTTTACCTAGGGAATAAAGGAAAATTAACTTGCTATCGGGATATTATGGACTTATGGTTTATATATGTGTGTGTATATCAACTTATGACATTATTACCCTTCTTTTCTTACTTTTTGACCCCGTTTCTCATTTGTAATAGTAACTCACACAAGGTTCATGATATCTCTAACTCTAATAATTGAGGCTTGTTTGGAGCTTGTAATTATAAAGATGGTTGATCAAGTCGAGACAAAATGTATCAATTTATCTCACGTACTTATTTTCTTTGGGTCAACACTTTGAAGTTCATATACTTACTTTATATATTATAAATCACGATTAAGAATTTGCTTATGTCCAAACCAGATAGACAAAAGCCCTCAACATCATTTCTTTTTTTTTTTAATAACTACTAGAATTCATAATGTCAAAATAGACCTTACGTCCAAGCCAGATAGAGCTAACATTCATTAACCTCTGCTTGTTGAATAATAGGAGGAGGTTGATCTCAATTGTCATTTCAAACAAGCATTTAAAAACTTTTAGACATCGCAATTAATTAAAACATATTTTGCCAGGTCCAAAATATATTATATCTCAATTTTTAAAGAAAAAATTTTAGTCCATAATATCATTCATTTAGAAATTTAGTAATTATTAATTTCTTAATTTTACTCTATATTATATTTATTGATGGTATACATTAAATATAAAAAAAATAAAAGAAGAATAAGATAGATTTAAATAGGGGATAAGAAAATATCATTCATTTAGAAATTTATTAATTATTATTTTCTTAATTTTACTCTATATTATATTTATTGATGGTATACATTAAATATAAAAAAATAAAAGAAGAGTAATATAGATTTAAATAGGGGATAAGAAAATATCATTCATTTAGAAATTGATTAATTATTATTTTCTTAATTTTACTCTATATTATACTTATTGATGGTATACATTAAATATAAAAAAATTGAAAGAAGAATAAGATAGATTTAAATAGGGGATAAGGTTTCAAAAAATTTCACTTGAAATCATATTTTAACAAGTCAATCTTTCATACTTAATTATGATGAAATAATTGAAAGTAACTTATATATATATATATATATATATTATGATTGGATGGAATATGTAGTTTCAGATTTATACTTTCATGGGGGTATCTTTTTTTTTTATTGTTGAATAAGATACTAGATCTAGAGTTCAAGGCTTCAAATATTTCACATAATAGGAGTTAATGTGCAAATTTATTACAGAAGTTTTTTGATAAAGAGTAATATTGCTCTGGATATTTTTTAGGTTTAAAATTGTCCCGAAAGTTTAAAAGCATAGCTATGTTGCTCTATATGATTAAAAAAATTAACGTTGATCATTTAAAAAATTGACGTTGACGTTCAACATTTTAACAGTAATAAGCAACATTGTTCCATTTTTACACTTTCGAGGAAATATTGAATATAAGAAAAGTTTCAGGATAACATTGCTCCGAGGGCCAAACCCACACCTTTTGGGGGATAAGCTATTTTTGGGATTTTTGGTTTTGAGGGAAGAGAGGGGAAGTACAACCAATTATAAACAATGAGAGAAAGTGAAAAATAAAACACACTGTTTGGGGCATTTTCTATTTACAAAAATGTTTGAGGTAAAGGAGGGGGACGGAAGGGGAGGGAGCAAGACAAGAGTGCTCTTAACGATACTTCGACTCTTGACTTAATGGAAAGGAGAAATTTTTAAGACTAAAGTATACTCTTAGTTCTTTAAATTTTACATGATATATATTTTTTGTACCTTAACTTTATAAAGTATACTTGTAATCCTATATTTCTAACCCATTAATATACACTACAAAAAAAAAACATTTTTTGCGACGGAAAAATTCCGTCACAAAAAAAGCATTTTCCGTCGTAAAAATCGTTTGCGATGGAATTTGTCCATCGCAAAAAAGTGTGTCGCAATTGCGACGGAAAACAAGAATTCCGTCGCAAATTTTGAAATATGCGATAGAAAAAAAATTTCCATTGCAAAATTTCAAAATTTGCGACGGAATTCAATATGCATGTGATCCGAGAAGTTCAAAGAAAACTGTATACAATTTTTTTCACCATTTTTGTTGTTGCAATTTTTAGGAGTTATATGAAATTTAAGTAACAATAAAAATATCAATTTGAGTATATTAATTTTAAAAAAGTGATTAATAAATATTACCCAAAAGTCCATGTGATGATAAAGATAAGACCTGGGGCAAGGTTAGGCATGGCAGTTCCCATTCCTGGTGAAGTTAGGCTGATTCCACTTAGAAATAACGACTGGAACAAAGTTACCCTACAACCACCAATAACATAACAAATTAACTAATTAAATACATTCAAATTTCCAAACAATTTTTTTTTTTTATGTGGAAATTAAATAATTCTAAACATAAGAAGTAATTAATTTACATTAATATTCAATCAATAAAAGGGATATTTTCTATAATATTGTTTTTAAACTTATAGTAGATCCTTAATGTGATACGATGACAACCATTAGATATTTAGATAAAAATGAATGAAACGTTTTCTCAATTAAAAGACAAAAGATCATGAATTGTGCAAAATCTGACGGAGGAAAAGAAGAACAATCCAAAGCATTATGTATACACACACATGCCTTCAAATGTTTTTTCAAAAAAAATTTCAAACTTACCTGGCAAATCGGTGACGGCAGAGACTGGAAGGGATGGCGACAGGGGCGTCGGCGGAGACCAGAGACGATGGCGGCACGACGACGAGAGGTGCAGGGGCGGAGGGAGGGGAGAGCTAGGGGTGGCTCCTAGCCCCTAAATTATAGAAGAGGACTCAAATTTTTAAGAAATTGTATTTCAGTCTTATAAAATTTTCAATATTTTCACTTCAATTCCTACTAAAAATTTCATGGAGAGACTAAAATGAACATCTTGAAATGTTTATAGGTCTTAGATGCAATTTCATAAATACCTAGGTTCTATTCTATAATTTTCGCCCCCCGTAATTGCAATTCTTGGCTCCGCCCCTGGAGCGGTGGAGGACGGATGGTGAAGAGGGAGAGCACAGAGGGAGGACGAATCGTGAAAATGACGAGGGAAGAAAAAGTTATGAAATTTAAAATGAGTTTGCGATGGAAATAAAATTCTGTCGCAAACTCATTAAAGTCTGCGATGGAATATGTATTTTTATCGGAAATCGGCGGTGCAAAATGCCGCCAGTTCGCAACGGAAATAGAAATTTCATCGCAAAATCAGTGGTTTTGCGACGGAAATTGAATTCCGTCGCAAATACCCCTTAATTTGCGATGGAAAAATTCCGTCGCAAATTCCGTCGCTAATCAGCTGTTTTCTAGTAGTGATATTTGCTAATGGAAATTGTTGACGCAACAAACTCCAATTATTATTGTGCAGTTGACAAAACATATTTAAGTTTTAATTTTTAAAAATAATATATTAAATTAAACTAAACCAATAAATCACTACAAATGAAATCGAGGTTTGCTACTTAGATTATTAAACTAAATGTTTTTTAATACAAATATACAATCTTGGTTTTGATATTGATTGCTTCATTAGATTTTTAGATTTTTTTTTTTTTTTTCAATTTACATATATTTTAAATTTAAGATTGATAACATTTAATTACATAGTCATTGTTTGAGTTTGTTGTGTCAGAGTTTTCTGTTAACAACATTAATGGTATTAGAATTATAAGACCAAAAGTATACTTTATAAAGTTAAGGGACCAAAAGTATACCTCATGTAAATTTATATGACTAACAATATACTTTAGCTGATTTTGAATTTTATACTTCCTCCAGCTCTAAATATAAAACTCAATTGACTATTTTTGAAGAAATTATGGAAGTTAAATAAATTACTTAACTAACATATTTTTTCATTCAAATTTAAAATGTTAACATATTAACCACAAAAGTCAATAATATATAGAATACCAACGAGTTGCTTCCATAATAGATGCAGGTAATAGATGTTGGAATATCACATCTATCAGGTGCAGCACTGATGATCTCACATGCAACGCTATTACTTTGATCCCATTATCTCGAACTCCTCAAAACGATCATCTCAGATGGAGGCTAGCTACCAATGAGAAGTATAGTGTTAAACTGGGATACCACCTGACGCAAGACAGCGCCGCAACCCGTTCTCCTCCTCCCGGAAGCTCAGTTCAGATCCCAGGTGCAGTTTGGAAAAAACCGGAAAGTCAAAGCCATCCCCAGAGTGGTAAACTTTTTGTGGAGATGCTTATCCAACTCACTTGCAACAAATGGAGGCTTATTTAAAAGAAAGAGGGGCCCTACGAGGTATGCCCTGGCCTGCTGTGCCTCCTGTGAAACTCTGGAACACCTCTTCTTCCACTGCCATTGGTGAGGTGCGTCTGGTTTGGTAGTCAGCTGTCAATCAAAAGTGACCTTGGTAATATTCACAGCTTTAATCAGTGGTGGATTACTATTATAAATCCATCTTGCCCGTTATCAGACTTTGATATTGCTTCCATTAGCTGGTTGTTATGGTTTATTTGGAAGGGAAGAAACGATCAAGTCTTCAATGGTATAGCACCGGATCCCAGAGCGGTCGTTGAGAAAGCAAACCAGGCGCTACTGGGTCACTGGAATGCGAATTTCCCCAGGTATGATGAAAAAACAACCCCTAAGCCTCCAATCAAAGTCGTCCAATGGATCCCACCGGAGAGACATATGCTAAAGGTCAATCTGGATGGCTCCTTTGTAGAGTCTTCTGCTGCCATTGGCCTGGTTTGTCGTGATCATTGGGGCCATGTCCAGTGGACTTTTTGCGACAAAGTCAAATCAATTTCAGCCTTTATGACTGAAGCTTTAGCATTGCACAGGGCTTTGATGATTGCCCAAGATCTGGGGAATAAAAATGTCATTTTTGAGACCGACTGCCAGACCCTTGAACGAATTGCACACACAAATACATGATTTATAGCAACAGTCTCATTAGCAATTAAGAAACACAATTGGCTAATCAGCTGGTGATGGAGAATTTTGAACTAAGCTCTTATTGGGCATATATTTACAAGACTTGATTTAATTAGAAACACACATTTTGTACAGACTTCTTACAAAGAACATAAACATATCCTTTCTTTCTTACATAACTACACTACTACAGATTTGGACTTTTATAATGCCTAATGCATAATAGTTACAGCTACTAAAATCACCTATGTCGAGGCGGAGGTCGCGTAAGGATATATAACGCTTAAACATAACAATTAATTATGCACGCCAATATATATTGTGAGGTGGAATTCGCGAAAACACAAATAATGATTGTAGTTAATAACTGTCATTTATTTAGTGAGAAAAGTGGTGGTTCTTTTGAAACAACTGCCATGTAATACTCACAAATGATTCGACTTCCAACCTCTTAATTATATTAGCGAAAACAAAACATGACGGTCTTCAGAAATAACCGTCTCTAACTCTTTTATAACCCTTCGTAACATTCAGACCTTCAATGTCATAACTCATCATAACCCTTCCTAATTCTAACTACTTTTCTTTATCAGCCTCATCCTCGTCTCCTTCATCATGATATAAGTTCCCAGGGTACTCCTCAGCAATCGCCACTCCCTCCTCCTCAAGGCCTGTTGGTGGAAACAAATAGCTCAAGTACAGAGGATCCTAACCACGTCACCCCTCCACAAATCTATCTATTTTGCTAAATGACGAGATGACACAAGAGAAAAGAGCATTGGGGAAGGTGGTCCAAAAAGAAAATTAAGAGAGAGGGGAGGAAACTTACTATAGATAGAACAAGAAAGTTCAAATGTTGAAATCTGTTAAGTTCACAACTTTTTAGATTTCAAAATTTATCCTTTCTTGCTCTACCTCACAGTAAGTCTCCTCCCTTCTCTCGAAATTTACTTTTGGACCTCCTTCAAGATAACAAGACCCTTCCCCAGTGTTTTTTCCCTCTTATGACATCTTGTCATTCGGTGCAAAGATGGATTGACGGAGGGATGACGTTGTTAGTTCTTGAGATACATAACGGTTACTAAGTAAAACCTATCATTTAATAGAAGTCCATGCAAATAAATAACAATGGTAATCAATAATCGTCATATTTTGTCTCACAAGAATGACGGTTGTTAAGCAAAAATTGTCATAAAACAACAAATGTTGTGATGATTCAAAATCTTTCCCCTTCCTCATGCTGATGATAATACTTTGACCCGGCATTCATCTCCCCCCTTCAATAATGAGAATGAGGATAAGGATGAGAAAGGGGATGAAGAACATGGTGATTAATAGGATGAAGAGGACAGCAATGGTGCATAGCAACTCGATGTGGAAATTATTGTTGTTCTATTTTCTATGTATATATATACATAGGAGGTCAACTAACTCAGAAACTCTCACTTGAAGAGTCTTATATCCATACATCATGGTTATTATATAAAAACCATCATATATTATGAATGTTAATGGTTCTTATTATATCTATAAACCGTTATTTATGTACTTAATACATAACAGTTGTCTACATGAGACTGTTATTAATTTTTAGAGTAAATACCCTTTCTGGTCCTTGACAAAAAATGTAATATCCTAAAATCTGACCTATGATGAGCATCATAGTTTAGTAAATAATACCTATTAGAATTAAGTGAATATATGGTCTCAAATATTGAGTTATAAATATCGTATTTCTTAAAGAAAAATCTCTTGAAAATTTGGAAAAAGTAATAGTGCCAAGATTACTAAAATGCCCTTGTGAGGTATAAAATGGCCTAAAAATATTATGATAAATTCTAAAGGGCAGTGAAATAATTATTAAAAATTCGAAAGAATATTGTCCTTAATTTAGACGAATTAATAAATTATAACTTTGGAAAAATTAAAGGAGAAAAATCAAAAAGTATTGTGGGGGCCATAATTGACCCCATGATTTTTAATATTTTACATGGAGCGTAAAATACCAATGTCAGTTCAATAGTTGTGAGATAATAATTAATTCTAATTAAGAAAATTTTCAAGAATTAGTAGGTGATTAAATAGATAATTATTGGCTAATTGTTTAAGCATAAGAAAATGAGATATTCAAAGATAATTATATACAACCCCTAAGTGGAGATTAATGACCAATGAAGGGTCAAGATTGGTATGAAGATTATTGCTAAGTAATTTGGCATAATTAAAAGTATATTAGATGAATTATATAAAATCCCTAAGGCTTAATTAAGCAACAAATGATTAAGCCATAAGATAATTACCTAATTAACTACTTAAAGCATGGATTAAGTGATTAAATCAAAGTTGAAAAAGTCAATATATGAGGGGAAAGGGGCAGCCGAAATTTTGGGAAAAAATAGAAGAGAAAATGATTGAAATTGAGTTGTGTAGTGTGAACATACAAAGTGGTTTATGGATTTTTGAGGAAAAGGAATATTCTATGAAAAAGCAAACAGGATAAATGAGAACCAATAGAAAATAAATCCTAACTCAAAATCCTTGAATTAGGTTGCTAACAACTGGACATATTATGATTCAGTGTAATTTTGTCCAGAAGTTAACATTACCCGAAGTGATTTCCGTAACCGAAGACGTTTATCCAAAAATGATCGGTAGGCAACGGAATGCCCTGAATAGAATCAAAAATTTAGTTAACCAAGATATTTCCAAAGAGGAAGAATAGACCTTCAGGGCTATGTTGCTAGATTTCTAAGATTCTTTAAGATTATGCGATTAGAACACCGATCGGGGAACTTTATCGGATGAAACCCCATAAAGCAAGCTAGGATGACACCACATGACATCATTTTCTTGACTTTGGGGGAGGGGGGAGGTCGGACAAGGCCTTGTGTGGCCAAGAATGAAGGCTCCAAGAAACCCTAATTTCCATGGTTGAAATTAAAGGGAAAATGACCAAGTTGCCCTCACAATTCTTCTATAAATAGACCCCTTTGCCTTTGAGTTTTTCACGCCATCATCTCTCAAGAATTTCGAATCTAGAGAGAAGGCAGAGGAAGAAGGAGGAGTCCGGAGAAATTGTAGCGAAGCCCTGAGTAAGTTCTTCGATCCTTAGCTTTTAAGTTTTAGTCTTTTGTTCGGTAGTTTTAGTAGAAATGTTAGTTAGATCTAGGAAGTAGGAAATGAAATTCCTATTCTTGTTTTTAAGCCTCATTGCATTGAAAGATTCCTGACGAGGTAAAAACATAGTAGGGATTGAGTTTCTGAAAGTTGGGAGTCAAAGTAGCGAAGCTCTAGCAAAATTCCGCCAATTAGTGGGGTCAGGGGTAAAATGGTCATTTATGACTAGAATGTCTGTCATAATGTTTGATCATTAATAAATGCGCTATTGTCCTTATAGGATATCCCTGATTACATTCTGACCAACCGTCGTACCGAAATTCCATCAACGAAGGTACGTTTGCGTACTAGTAACACTAACTCTGATGGTTATTTTATGCATATATGTATTTCCTCCGTCATGCTGTATTTTACGTGTGACTGTATTGTTGTTGCCATCCATATCCGACTATGTCCAATGTCCATTGTACCTTAACCATACATCTGACTATATTACATCCGACTGTATTATTGTCCATTATGCCTTAACTCTATATCCGACTGTATTGTTATTGCCGTGCATTTCTGATCATGTACACTTCTCATTGTGCCTTAACCTTGCATCCGACTGTATTGTTATTGTCATACATATCTGATATGTATACCCTATGTCTGACCGTAGTAAATGTTGCCAAAAGTCTATGAATGTCTGTCGTACATATATAGTGTATATAAACATGAGGTTAACCGTTACCTGAGATCCGAATGCATCGGATCTCAGCCCTTAATATAGCTTCAGGGTCGGGTGGACCGAGGATCGAGGAGAAGAGTAAGCAGCATGCATAGAGACTCGGCTGCAGATCATCTTTTGTTGCCACGGCGTAGGGATCGCTAGGGAGACACTTTTGATGTAATTTCGTTTTCGTTGAATCACTAATGTACCGCTGTTAAAACCAACCAGATATACTACCGTGGTATTTTGAATATATATCAGTTACTCAATCGCTCTGGTGGTCTACTCTGATGATTTGAAACGATGTTTGATGAAAAAAATTTTATACTGCTTTTGAAAAACGGGATGTTACAAAAAACATGGACCCCATTTTGGTCCCTTACAAAAAAATCAACCCTTTTTCGTCATTTTTAGGGACTAAAAATGACCTTTTGGAAATTTGTGAGGGATCAAAATCTCAACCAATCGACCCTTATTCGTCCTTTTTATGGACTAAAAATGATCTTTTTTTTTTTTTTGGTAAGGGACCAAAATGGGGATCACATTTTTTGTCAGGGATCAGAAAGGGTATTTACTCTAATTTTTATTAAAAGTCATGGTTCTTATATACAAACCCTTATGTATGTTACTGAATAAATAATGGTTGTTAAAGCGGGACCGTTATGTATATAAAGCAAGCATTATCAAATATTATGATGGTTGTTTACATGTGCCCGTTGATTATTACTACAACAATGGGCAGATTATAGCCTCACCAAACCTCAATATACATAATGGGTGTTATATTATAACCTTTATAATAAGTTCAAAATAAATAACGGTTCGGAACCGTAATGTATCTGCGCTGAGCTTTTATAGCGCCTGCATATATGACGGTTCAGAACCATTATATATGACAGTTGATTAATAACCGTCATACATGGCGATTTCTGTAGTAGTACTACTAAAATTCGAGTATTGTTAGATACTCATCAGATCTTATTATATATTTACATAAATAAAAACTTGATACCTCACACATATGTAATCACAATTCATGTGTTTAACACTCAAAGAATAATACTCCCTACCACCAAACGCTTAGGTCAACTGGTAAGGGGTTATCCTAACTTAACCACGGGTCTTGAGTTCGAGACGTGGGAATGCAGCATGCGTGAGTGGTAGAGGCGGCTTCCCCCCGAAAGGGGCCACCCGGTCTCGATCCGGATTAGTCTGAGGCCGTTGATGTGCCTGAAAGATGGTCTGCCCTGGGATATCGGATGCTCTAAGCAAAAAAAAAAGAAAAAGAAAAATACTCCCTTAGATTCATATTATAAGTGAAAAAAAAATCAAATAAGATTAATAAATAGAAAAAGTTGCAACTTGCTTGATTGATTATGATTCTCACATATTGGTTTGCTTAATTCATACATAATGGTTAATTAACTCATGATTAAAAAAAAAAAAACCTGAATGCGAGAAATAAACCTTTAATTTACTACTCCCTCTGATCCTAATTATAGGAACACTGTGACTTTTGTAATGTAAATTGTATTACAAAAGTGTTTCTATAATTAAGACCAGAGGTATTACTATGGATTTGTTTCCAAGGGGACATCAGAATCAAACGAGGCATGGTTATCTCATTAACTTTAATTTATATGGAAATAAAAAATTATTTCAACCTTGCACATATTTAATAACATAGAAAAATACTATATTAAACTTTAAGTCATCTCTCAGTAAATTGTACTAAGGGAAATATTTGAAAAAAGTTTATTAATGACATATCAAGTAAGTTATACACTAGTGGAAAAAAGGATATTAAGACCGGACGAAACAGGTATATTAGGAGCGGACCCGCGACAGGTCTTGTTCCAGGCGGTATTAAAAGTCTCCCTATTAAGACCGGACACATAGAACCGGTCTTAAAGATTTTCTTTAAGACCGGACATTTTAAACCTTCGGTCTTAAAATTCGTACTAAATAGATCTGAAATATTTTTGTTCGGTCCTAAAACTCAAACTTTAAGACCAGGACAAAAACTAGACCGCTCTTAAAAGATCCGAATATTAAGACCGGACAAAAATAAACCCGGTCCTAAAAATAGTAATATCCTAGACCAGATCCCGGTCTTAAAAGACTGACTTTCAAGACCGGATGTTATATACATCCGGTCTTAAAAATTGAACTTTTAGACCGCACTTATAAATGGACCGGTCTTAAAAGACCAACTTTTAAGACCGGCTTAATACCTTTAAGAGCGGTCATAGATATACATCCGGTCTTAACAATTGAACATTTAAGACCGTCTTATTTATTTACGCTCTAAATTTTCCCGAATTTTTTTCTGTTCTGTTCTTCCTGATCATATATAATACACAAAAATCCACCATCCAAAACAGCACATAAAAGTCGATATACTTAATTTAAGCTACAAGCTATGAACATGAATAAATTGAATTGGGAAAAAGAATACAAATAATTATCCACCATGAGTTATGTGGCCTTAAGTCTACAACAGCTAAAGTAATTTATACAATAAGCTAAGATATATAACTAATTACAATCACAATGAGTTACAATACAGCACGTAAATCAACATACATGTAGTCCAATATATTATTCACCATGCCTTCATCTGATTCCCACCCAACAACGTAACATGCATCCTCTTTTATAACATGCCCCTTTGAATCGGATCTGCCACAAAAACAAAACAAGAACAAATTCATAGTCGGCGTGACATTATATTGTTTAATTAAGAACGTAACATAGAAGGAATATATAATATATATAGTTAAAACCTTAAAGTTTTCTAAGAATTCTGCATATGAATATTACCTTATGAATTGACTCTTTTATAAAGTGATATCCTCCCATATCCCTTCTTGATGATCATTTCTTATGCCGGGTTCATTATCCGCTTCATCTTCTTCGTTCATGTCCGGTAGACCCCTTGAAAAAGGAGTACTATCAGGAATACCATAATTTGAATGACTTTCCTCATCAATATCAATGACCCTCTTTCCTTGGAGAGCTACAGACCACATTTTATTTTCTTGATCGGTGATATAAAACACTTGTTTCGCATGGTCTGCCATAATAAAAGGTTCATCTCCAAAACTTCTACTATTGACATCGACTAAAGTAAATCCTAGCCGATCGATATGAACACCATTATTGACATTAACCCACTTGCATTTGAAGATGGGAAATCTAATTTTGACATAGTCCACCTCCCAAATCTCTTCAATAACCCCATAATATGGCATGATTGCCAATTTAGGCCTCTTGTCTTTCGAAGCGGAGAAGTGCATAGATTCAGCCTCTAACATAACACCACTGTTCGGACTGTGCTCCTATCATCTAGGGACTTCGTGTAAAATGTATAACCATTGATCACATACGAATTCCAACTTATAACTTCAACCTCGGGACCACGTGCTAACCATTTCATTGTGTCGAAACACATTCAGATCCCTCGACCTTTGTTTGAACCATTTTGCAAAAGTTACGTTATGCTCCCTAATCAACCTTTGTTCGGTCATTCGATGGTTTTCTTTCCTTATGCCTCTTTATGTGCAGATATGCTGGCTTGAACTTCATCAACATTATTCAATATGTATAAGTGGACTTGTGACAATTCATCACGATCCACACTCTTTACCGAAGCCCCACGTCTACCCCCTTCAGCGTGCTGACGTTTTGGAAGCCCAATATGTCTTACTTTGGCCAAATAATTTTGACAAAATTCCATGGCCTCTTGAAACATATTTCGAACAATTGATGCTTCCGGCCGGCACGCGTTCTTCACATACCCTTTTAGGAATTTCATAGATCTTTCAATAGGGTACATCCACCGTAAATGGATAGGGCCGCACAACTTTATCTCCTCACTAGATGAACAATGAGATGAACCATGATGTCAAAAATGAAGGAACAAAAAGCTTTTCAAGGTGGCACAAGATAAGATATCCTTCATTCTCCAATTCATCCAACTTTTCAATCTTGAAAATTTTACTACAAACCGCATTGAAGAAGAAACAAAGTCTAGTCAAAACGACCGAAGATCATATTCGGCGATCCTTGAATAGCTACTGGGAGTAGCTGTTGCATCAAGACATGACAGTCATGAGACTTTTGGCCTACTAATTTCAAGTCCTTCATCGAGACAAGCGTCTTAAAATTTGAAGAATACCCCGAGGGAACTTTTGTGCCATGTAAACACTCACAAAAGCTTCGTTTCTCATCCTTAGACAAAGTATGAGAAGCCGGGGGACAATAAGTTCTCTTCCCATATTGCCTTGGATGCAAGTCTTCGCGTATTCCCATTGCTTGCAAATCCAATCTTGCCTTCACACCATCCTTCGAACTACCTTGTATGTTGAGAAGCGTGCCCACAATACTATCACATACGTTCTTCTCCACATGCATGACATCAATACAGTGTCTCACATCAAGATTGCGCCAATAGGGAAGATCAAAGAATACAGATCTCTTCTTCCATATATTTGTTTCTTTTCTACTCTTTCCAGGCTTACCGAAGATGACACTGATATTTTTAACCTTTTCATACACTTGCTCCCCAGTCAATGCCACCGGAGCTTCTTCATACTCTTGGCCACCAAAAAAGGCATTCTTTAATCGACGATATGGGTGGCCCCGTCTAAGAAATCTCCTATGTCCAAGATACACCGTCTTTCTTCCATGTTGAAGTTGATGGTAGCATGTGCCTTCTTCACAAACCGGACATGCTTTATGGCCTTTTACACTATACCCTAACAAGTTCCCATATGCTGGGAAGTCGTTTATAGTACAAAATATCATGGCTCTCATTTTAAAGACCTCCTTCTTGAAAGAGTCAAAAACATCGACACCTTCTTCCCACAATTCCTTCAAGTCTTCGATCAAGGGCTCCAGGTAAACATCTATGTCATTTCCGGGTTGTTTTGGTCCCGAAATCAACATAGACTGACATGATGTACTTTCGTTTCATGCATAACATAGGAGATAAGTTGTAAACAATCGGGAGTACGGGCCATGAGCTATGTATGCTGCTAAGGCTTCCATAGGGATTCATGCCATCCGTGCTAAGGGCAAGCCTGAGGTTTCTAGGTTCTTCGCCGAAGTTCGAAATAATTGATCGATCTTCTTCCATTGAGAAGAATCGGCCGGATGTCGAAGCCGTCCATCCGAAATCCTCTCATCTGCATGCCACCTCAGATTTTTGCATCATTTTCATTCGCAAACAACCGCTTGAACCTTGGTATGATTGGAAGATACCACAACACTTTTGCAGCCCCTTATCCGACTTGTACCGTGGGGTTTCACATATCGGACAACTCTGCTTCTCTTCAAACTCTTTTCTATACAATACGCAATCATTCGGGCATGCATGGATCTTTTTGTACTCCATCCCCAATGGACAAAGTATCTTCTTAGCATCATAGTAGCGATGTGGCAACATGTTATCATTCGGAAGCATGTCCTTCAAAGCCTCAAGCAATTCTGAAAAACTCTTGTCGCTCCATCCATGACGTGCCTTCAAGCTTACCAATTTCAATACAGCGTTCAACAATTGATATTTTTACACCCACGGTATAGCGGTGTCTCGCATCACCGCACATATTACCATATGCATGTGATCGCTCAAAAGCCTCTTCTCCTACATCACGGATAATGTCCTCTATGCGATCATCCATATCCGTGTCATTATCATCAAAGGCCACTTCCCCATGTTGTTTCCCACTTGATGGCACTTGTTCACCATGCCATACCCATATATAAGTCTTACAAAATCCGTGACAAATTAAATGTGTGCGTATAACTTCAGGACATAGTCGACACTCATTCAAACATTTTACACAAGGGCAATAATACTTCCCCCCATCATCATGGGCATTTTGTTTAGCAAATTCTATAAATTCCCTAACCTCATTCTGATATTCAACACTCGTTCGTAAAGCATCTATCCAACTGTGATCCATAGTAGAATTCCTATATATTATTAGACGAATTAAGAATTACTTTTGATCATAAATGCATCACAGTGAATCCAAGAACCAAAATAAATGCAAGACGAGGAAATTAAATGCAGGGGATGAAGGTCTTGTGGACTAACCTGTAGCATATAAATTCAAATGCGTTTGCTGAGTCGTCTTACTTCTCCGCTCACGAACGTTGATGTTGCAGACAAGACAGCAAGAGTAACCTAAAAACACTTGTTCGTCAGTTGGGTAGGTCTAAAGTGCAAATATAATATTCAAAAAACAATATTCGTTAACAACAGAGAATACCCATAACAACATTACACCGATTTCGTTAAACCCATGAAAAACCAAGAACGATAAGCTGGAAAGTAATAAAGTTTAAACCGAAACATCTCTTACAGCTTCGTCTATAGACGTTTAGCTAAGGAACCAGAGAGTGATTGTCGAGAAAGGTACGCGAAGAAGCGACGAAGCTGAGAGGGAAATTTCGAGTCGGAACCTGAGTATTCACTTTCGGCGCGACAAGAGATCAGAGAGGGAAATTTAATTTTTCCGCGCGACAAAGATACCTTATTTAGCTTTTTGGATTTTATTAATACCGGTTATTAATTAAATTGTCCGGTCCTAAAGATACAACTAACATTTTAAGACCGGAGTTTTAAAAGTATCCGGTCCTAAAATTTTATTAGTCTTTTAAGTTTTAAGACCGGAGGTTTACAAAACATCCGGTCCTAAAATTCAAATACTCTTTAGATCCGTTACTTATAAAATGTCCGGTCTTAATGGCCTTGGTGATAGCAATATTAAATAAATAAAATAAAGGATATTTTTAGGACAAAAATTAAGGAAAATTGGAGAATATCTTAATGAATTACCTTGGAGAACAACCAAAAATTCATAGTGTTCTTAATGTTTCTTACATTACTTCGAATATATACACAACAACAAAAAAACAAAAGAAAAACAAGCTGAATAATATCATCCACAAGAATCGATTGAACAACCTCGGCGATTTCGGCGTGAAGAGCATTAATTTCCATCGGAGATCAGCAAGTTGTTGTCTTATTCTCTCCACCCGCAATATGAATGGATCATTACGGGAGAGCGGAGAGGGTCGAGGTAGGCGCGCTGGGGCCAACAGTTGGAGAGGGGATTACGAACATCTGCATGGCCGGCTTCAAGATGAGGGATGGACTTAGCAAGGACAGGATCAGCAGAAGGATCGAGGGGGGGTGCGGCATGAGCAATCTCTTCATCATCCGAAGAAATAACAATGGGTCCATTGACCCGAGAGTCTTCGGAAACAATACGACGCACTGTCGCTGGAGGAGGCGCACCATATAATGATCTAGCCATGGCACGAGCTTGAGGCGTGTATGCACCCCTACGAGCAGTTTGCTTGTATCTAACCATGGTTTGAGGATTTGAGAAGTTGGGGCAGAGAGCTATGAAGTGAGGAGTTAACAGAACAAAGAGGTAGTGTGTGGAGTATATAAGGACAGATAGCAGGAGAGATAAACATCGATGATGAATTTTTCAATATAATGAATTTAATGTTTCTACTTTAAGAGCGTATTTGTTCAAAATATCCGGTCCTAATAGTCATTTACTTTTAACAAACTTTTAAGACCGAACTTTTATCTTGTATCCGGTCCTAAAACTAATTTTTAATTCAATTACTTTTAAGACCGTCCTTTTATCATATATCCGGTCCTAAAAATCATAAGACCGATATTTTACTTTGTATCCGGTCCTAAAACTCATTTATTATTATATATTTCAATTTATTTTTTTCAAGTAAGAATTTTTGGTTAAAAATATTACTTTTAAGAACGGATCTTACAAGATCCGGTATTAAAAGTTCATTCTTTTCAAAGAGTCCCTTCCCCATGTTGAAATGATTGATTCAGAGTCTCTTCGGCTTCCACATAAACTTCCCAACTAGGCGTCTCCTCGTATTCTGAGCAAATATGCGTCTCCTCGTTAATGTTTCCGGCGTTTCACATTCTTCAGGATAAGTTCTCTATTTAAACCCGTTGTTACTTTCTTCACATTCATCTCCATCTCCTCCTAGAACCTCCACCGTAATGGCTTCTCCACCACGACGAGGTCCTCCTTCTGGGCGAAATCCCGAGGCACCTCCATATCCTCCTCCGTTGCCTCCGAAACCGAACTTCTCGCGATCTTGGAGCACTGATAGCCGCGTCGATCATATAGACCGAAGCTTGGGCAAAGCTGTTTCAGTCTATCACGCCGTCAACAACAAGCTGAAAGCGGTACTCGACGCCAATGACGTTGAGTACCATACCTCGATGACGACTTCTCCGACCCTTCCTCCCCTCCGACAACGATGGGGAGGATTAGAATTTTTAAGTTTTTTTTTTTGTCTTCTTTGCCTCACAAGGCAGCAGAAAAAAATATTATTAAATAAAATTTTTATTTCCCAATCGCCTTCCTTGTTTGTCTTTAACTTTATGTTCTTTTTTCTCCGACAACAAGAACAAACAAAACGTTGTCCTCTTCGTGGTGAACAATCTTAAAAATTTGCAAAATAAAGTTAACCGTTGCGACCATACAAAACAAAACAAAAAAACATTATTTACCTTTTTCGAATAAAAACAAACAGAGTGACGACTCTTCTCAAGTTTGGACCATCGTTGTCGTCCCCTGTACTTTTCCGGATGTGAACATTTTCGGTGTCCTTTTCGTTATCTTCTTTCTTTTCCGACAAAAAGAAAAGGGACACCGATGATGATCTTCACATCCGAGAAAAGTAGAAACGAGGACAACGAAGCACAAAACTTGAGAAGAACGCCTAAACATGGTTGCCTTGAACCCTAACGATATGTCTGAAAACCGAGTCACCAACTCTATTTAAATGAAGAATATTAGGACCGGACGTATAATAAATCCCCGGTCCTAAAAATTAAGCCTTATTTTAAAATTTAAAGTTAGGAGCGGACAACTACCAAATATACGGTCCTAAAGGTTTCGGCAATCTATTAAATAAAACGAAGACTTTTAGGAGCGGACAACTAACAAATATACGGTCCTAATATTTTAGCCATATATTTTCTAGACTTTTAGGACCGGATACTTGACATATATACGGTCCTAAAAGTCTCAACCCATATTTTTAGAATTAGACGAAGACTTTTAGGACCGGATATTTGTTAAATATACGGTCTTAAAATGGACGAAGACTTTTAGGACCGTATATTTAACAAATATACGGTCCTAAAAGTCTCTACCCATATTTTTTAGAATTAGACGAAGACTTTTAGGACCGGATATTTGTTAAATATACGGTCTTAAAATGGACGAAGACCTTTAGGACCGTAATTTTAACAAATATACGGTCCTAAAAGTCGCAAATACTTTTCAGAGCCTCTTATGGCTCATTTTCAACATCCTTTGTACCTCAAATTTCAAGCACTAAATAGCTTTATCCACCAATCCATTCATTCAGAAACCCAAAATGGACACACACAAATTGTTCGAAAAAATAAACAAATTTATTATTGAATTGCATTGCGTTATATTTACAAAAGAATGAATTAGCTAGTCGAAAAAATAAACAAATGTATGTACTGAAGGCTATTGTTGCTACAACATATATTATTTACAAATGAATTAATTTAGGACATTAATTATTGTCCTGACTTTGATTTTCTAAGACCAGTTTATACAGATATTCACAAAACACTTCGCGTATATGCTCCACTTCATCATCATCAAATGGCTTTTCACAGAAAACCTCTGTAACATCAAAGACAGAAATAGAAATAACATATTATTACGTGCATATTTCATATGTAACATTAAGCCATCAGTGACTGAATTCAGCCATAACATTTTACCCTTAAAGTGAATGTAGTCTTTCCCTCCGTCACAATATCATATATGTGTTTCATCACGTACGGGCCACATAAGTTCGATTCATTCGGTTGCCGACGGGTCTAAAAATAACAATAAATATATATAAGAGCATATATAGCTTACTGACCAACTTCAGAAGGCAATTATGCCATGTCCAAATATGTACTAACCTTAATTTTGTGCCATTTAGGATCTGTGATCTTAACCCCACGCTTTTTTTTACATCAACTTGGAAGGTCTTCATGCCACTATCATCAAAATCACAAATTTATCAGTACTGTTCACTGAAAATTCACAACAGAGATTTCAGACAATGCTTCAACACATGCGATGGATCCATGTGAATGGAGCATAAGAAGAGAACATAATGCGACTCCATGTTCATGACGACCAACTGATAGTGGTTGCTGAAATTTCACAGCGGTAAAATACTCAGTGATATATATATATATATGTAGCATAATTAAGTGAATTGCAGACAAGAATTGTGATATATATGTACCCGAGCCAGTATGGAAACAAGTACACCTTTCTTGGCACTTGACACAACCTCTTTGATATGTACTCCTGTCTCAATTCCAGAGGTTGTGTTGTACTTGCATACACTGGGCACAAGAATCCAAAATCCGAAATTCGCCCTCTTGAACCGGTTTCTCGTGCATGCACCTACAAGAATGACATCGATCGGGGAATTAGTATATATGTATGTGTGTCTAAACGGTGCATTTAAATTATGTAATCAAGGAAGAAGATACTTACTTCATAAATATTTGAACACATGGACTAGTAACTGCTTTCCAGAAGCGGCATGGTCTCTACATCTTCATTATCAAAGTAAACCGGTTCAGGATTTGGGATGCCTACTACTTCATCGACAGGCCACGATTTATCTTTAAACCATTTTTTGGCTACCAAATCTTTTATTTTTTCCTTGGCCGTCAAGTTAGAAGTAGGGGATGGAACTTGAGGAGGGGGTGGAGCTTGAGGAGGGGATGGAGATTGAGGAGGGGGTGAAGCTTGATGAGGGGGTGGAGCTTGAGGAGGAGTAGAGACATCTACAAGCTTCACTGGCCAAGAGATGAAGGTTCCCTTGACATCACTCACAAGCTTCACCGATCGGTTGGGAGAGGGACAGTGCATCAAAGATCACCTCTTCAACTCGACACTCGACTTCATCATCGCCCATTTGTTCGTGGTGTACAGTTGATCCCAAGTTGTGGACAGTCCCTTTAGCAACCAATTGTCTATGACCATCACGATCCTCCACATACGATGACAAGGTTGCTCGATCGTCCAACAATGCAGCTCCTCTAGTGCTCTGTTCCGCATAGGTGCGGTGAAGGTGTCAAGGGATCCACACTGGTCTCGGCCGAGAGCTCGGGAGGGACTTCATTTTCTCCATCTCCTCCTTCATCTTGCTCATCTCGATTGAAACATCCTCAATGCAGCATCTTTCGCCGCGATTCCTCACTTAATTTGGCAAGCGTCGATCCATCTCCTCCCGGGTAACCATACTTTGTCGTGGCGTTTGGATTTACCAAAGTATTGCTTTAGGCCTACCCGTCCTCCAATCGCCCTTACACGCCCGAGTGATCTCGGTTTTCCGGCCGCGGCGGTCGAACATCATTCCTCCCGTCCGACGCAAAAGATCCTCTGCCTCTTTCTTTTTAAGATCTTCTTGTAAGATACGTATAACGAGAAGCTTAGTGATGAAACATGTTTAGTAAGTAAAAATAACAATATCGATACTTACAATTGTTCAAAGAACTACACGAGTTTGCTCCTCGCGACATATTGGAGATGGTGGCTGGTCAACTACCGTAGAAGGATTGGATTCAGCTTCATCTTCCAATCTCTTCCGTTTGGCAGCCATCAAATCTTTTCGGCCTTTTCATATCCGCCGCGAGAAGCCCTGTGTGGGCAATCATTCTTTCTCCCAATCTCCTAATATTTTCCCTTATTTTCTGTGAATCAGATTGAAAACAACTATATATCAATTATGAATTCCACCATGTCACTAACGAAATTAGAGAACTTCGCTTGATATGAACGTCAAACATTAGTCAAATTCACTTCATCAAGTTTCAACATTTTACTTAAGGAAGATGTAGCATTGTAGAAGAAATTGGGAAAACCAAAGGAAAGGGAGTTGCGTAAATGCCGCCAACTCGGTCAATTCATTCATTCATCATAAATGGTTCCTACACATATTAGAATAACTAACGAACTACTTGCACCGAAACCATTACACGCTTAACATACTTACTAACTAACAAAGAACGTCTAACCATGGCCATTACACGTTTACATATCGACTTGCATGGAACTAGGAAATGCTCCTCTCATGCAGACAAAGGCAGCAAATGTATACTTCTATTCACACACCAAACCATTTAACTAACAGTATTAGATGTACACAATAACAATTCACATATCCGCACAAAGTTAATAAGCAAACAAAAGTGCAAACAAAACTAAATATAAACTCACCGAGCTTCAGAGTGGTCCGCTTCGAACAAATTGTTGCTAAGTTTGTTCATCAAGAAATTTGTACTTGTCCTGTGGTTGATGGTCAAAGCTTCTCCTCGGCAAAAATATAAGTGTTAGCCGTAAAGGTCTTAAACTTCCCGAACCGCTCAAAGACAATAAGAAAATGTTGAGGCTTTCAACTTCTCAGACTCAGGGACGGTGAATGTAAGCCGGATAGTGTCCCACATAGGATCCTTTATTGTTTTTGGTCCACATTTTTCCACTCATCAGTCAAAATGCTAACCTTACTACGTACTAGAGCGCCGACAAAACTAGTATATGTGCTTTTATTAGGACCGAAAGGTTGCAAATTTTCATCAAAAAGAATCTCGAGCTTCATCCCAGAATTCCGACTAAGGGATACTTCCATCATTCGTGTGCCGCTTCTACCACGGCGTGCACGGCACTGAGGAGGCTCAATGTGAGATGAAGAGGGTTCATTCGTCCGACCCTCACCGGCCAAACCAAAGATCTGGAGTTTCAAGAACACGAGTGGAATCGTTTTCACCGTTCATTTTCAAGACAAGAAGAGAGGAATGCCCGAGAAAATGAGGGAGTAACAGAGGCTAAACGGTGACGCTGGGCGAGGAAGAGAGGTAATAGAACAGAAGGGTTTCGCAACGTGAAATGGGTTCTTCAGTGAGAGTGACAAAAGCTTCCGCGCGAAGTTAACGTTTGGCGCTTCATTTTTAAGACCGGACAAATACACATATACGGTCTTAAAAGATAACCTTTAAGACCGATCTCTCTATATGTCCGGTCTTAAAATTAATTAATTTTTTATTCAAACTTTAGTACCGCCCAATTTTATGTCCGGTCTTAAAAGTCTAACTTTTAAGACCGGTCATTCTGTAACTATGTTCTTAACATTTATTAATTTTTTATTTAAACTTTAGTACCGGACAACTTTTAAGTCCTATCTTAAAGGTCTAACTTTTAAGACCGTCTTTTATATATGTTCGGTCTTAAAACTTTAATACATTTATATTTTAATTTTTCCGTATTAATTTTGGAGTATAGAAAATATAAGTCCTGGCTGTATGAGATTTCTCCAAAAGTAATTGATATTTCAATTTTTTTAATAACATTTTTTAAGACCGGTTGTTATTTTAACAGGTCTGGATAAGATCTATGAAAAAATGATCCTGTGTAAGAAGATCTTTATATTTACAAATCTGTCACCGGTCATATTTTTAGGAGCGGTCCTTCTTTAGTCCGGTCTTAATGTGGCAGTCTTAAAACACTTTAGCGTATAAGAAGTTCTTTTTATTTACAAAACTGCCACCGGTCACACCTTTAAGAGCGGGGCGTCGATGATCCGCTCTAAATGAGGCGGTCTTAAATCCCTTTTTTGCACTAGTGATATTGTGAATTAAGAATACACACACATATATTTGTAAGGCCAGCGGTGTATAATCTTTGACCACGTGATCTAGAACAAAATTTAAGTAAAATAAAAAATCGAATATTTGAAAAAAGAAGGAAAAAATGAAAAGTTATTCACGGTCAGCTTTGTCAAAATGAATTGCAATTTCGTCAAAATTTTCTGTTTAAAATATGTAGTATCAGCTGACAACAAATAATGCACAAAACTATAAATAAATGATGCATTCAAAATGATCATATATATTTTATATATGGCTAGTCTTTATCCATTTTTCGTGGATTCTTTGCTTAGTCAATGATTATAATAAATCACCGGAGAAATTGGCGTTAAAAAATTGTAAGTTGAAAGTTTAATAGTCAAAATTATTCAAATATTTAACACACACACATATTAATGTCATAAATTGAAGGGAATTAGAATGTACACGTACGGTGCTCATTATTGAAAGAAATAGATGGAGATGATCAATTTTAGGGAGGAAAAAAAAACCCTAGAGACAAATTGGATGTATGTCATGAGTCCCATATTGAAAAATCTTACAAATGAAGTGTATTTTATAAAATTAAGAAAATTTCATATCTAATAAGCTAATCTTTTGAGATGAGCTCTCCTTTTAGATTTTTGATTTTAAGTCATAACAGAGGACTCAAGGGCGGACCCAAGTACATGATGTGGGGAGGCAAGTGCTCACCCTTGAATTGGGGATTTTTTTAAAAAAAATAAATAAAAATTAATACATGTTTGATTGATTGTCCACCCTTAATACATCAAAACTACATTTCGTAATCAGATGGGGATGAATGGTTGAATGATTGTTTAGTGCCTTATATTGAAAAATATATATTTGATAGCATTGATAATAAAACAATTATGATGGAATTCTAAAAAATAAGGGCTAGAAGGATGACATTGTAATTTTTTTTATTGTAATATACTTTTGTTATTAAATTATATATACTTGAACTTATTGAGTGTCTACCCTTCATTGTAATTTATGTAGCTGCATTTCTAACCGCACTTAGCCTTGCTTTTCTAAATGACAGATTTGTAAAATAATCGCTTCTCTTATTACATCATCAGTATTCACTTGATTTTATGAATATTTTTTTGATATTTTTTTCTTTTCTTGTTTATATTCTTTTGCTTTTTAATGAATTTAAAACTTTCATTAAAAAAAAATTCGGGGGCAGCAACCCCTGAATCCCCCCACAAATGGTGCCCCCTTCAATAATTTTCTGGATCCTGGAGAGACTTTCATTGAAAGATCAATTAATCCTCATAGAGAGAATTACCTACGGAGGATTCTGATTGGTAATAAGTCTAAACAGTAGGAATCTTTCCTCTAGATTTGACCACATGATCTAGAACAAAATTTAAGTAAAATAAAAAATCGAACAGTTGAAAAAACAAGTAAAAAATGAAAAATTATTCACGGTCAGCTTTGTCAAAATGAATTGCAATTTCGTCAAAATTTTCTGTTTAAAATATGTAGTATCAGCTGTCAATAAATAATGCACCAAACTATAAATAAAGGATGCATTCAAAATGATCATATATATTTTATAATGGCTGGTCTTTATCCATTTTTCTTGGTTTGTTTGCTTATGCATGTAATTACTGTGCACAATGCAATCAATGAGTATACAAATCACCGGAGAAATTAGCGTTAAAAAATTGTAAGTTGAAAGTTTAATAGTCAAAATTATTCAAATTATTAACACACAAACACACATCAATCTCATAAATTGAAGGGAATTAGCATGCACACATATGGTTCTCATCTTTGAAAGAAATCGATGGAGATGAACAATTTTAGAATAAAACCCTAGAGACATAATTGGATGCATGTCATGAGTCTCATATTGGAAAATCTTACAAATGCATACTTTATAAAATTAAGAAATTTTCACATCTGGCTAATCTTTTGAGATGAACTCTCATTTTAGACTTTAAGATTATAAGTCATAACAGATAGACTTTCATTGAAAGATCAATTAATCGTCATAGAGAGACTTATCTACGGAGGATTCTGATGATTGGTAATAAGTCTAAGTAGTAGGAATCTTTCCTCTAGATTTCCAACATTATAAATCGTTCTCCTTCGGTCTTTAATATAAGATTTTATTGGTAGTGTAATTTACATTACAATCGAAATTTCATATTAAAGACACGATATAATATTATAAAATTTCTATACACACACAGACATGCTTGTCCTGCATGGAACATGATGAATTTACAAGATAATTTGTCTCCTCTTTTTTTTTTAAAATAATAAATACTGAATTATATTTAACTCAAGACATAGCTACAGGCAAGATCAAGTCTGGTTTAAATTTACCTAGTACTACAAAAAAAAAAAAAAGTGAATTAGCTACCGAATTTGATGGTTTTGTTGTAAAATATACTTTCACTAAGTGATCAATGACTTGATTCCGTTGCTAATTCGCTAACCATATGATTCACATAGAACTCTTTAGAACTTATTGTTGGAAATTATGTCCTAGGGGCTAATCATTGTACTTTAAACATTATTGTTATTTAAAGTTTTTCTCCAATTTTGTTATAATATCATTTGCATGTTTATTATGATGACTGTATCATTGGATGTATCATAACGATTGTCCTAAATGTCCTTGGTCGGTCATCTATGCGGGAGCGAAGATGAAATAAGACCAGTATGACTTTGATAAGGTATGGAGATACGAATCAAAGTCTTAGGCACTTGTAAGAGTACAAGGTGCTGGACTAATTCACTATGAGAAAGCTGCATGGATTAAGTCATAAGCTTATCTCATGTATAACCACGTCACAATGCCCATTGACCTGAGATCATCATGGATTCCTACATGAGAGTCGTTAATATTTGACCTTGTCAAAAGTCACATTTGACCGAGTGATGATAAAGGCTTCGATCAGGATTAGTGGTTTTCATGCAAAGCAATGTGAATGGTCAAGATGAGATTTGTCCTTCACATTTGTAGAGAGATATTACTGGGACCCTCGATGAGCAAGTCTGAGAAAAGTATGTCCATACTACGATGAAAATGAGTTTCCATTTCAATTGTTAAACTACTATAAAGTAATGGTCAAGAACTGGAGGATGACACTATCCATGCTTCATCCTTGACCAAATTATCGCGTGACAAAAGGGACGTGGCATGCTTGTATAATAGGTTGCATCGTATCATCGATCCTCATATGAATTTGGTAGTCGTAATGTCTTGCTAGAGGCCGTTTGCGACTAGTGGCCTGATACAATGTTGGCTCGCTACCAATTTCATGTGGGCCTACAGGGTCGCACACAAGAATAGCCCAACACGAGCTATAATGTCATATATATATATATATGAAAATAATAATATTATTATTTATATAGATAATAATATTATTATGTAGTATTTGTTTTGTATTTAATTTATTTGATAAATTAAATAACTAAAACTAATAGAGATATCGTATCTCAGATTTAATTTGAATTGAGATATCGTATCTCAGATTTAATTAAATAGATAGATATCATATCTCAGATTTAATTTATGAAGATAAATTAAATTAGCTGGCTTTTAATTCGGATTAAATAAATAGATTAGATTAGATCATTTGGACAAATTTAATTAATATTATTTTAATCCAATTAAAATTTCAAAATTAATTAAGATTAATTTTGAATATTTAATATGGCCTATTAGGGTTTGAAAAACCTATAAGATAATGAGCAAGTCGTATTAGATTGGCCGCAAGAGAGAAACCCTAGATGATACGGAGAAAAGGTTAGAAGCGCTAGCACGCTGCCTATGTTGGAGTTCTGTTCGTGTGGATACCGGTAGAGGGAGCTGGTTTGTTCAGTTGGCTCCTAGTGATCGATCAAAACGCATTCGGAAGAAATGTACAATTTTGACTAATCTAATTTAAACGGCATTGATAGATTCTCCATTGAGATTTAAAATTAGTTTTGATAAACTTCTTCCGCTACCAATTCGAATTCTAACACTTATAATGAACAAACAGTTTCATCAATAATATCTCTAACAGGATAACAACATGATATTACATTACAGGGATAACATTTAGATATTTGTGACAAAACTAAACTAGTGACAATTTGTCCCCCTCAAAAAGCATAAAGAAGACGATATTGATCTGTTTGGGTTGTCGGTGACTTATTTTCTATCTGACTATTGTAGAAGCCCGGTAGGAAAAAAATCAAGTTGTAAATGTGATTTGTGTTTGGATTGTCCGTTTGACTTTTGCAGAAGTGACTTTTTTTTTAAAAAAAAAACTTTGTTATGAAAGTCAGTCAATTGAAACTCAATTTTGTTAAGCTCATCTTGATCCCCAACCAGCCTTGACAAACAATCATATAACCCTTGTTTGATCATATAATGAGGCTTAAAATTAGTGTCATAATGGAAATGAGGATTGAGGTAGTATGCTGCTGCATGTAAAGGCTTATGTAGTTGAGCTTCCCACCTTTCGTCAATTATATTCCATATAAGCTCATAACTATCACAAATCACACCGTCAATTAAAAAAAAGTCATTCCACCAAAAAAAAAAAATCAAATTATTAGAAACATAAAACTTGCATATAAAATTAAATGCAAAAATTTAATTTAATACTTGCCTTAGTAAGGATTGTTGTTGGTGTGACATAATATTGGTTAATTAATTAAGAGAGAGATGAAAGAAGAGAAGTGTGACAGAAGGCATTGTCGGTTTTAGAAGAAACAGCGTCCATACACGCTTAGACCCCTTCATTATGATTATTTTGTCCACAATGCGAACAATCCCACACCCTTTGCCTTATCCCACTCATCATTCCTCTCTCCCTGGTAGGGTATGGTATGCCTTCCACCCATCTTTTCCCATTAATTAATGCACTTCCATTTTGCTTTCATTTTCCCCCCTTGCAAATCTTCTTCTTCACTCTTCTTTAATTCGTTTTTTTTTTTTTTTTAATATATGACTCCGTAACCTTCCCTGTCAAATATAAGTGACATGAGGATACTTTATTTAGGGCACAATGCACGTGGGCAGGGTTGGACATGTTATAGTATTTGCTCATCAAGAGCCCAAGTCATTTCAGATTTGGTAATGACAAGGTCACGCTCTACCTATAATTATAGGATTTTTTTTTCCCACTGAAATTTGTTTCTAATGCCCCGTGGAATTTTTTGCCTGCAACGCTCAGCATACTGCCAGTCCAAACATAGATCTTTTTTATCTCTAAAAATGCAGGATTTACTTGTCACATGACATCTCTCTCTCTTCCAAGCTAACCAACCAGCTTCTAATAATTACCACTCTGGTCCTATTTATAGGTCCATTTTGACCAAATCTCACATACCAATGAAAGTTAGGTATCTCAATGATTATAGAGCAAATTTCTAACTTTACCCTCATTTATGAATGTGTACCTTTTAAAATTTATTGTCAAATCTCTCTCATTTTTTTCTCTTCCCAACATAACTAACCAATCTCTCACATCATCATTAATATGGGCAAAATTGTTACAATCTCATTTATTTGGTCAAAATTGACTTATAAATAGGACCAAATTTTTTGGTCAAACTGGACTTATAAATAGAACCAGAGTGGTAAGCATGATTATATCATGTATATAACTTAATTATAATATATTCAGGTAATCAAGATGGGCCCAGGTTTCCCAAAAAGCTATCTTTTAAATAAAAAATGTAAGTTTGACCAAAAAAAAAAATGTAAGTTTGTTATCTAAAACGTTATCGGATGTCCTGGAAGGGACAAATGTAAGTTTGTTATGCCCACGTGAAAAGTGTGCAAGATATTTTATTTATAAAGAAAACTGCATTTTTAGCTGATACATGACGTCAGTTATCTCAAGTAATTGAAATACCATAATAATAATAATAATAATAAATTGTATACACAGTAATAAAATAAAATAAAAAAAGCAAGTTCATTTAAACATAAAATTGCTCTTATGACATCAATTAGATAATTCCGTGAGTAATTTCAATTACCAACGAAACGAAACTCTATGGGTAATTTTTCTGGAATTCCGTGGGTAATTTCATACGGAATTTTTTCCTTCGGTAATTCCGTAGGTAATTTGAAGTCTTTTTTTTTGGTAGTGTAATAAAGTTTTGGTCTATAATTAATTTTAAGAAACAATATCACATTCTTTATTTTCAACTTTTACTCTTTCACAAATTAAAATTATCTTCCTATTGACAAATACTTTTAATTAATTAGAAAAATGAACGTTTATAATATTACAGAAAATAATTTTATTTGATTGATTATATTTAAAGTTAAATTTTCATAAATAACTCCACTTTTATAAAAAAAGAGATAAGTAAATTTTATTTAATACAAAAATTGAGAGTATAATCTTACTTAGGATGTAGGACTACTCATGTTTGTACCTAGAGTTTGAAGCAGATCTCTAATTCAAAACTTAAAAATATTGTAACTTTTTATAAATTTCATAAGATATACGTATATTAATTATAGTTTTATATTATTTTGTAGTATTTAATTTTTTCTGGTAAGAATTATATTTATTTAAAAACATTAATATTCTTAATGTTTATATTATATTCTCCTACAAGTAAATATTATGGGATGTGTATTTTTAAATTTCTTTTCCCTAGCCTGATGTATAAAATTATGACTTTCTTTGTTACAAGATCAATCTGACTAATTTAAAATATTCACGTGCGTTCAAACAGCAAATACAAGTGACCCATTTTTCTTTACTTGAGTTCAATTTGATTTTGATTGTTAAAAGACTGGAAATATTCACGTGCGTTCAGACTAATTTTGATTGTTTTTCTTTACTTGAGTTCAATTTGATTTTGATTTTGATTGTTAAAAGACTGGAGATATACTTGAGTTCAATATTTTTAAATATTCACGTGCGCTCAAATCAAACAGCAAATACATATAATGTCCCTTTGATTGTTTTTCTTCTTTAGTATTTAATTTTGTTGCCAGAAATTTTTATTTATTTAAAATATTAATTAATATTTATGCTAGGTTTATATTCACCTCAAATGATATAAAATCATAATTTATAAATAGTGTAACTTCCTATACATTTTATATATTTATATAAATTATGATTTTTTTTATATTTTATATTTTTTATTTTTTACCTAGACTTATATAGATACACACACGACCTTTTTTTATGAGAATATGACACTTTTTTGTGACAAGATTAATCTGACTAATTTTAAAAATGAAAATATTATGTTTGTATTTCAAACTTCAGTACCACACGTATAAATGACCCATTTTTCTTTACTATGTGGGGAAGAAGAAGAAATACAATTACTTGAGTTCAATTTGAAAATCAACAACTCCACCAAAATCCCACTTAGACTAATTTTATTTTATTTTCTTTCGATCTCTGCGACATATATATTGACTTGTTTTTTTTTTTTCCTAGCTAGTAATTTCGTCCAGTTTTTAAACAGACTAGTAATAATACAAATTCTTCATGCAATTAATATATTGGATCAAGTAATATATTATTATTATCATCAAAATATTATCAGACTTTGTCCAAGTTATTATTATTCCTTACACACACACAAACATCATTGTGTCAGGATGCAGTATACTCTTTCAAAATGGATCTTGTGTACTGAAGAATATATTGATGAAGAAGCATTCTTTAGGAAATTAATATTTAAATTCAATTTTTTAAAGATAAATATTATCATACCTCTTTTACCTACCACTACAAAAAAACTGACGTTTTGTAGTGGTTAAAATTACGTATTTGTAGTGGTTTTAACTGCTACAAATGACATTAGTAGAGGTTTAAAGAACTACTACAAAATACACCGTTGCAAGATGTTTTGTAGCAGTTGTCTAAAACCGCTACTTATGTAATAAAACCGCTACTGTATTAGTAGCGGTTTTGAATTACTGCTAATAGATGCCCTCAAGATGATGAATTTCAAAAAAATTGGCACCCAAATTTTGTAGTGGTTGTAAAACCGCTACAAATATTTAATCTGAATTTAAATTAAAATTTGTAGTGGTTTTACAACTGCTACAAAATATTGCAAAATTGAAAAAAAAATCATAATTTGTGTCCATTGTTACAATATTATGTTGAATATTTTTATTATTTAAGTGACAAATTAAATGATAATAGTTAATATTTAAAAAACTGATTAACTTAAGTTAGATAAGTATAAGGTATAATATTGAGAATGTGTAGATAATAAGGATTTATTGTGTTGTCCACCTTTGAGCAAAAAAATTATGTTGTACATTAGATGATATTTGATTATGTAAAGAATGTTGATGATGATAGAAGGAATATTGAGGAAATATACTTAAAGTTCTGGATAAGGAAAAAAATAGTATCAATATTATAAGAAGGAAAAAATAAAACATTGAAATCAAAGATTTTGTAAGAGGTGGGAAGAAATGAGAGAAAACGAGAGAGAAGGGGGTGGAAAGAAATGAATAAGTGTGTGAAATGAGGTGTGGAAGGGATATTTATAGGGATATACGTAACATTTGTAGCGGTTGATGTGACGGAGTTTGTAGCGGTTTAATGTTTTGTAGTGGTTAAAAACTGCTACAAAAATTCATTAGTATTTCAAAAAATAAATAATTTTCAAATTTTGTAGCGATTACACCAAAAACCGCTACAAATTAATGAACATTGGCGGGATTCGAAATATTCAAATTTTAATATTACACACTTTGTAGCGGTTTATGTGACATTTTTTGTAGTGGTTTTCGTTTGTAGCGGTTTTGTTTTCATTATGCTAAAAAAATTCTTTGGTATTTTTTTTAAAAATAAATAAATTTCAAAATATCACATTTTGTAGCGGCTATACTAACAACCACTACAAATATGAACATATTTTTTTTTAAAAAAATAAACTTGGCAGGATTCGAAATATTCAAATTTCAATATTACACACTTTGTTGCGGTTGATGTAACAATTTTTGTAGCAGTTCACATGTGTAGTAGTTTTCTTTTGCGTTTTGTAGCGGTTTCAAAACCTCTAAAAAGTTCATTGGTATTTAAAAAAAAATCAAAATATCACATTTTGTAGCAGTTATACTAACAATCGCTACAAATATGAACATATTTTTTAAAAAACTAAACTTGGCGGGATTCGAAATATTCAAATTTCAATATTACATACTTTGTAGCGGTTGATGTAATAGTTTTGTAGCGGGTTTGTTTACGTTTTGTAGCGGTTATAAAACCGCCACTAATGGCGTGCCATAAGGCGCCAAACTAGCGCCATATTTGTGACGGTTTGTATAAATAAACCGCTCCAAAATAACCGCTACAAATTTGGCGCCAACTTAGCGCCATATTTTGCAGCGGTTAGTTTATGATAACCGCTACAAATGTTGTTCACGAACCAGCGCGACACATGGCGTGAGCCATACCGCTACAAATTTGTAGTATTGAAAAACCATCGTCGCAATTGCGACGGATTTCAAATTTTCCGTCGCAAATTTGCAATGGATTTACAATCCATCTCAAAAAAATTATTTTTTAATTTTTTTTAAATTTTATTTGATGTTGCGACGGAGTCCAGATCCGTCGCAAATTTTATTATTATTTTTTAAAAAATATTTTTTTAGAAAATATTTGTTTTTAAAATTTTATTTTTAAAAAATATAAAAAAAACTGTATACCATAAAAATATATATATAATAACAATCATACATAAAGATTTTTTTTACAAAGAGAGAAAACAAAATATAAGTAATAGTGTTGCAAAGAACATGTACTAAAAAGTAGTCTAAATAGCAGTATTGTGATCATCATCATCATCATCAGGACTAGCATTGTCATCATCACCAGGAGCCGACCTCGTACCCTTGCCTTTCATTAGTGACATGAGTTGAAGCTGCATCTGCCTTACCATCTCGCGTCTCCTGCAGCTCAACTGCTTGCGACTGCACCAACGCCTTCATCTTCTTCATCTCATCTGCAAAAAATTAGGAACTACGTTTATTTTTTGTACAGTATTCAAATGGACTAGGGAATGAAAATGTAACAATCAATATCAAATGTATTACGTTTACCTGCAGAAACACCTTCATAGTCAGATGAGGAGCGCTTCGTTTGCTTATGTCGACTGGCAGAGGCACCGTACCTAAAGATTCTGTCTTTGTTGTTAAATCCACATGCAACCTGAATGAATAGACTCTAGTTATCGGACTGAGAGGATGTGGGGTCGTTCGCACTCTGTGAGTATCTCTCCTCCGTCAGCCTCTTATAGGTGTCCTACAAGCGAAAAAATACATCATATATAAGCCATATGCAATGAAATAAATATGTTGATGTCTGAAACAAAGATTAAAATGCAATATAAATGTCTCACCGCTACTTGCTGCGCCTTGGCTGTAACATCCCCGTTTTCCGAAAGCAGTATAAAATTTTTTCTTCAGAGTAGAGCATCGGAACAAGAGTATAACTGATATATATATTCAAAATGCCCACTGGCTAATTACAGAAGCGGTACAGTGACCGAGAGTTTTCAAAAGTAAAGAGTAACAACAGAAAGGCTTCCGCTTGAACAACAAAAAGGAAGTCTTCAGCCGGGTCTTCTACTCGGGCTGCTTGCCTCTCTCCTCGGTCCTCGGTCCTTCGGAACCTGACGCTATGTTAAGGGCTGAGATCCGCACCGGATCTCAGGTAACGGTTAACCTCATGTTTACATACACAACATATGCATTACAGACATTCATATCACAAGTATCCCATACAACAAACGCATCCCAACAACACATAAGCCCCCAGGCAGATGTGTGGCCCCTAGCAACGTATTCTATTAGCACATAAAATGTGTGGCCCTTAGCAAACGTATGGCCCTTAGCAAACGTATGGCCCTTAGCAGACGTACCCCAATAGCACATAAGATGTGTGACCCTTAGCAAACGTAAACATATCAACAGTACATAACATACAGCAGAGTCATCATCCATTACATATAGGCATACATAACATATCACATATACGTATACAATAAACACCAGAGTTAGTGTTACAGTACGCGAACGTACCTTCGTTGACGGAAATTCGGTACTTTGACGGAAAACGGTACAATAGTTGGTCAGAACCTTATCAGAGATATCCTATCAATATAACAACGTACTTGTTAAGGATCTATCATTAGGACAGACATTCTTAGTCAAAATGACTATTTTACCCCTGACCCCCTAATTGGTGGAATTTCGCCAGCACTTCGTTACTTTGACCCTAATCTTCCAAAATTTCAACATAACTCCTACTCCAACATAGTTTTCGAAATATAAATCATATTAATTAATGATTTACATCATAACAGGAATTTTAGGTACAAATTACCATTTTGCCCCTGATGCCCCTAATCGGCGGAATTTCGCCAGAGCTTCGCTATTTTAACTCTAATCTTCCAAAATTTTGCCAGAACAACAACCCCACCATGATTTTTGAAATTCATGACTAAAATACCCCTATCATATGATATCTAATCATACTTGGAAGATTAAAAATCAAAATAACATCTCTACTATAACTACCGAAAGAACTACGGAAACTTAAGACTAAGTACCGAAGAACTTACTTAGAGCTTCGCTACAAAATTCCCCGAACTCCTCCTCCTTCCTCTGCTCCTCCAAATTTCGAAATTAGCAAGAGCTCTTGGGTGTGAAATTTATGAAGAGAGGAATCATCTATTTATAGGCAATTTCATGTTACTATTTAAAAATCACGGGGTCAATAATGATCCCGGAATACTTTTTAATTTTTCTCTCACTATTTCCCAAGGAAATAAATCCAAAAAATTGTCTAAATTCGAGACAACATACTCTCTCAATTTTAATAATTATTTGACTACCTCTCAGGATTTTTCACAATTTTCCTAAGTTATTTGTCCTACAAGGGCATTTTCGTCATTTTGGCACTCAAAGTTTCAAGAGATTTTTCCCCTACAAATTTGATATCACATATTCACCTATTTCCAATAGGTATTATTTACTCAATATGATACTTATCATAAGTGAGATTTTCAGGGTATTACATTGGCGTTAATCTAGCGCGGCTCACTCCCTTCAGACTACTGGGAATGGGTCCGCTCAAAGGCAGTCCAGTCAACATCTTCCGCAGGAACATCCCCAAACAGTGCTTGCAAACAAAAATGATTACCATAATTAATTGTTTCAGAGAACAAAATATTGAATACTTAAATAGAAAATAACGTGTACTCACAATTTTTCGTTTATGCTCACTCATTGGAATGGAACCACCAGCATATGAAGGTCCTTCCATTTTGGCCCTATTTTACTTATTTTCTGACTTTTATTATTAAATCTCTCATTAGAGGTTTAATTTTGAACTAATTGGTCTGCAGTCTCAGGTTGAATCCAATCTTGCATGCCTCTACCTTTTCTCAATTTGTAAAACTTCTCAGACAACCACCGGCCTACCTTGTGGTTATAAGCTTTTTTTAGCTCTTGATGATGTTCAGGCAACATCCTAAACTTATCCTGAAAATCAATAACGAACAATCAGTGCTCCAAATTTTAAAAGTACTTAATCAGTTTGCATTTGGATAAGAAATTAATAACCATAAAACACATAACTTACCAAGAACTCATTGAACCAAGCATCCCGATTCGCCTTAGGAATCTCTGTCCAATAGCTGAAAGGCAGATTGAAATTATGAAATATTTGGTTTGAGATGATATCAGACACCTCAATATAAGGTTGAAATCTGAAGACAGAGGATATGATGCAAATATTAGCATAGAAACTAAAGGTAGAAAATTGTAACATTACTGCTAACTTTACATGACTTACTCGGTGGTGCCCATAGGACGGATCCAAAGCTTCCCTATCGCAGGATCTACCGATCTCCAGATTGGTTCCTCAGAAGAACTACCTTTTTCCTCGACCTGGCTTTGAGGCGACGCAGTGTGCTGAAGGAAGGAATGTGAACTATTAAAGATGTTTGTACATAGAAGGTTATAGAAAACTAAACATATGTAAATCAATTAGAAATGGTTAAGTAAACCTGCTCTGCCCCTTGCTGTGGACCAGTGGAAGGTCCTGGCACACATGTACCGCCCATGCACGAGTTGGTAGTAGACAATGACGATGACATATAAAGCGATAGTGAAGATGACAAATAAACCGACGATGAAGATGACATCTCAAATAACGGAACCTCTGGGGAAGCGCTGAGCCCTCTGACTACAGAGAGAGCAGATGACGTCGCCCTACCCCCTCTGAGAGGATTGGGTCGGGCTCGACCACTACTACGTCCACTACCTGAACGTCCTCCTGGATGCTCCATCTCTGAACACTTATAAACATTATGTCAAAATATATATAAAAATAAGATATTTACTTAATATGACAGTAGCGAAGTAACGGAGTATGTAGTATAACAGATCGTCATAAACAAAGAACTAACACAAATCAACCGGACGATTCTTGTTCTTCGACATTTGCTTGCACGCCTTCCTCTGGAGTCTCATAGTCGTCGAACTCAGATTCACTGTCAGAGTAAATCACTTCTGCCTCATCGTCTGATTCTTCATCGTCAATTTGGATAGGAATCAACTCTAACTCCGCAGCCGAATCAAACAGATTGCTTGGTACATTGTCGTCGGCAATGTTTAGGGGCAGTACATGTTCCACATCAGCTTGGAACAGTTCATCCATACCTTCATTTGTTTCCGACTCTTTCGAGTTGGGTATAATATTCCATGCTTTGGTTTTGATAACTCCCCTCCACCCTTGATGGGATGTGGGGTATAAGGTATAGTAAACTTGTTTCGCCTGTTGAGCTAGGATGAATGGGTCATAACCAACCATATATCTCCTTGTCCAGTGGATCTCAACATTGCCATATTTGTCCACTTTTGTCCCACATGGATTGTTATCAAACCACTCACATTTAAAAAGGGTCACCACCTTGTCCCACGAGTAACTCAGCTGAATTATGTCAACTAACTTCCCGTAGTAATCGCCCTCCAGAGTTGACCTCCAATGCTTTCCTACTACTCGACCTGGAAAATTAAATATTGATTTTTGATCACAAGTATCACCACCATCATCATCGTTGCGAGGTACCCTTCTCCATCTTGATATCATTTCAAGGGGATAATAATATGACGCAAATTTTGTGGCCTTTTCGACTAGATACGCTTCAGCAATAGATCCTTCAACGTACCTTGAATTTTTGATCTTGTGCTTAAGTATGCGTAAAAACCTACAATGGACAATGAGAGGGCATTTATAAACTAAAGTACCATGTCCGTCAATTAACAACCACGCTAAAGAAATATTTATATTACCTCTCAAACGGATACATCCACCTATATTGTTGCGGACCTCCTACCTTTGCTTTGTAGGCCAAGTGAACAAGAAAATGTTCCATTGAGTCAAACATGCTAGGAGGAAACACCATCTCTAACTTGCATAGCGTTATTGGCATGCTCGCCTCTAGGTGCCGTAACTTTTCAACATTAAGTTTTGAAGCACAAATTTCTCTAAAGAACATGGAAAATTCCGTCAGAATAGACCATATATGCTTCGGAAGTGCTTTGAAGGCCCACGACAATCATCTCTGGAAAAAATATGACAATCATGACTCTTCATCCCGAATAACTTCACCTCGTGCATGTCAACACATATTCTCAAGTTTGACGCATAACCGTCCGGGAGTTTCAGATCTTTAACCCATTACAACAATTCTAAATTGTGTTGTTTGTTGAATGTGTACGGCGCTCTAGGTTTGGAAGTTCGTCCTGTGTCATTCTCCACCAAATGCAAATTAGGCCTTCTGCAAATCGCTTATATGTCCTGTCTTACGTTGATTGTGTCCTTCGTCTTGCCCTTGGTGTCCTTCACGGTGAACAGAATATTGCAAAACACATTCCTCTCAATATGCATGACATCTAGGTTGTGTCTTAACAATTGATCTTTCTAATATGGTAGTTCCCAGAAGATGCTGCGTTTGTTCCAATGATGATCAACGCCGTATCCCTCAGGTTCACTTGAAGCAGCCCCTTCTTCAACACTTTGAATGTACTTGACCCTGTCTCATATTTCTTGGCCACTTAAACGACGAGGTTGAGCTGCTCGTTCGACCGCATTCCGCATGAAGTCTTTTTTTTTATTTTTCCTAAACGGATGCTCGGGGTGCAGGAATCACCGGTGCCTTTCAAACCAACAGACCTTGCGATTGTAATCCAAGTTAAAACCTATGTTTTGTTCAAGACATACCGGGCATGCAAGCTTCCCCGACATTTACCAACCACTCAACATCCCATATGTAGGGAAATCATTTATCGTCCACATTAAGGCAGGCCGGATGGTGAAATTCTGGCTCAATGATACATCATACGTAAGAACACATTCACTCCACAACATCTTCAACTCGTCTATCAAAGGCCTGAGGTACACATCTATCTTCTTTTTTGGGTTGGATGGCCCAGGGATTAACGCGTTAAGAAACAAAAACTCTCTTTTCATGCACATAGAAGGTGGGAGGTTGTACGGAGTCACAATGACAGGCCAACAGGAATAATTCTTGCCCGTATTGTTGAAAGGAGCAAACCCATCCGAACATAGACCAAGACGGACATTACGGGGATCCATAGCAAAAAAAGGATTCGCCTCGTCAAATTTACGCCAAACTTCGGCAACGGATCGATGCGTCACAAAGTTTTCATCCCTGCGATGCTCTCGGTGCCATCTCATGTGAGCAGCTGTTTGTTCTGATGCATACAATCTCTGAAGTCTGGGCACAAGAGGAAAGTACCACATCTTGCTTAATGCTTGACGGGTCATTTTCCTTGCATTCCTCACAACTTTGTATCTGCTATTTCCACAGAATTTGCAATTGGTCAGCTCAGCGTCATCCTTGTAATACAACATACATCCTCTGGGGCATCAATGAGTTTTTTCACATCCAAGACCAAGCTCTTTCACCTTTTTTTTTTGCTTGGTAAAAATCCTTCGGCAAATTATTGTCTTTGGGAACAACCTTACTCATGATCTGCATCTTTTCGTTGTAATTCCTCTCACTCATATTGTGATCAGTCTTCAAGCTTAGCGTTGCTAGGGTAGCCGATAGCGATGAATATTCATTATTTTCAAAGTGTTCGCAACCTTCCCATAACGGATGTTGTGCTTCTTGAAGCATTTTATAGAACCTATCGGCTTCCGGATGAGGATTCTCTCCCATGTAGTGTGGTTAAATATGTGTATCGGTCTCATCTCCCATGTATGACGATTCAGCATGAGTAACAGGATCAAAATATTGGCCAATCGACGGTCTCGTGGCATCCATAACCAACTGCTCATATTGATTAAGGTTGTCTCGATGACTACAGTCCCCGTAATAACCACTCGGTGTTTGTCGGACTTCGCCATGACATTCCCAACATTCATAATCCTTCATGAATCCTTTTTTTACAAATGGATTTTGACCGTGCCCGGATCTTTAAATCTTAAACACCTAGATTTGACACACGGACAACTGATCGCCCTGCTTGAATTAGTTGAATGTGCCAAAGAAAATTGGATGAACTCTTTCAAACCCGCCAAGAATTCTTGAGTTAGTTGTCTTCTATCAGTTAGACGATTGTACATCCAACTTCTATCATGATTGTCTTCCATACTTCCTAGCTAGTTCATTACTAATCTAATTAACATGTAATTCAATGCCAGAAATCTATATAAGTGGCCAATACAACTGGCTACTTATGCCAATCAATTGTCACTTAATCAAGAAAGTGAGAAACAAACACATGCATTGAGCAAAGAACAGATCCCAACAAGCAACCAAAGAATGAGGATAGCACACCAAAACATGGGGACATACATGTGGGGGGACAAACATAGAATATGACACTATAAGTATTTTGGAGTTTATAAGATATATAGGTTATATTAAAGAGATTATTTAACATCCATAATATATAAGACTTAATCAAGATTATATAATATGCAAAATCAACTTTATCCTTTGTTTTAATAATTACCTATTTATCTAAACAGTATTTATAATTTAATTTTTTAAATTATCCATCTTTATTTTATAACTTGTTAAAAATATATTCAAATCACAAATTTAAATAAGATATTTTTTTTAAAAAAATTAACAGTAATTTTTATAAGATATTAACTCAACTAGCTAATTTAACTAATTTTTATAAGAGTAAATACCCTTTTTGGTTCCTGACAAAAAACACGGACCCCATTTTGGTCCCCTACAAAAAAATCGACCATTATTCGTCCTTTTTTTAGGGACTAAAAAGGACCTTTTAGAAATTTGTGAGGGATCAAAATGTCAACCAATCGACCCTTATTCGTCCTTTTTATGGACTAAAAAATACCTATTTTTTTTTTGTAAGGGACCAAAATGGGGTCCGTGTTTTTTGTCAGGGACCAGAAAGGGTATTTACTCTTTTTATAATACATACGAATTTCATTATTCCCTAAACTCACATCTTCTTTCTACGTTACGTTAAAAGATAGATTCAAATCAAAAATATAAATGAGATATTTAAAAAAAAAACTTAATAGTAATTTTTATAAGACATTAACTCAACTAACTAATTTTTATAATACATACAAATTTCATTATTCCATAAAATCACATCTTCTTTCTACGTTACGTTAAAGATAGATTCAAATCAAAAATGTAAATGAGATATTTTTTTCAAAAAACTTAATAGTAATTTTTACAAGACATTAACTCAACTAACTAATTTAACTAATTTTTATAAGACATACAAATTTCATTATTCCCTAAACCCACATCTTCTTTCAACTTGACGTTAATTAATTAATTCTCTTATCCCTCAATCTCACTTTTAACAAATTATTTTTCTCATTTGAACGCTATCCTATTTATAGATTATTTATATATCATTACCAACTAATACAACATCATAACAATTATTGTTAGTTTCCAACAAAGTAAACATTATCCTAAAAAGTAATCTTCCTATCAACATCAAGCACCTTTTAATTTACATACACTAATGAATATCCACAACAACTACATTTTAATTCTTTGCTTTATCACCTTAAGCATATGTCAAACATTCCACTTTCTCTTATATTTTCAAACATCAAATAGTTAACTTCCTAATTCTTATTATATATGAATAAGATATATTTTTATCATACCAACTTACATGATACGCACACTCAAACATATATAACTAAACCTTCATTGCTTCAAAGAGTATTATTGACAATTGATTCAAAAAAATTGTCATGTAAATACAACCACACACCAAAAAGATAAAAAAAAGAAACATACCTGATTGAAGACGATGAAGAGGCTGGAAATAGAAACCAGAAGGCGAGAGGTGGAGGACGGACCTGAAACAGGAAGAGGGAGGAAGTTCGGACGTTGGAGGAGCGAGCACCAGTTACGACGGGCAGGGGGAGGACGTCGGACGGTGAAGGAGACAGAGGGGCGACCACTGACGACGAAAGACACGCAGAGGAGGATGGACCGGAGGGAGAACAAGGGGAAAAGGAAGAGGAAAACCCAAAATGGCGGACGGAGGTAGGGGGCCGAACTTATAGTTTTTTTGTGACGGATCTACGGATCCGTCCGTCGCAAACTACTTTTTGCGACGGATCCGTAGATCTGTCGCAAAAAGGTATGGTTCGTCGCAATTTGGGCAACAGACCTCTGGTCTGTCGCAAAATAGGCGATGGACCTCCGGTACGTTGCACTTTGGCGGACCCCAGGGTCTGCCATTTTGTGATAGACCCAGCTTCTGTCGCAAAGTTGCGATGGATCTGAAGATCCGTCGCAAAATGGCGGACCCTTTTCAGGACAGACCCATAGTCCGTTGCAAAGGCGAACCCTTTTTGTGACGGACTCTTTTTCCGTCGCAAAATTGTGACAGATCCTTTGGTCCATCGCAAAAATTTTGCGAAGGATTATGAGTCCGCCGCAAACTTGCTCAATTTTTTGCACTGAGCACTATTTTTTTTTTTTTGCGACAGAAATTTTTTTTCCCGTCGCAAATTTTGTTTTTTGCGACGGATTTAGTTTTCCATCGCAAATTCCAACAAATTTGCGATGGAAAAATATCCGTCGCAAATTTCGTCGCTAATTTGCAATTTTCTAATAGTGGCATACAAGATATCTGAAGATATTAAATGAAATGAATGAAACAGTAATTCGTAATAACTTTAAATTGAATGCATAGAGTTTTGATGGTTGGCGAATTGAATGGTTGGAGCTTTCATACCAACTTCCATTAATGACCCTTGAAGAGCTTTTAATGTAGCTGTTGAGACTCTTCAAACTTTCGTTAGACACAAATGTCTTTCGTTAGACACAGTCAAACGTTTGCTTGGTTTGATTGCTTTCGAATCATTGTCGACGTGCTTTTGGTCAGATGTTGATTCAGAGAAGGTACATGAGACTTTCACCAAAATGGGTATGTCTCGAGGAATGATTTGGTATGCTCTGATTTCCATTCCGTGTGCATGCTCTATTTTTTGCAAAAATTCAATGCTTCTAACACACAAAGTTGCTTTTCGGTTAATCATTGCTTAAACATTCGTTAATAATCTAAAATCCACTCAAAAGGATTACTATTAATAGTGTAAATAAGTTTGAGTAAGATTTAAACAGAAACGAATGATAACCTAGAATATTCAAATTTACAATTAGTGTTCAACGAAGGTTTTAGGTAGCTAATGAATCATACTCGAGTAGCCCTTCTATAGTACTCGAGTAACCATTTGAAAATACCTTCACAAATGCCTAATGAACATCTATACTTGAGTATACAATATCTCATACTCGAGTAGCGTCTCAGCAGAATGATAGCAGAGGTTTCTGCAATGACCATACTTGAGTAACAAAATGTCTATACTCAAGTAGCATACTTGAGTATACAATCTTCAGTGCTCAAGTATCATTTGTTCTTCGCTGAAAGAATACATTACACTAAGTGAAACATTAGCCAGGCAATACTCAAGTATCCTTTTCCTTATACTCGAGTACCAATAAAACTATACTCGATTACTCTACAAACAGAGAGCAAATATTAGACTGAAATATACGTACTTGAGTAAACCTTTACCTATAGTCGAGTACCACTTACCTTGTGCTGGAATAATACTCTAATGAAGGGGATTGCTTCAATGAAGAGCCTTGTACTCGAGTAGCATAATGTCCATACTCGAGTAAGCATGGAAGCATGCTTGAGTACAGGGACTGAAATCCACATGAACTTTGTTGTTTCTTCTTATACTCTAGAAATACAATTTCCATGCTCGAGTATCCTTTCTCTTACTGATACATACTCAAGTATCCTTGACTGTTCACCTCGCAAGTGCACGAGTTTCGCAAGTAATAAAGTGATAAGTAAAGTATCGCTCCCATGAGGATTTGTTTAACAAATTGGTCAAGCAAGAGGCTTAGTGAATTTCATCAAGTTGAGCTAGAACAAAGTTTTGATTTGGAATGAGAATTTTTAAAGAGCATTTCTGAAACATAAAATTGATAAAGGCAATTGATTCTTTGACTTCAAGGATAATTGAGCCTAGGATTCTTTTTCCCTTTTTGCATTTCATAAAACTTGGTTATTTTCCTCTCTACACTAGTGCAAAAAAGGCTTTTAAGACCGCCTCATTTAGACCGGACTATCGACGCTCCGGTCTTAAAGGTATGACCGGTGACAGTTTTGTAAATATAAAGAACTTCTTATACCAGATCATTTCTTAATAGGTCCTATCCAGAACTGTTAAAAAAACAACCGGTCTTAAAAATGTTATTAAGAAAATTGAAATATCAATTACTTTATGGAGAAATATCATACAACCAGACTTATATTTTCTACACTCCGAAATAATACGGAAAAATTTAAATATAAAGGTATTAAAGTTTTAAGACCGAACATATATAATAGCCGGTCTCAAAAGTTAGACTTTTAAGACCGGACATAAAATACGGCCGGTACTAAAGTTTAAATAAAAAATTAATTAATTTTAAGACGGAGTTATAGAAAGACCGGTCTTAAAAGTTAGACTTTTAAGACGGGACATAAAATGAGGCCGGTACTAAAGTTTAAATAAAAAATTAATTAATTTTAAGACCGGAGTTATAGAAAGACCGGTCTTAGAGGTTAACTTTTAAGACCGTATACTAATTTGTCCGGTCTTAAAAATGAAGCGTCAAATATATGTTTCTTCGCGCGGAAGCTTTTGTCACTCTCACTGAAGAACCCCTGTTCATGTTGCGAAACCCTTCCTGTTGCATTACCTCTCTTCCTCGCCCACGTACCATTAGCCTCTATTACTCCCTCATTTGCTCAGACATTCCTCTCTTACTTTCCCGAAAATGAACGGTGAAAACGATTCCAGTCGTGTTCCTGGAACGCAAGGTACTGGTGTGACTGATGTGGGTCAGAACGAACCCTCTTCATCTCACAATGAGCCTCCTAACCACCGTGCACGCCGTGGTAGAAGCGACACACGAATGATTGATATATCCCTAAGTTGGAATTCTGGGACGAAGCTCGAGATTAAGTTTGATGAAATTTGCACATATACTAGTTTTGTCGGCTGTCTAGTACGCAATAAGGTTAACATCTTGATAGCTGAGTGGAAAAATGTGGACCAAAGCACAGTAAAGGATCCTATTTGGGACACTATCCGACTTACATACACCGTCCCTGACTCTGAGAAGTTGAAAGACTCAACATTGTCTTATTGTGCTGATCGGTGGAGGAAGTTTAAGACCTTTCTAGCTAACAAGTATATTTTTTCCGAGGTTCGGCCTGACCATAATCCCTGGGACAAGTACAAATTTATTGATGAACAAACTTGGCAACAATTTGTTTAGCTACAGACCACTCCTGAAGCTCTGGTGAGTTTATATTTAGTTTTGTTTGCCCTTTTGTTTGCTTATTAACCTGTGCGAATATGTGAATGTTATTGTGTTCATCTAATCTTGTTACTTAAATGGTTTGGTGTGTGAATAGAAGTATACATTTCCTGGCTTTGTCCTGCATCAGAGGAGCATGTCCTAGTTCCATGCAAGTCTGATATGTAAACTGTGTAATGGTTAGACATTGCTGTTAGTTAGTTAGTATGTTAACTATGTAATGATTTCGGTGCAAGTAGTTAGTTAGTTAGTTTAATATGTGTAAGAACCAGTTATGATGAATGAATGAATTGACTGAGTTGGTAGCAATTCTGCAACTCCCTTTCCTTTGTTTCTCCCAATTTCTTCTACAATGCTACATCTTCCTTAAATAAAATGTTGAAACTTGATGAAGTGAATTTGACTAATGTTTGACGTTCATATCAAGCAGAAGTTCTCTAATTTCTGTTAATGACAAGGCTGGAATTCATAATTGATAGTTGTTTTCAATCCTGATTCATAGAAAAGAAGGGAACAAGCACAGGAGATCGGGAGAAAGAATGATTGCCCACACAGGGCTTCTCGCGGCGGATATGAAAAGGCCAAAAAAGATTTGATGGCAGCCAAGCGGAAGAGATTGGAAGATGAAGCTAAATCCAATCCTTCAGCGATAGTTGACCAGCTATCTCCAATAGTCGCGAGGAGTTGTGGTTGTATATTCGGCAAAAGCCAAGCGGCGCCTACACGAGTGAACAAACTCGTCTAGTTCTTTGTGTAATTGTAAGTATCGATATTGTTATTTTTTACTTACTAAACATGTTTCATTACTAAGCTTCTCATTATCTGTATCTTACAGGAATATCTAAAAAAGAAAGAAGCAAAGGGATCTTTTGTGTCGTACGGGAGGAATGATGTTCTGACTATTGCGACCGGAAAACCATATCACTCGGGGCGTGTAAGGGGGATTGGAGGACGGGTAGGCCTAAAGCAATACTTTGGTAAATCCAAATGCCACAGACAAAGTATGGTTACCCGGGAGGAGATGGATCAGACGCTTCGGCCAAAGAAGCAATAATGACTGCAATGTTTCAAGCTGAGATGAAACAGATGAAGGAGGAGATGGAGAAAATGAAGTGTCTCCTGAGCTCTTGGCCAGAGACCAGTGTTCCATTTACACCTTCAGCCGCACCTATGCAGCAGAGCACTAGAGGGAGCTGCATTGTTGGACAGTCAGAGCAACCTTGTCATCTGTATGTGGAGGATCGTGATAGTCATAGACAATTAGTTACTAAAGGGACTGTCCACAACTTGGGATTAACTGTACACCACCAACAAATGGCTGATGATGAAGTCAGAGTGTCAGTTGAAGAGGTGATCATTGATGCACTTGTCCCTCTCCCAACTGATCAACTGAAGCTTGTGAGTGATGTCAAGCGAACCTTCATCTCTTGGCCAGTGAAGCTTGTAGATGTCTCTACCCCTCCTCAAGCTCTATCCCTTATTGCTAACTTGACGGCCAAGGAAAAAATATCTGATATGGTAGCCAACAGATATTTTAAAGATAAATCGTGACCTGTCAATGAAGTAGTAGGCCTCCCTCATCCTCAACCGGTTTACATTGATAATGTCGATGTAACGTCCCTGTTGCTTCCTGGAGAGGAGGTTACTAGCGCAATTGTTCAAATGTTTTTAAAGTAAGTATCTTCTTCCTTGATTACATAATTTAAATGCATCGTTTAGACTCACATATATATATATATATATAGGGTTAGGGTGCAAAAATAGACATGTGCTTTTCTCGGAGGAGCGTCCAGTGGCAAATACTTTTTTTAGGTGCAAAAGTAACTACGTGGTTACAAAATAGGAGCAAAAGTCACATTGACCGTTAAGGGGGTGGATGTTGACCGTTAAGTTGGATGGTTTGACTTATATTAGTGATGTGGACGCTGACTTGGACCCTAAATGACTAACTAATTGATGACTAGGATCCCTATTATCCAAAAAAAAAATCGCTGACCCCCCCACCCAGATCTTCGAACGCCCAGCCCCCCCACCACCCAGATCTTCGAACCAATCAAAGCAAAATCAGAAAGAGGGCAATCAAAGCAAAATCAAAGCCTAGATCCCTATTATGTGCAGCGACGATTGATTTCCCAATCAATGCAATCACGAAGAACGAAAGAGGGCCGGATTCGCAAGGGAAAATCAGAAATAAAATCAGAAAATCAACAACTCTGGTATATACTTCTGTGTTCGATTTGGGGACTTTATACTTCTGAAATCGTGCTGGGTTTGGGGGGGTTCGAAGATCTGGGTTCGTGCTTCTGTGTTTTTTCGGGTGGGGGGACTCTCGATTTGGGGAACGAAAGAAGATTTGGGAAAGACTTGCGGCTGCTTTTCCATTATCCTCCTTCATTTTTAAACAATTCCAAACAAGAACTTTGGCTCTTCGCATTCCCCAGGATTTCAGATCGGGTCGAACAAGCCCAGGGTGCTTCTAGTTACTGGGTTTTCACCCAAGCCTTGTGAAAATCCAGCAGGGGATCATTATTTGTTGAAGTTAATTAAGAACGAGATGGGAGAAACAAATCATAAGCATCATTCTCGAACTCCTAGGGGTGGGTGGGGGTGTTCAGCGATTATAGGGTTCATCGATCTGGGTGGGGTGGGTGGGGGGTTCATCGATCTGGGGGGTGTTCATCGAATTTTTTTTTCTGATTTAGTGTTTGAAACATCATCTTCGCTGGGGGGTTTCGAAGATCTGGGGGGGCTGGGCGTTCAAAGATCTGGGTGGGGGGGTTCAGCGATTTTTTTTTTTTGATAATAGGGATCCTAGTCATCAATTAGTTAGTCATTTAGGGTCCAAGTCAGCGTCCATGTCACTAATATAAGTCAAACCATCCAACTTAACGGTCAACATCCACCCCCTTAACGGTTAATGTGACTTTTGCTCCTATTTTGTAACCACGTAGTTACTTTTGCACCTAAAAAAAAGTATTTGCCACTAGACGCTCCTCCGAGAAAAGCACATGTCTATTTTTGCACCTTAACCCTATATATATATATATATATATATATATATACACTAATTCCCTAATCGATGTCATTCTTGTAGCTTCCTGCATGATGAATTGGTTCAACAGGGCAGAATCGATGATTTTGGATTCTTGTTCCCAGTCTATGCAAGTTCAACACCTTTGGTGGAGAGACAGCAGTACATATCAAAGAGGTTGTGTGAAGTGAGAAGAAAGGTGTACTTGTTTCCATACTACCAAGGGTACATATCACAATTCTTGTATGCAATTCACTTAATTCGGCTACATATATATATATATATATATATATATATATATATATATATATATATATATATATATATATATCACTGAGTACTTTACTGCTGTGAATTTTCAGCCACCACTGGCAGTTGGTCCTCATGTGCATGGAGGTGCATACAATTATCTTCTTATGCTCCACTCACGGTGATCCAGGGCCTACGTTGAAGCAAACCATCAACGAGTAAGCATGTCATTTTGATTGTCTTGTCTGAAATCTCTGCTGTGAATTTTCAGTGAACATTATTGATAAATTTGAGATTTTGATGATAGTGGCATGAGGACCTTCCAAATTGAGGTAAAAAAAAAAGCATGGGTATGAGCTCAAAGATCCTAGATGGATCTGTCCAAAGGTTAGTACATATTTGGACACTGGCATAACTGCCTTGTGAACTTGGTCAGCAAGCTATATATGCTCTTATATATATTTCTTGTTATTTTTAGACCCGTCGGCAACCAAAGGGGTCCAACTTATGTGGCCTGTACATCATGAAACACATATATGATATTGTGACGGAAGGAAGGACTAAATTCCCTGCAAAGGTAAATGTTATGGCTAAATTCAGTCTTTGGCTTAATGTTACATATGAAATATATATTGTTGGAAATTATGCCCTAGGGGCAAGTCATTGTACTTATCAATGATCCCCATATGAATTGGGTAGTCGCAATGTCTTGCTCGAGGCCGCTTGCGACTTGTGGGCTGGTACAGTATTGGCCCGCTGCCAATCTCATGTGGGTCTACAGGGTCGCACACAAGAATGACCCAACACGAGCAAGAGTGTCCAGATTCATTGAATCTTAAATGTGTTTAAGATTTAATGAATACTTATTTAATCTAGGATGTGTGTGTGTGTATATATATATATATATGCATATATATATATATATATATATATTAAATTCGAAAATAATAATGATATTATTTATTGACAATAATATTATTATATATAGTATTTAATTTATTTGATAAATTAAATAACTATAATAAATTGAGATATTGTATCTCAGATTTAATTTTCGAATAAAGATATTGCATATCAGATTTAATTTGAACTGAGATATCAGATCTCATTTTAAATTAAATATAATGATATCATATCTTTATTTAATATATATTAAATTCGAAAATAATAATGATATTATTTATTGACAATAATATTATTATGAGTAAATACCCTTTTGGGTCCCTGGAAAAACACGCTCTACCCATTTTGGTCCCTAAGTAAAAAAATGTCATTTTCGGTCCTTTTAGGTACTAAAAAGGATTTTTGGGAATTTGTGAGGATTAAAATGCCCACAAAAAATGACTAAAAGGACTAAAAGGGACCTTTTTTTACTGTTTAAGGACTAAAAATGACATTTTGTTTACTCAGGGACCAAAATGGGTAGCGCGTGTTATTTCAGGGACCAAAAATGGTATTTACTCTATTATTATATATAGTATTTAATTTATTTGATAAATTAAATAATTATAATAAATTGAGATATTGTATCTCAGATTTATTTTTCGAATAAAGATATTGCATATCAGATTTAATTTGAACTGAGATATCGGATCTCATTTTAAATATAATGATATCATATCTTGATTTAATTTATAAATATAAATTAAATCTAAAGGCTTTTAATTTTGGATTAAATAAATAGATTAGATTAGATCTATCAGATAGATTTAATTAATATATTTTTTAATCCAAATTCAAAAATTGGTTTTGAATAAAATACGCCTACTAGGTTTAGAAAAACCGGGATTTTTTGTTGAGCGTATTAGAAAGCCGCGAGAAACCCTAGATAGAAAATATAGAGACGCACAGTTCAGAGGCGCTAGCACGCATCCGTTCGTGTTTCTGAAGGCTGTTCGTGTGGATACCGGTAGAGGAAGGCGATTCTAAAGAGTCGCCTGCCGATCGAGAAGGTAGCCCACCGCTCAAATTGTTCCGCAAAGGTACGATTCTAAACCTTAAACCTTGATTTAAACGCCGTTGAGCGATCCGCCTAAGGGATCCGTAATTATTTTTACTCCATTGCGTGTACGAATCCCAACAGTGGCATCAGAGCCAACTCAACCGTGCATTTAAATTAGGTTTTACGCGTGTTTATATATATATGATATATATGCTAAAACCGATCTTTGTATGCGTTTGAATTACAAAACTTGCGTTAGGATTTCTACGGATAGCTAGTCGGATATTGCGGTCTGAATTGTTCAGATCGGACTGTGTAGCTGATTCGCGTGGATCTGAAACGTTCAGATCCGATGTCGATCAGTTCGTTAGGGTTTGAAATTTTCGGGGGAAAAAATCACGTTTTTTTTTTGGAAATTATTTTTGAAAAAAAAGTCACGTTTTTTGGGAAATTATTTTCGAAAAAATGAAGTTATTTTGATCATGTAGGGATCCCGGCTGATTGTCAGTAGCACGAGATTTTAAATCATGAATATAAATTAGAGAATTTATATCATGATAACTTTAACCATAATATTTTATTGCATAACTGTATGAATTAAATATATGGTGTAATTTAGAGTTTTAATTATGTTTTGATTAAATCACTCATAATTAATTTAGAATTTTTAATTATGGATTGATTAGATCACTCATAATTAATTTAGAATTTTTTATTATGGATTGATTAGATCACTCATAATTAATTTAGAATTTTAATTATATTTTGATTAGATCACTCATAATTAATTTAGAATTTTAATTATGATTTGATTAGATCACTCATAATCAATTTAGAGTTTTAATTATGTTTTGATTAGATCACTCATAATTAATTTAGATATTATATGAGATACAATAGTGATTGTATTCATATAAGTATAATTAATAGGATTAATCTAATAATACCCTCTAAATAAAATCTTAAGTCATAATGCCACCAATAAATGAATACTTGTCAAAACCTAGATCGCCCATTTGTATGTTCCACCAAAGTGGATGCATCTGAGTTATCTTGGTGAGACAAGAGTGAGTAATGGTGATACTCAATATTCATTATTGTCCTGACTTAATTGAGATTATCAAAACGGTTTTGGATCTCAAGGCATTAGATGGGATAAAACATGACACGTCATATGATGATTGAATCCCATAAAGATCTAAGAGTTACATATGATGTAATTGGCAAGGGGTTTGCCTACCTAAATAACTTAATTTAAGCATCCTGCCAAAGCGGACTTAAATTTAAGCCAAATATGGATCTTAGCCCACTAATTATAATGAGGGTTCTTAATTCAGTGGGAGATTATTAATTAAACTTTGCATATCTTTAGTTGTAGAATCATGTAGTCTAGTAATATTTCAACACCATCAATGCGATCAGTCCTTAAGAAGGACGAACTTGATGAGACAAACTTTCTTGACATGTTTGGGAACATAAGCGTTAATCCTAAACACAAAAGAAAAGAATATCTCATCGATCAACCCATTCCTGACGAGCTTGCAGCTGCTGATCCAAGAGCTCTGACTAATGCTTATACGAAGCATAAGGATGACTCTGTGGATCTGAGATGCTCGATGCTTGCCACTATGCTTCTAGATCTCAATAGAGATCTAGAACATGTGAGGCCTCGGGATGATTGTTCATCCTACGGAAATGTTCTAGTAATGAGCAATGCAAGAGAGGTATCGGACCACAAAGGCCTTTCATTCCCGCAAGCCGGCCGAGGTGCATCGCTTAGTCCTCATGTTTTGAAGATAAGGGCTACATTGATCACCTTGAGAGGCTTGATTCCCATGTCCCAGGAGTTAGCTAAAGATGTGATCTTGAACTCACTCCCGGAAGTTATGATAACTTTGTCATGAATTACAACATGAACAACATGGAGGAATCAATTTCGAACCGCATGGGATGCTTAAAATCGCTAAGCCGAGCCTTGGAGAGGCCCGGCTCGTTTTGTCTGTTCAAAAGGGGAAGGGGTATGAAACCGAAAGCCAAGAAGGAAAAACCTCCGAAGGATAGAGTCTGCTTCTTTTACAATGAACTTGGTCATTTGAAAAGAAATTGCAAACTCTACCTCGAAGATCTGGACAAGAACAAGAAGGATAGCGGGGCTATCGCTTAAAGTATCTATGTCATAGATATTCGCTTTTCTACTTCCTCAACATGGGTATTGGATATATTTATTTAATGAAACATAAGTCGGAATCTTTTGAAATGTTCAAAATATTCCAAAATGAAGTGCAAAATCAACTTGGCAAAACAATTAAGACACTTCGATCTGATCGGGGTGGTGAATATTTGAGCCAAGAGTTCATTGACCATCTTAGGAGTTGTGGGATCGTCTCGCAACTTACTCCTCCAGGAACACCTCAATGGAATGGTGTTTCTGAGCGGAGGAATCGAACTCTTTTAGATATGGTTCGATCTATGATGAGTCAAACAGATCTTCCACCTTCCTTTTGGGGCCATGCCCTAGAAACAACTGCGTTCACACTAAACCGTGTTCCGTCAAAGGCAGTTGAAAAGACACCATATGAGATATGGACTGGGAAGAACCCAGTTTGTCATTTCTTAAAATTTGGGGATGTGAGGTTTATGTCAAACATCAAGCCTCTGATAAATTATCATCCAGATCCTCAAAATGCCTTTTTGTGGGGTATCCTAAGGAAACTAAAGGATACTATGTCTACAATCCCACCGATCACAAAATGTTTGTTATTCGGAATGGTGTCTTTTTGGAAAAGAGTTTATCTATAAAAGAACCAGTGGGAGTAAGGTGAACCTCGAAGAAGTTCAAGAGTCACAAGACGACATAGAACCACAGATGGAAAACGGAGAAGACTCACAACAAGTTGTTGAGCCTACTCATGTAACACAAGACCCACGAAGGTTCGATAGAACACGACTACAGCCTCAGAGATATGGATTTGACATCGAAAGCCGTGATGTTTTGCTCATTGAGCACAATGAGCCAACTACCTATCGTGAGGCCATGGTGGGACCCAACTTCGAAAGATGGCTTGGTGCCATGAAGTTTGAAATGCAATCCATGTACGACAGTGAGGTATGGGCCTTAGTCGATCCACCTGAAGGTGTAAAAATCGTTGGGTGCAAGTGGGTTTTCAAAGAGAAAACTAACATGGAAGGCAAAGTAAATATCTTCAACGCACGACTGGTTGCAAAAGGATTCACTCAAACTCATGGTGTGGACTATGATGAAACCTTTTCCCAGTTGCAATGGCCAAATCAATCAGAATCGTTCTTGCCATTGCATCATATTATGACTATGAAATATGACAGATGGACGTCAAAACAGCCTTCCTTAACCGAAAACTCCTTGAGGATGTGTACATGACACAACCTGAGGGTTTTGTGCGTCCAAAGGACTCTGGTAAATTTTGTAAGCTTCAAAGGTCCATTTATGGATTGAAGCAAGCATCTCGGAGCTGGAATCATCGTTTTGATGAAGTAGTCAAAGAGTTTGGATTCATTCAAAACATAAATGAACCTTGTGTTTACAAGAAGGTTAGTGGGAGCACAGTTGTATTTCTAGTGCTTTATGTTGATGACATCCTACTCATTGGGAATGACATTCCTACCTTGGGATTATGATCTATAGAGATAGATCTAAGAGGCTGATAGGCCTAAGTCAGAGAGGATCAAAGAGACCGTATGAGTAAGATTCCATATGCCTCCGCCATTGGATCTATCATGTATGCCATGTTATGTACTCGACCCGATGTGTCATTTGCCTTGAGTATGACCAGCAGATATCAACAAGATCCCGGTGAGGGTCACTGGACTGCTGTTAAGAATATCCTTAAGTACTTGAGAAGGACTGAGGACTTATTCTTGGTATATGGTGGCAAAGTATATGATAAACACTGAAGCTCTAAGTATCAAAGATACTGTACAGACAGAAAACTAAAGAATAATGAACTACTGAAGTGTTTTTCATTTCTATGTGTTCTGTCTTGTTGAAGGCTTCAAGTCTTGGTGTTTTTATGCTGCTTGAAGCTTGTGAACGTTGGAGAAGCACTGAGATTCGAACTCAATGGAGAATATGGCTGTTGCTAGTGCTTCTGCATATGTCTTGCTGCAGTTCATTGAATATAGTTGTTGGAAACATTTCCAGATTTGAATATTCTCATTTTGGTTCTTCAAGAATGTCTCCCATGATATTCTGTTTGTATAATGGTGTTGTTCAGCTTTTGTTAGTGGGGTCTTGTCTTCTGCATAGAGGGATGGTTGTCTCTCTTTCCAGGCTGTCTCCATTTGCTTATGTTGAAGAAGATAACATTAAAATAATACAAAGTGATATATTGAGCTGTTTTATTTGTCTTTAAAGACAAATTCAAATCTTCTGCAATCTCATGAGCAAACTGGTTAAGAGTGGTTAGAAATATAGATATGAATCATATAAATTAAGTACAACCAATTCACAGAGAAAGGGTAAAGTTTAAATCAAACTGAACAAATTGAACTCAGCAGCGTTCGTCTGTACAGAAGTCCCAAACTCGAGTTTGCAATGTCAGGCTCGAGTTTGCAATGTATTTTGAATGTTTGGTTTAGCTTTTGCGAAGAGCAAACTCTGGTGTTTAATGTTAACTCTAGAGTTTGTCAATTTTCTCAAGAGGTGAACTCGAGTTCATGAAGGCAGGCTCGAGTTCGTAGCATTGTCAAGCATTTGTCATGGAAGCCATCTGAAATCAAAACTTTACACAATGGGCAAACTCGAGTCCATTAGTGAGCAGGCTTGAGTTTGACACTATTCATGCCAAAATAAATTAGTCATTCAAAACGTGAATTGGAGCTTAAATATGAACTCTGGAGTTTGTAAATTTACTTTTCTCATTTTCAAAGACCAGGCTCGAGTTCATAAACCTAGGCTCGAGTTCGACACTATTCATGTCAAAACAAATTAAGCATTTCAGAGAGAACTGGAGGTTTAAATATAAACTCTGGAGTTTGTAAAATAAATTTACTCAATTTAAAGGTCAGGCTCGAGTTCAAAAAATCTAGGCTCGAGTTTGAAGGAGTATGAAAGTTTGGATGCTCTCTGCCAAGGGCAAACTCGAGCTTGCAAAACGCAGGCTCGAGTTTACACATTTTGTAAAATCTTTTTGTTTTTCAAACCACAGAGTAAACTCTACACAAAAACCATAGGCTCGAGTTCGTTTCCTCAGGCTCGAGTTTGCAACATTTGTAAGCATTTGAAAGTAAGCAAACTCTACACAAAATAAGAACTGGAGAGTTTAAAGAAATGGTTTTCAATTGAAAAGCTTTCCCGCCAGAGGCAAACTCGAGCTTGCTTATGCAGGCTCGAGTTTACACATTTGTAAACTCTTTGAAATCATACTCTGGAGGTTTCAGGCTCAAGTTTAATTGAACAGGCTCGAGTTTGAAAGCTAAAATGGCCTGAAATGCTCTCTGTCAGAGGCAAACTCGAGGTTGCCTATCTAGGCTCGAGTATGGCGCTGACATGATGTTTTTGAAGAAAGATTAACTCATTTAACTTATCAAAAACATTCATACTTGTTTACAATTGTCAGTTATCATCAAAACACATAGAGAACTAACAGTTCAAACAAATGGTCAAGGGATCTGAATGTGTTTCTGATACAATGAAATGGTTAGCACGTGGTCCTGAGGTTGATGTCATAAGTTGGAATTCGTATGTGATCAATGGTTATACATTTTACACGAAGTCCCTAGATGATAGGAGCACATTCAGAACAACAGTGTTATGTTAAAGGCTGAATTCATGCACTTCTCCAGTTCGAAAGACAAGAGGCCTAAATTGGTAGTCATGCCATATTATGGGGTTATTGAAGAGATTTGGGAAGTGGACTATGTCAAAATTAGATTTCTCATCTTCAAATGCAAGTGGGTTAATTTCAATAATGGTGTTCAGATCGATCGGCTAGGATTTACTTTAGTCGATGTCAATAGTAGAAGTTTTGAAGATGACCCTTTTATTATGGCAGACCATGTGAAACAAGTGTTCTATATCACCGATCAAGAAAATAAAATGTGGTCTGTAGCTCTCCAAGGAAAGAGGGTCATTGATATTGATGAAGAAAGTCATTCAAATTATGTTCTTCCTGAGAGTACTCCTTTTTCAAGGGGTCTACCAGACATGAACGAAGAAGATGAAGCGGATAATGAACCCGGCATAATAAATGATCATCAAGAAGGGATATGAGAGGATATCACTTTATAAAAGAGTCAATTCATAAGGTAATATTCATATGCAGGATTATTTGAAAACTTTAAGGTTTTAACTATATTATTTTCCTTCTATGTTCTTAAACAATGTCACGCTGACTATGAATTTGTTCTTGTTTTGTTATTGTGGCAGGATCCGATTCAAAGGGGCATGTTATAAAAGAGGATGTTACGTTGTTGGGTGGGAATCAGATGAAGGCATGGTGAATAATATATTAGGCATGTATGTTGATTTACGTGCTGTATTTGTAACTCATTGTGATTGTAAGTTATCTTAGCTTATTGTATAAATTACTTTAGCTGTTGTAGTCTTAAGAGGCCACATAACTCATGGTGGATAATATTTGTATTCTTTTTCCCAATTCAATTTATTCATAATTGTTCATAGCTTGTAGCTTAAAGTACCAACTTTTATGTGCTGTTTTGGGTGGTGGATTTGTGTATATATATATGATTAGGAAGAACAGAACAGGGAAAAATTCGGGAAAATTTAGACCGGAAATAAATAAGCCGGTCTTAAATGTTCAACTGTTAAGACCATATGTATTTCTATGACCTGTCTTAAAGCTATTAAGCCGGTCTTAAAAGTTGATCTTTTAAGACCGGTCTATTTATAAGTCCGGTTTAAAAGTTCAATTTTTAAGACCGGATGTATATATCATCCGCTCTTGAAAGTTAGTCTTTTAAGACCGGGTAATTAGTCGTCTGGTCTTAGAATCCGCTATTTTTTGGACCGGATTGATCTTTGTCTGGTCTTAATATTCGGATCTTTTAAGAGCGGTCGTGTTTTTGTCCGGTCTTAAAGGTTGAGTTTAGGACCGAACAAAAAATATTTCAGATCTATTTAGTACGACTTTTAAGACCTAAGGTTTAAAATGTCCGGTCTAAAATAAACTCTTTAAGACCAGTTCGAGTCTGGTCTTAATAGGGAGACTTTTAATACCGCCTGGAACAAGACCTGACGCGGGTCCGGTCTTACGATACCTCTTTTGCCCGGTCTTAAAAGCCTTTTTCCCACCCGTGCTAGTAGTATTTCAATACATATGTGTTAGTCTAAGGTTCAAAAACACTTGATACGCTCTCTCAAGTCAAAATCAAGTTTCTCTTCTCATTAAGATGCACAATCTCTTGCTACACATAATGAGAATCAATATTTAAGCAACAACCCTAATGTGACAATGCAAGGTTAGTAAATATATCTCTATTTTACCAACAAACCATCCATTTATCACGTAAACTTCAAGACAAGCATGATTTCAATCAAGTTCTACACCTAGATTAGATCTCTCAAGTCAAAACTTAAGTGAATAAATCATCTAAATGGAAGCCAATCACTTAGAAGCATTAAGCCAAGGTTGAAATCAACACATATATATACTTATCTACCAAAAGAGAGGAATATTCAAGTATTAATCCATATAAAGGGTCAAAAGAACCCTAGAATGAAAGATTTAGCCACTCATGTTGAAATACAAAGAGATTTTAAACAAAGTTACTGAACACATGAAGAAACTAAGTGGAAAAGAGAAGAAAAGAGGAAGAACCAAGGTGAAAACTCCAAAATCTCTCTTAGGTTGAGCACCCAAGCCTCCAAGGTTGTCCAAATCTCTCTCCCAAGCTCCTTCCTTTCGTGCCCAATGTTTTCCTCGTGCAGAGAATGTGTTTTTCGGCCCTTCCCTTTAGGTTAAATAGGGTTTTTCTGATTTTGAAATCAAAATGCGTAGCTGTACTGTCACGACTGGCTATGGCCAGTTGGTCACTTGCCGTGGCCAGTTTACACAGAGAGCAATTTTTCTTGACTTGCTGCGGCAAATATGTCAACTTGCTGCAGCCAGTGGTACAGGTTCCTTCTAGTTTTGCTATGCTTCACTTCCTTTATTTCTTTCCTTGTTTCTTGGTTCTTATAGAGCTGTAAAACTTGTCTCCATCCTCCTACAAAAGAGAGAGGAATTATCGATTCTCAATTGGATTAGAAACTCTACAAGATATAACAAGAATTTCTTTGATTTTGCTTAATACTTTGATATGCACATTTTCTTCTATATACTTCATTTTCTATGCATATTTTGAACCAAAAATAGGTAAAAGAGAGGGAAAATGTGCTGGAATGTTGTCAATTTCTAAGAGTTAACATTGACCAAATACTCGAGTAAGGCTTGAAATCACTTAAACAGAGAAGTTAAACTGAGCATACTCGAGTATACTTTCACTTAGCCAATTTTCACTGATTCAAAACCATAAACATTTTCAAGTCTTGTTATCATCAAAACTCCGAGAACTAACAGCTTTTAACCAGATTGCTAAGTTTTAATTTATATAATTTAGTTTGTTTAATGGCTTATGCAACGTTGATCTTGTGCATTAGGTGGCCACTAGTAAGCAAGAGTTGTGGTCTTAATTTACTGGAAAGGAGTTAAGATTAGACCTCCATTAAGCAGGTGTGCTAGTAAAGTTGGTACATAACTTTATCTAAATTATAAGATACATGTTTATCTCATACAACCATACACCTAGTTTTTTGCATGCTATTCTGAACTTGAAAATCAGCATAGGCATATGAGAAAAGTAAGGTAAAGAATAGAAGTACAAGATTGTTGGAAAACTTCTGTATACATAAGGGGTCAGTTAACTGAAAAACTTTGCTATAATGTTGTTGTAACATTGCGAAAGCTGCTATGACTCTGTTATAGCATTACAATAGCAATTTGGGTAAAGAGCTAAAAATTAAGGGGAAGCTGAGCTTAGCCTATTTTTATCTTGATATCTCTCAACTAATTACATTCTTGACGTGTTTGTTCTCATTTCAATTAGTAGTTCACATCTCTTAACTCAATCCATATATCTCTTAATTAGTAGTGCACAACATCGTTTGAAAGTTGCACTTGATTCTTTTTTTTTTCTTACTCTCTCACTTTTGATTTTCAAGCACCTCTTCCTCGTATATAAGTAGTTCTCATGTTTTACTCTTTTAATCCTGAGATAGAAAGAACATACAAGCAAAGGAGAAGAAAACATAAATGGAGAGCGTTCATTATTGCATCACCAAATATGGGGTCCACATTACATGCTTAGACTTAGGTGCTTATTAGGTGCTTATACCTCTAATTAGAGGTATAAGCATATTTTTTTTAATTTTTTATATATTGTATTTATTTAGATTTAAATTATATGCTGCTTTCTGATATGTTTTTTGCATCCGGTATCTCAAATTAATTAATTTCCAATTCTGCATTTGTCTGTAACACCAGTATTGTGAAAATTAATTAATTTGAGATATTGGGTGCAAAAAACATATCAGAAAGCAACATATAATTTAAATCTAAATAAATACAATATATAAAAAAAATTAAAAAAATTTAAAAAAAAAATATGTTTATACCTCTAATTAGAGGTATAAGCACCTAATAAGCACATAAGGTCTAAGCATGTAATGTGGATTCACCAAATATGGCAAAAGATCATGCTAGTGGAAATCCTAATGGAGATCAAGTTAATCCATTCCTACATGTAGGAGCCCATGTGTAATACCCGGAAAATTATTTATCTTAAATATTATATTGGGATAAATAATGCCTATTGTTAATAGGTGAATATATGGTCTCAAATATTGTGTTATATTTACCTTATTTTCCTAAGGTAAATTTCTATTGAAATTAAAATGAATAAAGTGCCAAAAATCCTTAAATACATTTATGGGTCATAAAATACCCTGAAATTATTATGATATGTCTTAAGAGGCAATTAAATGTTTATTAAAAATAGGAAAGTTTATTGTCTCTAATTTTGGTAATTTATTAAATTATTTCCTTGGAATTTAAATAGGAAAAAATCCAATATTATTTTGGGGATCATAAGTTGCCTTATGATTTTTAATATAATACATGGTGCGTAAATTACCAATGTCAATACAATAGTTGTGAGAAAACAATTAATCTAATTTAATAAAATTGTCAACAATTAGTAGGTGATTAAATAAGTAATTAATTGTTAATTGTTTAGGCATGAATAAAAGGAATATCCAAAGTTAATTATATACAACCTCTAATTGGAGATTAATGACCAATGAAGGGTCAAGATTAGCATAAAAATAATTACTAATGATCATGGTTAATTATAGAACCAATCACACCTTGGAAATTATAGTAAATGGCAATTAAAACTCTTGATTAATATGATGATTAGGGATTTCTAATTAGAGTTGACAAGTCACTATAATTCAAAGGCCAAGGTTTGATCTCATAAAGTTAATCTAATGGTTCTAATTAATTAAAGCCTAAATCCTTGCCAAATTGAATCAACCAATGGGAGCACATGAATATAGGATATTTGTGCAAGTGGGAAGCAACATCCTTGGCCAAAAAGATGCCATGAATTTCGAAATTGTGAAGAGGAAAGGAGAGAGAAAATGTTATGTGAGGTGTGTGTGAATGCATAGGCAAGTGGATGGGAAAAAGAAAAAGTGATATTTGTTGAAAAAAATAGGATAAATGAGAACCGATAGAAAATAAATCATATCTTGAAATATGTGAACTAAGTATCTAACATCATAACATATTATAAACAAGTGAATTTTTATCCCAGAGTGGGTTATCTCCGAAGTCATTTTCGTAACCGACGGGGTTTATCCTAAAATGACTAAAAGGCTAGTAAAAACCCTTAATGGGACCATAATCTTTGTTAATCCAAATATTTCTCAAGTGATATCATAGACCTCCAAGATTACCTCAAAAAGTATTTGAGAATATTAAGAATATCCGACCAACTAGAAACACTGAGCAGGGGAATTTATCGGTAGGAGAAAATCACAAAGAGATAGATGACATGGGATGACATCATTTTTGGAAGAGAGAGGGGGGAGGAGGTCGGCCATGAGGGTTGAGTGGTGAGGATTTGAGATGCCAAAAACCCTAGATCTAATGGTTAAGAATGAAGTAGAAAAGTTCAAGATAATTACCTAAGTTGCCATAGCAAAATTCTATAAATAGGCCTCTTGATTCATTTGAATTCTCACACCAAATTGCAAGAGCAATTTGAAATGTAGAGAGAGGTTAGTGAGAAGGAAGAGCTCTGAAGAAGGAAAGCAAGGTTCTGGGTAAGTTCTTCGGTCCCTAGTTCTTCAAGTTCTAGGTTAAGTTCATAGCTTATGTTGTTTTGATCTTTAATCTTCCAATATATTTTTTATATCATGTTTTATGGTTAAATATGGTATTTATTTCGAAAATATGATGAAGAAATAGATATGGCAAAATTTTGGAAGATTAGAGTCAAAGTAGCGAAGCTCTGACGAAATTTCGTCGGTTAGCGAAGTCAGGGGTAAAATAGTCATTTGTGACTAGGATATCTGTTAGGATATTGTTTATGAGTTAATGGATACGGTATTACCCTTTAGGATATCCGGGAGGTCCGGAGTCGGGTTCGAAAGGCCGGACAATTGGCCATTACACGGTGAAAGGTACGTTCGCGTACTGGTAACCTTAACTCTGATGTTTATTGTATGCGTATATGTGTTATGAGTATTGTATGCGTACATGTGGTTGATGATAACTTTATGTCTGTTGTGTGTTTATGTACTATTGGTGTACGTTCGCGTACTAGTAACACTGACTCTGATGTTTATCGTATGCGTATATGTGTTTGATGGTCTGCTGTATGTTTATGTACTGTTGATATGTTTACGTTTGCCTAGGGGGCAACACATCTGCTAGGGGGCTTATGTGCTATTGTTTACGTTTGCCTAAGGGGGGACATATCTGCTAGTGGGCTTATGTGCTATTGGGATACGTTTGCCTAGGAGGCGACACATCTGCCAGGGGGGCTTATGTGTTATTGAGGTACTTTTGCCTAGGGGGTGACACATCTGCCAGGAGGGCTTATGTGCTATTGGGATACGCATGTTGTACATTTGCATTGGTTGCCTGTGATAAATCTGTTGTGTGCTCATGTACTGTTAATGTTGTGAATGTCCGTAACCCGTATATTGTGTATATAAGCATGAGGTTAACCGTTACCTGAGGTCCAATGGGCATTGGACCTCAGTCTTAACTAATGATACAGGAAAGTAATATCAGAAATATCAGAGAGGGTATCGGTAGATGGAGTCATAAAGAGGAACCAAGGGGCAAAGTCATAATAATGCACTGGTCGAGGCAGGAGCCGGAAGAAGTTATCAGAGCCTATTATCAGGCATGGGTCTAATAAAGTTATTTCGAATAGTTTGGTGCCGAAGGCAATGCTAGTCTATGTGGGTCAGCCAATAAGTCGCCGTGAACTTTGGTGAGGCCCCCATGATAGACACTTACTTGGACACTCTGTTAGATTGTATAGCTACTTTTGAGAAATGTAATTGTACAAAGCTCTGTATATTGTATTACATGAATATTCCTTCGGGATTTTCAATTTATCCAGCATACGCCTGGCATCATCATATGTCGGGGTATTTTATATCAGATACTTATTGTCCAATTATTAGTGCATTGCTCTCCGTTTCCGCATTACTCTAATGTAGCACCTCAAACTCTGTTGAATTTTCTAAAACCAAGTGTCTTCCGACACCATTTAAGGTATGGAATTTGGGGTGTTACACCATGACGACGATCTGGATAGAGCTATTGTGGAGTTTGGATTCCTAATTTGGAAGGTCTTAGCTCTAGAATTGCTTCACTAGATATAACTGCATACCAGTTTGAGTTAAAGCCTGTTATGTTCTAAATGTTACAGACAATGGGATAGTTCAATGGGATATCAACTGAAGATCCACACCTTAATCTGATAGTATTTATGGAAGTCTATGATGCCTTAGAGCTTCCAGAAGATCTGGCAAACATTTTGAGGATTAAATTGTTCTCGATTTCACTCGGCAGCGCCCAAGTCGGCAGTGTTATCTGAAACCGAGAGTCCTATCTAAAACCGCCAGTGTTCTCAATCGACAATGCCCAAGTCGGCTGAATGCAACTAGGTTAGCTGCGTAAAGACTATCAGTCCAATAGGCCAAAACCTAGTTCTAACCACTGGGAAGGTACTCTATGGTCAGCCCTTCTGCTCAACTGAGCCGCGAGTGGTGTTAGTCCCACACGGGATGAGACATTCCCAATATGATTTAAACAAACATACACAACTATAAAGACTATGTGAGATTAGAGTTACTACCTGATTGCTTTAACTGAGTCGATTTCAAAAACTATACTTTTTTTGGGCAATTACGAGTCCCTATAAGAATACATTATGGACAACAGTCATTACATAATCCAACTCTTCACATTTCAAATTTCATCTAGTGCAATGTAACTAATATGAAACTATTAGACCTAGACCATGATCAAAATTCCAATTTACACTTGGACACCAAAATAATCAATATGTGCCATTGCCTCCAACAATTTCGCACATTTGACCCCATTTCCTAGATTTTGTACCATAAATTTGAAAAATCATATCTCAGCATAAGTGTTCAAATGAGATGATTTCAAATCCTATGGATTCATTATTAATTTTACTTTAAATGAAAAATACTTTCAGCAACCAATCACACGTATACCAATACATAATCAATCAAATAGTGACTATTGCCCAGTTTGCATTATTGAATTATAGGTCATTTTCCAAAATTCATATCGCAATATACACGAGTCCAAAATTGACCAATGACCTATCAAATTAAATCTCATTATGTCTACTTTGATCCTGAAAAATTACATAGCAATTGGACATCATTTACTTCCCCAAGCATTCGTCACAATCTTACTGCCCGCACAGAACTTTCAAGGCAATTTTCAAGGCTTCGACACAATTCAATCCCAAAGTTTACAAAATTCCTACCAAACCTCTATCCTATATAATTTTTTGTTTTAAACACAATGGAACAATCAAAATGGCCAAATTTACACTCCCCTGGTCTGCCCTGTTACTTGGTGAACCTAGGGTTCATTTTGCCAATTTCACTTCATAAACACCATAATCTTGGTTCCTAACCACATTTTATCTTGTTATTTAGACCATATACAGGTGTTAACCCATTTTGGAAAATTGGACAGTACCTCCTCATAAGGTTACAACAGTCCAAAATTCATAGAAAAGCAGAGAAACCACTAGTCAAGTTCTAGTACACAACAAGGAAGCTTAGAATCACTCAATTCTAGCAAAATCTCTTCCTCCCTTGGCTTTGCAAGTTTTTGGCTAGTCCTCTAAGAACACTGAAAAAAAGTGATTCTTGAGATTTAGGAGTAGAAGGAGGGAAGAACTTGAGGTTACAAGTCCGTAGAACAAGAGATTACCTCGGTTCCGCGAGTTTTTGCTTCTTCTTCTTCCTCGTGTTCGGTGACTTTGGAGAGCTTGGTGGTGTATGAACCGATTGGAATGAATATTTGGGTAGTTGGGAGGGTAGATTACCAATTTTCCCTTCAACTATCAGGTAATTACCAATCGTGCCAATAGTTAGAAATTTAGTTGAAATTCAACATTTCCTTTTGGATCTAATTTGGCCAAAATTTGGGCCACTCTTAGGAAAATTTTAATCTATTATGTTAACTTATAACCCATTCTTATGTGTCCATAAATTTTAAATAATTATGAGACATGTAGCAAAAATTGTTAGTTCTCTATTGGTTTTGATGATAACGGACAATTGTAAACACAGATGAAGTTTGTCTTTGTAAGTTGAAAAACTTACTGTCAAAGGCAAACTCGAGTTTCAGTTTGGAAACTCGAGTTTTGGCCTGACAGAGAAATGCTCAAATTTTTATAAAGAAAGGCAAACTCGAGTTAGGATTTGAAAACTCGAGTTTTGGCCTTACAGAGAGCTTTCAAGTTTTTCGCTGAACAAATTAAACTCGAGTTTGATTTTGGAAACTCGAGTTTTGACAAGACAGAGAGCAACCAATTTTTTCAAAGAAACCAAAACTCCAGTTTCCATTTGGAAACTCGAGTTTAGGTTAAACAGAGAGTTCTCTAAGTTTCCAACGTTTTATGGAAACTCGAGTTTACTTTAGAAAACTCGAGTTTACATCACCTGAGAACAATGCTCATCTCTGACCTTGTAAAAACTCTCGTCTTCAAATCGACCAAACTTTTCAATGTTTTCACATAGAAGAGGAAACTCGAGTTAAGATTTTAAAACTCGAGTTTCGGCCTTACAGAGAAGTTTTCAAATTTTTCAACGAATGAGAGAACTCGAGTTAAGTTTTGGAAACTCGAGTTTTGGCCAGGCAGAGAAGCTCTGCTAAATTTGAACATTTGAAAACTCGAGTTCTGATTCGGAAACTCCAGTTTTGAGATTTTGGACTAAAACATAATTTCTCATTAAAAGTCCAAAACTCGAGTTAGTCACTTAATGACTCGAGTTTTGCACTGTTCACTAAGCTTGTCCAAAATGCCAAATCGTGATGTTTGTCTCTGAAAGGAGAAAACTCGAGTTTCGATTTAAAACTCGAGTTTCGGTCCTTTACTGAAAGTTCACTGAAGCATGAAAACTTGAGTTTCGAAGAACTGACTCGAGTTTCCATCGCAGAATTTGAATTTTGAACTGAATGAATTTGCGAAATGTTTGTGTTAAATCTCTATACTCTATATCATCACTCATTACTATTCCTAACTATGTTTAATCAGTTTGTTAGTGAGTTTCAGATGATTTAGACAGGATTAAATGGAGATTGAGCAAAAAGCATGTCAGCACATTAAATGAAGAGTGCAGAAACCTTGCATGCTTTTGGACAAACATTCTCCACACGTTTTGTAGGAGTTAATGTTTGCCTTCTACATCCAGCAAACTGCTTCCTCAACGGATTAATAGTCAGAGAGTCAACTCTGAATTTCTGAAAAGTTGGATCAACCAAAGAGTAGAGAGAGAAAAAGACCAAAACAATCATTAATCATCCTCTAATCTCTCCAACGGTTATATGAGGATTTATAACGGTCATTTAATGATCTCTACCTATAAATAGAGATGCATTCAAGTCTTCTCAACAACCAATCTGTGCAAGAACGAAAATCATTAAAGTTTCATCTACTCTTTGAGTTTTCTGTTGTAAAGTATCTTTGACACATTCATTCTTCAGTATTTATCATATCTACTCTTAGAGAGAGTTTTTCTTGATTGTAAATCATTTATTGTAAGTTATCTCAAGTCAAGGGGACTTGGAGATTGGGGTTATTGATTACAACTTGTAAGGGGGAGTAAGTTCTAGAGAGAGAATTACTCTTGAGTGCAGAGTGTGTAATCAATCTTGATAGTGAGAAATCCCGCAGAGTCCGGGACTGAATGTAGGTCAATTGGTTGGACCGAACCAGTATAAATCTTTGTGTCTTGCTTCTCTTCTCTATACTCTGTTTTACTTCTACTTCTTATCGGAAAAACAGAGCATTCTGAAAAGAATTTGAGAATCCCCAATTCACCTCCCCTCTTGGTGATTCAAGTTCCACTTTCACAAATTCGTATAAGTTGCAATTTTAACATTTCTTCAATTTTTCTCATAATTTCTAATAAAACTCATGCAACTTATTCTCATCCTTTTTGGTCTAATTCAATGCATTAAAATGGAAAAAAGAAGTGTTAATTCCATGTGTTCAATTGGCGCGAACATATGTCTCAAAATTTTTGGTTTCGGCAAAATCAAGTATTTCGAGTAAAAATAACCTTCTTGTCAAAATTCACTATTTCATTTCTTCCAATGCACATACATCATACATGGAATTTGTTAGAGAAAATTTAGGATATTACAACCCCTCCTCTAACTCCCCTAACACCCAGATGATTGTGTTTTCCTATAGTAACAATTAGAATATCATGCCTCCCTTCTAACACAAATGATCCCTCAGTTTTTTTTGTGTGAAGGTCCTCATGTAAGAGAAAAGAGGTGAGTGCTTAGAAGAAATAGAAACTTAAACATTAAAGGAGCTTGGATTAATCACAGTTAGCATAACTTAAACATTGTGAATATGGTATAATTATAAACGAAGTTGCCACTTAACCAAAATAATCCAATAAAAAGTAAACATCACTGTTGGTTGATTTCCTTGATGGCAAGTGAACTAGTCGAACAAGTAATAAAGAGTAAGTAGAGTATTGTCCCACAAAGACCGAGATACCGATGATGAGACTAGTTTCCTAAGATAGTTGTGTGTAAAAGGAAAATGAAAATATAGTTGGTTTGGGAGCTTTGTGATTATAACTATAAAATAGGAAAATAAACAATTGATCGTAGTTGTAAGAAGATATCAGTTAAAACATAGGTTGAGCTCAGATTTCATCCTAAGCATATCACTCCCCCAGTTTGCCTTAATGCATTGTTATAGCAATTATGCTGCACAGCTTCCGCAATGTTACAACATAACTGCTTTTCACAATGTTATTCAGTTAACCCACCACTATGCTATACAGAAGTTTTCGCGTCCTGTATGTACAATCCTAGCTTTACTTCTCCCATATTCCTATGGCGATTTTCTAGTTCGGATTATCATTCCTAATCAAGGTGTATGGCTATAAGCGGTAGACCCATTCCTGAAGCCTACAATGATAGGTCAAGCCTTGCACCAGCCTGCCCAGAAAGCACTGCCTATCATATGTCTAACCCCGACTCCCTTCCAGTAAGTTGAGGCCACTGATCTAGCACTTGGCTTCCGCTAATTGACAAGAAGTTAAAATACTGATAGACAAACTGAATTTATTTAATTAACAAACTAGCAAACTGGGTTCATTCTACACTCAAGAATTCATCCTCGCTCAGCCAAAGGAAATTTAGTTCATGACTGACGAAGGAATCACAAAGCAGATCACAGCAGAATAGCCTATGACAAAAGATAAACTAAAAATCAATAAAGGAAAACAGAAAGTTCGTCGAAGGGTTCGACGGCGTAGGAGAAGCCTGTCAATTCCACGTCTTCTTGTCTCTGTCTCACTACAAGGAAGGGTTCTGGATTCTTCTGGAGCTTTCATGCTTCGTAGCTTCTCTCTTTCTTCTTTCGAGTCTAGCCGAATAAGAATTCCTTTGACTCTCCAATGACTCGATAATCTTTAGGGTTGGCCGTCTTTTCCTTTTATAGTCAGGGTTCCTTGCGGCGTATGTTCAGTGAGCTAGGCCTTTCCAAATCTGTTCGGTCCAACTAGTCCTCTTTCCAAATTTTGTTGAGTAATTCTGCTGATAGTGCGGGATACTCCAAATCTTAGCTTCAATCTTCTGCATCTTCTAATTTCATGCGTCAGCAATCAACCATTGTCTAACGTCTATTCAACAACCTATACCTAATTTCCTGAAACAACCTTGAGGAAAAGTTAGAGTACATAGCGTACAACATTGCCTCATTTATGCTGCTATAACATTCGGGTTGCATTGTATTGCAGCTTGCTATGGCTAGCCCAATGCTATAGCATTGTATCAGCTATGCTATGCGCTTTCACATAAAACCTCAAACTTGTTCTTTTCTTATGCACATGTATGAGATGCTTGTACAATTACCATAATTTTTGAGATTCACCCTACATTTCCCTATATGCGTGAATTATGACATATTTACTCAAATCATATGCATTTAAGCTCATATTTACTATACAAAACATCCACACATCATAGGGAAAAACATGGCATGAATTGTGCTCATCAATCACAGGTACGATTCTTACAATTTTTTCAGCAACTATACGAATTTGTTCATCATATAAGACCCATTCCTATTTTGGGGAGCATACAACCATTTTCTTCGTAACGTATTAATGATGGTAGAGAAAGAACAACAGAAGGATTGTATTGAGCTTCTTCTTCTTCCAATCTCTTTGGCTTGGTTACCATCAACTTTTTTTAGCCTTTTCATAATCGTCATGAGACATTGTTGAGGGAAATTATTCTTTCTACCACCCTCTTGTGCTTTTTCCCTTTTTTGTTGTGAATAAGAATAGAAAACAAATATTAATTATGAATTCTAGCCAAAGCTCAACTAATATACATGCCAATGTAAGAAAATGGAAGTGAGAGAAATTAGAGAATTTATGCTTGATATGAACCTTAAACACTAGTCACTAACAATGCCTTATTTAACTCCACTCCAAACCATCTGACTAACAGAAAAAAGATTCGAACTGCTTGATATAAACCTCAAACACTAGTCATTACATTTTTTTGGGAAAACCAATCAATGAATATTAATTAGGAAATTCGCTTTATTATAATTACAAATGACTAATTTATGAAAACAGAAGGAAATCACCAAGAGGGGGGTGAATTGGGGATTTTAAAACCTTTTAAAATAACTTTGCACCTAAGCTGAAGCTGAACGTAAAAAGATTGGGAAGAATAGCTTGACACAGAAAGTTTATCCTGGTTCGGTCCAAACTCTTGACCTACGTCCAGTCCCCAGATTCTCTGGGTTTTTCTACTATCACTCAAATCAGATACACACTCTGTACTCAAGGATTATCCTCTCTCTAGGATACACTCCCCCTTACAAGTTGTAATCAAATCCCAATCTCCAAGTCCCCTTGACTTGAGATTATTACAATGGATGAATAGTTTGTATAACAGCTCTCTCACAGAGGAGATATTGATAAACACTAAGGCTCTTTGTATATCAAATACAATACAGAAAGAAAACTGAATGTATATGTAACTCTTGAGCTTGCTTTTCGTTTCGCTTAATTTGTCGTGTCTTCCGAAGTTTGTAATTTTCTCCTTATATAGTGGTGAATTGCTATGTGACCGTTACTTCTCAATTCGGCATGTTCTTCATTTGAAATTCAGCTTGATGATGATTATAGTCGTTGGGTTCTGAATTTCGGCTGATTGAATTCCAGACGCGTGAAATCTTTTCTGATTCGTTGCGTGTATTCAATGCCTTGTTTGATCCAATTAATACCTGAAACATTCTGAATTTAGAGTGGTTAAATATACATATGAATTCTCTAAATGAATGTAATTAACTCGCATAAAATTGGTAAGTTTGTAGTTCAAACTAATCAGGATGAAACCAGTAACGATCATATTTCCTGTCGCTTTAAACTCGAGTTCGCCAAGTCGTGCTCGAGTTCGTAAGGAACTTTGAGTATCCGGTTTATCTTCGTGAGGAGCAAACTTTGGAGTTTTGATGTAAACTCGGAGTTTGTAAGTTGTCTCAACATGTAAACTCGAGTTCACAAAGGTAGGCTCGAGTTCGAATCATCACTGAGCTTTTTATCGTGCGAGCACCTGAGATAATATTTCACAAACCAGGCAGGCTCGAGTCCATTAGTGTTTAGGCTCGAGTTTAACACTATTCATGCCTAAGAGATTTGGTCATTCGAAAGAGTGGGCAAGAGTTCAAATAGGAACTCTGGAGTTTGTGTATTTGCTTTACTCTCTTTCAATGGGCTCGAGTTTACCTGTTTTGTAAACTCTTCTTCATTTGTCAAACCATAGAGTAAACTCTACAAAAGTATTAGGCTCGAGTCAATATATTTGGGCTCGAGTGTTCATCAATTTACAGCCATAGGAATAAGCAAACTCTACACAAAAATATAAACTCTGAAGTTTAAAGAGATGGTTTTCAATTGGAAAATGTTCCCACCAAAGGCAAACTCGAGCTTGTCTATACAGGCTCGAGTTTACTTATTTGTAAACTTTTTATTACTATACCATGGGAGTTTAGGCTCGAGTTTATTTATTCAGACTCGAGTTTGTCATGCTGAAATAGCCTGATGTGCTCTCTGTTTGCAGCAAACTCGAGCTTGCCTAGTTAGGCTCGAGTTTTGCGATGACAGAATGTTTTTGACTCTTTTGTCTTATTAAAACATTCATACTTGTTTACAATTGTTATTAATCATCAAAACACATAGAGAACTAACATAATTTATGTTCAAATTCAACCAAAAAATCATTTAAGATGATAACGCCCTTTGTCGGATATCATAGAGACATAATATTAGGAACAAATAAATGCACTGGAGAAAACTCTACTTAACATTCTGATTGAGGTGAAAGAAGAAACAAATATGATCAGAGAATCCCCAAATAAAACTATTCATGTAAATAGAAGAAATATGAGGCTCCAGTTACAATGATAGAAACACAAGTTGACTTCATTTCATCAAGTTTCAAGACTTGTATAGATCAATGGCAAACTTTTACTGTATTACTCCATCTACAGTCAAATTCACATAAGAACTAAGACATGCTCTGATATAGGACAAAGGATGGAAACTCAATTCTTCATGGTGGTGAAAATCAATTAGAAATTGAGAGAGTAGAGAACAAAACTTGAGAGAAGGAGAAATTCATCAGAGTTCATCCCTATATTTTACCATTAATCAATTCTACCACATTATTTGCCTACCAAAACTAACCTGAACGATTTGGTAGGTCAATAAGAATAACTTGTGCAGGTATCAATAAAAAACTTCCACTATAATTCCTCAACATAATTAGGCACAAAAATACACATTTTATAGGCATAATTTGCCACAACGTAACCTGCTTTTCTTCTATAATTGCATGAGGTTGGAATTAACAAGTAGAAAATTTTTATTTTTCTTCTATTTATACACCAAATCATCTTACTAACAGGATTAGATGAACACAATAATGCAACATCCCAAATTTTGGGATTTGGAAATTTGAATATTTTTGTGGGAAATTGAATTGTGGAATTTGCCCTAAAATAATTATGAAATTAATTATTGAAATTTAAGACATATTTTCCCATAAACCAATGACAAATAATTAGGGAATAATTTTTGGCATAAATATTTTGAAGATAATATTTTAAGGCCAAAAGAAATTTAATTGAGAAAGAAAATCCTTAAATAGAATTAAGGATTTAAATTTTAATATTAGGAAGAAAAAGGAGAAAAATAAAATAGCAAATACCACCAAGCTCAATCCACCCTAATAGCCTCAACACATGATACAGGCTGCAGAAACAAGATCCCCAAAAACGCACTGTAGCAGAGCGTAGCTCTTTTCTCCAATGCATTCCGTCAAAACACGCAACAGCAGTAAGACAAAACAGCTTTCTCTAATTCATACGGCCAAAGCTCGAAATGCAACAGAAAAGGAAAGAAAAGAAACACAACGCCGTTCACCGTTCATGCAATACCTCTTCCTCAAACCCAGTGTTGACCGTTGTTTTTCCTCCTCGGTCTAGACCTCCAACTCTCTATATAACCATCGGCACCCCAAAGCATAGAGAAAGAAGACAGAATCAGGTAGAAAGAACACAAACCGAGAGTGTGAGACGGAAAGAGTGAGTCCGAGAGAGAAAGAGAGAGTGAAAGAGGAAGACGAGGAAGGAGAGGGAGTGAGCCGTGACCAATCGGTCTTCCTCTGCAAAACACACTGAAAACAGGGTTACTAAGTGTCATTGAGTATCATAACATTCAAGCTAGAAAACTGAAGGTAAGTCATCGGTTACCTTCCTTCTAGTTTCCATGGGAGTCTCTGCTTTAAATATGTTGAAACAGGGATCACCTTTTTTAGCTTGTGTTGCATTCTCGAACCCTTCCTCTTGCTTCACAGTATATAAATATATATAAGCATTATAGTAGTGACAGACCGAAAAGGAAAAAAAAAAAAGGTTGTTGTACATGTGTGTGTAATTTACTGCCCTATTATTCTGCACATGGAAGGGTGGAGAGGAAAGAACTTACTGCATATATATAGTGTTAGCTTGCGGTCATGGTGTCGCTGCATATAAAGGAGGGAGACTTGTGTGTTGAATAAGAATATATAGCTTACTGATTTAATCACTGTCATGATAGAAATTTACTGTCATATGCTTACTATCAAAACGCTGCAAATGGAATATATATATTGTTGTTTTGTATCTATATGAATCAGGCATATATAGTCTCGTAGATTTGCTGATTTGAGAATGTGTGTGTATATATATGTGTGTGTCTATATATATATATATATATGATTGTTTATATCACTGTATATGGATAGGAAGAAAACAAAGAGAAAGGGAAACCAACGTATTACTCTATCTTATATATATAGTATATATGTTTCTGCATATCTAAGAGAGTAGGGCTGTACGGGAAAAATGGATAATATTATGCTTATTGTTGCACTTAGAAGAAAGAGACAGGATTTTTACTGGTTAATAGACTGAGTATGTGTTGCTGCATAAGAAACTTGATGTGTGCGTTGTACATAATAAAAAAAGAGATGGCTATTATATATGTATATCATAATAAAATATATTTTTATGTTGTTAGTATTTATAAACTCCTATATAATAGGATCTAATCTAACTAATTCCTATATTATTTCACTTATAATATTATTTACAAAATAATATATATAGTGAAGCGTATTTTACGTGGTGTGAGTATTTATTAAACTCCTAATTTAAAGTGTTAGGACAGTCCTGAGAGTTTAAAATTAATTGTAGAGAAATAATAATAATAATAAAATAAATAAATAGTAATAAATAATAAATAAAAAAAGAAATTATTAATAAATAATAAAGGGAATTATTAATTAATGGTAAGGGGTATGATTAATAATTAATAGTTACAATGATCTCACTGATAATTTGCATATTTTTGATTTTATGAAATTATAAGTTATAATTTTGATTATGTAGAGTTTTAGAAGAATTATTAATGGTTAGTAATTGGTTGTGGTAGATTGATTTTTGGCGTGTGTTTGAGCTCTTGGATTAGGAGCAGTGTGATAATAGTTAGCTTCGGCGAGAGGTAACTACTTTCCACTTGTTATGTATATTGATATGTTGTTTGTGAGTATGTTGTGAATAATTATGAATATTTTAATAGAAATTTCATTGTGGAACCTTATGATTTGAATTTGTGAAATATGTACATGTATTTATTTATGTATAAGAATTGGGAATGGAAATATTATGATATGGTTATGAGAATTATTTAAATAACATGATATGAGTGTGAAAATCTTGGAAAAATTCTTGTTGAGTTATTTATTATGATAATTATGGAAAGAGTTGAATTGGGAAGAAATGTAGTTTATTCCACCACGTGGTGAGGCCTCCATTGGTGCACGATGGTTGGCTTTCTATTGTCCCACCTGTTCAATGAGAGACTGACCCACTAGTTCAAAGAGGGCTTACGATACCCCACTAGTTCAATGAGGGGAAAAGACCCATGGTCTGGGACATGTGCTCTTAGGATTTTGGCCGGTCCTCATCACAAGACCAGTGAGCTTTTGAGTAACCAGTAATATGGATGTAACTTAGCCCATGGGTCTGTTCGGGGGAAATAAGGCGGTTCGGTTGGATTGATGGGAGGCATCTTGGGATTTGTATTAATGAAAACTGTGATACGTAATTTTGTTATAGAATTCATGACATAAGAATTTGTGACGTGTATATTAGTGAATTATATTTTTAATATATTGTTATATAAATTGTTCCACTTGGCACCTCACTAGTACATATTAGTATTCGTAATAAGTTGGATTGATGGTTACCACATTTTTCAGGTGATAGTTCTCGTGCTGGTCCATCAGGGAAAACCTTAGAAGCTTAGGCTACTTCTGCTAAAAGTAGTGCTTCTGTCTTTTTGGTTTATGTTGGATGATTGTATATTGTCACGTTAGGGCTTATTCTGCATACTCTAATTTATTTTGGATATTTTGATTAATGATGAAGTATTATTAAGTTATTGATCTCTCTATTATATAGTTATTATGTTAAGTAAAATGGAGAAGGTTACAAAGAACATATTACATATATGTACATGCTATTAACCAAAGCAAAGAGGGCAAAAGAAAAAACTAAAAATGAACTCACCAAAGCTTTTAGAGTAGTCCGAATCTGACAAAATTGTTTCCAAGTCTCTTTATCAACATGTGAATACTTATTGCAAGGATTAGGACAAGGCTCACCATCTTTAACCTTGATATACATAAATTTGATAGATAGGTCTGTCTTAAACTTCCTCCAGCGGTCAACACAATACGACATTATCTTCTTTTTCAAATTGTCACTTTTAGGAACATTGTATGTGAGCTAGATAGTGTCCCAAATGTGTTTCTTTACATGATCATCGACATTTCTCTACTAATCGATCAAGATGGTGGGCTTGTTGCGTGCTAGGAGGCCGATAAAACTCATATCAGCTTGCATTAGATTCAATTGGTTTACAACATCTATCAAACTAAATCTAGATCTTTTGCCTGGCACTCCGACTTAGGGCAATCTCTCTCAATCTTGTGCCTCTTCTACCACTCCGTAAAGGCAGGTTACTAGGCTCACTTTGAGATGTGCCAGGCTTGCTCTAATTTACATTAGTAGATGGCATGTCTTGAAAAGGACTAGATTGGCTTTGACCCTTCATTTTTGTGACAGGATGAGAAGTTTAGAAAGGTGGTGGAAATGGAAAATGCCTGAGGGAATGCAAGAGTCAAACACGATGGTGGTGGTGGGCAAGGTGCCGACTGTCTGCTGCGAAATGAGAGTTTTCACGACAGGAAGAGAGGTTCAGAGAGAGCAATTTCAATTTTCAGCGTGACGAAGAGAAGATATAGTGAGCGAGTTGTAATTTGAGGGTAATCTTTTAGAATGGTTATGCTCAATAACCGGTCTTAAAAGTGCACATTTTAGACTGGTTATTCTTAAAAACCGGTCTTAAAAGTAATAAATGTATTATTTTCTTATTCCTGATCTTTTAGACCGATTATTGTTAACAACCAGTCTTAAAAGTTTCATCTTTAAGACTGGTTAAACAAGTCAACCAGTTTTAAAAGTAATCGACATTTTATTGATTTATTTATTAACTTTTTAGACCGGTTGTTTGGGAAACCGGTCTAAATAATATCTTTTAGACCTCATCTTAAAGGAACCAGTTTAAAAAGTTTTTATATTTACAAAACTGTTATCAGTCATACTTTTTAGACCTGATCCTCTATATCCAATCTAAATTTGGCAGTCTAAAAGCCCTTTTTTATTCCAATGCTTCTTGATGACATCTTATAAAATGAATCGAAGAAAGTGATTATAGTTAGAGGTAGTTAAAAGTAATTTATATTTTAGATGGGATGAAGCAGACTAATTACACTCTAAGCTCTATATATTGCATGCACACTTATTATGAAATGTCAAAACATGCGAAGAAAATGTGTTAATGCTACATATATTCTCTTATAGCTCGTCTAGTTTAATTTCATGGGAGAGGATTACATGTAATCATGATGCAACAAACCAATTACAACGTTTAGTTGAGCTTACGAAATATAAAGAGAATCACATTTTGTAATCCTGATTACATCATTTGATGTAATCCGGATAACACTACTATGATTGATGAATTGGGATGCAGACTGTAACATCCCAACCTTTCAAAAGCAGTATTTTTTTTTTGTCAAAGTAGAGCAACGGAGCAATTGAGTAACTGATACTTGTATTTAGAATGCCGTAAGTCTGGCTAATTACAACAGCGGTGCAGAAACCGCGTGGTTTCAAAAGTATATAACAAAAGAAAGGCTTCATTTGGAACAACAAAAGGAAGTCTTCAGCCGGGTCTTCTACTCGGGCTGCTTGTCTCTCTCCTCGGTCCTCGGTCCTCCGGAACCTGACGCTATGTTAAGGGCTGAGATCCAGCGCACCGGATCTCAGGTAACGGTTAACCTCATGTTTATGTACACAGACAGCAGACATTAACAATACTAACATCACTCTATCACAACCAATGCATATGTATTGCTCCCAGCATGCAGACATATTGCTCCCAGCATAAAGACATATTGCTCCCAGCATACAGACATATTGCTCCCAGCATACAGACATATTGCTCCCAGCATACAGACATATCCTCTAACCTCTATATGCACTCAAACAGTATAACACCTCTACACACATACCACATATATGCATACCATAAACATAAGAGTTAGTGTTACGACGCGAACGTACCTTCGTTGACGGTAGACGGTACTTAGTCGAATACGGTACGATAGTTGGTCAGAATGTAATCAGGGATATCCTATCAACATAACAACGTATTTTTTAAGGATCTACCATTACGACAGACATTTTTAGTCAAAATGACCATCTTACCCCTGACCCCCTAATCGGCGGAAATTCGCCAGCACTTCGTTACTTCGACCCTAATCTTCCAAAATTTCAACATAACTCCTCTTCCAACATCATTTTCGAAATATAAAGTCATATTAATTAATGATTCACAGCATAACAGGCATTTTAGGTAAAAATTACCATTTTGCCCCTGATGCCCCTATCGGCGGAATTTCGCTAGAGCTTCGCTATTTTAACTCTAATCTTGCAAAATTTTGCCAGAACTTCGACCCCACCATGATTTTCGAAAGAATGACTAAAATACCCCTATCATATGATATCTAATCATACTTGGAAGATTACAGACTAATATAGCATTTCTACTCTCACTACCAAAAGAACTATGGAAGCTTAAGACTAAGTACCGAAGAACTTACTTAGAGCTTCGCTGCAGAATTCCCCAGACTCCTCCTTCTCTCTAACTTCTCTCTAGATTCGGTTTTGCTCTCAATAATGGTGTGCAAAATTTGAAGAGAGACCTTGGCTATTTATAGGAAAATGTAGGGACATAAAGGTCATTTTTTCCAATTCAGTCTGAACCGTCGGATCGCACTTTCGCAAGGTGTCACGATCCTCACCAGGCCACTTGGCAGCTGTCCTTTACCCCCCTTAGGTGGCAAAAGATGATGTCATGCATGACATAGATTGCTTGTTCCAGAAGTCTAAGTCGGTAGAATTCCTCGATCAACGTGCAAATCGCGTAAAATCCCAAAAATTCGGAATTACAACTTTGAAGACATTTTCTCACTTATTAGAAATGTCCGGGCTAAATAACTTTTTGATCCCATACAAGGTTTCAACGGTCAGTCTGATGTTTTACGGAAAAACGTGTCGGTTTCGGAACGAACTTCCGGAACCATTAACTTCCGGACAAAAATTCACTGATTCCAAATATGTCTAGAAAATCATAAACTCATCTCCAAATGTTGAGTTACAATTTATTTTGTTCGAATCCTAATTTTATGACTATCTGCCTATTTCTCAGATTTTCCCTATTTCGTCTTATTACTAACTTCTTCTACCGATATCAGAAACGACTCCAGGTATAGCTCAATTCAAGATAAAAATCCACTCATCAATATTATATTTTGACTTTAGAAATCCTGTTCCTGGCTCTCTAGATAGGATCCAATTCCTATCGGTAATTATTTACTTTTTACTATTTTACTTTAATTATTTTTTTAATTAAGTGTTTATATTTCACACTCTTCCTTCATTTCTTTTTCCACTTTCCCTCTTCATGTCGGCACACACACACACTTTATATATATATTTTTATTTTATTTTTTAATTAATTAATTAATTATTATTTTAATTCTTTTTACATAATTTTTCACAAAATTTCCTATTGGTCCATACTTGCATTTAGGCTTAAAATTACCTAACCTCACCAATTTTTCTCCATATTTTCCAATTAATTAGCAAATATATTTACGCTAATTTTCAGCCCTTACCCACTAACACTACAAAAAAAATTGATTTTTGCTATGGAAAAAATCCGTAGCAAATTCCGTAGCAAATTGATTTTGCTACGGAAAAATGCCAAAATTCCGTAGCAAAATTGATTTGCTACGGATTTTTTCCGTAGCAAAAAACCCCGTAGCAATTTGCTACGGAATTCAAATCCGTAGAAATTTGCTACGGATTTTTTTCCGTAGCAAAGTTTGCTACGGAATTTTAAATCCGTAGCAAATTGCTACGGATTGATATTCCGTAGCAAAATTATTTTAAAATTATTTTTTTTTTGAATCTTTTTAAATTAAAATTTTTTTATTTTTTAAATTTTTTTTCTTGAAAATTGAATGCAAAAGTATCATGAATATAATAAAAAGAGTTTAAATAGAGAAAAAAAAATATAATAATGTTGTAAGGAACAAATACTAAAAAAGTAGTCTAAACAGCAGCATTGTGATCATCATCATCATCACCCGCATGGTCATCATCACCAGGAGCCGACCCCGTTCCTGTTGCATCGCAAGCTCCATCCTCTCCCGTTCCTGATTCATCGCCTGCTCCATCCTCTCCCGTTCCTGAAGCATCTCCTGCCTCATGATGTCTGTTGCTGACTCATCTGTGTTGGTTGCTCCTCCACTAACGCCTTCATCTTCTTGACTCATCTCGCAAAAACATTATGAAGTACATTTATTATTTGTACTTCATTTGAATGGACAAGAGAATGGAAATTATCAATATCAAATGTATTACGTGTACACGGAGAAACACCTTCGATCTTTGGATGAGGAGCGCTTTGATTGCTTCAGTCGGCCAGCAGAGGCACCGTATCCAAAGACTCTCATTTTCTTGTTAAATCCGCCTGCGGCCTCAAAGAACAGACTCTCATTGTCGGACTGAGAGGATGTGGGGCCAGCCCCAAGCTGCGACTCTCTCTCCTGGGACAGCTTCTGAAAGGATTCCTACAAGCACAAAAATACATAGCTTATAAGACATGTAAAATGAAATAAATATGGTGGTGCATAAAACAAGTAATAAAGGCAATAAATGTCTAACCGCTACTTGCTGCGCCCTTTGGCTAATCCATTGTCTCTCACTCCCTTGGTGATCGTCGGAATGGGTCCGCTCAAAGGTAGCCCACTCAATTGATCCTTCAGGAACTTCCCCAGACTCTACCTGCAAACGCAGATGATGACCTTAATTAATTACTTCAAAGTACAAAATATCAAATACCTAAATAGAAAATAATGTGTACTTACAATTTTCCGTCGAAGCTCACTAATAGGAATGAAGCCGCCAGTATATGACGATCCTTCCATTTTGGCCCTGTTTTGCTTATTTTTCGTGCTCATGTTTTGAAACTGTTCATTTGTGGCCCAATTTTGCATTAATTCGTCTACAGTGTTCTGAGAAATCCAGTCTTTCTTGCCTCTTTTATTTCTCAAGCCATAAAGCTTTTGAGTCAAATACCGGCCTCCCTTATGATTATAATTTGCTTTCAGTTCTGCACGATGTTTAGGCAACGTTATATCTTTGCGCGAAAATCAATAACGAACAATTAGTGCTCCAAATTTTAAAAGTACTTAATTAAATAACCATAAAACAAAAAACTTACCAAGAACTCATCGAACCAAACATCTCGAATAGTGCTAGGAATGTCTGTCCACTTGGCCCAAGGATGGTTGTAATTACGGAATAATTGGGCCGAGATGAACTCCCTTACCTCATTATGAGGCTCAAATATGATGAGAGAGGACATCATGCAAATATTACCATACAAACCAACTGAAAAAGTAAATTGTAACATTTAGTTTCGTAACTTGGCATGACTTACCCGACGCCGTCAACACGGATCCAAAGCTTCCCTGTCGAAGGATCTCTGGAGCCCCAGATTGGTGGATCGGAGGAACTACCTTCTTCCCCGACGTGGCTTTGAGGCGACGCATTGTGCTAAGGAAGGAATGTGAAGTATTGAAGATAAACATATGGAAATCATATGTAGTCTAAACATATGTAAATCAATCAGAAATTATATTGTAAACTTGTGATCCCCCTTGCTGTGGATCAGTGGGGGGGGTAGACGGTGATGACGACATATACAGCGACGGTGAAGATGAAAAATATGTAGACGGTGAAGATGGCATATCAAAGGACGGCATATCTGGGGAAGCCCTGGACCCTCTACCTCCATAAGGAGCAGATGACGTCGCCCTACCCCCTCTGATAGTTCGGGGTTGGGCTCGACCACTACCCCGTCCACTACCTGAACGTCCTCCTAAATGCTCCATCTCTAAACACTTATAGACATAATGTCAAAAAATATATAACAATAAGACATTTAGTTAATATGACAGTAGTGCATTAACAAAGTATGTAGTATAACAGATCATCACAAACAAAGAACTAACAGAAATCAATCGGACGATTCTTGTTCATCAACATTTGCTTGCACGTCTTCCTCTGTGGTCTCATAGTCGTCGAACTCCGATTCACTATCAGAGTAAATGACTTCTGCCTCATCGTCTGATTCCTCATCGTCAATTTGTATAGGAATTAATTCTAACCCCGCAGCAGAATCAAATAGATTCCTTGGAACTTCGTCATCGAAGATGTTTATGGGGAGTACATGTTCCACATCAGCTTGGAACGGTTCAGCCATACCGTCATTTGATTCCGGCTCTTTCGACTTTGGTATAATATTTCGTGCTTTGGTTTTAATAACTCCCTCCGGCTGGGCGGGATGTGGGGTATGATGTATAGTAAACTTGTTCCGCCTGTTGAGCAAGGATGAATGGGTCATAACCAACCGTATATCTCCTTGTCCAGTGGATCTCAATATTTCCATGTTTGTCCATTTTTGTCCCACACGGACTGTTATCAAACCACTCACATTTGAAAATGGTCACTACCTTGTCCCACGGGTAACTCAGTTGAATTATGTCAACTAACTTCCCGTAGTAGGCAGTCTCCACCCCATCAACTTTGTCACCTCGACAACATACACCATAATTACAACATAGTGTACTGCATTCGCCTCGACAGGTTGAAAACCGATACCCATTGATTATGTATTTCTTGCACGGGTAACACTAATTGCAGCTCCATAGGACAAACTCCACGCAACTTCATTGGGATCTGATGGATTTTCCACGAAGTAGGATCGAAGCCATTTTGGAAACTCAGAGTTCGTGAATTGGTCAACTTCGGATCCTGACATTGAAGGACTTTCCGATCGGACCGAATTAGAGAAGTAACTGTAAGAAAAAAAATGAAGTTAATACTAGAATACCTACCGTAACAGCAAAAAGAAAAGAAATCTTACTTTAAATACTTGGATTTTTGATCTTGTGCTTAAGTGTGCGTAAAAACCTACAATGGAATATCAGAGGGTATTTATAAACTAAAGTACCGTGTCGGTCAATTAATAACAGCGGGATAGAAATATATATATTACCTCTCAAACGGATACATCCATCTATATTGTTGCGGGCCTCCTACCTTTGCTTCGTAGGCCAAGTGAACGGGAAAATGTTCCATTGAGTCAAACAAGCTAGGAGGAAATATCATCTCTAACTTGCATAGAGTTATAGGCATGCTCACCTCCAGGTGCCGTAACTTTTCAACATTAAGCTCAGAAGCACAAATTTCTCTAAAGAACATGGAAAATTCCGTCAGAATAGATAATATATGCTTCGGAAGTGCTTTGAAGGCCCAAGGCAACAATCTCTGGAAGAAAACATGACAATCATGACTCTTCATGCCGAATAACTTCGCCTCGTGCATGTTGACACATCTTTTCATGTTTGACGCATAACCGTCTGGCAGTTTCAGATCTTTAACCCATTGCAACAGTTCCATATTCTGTTGTTTGTTGAATGTGTATGGTGCTCTAGGTTTGGAAGTCCGTCCCGTGCCACTCCCCACCAAATGTAAAGCAGGCCTTCGCATATCGCTTCTATGTCCGTCTTGCGTTGATTGTGTCCTTCGTCTTGCCCTTGGTGTCCATCACGGTGTACGAGAATGTTGCAAAACACATTCCTCTCAATATGCATGACATCGAGGTTGTGTCTTAACAATTGATCTTTCCAATATGGTAGTTCCCGAAGATGCTGCGTTTGTTCCAATGATGATCAACGTCGTATCCCTCGGGTTCCACAGGAAGCAGCCCCCTCTTCGACACTTTGAATGTACTTGACTCTGTCCCATATTTCTTGGTGCTCGTTCGACAACATTCCGCGTGAAGTCTTTTCTATTTCTCCTCCACGGATGATCGGGGGGTAGGAATCACCGATGCCTATCAAACCAACTGACCTTGCGACTGTGTGCCAAGCTAAAACCCATGTTCTGTTCAAGACATACCGGGCATGCAAGCTTCCCGACGTTTGCCGCCCACTCTACATCCCATATGCAGGGAAATCATTTATGGTCCACATTAAGGCAGCCCGCATGGTGAAATTCTGACTTAATGATATATCATACGTAAGAACCCCTTCACTCCACAACATCTTCAACTCGTCTATCATAGGCTTGAGGTACACATCTATCTTCTTTTTTGGGTTGGATGGCCCAGGGATTAACGCGTTAAGAAAGAAAAACTCTCTTCTCATGCACATAGAAGGTGGGAGGTTGTATGGAGTCACAATGACAGGCCAACAGGAATAAGTCCTGCCCGTATTGTTGAAAGGAGCGAACCCATCCGAGCATAGACCAAGACGGACATTTCGGAGATCCATAGAAAAGAAAGGATTCGCCTCATCAAATTTACGCCAAGCTTCCGCATCTGATGGATGCGTCACAAAGTTTTCATCCCTACGATGCTCCCGGTGCCATCTCATGTGAGCAAAGTGTTTGTTCGATGCATACAATCTCGTAAGTCTTGGCACCCAGAGGAAAGTACCACATCTTGCTTAACGCATGACGGGTCATTTTCCTTCCTTTCCCCACAACTTTATATCTGTCATGTCCACAGAATTTACAATTGGTCAGTTCAGCATCATCCTTGTAATACAACATACATCCTTTGGGGCAGCAATGAATTTTTCACATCCAAGGCCAAGCTCTTTAACCTTTTTTTTTGCTTGGTAAAAATCCTTCGGCAAATTATTGTCTCTGGGAACAACCTTACTCATGATCTGCATCATTTCGTTGTAATTCCTCTCACTCATATGGTGATCAGTCTTCAAGCTTAGTGTTGCTAGGGTAGCCGATAGCAATGAATATTCACTATTTTGAAAGTGTTCGCAACCTTCCCATAACGGACATTGGGCTTCTTGAAGCATTTTGTAGAAGAGTAAATACCATTTTTGGTCCCTGGAAAAACACATTTGACCCTTTTTCGTCCCTGAGTAAAAGAAATGTCATTTTGGTCCTTTTTAGGGACTAAAAAGGACCTTTTTGGGAATTTCTGAGGGATTAAAATGTGCAAAAAAAAAAAGATCAAAAGGACTAAAAGGGACCTTATTTTTCCATTTTAGGGACTAAAAGTGACTTTTTTTTTTCAGGGACCAAAAAGGGCATCCGTGTTTTTTCCAGGGACCAAAAAGGGTATTTACTCTTTTGTAGAACCTAGCGGTTTCCGGATGAGGATCCTCACCCATGTATGATGGTTGGGTATGTGTACCGGTCTCCTCTCCCATGTGTGACGACTCAGCATGAGTAACGGGATCAAAATATTGGCCGATCGACGGTCCCGCGGCATCCATAACCAACTGCTCATATTGATTAAGGTTTTCTCGATGACTACGTCCCCGTAATAACCACTCGGTGTCGTCGGACTTCGCCATGACATTCCCAACATTCATAATCTTTCATGAATCCCTTTTGACACAAATGAATTTTGACATTGCCTGTATCCCTAAATCTTAAACACCTACATTTGGCACACGGACACCTGATCTCCCTACTTGAATTATTTGAATTCGCAAAAGCAAATTGGATGAACTCTTCCAAACCCGCCAAGAATGCTTGCGTTAGTTCTCTTCTATCAGTTAGACGATTGTACATCCAACTTCTATCATGATTGCCTTCCATACTTCCTAGCTAGTTCAGTTACTAACATAATTAACATCTCAACATGCCACAAATATGTATATTTATATATTAGTGACCAATTTATAAGAACAAATCAAGATTATATAATATGTAAAATGAATTTTATCTTTTGTATTTATAATTACCTATTTATCTAAATAGTATTTATAATTTAATTTTTTAAATCATCAACATTTATTAATTGTATAATTTGTTAAAGATAGATTGAATAATTAATGTAAATGAGATATTTTTTTCATAAAACTTAATAGTCATTTTTATAAAACAATAACTCAACTAGCTAATTTAACTAATTTTCATAAAACATGTAAATTTCATTATTCCCTAAACCGACATCTTCTTTATACTTTATGTTAATTCCCTTAACCATCAATCTCACTTTTACAAATTATCTTTCTCATATTTAGGCTATCATATTCATACATTTATATATCTAGTTCCCAATTAATATAACATCATTAAAATTATTGTAAGCCTCTAACAAAGTATCAACATGAAGCACCTTTTAATCTACATACACAAATCAATATCCATAACAAGTACATTTTAATCTACATACACAAATCAATATCCATAACAACTACATTTTAATCTACATACACAAATCAAATCAATATCCATAATAACTACATTTTAATCTACATACACAAATCAATCTTCATAACCACAACATTTTAATCTACTAACACAAATCAATGTTCATAACAACAACATTTTAATCTATATACACAAATCAATATTTATAACAACTACATTTTAATCTACATACAATAATCTACATCAAATGTAACATCCCAATTTCAGAGCCAAATTTTTTTTTAAAAAAATAAATCAGAGTAGAGCATCGGAATAAAAACATTGAGTAACTGATTATAACAATAACAGTGGCGTATCCGCATGTTCATAAAGATTAATACATTATCTGTTCACGACTTTAAATCTTCTTGGTCGATCATTACTCGGTCTTCACGTGGTCTTCATCTTCATGTGTGTTGTCCGCTCTGCTTACTCTTATCCTCCGTCCTTGGTCCCTCTCTCCAGACCTTGATGTGATGCTATAGTAAGAGCTGAGATCCAATGCCCATCGGATCTCAGGTAACGGTTAACCTCATGCTTATATAACAGTATATGATCAACAGATATTTCTAAAAATAAATACAGCAATGATCCTTGATCATTTAATAACAACTACCCTACAAGCAAAGTTATCTGCCTGCACTATTCACCAGTGCCACGATGATCGGTCGTGTCCTCAGCGCTAGGAAAACATAACGGTATTATCAAAACCATAACCCGTGAAGCTGTATAGTGATTATCTAAGTTTATTACCTTAGTCACTGTGCATGGCCCAGAACAGAGTTCCACCCACGGCTTATGAAACTATCCATATCATATATAAGCAGACTATAAGCATTAGAGTCAGTATTACAGTACGCCGCGAACGTACCTTCGTTTGATGGTACGGCACTTTTGACGGAAATGGCACGTTTACTTAAAACGGCGAAACGTCCAACGGTGGCACTTCGGACGTAACGGCAGCAAATCAGAGTTTTTGATGTCCTATAAGAGTAATATCACTTTTATTAGTGATTTGACAACATAACTGGCATTTTAAGTAAAAATTACCATTTTGCCCCTATGCCCCTAATTGGCGGAATTTCGCCAGCACTTCGTTACTTTGGCTCCGATTTTTCCCAAAATTTTGCCAGAACTTCGACCCAATGATAATTTTCGAAATTCTAGACTAATATAGCCCTATCATATGATACCCAATCATGCTTGAAAAATTAAAGGCTATACTAGCAGTACTACTCTAACTATTGAAGGAACTACGAAAGCTTAAAGCTTGCTATTTTAGCTTTTCGGGGACTCAATCCCTACCAATTTTTACCTCTTTAAGCATCTTTCAATGCAATGAGGCCTAAAACAATAGTATGAATTTCACTCCCTACTTACTAAAACTATCTAACAATTCTACTAACTACCGAAAGAACTAAAGACTAAAGACCGAAGGACTTACCCGTTGAAGACTTCTGCAGAATTTCTCCAGAGCTTCTCTCTCTTCTTTCTCCCTCTAGGATCGGACAAGGAAGGAGGAAATGGTGTGAGAATTCAAGAGGCAAGGCCTCTTATTTATAGAGAATTTTTGGGTCCTAAAGTGTAATTTTCCTTCTCGAATTTTGGGTCCAAAGTTGTAATTTTCCCTTTAATATTTTGAAGAGTGATTCTTGGCCACACAACACACCAAAACGTGCTGCCCCTTCTCCAAGCCAAAGGTGAGCCAATTGGATGATGACACGTGTCCTCATCCAGTACAATTCCCTTATCGGTACCCGATTCGCTTAATTTCGGAGAAATCTCAAAATTCTGGATTTACAACTTTAAAGACAAGTTATCACTTATTAGAAATGTCCAATTTAACCTAAATTTGATTACATATAGGGCTCCAACAGTCAGTCTGAAGTTCCTCGAAAAACGTGTCCGTACGGGTCCGGTTACGAAACTCGTTTTCGGAATCACCAATCTCTAGAGAAAAATTCACTGATTCCAAATATGTCCATGAAAATTCCCAATTCTTTTTCAACTGTCACAACATAACCTTTTCGTCCTCTAGGTTATCTGGCCTTTTCTCAGAATTTCCCTATTTTGTCTTATTAGGAAAAAGCACAAACGGCTTCAGAATTAACTTCTGTAAGAGTCTAACGGAAGATAAAATTCCACTGATCATTATTCTACCCTGACTTTGGAAATCCCATTCCTAGATCTCTAGATAGGATCCGTTTCCTAATTTTTTAATTACTATTCACCACTTTAAATTATATTATAAAATAATATAACTTTAATTAATTATAATATTAAAATAATATAACAAAACTTGTCTATTAAGTTTGTGATTTTAAACCTTATCCTATTATATTTTTTTTTTATTTTTCGGCTGGCCCAAAAAAAACATTTTTTAATATTTATTTTATATTATTTTTAAATTATTTAATTATTTAATTTTTCCAAAAATTCCACAAAATTCTCTTATTGATCCATTCTTGTATTTAGGCTTAAAAATACCTAAACTCATTCATTTTTCTCAAAAATTTCCAAATAATTAGTAATTATATCTTTACTAATTTTAAACCAAAAACCACTAATTTTAGGGTTTTACATAATTATTACTGAATTTCCTTTGCTTTTGCTTAAGTAATTAGCCCAATATTACTTAATTACTTGATTATCACTTGTTGATAATTTTCTTAATTAGGATACCGTCTTGTCTCACAATTCTAGCTCTGACATTTTCATTTCCATGTCTTCTGCATTATTTATAATTTACAAGGGTATTTTAGTCATTTTAATGCTTTTTGAGCATTCTTATTTGATTTCTCCAAGTTCATAATTTATCAAATTACCATAATTAGAGATAATATACTCTCATAATTCACTTGGTCATTTTACTGCCTTTTAGGATTTTTCATAATTTTCCTAAGTTATTTATGTCCCTTAGGGACATTTTCGTCATTGGCACTTTGGCCCTTAGATTCTCTAATTTCCAAGAGATTTTTCCTTAGAAAAATATACTATATTATCACAAGTCTTGAGATTATATATTTGCTTACCAAAAATACCCCTTTCATTTATCCGGGTATTACATTTCTTCCCCCCTTAAACAAAATTTCGTCCTCGAAATTTGTACTCAACCATCTAAACTTTGTGCTATCTACTTCGGAGTGTTAACTTCGGATCTCTACTCTATCTCATATCCGATTGCAACGATTTTGTCACATCGTATGGAAGTCTAAACAGGTTCAGGGATAAGGCTATCTAATAGCGACTTGTTTGTTGTCAACATATACTTCGAATGATCTCATGTTATGCGAACTACATGTTCGTCTTTGAGGTGTTCTTTTGACACCGGCGTCCAAGGATGTACGATCATCTCAATCACCAAAAGATTCTCACGATCTTTTGTGACTTGTAGAAACTATCAAGAGACGTGATCAATCATATCCCAACTACGAAAATCTCTGCTCCGATAATTTTATCGAGCAATATAAGTGATTTACAGTTCTGCTCATACAAGACGTCAATCTGTGTCATCACGATTGTAATGAAACTTGGAAATTCGGCTTCATCAGGCGTATTTACAGTTTCGCGGGGGATTTCCTTTAACAGGATTGCGCTTTCATCATACTCTAACAGCTTTCGATTTTTGAATCGTCATATGAAATATAGCCTTATAGTAAGCGTATCTAGCGAGAATTCACTTGAATCTGCGGTACTATCCCGCTTGAGACCAAAACTACACATTACGTTTTACTATTTTCTAGTCATCCTCATTCCAAAATTGCTCCTACTTTGTCTAGAGTAGATAACAGCATCGTTGTGTCATGGAACATGACCCAGAAAATTTATTTCTGACAGCCAATACTCACATTTTATTAATCTAGTAAAGAGTCACATCCTTTACCGACTACGGATCGTCATTATTCTTGGCGTTCCACTTCTTATTCTGAACAGATGAAGACGTCGTCAATTAATGCCTCCATTAACCTGCCTATGTATTCGAGAGAAAAACTCTATTTAAGCACTCTAAGAGCATGATAGGTGCACTTGTTAATATACAAAGTGTCACAAGAAATTTTCAAGCGCCCGATTCAAGTCTGAAGACTATCTTCAAAACATTGCTTTGGTTTTGATTCTGGCCGTAGTATTACAGGCGTAAGTCGATACTGGGTTCAAAACACGCTTTACAAGCTAAAATCTCACACCTAATGGTGTAGCTACTATTACATTGTAAGGAAAGATACGTATGCATCCCAAAAGGATCCGTACAAGCATCAAAAGGAATTGATCGGTTTAGCACTTGGATCGATTCATATCTGACATAAATATCTTCTGAACGATAGTATCGTGGATTGTTCCTGAAGATTCTCCGGCTTCCTTTTTAATCGGTGCCATCATCTGGCCTGAGTTTTGTAGCCCTAACTCTGCAGCTTTCTGGTGACAATCCTTGATCATGTGCCCCGGCTTCCGACATTTGTAGCAACGTCCTATCCCAATACAGCTAACACCAGGATGGAACCCCTTGAGCTTGGACACTGTCGGAGTTTCGGCGTCTTCGGATAGCTCTGCTGTTCAGTTTGCACTATCTTCTTGTCTCTTCCTTGGTAGTTGTCCTTAGGTAACTTCCTTTTACGTGTGGGGTTTTGTGGTGAGTCCGTCATGACTTGCATTGTTACTGTTGAAATTTATTGATCTACGTAGTTCATTTAGGTTACTCTCTATCAGATGATAGAGTTCTAATTGTCTCTTAACTTGTCCCTCTTGTCTTTCTTGTCTTTCAGCCAGAAGGTTATCAATAAGAATCTTCTGCTCTTTCAGCTTTTCCGCCATCTCCTGTAACTCCCTTTGTACTGGGACTGGTATTCCTCGCGGTTGTCTGCCTTTATTTCCACCTCGACATTGGCCTCCCAGAGTTCCGGTTCTTTGTAGATTTTCCATCTGATCTCTCTAAAAAGAACAACGGTCTTAAAGGAATAATTTAATCTTCCAAGTAAATAGGTAAGGTACATAAAGTTCATGGTAGGATGTGTTATAATATTTAGCTAGTTATCTAACTCTAGCCTTTGAGAATGATTTAGAAAGAAGTAGACATCGATCTTAAGCTGTTCATCTAGGAGTTTATTTGTTTGTTTTGTTCGAAATGGTTTTGAGACAAGAAGAACTCTGCTTCCGAACCGAAAAGCCCTAAAGCGAAGGAATTGGTTTACTCAAGGCTTAAGACATGGCTTTCCCAACTGGGGCTCCCATGGAGTTCTGCTTTTTACCACTTCCTACTGTTGCCCATGATGTTTCGTCGTGCCGTCCATACACATTATCCTCACAGCTTTGGATTTTCCAGTTCAACTATGTGTCAAATGGAGGTTGTTGCTCCTCTTGCTGAGTGTATCTAAACAAGAACCTATTGGGGGTTACCTGCCAATGAAAACTTTGAGATAATACTTCTTCTAAGAGTTCGTTTGTGCTTTCCACTCAAAAGTGGTTTCAAGAGGAAATGATGAGGAGTGGATCTAGTCCAAACTCCAGAAAGATACGAAATTATGTAATGGTTCTTTCGATAGAAGTCTTTAATATTGGTCGAATACCACATGTATTTCTATTCGTCGGTCTCATAGTTTCGTCTGGCATGGCTTAACTCCACCTACAAGCTTTGTGCTAGGATAGAACTATCGTCCAGTACAAACTGGCGACTATAAAAGTTATCAGAGTGAGTTATCGAGTCGTGTCGGGCCGATTTTCAAGGTCTATGATCTCCTGGGTAGTCAAAATTGTCGTTGGTAGGCGACATTACCAGAGTTATCAGGGTTATCAAAGCTACCGAAGCGATATCGAGCTATCGGGCGATATCGAGTTATCAAAGCGATAACGGGGCTATCGGAACTATCGAGATTGATAACGGGGTTATCGGGACTATCATATCTTTGATATAGGGGTTATCGGAGGTATCGGAGGCGATATCGAGTTATCGGATGCGTATCGGGGTCAATCGGGGTTATCTATGGTACCGGGGTATCCAGAGATATCGGGTTTCGATGGTATCGGTGGTATCGGAGATATCCCGGGTTTTTAGTGGTATCAGTGGTATCAGAGATATCCGGGTTTTTAGTGGTATCAGTGGTATCAGAGATATCCGGGTTTTTAGTGGTATTAGTGGTGTCAGAGATATCTGGGTTTTTAGTGGTATCAGTGGTATCAGAGATATCTGATATCGGCATACGTCCAGGCGGTAGATGTACCGATTCTAGGTTTATTCTGAACCCTATCTTACGGATATATGCACGGTACGTTTTCTTCGCCCTAAATATTTTATGCAGAGGACCTCGTTTCTGTCCATCTCTAGAACATAACGCTAGAGTTATATCAGTACTCATTTTCCAAATATGCTCAAAGGCTTAGAACCTAACTCCGTTATCCGAATAGAATGGCCAGGTAAGTGTCTACCATGGGGGCCTTACCGACTTTACGGCGACTTATGGCACACCCACGTAGACTAGCCTTGCCTTCGGCACCAAACTGTCCGTGGTAACATAGTTAAATTCATGTCAGGAAATCTGCTCTGATACCAAAAGTGTAACATCCCAATTTCAGAGCCAATTCTGAGATCCAATGCCCATCGGATCTCAGGTAACGGTTAACCTCATGCTTATATAACAGTATATGATCAACAGATATTTCTAAAAAATAAATACAGCAATGATCCTTGATCATTTAATAACAACTACCCTACAAGCAAAGTTATCTGCCTGCACTATTCACCAGTGCCACGATGATCGGTCGTGTCCTCAGCGCTAGGAAAACATAACGGTATTATCAAAACCATAACCCAGTGAAGTTTGTATAGTGATTATCTAAGTTTATTACCTTAGTCAGCTGTGCATGGCCCGAAAGCAGTTCCACCCATGGCTTATGAAACTATCCATATCATATATAAGCAGACTATAAGCATCAGAGTTAGTATTACAGTACGCCGCGAACGTACCTTCGTTTGATGGTACTTCGGTACTTTTGACGGAAATGGCACGTTTTACGAAAAACGGCGAAACGTCCAACAGTGGCACTTCGGACAGCGTAACGGCAGCAAATCAGAGTTTTTGATGTCCTATAAGAGTAATATCACTTTTATTAGTGATTTGACAACATAACTGGCATTTTAAGTAAAAATTACCATTTTGCCCCTATGCCCCTAATTGGCGGAATTTGCGACACTTCGTTACTTTGGCTCCGATTTTCCCAAAATTTTGGCAGAACTTCGACCCAATGATAATTTTGAAATTATAGACTAATATAGCCCTATCATATGATACCCAATCATGCTTGAAAAATTAAAGGCTATACTAGCAGTACTACTCTAACTATTGAAGGAACTACGAAAGCTTAAAGCTTGCTATTTTAGCTTTTCGGGGACTCACCGAAGGACTTACCCGTTGAAGACTTCTGCAGAATTTCTCCAGAGCTTCTCTCTCTTCTTTCTCCCTCTAGGATAGGCCAAGGAAGGAGGAAATGGTGTGAGAATTCAAGAGGCAAGGCCTCTTATTTATAGAGAATTTTGGGTCCTAAAGTGTAATTTTCCCTTCTCGAATTTTGGGTCCAAAGTTGTAATTTTCCCTTTAATATTTTGAAGAGTGATTCTTGGCCACACAACACACCAAAACGTGCTTCCCCTTCTCCAAGCCAAGGTGAGCCAATTGGATGATGACACGTGTCCTCATCCAGTACAATTTCCCCGATCGGTACCCGATTCGCGTAATTTCGGAGAAATCTCAAAATTCTGGATTTACCTGATCATTATTCTACCCTGACTTTGGAAATATCATTCCTAGATCTCTAGATAGGATCCGTTTCCTAATTTCTAAATTACTATTCACCACTTTAAATTATATTATAAAATAATATAACTTTAATTAATTATAATATTAAAATAATATAACAAAACTTGTCTATTAAGTTTGTGATTTTAAACCTTATCCTATTATATATATTTTTTATTTTTCGGCTGGCCCAAAAAAACTATTTTTAATATTTATTTTATATTATTTTTAAATTATTTAATTATTTAATTTTTCCAAAAATTCCACAAAATTCTCTTATTTACAAAAATGCTAAACAACGACCTAAATAAGACCCAATTAACGACCCTTTTCGAGGGACGTCTTGGAGGAGTAGAGGAAAATTTCCAAAATGGCGACTGATCCAAAATTAGGTCGTCTTATTTAAGCGACGATATTAGATCGGGTCGCCTTAATAAGCGACGATTTCAAATCAGTCGCCTTATTAAACTAAATAAAAAGATAGAGAATTCGCCTTAAAGGCGACGATATTCTTATCGGGTCGCCTTAATTTCAGAAAGGCGACTGATTTTTAAATCAGGTCGCCTTTGTTGAACAAGGCGACGATATTCGAATCAGTCGCCTTATCGTAACAAAGGCGACCTGGTTTAAAAATCAGGTCGCCTTTGTTGAAATTTTTTTAAAAAAAAAGTAAACTACTAAATATGAACATCTACCAAGGCAACGGAAGAATCACACTCGATCTAACGGAAGAATCGGCCGAAACCACCACAAGCAACGAAGAATCTCACTCTAACACAATACATAAACAGACTATATATAACACCAAAATTGCATATTTTGTACGGACAAAACACCAAATACATACAAATGAACAACGGTTAACATATTAATTAATCATGCTCGGTACTAACTAGACGCTATGTGTTGAAGAAGATATCTAGATATCATGTCTCGAACCGAATCGATCTCATCCTGCGAGTACGGATCCTTAGTACCCAAAAGCGTAAATTGGGAAACAAGGTATAAGATAAACCAATTAAGTGAAGGAAATAATTAACAACTCAAGTACAACAACAAAAATTAAATAAACTTGAGAATCACGGAGCGATTACGTACGTTTTGAAAACCTTGAGTACGTCCATTGTTAACGATGGATTGCATCCAACTCATAACGTAATATCCGCACTCGGTGCTCCACTGGTTGTTGATGGCACTATAAATCAAAGGCAAATTGTTAAAAACGAATAAAGGCATATCTAAAGCTCTTGTGTCAATGAAATAACTTGAATTGAAACTACTCACTTGTCGGTTTAAACCACTTCGGTCCTCCTGCTCTTTTGCATTGATAAGTTTGTCTATACGTTTTGAGGCCCTATCATTAAAATGGAAATTAACGAGACATGTTAAACCATTCATTTAAAAGAAGAATCGACGATTCGAAAAAAATTTACTTACTCGGCAAACATGTTTTGATATCCTCGGTAGGATTGCCATTTCTTGAATCGAACCAATAACGGGAGTTCTTGCTCGGACAAACAACACACGGCGTCCAATGACCACTACAACATATACGTATTAATATTAAATTAAGATAAGACCGCAATTTTGACACAAAAATCTTATAAGACAAAACAAAAGTATGCACCTTTCATGTATTGGCGCTAGATAACAAGACGACCCTCAGTCGCTCATTGTTAGACCAACATAAATTGACCTCTGGGTAACGTCTTTGCGAGCCGAAGCCGTGCATCCGGGACATAAGTATCCATACAAACTCGCTCGCGGTGTGCGGCGCATAATTCACGGCGAGACACTATGAAATGAAATGATAAATGTTATTGAAGATCTTAAACAAAAAAAGAGTACTAACATAATTAAAGGGTTAAACAAACTTACGGGATTGCAAGTTGAAGAAAGCGTATATCTAAACAATCCATCGTCAAAAACTCCATCAAATCTTTATTGTCAAATGTCATCGGATATGTCTTTTACGCACCGACAATGCCGGAGGCATCTGCAAGCTTATGAGGCCGATGTCCTTGTACATCTCTTGCAGTTTGTGCTAGGTACGGAAATAAGCCCGCAGCTTGTTCATCCTATGAAAACATAAAAAAACATATTATGAGTGAATGAGCAATGAAAATCAATCGGAAACAACTCACACTCAATCGGTAATGTATTTCCTACCATCGCGGGTGTCGTCCACATCTCAATAAGATGAGCCGGCCAAAGGATGAACCATGTGATGGCGGCGCCTAGTGTGGTAACCTCCTCATCATCAATCGGGACGGTTTGTCTCTTCTTCCCCCTCTCGCACACTCGTCACGGTCACCCGACGTTGGTTTTTGGAATTTGCTTGTTGTGGTGTTTGTCTTGTTCGGGTAAACAAGACCATCGGCAACAATCCGCCGGTGTGTGTCATCCAAATATAGGGTGCAAGCTATACCTCCTGTGGAGTGTGAGACGGTTCGCTAATATGCACCTGCGGAGTGTGAGACGGTTCGCTAATATGCACCTCTGCGGTGTGAGACGGTCCGCCAATAACTACCTCGGAGGGGAGAAGGTCCGCTAATATGTACCTCGGAGGTGAAAACTATCTTTCTTCTTTGGGGATATTCGGGGATTCGTCGGATGTACGTTCTTTGTTGTACCATAGCTTGCATTTCACCCGTAGTTGTGCCATAACATCTTTCATAAGGTTTGCTCGAATTCGGCTTCAAGCTCCTGCGGCTCTGCGTCATACAAACGTGAACGTCGTCAGAAAAATTTTGCGACACTCACTCCCTCGTCTCCCCTCGAACGGCATCGGGGTAATCCGGCTTCCCAATCGCCGTCGACAAAATGTCTGCCGCGTACCGGCGTGAATGAGCCTTGGCTACTCTGCTGCTCAAGTGAATCTGTACCATAAGATTTTTCATAAATAATAACTAAACTCTTATATAGTATGAAACAAGCGAGGCTATTTAATACTTCTAATTCAACTACTTACGATCTTTGAGGCAACCGCGGCAACATCTTCATTGATGTATTTGTCCCCCTTCATCCTCGCGACTTTCCATTTTTGTGACGAGGAGGGGCCAGGGGGCTGGATAGCGATGGAAGGATCGGATTGGGAAGCTTCCTTCAATCGCTGCAGCTCTTCCTCCATCATCTTTCGTTCCGGCTTTACGTAGCCACCTCTAGACAAGCAATGCGGATACTTATTTTTCGCTTGCCTCTCTCTATTGGCTTGGCTTGTTTTACGTGACACGAAAACAAACAAAACTGATCGTGCGAATTCAAGTAGATTCAAATTAAAGATAAGATATGACGAAATTTTACGAGAAATTCGGGATTCTGTAGGGACGCCACAAACTCCCTCCAGTCCTCAGGAGAAATGAAGGAATAGGTCTTACATGGATCTTGGTCCCTCTTTGCCCCGCGAATATACTTTTTGTCGGCTTGTTCTTAAAATCTTTCCAACGGAGACGAACTTCGCCCATCCAATGCTTCCTCATGGCCTTAGTGTTAGGGACATCAAATGTTTCTTTGCAAGGTGAAAGAGAAGATATGACGAAATCAAGTAATAAGACTAAAGATACAAATGCGGATATATCGAAAGTGAGATACCAAAATCGTGTCCAAATCAAATCCTTCGTCTTATCATCAACGAACTTCCAAGCTGAGTAAACAATACGCACTTTGCTTCGAGCCGAGATAGCCTAAATAGCTAATGAAGTTGTCTTCCTCTCTGCCAAGCTGGATTCATATTTTCATCAAACTCCACATGCGGCCTCTTTTTCATTGTCACGGCGAGCAATTAGCTCACCCATGTGTGTGCTACCTCTCCCTTTTCTCTCAACGGGCATATCAACCCTATCTCCCGATGACTCGTCGAGCTAGACATATTCTGTTCATCAAAGACCAATCATTTATGTTAGATAGGTTTTAAATAATAAGCAGATTAATAAAATGAACCAACATGTTAAACGACCACAAAAAGAACATAGTAGTTAAACAAATCATTTTGTAGCGAAGATCTTACTTTACATGGTGTCCCATATTCCTTCACAATGATCCTTTCTTGCAGCATATTCTTCATCATCTATCAATTCTACTTCACGTGTTGTAGGTGGATTTGTTGTGAAAGGGAGTGTATCGTCAAGGTTCAAGGATTCTTCACCATACTTACATTTTTACTTTGAAGTACAATGGACATTCTTTTATTTGCGAGTCGTAACATAAAACACTTGTTTCGCGACTTGCTAAAATGAATGGCTCATCTCTATGACCAAGTCTTTGAAGATCAATGAGACAAATCCAAATTTAGGATCTATTACAACAGCATTATTGCTAACCCACTTACATTTCAATAAAGCAACTTTGAACTTCTTGTAGTTGATCTCCCATATTTCTTCGATCACTCCATAATAGGCCATTGATGCTACCACCGGGTTTTTGTCTTTCGAACTCGAAAAGTGCATGGATTCGGCTTCAACCATCACCCCACTATTTTGCACTGACACTTGTCATCTTGGTCTTTTGTGTAGAAAGAATATCCGTTGACATCGTAACCGCTCCAAGTGATGACACGAAAAGAAGGCCCCAGGCTAACCACTCGATTGTATCTGACACTCCGGTCTCGTGCAATACCTTCTCACTGAACCACTTTATGAACGTCTTCTTTTGCTCATTCGCTATCTGCATGTCACTCTTCCTTGGATTCATATTCTTCAAACTCTTTCTGTGTTCATCAATGTATGGTTGAACTTCTTAGTATTATTCATGATGTACGGGTGTGCTTGCAACACCTCTTCACGAGCTTATTCTTCGGTTTGATTCCTCGAGTTCCCTCGCTTATCCCCTCGTCATTTGAGATTGTATCGTCGGCCACGATAGATAATCTTTGCAGAACTCCATAGCCTCTTCAACTACATATCTCTCAACTATTGAGGCTTAGGCCGATAAGGGTTTTAGAATACCCTTTTAAGATCTTCATGTATCGCTCGAAAGGGTACATCCACCTTAGGTAAAGCTGGATCGCACAGTCTTACCTCCCTTACCAAGTGCACTATCAAGTGCACCATGATATCAAAAAAGGCGGGAGGAAATGCATCTCTAGTTGGGACAAAATAATATAACCCTCATTCTCCAATTCATCCAACTTTTCAATGTCAATGACTTTGTTGCGAGATAGCATTGAAGAAAATACTCAATCTTGTTATAGTGGATCGAACTTCATCTTTCATAATGCCTCTTATAGCTATTGGTAGTAGTTGTTGCATCAACACATGATAATCATGGGACTTCATTCCCACTAACTTCAAATCGTTCATTGAGACACACTTTCTCAAATTAGAAGAATATCCTTGTGGCACCTTAATGTCATATAGACATCCACACAAACTTTTCTTCTCCGCTTTTGATAGTGTATGAGTTCTTTGGCTCCATGTATGCCCTCTTACCATCTTCCATTACTCGTGGATGTAACCTTTCTCTTATTCCCATGTCAACCAGATCTAGTCTCGCACTAATTCCATCCTTAGTCTTCCTGGTATGTGCAAAAGAGTGCGACAAGGCTATCACAAACGTTTTCTCCACATGCATCACATCAAGGCTGTGTCTCACATCAAGACTACGCCAATATGGAAGATCAAAGAAAATTGATCTCTTCTTCCATATATTCTTCTCACTCGCCTTCCTTTCTTTGCTTACCCAATATGACGTTGATATGTTTCACCCGACTATAAACGTCCTCTCCGGTTAACGCCTTTGGAGCCGTATTACGCTCCGGTAAGCCGTTAAAACGCTTTCTTAACTTACGATATGGGTGGAACCGATGAAGAAACCTCCTGTGGTCGAGGTAGACCGTTTTTTCCGTGCTTTAGTTGATGGAAGTTTGTGTGCGCTTCACATATTGGACATGCTTTATGCCCCTTCACACTTGTACCACGACAAATTTCCGTATGCGGGAAAGTCGTTTATCGTGGTAAAAATCATTGCACGCAACTTGAAGTGCTCCTTCTTATATGCATCAAACACATCTACGCCTTCCTCCCACAACTTCTTCAAATCCTCAACCAAAGGCGCCAAGTACACATCGATATTGTTCCCCAAGTTGTATATTACAAGGAGAACCGGCCATGCACTATGGGTCTGCTAAGAGTTCGATACGGATTGAAGCCATCTGTACAAAGCCCAGTAGAAGGTTTCTTGGCTCATTTGCCAAATTGAGGGAACATTTCGTCTATTTTCTTCCATTGCGGAGAGTCGGTAGGGTGCGAAGATATTTTCCATCGGATATTCTCTCATCGAATGCCATCTCAACTTCTTCGCCGTTGCTTCACTAGTAAACAGACGCTTAAGCCGTGGAATTATTGGAAGATACCACAATGCCTTCAAAGGTTGCCTTTTTGTTGTCGCTCTCCGAAACACTAACTTTCTTCACTTTGTATCGTGAAGTTTTACACTTCGGACAATTACGAGGCCTTCGTACTCGTTTACGTACAATATGCGAGTCATTAGGGCAGCTGTGTATCTTTTTATACTCCATACCCATCGTAGACAAGATTTTCTTGGCCTCATACATACGATTTGGAAGTACATTATCAGCGGCAACATATCACACAACAATTCAAGCGGCGACGTGAAGCGCTATCGGTCCACCCACAAGTTGCCTTTAAGTTGACCAAATGTAAGGTTGCGATCAACCGTGTATACTTAGTACACCCGGGGAACAAAGGTGTCTCTGCATCACTCCGCACGCTTTCATATTCACCCGATTGTGCAAAAGATTCGCCTCAACATCATTAATCATTTTCTCCATTCCATCATCATCATCTACCTCAACTTCATTTGCATGGGGCCGCACGGTACTTACTTCCTCACCATGCCATATCCACGTTGTGTATCGAAGGTGTATTCCATCACAAAGTAGGTGGTCCCTTATATCGGCAATAACCCTTCGACTCCCATTTAAACAATTAACACATGGACAATAATACATCCCATTTTTGTGGCCACATTCCTTCTAGCAAATTCAATAAACTCTTCCACCCCATTCTCATATTCTTCACTAGTTCTCAATGCATTCATCCAACTATGACCCATTTTATTACAACCTAACATTTCCAACAACGAGTCAAGTTCATGTCAATTTCAAGAACGACATGTTTTCTTTTAAGTAAATTTCGGTGACATTTCCCCTTAAAAGTAAGACATCCCAAAATTTCAATAACAACCAATTTCAGCTTAATAACCTAAACTTACTAACTAAACCAATTTCAGCTAAACAATTTATCAATTATGTAAGATAAAGAAACCATAGAGCCATAGAGTCAATGTTTACTTAAAGTAAACGTGCTTTTACAATGATTAAAGCTAGAAGTGTTTTGCATTGAATTAATTGCTATCAAAGTATTACCTTTAAGGACATTGGGGCCTTAATCATAAAGCGAGACTCAAGAGATTACGATGAATATAGAAGTTCGATAGGGAAGAGTAACACAAAGCACATCTAACGAGAGAATCAATGAATGACCGAGAGGCATAAGAACAACCAAAACTAAACCACTATCTAATCACAAAATACTCCTATAATCCTTCAAAATCAACTACTACAACCAATCGGTGTGACATGACCAATTTAATGAAGCTTTAGACAATTTAGTTGGCCACCAAATTTACTTGAATAAAAATCTACAAATAAGAGCAGTTCCAAATTGTATTCTTTTTAATTAGCAAGAAGTACATTACCAATTAAATGGGGTTTGGAATCAAAGAACAAGAAGAACGAACAAGCTTACTTGGTTTCGCGGGTTTTGATCGGGAAGGAGGTGGAGTGAGCGAGTGAAAGCGGGAATCCTAATCAGAAGCAAAAATCCAATCTATAAGCAAGAAGCATTAACGATTAAAATGGGTTATTAGGAATCAAAGAACTTAAGAGTAACATCCGAACAAGCTTACTTGGGTTTGGTGGGTCTCTTCGATCGGCGAAAGAGGCGGAGTGAGCGAGAGAGTCTTGTGATCGATCGGTGGCGACGGCGGAGACGAAGGAGCGACGGCGGAGACGTACGGCAAGGAAGCGACGAAGAGCGGAGCGAGTGAGTCGAGAAGATTTCGCGGCCTCTGTCGGAGTATGAGTGTGTGAGGGAAAATGAAGAGGCGCGAGTTTATTAACCTAAAAAATTGACTATAGGCGACTGAATCATCTTTGGTCGCCTATATTCCAATTTTGGCGACACGAATGAGAATCGGGTCGCCTATATTTTATAAATGGCGACTGATTCGATTCGGGTCGCCTATATTTTAAAAATGGCGACTGAATCGAGAATCGGGTCGCCTATATTTTAAAAATGGCGACGATTCTAATTCGGTCGCCATTTTTAAAATATAAGCGACTGAATCGAGAATCAGTCGCCATTTATAAAATATAGGCGACGATTCTCATTCGGTCGCCAATATTATTAAATTTTATAATTATTATTAAAAGAAAATCCTTGGCGCCAAACAAAAAATTCGGGAGCGAAGAATTGACACATTAAAGACGTCTGAAATATATGTAGGTCGCCATAAATGAATTTTATTGAAAAAAATTAAATATTATGGCGCCAAACAAATATTTCTCATATTTTTATTGCGTGAAACAATTTTAGACGTCCTGAAAAAAAATCAGGACGCCAAAAATCAATTTAAGGAGTCATGATTTCTTATTCAGGACGCTGAAGGCTCAACTTCCTTAAATATAATTACAAGAATGCCACCGCCTTCACTTTGGACGTCCTATTTCTAAATAAGGACGTTTTTAGGAGTAGTAATATCCAATTTTTGTAGTAGTGGATAAAAACCGGGGGAGTAATTAATGAAATGTCCGTCGCAAAAATTATGTGACGGACCCTCGGGTCTGTCGCAAAAATTGTGCGACGGACCCGTCGGTCCGTCGCAAAATGGCGGACCAGCCGGTCCGCCCTTTTGCGACAGACCTTCGTGTCCCTCGCAATTTGCGACGGATTGAGAGATCCATCGCATATTTTTTGCGATGGAACTACTATCCGTCGCAAATTGCGGCGGATAAGAGAAATCGTCGCAAAAATTTTGCGACAGATATAATCATCCGTCGCAAAATTTGCGACGGAGGACTAATCCGTCGCAATTTGCGACGGATTTCAGTTCCGTCGCAAATTTTGTCGAAATTGCTACGGATTACATTCCGTCGCAAAATTGAGTTTTTCTAGTAGTGTAATTATAGGGTTTTACATAATTATTTATGGATTTTCCTTTGTTCTTGCTTAAGTAATTAGCCAATAATTACTTAATCAACTCCTTAATATTTGTTGCTAATTTTCTTATTTAGCATAACTCATTTCCTTACAACTTTTACACTGACATTAGTGTTTTATGCCTCACGCCCTATATCAAAATTCACGGGGCATTTTGGTCATTATAATACTTTTTAACTTTTCCCCCTTTATTTCTTTAAGGTAATAATTTAATAAATTACCTAAATTAGGGACAGTATTATTCCCTATTTCGAATAAATATTTACTTTCCTTTTTTATAACTTTCACAGGGTATTTCATAACCCGTAAATATTTTAGGGACCTATTTGCAAACTTCTAAACGTTTTAGGGACCTAATTGAAAATATTATTTTTCAAGAGAAACTACCCAAAATAAGATAAATTCTTCACAAGATCTTTGAGATCCCATATTCACCTATGTCCAATAGGTTTTATTTACTCAATATGATACTTATCATAAATGAGATTTTCAGGGTATTACACAGACATCCTATAATCAAGTGAAAAAGACACAATTGCCATTATAATTTTTAAATTGACCAAAGTGCTCACCCGTAAACATTATTAAATATTAAAAATTTACCAACATTGAATATAAAAAATTTAATTAATAATATAGAAATTAAAAAATATTCCCCATTGAAAAATTTAAGAATTATATTCCACCGTTAAAAAAATATTAAAATATCCCATTAAATAATATTCCCAACATTAAACATTAAAAATTTACAATGAACCGAACATGTATACTACATAATATTTTCACCATTAAATGTTAAAAAATTTCTATGAATCCAATGTGTACACTGCACAAAATGAAAAAATTACTATGAATTCAACATATACAATATACATATATGTGTAGAGGGGGTTTATTTATTCTCTTGCTATATTATTCCCATAATTCTCATGTTGAATGTAATACAACCAAACATTTTTATACTTATACATCATCTTTTCTTAATAACGAACCAAACACATTCATGTAATGTAATACCCGATTTTCGATTTACTGAAAATCCTGTATTTTAAGGAATTTGTGACCATATTAAATTGGTTAACATATGTGACATAAAGTCACATAGAATAATTTCTATTCTAATTTTAAAAGAGCAATGAAAAAGTTATAAAAACACTTAATTGAATTAAGTGTTAATTAGCAAATAATAGACAAATTAGCTTGCAATTAATTAAGATGAATGACATAATTCTTCTAATTAATTAAAGACAAATTACAAGCATCAAAAGAGGGCTAATTATATTTGAAAATAATTAAGCTAGAGAGAATGAAATAATATTTGTCTAAATAAGCACTAATTACCATGGTTAAGCTAACAAATCAATTATGCAATGGGAAATGTAATTACTGGACATATAAACACTTGATTGAGGTAATAAATTAAGCTTCAATCAGCCCCAAAAGTCATAAAAACGTCCAGCATAAAGGAGGTAAGAGAAGAGATGTTAAACTTTGTTAATTAGAGTTGAAAAGTCAACAATTCTGACTAGTCAATGAGAGCAATGAAATAACCAATATTTTGCTAATGGAAAAAACATATTTAATGGTTATAGAAAGGGAGCATGTCGGCACTCAATTGAAGGATTGGGATTGAGTTTCATAAAGTTCTTTTAATCCAAGGGTTAAGGTCAATTTTGGTCACATTTAATTGCCAATTGTGTCCTTGAAATTTCTCTATAAATAGAGAGCACTTCTCTTCATAATCTTCACACCAAAATCAGCTCCAAGTAGCTGAAGTTAGAGAGAGAGAGTTAGAGTTCTCTTGGAGCTAGAGAGAAGGAGCAAGGTTCTTCAAGAGGTAAGTTCTTGAGCTCTAGCTTTTTAATTTTTAGTATAATTGTAGTTTAATTCATAAAATTAGGGAATAAATTCCAATACTTGTTTTTAAGGCATCCATTGCTTTTAAAACGAAAAATGGGGGTAAAAACATGTTGGGAAATAATTTTTGGAATTGATGGAACAAGATTGTGAAAATTGTAGAATTTTCGGTTTTAAATCCTGTTCTGGCAGCCAACGTTTAGGCTATTATTTTATGTATGAAATGATCTTTAAAAATCATGAAATTTTACATGGATAAAGTAGACATATAGGGATTTCCAAATATATAAAATATGTAACGTTTTGATCTCTGGACAAGGAGATATGAATTTTTGAAGATAAGCCTTGTTTACTGGATTTAAATCTGAACAATGTTTGGAAACGTTAAACCTGGGAGTGATTCATGATGTTATAGCTTCTGGAAATATTTTTCCTTGAAAATAAACATGCCAAGGGTCATGAGGAATTTTGAAGCACTCAAAAATGAGTTTTGTAGAATTAGTTATGATTTTTCAAAGTTTCTGAAAAATCTGCCCAGAAAATCCAGCAATGCGTTTTTAAGAAAATGTAAGGGTATAAATGGAATAATTAATCCACCAGGGGTAGAAAGGTAAAACAAGGCGAAAATAACCCTTAGGATATTATTCTAAGTGATATGGTAATATGTTAGGATATCCGAAAAGTCTGGGGTCGGATTCAAAAGGTCGGGCGTTTTGCTAAATACAATGTGGAAGGTACATCAAGCAACTTCGATGGTTGATTAAAGAAGAAAACCAAGGAAAGACATTGGTCTATATGGAAGTGGACTTACCCTACTTGCGTGTAGCTGATATTATTGCTTATATGTATATGTATGATTGCTATGCTTGCTTGTTATGTTTAAACATACTTGAATGATTGAAGCTCTGTTTCTGATTATGCTATGGCCATGAGTATGAGTATCAAACATTGAGCATGCAAAAGTATCATTATGTTGGCATGAGCCTATACAAGGTAAGCACATCATATACTAGCATTTATCTTGCATGCATTGTTTGATATTGTTTGCTATCGAGATTCCCCAGAATCTCACCTCCCACTACCAGTCAGCAGGTGTGCACTAGGAAGAATTGCTACACGTAATCCCAGAGGGAAAGTCGCTTGAAGAAAACCGGCAGAGGGAGCCGTAAAGAAGCACCAATGGACGGAGCCGTGAAGATGCACCGGCCGAGACGAGAGTCGAAAGAAGTCTAGTAGGGCTAGTTATGGCATGAATCCAATAGAGTTGTTTCAAACTATTTGGTGTCTAAGGAAGGGTTGAACTTGTGGTTCAGTCATAAGTCGCCGTGAAAGACGGGGAAACTTCCACTTGACTAAAATCCGTCCTGGCCAATACGTTTGATTAACTGTATTGGGTTCTAAGCCACAAGTCTAATTAAGGCTTGATTTAAGATTGTATAATTATTATGTTGAAGTTTTAATTATACAAGTTTTTATTATTGTATCACATGAATATTCCTTCGGGAAAATTTTAAGTTAACCAGCTTATGTCTGGGCAATTTATATTAGTTACTCATCGTCCAAACGTTAGTGCATGCTCTCCGTTCCGCATTACTCTGATGTAACATCTCAAACTCCGTTGATTTTTCTAAAACTACGTGTCAACGGACATACTAAATGGTATGGAATTTGAGGTGTTACATGTAATCACCATTACATTACATTACTTCTGATTCCGTGAACCAAACAGGCCATTATAGTTTAGACCAAATAACACTTCTAAAATGGAGAAATTGCTGAAAAAATATCCTATTTTTAGTAAATAAACTATTTTTCAGTACAGTTGTGTGCAATATATATATCAACTAAATACAAAGCAAAAAATATTTACACATCGCAACAGATTGAGCTTAATCTCCAAAAGAAACTTGTCCCTAAGGTGATAGCAGCTGGATCCATTTTCAATGTTGAGTATGAGGGACTTACCCTTATTTGCTTTGCTTGTGGGCGTTTTGGGCATAGGCGTGAAAGATGTCCACACACTTGCCCTGTTTCTGATTCTCAGGATGTCGCACAACACCCTCAGCAGCAATCTCCCAACCGAATCTCGGTGAACACGCCGGCGACGGTCTCTGATGATACGTTTGGACCATGGATGCTGGTGAGTCGACAGGCAAACCGCGGACGACCTCTGCAACGGCTAGATTCCAGTCTGGGTTCGATCACTCCTCGGGATCCGGTGCCAAGACGCTAGGACTAACGGCTATCAGAGAGCAGTCACGCTTTGCGGTAATCGGAGATCTTGAGAATCCTGAAGTTCAGCCGGTGAACCACTCCGTCAGACACACCGTACATGGGTCAGAGCATGGAATAGAGCAACCTACAAATAGGAGAGACAGACCTCCATCGGTGAGATTGATGGGTCACGAAAGGAAGAAGGAAACAATTGGGAGAGTGAAGAATAAGGGGGGTGAGCCTGTTACCAAAATCAAAGCCCAATATAGAGCAAAGCAAGGGCAATCCATCGCTGGGCCGTCTTCTAGCTCTCATGTGGACGAAAAGGGCGTAGCTTCCTCGGTTGGTTTAGCTCCCTCGGCTGGTTTGATGATTGAAGATAACCTGTTGCCAAAATCAAATGGGCAGGTTTTTGGGCCAAATGACGTGTTGGGCCAAGCTGATTCTCTGAAATCGCTGACTCAAGCTCCTGAAGATAGGCTTGCACCCAACAATGATCTAGTCACTCATATGGGCCAACAAAAAAATTTTGGAAGTTAATCAAGAACTCAACGCTCACACAATATTGTTCATGGAAGTTTAGACAATATGGCCCATCAGAATAATGAAATCAAGGAGCAATTTGAAGCTGATCCATCTTTGGAGCGTAATCAGACTATGGCTCATTTTAACAATACAAGGCCACCAGATCATTGGGATCCCAACGAGGATGTTGCTCCAGACTTTATGGAAGCCAATACATCTTCTGTGGCGGAAACTCAAATTGAGCAACAGTATGATGCAGAGGCTCAATGCCCCAGGTAAGTATCTCCATCCCTTTTTTCCTGTGTGTTTTTTTAATTATGTTTATAGCTTCTTGGAACTGTAGGGGAGCCGGTAGCCGGACCTTCCCTTTAATTATTAAAGATATTGTTAATAAATATGGTATTAATATTTTCTGTCTTATGGAGCCGCGTGTTAGCGGTGATAAGGCTGATAAAGTTAGTTGCAAGCTTGGCTTTAGTAACTGGATTCGGGTGGAAGCTAATGGTTTTTCAGGAGGTATCTGGCTTTTTTGGAACAATGATAATTTTAATATTACCTATCTCACCTCCACCACCCAGCTGCTTCATTGCCAAGTTAAAGATCTTAATAGTAACACTTTGAGTCTTTTGACTGTGGTTTATGGGGAAACTTCTTTTATTGGTAGAACCTCTCTCTGGCATTCTCTTCGTTCGATTACTATTAATAACAACCTCCCATGGTTAGTTTTGGGGGATTTTAATGCTTATTTGTCCCCAAATGACAAGCTTGGTGGAGCTGACCCTCCTTGGGCTTCAATGCGCCAGTTTAGAGAGTGCATTGTTGACACTGATCTCATTGAAGCCAGGGTTCAGGGCGACAAATTCACTTGGGAGCGGCAGGGTTTGAAGGAGCAGTTGGATTGGGTCTTTACCAATCTTTACTGGCTCAGTCAGTTCCCCAATTTTGTTGTGCGTCATGAACTCAAAATGAAATCTGATCATAGGATTGTGGTTGTGAACACCAATCCTTCTCATCCGAGGAAAAAATTTCACAAATCTTTCTCTTACCAGATAGCTTGGTCTCTTGAAAATGACTTCAAGGACGTTGCTAGAGAAGCTTGGTTTGAGAAGAATTGGGTTCAAGGTCTCCAAAATTTCCAAAAATCTGCTTGTGATTGGCATGAAAACCGGGTGGGAAATTTTTCTAAGAAGAAAAAAGTCCTCATGCGTCGCCTGGAAGGAATTGATAGATGTAGAAGAGCGAATTTACAATCTGGCCTCTATAAACTGGAGAAGAAGCTCTGGAGCGAATACCATAATGTGGCTACCCAAGAAGAAATTTTCTGGTTTCAGAAATCCAGAGCTAAATGGCTTCAAGGGGGTGACAGGAATACCAGGTTTTTCCATGCCTCCACCATGATTAAAAGAAAGAAGCAGAGAATTGATGCAATCCAAAATGACTCTGGAGAGTGGATTGAGGATCAGGACAATGCAAAAATGATGGCTCATGATTTTTTTCCTAAATCTTTACTCTCGTGATGTCTCTGTGAAAGATCCGAACAGGTGGTGCTCGAATTTCCCAAACCTTGACACTAATGAATTGCAATTACTTTCAAGAGAGGTCACAAGGCTCGAAATTAAAAATGTTGCTTTTGCTATGGGTGCTTTTAAGGCTCCGGGTCCTGACGGCATCCAGGCTCACTTTTTTCAAACTCAGTGGGATGTCGTCGGCCCCAAAATATGCGACTTTATTGAAGAGTGTTTTGGTAACCCCTCTAAGCTGGCCACCATTAATAAGTCCAGGGTTGTCCTCATCCCTAAAATTGACAATCCTTCTTCGTTAAGATATTTTCGCCCTATATCCTTGTGTAACGTCAGTTTTAAAATCATTACGAAGGTGTTGGCGAATAGATTTAGGGGAGTCATGAATACTCTTGTTGGCCCCGAGCAATGTAGCTTCATTTCAGGCAGATCCAGCTGCGATAATATCCTTATTGTCCAAGAGATTATCCATTCTATGAGGGTTAAGGGTAAGAAGAAAGGATTTGTGGCCATTAAGATTGATATGGAGAAAGCTTTTGATAGACTTGACTGGGGTTTCATCAGGGACACTCTTGTTTGTTTAAATTTGCCGCTCAACTTTATTAATTTTATTATGGCCTGCATTTCGACCGCATCTATGTCTATTCTCTGGAATGGCGAGGAAACCCCATGTTTTACCCCTTCCAGAGGAGTCAGACAAGGTGATCCTCTCAGCCCGTATATTTTTGTTCTTTGTATGGAGCGCTTGGGGCACCTTATTAAAGCCGAGTGTGAGGCCCGGCGTTGGAAACCTTTATCCTTCAAAAGAGGTGGGCCTCGTATCTCCCATCTCTTTTTTGCTGATGACCTTATTCTTTTCACGGAAGCCTCTTCTAATCAAATGTCTGAGGTTCGTAAAATTATGCAAAGCTTTTGTGAAGTCTCGGGTCACAGTATTAATCTTAACAAATCCCGTATGTTCTGCTCTTCAAATGTTAATTATAATAGAGCTTTGGAGCTTAGTCAGCTCCTGGGGATTGGGATCACTTCTAATCTTGGTAAATATTTAGGGGTTCCGATCATTCATAAGAGAGTTACGAAAGCAACCTATCATCCCATTGTGCAAAAAGCTAAGCAAAAGCTATCTATGTGGAAAAGTAAATTTTTAACTATTGCTGGTCGCTCTGTGTTGATTCAGTCTATGATATCCTCCCTTCCTAGTTATTCCATGCAATCTACGCTTCTTCCTATATGCACTATTAATGAAATTGATAAGATCTCAAGGAAGTTCCTTTGGTCCCAGGATGTAGATATGAAAAAAATGCATCTCATTGCTTGGGACAAAGTCACTCAAGCAAAGAAGAAGGGGGGTCTTGGCTTCAAAAATCTTCGTCGGCAGAATAAGGCCTTTATTATGAAACTTTGCTGGAGTCTTCTGACAAGAAAACATGTTTTATGGGTTCAATGTTTTTGGTCTAAATATAATTGTGGTGACCTTCCCATCCCTAATGTCTCTGGGAAACGATACTCATCCTCTGCTTGGAAAGCAATTGTTGCTGTCTCGGATAAGTTCCTTACCGGAGTTGGGAGAAAAGGTTAATAATGGCTTAGGTACCAAATTCTGGCAGGATCATTGGCTTCCTATCGACCGTCCCCTTATGGCCTTCATTTGTGACCCGTCCTTAGTAAATATTAATGAAACGGTTCGGGATCAAGTGTTGGCGAATGGAAGATGGGATGTTGACAGATGGCAGAGCATTTTACCGACTTCAATAATACGCATTATCTCTAAATTGCTCCCCCCATCTAGCAATCTTCCTGACTGCTTCGCTTGGCGAGCTGCGAGAGATGGTTGTTTTTCTGTCAAGTCCGCTTACAACTTCCTTTCTGACAATGGTGGATCTAGGGACAATAGCTTCTGGGCTTGTATGTGGAAGTGGCAGCTTCCTGAGAAAGTTAGGTTCTTTATGTGGCAAGTTGGTCATGAGAGATTGGTCACAAATTCTCTCGAGCGAGACGAGTCTCACTAATGTGATCATTGCCCCTTTCATTGTAACAGTGAGGAAAATCCGCTTCATATCCTCAGGGATTGTGCAAGAGCGAAAAATCTGTGGAAACAACTTTTAAAACCTAACTATTTTTCTCAGTTCTTTGCAGGGGATTTGCAGGGTTGGCTCAATTGGAATACTCATCACAACCCCGCGACAGGGAGGTTTCAAGCCTACTATTGGCCAAGAGTCTTTAGCTTGGGGTGCTGGATCCTCTGGACAACGAGATGCAAATTTTTATTCCAGGGCGTGACCACTGAAACTAGGGAGATGTTACATTATTGTATATACCTTTTAATGGAAAGTATTACCAACCAAGCTCTTACTTATCAAATTTTTCATCTTGGCAGGGTTAACAAAGAGTCTTGGACCCATCCTCCTAAGAATATGGTTCGCATTGATGTGGATGGTTCTGTGCGGTATCAACATCAAGCAGCTTGCGGTGGAGTAATTAGGAATGCTCAAGGTCATTGGCTGATGGGATTTTACAAATCCCTTGGGCTCCGTACTATAGTTGAAGCCGAGCTCTATGCTATTATGACAGGATTGCAAATGGGGCACCAGATGGGTCTTCGAAGAATTCTCTTATATTCTGATTCTCTTGAGGCCGTCAACATCCTCATGAGAGATTGCACTACGGATCATCCTCTTAGAGACATCATTGCAGAGATCAGAGATCTTCTTTTTCAAGACTGGTACGTGCAGATCTACTACACCTCAAGAGACAACATCACTTGTGCGGATTATATTGCCAAACAAGGTCATGATGCCCCCGATGCGAATGTGACTATAAGTCCAACAGTTCCAAGTGGGTGTCTGGATATGTTCTTGAAGGACCTTTCAGTCTGTCGTTCCTAGTTTCTAGGTTTCTCTTTTGTATTTAGGGCCTGATTTCCATAATCTTGTTCCTTTCTTTTCTCAAGCCTCGGCTTGCTTGTATTTCATAAAAAAAAAAAAAAAAAAAGAGTTACACCCGCCTGTTCAAATGCCTGTTGGGTCCCCAATAAACTTTATAAACTTTCCGATGAGAAATAGATTTTTAATTTCAACAACAAAAATTCCTCTAAGAAATATCAAAAAAAAAAAATAGATTTTATATGTGTATTACTACATTGGTTTGAAGATTCTAAAGATCATGTAGTTCTTTAGAACACAGGTTGCTTACGTCGATGACTTCAAATTCACACTCATTATTAGGGTTGATTTTATTTCTTTCTTCTTCTTCTTCTTCTTCTTTTTCTTCTTCTTCTTCTTCTTCTTCTTCTTCTTCTTCTTCTTCTTCTTCTTCTTCTTCTTCTTCTTCTTCTTCTTCTTCTTCTTCTTCTTCTTCTTCTTCTTCTTCTTCTTCTTCTTCTTCTTCTTCTTCTTCTTCTTCTTCTTCTTCTTCTTCTTCTTCTTCTTCTTCTTCTTCTTCTTCTTCTTCTTCTTCTTCTTCTTCTTCTTCTTCTTCTTCTTCTTCTTCTTCTTCTTCTTCTTCTTCTTCTTCTTCTTCTTCTTCTTCTTCTTCTTCTTCTTCTTCTTCTTCTTCTTCTTCTTCTTCTTCTTCTTCTTCTTCTTCTTCTTCTTCTTCTTCTTCTTCTTCTTCTTCTTCTTCTTCTTCTTCTTCTTCTTCTTCTTCTTCTTCTTCTTCTTCTTCTTCTTCTTCTTCTTCTGCTTCTGACTTCAAATTCACTCTCATTATAAGGGTTGATTTCTTCTTCTTGTTCTTCTTCTTCTTGTTCTTCTTCTTCTTCTTCTTCTTCTTCTTCTTCTTCTTCTTCTTCTTCTTCTTCTTCTTCTTCTTCTTCTTCTTCTTCTTCTTCTTCTTCTTCTTCTTCTTCTTCTTCTTCTTCTTCTTCTTCTTCTTCTTCTTCTTCTTCTTCTTCTTCTTCTTCTTCTTCTTCTTCTTCTTCTTCTTCTTCTTCTTCTTCTTCTTCTTCTTCTTCTTCTTCTTCTTCTTCTTCTTCTTCTTCTTCTTCTTCTTCTTCTTCTTCTTCTTCTTCTTCTTCTTCTTCTTCTTCTTCTTCTTCTTCTTCTTCTTCTTCTTCTTCTTCTTCTTCTTCTTCTTCTTCTTCTTCTTCTTCTTCTTCTTCTTCTTCTTCTTCTTCTTCTTCTTCTTCTTCTTCTTCTTCTTCTTCTTCTTCTTCTTCTTCTTCTTCTTCTTCTTCTTCTTCTTCTTCTTCTTCTTCTTCTTCTTCTTCTTCTTCTTCTTCTTCTTCTTCTTCTTCTTCTTCTTCTTCTTCTTCTTCTTCTTCTTCTTCTTCTTCTTCTTCTTCTTCTTCTTCTTCTTCTTCTTCTTCTTCTTAAGACATATTTACTTAATTATTTTTTTAATATTAATATTAGTATAAATTAGTACTCCCTCCCGCCTTTAATATAAGACATATTTACTTAATTAGATTCTTCTTCTTCTTCTTCTTCTTTTTAAAAAAATATTAATATTAGTATAAATTAGTACTCCCTCCCGCCTTTAATATAAGACATATTTACTTAATTAGATTAAATTAAAAACATTAGTTGAATTAATTGATATAATATATATTTTCTAAAACACTCTATTTATATTCATTAATTCTTTTATTCCCTCTCCTCCTTAATTATTGTTAAAGAAGCATCAATAGGGCAAATTAATAAAAGATTGAAAAATATAAAAACTATGTCTTATATTTATGACTAAAATCAGCTTCCTAAATATGTTTTATATTAAGGAACAGAGGAGTAATTAAACTTATTTCCATTAAATTGAAGAACACATAATTTGTAACTTAAATTAACTTTTTTTTTTTTTTTGGGTGAACCCAACGTGCTTTTTTAGTTTTCTAACTGCGCATCGACAAGAAATACTATTTTAAAAATTGAGATTAGGGGCTGTGGATGATTTTTCGAAATAACATATTCAAACATATGGATGAAGACAAGAAATATGTTGGGTTTGAACAAAGTACTATATGTTTTCCTTTTTTTGACTTTGAAGAGTACATGTGTTTGGAAAATTAGAATGTTGATGATAATGATGATGATAGTAGTAGGAGGGAGTAATATTTTTGGGATACTCGGCCATCAGTGTTTATAGTTTTTGCTAACTTGATGTACACTTCAGTCAAAGTTTCTAAAGTTTTTTTTTTTTAAATAAATAAATAAATTGAGGACTAATTAGTACGTAGTCTTTAGTATTATGGTCAATTTTCATAAAATCTTCATGTGTGGGTCTTTTAGTCTTTAGTTCTTAATATATAATATATTAAGAACTGGACGGAGTATAAGCCGACTCTTTACCAACAAAACCAATTACAGTCAACTTATAGAAACTATGTTCATATGATTTAAGAAAGATAATTTCACAAGTGGGAAACTTTGGCATGGAAAAACTAATTTTTGGGTTAGTTTTTCTCTTCCACATCTGACCATGACCAGCACACCTTTTGATTTTGATTTTTTTTTTTGTTAGGTAATTAAGGAAGAAGCCAAATTTTTTTCTGTAAACTCGTGAATATGTGTGTGCGCGTTTGCTCTAGATTTTCCTTGGTCCTTAGTTTGTAATAGTAAGAAAATGATGATGATGATTATGATTAAAAAAAAATAAAAGGTTAAGGTGCAAATCGGCCTACGAACTATTACTTCAGGAGTGCCCAGCATAAAAAACTTTTAAGGGGATCAAAAATACCCAAAAACTTTTAAAAATGTAAAGTCAGCACAACGCTGTTAGAAAAAAACCAACGTCCGTTAAAATGTCAACTTTTTAAGAGTTAAGGTGTAGGTTGGCTAATGAACTTTAACTTCAGGAGCGCCTAACACAAAAAAGTTTTACTCCAGGAGCACCCAGTACAAAAAAGTTCATGTGCAATCCACCTAAAATTCAACTATTGCAAATCATTGTCCAGACCTCCAACCATATACATTGGGATTAGGAAAAGTGAATGCAACAAAAAAAAATTCAAAAATTCTTATTAGAATGATCTCTTGGATCTGAATTAGGATTCGGTATGAAGAAATATGACTTAATAAAAAACTATAGAATGTTGAACCAAGTTAATCAAAACTCTATGGAAGAAACAATTTTTTCTTTTAAACAAAAGTTTAGGTGCATCACATATCGCGAGGTTTTATCAAAGTTAGGACACACCTTGAGACTTAAATAATACTTGATTACAAATCACCTACCGATAAGAATCTTATATTAATTAAACTCGTGAATGTGTGTGTGTTTGCTCTAGATTTGACTTGGTCCTTAGTTTTTAATAGTAAGAAAATGATGATGATGATGATGATAAAAAAACTAAATAATAAATGACTTGTTCTTGTTTACGAGTCAAAAAGAATTTTCAAGCCCACCATCTTGCTCAGAGATAAGTAATAACAGACCACTTTGGCTGAGCAGATCTTTTTGAAATAACGAGTCAGTTTGGTGGAGTTTGAGTGATGATTGGTGATATAGGACTAATTAAATTCAGGGTTTTATTATTATTTATTATTAGAATGATCTCTTGGATCTGAAAATTAGGATTCGGTATGAAGAAATTTGACTTAATTATTAGATTATTAGGTTATCCTTTGGAGTATGAAAAATTATATATAATTTGTATGTGCCAATACTTTTCCTTAATTTTTAATTTAGTACCATGTATATTGTTCTCTCTTTATTAATTAAATTCTTTAATTTATTCTACTACTACCGTTAGTCTTAGGACCTTTACTTTGTTCCCACCATCAGTCCATATTCAGAGGATAACCGTGCTAAAGGAATTAAAAGATAAAATCAAAGAATAATAAAAAAAAAGGTATAGATACGAAATTAAAAATTAAGAAAAAATTAAGTATATATACCTGGCTACCTGCAAAATAGTTTTTCATATTTAAATTATTTTAGAATATTTTTATTTCATTCTTAAGGTCTCTAGAATATTTGTTTTTGCTGCTTTTAATTGTTAAGATTAGGGTTAAGACATATAAATACGCCTTAACACATTCTCATTTGTATGATTTTGAGTGAATTGAATAAAATTATACTCCTTCGGGTTTTTTATATAAGATATATTTACCTAATTTGATTAAATTAAAGAAGTTATTTGAGTTGGTTAATATGACATATATTTTCTAAAACACCATAATCATCTTTCTTAATTCCCTTATTCCTTCTCTTTTTTTATTATTGTAGAGGGAGCATCAATAAATATTGATAAATATAAAAACTATGTATTATATTTATGATCAAAATCAACTCCATAAAGTTTTCTTTTATTAAGGACTAGAGGATTATTTGAGTATTTCTCTTAGGCTCAAGTTTTCTTTTCTTCATCTGTTTTCTACCTTCCTTCTATTGAGGACACGAAAATGGAATCAAAGATGGAATTTAAATTTTAATGTTTGGTATGCCACAATTTGCTTCTCGTGTGGAATTCAATTCCACCAAAATGGTAAAAATTGGCTTCCATGGTCAGACCCATATAATTAAGTCATCCATTCGTTGTATATATAAGTTATATATACACACGTTTTACCGTATATTTACAAATAATATTTTTTTCATATTATTTTATATAAATTATTTATGAACATGAATTTAAAATTTTTTGGACCAAGTAATTCAAAAAACTTCTTTTTTCTAATTGAAACAAGAGTTTGCAACTTTCAAGATAAAATTACTATCATATTACTCGAGTCAAAACTAACATCATCAAATTTTCAAACACACGGTATTAATATAAAAAGGCTTTGCTTGAAATATTTTTATGCTATTGGTTACAGCTGGTGGCAACATATTTAATGTTCAAAATCAAGTTTTTCACCAACATGTGGTTGGTCCAGCGGAATGTGGCGCTGGATTCCCTTAAGAGGTCTAGGGTTCGAGCTGCGGTAAAACCACTCGTAATCCGCCTTGTATGGAGCACACTTGCCACCATTTGGGAGGGTCGTCCTTGCCACTGCAGTACCCGGAGTGGTTGCACACTTGCCACCATTTTCCTTCTCAAAAAAAAAAAAAAACAAGTTTTTCGGATCAAAAATATAAATTTAACGGCTGTTTCTCATCTTTTTTAAAAAAGCTGCTTCAAATATATTTGAAAAAATAGGTGAAAAGTCACTATTTGAATGTCTTAAAGGCAATGCTTAAGAAATATCTCATGAATTCCTAAAAGCCCAACAAGTCACTTCAACATGCAAAAATATATCTAAGGGAGAGGGTAGGAATATGAGATTTTAAAATCTTGCTGTTCTTACAAAATTGCCCCTCTACGCCTACACTAGTTAAAAGCATTATTGAAATGGTACATACATTTACTAATATCATCATTTATGTTATTAAGTATAGTCAGTGATTAACTGTCAACTTTTACAAGTAGGAATGTAATGTTTTAATCTCTACTCTACTTACAACACAAATAATAATATTTATAAAGATATTTACCTTTTCAATAACTCTTTTAACGGGTCAAAATAAAATAAAAGGGCTTTTAATAAGTGTAGTCTATGAAGGGCAATTTTGCAAAAGCACCAACACTTCAAAAATCCCTGATTCTACCTTTTTTTCCTATTTATTTTTTTGCTTGTTCACATGACTTTTGAAATTTTGAAATTCATGTGGTACCTTTTAAGATTTTCTCAAAATTTTATTGAGTAGAAGGATATGAATTCGAATATTGGTATATTTTAAGTATGAAATCATATAGACACTATTACTTTATATAGATATCAAAAACATATCATGTGCTTTTAACCAATAAAATTTAGGCTAAAGTATACTTTTAGTCTTTTAAATTTACATTAGGTATACTTTTGGTCCCTTAATTTTATAAAGTATACTTTTAGTCCTATAATTCTAACACTATTAATTTTGTTAAAGGAAAATACAAACTCAAGTGATAACGGTATAAACTTAAATAATAACTATGAAATTAAATGCTATTAAGCTTAAATTTAAAATATGGGTAAATTGAAAAATATATAAAATTTGTGTAATTAAATGTTATTAGTCATCATTTGAGTTTGTTACGTCAGCGTTTTCCATTTAGCAACATTAGCGCTGTTAGAATTTTAGAACCAAAAGTATACTTTATAAAGTTAAGGGACCAAAAGTATGTCTTATGTAAAACTTAAAGGATTAAAAATATACTTTATCCTAACATTTATAAGTAAGAACTTTTCACAAAATTTTCATATATTTATTCATTTATGACACAAGAATCGATGGGTATAAATAAGGTCGCCTTATTAAGGCGACCTGATCTAAGATCAGGTCGCCAATTTCAAAATTTTCCTCTACCCCCTCCAAGACGTCCCTCAGTAAAGGGTCGTTAATTAGGTCTTATTTAGGTCGTTTTTTAGCATTTTTGTAGTAGTTTTTTATGAATTTAGTAAAATCGAAATTTGAGTATTTCCTCTCTACCTTAAGTTATTATTTTCTCCCCTATTTGTTTGATTTCTCCTTTACTATTATTCTACCCTCTCTTTTCCCTCTTCTTTTCACCTTCTTGTCCTACATCGTTGAGGACATTGAAATAGAATTAAAGATGAAATTTAAATTTTAAGCCGTTTTCTTATATATAAGCACATATATCTTTCTATGAGTGTAACATCCCAACTTTTAAAAGCAGTATAAATTTTTTTTTCATCAAACATCATTTCGAAATGATCAAAGTAGAGCAACGGAGCAATTGAGTAACTGATATGTATATATAAAGTGCCATAAGTCTGGCTGGATATAACAACGGTATGTAAAACCGTGTGGTTCAAAAGTGTAAAACAACAGAAAGAGATCTTCAATCGTATCTTCAAGAAAGTCTCCCGTCGAGTTCCTACGCAGGCTGCTTGTCTTTCTCTGCAGCTCTCGGCCCTCCCGATCCTGAAGCTATGTTAAGGGCTGAGACCCGCCCCGGATCTCAGGTAACGGTTAACCTCATGTTTATGTATACGAGCAGCGAGACATTAACAATACTAACATCACTCTATCACAACCCATGCATATGTATTGCCCCCAGCATGCAGACATATTGCACTCAGCATACAGACAGATTGCACCCAGCAGACAGACAGATTGCACCCAGCATACAGACATTGCACCCAGCATACAGACATATCCTCTAACCACTATATGTATACTCAAACAGTATAACACTCCTACACACACACCACATATATGCATACCATAAACATCAGAGTTAGTGTTACAGTACGCGAACGTACCTTTCACCGTGTAATGGCCAAACGTCCGGCCTTCTAAACCCGACTTCGGACCTCTCGGATATCCTATACGTTATCGTCGGATTATTCCTTTTTCCCATAATATCACAACTCATATTCTATCTCTTAGAATAATAACAAAAAGGTTATTTTCACCCACTTTGACATTTCTACCCTTGGGGTATTCATTATTACAATTTTGCCCTTACATTTTCTCAAAAACGAAATACTGAATTTCTGGGCAGATTTTCCAAAAACTTTGAAAAATCATAATTAATTCTACAAAAATCGAAACGAAAATCCGTAAAATTCCTCGAAATCCTTAGGATGTCTAGTTTCAAAGAAAAATATTCATTTTCGCCCAGATTTCCTGAGTCATTCCCAGGTTTAAGGTTTCTAAATTCTGCCCAGAATTTCGTCTGAAAAAAAATGGTCTAACTTCAAGGATTTATATCTCCTTCTGCAGAACTCCAAATGATACATATTTTATGTATTTGGACAGCCCCACATGTCTAATTTACTCATGTAAAATTTTATGATTTTTGAAGATCAGGTGATATATAAAATAATATTTTAAATAACGCTGCCTTCAAAAACTTTCAACCGAAAATTTTGTCAGAATTTCGCTACTTTGATCTTCAATCCTCAAGAACTTTGCTCTACCATATTTTCTATCATATTTTCGAAATAATAACATTTCTAACCATAAAAACATGATAACAACACTACTCTTGAATCTTTAAAATCAAAGCATAAACTAATTATGACTACAAAAACTACAAAAGCTAAAAGACTAGCTAGAACACTTACCCTTGAAGAACTTCCTCCCCTTCTTGCTTCCCACTATGATTTTCTCTCTACTCTTGCTTCTCTAAAACTCATCCACTTTGGTATGAGTTGGTGTGAAGAATAATGAAGAACCTAAGCTCCTATTTATAGAGAAATCTTAGGACTCATTTGGCATTACAATTTCCCCATCTTTTTCCCTTAGCCAAGGATATCGCCTTGTTGGCCCCTTCTCCCCCTTTCTTTAGTAAAGTAGATTTTGTGGCTTTAAATGGAGCCTATGTGTCTCCTTTAAATTCTCTCATTTTTCCCTTTGAATATGTGATAGACGTTTAGGCCACATGACCCTCTTCTTCCTTCAAATTTTCGTCCTCCTCCCCCTCTCTCATTCCCTCTTCTTTTTCTCAAGCCTTGGTGGCCTCTCCACCATCATGCATTTCCCAACTTTGTATTTTTAATTCCTAGTTACACTAAATGTGTTTGTAACTAGATGACTTTGGTAGTTTTAATTAATAAGTTTCTTCTTCAATACTCTAATCACAAAATCATGGCTTTATTAGAAGTCTCTAATAGCCCTTTAATCATTTTAAGATTAATTTCAAAAGTTGAGAAAATGATTAATTACTTAATTTAATCCCTTACTAATTTTTGACAATCTCCTTCGCTTAAGCTTAAGTAATTAGCCAATAATTACCTAATTACTTCCTTATCAATAGTTGATAATTTTCTTAATTAGCATGCCTCATTACCTCATAACTTTTGTATTGATGTAATACCCTAAAAATCTCTATCATAAATTGATAAGAGTATACCTATAGAAAATAGGTAAATATGAGGTTTCAAACATCTTGTATTGAGTTTACCTTGTTGTTAGGGTAATCTCCCTTGAAATTAGATAATTTGCAATTAGGTCCCTAAAACGTTTGGACATTTACAAATAGGTCCCTAAGCACATTGTGGGTTATAAATACCCTGTGAAAGCTATAAAGGAGGCAAGTAAAAATCTATTTGAAATAGGGAAGGATGTTGTCCCTAATTTAGGTAATTTATTAAGTTAGAAACTTGGAGAAATTGAAGAAGAATACTCAAAAAGTATTGAAAAGACCAAAAGGCCCCTGTAAACTCTAAAATTATGCAGGAGTCATGAAATTCTAATGTTAATACAAAAGTTTGAAGATGAAGAGTTATCTTAATTAAGGAAATTAACCACAAGTGATAAGAAAGTAATTAGGTGATTATTGGCTAATTACTTAAGTTTAAGCGAAGGAAATTCAAATATAATTGTGTAGAACCCTAAAATTAGTGGTTTTGGCTTAAAATTAGTAAAAATATATTTACTAATTAATTGGAAATTTTTGAGAAAAATAGATGAGTTTAAGTATTTTTAAGCCTAAATGCAAGAATGAGCCAATTAGGTAATTTTGTGAAATTTTTGGGAAAATTGGAATAAATAAATAAATAATTAATTAATTAATTAAAAAATAAATATATATTATAATTAAAATTTGGGCCAGCCGAAATTGCAAAGGAGATTGAAGATAAGAATTTGGAAAAAAATATCATGATATTTCATACAACTTGCAATATTTTACTATATAATTAATTAAAGTGAATAGTAAATTAATAAATAGGAAACGGATCCTATCTAGAGATCTAGGAATGAGATTTCAGTCGGGGTAGAATATTGATCAGTAGAATTTTATCTTCCGTTAGACTCTTCCGGCAGTTAATTTCGAGGCCGTTTGTGCATTTTCCTAATAAAACAAAATAGGGGAAAATGTAGATAGGCATATTTTTGGATATGAAGAAAATAAATTCTAACTCAACATCTAGGAATGAGTTTGAATTTATCTGGACATATTTGGAATCAGTGAATTTTTCGAAGAAGTTGATGATTTCGAAATACGTTCAAGCCGGGCGCGTTCGGACACGTTTTCGAGGAACTTGGATCGACGATTGGAGCCCTATATGGAATCAAAATTTAGGTTAAATTGGACATTTCTTCTAAGTGAGAATATGTCTTCAAAGTTGTAAATCCAGAATCTTGAGGTTTTTCCGAAATTACTCGAATCGGGTACCGATCGGGGTATAAATGCTTCTAGAATATACCAACTTGTCACACAAGTTGGTGACTCATAAGGGCTGAACGAAATTGTGCTTTGCATGGCCACAAATCATCCACCAAGCACCTTAGGTTTCCATGGTTTACAAAGAAAGAAGAAGTTTGGAAGATTACTAAAATGCCCTTACAATTTTTCTATAAATAGCCTTCAAGTCTTTGCAAAATCCTCACACCATTTCTTTGAGCAAGTTTAGAAATCCTAGAGAGAAGTTAGAGAGAGGAGCTCGGAGGAGGAAGGAGTCCGGGGAATTGCAGTGTGAGCTACGGGTAAATTTTAAGACCAGAGCTTTTAGCTTAGTAGTTCTTTCAGTAATTAGAGTAGTAATGTTAGTATAGCCTTTAATCTTTCAAGTATGATTAGATATCATATGATAGGGCTATTTTAAGTTAGAATTTCGAAAATTATCATTGGGTCGAAGTTCTGGCAAAATTTTGGAAAATCGGAGTCAAAGTAACGAAGTGCTGGCGAAATTCTGCCAAATAGGGGTATAGGGGCAAAATGGTAATTTTGACCTTAAATGCCTGTTGTGATGGAAAATCACTACTAAAAGTGATATTACTCTTATAGGACATCAGAAAACTTGATCTGCTGCCGTTACGCTGTCCGACGAGCCGCTGCTGGACGTTTATTTTTCAGTAAAGCGTGCCGTTTCGCTGAAATTGCTGACGTTCGTCAACGGAGGTACGTTCGCGTACTGTAACACTAATCTGATGATTATTGAATGATTATATGTGATAATATGTTATGTGAATAGTTTGGTGCCGAAGGCAAGGCTAGTCTATGTGGGTGTGTCATTTAGTCGCCGTAAAGTCGGTGAGGCCCCCCATGATAGACACTTACCTGGCCATTCTATTCGGTGCTAGATGCACCGTATCTATGGAACCGTACTTAGATACCCCGTGTCTAGGGAAGCGTACTTAGATACCCCGTGTCTATGGAACCGTACTTAGATACCCCGTGTCTATGGAACCGTACTTAGATACCCCGTGCCTATGGAACCGTACTTAGATACCCCGTGTCTAAGGAGTCGTACTTAGATACCCCGTATCTATGGAACCGTACTTAGATACCCCGTGTCTATGGAACCGTACTTAGATACCCCGTGTCTATGGAACCGTATTTAGATGCACTGTGATTAAGGAATCATACTTAGATCACTATTATAGTTTTATGTTGTTGTACTGGCTTGATCAATGCTGTGAAATTAGAAATACCTGTTGTACATATACTGTTTATAAGCATGAGGTTAACCGTTACCTGAGATCCAATGTGCTAAATTGGATCTCAGCTATAGCTTCAGGGTCCAGAGGACCGAGGGCCGAGAAGAGAAGCAAGCAGGCCACATAGATCAAGGACAAAGGTAGGGAGCTAGCATGAAGATCAGATGGAGACATTTTAGTTTTGTTGTACTTACGTTAGATGTAAACACTCGGAGGAATGTACGGCCTTATGAACAGCCAGATACACTGTTATCAATGTTATTCAGTTACTCTTTATTATGAAAAAAAAAAATTCGCTCAAAACTCTGATCGAAACGCTATGAAAACAGTTTTGAAAACCGGGGTGTTACAATTGACATATTTGTTTTTATGTCTCTTGCATTATCTTAGCATTTACGGGGGTATTTCGGTCATTTCTTTACTTTTTTAGTATTCTTCTACAATTTCTCCAAGTTTGTAACTTAATAAATTACCTAAATTGGGGACAACACCCTTCCCTATTTCAAATAGATTTTTACTTGTCTCCTTTATAGCTTTCATAGGGTATTTATAACCTACAATGTGTTTAGGGACCTATTTGCAAATTCCCAAACGTTTTAGGGACCTAATTGCAAATTATCTAATTTCAAGAGAAATTACCTTAACAACAAGGTAAACTCAATACAAGGTGTTTGAAACATCATATTCACCTATTTTCAATAGGTACATTTCCCATTTATGATATTTTCCCTAAGTCAGATTTTAGGGTATTACAATGAGATACAATTATGTTCAAGGTATTATTAGTTATTAAATAAGGATTTGGCTCTCATCCTCTTCCATTCCCATCATCTTCTTCATCTCAACCATTGGATTGAAATCTGAACGGTTCAGATTTAATGTTTTATAAAAATATTATTAAATTAATGAATTATTACAAATATTTAAAAATAGTATTTTTATAAAATATTAAATCTCAACCGTTCAGATTTCAATCCAACGATTGAGATGAATAAAATGATGGTAAGAGAATAAGAGTCATTCCCATTAAATATAGGTATCTCTCTCGACGGATTAATTTTCACGGTTTGGCATGCCATATTTTGGTTCTCCCTGGAACTCAATTCCACCAAAAAGCCCAAAAAGATAATAATCGGCTTTTATTGTAGGCATGTATAATTCACTCATATATGAGTTGTATATATAAATTGTAGGGTTAAGGTGTAAATTCAGCAACGAAAATAAAATTTTGGGGTGCAAAGTAAACATAATCAATTTTTTTATGGCATATATAGCAACGCCGTTAACTTTGGTTAACTTTCATTACTTTTTGAATTGTTGGATCTTACTAGTCTTCTTTCCCTCTATTATTTCAATATATTTTTTTATCCTATATATATATATATATATATATATATATATATATATATAGAAATATGTGCCTTTTTCAATGTGCAAATATTATTTAGACCTGTGTATGCAATTTTATTTCATTCAACCTTCAAAAGATTCTAAAATTTCACTAAACCCCATTGGGTCAAAATGAAATTTATGTTTTGTCAATAAAAAGACAATAATGCCCTTATTTTATTTTTCCATTAGAGCATTTTGTAATATAATAAAGGTATTCATTAGACAAATAAATAGATTTAAAAGAACCCAGGGAGTTAAAAAGATTTTTGCAAGACAAGTATGTGAATGAGTGAATGACTAAAACTTTTTAACTCCCTAGATTCTTTTAAATCCATTTACAAGACAAATATGGTCATTCAAAGACAAATAAGGGAATTACAAGACAAAATGGACATTTATAAGACAAAAAATGCTCATGTCTATCTTTGGACTCAACAAAAGATAATTGTGTTTAGTGCTTATAACGAAATAGTTTATTATTAAATTTGTACTTTTTTCTTCTAAAAATATATTAAAATAATAGAAAGTGAGAAGACTGGTAGGACTCATAGTTCAAAAAGCAACAGAAATTAATGAGAGTTAACGATAATGCTATAGATGCTACCAAAAAGTTGATTATGTCTACATTTGCATCCTAAACTAGTAAATTGTGTTAGGTGTCTATAGAAAAGTAGTTCGTTTCTAAATTTGCATGTCACCCTAAATTATATTGCTATTACTAAGTAATTCAAAAATCTTTTGTTTTCTAGTTGGACCAAGATGTTTAAATGTTCAACATAAAATTACTATTATATTACTTTAGTCAAAATTAAAATAAAAGAATTTTCAAAACACACAATAATAAAAAAATTTGCAATTATCTTAAAATATTTTGATGTCACAACCGGTTTGGTGCCAACTTATTTGAGGTTCAAAATCAAATTTGGCGGAGGAAAAAAAATATGATTTAACGGCTGCTTCTTATCCCAAAATAAATAAATAAAAAAGTCTCCTTCAAATATATTTATACATTTATAACACAAGAATCAATCTTTATATTGTCAGCACGTGTTCAATATTATGTAACAAAACGATCCAATTGTTATTGTTTTTGTTTTTGTTACCCACCCGGTTCACCAGAGCTTGGCTCTGATTAATCGGGATCCGACCCGCGTCGCGCACCTGGCTATGGTAGGAGAGTTTCTCAGCGGGATTTTTTTGTATTCATAAGGCTCTAACTCGAGACCTTGATTAAACGACACAAGTTACCTACCACTTGTGCCAACTCCATTAGTAAACGATCCAATTTTGAATTCACACTGCGGTGATCCCCGGTAAAATAAATAATAGTATTGGTAAGAAAAAGAGTTCCTCAAATGTATGAGTTTATATATGTTTTTTCTTAAATAATTTAAATAATTTATGTTTTTTCTTGCCATGAATAAAAGCCGTTCATTAAAAGCCGTGCATTAGTAGTATTCATGAGTTTATAAATTCTAATACAGACACCAAGTCACCAACCCATTTTATTTTACATATTAATTCGAGATGTCCTTTGCGTGTCGCTTTAAATGAAGGAACATACGGGAAAAATGTTTTAAAAGCAGGATGAGATGTCGAATTTGAAAAGTTATAGCTATTCACAGTAATTATGAATCCCGCTGATTACTCCAACGGTCGAACTGATCGATAACATAAACATAAATTACAAAACAAAACAACAATAAAAGTGACTTGTGTTATGATTTATATTTGGAATAGCGGTAACATCAATAGTTTTTGTGAAATTGAAACTTGTTTGGAATGACGTTAACATAAGTGGCATTTGAGATAATTATAAGAGAAAAGTTAAAATCATAATTATAAAAAAGTGAAAAAAAATGCTAACTTAGAAAATTTAACAATATATATAATGCTAAAAAAACATAATTTGATCAAAAAATATTACATAAGTAAGTGGATCGTACTGTACAATTTAGTCTCTAATTATGTCAATGACCTATATTTCCAATTTCAGCTTCCACCAAATTAACATAGGTTTGAGAATTTCTCCTCACAAAATTATGTATGGCCATTATTACCCAAAATACCGAGATTAATCATGTAACTTAAAATATCTAAAATTAGTTTTTAGCATTTTCCCAAACAAACCTTTAGCCTTCAATTTTATTTTCCCATCAAAATGTCATAGCAGCAAGCTTTTCAGAAAAATAGAAATATATATATATATAGACTTCTCTCCAATAGTCTTCTTCTTTCTCTATTTTTGGGTTTCTGTACAATGAGAGGGTGAGAGTTGAAAGCTTGAAGGGAGCTCAGAGAGCACCACACTACAAAAAAAGTGTCACTTTGTGGCGGTTAATTTGTAGTGGTCAAAATAAACCGCTACAAATATGCTGTAACATCCAAACTTTTAAAAGCAGTATAAATTTTTTTTTTTATCAAACATCATTTCAAAATGATCAGAGTAGAGCAACGGAGCAATTGAGTAACTGATATGTATATATAAAGTGCTGTAAGTCTGGCTGGATACAACAGCGGTACAGAAACCGTGTGGTTCAAAAGTACATCACAACAGGAAGGAATCCTCAGTCGGGTCTTCAAGCCAGTCTCCTGTCGAGTTTCTACACAGGCTGCTTGTCTCTTTCTGCAGCTCTCGGTCCTCCCGACCACGACGCTATATTGAGAGCCGAGATCCGCACCGAATCTCGGGTAGCAGTTGCGGTTTGTCCAACAGCGGCACGTTGGGCAGCGTAACGGCAGAAAATTAGGATTTCTAACGTCCTATAAGAGTAATATCACTTTTATTAGTGATTTGATACTATATCTGGCATTTTAGGTAAAAATTATCATTTTGCCCTTCTACCCCTAATTGGCGGAATTTCGCCAGCACTTCGTTACTTAAATCTCCAACTTTTCAGGAACTCGATCCCTACCAAGTTTTTACCTCGTCAGGCATTTTTCAATGCAATGAGGCCTAAAAACAATAGTAGGAATCTCACTCCTACTTACTAAAACTATCTAACAATTCTACTAACTACCGAACTAAAAGCTAAAGACCAGTAGGACTTACCGTTGAAGACTTCGAGAATTTCTCCGAACTTCTCTCTCTTCTTTCTCCCTCTAGGATTCGGCCAAATGAAGGAGGAATTGGTGTGAAAATTTCAAGAGGTCTCATGGCCTATTTATAGAAAATCCTAAGGACACAAATGTAATTCTCCAAGTTGTCTACAACCATGGAAATTCAAACTTGAAATGGTGTTTATTCCTTGTCCATGGAGAATGCTGGACGAAATTCAAGGGTGATGTGGCAGCCCTTGGTTGGTCCAAAAAAATGATGACTCAAGCTCACTTTATGCCGGTCTAGCAGATTTCCCCGATCGGTACCCGATTCGCGTAATTTCGGAGAAATCTCAAACTTCGGATTTACAACTTTGAAGATATTCTATTCCTCATCAATAATATCTAATTTAACTTAGATTTTGGTCTCTTACGAGGTTCCAACAGTCCGATTGCAGTTTTCTCGAAAACGTGTCCAAACGCGTCCGGTTTGAATGCATTTCGAAATCATCAACTTCTTGAGAAAAATTCTTGATTCCAAATATGTCCAGATAAATTCAAACTCATTCCTAGATGTTGAGTTAGAATTTATTTTCTTCATATCCAAAATTATGCCTATCTACATTTTTCCCTATTTTGTTTTATTAGGAAAATGCACAATCGGCTTCAGAATTAACTTCCAGAAGAGTCTAACGGAAGATAAAATTCCACTGATCAATATTTTACCTTGACTTTGGAAATCCTATTCCTAGATCTCTAGATAGGATCCGTTTCCTAATTTTTAGATTACTATTCACTATTTTTACTTTAATTAATTATAATATTAAAATATTACAACTTGCATATTACATTGATTAAAATTCTTATCTTCTTCCATTTCTAAGATTTCGTCCAGCCAAGAATCTGATCCTTTTCTTTAATTTTCGTTTTTATATTTTATTTAATATAAAATAATTATTTAATAATTATTTTATATAATTTCTTACATAATTTTCCTATTGGTCCAAATTTGTATTTAGGCTTAAAAATACCTAAACTCACTTATTTTTCACCAAAATTTCCAATTAATTAGTAAATATATTTTTACTAATTTTAAAACAAAAACCACTAATTTTAGGGTTTTACATAATTACTTGTGAATTTCCTTTGCTTATGCTTAAGTAATTAGCCCAATATTACTTAATTATCACAAGTTGATAATTTTCTTACTTAGAACACCTCATTACCTTCATACTTTTGTATTGACATCTTTGTTTTCATGTCTCTGCATTATCTTAGCATTTACTGGGGTATTTCGGTCATTTCCTTACTTTTTGAGTATTCTTCTACAATTTCTCCAAGTTTGTAACTTAATAAATTACCTAAATTAGGGACAATATCCTTCCCTATTTTAAATAGATTTTTACTTGCCTCTTTTATAGCTTTCACTGGGTATTTATAACCCACAATGTGCTTAGGGACCTATTTGCAAATTCTCAAACGTTTTAGGGACTTATTTGTAAATTATCTAATTTCAAGGGAGATTACCCTAAGTCAGATTTAAGGGTATTACATTTCTCCCCCCGTTAAACAAAATTTCGCCCTCGAAATTTGTACTCTACCATCTAAAATTTGTACTATCTAAACTTCGTCCTACTCGGACTTTGGACTCCACGCGTCGGATCCTTACTTTGTCAGCCAGCCGCTCCTCTTGATAATCAAGAATTCGCTTTGGTTTGACCATAAAGATCCTGTCATATCGTACCTTGATATATAGTGTCTCCCGTGGCTCATACACCGCGGTCAACACCACAAATACCAAAATGTCTCCTTGGACTACACCATGGCAACACAAGATACTTTAAATGTTTCCATGGTTCCCAAGAGCCAGGTTCTGATCCTGGGACCTGTGGGTTAACGCATTCAGAAATCAGAGTTCTCCGCATCTCTTGCATCTCGTTCTGTTCCGGTTGGTTCGGAACTTGGTTGTGCTCGAATTCAAGTATCGCTCTTACTTGAGGTTGTCTACCTCGTCCCCTACCTCGGCCTCTACCTTGGCCTCTACCTCGGGGAGCTCCGGCTCCTCTTACATTCGCCATGTCGCGTTCTTTTTCCTTTATTAAGGGAAACGTTAGATACTGAGGGAAGACATTCCGCATAACGCAGACTTTATCACACTAGTCTCTAGACTCTATCGCGCTTAGTATTTACACTGCTCCCAGCTTTTACTACTCTAGCATTCACACTGCTCCTAGCCTTTTTCGCACTCACCACAAACGAGCACACAACTGTCTCCTCTTGTTCAACATTTCGTTGGTTCGTTCTACGTAGAAATGGGAACGGAAATACGTATCAGAAGTTCTACATGAGTCAAATACTACATGTACTTATCTTTGTTGGTTTTGGAAGTTTCATCCGGCGTGGCCCAGCTTCACGTATAAGCTCTATACTAGAATAGATTTACCGTCCAGTACAAACTGGAGATCATCAGAGTTATCAAAGGCAGATATTAGAGTTATCGGAGACTGATATCAGAGTGATCAGAGTGATCGGATGCGATATCAGGGTTATCAGAGTTAATGTACCGACAAAAAGTGGTACATCGATTCAGAATGGTATACCGATTCAAACTGGTACACCGAAATGAGGTGGTACACCGACCTTGGGCTATATCAGTACTCATTTTCAAAACATGCTCAAAGTTTAAAAGGCATTTTGAACATAACTCCGTTAACCGAACAGAATGGCCAGGTAAGTGTCTACCATGGGGCCTCACCGACTTATACGGCGACTTATGGCACACCCACGTAGAATAGCCTTACCTTCGGCACCAAACTGTCCGTAAAAACATAGTTAAATTCATGCCAGGACTACTGCTCTGATACCAAAATGTAACATCCCAACTTTTAAAAGCAGTATAATTTTTTTTTATCAAACATCATTTCAAAATGATCAGAGTAGAGCAACGGAGCAATTGAGTAACTGATATGTATATATAAAGTGCCGTAAGTCTGGCATATGTATTGCCCCAAAGATGCGAGACAGTTGCACCCAGCATATTGCACAGTTGCACCCAGCATACAGACATATTCTCTAACCACTATATGCACTCAAACAGTATAACACCTCTACACACACATACCACATATATGCATACCATAAACATCAGAGTTAGTGTTACAGTACGCGAACGTACCTTCGTTGACGACGTTAGGCACTTCTGGCGGAAAACGTACTTTTTGACGGAAAACAGCGGTTTGTCCAACAGCGGCACGTTGGGCAGCGTAACGGCAGCAAATTAGGATTTCTAACGTCCTATAAGAGTAATATCACTTTTATTAGTGATTTGATACTATATCTGGCATTTTAGGTAAAAATTATCATTTTGCCCTTCTACCCCTAATTGGCGGAATTTCGCCAGCACTTCGTTACTTAAATCTCCAACTTTTCAGGAACTCGATCCCTACCAAGTTTTTACCTCGTCAGACATTTTTCAATGCAATGAGGCCTAAAAACAATAGTAGGAATCTCACTCCCTACTTACTAAAACTATCTAACAATTCTACTAACTACCGAACTAAAAAGCTAAAGACCGTAGGACTTACCCGTTGAAGACTTCTGCAGAATTTCTCCAGAACTTCTCTCTCTTCTTTCTCCCTCTAGGATTCGGCCAAATGAAGGAGGAATTGGTGTGAAAATTTCAAGAGGTCTCATGGCCTATTTATAGAAAATCCTAAGGACACAAATGTAATTCTCCAAGTTGTCTACAACCATGGAAATTCAAACTTGAAATGGTGTTTATTCCTTGTCCATGGAGAATGCTGGACGAAATTCAAGGGTGATGTGGCAGCCCTTGGTTGGTCCAAAAAAATGATGACTCAAGCTCACTTTATGCCCGGTCTGGCAGATTTCCCCGATCGGTACCCGATTCGCGTAATTTCGGTGAAATCTCAAACTTCTGGATTTACAACTTTGAAGATATTCTATTCCTCATCAATAATATCTAATTTAACTTAGATTTTGGTCTCTTACAGGGTTCCAACAAATCGATTTGCGGTTTTCTCGAAAACGTGTCCAAACGCGTCCCGTTTGAACGCATTTCAAATCATCAACTTCTTCGAAAAATTCACCGATTCCAAATATGTCCAGATAAATTCAAACTCATTCCTAGATGTTGAGTTAGAATTTATTTTCTTCATATCCAAAATTATGCCTATCTACATTTTTCCCTATTTTGTTTTATTAGGAAAATGCACAATCGGCTTCAGAATTAACTTCCGGAAGAGTCTAACGGAAGATAAAATTCCACTGATCAATATTTTACCTTGACTTTGGAAATCCTATTCCTAGATCTCTAGATAGGATCCGTTTCCTAATTTTTAGATTACTATTCACTATTTTTACTTTAATTAATTATAATATTAAAATATTACAACTTGCATATTACATTGATTAAAATTCTTATCTTCTTCCATTTCTAAGATTTCGTCCAGCCAAGAATCTGATCCTTTTCTTTAATTTTCGTTTTTATATTTTATTTAATATAAAATAATTATTTAATAATTATTTTATATAATTTCTTACATAATTTTCCTATTGGTCCAAATTTGTATTTAGGCTTAAAAATACCTAAACTCACTTATTTTTCACCAAAATTTCCAATTAATTAGTAAATATATTTTTACTAATTTTAAAACAAAAACCACTAATTTTAGGGTTTTACATAATTACTTGTGAATTTCCTTTGCTTATGCTTAAGTAATTAGCCCAATATTACTTAATTATCACAAGTTGATAATTTTCTTACTTAGAACACCTCATTACCTTCATACTTTTGTATTGACATCTTTGTTTTCATGTCTCTGCATTATCTTAGCATTTCTTGGGGTATTTCGGTCATTTCCTTACTTTTTGAGTATTCTTCTACAATTTCTCCAAGTTTGTAACTTAATAAATTACCTAAATTAGGGACAATATCCTTCCCTATTTTAAATAGATTTTTACTTGCCTCTTTTATAGCTTTCACAGGGTATTTATAACCCACAATGTGCTTAGGGACCTATTTGCAAATTCTCTAATTTCAAGGGTGATTACCCTAAGTCAGATTTGAGGGTATTACATATGCGAATTTGTAGCGGTTTATATCGAAACCGCTACAAATTTGTAGCGGTATGACTCGCGCCAAGTGGCGCGCTGGTTCCACTACTACAAAAATGGGTTATTACTACCCTAAAAAACGTCCCTATTTAAAAAAGGGATGTAACAAGTGAACACAGTGGTATTCTTGTAATTATATTGGCTCTGAAACGTTTTTGAAGTCCCAAAATATAATTTGGGACTTCAAAAAATATTTTTGAAGTCCCAAAATACAATTTGGGACTTCAAAAATAAATTTTTGGGCGGAATTGCTTTTTTTTGGAGGAAATCTTTTGAAGTCCCAAATTATAATTTGGGACTCCAAAAATATATTTTTGAAGTCCCAAATTATATTTTGGGACTCCAAAAAATATCCATAACCCGCCAAAAAGTATTGGTGACAAAAAATTTATTTTTAAAGTCCCAAAATATATTTTGAGACTTCAAAAATAGTTTTTTGAAGTCCCAAAATATAATTTGGGACTTCAAAAATAAATTTTTTGAAGTCCCAAATTATATTTTGGGACTTTGAAAATATCCATAACCCGCCAAAAAGTATTGGTGGCAAAAAATTTATTTTTGAAGTCCCAAAATATAATTTGGGACTTCAAAAACACGTTTTTGAAGCCCCAAATTATATTTTGGGATTTCGAAAACATAGTTGTGAAGTCCCAAATTATAATTTGGGACTTCAATTGTTTAATATATTAAGCTTTTTCTCTTTTTGCATTTGACTTCTATCGGTTTAATCTGCTTCTTCCTCTCTTTCATTCCCATCGTTCCGAGCTCGCATCTCTAATCTTCTTCTTCATCACTCTCGTCCTTGTGTGTCGATGCGTTGCTCCGTCCAGCTCAGGGGTTGATTTGGGTGTCTCGCCGTCGTGCTCCGTCCAGCTCAGGGGTTGATTTGGGTGTCTCTCTTCCTTCCTCCAAGGCTCCAACTCCGATTCGTCATCCACCTTTGTTCCTTCCTCCAACTCCGGCAATTTCGAACCAGTTTGAGCAACGAGTGATTGTGGTTTGTCTCTCCTTTTCTACTTTGATTTTACCGATTTTCGTAGATCTGTGTCTCTTCTGTTCTGTTTCTAATAATGGACGCATTCTTATTGAAAGACAAGGGCAGGCAGCGAACACTTGCTGATCTCATTGTTGAAAAAATAAAGGAAAATGACGCAGCTGTTGTTTCTGGTAAATATCAAACTAGGTTATTGATCAATTTGTGTTTTGATTTTGAGTATTTTCAGAATAGTCGAGCCATCTCTTCAAAGGACTTGGGAGTTTAATTTATTATTATTTTTTGTATGCAGAAGTGCGACCAGTGCCAAAGTTGGATAAATCCATACTAGACAATACAAGGGGTATTTTCAATGCCCAATTCAGAAAGATTTTATTGTTTTGTAGATTAGATGAGGAAATGCTTTTCCTTTGAGTTTCCTAGTTTTTTCCTTATGGTGAGTCTTTGCTTTTGTAACTTCTTATACTGGGCGGGGTTGGGACACATCTTAGCAAATATACAAAGCAGGAAAAATACCCAAGCCTTTAAACACATCCCTGCCATGAAGCAATGGGAGGAGATCTTATATGTAACTGAACCTGAGAATTGGTCACCAAATGCAATGTACCAAGCAACTAGAACATTTTCTTCTAATTTGGGTGTGAAAAAGGCAGAGCGCTTCTACAAGCTTCACTAGTGCAAAAAAGGCTTTTAAGACCGGACGAAACAGGTACATTAGGATCGGACCCGCGACCAGTCTTGTTCTAGGCGGTATTAAAAGTCGACCTTTAAGACCGGACTTTTACACGGTCTTAAAGAGTTTCTTTAAGACCGGACATTTTAAACATCCGGTCTTAAAAGTGTTTCAAAATAATTATAAAAAAAAAACTCAAATGAAACAATCGGTCCCAAATCACCAGATCTGGCAACATTTTGAATGTCCCTCTGTCATCAACGATGGAGAACCAAGAGAAGATTGGAAGCAACAACGACAAGAAGAAAAACAAAAAAGATGATTACAAAGTCCAGAAATAAACAAAAAATAAAAAAACAGGAAACAGAAATCATTCACCATGAAAATCGAATTTGAAGTCCAGATCTACAAAAAAAGTCACAAGCTTAAAGCAACCAAATCTGAGCAGGATCCTCTTGTCGGTGCTAGCAAAGCTTCAAGCAACCAAAATCGAAATCCAGATACGAGCGGGGAGCGGTCAATGTAGGAAATAAACAAACTTAAGCAAGAAGATATCGAGTTTGATTTCAAACCGGATCTATACGAAGGCGGCGTGGAAGGACCCATAGATCGAAGAGGAAGGAGCCGCCGTCGTCCGGAATCCTCAAAGTAGTACGCTTTCGGCTGTTCTTGAGGATTAGAGTCGACGCCATCGCAAAACCCTCGAAGCATCTCACTGCCAACGTTGCCAATGATTTGATTGTGCGACTCTTATGATGACTTACGAAGATTGCGAGTAGGTTAGAGGAAGAGGATGACATTCTTGCTGAGGATTTGCCGTGAGGCTCTTGGGATACTCGTTGAATCTATAACTAAGAAAATGTTATATCACCAAGAAGTCAAAGCAAACTCACGGACTTAACGAGGTTTAGCGAATGTAGTTTTTTTAACACTTTTAAGACCGGTTTTTGAAACAACCGGTCTTAAAAGTATATTTTAGGACCGGTTTTTTGAAACAACTGGTCTTAAAAGTATATTTTTAGGACCGGTTGTTTTAAACAATCGGTCTTAAAAGTGTTTAAAAAAAAATTGACTGGTGGCAATTTCGTAAATATATAGAATACTTTTAAGACCGTCTGTTTGAAACAACAGGTCTTAAAAGTGTTCTATATAATTTTTGTTTTTACACTTTTAAGACCGTCTGTTTGAAACAGCCGGTCTTAAAAATACTTTTAAGACCGTCTGTTTGAAACAATTAGGTCTTAAAAGTGTTCTATATAATTTTTTTTTTACACTTTTAAGACCGTACATTTCAACAGACGGTCTTAAAAGTGTTCTATATAAATTTTTTTTATTACACTTTTAAGACCGTCTGTTTCAAACGAGACGGTCTTAAAAGTACTTTTTAAGACCGTCTATTTGAAACAGTAGGTCTTAAAAGTGTTCTATATAAATTTTTTTTTACACTTTTAAGGCCAGTCTGTTTCAAACAGACGGTCAAAGTACTTTTAAGACCGTCTATTTGAAACAGATCGAGTCTTAAAAGTGTTCTATTTATTTAATTAGTTAGCGTATACGATTATATTGTGCAATTATCTTAATTAAGTTGTTAGAGAGATTTTAGGAATTAAGTTAGCGAGATCAAGGTTTTTGAATTTCGTAATTAAATTCTGATTGTAATCATCTTAATTAAGTTGTTAGAGACATTTTAGGAATAAAGTTAGCGAGATCATGATTTTTGAATTTCGTAATTAAATTCTTGATTGTAATCATCTTAAATAAGATGTTAGAGAGATTTTAGGAATTAAGTTAGCGAGATCATGGTTTTATGAATTTCGTAATATATTCACGTGTAATCCCTAAATTATAGGAACCGCCTAGGTTTATTTACTTATTAGCATACGTATATAATTTCAATTAAGCGAAGGAATAAATCATCGCATTCTCGGACTTGATCGGCGTCTTCTCACAATATTTACGAAATTGCCACGGTCATACTTTTAAGATAGGATATTTTTAACCCGGTCTTAAAAGTGTTCTATATATTTACAAAATTGCCACCATAGTCATACTTTTAAAATAGGATCTTTATAGTCCGGTCTTAAAAGTGTTCTATATATTTACGAAAGTGCCACCGGTCATATTTTAAGACCGGATCTTTTATAATCCGGTCCAAAAAGTTCTTTATATTTACGAAACTGCCACCGGTCATACTTTTAAGACCTGATTCTCTATAATCCGGTCTAAATGAGACGGTCTTAAAGCCCTTTATTGCACTAGTGCTTGTGCTGCTCCCAAGAATGAGAGAGGATATAAGAAAGAACAAAAGATTGCATTTTGCTTTATATCAATCACTGAAAAAGTCACTTTACAAACCTGCTGCATTCTTTAAGGGAATATTGTTTCCATTATGTGAGGTATGTATTGAATGTAAGTTGCGGGGCAATAAGAATTGTTAAATGCATTGTCTTGTGTTAAATATGAAGAGATTCATATTTTCTTTTGATATATGCGTGTATGTGTATTTGTTTTGCATATATTTAATTAATATCTTGGTCCTTATGAATATGGATTTTGTAATGTTGTAACAGTTTCTTTAATATTAATTGCTTCTTACTTTCTTATGAGATTATACAAGTTTCCATATTCTCTAATGCTGGTTGTAGTTTAACTAAATAGATTTAAATGTTTGTCAATTGTTGTTTAAATCGTATGCTTGTTTCTGTTACATTCTTACTTTCTATGTCCATTTTCTGTGGATTCTGAAAATATTCTTAATGTACGATCACGTACATGCACTCTAGAGAAGCGAGTCATTATTGGAAGCATTCTACAAAAGGTTTCCATTCCTCCACTTCATTCAAGGTATATTTAGTTGGTCAATCACGCCTTTTAATCATAAAATTTGGCTGATAAGCAAGGCAGACTTCACTAGGGCATGTTGCATAATAGTTGAGTAGTTTTTTAAACTTTAGGATTAGAGTTTATATTATATATTGGTTTTGAAATTTGAAGGGTTAAGGGTGGTTGTCATTCTGGTTATTATTTGAGGTAGATAAGTTGTACAGTTACGAACTACTTTAATTTAATACATGCTTCGGTGTGGCGTTGTTGAAGCTTGCGAGAGATGGAATATTGTGGAACAACAAGGTATTTAATAGTTCTACTAATTCAATAATTGGTATGAACTATGAAGTTCAATTGTTTTTGGAAAATTGATAAGTTGGTCCTTGGGTGTGGTGATATGGGCAAAAATTGAACAGTCATTATATTGGCACAGCGGCACAGGATTGGTTTTTTTGGTCAAAGGAAGAAGTTCTGAGTAGTTAACTAAATATAATGGATAGGATCTTGTCGAAGTTTGTGAGTTACACATTGTTGTATGTATATATAGAGTTGAGTTGATCTTGGGTCGGGGTCTAAATTTGTGTGGTCAAGAAATGATGAGCACTTTGCGGTAAAAATAATTTTTTGTAAAACAAGTTTGAATGCATTAGCTCTGGATTAGTGAGGTGGACCGCATTGTTCTATTTAAGATTCTAGTTTCGATATAGGGCATTAATTTTGAATTTTAGAATTTTTCAAAAGCAATCACAATAATCATAGAAGAGGTTGAACAAGCTGTCTTGTTCATTGTTAGAGGCTATCATTGATTATTATGTGAATTATACAAAGCATTTACATAAAACTCTAATAAGTTAAGTGTACCTAGGGTGTTTTTAGGTTGATTGTTTATATATGTGTGTACTGAATGCTGATGATGATCTCAGATGCAGAAGTGGGGAAGATGGGTTCCACCATTAATGAAGCTTCACATCAAATAATTGAGAGATGAGTTCATGCATCTAACTTTGCAGAGAAGATATTACTTATGGATCACAACAAACAACTCTCGTGGAATAGGACTAGCCAAAAAAGGACTATATATGCTTTTTCTCTGCTTTGTTGGGTTATGTAGATTGAATAAAGAGCCTTTTGTATTATCTATTATTCATTACATCCTTTAAACCTTACAGTGAAGCAAACTTCTTGGAAGGTGTTGCCTCTATCAAGGAGTTAAAGGATTCGACCAGAAGCTGCAAAATAGAGATTTTTTGAAATTTATTTAGATAAGGTACATAATCTATACTTGATAATTCTTTTGATTTCTTTTGCTATGAACTTTGCCTAAATTATATTGAATGTTGAATGTGCCCTAGTGAGGTATACAAATAGAATGTGCCCCTAGTGAGGTATACAAATAGAATGTGCCTTGTTGCCTTATTTATCACTTCATTGATTTATCGGTCTACCTTATTTTCCAATTTCTGATTTTTGAGTGCGAGGCCGCGTACTCGAAGGAAGACATTGATTTGGGTCGAGACGCTTTGGCTGGCTATCTTCTTTCACACGTAGATGTGTGAAGATTAATTTACTTTGAATATTTCTTAGTAGATGTATGTGTAGTTGGATACATCATTATATTTTGACACTTTGTGGTAGCTTTATATGTAATGTAGCTGGATACATCATTATATTTTGACACTTTGTGGTAGTTGTATATGTAGTATGTAGTAGTTATCATTGTTGATCATATATATGATGGGTAATTGTTGAAATGTAATTCATTGTTCTAGTTTATTTGGAATCGCACAAGGCCTGTAGGTTTTAATGGTTTACGAATGATCTGAACATTTTGGTAATGTATGTTGGCTATCTGGTTGATGGTTTTTATAAGGTATAATTGGTGGGTTGTGTAAAATACGTACTAGGTAATTTTTTTAAAAAAAGACACTTTTGAAGTCCCAAAATACAATCTAGGACTTCAAAAGTGTCAGTTTTGAAGTCCCAACTTGTATTTTGGGACTTCAAAAGTGTCATTTTTGAAGTCCCAAATTGTATTTTGGGACTTCAAAGTGTCGATTTTGAAGTCCCAAATTGTATTTTGGGACTTCAAAGTGTCATTTTGAAGTCCCAGTTGTATTTTGGGACTTCAAAAGTGTCAGTTAGTTGTACATTTATGCGTGACATTTGAAGTCCCAAAATATAATTTGGGACTTCAAAAGTTTCATTTTTGGAGTCCTAAAACTAATTTGGGACTTCAAAAGTATAATTTTACTACTACCCTTCAATAGACATCCCATGAATAAGGGACGTTGAAAGGGCTTATTTTGGGACTTCAAAGGGTCTTTTTGTAGTAGTGTTCGTAACGACATTTGTAGCGGTATGACTCGCGCCAAGTGGCGCGCTGGTTCGTAACGACATTTGTAGCGGTTATCATAAACTAACCGCTACAAAATATGGCGCGAAGTTGGCGCCAAATTTGTAGCGGTTATTTTGTAGCGGTTTATTTATAAAAATCGTCACAAATATGGCGCCAGTTTGGCGCCTTATTGCACGCCATTAGTGGCGGTTTTGAAACCGTTACAAAATGCAAAAAAAAAAAAAAAAAAAAAAAAAAAAAAAAAAAAAAACCGCTACAAATGTGAACCGCTACAAAAAGTTTATTACATCAACCGCTACAAAGTGTGTAATATTGATATTTGAATATTTCGAATCCCGCCAAGTTTATTTTTAAAAAAAAAACTATGTTCATATTTGTAGCAGTTGTTAGTATAACCGCTACAAAATGTGATATTTTGATTTTTTTTTAAAAAAAAATACAAATGAATTTTTGTAGAGGTTTTGAAACCGCTACAAAACGTTAAAAAAAAAAAAAAAAAAAACCGCTACAAATGTGAACCGCTACAAAAATTGTTACATCAACCGCTACAAAGTGTGTAACATTGAAATTTGAATATTTCAAATCCCGCCAACGTTCATTCATTTGTAGCGGTTGTTAGTGTAACCGCTACAAAATTTGAAAATCATATATATTTTTTAAATACTAATGAATTTTTGTAGCGGTTTTTAACCGCTACAAAACATTAAACCGCTACGAGAATCCGTCACATCAACCGCTACAAATGTTACGTATATCCCTATAAATATCCCCACCACACCTCATCTCACACACTCATTCATTTCTTCCCACTCACTTCTCTCTCGTTTTCTCTCATTTCTTCCCACTCCTTCTAAAATCTTTGATTTCAATGTTTTATCCAGAACTTTAAGTATATTTCCTCAATATTCCTTCTATCATCATCAACTTTCTTTATATAATCAAATATCATCTAATGCACAACATAATTTTTTTGCTCAGAGGTGGACAACACAATAAATCCTTATTATCTACATATTCTCAATATTATACCTACATAATATTTATACTTATCTAACTTAAGTTAATCGGTTTTTAAATATTAACTATTATCATTTAATTTGTCACTTAAATAATAAAAATATTCAATATAATATTGTAACAATGGACACAAATTACGATTTTTTTTAAATTTTTCAATATTTTGTAACGGTTGTAAAACCGCTACAACAACCGCTACAAATTTTAATTTAAATTCGGATTAAATATTTGTAGCGGTTTTACAACCGTTACAAAATTTGGGCGCCATTTTTTTTTTTTCAATTTTTCAATATTTTGTAGCGGTTTATCATAACCGCAACAGATATAGTAGCGGTTTATATGTATGTAGTATCGGTTTTTTTCAACCGCTACAAATCAGCTTGCCACAGTGGATTTTGTCGCGGTTTGTCTAACCGTTACAAATGGCATTAGTTGCGCCTAAAACCGTTACAAATAGGTCATTTTAACCGCTACTAATTGTCATTTTTTTTGTAGTGCCATTGGCCTTCCTTCTTCACCTCCATTGACCCACCACCACCGTCAATTGTGTGAGCGCTGTGGTGCTTCAGGCTGCGAACCAGAGAGCGATTTTGGAGAGAAATTGTGATGAATAGTAGAGCTTCAAGCTGCAAGCTGTGTGTGTGTGAGAGAGAGAGACAACTTAGTAGGGAAGGAGTTTATCAGAAGCTCCCACTACTACAAAAAAGACTTTTAACGTCTGTTTTTTAAGATGTTTCATGTCTCCTTTTAGAAAGACACCTATGTAAGGGACTTTGTAAAGTGTCTAAACAACGTCCCTTAAAAATGGGACACCGTAAGAGACTTAAGGTGCACCTTTTTTAAGGGGGACGCGTAAAGTTTTTTCTTAAAAAGTAAAATATTCTTCACATGCCTAGTGATGAAGATCAGAACAGGGGGTGGAGAGAGAGAGAGAGACGATTCCGAAAAGAAGTTGAGGCACCAAGGAGCTCCCAACTGAGCTGAGGCATCACGGAGCTTCCAACTGAGCTCGGACCACCACCACCTTCGGTCTCCTTCCACTGCCGACCTATATTCTCAGCCACATACTTCCTCTATATCAGTCAGTCGTTCTCCGTCAAAAAACAAAGCCACGACCGATGACCTTTGCGAGCTACACCCAAAGAATCCATTTGTGACACCATCTTCTTCCACCTTCACAGTCTTCCTTCTTCCATTTTCTCTACCGCCAGGAAGTCTTCAAGAATTGAGCAGTATAGCGGGAAAAAAGCAAAGAAAAAAGTCAGCACCTTTCACGAGTCTAAGAGGGAGAAACAAAGCTACAAGAGTCCTAATCGATGGAGTCCAATGCGGCACCATTCCAAGAGTCCTCAGCGATGGAGTCCAAGAGGGAGAAAAAAGGCAACACCTTTCAAGGCGAAACGACAACAAAAGGTGGCGCCTTTCAAAAAGATAACGAAGAAAGGCGGTACATTTCAAGACCGAAACTAAAGAACAAAGCAAAGGCGGAACTTTTCACAGCGAAACAACGACAACTATGGCTAATGGGAACTCCCGAAACTTGGCTCAATTAGCAGCGGTGCTGGCGATAGCATCGGTGAGGAAGAGGGTGGCATCTTTTGGCATGACTGCAACAATAGCAAGTGGATGCTTCATGAGCTGAAGAGTTGTAGAGAAAGAGAGGTAGTTGCAGTGATTGAGAGTCCTGAAGGAAGAGGGAGAGAAGAGAAGTGAATGACGAGAAGACAATATTTATTGGGTGGGTTGTGCCAATTTAATTGGAATTATATGGGACACTTTAACCCACTTTAGGCGTCCCAATATTGAATTGGGGACGCTGAAAGACTATTTTGGGCGCCCCTTTTCTAAATTGGGACACCAAAAGTATATTTTTGGCCTTTTAAAATTGGGATGCCAAAAACCTCTACAGAATTACAAAAATGCCACCGCCTTTATTTTTACTTTTCTTTTTGAAAAAATGACGTTTTTTAGGGAAGTAAAATCAATATTTTGTAATAGTATCTGAAAATGAGCTTTTGCTTATAACCCCGACGGTTGCAAGCACAACTGATGATCGGAGAGCACCAAACATGTGTGTTTTTCAAAACTTCTCAGATGCCCGATTGGTAGCTGAATTAGTATCACTAGTGCAAAAAAGGGATTTAAGACCGCCTCATTTAGAGCGGATCATCGACTCCACGGTCTTAAAGGTGTGACCGGTGACAGTTTTGTAAATAAAAAGAACTTCTTATACAATGAAGGGCTATAAGACCGCCTCATTTAGAGTGGATAATCGAAGCACCGGTCTTAATGGTGTGACCGGTGGCAGTTTTGTAAATAAAAAGAACTTCTATACAATGAAGGACGCCTCATTAAGACCGGACTAAGTATCGGCCGGTCCTAAAGCTATGACCGGTGGCAAATTTGTAAATATAAAGAACTTCTTATTCTTATCAATTTTTCATAGATCTTATCCAGACCTGTAAAAATAACAACCGGTCTTCAAAATGTTAATAAAATAATTGAAATATCAATTACTTTTATGGAGAAATCTCATCAAGGCAGACTTATATTTTCTACACTCCAAAATAATATGGAAAAATATAAATATAAAGGTATTAAAGTTTTAAGACCGAACATATATAATAGCCGGTCTTAAAACTTTGACTTTTAAGACCAGGTCTTAAAATTTGTCCGTACTAAAGTTTAAATAAAAAATTAATAAATGTTAAGACCATAGTTACAGAATGACCGGTCTTAAAAGTTAGACTTTTAAGACCGGACAAAAAATTTGGCCAGTACTAAAGTTTGAATAAAAATTAATTAATTTTAAGACCTAGGACATATAGAAAGACCGGTCTTAAAGGTTATCTTTTAAGACCGTATATAGGTATATGTCCGGTCTTAAAAATGAAGCGCCAAATAAACGTTACTTCGCGCGGAAGCTTTTGTCACTCTCACTGAAGAACCCCTGTTCACGTTGCGAAACCCTTCCTGTTGCATTACCTCTCTTCCTCGCCCGCGTACCGTTAGCCTTTGTTACTCCCTCATTTTCTCAGGCATTCCTCTCTTACTGTCTTGAAAATGAACGGTGAAAACGATTCCACTCGTGTTCCTGAAACTACAGATACTGGTTGGACTGGTGAGGGTCAGATGAACGAACCCTCTTCATCTCACATTGAGCCTCCTCAGCACCGTGCACGCCGTGGTAGAAGCGGCACACGAATGATGGAAGTATCCCTTAGTCGGAATTCTGAGACGAAGCTCGAGATTCTTTTTGATGAAAATTTGCAACTTTGTCGGTCCTAATAAAAGCACATATACTAGTTTTGTCGGCGCTCTAATACGCAGCAAGGTTAGCATTTTGACAGATGAGTGGAAAAATGTGGACCAAAAAACAATAAAGGATCCTATGTGGGACACTATCCTCGAGAAGTTGAAAGACTCAACATTGTCTTATTGTCTTTGAGCGGTTCAGGAAGTTTAAGACCTTTCTGGCTAACACTTATATTTTTGCCGAGGTTCAGCCTGACCATAAACCCTGAGACAAGTACAAATTTATGAATGAACAAACTTGGCAACAATTTGTTCAGAAGCAGACCACTCCTGAAGCTTTGGTGAGTTTATATTTAGTTTTGTTTGCACTTTTGTTTGCTTATTAACCTGTGCGGATATGTGAATGTTATTGTGTACATCTAATCCTGTTAGTTAAATGGTTTGGTGTGTGAATAGAAGTATACATTTGCTGCCTTTGTCCCGCATGAGAGGAGCATGTCCTAGTTCCATGCAAGTCGATATGTAAACCGTGTAATGGCAATGGTTAGACGTTCTTTGTTAGTTAGTAAGTATGTTAAGCGTGAAATGGTTTTGGTGCAAGTAGTTAGTTAGTTATTCTAATATGTGTAGGAACCATTTATGATGAATGAATGAATTGGTGAGTTGGCAGCATTTCTGCAACTCCCTTTCCTTTGGTTTTCCCAATTTCTTCTACAATGCTACATCTTCCTTAAGTAAAATGTTGAAACTTGTTGAAGTGAATTTGACTAATGTTTGACGTTCATATCAAGGAGAAGTTCTCTAATTTCTGTTAGTGACATGGCTGGAATTCATAATTGATATATAGCTGTTTTCAATCCTGATTCACAGAAAATAAGGGAAAAATATCAGGAGATTGAGAGAAATAATGATTGCCCACACAGGGCTTCTAGCGGCGGATATGAAAAGGCCGAAAAAGATTTGATGGCAGCCAAACGGAAGAGATTGGAAGATGAAGCTGAATCCAATCCTTCTACGGTAGTTGACCAGCCGCCATCTCCAATACGTCTCGAGGAGCTGTGGTTGTATATTCGGCAAAAGCCAAGCGGCGCCTACACGAGTGAAAAAACTCGTATAGTTGCTGAATGAATTGTAAGTATCGATATTGTTATTTTTTACTTACTAAACATGTTTCATCACTAAGCTTCTCGTTATCTGTATCTTACAGGAAGATCTTAAAAAGAAAGAGGCAGAGGGATCTTTTGCGTCGGACGGGAGGAATGATGTTCTGACCGCTGCGACCGGAAAACCAGATCACTCGGGGCGTGTAAGGGGGATTGGAGGACGGGTAGGCCTAAAGCAATACTTTGGTAAATCCAAACGCCACAGACAAAGTATGGTTACCCGGGAGGAGATGGATCAGACGCTTGCCAAATTAAATGAGGAATCAGCGGCGAAAGATGCTGCATTGAGGATGTTTCAATCTGAGATGAGCAAGATGAAGGAGGAGATGGAGAAAATGAAGTTCCTCCTGAGCTCTCGGCCAGAGACCAGTGTCGATCCCTTGACACCTTCAGCTGCACCTATGCAGCAGCAGAGCACTAGAGGGAGCTGCATTGTTGGACAGTCAGAGCAACCTTGTCATCTGTATGTGGAGGATCGTGATGGTCATAGACAATTGGTTGCTAAAGGGACTGTCCACAACTTGGGATCAACTGTACACCACGAACAAATGGCTGATGATGAAGTCGAGTGTCGCTTGAAGAGGTGATCTTTGATGCACCCGTCCCTCTCCCAACTGATGAGCTGAAGCTTGTGAGTGATGTCAAGGGAACCTTCATCTCTTGGCCGGTGAAGCTTGTAGATGTCTCTACTCCTCCTTAAGCTCCACCCCTCATCAAGCTTCACCCCTCCTCAATCTCCATCCCCTCCTCAAGCTCCACCCTCCTCAAGTTCCATCCCTACCGCTAACTTGACGGCGGGAAAAAATAAAAGATTTGGTAGCCAAAAATGGTTTAAAGATAAATCGTGGCCTGTCGATGAAGTAGTAGGCATCCCAAATCCTGAACCGGTTTACTTTGATAATGAAGATGTAGAGTCCATGCTGCTTCCTGGAAAGCGGTTACTAGTCCATGTGTTCAAATATTTATGAAGTAAGTATCTTTTTCCTTGATTACATAATTTAAATGCACCGTTTAGACACACATACATATATACTAATTCCCTGATCGATGTCATTCTTGTAGGTGCATGCACGAGAAACCGGTTCAACAGGCGTAATTCGGATTTTGGGTTCTTGTGCCCGGTGTATGCAAGTACAACACTACCCCCGGAAATGAGACAGAGTACATATCAAAGAGGTTGTGTCAAATGCCAAGAAAGGTGTACTTGTTTCCATCTTGGCTCGGGTACATATATATCACAATTCTTGTCTCATAATTCACTTAATTATATTATGCTATATATATATATATATATATATATATATATATATATATATATATATATATATATATATATATATATATATATATCACTGAGTACTTTACTGCTGTGAATTTTCAGCAACCACTGGCAGTTGGTCGCCATGAACATGGAGTCGCATTATGTTATCTTCTTATGCTCCCTTCACCTGGATCCATCGCCTGTGTTGAAGCAGATCATCAACGAGTAAGAATGTCATTTTGATTGTCTTGTCTGAAATCTCTGTTGTGAATTTTCAGTGAACATTACTGATAAATTTGTGATTTTGATGATAGTGGCATGAAGACCTTCCAAGTTGATGTAAAAAAGCGTGGCCCTCAGCTGACAGATCCTAAATGGCACAAAATTAAGGTTAGTACATATTTGGACATGGCATAATTGCCTTCTGAAGTTGGTCAATAAGCTATATATGCTCTTATATATATTTATTGTTATTTTTAGACCCGTCGACAACCGCAAGAATCGAACTTATGTGGCCCGTACGTCATGAAACACATATATGATATTGTGACGGAGGGAAAGACTAAATTCACTTTAAGGGTAAAATGTTATGGTTGAATTCAGTCACTGATGGCTTAATGTTACATATGAAATATGCACGTAATAATATGTTATTTATGTTTCTGTCTTTGATGTTACAGAGGTTTGCCTGTACAAAGCCATTTTCTGATGATGAAGTTGAGCACATATGCTATGTGTTTTGTGAATATCTGTATAAACTGGTCTTAGAAAAGCTAAGTCAGGACAATGATTAATGTCCTAAATTAATTCCTTTGTAAATAATATATGCTATTTGTAGCAACAATAGCCTTCGTACATACATTATTTGTTTATTTTTTTGACTAGCTAATTCATTCATTTGTAAATATAACGCAATGTAATTCAATAATAAATTTGTTTTTTTTTCGAACAATTTGTGTGTGTCCATTTTGGGTTTCGAATGAATGGGATGGTGGATAAAGCTATTTAGTGCTTGAAATTTGAGGTACGGGCGGATGTTGAAAATGAGCCGAAGAGGCTCGAAAGTATTCGCGACTTTTAGGACCGTATATTTGTTAAAAGTACGGTCCTAAAGGTCTTCGTCCATTTTAAGACCGTATATTTAACAAATATCCGGTCCTAAAAGTCTTCGTCTAATTCTAAAAATAATGGTTGAGACTTTTAGGACCGTATATATGTCAAATATCCGATCCTAAAGTCTAGAAAATATACGGCTAAAATATTAGGACCGTATATTTGTTAGTTGTCAGGTCTTAAAAGTCTTCGTTTATTTAATAGTTTGCCGAAACCTTTAGGACCGTATATTTGTTAGATGTCCACTCCTAACTTTAAATTTTAAAATAAGGCTTAATTTTTAGGACCGGGGATTTATTATACGTCCGGTCCTAATATTCTTCATTTAAATAGAGTTGGTGATTCGGTTTTCAGACATATCGTTAGGGTTCAAGGCAACCATGTTTCTGGCGATCTTCTCAAGTTTTGTGCTTCGTTGTCCTCGTTTCTACTTTTCTGGTTGTGAAGATCATAATCGGTGTCCCTTTTCTTTTTTTCGGAAAAAGAAAGAAGATAACGAAAAGGACACTGAAAATGTTCACAACAGGAAAAGTAAAGAGGACGACAACGATGGTCCAAACTTGAGAAGAGTCGTCACTCTGTTTGTTTTTATTCGAAAAAGGTAAATAATGTTTTTTTGTTTTGTTTTGTATGGTCGCAATCGGCAGGAGGACCTCGTCGTGGTGGAGAAGCCATTACGGTGGAGGTTCTAGGAGGAGATGGAGATGAATGTGAAGAAAGTAACAACGGGTTTAAATAGAGAACCCATCCTGAAGAATGTGAAACGCCGGAAACATTAACGAGGAGACGCATATTTGCTCAGAATACGAGGAGACGCCTAGTTGGGAAGTTTATGTGGAAGCCGAAGAGACTCTGAATCATTCATTTCAACATGGGGAAGGGACTCTGCTGTTTGAAAGAATGAACTTTTAATACCGGATACCGTGTAAGATCCGTTCTTAAAAGTAATTTTTTAAACCAAAAATTCTTACTTGAAAAAAATAAATTGAAATATAATAATAAATGAGTTTTAGGACCGGATACAAAGTAAAATATCGGTCTTAAAAAATGATTTTTAGTACCGGATATATGATAAAAGGACGGTCTTAAAAGTATTTGAATTAAAAATTAGTTTTAGGACTGGATACAAGATAAAAGTTCGGTCATAAAAGTTTGTTAAAAGTAAATGACTATTAGGACCGGATATTTTGAACAAATATGCTCTTAAAGTAGAAACATTAAATTCATTATATACCAATTGACGAATTCATCATCGATGTTTATCTCTCCTGCTATCTGTCCTTATATACTCCACACACTACCTCTTTGTCCTTGTTAACTCCTCACTTCCTAGCTCTCTGCCCCAACTTCTCAAATCCTCAAACCATGGTTAGATACAAGCAAACTGCTCGTAGGGGTGCATACACGCCTCAAGCTCGTGCCATGGTTAGATCATTATATGGTGCGCCTCCTCCAGCGACAGTGCGTCGTATTGTTTCCGAAGACTCTAGGGTCATTGGACCCATTGTTATTTCTTCGGATGATGAAGAGATTGCTCATGCCGCACCCCCCCTCGATCCTTCTGCCGATCCTGTCCTTGCTGAGTTCATCCGTCATCTTGAAGCTGGCCATGCAGATGTTCGTAATCCCCCTCTCCAACCTGTTGGCCCCAGCGCGCCTACCTCTGATCCATTCATATTGCGGGTGGAGAGAATAAGACAACAACTTGCTGATCTCCGGCGGGAAATTAATGCTCTTCACGCCGAAATCGCCGAGGTTGTTCAGTCAGATTCTTGTGGATGATAATATTCAGCTTGTTTTTCTTTTGTTTTTTTGTTGTTGTGTATATATTCTGAAGTAATGTAAGAAACATTAAGAACACTGTATGAATTTTTGGCTGTTCTCCAAGAATTCATTAAAGAAACTTATTCTCCAATTTTCCTTTATTTTTGTCCAAAAATATATCCTTTATTTTATTGATTTAATATTGCAATCACCAAGGCCATTAAGACCGGACATTTTATAAGTAACGGATCTAAAGAGTATTTGAATTTTAGGACCGGATGTTTTATAAACCTCTGGTCTTAAAACTTAAAAGACTAATAAAAATTTAGGACCGGATACTTTTAAAACTCCAGTCTTAAAATGTTAGTTTAATCTTTAGGACCGGACATTTAATTAATCACCGGTATTAATAAAATCCAAAAAGCTATATAAGGTATCTTTGTCGCGCGGAAAAATTACATTTCCCTCTCTGATCTCTTGTCTTGCCGAAAGTGAATACTTAGGTTCCGACTCAAAATTTCCCTCTCAGCTTCGTCGCTGCTTCGCGTACCTCTCTCGACAATCATTCTCTGGTTCCTTAGCTAAATGTCTATAGACGAAGCTGTAAGAGGTGTTTCGGTTATATAACTTTATTATTTTACAGCCTATCGTTCTGGGTTTTTCATGGGTTTAACGAAATCGATGAAATGTTCTTGTGGGTATTATCTGTTGTTAATGAATATTGTTTTTTGAAGATTATATTTGCACTTAGACCTACCGAACTGACCAACAAGTGTTTTTAGGTTACTCTTGTTGTCTTGTCTGCAACATCAACGTTCGTGAGCGGAGAAGTAAGACAACTCAAACAAACGCATTTGAATTTATATGCTACGGGTTAGTCCACAAGACCTTCATCCCCGCATTTAATTTCCTCGTCTTGCATTTATTTTGGTTCTTGGATTCAACGTGATGCATTTATGACCAAAAGTGATTCTTAATTTTTATGCATTTAATGGGCAAGTTCCTCCGTAAAAGTGATTCTTTGAGACAATATTTGCATTTGGAGTTGGCTTATTTTATATGCAAGTTTCAATTTTTTCGGATTATGTATGATCAAAGATTTTCGTCTATAATATATAGGAATTCTACTATGGATCACAGTTGGATAGATGCTTTACGAACGAGTGTTGAATATCAGAATGGGGTTAGGGAATTTATAGAATTTGCTAAACAAAATGCCCATGATGATGGGGGAAGTATTATTGCCCTTGTGTAAAATGTTTGAATGAGTGTCGACTATGTCCTGAAGTTATACGCACACAATTAATTTGTCACGGATTTTGTAAGACTTATACAGTATGGGTATGGCATGGTGAACAAGTGCCATCAAGTGGGAAACAACATGGGGAAGTGGCCTTTGATGATAATGACACGGATATGGATGATCGCATAGAGGACATTATCCATGATGTAGGAGAAGAGGCTTTTGAGCGATCACATGCATATGGTAATATGTGCAGAGATGCAGAGACACCGCTATACCGTGGGTGTAAAAAATACCAATTGTTGAACTCTGTATTGAAATTGGTAAGCTTGAAGGCACGTCATGGATGGAGCGACAAGAGTTTTTCAGAATTGCTTGAGGCTTTGAAGGACATGCTTCCGATTGATAACGTGTTGCCGCATCGCTACTATGATGCTAAGAAGATACTTTGTCCACTCGGAGATGGAGTACAAAAAGATCCATGCATGCCCGAATGATTGTGTATTGTATAGAAAAGAGTTTGAAGAGAAGCAGAGTTGTCCGATATGTGAAACCCCACGGTACAAGTCAGATAAGGGGCCTGCAAAAGTGTTGTGGTATCTTCCAATCATACCAAGGTTCAAGCGGTTGTTTGCGAATGAAAATGATGCAAAAAATCTGAGGTGGCACGCAGATGAGAGGATTTCGGATGGACAGCTTCGATGATTGTTTACAACTTATCTCCTATGTTATGCATGAAACGAAAGTACATCATGTTGTCTATATTGATTTCGGGACCAAAACAACCCGGAAATGACATAGATGTTTACCTGGAGCCCTTGATCGAAGACTTGAAGGAGTTGTGGGAAGAAGGTGTCGATGTTTTTGACTCTTTCAAGAAGGAGGTATTTAAAATGAGAGCCATGATATTTTGTACTATAAACGACTTCCCAGCATATGGGAACTTGTCAGGGTATAGTGTAAAAGGCCATAAAGCATGTCCGGTTTGTGAAGAAGGCAAACCGGTGATGATTAAAAAATTAGAAAAGAATTTAAATACCACCCAAATAATTTTTTCTTGATAAATGACAATTTATATATATTAAAAAGAAATTATAGTTGGACATTAAGGATAATTGGATAATGAGAATATTGGAAAGTAATTGAGTATTTACTCCAAATACTAAATATCAATTTAATACTTGAATTACTATAAAAAATTATATTATTATACAAATTTTTGTTTAAATATTTAAAACATATATTGTCATTCATTTTTTTTTTTAAATCTTTGCAGCTTTATTATTATTATTCTTTTGAAAGAATGAGCCCGAGCCCATTTACACTAGAACAACTCAACACAACCTTAAGGCCCTATTTGTTACACGGATGTTGGGCAATGAAAAGGGAACTTAACAAGGTTCCCTCCAAAAATACATGTTTAGTGCGCATGTCTTCCGTCGACAAGAGTTCCCACAAGGCTAAAACTTCCATTAAACGTTGGAAGGTTGAATCCCTTTGAAAGAGGTGGGAGAGTTGAAAAGTTCCCAGGAAAGTGAAATTTTGGGACAAAAAAGCCCCTTGAAAACACTATACCTGTTTAAAATGAGGAGGTAGCCAAGAGTTGGACGAAGCACTTGGTGAAGAAGCTTGGAACTACAGTGGGTGTTGGAGGCGAAGGAGAAGTTGAACCCAAGGGGAATTGAACTAGAATTGAGGTAAGTATTCATTCGAAATCAATTTATGTGTGATTTACCAGTATATGTGTGAGCTTTGCAATGCCCTGTTGCTTCAAGCTAGGGGAGACACACACAGTTAAATGCTTTGGCAAGCAATTTGCAAATACAGATACAGTTTATATGCTTTGAGCTGGGAATCATTCACAAAATCTCCAAGGAATGAACAAAAAAGAAGAATAACTATTGATTCACCAGTCATTTATGTTTAATTGCACGCTACAGTTAAGATTATGGTTTATTGTCTATTGAAATGAAATTAAATAAAGTGAAACATTGTGCTTTTTATATGCTTGCGCATTAATGGGACACAGACACATTTTAATGATTTACACAGTTTAATGCAATGTCAAGAAATTAAAAAAGGTTATTTGTTTGTGTACAATTAATGTGATGTGGTTTTGTGAATGATAAATGTGGGTATAATGTGAACTGTGTTTAGATATGAAATTGAATGTTGGGTGGTGGTATGTGGAATGAAAATCAAAATTGGGTTTGAAATTTGTAAAGCTAAAATGAAAATGAGAAAGCACAATACATGATAAACAAAGTTATGGGCCTAACACTTCTGGATTTGGTTGGGATCCTGAGACAAAACTTGTAACTGTAGAGAAAGAGGTGTGGGATGAGTATCTAAAGGTATGTGATTGTACAACCGTGCTGATATTAGTTACATTGTGTATGACAAATGCCTTCCATTTCATGTACTCACATACTTGTAAACATTCCAGGCTTATCCAAAGGCAAAGGAATTTTGCACCAAGTGCTTACCCAACTTTGACTCTCTGTGCATGGTTTGGGGAAAGGACAGGGCTGTTGGTGATGAAGGACAGTGCCTTGGTGGAATGGAGGATGAAGTTAATCTTGAAGATGACGAGCTTCCAGAAACACCACATAATGTTGCAGCTGAACTTGAGTTCTCACAAACAATTCATGACACGGTTCCCACTCCAATCAATCCAAGTGATGCCTCTTTCTATCCAAAGAAGAAGCGCAAACTAAACAATGCAGAAGTCATTGCTGAGACCTTGCGAGAGACAGTGACTTCCTTGGACAAGACAACCGTTATTATGTTTGACAAGCTAGGCAATATAATGTCAACGCAAGATAGGCAAACTGAACTTGCTGCCAAAGGAGATGACCTGTTCATGGAGCTATTGCAAGTTGAGGACTTGACTTGGAATGAGAGAAACATTGCACATATAAAGATCCTTGCCTACGACAAACTACTAACTGCATTTGGCAAGATTCCTGCACAGTTTAAGCCTTCCTGGATCCATAGCCTGTTGCAATAATAGAAACTATATCAGCAGTACATACTAGTTTCATTTTGTGGAGTACATAGCTGGTCACTTATTGTTTTTGTTGATGGCCAAGGGTAATTCATATATGTCACTCATTTTTGGACTCAAATCAGTGTTTTGTATATGCATTAGCGCAAATTTGGTAGTTTATATATGTGCTTTGCATAGTCCAAGGGTATATGCGTTAGCGCAAACTTTGAACCATGTTCAATTAGGTTGAGTAAAAAATTGAACATGGCATAAAGTTTGTGTCTAACATCCTGTTGAAGTTGAATTCTGTCAATGTGTTGTCATTTAGGCCATATGTAATTAGACTGATGCAGGGAATGTACTCACAAAACTGTAAATTTATAAGTTATTAATACCAACTCAAAACTTCTTCTTTACTTTTTTGCACCTTTTTTGACTTATGCAATAACTTGGAGTCCCAACTGTTTGCGTACGTAACTTGTACATGTCCAAGTATTTTCCTGTGAAATTGTGAAGCCTTTCCATTGTCATGCAGCAGAGTGCTCACTATCAAAATTTTCATTCGAACTTGAACATATTTTAAGGTATTACATTCGAACGTCAACCAGTAGTTCAAATGTCCACCTTGGCATGGTAAGCCACTAGGTAACAAAAGTATTATTTTTACATTTGAACTAAATAATGTTGTTCGAATGCTAGGAGTGACAAAAACTAAACTTGACAGCTGAAAATGTCAACTGTACCCTCAGCTCTAATTTTTAGAAGTTCAAACGTCAACGATATAAAAATATTGGTCTGCCTCCACCTCTGTTTATTTGCAAAAACACAAATACTCTGGTTTCTCCAATTTCCAAACGGTTTACAAGACCCCTGTTACCCTTTGTTCTGCATTTTCTCTGTAACCCTCAAACCACCTTTGTTTCTCCAGTTTTTTGCTGACATTATCTTTCTCCGAGAAGGTTTTGTGTCTTATTAATAGTCAATCACTTGAAATTTGAGGTTTTCTAATAGCAAGGGTGAAAATGACCGACGATCGCTTGGAAGCAATGGGAATAACAATGGAAGATGTTCACAAGTACAAAGAACACAAGGCAAAGCTTCATCGTTGTGGAAGGTCAGGTCATTCCAAGTACAAGTCACAAGAAGGAGATTGGTACGACGATTATGAGGCGGTGGCCAAGTGGAAGCATGATATTGACGCAAAGGAGGCCAAGAAACAGCAATGAGCAGCCAAATAGAAGCAAATTATTGTTGCTTCCACTAAGGGCAACAACCCTGCTAAGAGTGACCGACAGTCGTTGCCTGATTCCTCCAAGAATTTCTACAGGGATTCCTCCCGCATGCAAAAAAAAACAAAGGGTGGAAGAAATTAAAAAGGGGAAGCAACCGGAGGTGGTTAGTCAAAGTTCCAGTTGGGAGGCAGATGGCGAGAAGGAAAGTGAATCAGAGTAATCGTCCCATGAAGAAAATAATGAAGAGGATGACAATGTGGGTGTTGATAATGTTTGGGGAAAAGTTGTACAAGCAACTAAAAAGGCAACACAGGGCTAATGTGATTCCAGAGGCAAAAGCTGATTTTAACATGTCCAAACTGGAAGAGTATGGCATCAAGTTAGTTGGGAAAAGTCTGTGTAAAATGAGTAAGATAAATGTTGACATGTTCGAGTCTGAGTTTGGATTTAGGCTAGGTCAGATACTAAGGCCTTACAGGGGAGTTCTTGAGCTGTCATTGCCGTATTGTGATAGTGTAGTTAAGGTGCTTTACTCTAATCTTAAAATGTCGAGGAGTGGAGTTGTGTCAACATGTGTGAGGGGCCAAACAATTGAGATCAATGAGAATTTTTTTTTGCAGTGGTTAAAAATTAAGAAACCACAGTCAAAAGAGACAACCTTCGTAGGGGAAGAGATGGACAGAATCCTGCTTAAGGGTGAGGGTACAGACGATAATTCTCCTCTCTACAAACCTAAGCCACTTCCTGATAGGTTTAGGGTGCTCCATTACCTATACAGTAGGAATTTTGTGAATATAGGTAAACACTGCACTACTATGAGCACTAAGGACAAGACCATCATGACATGTTTGATAAAGGGCAAGCCTTTTCTTATGGGGAAGAGGATTCTTGACACTATGCTTAAGGCTGCTACGTTTGGGAAGAAAAACACTGAACTACCATACCCCTCCCTTGTGGACACTATGCTTAATCTAATATTGCCATTATTAATGTATGTTTTGGTTCATATTGACTTAGGCTGCAGCAAATTTATGGTGGAATCTGTTTAAGGCATTAGTTTTAACTTCAATTTAGTTGTTCATGTTAACTTGTTCGTGAGGAGGACATTTTGAATTCATGCCCCATATATGGGCTTCCTGATGGTTCTCTCATGTCCATCTTTGTGTTCCTTTTTTTTGGAGCATTTGAGAAGACCAAATTCCTTACTTTTTTAACCTTTCAAACTACTGTCAACATGCTATAATTTGATTTACTTTATGTGTGCTGCCTTATGGTGGTCTTTTGTATGTAGTTTTTGTACTTTTTTTATGCAGCATTTGAGAAGGTCAATTTCCTTCATTTTATTTCCTTTCAGCCTATAGAGCATATGGTATCATTTATGTTCATTTATATGTGACCGCGCCTTATGGTGTTGTCTTGTCCAACCTTGTATTTAATTTTATAAAGCATTTGAGAAGGCCAATTAATTTCCTTCATTCTTCTTCCTTTCCCATCGCATCATTTATCTTCATTTATGTGCATGTGCATTCTGCTGCTCTCATGTCCAAGTAATCTGTTTATTGTTATGTAGCATTTGAAAAAGCCTATTTGCATTTTTTTTCATTGCTTTCCTTCTTATGCAACATTTCAATAGGCCTAATTGCATTTTTCTAATTGCTTTCACACACCTTGCATTGATATTGGTTCACTTGTACTTCCTTTTTTCTCAAATAAAGATACTGATATGCATTTTCTAAACGTGTCAATGTCTTCTTCTTCATCCTCACAATTGCACTTTTTTTAGTCTCTGTTTTCATTTTAATAGAGGTCACTTTTGTAACACCCCATATTCAATACTATCCATTATGAATATTAATAAGCAATATACGAGAATATCATCAGAGTGGAGCGATAGAGCTAGTAAGTTGTGTTAAGTGAGTAAATAACTGATAAGTGGCTACAAACCTAAAACTCTTTGCGGTGTATCTAGTAGGCACCTTAGTGATACAATTATCCATGTATTATACAAAATACAGTTCCAAAATAAAAACTCCAGCTGAGTCCTCACACGTGCTGCTTACCCTTTCCAACGGCTCCTGATCCTCCAGACCCTGAAGCTAGGGTAAATTCTGAGATTCAATACCCATTGAATCTCAGGTAACAGTTAACCTCATGCTCAAGTATAAACAATATATGTATGACAGATATTCATTACATTTCAACATTAACCATACATAGCACACATCAGATGTAAGGTTACAACAAATACATAGCACACAACAAATGTAATGTTAACAACGTACACAACAATACATAGCACACAGTAAATGTAATGTTCGCAATGTTTGCACACTCACCTTGTGCCACGAATCCACGTGTCCTCAACGCTAGGAAACCAACCTACGGCGTTACCATGACTATAACCCGCACAAACTGAATGTACATGACCCAAGACCTAGTCTTGTCCATGACTATATGAATCATATATCACATATAAGCATACAAAACACATCAAAGTTAAAGTTACAGTATGTGTCCGTACCTTAGTCCGTGTAGCTAGTGGTACGTTTGTCCGTTCGGTACCGATTCCTGATTCCTAGGATATCCTATAATGTTATCACCGCATTATTTCCTTCATAAATAATATCCTAAGAGATACCTTAGCCACTATTGAACTTTTTACCCCTGGTGGATTTGATATTCCAATTATTCCCTTATATTTCCTTGAAAACGGAATTTCAGCATTTTTGCCCAGATTTTTTAGTAACTTTGAAAAATCATAATTAATTCCACAAAAATCGAAATGAGGTTTTCCAAAATTATACATAACCCTTGAAATGTCTATATTTGATTAAAAATAACTTCTTTTACTAGAAATATATGAATCAATACCAGTTTAATATTTTCCAAACACTGTTCAGATTGCATTCCCACAAACGTGACCCAACTTCAATTTTTTTTTAGGGGCATTGTTGGAATTTAACCTAACCTTCCTACTTAACCAACACCCAATTCTTCATATCAAACATCTCATTTTCCCTAGCATACCAAATAGCTCACATTTTTAAGTTCCCTCATCTTTCCTTCCACTTCCATTCCTTTCCTTTCCTTCCTCAAATCTTCCTTGTAACAAACCGGGCCTAATTATCCCTCCTTATTTCCTGCAGCGCCTTTTCACCCTCACTCACACTTTCAGATCCTCTCCCGCTCACCGTTTCATCCTCACTCACGCTTTCATCTCCTCTCACGCATGTCGTCACAGCTTCTGCCCCCAAATGAAACACGACTTGAGAAGAAGAGTGAGTTGTGCCATCACAACATCTGTCTCCGACGCATGCCAACATCACCGACAAGGAGTGAGCTTCACATATCTTATATTTCTGCAAGTTTGTCTTTTCCTTCTCTTGTTCATCTTTCCTCCCTATCTTCTTCATCTCTGATCTCACTACTACATAATTGTGCATATATAACGCTTAATAAATAATTGTTACAACGAATAATCGTCATGTAAGTCGAGGTGAAGGTCATGCAAGAATATATAATGATAAAACATAGCGGTTAAATATGCACACTGTCATGTATTGAGAAACGGAATTTGAGAAAATAAGAATATAATGGTTGTAATTATTAACCATTATATATTTATTGACGAAAATGATGTTTCTTACGAAACAACTATCATTTAATACTTTCAAAAGATTTGTCTTCCAACCTTATATGAGCGAAATAAAAAATATATAACAGTTATAATATGTAACCGTAAAGTATGCGATTTCCAAATACTTAATGGTTAAAAATAATAACTGTCATATTTAAGAAAGAGGGATTCTGGAAAAAAAAATATTTGACAATATTTGACGATTTTTTATAAAGAATTGTTAGTTATTCTTTAAGAAAACTTAATATTTAAAAATGATAATCGTCATACATAAAAGTGTGAGATTTTAAAAAATATCAAATATTAAAAAAAATTGACAATACTCTTGATGGTTCTTCTAAAAGAATCATTATTTATTCTTTAAGAATACTTAATGATTAAAAATGATAACTGCCACATGTAATAATGTGAGATTTTGAAAAATATCAAACATAAGGAGAAAAAAAAATTATTTGACAATATTTGACGGTTCTTCACAAAGAACTATTATTTATTCTTTAAGGAATACTTAACGGTTAAAACAGATAACCGTCATATATAAAAAGGTGGAAATCTAAAAAATATAGAATATAAGGAGGCGGGATTCTTGTAATACCCTGGAATTCATGTTTATCATAAATATTATATTTTGATAATTAAAACCTATTAAATTAAGGTGAATATGAGGTCTCAATATGTTGCAACTTATTTCTATTAAATTAGGGCATTTTCTCTAGGAATTAGGATTAACCAAAGATCAAATGATACATGTTAGAAATAGGAGAGTATTTTGACTCTAATTTATGAAATTTATTTATTATAATTCTTGGGCAATTTTTCCTTGAATTTTAATAAATCAAAATCTAGTTTCTAATCTTCAATTAGGGATCATAAAATACCCTACAATCAATGTTATAACATCTAGTTTTAATATAATCAATGATAAGCCATAAGGGATTATGAAAATAATTATGGTGATTAAAGAATACTAAAACAATTGTGAGGCAATTGATTTTTTATTAATTGAATTTAGGACAATTTAAAATACCATAAAACATCATAATTAAATATAGTCTTAATTTAATCATAAGAGATGATAAAATGACATGGAAATACTTATTCCAATTAAAGAAAATTATCAACAACTAATGGACAATTAAATTTCCAAACATTAAAATATTTATGTTAATTTTAGTAATTAATTAATTAATAATTAAAAAGGCATAATTAAGAAGTGTATAAGATGAACTACATAAATTCCCTAACAAGTAAGCCCAATTGACCAACAAAGGATGCATTAGAGACTATTAAGCAATGGATTAAGACACTAATCAAGCTTTATTAATCAACTTTGACAAGTCAAATAAAATCAATGGCCAAGATTAAGTCTAATAAAGCAAGATCCTAAGGCCTAAATTAATTCTAGTATTTAAAAAGCCTTAATCCAAGTAAATAACTATGAACCAATGGGGATTAACTTCTAGAATAAAGTAAAAAGCAAATCAAGGATGCTTAGAAGGGGGAAGGCCACGGTTTATGCTAGCTTTGGGCAAGAAGAAGAGCCACAAAATCTGGATATTTTCCTATTAACACATGTTGTAAAGATTAAGTCAAGAATAGGGTACATAGTGTAAGGGATTTTTTGCAAAAATGGAAGAGGATAGAATGGAGAGAGGGGGGACGGTTTTGAGTGTTTAATGGTGAGGATGAGAGCTTCAAAATTTTCTTTGATCCAAGGGTTGAAATTCAAGATGAATTAGGTTAGAAAGAATTGTCAAAATGCCATACCATTTTCCTATAAATAGGGGCCTTGAGTTCTTCATATTCTCACACCAAAGCAAGATTAGTAATCTGCAAAAAGAGTGAAGTGAGTGAGGAGGAGGAGTATCTTGAAGGAGTTAGAGCATTGGTAAGTAAGTTCTTTAAGTTTGAGTTCTTAAATTCATAGTTAGATTTTGCTTTGATCTTAAATATGCTAGAGTAATTTTATTTTCATGTTTTTATGGTTAGAAATATATTTATTTCGAAAAAAATGATGAAGGAAGTGTTAGAGTAAAATTTTTGGAAGAGAAACCTCAAAGTAACGAAGTTCTGGCGAAATTTTTCAGTTAGGCGATTTCTGGAGTCAGCTTTGTTAAGGCTACCATTTTATGTTCGAAATGATCTTTAAAAATCATGAAATTTTTCAGGAACAAAGTAGACATCCAGGGATTTTTAAATACATACAGAGGTTGAAGAACATTAAACTGGGAATGATATATTAAATCTGGGTAAAAAAAAGTATTTTTCCTCAAAATTATACATGACAAGGATTCCAAGTAATTTTACAGAACCTCGTTTCTATTTTTGAATTATTTATGATTTTTCAAAGTTATGGAAAAATCTGGCCAGAAGCGATAAACCAGCGTTTTTACGAAAATAAGGGGGATATTAAATAAAAATAAATTCACCAGGGGTAAAATAGTCATTAGTGGCCAAAATATCCCTTAGATATTATTTATGGATTAATAAAGCGATATTACTATTATAGGCTATCCGAGAACACATACCGACCGACGAACATACCGCTGTTACCAACTTAGGTACGGATGCGTATTGTAACACTAACTCTACTGCTTCTTATATGCCTATATGTGATAGATAATTTCATAAACTGAGACTCTGTCTTAGATCACTGTTTATACATTCAGCTTTACACGGGTTATAGTTTTGATAATACCGTTTGAGTTTTCCTAGCGCTGAGGACACGAGTTGCTATCATGGCACTGGATAAGTGCAGACACGTGTGAGACTTTACATTTGCTATGTGCTTATGCATTGATATACTGCTGTAATGTTGTGAATATCTGTCATCCATATACTTTCATATTTAAGCATGAGGTTAACCGTTACCTGAGGTCCGGTGGGCATTGGACCTTAGCTCTAGCATAGCTTCAGGGTCAGGAGGACCGAGGGTTGAAGATAAGGGCAAGCAGCACGCTTAGAGTTCCGACCGGAGACTTTCATTTTGTTATGTATTACTTTTGAAACACTCGGATAATTGTACCGATGTTATAATTAGCCAGACACACTATAGTTGATATTTTAAATATGTATCAGTTACTCACTTGCTCCAATGCTTTACTCTGACAAAAAAAAATCCGTCTAACATCCCAATTTCAAAAGCAGTATATATATTTTTCCAAAAATCATTTCAAAATCATCAGAGTAGAGCAACAGAGAGATTGAGTAACTGATATGTATATATAAAACGCCGTAAGTTTGGTTGGTTACAATAGCGGTACAGTAACCGCGTGGTTCAAAAGTGATGTACAACAACAAAAGGAAGGCTTCCGCTGGAACATCGAAAGGAAGTCTTCAGCCGAGTCTCTACGCGGCCTGCTTGTCTTTATCCTCGGTCCTTGGTCCTCCCGACCCTGAAGCTATATGGAGAGCTGAGGTCCATTGCAATCGGACCCCAGGTAACAGTTAACCTCATATTTACATATACAGTATATGGACTACAGACAAACACAGCATCAATAGTATAAGAACACATAGTACAAGTATCTCCAAACATGTGTACCCTGGCGGCACATAGGCCCCCTGCAGCGTAACCCTGGCGGCACCTAGGCCCCTGAACCCTGGCGGCACCTAGGCCTCTGACAATCGCATCCTGGTAGCACCTAGGCCACTAACAAGTGTATCCCAATACCCAGCAACCATAACAACAGTACATAAACATACAATACACATAGCACATACACACATACTATAAATATCAGAGTTAGGGTTACTAGTACGCGAACGTACCTTCGTTGACGGTCGTCGGTATTTCTAGCGGAATACGGTAATTATCTCTGGATTTTCCTTTGTTTATGCCCAAATAATTAGCCAGTAATTATCTAACTAATTACCTACTAATTGTTGAAAATTTTCTTAATTAGAATAACTCATTACTTCACAACTTTTGCACTGATATTAGTATTTTATGTCACATGCATTATATTAAAACTCACGGGAGCATTTTGGTCATTATAATACTTTTTAACTTTTCCCCCTTTATTTTTCCTATGTAATAATTTAATAAATTACCTAAATTAGGGACAATATTCTTCCCTATTTCAAATAAATGTTTACTTGCCTCTTTATAATTTTCACAAGGTATTTTATAACCCACAAATATTTCAGGGACCTATTTGCAAACTTTCAAACGTTTTAGGGACCTAATTGCACATTATCTAATTTCAAGAGAAATTACCCTAATAACAAGATAAATTCAATACAAGGTGTTTGAGACCTCATATTCACCTATTTTCAATAGGTATAATTTCCTAATTTTTGATATTTACCCTAAGTCAGTTTTTAGGGTATTACAATCCACTTTTAAAAATGGGATGTTACAATTCTGAAAAAAAAATTTATTTGACAATATTTAATGATTCTTCTCAAAGAACTGTTATGTATTCTTTCATATTAGAGGGGGGATTCTGAAACAACATTTATTTGACTCAACTCTTCCAACTCATTCTCAAACATTTTGTGAGCTTCCCTTGAGTCACATACTGCTGTTTTTTTTTTCTATGGATTTTGCTTTAACGACACGAGCAAGGTTCTGAAACCCGGACCGGTCACTGAACCGGTCGGGGTACTGGGTTAAGGGTTAGTGGGTCAGACCGGAGTCAGCCCGGAGTCAACCCGGGCTAGACCGGTGAGGTATAAAAAATTGGAAAATAATTAATTTCTCATCACACTAACCTAAATTTGACATATTATATATCATTTCAATATTTTAGATTAGTAGCAAAATAACCATATACTTCAATACTTGTGACATATTTAGATATTCCTAACAATTTTCTTTACAACCTGCATTTGAGACAATATATTCATGGTAGCAAAATATCAAAAACAAGTATATGATGACAAAATATTCTCAAGCTGAATCATTTTTAACACCAGAATGTGTGGGAGGATTGCTAGACTCGAGATGAACAAAGCTCTTTCACGGTTTCACCTGAAGAAATAAACGGTAGTGTGAGGCAAAATTTCAAAAAAAAAACATTAAAAAAAAAATTGTTTGACCGGTTTAACCCGTCCAGGTCACACCGTTTCACAGGGTCAGACCGGTTTAACCCTAAACCGGACCGGTTTCATGTCCGGTTGACCGGTTCCCGGTCTGAACCGGCCGGTCCGGTCCGGTTTCACAAACCATGGACACGAGTCTCATCCTTTACCATTGCAATGGTTCTTCATCCTGCAACTTCTTCCTCTCGTGATTCTTCCTTTGTAAGCTTTCATTTCTTTTTTCCAAATTAACAGTTTTAGTTTTATTTTTTATATAATAAGAGCTCGATAGTTGAGGTTTAAGATCGCTAGTCGGAATTATCTATCTAAGAAGAAGAATCACAAACGAAAAATGATATCTAATTTCTGATGATAACCATTAGAGAAAAGTAGGAAGCAAGAAAAAAGACAATGAAGTAAATTGCTGAATGTTTTTTATTGTTGTTTTATTGCAATGCAAATAATTCTAATTACACTAGATTATATGGACTAAAAATCAATAACAAATGTTTCTCATAATTTTTAGCAGTTAAATCACGATCAATTTGAATGTTGATTAATTCCTTAATTTTGAGTATCAAACGTTCCTAAATTTTAGCAACAAATGTTTCTCATAATTGTTAGCAGTTAAATCACGATCTATTTGAATGTTGATTAATTCCTTAATTTTGAGTATCAAACGTTCCAAAATTTTAGCAACTAAATCAGGTTTGTTGAATTATGTTCGAGATTTGGTCAAGTTTACATTTGCCAATTTTTACTATATATATTCTTATTTCCATATTTATATTCTAAGATTTGCTCAAGTTTTTATGGTTGCTTATTTTTATTATATATATTCTTATTTTCCTATTTATATTATCTTTTTGTAGTTAAAGGATATGTGGCAGGAACTTTGGAAGTATACGTGATCTATGGACAATCTACAACAATGGTATATTGTAGAATTTTTTATTAATAAATTTTCTTTTAGAATTCAAAGATTATAAAATAGGTTCTATTGTGAGAGTATTTAAGTGATTAATTTTTCTTAAATTGTATGATGTTTATGTATAATGTATCAAATTTTGAATACAATAAATATAATTTTTTATTTAATATTATTATCTTGTTATTATTAATGATTATGTTGCGCCTTATATAATAAATATTAACCACAAAAATAAATAAAAATAAATATTAATATATATTGTTCTGGTGTAGAACACAGATGTCTAGCCCTAAGGGGCTAGTATGTTGATATTGGTTAGGACTTGACCTAGGAGCGATGCCTAGGGCCTACGTACCCTAAAGAGGGATCAAAATCCACGTAGTTCGAGGATTACTTGAGGCGTTTAGCCAAAGGGAGGTGGTGTGTGTGCTCTGTGTGCAGTATATGTAACTAGCCAGAGAGTAGAAGATGTATACCTTAAGGGTTTAACTCTTATTTATAGAGTGTACCTGTTGGTCTTGGGCTCATGGGCCCTCTATCTGCGATAGAGATTTCCCTTGATTATCTCCTTGATTGTAGGTTGGTTATGATCTTATTTGATCCGTTGGTGATCATGATAGATCTACCTGTTATTGGGCCGAACCACTAATGGGCCTTATATAAATCCGTAACAGTTGCCCCCCAGCTCGGTAGTCCAGGTCTCTAGGCTGCCGGGGTGCAGTTATTGTTTGGCCTTGCTGGGGTGCGTTTATCGTTTAACCCGGATTTCATATCCAAGTTGTTCCAGCTTGATTTCCACTGTTCTGACGAATTCGGATTCATTCATATTCTGCTACTAATTTGTTTGTTTAAGCATTAGGTTTTTGAGCTGCTTCACATGGGTTTTCCTTTAACTCTCCATATGGCCACATGATGAGAAGATAGTATGAAGGGATTCGAGCAACGGCTTTGGTTTTGAGCTGCTTCACTTGGTTTTTCTTTTAACTCTCTATGTGTCCACATGATGAGAATATAGTAGGCAGGATCCTCATCCTTTCTCCTTGGGAACCCAGATTTACATGGGTTTTCTTTTAACTCTCCATGTGTCTACATGGCGAGAAGATAGTTGGAAGGATCACTAGGATCTCTCGTTGGGAATTATTTTAAGAGAGGGTGGGTATCAGGAAGCATATAAACCATATGCTTAGTCCTTAAACGAGCAACACTTTTCACCTCTGGCATAAATTTAGAGGCCATGCTTGGATTATGAGCAACCACAACATTTGAACTCTCCATGTCATTTTGAAGTACGACAAGTAGTGTTAGACTTGCAACTGCGCTCTGAAAATGTTTACATTCTCCTCTCATTGGACAAGTTGGGCAATTGGGTTCTGCCCACATGACAAGAAGATAGTATGAAGGATCCTCATCCTTTCTCCTTGGGAACCCAGATTTGAGTAGGATCATCATCCTTTCTCCTGCTTTTGAGCTGCTTCACATGGTTCATCTTTTAATTCTCCATGTGTCCATATGACGAGAAGATAGTATGAAGGATCTTCATCCTCCCTCCTTGGGAACCCAGATTTGAGCATGATCCTCATCCTCATCCTCTCTCCTTGGGAACCCAGACTTTTCAATTCTAGCATAAATTTAGATGCCCTATTTGGATCATAAGCAATCACAACAATTGAATTCTCCATGACATTTTGATCAAAGGAGTTATTTTCACACCTCGATGATGCAGGGAGAATTGTTTTGAGGCAGGGCAAACGAGCAAATCGAGATAGCTGAGCTTGTTGGTAAGCCGAAGCTGATTCAACGCCCATGGCATCCCGACTCCATCGCGATAGTCAAGGTTGATGATACGCCGAGATGAGATGCCGAGACACCGAGGTAGGCCGAGAAGGGTAGATGCCGAGATGAGAATTTCGTATCGTCCTGAAATGCCGAGATGATCAGATGTCGCCATCGTCTTGTCGGACTTTTCTGCCTAAAAATGCAAGGCAATGTCTTTTGCCAGCACAACTTTGACTGAGGAAGAAGTACCGTCGGAGAACAATCGCGGCTTGGGACAGCAGGCTGACGAATATCAGGCTCAGGTTTATCTCAAAAAATCAACCTGAGATCGATCTCGGTAAAAAGACCACAAATTGATTTCAGCAAAAAGAGCACAAATTGATCTCGGAAGTCAAGATGTATCAAAGACAATACTGGCTGAGTCCGAGTATTTCGCAACGTTCTTTGGTTAAGATCCCACTCCGCGTAAATTTGAAGGCGGCCCGGTTACATCGAATCTGGTTAAGATCCCGGCTCTGTGTAAATTTGAAGGCGGACCCCGGTTACACCGAATCTGGTTAAGATCCCGGCTCCGTGTAAATTTGAAGGCGGACCCCGGTTACACCGAATCTGGTTAAGATCCCGGCTCCGTGTAAATTTGAAGGTGGACCCCGGTTACACCGAATCTGGTTAAGATCCCGGATCCGCGTAAACTTGAAGGCGGACCCCGGTTACACCGAATCTGGTTAAGATCCCGGCTCCGTGTAAATTTGAAGGCGGACCCCGGTTACACCGATCTGGTTAAGATCCCGGCTCCGTGTAAATTTGAAGGCGGACCCCGGTTAAACCAAATCTGGTTAAGATCCCAACTCCGTATAAATTTGACGGTGGACCCCAATTAAACCGAATCTGGTTAAAGTCCTGGCTCCGTGTAAATCTGAAGGCGGACCCCGGTTAAACCGAATCTGGTTAAAATCCAGGCTCCTATACTGTTTTTGGAAAGAGGGCGGACCTGTTTTAACTGAATCTAGTTAAAATCTAGGCTCTGTGTTTCGAAGTCTATCTTAGATTCCTATAAGGAGTTGATTGCGACGGCAATGCCACCAAGTCTATTTAAAGTCCTTTATCGGATTATTTGCGATGGCAATGCCGCCAAATCTATTTCATACAGTTAAATCCGCGCTCCTTAAATGGACCCCGGATAAACTAAAAATTATACATTTAAAATCTGTGCTCCTTAAATGGACCCCAGATCTGAAGGAAAACCTGGTTTTAAACTGGTCATAGTTAAAATCTGAGTTCCGCATAAAAGGAATTCAGGGTTACGACACCCATACTGAACAAACGAATTCAGGGATATGACACCCATACTGGATAAACGAATTTCGGGTTACGACACCCATATTGGACTAATGAATCTCGGGTTACGACACCTAGAACGGAGTAAACCTAGTTACACTAAATCCAGCTAAAACCGGCCCGTTTTTCAACTTAATATAGTTAAAATCCGGGCTCCATGTAAATTTTTACAAAGGAGTCTACCTCCAAAAGAAAAAGAAGGCGGACCCCGGTTACACTTAATACAGTTAAAGTCCGGGCTCTGTGCAAGGGTCATCGAACCCGATTTTTCAGTCGAGCAAAACCGTCACCATAAGCTTTCGCAACTCAGTTGCTTCCAAGTTCCGTGTAGAGTTTTGCGGGACGCAAAAAGAAAGCCGACCCCGGTTACACTGTATTCCAGTTAAAATCCGGGCTCCGCGTAGAGTTTTGTCGGATAAAACCGAGTTATACAGTTAAATCCGTGTTTCCATAATCAGTTTGGAACTCGGTAATCTGCGTTTCCATGATCAGTTTGGAACCCGGTAACACTGAAAGAATAGTTAGATCCGCTTTTCCATGATCAGTTTGGAGCCCGATAACACTGAAAGAACAGTTAAATCCGCTTTTCCGTGATCAGTTCAGAACTTGGATAAACTGACCGCGCTCCTTAATTGGAACCCGGATACATTGAACAAAGGAAACCAGGGTAATTAAACCCGTCATGTGACAAAGCGAAGCCGTCACCGTAAGCTTTCGTAACTCGGTCGCTTCCAAAACTTAACCCAGCTTTTCAGTCAAGTGAAGCCGTCACAGTAAGCTTTTGCAACTCGGTCGCTTCTAAGACTAAGCCCGGTTTCTAAATCACGTGAGGCCGCTCTTATCAGCCCTTGCAAATATTTGGGACAATTAACGACATTCCATGTCCCTACAAGGAATTGGACCAAGACTCGGATTGCTCGACCCAGTCAAACTCCAACCACGGGTACGAGGCTAACACCGGGGCCAATGAGCCTGGGTCCTTAAACTACACGAGGCCGCTGTCATCAGCCCTTGTACCAACACCGGGGCCAATGAGCCCGGGTCCTTAAACTACACGAGGCCGCTGTCATCAGCCCTTGTACCAACACCGGGGCCAATGAGCCCGGGTCCTTAAACTACACGAGGCCGCTGTCATCAGCCCTTGTACCAACACCGGGGCCAATGAGCCCGGGTCCTTAAACTACACGAGGCCGCTGTCATCAACCCTTGTACCAACACCGGGGCCAACAAGCCCGGGTCCTAAAGCTACATGAGGCCGCTATTATCAACCCTTGTAAATATTTTGATGCATCGAAATTGACACCTAGATAAGAAGGCGAATAGTCATGCCGGACCCTGATCAGGTCAAAATGTTTAAATGTGTGTCCCTACGACCACGGCTGAGCATGTGACAGTTTGCCCTTATCCTGGTTAACATATCGGACAACGACTCTGGAACCCCGTAGCGTGGTTAATTCGAAAACCCCTACCCATACACCTAGTCTCTAACACCAGAAGAGTACAAGTGGACTCTACATAACTAAGACCATGGCCCGGTCAATAAATAGAACTCCGAACACATGTTTGGATAATCAACTTATTGTTGAAATGAAGACTAAACTCGGACATGAGATCCAGCTTAAAAAATCAATACACCCCGGCAGCCCAGAGCCCTTGACTGCCAGGCTGGGGGGTAACAAGTGTGGCACTGTAAAGCTGTCAGCGACATAAGCAAAAACCCAGTCCGTTCCTCTTCAGGACAATTCGGATTTGGGGAATTTGGTGTTGCTACAAACAAACCCGGATGATTGAAGAAGAAGATATCTTGATGATCATAAAAAGAAACAGACGAAGTTTCAAAGCAAAATTAACCCGGACTACATGTCTGGGGGCAATTCAATCAGAATACAAGTAACTCCGAAGTTCTTTGAAACTCGGATAGACACTTTATCAAAATCAAAGAAGTTGGAGCACCTCGGATATGATATCCAGGTTCAATAACAGATTCAAATGTCATCACAGTTGCTTGGATGTCGCTAGTAAAGAAGCATGTTCGCCATCAACCGAGATTGAGGGAAAGGCAAATAGATCCCGCCTTGGGAAAAACCTATTGCCTAAATAGGCAAATTAGTACCAGAATATGAAAGAATTCGAATTCGTCAGAACAGTGGAAATCAAGCTGGAACAACTTGGATACGAAATCCGGGTTAAACGATAAACACACCCCAGCAAGGCCAAACAATAACTGCACCCCGGCAGCCCATGAGCCCAAGGCCAACAGGTACACTCTATAAATAAGAGTTAAACCCTAAAGGTACACATCTTCTACTCTTTAGCTAGTTACATATACTCCACACAGAGCACACATACCACCCCCTTTGCCTAAACGCCTCAAGTAATCCTCGAACTACGTGGACTTTGATCCCTCTTCAGGATACGTAGGCCCTAGGCATCGCTCCTAGGTCAAGTCCTAACCAATATCAACATACTAGCCCCTTAGGGCTAGACATGTGTGTTCTACACCAGAACAGTACGGTTACGGATTTATATAAGGCCCATTAGTGGTGCGGCCCAATAACAGGTAGATCTATCATGATCACCAACGGATCAGATAAGATCATAACCAACCTACAATCAAGGAGATAATCAAGGGAAATCTCTATCGCAGATAGAGGGCCCATGAGCCCAAGACCAACAGGTACACTCTATAAATAAGAGTTAAACCCTAAAGGTATACATCTTCTACTCTCTGGCTAGTTACATATACTGCACACAGAGCACACACACCACCCCCCTTTGCCTAAACGCCTCAAGTAATCCTCGAACTACGTGGACTTTGATCCCTCTTCAGGGTACGTAGGCCCTAGGCATCGCTCCTAGGTCAAGTCCTAACCAATATCAACATACTAGCCCCTTAGGGCTAGACATCTGTGTTCTACAATATATATATATATATATATAAAATAAAAAATAAAGCCAATACATTACAATTATTAACAAAGAACCATTAAGTATGCGAATATATAGAGGCTAAAGTATACGTTTGGTCCTTCATGTTTGCTTTTAGTATCACTTTAGTCGCTTAAGTTTGTAAAATGCACGTTTGGTCCTTTAATGTTAACACTTAACACTGTTTGTCTGACTTAACGGAAAATACTAATTCAACAATTTTAAGTGATAACTGTACAATTAAATGCTGATCAAGTGATAAGTATATATTTTATGATTAAATAGGTGTATATTTTATGAGAATTAGTTGGATTTATTGATATTATATACCTATTTAATTATCGTTTATAAACTTTTTCATCACTGAATCAAACTTAGGATCAAGGAATAAATCGACATAAAATCTACTCATATCCTACTTTTATTGTGCAGGAAATATTAGCTTATTGAGAAAGGAACAGAAAAAGGAAATAAATTTGAATTAATTGTGTGGTATGATAGAGTGAATTAAAAAATATTTGGAGGTGATTGGAGATCTCAAAAGGATATTGCATATCCTTTATTTAAGAAAGAAGCAGATCACGGACCAAGTCAGCCTAAGGGAATTATTATATAAAGGAAGGGGCAGCACACAAAAGGGGAAGCACGGAAGAAAGAAAAAAAGATCCTTATGCTCTCTAAATTTCGGTATTTACCAAAGGTTTAGAGAGAAAAGGGCTGAAGAAAGAAAGAAGGACGTAAGAACAATTCTGATTTTCATCTCTTTTCTTTTATTTTGTTAACCTAGCCATGCTTGGCTAGTCTTCTTTTGTAGTTAGGGCAAGGATGAACCCTATGCGAATTTGAGTATTTGTTTGAATTCTCTCCGAACGTTATTTACCATGATTGAATGAATTATCTTTGCTTAAAGCTTTCTTAAAGATTGATCACCTTTTAGATTGTTCATAGGTTGGTGTATGACAATAGAGATGTTGGTGCATTTAACTAGAACCGTTAATTCATTGTAGAGTTGCATGACCTAGACATAGGCTTACGAGTTTATGCGATCTCATAATTCTGGTTTATATAATCTTTCCAAACAATACTAAGACATTAGGTTGTTATCAAAGATAACGGACTAAGGTAGCGTCAAGACATTGGGACTTAGTCTAATTTTAGAGAATTGAACGTCAATCATGGGAATAATAATCAATTAGGGATTTAATTCAAATACTTAGAGGAACATAGGAGAATTCTATGCCCTAATTGCGTTTTTCTCTATCAATTTTCTTTTCTTTTAATTAAATTCAATCTAGTTTTCTCAACTTAAACGAAATTGTGAAATTAATGCCTAACTAAAGTTTGTGATACTAAGTCCTCGTGTGAACGATACTTTTCTTATCACTTTATTACTTGATACGGCCCGTATACTTGCGGAGTTATAGGCTTTAAAGTTTTGCCCTATCATCAAGTATGCTTATATGTTAGTATGTTAATAAATTAATACTTTAAATCCTATTAATTGAAAAATATTCAATCTTTACCAACTGTTTTATGGTTTTCACAGTTTGTGAAGATTAAATATTTTTTTTTGTTGAAGAAGATTAAATATTTTTCAATTAATCTTATTTAAAATATTAATTTATTAAAATACTAACATATAAGTATGCTTGACCAATATTTAATTGCATAGTCATCGCTTAAAATTGTTGAGTTAGTATTTTCCTTTAAGTCAGACTAACGGTGTTAATATTAAGGACCAAACATATATAAAATGCATGGCATATATAATTAAATAGACTCGTAATATTATATTTATTTTAACTAAAAATTTTAAATAGCAACGATGTGTACAATATTCTCTCTCTCTCTCTCTCTCTCTCTCTCTCTCCATGTATATTATAAGGTGCACAACGTAACATGCAGAGAAAAAACATGCATATACAACTAGACGTCCTAATGTATGAAACATTATTATATGGTAGTTAATATTTTAATTCACACAAGGTTTGAAATTTGTGTATATGTTTACTCAAGTTTGAGACCCAACGCCATTAACGGGGATTGAACGGAACGAAGAACAAAGAATATAGTACTATTGAACAGCCACCAAACAAGAAAATGGTTACGTAAGTCAATTGTGGAGGGAAGAATTATCTATATATATATATATATATATATATATATATATATATATAAAATTGTTTTCAGTCTAAGTCAAGATTGCGTGGAGAGAGAATAATATTTATAACTAATAATTGGTCTTCAGTTTAAGTATGATTTTTTAATATTTATATATGTTTTTCTTGAATGAAGAATTCTTGTGTATTGGTAAGGGTCAACTGAAGCGAATGTCTTAGATCATTCGTATTTTTGTGGATATTTATGTCAGTAAGTCAAACAGAGAGACATATTGATATAATACTATAATGCTGTGAAATTTTACAAAGAAATTTTACATCATTATAGTCATCTTCTTTAATTTCTTAATTCTTTTTCCTTCTTGATTATTATTAATAGAGTATCATGAGATATAAATTAGGAAAACATTGACAAATTATATATATATAATTGTTTTCAGTCTAAGTCAAGATTGCGTGGAGAGAGAATAATATTTATAACTAATAATTGGTCTTCAGTTTAAGTATGATTTTTAATATTTATATATGTTTTTCTTGAATGAAGAATTCTTGTGTATTGGTAAGGGTCAACTGAAGCGAATGTCTTAGATCATTCGTATTTTTGTGGATATTTATGTCAGTAAGTCAAACAGAGAGACATATTGATATAATACTATAATGCTGTGAAATTTTACAAAGAAATTTTACATCATTATAGTCATCTTCTTTAATTTCTTAATTCTTTTTCCTTCTTGATTATTATTAATAGAGTATCATGAGATATAAATTAGGAAAACATTGACAAATTATATATATATAATTGTTTTCAGTCTAAGTCAAGATTGCGTGGAGAGAGAATAATATTTATAACTAATAATTGGTCTTCAGTTTAAGTATGATTTTTTAATATTTATATATGTTTTTCTTGAATGAAGAATTCTTGTGTATTGGTAAGGGTCAACTGAAGCGAATGTCTTAGATCATTCGTATTTTTGTGGATATTTATGTCAGTAAGTCAAACAGAGAGACATATTGATATAATACTATAATGCTGTGAAATTTTACAAAGAAATTTTACATCATTATAGTCATCTTCTTTAATTTCTTAATTCTTTTTCCTTCTTGATTATTATTAATAGAGTATCATGAGATATAAATTAGGAAAACATTGACAAATATAAAAATAGATATTATATTTAGGATCAATTAATTGTAAGATCAACTTCTTAAATATGTCTTATATATTAAAAACTGTAACAAGTATTTCTCTATTTTTCTTCCCCATGAGTTTGTTACGCGTCATTATACTCAAAGAGGATTCAAATTCACAACTTTAAGCTTAAGAAAATTTTCAAAAAGGAGAAACTTGGTGTTATTTGGCTACAAGACCCCAACGTCATAAAGAACTAACAACACGCCTAAGGGACGAGTTTATCAAAATTTTCGGAAATCTATTTTTTTTTTTTTCATGTTAAATAGAGTGTAAGAATGTATTTGAGCAAGTTCAAGAATAAAAAAACTTGTATAATTTTCAATAATGCTTAACCAATAAAGAAAATTTAAAATCAAAACACATTGTATATATTTTGATATATATGATAAAAAAATGACCAAAGGTCAAGATTGATTCAATGCATAATTCATATCTCAATACTTATAAAGTGTTGATATATATTTTTTATTTGAACTCCATTTTAATTTGAGTTGAAGGAATAACTTTGAAATCTTATATGGAGTCACTCTTTAAATAGGATACTTTATTTCAAAACATTTTCATGTAGGACAAAATTCATGAAATACATAAATAAATCATAAATTACAGTGCATGAATTTTCTTATAACAAACAATGAAAGACTTAATGGATACCTCTCGACATTGCTAAACTTTGACCTACGAGAGAATTCACAAACTCTATTAAAAGAGTACTGCAAATGGAAACAAAGTCAGAAGATAATTGATAGGCCACTCTTCTGACTATATGTAAGGAATAGCGATGACAACTGGGTTGAGAGCCATCACCAGTCAAGAACCTTAGGTGAGCATTGTAGATATTTCTAACCCTCGTGTATCAATCGACTGTAAACTCAAGTGTGTTTCCCTACCATAAGAAATATCACATTAATAACTAATAGGTTACGGCCCTAATCCTAAATTGGGCCCGGATCTGACTTAGAGGCCACTCTCATGATACTTTAATTAATTATCTGATTAATAATAACTAGTAATTATATAATATTAAATAAGATATCTCACATTTCAAAACTGCAAGATATAATATGATAAATGACCAAACATCAAATTATAAATTCAGGAAACCATGGTAGTGAAAACATAGTTTTCACCTGAAAACGGAAGGGGAATGAAAAATCGTAAAACGTAAAATCGTAATACAAAACGTAGTTTTTACCTGCATATATATATATATATATATATATATATATATATATATATATATATATATATATAAAAAGAAATTCAAGAAAAGCAAGGCATCACCTGCCATCATCCATACATATATTCATCCATACAATATCAATCAAAATATCCAACATTGTCATCAAATACCATTTAAACAAAGGCAAACAACCTCAATACAGTTCAAAATGCAAGTCTAATTTCAATTCAGTACCACTCATTATCCAACTGAAATGTAAATAATTGTCACAACTCACAATCTAAGCTAATAAATCATTCAAGTCATTATCATCAAAGGCATTATGCTCCACATGATCTTCAACTACATCATGATGCATGACAACTTCTCTTTCTCTTCTATCAACCTCATTGTCCAACTCAAAATTAGGAATCTCCATATCATCTACAAAGGCACCAACATCACCAGTGTCATCCTCTCCTCCAACTTAAGCCAAGTTTTCTTCAATTAAATTATCCAAATTGAAATCAAAATTGTCTTCATCTAAACCTTCAACATTAGAAGGCGTTCCTTCATTTTCCACAATCCATTCAAAAGACTTTGACTTTAGCATTTCCCAATCACCCAAAACGAATAGCAAGGGTATTAATATGAACAAATGGGGACGAATTGAAAACTACAATTTTTGAGTCATTTTGTAAAATAGAACACACCAAACCATCGGCGGTTAGGTTGAATTTGTGTGCTCGGCAGGTCCTTTGATTGAAGCTCGTTCTTCAAGATTTTCCCTTTACGATCCCGCACGGGTCTGGTATTGTACATATTAAGCCGCCGCACTGTAGCGGCGCTACACGAATTTGAAGAGCTCTTTTTATCATTGCTCCTATTCGCATCAAGGGAGTGCTTTGGCTTTCCGGACACGTTCACTTTCTTTTCCTTCTTCTTTGTCATCTTCACTCAACTATGCAGTGGGAACTGGATAGAGGAGGAAAATCAGAATATAAATGGGGAGCGACAGAGAAGAAGATGAAACCAGAAACTTACTTCTGATACGGATGAAGAGCAACTCTGCAAAGGAATGTAACAAATCAGCGAGGCGAGGCGAGGCGGAAGCAAACTGTCGAGAGGTACGCGGCAGTGAGCACGAACGAGAATGAGTGAATGACTGAGAGAATTGAGATAAATCAGAATTCACAATCGATTTTGGGGGGGAAAATAAAAAAAGCAGATCTGGCGTTTTTTTCAAAAACGGACCGTTTTTGAGTAAAAACGCTCCATTTTTACGATTCCACTCCGACTGCGTTTTTTTCCACAACGAAACACGTTTTGCTCATAATAAATCGTAAAAGCGGCGTTTTTACGCTTTAAAAGATTATACCTTTGATCAAAGTCCAAGGATGTACCAAGCCTATATATAAGTTCTTTATCTTCACAAGCATTTCTTGGATCATCCTTTTCATTATTTTTAAGTATATTATTGTTTATTCATTGAGCGTAGCATGTCATCAAGAATATATTTTCAATTTCTTCCATTAATGCTCACTTTTCCTTTCTTTTTGGACAAGCTTCAATTTGCATGAGAATAATAAATGAGAATGCTATTATGTCATGAGAATGCTATTATGTCATGATAATGCATATGAAAAGACTTGTATAATATGTGTACATATCCAAGTTGTATGAAAATAACACTCTGAACACTATTAGATATATATAAGCATTTTAAAATCAAGACTTTAAAGGGAAATTTTATAACCTCCTTATTTTAATTTAGGAAGAAATTTTGAATGAAATGAATTAAAGACCAAGCGAGATTCGAATTCCATGTTTTTTTGTGAAAAAAAAAAAGAAAAAAGTGAAAATTGGTAGTTGCAAACCTGCAATAAAGGGGAAATAATACGTCATGCATGATGAAAGAAGAGAGGGACACAGCCTCACAGTCACAGGGGACAAGAATAAGAGAACGTGTTGCACGCGCGTGGCTGAAAGTTATGAGTTGTCATAGAAGGCCACTTCTCATCTTCAACACACTTCGACACATCCCTTCTGGCCTTCTTCTACTGTACCTTCTTCGGGGGTTTTTTTTTTTTTAAATAACTAGTAGGTAGAGGATGCATTTCCATCCATACTTGATTGGATGCTAATGGCAATGATTAGAGCATAATCGAATCAGATCGACAATATCAATTTGTACTAGAAAACCATTTTCATATTCGAGATGAACTGGATCAATATTTTTTTATATGACTATTTGAATGAATGAAACTTAGGTACTCCCTCCGGTCCTAATTATAGGAACACATTTTGGAGTTAATTTTGGTCTTAATTATAAAAGCAAGTTTTAACTTTTGTCAATTTTTTCCTAAAATACCCCTATCAATCTATACTTATTATTAGAAGCATTTATATATGTGTGTGTATATCTGTGTTTGTGTGTGTGTGTGTGTATGTGTACACACACAAACACACACCCACCCACCCACAATATATATATATATATATATATATATATATATATATAAAGACCATTATTTCAATTAAAAAGCACATGAAAAGGAAAATTGGTTGGAGAGTATGTGGTGAGGTTGTAATTCACTTTTACTTATGTCATTTTAAATTTATATAAGGGCATTTTAGGAAAATGAGTAAAATTAACTAATTTAACTCCCCTCCTTAATTTCTCTAAAATCGGTTAAATAACTCATATAATTAGGATCGGAGGGAGTATTATATTATATAGGCAACGTAGCTAGCTTCTCCAAAGATGCTTTTTAGAATTCACATGGACTCAAACTAGAAACTAGAACCAACATCTATTGGTGCATTGAATCAGACTTGAGCCACGATTGAGTTGAAATTCTAAATTAAATTGGCAACTGAAACTGTTTTTAGAAAATTGGATGAATTATGAAAATAAATTACAAAAACTTATGGAATTATTTTTTTCAAAAAAAAGTTGGCTCTCTCAAAAAGCTAAATATACTTTCAAATAATTTATAGTCGATCATATGGTGTCATTTTATTAAAAACTTGGTATATTGATGTGTTATTATGTTATAACCATTAAACTTGGTGATCCACTCTAAAAGGCCACACCCGTTAAGACCAGTCAATTCCTATTATTCTTGTGAGACACTCCCATAAGGTCGAAACGTTGTCGTTGAAGTGTTTCCTTTCGTCGTTTCACTACTAGAAAAAGTCATATTTGCGACGGGCTTTGCGAGGGAATTAACTTTCCCTCGCAAAAATGACCATTTTGCAAGAGAAAAAATATTCCCTCGCAAAATGGCCCCATTTTGTGAGGGGAAATAGTTTCCCTCACAAAATGGGGGCAAATTGATAACTTTCCCTCGCAAAAATGACCATTTTGCGAGGGAAAACATTGTCCCTCGCAAAATGATGGGAAGTTGGCGCCCTTTTTCCCTGTCAATGCTCCCACAGTTTGCGAGGGATATAAGTTTCCCTTGCAATATTTGCGAGGGAAAGTAATATTCCCTCGCAAAAATCACCATTTTGCGAGGGAATGTTATTTCCCTTACAAAGTTACTTAAGTTTGCGAGGGAAAATAGGTTTCCCTTGCAAATAGTTGATTTTTTTTTTAATTTTAAAAAAATCACAGGCCTTAGGGTTTTTTTTTTTTTGGTTTACTATTTACTCTTCTCTTCTTGGTGTCTTGCGTCTTCAGGCTTCACTGTCGGAGTCGGTCGGCACTCAGGTTGTCCTCTCGTTACTCTGTCTCGGCGTCTCCTCCACCCTCGGCTCCGCGCCGTCTATCCGCAGTCCGTGTCCACTCCTCATAATCTAATCACTTCGTAATCTCGTATATTTTAGTAAGATAGATTTTGATATATTTTATTTTTTCAAATGCTAAAAATAATATTGGAGTAAATACCCTTTTTGGTCCCTGGAAAAAAGTACAGACCCCTTTTTGATCCCTAAGTAAAAATAACTCGTCTCGTCATCCCTGGGAAATCAAAAAACATCCCATGTTACTCCTTCCGTCAGTTAACTCCTAACAGCGTCACTAACGTTGCTGATGTGTAACGTGAGTTGGTCCAGTCACATGCCACGTAGGAAGGCCAAAACGACGTCGTTTATATAAATACCTTTTTTGGTCCCTGGAAAAAAGTACGGATCCCTTTTTGATCCCTAACTCAAAATAACTCATCCCGTCATCACTGGGAAATCAAAAAATATCCCACGTTAGTCCTTCTGTCAGTTAGCTCCTAACGGCGTCACTAACGTTGCTGATGTGTAACGTGAGTTGGTGCAGGGTGCTTCGTTACCTTCAACATTTTTTACTCGTTGAAAAGTCTATTCACTGACCTCACCGTTGGATTTAGAGAAGTATAAAGATTCAAAGCGGTGAACACCGTCTAACTCCGGCGCAAACCTAGGCGAGAAGCGCTGCCGTTGTTGCTTGGCTCCATTGGGTTGCGTTGATGGCGGCGGCGGCGGCGCCTTGGAGTTATCTGGAGATGCCGATTTCTTCTCGGGGGAAGAAGGCTTCTGCTCGGGCTTGGGCTTGAGATTTGGGGCATCAATAGACAAGCGCGATCTCTGACCGTAGGAAAACTCGGCGTAGAGAGCATCGAAGGAACTGAAGATAGACATCATTTGACGACCATAGAACCGATGGAGTTGATGATAACGTATACGAAGTTAAAGACAAAGTTATATTTGACTACCATAGACATCATTACACATCAGCAACGTTAGTGACGCCGTTAGGAGCCTTTTTAAAAAAAAAAAAAATCAGGGCATTTAGCCCATTCCCTCTACTCAACCAGAGTTCTCTTTTCAAGAAAGAAAAAACCGTATGCCTTCTTCTTCCACTTGTCTTCTACGTATCTTCAAGCTCGTTTGCCATCGACAGGCTCCATCGATCTGAACCTGTCGACGTTTTGACTTCTGAGGCTCCGCGACTTCGTCCTTGACTCCGCCTTGCTTAGTCTCACTCTCACAGCGTCCGACGTTCCGAGCCTCCGATCTCTGACTTGCTCTGTCTTCTCCGTCTTGAAATTAAGGTGCGTTCTGCATTTAATTAAGAGTCATAAAATAATGATTTAAATTAGGGTTGCTGATAACTCTCTTTATTTTGTATATTTAAAGTACATTTTGAAGATATTTGGAGAGTTATCTAAACAATTTTAAGAGATTTAAATGAGATTACATTATTATAAGATCAAATCAAATTGGTATATTATTTAGGGGATTTCATTGTAAATATCATCGTTTTCAAATTTAAATAGAAATACTTTAGTTAAATTAAAAAAAAAAAAGGTTTTAGTTTATTATTAATAGTATATTATTATTATAATGTTTTTGTTTTTCTATAAACAAAGGACCAGAGGCGAGACGCATGAATTGAAGGCAATTGATTGTATAAATTGAGAGAAGTTAAGGGAAAGACAAATTGGGTTCAACCTGAGGTCAAAGAACAGTTATTTGAAAGATGGGCCACCGACGAGAAATTTATAAAGCAAAGTGAAAGAAATAAATTAAATAGGGCCCATATGGATGGACCGTCATATGTTGGCGGCCGCATTTCATTTAGTGAGCATCGTCGCAAAATTGTAAGTATACGTTAAAATTGTAAGTATACGTTATTTTCTATTTGAGCTTTAAATATTTTGTACTTTGAAGTGATTAATTAACAATTATTCATTTGTGTTTGTAGGTAGAGGTTGGAGATATTCCTCCATAATTGGTTCCTTGGACCACCTTTGAGCGGACTCATTCTCAGGAGATTGAAGGCGGTGGTAAGCGATGGATTAATGCCAAGTCCCAGCAATTCGCGGTAAGAGATTAGTTAGATTTTTTATTTTCTTCAAACAGTAACATATTTATTTCATTTTACATGTCTTATTTGTTATGTATTTTTCTACTTGTAGGACAACTATCACCAGCTGACGCAGGTGAGAGACTCGTAGATTGAGAACGACCCGTCGTCCTCTTATTCCGATAATGAGAGTCTCTTCATTAAGGCTGCAGGCGGATTTAACAAGAAGGGGAGAGTCTTCGGGATGGGTGCCTCTGCCAGCCAACTAAAGTCGTCTACAAAGCGCTCATCCAGCAGTGTTCGAGGTGATCCTGTAGGTAGACATAATACTTCTGTTATCAATCGCAAACCATTATTCCCTCGTCCATTTAAATGAAGTACAAAAAATAAACTAACTTCGTAATGTTGGTTTTGCAGAAGAAAAGAGGGTAAAGGCGTTAGAACAGACGGTAAGGGAGCAAGGAGAGAGGATGAAGGAGCAAGGAGAGATGATTATGGAGATGCGGACACTTATCCAGTCCCTATTGAAGGACAAGGGTACGGGAACTCCTGGTGGTGATGGTGATGCTGGTGATAATGATGATCAGAACGCTACTGTTTAGACTTTTTTTAGTTCATTTTGGTCATGACATTATAATGTTTAGAACTCCTATTTTTCTATGTAAACTCTCTTATTATTGTTACAATTTATTTTTATGATATAGAAATCTATTTATTTTCTAATTTTTTATATTTTTTTTCAAATAAATTGGATTCTGCGAGGGGAAAGTATTTCCTTCGTAAAATCCTACGTTTTGCGGGGGACAGAAATGTCCATCGCAAAATTGAAAGATTTTGCGAGTGAACAAGTGTCCCTCGCAAAATTGAGGGTTTTGCGAGGGAACAAGTGTCCCTCGCAAAATTCAGAATTTTGCGAGGGACCATTTTTTCCCTTGCAGAACTAATTTTTCCCTCGCAAAAATTGTTTGCGAGGCTACTTTTTGCGACAAACTGTTTTCCGTCGCAAAATCCCCCGCAAACCATTTTTGCGAGGGAAAATGCATGTTTTGCGACGGAAAAGTTCCGCCGCAAAACATGGGTTTTTTTGTAGTGTTTCTCCCAAGTGTGTGGTATCTTGTGTTTCTTGCATCAAAAAGGAAAAAAAAAAAAAAAGAGGGGTTCTCTTTCTTAAATTTTTCTTCGAACCCTAGATTCTATGTCATGAATTGCCACCATTGTTGTCAAACTCGCGAGTTGACTCTCCGAGTTTACCGTTTTTACGTTTCTACCTTACTAAATTGTGTTAATTTTTTTTTTCAATTTTGTCATCCTCAATGGCTTTATATATGAATTTTATAGAAATTTCTTTATTAAATATAATAAATTATAAATGTTGATATATTTAATTTCAATTATTTGGATTTAAAATATATTTATATTAAATTGTTGTCATTTTTATATTTTAATTATTTAATTATACACTGTTAATACATATTTAATAATATAAGTAAACTCTTGCGAGTTTACCTATTCGAGTTTACAATACGAGTTTATGTCACTGTCACGGAGTTTGCTTAAACTCGTGAATTTGACAACCTTAATTGCCACCGTTAGCAAAACAATTTTGCTCCCATATATCAAATCACGGTTTTGCTGCCTCCACTGTGCCGAGTTCTTTATTTTTCCGGCGGCGTCCCTCTTCAATTCTGTTGTGCCAGTACTTTCCCTTCGATTTCGCCGTGCTACTCCAAACAGATCCGACGTTCTTGGTTCTCCAGTCACTGGACACCAAACTTCCTCTTCGATTCTATCGTTCAAGAAGTCTCCTCTTCGATTCCGCTGTGCTACTCCAAACAGGTCCGACATTCTTGGTTTACCGTCGTCTCCGGATGCCCTCTCCCCTTGAAGATGATCGATTTGCTTGCGGATTAAACACTCTATTTAATGATCTGAACCTTTCTTTTGCCAGACTCTTAATTCTGCATCTTTATTATATTGCCAGATTCTTGACTCTGTTCTTTCAAGTCTCATTTAATCCCATAAGAAACTGAAATAAAGGCTCCTGCTGGCTTATTTTAACGAATTCCTTGGAGGTATCACACTTACAATATGGTAGTGGAACAAGCAAATTAAAGAGTATTCATCCGATAATTCTTTTAACTTGGTAAAATACGCAGCCACAAATAGATTATATTGAGTTGTATAAGCAATAGAATGATGTAAAGAATAAATCCTCTCACCAACTAACCGTGTTAAAACGCTCTTGTAGGTCCTGCCATACATAATGAGATGAATATGCAAAAACAATGTCGTTCGCGCAATGTCCTGGTCTACGGATTGGAAGCCGTTTTATTCTTGCCCTGAAGTGCTAATCATATTGCTTTACTCCATATCACATAGTTACCTAAACTAGTAAGAACTTGCAGCACCAAGGTGGTTATATGTGTGTTGCAAGGATGCAAGTATAGAGGATGGTTGACATCAATGGGATTCTTGGCTGTCTCCATGAAGAACGATCAAGAGTTTTGAAGGTGAAGAGTTATATTCTTAAATGTTGACAAAATATTCTTAAATTTATTATTTTTAAATAGTATTATAATTGGCATAAAAATCATCATTTGAAATTAATGATACTAGTGCTAGAGAATAAAAAAGATACTTTATAAAATTATGGAATAAATGAAAAAGCTAATAATAATTTAAAATAATAATAAATGCCATATTAATTTTTGTTTTAATGCTAAATGTGAGACCTTAATTATGTCCCATATTTATAATACTTTTTTTTTTCAAATCTTTCTATTGATTGCATATTTTAAGGAGATATTTTATTAAGAGAGTAGTACCCAATGCAAATGATAAAAAAAAATGACTATTTTAAGAAAACCGACTCACATTTCTTACAAATAATTAATTTAATTATTTTTTTTAACTTTTAGAAATTAGTTACCTAACTTCTAAAATTTGAACCGGGGTGTGCACAAGAATTGATATTGCTAGTCAGTTTAAAGACCAGACGAAATTTGCTTGGAAAGAAGATCAAAAGGAAAAAAAAAATGGGAGAACTAGATAGGAGGACCTTTATAGAATAATATTTATTGGGAAGAATCATAAATAAAAATTGTAATTATTTAGAAGGAACAATTACCAAAATATAAATTCAGAAATACTAAATTGCCCTTGAAAGTGATTTAATTTTTTTTTTCCACCAAAATTACTACTATCAAAATCATCATTTTTTAACCTTAACTAATATCTACATAATCATATCATTATATCATTTAATTATTACTTGTAAGGTAGATATTGGCCCTTTAACCCTTTTATATCATTAATTTTTTTTCCTTGATTTACATAATTTTATATAAATCAAGGGAAAAAAAGCTCTATCAAAGGAAATTTATCAACCAAAATAAAAAAAATTAAATGCATTTCATATCTTATCGTTATATATTTAATTATTACTTATAACACAGATATTGACCTTTTAAACCTTTTATATCATTAAGTTTTTTTCTTGATTTATATGTAAATCAAGAAAAAAAAAAGCTCTATCAAAAAAACTTTATCAACCAAAGTAGAAAATTAAACCCATTTTTTTATCTTATTAGAACTAGTTGTGTAGGCTCAAATAACAAAAATGAAACATTACTATATTGTATCAAAAATTGAAATATAATAAAACTATAATTTTGACAAAATTGAAAGTTCTTTGTGTTATTTTTTCTATAAATATCTATGATGAGATAAATTATGTTTAATTTAATGAAATTTAGAAATTCATATTAGTTTTAAAGATAGAATGTGAGAGAAAATGTAGGAGGTTTGATTAGGGACACTTTAGTATTTTTAAATTTTTCTTTTGTTAATTGGTTCTTTTAAATAATTACAACTTTTACGGTCATTCTCAATAAATATTATCTGTTATAGGTCCTTAATTTTAATTTTCCAAAAAAAAAAAATCAGTGTAAGTGGGATTTGGTGGAATAGATATTTTCAAATTGAACTCAAGTAAAGAAAAATGGGTCACTTGTATTTGCTGTTTGAACACACGTGAATATTTTAATATTTTAAATTAGTCAGATTGATCTTGTAACAAAGAAAGTCATAATTTTATACATCAGGCTAGGGAAAAAATACACATCCCATACTATTTACTTGTAGGAGAATATAAAAATTATTAATATTAATATTTTTAAATAAATATACTTTTTGCCAGAAAAAATTAAATACTACAAAATATTATAAAAATATAATTAATATACGTGTATTATATGAAATTTATAAAAAGTTACAATATTTTTAAGTTATGAATTAGAGATCTGCATCAAACTCAAGGTACAAACATGAGTCCTACATCCTAAATGTGGAATTATTTAAGTAAGAATTATACTCTCTCTTTCTTTATTAAATAAAATTTACTTATCTCATTTTTTATAAAAGTGGAATTATTTATGAAAATTAAACTTTAAATATAATAAATCAAATAAAATTATTTTCTGTAATATTATAAACGTTCATTTTTCTAATTAATTGTAAGTATTTGTCAATAGGAAGATAATTTTAATTTGTGAGCGAGTAAAAGTTGAAAATAAAGCATGAGATTTTTTCTTAAAAATAATTAAAGACCAAAACTTTATTATTTGAGATGATCAAATATATTATATTACATTTGATAATTTCAATAAAAAAAATTTATGTAAGTAATATAAGAAAAAACTTATATTTTTATGTATAAATGAATTTTGGGGCTTTCACAAAATTAGGTGGAGGCAGATAAACTAAAATGTGAGATGACTATCCGGCAGTGTTAGATTTAAATATTGTACGGGTCTGTTTGGGTTTAATTCTACAAAAGACATTTTCTGCATTTAGGCATATTCAAATTTGTGTTTTCATGTTTAAGGAGCCAAAGTACGCCGACTCGTTAGAACTTAGAAGTTAGAACCAACACATGTTGATGTTTAGACTACATTCTTTTAGGGAAAATTATGTGCAGGTCTCAAGGACCAGAAATAAATATAATTAGGTCCCTTTAAATCACCAAATTACACAAAAGTCCCTAAAAACTTTTTTGATATTATTTGTATTAACAAACAGAAAGTGTTATATTTACAATAGAAAGTGTCATATTTACAACAACATTTAACCATCTGACCATTTACAACAGAAAAAGTTATATTTGCAACAGAAAGTGTATATGTACAACAACATTTAAACACCTGGATTTTGTTTAACTTAATTCCCTAAACATACAGAGATCATTTACAACAGAAAAATGTTGTATTTATAACAAGAAATATTATATTTACAACAAAATTTAAAAATCTAGCCATTTACAACCGAAAGTGACATATTTACAACAAAATTTAAAAACCTGGATTTTGTTTCCATACAAATAATATCAAAAAAATTCCTATTGATATGTGAATTTTTATTGAGACTTTTTTACTATTTTTTTGGGCTTTAGGACCTGGCTGTAATTTCCCCTTCTTTTTACTTCAGTTATTTATTAAATTGAAGTGATAACATATACAGTTGGAAAAAGAAGAAGTAATATATACAGTGAAGATGTTGTACTCAAAGTGAATCACACATTTATTTTCTAATTGATGTCATAAGAGCAATTATTGCGTCAGGTTCAAAATGAACTTGCATTTTTTTTATTTATTACGGTTTACACTTTTATTATTATTATTATTATTATTATTATTATTATTATGGTATTTCAATTACTTGAGATAACTGACGTCATGTATCAGCTAAAAATGCTGTTTTCTTTATAAAAAAGATATCTTGCACACTTTTCACGTGGGCATAACAAACTTACATTTGTCCTTTCCAGGACATCCGATAACATATTAGGACCCGTTTGTTATAAAGAAAGTTTAGGGAGGGAAATGAACTTTGGAGGAGGGAAAGGAAAGGAAATGAAGATTTGAAAGATGAGGGAATATGGCTTGAGTTGTTTGGTAGGAAGAAAATGAAGAGGGAAAGTTGGTAAAAAATTAGGAAATGTCTATTTTACCCTCAAAAGAAATTAATTCAAAATAAAAAAATATATTTTTTTTCTAAAATATATTTTTAAAAAATATATTATTGTTAAGTTCGAACTTTTGAAGAAAAAAATTTCGCCAAATTTGAACTTTCCCGCCAAATTTGAACTTTCCCGCCAAGTTTGAACTTTCCCGCCAAGTTCGAACTGGACTTTCTGTGTAACAAACAGCCAAAATCCATGGGAAGATTGAGATCTTCCCTTTCCCTCCCCAAGCTTTCTTTGTAACAAACGGGTCCTTAGATTAAAAAAAACTTACATTTTTTATTTAAAAAATAGCTTTTTGGGAAACCTGGGCCCATCTTGATTACCTGAATATATTATAATTAAGTTATATACATGATATAAGCATGCTTAATTATTAGAAGCTGGTTAGCTTGAAAGAGAGAGATGTGACAAGTAAATCCTGCATTTTTAGAGACAAAAAAGACAATGGTTGTGTTTGGGCTGGCGGTATACTGCAGGTTGCTGGCTATTATTTATTTATCTATAACTCTCGAGTAATCCTCTCACTAGGACTTACTCCTCTTTACAAGTTGTAACCAAATGACAGTCGACACAACTACACACTCTGTAAACGAATGATGATCCTTTAACTCTCGGACTCACTCCCCCTTATAAGTTGTAATTGATACACCCACACTCAAGATACCTCTATCTTGAGATTTGAACGAATTGTAAAACAATTGATAAAACTCTCTCACAGAGTAGATGAATGATAAACACTGAAGCTCAATGATATCCTAAGATATATACAGAATAGGAATTGAGTACTTTGAAAGCTTTGTCTGTGTATCTATTGGTTCACCTTGAAGAATTCAAACATTCGGGTATTTATACTTCTTGAAGATTGAGGACCGTTGAAGGGTTTGAATCTATCCGTTTGAATATTTGAATATGTCCGTTGAGAGTCTTCAAACATTTGCGCCTTCTGCTTAGTCACGATAGAGTGTCCGCTTAGTGGGGATTCTTTACCGTTGTTATTCCATGTGGTCTCGGATGGAGAATAACTTAAAATATTGGTTCGGCGCTTTTGGCGTTATGGGCCATCCTGCATTGTGTTGGCTCTGTTCTGTGAAAATCAAAATGCTTCTGCCACGTCGGATTGCACTTCGGCCAGTCTAAATTCAAACGAACTTAATCAACCGTAACTCAATCAAAGAAGTGATCAAATATGATATAAATGAGTTTGGGTATGATTAACACATAATAGAAAATGACCCAGTTGATTTTGAGCAGATGATCAGCGATACTGGAAAAAATCACCGAACTGAGAAGAACTCATTCTCGAGAGTCCTTGTGTTAGTTCTCGAGAGTCGCCTTCTGAATTAAGACAGAAGAGGAATGCAGAATTGCTTAGCGCTCATTCTCGAAAATCCTTTGGTCATTCTCGAGAACCATTCTCGAGAGTTGATCATCAATTCTCGAGAGCCATACGTTGCAGATCAATTCAGAACTCAATCAGTCACGGCATACGATCATTCTCGAGAGTTCTTCGGTTATTCTCGAGAGCAATATGATGCAGATGTCTGATTCAGTTAAGGTCTTCATCCATTCTCAAGAACTCTTTGTCTATTCTCGAGAATCATATCAAATACTATTCAGAGACGCTTTCTGTCACCTACCATTCTTGAGAACTCTTCATATATTCTCGAGAATCATTCTTCATACTTGAGAATTAGACTTATGAAGGTTTATTTGCATATCATTCTCCAGAGTTCCAAAGGTCATTACTGATTCAAAATCTCAAACTCTTTAAAGCCTTATTTCCATGCAAGAAGAATCGGCTCCAATCTGGTTGCATTTCATCTATTAACATCAGATGAATGGAAGATGTTCTTATCCAGCATTTCTGCAACATCCAGAACAGACTGTCATATTAAAAACATCATAACTCTTTCAATTGATCTTCTTTTTCTGTGTTCTTGATGTTTTTGAAAAGTTATTTGAGTCTAGTTTCCAATGGCACTGATTTCAGCTCAATTGGATTTGTCATTTGTGAGATATACTCAAATTACCGAATCTTGGTCTGGACTGTGACGTTGATTGTTGTGGCAACTTGTAAAAATCATAGATCTTTCATCTGAACTCGTTTGGGCATGAATTTTATATCAAAATGACGCATTGGGAGTCTAGGTTCATATGCCACTGGTTTCGTGTCAATCCAATTCCTGGTTTGGGAGATATCATTGAATTACCAGAGGTCGCCTGAAACAGAGCAGAACAGAGTAGCTGGAAAACATGACCATTCTCGAGAATTGATGGCTGATTCTCGAGAATAACTTCCAAATATCACTAGAACAGTACCATTCTTGAGAGTTACTTTGCCATACTCGAGAGTGACGTCAGGAAGCTCATTTTAACTCCGAATTGACCCGTTCCAACTTCCATTTGTTCATGTAGACTTCTTGTATCAATCTAGGAGCTTGAATAATGATATTCTCATTATATTCAGCAAGTTCTTCCTTCTTCAAACTCAATTATTGATCATTCATTAAACTTCATATTCGAGTATTGCTTCAGGAATCCATTTGTAGCCTATTTGAACTGCGCCAATTCATCTTCCATTGATCATAGAGACTTTCATATTGATATTCTTCTTTCTTCAATCTGATCTCTTGATCATTCTCTATTGTTTAAAATTCATATCTACATTAATACATAAGGATTAGTCAAAGTATAAGATAAATGTAGTATGTAAACTTTTTGCTCTTAATATTGATAAGCATATTTGTCATCATCAAAACTAAGCATAACTAACAGAACCAACACATGTTGATGATTAAACTACATTCTTTTTAGGGAAAATTTCGTACAGGTCTCAAGGACCAGAAATAAATATAATTAGATCCCTTAAAATCACCAAATTACACAGAAGTTCCTAGGAACTTTTTTTTATATTATTTGTATTAACAACAGGAAGTGTCATATTTACAACAGAAATTGCATATTTACAACAACATTTAAACACCTAGATTTTGTTTTAAATTTAAGTCCCTAAACGTATAGAGATCATTTACAACAGTAAAATGATATATTTACAACAAGAAGTACTATAATTACAACAAAATTTAAAATCTAGTCATTTACAACAGAAAGTGACATTTTTACAACAAAATTTAAAAATCTGGATTTTGTTTCCTTACAAATAATATAAAAAAAGTCTCTATTGATATGTGAATTTCTATTGAGACTTTTGTACTATTTTTTATGGATTTTAGGACTTGGCTGTAATTTTTCCTTCTTTTTACTTCAGTTATTTATTAAATTGAAGTGATAACATATACAGTTGGAAAAAGAAGAAGTACATATACAGTGAAGATGTTGTACTTAAAGTGAAGTGTGAATCACACATTTATTTTCTAATTGATGTCATAAGAGCAATTATTGCGTCAGGTTCAAAATGAACTTGTATTTTATTTATTTATGGGTTAAGGTGCAATTTTACATCTGAAGTTTACTCCCAGGAGCGCCCAGCACCACGAAGTTTTTTCAGGAGCAAAAAGTACACACGACGTTACGTTTTGGGAGCAAAAATACCACAGGCCGTTAGTTGACCTTTAGTTGACCGTTAGTTTTTTAACGGCCTGTGGTATTTTTGCTCCCAAAACGTAACGTCGTGTGTACTTTTGCTCCTAAAAAAACTTTGTGGTGCTAAGTGCTCCCAGGGGTAAACTTCATGTGTAAAATTACACCTTAACCCTTTATTTATTCCGGTTTACACTTTTATTATTATTATTATTATGGTATTTCAATTACTTGAGATAACTGACGTCATGTATCAGCTAAAAATGCTGTTTTCTTTATAAAAAAGATATCTTGCACACTTTTCACGTGGGCATAACAAACTTACATTTGTCCCTTCCAGGACATCCGATAACATATTAGATAAAAAAATCTTACATTTTTTATTGAAAAAATAGCTTTTTGGGAAACCTGGGCCCATCTTGATTACCTGAATATATTATAATTAAGTTATATACATGATATAAGCATGCTTAATTATTAGAAGCTGGTTAGCTTGAAAGAGAGAGATGTGACAAGTAAATCCTGCATTTTTTTTTTTTTTGCTAAAAAAAAGTTTTGGAGGGGTTCGACATCAGTCCCCCACCAAGGCCAAGGCACGGCCCCGGGCTCTATGAGCACTTACTGGGGACTTAATTTTTTTGCACTTACTGAGGGAAAAATGCTTTTCATCCGAAAATGGAAGGAAAGCTGCCATCTTCCCAGGAAAATGGTTTTTTGACAGATTTACCCCTGAAATTTAAATTTGACGGACTTGGCGGGAAAGATCAAATTTGGCAGGAAATTTCAAATTTGACGAATTTTTTTTTTCACGAGTTCGAATTTAACAATTATATATTTTTTAAAAAAAATATTTTAGCAAAAAAAATATTTTTCTTTTTATTTTGATTAATTTCTTTTGAGGGTAAAATAGACATTTCCTAATTCTTTACCAACTACCATCTCTTCATTTTCTTCCTACCAAACAACTCCAGCCATCTTCCTTCATCTTTCAAATCTTTCTTTCCTTTCCTTTCCCTCCTCTAAAGTTCATTTCCCTCCCTACCAATTCTTTGTAACAAACGGGTCCTAAAGGTGAGCCCCTCCCCTCCCTTCCTCACCTCCAACCAAACACTGCCTTGGATAAAATTACCGATTAACTTTAACTTATCTCACGTGAAATTCATTCTACCGGAGTTAGCGGGCAGCCAAAATTTTTTTGAATTCATCAATAGCCCAAATGAAAACCATTCATCTTATTTATTTGAAAAAAAGAGGAATTATCCAGCTAATTAAAGATTCTGCGATATGGACAGAAAAAGACAACGAAAACGAAAACAATTATGCGAGGTTCAAAATTCAGTCGTTGAGTTTCTGTTTTTCCTTTTTTGTCATGAAATGGAAAATTATTTCTTTAAAAAGAAAAAGGCTTTTGGACTGAGAGTTATTGATTTGGTATTTGCTTTGAATATTTTCTTGATCAAAGTGTTTGCTTTGAATATGGACAAATGAGAAGGGTGTTACATGATGGATTTTTCTAGGTGTTGATAAGGTTGTCCTTAATTAGTTCCTTGTAGAAAGTTAAAGGAGCGGGCAATCCAAATACAAATCATATCTACAATCTGATTTTTTTTTTCCTACTGGGCTTCTGCAATAATTAGATAGAAAATAAGTCACTACTTTCACCACCAACCCAGACAGGCCCAATATCGTCTTGATCATGCTTTTTGAGGGGGACAAATTGTCACTAGCTAGTTTAGTTTTGTCACAAATAACCAATGTGAGTTGGCTTAGATGGTAAGGGATCCAGGATTAGGCCCTTGGGTCGTGGGTTCGATCCCCTCTGCCGTCGCTGAGACTCCTTTGGTAGGCGATCTCGTAAGTCCCCAGCAAGTGCTCATAGAGCCCGGGACCGTGCCCTGGCCTTGGTGGGGGACTGATGCCGAACCCCTCCAAAACTTTTTATTATCAAAAAAAAAAAAAAAAAAGTTTTGTCACAAATATCTAAATGTTATCCCTGTAATGTAATATCATGCTGTTATCATGTAAGGGTTTGTTTGGTGGGAGGGAGGGGAGGGAGGGGAGGGAGGGGAAAAATTTAATGGGGAGAAAAACTCTTGTAGGCCCCACCACCTTAAATTTTGGTAAAAAAATTTCCTACCCTCCCCTCCAACCAAACAAACCCTTAAGGCCCGTTTGGTTTAAGGAACATTTAAGAAGGGAAAGGAACTTAGAGGAGGAAAAGGAACTTAAAGGGAGGGAAAGGAAGATTTGAAAGATGAGGGAAGATGACTTGAGTTGTTTGGTAGGAAGAAAATGAATGAGTGGTAGTTGGTAAAGAATTAGGAAATGTTTATTTTATCCTCAAAAGAAATTAATTCAAAATAAAAAAGAAAAATATTTTTGTTTGCTAAAATATGTTTTTGTTCAGTTTGAACTTGTGCAAAAAAAAAAAATTCGACAAATTCAAACTTTCCCACCAAGTTCGAACTTTCCCGTTAAATTCGAACTTCCCGCCAAGTTTGAATTTCAGGGGAAAATCTGTCCAAAAATGTGAATAGTGATGTGGAAACTTAAAATCCCACCAATTTTGGTGGGATCTCAAGTTCCCACAAATGAGGGAAGAGTGGTGGGCCTAGTGTGGACCCGGGAACTTGGGTTCCTGGGCACTTGGTGCACCAAACACGTTTTCGGCTGGGAACTTTATTAAGTTCTCATTCCCTCTCCTAAGTTCTGTGAACCAAATGGGCCTTAGAGATATTATCAATTCTCACGATGAGTGTAGCTACGGTAATAAGATAGGTCACAAGCGTGACACTTAATAAATACATTTAAATTAATTCTCAATATTGGTCATCCATTCTATGTAGAACCAAGGCAAAGCTTTCAGCATAAAAAATAGAAAGAGCAAAGCTTTGGTCTTGTGACGTAATAGTTTCAAATATATTTAACAAATGTGTATATTGACATTACTAAAATATTTTTTCTAATCATATATTGTAACTACCCTTTGATAATAACTTAATTACTATGTGGCATCAATATAGATAATTATCCCTCATTTTTGGGCTCAACTAGCAAAGGGGTCGGACACTCTCACTAAAGGGAGGGTTCGATCCTGGAGTTTGTTAAGGCGCTAGGGGAGGCATCCTAGGTGATGTGAACTTGTGGAAACGTAAGATGGGGTGGAGGCATGTGTACTATCAGTCCTGTATGCCCTGGGGAGTCACAGCGCCCTGCCCTTGGACTGTGGGTGAACCCAACCTCTCTCCTAAAATTTCTGTAGCAATATATATATATATATATATATATATATATATATATATATATATATATATATATGGATGATTTGAAGAAGAAATTATAAATTTATGAGGCATAGCCATTAAATCAAAAGGAAAGAGGTGGGGAATTAATTCCCATACAATCCTGCAGACACGAGGTCCTTAACGAAGAAGGACAAACGTCAATGAAATAAGGATACATAAAATTATCCTTAGTTGATCTGCCACCCTATTTTGATCACAAGAGATATGTATGAGCTGAATATCCCAAGTGCGTGACAAGAATTCTTTGATCTGAGAGGACACTAAACTCAGAGAACGTAACTATGGAATGCATATTAGGTACCTATAGTTATGTGTCCAATTATGTGCTCATACCTCTATTAGAGGTATGAGCATATTTTTTATTTTTTTATATATTATGTTTATTTAGATTTAAATTATATGTTGCTTTCTGAAATTTTTTTGCACCCAGTATTTCAAAATTAATTACTTTCCGTGATACTGGTATTACAGATAAATGCAGAACTGGAAGCTAATTAATTTGAGATACTGGGTGCAAAAACAAAATCCAAAAAGCAGCATATAATTTAAATCTAAATAAATATAATATATAAAAAAATTAAAAAAAATATGGGCACATAACTATGGGCACTTGATGTGCACCCGAGAACTATGACCCCCATTTTCCAGTAGCAAGCTAACCAGAATTTTTGAATCTGTCTCTGCAACAACCTTCCTAAAACCCATGCTCCATGCTAGTTGCAAGCCTTTGAGCAAGGCCCATTCCTCTGCTTCTAGTGGTTCACAAAGACCTAGGTAGGAAGAAAAACCAGCAATCCAACCCCCAAAAGAGTCTCGCAAAACTCCACCACAAGATGCTCTACTCCTAGAACTTGACTGCACCATCAACGTTAAGCTTCACCCAATCTCGCATAGGAGGTTGCCAAGATTTATGCAAAGAAGAATCAGCCATATTGACAGAACATGAGTTATCAGTCAGCACATAAAGATGAAAGGACTTGAGAATAACCAAGGCTGGATTCACAGGTTTGACAAAATCCACATCAAAGATGGATTTGTTCCTCCAATTCCATAACATCCAACTTCCAACACAAAGAGGTGACTCCAACTGATATGAGCATACCATCCAAGGTCCTTCTTAAGATTGAGTTGCAACCAATCACGAATAGGGGCCATGAAAAAGGAAGAATGGAATCATGGGTGAACAATTGATAGCCACATACCTTTAGCAAATACACAATCCCGCAGAATGTGGATAAGGCTTTCAACTTGAGAATTAGAATATGGGCATATAGATGAAGAGGCTGACCATTTACTTCTCCAATTGTTGGTAGGGAGCCTATTTTGAAAAGCTAGCCACATAAAAACCCGGATTCTTTCAGCTCCTTGCCATTTCCATATGAGTTTGTAGCAAGGGTGAAAAGACTGATCATTCAAACTTTGAAGGAGATAATAGGCTGATTTAATTGTAAACTCTCCACTAGAACCCACTCCAAATCATGAAGCCTTCACCGGAGCCCGAGACAGGGGGAGGAAAAGCTGCTAATCGCTGAATTATTTCAAGAGATACCATAGGAACAAGCTTGGAAAAGTCCCAACTCCCATTAATTACGAGGTCCGACACCAAGCTCGCCTTTTCTAAGTCAGATAAAGGCCTCACACACATATCTTGAGCTTTCCTTCATTGTAGCAACCAAGTGCCTGAGAAGAAATTGGCAGACATACCATTACGAATGTGCCATTTAATTCCATCATCAATGTGGTTTTTTTGCTTGCAAATAAATTGCCAAACCGATAAGTCCCCAGGCTTGACATTGAACATATTAACTTCAACCCAAACTATATACTTCTTGAACAGGACATTAGACCACAAGGACCCAGGTCCTGAAATTACTTTCCAAGCAAGCTTACAACCAAAGGCATGGTTCATAGTGGAAAGATTCTTACAGCCAAGCCCCCCATTGGACTTAGGTTGCAATAAAGCATTCCAACTTAGATTGTGAAAACCATGGGAGCCAGATTTCCCCCATATAAAGTTACATTGCCTCCTCTCAATTTCTTTACAAATACTTACAGGAATTTGTGAAACCTGCATAGGATATAAAGGAACTGAATTGAGTACCGATTTGGCAAGGGTAATCCTTCCAGCCATAGATAAGGAATTGGCTTTCCAAAGAGCTAATTTAGAATTAACTCTGTCAAGAATATAGCTGAATGTTTCACAAGGTTTCCTATTCCTTGATAAAGGAAACCCTAAATATTTACCAATATCAGTCGTAATCCTCATCTGTGTAATATCATGAATAACATTCTTAGTCGACACTGAAACCCTTGGAGAGAAAAACAGAGAAGACTTGGAGGCACTGACCCGTTCCCCAGAGGCTTCACAAAACCTGTTCAAACAAGAATTAATACAATCAGCTTGTTGAGTAGTAGCTTCCCCAAATAGGAGAAGATTGTTGGAAATTATGCCCTAATAGCAAGTCATTGTACTTTAGACATTTATGTTATTTAAAGTATTCTCTTTTAGTTATCATTTCGTTTGCATGTTTACATTGATAACTGTATCCTTGGATATATCTAATAGATTATCCTAAATGTCCCTGGTCGGTCATCTACGCGGGAGTGAAGATGAGATAAGACCAGTATGACTTTGATGAGGTATGGAGATACGAATCAAAGTCATGGGCACTTGTAAGAGTACAAGGTGTTAGACCGACCCACTATGAGAAAGCTGCATGGATTTAGTCATAAGCTTATCTCATATATAACCGCGTCACGACACCCTATGACCTGAGATCATCATGGATTCCTACATGATGAGTCACAGATATTTGACCTAGTCAAAAGTCATCTTTGACCGAGTGATGATAAAGGCTTGGATCGGGATCAGTGGTTCTCATGCAGAGGAATGTGAGTGGTCAAGATGGGATTTGTCCCTCACATTTGAAGAGAGATAATACTAGGCCCCTCGATGAGTGAGCCTGAGAAATGTATGGACATACTACAATGGAAAGAAGTTTCCATTTCAATTAGACTACTTAAGAATCGAGAAAGTAATAGTTAAGAACAGGAAGTTGATATTATTCATGCTTCATCCTTGACCAAGTTATCGCGTGACAAAAGGGACGTGACATGGTTGTACGATAGGTTATATCGCATCAACGATCCCTATGTGAATTGGGTAGTCGCAATGTCTTGCTAGAGGCCGCTTGCGACTTGTGGGCTGGTACAGTATTGACCCGCTGCCAATCTCATGTGGGCCTACATGGTCGAACACAAGAATAGCCCAACACGAGCAAGAGTGTCCAGATTCATTAAATCTTAAATGTGTTTAAGATTTAATGAATACTTATTTAATCTAGGATGTGTGTGTATATATATATATATTATTAAATTCAAAAATAATAATGATATTATTTATTGATAATAATAATATTATATATAGTATTTAATTTATTTGATAAATTAAATAACTATAATAAATTGAGATATTGTATCTCAGATTTAATTTTCGAATAAAGATATTGTATATCAGATTTAATTTGAATTGAGATATCGTATCTCATTTTAAATTAAATATAAGGATATCATATCTTGATTTAATTTATAAATATAAATTAAATCTGAAGGCCTATTAATTCGGATCAAATAGTTAGATTATATCTGTTGGACAGATTTAATTAATACTATTTAATCCAAATTCAAAATTCGAAATTAATTAGATTAATTTTGAATATTTTAATACGACACATTAGGGTTTCTATAAGAGATTCTGATTTGGTCGTATTAAACAGACGAATGAATTAGACGGCCGCGAAAAACAAAACCCTAGAGAGAAAAAGAGAGAGAGAGACAAGAATACTGAGGCGCTAGCACGTTGCCGTCAGTGTTGGAGGCCGCTCGTGTGGATACCGGTAGAGGGAGAGGACACGTGAAGTCAGCTCCTGTCTGATCGAACAAGAAGGCGCTAGCCCACGTGATCAAGAAGCACGGATAAAAGATGCCACCTCGTTCGACACGTACAACGTCTCAAGCGCACAAGGTTCTAGGCGCGAACGAGAACGGAACGCAAGCAAGCTCGCATAGGTACGGTTCTAAATCTAACCTTGATCTAAATGCAGTTGAGCGATCCGCCTAAGGGATCCGTAAAAGTTTTTTTTTATTCCGATGCGTGTTCGGATCCCAACAAAGATCATCTGCGAACATAAAATGAGATATTGCTGGGCCATCTCTAGACAATCTGATAGGCTTCCAAGAGCCTTCTTCCACAACGTCAACAATAATGTGGGATAAACGGTCCATACACAATACAAACAAATAAGGGGAAATAGGGTCTCCCTGATGTAATCCTCTACGAGAATCAAAAAACTCAGTCCTTTCACCATTCCACAAAACGTTATAGGAAACAGAGGAAACACAATTCGTAATTAGATTTTTGAAATTTGATTCAAAGCCAATTTCACTAAGGACAAACTTCAAAAAATCCCAACTCAATCTATCATATGCCTTTTCTAAGTCTATCTCCAAGGCCATAAGACCTTTCCTTCCTTTCGCTCTTTTCATCGAATGAAGAACCTCTTGGCCAATAATAATATTGTCCTGAGTGTGCCTTCCTTTAATAAAACCTGCTTGAAATGGAGAAACAAGTTCATTCATTACACTCTTCAGTCTAGAAGTGATAACTTTAGAGATACATTTGAGATGAGTAGAACAAAGAGAGATTGGCTGGAGATGGCTGACTAATTCAGGATTTTCCTTCTTAGGGATTAAGGCAATAAGCGTTCTATTGGCTTCCTTCAAAGAGATATTACCACCAAATACTTCTTTGACAAAATTACATAAAGAAAGGCCTACCACAAACCAGTTTGCTTAATAGAAGACAGGTGGAAAACCATCGTAACCAGGCGCCTTATAGGGACCCATAGAGAAAATAGTGGACTTGATCTCCTCAGCAGAAGGAATAGACCATACACTGCTCAGGAAATTAGGATCAATCCTTGGAAAATTACTAGTTGTCTGCAATGGATTCAAGGGGATAAACTCTTCCTGGAACAAATTCTTAAAAGAAGATAGAACAAGATTTTTAACAGCATCTTCCTGATCTATCCAATTCCCATTGGAATCTTTGAGAGAATGAACTCTATTTCTTCTTCGTCTAAGCTTAGTTTTCAAATGATAAAAGTGTGTGTTTCGATCTCCCTTTGAAATCCACACTGACCTTGACTTTTGAAACCATTTAAGCTCTTCTAATATGAGAATATCATCTAATTCCCTTTGAAACTAAAATTCTAGGTTACAAAGAAAAGAAGAATGCGGATAATTCCTGGACTTCTGAATCCCATTAAGACGAGCAAGAATAATACCTTTCCTCTGTTCCACAAAACCAAAAACGTCTCTATTCCAGTCTGATAAATCATTGCGAAAGGAATGTAGATTATCCTGTAATAAGTTTTGAGAGGACCAATTGCAGTTAAGAAAATCTTTAAAACCACCGTGTGAAAGCCACATCGCTTCAAAGCGGAAAGGCTTCCTCAACCTAGGCACAGTAAAATTATTTCCAAGAAACAACAGAAGAGGATTATGATCTGAATAGCTAGTTCGAGCCAATACCTTAACAAATGAATTCGGCAAAGCAATTACGAAGGTATTATTCGCAAAGGCTCTGTCTAACCTTTCATATACTCTTGCACAGCCTACCATCCGAGGACCTTTCCAAGTCATCTTTGGACCGACTAAGCCCATATCAATTACACCACACTCATTGACGCAATCCTGAAACCAATACATCCGATTATGATTACCTCCTCTGCCTCCAATTCGCTCATCTGGAGAGTAGATATCATTAAAATCGCCTATAATACTCCACGGGAGAGACAAGCCTTGAGATAAACGCCACAAGTTAGCCCACAGTTACGATCGATGATTAGAATGGGGAATGACATAAATAGCAGTGAGGCAAAAGGGTTGAGACACTGGAAATTGGCACTGTAGGTGAAAAAATTGATGATTTTCTTCAAGAACATTAACACTAATCCTTGCGCTATTCCAGGCAATTGCTAGACCGCCAGAACGACCCGAACTAGGAATTACCCGGATCGAATCGAAGCCCAGCGAACATAAGGATTAAAAGCGACTGTTATTTCCTGATTTTGTTTCTGCTAAAGCCACTAAACTGGGTTTGGGCCCTGCAAAAAGGCACTTTAAATTTCTGAGAAGACCCTTACCACAGGCCCCTTTGGTATTCCAATAAAAGCGACAATCCATAAAAACTGAATTAAAAAGGATACTAAAAACTCAGGGATCCATAAGACTACTGGGTCTCATGGACGAACTCTTCATTACTCAGTGCAATGTCAACATCCCCACAGACCACTGGGCTTTCCAAATCCAAATCAAGCCCATCCTCCATAACAACATTTTGTCCTTTCACAATCTGATGATCACCAGGGTCATAAGGCATAGCACTGGTTTCATCTAGGCCGTGGACAATAGAGTCCATAATTATAGGCCCAATAGTGACTTCCATACTTGATCCACCCAATCCAGATTCACTCGGTAATTCTCCCTGGACATTATTCCCTGGTAATGCAATTCCCTTATCACGCGCGCGTTTATCCACATGTTTGCTCCCGATAGGCTGGACCACTGGTAAAACCTGAGACGTATTCCCTTTTGCAAGCGCAGTAGGAGCTTCAAACCTATGATTTTGATTAGCAGCCTCGCCCTGAATATCAGCTTCACTCTGTTTCCTAACCTTCCGCGGACATGTCTCATGTCGATGACTATAGAACCCACAACAGGAACAGTGCATGTGAAGGTCTTCATACTCTATGTAATAATATTCCCCATCCATTGAGAATCCTACCATGAGATGCTTAGTCAAGTCCACAGGCACACACAGTCTAGCATAATGTCCTCTTAATTGACATGATGTATTAATATCAACTTTCACCGTTTCGAGAGAGCTTCCTTGTTATAGTATTCAAGGAAAACGCGGGGAAGACGTATCAAGACAGCAACCTTATTAACAGTTGCTCTAGTTGAATTAAAGTGAGGCTCCCAAGGTCTTACAACTAAATAATGATCGTAGATCATCCATGGCCCTCCAATGAGGACGTTTCGGGAGGTCATCTCTGTTAGTGAACTTGACCACATAATAACCATGTCCAATATTAATTAGTCTGGTGACTCCACGCTTTGCCCAGAGGGACTGAATTCTTGCTTCAAGGGCTTTGTATCCAATGCTCCTTCCTAGAAGATTAATAATCAGAGAATTATTCCAGGCTTTATACATACGCTTCTTCATCCTCTCCGAGAATACAAACGTAGGAAAATTCCTATGGGGGTCTTTAACTATCTCACAGATAGGAGCACCGTCGTCATCAGACATGGAATCATTAGAGTTAGCTTCTCCGTCGCCGTCCATTCCCTTCTCCACATAGTTCTCTATTCCTTGATGAACACCTTTGAGAGTATCAGCAAATGATGTTGTTCCTTTGGAAATTATCGCCATCTTGTCATTTAACTTAGGCCAATGATTGTCTAATTAAGCCATCAGAATAGGTTTGCCATTTTTGATCGTTTTAGAACTACGAGCAAGCAAATCATCCTCTTCCACAGACGGTGGGAGGAGCAAGGTATTGCAGCCAGGGAGAGCCATGTTCCCTGATGTATTATATTTATAATCAAAGTAAATTCCATATCTAACTCTTGTATTTACAACCCAACCACAGAAGATGATATTTAAAAAAATTATATTTATCAACTAACATAGTACTATAATCCTTGTTATTTGTGCAATGGGCTTTTGGAGCCCAAATTCCTAATTTTTCTCTTGATAACTTTATACATTTTCCAGCGAGCTTTGGTTCTCTCTAAAACATTATACACCTTTTAATATTATTGTCTTTTATCAAGAAAAAAAAAAAAAACTAACTTTACATTTACATACATACATAAATGAATCAACTCATGAATACTACTAATGCACGGCTTTTATTTATGGAAAAAACAAAAATTATTTAAGCGTATATACTACTTCATGAACTCTTTTTCTTATCAATACTTCTATTTATTTTACCGTGGATTACTGCAGTGAAAAAATGGATGTTGTTCTATATAGAACACAGATATCTAGTCGATGGGCTAGCGTATTGATATTGGATCAGATAGTCTCTCCAAGATATCTATGAGACAGATACCAAAGAAAGGATGAATACTCAAAGATATCTATGAAGAAGATACCGAGGAGAATGTTGGATCATTGTACACGTATATGACGTTTCGCCAAAAAGGGGTGGGGTGTGTGTACAGTGAGACTAAATAGTAAATGAGGATGAATAGAGAATGTGTACTTTTTATGTTAACCTCCTATTTATAGAGATTACCTTAGGGTTTGAACCCTTGGGCCTTGTGCGCCTTACAGTCCACATGTCTAGCCGCCACACCTGCAATTGTCATCCCTGATTAGGGTTATTCTTTGATTATAACCTTAATTATAGGCTGATTAGAATCCTCTTTCATTATTGGTAGATCCTGACACTAGTGGAAAAAAGGCTTTTAAGACCGGACAAAAAAGGTACATTAGGACCGGACCGCGAGCAGTCTTGTTCCAGGCGGTATTAAAAGTCGACCTTTAAGACCGGACTTTTACACGGTCTTAAAGATTTTCTTTAAGATAGGACATTTTAAACATTCGGTCTTAAAAGTCGTACTAAATAAATATCGACCGCTCTTAAAAGATCCATATATTAAGACCAGGACAAATATCAATCCGGTCCTAAAGATAGAGGACTCTAAGACCAGGAGGACTAATTACCGGTCTTAAAAGACCGACTTTCAAGACCGAATTTTTCAATGGACCGGTCTTAAAAGACCAACTTTTAAGACCGGCTTAACACCTTTAAGAGCGGTGTTATATATACATCCGGTCTTAATATTTGAACATTTAAGAGCGTATTTTTATTTGCGGTCTAAATTTTCCCGTATTTTTCCCCTGTTCTATTCTTCCGATCAATATATATACACAAATCCACCATCCAAAACAGCACATAAAAATCGATATACTTTAAGCTACAAGCTATGAACATGAATAAATTGAATTGGGAAAAAGAATACAAATATTATCCACCATGAGTTATATGGCCTCTTAATTAAGTCTAAAACAACTAAAGTAATTTATACAATAAGCTAACATATAACTAATTACAAAGGTAATGAGTTACAATACATGCAGCACGTAATTCAACATACAAATGTAGTCCAATATATTATTCACCATGCCTTCATTTGATTCCCACCCAACAACGTAACATGCATCCTCTTTTATAACATGCCCCTTTGAAACGGATCCTGCCACAAAAACAAAACAAGAACAAATTCATATTCAATGATGACATTGTTTAATTAAGAACATAGACAACATATAATAATAGTTAAAACCTTAAAGTTTTCTAAGAATTCTGCATATGAATATTAATTACCTTATGAATTGACACTTTTATAAAGTGATATCCTCCCATATCCCTTCTTGATGATCATTTCTTATGCCGGGTTCATTATCCGCTTCATCTTCTTCGTTCATGTCCGGTAGACCGCTTGTAAAAGGACTACTCTCAGGAAGATCACCATAATTTGAATGACTTTCCTCATCAATATCAATGACCCTCTTTCCTTGGAGAGCTACGAGACCACATTTTATTTTCTTGATCGGTGATATAGAACACTTGTTTTGCATGATCGCCATAATAAAAGGTTCATCTCCAAAACTTCTACTATTGACATCGACTAAAGTGAATCCTAGTCGATCGATCGAACACCATTATTGACATTAACCCACTTGCATTTGAAGATGGGAAATCTAACTTTGACATAGTCCACCTCCCAAATCTCTTCAATAACCCCATAATATGGCATGACCGCCAATTTAGGCCTCTTGTCTTTCGAAGCGGAGAAGTGCATAGATTCGGCCTCTAACATAACACCCTTTGTGCAGGTTTGTGCTCCTATCATCTAGGGACTTCGTGTAAAATGTATAACCATTGATCACATACGAATTCCAACTTATGACATCAAACTCGGGACCACGTGCTAACCATTTCATTGTCTCGAAACACATTCGAGATCCCTCGACCTTTTGTTTGAACCGGTTTGCAAAAGTTACATTATGCTCCCTAATCAACATTTGTTCGGTCATTCGATGGTTCTCTTTCCTTACGGCCTCTTTATGTGCGGATATGCTTTGGCTTGAACTTCATCAACATTATTCAAGATGTATAAGTGGACTTGTGACAATTCATCGGGATCCACACTCTTTACCGAAGCCCCACGTCTACCCCCTTGACATCTTGACGGCGTTTTGGAAGCCCAATATGTCTTACTTTGGCCAAATAATTTTGACAAAATTCCATGGCCTCTTGAAACATATTTCGAACAATTGATGCTTCCAGCCGTGCGCGTTCTTCACATACCCTTTTAGGAATTTCATAGATCTTTCAATAGGGTACATCCACCGTAAATGGATAGGGCCGCACAACTTTATCTCCCTCACTAGATGAATAATGAGATGAACCATGATGTCAAAAAATGAAGGAACAAAAAGCTTCTCAAGGTGGCACAAGATAAGATATCCTTCATTCTCCAATTCATCCAACTTTTCAATCTTGAAAACTTTACTACAAACCGCATTGAAGAAGAAACAAAGTCTAGTCAAAACGACCCGAAGATCATATTCGGCAATCCCTCGAATAGCTACTGAGAGTAGCTGTTGCATCAAGACATGACAGTCATGAGACTTTTGGCCTACTAATTTCAAGTCCTTCATCGAGACAAGCCTCTTAAAATTTGAAGAATACCCCGAGGGAACTTTTGTGCCATGTAAACACTCACAAAAGCTTCGTTTCTCATCCTTAGACAAAGTATGAGAAGCCGGGGCACAATAAGTTCTCTTCCCATATGGCCTTGGATGCAAGTCTTCGCGTATTCCCATTGCTTGCAAATCCAATCTTGCCTTCACACCATCCTTCGAACTACCTTGTATGTTGAGAAGCGTGCCCACAATACTATCACATACGTTCTTCTCCACATGCATGACATCAATACAGTGTCTCACATCAAGATTGCGCCAATAGGGAAGATCAAAGAATACAGATCTCTTCTTCCATATATTTGTTTCTTTTCTACTCTTTCCAGGCTTACCGAAGATGACACTGATATTTTTAACCTTTTCATACACTTGCTCCCCAGTCAATGCCACCGGAGCTTCTTCATACTCTTGGCCACCAAAAAGGCCTTCTTTAATCGACGATATGGGTGGCCCCGTCTAAGAAATGTCCTATGTCCAAGATACACCGTCTTTCTTCCATGTTGAAGTTGATGGTAGCATGTGCCTTCTTCACAAACCGGACATGCTTTATGGCCTTTTACACTATACTGACAAGTTCCCATATCTTTGGGAAGTCGTTTATAGTACAAAATATCATGGCTCTCATTCTAAAGACCTCCTTCTTGAAAGAGTCAAAAACATCGACACCTTCTTCCCACAACTCCTTCAAGTCTTCGATCAAGGGCTCCAGGTAAACATCTATGTCATTTAGGGTTGTTTTGGTCCCGAAATCAACATAGACAACATGATGTACTTTCGTTTCATGCATAACATAGGAGATAAGTTGTAAACAATCAGGACTACGGGCCATGAGCTATGTATGCTGCTAAGGCTTCCATAGGGATTCATTCCATTCGTGCTAAGGTCAAGCCTGAGGTTCCTAGGTTCTTCGCCGAAGTTCGGAAATAATTGATCGATCTTCTTCCATTGAGAAGAATCGGCCGGATGTCGAAGCTGTCCATCCGAAATCCTCTCATCTCGCATGCCACCTCAGATTTTTGCATCATTTTCATTCGCAAACAACCGCTTGAACCTTGGTATGATTGGAAGATACCACAACACTTTTGCAGGCCCCTTATCGACTTGTACCGTGGGGTTTCACATATCGGACAACTCGCTTCTCTTCAAACTCTTTTCTATATAATACACAATCATTCGGGCATGCATGGATCTTTTTGTACTCCATCCCAAAGTGGACAAAGTATCTTCTTAGCATCATAGTAGCGATGCGGCAACACGTTATCATCCGGAAGCATGTCCTTCAAAGCCTCAAGCAATTATGAAAAACTCTTGTCGCTCCATCCATGACGTGCCTTCAAGCTTACCAATTTCAATACAGCGTTCAACAATTGGTATTTTTACACCACGGTATAGCGGTGTCTCGCATCACCGCACATATTACCATATGCATGTGATCGCTCAAAAGTCTCTTCTCCTACATCACGGATAATGTCCTCTATGCGATCATCCATATCCGTGTCATTATCATCAAAGGCCACTTCCCATGTTGTTTCCCACTTGATGGCACTTGTTCACCATGCCATACCCATACCGTATAAGTCTTACAAAATCCGTGACAAATTAAATGTGTGCGTATAACTTCAGGACATAGTCGACACTCATTCAAACATTTTACACAAGGGCAATAATACTTCCCCCCATTATCATGGGCATTTTGTTTAGCAAATTCTATAAATTCCCTAACCCCATTTCGATATTCAATACTCGTTCGTAAAGCATCTATCCAAGCGTGATCCGTAGTAGAATTCCTATATATTATTTAGACGAATTAAGAATTACTTTTGGTCATAAATGCATCACAGTGAATCCAAGAACCAAAATAAATGCAAGACGAGGAAATTAAATGCGGGGATGAAGGTCTTGTGGACTAACTTTGTAGCATATGCGTTTCTTTGAGTCGTCTTACTTCTCCGCTCACGAACGTTGATGTTGCGAGACAAGACATTAAGAGTAACCTAAAAACACTTGTTGGTCGGTTGGGTAGGTCTAAAGTGCAAATATAATCTTCAAAAAACAATATTCGTTAACAACGAGAGAATACCCATAACAACATTACACCGATTTCGTTAAACCCATGAAAAACCAAGAACGATAAGTCGGAAAGTAATAAAGTTTTAACCGAAACATCTCTTACGCCTTCGTCTATAGACGTTTAGCTAAGGAACCAGAGAGTGATTGTCGAGAAAGGTACGCAAAGCGGCGACGAAGGCGAGATGGAAATTTCGAGTCGGAACACGAGTATTCACTTTCGGCGCGACAAGAGTTCAGAGAGGGAAATTTAATTTTTCCGCGCGACAAAGGTACCTTATTTAGCTTTTTGGATTTTATTAATACCGGTTATTAATTAAATGTCCGGTCCTAAAGATACAACTAACATTTTAAGACCGGAGTTTTAAAATTATACGGTCCTAAAATTTTATTAGACTTTTAAGTTTTAAGACCGGAGGTTTATAAAACATCCGGTCCTAAAATTCAAATTATCTTTAGACCGTTACTTATAAAATAAAATGTCAGGTCTTAATGACCTTCGTGATTGGTATATTAAATCAATAAAATAAATGATATTTTTTGGACAAAAAATAAAGCAAAATTGGAGAATAAGTTTCTTTAATGAATTCTTGGAGAACGACCAAAAAATTCATAGTGTTCTTAATGTTTCTTACATTACTTGAATATATACACAACAACAAAAAAACAAAAGAAAAACAAGCTGAATAATATCATCCGCAAGAATCGATGAACAACCTCGGCGATTTCGGCGTGAAGAGCATTAATTTCCATGGGAGATCAGCAAGTTGTTGTCTTATTCTCTCCACCCGCAATATGAATGGATCATTACGGGAGAGCGGAGAGGGGTCGAGGTAGGCGCGCTGGGGCCAACAGGTTGGAGAGGGGGATTACGAACATCTGCATGGCCAGCTTCAAGATGAGGGATGGACTCAGTAAGGACAGGATCGACAGAAGGATCGAGGGGGGGGGTGCGGCATGAGCAATCTCTTCATCATCCGAAGAAATAACAGTGGGTCCAACGACCCGAGAGTCTTCGGAAACAATACGGCCACCGTCATTTGGAGGAGCGCACCATATAATGATCTAGCCATGGCACGAGAGTGAGGCGTGTATGCACCCCTACGAGCGGTTTGCTTGTATCTAACCATGGTTTGAGGATTTGAGAAGTTGGGGCAGAGCTAGGAAGTGAGGAGTTAACAAGGACAAAGAGGTAGTGTGTGGAGTATATAAAGACGGATGGCAGGAGAGATAAACATCGATGATGAATTCGTCATTTTACTTTTATACAAACTTTTAAGACCGGACTTTTATCTTATATCCGGTCCTAATTTTAATTCAATTACTTTTAAGACCGTCCTTTTATCACATATCCGGTCCTAAAAATCATTTAAGACCGATATATTACTTGGTATCCGGTCCTAAACTAATTTTTAATTCAATTACTTTTGAGACCGTCCTTTTATCAAATATCCGGTCCTAAAACTCATTTAAGACCGATATATTACTTTGTATCCGGTCCTAAAACTCATTTATTTTTATATTTCAATTTATTTTTTCAAGTAAAAATCTTTGGTTAAAAATATTACTTTTAAGAACGGATCTCACACGGTATCCGGTATTAAAAGGCTGCCTTACGAGGCAGCAGAAAAAAAAAATATTAAATAAAATTTTTATTTCCCAATCGCCTTCCTTGTTTGTCTTTAACTTTATGTTCTTTTTTCTCCGACAACAAGAACAAACAAAACATTGTCCTATTCGTGGTGATCAATCTTAAAAATTTGCAGAATAAAGTTAACGATTGCGACCATACAAAACAAAACAAAAAAACATTATTTACCTTTTTCGAATAAAAACAAACGAGTGACGACTATTCTCAAGTTTGGACCATCGTTGTCTTCCCCTCAACTTTTCCGGATGTGATGAAAATTTTCGGTGTCGTTTTCGTTATCTTCTTTCTTTTTCCAACAAAAGAAAAGGGACACCGATGACGTTCTTCACATCCAGAAAAGTTGAAACGAGAACAACGAAGCACAAAACTTGAGAAGAACGCCAGAAACATGGTTGCCTTGAACCCTAACGATATGTCTAAAAATCGAGTCACCAACTCTATTAAAATGAAGAATATTAGGACCGGATGTTTAATAAATCATCGGTCCTAAAAATTAAGCCTTATTTTAAAATTTAAAGTTAGGAGCGGACAACTAACAAATATACGGTCCTAAAGGTTTCGGCAATCTATTAAATAAAATGAAGACTTTTAAGACCTGACTACTAACAAATATACGGTCCTAATATTTTAGCCGTATATTTTCTATACTTTTAGGACCGGATATTTGACATACATATGGTCCTAAAAGTCTCTACCCATATTTTTTAGGATTAGACGAAGACTTTTAGGACCGGATATTTGTTAAATATACGGTCTTAAAATGGACGAAGACCTTTAGGACCGTATATTTAACAAATATACGGTCCTAAAAGTCTCTACCCAAATTTTTTAGAATGAGACGAAGACTTTTAGGACCGGATATTTGTTAAATATACGGTCTTAAAATGGACGAAGACCTTTAGGACCGTACTTTTAACAAATATACGGTCCTAAAAGTCTCTATCCAAATTTTTAGAATTAGACGAAGACTTTTAGGGCCGTATATTTATTAAATATCCGGTCTCAAAATGGACGAAGACCTTTAGGACCGCACTTTTAACAAATATCCGGTCCTAAAAGTCGCGAAAACTTTTCAGAGCCTCATCGGCTCATTTTCAACATCCTTTGTACCTCAAATTTCAAGCACTAAATAGCTTTATCCACCATCCCATTCATTCAGAAACCCAAAATGGACACACACAAATTGTTCGAAAAAATAAACAAATTTATTATTGAATTACATTGCTATATTTACAAATGAATGAATTAGCTAGTCGAAAAAATAAACAAATGTACAGAAGGCTATTGTTGCTACAACATCATATATTATTTACAAATGAATTAATTTAGGACATTAATTATTGTCCCGACTTGGATTTTCTAAGACTAGTTTATACGAGATATTCACAAAAAACCTCGCGTATGTGCTCGATTTCATCATCATCAAATGGCTCTTCACGGGCAAACCTCGTAACATCAAAGATAGAAACGAAATAACATATTATGTGCATATTTCATATGTAACATTAAGCCATCGATGATCGAATTCAGCCATAACATCTTACCCTTAAAGTGACTTTAGTGTTTCCTCCGTCACAATATCATATAAGTGTTTCATGACGTACGGGCCACATAAGTTCGATCCTTCCGGTTGCCGACGGGTCTAAAAATAACAATAAATATATATAAGAGCATATATAGCTTCTTGACCAACTTCGAAGGCAATTATGCCATGTCCAATTATGTACTAACCTTAATTTTATGCCATTTAGGATCTGTGAGCTGAGCACCACGCTTTTTTTTTTTACCTCAACACGGAAGGTCTTCATGGCACTATCATCAAAATCACAAATTTATCAGTAATGTTCACTGAAAATTCACAACAGAGATTTCGAGACAAGACAATCAAAATGACATTCTTACTTGGTGATCATCGGCTTCAACGTAGTCGATGGATCGTCGTGAGTGGAGCATAAGAAGATAACATAATGGAACTCCATGTTCATGACGACCAACTGCCGGTGGTTGCTGAAAATTCACAGCAATAAAGTACTCGGTGATATATATATATATGTAGCATAATTATATTAAGTGAATTGCGAGACAAGTATATATGTACCCGAGCCGAGTGTGGAAACAAGTACACCTTTCTTTGCACTTTACACAACCTATTTGATATGTACTCTGTCTCAATTCCAGAGGTAGTGTTGTGCTTGCATATACTGGGCACAAGAATCCAAAATCCGAAATTCTGCCCTGTTCAAGTAGTTTCTCGTGCATGCACCTACAAGAATGACATCGATGAGGGAATTAGTATATATGTATATATGTGTGTCTAAACGGTGCATTTCAATTATGTAATCAAGGAAGAAGATACTTACTTCATAAATATTTGAACACATGGACTAGTAACCTCCTTTCCGGGAATCGGCATGGACTCTACATCTTCATTATCAATGTAAACCGGTCGAGGATGAGGAGGCCTATTACTTCATCGATAGGCCACGATTTATCTTTAAACCATTGTTGGGCTACCAAATCTTGTATTTTTCCTTGGCCGTCAAGTTAGCGGTAGGGGGTGGAGCTTGAGGAGGGGTGGAGCTTGAGGAGGGATGGAGATTGAGGAGGGGGTGGAGCTTGATGAGGGGTGGAGCTTGAGGAGGAGTAGAGACATCTACAAGCTTCACCGGCCAAGAGATGAAGGTTCCCTTGACATCACTCACAACCTTCACTCATCGGTTGGGAGAGGGACAGTGCATCAAAGATCACCTCTTCAACCGACACTCGACTTCATCATCGACCATTTGTTCGTGGTGTACAGTTGATCCCAAGTTGTGGGCAGTCCCTTTAGCAACCAATTGTCTATGACCATCACGATCCTCCACATACGAGATGACAAGGTTGCTCGACTCGATCGTCCAACAATGCAGCTCCTCTAGTGCTCTCGCCGCATAGGTGCAGGTGAAGGTGTCAAGGGATCCACACCGGTCTCTCGGCCGAGAGCTCATCGGGAGGAACTTCATTTTATCCATCTCCTCCTTCATCTTGCTCATCTCGATTGAAACATCCTCAATGTAGCATCTTTCGCCGCCGATTCCTCACTTAATTTGGCCGGCGTCGATCCATCTCCTCAGGGTAACCATACTTTGTCTCGTGGCGTTTGGATTTACCAAAGTATTGCTTTAGGCCTACCCGTCCTCCAATCCCCTTACACGCCCCAAGTGATGCGGTTTTCCGGCCGCAGCGGCCGAACATCATTCCTCCCGTCCGACGCAAAGATCCCTCTCGCCTCCTTCTTTTTAAGATCTTCCGTAAGATACGAGATAACGAGAAGCTTAGTGATGAAACATGTTTAGTAAGTAAAAATAACAATATCGATACTTACAATTCGTTCAAAGAACTACACGAGTTTTTTCACTCGTGTAGGTGCCGCTTGGCTTTTGCCGAATATACAACCGAGCTCCTCGCGACGTATTGGAGATGGCGGCCGGTCAACTACCGTAGAAGGATTGGATTTAGCTTCATCTTCCAATCTCTTCCGTTTGGCTGCTATCAAATCTTTTTCGGCCTTTTCATATCCGCCGCGAGAAGCCTGTGTGGGCAATCATTCTTTCTCCCAATCTCCTGATATTTTTCCCATATTTTCTGTGAATCGGGATTGAAAACAACTATACATCAATTATGAATTCCAGCCATGTCACTAACAGAAATTAGAGAACTTCGCTTGATATGAACGTCAAACATTAGTCAAATTCACTTCATATCAATTCATTCATTCATCATAAATGGTTCCTACACATATTAGAATAACTAACTAACTAACAAAGAACGTCTAACCATGGCCATTACACGTTTACATATCAAACTTGCATGGAACTAGGACATGCTCCTCTCATGCAGACAAAGGCAGCAAATGTATACTTCTATTCACACACCAAACCATTTAACTAACAGATTAGATGTACACAATAACATTCACATATCCTCACAAAGTTAATAAGCAAACAAAAGTGCAAACAAAACTAAATATAACTCACCAGAGCTTCAGAGTGGTCCGCTTCTGAACAAATTGTTGCCAAGTTTGTTCATCAAGAAATTTGTACTTGTCCCAGGGTTGATGGTCAGGCTTCTCCTCGGAAAAAATATAAGTGTTAGCCATAAAGGTCTTAAACTTGGAGTTTCAAGAACACGAGTGGAATCGTTTTCACCGTAAGAGAGGAATGCCTGAGAAAATGAGGGAGTAACAGAGGCTAACGGTACGCGGGGCGAGGAAGAGAGGTAATGGAACAGGAAGGGTTTCGGACAAATACACATATACGGTCTTAAAATATAACCTTTAAGACCGATCTCTATATATGTCCGGTCTTAAAAGTAATTAATTTTTTATTCAAACTTTAGTACCGGCCAAATTTTTGGTCCGTTCTTAAAAGTCTAACTTTTAAGACCGGTCATTCTGTAACTATGGTCTTAACATTTATTACTTTTTTATTTAAACTTTAGTACCGGACAAATTTTAAGTTCGGTCTTAAAAATCAAAGTTTTAAGACCGGCTTTTATATATGTTCGGTCTTAAAACTTTAATACCTTTATATTTATATTTTTCCGTATTATTTTGGAGTGTAGAAAATATAAGTCTCGCCTTGATGAGATTTCTCCATAAAAGTATTTGATATTTCAATTTTTTTTCCACCGGTCACACAATTAAGACCGGTGCTTCGATTATCCGCTCTAAATGAGGCGGTCTTATAGCCCTTCATTGTTTAAGAAGTTCTTTTTATTTACAAAACTGCCACCGGTCACATCTTTAAGACCGGTGCGTCGATTATCCGCTCCTAATGAGGCAGTCTTAAAGCCCTTTTTTGCACTAGTGTGATATGTTTTGTCCTCGTTGGGCCTCGTGGTGAATGAGCCTCTCATACGAGTCCATAACAGATATTTTTGTTAATTAATAATGAACACGTATTAGCAATAAAAAGATTGATTCTTTTGTTATAAATGAATAAAATATTTGAATGATATTTTGTTTGACACTTCAAATGAATCAACATACGGAAGAAATTGTTTTAAAAGCAGGACGAGAGATCGAATTTGAAAAGCCAGCTATTCACAGTTCTCATGCATGGTCCAACTAATTAATGAGTCGAGTGGTCCTATTGATAACATAAATAATCTGAAAAATATATTGCACTTTTTAAGAGGTTTAATTTTTTTAATATATTTTTTAGGTTTTTTAAATTTTCTAACATTATCTCATTAGGCTCAACAAAACATTCGATTGTTTGAAAACTATTCCACTTCCCTGTCTAAATTTTATGCTTAGACTTATAATGGCAGCTCAACCCTGATCGATCAACCGATCTCAATCTTATATAAAAAGTTGTTTTATGGTTCAAACCGAGCCGTCAGCGAGACTGACTGGTTGCATATATCATCGAATTCATTATGATTCTTTAATCGCTCTACAAAAGGATGCATGTAAAGATGCTTACGGAAGTTACCACTATTCGTATCAACTTCTTAATTATATATAGGCTAAAACTATAAAATGAATGGTATACATAATATATAATTAAGTAGACTCGTAATATTATATTTTAGCTCAAAATCTGTGTGTACATATATCCTGATGAGGTGTACAATGTAACATGCAGAAAAAACAAGTATATACAGCGTTCTTAGACCTGATATATGTATATACAGCTAGACGTACTTATGTATGAAACATTATCCTTTGCTAGTTAATATTTTAATGTGCGTGCGATTTGAAATTTGTGTATATGTTTACTCAAGTATTTTTTTTGAGATATAAAGTCATTAGCGGGATTGAACGTAACGAAGAACAAAGCATATAGTATTTTTGAGCAGCCCCCAAACAAGAAAATTAATGGTTTTCAGTCTAAGTCAAAAATTGCGTGGAGTGAGAATAATATTTATAACTAATAATTGTTTTTCAGTATAAGTTTGTTTTCTATTTATTTATATGCTTTTATTGCATGAAAAATTCTTGTGTAGCTGTCAGGGTCGTCAACTGCAAACCGAAAGCCTTGGATCATTCGTATTTTTGTGGATATTTATTTCAGTAAGTCAAACAGAGACCAAGAAGAATTTCATCGTTAGGATTCGAAAAAAAAAAATGAAAAGTCTGCCCTTTTGTGCTGAAGAAATGCCCCTTCCACAATGAGATGTTACAAAGAAATTTCCACATACATCTTGTTTTTTTTTTTGTCCACCCGGTTCAATGGGGCTTCGCTCCAACTAATCCGGATCCAACCCGTATTGCGCACCTGGATTTGGTAGGAGAGTCTCCCAGCGGGGGTTTTTTGCATTTACAAGGCTCGAACCCGAGACATTGCTTAAGCGACACAAGCCGCTTACCACTTGTGTCAACTCCCGTTGGTCACATACATCTTGTTATTTCCCTATACTTCTCTGTTTTTTATTTTCATAGGACTCACTTAAATTTAGAGCTGTCAAAATGGGATGAGCCCTGTGGGCCAACCCATTAAGCTCTATTTGTAGCCCTATTATTTTTAGCCCCCATGTGATGGGGTTATTTTTTGCCCTAACCCCAAAATAACCCCCACTCCTGTTAGTTCCATAATTGGTTTTGATGATAACAGACAATTATAAACACAAATAAAGTTTATCTTTGTAAGTTGAAAAACTTATTGTCAAAGGCAAACTCGAGTTTCACTTTGAAAACTCGAGTTTTGACCATACAGAGAGCTTCTGAGTTTTTCTACAGACAAAGCAAACTCGATTTTTGACAAGACAGAGAGCTATCAACATTTTCTAAGTTAGCAAAACTCCAGTTCACTTTTGGAAACTCGAGTTTTGGCTACACAGAGAGTTCTCTAAGTTTCCACACTTTGTTGGAAACTCGATTTTACTTTGAAAACTCGAGTTTTCATCCTACAGAGAACAATGCTCGATTCTGATCTTGTGAAAACTCCATTGTTCATTTTGACAAAGCTTTCCAATGTTTTCTCATAAACGAGGAAACTCGAGTTTACTTTTAGAAACTCGAGTTTCAGCCTTACAGAGAAGTTTCCATTGTTTTCAAAGAATGAGAAAACTCGAGTTAACTTTTGGAAACTCGAGTTTTAGTCAGGCAGAGAGCTCTACTAATTTTGAACATTTGAAAACTCTAGTTTTGAAATGGAAACTCCAGTTTTGAGCTTTTGAACTAAAACATGATTTCTCATCTAAAGTCCAAAACTCGAGTTAGTCACTTAATGACTTGAGTTTTGCACTGTTCACAAAACATGTCCAAATACCAAATCGCGATGTTTGTCTCTGAAATGAGAAAACTCGAGTTAATATTTTGAAACTCGAGTTTCGGCTTTTTACTGAAAACCTACTGAAACATGAAAACTAGAGTTTGGAAGAACTGACTCGAGTTTACATCGCTAAATTCAAATTTCAAGTTACACGAATTTGAGAAATGTTTGTGTTTGATCCTGATACTTTATATCATTACTCATTACTATTCCTAGCTATGTTCAATCAATTTGTTAATGAGTTTCAGATGATTTAGACAGGATTAAATGGAGAATTAGCAAAAAGTAAAAGTCAGAACATTAAATGCAAAGTGCAGAAATCTTGCATGCTTCTGGACAATCATTCTCCACACGTTTTGTAGGAATTAATGTTTCCTTTCCTCATCCAGCATCTGCTCTTCCAACGGATTAATTGTCAGGAAGTCAACCCTGAACCTCTGCAAAGCTGGATTAACCAAAGAATAGAGAGAGAAGAATACCAAAACCTTCACTAATCATCCTCTAATGTTGGCAACGGTCACATTAGGATTTATAACGGTCATTTAATGATCTCTAGCTATAAATAGAGATGCATTCAATACTTCTCAACAACCAATCTGTGCAAGAACGAAAATCATTAAAGTTTCAATTACTCTTTGAGTTTTCTTGTATAAAGTATATGTTGATACATTCATTCTTCAGTGTTTATCTTATCTACTCTTAGAGAGAATTTTCTTGATTGTAAATCATTCATTGTAAAGTATCTCAAGTCAAGGGGGCTTGGAGATTGGGTTATTGATTACAACTTGTAAGGGGGAGTAAGTTCTAGAGAGAGAATTACTCTTGAGTGCAGAGTGGGTAATCAATCTTGATAGTGAGAAATCCCAGAGAGTCTGGGGACTGGACGTAGGTCAAGAGATTGGACCGAACCAGTATAAATCCTTGTGTCTTGCTGCTCTTCTCTATACTCTGCTTTACCTCTGTTTTACTATGGAAAAACAGAGCAGTCCAAAAAGATTTTGAGAATCCCCAATTCACCCCCTCTTGATGATTCAGCTCCATTTTCAACTCCTTTGGGTTATGATAGGACCAACCCGTGGGCCACCAATCAAAACCTACGTTGTAGCAGCTGAGGTAACTTGTCGTTCTGCTCACTCTTCCCTCTCCCAAACTCTTCAAGAGCCGTTTCGCTTCTCTTGTTTCCTCAATTCTTCAACCCAGCTTCTCTATCGTTCCCTTCTTTGCCTTCCAGCTTCTCGGTATTTATCTCTCTATCTTCCTCCTTCATGCTCAAATATCTTCTGTTTTGGGTGGGGTGGGGGATTGGTTGACTTCAATTTACTCTTGAATTGAAGTTTACTCAGTTTAGGTTGTTGATCAAACTTGAAATTTACATATGGGTATGCTTGTCGAAACTCGAAACAATGACGGGATAGAGCTCTTGAATGCAGTGGCAGAAGGTAGTGATGGCTAGCTGGGGCCTTGGCCCCAGCTGGCCCCTACTGATCTTATAAAATTTGTTATTATATACATGTATTTATTATATGATATTTTATTTGGCTACAAATTTGGCCCCAGCTAATTTTTTATATTTTCTGTAAGGATAATGTTTGTTTTATTACTCATTGGACTGTAAAAGGAAAGTAAAATTATTGTTCGAGATACCGAAAATCTTAGTATTATTTTATATATTGTTTTAATTTATAATTATCAGTTATTATTTATTTGTATTTTCAAGGTTATTTGATACTATTTAGTAAATACTCCCTTTGGTCCTTATTTAAGGAACCAACTAACAATTCTCACAAGTCAATAAAAACAGTTAAACTCATTAAATTTTTCCTAAAATTTAAGTAATTTTCAATATTATCCCTCTTAATTATACTAAACTCTAATATCATATTAATTATTACTCTTTTTTTTGCTCGAAAAAAAAAGAGTAATAATTAATTTTTATTAATTATTACTCTCACTCACTACCTTTATAATTATGGCTATACATGGAAAAAAAATATTTAATGTTATTTAGAAACAAGCAAGTGTCTTATAAAAATGACTAAATATATTTGTTAGTTAGTACTTTATAATAAGAATTAAAGGGAGTAGTTCATTATATTTATTTTTTGACCGGGCTAAAAAAAAATTCTGGTTCCGCTTGAATGGGCATTGGGACTTTTAAACAAGGGTGGGAGCCAATTTTGTACGTATGGCTCCAGATTTTTGTCCTCAATTTCTGAATTGGCAATACTAATATCAGAATTGTCCTCTCACTAGGAAGACGACGTGCTTGTTTACGATTTTCGTATTTCCAATTTTTTTAGCACTGCAAGGCATCACTGTCACGGAAACTGCTTTGGCACTATTTGACTTTAGTTACCCTGATGCTATTCAAATATTCATGCTACTCATCATTTTGATTGAAGTTCTGTGTTGATGATATAAAAAAGTGACACATTTTTATGTCAAATTTTCATTGCCACGGTTGAATTTCTCTTCTTAAATGCTGTTAATTTTGTTTTGAGTTTAATTTTCCTGTAATCATTTTATGTACAATCCAAAGCATATTTAGCAAAGTCTAATTCACTCGGTTAGCCCCATCATCTGTCAGCAGTTTGCATAATGCAGGAAGAATATAGCAAGCTATGTTTCTTATAAATCAGATAAGCGTAGTTCCTCTGGATCAGGTTCAATCTGACTAGGAATTGGCTGCATAGTTTTACTCTCAATCCTGATGGTAATGTTGTGTTAATTTTTATAATGTTTTATATGTACATGTAATATTGATTGGTTATGTTGGAATTGATTGCCTAATTAAGTGATTGTATTTTAACTGATTGTGAATTTTAGATGAAGATGATTGTAAAATTACTCATCATGAAGCACTAACAGCAGAATCCCAAGGGGTATCAAGAATTTCAAATTATGTTTCTGTTTTTATTATACACAATACTGAATATGAATGAATGGATGTGTTGTAAATATAAAATGATTTTTAGCCCGTGGGTTGGCTCTAACCCTAAGGATTATATAATTTTTTGGCCTGTGTGAGCTGTTTAACATGCAGGCTTTTTGACCCTGTGGGCTTTTTAGCTCTAACCCACGTGGGCTAGGGCCTAACGGGCTGGAGTGGCCCTTTTTGACAGCTCTACCCAGTAATATCTCTATAAATGTGAAGGACAAATCTCATCTTAACTATTCACATTCCTCTGCATGAAAACCACTAATCCCGATCGATTATCATCACCTGGTCAAAGGTGACTTTTAACTAGGTCAAAGATTAGCGACTCTCATGTAGGAATCCATGATGATCTCATGTCAAAGGGCATTGCGATGTGGTTATACATGAAATAAACTTATGACTTAATCCATGTAGCTTTCTCATAGTGGGTCGGTCCAGCACTTTGTACTCTTATAAGTGCCTAAGACTTTGAATTGTATCTCCATACCTTATCAAAGTCACACTTGTCTTATTTCATCTTTGCTCCCGTATAGATGACCGACCAGTGACATTTAGGATAATCTTCATGATACATCCAAGGATATAATCATTATAATAAACATGTAAATGATATGATAATAAAATTGGAGAAATACTTTAAGTAATAATAATGCTTAAAGTACAATGATTGGTCCTTAGGACATAATTTCCAACATATAATGCGAAAATCCTACTTTTTTTTTTTTGAGTTAATTATCATTACAATTGTCATTTAATACTCATTCCATTCTTTTTAATGTTAAAACGAGCGGAAAATGATTAAAATGACACCTGCCCATATGTTAAAATGTCACCTGTTTTAGTTTTACAATACGCATAATATCCTTTTATCATCTAATAGGTGCACACAAATTACAATGATCGTTCAAAGAGATTAAAATAAAATAAAATAATAATCTATTTCCAAATCAGATTTAAATCTGCTTTATCCCTCTTCAACAACACAACCATAGAAATCAAGGATGAAAGAGGGTTCAAACCACTTACTCTACTTATTGCATGCAAGATCCACCTAAAAATACTTGGAGGAAAGATCAATATGCTTTGAGAAAGAAGGATAAAGATGGAAAATGAAATAACGTACAATACATATCACTTTTAATAACGAACCATTTGGTTTTTGTACTTCTTTCGAAGTACAGACAGCCTCCTCTGAATGGGAAGCTTTTCATCTCTTCCCCCCAGTTTGTCCAAGTAATATACAATTTTTTTCAAGGTAACCATAACCCCCTCACTCTCATGCCCAAATTCTTTCTCTTGGATATTCAGCATCCTTTTGAGCAGCTTCAGTATTTCACTATCATCCCTGCCTAGTCTCGTTTGAATGGACACCAAACAATCCAAAGCCTCCCCTGCCATGCATCACAGATAGTAGAGTTATCTTCTCACATTGCTCAGTGCATTGTAACCACTAAAACTCGATCAAATTATACGAAGAATGAATATATGTATGTCATATCCAATAGGGAAAAATTTTGACTAGATTGTAATTCAATTCTTAAACCTCAATTTGGTGTAACTTAGTCCTAAGCTTTAACTCACTGCAACAACTTAGTCCCTATAGTTTTAATTATTTGAAGCATTAGTCCCCAAGCTTGATGAAGTATATAACTTTTTTTTTTTTTAATACAGGGGTTACTATTTCAAATGGTTAAAACTATAGATATTCAGTGAAACAAGTCAAAGGACAAAAAAAAATTAATTTTCCCTAACTAATAAAAGTCCATAGAAGGTATTTCACCAAAAAAAAAAAAAAAGTCCATAGAAGGTATCTTACCAACAGGAAGAGAATCTTCCCCAAATGCTTTCTCGCGTATGCGCAAAGCCTCCAGGGCAAATTGCTCTGCCTCTTCATCTTGTTTTAGATGGTAGAGAGTAACTGCAAGGTGCAACATAGGGTAAGAGATGGACTGGTCATCAGTCCCCATCTTCTTTGTCATGATTCTCAAACTTCTTCGGAGCAAGCGCTCAGCCTCTACATAGTTCTTCGATTGTGAATATGAAGTTGCAAGGTTCATCATGTGTGTCACTAAGTCAGGATGCTCATTTCCCTTGTACCTTTCTGTGATTAATAAACATTCCTCTAATACAGCTCTGCCTTCTTGTCCTCTGAGTTACATCAGAAATCAGCTTACGTCAAACAGGGCATCACAAGTATTAACCAAGGGAGATCCAATCTTGTCTTGAGATACTTGTTAACCAAGAAAATAATTATCGAGAAGCAGTTGTAAAAATAAAAACTTATGACCAAAAGCATGATAAATGCTAAATCTGATTGAATAATCAAAATAATAATCTGTGGAGAAAATACCCGCACAGCCAAAGAATGAATCTGGTCTTGGGGAAAAAAACCAGTTTCCTCTCCCAAAACACTCATACAAAATAATGCCTACCTTTCCCAATAAAACAAGCAGCAAATAGAGCTGGCAATATGGGCCAGACCACCGGGTTCGAGCTAACCCACTACGGGTTGGGACCATATGGGTTTGGACCAAAAAAAACCGCATCAATATGGGTCAACATTTAGCCAACCCAACCTATAACCTATATTATTTTCCTTTTTCTAAAAATTTTTTATATTGAGTTTTTCAAACTTTTTTTTTTAACAGTATAATGAATTTTTTTTTTCTACAAACCTAAACCATGAAAAAAATTAAAAATACATTACAAAATCATAATGTGATAATGAAACATCAAATACAAAATTTCAAATATTACAAATTAAGAATTCATCACAAATCCACACATTACAAAATAAACATAAATCCATATGCCATCACTAACATTCAATACAATCCATAATTAGTTGATATTAATGGTGTTAGGTTACACAATACACTCAAAGAAGTCATAGATTTTTTTTAAGAAAATAAAATAAACAAAAATGGTCCAACCCGCTATGGGTTCGGACAAAAAAGAACCACATCAAAATGGTCCCACTTTTATAGAACCCAAACTGCCCATTTTTCCAAGTTGGGTGGGTTCGGCCCACGGTTAATACCCACATTACCAGCTCTAGCGGCTAATATAGTCAAACAACATCCCTAATAGTCTCCAAAATATCTGTTACATATTACAGCGCAAAAAAACCTAAAAGAAACCCTAATTAACAGCTAGATGTCCTCCTCTTACTCCAAAATAGTGGGAAACTACAAAGTCAACTTTGAAACCTAAAAGGCATCTTTCCCTTTTGCTTGTGTCTTCCTATGTTTCCTTTTATAGGCCTTACCATCAAATAGAGCCCTTTAACGATCCTCAATATAATACAAAGTTAATTTTTTTTTGAAGAAATTAAGGAAACTAAATAAGTTACTTAATCATATCATATATTGCATATCCTTAGATTATATATTAGTTTATAAGTTAGGCAAAATAGTTTGGAGAAAAAATGACAAATATAAATATTTTAAAGTAATTTAATTAGTTTTCTTAATATCTCCAAAAAAATCAACTCTTTCTTATATTTAGGACCAGAGAGATAGTACAATATTTCATTCCCAACAACAATATTATGTAGAAGACAGGTATACCTCCCAGAGGCATGTAGTAATTCAGCCAGATCTACCCTCATCTTCTCCATAATGCTGTCATCCAGAGACATGTAATTCGATTCCTTTAGGATTTGAAGAGCACTCTTGTACAAATGGATTGCTTCATCCAACTTCCCTGCATAAAGTTTTGCGTCAAGAATAATTAAACTACAGAAGAGACTAGAAGAAACAGTATACAAACTTGGATGCCATTTTGCATGTTGATGATCAAGGAGGCGCACAAAACTTTGAATTTCAACATATTACTTAAAGCCAATTAAACTGTTTATGTAGATGTAGCGTTTATTCCACCATCCTCATGCATGTTAGGTTACAAGATCCATTATGCATCAAAGAACCTCTAGCCCAAGTTCATCCTTAAAATATCTATTTAACAGTCAAAGTCCCTTTATTAAGGGGGCAAACATCATATAAAAATGAGAAAGAACAGAAACAAAGAATAAACTAAAAGAAAAGTAAAAAATGCCATAAGCAAGATCATGAAGTTACCTTGAGCACATTTTACCTGGGCCAGGGAATTCATAGCAATTCCACTTCTACCATCATTTTGTCCATATAATGATGTAAATATGTTCAGAACTCTTCCCCCCCAAAAAAAGAAAGAAATAAAGTGAATATGCAAGAAGGCAAAGCCACTGGTGCAAAGAAAAAAGGGATGGAGAAAATAATAATAGTAAGTTTAACCTTGTAAAATGAGCTTCTGCATCAACGGCTCTTCCTTCTTTAAGTAAAAGGTTGCCAAGACCAAGTAAAGGTACAACCAAATCCTTGCTTTCGGCACCTCTACTTAATTCCAGGAGAGTAATAGCATACTGGTACATTTCCATTGCTTTTGCTGCTTTTCCGTCAGAACTATAAACTTTAGCCATACCCAAATAGGGTGTGACAAGAAAAGTACTATCCTTACCTAGAAGAAAATGGCCCTTTAAACACATGTAAACAGTGTTGGGTTCAGCCCAAGAACATTTATCATATACTACTAGCGTCATATTCAAAATCTGATATAAAGCCAATTAATAAAATTATCTGCTTGTGACTTTATTGGTGACATAATAGCAACATTTTACTCTTCAAGAAATTTGCAAGAAAAATACACTCACCATAGGTCCTTTTCATGATGTAAATAGCCCTTTGATATGCGTCAAGTGATTTTTCAAAGTTCCCCAAAGTTGAATACATACTTCCCATATGCATGAGAATTGAATCTAGACGTGGTGCATCATCCTTCAAAGTGTCAACAACTTCCTTCATCTGAGCATATGCATACAAGTTAGAGAAAATGGAGGCAGAGCGCTAATCAAAATTAGAGTGGAGAATCAGCAAAAGCAGAGGAAAATGTGTGCTTTTGCTGAAGAAACTTGAAGAAAGAAATTAAAAAAATGCAAAATCTTCTTTCATTATCTGACACTCAGACACAAATTAAAATGATCGTTCAATGAAATTACAAATTAATGCAAGGGAATCAAATATGGACACCAGTTTCCATGTACCAGAAATCACATTTGTCAGAATTATGCAGATGGCTTATACATGTTTGTGCTGAATTTATTCAAGTCTCACAAATCTCATCAAAGCAGACAAAGGTAAACCCATAACACAAAAGAAAAGAAAACTGACAGACTTCTTGCAGTATTCTGATTACTGTACAAACTGGCACTACCTCCTAAATCTCCTATGTTATAAACATGATATGGACTCAGTTAATAGTGATACCCTGAACAATTATTGCTGCAACAAATATTATGTTATTCAGAATTCTGAATCCAAGGAATCTCCAACATAAGTTACCAAAATGACAGCATAATACATCAGTGTAAAAGACATACCACTTTCAGTAGAGAATCGACAAATTTGAAGTCGCCGACGGCCATAAAACCTAGTGCTGTGATGTCCAGAACAGCAACTTCTTCTATGCCTTTAGTGCCACCACTTAGCCTCTCATTAACCATTTCATAATTTGCCTTAAGCAAATCTGTGGCGTCAATTTTGTTTCCCATCCTAATCATTTGTTTGATATCATCAAATAATTCTTGTAACTGTCTCTCAAAATCATTCATGCTGTAGAAGGGATCAATTTTCAGAATAAGCAATAGGGAAGGTATTAGCAGTAGAAGAGAAAGAAGTAACAATAACTTTACTGATTATCACCTCTGATAGTTTTCTGGATATGAAGAAGTGGCACTAACACCATTTTGAGGGCCTTTTTCACCAGGTTGCAACGACCCAACTGAAGATCTTGGGACACAACACTGAGCAACAATCTTATTGGGCATAATGTAAAGCTTCAGATTGTATTTCTGATTTTGTTTACAAACTGGGAAGCATGTCATGAATTTCTGATCACAGACTGAAAGCGTTTGTCGATCCACTTTGTATGTCCTTACATGACAAGAGGAGATAGTCCAAACCATTACAAATCATTTTAATAACTAGTAAGTCGTGTATATCTGATCAAGCTTTGACATTTAAAATGCAAGAAAGAAGGAAGTGGGGAAAAGAAATTATTGAATTTAATGTTTATAAAGCTCTGAGAAAGAATAGCATTGAGACTACCCAGACTTCCAAACTTTTGACCAAACAAGAGGCCTTTTCAAAGAGCAATTAGTAAATTCGATACTTAAGTTCAAGCAATTGAAAGAGCAATCGTCATGATGCATGAGGTTGTGGAGGGAGAAGCAAAGGATACCCCTCAAGATAAAAATGGAAAAAAAAAAAAAAAACAACAACTACAACAACAATCGAGGAATCCTTCTCGTTTACATGTTACAGAATGAAAAAGATAGAAGTTCAGCAATACAAACTAGACTATTGTTCCTTTATAAACTAAAAGCTTAGAAAGAGAGGGAGCGAGCCACTAAAAGAATGGGGAGGAGAAAGGAAGCTTCCATTTAAAAGAGGTGTGAAGTAGAGAGAGCTCGTTGTGTGATTTTTGCAGAAACACTGAAACCAAATTGAGAGAAGGAAACTGGGAAAATGATAAAGCGAGTAAAGCAAAACTTCGTGGGTGGGTTGACTCGTGCATTGGCAATTGTCGAGAGGGATTTCTACGGCCATAACAGAACCAATTGTCCCCACAACAACACTCGCATCCAACATGTGAAGCGAGAGAGCAGAAGGAGAAAGGAATCAAACGAAGAACAAACAACAAGTAGAGCACACCTGTAGCCAGCAAGCTCGAAACACCGCAAATAACGTAGCTCAGCCATCAAACGGTCATCAAGGAATCACGCCCTCTAAAATCGATGATCGGTCAACGCCACATGAGACTTCGAAGCCATCTTCGCCGGAGGAAGAGTTCAGCGACTGGATAAAACGCGCCTCGAAGAAGAAGAAATGGGGCAGTTCAAAAATCTTCTCAGGATAAATGGGAGGAACATATAAAGTTATCACGGAGAACATTAGGAAATCGGGCTTCAAAAGCCCGTTACACCGAAACAACATGGAAAAAGATAGGAGATTTTTTATTTAATTTGATTACACCTGTTATGGATTCAAATAATGGGCCTACCAGAGGAAGGCCCAATAGAAGAACTCCTGGCGGGAAGCCTCCCACGAATCAGGCGCTCCGTCAGCCACCTCACAGCGTGCCGAGAATCCAGCAATCATGCAGAAAGGGAAGGCGCCCGATCGTGGGCGGGAAGGAGGCACGATCACGGTGGAAGGACTCAAGGTAAACAAAACCCTAGGTAATCTCCGTGTAGCACAGTGATCCACCGGCGACCGCTGCTATCTCCCTTATAGATACCAGCGGACGCTACCTTTGATCCAAGATCAATTATACCTAGCCCCAAAGGCTAGACACTTGTGTTCTACCACAGAACATTGGCGCCGACCGTGGGGATCGTCAACAAATCGATTCCTAAAATCATAAAGCTATTCGTAACCACTGAATATGGCCGCCAGCACTAGAAGTCGCACTAATGCAACACGACCACCGCTGCCGCCACTAGATGAACCACAGCAGCCTTCTAACCCGGGACAGTTTTCGCGACACTCGAATTCGGTAGACCCGGAGCGAGATGGTGGGAAGAGACCAGTCGATATCGAGACAGAGGATACCGCCAATTCTCCCCATCCTAATCGGGAATTGGTTATGGTTTCATTCGTTGCCATATTTGTCCATCCCAAACATGAAGACTTTGGAACAAAAGTTTCTGACGCATTTCGCAACCAGTAGGCGGCAGCCGAAAACAGAGTTCCAATTGGCTCAAGTTAGGCAAGGATCGGGAGAAGCCTTGAGCAAATACCTAGATCGCTTCAACAATGTAGCATTGCAGATTCCGGGACTGAAGGAAGAGGTAAACTTGCATTGTATAATAGCTGGCTTGGATGTCTCATCCCGGCTAAAGAAATCTATCATGAAACGGCGGCCTACATCCCTGGCCGACTTTCATGATAGGTCTCAAGAATATCTTGATCTAGAGCAAATGGAGAGGGCGGGCAACGCCGAAAAGAAAAGGCAAAGAGCCCACCGCGCCGAGAGAGGGAAAACCGGGAAAGAAATCACCAAGATGCTTACAGGAAGACGCCGCGTAGCCTAGAAACCGGTGGTAAAACCCGGGAACCCAGGTTTGACAAATATACACCGTTAAAAATCTCCCAGGCTAAACTATGGAAAGAAGTCTGCGCGACCGAAATGAAGAAGGTGGAAAGACCCCGGGCTCTCGGTAAGAGAGCAACGGCTGACAAAACCAGGTTTTGTGAATTTCACGATCAGCACGGTCACACGATAGAACAGTGTTGGGACCTGAAGAATACGGTGGAGAAGTTCATCCGTGAGGAAACTCCAAAGATACGTGATTCAGACCCAAGGAAAGCAGGGCGGCAAGAGGCAGGTGGAAGACCGGAGTAGGAGTCCACTGCCTGACAAGAGGAAAAAGGAGCAGAAAAAGAAGTCTGATGATAGCGACGAGGAATTCCCCGACGCCAAGTACGACTGCAATGTTATTAGCGGAGGTTTTGGCGGCGGAGGATTCGTCTAGCCAGAGACGGAAGTATTTGAAGGAGGTATTGTCGATTAAAGATGCTCCAACATTTAAAAAGGACCTGAACAAGCCCGAATCTCCTGTGTTATGTTTCACGGAGGAGGATTTGATAGACGTTGCCCCGGGGCATCATGACGGGTTGGTGATAACGGGAACACTGGTCAATTGCCGCGTGAAAAAGATCTTCGTGGACAATGGAAGTGTCGTGGACATCATCCTCTGGGATGCGTTCAAGAGAATGAATTTTGATTCCGACGTGCTAAAACCATGCAGGACCATGTTAACCGGGTTCAATGGTCGGGACACTCAGAAGAATAAAATCGTTACGGTAAAAGGAGACCAGAAAGAATCTCGTCAGTGTTACTTCAACACAGTCAAGAAAGATTCAACCCGGCCAACGCACCCGGTCGCGGATATGCGAGGGAAGTCGGTAAATTTGGTCGAGTTGGATCTACGCAAAGAGGAGAAAATGCAAAAGACGGAACCAACTGGAGAGCTGGAGGATTTCCTTCTCGGTACAGAGCCTGGTCAAATCACTAAAATTGGCAAGGCTTTGGATCCCGGGATGAGAGAAGAGCTCGAAATACTCCTCAGGGACAATAGAGACGTTTTTGCATGGCAACCTTCGGAGATACCCGGGATCGATCCAAATTTTTGTTGCCATGAGCTAGCAATCCGACCGGGATCTACCCCGGTGTCCCAGAAGAAGCGGAAGCTCGGGGAAGACAGGCGGAACGCTTTGGAAGCACATGTTGTAGCTGTTAGAAGCCGGCTTTATTCGAGAAATACAAGACACCACATGGTTATCTAATGTGGTCCTTGTGAAAAAACCAAATGGGAAGTGGAGGGTTTGCACAGATTATAAAGATTTAAATAAAGTGTGCCCAAAAGACTCCTTTCCGATGCCTAGTATTGACCAATTAGTGGACAGTTCTTCCGGTTTTCGGTTACTATCATTCATGGACGCATACTCCGGGTATAATCAGATTGCTATGCACCCAGAGGACCAGGCGAAGACGGCATTCATCACCGAGAAGGCGAATTACTGTTACAACGTGATGCCTTTCGGGTTAAAAATGCAGGAGCCACGTATCATAGAATGATGAACCGAGTTTTTGAAGATCGATTGGTCGGAACGTGGAAGTATATATTGACGACATGATTGTCAAATCCTTGAGTGAGGCCAACCACATTGATGATTTACGGCGGACATTCGACAAGCTCGAAGATATAGGATTCGCCTCAATCCGGCGAAGTGCGCTTTGAGTACCGTCAGAAAGTTCCTAGGATTCTTGTTGACAAACAGAGGCATAGAGGTTAACCCTGACAAATGCCAAGCTGTCTTAGACATGCAGCCCCCGCGGAACAAAAAGGAAGTTCAACAGCTGACTGGACGATTGGCTGCACTGACCCGTTTCCTGCCTAAATCCGCGGAGAGCTCTCTTCCTTTCTTTAAATTGCTGAAAAAGGAAGCATCTGGGGGATGGACGGCTGAATGCGAAGCAGCTTTTGGCAAAATTAAGCAGTGTTTGTCCGCACCTCCAGTGCGACAAGACCCCGGATAGGAGAAAGCTTAACTCGTACTTATCGGTAGGGAACGAGGCCGTAAGCGCCGCGCGGTTAGGGAAACAACGGAAGGCCGAGTCCTATATACTTTGTAGGTAGAGCTTTGCAAGGCTCGAGCTGCGGTATCGAAGGTAGAGAAAATGGCATTTGCGTTATCGATAGCAGCAAGGCGGCTTCGACCGTACTCCAGAGCCATCATGTCATTGTTCGCACTAACCAGCCCATACGACAGATCCTTCATAAGCCCGACCTAGCCGGACGGATGGTAGGTTGGGCCATTGAGTTGTCAGAATTTGATATTACATATGAGGCTCGACACGCGATCAAGTCCCAGGCATTGGCAGATTTCATAATGGAGTTGACCCCGGTCAAAGGCGGGGAAGATCAGGATACTTGGAAGTTGTTTGTAGACGGCTCGTCAAACACCAAAGGAAGTGGAGCGGGGATCATCATGGAGAGTCCAGAAGGTATTGCTCTTGAATTATCTCTGCGCTTTAATTTCTCAACGCCAAATAACCAAGCAGAGTACGAAGCATTGATAGCGGGTCTGCTCCAAGCTAAGGAAAGTGGAGCTCGCAGAGTGCATGTTTCCACGGATTCTCAGCTGGTAGCCTCGCAAATCAATGGGACCTACCAGGCAAAAGGACCGTTGATGATCAAATACCTGGGAAAGGTAAAAGAGGTTATTACGGAGTTTGACGAGGTCACAATAGCACACATTCCAAGAGGAGATAATGTTAGGGCTGATGTTTTGTCCAAATTGGCAAGCACCAAGAGCCCTGGAAGTCATCGCACCATTGTACAGCAAAATCTTCGAGAACCTAGTTGCGTGATGCTTATTTCAGATAGTGACGATTGGAGGAAACCCATTATAGATTACATTGAGAGAGGAATTCTGCCGGACGAGTCATTAGAGGCGAAAAAACTCATGAGATCGGCGGCCTCGTATACACTTGTGAATGACCAGTTGTATCGGAAAGGAATGCATTCTCCGATGATGAAATGCCTGGCGGCAAATGAGGCCCAGTATGTCCTGCTGGAAATTCATGAAGGGATAAATGGTCACCACATGGGGGCTAAGGCTTTGGCCAGGAAGGCAGTACGGGCTGGTTACTTCTGGCCCACCTTGGCAGCCGATGCTAAAACTCATGTCCAAAAATGCGACAGTTGTCAAAGGCATGCTAGCGCTATCAGATCACCTCCGGCCACTCTTCAGACAATCTCAGCGCCATGGCCGTTTTTCAAATGGGGAATGGATCTTCTAGGACCATTCAAGCGGGCGTTCGGACGCTTACGATGGCTCATCGTGGCGGTTGATTACTTCACAAAGTGGATTGAAGTGGAACTCGTCGCCACAATCACGTCGAGCTGGGTGCAAAAGTTCCTACGCGAAGAACATCATAGCACGTTTTGGCATCCCAGCCGAGATCGTTACGGACAACGGAACACAATTTATTGACAAAAGCTTTCGGAAGTTGGTATCCGATTTCAATATTAAGCGACTTCGCATCAGAGAACATCCGCAATCCAATGGGCGGGCGAGGGCGCTAATAAGATCATTGTGGATGGGCTAAGAAAGCGGATGGAAGATGCCACATCTAGCTGGGTGGACCAGTTGCCTTATACCTTATGGGGATATCGAACGAGTGTCCAGACATCAACCGGTGAAACGCCTTTCAAGCTGACGTATGGGTGCGAAGCCATGATTCCGGTTGAGATTGGAGAATCATCTTGGCGGCGAGTCACGGCACTGCAAAATGAAGAAGAAAACGGTAATGCGATTGCCGTCGAGCTAGATCTGATAGATGAAGTTCGAAGCTGCGGCGCATTGCCGAGATTTGGCACCAAGCAACTAATATCAACACGTTACAACAAGAAGGTTCGACCTCGGGCTTTTGACAAAGGGAGCCTCGTACTTGAAGGGCAGACATTGGCAATAAGAATGTTGTGGAAGGAAAGCTAGCTCCTAACTGGGAAGGCCCATACCAAGTCACCGAGAACCTCGGAAAGGCGCTACAAGCCTGGAAACGCTGCAAAACAAGGCGATAAAGCGAACATGGAACGTGGATAAGTTGAAAGTTTACTATAGCTGAAACATTCAGATCGGATGTCGGCAAGCTTCAGAAAGTGGCGTGTGTAGCTCTTTTCTTTTTAAACGTGTGGCGTTTTGTAAACGCGGATGGATGAATAAAGAATGACCGATCCCAGTTTTTTGTACGATAGAGTTGTCATCTGCTGTTTTGGAAAACATGTAGAAGCCAGGATACTGAAAAATCCGGTTTCCAAAATCGTGTACGATGAAAACATGTAGAAACCAGGATACTTAAAAATCCAGTTTCCAAAATCATGTACGATAAAAACATGTAGAAACCAGGATACTGAAAAATCCGGTTTCCAAAATCATGTACGATAAAAACATGTAGAAACCAGGATACTTAAAAATCCGGTTTCAAGAATCATGTACGATGAAAACATGTAGAAACCAGGATACTTAAAAATTCAGTTTCCAAAATCATGTACGATAAAAACATGTAGAAACTAGGATACTTAAAAATCCAGTTTCCAAAATCATGTACGATAAAAACATGTAGAAGCCAGGATACTGAAAAATCCGGTTTCCAAAATCATGTACGGTGAAAACACGTAGAAGCCGGGATATTTAAGAATCCGGTTTTCCAAACTCGTGTAAGTTGAAAACACGTAGAAGCCGGGATGTTTAAGAATCCGGTTTCCAAATCGTGTAAGTTGAAAACATGTAGAAGCCAGGATGTTTAAGAATCCGGTTTCCAAAATCGTGTAAGACACGTAGAAGCCAGGATGTTTAAGAATCCGGTTTCCAAAATCGTGTAAGTTGGAAACATGTAGAAGCTGGGATAATGAAAAATCCGGTTTCCGACATTAAGCATACCGCTTTAATTCAGCAACACAAGCAATTACGGATGGAAAGCGATAAAGCTACAGTATGGTAGGCCGGGAGAAAAAGTAAGGATTTATATTGCAAAAAATATCTGTCCGAGCGGTACACATAAAAACTCTTGGTGTTTTACTAAAAGAAAAAGTAAGAAGCATTAGACCGCGAATGTGTCGGGGAAGATGACTCGTCATCACTATCTTCGCCACCAGGAGGAATCAACCTGCCTTTGCCGCTAACATAAGCCTGAAGATGTAACCCGGCAGTATTCAGATCGACAGTGGGATTGAGCACCCGGATTTGAGCCACAGCATTTTCAAAAGATAAACGCCCGATTTGGCTGTATTTTGCAATCTTCATTCGTGCAGTGGCCAGCGTCATCTTTTTCTTTAAGAACGCCAAGAAGGTGCTCATTGTCCGAGATCATCTTTTCTTTAAGAAGCATGTCCTCCCGACAAATATTTGATAAGCGGAGTACCTCGGCTTTGGCGTTGGCCAACTCAGTTTGCTTAGCATCTAATCCAAGTTGGGCCAATTTCAATTCGGCTTGAATGTTAGCCGATTGTTTTGTGCGGAAGACAAGTTGGTTTCAGATCGCAATATGCTCCACCGCGGTGACAAATCTTTGTTAAGGGCAGCCAAGTCTTTACGCGCTTCTCTTTCTCGGCCGGGTTATCGCCGGCTCCCGTTGGCCTGGTCCCTCTCGGCAAGAACTTTGGGTAGATCGCGTTGCTTTTCAAATTGTGGTTCTTAAAGGAGTTCACTCTTTTCTTTCCTCTCAAGGTCGAGACTACTATTCAACGTGGAGATTTGCTGCTTCAAATCATTCACGGACCTTAGCCGAAGAGCGTTCTGAATCCTGAGAGCAGCATAAGGCCGAATTAAGGAAGCCACCTTGTAGGCTTGTCGCTCCATCTCAATCCACTGAATTTTTTCTTCGTTAGAAGGCATGGAGGGGGAGTACGCTTGAGCAGGCGGACGCATAAGATCTCGAATAGCTCCGTTTACCCCCTCTGACCAAAGTGCTCCTCCATTCATAGTATCATGGCTATGAGGGATCGAGAAGGAGGATGGAACCGAGTTTGCGGATGAAGTAGGTACAGGACCCGTGGTAGGAGTCTCTCTCATGGGCGAGGCCTCGGCGGGAGTGGAAGGAGGAACCTCTAACGGTGGGGCGGTGCAGGAATCACAATGGTTTCTTCTCCAACAACGCTTTTGCTTTTGGGCATCCGCCTCCTTTTTTCACCATGTTTTGGTCCACCTTTGGGCGCGGAACGCTTTCGGGGAGTTTTCGCAATACCTGCTCCCTCTGGGATTGGAACTCCGCCACTCACGGTGGGCTCATCTGCTAATGAGGGGGCAAGTGCATTCGCAGGGTTGACAGCCGCTTCCGCAGCGGCGCCCTCGTCAAAGGCTTCAAGAAACTCAGGTCTTCCCATCGGACGTCCTGCGTGGAAACAACAAACGATGTCAGTCGTGGTAATAATATAAATGGACAGTATATACGTCTGAAAAATTTTTTTGCACATAATCCCATACTCTTTGGTCCGCGTCGACGAACAAGGACGGTGGGAATGTGATCGGCAGGTCCATCAAAGATTTAAGTGTACCGGAAAGCTCTGTAAGTTTCACCACTGATGCTTCCTCGGTTTCAGTAAGACGAGAGGGGGCGAAGTCGGCGGTTTTGAACTTATGGTGGGTATTTGTCCAATACAAAGGGAATACACCTTCTAATTCCCCACACTTATCAGGGCGAAGGAACCACGGGCATTTAAAAGGGTGGGCTTCGACTTTGACGAACGCATTTTTAAAATTTTTCCAGACTCGCAAAAGGGTTTGAAGAGCATATGTTCGCTTCTCCCGCGCAGCGAGGTCCACCCAAAAAAGGTTGTGGCAGGCGATCGAAACCCGCCGAGTTCCAATGAGAATAGAAGGTCATAAACACCGGCACGGGCAGCAAATATCCATTTCCTACAGAGGTTCTCAAAGGCTAGGCAAAAGCCCAACCATTGGGATGAAGCTGGGTGGGGGCTAGTCATGGTGATTTAGTAGGCAAATTTGAAAATCGATAAAGGGAATCTTACACCAAGCCGGGACGAAAACATCTCGGTAGAAGAAAAAGAAATGGGGCACGTGAGGTTGGCTTTTTCGGGGCCTGACGGTGGCAACCGACTCGCCATCTAGAGGAAGCCTTATTGAGTACCCTTCGCCATCTCTCACGCCGAGTGAAGGAAAGTCCGTGTCGATCGTGGTATTCTTCACCCTGGCCACCCTACAATGGACAACTTTCTTGGGAGAGTTGGGATTCCTGGATCGACATGGAAGAACCGCAATCATCCACGGAAGGTGATGATTGCATCTGAGAAGACGATGCCATCTAAACCTAGATAATGCAAGAGAAGGGCAAAATTAGCACAAAAGGCACACTCGTGGGGGCCAATCATATCAAAAGCAAGAGCAGCTTTAAGGCTAGCCTGCACATTGCATCTTTCGGGCAATGCTATCAATGGGATGAAGGTTGGGTTATCAAAGAAATACCTAGGATCGGAACAATTCCTGGGTTGGCAGAGAAAAATCAGGGACGTAACAACCAAATTAAAAACCTATCCTTATCAACTGAACAAAGAAGATGGAAATCTAACAGGGAGTAAGGAGCAAAGACTACTCAGACGAACCAGATATGCCAAAAACTCAGCGAAATATATCCAAGATAGCGACGCAAGGCTCGGAAAATTTTCGCGTATATCAGACAAGCAGGGAACCAGAAAGATATAAAAGTTAAGGAAAATACGATCTTACCTGACTGAGGAATTCGGCGAAACAAAGACAAATACAAGTAGGTTGCTACGGAAGCTCTTGCAGAAAGCAAAGGAGAAGCAGGCGTTTTTCTTTTCTTGGCAGCAGGCGGTGGCTAAACGAAGAAATATATAGTTTTTGATTTTCAAAAATTGAGAAACTTTTGAATTCAAAACGTCAAGAAGAGTGATGGCCACGCGCGAGAAGGCAGAGTCCATAGGTTATATGGATTTTTCTCTTTTGAATTCAAAACGTCAAGAAGAGTGATGGCCACGCGCGAGGAGGCAGAGTCCAGATGTTGTATGGATTTCTCTCTGAAGCGACGTACGCATTAATTCGGCTCGGATTTCAAACGCCTATTGACAGGCGCGCAGTCTAGAGGCGTAGTTACACGTTACAACGTGTCGGGCATGCGTAAAGGAGTATGTCTTTTCACATTCGACTAAGGGATTTCAATTGAAGTCTGCCAGCAATAACAATTCGGTATGGGCCACAGCGGTCACGACCGGGATGATATAATCGAAGCAACAGGGCATTGCGAGTTCCGGTGGGTTTCTAACGCGGGTTGCTTAGGAATGCAATACACCGGGATACGTGAAAAACGGGAAGTCCAAACAGCCGAGTTAGTTAGGAAATCAAATGCGGAATATGGACATTTACACAAGAGGAATTCAGCAACAGATACAAATGGATAACAAGACAGCCTTTTATTGATACTCAAACAGGTAACATGGTTGTCTTACAAAGAAACAAGTTGGCTAGCTCATTTACAAAGACAATTACAAAAGCACAGTACAACAAGTGGGCCGAAGTTTGTAAATGACATTTATGAACACACTAATTACAACAGTTGATGGTGGCTAGCTATCCGTCACGCCTTGAATGGGTTAGCTTGCGCCGGAGACTGCATTGTTATTAGGGCGGCTCGTCTTGTTGCCTGAAGTTCCCACCAAATATGCAGCAGACCCTAGGAATGCTTAGATAAGTCCAGGGGAACTGCGAATCAGGCCTCGGGCCTCCCTTGATGGAGGATAGATTCTGACTAGAAGATGCTCAAATACAGCTTCGCCTCCCAGACCCTGTACGACATTGAACCAGACGTGAAGACTGGCAAATGCGTTTGGGATCCCAGGCGTCCACCATGGAATATGCTTGAAGACTGGCAAACGCGTTTGAATCCAAGGTCGCAGTCCTTGGAAGGGCTTCCTTTCTTTCTCGATCGCTGTCTTTTTCCCCACATGACCGGAAGAATGAAGGGCGTTGAAGTTCTCACTGGTAAGCTCATCATTCTTAGCAGTATTTGTTAAGAAAGAAAAGGGGGGGCAGACCAGTGGCACAAGAAGATGAGGAGTGATGAAATTATTTATAGCCCAGGGGGATCGCGAGGGTCAGGCAGCAGTAGGTGGGACGTTCAAGGGAGATGACGTTTCAGTTCAGGTGGGACGTTTAAGAGAGATGACGTTTCAGTTCCCCATGACGTTTCAGTTTCCGCTGAAAGAAATCATGACTAACGTTAAGAAGCGTGAGTAAGCAGCGGTGGTCGCGCAAAGATTAAATGAGGATAGGTTGAAAAAATGGCAATGCAGAGTTCCAAGAAAAGGAATAATGGCATAGTGACGGATGAGAAGCGATACGCCACATGCCAGGTGTCCCCATTCCACCAAAAATTGGGGGACAGCGGCTGAATAGGAAATCCTCAAAAGGACAAAAGTCAATACAGTCCGGCGGGCAAAACGACAGGCGAGTAAAGCAAGTAAGCCATTGGTGAAAAGCAAACATGCCGCGTTATTACAAAAACAACTAGGTGTTGCGGTAAAGAAACCCGGTAAAAGACAAAGACCGGAACTAATCCCTGAGGACCCGTAGATAAGGCAAGTCGGGAATTAGTTCTTGGAACTTAGCCAAAGCCGAGATAGACACAACGGGGAGAGCCCGAGATAGAAAAATCTCAGCAGCTCAGAAACCCGAACTCCTGAGCTTGGGGGGCAACTGTTATGGATTCAAATAATGGGCCTACCAGAGGAAGGCCCAATAGAAGAACTCCTGGCGGGAAGCCTCCCACGAATCAGGCGCTCCGTCAGCTACCTCACAGCGTGCCGAGAATCCAAGCAATCATGCAGGAAGGGAAGGCGCCCGATCGTGGCCGGGAAGGAGGCACGATCACAGTGGAAGGACTCAAGGTAAACAAAACCCTAGGTAATCTCTATATATAGGAGGTTACCTCCTAGGTATGTCCTTACGCTGAACATTACATTCTTATAGTTCTATTCCACTGTGCACACACATCACCCTCAGGCGAAAGCCAACCCCGTGTAGCACAGTGATCCACCGGCGACCGCTGCTATCTCCCTTATAGATACCAGCGGACGCTACCTTTGATCCAAGATCAATTATACCTAGCCCCAAAGGCTAGACACTTGTGTTCTACCACAGAACAACACCAAAGAAGTTAATTAAATTAATTAATATGATATATATTTTTTAAAATACCCGGATCATCTTCCTTAATTTTCAATACTTTATAATTATGATTGAGAGAATATCAATAACGGTAAATTAAAAAAGATTAACAAATACAAACACTATGTCTTGTATTTTGGACAAAGTCTACCTTTTAAAATATGTCTTATATTAAAAACTAAAAGAAATACTATGTTATTAGTTGATAAATATAATTTTCTTGAGTGAGATAAATATAATTTTTTTTTTTATACTACCTCTCGTTCTAAATATAAGAATTACATAAACATTTCACTTTGGTTCTAAATATAATAGTTCAATCAACTTTGTCCCCAAAATGTTCATATAATTGCACATAGTAAGTGAGTTCTCATCAAATAATACCAAATAATACGTAATTACAATACAAATAATTTGAAGAGTAATAAAAATATATATTTATAATAAATAACTAATATAACTGTTTTTTTTAATATATTAAAATAAGCTATCTAAATTTTATATTAGAGACCAGTGGAATGGTTGTAATAAAGAAAATGATATAGTAAGAAAATCATACGAAGTCTTAAACAACAGAACAAAAAATTGAGCAAGCACAAAAAAACAAATGTAGGCTATTGGTAGGCTTCAAAGCATAATATTTACAAATTGTACCTTTTAAATAAGCTTTTAGCTTATATAATTAAAATAAATTATTATTATTATTACAATATTATTATTATTGTTATAATAATAAGAATAAAACAAATGATTTCACCAACATTCAAAGCTAATAATATAATCATCCAAAATAAACATTATTGTTATTAAAAAAATTAGTAAGGATGCAGCCATAAATAGTTAAGAGGATGTTTCAAAGAAAATTTCTCAAAGAATAGCAGGGGTAGTACTGTAATTAACTAATTATAACTTGAAATTAGAATATAAGAATTAAAAAAAAATTGTGTGATTTATATGATATAATTATATTTATATTTATTTAATATGTAAATAGCCTTCAAGCCTAGCCTATTTACATATTTAGGCTTTTAAATAGGCCTTAGTCTAACCTTTTTAACAAACAAATCAGACAAGACCTTAAACAGGCTAGGCTGAAGGCCACCTAATAGGGGCCTGACATATTCTTACCCCTCGTTGTTAATAGAAGAAGGAGAGTGTATTACTTAATTACATACGTTGGAGTGTTGATCAAACTGTTTAGTTTAATAGATCAATACATTTCCAAATTGCACTATTCAAAAATAGTGCTTTCACACTTTCAATAAAACATAATCACTGCCAGTTCAAATTTAAGAAAACACATTTTATACTGACTCAATTTCGTGAGTGGAATAATTCATTTTGCAAAATTCAAAAGTTGAGAGGCACACATCACCATTCCATCTTGCCTTGCCAAGACATATCCCAATTCACACATACCATTGGAGTGGTAACGCACCAACAAGGCGGATTTATCTTTTTAGGATTGGGTGGTGTGAGTTTTAACCTCTCATAGCTTTATCCCATCAAATTGAGAGTTTATCTAAGGCAAGTGATTCACGAAACATTTTGAATATGTCTGGCAAAACCCAACAAATTGCATATCTCTTGTACAGTTTCTAACCTCTTCTAGTTTTGTATTGCTTCTACTATTTCGGGTTCCACAAAGACACCCCTTTTTATGAGACAACATAGTTCTAGAGTGACTATCACAAATTGGTCTTAAACTCTGTTAAACAACACATTTCATTCAAAATCCACTTCATAAATTCACAAATACAATCGGTGCGTTAGCATGTTCAAAATTCAATCTTTAAACATGCCCAGGAATCAGACAATTGCTATACAAGTCATCATACAACATTTCAGACTCTAGCCTTTACTATTCGAGCCATGTATAGGTTAACATAACAAGATCATAAACAGTTTATGGGTACTTAGTCTTAACCATTTAACACAATCATATGCAACAAAATAATGATTAATACCCAATTCAAATAATACTTGTTGTTACGGATCTGGGGAAAGCCCAATGGCGACAAGGCCCAACCACAGGCTGGCATTATAGACCAGGTCTTGCCCTTTAACCAGGAGAATCTCAGCTACCCCGACAATATAGGAGGACCTCCGCATAAGGCTAGGCGGTTAAGATCATGGCCGGATATTGCGCCAGATCGCCCCAGGTACACCGTATAAATACTAAGGCAGCCACCTAAGGTACACAGGTTCTAACCCTAAGCTATTTACATACACACTGTGCACACACCCCCCTTGGCTAAGAGCCCGGTTGTGTACAGTGATCACCTCTCCTTCCGAGTGCTTTCCCAATAGGCATTCGAGAGGACACCTTTGATCCTACATCAAAGCACCGGCCCAACCACTAGGCTGGACATCTGAGTTCTACACCAGAACAGTGGCGCCGACCGTGGGGATTGGTAAATTTCGATTCCCGTGACCAATGAGGGTTAACACCCGTAGTTCAAGCCAAAAGCAGTCCGAGATGGTTCGACAAGGAGATCAGCGTCAACCACCTCGGCAACCATAGCGCACTGAGCAGCAGACCAACCCAGTTGGGGGCAACGGGCAGAACGAAGAACACCGGTTATCACAGCCAGAGCAGCAGCAAGAAGAGCCTGCCGTCCCCAACAAGGATGGTCGTTTGGATGGCAACCCGTCCGATACGGAGTCCTCAGTTCCGCATAATGATGACCGTAAGCCTCGGAATTCGGACCCAGGCGTTAACACAGAGATCCCACGCGGCAATCCGGATACTCTACTCGTCCAAAATTCCTTGGCCGCAATAATGAGACGTCTCGAGAACATAGACAAGCGAAACTCTCTCCGTTTCCAACGATTGGAAAAGCACCTCAGGACGAGGGATTCTGCCTCCTCTAACGAGGACGAGGAAGATAAGAACTGGAAGAAGGTGAAAGCTCGCGTGGGCATAAAAGCACTGAAACCGGCCAAAGCAAGAAGCCGACCTCTTCAAGTAAGGACTCGAAAAGGGGGAAGTTAGTCCGGGGTAACAGGTCACCCCGGCCTCCTCCAACCGGGTATCAGAGGAGAAGGTATGTTGGTCAGATCGACAACAGCCCTTTCTCAGACGAAATCCTCAACGCTCGTTTCCCGGAGAAGTTAAATCTCACCGAGCTAGCAAAGTACGACGGCTCTCAAGACCCGACAACTCACTTGGAAGACTTTAAGGTGGTCATGTTCGTAAGGGGCCTCAGGGAACCTATCGTAACTCGGATTTTCGCTGCGACCCTTAAGGGACCGGCGTTGAAGTGGCTCCACACTCTGCCCGTGGGGTCGGTTCATAAATTTGATGATTTGGCCGAGGCTTTCGAGATGCACTTTGCGACTAGCAAACGGCAACCGAAGTCCCAATACACCTTGTCCAAGATTAAGCAGCGGCCCGGTGAAACACTCCAAACTTATTTGGACCGCTTTAAACTTGCGGCCCTGCAAGTACGCGGATTAAGCGAGGCGGTGCACGTCCACCTCTTAGCCGACAGCCTAGATCAAGAGTCCCGCCTGGTCGAATCGTTCTTTAAAGAGCCGGCTAAAAGTCTCAATGATTTTATAACTCGGTCGAAGAAGTACCTCGAAGTAAAGTAAATGCGACAAGCGAACGCTCCTCGAAAAGACTCAAACCGGAGCAACCCATCGAGGGATAGAAGCCGGTCCGAAGGTCACAAGCAAGATCACCGTGGTAGGGATCCGGATAATAAGGCCCCTAGCGCAAAGCCGGAGCCAAAGGGTAAATATGACAAATACACCCCTCTAAACGTTTCCCGCTCCCAGCTATGGAGAGAAGTGGCATCGACAGAGATGCAGAAGATTGAGAGACCTCGGTCCCTCAGAAAACGAGCCAACACGGACCCAACCCGCTTCTGTACCTTTCACGATAGTTCGTCAGAGAAGGAAACTTGCGCCAATACGTGATCAAAACACAGGGGTGAAAAAGAGAAAAGCGAAAACAGGATGACCGACTGGACAGCCCGGTTCGCGAGAGGAAAAAAGAGGACAAGCGGCAGAAGCCGGGGTCCGAGGAAGATGGATTTCCCGAGGTCGAGTTCGATTGCAATGTGATTAGTGGAGCATTCGGTGGAGGCGGTGACACGGCGAGTCAGCGAAGGAAATACTTAAAGGAGGTCCTCTCAGTCAGGGACCGGCCAAAATTCAAGGAAGATTCGGATGCGACGAGTAAAGCGGAGCGACCTCAACTCCTTTTCACTAAGGAGGATATGAAGGACGTGGTACCCGGTCATCAGGACAGTCTGGTAATCACGGGAACACTCGTCAACTGCCGGGTCAAAAGAATATTCATAGACACTGGGAGCTCGGCAGACATCATCATCTGGGACGCATTCAAGAGAATGAACCTCGATAAGGAAGACCTGAAGCCCTGCAAGACAACCCTCATCGGTTTTAATGGAGAGCTCTCTCCCCCAAGGGGTATATCAACCTACGACTGACTCTGGGAACGAAAGAAGGTTTCATGACGGACCGGGTAAGATTTATCGTCGCTGAATTCCCCTCGTCCTATAATATCGTTTTGGGAAGGACGACCATTCACAAGTGGGATATGCTGGTGTCCACCAAGCATCAAAAGATAAAAATGGTAAGTAACACCAACCGAGTCCTCACCATTAAGGGCGATTAAAAGGAATCCCGGCAATGCTACTTTGAGACGATCAAGGAAGGCGGAAACGTAGCACCACCCCCTTTCAAGCCTGGCTCGAACAGCCGAGAAGGGGGGTAGCGCAGCCATCCGGTTAATATGGTCGAGTTGGACTTGCGTGATGAACCTGAGATCCCCCGGCCAGAGCCTGAAGGAGAGTTAGAGGACCTCATAGTCGGGAACGGCCCAAACCAGATTACAAAGATAGGCAGGGCACTGACCCCGGATTTGAGATTAAGAATAATAGAATTCCTAGCAATGAACCGAGATGTTTTTGCCTGGAGTACGGCCGAAGTACCCGGGATTGATCCCGAATTCTGTTGTCACAGATTGGCCATTCGGCCGGGGTCAAATCCAGTGGCCCAGAAGAAGAGAAAAAGGGCACCGGATAGGCAGGTGGCACTCAACCAGCACGTGGACGAGTTGTTGGAGGCCGGCTTTATCAGAGAAATACGATACACCACATGGCTTTCCAACGTGGTAATGGTGTTAAAACCAAGTGGCAAGTGGAGGGTATGCACAGATTACACAAACCTAAATAAGGCATGCCCAAAAGATGCCTATCCTATGCCAAACATCGACCAACTTGTTGATAACTCATCCGGATTTCAACTGTTGTCCCTCATGGATGCCTACTCCAGGTACAACCAGATCACCATGCACCCCGGCGACCAAGAGGCCACCGCCTTCATCACAGAAAAAGGGAACTATTGTTATAACGTTATGTCGTTCTACCGAAAATGCTGGGGCGACGTACCAGAGGATGATGAACAAGGTGTTCGAGGACCAGATCGGCCATAATATTGAGGTCTACATCGACGACATGATTGTCAAGTCGTACGACCCTGACAACCATATACGAGACCTTGAGAAAACCTTCAATAAATTGAGGAAATATAGAATCCGGCTAAACCCGACCAAATGTGCTTTTGGCGTTCCAGCCGGAAAGTTTCTGGGATTCTTGTTGACCAGCCGTGGCATCGAGGCCAACCCGGACAAATGTAAGGCCGTGTTGGACATGCAAGCGCCTCGAAACAAGAAAGAAGTGCAACAGTTAACGGGAAGGTTGGCCGCGCTAACCAGGTTCTTGTCGAGGTCAGCACAAAACGCCCTCCATTTTTTCAAGCTACTGAAGAAGAAAGCAACAGGGGAGTGGAGCCCGGAGTGTGACGCCGCATTCGAGAAAATCAAACAATGCTTGGCAACTCCGCCGGTCCTATCAAAACCTTGCCCGGAGAAATGTTGTTCCTTTATCTCTCGGTTGGAGAAGAGGCAGTGAGCTCAGTATTAGTCCGAGAAACCGAGAAAGGTTAGGAACCCATATACTTTGTAAGCAAAGCATTACAAAGCGCGGAATTGAGGTATCAGAAGTTGGAAAAACTGGCTTTCGCCATACTGACGGCGGCGCAGAGATTGTGCTCATATTTTCAAGCTCACAAGATTACGGTTCGAACCAGCCAACCAATCCGGCAAGTACTGCACAAGCCGGACCTGGCCGGCAGGATGATCAGCTGAGCCATAGAATTATCCGAATTCGACATCACCTATGAGGCTTGACATGCCATTAAGTCACAAGCTTTGGACGACTTCCTTCGGGAGTTAACCCCAATCAATAAGGACATCGGCCACTTGGACCTCTGGAAAGTGTTCGTCGACGGCTCGTCGAACTCTAAGGGAAGCGGGGCTGGAATAATCATAGAAAGCCTAGAAGGAATTGCAATTGAACATTCCCTACAGCTGAATTTCCCGACATCAAACAATCAGGTCGAGTATGAGGCCCTCCTGGCCGGACTCCAACAGGCCAAGGACCTTGAGGCCCAAAGAGTTTCGGTTTTTACCGACTCCCAGCTCGTCGCCGCCCAGGTAGACGGGGCATACCAAGCTAAGGGCCCCCTCATGGCGAAATACCTCAGCAAAGTTAAGGAAATGCAAGCCGAGTTTGAGGAAGTAACGGTTACCCACATCCCGAGAGGAGAAAACGTCAGGGCCGACATCCTCTCCAAGCTCGCCAGCACTAAAGGCACGGCCAACCACAGGACCGTAGTACAACAAAAACTAGAGGAACCGACCTGCATCATGGCCATATCCACCTCCACTGATTGAAGGAAACCACTTGAAGATTACCTCGAGCGAGAAATAATCCCACTCGAGATGACCGACGCCAGAAAACTCATTCGGGAAGCTGCAGTTTACACGATGGTGGACGATCAACTCTACCGAAAAGGCGTGCATACCCCAATGCTGAGATGCTTGGGCACCAATGAAAGCAGATATGTTCTTTGCCGAGATCCATGGAGAAATCAATGGGCAACATATGGGCGCCAAAGCATTAGCAAGAAAAGCGCTGCGGGCCAGGTTCTACTGGCCGACTATGGAGGCGGATTCCAAGGAGTTCGTTAAGGCATGCGACAGCTGCCAAAAACACGCCAAAATCATTTGGTCCCCACCATCTGACATGGAGTACATCTCGACCCCATGGCCATTCTACAAGTGGGGCATGGACATACTCGGACCATTTAAACCTGCCCCCGGACAACAACGATGGCTAATTTTGGTGGTCGACTATTTTACCAAGTGGATTGAAGCCGAGCCCCTTGCCACCATTACGTCGGCCAGGGTCCGGCGTTTTATCCAACAAAGCATCTTTTCCCGCTTCGGAGTCCCGGCCGAGGTTGTGACAGACAACGGCACCCAGTTTACCGACAGGAACTTCCAGGACATGATGGTCGACCTCGGAGTCACACACAACTTCGCCTCCGTCGAACACCCTCAATCAAACGGTCAAGCCGAGGCAGCAAATAAGGTAATCCTGGACGGCCTAAGGAAAAAGATGGAGGACGCCAACGCTAGCTGGGTCGAACAGCTTTATCATGTTTTATGGGGTTGTCGAACAACAATGCAGTCGGCCACCCAAGAAAATCCTTTCCACATGACCTTCGGGTGCGAGGCCATGATTCCAGTCGAGATAGGCCAGCCTTCGTGGAGAAGACGTAGGACCCTGGAGGAAGGAGAAGGATCAAATTCCAGAGCATTGGCAACTGAGCTAGAGTTGGTGGACGAGGTCAAGACCACGGCACACTGCCGAGACATGGCGGCCAAGCAACTCATCGCTGCTAAGTACAATCGGAAGGTTAGGCCTCGAACTTTCGACCGGGGCGACCTAGTCCTCCGGAGGGCAGACGTCGGCAATAAAAATGCCAAGGATGGAAAGCTGGCCGCAAATTGGGATGGCCCGTACCGGGTTAAGGAGAAGCTCGACAAAGGAGCCTATGTTCTCGAAACCCTGGCAAGAAAACCTATTAAAAGGACATGGAATGCCGACAAACTGAGAGCCTACTACAGCTAGGGTGGGTCGGCTTGGCCTCCCAAGACAGACACATCCGGTTTAAGTTTGTTTTGCTTTAATTATTTTTCATTTTGTTTTGGTTCAGTCATTTCATTAGAGCAAGTTTTCGTTTTATGTTGTTAGCTCGTTAGAGCGAATCGTTTCTTAAATTAATAAACGGTTTTTTAACCGAAGTTCAATTTTAAGAATCATTGACTCTTGCTATCAAACTAGACCGACACCGAGACCCATAAGCTCGGTTAATTTATAAAAAATTACACGAGGCCGCTGTCATCAGCCCTTGTACATATTTTGATGCATCGAAATTAACACCTAGATAAGGAGGCGAATAGTCATGATGGACCCTGATCAGGTCAAAATGTTTAAGTGTGTGTCCATCAGACCTCAACTGAGCATATGATAGTTTGCCCTTACTATGGTTAAGATACTGGAAAACGACTCCGGAACCTCGTAGTGCAGTACTCATTAAACCCCTACTCATACACCTGGTCACTTACACCAGAAGAGTGTTGGGATCCGTACACGCAGCGAAAGGAATCTCATCCATTTAAAATTTTACGAATCCCAAAGAGGATCTATCAACGGCGTTTAGATCAAGGTTCGTTAGAGAAACCGTACCTATACGAGCTGGTATGCGTCCTTTCTCGAACACGTGGGCTAACACCTTCTTGTTCGACCTTGCAAACACGTGGGCTAACACCTTCTTGTTCGACCTTTGCAAACACGTGGGCTAACACCTTCTTGTTCGATCAATCTCTAGGAGCCGACTCTACGAATCCACTCCCTCTACCGGTATCCACACCGAACAGCTCTCCAACACGTACGTCAGCGTGCTAGTGCCTTCTTACTTTGTGTCTCTCGTTTTTCTCTCTAGGATTTCATTTGAGGCTTGTTAGTTCATACTTTTCATACGACTTAGATCAATATCTATTTATAGAGTTTCTAAAACCCTAATTGGGCCGTATTAAAATATTCAAGACTAATATCAATTAGTCCTTGAATTTCGAATTTGGATTAAATAATTTAATTAAATCTGTCCAACAGATCTAATCTAATCTATTTAATTAATCCATATTAAAAGCCTGCTAATTTAATTTATTTCTATAAATCAAATCTGAGATATGATATATATATCTATTTAATTAAATCTGAGATATTATATCTCAACTCAATTAAATATGAGATACCACATCTTTATTCGAAAATCAAATCTGAGATATGATATATATCTATTTAATTAAATCTGAGATACTATACCTCAACTCAATTAAATATGAGATACCACATCTTTATTCGAAAATCAAATCTGAGATATGATATATATCTATTTAATTAAATCTCGAGATACTATATCTCAACTCAATTAAATATGAGATACCACATCTTTATTCGAAAATCAAATCTGAGATACAATATCTCTATTTGTTTTAAATATTTAATTTATCAAATAAATTAAATGTAAAACAAATATTATATAATAATATCATTATTAAATAAATATTATTATTATTTAATTTCGAAATTATGTATATATATATATACACACACATATATCCATCCTAGATTAAATGTTGTATTCATTAAATCTTAGACATATCTAAGATTCAATGAATCTGGACACTATTGCTCGTGTTGGGCTATTCTTGTGTGTGACCCTGTAGGCCCATGAGATTGGCAGTGACCAATATTGTACCAGCCCACAAGTCGCAAGCGGCCTCTAGCAAGAAATTGCGACTACCCAATTCATATGGGGATCGATGATACGATACAACCTATCATACAACCATGTCACGTCCCTTTGTCACGCGATAACTTGGTCAAGGATGAGGCATGGATAATGTCAACTTCCCCGTTCTTGACCATTACTTTCTCGATTCTTGAATAGTCTAACAATTGAAATGGAAACTCCTTTCCATTGTAGTATGGCCATACATTTCTCAGACTCACTCATCGAGGGGCCCAGTATTATCTCCCTACAAATGTGAGGGACAAATTCCATCTTGACCATTCACATTCCTCTGCATGAAAACCATTGATCCCAATCCAAGCCTTTATCATCACCCGGTCAAAGGTGACTTTTGACTAGATCAAAGATCAGCGACTCTCATGTAGGAATCCATGATGATCTCAGGTCGAAGGGCGTTGTGACGCGGTTATACATGAGATAAGCTTATGACTAAATCCATGCAGCTTTCTCATAGTGGGTCAATCCAAGACCTTGTACTCTTACAGTGCCTATGACTTTGATTCGTATCTCCATACCTCATCAAAGTCATACCGGTCTTATCTCAACTTTGCTCCCGCGTAGATGACCGACCAGGGACATTTAGGATAATCTATTAGATATATCCAGGGATCAGTTATCATTATAAACATGCAAATGAAATGATAACTAAAGGAGAATACTTTAAATAACATTAACATTTAAAGTAGAGTAAATACCCTTTTGGATCCCTGGAATAACACGCGCTACAGATTTTGGTCCCTGAGTAAAAAAAATGTCATTTTGGTCCTTTTTAGGGAATAAAAATGATTTTTTGGGAATTTGTGAGGGATTAAAATGCCCACAAAAAATGACTAAAAGGACTAAAATGGACCTTTTTTTTACTGTTTAAGGACAAAAAATGACATTTTTTTACTCAGGGACCAAAATGGGTAGTGCGTGTTATTTCAGGGACCAAAAAGGGTATTTACTCTTTAAAGTACAATGACTTGCCCCTAGGGCATAATTTCCAACAAAGAGTACTAGCGGACTCTAACTATAAAGACCTGGCCCGGTCAAGATTATAACGATGTGCAGTTTGTGCATAAGGTTGGCAAAGTACACAAAGGACTACTTAACTGAATTCTCATTCATTAAAAGTGCGAAGTTCAAAAGTGAAAGTACAAATAATTACAGAGCCGGCATCATACGCCGGAACAAAAGGAAAAAAGAAAAAAGGTACAACAAAAACAACTCCTAGCTTGGAGGGGCCGCCTCGTCCGTAGGCGCCCCACCGCCCTCCAGCTCGACCCCGCAGCGCCTCGCCCCGACCTGCTCATCTTGGTCCTCATCCTCTGCAAGGGACACCGACCCTCCTTCAGGAGAAGAAGGCGGCGGAATGAGAACACCACCCTTAAAGAAGGAGCGGCAATCATAACCGGCGAGGTTCAGCTTCACCCCCATATTCAAATGCTCTATCTGGGCAAGGTCCATCTGAAAGCAATCCGACGCGGCTTTCCTCATCGTATCTGCCACCTTCTGATGGGCGGCCTTCTCCTCTTCCAGGGCACCCCGGATCCCCTCTAGCTCCACGCATAACTCGCTACGATGTTGGGTAAGATGCTTCACAGCGTTCATGGATTGGGAGTGTGACGACTTCATCTCGGCCAGATTAGCGTTGGCCTGCATCAGATCAAAGTTGGCCTGCGTTAGTGCCTGGTGGGTCAGCAGAAGATCCTCGCTGGCCTTGTCCGTGGCGTCCTGGAAACTTTTAAGCTCCATCTTCAGACTGTCCCGTTCCACCTCGGCCTTTTCTTTTTCCACCTCAAGCCTCTTAGCTTTCTCTTCAGCCATCTCCAGACTCAGCTTCAGACTTCGAGATTCACCGGTAGCTCTTATATAATATCCGTGGAGGTGCAGATAGGCCTGAGACAATCCGAGGGCCTTGCAGAGACTACCGTGCACGTCCTGTACCTCGTGCACATCCTCGTCAGAAAGGGGCTGGGGGCTTAAAAACCGACGCGGCAGAAAGAAGGCCGTTCCAAGTTCATCAGAGACGCTCCCTTCCCAGGCCTGGCCACGTTTGAGGCCGCCAGGGCGAGGAGCAGTTGTCGTGGTCTTCGCCGGAGAAAGGGGACGCACCAAGTTAGAAGGGAGCACAACTTTTCCCTTATCGATGGAGGGATGTGGGTCGGCAGAAGGTTAGGCCCCAGGCATTGCGGAGGAGGGAGCGGATAAAGGAGCCTTCTCTGTATCCCCAACCCTCGCCTTTTTGGCCGGGAAGGGCATCGAGACCGTGGACGTAGGAGCTTTCTGTTTTGGGGGAGCCTTCTGTTTCGGGGGCTCGGTAGTGGCCTGTTTCTTTGATGCCTTCCCCTTGGGCGCCCCGCCTGCCGGTCTGGTATACACGAGATAGTCTGGATTTAGCTCTATGGCACCTTGGGCTGCCAAAAAATTGAAGAAAAGAAAGGTCAGAAACCTAATACAGGAGAAACATGAAACAAAATTTGATAAACAGCAGAGAAGATATACTAGAGGCCGATCCCGACTCCACGCCGGCTTTCTTGATATAGAAGGTCGCGCTCTTAACCCTGTACTTGGCGACATAAGAAGCCAGCCGAGCGGCGTGCTCCCTCTCATCCTCGGTGAGGTCCTTGGCACCAAATTGATAGGTGGAGGAGGGAGACTTGTGATGATCAGAGGTCCAGTAGAGCGGAAACCGCCACTCTACGTCGGGGCCTTCAGCGCCTTTCAGAAACCAAGGTACCTCGCCAGTAATGGCAACCACTTTGAAGAAAGCATTGTTGAAATGCTTGAAGGAATCGAAAAAAGAGGTCAAAAGTTTTCTGTCCGCCTCGGCACGGAGAGAAGTTTGCCCTTTCAAAGCGGCCGGCTCTTTACCAGAACGAGGGGTGAAAGGAGAAAAGAAGTAAAGGAAGAGGGCGGCGCTGCAAGGGATGGCAGGCTCCATCAACTCGCAAAGATGTTGTAACGCCGCCAAATAACCCCACCGTTGGGATGAAGTTGAGAAGGGGCAAGATGAAGGTAGTGGAGGACAGACATTTGAAACTCGGTAAACGGGAAGCGGATACCGAGCCGGGTCATATATTCCTGATAGAGGAAAAAGAAATTGGGAGATCCGGGCTCCCGAGTGGCGCAGACCGACTCGTCCTCCTCGGGAGGAGTCAGAGAGCATCCCGATGACCCCGGCGACCCCAGCTGGACCACAGTTGCGTCCGACATCAATGAACGCATCGCTAGCATCTCATGTGTCACCCAGGGGTACTTGGCTCTCAGGGCCGGAGAAGGACCGCCGGAGTCGACCTCCGCATCGGATGCGGAAAGACGGGGGAAAGATGAGGACTCCATTCACCTACAATAAAAATAAAAAGACGTAGTCAGAGCTATAAGGGATACCTGACCAATATGGCCTACTGCTGGGGATTTCAGAAGGATCGAAGTCCGAAAAACGTCCCCCCACGGAAGCCGAGATAGTCCCGAATGGCAAGTTATGACGACATGAGCCCAAAATAGTGTCGGCCAAGTGATCTTGCCCACTTGCTATAAGCGAAGAACTCTGGGCCACACATTCCCAACAGGGACCGGCGTACCCGTCTGGAAGGGAGCCCGACCCAGTTGGACGACCCTCCTCGAAGGCGTTGAGAGGCTCGGCCAGAACGGCCTCGACCTCAGGAGAACTCTCGGAGTCAAGCCTGATGGGGGAAGACTCCGGTTTTCTGGACATAGGGTTGGACAACTGAGGCCTCCCAGCGCTCCTAGTGCCCGACCCACCCCGGAGAGCCAAGGCTAGTTTCTCCTCCTCGGTCAATGGAGTTCCTAATAACCAGAAACTAAAAAATGGATAACGGTCCCGCAGGGCCTCATCGTCAGCCGGACCTAAGGGTTGATTTGAAGACGATGAACGCTTTCCCCTATCCATCGAAGGCTCAAACCTATACAGTCATAGAAGGATTGATAAGGAAAAAGGGAAAGACTTTGGGAGCTAACCAAAGAGGAAAAACAAAAGCTTATTTGTGTGATAGCGATACTCGCACACACACACAACCAGAAACATCAGCCCACAAACTACCCACAAACGCCAACTCCCAACTCAGAGAAACCCAGAAATACACTCACAGATTTCCAAAAGACGAACGAAAATGGAGGAGAAGCAGGGAATTCAAAATGCAGGAACACAGAAACCTTGTAAGGCTGGAAAACGTACCTGTTAGTAAATGAAGCGGAGAAGAACGGAGCAAGCGAAAGTCCACGAGTGGCCTAACCCAAGAAAACACCTGGAAAGGGTGGAGGAAGAACTTTCACGATCGGAGTTGGCAGATGGGAGGAAGTTTGCAGGAGCAGAGTGCGTCAGACACAGATAGAGCTTCGCGCGAAGGAAATGGGAAGAGTGGAGTGGAAATGAGGAAAATTGAAGTCTCAATTCGTTTTAACAAAAGAAAAAGATGGAGGGAAGTTCAAAAGAAACCCAACCGTCAGGGGCAGAGGTGACTTTTCGCCCCTAACTGACAGGAGCAGAGGTGACTTTTCGCCCCCAACTGACAGGGGCAGACGCGACTTTTTACCCCAAAAGTTGAGGTGACTCGACGTGCCTCTGGAGCATTTAATGCACACGAAACCCGGGGGCGGCGAGGCACGATGGTCGAATCGCTTCCCCAATCCACGAGAGCCAGGTGTCACACGCAATAATGGCAGGATCAGAGGGGGGATTCCCCAAGAGTCACGCCGTGGTCATGCCAACCACCTCGGACCTTCGGACGCCGGGCTCCAACACCGGCACGATGTTTCGACCGGATCCACTCCAGGTCCCACGCCTACCACCTCAGATCCATATGTCGTCGGTCCACACCACGGCATTCGTAAGGCCGGAGGATATAACCTCGGTCCCCCTCCGGACAGCGGTATTCACCATCTTTCCTCAAACCATAGGACGACAACATGGCACTTCACGAGACACAGGACGCCGCCCCGGATCATCGGATCATGCGATGATTCCACGTACTCAGGGAGATAAGCTCAACAAATTCTAGACCGACGCTAGACGTCGGGATACGGGCAATACCTCGGACCACGTATCCAGGGCATCATACACCCCGACAGTCCAAAACTTTGAACTACCGGGCTGGGGCCAACTGTTACGGATCTGGGGAAAGCCCAATGGCGACAAGGCCCAACCACGGGCTGGCATGATAGACCAGGTCTTGCCCTTTAACCAAGAGAATCTCAGCTACCCCGGCAATATAGGAGGACCTCCGCATAAGGCTAGGCGGTTAAGATCATGGCCGGATACTGCGCCAGATCACCCCAGGTACGCCGTATAAATACTAAGGTAGCCACCTAAGGTACACAGGTTCTAACCCTAAGCTATTTACATACACACTGTGCACACACCTTGGCTAAGAGCCCGGTTGTTTATAGTGATCACCTCTCCTTTCGAGTGCTTTCCCAATAGGCATTCGAGAGGACACCTTTGATCCTACATCAAAGCACCAGCTCAATCACTAGGCTGGACATATGAGTTCTACACCAGAACACTTGTCATGTATTATCATGAAGGAAAGTAATACCTTGAATCATCCCTGGAGAAATTCTGGTCTCTTTATACGTCATGGCAAAGAATCTGCCCTAATTCTAGGGTCTCTATTCAGCTGTCTACTATGGGAAATCTCAGCTAATGTTACAAGGCTTATGATAGTTATAGCAAACTACTTGCCTACTACACATGCTTCACTGATGTGATTTACCACATCGGGAACATGGTCGAGACTCTGGGGGTCTTTGATAAATACGTTGCCTAGACTGAAAATGTATTTTTTTTACTTTCTAGAGATCTAAACCCTTGCCCTCTTCTTTTCTGACTGGAATCACCACAGCTCACGTTACCTTTTAGCATACGCAAATCATTCAGATTGCTCTCAACAATTCGACATTCCTCAACAGCTTGGTTAAACTCCTGGAATTGTCGGCAAACCAACTTCTCTTTGATTTCAAGCCTCAACCCCCGGATTAGCATGTCAGCACTCTAGCTTTCATCATCTCGATGTCTCTTGTAAGTGGAATAGTGGGATAACCTGATGAAATGGGCAAGATACTCATCAAAACTTTTGTCACTACCCTGTTGTATAGCTAGAAATTCCAACTCTTTAGTGATTCTAACGAAACAAGGAAAATATTTATCATTGAACTTTTCTTGAAATATTTTCGTTACTGGAATATTTCTAGCCCACAGAGTCATTTCACTGTTTTTCTACCACCTATCAGCACTCTTTTTAGCTTATAGATGGCTAGTTGTGGTTTCTTGTTTATCGGGCACTCGAGAACTTGGAATATTTTCTCTAACCTCATCATCCAGTCCTCGGTCGCTTGAGGGTCGTATTTGCCACGGAACACAAGTAACTGATATTTGCAGAACTTGGCTACCCAATATTGAGCCATTTCTTCCACCCTGTTATTATTTGTTGCTGAGTTCTAGATTGGGAGGATCTTTTACCTTGTTCCTCCTCATCATTTACTGTTCATTCCCTATCCTCATTTTGTTTGGCTCTCAGCTCATATACTTCCTCCCGGAGTTCATTTATTAATCCTAATATTTGCTTTTATAGAGTTTTGTTCAAGCAGATTTTGTTCATGTTCCTACTCTTGCCTGGGAGGTTTACCTCTTCCTCTTCCTCTGTTTTGATCCATCTTTAAATATCACTATAATATGGCGAAGAAAAGGTAGAGGTTAACTCGAGGGTATTTTTGTCATTTCACATATCTCAAATACATTAAAATATCATATATTCATAGGTATAGCAATTACAAACAATTATTATCAGTCATCCAGTTACTCAATTACATGTCATACTCAAAATACTACATTGCACTATTTTTGCAAAACTTCCCAGGGAGTTCACCCATCATACCCTTTTCTTGGCCCAAGCACGCTTAACTGAATTACACTGTAACAAAATATGGGTGCCGGGTACTAACTACTGTTGTCCATTGCCCTAGAAAGTGGCCCTATACTACACAGGTGCCAAAATATAGGATTTGGTCAACTGCTATCACTCTAAATTGATATACTTATATCTTTTCACATATTCCTAATATGTCCCAAAAAAAGAAGATAAGTTTTCATTTAAGCCTATCTCCATCACCAACTCCTTCTCTCGATTCCAGTTTAGGCGACAAATCTTGATTCTGAAGGTGGAATATCACCTAGAGGGGGGTGAATAGGTGATTACAAAATTCTTTCGCTAATTGCTCAGTCACCCACACAACAGATATAAATCAATACAAGGTAGAGATAGAGAAGAGGAGATTGACACAGAGAATTTATACTGGTTCGGTCCAAATCTTGACCTACGTCCAGTCCCCAGAAACACTCCGGGATTTCACTATCTTACCCAGAAACACTCCGGGACTTTACAATCTCAATTACACACTCTGTAACTCTTGGAGCAATCCTCTCACTAGAACTTACTCCCCCTTACAAGTTGTAATCGAATAACCCAATCCCAAAGTCCCAATACTTTGAGACTCTCACAGAGAAATGATTAACAGAATACAAACTCTCTTGAAAGAGCATATGGATATGAACACTGAAGATCAGAGTATTACAGAATAGCTAATGGAACAGAAAAGAACTGAGATCTCGTCTGTCTTTGCGTTCTCTGTATTGCGTTTCTGTGTTGTGTGTTGTGCAGCTGGAAGTCTATGTATTTATATTGCTTGAAGTTTCTGACCGTTGTAGGTGCATTCAGAACTTTGATCTTTAAGGAGATTGCTGATTGGAGCCTATTTGCATAATTTCCATTTCTGCATACTTTTCATTGAATGGAGATATTCCCGTTGAGGCTTTCTTGGCGTTTGCCCATAATGCAGAGTTTCCTAAGATACTTTCAACCAATCATTTCCTATTGCTTTCTGACCGTTTGAGAATGATTAGCCACCTTTCAAGCATGTTTCCTTTTCTGCTGCGTTTTCGAATGTATATTGCGTGACTTTCGAAACTGATCTTCAATATTCCTTTATCATCAGAAAACTGTGAGTAAACTTATTAGAAATAAACTAATTTCAATCACAATTAATAATAATAGGTACCCAAGAAGTAATCTGAACTCTAGATAAAATCAGAAGCTTGTGTATCAGCATTTCTCACAAGAATGTCGAACATGACTCGAGTCATTCGTGTATGACTGGAGTCATTAATGTGAATTTTTCAAACAGAGAAGTAGTCTGCAACATTTGACTCGAGTCATATTACTTGACTGGAGTCATTGTCTTGAAATTCAACCGAGACGACTCGAGTCATGTTGGATGGTGGAGTCATAATTGTGCTTTTCGCAAACGAGAGAAGAATTTCAGAAAAGTTGACTGGAGTCATCTTACTTGACTCGAGTCATAGATGTGATTTTCGAAAACAGAGAAGAACTTCTTGAAAAGTTGACTGGAGTCATCTTGCTTGACTCGAGTCATATTTTAACTAAAATCAGACAGAGACAAAAAGCTGATAAGATGACTGGAGTCATCTTGCTTGACTCAAGTCATATTTTAAATAAAATCAGACAGAGACGAAAAGAACATTTCTTGACTCGAGTTAATGATAGCTTGACTTGAGTCAAATCATCCCAGATCACCAAAACACTGTAGCAAAGTGGTTAACTCGAGTTGCAACTCCATGACTCGAGTTATATCATCCTGGAACTGATCTTTTGCTGATTTTAACTCTGAATTGATCCATTCCAACTTCCATATGATCTTGGAGACTTCTAGCATCGATCTAGGAACTTGAATAAAGATGTTCTCATTCCATTCAACAAGTTCTTCCTTCTTTTCTTCATCTCTTGAACATTCTCCATAACTCAACTCTTTCTTTTTCTTCTTCTCTTCTTCTTGAGCTTGAACTCATCATTCTCAACAAGCACTATTCAGGTATACTCCACTATTTCTCAAATATGATAAAACTTCATTCCAACTTCTGTTTGATCATAAAGACTTCTAGTGTCACATATAGTACAGATTCTTCTTTCTTGATCATTCTTCATTATTAAACTTTGCATCTACATTATATATAAGAATTAGTCAAAGTAGAAGATAAATGTAGTATACAACCTTTTTTGTCTTAAGAATGGCATCTATATAAGACATCATCAAAACTAATCATATCCAACATTCTCCCCCTTTTTGATGATGGCAAATACTTTGAGAAAAATATGTATGAATATGAAAAGCTAATAAACCCAACATATTTTTCATGCCATTCTCTCCCCTTATTTGTCATTAGCAAAAAGTTGAAGTAAAGTAGAGGTGCTTGTAGAGGCAAATGTGAAACCAAATTTGACAGAATCAAAGAACTGATTTTCTCTCCCCGATTTGAAATTGTTTTCATTCTTAATATGATGCAATTTGGAATGTTTGTATGAAAACAAATTTTAGAGAGTTTGGAGAGGTTTTCAAAAACATATTTTACAATTAAAGCGTATAAATACCAAACATGTGCAAAATTTACTGAAAAAAAATAAAGTTCAGAAATGCTCATGTAGGTTCAGCAAATTGCTGAGTGATCAATGAACTCCATTTGCTTGCTTTATGCAATTCGATTGAGTGAAATACTCTGAAGTGTGTTCAACTGACAAATCATGAATGTCTTGTATGATAAGAGTAGGACAAGGGTACTGCCTTCTTGAAGCATATCTCATATGAATGAACATGGTCAGTACTCAGCTTCCATCTTTTCCCTTTTCTTCATAGAAGTATTCTGTAGAGCATATCGCAACTTCAAAGATAGGACGTGAAATCATTATTCCTCATTTTGATCATTTCTCAGTGCAGTGCATTGAGGAATATCCTCGCACAAAATAAAATCTCTTACTACAGATTAACAACCTTCTTTGCAAAAGAGATTTTTTAGTGTAACCTTTCTATATGATATTTTCAAATTAAGGTAATGAAAGAAAAATATAAGATATTTTCAGATATAAGATTAACTCATCATCAAAACTAATAAACTATAGTGAATGCAGATGAGAGTGCTTAAAGAGGTTTTCTTCAAATAAAGGAGATGAGCTTTTAAGATATAAAATATATGAGGATGTGAAGCTCCCCCTTAATGAGTGCATAACTTTAAAATATGAAGCTCCCTTTAAAGATACCAAATAATATTATGACACCAAATGTTATGAGGTTTGAAGTTATCCCTACTCCAAAGAACACAACAAGATATATCAGAATTAAGAACTTTCAAGTTCACTTGGATGAACTTTGAAATTGGTATGAAGAAATTACTTATGCTTTTCAAGATGATAAAAATGTCTAAAGCATAGGGAGCATTTTCAAAATGAGTTTGCTTGGGCTAAACTTCTTGAAATAAAATGGAATGAATGAAAACAAGTTAGCCAGCATGATTATGATATATTATTTCAAAATACAATACCTCACTCAAGTAATATTGTAATCACTTGAGTTACAATCCTTTGTACATTGATATGATCAATATTGAGGATCTCTAGATGTGAATGAGCTTTAGGAGAATGAGTCTCTGTAACCATCTGCTCTTAATGCATCTTAGAAGCATAAATGAGCCTTGAATAGGATCCCAAAATTGGTTTCTGCTCATAGCTTCTCATCAACCTGGTATGCTCCTTATCATCTTGGTTTAAACCTCTTTTTAGTGATGGGATGCCACATAATTTGCAGACATAGGTACTGATATGGTCTATTTTGTTTGCCTATGTTCTTTGTCCGATAATACAACATTTTGGTCAACTCCTGCAAATATATGTTCTTTGGTACCCAATGATTCTTAAGTCCACATAAGATTAGACAAAATTCTATAGATATATTTGAGTTAAGCTTAGGAATTGTAATCAGAATCAGAATTGGAATAAGAAAGGGAATAAGAAACAGAATCTGAAATTAGGAGCAGAATCAGAGTTTGAATCATAATCAGAGTCAACAGCAGAATGCAATAAATTTCAGAGTTAATATATGAACCAACAGTATAACTGAAGCATTGACTACACTGCCAAACTGCATGACTTAACTATGGAGTATAAACCATACTGCCATAATGCATAACTTAGAGTATTACAAAATATGACATAATTGCAGTAGAGTTTCAAACGCAAATATGAACAATGATCAAATATTTTATACATGAATTGCTCCTTTTCACATAATTTTACCCAATCAAGTAAGTTCAATCCAATGAATCAAAAGGGTAGTAATTAAATGATGCCAAGAATATTATTTCTCAATGATAATTTGGAAGTACACTTTAAGTAGGAAGGATGTCATTGATAATAATGCATTTTGAAAAATAACATTCAAAAGATGCACTCAAGTTAAGCTATATATGTATTTGAATCAATAAAGATTTTATGTGAAAACTTAACTGGAGTCATATCTCATTAATTGGAGTTACTAAAATCAATCTCCATTTACTTAAAGGCTTAGATAAATATGATTGGAGTTGAAAAATGATATGACTTGATAGCAACTTTGAAAACACTTTCTGATTCAACTTTAATCAAGATAACAATATTTTTAGTTGAATCGTTAACTACATTTTTGAAACATATCTAAGATCAATACTCACTTAAAGCATGGTGGAAGTCAATATGTATCAGAATGTATCAAAATGCTTCAATTTTGAAGAACATGTCAAACAATGAGGTTAACATGTAGAAGAATTTTATCAAGAGCAAAAGTCATAAAGGTAAAGCATTATCGAAATATGCTTAGCATAATAGAGATATAAATACATAATGACTTTGCTATGACCAAGAGATAATCTTGCTTCTTAAAAAATTGTTTTGAAAGTATATGAACATTCAAAGCAAGAGTTTGGATATAGTTACTCAAGGATGGATGAAGACAAGGTTTATTGATTTGAGTAACAACATTACTACTAGGATTCATGAATGGTAAGCACAAACTCATTAATCCAAATGACTAGAGTTTCGAATATCATCCTAGTAGGTTATTCCATTAATGGTTAATGCATTATCATTCAATGCACTAATGAACATTTGTAAAGCTTGGAATAACTTGGCCAATAAAGATTTATGCATTAGGCATAACACACTCACACATTGAATTCTTTTCAAGGAAAATAACTTGAAACTCAGAGATGGATAGCTTTTTTGACATGTAGTCCAACTAGTTAGAGAATGAAACACAAGAGTTCAAGTAGCATATTGATTTCCAAAGATCAAAATGTGAAGGATAGGAAAATTCAACTAAATAGATTTGAAACATATCAATATTCAGTATACAATATTAACTTCCAATTTGAAATATTATTTGAATGCAATCAAGGTATTTTTCAAATCTATCTGAAATGCTTTCAAAGTATGAATATTTTTCAAAATATTTGTATGCATCTTTATAAAACAAAGTAAATTGAAATTCAAACATAATTTAGAATTATGCATTTCAAAGACATAGACTCAGAAAGTTATGCACAAATTCACTTAGCTATCTTGAGAACAATTTGAAAGCCATAACTGATTGGTTGCTAATGGAATGCAATAATGGACAAGTATTCATTACCCAAATATGAATTTCATATAATCACAATATGGGGTAAGGATTAGATATCACCGTATTTTCTCTTGTCCTTGTGGAAGATTGCTTGGTTGAGATGGATTGATGTGGATAACTCCTTTTCCAATGTTCACCATCAACATCCGCATAGCTTGTTTAGCTTTCTCAAGATTTGAATCATTTCATTATGTTGCATCTTTGAGAAGCTTTCATTGATCCTACAAAACCTTATAAGCCTTTTTATTTCATGGTATCCAACCTTACTTGGATCCAATCATTGTTAGCTTGTAGAAATAAGATTCACATGCTCTAAAGAATACGCTCAATTCAGAATAATTGAGCATAATGAATTAAACATGACTTTATGCATAAAAAAGACACTTTCTTTTCAAATTATCATGTATGCATAAAGAATTAAACTATTGAACATTGCAATCCCTTTATAAGTTTATTAAATAGTTTTTTTAAGGGATATATAAAAAACGATTTCAAAATAGTTTGCAATGCTCATTTCTAAAGCTACAAAAGTAAAACCTCAATATGAATATTTCAGATGATAGGAAAGGAGGTTTTACCATTGTATACCTTTACCTTAGGTACTTAGAGGATCGACTTTGCTTACCCACTGCCTCTTATGTCTTTCGATGGGTTTCTGCAAAGTTGTCTCAAAGGGTATAGACTTCATGAGTCTTCTGCTTGGCACTTGAGAGGATCTCTTCTTCGGTTCATAAGAAACTCTTTGATTCTTCATATTTTCTTTACTTTTATGTCTATCCTTTTTGGAATTAGTCTGCACACAAAAAGTAAAAGATGGACATTCTGGTACCCTCTTATACTTGGGTCCTTCACTGTTAGTTTGAGCCTTAGGGAAAACATAAGTTCCCTTTGGTACCCATTGATAATTACCAACAGGCCTATCTCTTCTATCTTTCCTATGAAAACAAGATGAGGTACTGTGTCCCTTTCGGTTACAATAATTACAGTGAGCAAATGGATTCGAGTTATGAACTGATTTCTGAAAATAATTCAAATAATATTTCCCACCAGTTTTCTTTTTACCTTTCTTCTTGTCAAAAGTAGGATTGTATCCTATGCCTGATCGGTCATTTGTAAATCTTTGAGCATTCAAAATGACATTAAGCATTTCACTACCTTTAGTGAACTTCTCAAGTGTTTTAGTAAGGTAGGACTTTTTCTTTTCAAGATCAAGGCATTTTTCGCAAACTGAATTTTCACAACCGAAGCGGAGGTAAATCTTTAACTTGTTGTTCCAACAATTTGATTTTCTTTTCGGAAGCAATAAGTTCTTTCGCAATCTTTTTAAATTCAGAATGCAGTTCATTATACTCAGAAAACAATTCATTATAAGAAGGTTCAGAATCAAATACCTCTTCTTCATTTTCTGATTGTTCTTCTTCTGCAACCAACAGATATTTGCAATTTCTTCTTCTTCTATGCCGGAGGTTCCTTCGTATGCAATTTCTAAGGCTTTCCACATCTCCTTGGCAGTAGATAGTTTGCAGATGCAGGAATACTCCTTTTGACTGAGAGCACTATGAAGCATCAGGATGGCTTTGCTGTTAAGAGTCACTTTCCTTCTGTCATCCTCGTTGAATTCATCTTCAGCTTTTGGGACGTTATTTACTCCCACAATTTTTGTAGGAACATAATCTCCATTCTCTATTACTTGCCAAAGACCATACTCCGTGGCTAACACAAATATTCTGAACATTTCTTTCCAAAACGAATAATGTTCTCCGTTGAAGCCAGGTGGTCTGCTGATTGAGGCACCTTCAGGTAATATTCCTTCCATGATCTATCTCGGGATGTTAAGCCCAACTGAGAAACTAGGCTCTGATACCAAATGAAGGTGGAATATCACCTAGAGGGGGGTGAATAGGTGATTACAAAATTCTTTCGCTAATTGCTCAGTCACCCACACAACAGATATAAATCAATGCAAGGTAGAGATAGAGAATAGGAGATTGACACAGAGAATTTATACTGGTTCGGTCCAAATCTTGACCTACGTCCAGTCCCCACAAACACTCCGGGATTTCACTATCTTACCCAGAAACACTCCGGGACTTTACAATCTCAATTACACACTCTGTAACTCTTGGAGCAATCCTCTCACTAGAACTTACTCCCCCTTACAAGTTGTAATCGAATAACCCAATCCCAAAGTCCCAATACTTTGAGACTCTCACAGAGAAATGATTAACAGAATACAAACTCTCTTGAAAGAGCATATGGATATGAACACTGAAGATCAGAGTATTACAGAATAGCTAATGGAACAGAAAAGAACTGAGCTCTCGTCTGTCTTTGCGTTCTCTGTATTGCGTTTCTGTGTTGTGCAGCTGGAAGTCTATGTATTTATATTGCTTGAAGTTTCTGACTGTTGTAGGTGCATTCAGAACTTTGATCTTTAAGGAGATTGTTGATTGGAGCCTATTTGCATAATTTCCATTTCTGCATACTTTTCATTGAATGGAGATATTCCCGTTGAGGCTTTCTTGGCGTTTGCCCATAATGCAGAGTTTCCTAAGATACTTTCAACCAATCATTTCCTATTGCTTTCTGACCGTTTGAGAATGATTAGCCACCTTTCAAGCATGTTTCCTTTTCTGCTGCGTTTTCGAATGTATATTGCGTGATTTTCGAAACTGATCTGCAATATTCCTTTATCATCTGAAAACTGTGAGTAAACTAATTAGAAATAAACTAATTTCAATCAAAATTAATAATAATAAGTACCCAAGAAGTAATCTGAACTCTAGATAAAATCAGAAGCTTGCGTATCAGCATTTCTCACAAGAATGTCGAACATGACTCGAGTCATTTGTGTATGACTGGAGTCATTAATGTGAATTTTTCAAACAGAGAAGTAGTCTGCAACATTTGACTCGAGTCATATTACTTGGTCGGAGTCATTGTCTTGAAATTCAACCGAGACGACTCGAGTCATGTTGGATGACTGAGTCATAATTGTGCTTTTCGCAAACAGAGAAGAATTTCGAAAAGTTGGTGGAGTCATCTTGCTTGACTCGAGTCATAGATGTGATTTTCGAAAACAGAGAAGAACTTCTTGAAAAGTTGACTGGAGTCATCTTGCTTGACTCGAGTCATATTTTAACTAAAATCAGACAGAGACAAAAAGCTGATAAGATGACTGGAGTCATCTTGCTTGACTCAAGTCATATTTTAAATAAAATCAGACAGAGACGAAAAGAACATTTCTTGACTCGAGTTAATGATAGCTTGACTTGAGTCAAATCATCCCAGATCACCAAAACACTGTAGCAAAGTGGTTAACTCGAGTTGCAACTCCATGACTCGAGTTATATCATCCTGGAACTGATCTTTTGCTGATTTTAACTCTGAATTGATCCATTCCAACTTCCATATGATCTTGGAGACTTCTAGCATCGATCTAGGAACTTGAATAAAGATGTTCTCATTCCATTCAACAAGTTCTTCTCCTTCTTTTCTTCATCTCTTGAACATTCTCCATAACTCAACTCTTTCTTTTTCTTCTTCTCTTCTTCTTGAGCTTGAACTCATCATTCTCAACAAGCACTATTCAGGTATACTCCACTATTTCTCAAATATGATAAAACTTCATTCCAACTTCTGTTTGATCATAAAGACTTCTAGTGTCACATATAGTACAGATTCTTCTTTCTTGATCATTCTTCATTATTAAACTTTGCATCTACATTATATATAAGAATTAGTCAAAGTAGAAGATAAATGTAGTATACAACCTTTTTGCTCTTAAGAATGGCATCTATATAAGACATCATCAAAACTAATCATATCCAACAGATTCACTATTTCCGTCTTTGTCTCAGTACTAGCAACAATCTCCTGAACGGATGACACCTGCAACTGTTCTTTATTACCCATAGATGAGCTTCCAAAATTTGTCAAACATGAGTAGGGTTTGTATGTTGGTATCAGCAACACATTCTTCTTGGCAGTAGGCTTAAACCCAAGACTGTCCCGTTTAGGTGTACTAATATTAGGAATACATGTGACCTCGTAGCCATGCTTCGACAGGCTAGCAAGTAGAGAAAATAGGCCCTTAGGTGTCATCCAGTTTAGGCGACAAATCTTGATTCACTACTACCGTCTTTGTCTCAGTACTAGGAACAGTCTCCGGAATGGATGGCACCCGCAACTATTCTTTATTACCCATAGATGAGCTTCCAAATTTTGTCAAACAGGAGTAGGGTTTGTATGCTGGTATCAGGAATACATGCTTCTTGGCAGTAGGCTTAAACCCAGGACTGTTCGGTGCAGGTGTACTAATATTAGGAATGCACACGACCCCGCATCCATGCTTCGACAGGATGGCAAGTAGAGCAAACAGGCCCTTAGGTGTACTAATACCACCTTCATGTCTCAGGGTACACCCATATGCCCTAACAAGGTTCGTCAATTGGAGAACGTTTGGCCATATCGAGGTAACATCCAATATTTCACCACATATCAGACTGTGAAAACCCTTATCATGGATACTCGAATTTCTAACTAGCTCAGATACCACCCCTAGGTGTACTAATATCACATTCAAGTATACTGATACCATTGATACCACATTCAGGTATATTGATACTGCCAGTTTCAGGAAATCTAGGTAGCGAAGCTTCAACCACGTTTTTAAAATAGTAAATGACATCGGTTTTAGCTGAAATTTTACAAGAAGAAGCTTTACACCCGGGGGATTCATTTTGATAAATAATATGATACCTTTTTGATAAGTTTACTGGAAGATACGAATTTTTGAAAAACGACTTGTGGCTGCAGTGTTTTCTGGACCATAGGTTAAAGTTTGAGCTACACGATTAAATCCGTACACTTTTGGACTTTGAGTATATTGTTCCAGAAAACTAGACATCTTAAAGGTTCAGATGGAGTTGATTTCGTTAAATATGATTTTTGTGGATTTTATTAAAAATGTTTGAAGTTGGGCCAAAAATGCCGGGTTTTCTGGAATTTTCTGCCTAGGCTCGAATTTTGTGATAAATTCAGGGGTATTTCTGGAAATACTAAAAATAGGGTATTTTGGTGTTATTTAGGGTTAAAGCGTACTTGGAGAAGCTATCAGGCACATTAATTCTTATTAAGTCACTGAAAAACCCACCAGGTAGTAACTACTTTACTCATGTACTTTTATGTGTTTGATGTATGTTTGTTTTGCCATGTACGTTTGTGTGTATTTTTGTCAAATATGCATACAAAGCATGTTGGGATTTGAGTCCCTAACTATTGTGTCCCTAGCGCTGAGGACGATCAGTCCGAGGTTGGCCTTGATTGGCGGTTGTACAGGTTGATAAGTCCGGGACTAGCCTGTTACGGGCGGCTCTACAGGTCATGACTCCGGTAAGTTCGGGGCTTGCCTTGGTAAGGCAGCCTAACGGCACGTGGTAGTCGGTTATTGTGGTATGTTTTTGAATGCATATATGGTATGTTTGGCATTTTATCTGTGATTTTATATGACATGGATGCATGCATACACTATACACATTTGGTACATGAGTTTAACAGTTACTCTGGGGTTCATTTTTGAACTCTAGACAAATTTGTAGATACAGGGGACAGCGCCTAATCAGATAAAGACCTTTTTGGAGAGAAAATGCATGTCAGTGCTGGTTGAAGAATAGGGAATGCCCTATTTTACTTTGTATCTATTTATGGCTGACTGTATATACTTTTGGTATTTTATTTTTGATGATTGTACCCTTACCACTTTGAGGACTATTTACTTTTGATTATCGTACTTTTGCCAGTACAGTAGGTAGTCCAAACCGGTTAAATGCTATGTTTTGTCCACTCTGATACAAGTTAAAATGGAACAAGTAATAATGGAAAGGTAACAAATAAAAGGAATCCCTCTAACCTGCCACCCGAGAGGGCGAGGCCGGTAGGGGTGTAACAAAGCTTACAGAAAGGACAAGCTCATTTCACTATTTGAGGGCAAGAACACTTTAGCCATTGGATGAAGGACTTAATGGACTTTTGCCACCCTTAACCCTAGCCGTAAAAGGAAAAAAAGGACACCCTGAGAAGCAGATCGAAAAAGAGGAGCAGCTAGGAGCTAAGAGGGAAAAAAACACTGAGGATAATGGTGAAATTAGCATACTATAGAAAAGTTTTTCCTTTCTGGGGTGCTGCTATCTTCTACTTTTCCTCTCCTTCCTTTTTAGTTTGTTTCTTTGTTATATTTTGGAAACATTTATTTTAAACTCAGTTGTAATGTTGCTGAAAGCCATAAGCTAAAGTTTTCATGGTTAAGCTTTGATGGAACCTTGATTTGTATCTTTTACCAGAATACTTAGCCTAAATATAAATGTTGATTCCATTTGTTAATGGTATGCATTTAATATGACTATCTTGTTTGTTGACTAACCATTAATAGGCAAGAGATGTGGTTTTAATTTACTGGAAGGGGATATTAAGACTAGACCTCCAATTAAACCATGTGTGTTAGTGGATTTGACTTGTAAATATAACTATGCCAGCAAACTTTAGGCATGGGTTTGCCTCACACAACTGTACACCTTGCACTTCATATTATTCTGAGCTCAGATTTCACATAACCATATGATGAAAATATGGTTAGGAGTAAAAATATACATGATTGTTGGAAAACTTCTGTATACAGAAGAGGTGGTTAATTGAAGAACATTACTACAGCATTGCTAAAGCTTTTTGGGTAGAAGTTGCATAAAAGGGGAAATCGAAGCTTAGCCTATTTTTACCTTGACTTACTCTCAATTGTGCCCGATATTGATTGATTACATTTCAATTTTAGATTCAACAGTTTACATCACTTAAATCACATCAAAATATATTTTCATTTTACCAAATCAATAACTATTATTCATTCTCTTGCATACATATTACATGCTATAATATCTATGGGACAATATTTTACTTATCTTTTTATTACTTGACTGGTATACTTGCCTAGTAAAATAATCAACAGTGGTGCTTATACCTTGATCTAAGAGTGAAGTCTCCATGGGGTTTGCCATATTCCCCAGCCATCGACCTAGGCTCAAAGAAATGACTTTAAGATTCAGGTAAATCTTGTAGAGGAAGTCTAGAAATGGCTGAACTTCATTTTCCAGAGTAGGTCTAAAATCCTCAAAAGATCAAAGATAATACGAGCACAAATTAAGCCATTCACTTCGTTATCTGTCCTAGACAAAGAGACGAAGTACTTCACTGTGGGGAAGACGATTTAAGATGTCCACCACAATATTTCGAAGCTTGTGCTTAGGATTGTCCACAAATTGTAGCTCCACGAGATGACGTGAGTGCTGCTCAAAATTCTTAATAAGTCTAATGTTGGAGTTGTGTAGATAAAGCCAGAATCAAAACAAGTTCACCCTAGCTTCGCGCCTTCACCTTCCAAAATGTCCACAATGTATCGTCAGTTTTGCTATGACCTATGTCCTATGGTTTAAAAAATAAATTATCATTGCATGGCTCAGCAACCATTTCCTGAACACGCGAGCTCTCAACAATCAAAGCTCAGCTTCCAGGAGCACAGATACTCAAATTCCAAAATATTGATATGGCTAAAGAAGAATAATTCATAGCGAATCTTCTATTTCTAGCTATTAAACTAATATGGCTAGCGCGGATTGCGAGATAGAAGAAAGGAGAAAATGCCTTTAGGAAAACCAACCAGGTGGAGCCGGGGATAGGGGTGGAAGAGCCTGCTAAACCTGGTCGCGCGGGAAAGAAAACGATGTTTAAGGTGGTGAACGAGAACAACAAAGTGTTTAAGCCACTGGGCTTCTCTTTGGGTTCTAATCATGGTAGTTAAAAACTCGTTTTATCACTGTGATTTTACGTTTTTACGATTTTTTTTCATTAAAACGATTTTACTAATTTTCCAAACGCTTTTAGGTTTTTACAATTTTTTTACGTTTTTACTACGTTACGATTTTACGTTTTACGATTTTTCATTCTCCTTCTGTTTTCAGGTAAAATCTACGTTTTCACTACCATGACTCTAATTTTAATATTAGGTGGGCTAGGTTTAACATTCGTCCAAATCCATAAATATTGGGGCAATATTTTATTTTTAGAACTAAGGTGTGTTTTTCCTAAATAACTAGTACAAGTCCAGTGGGGTGAAATCAATTTCTATAATGTAACTTAAAGTTGATTATTAATGTATAAGACAATTTATTTTTGAAGATATCTAGTTTATATAACACATTCTATTAATTTATGAGAAATATTAAGGAAGAATCGTATTTAAAAAATATTCGGATATTGATTTATATTTAGTGAGATCATTGTTATTTATTTTAAGCTTAATAAATATCTTCTAAATTTTTTGTTGAATATTTTATAAATTTTATAAGTGAGAAAGCTTTAAAACTTTTCAACATAGTTGTCGTATCTCATTTTGATGGTTGGGTTCATATCTTCAATTCATTATGCAATGGATAAGCTAAAAGGTATATAAATAATTAAATAGTATTATGCTTTTATTTAAAGATGAAAATGTTGGTACATTTTCAAGCTTTGCTCCTACAACGCATTTATTTGCATGAATATTTAATAACTTTTTTCAAAACAATACAAGGATGGAAAAGGGTGTGGATAACTACATATTCCACAAGATTGGTATATTAGGGTTTAAGGGTTGGGGTTTGGGGTTCGGCGTGTTGGGTGTAGGGTCTGGGGTCTAGGGGTCTAGGTTGGGGGTTTGGGGGTTCGGTTTACAGTTAAGAGTTCAGGATTAGGTTTATGGTTTACAGTTCAGGGTTTGGGGTGTAGGGTGCAAGGTTTGGGGTCCGGGGTCTGTAGTTCAGGGTGCGGGGTATGGGGTATGGGTCTTGGGTTTGGGGTCTAGGTTTGAGGTTCAGGGGTTCAATTTACGGTTCACGGTTCAAGGTTTGGGGTCCAGGTTGCAGGGTTCAGGGTCCGGGGTCTGGGTACGGGGTTCGAGGTCCAATGTCCAAGGTTCAAGGTTCCATGTTTTGGGTGGACATCTCCCTGTTATGGTATATCAGTGGTGGCTTGGGATGAGACAATAGTCTTGAAGTGACTAACTAACCTTTTGCTAGGTATACTAGCACTAATTGGTTGTACCACATCTAGAAGATATAAGGAGGAGCAAGATGAATGAGTGGGGATGATTCTAATCGTTGAAAGTATTATAGAATATTTAATTATTGAGAATATTATTATTATGTTAGTTAAAACTACTTCTTTGACTTGCAATCATTTCTTGCATATTTTATAAATTGATTTTGGTTACTGGGACTTTACGTCTCATCCCCTCGTTGTTAATATTTTTTAGGCGAGGACTCTAAGTTTGCTAGAAACCAAGGGAAGCAGCCAGAGGCAAAGGAGTCATGAGCTTTGTAGTCCTCTTTTGGTAGTGGTATTGTATTGATTTCTATATAAGGCCCTAATGATCATGTTTTTGAAATACTACATTTATTTCTTTGTATAACTGTTTAAACATTGTTGGGACTGAGGCCTTACTTTGTATGTTTTGGTGTATCTACAATCATATTGTGTGTGAAAAATTCTATTGTGTAGACTCTATGTTGTGGAGTTTAGTATTGTAAAACCCGTGGGCTATGTTTTCTTCTGTTTGTTAATTGTGCCCAGGGTGATGGATTTTCTGTAGTGGGTTTGTGGACGGAATTTGTGCCCTGGACCCTGATGTGTGTGCTCTTGAAAGAAAATGTTCTTTCCATTATCACTTGTTAATCAGGTTTTGTAAAATCATCATGATTAATTGTAGTTGTAAGAAAGGGTCTTTTCATCTAAAACGAAAGCCAGCCTTTTCCAAACCAAAATAAGATTCTTAGGACACAAATACATCATAGTATGGTTACTATAGAGCCATACGATTCCCTGGCCAAATCCTTAACAAAACCAAGCTTCAAGAATTCCTAGGATGCTTAAACTACGCGGGAGATTTCCTTCCACAATTAAACAATATCATCAAACCTCTTCATGATCGACTCGATAAGAATCCACCCCCTTGGACAGATACTCGTACCAATATTGGAACACAAATTAAATCCCAGGTCAAAGAACCCCCCATGTCTTTCTCTTCCAAATCCACAAGCCTGAAAATTGTAGAAACTGAAGCATCTGACCTTTGCTATGTTGAATTCTGAGATAAAAGATTAATGGAAAGGATAACATTATTGCCTTCACTTCAAAACATTGGAATCCAACCCAACAAAATTATTCCACCATTAAAAAGAAAGTGCTAGCCATTGTTTTTTGCATTTCGCAGTTACTAAACCAAAAGTTTTTTGTTATAGTCGATTGTTAATCTACCAAAGATGTTTTACGAAAAAGTCTGATAACCCTTGCTTCAAAACAAATTCTTGCTAAATGGCAAGCAATATTAAGTGTTTTTTTAATATTTCTTTTTATTTTGAAATTGAATAAATAAGGCTCTACAAATTCTCTCGAGTTCTTGTAGGTCGCAAAAAAGAAAGGAGAGAAAGACAAAGCACAAATCAATGCAATGCATCCACCCTATTTACCAGCCAAATTAACCAATGAAGTTGGGCCCTCCACCCAAAGAGGGTCATTCGCCCCAAAATTAACCAAGTCATCGACTAGTTTATTGACACCCAAAAATCCGTTTTTCTATCAAGCAAAATTAAATCAAGACCAAAGCCAAGCCACAAAAGGCAACACCCCAAGACTGCCATGCAAATCGAAACACTCAAAGTTCTTGTAGCTCATGGCTTAACCCACTTGTCAATGAAATCTTGGGTAGATATATCCGAGGAAGACCCGGATGAGGATCTCATCCCTGTGCCAACTCCTTGAGAACATGAAAAACAAGTAACCATTAACCCAAACCCAAAAAATAAACAAATAGCAGACATGCCAAAACCTATCTAAAAAACCAAGTCTCCTCAAGAAGGTATATCCCAAAACTTGATGAAACCATGGATGTCAACCAAATAAAACTGGAACTTTATATTGAAAATAACCCCAATCAATAAGCCAAAAATATCTTTCCACCAGGATTTCATTTCAGACCCATGACAATGAACAAAATACACCAGTTCAATAAACTCATCCTAATAATCACCAAAATAGTATCAATAATGAATAACGAACATTCATACACACTAGATTATGAATTAATTGATGCCACCTTACACATTTAGTGAGTCAACCAACTTATAAGTGAAAATTAAGTCAGAAGAAGATTGAGTTGGATAAACTAAGTTATAATTTCATGTTATCATCTCTAATACTTGACCCAATCAGACAGGTTATCACCTCTAAATCAGCGTACAAATTAAGGTGAGTATTACAAATTAGAAGATACAAAAAGATTTGACGTAATCAAAGTGGCGCTGGTTTTACATCTAGCCAGAGGCAAACTACATTAAGGATACATTCAAACATAGTACATACCCCAAACACCACCCCTCCAAAAGAAAAAAATTACGCAAGATGCTGCTTTAACTCCCAAATTGATTGCCTAGATGACAAAGGCATCCCAAACTCCAGTAAGCCCTTTGTCCATTTAACTTTATTTACAAGCTCCTCCAAATCCAGTAATGCATCTTCAATACTATGTAAAAACATCGAATCCAGACAAATATTTTTATCCTTCCTTAACTTTTTTGAGGGTTGCTCATTAAATAACCCATCACTAATTTCTTTCCTTCGTATACTTTCAGCTGGCTCAACCCTAATATGAATACATGGAGCATTATTCACTGTGATGCGTCCCTCCGGAGCGTCCAACAAAGGCTCGGTACTTGGAGGAGAATGTGAACTACGTTGCAATGAAATCAAGGAAGTCTGAACAACTGCATCTCTATCTGCAGCAAAGGAAAACATGCTCAGAAACAATATGAAAGTGATTATATGAAAATACCAATGAAAAAGAAGCAAGAAAACAAGATTCCAAAGCAAACATCAGACATTTTTAACGCATTTTTCAGAAAGAAAAGGCACTTAGCCATCTACCAGTAAAACCCCCATGGACAGCCCTCTTCGGAACGGCCAACATGACTTTGGTACCAATTGATGGGAAGTGGAACCCTACCCCAAAAGATGGTTGTTGAGGTAGAAAAACCGACCCACTTAAATACCCCATTAAACATCCCATATGCTACTCAATGGGAGACTAAGTATCCTATAATACCAGGTCCTCATCAGTTGCTTAAGTCCTCATATATGTAACATACAATGGTATCATTTTACCCTTTTCAATTTTGTCTCCATTATTTTGTCAACATTGTATCTTCTCAAGCTTTGTTCGAAGATTTCAGGATCTAAAATATCATATAGGCTCCTTTGTAATATATAACACCTGATTCTTTAAGACTCATAATTTGTCAACAACTCGTAGGTTTTTCAACTAGTAAGCAATGACTTTTTAATGCAAAGAAATGCTTTAAAATCAGTTACACACAATAAAATACAAGGTTGACAAATATCTCCTATAAAATCAAGAGTAAAAAACAAACTAATTTACCTGAATGTTCTGGCTTCCTTAATTGAGTACAAGATCGTCGGTTTCTAACATTTGGCAACTGATCACAAACAAATTAGGTAAGCACGTCAGCAAACTTACATAAATAACCTTAGATAGTCTAATTTCTTGCTAAATGAACTAAAGATATCAACACAATGATACTTACAATACTGTAATACAAGTAATGGAAGACAACAGAAAAATATTATCTTTTCCTTTCATCTATTTTCCATTTTATTTTTCACTGTTTACAAGATATATTTGGTTTAAACTTTGCTATCTTGCACAATAATATCCATGGCAAGTGTGATGCTAACGCAGCCACTAAATTGAAAAGCGTCATTCAACAACGGATATCAAAACACCACTTGCCCTTTGTGACGCTTAAGTCAACCCTAACACACTTCCTTTGATTAGTATAAAATATTGTTGGCAAAATACACAGACACACACACAATAGGTTCTTAGTTGAAGAGAAATGAAACAACTAGGTTAAGTTCTTTGAAGAAAGACATAGTAGAAGCAGCCTATCTTTCATGCCTATTTTCCATGATAAAACACCATGATTTATGGAGGAGGATGACCACCTAAAAACAATCAACCTCAGCCCAATTAAGGAAAGGTAACAATAAATTAAAACTCAACCAATCCTTCCAGCCGAAAATAAAAGGCACAACATCAAGACTTAACAAATTATACACTTGCTACTTGGAGAAGATTGGTGAGCAAATTTCCTCTTTTTTTTTATCAATAACTTTTTTGGTTAAAGATGGATGACCAAACAACTTTTGGTGAAATCAAGATGTTCAAAAAAACATGACCGACGTAATTCAATAGCTACACATGAGAATGAACAAAGTTGAGGCGTCCTCCACTTCCAAGCATTCCAAAGAAGTGCTAGACTGATACATAAGTCATAAATATTGATAGATAATCTGATATGGCTATACTAATTCAATGAAGCCATTTAGTTAAGTAGGAATTAGTTAAGTAGGGATCAGCAGCACTATATTAATTCAATGAGGTTGCTGGTGTTAGTATACAGTTAGGATTATTAGTATTAGGATCTGTTATGACAACTATATTAGTTAATGGGCCTTGGCCTTGAGAGTCTCAGCCTATCACTATATATATGGAAGGCTAGGCTTGTGAAAGGCATGTATTGATTCAGTGAATTGTTATGATGAATGAATAACAAAAAGATATTCAAGATACTCAAGAAAATTTCAAGCACAGTGACGAACACTGATCAGCAAAACCTTACACATTTCAGATTGGATTTTTAGCAACGTGGGAAGACAATACAAACAAATCAAAAAGTCCAAGATCAGCTGAATTGCCGAGTAAAGGGCGACAAGTCAAGAAGTCCACGCCCAGACTGAATCGACCATCTGCATCATCCGCCAACACCAATCTTGAAGAGGTCGACGCCATAACGGTCGGCCAATCACGTCGACTTCGATTATCACCAGTGACATACAAGTTCGATTTCGTCAAAAAAATTTCTCGGCGCACCAGTAAAGGAAACAGGACACAACCAAGAACAGGACCTGTAACGAGAATCACCGACTACTGACTCGGTGAAGACCTCCCACGTATCCCGTTGGGAATATTGACGTGGCAAGAAGGTAACGATAGTCAAGGAAATAACAGAAACAGCACGTGTCGCATACCCAGCAAATATCCAACGCCGCTTAGTTCTTGCCTTGTTCGAACGAAACAGAGCCACGTACCGGTTCAGAAAGTCCAAGAACACCGTTTGCATCGACCCAACGTATCTGTCTACTCAGCGTCGAAGACTACTGATTTCCACGTCACACTGAATTAGGCAAGAAAACGTCAAGAACTTCCACGTATCAGTGCTAGGCAATTGCCTTCGGCTCATCACAGTCCAACTCGACATTGAAGGAGTAATACAAGTTCGATTCTTGACAGTGATTACCTTCTGCATATCCACGTTGTTAGTCCTAAGTTGAGTTCGCGGCATAATTGCGCTAGTCAAGATCAGCGACTTCAACAACAAACTTCAACGTGTCAGTCGACTCTGTCTCCGCGATCCCACGGCTGCGTCTGTAATAGAGTCGACTGGTATTATCGATTCGTTCTGCCTAAACTGACAACATTTTAATTTTCGTCGGCTCCACATCTTTCCACGCACCAGCTTGACGTGTCGACGTTAAAGAAACAGAGCACAGTAAAAAAAAATACGGGGTATTGACAGCGTCTTCGGGGTATTGCAATCAGTCCTAGTTCAGGGCAAGTCGCAACTGCATGCAAGGTAGTGCTAGTGTGGTGTCAATGAGAATTGAAGGCTATGTTGGGCGAAGGAGGGTTCAGATTCTGATTGATAATGGTGCATCACATGGGTATTTGGATTACAATCTCGCTTGTAAACTGGGATGGAAAGGGCACGCCAATTATGAAGGGGAAGTAGAAGTTGCAGGTGGTGCTAAATTGAAACTCTTTGGTATTTGGAAAAAATTCAGATGGAAAATGAATGGGAAAGACTTTGTATTTGATTTACGGATCATGGAAATCAATACTTATGATATAGTTCTGGGGCTGCATTGGTTACAAGAAGTGGTGCTGCATGCGTCTTGGAACTATGAGGAATTAGCCATGACATTCATGTACCAAGGGTCCTTATGCACCTTGAAACCCACCATTCCTTCTAAGTGCAAATTAGTGCAATGGGTGGATCTGCAAATGGCGAAGGGAGATCAGTTCTTCTTGCTGCATACTCGGGCAGAAATGGAATTGCACCCTTTTCACTGAAAAACAGTACCGGTGACACCACAAGTGACATCCAAAACTTGTTAAAGGAGTTTAAGGATGTGTTTGATGAACCACACACCTTACCCCCCTTACGTGAAGGCCACAATCATACTGTAATTCTGCAAAGAGGGGCTGATCCGGTTAGTTTACGCCCTTATTGTTACCCCTCTATACAGAAGGATGAAATAGAACGCCAAGTTTCAGGGTTGGAGTCTGGGGTGCTTCAAGAAAGCACATCTCCTTTTGCCTCACCTATTGTGTTAGTGAAGAAGAAGGATGGGACTTGGCGTATGTGCATCGACTATCGGGAACTTAACAAGGTAACAATAAAAAACAAATACCCAATCTCATTAGTTGAGGAGTTGTTAGATGAGTTGAACGAAGCATGATGGTTCACCAAGCTAGATCTTAGGGCGGGGTACCACCAGATTCGAATGAACCCTAATGACTCATACAAAACGGCCTTTCGCACACATTCGGGACACTGAGTGGCTAGTAATGCCTTTTGGGCTTACTAATGCCCCAGCTACATTTCAAGGAGCAATGAATGCTATTTTCAGACCATATTTGAGAAGGTTTGTGCTTGTTTTCTTCGATGATATTTTGATATATAGCTCTAGCATGGATCAGCATATACAGCACCTTAGGACAGTCCTAGAAATATTGAGGCAGAATCATTATTTCGTGAAAGAAAGTAAGTGTACGTTTGCAGCCCCTATGGTAGAGTACTTAGGCCATATTATTGAGCAGGATGGTGTCTATACGGATCCTCAAAAGATAAAATCTGTGGTGGAATGGCCTGAACCAGCAACTCTTAAACAGCTACGCTCATTCTTAGGAATGGCTGGATACTATAGGCGCTTTATTAAGGGGTATGGCATGTTAGCCAAGCCTCTAACCAACTTATTAAAGAAGGATCAGTTCAAATGGACCCCGGAAGCAGCTGCAACGTTTCAGGAATTAAAGGAAACTCTAAGTACAGAACCTGTTCTTGCCTTACCAGACTTCTCCAAACCTTTCGTGGTCGAAACTGACGCGTGTAGCACAGGTATTGGGGCTGTACTGATGCAAAATGGTCAACCTTTGGCCTTTTTCAGCAAGGATTTAGCTCCTAGACATCACTCCTTGTCAATCTATGAAAAGGAGCTATTAGCTGTGGTGCATGCTATTGAGCATTGGCACCAATACCTTGAAGGTCGACATTTTATAATCAAAACAGATCAGCAAAGCCTCAAATATTTGCTGGACCAGAAACTTAAAACAGCATTTCAGATGTATTGGGTGTCCAAGCTTATGGGATACGACTACGAAATTCAGTACAAGAAGGGAATCAATAACAACGTAGCTGACGCTCTCTCTAGAGTACGAAAAATGGAGGTATTTCAGATTTCCCTTTCTACATGTTCTGAAAATTTGTTGCTGGAAATCCAAAACAGTTGGCAAGTGGATTCAGACTTGCTGACCTTAATTGATACACTTAAAGCGAATAACGTGTTGCTGGAAAATTCTCTTGGCATGAAGAGTTACTAAGAAGGGGCAGCCGCTTGGTAGTGGGAAATGATCTCACAGTGAAGCACAAAATTTTAGAATGGCTTCATGCTTCTTCCCAAGGGGGACACTCCGGGATACATGCTACATATCAAAGAGTTAAGACTATTTTCTGGTGGAAACGCTTGTTTGATGATGTGAGGGAATTTATTAGGCACTGTGATGTTTGTGCTAGATGCAAATACGAGACGGTTGCCTATCCGGGACTCTTACAACCTTTGCCGGTTCCTAGCAAGGTTTGGGAAAGCATCTCTATGGACTTTGTTGAGGGTCTTCCTAAGTCTCATAGCAAAGACACTATTTGGGTGATTGTTGATCGTTTAAGTAAGTATGGGCATTTTATTAGCCTATCCCACCCATTTTTAGCATCTACCTTAGCACAACACTTCATGGATCACATTTATCGATTGCATGGAGCTCCTATGGAGATTATCTCAGACCGTGACTCTATCTTCGTTAGTAACTTTTGGCAAGAGTTTCTAAAGGTGCTTAAGGTGGATCAAAAGCTGTCCTCTTCCTATCACCCCCAAACCGATGGGCAAACGGAGGTACTAAATTGCTGTTTGGAGACTTATTTACGTTGCATGACTTGGGAGCTCCCAAAAGAATGGTCACGGTGGTTACCAATGGCGGAATGGTGGTATAACACCACTTACCACTCTTCCACAAGAACCACACCACATGAGTTACTTTATGGGCAGCAACCGACAATGTATGTGCCTTATCTTCTCGGTCTGCTGTTGTTGAGGCCGTAGACAGGTCCTTTGTAGCTAGGGAACAAGCCTTATTAGTGGCTAAACATCACCTATCACGTGCCATAAATATGATGAAACAGAAGGCTGATTCTCACCGGACCGATCGTGAGTTTCAGGAAGGGCAGTGGGTGTTTCTGAAGTTGCAGCCATATATAGACAGATTTCAGCAGCTTCGCGGTCCAATCAGAAGTTAGCTCCAAGGTTTTTTGGTCCTTATCGTATTAAGCAACGGGTAGGAGCAGTTGCTTACAAGTTAGAATTGCCTACAGAGACGCGTATTCATGACACATTTCACATCTCGTTACTGAAATTATGTCCAGACCCTGCTGTCAAGATTAGACATCCACCAGAAAATTGGCCAGAGGTACCTAACAGCAAAGAGCCTGACCAGATTCTGCAGAAAAGGGTGGGGCGTCGGAAAGGAAGGATTGTCACTGAAGTTCTAGTTAAGTGGAAGCAAATTCCGGAGGAAGAAGCATCATGGGTTCTGCTATACAAATTTCAGAGGCAATTTCCTAGTTTTCCTATTGCTGCCCTTGAGGACAAGGGACCTTAAGGGAGGGGTATTGATACATAAGTCATAAATATTGATAGATAATCTGATATGGCTATACTAATTCAATGAAGCCATTTAGTTAAGTAGGAATTAGTTAAGTAGGGATCAGCAGCACTATATTAATTCAATGAGGTTGCTGGTGTTAGTATACGGTTAGGATTATTAGTATTAGGATCTGTTATGACAACTATATTAGTTAATGGGCCTTGGCCTTGAGAGTCTAAGCCTATCACTATATATATGGAAGGCTAGGCTTGTGAAAGGCATGTATTGATTGATATTGTGTTTGATGGAATGAGCAAGTGCAACAGCACTTGTTTCGAATCTCTCTCCCTCTTATTCTCTTCTCACTCCCTCTGAATTCTGCCTCTTAACCCTCTAAATTCTTAGTTTCTCTACAACTTCTCTATCATAGACATGTGACAAGGGTCCATGAACGTGAAGGAATACTTTGATGAGATGCATGTGTAAAAGAGAGTAAGGATGAGCGTAAAGAAGATATAAATGAGGCTTTTGAAGATTCAAAGTGTTTGGTTCAATTAATGGGAGGGGAGGTATTTATAGATGGAAGGAGAAGGGAAGGAAGGCATTTTAATAATCCTTCCAAATCCCCTCCATTTTGTTTTGATTTGACGGACTTCCCTATAAGGATTGGCTTATCTCAGGGATCATCATTTGATGTTGTTATTGTAGAAGAATAGAGAAAGCATAGAAGTAAGGGAAGAGAGAAATCTGAATGGTAGTCTTATATAGCCCTTAGTGTGTGTTTGGATTAGCTATTGAAAAATAACTTTTACAATTCACAAGTTAAGCATGTGAGAGAAATTGTCTCGACTTGCAAAAAAGGGCTTCTAACATCGCAGTTTGGGTGTTACCCAAACACTCACTTAGGCTTAGGCACCAATTCATTCAATCCTAACGGCATAACTAACTATGCCTTCCTAGCTAGTCCTAGCTCTATAGACACGGCTTATTAACTTAGTTACGGTGTTTGTTTGTATTATATACGTCATAAATAAATAGTTAAGGCAAATAATTGGGAATTATTGGCACAATATTAATCCTATGAGGCCACATGGCACAATATTAACACTATGAGGCCAGGGTTGGGTTAGTTAGGAAAGGGGTAGTTAGGTTGTTATTATTAGCTACCGTTGGCATTCTGTTTTGCCTATTGCTTAAGCCTAAGGCTATAGCCTATATAAAGAAAGAGCCCATACTAATATTCGGGTCTGGCTTGATTAGTGCGAGCATGTCTTTGCAATCGACAGGACCCCAAAATTGGAAGGTCCGAATTGCAAGTATGAATCTTGATGAAAAAGGATACATTTGGCATCAAACCTATATGGAAGAAGAACAAGGCCACAACATCCCTTGGTTAGAGTACAAACACGCTCTTCGAGTCAGTTTTGGATCCCCTTTTGAATCTCCAATGGCTGACTTCAAGTGACTCTACCAGATGGATTCATTAGATGACTATAACAATGAGTTCAACACACTCCGTAGTAAGTTGCAACTCCGGGAAGAACACGCCATTCAAGGTTCGACACACTCCGTAGTAAGTTGCAACTCCGGGAAGAACACACCATTCAAGCCTATATTGAAGGTCTGCAAAGTGATTGTGCACGCCAAGTCCGACTTCAACGACCTGGTTCATTAATGGAAGCCAGAAGCATCACAAAAATCTATGAATACAACCTTCAGGATGAATCGACTTCTGTCACGACATAATACTAGTGATCCTTCTAAGTCCTTATTCCGATGGAAAAATACCAAGAATCAATCTTTCTCGAACAGGTTCTCCAGTGCCGGTAACAAAGCTACATTTAGAGTAAGCCCACAGTGAACTCAGGCAAAACCACTACCAGCGTCAATGCAAGCTCCTCGACGCTATCCTCAACAAGAACAACGGTAACTAATACAAGGTCAAACGCAGCATCTAACCGTAATGATTTGGACAAACTCAGGGCTACTGTCAAAAGCCCTTCTCTCGTGATCACACATGTCCTCAACGACAAAGGATGCAACTCCAATTGATAGAACTCGAAGCAGATGAAACAAGGGATGATCTGGAAATTTTAGAAGACACTGTAATCCCTCAAGACATGTCCCCTATAGACAATGAAGAATGCCTTCAAATATCTCTTCATGCAATGTAGACATTGTTTCCATAAGAATTCAAGGCTATGTTGGGCGTCAAAGGGTTCAAACACTGATAGATAATGGTGCAGACCACGGGAATCTTGATTATAATTTGGCTTGTAGATTGGGATGGAAAGGGAACTCCCATTAGGTGGAGCCAAGTTGAAACTTTTTGGTATTTGGAAAAATTTCAGATGGAAAATTAATGGAAAAGATTTTGTATTTGATTCAAGGGTCATGGAAATCAATACTTATGATATAGTTCTAGGATTGCATTGGTGACAGGAAGGAGTTCACCATGTATCTTGGAATTATGATGATTTGTCCATGACATTCATGTACAAAGGCTCCATGTGCACCTTAAAACCTGCAACCCGTCTAATAGTAAGGTAGTCTAATGAATTGGTGAGCGTATGACTAGTGGGGGTCAATTGTTTCTGCTGCACACTCGGGCTGAAGTAGAAACGCAACCATACTCAAAAACAGTACTGGAGACTCTACAGATGGTATACAAAGGTTGCTGAAGGAATTTAAGGATGTGTTTGATGGACCACAAACATTACCACCACTACGAGAAGGTCACAATCATGCTGTACTTTTGCATGAAGTTGCAAATCCGGTCAATTTACACCATTACTGTTACCCCTTTATACAAACAGACAAGATAGAGAGACAAATCATAGGTTTGTTGGAAATGGGGGTGATCTAGGAAAGTACCTCTCCTTTTGCTTCTCTTGTTTTGGTAAAGAAGAAAGATGGTTCACGACATATGTGCATAGACTATAGGGAGCTTAACAAGGTCACAATAAAAAAATAAATACTCAATTCCATTGGTTGAAGAATTATTGGATGAACTAAAGGAAGCTCGTTGGTTCACAAAATTGGATCTTGGGGCTAGGTATCATCAGATTCGAATATGGAGCCTTGTGATTCATTCAAGACAGCATTTCAAACCCATTTTGGACATTATGAATGGTTAGTGATGCCTTTTGGTCTCACCAATGCTCCAGCCACATTTCAAGGTGCCATGAACTCCATTTTTAGGGAGCATTTGAGGAGGTTTGTGCTTGTCTTCTTTGATGACATTTTAATCTATAGTCTTAGCATGATTCTGCACATTCAACATCTTAAGACAGTTCTGGTAATTCTGAGGCAGCACCATTATTTTGTGAAAGAAAGTAAGTGCATCTTTGCTGGCACCGCTGTAGAGTACTTAGGTCATATTATTCAAAATGGAGTTGTTTCTACTGACCCACAAAAGATTAAATCTGTTGTGGAGTGGCCTGAGCCATCAACACTCAAGTAGCTTCGCTCTTTCCTAGGGTTGGCTGGGTACTATAGGCGTTTTATTCGAGGGTATGGGGTATTGGAAAACCCCAAACCAATCTATTAAGGAAAGATCAGTTCAAATGGACCCCAAAGCTGCTTCCACCTTTCAGAAACTGAAGGAGACCTTGAGTTCAGCACCTGTACTTGCACTTCTAGACTTTTTCAAGCCATTTGTGGTAGAGACTGATGCTTGCAGCATTGGTATTGCAGCTGTACTGATGCAGGGAGGCCAGCCTTTGTGTTTTTCAGCAAGGGGTTAGCACCTAGACATCATGCTTTGTCTAAGAGAAGGAATTGTTGGCTATAGTGCAAGCTATTCAGCATTAGCACCAATATCTAGAGGGAAGACATTTTATAATAAGAATAGGTTGGCAAAGCTTAAAATATCTGCTGGACCAAAAACTCGACTTCGTTTCAAATGTATTGGGTTTCTAAGCTCATGGCTTATGACTATGAGATATAATACAAAAAGGGAATTAATAACAATGTTGCTGATGCGGATGGAAAAAATGGAGGTATTTCAAATTTCTCTTTCAACCTGTTTTGCAGATTTTCTTGTGGAAATTCAGAATAGTTGGCAACAGGACTCAGAACTGTTAGCTTTGATTGACACCCTGAAAGCTAATAATGGGAATGCTGGAAAATTTACATAGCACGAAGAATCATTAAGAAGGGGAAGCCGGTTGGTTGTGGGAAAGGCGCCAGCAGTAAGGCACAAAATATTAGAATGGCTTCATGCTTCTTCCCAAGGAGGACATTTAGGAATACATGCCACATACCAATGGGTTAGGTTTCTTTTCTGGTGGAGACACTTATTTGATGAGGTAAAAGAATTTATTAAACATTGCGATGTATGTGTTAGATGCAAGTACGAGACGGTGGCATATTTGGGTCTGTTACAGCCTTTACCTATTTCTAGCAAGGTTTGGGAAAGCATTGCTATGGATTTTATTGAGGGTCTTCCTAAATCTCATGGGAAAGATACAATTTGGATGATTGAAGATCGCTTGAATAAGTATGGGCACTTTATCATCCTTTCTCACCCATTTTCAGCATCCACTTTAGCACATCAATTCATGGATAGCATCTACCGGTTACATGGGTCACCAATGGAGATTATCTCTGACCGTGATCCTATCTTTAGTAGCAATTTTTGGAAAGAATTCCTTAAGGTGCTCAAGGTGGATCAGAAGCTATCCTCTTTTTATCATCCACATACGGATGGGCAAACGGAGGTATTAAATAGATGCCTAGAGACTTATATGTGTTGCATGAGTTGGGAGCTTCCCAAGGAATGGTCCAGGTGGATACCTGTGGCTGAATGGTGGTATAATACCACTTATCATTCCTCCACAAGAACTACAACACATGAATTACTCTATGGGCAGCAACCTCCACGGTATGTGCCCTATCTACCTAGATCAGCAGTAGTAGAAGCAGTGGATAGATCTTTTGTATTACGAGAAGAAGCATTGTTAGTGGCTAAGCATCATCTCTCACGTAGCATTGCTAGTGGCTAAGCATCATCTCTCACGTGCTATTAATTTCATGAAACAAAGGGCTGATTCCCACAGAACAGACTGCGAGTTTCGAGAAAGCCAGTGGGTGTTTCTAAAACTTCAACCCTATAGGCAAATTTCAAAAGCTTCCAGGAGCAGTCAAAAATTAACTCCTAGGTTTTTTGGGCCCTATCAGATTAAGCAACGTATAGGAGCAGTTGCTTATATATTAGATTTTCTTATGGAGATGTGTATTCATGATACATTTCACATTTCCTTGCTATGTGCCCAGATCCTTCAATTAAGTTCGGCATCCTCCAGAAAATTGACCAGAACTGCCTAATTGTAAGGAACCTGACCAGATTTTGCAGAAAACAATGGGGCGCAAGAAAGGTCAGATTGTGACTGAAATATTAGTTAAATGGAAACAACTTCCTGAGGAGGAAGCGACTTGGGTACTGTTGTATCAGTTTCAACAACAGTTTCCTAACTTTACCATTTCTGACCCTTGAGGACAAGGGGTCTTTAGGGGGTATTGTTATATAAGTCATAAATAAATAGTTAGGGCAAATAATTGGGAATTATTAGCACAATATTAATCCTATGAGGCCACATGGCACAATATTAATACTATGAAGCCAGGGTTGGGTTAGTTAGGAAAGGGGTGGTTAGGTTGTTGTTAGTAGTTACCGTTGGCATTTTGTTATGTCTATGGCTTAAATCTAAGGCTATAGCCTATACAAAAGAGGAGCCTAGGCTAATGTACTCATGTAGATCAGATTGTGTATGAATGAATGAGAGAAAGCAGATCTGTCTCCCTCTCCCCCTCTTGTTTCTCTTCCCAATCCCTCTGAATTCCCTTCTTTCTCCTAATCCTCTAATTTCTCTACAACATACTCAATAGTTTGTTTATTCACATATCTTTTTACAGATTACACATCATCATTGATCCCTTTCATGTTTAACTTGGTTTTAGACATTCTAAATGAGCTTATAAAAGAAGAAATTCATGAGTCCATGCTTTTTGCTAATAATACGGTTCTTTTTGGCTTAGATAAAAAAGGAGATTAACTCTAACTTGTATTATGGAGAAAGGACTCTGAGAGAATAGGGGCATCTACCGCCAAGCCCATATTAGGGTTTTAACTTAATTCTCTAAACCTATGATGTCACGATAATTATAAAATCTTATCGTTATAATTATAATTATTAGCTTGCTAATTTAGGGGAATTATAGGGGATATGATTAGGTTATGACAAGTCTCAATTAATTCATATTCATATTATTCCCTATTACTCCTATATATTGTAATAGGCTTTTAATGATTTGTGGAGGAATGACTTCAGCAAACAAATAATTGATTTCGACTATGGCTTCTTTGATAGCAGGGGTCTATAGCACATATTAATTGTTGGTTTAATTCCCTCTCCGTCAACCTAGATGCGCAAGAAGATTACCAAGTTGATACATATGTTTATGGCTTGAAGCCCCTTGCTCGGCTTGAAGCCCAACGCTTGGCGAGAGTGCAAGAGATACCCTTGCAATGGCGAGCCAAGAAAGCAAAACAAGCAAGAAAAGCCTTGGAAGATCAAGACGAAGCATTGGATGCAGAAGGGTCTTGTTTGACCAACTTCCAAGGAGAACAAGAAAACCTAGATGTTCAAAAATCTTCCCAAGACAAGACCAGTGATGAGCAAGAAGACAAACAAACAAATAATCCTGACACCTCCAACCAGAATGTGTAAACTAGCGTTGAGGTTTATTTGAGAAAGACCCAAGAAAAAGCTACAAAAATACATGACATACCCACACACGAAGCCACAAGCATTGAAGGCGAACGCGAGAAGAACAAAGACCTGAAGACAAATGCAAGTATATATGCAATGGACATTGGGCTTCCAACAAATAGGTCTTCCTCTGACGTTCGGCGACCAAAAATAAAGGTAAGTGTGAAAAAGACAAGTCACTATGATGATGGGGATGGTAATACGACTTCAAAACGCGTTGGACCGGAGACGTTGAGCACGATCAACCAAAACAAAGTGGAATTATTTCAGACTTATGAAAGTCAAAGTTATGGAAGAATAAGAAGGTAATATCTGGAGTTTATAAGTCTTTAAATTTCAACTCTCTTGAAAATTTTCAGGGTGAGTTGCACAAGAGGTCTTCTTGCTCGGCGTCCTCGCTATCCCCTTTTCCTCTCTCATCGTCAACGGTTTTTGTTTGCTCTCTTGTGGTGGCTATTCTTCCTTTAACCTGTCTCTGCTTCAATTATATGGAAAAAGGACTTTATGAAGCAAAGATACATAAGCTTCAAGACAGGCTGAACTTGTTATGGGGCAAACTCAAAACTCCAAGTGGATGAATAAGGTTCGGTTGGAAAAGTCAAGAAATCATCTAGTTACCATCTTCTTTGAGTGTCAGAGATATTTTGATGGTGCATTTAGGTTTCAAAACTAGACGAGTACATGGGCCTCAAAAAATGACAAAAAATTCTAGAGCCCAATAACCTTACAATTAGGTTTTCAAGAATCCGAGTCTATCCTCAATAATAGGTTGTTGCAAGAATGGTTCTCGTTTCTTCACTTCTCTCCTAAAAGAAATTTGCTTTTTGGAAGGTTCTACTCTCTTAAATGGAAAAAAAAAAAAAAAGGAGTAGTGGGCACCAATATTAAAAGTCAATCTGGAGGAAAAAGCTTTTAGGTACAAATTACTCACCAGCTGAAGTTTCCAGAATTTTGAAGTCTCTGTTTTTGTTGATTTTAGATTTGTGTTTTGTTGTTCAGCATCCTTGAAGGCAAGGATGTTGAGGGAGGGGAGTATTGATATGAAAATATAGTAGAGTTAAAAGTTAGTTAGAGGCAGTTAATATAGATAGCCTTGGGAGTAATTACTACCGTTAGAAGTTTGGTAGTTAGTTTAGTCTTAATTGGATCATTAAGTCATTTTAGCCTATAAATAAGGGTCTTATACCTATTGTAAATCAGATTATGATTGATGAAAGAATAATAAAGCACTATTCAGTTTTCTTTTGCCTCTCTCTCTCTCTCTCTCGCATCTCTACCTTTCTTCTTTTTCAAACCCTCTTTCCTTCTTTCCCTCTCATCTCTCATATCACATTTGATTGCAGAAAGAAATTGGGTATGGATAACCCTAATCTCCTTTATCACCTTCTATTTATGTATCGCATATTTAATGAATAAACAATAAGCGTTGATAGGGTTGAACATCTCTGGGTAGGCAGTGACACAAGCAAATCACTCTATACATGACCTCTTCACCAATATATAGCCCAAAAACAAACAAGGAAAAACAGCACCCAAATGGTTGTCCAAAGGCTCTAATACCATGTAGGGTGGATAGCTGAATTGTTTGCTTATTATTCATAAGAGAATGCATATTCACATGCACAAGGAGCCAAAGACTAATGACAGAACAGTTCCTCTATGACTCAATAGTTCTTATAATCAAGAAAAACATAATTCGTATACGAATTACACTAATTGTACTTTCAGAAATAACAATAGAAAACGCTTTAGCTGACAGATCGTCAAAAGATCTGGAGGAAGTTTCTGTGACGATGGATTCAAATCTATGGCATGAAACAAAGCAAAATGTCATAATTTCTATATTCCATAATAAAACATAATGCAATATTTGTACGATTTAGGCCACAACAAATTGACCATGGCCATCTCATCATAAGAGGGAACAATTTAAAACCTGTCTAATCCTTCTATCCAAAAATAAACGAGACAAAAATGAAAAATACCATTGACTAAAAGATAAAGCTTATTTTTTATAAACATCAACATCATAAATGGCCAATACATAAATTAAAAGAAAAATGATCAAATATCATTGGACTAATGAATATTGTTAATTGGATTGCACTTGATGAAAGAAAAATTTAGGTTCATCATCTAATAAAGTAGGAGTTAATCATACAGTTATTCATTCACACAAACAATGTAAGCAATATTGCGAAATAGAAGAAAATGCTTGGCTCTTTCAAACAAGAAAATAGCTGAAGCTATTTCCCTAATTAAATCCTAGTAAGAATAAAGGACCAAATATAGATGTCGGAGGGCACCTTGGGCATTCATTTAAGATGCTTACTTTATATATTCTAATATCATATACCTAATTATATGGGATAAGGAATCAGATTAGATTTATTTCCATTATATTTGGATATTACTAGATTTTATTAGGGCTTCCAAAACGCTATATATTGTTCTAATTTGTATAGTCTTTACACATCAATAAGAATTGAAAAACTTCAATAGATGACTACGCACCTCTGGTATAGGCACTGTCCAACCTTTCTTAGGATCCCAAACCAAAGATGGGCGGATGTCCTTGAAGAAAGCTTCATAGCTTGACCCTTCACCCCTTGGAGGAGGAAACAGATCAATCTTGAAAAAAGAACATGCAAAAAATATAAAGAATTAGTAAAAACTTCCATGTAAACTATTATCAGAAGCAACATGTTATAGGGGAAAAAAGTAGAAGGATACAACTAAAAAGTCATGCTAAATTCATTTGATTATTTTCTCAGTTGAAAAATAATTTAGGAAGACAAGTAGCAACAAAATAAGACCACCACTGATTGAACATGGCATAAATAAGTAATTGTTAAAAAGAGGAAAGAAATATTTTTGTTCCATTAAATATTTTTTATGCTTTGTCTCACTCTTCTTCATACTTTTTCATATTTTTTACGGTATCAAAGCTTATATTGGTTGTACATCATTCAAATCACTAGTTCATCACTTCCTTTTCTGTTTTCTTCATTGTCTCACCATTTTTTTACCTAAAACCCTACCCATCAGCTGTTGATCATTCCAGCCACTCTGCATTGTGATTCCTGAACACGCACCGCACCAAAAGCTGCCAAAGAGACAAGGATGCCAATTGAAGTTGCCAACTAGCTAATGCTACATTTGCAACAAGCTTGGCAAATGGCCTATACATTCCAACTTCAGAGGGGATTATTGAGTGTTATGTTTGACTTGTCATTTATTGCAACTTATTATTATATAATTGATTAGAGCTTATTAGATAGCGATTAGCCAAATTAATTTTGCAACCACATGCCATTAATTTTTACTTGAATATCTATTATACATAATATGAACATGTAGATTAGTACACACTTACAAAACTTTCCTCTCAAGGTTGTTAGAAAATACTACCTCCGGTTAAAAATATAAGATGCAAATAACTAAATTCAGAAATATGAAATGTTGGTTAAAGACAATAAATATGTGAAAAATATAACTCACTCTCCTAAAACACCCTTATTTATGGAGAGGGTGAGTAGGAGAGAGAATGACTGAGAAAAATGTTACGAGAGACATTATTAATTAGGGGTAAATTTGGAAAAAAAATTGTATTAAACGATAAGACAAAACCAGACCTTATATAAAAAACCAGACCCCCTCAAACATTTGGAACCAGAGGAAGTACTTTATATTATCTCATTATTCCTCTCTACCAAAAGTAAGGAGAAAATAATCTGAACTCAATCTTTGGGATTGTGATCTTCAAAAGCCTTAAGTATTACCTTAAACTTCCCATCTTCCAATACTTTGGCCACACTTCCCGACCAATAGCAGCCATCAGCGCGAAAATCTACCAAATCCCCCACCATCCATGCACCATCAACAACAACTATTTCTTCAGAGATGGTACTCATGTCAGGCTTTTCACTTTCAAAATACAAAGTTGGATAACAAGGTCGCACCATCAATTCTGAATCTTTATTTTTACGGGTTCGATATACCTTTTTCCATTCCAACTCTGCAAAGAATATAGTATACTATCAACAACTAGCTTATCCCAAAAGCTTAAGATGCTAAAACAATTTATGAATTGTTTATCAAGAGTGTCAGCAAAAAAATCACATATTTGAAGCTCTAATTATAACAATCCACACTTTTGAGGCATGCAAAAATAGATGGTCAAAGCCTGTCCAAACAACTTGACTTAAAAATTCAAAAATCAAAATCTAACACTTTACCAAAACACTAAGGTAAAATAATAAGAATTGGATACGGTAATGTCTTCTAAAACATTGTTGGAGGGCTAATCCATCACTTATCCTATCTGGCCTATTTTGGTTACTTACCCCATTTATCTCACTATGATTATTATTGATTTTATTAACGTTACATTATTTCAGCATTTATCTTTATTTTATGTTTTGTTTTTTGCGACTGGGCCTAATATCTGAAGCCCTTCAAACTCCAACAAGCCTTATCCAATAAAATGGAACCAGCTATAAGGACTGCCTAATGCCATTGTGATTTATCAAGCACTAAATCAAATAGATTATTAACCAAAAGGTCTCATTCAATATAACTTCATCGAATGTTCTCTTTAGTCTTCCTCTACCTCTTTCCAGAGGGCTTCAAACTATCTAATCTACCCTTTTCAGCGATGCCTCCAATGGCTTTCTTTGTCCGTACCAAAACCACCTTAAGTGATTTTCTACCATTTTATCTTTGATAAGTGAAATGCCTACTCTTTTTTTTATATGCTCATTGTATATTTTATCTTTTCTTGTATAACCATACATCCATCTCTAATACTTCAACTTTATGATCATATTGTCCCTTTAAAACCCAATGTTCACTATCATACGACATTGCTAGCTGTATAGTAGTTCAATAAAACTTTTAGATTATTAACCAAAAAGTCTCGTTCAGTATGACTTCATCAAGTATTCTCTTTAGTCTTCCTCTACCTCTTTCTCAGCGGTGCCTCTAACGGCTATCTTTGTCCATACCAAAACCACCCTCTACTCAACCTTCATCCTATGCGATCTTGAGAAAATCACAAGTTTACGAGTCTAGTTTTGAACTACATAAATGAATTACAGTGGCTAAAGAGCCAACAAAAGAAGTGGTAACTCTAAACTAGATATTATTCCATATTGCGATTTTGTGAGTTTGTTCTCTTCCTTCATTCAAGTTCGCCCAAGTTCACAAGGTTGTTCTCCATGACGATGATCTCGTCATATTTGGTTTTTTTGGACTTCAAATTTGAATGGTAAGAGCAAGGTTCCATTATCTGGTTTGAAGATGACTAGTTCTAAGGAGATAACTGGGTTATGGTTCCAAACATCCCTTTGAAAGGAGATGGGTTTGAAAACTATGTTTTTTTAGCTTTTTTTTAATAATAAGGATATTATAGTCTTTTCACGATTTTATAAAATAAAATCAATTCAAGTATTCCATTTAAATGTTACCGCGTATCAATCCTAATTTTAAACCCCAATCCCATTCCTAGTCCCAATCCTAAACCATTAAAATCCATTGCCTCATACCAAATAGGGCCTCAGGGATTTCTTCTTGTATAGGCTCAATTAGGACATCTAAAAGACAACAGCACTTTACCTAAGGTAAAATATGCAGTTGGATGCAGATGGATTTTCAACCCCAAATTCAATCTAGGCAGAAGCATAAAAAAATACAAGGCAAGACTGATTGTAAAAGGCTACACAAACATATGGGATCAATTACCAAGAAACCTTTGCCCCAACAAGTTTGATACCAATAAAGTACTTCTATCTATAACAACCAACCTGGACTGGCCTCTACATCAATTAGATGTGAAGAATACATTCTTAAATAGGGACCTAGAAGATGAAGTATACATGGAGATTCCTGATGGAGTACTATGACTAGATGATATCACAGAAGTCTGTAAACTCAAGAACTGACCATATGGATTGACAAAGTCACCAAGTGCCTGGTTAGACAGATTTGCCAAGGTCTTAAAGAAAATTGGCTATTCACAAGGCCATGCTTATCATTAGAGACAACCAAGATAAGGTCACAATCCTTACTGTATATGTGGACATCTAAATAAAGTCAAAATCCTTATTGTGATAACACGAAATGATGAGAAGTCAATAAGACATCTAAAGAAGGAATTAGATACTAAATTCCAAGTAACGAACTCGGTCATATAAGATACTTCTTAGGAATGGAAGTAGCACGGACCAAGGGATCAATGTGTCTCAACGAAAGTACACGCTTGATCTACTACGAGACACAAGCATGCTTAAAGCCCAAACAAACAAAACACCATGGAAACATCCTGCAATTTGGAGATAAAACAAAATAGGGTCATAGTTAACTTAGAAAGATAGCGAAAGTTTAATATATTCAGTCAGTTCATGCACCAAACCCAGGAGGAACATATGGAAGCGGTCTACCGAATACTTGGGCACCTAGAACTTAATCCTAGAAAAAATATCTTCTTTGAAAAAGGCAGAGTAAGAGGTATTGAAATCTACACAAATGCTAGTTATGGGAGGTCATTAGAGAGAAAGATCCACCATTGGATATTGCACTTATGTGTGACCAAATCTAGTCAACTAGAGAAGCAAGAAACAAAAAGTGGTGTCAATAAGCAATGCTTAATCTGAGATGAGAGTAGTAGCCCTTAAGAGTATGTGAAAGAATTTTGATCATCAGAGTCCTAAAAGAACTAAAGATTTTACAAAAAGGTCCATTACAACTATAATGTGATAGCAAGGCAAGCATTAAGATGACAAAGAACATAGTTTACCACAACTTAACAAAACTTGTGGAAATAGAAAAACACTTCATCAAAGAAAAAGTAGGTGACATAATTCATTTATCTTATGTTCACTCATCCAATCAGATTACTGGTAAGGTAGGAGTTAGGGTAAGTTGATGGGAAGGTTAAATGAGATTGAGAACGTAAAGAGAACATTGATAGAATGAACTCTGATCTTAGGGAATAAGCAATAACCTTGCTAATTCAATAAGAATAGCCAATCTCTAATAACTAGGTCAGCCAGAATGTGATACTTAAATAATTACTAAAGCCCAGAAGGATACTCTGATGAATTACTCTCTAAAATATTCGATGATCTTATTGATAGGCTAATAGCCAATAAATAGGAGTAGGTTTTCAGAGAGTGACTCTAATATGAAATTCAAATAGATAATCAATAATCTAAATCCCAACAACTAAATCTATCTAGTTGTGATATTCCACTTATTTCCTAAAGATAATAATAAAATAATCAAAACAGACTTGACTAATAAATTAATTCCTAAAAGATAATAAAAGATAATCAAAACAGACTTGACTAATAAATTAATTCCTAAAAGATAATAAAAGATAATCAAAACAGACTCGATAAATAAATCAATGCCTAATTTATTTTAAGATGCTTATTCTTTCTAGAATAAACTAATTCATAGCGATTTGGATCGCTATCATTTCTCCCCCTTGGAAAAACGACTTGTCCTCAAGGGAAAAATCAGGAAATTGAGCAGCAACCAAATCATAATCTTCCCATGTAGCATCCTCTGGCGTATGGTTCTCCCACTGGAGGAGGAGTTCCAATTGCTTAGCTGGAGTCCAGCGATGTTGAAGCACCCTGGAGGGAGTGAGGAGGCATATCAGCTGAAATAGGGAGTGGTGGCGGAGGGGAGGCGGTGTGAAGGCCTGGAGTAGGGTGTAGTAAAGAGACATGAAAGACCGGGTGGATCTTGGCAGTAAAGGGGAGCGCTAACTCATATGCCACCTTGCCAATCCGTCTCAGAACCTTGAATGGGCCATAAAATTGCGAGGAGAGTCTCACAGCGGGAGCAAGATAAGGATTTCTAGCAGAGGGGTGAATTTTTAACCACACAGAATCACCCGGAGTAAATTCAAGATCCCTGCGATGTTGGTCAGCGTGGGTATGGAGCTTTAAGAAGGTTACCCTTTAAGACCTGAAGCATGGCATCCCTAGTTTCCAGTTGGTCTTCCAATTCGGCCACAAAGGTTCCACCCCGCACATAAAGAAGTAGTGGAGGGGGGTCACACCCGTAGACGATTTTGAATGGAGTGGTGTTGGCGGCGGCATGGTAACCTGTGTTGAAAGAGAATTCTGCCCAACACAGAAATGTACTCCAATTTTTAGCTGTTCATATGTAAAACAGCAGAGATAAGCCTCAAGGCAACGGTTGACTACTTCTGTCTGTCCGTCTGACTGGGGATGATATGTTGCACTCATGTTTAAGCGAGTGCTACTTAAACAGAATAGCTCTTGCCAAAAGTGATTGAGAAACAAAGAATCTCGATCTAATACGATCGATCGGGGCATACAGTGCAAGCGAACAAGGCTGCAATGTTCACTGAGCAGAGTAAACATGCTCTTCGACTCAGGTTCAGACCACCATGTGACTCTTCAATGGCCCAGACTCGAAACTCAGAAGCGACGAAGAATGCAAATCTTTCGTGTGAAGATGATGGGTCTTCTACCGTCGATTCCAATGGAGGGTTGCACGAACTCTCGCATGCAACAGATACGAGGGAAGTGACGGAAATGGTGCTTGGAGTAGCTTGCTTTATGCCGATGAGTTCTTTCCCATCATCGTCGTTGTTCATTACCAATTCGTCAGCTTGTGCGAAGATGAATTCTGGTAGCATCAAACCCAAGGACCCAGTCTCAGAGATGAGTTCAGCGCACACGGCAGGGGTCTCTACATTCTTGTCGGAGTCTCCAAATCTCCATAACGCAGGGAGTGGGGCGCAACAACATGGGATGAAGTCGCAAGAAGATCATGCGCAAGACTCAAGTGTGACTGAACTTGTTAGGAGTAGTATTCAGAGGTGTACGTGGCGACAGTAGAAGACCCATCATCGTCGTTGTTCATTACCAATTCGTCAGCTTGTGCGAAGATGAATTCTGGTAGCATCAAACCCAAGGACCCAGTCTCAGAGATGAGTTCAGCGCACACGGCAGGGGTCTCTACATTCTTGTCGGAGTTTCCAAATCTCCATAACGCAGGGAGTGGGGCGCAACAACATGGGATGAAGTCGCAAGAAGATCATGCGCAAGACTCAAGTGTGACTGAACTTGTTAGGAGTAGTATTCAGAGGTGTACGTGGCTGCTCAACCCTCCTTTTGAAGAGTCAAAGTCACAGTTGGCTTCCAATTTTATTAAATGTCAAGAGATATTTTGCATAGTCCTTGGATTTTCTAACTTTAGGTGGACAAGTGGGCTTTGAAGGTGCATACATGAGCCCAACAACTTTACAATTGGGTCTCACAATTCCTATGGGTATTTGGGCTGTTGCAAGGAGTTTTCTATTTTTAGTATTTTCCTACCCAAAGTTTGCTGCAAACTTGGTTCTGAGGCAAGTTAATTCCAATGCTCCTTGGGAGGGTCTGTTCTCTGACTGGAAAAGCAAAGACAAAAAGGGGTGCAGCAATATATAGGAGCAATATCTTCTGGGTCAAGGTTTCAAGTTGCAGATTTTTGCTATGATAAGTTCTCCAGATTCTGGCTTTTGTTGCATCAATTCTGTATTTTTGAGGTTTAGTTTTGTGTTTTGTTGTCTCATCCTTGAGGGCAAGGATGTTTTGGGGAGGGAGTATTGATATGTAAAGCATAGAAATATTAGAGTTAGTTAATTAGTTGGGGAGTTAGGAAGTTAGAGAGGTAGTTTGTAAGTAGTTAGTCAGTCAGGAAGGTATCTGTTATAGTTGTTAGTTGTTCGAGGTTGTTGTTAATAGTTGGTTACATCCAAGGTTGTTGAATCGCAATACGAATCGTGAATCGTTTGACTGCTTTTTTGAATCGTGAATCATGAATCGGATGGAATCGTAAGATTCAGAAATAAATGAAAAATGATGTAAAAATGTATAATCATTATAATATCATATAAATCCAATTTTTAAAAAAAAAAAAATCCAAATACCAAAATACATAAGTAATCAAATCTGGAACCAATAATTCTCCTACTCATTAATCATCAAGACTAATAAAATAATAAAGTATGTCGGTCAGGTGTATGTGGTCAAGTGCAACTCGGTCCTACCTTTATTTTGGGTATTCTTATAGATGAAGATTGAATAATTTTAAATTTTAAAATAATAAACAGAGTATGCAGTCCTACCTCTATTCTATTTCTAGGTATAGAATATGCCAAACTACCCAAGTAAATATGCCAAAATCAAGGGACTCCTACTTCGTCCGTCTCAACTTGGCGTTGCAAGTCTCTCTCATCTTCTCCATCATCCTCCGTCCCGATTTCGTCCGTCCAGACTCAGGCTCTGCAACTTCAAGGAAAATCTCTGCAAGTCTTTCTCTTCTTCCCTGTCGTCCATCCTGATTTCAGGTGTATCTATGCAGGTTTCTCTTTTTTCTTTTTATTCTTTTCTGAAATCTGAAGCAAAACGACTCCCACGACTCTTGATTTTCTAAGAGTCGTGGGTTTAAAAATTTCAATCGCAAAAGAAAACCAAGAGTTGTGTCTGTCGTGGGTTACTAAATTTGAATCGCATATTGTCACCGATTCACGATTCGGATTTGAATCGTTCGATTTCACGATTCCATTGTGCGATTCATATCAAAACCGATCATATTGTTTTTCCCTCGGATCGTATCGGATCGCACGATACGTATCGCGTATGGTGCGATACTAACAACCATGGTTACATCTGTTATGGTTGTTGTGATTAAGTCTAAGGCTAGCCTACATAAAGGGAAGAGCCTAGACTAATTACTCATGTATTGATTCAGATTGTGTATGATGGAATGAACAGTGGAACAACACTTGTTTCGAATCTCTCTCCCTCTTGTTTCTCTTCTCACTCCCTCTGATTTCTATCCCTTAACCCTCAGATTTCTTAATTGTCTACAACCTAGCTATCAAATGACTACTCTAAATAATCCATAACAAATACATAATATTCCTACAATAAATAAATTAATGCCTAATTTATTTTAAGACACTTATTCTTTCTAGAATAAACTAAGCCATAGCGATTGGATCGCTATCAATTACATACATCGTAAAAAAACCACTAGAAAGAGTTCAATTTGAGGGCCTTCAATGCAAGCTGGTAATGCTAGATATAAATTCCCCAGCTTGAGGGGGAGTGATAGAAATCAAGCAGAATATGGCCATTGGTCCTAAATATCCAAAATTATAATACTTCCTTCTACATATCTCTAGGATACTCCCTGTGAATGTAATCTGATTTGCTTGCAGCATCCAACAACCCTATATATGTAATCATTGATAACTGAATAAACATATAGATAAAAATATACACTTTACTTTTGACATTGTTAGGATTTGATTGTAGTCTTTTTTTTCCCCCTCAAGATTTTAGGATAACCAAATCATATTAGAATCTGATTGGATTGGATTCATTTGATCTCTGAGATTGGGTAGTTACTTTGTAACCTTAATTCTCTCTCATATGTACAACAACGATCTTATCAATAAACATGGAGCTGAATCACTCTTCATGATCAGCTAGATTGATTTACATCTAATCCTATTCAAGAACCAGATATGATGAAATTTGGTGCAAGGTAGGAGTGATGAATATATACTAACCAATTTATGGGCAAGTGTTAGTGAATGAAGATTTCGGCCCACTAAATTTTATTTTCCAAAAAATATCAACTTAACAACAAATTGCATCAAATTTTATCACATGATATGTTGAATTTTATTTTCCAAAAAATATCAACTTAGACTATCATTTGTTTCTATTTGATTTCCTACTATTTTCATCATTAATCCATACACTAGACTCAATCAAGGAAGTAAAATACTCATTACACTACATTTTGTATAATTCACATATGATATCATCAAAAACAACCTATATCAACTCCTCACAAAATAAATTAATACTTCACATGAATATATTGAAAACTCAATCAACAATTCTAACTAAGAGCTTAAACATACTTTGCCCAGGATAGTCAACATATCTCATGCGATAGGAGAGTTCACCATTGTTCTCACGAATGTCTCTAATCTGGAAGCAAAACAATATAAGTTGGTTTAACCACATGATATAAATGAAACTTCAAGCTCACATGAGAATAGAAAATGTCAAGAACAGGAAAATCAATAATAAGATAGAGAATAGCAATCTACCATGCACTAGGCCTAGAAATGACACAAAGCAGCAAAGAGGAGGGCTATCAAAGCAAAGCCAAGGGTGGAACATGTTAGGGAACTCATTGAAATAAAATTCCTAATGATTTGGAGTTTACAATTAAATAGATTGTGATTATAATTATCACAAGTTTCACAGTTTGGTATTAATTTATGTGTATAACAGGTTTGTATCAGGAACATTTTTTAGATTTTTATTGAGTATTGTTAGAATATTAGGGAATCAATCAATATTATTAGTATCCCTTGGTCTTTGCCTTAATTATAGGATCGGGATATCAACTTCATTAGTTTTAATTAGTCTTTAAATGTAATCCCTGATTCTTCTCTTCTGCTTTGATTTCCGCGTCTTTTCTTCACCTATATATTGTAATGTCTTCCGCTGAATAATACATAACATTATACAGAGAGTTTATACATCTGATTTGCAATATGGTATCAGAGCCAAGGACATCCGTCCGAGGCCAGAAAAAGCGAGAGAAACAGTGAGTGACATGAGGGAGAGAGGGAAACAGTGAGTGAAAGTCTCCGGCGAGTTTAGGGCTTTCTGTCAACGGCGAGTGAGGCTACACCGCCTAGCCCAGAGGAACCGTGAGACTCCGATCGGCAAAACCCCAGATTCCGGCGACGATCCGGCGGCTCCAAGGCGGCGCGTGGACTACACGAGCTAGACGACCAGCGGCGCTGTGATGGAGCGTGACGGCGCGTGAGCAGGGCGTTTCGACGACGACTTTCTGATTCAGCCTCCTCTGATTTCCGGTGAAGCCCAGTGATTATTACATCCTCCGGTGCCTTTTTTGAATTTTCCGGCGAACCTCCGGTAAGAATTTCCAGATTCCGGCGACCGTGTTCTTCTTCCAGAACCATGGACTCCTCACAGTTCCCTCCTCTATTTGGATCCATTCCTGAAAATCCAACCGGAACACTACCAATAGCTTTTATGTCCGGAACCAATTCCCAAACTCAAATTTCCTCTTCTTCTTCTTCCATAACCAGAAACCCAAGACCAAACGTAACCTCGTAGATGGCTTGAATTTACAGACCATCACATTATGGCTATTAGCCATAAGTTTAATGGTAGAAACTATCTCCAGTGGTCACAAAGCGTGCTGAGGTATATTCGAGGGAAGAGAAAGGAGAAATACATTACTGGGGCAGCCCCTCAACCAGCCCCCGATGACCCTAATTTTGACACATGGTTTGCTGAAAACAACCAAGTCATGACATGGTTGTGTAATTCAATGACCTTGGAGATCAGTGAGGGATATCTGCTTGCACACACGGCAAAGGAAATATGGGATGCCGCTAGGAGGACCTACTCCTCTCTTGAAAACACTGCTGCCCTGATTCATCTGAAGAGACAACTCCGGGATCTACGACAAGGTAATCAGCCAAGAATCGAATATTATAATGCATTGTTGAAATTGTGGCAACAAGACTTGTTTGAGATCCACCCTTGGGAAACTCTCAAAGATGTACAATTGCACAAACGAATTGTGGAAGAAGGAAGGACACACGACTTCCTCTTAGGCCTAAATGATGTTTTCGAGGAGGTAAGGGGCAGAATCATGGGGCTAAAGCCACTCCCACAACTCTTTGACGTGGTTAACTTTGTGCAATTCGAGGAAAGTAGGAAACTCTTGAACCAGAAAGGACCAAGCAACACTGAAAGCTCAGCTCTTGCAGTTCAGGGACCATCTGGTACTAAGGAAGAATGCCGGAAACTCCATGGAAAACCCTGGGAAATCAAACTTCCAAAGTCACCTGACCACAGCTGGTCCAAAGGTGGAGAGTGACAATCACCTTAGTCAAGAGGAATTACGATATTCCGTAGAATGCTCGAACAATGAATAAGTCCAACTCGTTCCCAGCCGTGAATCTTGTACAATCGTGTAATTCTATTATTGCCCTCAACGCCGTGATGACCAATGACGATACTGGATTGTTGACTCAGGAGCTACGGATCACATGACCGGTAACAAAACTCTATTCTGTAAACTTAAACTCTGTCATGAACACCTCAAAGTAAAAGTAGCTAATGGTGTATTCACACAAGTTGAGGGTATTGGTACTGTTACATTATCTGACCACTTGGCAATACATAATGTTTTGTTTGTACCGGAACTTACTTGTAATCTGATCTCTGTAAGCAAGTTGACTAGAGCTAAAATATGTCAAGTGATCTTTGATGATGGTTTATGTGTGTTTCAGGATTTAAGAACGAGGAGGACGATTGGGACTTCTAGAGAATGGGATGGATTGTTCTACCTTGAAGAGTCAACCTCAAAGAATAAAGAAACATGGAAGGCAAGACGAGCACTGGTTAGCTCGAATTCACAGAATAATGATATATTGTTGTGGCACTGTAGATCAGGCCACCCTAGTTTTGATTATATGAAACATGTGTTTCCAAACTTATTCAATAAAAATTATGTTCCTTTTCATTGTGAAACTTGCCAATTTGCAAAAAGCATACACGATCCTCATATCCCAAACAACCCTATACTCCCACCTCTCCATTCACATTAATTCACAGTGATATTTGGGGCCCTGCCCGAATAGCTACTCTCACTCATACCAGGTGGTTTGTTACTTTTATCGATGATCACACTCGCACCACATGGGTTTATTTAATGAAAGACAAATCCGATGTCGCCAAAGTTTTTCAAAACTTCTACTCCTTTGTGCGAACTCAATTCAACACATCCATTAAGGTGCTTCGAAGTGATAATGCCAAGGAATACATGAGCACAACCTTTAAAGAGTTTCTTGATCGTCAAGGAATTCATCACCAAACGTCTTGTCCTTACACCCCTCAACAAAATGGGGTAGCCGAACGAAAAAACCGTCACCTGTTGGAAGTAACCCGTGCCTTGCTAATGGAAAGAAATGTTCCCACCATATTCTGGGGTGATGCCATCCTCACCGCGGCTTATCTCATTAACCGCATGCCTTCTAAAGTTCTCAAATATGACACCACACTTCAATACCTCCTGAAATTCTTTCCAAATTGTCCCCTCATCAATTCATTACCTTCCAATGTGTTTGGTTGTGTTGTCTTTGTTCACAAAAAGGAGGGCAACAAATTTGGTGCTAGATCTGACAAGTGTTTATTCCTTGGCTACTCCTCCACTCAAAAAGGGTACAAATGCTATTGTCCATCTTCCAAGAAACTCATTATCTCCCGGGACACCGTTTTCTCAGAAGCCGAAGCTTATTATCCTAAATTACCCATTCAGGGGGAGTATTCTGATATTGAATGGCTAATGTTGGAAACATCTAATTCCAACACCTCAAACTCACCTAACACATCATCTGAACCACCTAACCTTATAGCCACTCTTGACACATCATCTGAACCACCTAACCTTATAGCCACTCTTGACTCATCTGCTCCCACAAACCAGCCTAACACATACATTTCATCTCAACCTGAACTCAATGAACTGGAAACACATGTTGAGATCAATTCAGGGATGGATGCAGGATCACAGCAAGAGATCGAAACTGAACCAGACACTGGTAGAACTATCTCTCCCATTCAAAGGAGCAACCATGAATCCAATCCGGGATTAAATCCAAGAATCGGGTTGGCCTATTGCCTTGAGAAAGGGGTAAGATCGTGTACTCAACATCCTATTCAACGATTTGTCTCATATGGTAACTCATCTCGCAAGAATGCAAAGTTTTGTTGTTAACGGTGTACGATAACCGTTCCAAATACATTTCAACAAGCTATGGTGACCCAAATTGGAAGCAAGTCTGCAGAAGAGGAATTGAGGGCACTCAAGGAAAATAGAACATGGGAGATCACGACTCTTCCCGAAGGAAAGAAACCAGTGGGATGCAGGTGGATCTTCACCCCGAAATTCAATCCCGATGGCAGTATCAACAAATATAAGGCGAGACTTGTTGCAAAAGGATATACCCAGACGTACGGGATCGACTACCAGGAGACATTTGCTCCAGTGGTCAAATTCAATACCATTCAAGTACTGTTATCACTTGCAGCAAACTTGGATTGGTCTCTATACCAACTGGACGTGAAAATGCATTCCTGAATGGCAACCTAGAAGAAGAAGTATACATGGAGATTCCGGATGGAGTTTTAGCTCCTAATAACTCTGTGTGTAAGCTAAGGAAGTCATTGTATGGTCTGAAACAATCTCCTAGGGCATGGTTCGGGAGATTCACCAAAGCAGTAAAAGGGCTTGGATATACTCGGGGACAAGCCGATGACACATTGTTTACCAAACGTGTTAATGGCAAAGTCACCATATTGATCGTCTATGTTGATGACATAATCATTACAGGGATGATGAAGAATCCATTGCTCAACCGAAACGGGACTTGTCAATGAATTCCGGTGAAAGACCTTGGACAAATGAGGTATTTCTTAGGCATGGAAGTAGCAAGAACCAAGAAGGGCATCAATGTCTCTCAACGCAAGTATACATTAGACTTGTTACATGAGACAGAATGTTGGGCACTCAACCGTAAGGGATACCAATGGAAGAAGGATGCCACTTAGAGATCAAACCACAAGGTATTCCAGCTAATGCAGAGAGATACAGAAGACTTGTGGGAAAATTGATATACTTAACTCACACACGTCCTGACATTAGCTATGCAGTTGGAATAGTAAGTCAGTTTATGCATCAGCCCCAAGAAGAACACATGGAGGCAGTCGGAAGGGGAATATTCTTCAAGAAAGGTACTACCAGAACATAGAAATCTACACCGATGCAGATCATGCAAGAGAGAGAGAGACCGGAGGTCAATCTCGGTACTCGTACATATGTGTGGGAAATCTAGTTACCTGGAGAAGCAAGAAATGCACAAGTGGTGTCACCAAGCAAGGCCGGGCGTAACTAAGAGTCGTCAACAAAGGAGTATGTGAAGGAATCTGGATTATCGACATCGACGAGTTGGGAATTCAACATGAGGGACCAATGCAACTCGGTGTGATAACAAGGTCGGCATTGAAATGGTCAAGAACCCAAGATATCATGATAGAACCAAACATGTTGAGATAGACAGACACTTCATTAAAGAGAAGATTGAAGCAGCATTATGACACTGTCTCACATAAGATCTCGTAGACCAAATTGCGATATCCTAACTAAACCACTCGGTCGAATGAAGTTTGAAGGATTTTGTGGCAAGCTGGGATTGATCGACATATACTCTCCAGCTTGAGGGGGAGTGTTAGAATATTAGGGAATCAATCAATATTATTAGTATCCCTTGGTCTTTGCCTTAATTATAGGATCGGGATATCAACTTCATTAGTTTTAATTAGTCTTTAAATGTAATCCCTGATTCTTCTCTTCTGCTTTGATTTCCGCGTCTTTTCTTCACCTATATATTGTAATGTCTTCCGCTGAATAATACATAACATTATACAGAGAGTTTATACCTCTGATTTGCAATATAAAAAACATTAGTGATCTCCAATGTTTTATTGTTTATTATTTTCTTTGAGAATCTGAAGAAAGTATAATTCTTAAGGCCCTATTTGGTTCTCTATCTCTAGAAAGGGTGAGGGAATGGGAAATAAGACTTTCCCTAGTTTAGTTGGCCTGAACCCACATTCTTAGGGGGCCCAAATGATGGAATTTGGCCTCCCACCACCATAAAATAGAAAATCTAAATTTTCTTGAGAAGTACTTTATCTTACCAATATACCCTCAACTTCAATGTTAACTTCAACCAAGCCAAACATTATCCCCCACAATTTTGACACTGTCATAAATCTACCTCTTCCTCTTGTCGCCAATCAAAAGCCCACACACTTTAAGCTATGTCATTCAATATTAGTCAAAAAAGAAGTACATGTCAACTTTAGTAGCCTTCAAGGAGCAAAAGTTGTTGATTTGATGCCCACCAACGCCAAAATTTGAAGAGCTCACTCACTCTCTCGATGGCAATGATTCTCCCCCCATCACCATCAACTTCACCGAAGATCTCTTCCACAGCAGCCAAGTGTCTTTCCACAAATCATATCTATCAATCGTTAGATCCTCACAACCCTTCCTAGATTCACAAATCCATCGTCAACTCAACCTAGAAAAATGCTGACTTACCCAAAGGGAAGTTAATAGTTATTTACTATGAAATATAACCCTAAAGACCAAATGCCTTGTATCCTAGTGTTAAGGATGCTCCCTATAAATAGAAGGTTGTGGGTTCGATCCCGCTTATAACTCAAGCCATTAGTGCCTACCCTTGTAATTCAAAACATATAATATATATAAAAACCTTAAGGCAGTATAATAAGTTTAAAGCCATATTAGCAGCGTAAGGATTTACTGTTGATAAGGAACTCTCTCTCTCTCTGTGACTGAGTGTAGCTAAACTTAATATAAATGTATTATTATCTCTTGCTCCTATATTTGGGAAAATCCAGTAACATAAAGAAGTAAGAAACAACTAATGATTTCTTGAAGTTCAGTTGAATCTGAATATAGAGCATTGACTTTAGGTATATGTGAAGGGATATGGCTTATTAGATTCTTGAAGAACTCAAGGTTGGAGTTAATGCGCCAATCAAGGGCTAGAGCAATAATATTTCTACAACTAGGATTGCTCATAATCCTATTCATCATGATCACACAAAGCATGTAGAGATTGGCACACGTTTTACATCGAAAAATTGGATCCAAAGTGATTGATCTATCACATATCTCATCCAGGAAGCAAATTGCTCATGTAATACATTATGTATTCAATTCGGATCTGAAATCTGCTGAGAAAAATCATGGCTCGGCCTTATTGTTTCATTGATATGATGGTACAATACATATAGGAGAGTCTAGGGTTATATAGCACCAAGAAACTATAATCAAATCTGATATTCTATCCATATCTGATCTAAAAAATAAATAGGATCAAATTCTTATCTCCTAAAACGGAAATAATCATATATAATGAAAATATTGGTAGTAAACCCAACATGCTTTTTTGACCCACAAATCATGAGTAATCTTTAGCAAAACATTAACAATTTAAATCATGGGGTTACAACCCACCAAGGAGAGTATATTGTAACAAAACTAGGCAATAACAATTCATGCATCTTTCATAAGTGTAAATATCTTGCCAAAAAAAACGGATGCACCGAAAAAAAAAAACTGCTTAGGAGAATGAGAACGAATACCTTGCAACGAAACCAAGCGCCACGAAAACCTACTCCTCTAGATCTTGTCTCAGCCAATTGACCAACTTGGAATGGTAATTCGTGCATCTTTCAGAAAGACGCCCCTAAGTTTTTCTATCTCGTAACAAATAAAGTAATAATATTTTAGAAATAAATCATCAAAACTTCTCAACTCTTGGAGGTTAACAATGAAGTTCTGATTCTCCTTGACCTTTACCCTTCTCACTTCGTCTTGAAGAGCAGCGGCGACGACGGAAACAGACTCCGCTAGAAAGATGCGTTCTGCGGCTATTCTCTTCGGTGCTATTTATCGAACGTCATTGAAGATACACTCTAGAGTCTAGACTACTCCCGAACTCGTCCATGGTCCATCTCAGCCTACTCGGTGACCCGGATTTTCCATACAAATTTTACTTGATAATAAAATATAAACAAATAAAACCCCTTTTAATATGTTTCTTCTATCTTGGCAAAAAAAAAGGGAAAATGACAGTTAGGTCCCAAGGACCATAAAAAATTATAAAAAATCCCAACAGAAATTCATATATTAAAAATTGTTATAAAAATAAAGATATAGAAGAAGTAAAGATAGAGAACAAGAGTAAGAGAGATTCAAGAGAGAGATTCTCATTCAGTTTCTTCAGTGTACATTTGTGAAGCCGATAGGGGACTATTTATAATGGTTGGAGAATAGGGAAGTTTTATGTAGTTTCTACCCACTCTCCACCATAAATGTAATACCCTTATTAATAATAGAAATAATAATAATAATAATAATAATAATAATAATAATAGATTAAAATAATAAGATAATAATAATATATAAAATATCTAGAAATTAATAATGTTTTTAGTATTGATTTATTAATTTGCAATAATTAAAAAGCCAAGCCCAATCGTTGAAACCCTAGATCTTAATTATAAACTTAGGTTTAGCCGCCTAAACCTAGAAAACGCTCGACTCTTTTTCTCTGCTACGGCGTTCTCCTTCCGCACCCCCAAATCATTTTTCTAGAAGGCTAGCAAAGACGGAGACCAGGTAATCCTAATTCTCATACATATATATATTATATATAAACCTAATCTGTAATCCTAATCCCGGTAGGAATTAACATTGAATAGGTTACAATTATTCTTTTTTTTCCTTCTCGATCTGCGCGTGAAGTTCATTGCCTTCAAAGTTCACATGTAATATTGATTATAACTTATAAGTGTTGTGCGTCCAGTTTTCGATTTAGGGGATTTAATGTATATTGATTCCTTCTTCTCGATTTTTGTGACTGAATTTATTATATATACAATCTACCATTCAACTTCCTGATGCTTGTGGATTCTTTTGTTAAACCACCTTTTGTGCCTTTCGAACTCATGGCTTGCGGATTCACATCACAGTTATATTGAATCCAATACCTATATAGTACTATTAATTTTTGTGCGTCTCGGCTTTCGTGCTTAGCTATTAAACCTTTCATTCAATTAACCTGTATGTTCTTATTTTGTTTTTAATTTCTTGTTTTGGCCGGATGCGCCTTCGTATACATATATATATATATACACAAATACATACCTAATACCCTATACGTCCTTTGCCTTTTTCCTGAGCAGAACCTAAATATGCCTTTCATATGCATTTTTTTTTTGTTTTCTCTTTGTGTCCCGATTTTCTTTTCTTTTCCTTTTTGTGATTGAAACCTATAAATACTATATATTTATTATTTATTTATTTAGTTATTGAGAAATACAATTTGTGTATGATTAAAATAATTTAAATCGTGGGAGGATAGCTTTGGGTTGGTACCTCCTAAAGTGATGAACACAACCTTTAGACTTTATGCCTCCGATATGTATTGATGTGAACCGATTATATCCGTTCTTCCTAAAGTGGTGTCTGGCAGGGTTTCCCGGAACACTAGTAGCAACTTTGGGAAGAGGTGTGCACATTAGGACGAAATATTTTGATAGCCAATTTGATGATTTGTGGTCGGCGGTTCACAGGGTGCTCGGTCACAGTAGATGGCCGATTCTGGGTGCTCCGGTCACGAGGAGTGATCGCCGGTTTCCGGGTGCTCCGGGTCTACCATGGTTCTCTTCCCACTAAACAGACTGGCCGGTTTCCGGGTGTTCCGGGTCACAGGGAGTGACTGGCCGGATTCCGGGTCTCCCGGGTCTAAATTAATTTAAAAATGATAAAGAATGATATTTGGTGTAAATTCTATATGATTATTTTATTTGATTTATTTACAGTATTTGAGCCACTTAACTCCTATTTTATTGGGATTACCGGCGTTTCTTGATTTTTGTGTGTTATGGGCTGCGACGATCCTTCGGGGGAGCAGATTTTCAGTGAAGCAGGTTCTCGAGGTTGGGGCTAGCAGTGAGAAGTGAGGATGACGACATAGAGATTTCTAGGATTATTTCTAGCTAATTTCATTTTCTTTTCTTTTTTATAAAACATTTTTATTTCAGTTGGATTTATGTTAATGCAATAAGTAGCCTTGCACTTGTCCCAGTACAAGTGCGGCGGTAACACTTCCCAAGGTTGTTTACTCTGAATTTCAGTAACTATTTATCAAAATCATTGAAGTTTTACGTTATTATAATTGTTAAGAAATTGGGGGTGTTACAATAAATGTAGTGGGTGACTACCCACTCCCCACCATGATAGTAGTGGGCAACCTTAATACCCATAATGGGTCATCCACATAATATATTCATAACACTCCCCCTTTGATGTCCATTATGAATGTGCCTCATTAAAAACTTTAACTAGGAAAAACCCGGTGGGATAAAAACCTAGCCAAAGAAAAGAGTACATCATCCATTGATACACTTTCCAATGCTGCCTCATTAAAAACCTTTCTAGGAAAACCCAATGGGACAAAACCTAGATAAGGGAAAAAGAGTACAGCGTGTATCGACTCCCCCTTATGATAACATCAGTTAAGATATTTAAGTCTTCGAAGACCGATTCCATTAACAAGCTTTTCGAAGGTTGTACCTGGAAGTGATTTGGTGAATAAATCTGCTAGATTTTCACTTGAACTGATTTGCTGGATATTTATTTCACCATCCTTTAGAAAGTCACGAGTGAAGAAGAATTTTGGTGAAATATGCTTCGTTCTATCACCTTTGATATAACCTTATTTAAGTTGGGCAATACATGCAGTATTATCTTCATATAGAACCGTTGGGACCAATTTACCTGAAGATAAATGGCAGGTTGTTCGTATGTGATGTATTACTGACCTCAACCATTCACATTCTCGACTTGCTTCATGCATTGATAGAATTTCTGCATGGTTAGATGATGTGGTTGATATAGTCTATTTCATAGATTTCCATGAAATAGATGCACCTCCACATGTAAACAGATAGCCTGTTTGTGATTTGCCATCGTGAAGATCAGACAAAAATCCAGCATCTGCATAACCAACCAGTTCATGCTTCGATACATTTGAATAATATAACCCCATGTCCATAGTTCCTCTAAGGTAACGAAGAATGTGTTTTATTCCATTCCAATGCCTTCGTGTTGGTGAAGAACTATATCTTGCTAATAGGTTAACATCAAATGATATATCGGGCCGTGTGTGATTGGCAAGATACATTAGTGCTCCAATAGCACTGAGATATGATACTTCTGGACCAAGTAGTTCTTCTTCACCTTCGTCACTAATTACTCGAGGTCGGAATGGATCTTTATCTACTTGCAAAGACCTTACAATCATTGGAGTACATAATGGATGTGACTTATCCATATAAAATCGCTCTAAGACCTTCTTTGTATAAGTTTCTTGATATACAAAGATCCCATCCTTTAGGTACTCGATCTGTAGTCCAAGACAAAATTTCGTTTTGCCCAAGTCTTTCATTTCAAATTCTTTCTTCAAACAATTAATTGTCTTTTGAAGCTCTTCAGGAGTTCCAATGATGTTGATATCATCAACGTAAACAACAATTATAGCAAATTCATTTCTAGATCTTTTCATAAAAATGCTTGGGCATATTGGGTCATTTTGATACCCTTCTTTCAACAAATATTCCTTGAGACAATTATACCACATGCGCCCTGATTGCTTCAAGCCATACAGAGACTTATTTAACTTAATCGAAACTATGGTGCAAGATAATTCCTTAAGCTTGATGACCACTTCTTATGCTGATAATGATTATTGTGATGAAGTTGAAGGTGTGGAATTACATGAGGCTATAGATAATGTAGAAAGTGATTGTGAGCTTCAAAGTGATTTAGATGAGAATAATGAGTGTCTAGAAGAGGTTCCGCCTATGGAGCCTAAGGCTTGTAATTTTGATGATCAATTTGATGTGGATGTCCCTAGAGTTATTGTGCACAACTCTCCTATTGAAGTGTTGACTCTTACTGAGGAGAGTCAAGTTGATTTTATTGGATGCTCTAAATTCTTGGAAGTGCCTATATTTATTTTCAAGGATATGCATGTTGTGCTTCATTTGAATTCAATTATTGCTTGTAATCCAAGATTGTCTATGATTAAGGAAGTACAAGTAATTAACTTGAATGATCAATTTTTGTGTGTGATACCTTGTTGCTTGAAAAGAAATGAAGACAAGGTAATTATGGTGTTTGATACTTATGATTAGCAGTTGTTTTGAGAAGTCTGGCTGAAGACTTTAAACTTAACGCTTCTTGGGAGGCAACCCAAGGTATTATTTGATGCTTTGTTTGATTTTGTAGGACTATTGAAAGCCCCTAATGAGGTGTTCCATTTTGGTAGCAAGGATTGAGAGTGCAAGTCAAGGAAAAATAGGGGAGTTTTCTTCCACTTTTCTTTGATTTATTCTATTTGATTGTTGATGATATATTGATTGGGAATGAGTGCTGGTCTTAGTTGGATGTGCAAGTGATGACTGTTTGTGATGATTATTGAGTGACTGTTAGTACTTGAGCTGTCTAATTGGTGAAAATTTGAAATCTCTGAAATTGGTGTTACCCTTGCACTTATATATGGTTGCTCTTCACTTTCATTACTTTTGGTTACTTGTTTACATTGAGGACAATGTGACATTTAAGTGTGGGGGTGAGGGTATGCTAGATTTTACATGACTTTCCTTGTCCTTAGATTTTCTCCAAAAAAATTTTTTTATGGAAGTTTGAATTTTATTCGTGAGCATTATCACAATTGGGTTAATTCGAACACGAAAAGGAGTGAATTTGATTAGGAATTGATTCCATGTTCTTTGAATGTTAGTAAAGAGGTAAAGATTTGGTTTGGGTACTTTACTTTAGGATGTCAAATAACCTGTGAGGAATTTGAGCCTTAATTTTCATCTTTCTGATAGGGAGTACACCTATTGTGATTTCATCTCTGGAACTTGTCTTGAATCTCTTTTGAAATTTGAAATCCCTTTGCATACACAAAGATGATTTAGGCATTCATTTCATAGCTAGTTCGGCCAAATGTCCATCCTTATCACATGAAAATCATTTGTTTACCCCATCTGAGCCTCTATTAAAAAAAAAATTGCATAGAATAAATAGCCCTTTGTTTGAGATATGCAATTTTTATATCTTTTTCTTCCCATTCATTTTTATTACTTTAGTAAGTGCTAAGTGAACCAATTTAAAAAAGTGAAGGAGTTAGTAAGTATGTGTATATAGTAATAAAAAAAAAAACCAAAAAAAAAGAAAAAAAAAGAATATATGAGAAAAAAATGGAGATAAAAAAAAAAGACAGAAAGAAAGAAAAAGATTATTGAGGTCAAAAGAATAAAGGTTGTTTATGTATAGTGTTAGTGAGTTTGTTCTCTCTTAGTGGGTATTCTTTCATTCTTCATCATGAATTTCATTAAATTACTTGGCACTAATTAAAGTATTTTCCCATACCATTTGATCATTTTCATTTCATTATCCTACCTTGATCATTACGACCTTGAGAGAGTCCTTTTGATTTGAGTGTGCAATTGGATAATGTAAAAAGTGGAGATTGAGATGATAAACAAGCTTATGGTAGATAAGTTGCAATAGGTGGAATTGAGTGAAACACAAGCCCTTGAATACCATGAAAAATGAGTGTAAACACTTGACTTGTGAGGAACATTCTATTGTGATTTATCTTTGTCAAATTGATTGCCTTGCTACTTGCATTTTTTGAAGGTGGAAAAGACTCTTGAGAAAGTTTGGTTCTTAAAAGTTTGAATTTACATCAATTTTGTAGTGCTTACTTTAAAAATCTTGCTTTCATGGTTTTCTTGAATTTAGTTGTTTAGAATTTAAAAATCTTGAGGACAATATTTGATGCAAGTGTGGGGGTGATGACTTCCCATTTTTAGTAGATTTAAGACATATTTTGATATATTTTGGGAGTCATCAATGCTAAATTAAAGGGATTTATTAGGTATTTGGATAAGATATCAATTTAGCACATTATTTAGGAGATTTTTTTGTAAATATCTTAATTTTAATTAAATAGAAATATTTAGATATGTTAAGGTTTTAAGTATTATTATTATATAACAAGCAACAATTCCCCCCGCGCGGTTGCAACATCTACCACATTTAAAAACAAATGATGCCTTTTAATTCATCAATTTACCCTCTTCAATTTTATCTTGCAATCATATATATATATCTTGCAACATTTTGTGAAATTATGAACTTCTTAACTCACTAACTCACGAACCAATCTGTGCAGCTCTAAGATAATTTATAAAAGAAAGGTTTTATAAAATAAATGATACTCCTCTAGTCATAATTCTGAGACTAAGTTGACTGTTTTAGAGAAATTAAGGAAGCTAATTAAATTACTTTAGAGTATTTATATTTTTATTTTTTAACACTAAATTAATTAATTTGACTAATAAACTAATATATAATATAATAATACATAACATATTATATGATTATATAACTTATTTAGCTTCCTCAATCATATATAACTTATTTAGAATACTTCCCAACGCCAAATCGCTCACCGAGGCACATTGTTTTCTTCGAGTCTTGCAGAAGCAAAGCCTCCCACAACTGACAAAAGTCCTTCCTAAATTCGTAGATTCCATGGTCTAGAAGAACTGCATCATAGTTCCCAGGCAAGGAATAAGGTGAAAGTTCAACTCTCTTAGGTGATAGTACCAGAAAGGAAATAGAAAGGAAACAGGGATAATTCATTCACAGAAAACATGTAATGGGCACAGTACAATATGTATATTCTCCTGCCTATGCCACGTCACTATTAATTTCTCTTTCTTCTAACTAACTTCTGAGCAATTCTCTACTATTTATTTACTATAAAGTCCCTTAGAGAATACATATAACAAATACTCCCCCCCCCTAAAAAGAATCCTTGTCCACAAGGATTTCATTAGTAAAACTAGCAGTAGTAGGAAATGAGGAAACCGATCTTGAATAACAAGAAGGTCTTCCCAAGTGGCATCCTCTCGGTTGAGTCGGCTTCCACTGGACCCGGCACCGAGTAACAGGAAGGTGGTGGCGCCGGACAAGTTTGCGGCCTAAAATTGCTTCTGGTTCCAGTGCAAATTGACCTTGGTCATCCACTGGAGGGAGGGACTGGTTGACAGCGGCTCGGATCCCACATGCTTCTTGAGAAGGGACACATGAAACACTTGGATGTACCCTAGTGTTAGATGGAATGTCCAGCTCATAAGCAACAACACCAATTTTTTTCAAGACTTTGAATGGTCCAAAATAGCGGGCGGCCGACTTGTGAAGGGAAGAACTATTCAGCAAATTCCTCCGGAAGGGATGTAATTTAAGATAAACCATGTCACCACTCACAAAGTGACGCTCAGATCTATCTTTATTAGCTTGCTGGACCATTCGATGCTGTGCCTGCAGTAAATGGTTTTTGAGGCTATGCAGAACAAGTTCGCGAGACAAGCAATTGCGGTCTACCAAGTCATTGGGAGAATCACCAGCAATGTAAGGAAGGTGAACCGGGGGAGATACACCATAAACAGCCTCAAAAGGAGTCATACCAATGGCTGAATGATAGGTAGTGTTGTACCACAATTCAGCTAAGGACAACCATTTCACCCATTGCTTAGGAAAGTCACCGGTCATGCAACGGAGATAACACTCCAAACAACGATTAAGAACTTCGGTCAGAGGAATAATGTAGATTGACACCATACAAACGAAACAATTCCCTCCAAAATTTCCCACAAAAAATAGGATCTCTATCCGTAACAATAGATTTAGGAAAACCATGCAACTTAACAACATTATCCATAAAAATTGCAGCCACATCCACAGCGGTAAAAGGATGTTTAAGAGCCATAAAATGAGAAGCCTTAGACAAACGGTCAACCACCACCAAAATAGTGGTTTTAGCATAAGAGGGAGGAAGACCACTAATGAAATCCATAGATAATTCGGACCATACATGATGCGGAATAGGAAGGGGCTGTAGAAGACCCGGAGAAGCAACCAATTCTGGTTTAAATAGTTGACAAATAGTGCATGCACGCACAAAATTACGGACATCCTTTTCCATCCCTTTCCAATAGAAAAAAGAGGAGAGTCTTTTAAAAGTAGAATGGATACTGAATGTCCCCAATACCATCGGCATGAAAGGAAGTAATTAAATCGTACGTAGGCCCCGATCCGCTGCGACCACAAGCTTCCCTTGCGTTTCAGCAATTGGTGCCGCCAAGTAAACTTAGAATGAGAGGTTGGATCAAGCTCTGGGCCTTAATAAGGGTGCGTAATTTCCCATCATCAACCAGAATCTCGAACACGCTCATAAAGAGGGGACATAGGGGTAGAAAGTGCCAAACAAGAAGCATCGGCCCGTCTAGAAAGCGCATCGGCAACAACATTATCGCTGCCCTTGCGATAGACAATCTCATAATGTAATCCCCATAATTTATGCAGCCATTTGAACTGGTCTTGACTGAGGTCCCGCTGTTCCAGTAAATGTTTGAGGGGCAAATGATCAGTACGAATAGTAAATTTGCGACCCCATAGGTACGAACGCCACTGTTTTACAGCAAAAAGGATAGCAAGCACTTCACGCTCATAAGTAGATAAATGTCGCTTAGAGGAAGCAAGACTCTTACTAGCATAAGCCAAAGGATGTCCATTTTGAGACAAAACAGCCCCAAACCCGAACCCGAAGCATCTGTCTCTATAACAAAGGTCTCTTGAAAATTAGGCAAGGCAAGGACCGGAGGAGACATCATGATCTCTTTAAGAGTTTGAAAAGCTGTGGAGGCCTCCGAAGTCCATGTAAATTTCTCATGCTTCTTCAATAGATCAGTTAAGGGCCTACTAATAGAACCATAGTTCTTAACAAACCGACGATAATACCCGGTAAGACCAAGAAAACCACGTAATTCCCTTAGAGAAGAAGGTATAGGCCACGAAGAAATGGCTACTAGCTTCCTAGGATCAGCTTGGACGCCGTGAACAGAGATAAGGTGACCCAAATAATCAATTGTGGTTGCAGCAAAGGTACATTTAGAGGATTTAGCAAAAGTTGCTTTGGCGTAAAACTAACAACGTAGTGTCCAAGTGTTGTAAGTGGGAAGGCCAATCCTTACTATATACCAAAATGTCATCAAAGAAGACTAAGATGAATTTGCGCAAGAAAGGTTTGAAAACAGAATTCATAAGTCCTTGGAAGGTGGCCGGAGCGTTGGTAAGACCGAATGGCATAACTAAGAATTCATATAACCCCTCATGAGTACGAAAGGCTGTCTTAGCAATATCATCCTCTTTCATCCGAATCTGATGGTATCCGGCCCTTAAATCAAGTTTAGAGAAAAAAGTTGCCCCGGTTAACTCATCTAGCAGCTCCTCAATAACCGGAATGGGAAACTTATTCTTGATAGTGGCTTCATTCAATTTACGGTAATCGACACAAAACCTCCAAGTACCTTCTTTTTTCTGTACGAGAACCACAGGGAGACTCCAATCCCATTAGCATTTGAGAGGGAGAATGAATTAAATAGAGTTCATTGGCCACCACAAAGTCACGCACAGTGAATACTTCCTCAGAATGGCGTGTGAGGTCAGCCCCAATTCCCTTTAATGCTACAGCTTGTCCATGGTATTGAAACTCAAAAATTTTCAATTCCATATTCATAGTAAATTGACCCAGAGTTCGCAGCCATTGAACTCCCAAAATGGCGTCATAACCGCAAATTTTCATGAGTAAAAAATCGGAAGAGAAATACGAACCTCCCATCTCCCAAGATAACTCAGAACACTGCTTAGTGACACAGATTTGACGAGAATCAGCAACGGTCAAACAAAGTGGCTGGCGTTCCTGAGTTTTTAATCGGAGACGTTTAGCTGTTGAGGCATCCAATATATTATGGGTGCTACCAGTGTCGATGATAATGATGATTTGCTGATTTTTGATACAGCCCAATAATTTCAAGGTGGATGTGTGCGCCAAGCCTTCAACCGCGTTTATACCGCCGCCAATGTCACCCAGGCATCTCCGATGGCATCCTCAAAGTGGTCCTCGTCTTCATCGATCACAAGAGTGAAGAGATGAGACTCCTTGCAACGATGACCAGAGCTGAACTTCTCTGGACACCAATAACATAATCCCTTCCGGCGACGTTCATCCATCTCTTTTTTAGAGAGTTGCCTCGTGGGTTTAGGCTGTGAGGAATTGACCGAAGAGAACATCGACGAGGAGGGTGTAGCGGTGCTGGTCTTGGGCGAGAATGTATTGACTGGAGCAGATGAAGTGGGTTGTGGGCCAGACTTGGAGCCCATAGAGTATTCGACCCGAGACCCAGATCCACCAGTGCGACCCACAAAACCAGAACCCGAAGAGTACTCCCTACGAGAGCGATCAGGAAGATGATCGTGGAGAGCACGGACGGCGGCCTCCTGCGAATGCTGGATATCAGTCCTTAGACCCCCAATGAACAAATTAAGGGCAACATCCTCTGCAATATCTACCTCCGAGAGGAACTCATCAAACTGTTTCTCATAATGGGCGACAGATTCGTTGGCCTGTTGTAATTGCTTAAGGGCAATCAATGGTTTCACATCGCGAACCTCCATGAATTTGACTTCCATTTGGCTGAAGTAATCCTCCTATTTGACTTCCGAGAAGGAACGTCGGCGCATGTAAGTTTGGTGCCAGCGGAGAGCATGGCCTTCCAAATGAATACTGAGCAATCGGATGCGGTGTTCCGGTGGAGTAGCATCAACTTCAAAAAATTGGCGACATCGATACGCCCAGCCTCTGAAATCGGAGCCATCAAATCGTGGAAACTCCACACGGCTCTGCTTCGTTGGAATGAAGTAAGAAGGAGGATTCTGGTGGGTCTCGTGAAATGATCCAAACGGAGGAATACGATTGTGGGAGGCGACTGTCGATCCAGAACTGCCGTCAGGGCCACCGTTGCCCCCATTGCTTGGAAAGAGGTTGTTTCCTAGTAATCACCGTGGCAGAGACAAAACGAGCTTCCATGGATTTCATTCCCTCGTCCAGACGAAGAACCAGCTGTTTAAGATCAGAGATGTCGTGGGAGCTCTGATCAAGTCGACTATGCAGAGTGGTTTGGAGAGTGTCGAAACGATTTTCCAAATCTCCCAAGCGGTCCTGGGATCGTGTGTCCGGCGGTGGTGCCATGGCCAGACACTGAGCTTTGATACCTTGATAGTACCAGAAAGGAAATAGAAAGGAAACAGGGATAATTCATTCACAGAAAACATGTAATGGGCACAATACAATATGTATATTCTCCTGCCTATGCCACGTCACTATTAATTTCTCTTTCTTCTAACTAACTTCTGAGCAATTCTCTACTATTTATTTACTATAAAGTCCCTTAGAGAATACATATAACAATAGGTCTACAGTAAATCAGGCTACAGAAAAATTGATCTCAAATCAACGACAGGAACGTACCCAAAGAGAAGCCTACCAATGCACTTGCAACCTACAATAACAATATTAACATGTTAAACTGCAAAAAGTAAATAGCACTTACAGTACTACACAAGGTACAAACTAAAAAAATTCTTCAGAGCCAATGTTTAGAAGGAAACATGAAGCTGCGGTCATCAACACCAAACAATTGGCAATATTGCACCACAATCAAAGACTAGGATATCCAACCACAAAGCACATGAAACCGCAATTTATCAAGTTCACTATTATTCTTGCTCAAATAAACCTTCTCAGATCAACCCCAATCGCTTCGGAAAGTCTAAGTCGTCAATCCGAAAATATAATTTTCCATTAGAATAATGCCATATCCAGAAATCTGAAGCATATCATAGCAAACATGGCAAGCAAAATCTCCACTATGTCATTGCTAAAATTTCCAAATTACTTTTTTCTCTCCAGTTTGTATCTTTTCTTCAATTTTGAAAAAGGAAGGAAAAAAACACCTTTCTTATGAAGATGGGACACGATTTGTCTCAAATCAAAGGGATGAAATAATGCTATATGGTCTCTAAGACCTAAAAGAGTCAACTGCAAATCAGTTGGAGTAAAGCATTTTGGATCATTTAGTCAAGACCATTCAAATAACAACATGGGTCATCAGTGACATCTGTTCTCATAAGCAATATATGCTCCAAACAAAATATATCAGCAGAATATGAACCCAAAATTGGGCAACTATCATATGGCATTTTTCTTACTTATATTGAAGATGGAAGATTTGTATAAAGAACATGAAAATTTTGAGAGAAATAAGTTGTGTTGAAATAGTTGACATATAATCTATTGCTGTACAATAAGATTTTTTAACGTTGCCAACCCCTTACATTCCACTGTCCACCACCATATGTGTTCCACAAGGAAAAATCCACAAGGAAATACTAGGGCAACAGGAAGCTAGAGAAATGGCTACTTCCGTTCTTGGAAAAATTATTTTGTTTTCTTCCTTTACATATTTCCTGAAGCTCTATTAGCTTTGGTGCTATCAATTAATATCTGATTAACCCAAACCAAAAGCAACACAGTTCATAATTGTTTATTTTCCGAAGTGTGTGTTCTCCAGCTAATCAACCCATTCATGCATCCCCATGAACTCACAAAATAGAAAATACATGAATTCCAAGCTGAAATTGTCAGCAGCCACTAATATTTAAAGCAAAATCAGGAGAACGAATGAAAAATAAAAAGATACTGAATTTAGTGATAATCTCGGTATAGTAAGGAATGAAGAAGAAGACAGAGAAATTTATGATCTGGAAATTTACTCAATAAAGAGAGAAGAGCAAGAAACCATTGAATTTAATTAAATTTATAGTCTGGATCATCACCAAAAAAAATGACGAGTGAAAGCTTTTTCATCCTACCGATCTGAGATAACATATTGGCCGTGACCTGTACAGGACGGGACGGAAGCAGAATCAGAAAGACAAGCAGCATAAGGGTGGAGGCTAATATCTCTGAAGGCTTGAATAGAAGATTGTTTCTTCTTTCTTCTTTCTTCACTTTGTCTGTCACGGAGCCATAAATAATGCATCGGCTTGAAAATGAAGTCGATACTGTTGTAAGGAATAGTAATTTAAGACACAAGCTACAGGAAACGGCTTAGAATGCTATTCCCATTAAGTATATATTGATATATTGATATTGATTGATGATATTGATATATTGATGATTGATGATGATTGATTCTCTTTTGCTTTTTACTCATGACCAGGAGAGTGATCCGGTTTGAATAGAAGATTGTTTCCATTGAATTGAAAGGGGGCCCACGAAATTGAATGGAGAAAGAAAACCTAAAAAGCTACAAGGAGGCCCGCGGAATTGAGAAAGAATTGAATAGAATAATCAATGCAGCGTTTTGAAGGATTGGGCCCACGGTTTGAATGAATTGAAGACCTAATCGATACAAAGAGCTGGAGGGAGATTTTCGCTGAACAGAGCAGAGGGGATTTTGGAGACGCACAGGGGAGCACAGCGAAATGATAAAAGAAACAGAGCAGTAGCGCCGCGCGACCTTTGACCTTCTTCTTCCTCTCTCGCCGGCGGCTTCCCTCTCCACCACGGTCGCCGGCGAGCCTTGTCTTCACAGCCACTGGTAAGGGAGGCACATAACGAGAACGTCAAACCAGAGGGAGAGATCATATTCCTAATTCCAATACTATGTTTTTATTCCCTTTCCCTTTGATTTTCATCAATCTGGAATTTCTGTGTTGTGATGGTGTTTGTTAAAGCCATGCCTTCTTGACTAGTTGTTTTTGCAACCTAGAGTAACTATGAACTTATAGGTGAACTTATAGGTGGATTAAATTTGATTTTCATTGTTTAGTTATAATTAATATTAATTTTGGTTATTTAATCTATTTAGTGACTGGCCATCATTGAATATGATTTTGAGAATTAGGATTTACCTTGACGAAGGAGATTTTAATTAAGCTCTGAGATTAAGTAATATGAGATTAAATTACGATTTAATTTACGATTGGGATAGACATATACCTAATGGCCCCATATAATTGTTGAAGAGTGTGTCCGATTTTTATTGCTTCTTGAGTAACTATGTTAGACATAACAAGTTATACTCAAGAGAGGGTTGTAAGTGGACTGACAGGCACTTATGGCTAATTATACTCGAGATTAACAAAATTGATATTAAGGCTAATTAAATTAGTGAAATCAAGGTTTATGAAGCTAATAAGGAATTAGTGACTCTGGGTTGCTCATTTGATTATTGTGGTCGTTTGCTTATTTTAATTTCTTTTCTTTTAATTAGATTCAATCTGATTTGCTCAATTTAAACGAAATTGTGAAATTAATGCCTAACTGAAGTTTGTGATACTAAGTCCTCATGGGAACGATACTTTTCTTATCACTTTATTACTTGATACAGCCCGTATACTTGCGGAGTTATAGGCTTTAAAGTTTTTCCCTATCATTTCTTGAAACCCTTTTCATGATATTGCTTCTGCAGGAGCAAATTGGATGCATGAAATGTAGAGAATGTTTTTTCTAACATATCTTCATCGGTAATATTCTCTCCACATAATTTTAACTGAGAAGTAATTCTGAACATGGCTGAGTTATACTCGCTCACAGTTTTAAAATCTTGTAAACACAAATGTATCCAGTTATAACGAGTTTTTGGGAGGATGACCATCTTTTGGTAGTCATATCTATCTTTCAAATTGTTCCATAGAACAAGTGGGTCTTTCACTGTCAAATACTCAATTTTTAGACCTTCATGCAAATGGCGGCGTAGAAAAATTATGGATTTGGCTTTATCTTGATTAGATGTCTGATTCCCTTCTTTAATTGTATCTTCCAGATGGTTTCAACTTGCAGAACTGGTTTACCCAGTTTTCAGTAGTCCTTTCTCTTTGTCCGTGCCTGGGCGGTGATTGGGATCTGTCAGACCCTTCAGGCTCTTCATCATTGTCATTGTCATCATTGTCATCATATTCTTCTTCATCATTGTAGTTATTTTCTTCTTCATTTTCTCGCTCCTCTTCATGTTGTTGTGCTTCCAATTGTCTTTGTGCCTCCTGGTCCCGTTGGTTCTGTCTTGCCGTAAGAGCATCAATCGAACTCTTTGTTCTTGTAGAGTTCTACGCATCTCTTCAATTTCATCACGTCCGGGTTGATTCGGTTCATTGTTTCTTTCATCCTGAGGCTGTCTGCCTCTTCCTCTACCTCGGCCTCGACCACGGCCTCGGCCTCGACCACGGCCTCGGCCTCTTGGTGCACCGGCACCTCTTAGTATCGCCATGTTTTATTCTTTTCCTTTAAATAATTATGACAAAATATGTAAACATTAGAAATGGCACAACAATTTGCACACCAAACATATATTCACATATATTCATTTCATAAGGTTAATACATATTGGTCATTATAATCCTAATACAAGTCTTACTGTACAATCTCCTTATTCAAACGTATTTACAATATTCCAAAGTACTTGGAGATACAACCCAAACTTCCTAGTTTCTACAATCCACAGCTTCCTTGTACTGATGCTTTTTCTTTCACATGTACAGACGAACCAAGCACTTCAAATAGCGTAGGTGAATTCTAACTCCAAGAATGGGTCCGTCGTCCAAGAGCTCGTTGATAATCCTTGCCCAAAAGCGGGTACAAGGAAAGAAGTACAAAGTGGAACGAATCCAAGCCGCGGGTGCATGTTGGTCACAATTGGCTTGATAATTTCCGATCGTGCTTAGAAACATCAGATATTTGCTTTGAGTATCGTGGGCGTAGTTCTCTACTTCAGCAAGGTAGTGTTCTAAACGAATGATTAATGGTGTATCATCGTCTAGGACGTAATGATAGTCGTCAAGTTCGGCTACCTCATCGTCAAGAAGTTGGATCTCGGGGTAGTTAAAGTTATCACCAACTGAGGTGTGAGTTGAAGTAGGGCTTCTGGATCAATTTGGTCCTCTATCACTAGGTCATACAAAGTTGAGATCGGGTTCGAGTTCCCTAAGCCGGGTGATAAAAGGGTTCGATTCACCGTAGTAGTGACCGGGAGTAGTGGGGTCGTATTCTCATAGTTTGGATCATAAGGAAACGTTCACCGTGGTCCGGACTCCAAGGTGGAACAGTTCGTAATGGTTTGTGGATTCAGACTCATTCAGTTGCGCTTTGTAGGAATCCGACTCTTCCTCGATAGGATCTTCTTCTTCCGTGGTCGGTAAGGATGGGTTATTCGAGGGTGCGAGTGCTAACGGAGGAATGGATCTCCGAGCGGGACGTCTCCACATCCCGTAATAGTTGTAGAATGGGTCTAGGACGGGCTCTTCGTCCCTCGTTCATCTCTACACATTACACCAGGCACCAAACTGTCCGTGGTAACATAGTTAAACACTTGCCAGAAAAATTGCTCTGATACCATAAAATGTAACATCCCAAGTTTGAAATGCGGAATTTTTTTTTTTTTTCAAACAAACAATCAGAGTAGAGCAATAGAGCGAAAGAGCATTTGGATTCTTAGCCAAAACATCAACCATTGTGTAACATTGTAATGATTACAGTAGTCCTATGGCTTTAGAAAGAAACAACAGAAAGAAACAGAAAGCGGAAAGGAATGCGTAAAGCGATAAAGATAGAAACAGTCTTCAGCTGCATGTCTACTCCGGTATTTTCCTCGATTCACGATCTGTGGTCCACCCGACCCTGAAGCTACAGCTGAGATTCAATTCACCATATTGAATCTCGTGTAACGGTAACCTCATACCCAAACAATACAAGTATACGACAAAGATATTTCTAGAGCTAATACAACAGTACATCACTACAAAAGCATATAGCAGATGCATGATCATTATGCCGACAAACATAAGCAATAAGCAGTATGAAAGCCCCACAATGTAAAACAACAATAACAGCCTGCACTATTCACCAGTGCCACGATAATTAGTCGTGTCCTCAGCGCTAGGAAAACAAAACGGTGCTATCAAAACTATAACCCGTATAACTGTCTGTATAACGGTCTACGAACATATCATTGACATATATGCATTTAAGAAGCACAAGATTAGTGTTACAAGACGCGTCCGTACCTTCGTTGGCAACGTTAGGTACTACCGCGGAAACGTACTTTCTACGGAGAAACGTGCAAGAATCCTACGGCAAGACGTCGGCCGAACGGCAGCAGAATCAACGTTTCAGATATCCTATGAGAATAATGTCACTTCCATTAGTAATTTGACATTATAATCGGCATTTTAGGTAAAAATTACCATTTTGCCCCTATACCCCTACTTGGCGGAATTTCGCGGCGCTCCGCTACATAGGCTATTTTCTTCCCAAAATTTCGCGAACTTCGACGCATTTATGATTCTTGAAAATAAAGACTAAAATAGCCCTCCCATATGATACCCAAATCATAAAAATAAAGACTACCCTAGCCTTACTAACTATTGAACTAAAGACTAAAAACTAAAGACCGAAAGACTTACCCGTTGAAGACTTGAGTAACTTCCCCGAGCTTCTCTCTCTACTTTCTCTCCCTAGATTTTCGGCCAAGGCAAGAAATGAAGAGTGTGTGCAGAATTTTGAAGGAGGGGGGGTATTTATTTATAAGAAAAGTTGTAGGATTTCGGCCGTCGGATCAACTTTGTGAGAATCGATCTGGACCGTCCAAAGCAACTTTTTCAAAAAGCTTTTTCTTCTTCTTCCTTCTTCTTGGCCGACCTGCCCTCTTGCTGAGGTGGCACCAATTGGCCAATGGGAAGTGGCCATGTGGCCCTTCTAGAAGCCTACCCGGATGAATTTCTCCGATCGGTACCCGATTCGCGTAATTTCGGAAAAATCTCAAAATTCTGGATTTACAACTTTGCAAACATGTTCTCACTTAGTAGAAATGTCCAAGTCAACCTTTATTTTGATTCCATATAGGCCTCAACAGTCCAGTTGAAGTTTCCTCGAAAACGTGTCCGATCGCGTCCGGTTTCAGAACGCATTTCTGAGAATGCCAACTTCTTCAGAAAAATTCACTGATTCCAAATATGTCAAAATAAATTCAAACCCATTCCTAAATGTTGAGTTAGAATTTATTTTCATCTTTTCCAAAATTATGCCTATATGCATTTTTCCCTATTTTGTTTTATTAGGAAAATGCACAAACTACTTCTAATTAACTTCCGGGAGAGGTCACTTAAAGGTAAAAACTCACTGATCAATATTTTACCTTGACCTTGGGATTCCTATTCCTAGATCTCTAGATAGGATCCGTTTCCTAATTTAAATATTACTATTCACATATTTTACTTTAATTAAATTATATTATTATTATATGTCCACTTGACCACTTGCATCTTATATCATTTTTATATTTTTTTTTTCCTTGAATTTTCGGCTGGCCCTTTTATTTTTTTAATAAATATTTATTTTTTAATTTATTTAATTATTTAATGATTTATTTATTTACTTTTTCCAAAAATTTCACAAAATTACCTAATTGGTCCATTCTTGTATTTAGGTCTAAAAATACCTAAACTCAACTATCCTTTATAAAAATTTCCAATTAATTAGTAAATACATTTTTACTAATTTTAAAACAAAAACCACCAATTTTAGGGTTTCATATAATTATTTGTGAATTTCCTTCACTTATGCTTAAGTAATTAGCCCAATATTACTTAATTACTTAATTATCATAACTTGATAATTTTCTTAATTACAATGTCTCATTATCTTCATACTCATGTATTTACATTAGTATTTTCATACCTCTAACATTATTCCATAATTGCAAGGGTAATTTGGTCTTTTCATTACTTTTTGAACACTCTTATACAATTTTCCCAAGTTCATATTTTATTAAATTATCATAATTAGGGATAATATACTCTCCTAATTCACTTGGTCATTTTACTACCTTTTGGTATTTTTCCATAATTTCCTAAGTTAATTACCCTATCCAGGGGCATTTTGGTCATTTTGGCTCTTTGACCCTTAAATTCCCTAATTTCTTGTAGAAATTCTACTTAGAAAATATGCTATAATTATTCAAGACTGGAGATTGAATTTTCACTTATCAGAAATATCCAACTTTTATTTATAATATGCCAGATAAATATCCGGGTATTACATCTACCCTTATGGATCATTACTTCCAATTCCAATCCATAATATAAAAGTCAATTTATTTTTTTTGAAGAAATTAAAAAAGATAAATATGTATCATTAAAATTAATCGTTTTTCACCAAAAGAATTTGTCTCAATATGTTTACATCAAACTAATTATCAGAAAAATGGGAATATATTGAAAATCAGAATTTATTGAAAAAATGTTTACATCGCTAAATTTTGGAAAGGCTAAAATATATTTTTAGTCCTTTAAGTTTTACATAAAATATACTTTTAGTCCCTCAACTTCATAAAGTATACTTTTGGTCCTAAAATTCTAACATCATTAATGTTTCTAATGGAAAAGGATGATGCAGCAAATTCGAGTGATGACTAATAACATTTAATTACACAAATTTTATATATTCTTCAATTTACTTATATTTTAAATTTAAGCATAATAGCATTTAATTATACAATCATCACTTAAATTTACCTCGTTATTACTTGAGTTTACATTTTCCGTTAGCAAAATTAACGGTATTAGAATTATAGGACTAAAAATATATTTTATAAAGTTAAATGACTAAAAGTATACCTCATGTAAACTTAAAGAATAAAAATTATACTTTAGCTTTTTGGAAAAAACTTGAAACTACTAAAATGCTTACATCACTAATTTATAATAATAATTATTTTAAGTTTTAATAATAATAATAATAGTTATTATTGGAAAAAGCTTGAAACTACTAAAATGCTTCATTATCACAAATATGAAAATAATTAACATATTGGGAAAATTTTGAAAATACCTTGATAGATATATTTAATAGTTGTCTATATTATAAATTTTGGCATGTAAAATATATATTATTACCTCTCGTCCTTACCGAGTTAACTATAATATAATTTGAAGGAAAAAAAATTAAGGTTAAATACTATTTTCGTTATGGAAGTTTAACTTAAGGAGAACTGATCACCAAAAAAAAAAAATTGTCTCATTTTTACCTTAGAAGTTTAAGAACATAGCAATCTTGCCCATCCGTTGATTTTGACCGTTGAATTGTTGCTCATCTTTGTAAACTTCTAGGGAAAAAATTCTCTTAAAAAAACTTCCGGGGCAAATTTGCTAAACTTCCAAGACATATTTGCTCTGTTTTATTTATGTCCAAGGCAAAAATGAGATGAAAAAAAAACTTACAGATAACCAGTGCTCCTTAAACTAAACTTCCATGACAAAAATAATATTTAACCCAAAAAATTATCATCTTTGATAATTTCTATGCCATATACAATTTCTCTTACCGCTCTTTTCTTTTGTTTTTGGGTTAAATACCATTTTTGCAATGAAAGTATTGGCAATGGAGCATTTAGCACCCAAAATTTTTTTTGTATCATTTTTACCCCGAAAATTTACAAATTAGAGCAAATATGCCTTCGGAAATTTTTTTTAGGAGTAAATTTGTTCTAAAAGTTTATAAAGAAGAGTACAATTCAACGGTCAAGATCAACCAACGGTAAAATTGCTATGTTTGTAAATTTTGTTGGTAAAAATGATAAAAAAAAAAAAAAAAAAAACATCTATATATTGAATGTTCCTTTAACGAATACTCCAAAAATTGGTATTTATCCTTTGTTTTTATACTCCTCTCATCTTCCACAACCAGAGGAACCCGTGAAGGAATTGGGCAGCCACTATCGATCTGAACTAGCATAATTCTTCTCTAGACAACGAGTCTTCAGCTTTGACCATCGTTCTCTGACGACGAAGGCGAGACAACGTGGGACTTCTCCGGTGCTGCTTCCCTGCTTCGATCGGCTTCTCCTTCTTCATTAGGTAAGTCCGTGCCCTTTTTCTTCTTCCCTCCCACTTTTCCTCTTCTATTTTCTTCAACTTTTCTTGTACCATTTGTTGCTCTCTGGTTGTGGCGTCCTCTTCTATATTATTGTTGGCCTGTTACAAATTTGCAGAGAATGCGATGGATAATGTATCGGAGATTTCAGGACAAGTATGATATTATTTTTGTAAGTTGTGTATTTGCAATTGCATGGTTTGCAACTTGAATCGGGTAATTCCGGTATGGATTGCTATAATATTGAAATGATGCTGGAATTCTGGAACAATGCAATTTTAGTTGAAAATCAGGAATTGTGATCAGTGATTCTTCCGTTGTGCCTTCTTCTAGGTCTTGAAATTAAAATAAATTAAAAAAGCTAAATATGTAACATTACAAATTTTATATTTATCATTTTTTGCCAAAAGAATTTGTCTCACTTATAAATGATACACAACAACATGTTATAATTAAATAATTTATTTAAATTTTTTAATCTCTTAAATAAAATAAAAAACAACTGATTTTTATAAATAACATTAAGAGTAAATACTCTTTTTGGTCCCTGACAAAAAAACGTGATCCCCATTTTGGTCCCTTACAAAAAAGAGATCTTTTTTAGTCCATAAAAAAGACGAATAAGGGTTGATTGGTTGACATTTTGATCCCTTACAAGTTTTCAAAATGTCATTTTTAGTCCTTAAAAAAAGACGAATAAGGGTCAATTTTTTTGTAAGGGACCAAAATGGGACCCGTGTTTTTTGTTAGAGACCAGAAAGATATCTACTCTAACATTAAAGTCAATTCTTCATTTTCTTCATCTGAAGCACATTTGAAGAACACAAAAATCCCTAGTAAGCAGGATACCAAACTCGTCATCTTAGACTCATGCATCCAATAAAAACCATAAATTAAAAAGAGGTTAAATTTGAAACCTAGAGGTGATGAGGGGGAAGTCTTAATTAAATAGCAGCCACCCCAGCTCCTTATTATGTGCTCTGCATCTCCCATCGGCAAACTGATAGCCGACCCTGACGGCATCATAGCCTCATTTTATCTAGGAATCAATGTTATCATCCTCTTGTTTAGACTCTAATTATCCAGGAAGTGTTGTATGTAACATCCTCCATTTTTATAGAACATTTATTAATTAATAATTGTATTAAATTGGCTTCCATGTTGCACTTTATTATCCAAAGATACATGCCCAATTGGTAATTAAATGTTTCCACTTTTTGACCAAGTTCACATATGACAACATATCTTATGTGAAGCCTATTAATGGCGTGATTAGGAAGCCTATTAATTTCTATCTGTTGACCAATTGCACATGCTCATATAATTATTTATTGGCCAAGTATTCATGTGACAAATTAATCTCCTATAGAAAATTCATTTTCACACAACAACTCAAAGCTGATAGAATTTTTAACCAAATTTGAAAATTCATATCTCTATATTCAGATGTCCAATTGCAATGATTCTAAAGGTTATATGACCATTATTAAGTCTATTTTGAAGGAAAAATACCTCCTACAGTCAATCACATGCCAAATATTCAAGAATTAACCTTTAAGACACACTGGTCGAGAAAATGTTCTAGGTTCTAGGGATAATTTCAAAAATTCATAACTCATGGTATACAGATCCAAATGACCTATATGACCAGTCAAATTACAGTTTATCATGTCTACTTTGATTCTGAAAAGTTTCATAGCCATTGGATATCATTTGCTTAGTTAAAGGCACGTCACAAGCTAACTGCCTCCCAGAAACCTTAATCTGACAGCTTTAAGGGAAATTCCCCTTTTGGGCAAAAAAAAAAAAAGGAAATTCCCTTCATAATATTTATCACACTTCCCAAACTGGACTTAGTTATCTACCTGATACAGGCTTATCCTCAAGTTTCTAGGCCAAAAATTCAGGATATTACATGCCTCATTAGTGATTACTGAAAAAAAATAAAAGAGTAATATTTAGATTAACTCAAATGAGACCTTATAAAATTGGACAAGCCCATTCAAAAGGTGGGAACTTGTATATAGGGATGGAGGGATTATAATATAAATTAAATAAGGAAAATTCTAGAAAAAATACCTTTAAATTTTGAAAATCTTAAATAAATGATTTCCTACTAAAATGAGTTATGAACTACTAATCAAGTGTAATCAATACTAATCTATTATGTGTATCAAAAAAAAAAAACCTAATCTATTATAAGAAACAAAACTAAGTTGGGATTTTGATTTTTTGATTTTTTTTAAAAAAAATTCTCACTAAAGTAAGTGATTTAATATATATTATCCAAATAATCCAATAATGTGAATATGATATAAAATAAATTTTATCCAATAAAAAGGGAAAATCTCATATAAAGACATTTGAATTACCCAAATTCTAACTTAGGTCACAGAACTTAACAAATTATTTATTAGATTACGTGTTGTAATTAGATATTTAAAATTTGGGTAAAATGAACTCCATATCCCTTATTTATTAAAACAACAAAATTGAAATTAACCCTATTATTTGCTCTATCAATTAATTTCTTGGGAAGTACTATACGACTTTGTGCTGACATATTTTCAAACATTAATTATGCACAATATTATTTTCTTATACAATATTCCATTTTATTGGGAAGTAAGAGTATATATAATTGAAAGTAGTAAATTCAGGATATATATACAAGATTCAAAATTTAAACTCTCATCATAAAATTTTGGATATAAATATAAATATAAATATTGAAATATTGTTTTAGATCTACATGTAGATATATAGATCTACCATCACAATAGATTTCAATTTATTCAAATAAATCATTTTATCAAATGTATAAAAAATATTGATTCCCACATTTGATAAGAACTACACCAGTTCAGATAAGGTTTTGGCAAGTTATGATAAGATTTTCACAAATTCCAATTCAAAAACCACCACTTGCTACAATGGTGAAGTATCAATTCTCACTTTTGATAAGGGTTTTACAAGTTCAAATAAAGTTTTAAAGAGTACAGATAAGATTTTCACAAATTCCAATTCAAAATTAATCACTTACAACAAATGGTAGGTATTGATTCCCATATGTGATAAGAGTTTCACAAATTCAAATAAGTTTTTAACAAATTCCAATTCAAAAAATTGAGACACCAGCACCTACATGGCACCATTCATCACCATAAAAAGACCAACAGCACTTTCGGCAAAGCATATGAGGCACCAGAACCTACATAGGAGATTGAACTTCTTATTGAAGACGGGTACCAAAGGATATAATCAGCATTAAGAATTACTAGTGGATGATCTTTCAGTAGAATAGGAAAAACTAACAAGTTTTTTATAACAATATGAGAGATCCGAATCTCAACGTAGAAATCAATATTTGATTACATCTGTTGATTGTGGAAAAAACAAAGACCCACGGTAGCAGAACAATCTATCTCCATCTGAAGTCTCACACTTCCAGCTCCTGATAATGAACTGAGCCTCACCGCCTACCAAGGGATAATCAAATGTTGCCTTTCTATCTCTTTATGTAGTCTCACAGTGAACAGCGGCGCATGCGGCCCTCCTGCATCGCCCATTTGAGTTGGGTTGCGACCGTAGGAGCTACTTCTTGAACTCACCCTTCATCCCAATTAATATAAAGTGAAAGAACATGGGAGGATTGGAGTTTCACTTTGTTTTCAAAGCCATGTTCATTGCGTCATTGGAGTCTGAATATATGTGTGTGAGGGTATTTATGTCATTTCATTTTATTTCAAAAAGGGTAAATCAGACTCTCGCACTTTTCTAGTATTATGAATATTGGGAGCATCTTTACGTCTTTTAGTATTTTTAAAATTCTTTATAAGGGATTTTCCCTTTAAATTAATATATTATAAGGGATAAATTCTTTTTTAAAATTCTTCTTATAAGAAATGCTTAAAACTAAATTACGTGGATCAAAAAGTTGGTTAAAAATAATAAATGTCTAAAAATTGTAATATTTTTCTTTAGAATACCCTTTTCATGGGGAGATGAAGAATAAAAGAGAGAATAAGAAAATTATTATAATAAAGAAAAATGTGGAAAAGGGAGAATGTGTGGTGGAGAGATGTTTTGGGATGTGATAATAAATGGGGTAAATGAAAAATTAACAAAGAAAATATTAGACATCCTCTAGATGTTTTGGGTGGACACCTCTATGTTACGGTATATCGGTGGTGGCTTGGAATGAGACAGTATTCTTAAAGTGACTAGCTAACCTGTAGTCGGGTATACTAGCACTAATTGAATGTACCACATCTAAAAGATATAAGAAGGAGCAGTATGAATAAGTGGGGAAGATTATTATCGTTGAAAGTATTATGGAATATTTAATTATTGAGAATAATATTATTATGTTAGTTAAACTACTTCTTTGAGTTGCAATCTTTTCTTGCATACTTTATAAATTGATTTTGGTTACTGGAACTTTACGTCTCACCCCCTTGTTGTTAATATTTTTCAGGCTAGGCCTCTAAATTTGCTAGAGGCCAAGGGAAGCAGCTAGAGGCAAAGGAGTCATGAGCTTTGTAGGCCTCTTTTGGTAGTGGTGTTGTATTGATTTCTGCATTGTCATTCTAGAGCCCTCATGATCATGTTTTTGAAATACTATATTTATTGCTTTGGATAACTGTTTAAACATTGGGACTGAAGCCTTATTTTGTATACTATGATGTTTTGGTGTATCTACAATCATATATATCGTGTGTGAAAATTATTTTGTGTAGACCCTATGTTATGGAGTTTAGTGTTGTAAAACTCATGGGCTATGTTTTCTTCTATTAGTTAATTTTACCCAAGGTGATGGATTTTTTGTAGTGGGTTTGTGGGCAGAATTAGTACCCTGGGTCCTAATGTGTGTGTTCTTAAAAGAAAATGGTTTTTTTATTATCACTTGTTAATCAGGTTTTGTAAAATCATCATGATTAATTGTAGCTGTGAGAAAGGGCCTTTTGATCTAAAACAAAAGTTAGCCTTTACCAAACCAAAATAAGATTCTTAGGACATCATATACATCATAGCATGATTACTCCTATTGATAGAGCCATAAAATTCCCTGACCAAATCCTTAACAAAACCAAGCTTCAAGAATTCCTAGGATGCTTAAACTATGCGGGAGAGTATAAACAATATCATCAAACCTCTTCATGATCGACTCAATAAGAATCCACCCCTTGGACAGATACTCGTACCAATATTGTAAGACAAATTAAATCCCAGGTCAAAGAACCCCCATGTCTTAATTTCTCTACCAAATCCACAAGCCTGAAAATTGTAGAAACTGACGCATCTGACCTTTGCTATGTTGAATTCTGAGATAAAAGATTAATGGAAAGGATAACATTACTGCCTTAACTTCAAAACAGTGGAATCCAACCCAACAAAATTATTCCACCATCAAAAAAGATTGTTTTGTGCATTTCACGGTTACTAAACCAAAAGTTTTTTTTTTTTTGTCATAGTGGATTGTAAATCTGCCAAAGATATTTTACAAAAAAGTCTGAAAACCCTTGCATCAAAACAGTTGTTTGCTAAATGGCAAGCAATATCAAGTTTTTTTTAATATTGCCTTTTATTTTGAAATTGAATAAATATATGGTCTTGTAGGGGAAATGGTATGTCGCAAAAAAGAAAAGAGAGAAAGAGAAAGCACAAATCAATGCATCCACCCTATTAGCCATGCAGGTAGGGTCTTTTCCAGCCAAATTAACCAATGAAGTTGGGTCATCCACCCAAAGAGGGTCATTTGCCCCAAAATTAACCAATTCATCGACTCCTTTATTAACACCCCAAAATCCTTTTCTCTCTCAAGCCAAATTAAATCAAGACCAAAGCCAAGCCACAAAAGGCAACACCCCAAGACTGCCATGCAAATCGAAACACTCGAAGTTCTTGAAGCTTATGGCTTAACCCACTTGCCAATGAAATCTTGGGTAGACATAGCCGAGGAGGAAGACCCGGATGAGGATCTCATCCCTGTGCCAACTCCTTGAGAACATGAAAACTTGATGAAGCCATGGATGTCATCCAAATAAACAAATAGAAGGCATGCCAAAAACCCAAACCCATCTAAAAAATAAACAAATAGAAGGCATGCCAAAACCTATCTAAAAAACCAAGTCTCCTCATCAAGGTATATCCAAAAACTTGATGAAGCCATGGATGTCATCCAAATAATTATAATTAGTGCGAAATAATTTATGAAGGAAGAAAATGAGATTGCAATTATGATTTGAGGAATAAATAAAATTGTCACTTCTTCCAAAAAAACTAAAATGAGACAATTATAGTTTAATTAATTAATTATTATTGTATTAGTTGGTATTTTTGTTAATGCTATTAACATATAATTATATATTTATTTTTAAGAGTGGACTTGATCTCTCTCAAGTTTAGTTTTTGAGTCAAGAATTGGAGGTAACAACTTTCCACTCATTGTACTTGTTTGTATGATGTTTGTGAGTGATTTTTAATCTATGAAAACTATGTTCTTAATGAAGTTGCCTTGTGGGATTTTATTCAAAAATGTGACAGGTGAGATTGTATTATTGATTTAATATATCAATGAGTACTTTGAAATGGTTATTGAGACGGAAAATTATGATATTATATGTTTTGGATAATGTACTTTTGTTATGATTTTGTGAGTTGGAATAATATTGTTATCTTAATAATTATTGAGACGATGTTTTATAAAATCTCGAATGGAATTTGTATATACATGCCAAGATTATGATTGTTTATCATGATGTGGAGTGATGATGGAATTGTGTATATAATACCACGTGGTATACCATGATTTGGTGCGCAGTGGATGGTCTTAGAGCCCTTGGTATCACCCTTTTCCTTTGGTCGGGATAAGGGTCAGCCCTTGGAACAGTGACACCTTTCTATATTTGAAGGAAAGGGAACCCATGGTCCGATATGAGTTCTATAGCCTTTGGCCGAGCTATACCTCATTATTGGAGAGCTTGGTGCAATCTTGTCATAGAGATTAAACCTATTACGTTATAGCCCATGGGTTCTGTTAGTGGAATAAGGGTGTGGGGTGATAAGGATTGTCAAGGTATCGATCTGTTGCTTGACATGTTATATATGTGATTCATAATATGACGTTTGATATAAAAAAGTTATTACAGAATTTATTTGATAAATTTGTAAATTAGATTTCTAGTACTTTGTTATTTAAAATATTCCACTTGGCACCTCACAAGCACATATTAGCAATCATAATGAGCTGGATTGGTGGTTACAAATATTTTTCAGGTGTTAATTCTTGTGTAGGTCTATCAAGGAAGGCTTTGGAAGCTTAAATTTCTTTTGCTAACGGCAGCGCTTCCACCTTTCTGGCATATGTTGAATTATTGTATATTGCCACATTATGGCTCACCTTGGCATACTTTAGTATATTTTGGCAAAATCTTGAAGCAATATTTAATTAAAAAGTATGTCACAGAAAATAAAGGAGAGAGAAAGTACAAATCAATGCATCCACCCTATTAGCCATGCAGGTAGGGTCTTCACCGGCCGAATTAACCAATGAAGTTGGGCCATCCACCCGAAGAGGGTCATTGGCCCCAAAATTAACCAAGTCATCGACTCCTTTATGGACACCCAAAAATCCTTTTTTCTATCAAGAAAAATTAAATCAAGACCAAAGCCAAGCCACAAAAGGCAACACCCTAAGACTGCCATGCAAAAGGAGGAATGGCTTAATTTGTAGCTCATGGCTTAACCCACTTGCCAATGAAATCTTGGGTAGATATAGCCAAGGAGGAAGACCTGGATGAGGATCTCATCCCTGTGCCAACTCCTTGAGAACATGAAAAACAAGTAACCATTAACCCAAACCCAAAAAATAAACAAATAGCAGACATGACAAAACCTATCTAAAAAACCAAGTCTCCTCAAGAAGGTATATCCCAAAACTTGATGAAACCAAGGATGTCAACCAAATAAAACTGGAACTTTATATTGAAAATAACCCCAATCAAGGAGCCAAAAATATCTTTCCACCAGGATTTCATTTCAGACCCATGACAATGAACAAAATACACCAGTTCTATAATCTCATCCTAATAATCACCAAAATAGTATCATTAATGAATAACGAACATTCATACACACTAGATTATGAATTAATTGATGCCACCTTACACATTTAGTGAGTCAACCAACTTATAAGTGAAAATTAAGTCAGAAGAAGATTGAGTTGGATAAACTAAGTTATAATTTCATGTTATCATCTCTAATACTTGACCCAATCAGACAGGTTATCACCTCTAAATCAGCGTACAAATTAAGGTGAGTATTACAAATTAGAAGATACAAAAAGATTTGACGTAATCAAGGTGTCGCTGGTTTTACATCTAGCCAGAGGCAAACTACATTAAGGATACATTTAAACATAGTACATACCCCAAACACCACCCCTCCAAAAGAAAAAGATTACACAATATGCTGCTTTAACTCCCAAATTGATTGCCTAGATGACAAAGGCATCCCAAACTCCAGTAAGCCCTTTGTCCATTTAACTTTATTTACAAGCTCCTCCAAATCCAGTAATGCATCTTCAATACTATGTAAAAACATCGAATCCAGACAAATATTTTTATCCTTCCTTAACTTTTTTGAGGGTTGCTCATTAAATAACCCATCATTAATTTCTTTCCTTCGTATACTTTCAGCTGGTTCAACCCTAATATGAATACATGGAGCATTATTCACTGTGATGCGTCCCTCCCGAGCGTCCAACAAAGGCTCAGTACTTGGAGGAGAATGTGAACTACGTTGCAATGAAATCAAGTCAGTCTGAACAACTGCATCTCTATCTGCAGCAAAGGAAAACGTGCTCAGAAACAATATGAAAGTGATTATATGAAAATACCAATGAAAAAGAAGCAAGAAAACAAGATTCCAAAGCAAACATCAGACATTTTTAACGCATTTTTCAAAAAGAAAAGGCACTTAGCCATCTACCAGTAAAACCCCCATGGACAGCCCTCTTTGGAACCGCCAACATGACTTTGGTACCAATTGATGGGAAGTGGAACCCTACCCCAAAAGCTGGTTGTTGAGGTAGAAAAACCGACCCACTTAAATACCCCATTAAACATCCCATATGCTACTCAATGGGAGACCAAGTATCCTATAATACCAGGTCCTCATCAGTTGCTTAAGTCCTCATATATGTAAACATACAATGGTATCATTTTACCCTTTTCAATTTTTAGTCTCCATTATTTTGTCAACATTGTATCTTCTCAAGCTTTGTTCGAAGATTTCAGGATCTAAAATATCATATAGGCTCCTTTGTAATATATAACACCTGATTCTTTAAGACTCATAATTTGTCAACAACTCGGTAGGTTTTTCAACAAGTAGTAAGCAATGACTTTTTAATGCAAATAAATGTTTTAAAATCAGTTACACACAATAAAATACAAGGTTGACAAATATCTCCTATAAAATCAAGAGTAACAAACAAACTAATTTACCTGAATGTTCTGGCTTAATTAATTGAGCACAAAATCGTCGTTTTCTACCATTTAGCAACTGATCACAAACAAATTAGGTAAGCACGTCAGCAAACTTACATAAATAACCTTAGATAGTCAAATTTCTTGCTAAATGAACTAAAGATATCAACACAATGATACTTACAATACTGTAATACAAGTAATGGAGGCAACAGAAAAATATTATCTTTTCCTTTCATTTATTTTCCATTTCATTTTTCACTGTTTACAAGATATATTTGGTTTAAACTTTGCTATCTTGCACAATAATATCCACGGCAAGCGTGATGCTAATGCAGCCACTAAATTGAAAAGCGTCATTAAACAACGGATATCAAAACACCACTTGCCCTTTGTGACACTTAAGTCAACCCTAACACACTTCCTTTGAATAATATAAAATAGGTTATTGTTGGCAAAATACACACACACACACACACACAACAGGTTCTTAGTTGAAGAGAAATGAAACAACTAGATTACGTTCTTTGAAGAAAAACATAGTAGAAGCAGCCTAATTGTGATGCCTATTTTCCATGATAAAACACCATGATTTATGGAGGAGGATGACCACCTAAAAACAATCAACCTCAGCCCAATTAAGGAAAGGTAACAATAAATTAAAACTCAACCAATCCTTCCAGCCGAAAATAAAAGGCACAACATCAAGATTTAACAAATTGTACACTTGCTGCTTGGAGAAGATTGGTGAGAAAATTTCCCTCTTTTTCTTATCAATAACTTTTTTGGTTAAAGATGGATGACCAAACAACTTTTGGTGAAATCAAGATGTTCAAGAAAACATGACCGACGTAATTCATAAGCTACACATAAGAATGAACATGTTAGAGGCGTTCTCCACTTCCAAGCATTCCAAAGGAGTGCTAGACATGAGACAAGGGTCCATGAACGTGAAGGAATACTTTGATGAGATGCATGTGTAAAAGAGAGTAAGGATGGGCGTAAAGAAGATATAAAAGAGGCTTTTGAAGATTCAAACAGTGTTTGGTTCAATTAATGGGAAAGGAAGTATTTATAGATGAAAGGAGAGGAGAATGGAGGCATTTTAATAATCCTTCCAAATCCCCTCCATTTTGTTTTGATTTGAAGGACTTTCCTATAAGGATTGGCTTGATCATCATTTGATGTTCTTATTGTAGAAGGATAGAGAAGGAATAGAAGTAAGGGAAGAGAGAAATCTGAATAGTACTGAGTTTCATTCAACAATCAACAACCGATATTACTTCACATAGTAGTCTTATACAGCCCTTGGTGTGTGTTTGGATTAGCTATTGAAGAATAGCTTTTACGATTTATAAGTTAAGCATGTGAGAGGAGTTTTGTCTCGGCTTGCGCAAAAGGGCTTCTAAAATCGCGGTTTGGTTGTTACCCAAACACTCACTTAGGCTTAGGCACCAATTCATTCAATCCTAACGGCAATAACTAATTATGCCTTCCTAACTAGTCCTAGCTCTATAGACATGGCTTATTAACTTAGTTACCGTGATTGTTTGTGTTATATAAATCATAAATAAATAGTTAGGGCAAATAATTGGGAATTATTGGCACAATATTAATCCTATGAGGCCACATGGCACAATATCAATCCTATGAGGCTAGGGTTGGGTTAGTTAAAAAAGGAGTAGTTAGGCTGTTATTATTAGTTACTGTAGGCATTCTATTATGTCTATTGCTTAAGTGTAAGGCTATAGCCTACATAAAGCAGGAGCCTAGACTAATGTACTCATGTAGATCAAATTTTGTATGAATGAATGAGAGATGTCTCCCTCTCCCTCTCTTGTTTCTCTTCCCAATCCCTTTGAATTCCATTCTTTCTCCTAATCCTCTAATTTCTCTACAACATACTCAATAGTGGTATCAAAATAGAGTCATCCTCAGCTCTCTTCTGTTCAATATCTGAAATTCTTGATTTCACTTTTGGTTCATTCTTCTCCTCTCGGCCCAGGCTTGTTTCAAGAACAACCTAGAAACTATAAAATATTCAAGACAGCAAAGAAGTCCAAAGAATGATCAAGGAAGTAGTATTGCTTCAGTGGATTATTCATCATACCAAGATCAAATTCTCGACGAGCACCATTCCAAGAATACGTTCAACTTGGATTAACAATTGCCAACGCTGTCCCAATTGTTCTCCATCGTATATAGTAAATACCCAAGCCCAAATTGCGTCCATGGTCGACTCTACAGAAACTCAAACTCGGCTCCAGGAAATTGAGGCGACTCTACAAGCCTTATCCGCTCAAATGGCAACGTTGGCGGCGGACAAAGAGTCGCATCAGCGAGACGACTCCATGCAAGACACTGACGGTCGCCGTCCAAATGATCATCGGGGCCACCATAGAACCAGAACAGGGGATGATGAGTATACTCCCCCAATGAGACTTACCAAGATCGACTTTCCCAGGTTTCAGCATCACAATATTCCGGTCTAGCTTGATTAGTGCAAGCGTTTCTTTGAAATCGACAGGACTCCAGAAAATTGGAAGGTCCAAATGGCAAGTTGATGAAAAAGGATACATTTGGCATTAGGCTTATATGGAAGACGAACAGGGCCGCAATGTCCCCTAGTCAGAGTACAAACACGCTCTTCGAGTCCTGACTTCAAGCAACAGTACCAGACAAATTTGTTAGATGACTATAACAATGAGTTCGACACACTCTGTTGTAAGTTGTAACTCTGGGAAGAACACACCATTCAAGCCTACATTGAAGGTTTGCAAAGTGATTGTGCACGCCAAGTCTGACTTCAACGACCGGGTTCTTGATAGAAGCCAGCAGCATCATAAAAATCTATGAATACAACCTTCGAGATGAATCAACTTCTAAAACTGGGTCACAACGTAATACCAAGAATCAATCTTTCTCAAACAAGTTCTCCAATGCCAACAACAAAGCTACATTTCAGAGTCAGCCCATAGTGAACTCGAGCAAAACCACTACCAGCGTCAGTGCAAGCTCCTCAACGCTATCCTCGGCAAGAACAGGGGTCACTAAGACAAGGTCAAATGCAGCATCTAACTGTGATGATTTGGACGAACTTAGGGCTAAAAATCTCTGTTTCTGTTGTCGTCGTGATCACACATGTCCTCAACGACAAAGGATGCAACTCCAATTGATAGAACTCCAAGCGGATGAAATAGGGGATGATCTGGAAATTTTAAAAGACACTGTAATCCCTCCAGACAAGTCCCTTGCAGACAATGAAGAATACCTTCAAACATCTCTTCATGCAATGTACGGCAGCGTAGGCATTGTTTCCATGAGAATTCAAGGCTATGTTGGGTGTCAAAGGGTTCAAATGTTGACAGATAACGGTGCATCCCACGGGTATCTTGATTATAATTTGGCTTGTCGATTGGGATGGAAAAGGAACTCCTATTACGAGGGAGAAGTAGAAGTTGCAGGTGGAGCCAAGTTGAAACTTTTTGGTATTTGAAAAAATTTTAGATAGAAAATGAATGGAAAAGATTTCGCATTTGATATAAGGGTCATAGAAATCAATACCTATGATATAGTTCTAGGATTGCATTGATTACAGGAAGTAGTCAACCATGCATCTTAGAATTATGATGATTTGTCCATGACATTCATGTACAAAGGCTCCATGTGCACCATAAAACCTGCAACCCCGTCTAAGAGTAAGGTAGTCTGACGAATTGGTGAGCGCATGACTAGTGGGGTTAATTGTTTCTGCTGCACACTCGAGCAAAGGCAGAAACATAACCATACTCACTCAAAAACAATACTGGAGACGCTACAGATGGTATACAAAGGTTGCTGAAGGAATTTAAGGATGCGTTTGATGAACCACAAACCTTACCACCACTGCAAGAAGGTCACAATCATGTTGTAATTTCGGATGAAGGTGCATATCCGGTCAATTTACGCCCTTACTGTTACCCCTCTATACAAAAGGACAAGATAGAGAGACAAGTCACAGGTTTGCTAGAAACGGGTGATTCAGGAAAGTACCTCTCCTTTTGCTTCTTCTACTGTTTTAGTAAAGTAGAAAGATGGTTCATGGCATATGTGCATAAACTATAGGGCGATTAACAAGGTCATAATCAAAAATAAATACTCAATTCCATTGGTTGAAGAATTATTGGATGAACTAAAGGAAGCTTCTTGGTTCACAAAATTGGATCATAGGGCTGGGTATCATCATATTCTAATGGAGCCTTGTGATTCATTCAAGACAGCATTTCGAACCCATTCTGGATATTATGAATGGTTAGTGATGCCTTTTGGTCTCACCAATGCTCCAGCCACATTTCAAGGTGCCATGAACTCCATTTTTAGGTAGCATTTGAGGAGGTTTGTGCTTGTCTTCTTTGAAGACATTTTAATCTATAGTCCTAGTATCATTTTGCACATTCAACATCTTAGGACAGTTCTGGAAATTCTGAGGCAGCACCAATATTTTGTGAAAGAAAGTAAGTGCACCTTCGCTGCCACCACTGTAGAGTACTTGGGTCATATTATTCAAAATGACATTGTCTCTATTGACCCACAAAAGATTAACTCTGCTATGGAGTGGCCTGAGCCATCAACACTCAAGCAGCTTCGCTCTTTCCTAGGGTTGGTTGGGTACTGTAGGCGTTTTGTTCAAGGTTATGGGGTATTGGCAAAACCCCTAATGATATGTAAAGATAATAATATGCATTTAGGGACCTAATGATAAACCTAGGGACCTACTTGTAAACTAGACAGTTAGTAGGATAATTAGTCAATAATTGTAAACTAGGATTAGTTAGGACTTGAGGGAGGCTATAGTGTTATAAATAGCCCATCCTCCCATTGGACATGCAGATCAGATTTTCAGACTTGTTATGGCATTGCAATAATATAGATTGAGAGAGCCTTAGTAGCTTTCTTCTCTATCTCTCTTCTACATCTAATCTCTTAACCCTAAGATCAATAATCATATCAGTGGTATCAGAGCAATCCTTCTTTGGCTGTCTCTTGTTGATTTTGTTCTCATCACCTTCTGTTCTGTTTGATAAACAAAAAAGAAGACGACTGGTTCAGTTCTGTTTTGTTCTAACCTAAGAAACGAAAGAAAAAGAAAGTCTAATTTTGTCATCTTCTATTTCTATTTTATTTTTCTGCATCTTTCTGTTGTGACTCTGGTTCTGTTCGTTCAATTCTGGTTCTGGATTTTTTTCTAGACTGGTTCTGGTTGATTCTCGGTATGCAAGTTCTGTTTTTCTGGTTTCTGATTCTGTTTCTAGGGTGGTTTCTGGTTCTACTAGCCATTAAAACAGCAAGAAATCATCAAGAACTCATCCAAGACACCACCAACAAGTTCTGTGCTTCTTCATTTCCGGTTCTGTTTTTTTTTTTTTTTCTGAAACATGGTTTTCTCAACATTCCGTCGTAGTTAACGGTGGCCTTGCCAGCATGGCAATGTGAAGGAGTATAATGAAGTTTTTTATGAAGATGTCATAAGATTACAGCTCCAGCTCTTTGCCAGAAGAGTACCTTGTTGAAGCATATGTGGGTGGATTGAAAGATGAACTACGTGACTCAGTCGAATTCTTTCAACCAAGAACCATGGGTGGGGCTCATTCTTTCGCTCAAATGGAAGAATGGGATCTGCAGAGGTGAGCCAAGAAAGCAAAGAAAGCAAGGGACTCTGCAGTTCAAGAAGAAAGCCTTGTTGACTATAAAGCGTCTGATGTTGTTTATTGAGGTGGCAACGTGTTCAATATTGATATTCTTGGCGACCTCCATCCAGCTTCTGTCAAATATGAACCAGCAGAACAAGATGCTTCTACTTGTCCAGAAAAGAAAAGAACAGGACTCAAGAAGTGCACCTAGAGGGGCAAGAATTTTTCGTTGCTCAAGAAACAAATGACGATGATCATGAAGTTTCTATCAATCATGACGATGATGTGTCTTTGAACCCCATCAGCGATGTTTCAGGCTCTATTTCGGCGAGTTTGGCATCAGTTCCTCCACTTCCATTGAGCAACACGTCTGTTTTAAACCCCCAAGTTCCACTATCGATGGATGGAAAGCTTGGAGTAAGTGGATCTCTAACAATTTCTATCGACCTTGTTGAAGCTTCGTGTGTGCAAGACAATACTGTGAAAATGCCTTCAATAGCTTCCAGACCAGAGATGTCGAGAGCAATGACCCAAAACAGAGCAGCAACGAAGCATGCGAATCTCTCACCTAGAGTTGATGGGTCGCCAAGCGTCGACTCCACGGGAGGTTTTCACAAACTCTCGCATGCAATGGACACGAGGGAGGTGACGGAAATGGTGCCTGGAGTTGTTTGCTTCATTTCAGTGCGTTCTTGTTCGTTTTCGCCGTTGCACGTTTCTTCTCTATCAACGGCCGTTAGTTCAGATTGCGACACTCCCAAACATTTTCAAGAGGGGTCCAAAGAAGCGAAGTTAGGCTTGAGCGACTTGGAGTTGTCAATGTCGACATTCTCGCAGGCCCTACCTTTGGTTGCCGACAGTTTCAGCTCTGTTCAGAAGGCTTTGTGTGCGACGAAAGGAAATAAAGACGCCACAATCATCATGAAATAGGATGCAGAGGTGGTGATGTAAGTAAAATTGGTTGTTGGTGGGTTAGTATTTGAAGGAGCTAAGTGGCGAGATATGAAGTGCTTTGAACAAGGATTTGTCAAGTTCGAGTGTACATGGCTGCGAAAACTTCTGTTTGAAAGGCTTGCATTGCCTTTGAGTGTCAGAGATATTTTGTAGGTATATTGGGATTGATAATTCCAGATGAATATATGGGCTTCGTGTTTCTAGAAAAAAAGGCCCAAATTCATTGCAATGGGTTATATTTATGAAGCCTACAAATTTGTCTCTCAATTGGATTTCTCCTATGCAATTTTCTCCTACCCAAAGTCTGCTTTTAGTTTGGTTCAGGGGCAAGTTAATTGAAATGCTTTATGGGAGAATCTGTTCTCTTAGTAGAAAGATGTTGAAGGTGTAGCAGAGTCAAATCACAGAATTCAAGACTGTTTAGCTGAATATTTTCCAGAAATTAGAAGTTTATGGAGCTTATGTTTTCAGTTTGGTTTCACTCTATTAGATTGTTTTTTTAGGTTCAAATTTGTGTTTTGTAGTCAATCATCCTTGAGGGCAAGGATGTTTTGGGGGAGGGGTATTGATATGTAAAGATAATAATATGGCATTTAGGGACCTAATTGTAAGATAAAACTAGAGACCTATTTGTAAACTAGATAGTTAGTAGGATAATTAATCAATAATTGTAAACTAGAATTAGTTAGGACTTGAAGGAAGCTATAGTGTTATAAATAGCCCATCCTCCCATGGTACATGCAGATCAGATTTTCAGATTGTTATGGCATTGCAATAATATAGATTGAGATAGCCTTAGGAGCTCTCTTCTCTATCTCTCTTCTAATCTCCTTTCTTGTGTCTCTTCTACATCTAATCTCTTAACCCTAAGATCAATAATCAGATCCCCTAACCAATCTATCAAGGAAAGACCAGTTTAAATGGACCCCAAAGGCTGCTGCCACCTTTCAGAAACTGAAGGAGACCTTAAGTTCAGCACTTGTACATGCACTTCTAGACTTTTCCAAGCCATTTGTGGTAGAGACCGATGCTTGCAACACTGGTATTGGGGCTGTACTAATACAGGGAGGCCAGCCTTTGGCATTTTTCAGCAAGGGGTTAGCACCTAGACATCATGCTTTGTCTATCTATGAGGGAATTGTTGGCTGTAGTGCAAGCTATTGAGCATTGGCACTAATATCTAGAGGGAAGACATTTTATAATAAGAACAGATCAGCAAAGCTTAAAATATCTGCTGGACCAGAAAATCAAGACTTCATTTCAGATGTATTGGGTTTCTAAGCTCATGGGTTATGACTTATGACTATGAGATACAGAACAAAAAGGGAATTAATAACAATGTTGCTTATGCTCTCTCTAGGATGGAAAAAATGGAGATATTTCAAATTTCTCTTTCAACCTGTTCTGCAGATTTGCTTGAGTAAATTCAGAATAGTTGGCAACAAGATTCAGAACTGTTAGCTTTGATTGACACCCTCAAAGGTAATAATGGGATTGCTGGAAAATTTACTTGGCACCAAGAATTATTAAGAAGGGCACCAGCAGTAAGGGACAAAATATTAGAATGGCTTCATGCTTCTTCCCAAGAGAGACATTCAGGAATACATGCCACGTACCAACAGGTTAGGTCTCTTTGTCTCTTTCCTAGTGGAGACACTAATTTGATGAGGTAAAAGAATTTATTGAACTGCTAGATGCAAGTACAAGACAGTGGCATATCCGGGTCTGTTACAGCCTTTACCTATTCCTAGCAAGGTTTGGGAAAGCATCACTATGGATTTTATTGAGGGTCTTCCTAAATCTCATGGGAAAGATACAATTTGGATGATTGTACATTGCTTGAGTAAGTATGGGCATTTTGTCAGCCTATCTCACCTATTTTCAGCATCCACTTTAGCACATCAATTCATGGATAGCAATTACTGTTACATGGGGCACCAATGGAGATTATCTCTGACTGTGATCCCATCATTATTAGCAATTTTTGGCAAGAATTCCTTAAGGTACTCAAGGTGGATCAGAAGCTATCCTCTTCCTATCATCCGCAGACGGATGGGCAAACGGAGATATTAAATAGATGCCTAAAGACTTATTTGCGTTGCATGAGTTGGAAGCTTCCCAAGGAATGGTCTAAGTGGTTACGCTGAATGGTGGTATAATACCACTTATCATTCCTCCACAAGAACTACTACACATAAATTACTATATGGGCAGCAACCTCCACTGTATGAGCCCTATCTACCTAGATCAGGGGTAGTAGAAGCAATGGATAGATCTTTTGTAGCACGAGAAGAAGCCTTGTTAGTGGCTAAGCATCATCTCTCACGTGCTATTAATATGATGAAATAAAGGGCTGATTCCCACTGAACAGACCGAGAGTTTCAAGAAGGCCCATGGGTGTTTCTGAAACTTCAACTCTATAGGCAAATTTCAACAGCTTCCAGGAGCAGTCAAAAATTAGCTCCTATGTTTTTTGAGCCCTATCGGATTCAGCAACGTATAAGAGCAGTTAATTATAAATTAGATTTTCCTGTGGAGACACATATTCATGATACATTCCACATTTCCTTGCTAAAGTTGTGCCCAGATCCTTCAGTTAAGGTTCGACATCCTCCGAAAAATTGGCCAGAACTGCCTAATTGTAAGGAACCTAACCAGATTTTGCAGAAAAGAATGCGGTGCAGGAAAGGTCAGATTGTGACTGAAATATTAGTTAAATGGAAACAACTTCTGAAAGGGCCCTATTCATCAGTAAGACCTATGCTAGGAAATCTAGGAAGACAAAGTATCATCAGCAAAGGACCAACATGCTTTTAAGGTTGCAGGGTTTGACTTTGCTATTTTGATATAATCTTAGGACACATAGCCACTGCATAGAGTGGCTTTGGTGATTTAGACTTGTAGCTTTCTGCACACTTTTTGGGCACTGTGCAAGATGTTTTTTTTGCTTATATTAACCGTAGGAAGGAAGGGGTATGGGTATGTTGTATTTTGTGAGAGAAGTGTAGGAGAGGGAAGTCTGGTTCTATGTAACAGAACAGAAACCTTCTTGGCTGTGGGAGTTTGTTGCTCTCAACAGATTGTAGGAGAGGGGGAGCAAATCTGTTGTCACAGATTTGCCTCTGTCTTGGCTGCAAGGGTCTTTGGCTCTTGACAGAATTATTGTATTTCAGTGTGGTTCTGTTTCTGTGCTTAATGAAACCAGTAATTCAGGAAACCTTTTATTGGTTCCTAACAACTTCCCAAGGAGGAAGCGACTTGGCTACTGCTGTATCAGTTTCAGCAGCAATTTCCTAACTTTTCCATTTCTGACCCTTGAGGACAAGGGGTCTTTAAGGTGGGTAGTGTTATATAAGTCATAAATAAATAGTTAGGGCAAATAATTGGGAATTATTGGCACAATATTAATCCTATGAGGCCACAAGGCACAAATATTTAATACTATGAGACTAGGATGGGGTTAGTTAGGAAAGGGATGGTTAGGTTGTTATTGTTAGTTACGATTGGCATTCTGTTATGTCTATTGCTTAAGTCTAAGGCTATAGCCTATATAAAGGAGGAGCCTAGACAAATGTACTCATGTAGATCAGATTGTGTATGAATGAATGAGAGAACAACAGTTCTGTCTCCCTCTCCCTCTCTTGTTTCTCTTCCCAATTCCTCTAAATTCCCTTCTTTCTCCTAATCCTCTAATTTCTCTACAACATACTCAATAGTTTGTTTATTCACATTTATTTACAGATTACACATCATCATTGATCCCTTTCATGTTTAACTTGAATCACTCACACATTCCTCTGAATTATATGTATCCGCGGGATTAATTTGGAAAACCTGTAGGAATATCCAAGAACAAACGATTTTTATTGGAAACATTCCTCTAATGAATTCCCTGGGAACTTCTATAATAAATGGAATATACAGAATTGTAGTTTTAGACATTCTAAATGAGCTTATACAAGAAGAAATTCCTGACTCCATGCTTTTTGCTAATGATAAGGTGCTTTTTGGCTAAGATAAAAGGGAGATTAACTCTACACTTGTATTATGGAGAAAGGGCTTTGTGAGAGAATAGGGGCATCTGCCGCCAAGCTCATATTAGGGTTTTAATTTAATTCTCTAAACCTATGATGTCACGATAATTAAGATAAAATCTTATTGTTACAATTATAATTATTAGCCTGCTAATTTAGGAGAATTATAAGGGATATGATTAGGTTATGATCAAGTCTCAATTAATTCATATTCATATTATTCCCTTGCTCCTATATATTGTAATAGGCTGTTAATGATTTGTGGAGGAATGACTTCAGCAAACAAACAATTGACTTTGGCTATGGCTTCTTTGATAGTAGGGGTTTGTAGCATATATAATTGTTTGTTTAATTCCCTCTCCGCGCTATGTTGCACCGACACCGACACCGACACGCGACATGAGACACGAGACACGACACTCCGACACGTGAATCTTAAAAAAATTTAAATTTCGACACGTTAGGACACGTTTTGATATTAAATATATATTTTTAAGTATAATTCACATAACATTCATAACATTCAGACGCAATCAAAAAGCAACAGTCAGAGCAAACACTACAAAACAAAAGCAATATTATATAATATTATATAAAGCAACACATAAAGCAACACACATATAAATATAATAAAGCAATATTATATTGCTTTAACACACATATGTTCAGACGCAATAAAAGAGTAACAGAGTCCGATGGTCAATTTCACAGTTTTCAAGACGCAAAGCAACACGCCAAGTCGGCAACACACATATAATAAAGCAAATCTTATGGACCTACAAGCTGCAACACACATATATTAACGCAATAAATAAAAAAGAAATAAGAGTCAACAGATAGTGAGTTTCAGACTTTCAGTTCACAATTTCAAAGACGCTTCACGCCAGTCTCAACTCTCAAGTTTCGTACCTATCGGCTGGATTGAAGACGAAGGCTATCTAACGAAAGGAAGCTCAGGATTTGATCTGAGGAGAGAACGACGGCGATTCGGCAAAGGGCGGAGCTCAGATTTAGAACGAGACAACGACGGCGAAGGTCGAAACTCGAAAGTCGAAAGCCAAGTTTGTCTGAGAATCTCACAGGAAAATAACCTAAATCTAAATGTGGTAACTCGATCTCTATATCTTTTTTCTGAACAAATCTCAATCAATATCTCAATATCTCCTCTTCCGAACAAATCTCAATCAGTATCTCGATATCTCTGTTTCCTTCTGTTTTTTTTTTTATTTTTTATATTCCCAGAACGCCCCTTGACCGTGTCGGACACGGTCAAAGACGCGTGTCGGACCGGTCAACGCGTTGAACGGCGTTGACCACGTCCGACACGCGTGTCGGACGAGTGTCGGTGTCCGACACCGTCCGACGCGCAAATTTCTCCAAAACATGCGTGTCGGTGCTTCAGAGCCTAGATGTGCAAGATTGCCCATTTGATGCATATGTTTCTGGCTTGAAGCCCGATGCTTGGCAAGAGTGCAAGAGATATCCTTGCAATGGCGAGCCAAGAAAGCAAAACAAGCAAGAAAAGCCTAGGAAGATCAAGACGAAGCATTGGATGCTAAAGAAAGAAGAGGGTCTTGTTTGACCAACTTCCAAGGAGAACAGGAAAAGCTAGATGTTCAAAAATCTTCCCAAGACAAGACCAGTGATGAGCGAGAAGACGGACAAACAAACAATCCAGATACCTCCAACCAGAATGTGTGAACTAGCGTTGAGGTTTATTTGAGAAAGACCTAAGAAAAAGCTACAAAAAGACATGAAAACCCACACACGAAGCCACAAGCACTGAAAGCGAACATGAGAAGAACAAAGACATGAAGACAAGTGCAAGTGTATGTGCAATGGACTTTGGGCTTCCAACAAATAGGTCTTCCTCCGACTTTCGGCAACCAAAAACGTGGGTAAGTGTGAAAAAGACAAGTCATAATGATGATGGGGATAGGAATACAACTTCAAAGGGCGTCGGAGATGTTGAGCACGATTGACCAAAACAGAGCAGAAAAGGTCAACATGAAAAGCGGAATAATTTCTGACTTGTGAAACCTAAAGTTTTGGAAGAATAAGAAGGTAATATCTGGATAAGTCTTTGAATTTCAACTCTCTTTGAGAATTTTCTGGGTGAGTTGCACAAGACATCTTCTTGCTTGGCGTCTGTTAGAATATTACGGATTATTTAGATTAATCATTATCTTATTATTAAGTTTGATATTCATTATATCTTAGGATTAAATATGAATATATTATATATTTATTTTGATTTGATTTGATTTATTTTTGATTGATTAGATTAAATTAGATTTTACTATTTTAGGATTAGCTCTAGGTTTGCCTATATAAAGGCCTGTACGTACTCTCTTTTCATTCAAAGATTAATATAATGTGTTTTATCCCTCTAAATTTAATATGGTATCAGAGCTAGGTCAGCCTCCAAACCTACAGTAAATAAAAACAAGGTATGCCTCCAAGACCTTCGAAGCTTCATCTGATCTTCGACATTCCTTCGTCCCATAGAGGAGACACGAAAGCTTCCTTTGATCTTCAACGAAGCTCTTCTGTACAGTGGAGACACGAAAGGAGAGAGATAGAAAAGGAGACACAAGACTGAGAGAGAGGGGGAGACACAGGACAACAATGGAGAGCACAGTGATGGAAGGGAGATGCGATCTTCGAACCTACCAGAGGATGGCACATGTTACACCACCGCTTCCACAGACGGAGTTAGAGCTCGCCGATCAGCGGATTCCGGAGAAACGACGTCCAACTAAGAAACCACGCGTCGCCACAGTACCAACGCATGTTGCCCACGCGCCACCATACCCAGAGGCCTTCAATGACCTTTTCTGACAAGAACCATGGATCCTTCCTTTTTTCCCTATTTTATTCGATTTAGTACCTCAAAATTCCGATACACTTGGAGTCTATCTCATGGCTTTTATGTCCGCTACAAATGTCCAACCAAAAATATGGGGCCTCCGAGACTCAAAAAGGAGTACAAGCCCAAACAAAAATATGGGGCCTCTAACACTCAAAAATGAGTACAACCCTAAACAAAAATAAATGGGCCTCTGAGACTCAAAAAAAGCAGTAACGCCCAAACAAAAATAAATAGGCCTCTGAGCCTCAAGAAGTACAAGCCTAAGGATTTTGAAGATTAAAGTAGGCATTATAACTGTCTCATATAAGATTTGCAGACCAAATTGTAGATATCTTGACTAAACCACTAGGCAGAACAAAGTTTGAAGGATTTCGGGGCAAGCTGGGAATGATCGACATATACTCCCAAACTTGAGAGGGAGTGTTACAATATTATGGATTATTTAGATTAATCATTATCTTATTTTTAAGTTTGATATTTATTATATCTTAGGATTAGATATGAATATATTATATCTTAGAATATTATATCTTAATTATTTTGATTTGATTTATTCTTGATTGATTATATTAAATCAGATTCTAGGGTTAGCTCTAGATTTGTCTATATAAAGGCTCATATGTACTTACTCTCTTTTTATTTAGAGATTAATAGTGTGTTTTATCCCTCTAAATTCAATAGTGTCATCGCTATCTCCTTTTCTTCTCTCGTCGTCAACGGTTTTTGTTTGCTCTCTAACGGTGGCTATTCTCCCTTTAACCCGTCTTTGTTTCAATTATATGGAAAAAGGACTTCACGAAGTAAAGATACATAAGCTTCAAGACAAGCTGAACTTGTTATGGGGAAAAATATTTCTAGTTGATGAATGAGGTTCGGTCGGGAAAGTCAAGGAAACATCTACTTACCATCTTCGAGTGTCAGAGATATTTTGATGGTGCATTTAGGTTTCTAATACAAGATGAGTATATGGGCCTCAAAAAATGGGGAAAAAAACATCTAGAGCCCAATAACCTTACAATTAGGTCTTCAAGAATCTGAGTGTATCCTCAGTAATAGGTTGTTGCAAGAATGGGTTTCGTTTCTTCACTTCTCTCCTAAGAGAAATTTGCTTTTTGGAAGTTTCTACTCTCTTAAATGGCAAAAAAAAAAAAAACGGAATAGTGGGCACCAATACTAAAAGTCAATCCGGAGGAAAAAGCTTTTAGGTACAAATTCCTCACCAGCTGAAGTTTCCAGAATTTTAAAGTCTCTGTTTTTGTTGATTTTAGATATGAAAATATAATAGAGTTAAAAGTTAGTTAGAGGCAGTTAATATAGATAGCCGTTGGGAGTAATTACTGCCGTTAGAAGTTTGTTAGTTAGTTTAGTCTTAATTGTATCATTAAGTCATTTTATCCTATAAATAAGGGTCTTATACCTATTGTAAATCAGATTATGATTGATGAAGGAATAATAAAGCACTAATCAGTTTTTTTTTGCCTCTCTCTCTCTCTCTCTTCTCTACCTTTCTTCTTTTTCAAACCCTCTTTCCTTCTTTCTCTCTCATACAAAATTCTCTCTCATATCACATTTAGTTGCAGAAAGAAATTGGGTATCACTGGGATAACCCTAATGTCCTTTATCACCTTCTATTTATGTATCGCACTATTCAATGAATAAACAATAAGCGTTGATAGGGTTGAACATCTCTGGGTATGTAGGGACACAAGCAAATCACTCTACATGACCTCTTCACCAATACATAGCCCAAAAACAAACAAGGAAAAACAGCACTCAAATGGTTGTCCAAAGGCTCTAATACCATGTTGGGTGGATAGCTGAATTGTTTGCTTATTATTCATAAGAGAATGCATGTTCACATGCACAAGGAGCCAAAGATTAATGACAGAACAGTTCTTCTATGACTCCTTATAATCAAGCAAAACATAATTCGTATACGAATTACACTGATTTTACATTCAGAATTAACAATAGAAAACGCTTTAGCTGACAGATCGTCAGAAGATCTCGAGGGAGTTTCTGTGACGATGGATTCAAATGTAAGGCATGAAACAAAGCAAAATGTCATAATTGCTATATTCCATAATAAAACATAATGCAATATTTGTAAGATTTGGGCCACAACAAATCGACCATGGTCATCTCATCATAGGAACAATTTAAAACTTGTCCACTCCTTCTAACCGAAAATAAATGAGACAAAAATGAAAAATACCATCGGCTAAAAGATAAAGCTTATTTTTTATAAACATCAACATCATGAATGACCAATAAATAAATTAAAAGAAAAATGATCAAATATCATTGGACTAATGAAAACTGTTATTGCATTCCACTTGATGAAAGAAAAATTTAGGTTCATCATCTAAAAAGTAGGAGTTAATCATAAAGTTATTCACTCACACAAACAATGTAAGCAATATTGCGAAATAGAAGCAAATGGTTGGCTCTTTCAAACAAGAAAATAACTGAAGCTATTTCCCTAATTAAATCCTAGTAAGAATAAAGAACCAAATTAGATGTCAGAGGTGCCTTGGGCATTTATTTAAGATGCTTACTTTATCTATTCTAATATCATATACCTAATTATATGGGATAAGGAATCAGATTAGATTTATTTCCATTATATTTGGATATTACTAGATTTTATTAGGGCTTCCAAAACAATATATATTGTTCTAATTTGTATAGTCTTTACACATCAATAAGAATTGAAAAACTTCAATAGATGACTACGCACCTTTGATATAGGCACTGTCCAACCTTTCTTAGGACTCCAAGCCAAAGATGGGCGGATGTCCTTGAAGAAAGCTTCATAGCTTGACCCTTCACCCATTGGAGGAGGAAACAGATCAATCTTGAAACAAGAACATGCAAACAATATAAAGAATTAGTAAAAAAATCCATGTAAACTATTATCAGAAGCAACATTTATAGGGGGGAAAAAGTAGAAGGATACAACTAAAAAGTCATGCTAAATTCATTTGATTATTTTCTCAGTTGAAATATAATTAGGAAGACAATTAGCAACAAAATAAGACCACCACTACTTGAACATAGCATAAATGATTAATTGTTAAAAAGAGGAAAGAAATATTTTTGTTCCATTAAATATTTTTTATGCTTTGTCTCACTCGCTCTTCATACTCTCTCATATTTTCACGGTATCAAAGCTTATATTGGTTGTGCATCATTCAAATCACTAGTTCATCATTTCCTTTTATGTTTTCTTCATTGTCTCACCATTTTTTTTTTACCTAAAACCCTACCCATCAGCTGTTGATCATTCCAGCCACTTTGCATTGTGATTCCTGAACACGCACCCCACCAAAAGCTGCCAACGAGACAAGGATGCCAATTGAAGTTGCCAACTAGCTAATGTTCTTATAGAAAGCACTACGAGTACCCACATTTCCTACATTTGCAACAAGCTTGGCAAATGGCCTAGGGTAAAGGAGCAAAAATACACACGTGCTTTACCCCTGGGAGCGCCCAGCACCATATGCTTTTTTTGGGAGCAAAAATACACACGTGGTTACCATTTTGGAGCAAAAGTCACATCCCACCGTTATGTTACTGTTCACCGTGATGAGAGAGAAAGAGCTGAAGTGAACAGTAACATAACGGTGGGATGTGACTTTTGCTCCAAAATGGTAACCACATGTGTAAAAAAAAAATGGTGTTGGGCGCTCCCGAGGGTAAAACACGTGTATTTTTGCTCCTTTACCCAATGGCCTATACACTCCAACTTCAGAGGGGATTATTGAGTATTATGTTTGACATGTCATTCATTGCAACTTACTATTATATAATTGATTAGAGCTTATTAGATAATGATTAGCCAAATTAATTTTGCAACCACATGCCATTAATTTTTACTTGAATATCTATTGTGCAAAATATGAACATGTAGATTAGTACACACTTACAAAACTTCCCTCTCAAGGACTAATGAGCTTGAAGTTGTTAGAGAATATTACCTCCAGTTAAAAATATAAGATGCAAATAACTAAAATAAGCAATCTGAAAAGTTGGTTAAAGACAATAAATATGTAAAAAATATAACTTACTCTCCTAAAACACCCTTATTTATGGAGAGGATGACTAGAAGAGAGAATGAGTGAGAAAGATGTGATGAGAGACATAATTAATTAGGGGTAAAATTGAATGAAAGAAAATGTAATAAATGACAAGACAAAACCAGGCTGTATCTTATGTAGTAAAATTGAACTTTACATTATTTCATTATTCCTCTCTACCGAAAGTGTAAGGAGAAAATAATTTGAACCCAAAATCTTTGGGATTGTGATCTTCAAAAGCCTTATGTAAGTATTACCTTCAACTTCCCATCTTCCAATATTTTGGCCACTCTTCCCGACCAATTACAGCCATCAGCGCAAAAATCTACCAAATCCCCCACCATCCATGTACCATCAACAATAACTATTTCTTCAGAGATGGTACTCGTGTCAGGCTTTTCACTTTCAAGATACACAGTTGGATAACAAGGTCGCACCATCAATTTTGAATTTTTATTTTTACGGGGCTTTTGATATACCTTTATCCATTCCAACTCTGCAAAGAATATAGTATACTATCAACAACTAGCTTATCCCAAAAGCTTAAGATGCTAAAACAACTTATAAATTGTTTGTCAAGAGTGTCAGCAAGAAAATCACATATTTGAAACTCTAATTATAACAATCCACACTTTTGAGGCATGCAAAAATAGATGGTCAAAGCCTGTCCAAACAACCTGACTTAAAAATTCAAAAATCAAAATCCAACACTTTACCAAAACACTAAGGTAAAACAATAAGAATTGGATACGGTAATATCTTCTAAAACATTGTTGGAGGTCCAATCCATCACTTATCTGGCCTATTTTGATTACTTACCCCATTTATCTCACCATGATTATTATTTACTTTATTAACGTTACATTATTTCAGCATTTATCTTTATTTAATGTTTTGTTTTTTGCAACTAGGCCTAATATCCGAAGCCCTTCAAACTCCAACAAGCCTTATCTAATAAAATGGAACCGGCTATAAGGACCGCCTAATGCTATTGTGCTTTATCAACCACCAAAACTTCAAATAGATTATTAACCAAAAGGTCTTGTTCAATATAACTTCATCGAGTGTTCTCTTTAATCTTCCTCTACCTCTTTACAGAGGGCTTCAAACTATCTAATCTACCCTTTTCAGCAATGCCTCCAATGGCTTTCTTTGTGCGTACCAAAACCACCTTAAGTGATTTTCTACCATTTTCTCTTTTATAGGTGAAACGCCTACTCTTTTTATGATATGCTCATTCTGTACTTTATCTTTTCTTGATAATTATACATCCATCTCAACATCCTCATCTCTAATACTTCAACTTTATGATTCTATTGTCCCTTTAAAGCCCAACATTCACTATTATACAACATAGCTAGTCATATAGTAGTTCAATAAAACTTTTAGATTATTAACCAAAAGGTCTCGTTCAATATGACTTCATCAAGTGTTCTCTTTAGTCTTACTCTACCTCTTTCCAGAGGGCTTCAAATTGTCTAATCTCCCTTTTTAGCTGTGCCTCCAACGGCTTTCTTTGTCCCTACCAAAACCACCTTAAGTGATTTTCCACTATTTTCTCTTTGATAGGTGTCACCACCTTAAGTGATTTTCCACTATTTTCTCTTTAATAGGTGTCACGCCTACTCTTTTTCTAGTATGCTCATTTTGTATATTATTTTTTATTGTATAACCACACATCTATCTCAATATCCTCATCTCTAATACTTCAACTTTATGATCATATTGTCCCTTTAAAGCCCACGTTCACCATCATATGACATTGCTAGTCATATAGTAATTCAATAAAAAAAAAATTAGATTATTAACCAAAAGGTCTCGTTCAATATGATTTTATCAAGTGTTATCTTTAGTCTTCTCTACCTCTTTCCAAAGGGCTTCAAACTGTCTAATCTACTCTTCTCAACGGTGCCTCTAATGGCTTTCTTTGTCCATGCCAAAACCACCTTAAGTGATTTATACCATTTTCTCTTTGACAGGTGCCACGCCTACTCTTCTTCTAATATGCTCATAATGTATTTTATCTTTTCTCATATAACCACACACCATCTCAACATCCTCATCTCTAATACTTCAACTTTATGATGCTATTGTCCTTTTAAAGCCCAACGTTCACTATCATACAACATTGCTAGTCATATAGTAGTTCAATAAAACTTTCCTTTAATCTTATTAAGTAATTTCTTATCAAATATCACTCCAATAGCCTTTCTTCACTTGAACGACCAAGCTTGTAATCTTTGCAAAATGTCCCCAAAAATTTCACCATCCTTATGCATAATTGATCCTAGATCTCTAAACTTCGTCACTTTTGGAATGATTTGATCTCCCATTTTAACTTCCAAATCACTACCAACTTGCTTTTTACCAAAATTGCAATGCACATATTTTGTCTTACTCTTACTCCTATGGAAACCTTTCGACTCCAAAGTCCTCCACAACACAACTTCAAAGCTAATCTTTCTCTTGAATTGGCCATAAAAACTATATCATCAATGAAAAGCATACAATTAGGCCCTGTTTGGCACAAGGCACTATGGGGTAGGGATTGAGATTGGATCAAGGATTGGGCCAAATTATACTGTTTGGTATGAGGCACTGAAGATAACCTAGGATTGGGAGTATCATGAAAGTGAGATGTTGCAAAACCACCTCCCCCTAGTATTGTGTTTTCAATCCTAAGATTTCAAATAAGAGACAAAAGTATCTATGTGTGGGAATATTATGTAATATTATTATATTATATTATTCTTCCTAGGTTGTTGTAACCTCACCTTTATTCTTTCCTAGATTTTCTCCATTAGTTACTCCTTTATTTTCTCCTTAATTTGTTTAGTTTTATCTCTCCTTATTATATAAGTAGGTATTGTATCAGAACATAAATCAAATCAATGAGAATACAATTCTTCTCTCTTAAATTCCACATGGTATCAAAGCGGGATTAATTCCTGAAGAAAATTCTTGTTTTCCTACTGGTGACTTGTCGCTCTGTTCGAATTTCAGAGTGGTAGTGAGTTACAGTCTCGGAGACACACAACTCCTCTAGTTATTGTTATCTCAGCTGGGTCATTTGCTCCTGATTCTGAGCAGTCTTGACCTCGTCCATTGTTCTTGATTCTCGTTTTTAGCTTCAATTCACGGTGAGTTCCGACGTTGTGCAACAGTGAGAGAGAAGAGCATATTCGAGTTCAGTCTTCGACCCTTTCTTGGAACACGCGCCCCACCAACATCTTCCCCATCCTCCTATCGGCGGACGCCAGAAGTTTGGTGGTCATCCGACACCTCCACGACGGCGTGTGGTGTTCACGCGCTCTCCGGCAGTTTCACAGCGATGGTGCGTGGGAGATAGATTTCGTGGGAGAGATCTAATCACCTCTCAGCTATGTTCATAAAGACCTCAATCTCTGTTGGCATTCATGGTTCTGTCAAACTACATAACAAGATTAGGCCACTTCTGAAGGTTATTGATGAACAACTTCAGACTTCAGATAAGGCATTTGTCGGCACCCCAATTATGAAGTTTTCATTCTTGAGACTCACTATAGTAAAAGATGTGTGTAAGCACATCATAAATATGAGGACATTGCAGCTCAACTAAAATCATTAGAGGTTGATATGTCTGATTCCTTTTTCTGTACACTATATTCTGAACACTCTTCCACAGTCATATAGACCCTTTAGGATATCCTGCAACACACATAAGAACAAATGGTCAATTAATGAACTTTTGACCATGTGTGCTCAGGAGCAGGGAAGGCTGAAAATGAAAATGGGAGAATTTCTTGAATATGACTTGATTAGTGGAGCGATCAATTCGAAACCTTGTTTCGAAAAACATTTTCAAATAATCGACCTTCCATTTCGAATGCAGATTGGTTGTTAACAATGTTCATTCAGTTTAATTGAATATTATACAACTAGTCATTCAAGATACACAACCTGCTGAGATTGACCCAGAAGATCGAGTTGTTGATGAGGAACAATAAGAAATTGTTGAGTAACTAGTTGAACAACAAGTTCCTCAAGAAGATAATGCAACAACATTAGGGAGATCTACTGGAACAAGAAGATCAGGATAACAAGTGAATATATTGTGGAATCTGACTATAATGTAGAAGCTGAAAATGATCCTGGAACGTTTCACAAGCCATGAACTCGTAGAGAGTCAAGATCATGGTATGATGCTATGAATGATGCGACGAATTCTAAGGCATCTAACAAAGTCTAGAATCGACTACAAGGAGACATTCTCTCCTGTATCTACGAAAGATTCTCTTCGCATCATTCTAGCATTGGTTGCACATTTTGTCTATGAGCTGCAACAAATGGATGTGAAATCAACATTTCTCAATGGAGAACTAGAGGAAGAGGTTTACATGAAACAACCAGAAGGATTTTCCTCTAGAGATGGTGAGCATTTGGTGTGCAAGCTCAAGAAATCCATATATGGATTGAAACAAGCTTCCCGTCAATGGTATTTAAAGTTTCATGATGTTATCTCTTCATTTGGTTTTGTAGAGAACATTATGGATGAATGTATATACCAGAAAGTTAGTGGGAGCAAGATTTGTTTTCTTATTCTATATGTGGATGATATTTTGCTTGCAACCAATGATAGTGATTTACTATATGAGGTGAAACAATTCCTTTCTGAAAAACTTCGACATAAAGGATATGGGAGTTGTATCTTACGCCACTGGTATTAAGATACATAGAGACAGACATTAAGTATTCTAGGTTTGTCTCAAGACACCTATATCAACAAAGTTTTGGAAAGATTTTGGATGAGATATTGTTCACCAAAGGCCTAAAGAATGACTTTGAGCAGAACAAATGAAAACAAATCCTTATGCTTCAACAAGAAGTAGCCTTATGTATGCTCATGTCCGACGAGACCCGACATTGCATTTGTTGTTGGAATCTTGGGAGATATCGAGTAATCCGGTATGGACCACTGGAAAGTGTGAAGAAGGTGTTGAGATACCATCAAGGAACTAAAGATTACGTGCTTAAGTACAAACTAATTGACAATTTGGAAGTGATTGGTTACTACGATTCGATTATCTTGGCTGCATGGACTTAAGAAAATCCACTTCGGATATATTTTCATGCTAAGCCGATGGAGCTTTATCATGGAGTAGTGAAAAGCAGTCTTTAATTGCTACTTCCACTATATAAGCTAAGTTTGTATCTTGTTTTGAGACTATCTCACATGGTGTGTGAATGAAGAGTTTCATTTCTGAGCTTAGAATTATGGATCCAATTTCTAAGCCATTAAGATTATATTGTGACAATTCAGTTGATGTTTTTATGGCTAAGAACAATAAAGGTGGTAGTCGAATCAAGCATATCGACATTAAGTGTCTAGCCATAAAAGACCGTGTTAAAAATAAAACAGTGGTTATTGAACACATGAGCACTGAATTGATGATTGATGATCCTTTAACTAAAGGCATGCCTACATTGAAATTTCAGGATCATGCAGAAAGAATGGGACTTGGTTCACTTATGTGATTTTCGTGGTAAGAACGATGTTATTTATGAAACTCTATTTGTGATGTTTTTCTCATTTCGATTGCGCATACATTTATTTGTTTAAATTTGAGGAACATCATTGAGTTTGGACCAAGAATAAACGTAGGGTTTATTCATTAAGTTACTTGGGCATGGGAAACATAATGCACTGTGATACATGGAAGATATTACTCGCTTTAAGAGGACCTATCGCTATGATCTATGCATTTTGTTTCTCAGAAGTATATACTGAAGTATGTGGACCAAGTGGGAGAATGTTGGAATATTTAATTCTGTATTCAATATTCCGTTATTTCTATTTATGGCCCACATTATTGCCGGTTTTGTAACCGTCCATTAATACCGTAACGGCCCATTTAATACGCAATAAGTGCGTATTGAATACGTTTCCTTTTAGCTCTGCGATGGTCGAGGGGAAACGAACGGTGAAATTCTCGTCGGTCCCCGAACTCGCTCGACCTTCAGAAGCACACCATCTGCAGTTTTGAGAGAAGGATCAGAAGGGCTGAGACTCGGAGTCTGTACCTGCTTGCTGGCGTGGATTCGTTCCTGTTTGGAGACTCAGAGTTTGTCCTGTTTGCTTCTGGAGACAAATCAATGGCGGGAGGTATTTGTGATCTCTTACTTCAGTTTTCCGCATTGATCTATATGTTAATCTATGTTTAACATGTTTAGATCGTTAAGTTATTCTAACATTTGGTATCCGACCGGTTTTGTGGTCTGGGTTCATCGTTCTCTGATTATGAAGCAAAGCTAGGTTAAAAATATTCAACGCTAACGTAGAGCACAGTTCTTCATCAACGACCCATCTCCTCTTCGACGCTGTTATCGTCGTCGAGCCTGTCATCGTTGTTGGTTGTAGTTCCTTTGTCATCATGCCTCTCAACTCGTCCGACGACTGGCCCCGTCGCCCTCAACTAAATTGAGGGACCAAATTGTCATTTCGAAATTCGTAGGCCTCTGAAACTCAAAAAGGAGTACAAGTCCAGACAAAATAAAAGGACCTCTGAGACTTAAGAAGTACAAGCCTAATGATTTTGAATACTCAAGCAGTTATGGGCAGTGTTGTTAAAACGTAGAGTCTACGTAGAAACGGTAAGGGTGAGCAAAAACGTAAAATCGTAAAACGTAAACGAAACGTAAGAGTTTACTACGTATTAAAAAAAATAAAATCCAACATATATAAAACCAAAACACACCAATATATTAAAGTCATAACAAATTTAAGTTCAAACACTCAAGGAAATAATTAAGTTCAAACTCAGTCATCATAATATATATTAAAATCAAAACACCAAGGCAATAAAATTATAAAAGAGATGAACATCTCTAATATAATATGTACCCACTGCAGGTTTCATATTTATTGGGGGAAGAAAACGTATGTTATAATATGTACCTACTGCAGGTTTCATATTTATTGGGGGAAGAAAACGTATGTTCAATTTTAGAGTCATTAATTGCTGACTGAGGTGTCTCAGTGCTTTTCATGCTTCCCAACAACAATACCCATTGATTTACCAAATTGCCCCTCTCTATTTACTCCATTTGTGCCTGCCGACAGTGATTTACCCTCCATTCACGAAATGCCCCTTACCTCTGCCAGCTATAGCTTAGCACCCAAAAAGCTTTTTCGATCTGCATTTGTGCATTCCAGAAGAAAATCTCTCTCTTTACCATCACCGGCCATATCCATCTTCTACAAGCTTTGACCCTACATCCTTCTTTTCCGTCTTCTTTCTCTCTCGGCAGCGACGTCATTCACCACCATTGGCCGTCGGTGGGCATCATTCCAGCGGCCACGTCTCCTTCATCTTCAACGGACTGAACCCAAAAGACAGAAAAAGAGTGCCGCAAGACCTGGGAGCATCCCGACGGCAACGCTTCCTACATTTTTTTTTGACTCGGTAAACTCGCCGAGTTTACCGAGTTTACACGGCGTTTCAGCCGTTTCTACTTCAATCTCGTTCCTACATCCGTTTCGACTCGATTTCTGGCCAAAAAACGTAGAAACTGACGTTTCTACGTTTCTAGATGACGTTTTTACAACACTAGTTATAGGACCTTCATCGTCGATCTTGTCGCAGCCGCTGCCCGTCGATCTTGTCGAAGCCGAGTACTCCTAAAGTTGTCGTGTATCTACTGCCTGTTTATCTTGTCGCAGCAGTAACTCCCAACATCGTCAAGGCTCCAATAAGTTGCATAAGCAAGTTGGACATGATTCACATCCATGATCCAACTTGAGGGGGAGTGTGGGAATATTATGTAATATTATTATATTATATTATATTATTCTCGCTAGGTTGTTGTAACCTCTCCTTTATTCTTTCCTAGATTTTCTCCATTAGTTACTCCTTTATTTTCTCCTTAATTTGTTTAGTTTTATCTCTCTATTTATTATATAAGTAGGTATTGTATCAGAACATAAATCAAATCAATGAGAATACAATTCTTCTCTCTTAAATTCCACACTATGTTTATAATATTTTTGGACAAAAATAACCCTCTCATTTTGATCTCCACTCATCTCTTATCTTCAATCTCCATTACCGCTCAAGCTCTCACTTACTATAGTTGTCTCCATCTCTATCTTCGGATGTTCAGATGACAAAAGTGATGGCGACTGGTTCTATCATCATTTCTTCATCATCCTCAGCGTCAGCGATCTTCAGAAAATAGCAAGTTTGCAAGTCTAATTTTGAACCAAATAAGTGAATGACAGCGGTTAAAGAGCCAACACATGAAGTGGTAACTCTAAACTAGATCTTCTCCCATATTGTGATTTTGTGAGTTTGTTCTCCTCCTCCATTCAAGTTTGCTCAAGTTCGCAAGGCTATTCTCTGTGACGGCAATCTTGTTGTATTTGGTTTGTTTGGACTTCAAATTTGAATTGTAAGAGCAAGGTTCCATTTTCCTAACATATGGTTTGAAGATGACTAGTTCAAAGGAGATAACTAGGTTAAAGGATATGGTTCTTCCCATCGGTTCCAAGCATGCCTATGAAAGGAGATGGGTTTGCAAACTTTGTTTTTTAGCTTTTTTTTTTAATAATAAGGATATTATAGTCTTTTCACAATTTATGAAGGATTATAAAATAAAATCAATTCAAGTATTCCATCTAAATGTTACTGCATATCAAACCTAATTTTAAACCCCAGTCCCAATCCCATTCCTAGTCCCAATCCTAATCCATTAAAATCAATTGCCTCATATCAAATAGGGCCTTAGCAATTTCTTCTTGTATAGGCTCAATTAGAACATCTAAAAGAGAACAACACTTTACCTAAGGTAAAATATGCAGTTGGATGCAAATGGATTTTCAACCCCAAATTCAATCTAGACAGAAGCATAAAAAAATATAAGGCAAGACTAGTTGTAAAAGGCTACAAACAGACATATGAGATCAATTACCAAGAAATCTCTGCTCCAACAAGTTTAATACCAATAAAGTACTTCTATCTATAGCAACCAACCTGGACTGGTTTCTATATCAATTAGATGTGAAGAATGCATTCTTAAATGGGGACCTAGAAGAGGAAGTATACATAGAGATTCTTGATGGAGTACTATGACTAGATGATATCACAGAAGTCTGTAAACTCAAGAAATCCCCACCATATGGATTGAAAAAGTCACCAAGTGCCTAGCTAGACAGATTTTCCAAGGTCTTAAAGAAAATTGGCTATTCGCAAGGTCAAGCTTATCACACATTATTCTAGAGACAACCAAGATAAGGTCACAATCCTTATTGTGATAACACAAAATGATGAGGAGTCAATAAGACATCTAAAGAAGGCATTAGATGCTAAAATCCAAGTAACGACCTTGATCAAATAAGATAGTTCTTAGGAATGGAAGTAGCACAAACCAAGGGATCAATGTGTCTCAACAAAAGTACACCCTTGATCTACTACGAGACACAGACATGCTTAAAGCCCAAAAAGACAAAACACCCATGGAAACATCCTGCAATTTGGAGATAAAAAGAAATAGGGTCATAGTTAACTTAGAAAGATAGCGAAAGTTTGTTGGAAGGTTAATATATTCAGTCAGTTCATGCACCAATCCCAGGAAGAACATATGGAAGCGGTCTACCGAATACTTGGGCACCTAAAACTTAGTCCTGGAAAAAAATATCTTTGAGAAAGGGAGAGTAAGAGGTATTGAAATCTACACAAATGCTAGTTATGAGAGGTCATTAGAGAATAGAAAGATCCACCATTGGATATTGCACTTATGTGCGACCAAATCTAGTCAAGTGGAGAAGCAAGAAACAAAAAGTGGTGTCAAGAAGCAGTGCTTAATCGGAGATGAGAGTAGTAGCCCTTAGAGTATGTGAAAGAATTTTGATCATCAGAGTCCTGAAAGAACTAAAGATTTTACAAAAAGGTCCATCACAACTATAATGTGATAGCAAGGCAAGCATTAAGATGACAAAGAACCTAGTTTACCATGACTTAACAAAACATGTGGAACTAGAAAAACACTTTTATCAAATAAAAAGTAGAAGGTGGCATAATTAATTTATCTTATGTTCACTCATCCAATCAGATTACAGACATCCTAAAAAAACAACTAGAAAGAGTTCAATTTGAGGGGCTTCAATGCAAGCTGGTAATGCTAGATATAAATTCCTTGAGGGGGAGTGATAGAAATCAAACCTCAAATCAAGCAGAATATGACCATTGGTCCTAAATATCCAAAATTATAATACTTCCTTCTACGTATCTCTTAAGATATTCCCCGTGAATGTAATCTGAGTTGCTTGCAGCATCCGACCCTATGCATGTGATCATTGATAACTGAATAAACATATAAATAAAAATATAAACTTTATTTTGACATTGTTAGGATTTGATTGTAGTCCCCCCCCCCCCCTCCCAAGATTTTAGGATAACCAAATCATACAAGAATCTGATTGGATTAGATTCATTGGATCTCTGAGATTGGGTACTTACTTTGTAACTCCCCATATGTATGACATCGATCTTATCAATAAACATGGAGCTGAATCACTCTTTATAATCAGCTAGATTCATTTACATCTAATCTTATTCAAGAACCAAATATGATGAAATTTGGGGAAAGATAGGAGTGATAAATATATACCATGGGCAAGTGTCAGTGAATGAAAATTTCGACCCACTGAGCCTACTATTAACAACAAATTGCATCAAATTTTATCACATGATATGTTGAATTTTATTTTCCAAAAAATATCAAATTAGACTATCATTGGTTTCTATTTGATTTCCTACTATTTTTCATCATTGATCCATATACTAGACTCAATCAAGGAAGTAAAATACTCATTAAACTACATTCTGTATAATTCATGTATGATATCATCAAAAACAACCTATATAAACTCCTCACAAAATAAATTAATACTTCACATGAATATTTTGAAAACTCGATCAACAATTCTAACTAAGAGCTTAAACATACTTTGCTCAGGATAGTCAACATATTTCATGCGATAGAAGAGTTGACCATTGTTCTCACGAATGTTTATAATCTGGAAGCAAAACAATGTTAGTTGGTTTAACCATAGGATATAAATGAAACTTCAAGCTCACATGAGAATAGAAAATGTCAAGAACAGGAAAAGCATGATAATATCTCATGCATCAATAATAAGATAGAGAATGAAAGCAATCCTACCATGCACTAGGCCTAGAAATGACACAAAGCAGCAAAGGGGAGGGCTATCAAAGCAAAGCCAAGGGTGGAATATGTTGGGGAACTCATTGAAATAAAATTCCTACTGATTTGGAGTTTACAATTAAATAGTTTGTTATTATAATTATCACAAGTTTCACAAAGTTTGGTATTAAGTTATGTGTATAACCGGTTTATATCAGGAACATTGTTTAGATTTTTATTGAGTATAAAAAAATTAGTAATCTCCAATGTTTTATTGTTTACTATTTTCTTTAAGAATTTGAAGAAAGTATAATTCTTAAGGCTCTATTTGGTTCTCTAGAAAGGGTGAGGGAGCGGGAAATAAGACTTTCCCTAGTTTAGTTCGCCCCACATTCTTGGGGGGGGCCCAAAATGATGGAATTTGGCCTCCCACCACAATCAAGTAGAAGATCTAAATTTTCTTGAGAAGCACTTTATCCTTACCAATACACCCTCAACTTCAATGTTAGCTTCAACCATGCCAAACATTATCCCCCACAATTTTGACATCATCATAAATCTACCTCTTCCTCTTGTCACCAATCAAAAGCCCACCAAACAAACTTTAAGCTATGTCATTCTATATTAGTCAAAAAAGAACTACATAGAATTACATGTCAACTTTAGTAGCCTTCAAGGAGCAAAAGTTGTTGATTTGATGCCCACCAAAGCCAAAAGTTGAAGAGCTCAAAGGCAATGATTCTCTCCCCAACACCATCAACTTCACCAAAGATCTCTTCCACAGCAGCCAAGTTTCTTTCCACAAATCATATCTCTCAATCGTTAGATCCTCACAACCCTTCCTAGATTAACCAATCCAACGTCAACTCAACCTAGAAAAATGCTGACTTACGCAAAGGCAAGTTGATTAAGGGATGTTAATAGTTATTTACAATGAAATATAACCCTAAAGACCAAATGCCTTGTATCCTAGTGTTAAGAATGCTACCCTATAAATGAAAGGTTGCGGGTTCGATCCCACTTATAACTCAAGTAATTAGTGCCTGCCCTTGTAATTAAATACACACACACACACACACATATATATAAGGCAGTATCATAAGTTTATCTCTTGCTCCTATATTTGGGAAAATCTAGTAACATAAAGAACTAAGAAACAACTAATGGTTTCTTGAAGTTCAGTTGAATCTGAATATCGAGCATTGACTTAAGGTATATGTGAAGGGATATGGCTTATTAGATTCTTGAAGAACTCAAGGTTGGAGTTAATGCACCAATCAAGGGCTAGAGATTTCTAGAACTAGGATTGCTCATAATCCTATACATCATGATCACACAAAGCATGTAGAGATTGGCACACGTTTTACATCAAAAAATTGGATGCAAAGTGATTGATCTATCACATATCTCATCCAGGAAGCAAATTGCACATGTAATACATATATGTATTCAATTCGGATCTGAAATCTGCTCAGAAAAACCATGGCACAGCCTTATTGTTTCATTGATGTGATGGTACAATACATATGGGAGAGTCTAGGGTTATACAGTACCAAGAAACTCTAATCAAATCTGATATTCTATCCATATCTGATCTAAAAAATAAATAGGATCAAATTCTTATCTCCTAAAACGGAAATAATCATATATAATGAAAATATTGGTAGTAAACCCAACATGCTTTTTTGACCCACAAATCATGAGTAATCTTTAGCAAGAAATTATAACAATTTAAATCATGGGATTACAACCCACCAAGGAGAGTATCTTGTAACAAAACTAGGCAATGATAATTCATGCATCTTTCATAAGTGTAAATATCTTGCCGAAAAAACGGATGCACCGAAAAAAAAGAAAGAAACTTCTTAGGAGAATGAGAACGAATACCCTGCAACGAAACCAAGCGCCACGAAAACCTACTGCTAAAGATCTTGTCTCAGCCAATTGACCAACTTGAAATGGTAATTCGTGCATCTTTCAGAAAGACGCCCCTAAGTTTTTCTATCTCGTAAGAAATTATTTAGAAATAAATCATCAAAACTTCTCAACTCATCGGAGGTTAACAATGAAGTTCTGATTCTCCTTGACCTATACTCTTCTCACTTCGTCTTGATGCAGCGACGACGAAGACTACAGAAACAGAATCTGCTAGAAAGACGCGTTCTGCAGTTAGCGTTCTGCAGTTAGGAATGGAAATAGGTTAGGCTAGGCGTAGGCCTGGACCTGCGAAAATCCAAAGTAGCCTGGGCCTGTGTTTGTGTGTTGGTTTTTTTTTAGGCCTAAATCTGGGCCTTCAAAAGGTCTGGTAAGACATGAAGCCTATTTAAAAGCCTACTTAAAATATAGGTCTTTACGTAGTCTTAAAACATATGCATCTAAGTTCATATATAATTCATCAAGTCTATTTAAATTCCAACGTTATATCTAAAAAGTTTAAGGATTCATTCTCATATAAAATAAAAGAGTTAGTAAGTGAAAGAAAATAACACCTAGTGGTATCAATTGTTTGAGGAAGTATGAATAAGACAAATCAATCATTTATTGACTAAAAAGATATATTTCTTGAAATCAACTAAGCAAGACAAGTGGCATGTAAAACTAGATTTTACCTCTTATTTTTCTTGTAGAAAATGAGACAGACTCCACCTATTTGGATCATTTTCATTTAGGCATCACTGAAATAAGTTTAATGCAATTTTTTATGTTACATCAAATGACATAAATCAATGGAGGAGTAGTGAGCTAGCATTGCCACCTCGAGCGATAAAAAAGAAGAGAAGTATATGTGATCAATTGATGAATGAAAATGTTAAGCTCATTGATAAATGGAGAAATGTGAAATTTAAGGTTAAGAATAAGTTATTAATTTTATAAATAATCTAAAATTAATTTATATTAAATTATATATAACTCTGCATAATAAAACATTTAAAAAAAAAAACTAAATTGGTCAGGCCTATAGGCCTGAAGGCTAGGCCTTATGAAAATAGGTCTGGTCTGCTTACTTAAATAGGCCTGACATTAGGCCTAAGCCTGAGTCTAACCTATTTACTAAATAGGTCAGGCTAGGCTTAAAGTAGATTAGGCCGTAGGCCCCTGATAGGGGGTCTAGTCTATTGCCACCCCTATTTGTAGCTATTTTCTTCAGTGCTATTTATCGAACGTCATTGAAGATACACTCTACATTTCTCCAGAACTCGTCCGTGGTCCATCTCAGCCTCTTCGGTGACCCGGTTTTTCCACACAAATTTTACTTGATAAAATAGGGTTAAGTACCAATTTTGCTCCTGAAGTACGCACTTAGAAGCAATTTTACCCCTTAAGTTTTAGGCGGAGCAATGTTGCCCCTGAAGTATCAAAGCGAAGCAATGTTGCCCCTCCGTTAGAAACCCTAACGGTCACCATTAGTTGACCTAACGTTGACCGTTAGGGTTTCTAACGGAGGGGCAACATTGCTCCGTTTTGATACTTCAGGGGCAACATTGCTCCACCGAAAACTTAAGGGGCAAAAGTGCTCCTGGGTGTGTACTTCAGGGGCAAAATTGGTACTTAACCCTGATAAAATATAAACAAATAAAACCCCTTCTATTTATTCAAAAAAAAAAAAATACTCCCCCGATCTTTATTACTCCCTTTCGTATTTATTATAAAATTACAAGTTTATTTGATCCACACTAACTTACAAGTTTATTTAGTTCTTTTTATAAGGCACTTGTTTGTTCCCAAGAAGCATTAATAATTTTTTTGCATATATACCCATAATTAATAAGGGTAGTGGGTGAGAGTAATAATTAATATTCCTCCGGTCCTAATTATAAGACCATTTTTGTAGTACAAATCGCACTACAAAAGTACTCTTATAATTAGGATTGGAGAGAGTGTGATATTAGAATTTAGTGCAATTAGTATGGGTAATATTTGAAATTACTTAAATTGTAGGACAACTTTATTGACTTTAACTGTTTTTATTGGTTTGTGAGAATAATTAGTTGGTGCCTTATAATAAGGACCAGAGGGAGTATAAGGCACCAACTAACTATTTTCACAAACCAATAAAAACAGTTAAACTCAATAAAGTTGTCATAGAATTTAAGTAATTTCAAATATTACCCCTACTAATTGCAATAAACTCTAATATCATATTAATTATTACTCTCACCCACTACCCTTATTAATTATGGGCATACAAGGAAAAAAAATAATTAATGCTCCTTAGGAACAAACAAGTGCCTTATAAAAAGGACCAAATAAACTTGTTAGTTGCAGAGAGAGTACCATGTAAGTATTATGAAATTCCCGAAAAAAACAAAATGTGTTAAAAACCATATGTGTGTGAATGTTCATAATTCCATATATAGTTTGAAGTGCACTATAGAAATGACGTTTGGATTCTAAAAGAATAGGTTTAAAATATTGAAGATATACAATCATATAACTTTGAAACACATTATATAATAATACAAATTTTTTTTTTCAAATTTAATTTTTATCTTCAATTATCTCAATATATATAACTAAATAGTATATGTAGTATTTAACAAGGTTCTCAAACCCGAACCCGTCACTAAACCGGTCGGCGTATTGGATTAAGGGTCAGTGGGTCAGACCGGAGTGAAACCGGACCAAACTGGTGATAAATTGAACTTTTTTTCCCTCTCATACCTTCCATTTTCCATGTATAAATTTTTTTTAAAAAATGTCAACTAATTACCTACTCCCTGATAAGCTGTGGGTTTGATGAGACATGATGTACCATCCATTTATTTTGATTTTTCTCTCTCTCTCTCTCTCTCTCTCATGTTATCATCAACAAAGCTTCAGGTCACAAGTGGTTTTCTCTTTCATAAGGGAGCAATGCGTGATTGTGGTTTTTTCTCTCTCTCATTGGTATCATCTTGAAGAGACATGACTCAATCACCTCCGTGTTCAAGCTCAAATGGCGGAGATACACTGTGAATCTTCTTGCTTGTTGCTTCCTTCCTCCTATTTAGGGATTTAGTTTACTGCTTTCTTTAACTTTTCGAATATGCTGTCGCTGTGAAATCTGATGCAAAATACTCATCGTCATCTTGCTCCTGCGTCCGCCATGGCTACTGTGGAGTTCATGGGTTCACTTCAGAGTTCAGATCTCTCTCTCTCACACCGTCTTCAAACTTCAGTTTTTCAGATCTCTCTCTCAACCTCAAGATCTTCGGACCTTCATCTTCTTCTTTCTACTTCCGCCGATCAATTTTTTTTTTATTTAGAAAAACGAAATCTGTTTTACTCTGACTCGGCCGGTTCAGGCTGAGTTGACTGCAAGTTGACTCGGGACCCCGGTTTATCCTTAACTCAGGCCGGTTCTCCGGTTTTCGGTCGAAACCGGCTGGTCCGGTCCGGGTTTCAAAACCCTGGTATTTAATAAGATTTATGTCATTTCCAGTCATTTTCTATCTCAACTGACTTTTCAAATAAAAACTTAAACATGTTTTAATTTGGTAAAAAGTCACTTCTGTCTCCGTGAATCCAAACACAAATTACGTTTACAGTATGATTTTTATCCTATATTACTTCAACAAAAGTCAAATAGAAAATAAGTCACTCCTCCCAACACTAACCCAAATAGGCTTTAAGGGTGCGTTTGGTTTGAGGCCAGAGGAAAAAGTGGGGATGAGATATCAATTTATCGTTCTATCCTTATATATTATTACTTCCAATTCCAATCCTTAATATAAAAGTCAATTTATTTTTAAAAAAAGATAAATATGTAACATTAAAATATTTATATTTATCGTTATTCACCAAAAGAATTTATCTCACTATGTTTACATCAAAATAATTATCAAAAAAATGGGAATGTATTGAAAATCAGAATTTATTGAAAATAAATGTTTACATCACTAAATTTTGGGAAAAAACACTTGAAACTACTAAAATGCTTATAATAATAACTATTTTAAGTTTTAATAATAATAATAATAATAATAATAATAAATGTTCATTATAAAAAATATGAAAATAATTAATATATTGGGAAAATTTTGAAAATACCTTGATAGATATATTTAATACATGTGTATATTATAAATTTTGGCATGAAAAATATATTTTATTACCTTTGTTCTTTTGTATAACCGAGTTAACTATAATATAATTTGAAGGAAAGAAATTATCATCTTTGGTTATTTTTATGCCATATACAATTTCTCTTACCTCTCTCTTCTTTTGCTTTTATACTCCTCTCATCTTCCACAACCAAAGGAACCCGTGAAGGAATTGGGCAGCCACCATTGATCTGAACTAGCATAAGTCTTCTCCAGCAAGACAACAAGTCTTCATCTTTGACCATTGTTCTCTAACGATGAAGGCGAGACAACGTGGGTCTTCTGGTGCTGCTTCCCTGCTTCGAACGGCTTCTCCTTCTTCTTCACCAGGTAAGTCCCTGGCCTTTTCTTCTTCCCTCCCACTTTTCCTCTTCTATTTTCTTCTATTTTTCTTGTTCCATTTGTTGCTCTTGGGTTGTGGTGTCCTTTTTTTGTACCCATTTGGTGCAAGAGCTAGTTATTCTATATTGTTGTTGGCTTGTTACAAATCTGCAAAGAATGTGATAGATAAAGATGGTAGATTTCAGGACAACTACGATATTCAGTGGTGGAATCAGAAAATATTTTTAGTCTAGACCAAAAAATAAATATATTGAACTATTTACTAAATAATACACATATAATTAAAAATACAAATAAATAAGTGTTAGTGTTAATTAATATCTTTTGTCACTAAATATTAATTCTTATAGTACTATTCAATCCATAAAACTAACACTTAAATGCACATTCCACCTACCTCAAAATAAAATGATTGGTGAAAATAAAAGAAATATAATATGAACCCCAAAAAATATTTTTTAAAAAAACATACAGATCTGATTCAATTTTAGCTAAGCAAATAACCTATTACTCCCTCCGGTCCTAATTATAGGAGTAAATTACCAGAATTTGGGGAGATTAAGGAATAAAGTTAAATTAATTAATTATATGTATTTTCCAAAAATACCCCTCTGAAAATTACAAATGACATAAGGCCATATAAAATAAAATTTGTAGCAACGGTTCTTGTTTTGTCCGACGAGAAAAGAGATATCAGCGTATTCTTATACCGTTGCATCCACACACGCTAGAGAAAATGTAACCTATCAAGGAAAATGAATTAAATGTAACCTCTCAGCGTATTCTTATGTGATTTAAATGAATTTTAAATGTATATAAATATTTTTTATATATTTTCCATGAATTTTATTATTGAGAAAGTATAAATAGGGGTATTATAGGAAAAAATGACAAAAGTTAAAACTTGCTCTTATAATTAGGACCAAAACCAACTCTAAAATTTGCTCCTATAATTAGGACTGGAGGGAGTATAATTTATTTTTTAAAAGAGAAATTCATTATAAAATCTTAAGACAACCAAATAATAAATTCAAACCGATTAAAATTAGTCATTAATTATCTTCTTCATATATATAGTTATCTATTGTCAAAACTCAAGACTCTCCTAAAATCAAACCCCAAAATTTTCACTAATAAGCACAATATTACCTTTATTATAAAGAGAAAAGTACATAAAATGACTTTCATAAAAGGAGTGGGGTGAAAAAAAAAAAAAAGCGATTTTGAGTATCTATTTAATCCTTAAAATGAAGATGAACAACGCCCAGAGCCCGGAAGTGGAAGAAGTTTGACACCTCTGGACCGTCTCATGCGCACAAAGAAAATGACAAAGGAAGGTAGGGTGTATTTGATTTAATACCCCCTTCCACGTGCAAGCTAAAGGGTCACGCACCCCTTCAATTATTATTATCATTCTTTTTTTTTAATTGGCCAAGGTTCTTTAAAAAAAAATCAAAACAAGATATAAAATGATACTAATATTTTCAATAGGTATCTCAAACAATAATTTTACTTTCTTCTCACAGCCTAATGAGTAATGAACCAAATATTGTCTTAATAAAAAAAGGAGTGTAATTATAAAAAAGATAAAAGATTAGATGTGGCATTGGCCAAAATAAAATATTATATAATACATACATATAAATACATAAGATAAGAGAATGTCAGCTAGGGTCAAAACCCCTGCTGGCCAACACACAATTCTGCAGTTAAATATTTTGTAAGCTGTGTATTTGCAACTTGAATCGAGTAATCCGAGCTGATTTGTCTTTCTGTCAATATGGATTGCTGCAAGATTGAAATGATGCTGGAATTCTGGAACAGTGCAATTTTAGTTGAAAATCAGGAATTGTGATCAGTGATTCTTCCGTTGTGCCTTCTTCTAGGTCTTGTGAAGTTGGGTCATTCATGGGCCTGATATGAAATATTAATATTTTTCGGGGCCGTGCCCTGTCCTTGGTGGGGGACTGATGTCGAACCCCTCCAAAACTTTTTTTTTTTTATAAAAAAAAAAAAGAAGTCTTAAGTGCAGAACAATGTCATTTTTAAACTTTCATTCCATCCTAATTTGACTGTCAATTTAAACCCTTATGCTAGCTGCGACTGAAGTCTTGTTTCTTTTTTTAGTGTAAGATGTGTTTTGAATTGTGATTTTGGTATTGTTTTGCTATTGTTACACTTATGGCTTAGTAGTATTGATGATTGCGGGATAATTTATTATTAAGTACTACCTCCAGTCCTAATTATAAGAGCTAGTTGACTTTATTTGGAGAGATTAAGGAAGCTAAATAAGTTATTTAATCATTTCATATGTTATGTATTCTTAGATTATACATTAGTTTATTAATCAAACTAAATAGTTTGAAGAAAAAAATAAAAATAAAAATACTCTAAAGTAATTTAATTAGCTTCCTTAATCTTTCTAAAAAAGTCAACTAGCTCTTATAATTAGGACCGGAGGGAGTATTTTGCTTATGCTATAGATGGATATATTATTTATACGATATGATATATTTCACGTTTTCCACCATAATTTGTTTTGAAATTTTGGAATTCACAATTTGGAGATTAGTCCTCCTATTGCTTCTTCCTATCAGATGTTATCTTTATGAATTGATCCAGCTTGGATAAGCCATTTTCTCAAAACCTAACTACTCTTGTCATTTTTCCTTTGAAGTTTTGATATATATCAATTATTAATTTTTTTTTTTTTTATGCATGAATATAATGAAGTTGCTAATTATCATCGAGTTAAATTTTCTCTGAACATTTGTGGCAGTAGCATATCTTAAGGTTGATTGGCCTGGTTGTTTGACTCTTTTTATTGTTGGCATGATACTACTTTGGTTCTATTTATTAGTTCATTTTGATCAAATCTCACATACCAATGAGAGGTTATCTTAATGATTATGGAGCAAATTTCCAACTTTACCCTCATTTATGAATGGGTACATTTTAAAATTTATTGTCAAATCTCTCTTATCTTTTTCTCTTTCCAACATGGATAGCCAATCTCTCTCATCCTCATTAATATGAGCAAAATTATCACAATCTTATTTATTTGGTTAAAATTGACTTATAAATAGGACCAATTTTTTGGTCAAAGTGGACTTATAAATAAGATCAGAATGATAGTTATTTGTCCAAGCATGGTAGCTCATCTAATGCATACACAGAGACTGAGCATACATGTCGTCACTTTGAAGTAAAGCAAGAGTTTATCAAGAGTGCCTTGAAAAGGTAAATCATGCTATGCTTGTAGCATTGATAGCAGAATTTCTGTCTATTATATGGTTTCATGCATTGGAAAGGTAAGCCCTAACCCCCTAAACCCTAAACAAGGGTTTGGGATTTAGGTAAGAGAGGGTTTGAGATAATAGAGGAAGGAATAGGGTAGAGGGTGAGAGGTAACAAGGGTGCACTTGTTTTTTCCCCCTGCTAGAGGGTGTGTTCAGTTTGAGGGGATTGAGGTATATGTGTCATTAATGAGTTGAAATCATTACTCACTTTAAAGAATATATAGGTGCATTGTTAAATTATTATTGTGTTTAATTAATATTGAGAAAGTATCAATAGGGGTATTTTGGAAAGAAATTGACAAAAATTGAATTTTGTTCTATAATTAGGACTAAAATGAATTCTCAAATGTTGTCCTATAATTAGGAGCGGAGGAAGTATGTGTTTTTAATTTAGCATTATTTTATTAGCCAGGTGCAATGTAATGGTGACCTTATGAACTGTGACTTCTGATTCGTACATTTTTCGATAGAAATTCTATTTTTTTTATACAGAAGAGACACCTCAGTTATCACCTATGGGGGTATCCCATTACAACCCTGACATAAAATAACCTTCAACTCCGTAGATGGTTGATAAATCTCATAATGCCCTAAACCCGTCGCAAGACCTTGCTTTGCTAGAAAATCCGTAGAAGAATTACTCGTTCGAGGGATATACTAAGCTTCGTACTCCAATCCATTTGAAGCATCCTTTGCACCTCGTTAATGACACATGCGTCCCTATGATGACCACCACCCTCAAGAAGCAGTAGATCATGACATTCTGAAGAATCCGTCTCTGGCCACACTTGCCTCAACCCCAAAGACCACGCCATCTTAAGACCTAGAAGGCACGCCCAAATTTCTGCCATGAGCTCATCCCCATTATCAATTGGATGTATGAATCCCTTGAGAAACTTGCCAGTTGAATCCCGAATAAGACCACAAACACTCCTGTTAGCAGTTCTAGAATATGCTCCATCCACATTGACCTTCGCCCATCCTTCCTCTGGCGGCCTCCAACTTTCCTTAGTAGGAGCCAAGGTAACACCTTGGAATTTTAATCCAGTAAGGTGATCATTAGTAGAATGCATGCATTCCATCATGGCACCTACGCTAGCAAGAATAGTCTCATTCAAAGTTGTTTTGCCTTCAAAGATGAATAGATTCCTTCGTCGCCAAATCCACCAGCATAAAATAACAAAACGAGAGGCCCACTCATTACTTGCCTCTTTGTCCTCTAACATTCCACCTTAACCATTCCGACAAGCTCATCGCACAGAACCCTCGCCACTTCTCATTTGGCACCACCTTTCTCCATAATGATCTCGAGTGTGGGCAGTCCTGAAAAACATGCATGATATCCTCAATTCCTACACTACAAAGACTGCAGCTTGGGTTTGATGCCAACCTACGCTACACACGTTTCACATTAGTGAGTAACCCTTGGCGCGCAACCAACTGGATCAGCGTCTTACAGTGAGAGGGGGCTCGAACCTTCCACAATCGCCCCCAATCCCTTCCTTGATCACTTATGTCCCCTGAAAGCACTCGATATGCAAATTTCACAGAGAACTCGCCACTTCTTTCCCATTTCCATTTCACACTTAATGCATAATTGGTAGCGTCAATTCCCCCGAGCACTTTATCCCACGTCTTTTTGATGCCCATCTAAACATTGGAGCCAGACCGTGTTAATTCAATATGGGGGATAAGGTCATCTCCACATTTGTACTTATCCTGGACAACTTTGACCCAAAGATCCTCTCTATGCGTGACTAGACGCCATCCCAATTTCATATGGAATGCCTGATTTTGGTATTTTGCATGCCTCAACCCCAGTCCACCCTTCTTTTTTGGTTTGCATACCTCTTCCCAAGCCATTAGAGACATCCGACGTCGCTCCGCTGTACTCCCTCACAAGAATGATCTATTATGTTTATCCAATGCTTCCCAATCCGAAGGCCGAAGATACGACGTTTGCATGGTATATGCCGGAATGGCAGAAGACACCGAGGAGATAAGTGTTGCTCTACCAGCTAGGGAAAACGAACTAGCTTTCCACCCGTTCAACCGTTTTTTCACCTTATCTATTACCCCCTGGAAGGACTCCTTCCCAATTCGCTTATGATGAAGCGGCACCCCAAGATACTTTCCAAGATCAGTAGTGAGAGAGAACCCCAGAGCTGTACTAAGCTTCAAGCTCCTATGGATGTTAACATTCTTGGAGAAAAAAACCCGAGTTTTAGCCGCGTTAACTTTTAACCCTGAACAAGCACAAAATTGCGCCAAACAATCATGAACCATCTCCGCCTGCTGTTGTGAAGCTTCAGTAAACAAAATGATGTCATCTTCAAAAAACAAATGAGAGATTGGTGGACCTTTCTTTGTAAGGTGAATTGGCTTCCATTCCTTAGTTTCCATCCGTTCCTGAATCATATGAGCTAACTTCTCCATACATTAAAAAAAAAAAGTAGGGCAAAAGTGGATCACCCTGTCTGACCCCTCGTGATGTTCTAAAAGACTCAGCCTTATTCCCATTCCATAATAATTGAATATTTGTCGTGCTAATACATTCCTCAACAACCTAGATGATGCTATTCAGAAGGTGTAAGTCGGATAAACACTGAAGGAGAAACTTCCAATTTACCCTATCATATGCCTTATCTAGATCAATTTTGATCGCCATGAACCCCTTCTTCCCCCCCCCATATTCTTATAGAGTTAATCATTTCCTATGCTACATGATATTATCAGAGTTGTGTCGGCCAGGGATGAAACTACACTGGTTAGGTGAAACAACATGAGACATAAATCCTTTCATGCTATTGGCCACTATTTTTGTGACCACCTTATATATGATATTACATAAGCTAATCGGCCTGAGATCCCTACACGTCTCTGGGTTATCATTCTTCGGGATGAGTACTAGAAGAGTACCATTAACCTCACTAATGTTCCCAAGAGAGCTAAATACTTGCTTAACAAACTGCACAACAGATTCTCGAACCGTGTCACATTGATGCTGAAAGAACAGAGCATTGAAACCATCCGGTCCCGGAGACTTAAGTCCACCCATACTAAATAGGGCTTCCTTAATCTCAACTTCCCCGACTTCCTTTTGACAAGCACGAATATGTTCCTCCAATAAACTCGGGAATGTTACACTACAAGACAGGCTTGATCGCTCCTCAACTTCTTTTGTAAACAAATTAGAGAAGTATTCCGCCACATGTCGTTTAACTTTCTCTGGATCAAAACACCATTCCCCTTCTGAAATACACAATGCATTAATTCTATGCTGCTTTCATTGACTATTAGCACATGCATGAAACAATCTAGTGTTATGATCGCCATCAATTGCCCAATTAATTTTAGCTTTCTGGGCCCATAACAAAGCTTCCTACGTTAGGGTCTCATCGAGCTCTAACCAAAGTTTCCTTTGAATATCTTCACAAAATTGAGAGCCCCCAAACCTAGAAATAGCACAACGAATCCCATCCATCCTGTGTAAAAGTTGGTTCTTCCTGCTCTATATATTCCCAAAAACATCGCGATTCCACTTTTGGCAAGCAACCGCTAGGTTCTCAATATTACCTACCCAGTCATTTGAACATCCCTACTCCTTCTTCACCAACGAACTAAACGTATCATGCAGGATCCATGAGGCTATAAAGCGAAAAGGCCGCTGACTCTTTTCATGAGTTGGCAACCTCTCCTCCCTCAACAGTAATGGACGATGATCAGATTTAAATTTTGGTAAGTGAAGTACCTGAGCATCGGTGAAATTAGCACACCAGTCCTCATTAGCAAAAATTCAATCCAACCGAGCTACTGTGTTCCCTCTCTTCCAAGTAAAATTTGGCCCATAGGTCCACCAACTCCATATCCTCTACCCATCTACAAAATTCCCGGTCCGAAGATAACCCCGTCACCGCACAAGACTGCCGCTCTTGAGAAAAAATGGTAGCATTAAAATCCCCCCCAATGCACCAAGGACCTTGAACTTTTTCTTTGATCCGGAAAAGCTCTGACCACAGGATATGATGGTACACCTGATTAGGACTCGCATAAACTACTGTTAAATGCCGCTTTGCCTTCTAGAATTGACTATTCTCAAATGCATATATTGTTTATGTTGCTCTACCACCTTGATCATAATCGACGCTTCCTCCCAAAGGCACCATATCCCTCCACTATACCTTTTCAAGCGGTAAAAGCATGATTACTAAACCCCGTTTTCAAATTCACCTCTAAGTCTTTGGCTCGTCCGACCGAGTCTCAACAATGGCCAAAAAATCCAGTTTATAATGAGTTTTAGGATCCTGTATCAGGTTAGGAAATGACTTCGAGCATGTACCTCTTGAATTTCATATCATAAAATTCATTTGGACAGTAGTAAAAAGGGGCCCAACTCCACTGCCCAAATAATTATCCCCAGCGTCCTTTCCAAGTAATGAATCCATTGGCCCCACAAGAGCTCCTTCCATGACCACATCGCTATTAGAGCCCGTTTGGATGAGCTTTTAAAAAAAGTGCTTTTTTTCCATTGCTTTTTAAAAAAGTGCTTTAATTAGAAGTTAAGCACTTTTAATGTTTGGATATACTATTTTGAAAGAACTTTTAAATAAAAAAGTTATTTGGATGTTAAAATAAAGAAGCACTTTTTTATTAGTAAAATTACTGAAATGGGCATATAAAAGCACTTCTTTTTACATTCATTTGGATAAAAAAGCATTTATGTTAAAATTTTAGAAATATTATATTCACTAATTGAATTTAAAATTATAATATAATTGAATTTGAATAATGTTAAAATTAAACTGTTGATATAATTTTTCATAGACCCATATAAATCAAAGTTGTTATCAAATATTTCTTTTTAATTTATACACTAAAATGACAAAAAAAAAAACAAAAATTAAATAGTATATATCATGCTATATAACCAAGTAATGTATTCTTCTTCATAATATATAATCTATTTGCATGTTCGTAGTTATCGCTGTCTGTGTCAGAGGTATCAGACATCCTGTGCAACCAAACAAAGAATATCAATAAGCAATTATGATCATATTGTCTAAACAAAATAAGCTGTTTCCATAATTTCCCAAAACAATTGTATAATAAGTGCAATGAATAGACCATAACAACAATTCGAGTTCAAAGATTATGCCATATAATCTCATGTCATCTTGTAATAAGATCCCATTGCCTTATTTGTGGTGTTGGAGGATGAGGATGTATTTATTGTTTCATGGCTGGCAACGAATCAAATGTTTCTATTTATAAAAATAATTAGAAACATCCCCTCTGTTTTCATTTATTTAATGTACTGACATAAATTTCTTGAACTGTATTAGGTAGCTAGGCAGTGTATATAGAGAAGCTCAGAATCAGTAAAAGATGTTTACTATAAATGGAACAGGGAATTTAGCTACAAAGAGAAGCTCAGAATTTTGCATAATGGTAGTTTGATTTACACTGTGTTCATAGTTCAAAAGGGATATTCATTATTTGCCAAGATGAGATAGCACAATCAAATTCTCTCCTTCATTTACATTTGGCCAAATCTATAAACTCTTAAGGAATATTAAAACCAATTTTACTAGCTTGCTAGTGGCCCTGAAAGATGCATTAAGATATTTTTCCTTCTGCTCATTCATAAAAACAATCTTGGACAGCATTTCATGTGAAACCTCCTACACTATGGTGATTGTGGTCATATATTATATCTTAGACAACATGATTCTGAGCATCAGGACGCGATTCAAACATTAGAACGTATTTAAAAAAAAAAATCTCTTAAGCTAACATTCAGGGAAATCTCAAAGAAAGAGTTATATATCTATGGTATAAAAGTAAGGCATTAAACCTCCATAGTTTTATCACAATTAAAGACATAAACAAAACAAGGGATTATGCAAAATGCAAAGAAGGAAATTAATTTCAAGAACAAACCTGTCTTGTGCAAATGACAAGACCTTTCATCAGCTACAGAGATATTGGCTAGCAATACATGTATGAACATTTACAATTGCAAGTTCATGAGTGAACTGTCAGCAGAAATATAAGAAATCGAAGCAAGAGAATATAGAAGAGGAAGCAACCGAGAAATGAGACATCAATGAACCTATTTGAAGACTAAGAGACCAAACTTTCTCACACTATCAGCAACTCCACATGATCTATAGGGAAGAAATGATAAAACCTTCTTCCTAAGATCTAGAATGCATGTGATTAATTCAAAAAGGAAAAGCTTTAACAAAATAAATCATGGCTTGTGAACATGAAGCAGAGCTTTTAGATCTTTCAGAAAAGTTATACGTGAATATTCAACTGTTCCATTGAATCATAAACTCCTTGTGAGATTCTTCTACTTTTTATTAAAAATTTGAAATAACCCCAAACACATTACATGGAACTTGGACTTAGAAAGTAGAACCGCAGAATCACATTGCCATAATGTACAGAGCTACATAGCCACAATTTTTTCAAGTAATATCAAATGCTTTGCAACAAATTCACACAAATCAGTTTGAAGGTCACAAATGCTTTGAAGGTCATAACAGCAAAATGGTAAGCCCTTAAACATTCCTCTCTTTCAAGAAGCTATACAAGTAAAATGGGTGATGAAATTTCTCTTGTCATCTAAAAGAAGTTACGAATCCACCCCCCCAACAAACCGAAGTTACTGTCCTCGGTACAATAATGTACAGCCAGACAAATCCAACCCCCAACAAAGATCATCATCTAAGAAGAATTTGAATCCCCACCAAAGATCATCTTCATCAAAATGGAAAGCTGAACCATTCTACACGGCACATTGCACAAGAAAACCCAACAAAACATAGACAATAGATAATCCAAGCTAGGATCAGAGACTCAGCAAAGAAAAACAAAAAATAGAGAATTCAAAAGCCTCAGAGGCTCACCTTATACTGTCGATGAGGCGAGGTCTTCGATTTGACGGCTCGAATAGGCACAAAGGAGAGTAGACTAGTGGAAATGGAGAAGGAGAAGGAGTCACGCGAAAGCTGGAAATGGAGAACAGACAGGGTAACAGCATATTCGCGCGAAAGAAGGAAATGGTAGACGGCGCGAAGATCGATGGAGAAGGAGCAGACTCGCGCAAAAGATGAAAATGAAGAACAGACAAGGTAAAGGTAAAGGGGTATCGGGTGTCTCATTGTGCAAAAATAAAATACCGGTCCTTATTTTTAACCTTCTCTCTCTTCTATCGCAATGACTTTTTTCAAAAGCTTCAAATTGTAGCTTCCAAAAAAAGCAGAATTTTGGGCTTTTTTGCTAATTTTGCTTTTTTTTTTTAAGTTCTCATCCAAACACCTAAAATAACAAAAAAGGGCTTTTTTGTTAAGAAAAAAGGACTTTTTTTATGAAATAAGCCCATACAAACGCAGCCTTAGTGACGTCGGCCTGCTTCCTCGGTTCCTATGCGGAAGGTGCCTCATCCATGTTATTTGTTTTTTTGGTGCTAAAAACCTCATCCGTGGGATATTGGTTCCTGGAGAGAAGAAAATGCATTGTCTATTTCCAGCGATTGGGCCTCAATATTACCCAATGCTTTACCCTTTGGTTTGGGCCTTGGTTTATTCTCCTTTCCAAAACTCCTGGGCCCATTTTCCTTCTTCCTCTTTGACCCTACAATTATCCATTCTGACTTCTTTTTACCGGGTCAGGTTTCTCTCATTATCTTTTTCTCATTATCCCTCATTATCTTTAAATCACATCCATCCAATCAATCTAAAATTTCATAATACTACTTTAATTTTTCTCTCTATTTCCCAATCAACGGTCCAGATCGAATGGGGAGGGATGAGGAGAAAATATGCTTATGTGAGGATCTTCTTCCCTTTTTACCAGTCTCATTCACACTTTTATTCGATATCCCATTATCCCCAGAATCACGTCCTCAGATTTCGCACTATGACCCTTTTATAGAAATTCTATTTTAATCCTTTTATTTTCTTAAAAGAAGTTGTAATTCCAGTCTGTTACGAACTATGACCCTTGGATATGATTCCTTAGTATATATTGATCCTTAAATGAGTTTCCGTGCTAAAAATTAGATCGCCATGAAAGTGTGGGTTCACAGTGTTTAGCGCTTCTTACTCAATCATTTTTATATGTTAAGGGTATAATCACTTTCGAGGTTTAGATTGTAAAGGAATTTAGCCTCTCTCAACAACTGCTCTTCCTGAGATTCGAACTTGTACTTTCTTCTTATTAAGGTTCTTATTAAGGTAATGAATGACACTTACCACCTCAACCAACAATTTGTCTTCTTAGACCCTGTTTGGTATGGGAAAAATTTGAGGAGGGAAATGAACTTAGAGGAAGGAAAAGAAATGAAGATTTTGAAAGATGAGGGAATATGAATTGTTTGGTAGGAAGAAAATGAAGGAGTAGTAGTTGGTAAAGAATGAAGAAATGTCTATTTTATCCTCAAAAGTAATTAATTCAAAATAAAAAAGAAAAATAATTTTTTGCTAACATATATTTTAAAAAAATATGCTCTTGTCAAGTTCTAATTCATGCAAAAAAAAATTCCACCAAATTTGAAGTTTCCGTCAAGTTCAAATTTAAGGGGTAAATTTGTCAAAAAATGATAACAATGACATAGGAATTTGAGATCCTACCAATTTTGGTGGAATCTGATCTTCTCACATATGAGGGAAGATTGATGGGCTCGGGAACTTAGGTTCCCAAGAAGATTTGTCCAAAATATATACTAAATGGAGGAACTTGCCAATCTTTCTTTCCCAAATGGGGCCTTCTTTAATCTTAGTAGCTGTGCTATTATTTTTATTGTTATCAAGGTGTTGTCTTCGATACCTTTATATGTTCCTTTGGTGCATAAGCAGGCAACGCAGCTCTCTGATTTTCTTAAATGATCTAATTTTGGGCCTCTGTCATATCCCCATCTTCTGATAAAAAATATTTCTTATGGCGCTTTCTCAAGGAAGCGCCACAAGAAGTGTAAAAATTTTTTTTATTACATTTTTGCTTCTTGTGTTGTGGCACTTTTCCAAGGAAGCGCCATAGGAAATATTTTTTAAAATAATTTTTTTGTATATTTCCTTTAGTACCTTATAATTATAATCGGCAACAAACTTTAAACACAAATTTCCTTATTCACAGCAAAATGAAAAAAAGTAAACCACAATCAAATAACTCCAAAATCATACAAACAAACAATTAATTAACAAAATCACCACTAAATATATTTACAATAATTGTGAATGGAATACAACTAATTATAGTTAAATAAACAACACAACAATAAGCAAGAACAATAGTAGCTAGCTAAAGTATTGCCTGAGCACACATTCACATCATTCTTCAATGACTTCATTTACATGATGGTCAGTCAAACTGTTACAACGTTGATCTTCATAATTCTACATACATACAATCATTCACACAACGAATTTAAATCACTAAAAATAACTTATCACACACTGCTCAATAAATTTAAAACAGATCATGAACTGCAAATAAAATGACTCACTTTTGGGGGAACAATAGGCTGATCATGAGTAATTACATCCTTCATGAATTTCATGATGTGATACCCGCAATCATTTTTATTCGGTTGGAAAAGGCACTGCAACACTATAATGAAAGAGTCAACTCAATTTTTGAATAAAAATTGTTTAATAACAAAATTTGAGTAAATTCATATATATAAGTACTCATATCTTCTTCCACACATAGCTATTGACAATGTCTGCAGCTTTAGAATAGTTTAATGAGGTAGAAACTCGATAGGCAGTCAATGCGATAACAAAACAAATAGAAACTGATTTTGGTTATTCAATCACACACGCAAATATTTACACATACATTTATACATTTACCTATTGAATAATCGCAACATATCAAGACAGTTTTCTAGAAGACCTCTAAGTAGAGGATCCTCATAGTAAATGCGAGGGCTTGAAGATTTCGCTAGATTGATAACAATCAATATCCAATATGCCCTAAAATATTTTGAAAATTTTTTCTTCAACAATCATGTTATGGTAAAAGTGAAACCATAAAAAAACATATACTAAAATACTACCACTAATAACTTACCCCACATTGTATGGTACTAGAAATAGCATATTATGGGTTGCTTTCTTTCTAAAGTAATTTTTGATATCTTAGATTGTTTATTCAAATCTACTCTCCCCCATGTTGCCCATTGAGATAAGGGTTAACAAATGAGAATTGAACCTTGTCTGTGTCCAATAATACGTCATGATACAAGTGCCTTTACAGAAAACAAACAATGTGATTAAAACCAAAAAAAATTAATGATAAATAATAATATCAATGATAAACTAACAATGATAATAAAGTACCTAATCCAGATGTTGATAATCGAAGCACTGACCCGTCTACGATAAAGAATTTCATCCAAGACATCACGATTAATATGGTCAACTACACCACATCCATAATGGATGTGCCTATCAAAATGTAATTCCATACCTCCTTCACCAATCAAATTAGGTGCAATTAATTTTAATTGATTATGATATGAGGTAATTTGTCTTTTGCTTTTTTGCCAGTTGAGGCTTTGGACTTTGGTTGAGTTGTTGAACACTTTGAATTGTTGTCATGCACTTTAATTTGTTTTGCTTTAGAATGTGCAACCTAGAAAAATCATGAAATTAAATCATGTAGTTTTAGAAGGAAGTGCATAGGAAAAGTATAAGGAATTGTAAATTAACTACCTTTTGACATGGCTCTATCAAGCCTATTGGCCACGCAACATAACCACTTACAACATCTTCCACCATTGTTTCTTCATCCCGATAAGGGATTTGTAAGAGTGCATCTTCATTCATGCAAATGTCAATCCTTGCTCGGAATATGTGTTTTTAGGCAATTGTGAGTTGTGCAGTGTATCATTATTAGTGTTGTTGGCAACGCCCACACCAACTGCGTGCTTAAAAGATTGATACACATATAACTTTTATGTGGATTCGCCCTATGGAAAATAGAGTTAATATATTAAGGTATACTACTTTATAATGTAACAAAAAGTTAACTAGAGAATAAATTAATTACCAAAGGAAAAGGGACTTTAAGCATGGAAGTACAACTATCCGTCACACTTGGTTTGTCACATGGTGGGACATTGTGTGTTGCCCTACACTGCACTAAGTTATCAATTTGAGTCCTCAACTATGCATTTTGTTCTTGCATCTAACACATTTGTTCATGAAATGGTTCTTGCAATTGATGCTTGAAGCAATTCATCTCCTCTTTCAGCTGCAAAAAGTCACTTTTGTTGGAAAGCTTTTGGCATCCGAAGTATGATGTTTGTGTGACTACAAAACCAATACCCCAAACACGACCAATTATACTCAGGCACTCCTAGCACTTTGCTCAACAAATCATCACAACCAACATATTGCGTCAACTCTGGCACCTCTTGTGTCATTCATTGCTATCACGAAAAGAATTACAACACTATTAGTTTTTATAAAATAGAATCATTTAAGAAAATCTAATTATTTATTGTACACATAATCCAACAATTACACAATATTCCGCAATTCTTTTGGCTTCTTCACTAAGAATTTCACCTTTTTATTAGTGCAATTGACCACCCACAAATCATGTCGTGGTACCTGTGTAGTATTTGAATTTGATTCTTCTATTTGCATATCAAAGTTAGTTGAAGTTAAAAATTAGTCATACAAATTAGATTTATTTGAAATAATCTTTAGTTTTTATAATTTTTTGCTCTAACTGTGTATATGATACCAGTTATGTGTAGTGGTATGTTATGTTAGTCGCATTGGAGCAATCTTCTCACTTAATTCATATTTAGATTCAAATGATTCATATCAATAAATATTAATTACAAATAGATTACAAGTATTCGGTAAACTTTAGTATCATATTACCTATAATTCATGAATTGTATGTGTTTTCAAAACCTCATCGCAAATTTCTTGAGTGAAAATTCCATCGTATAAATTCGGCGGTGTAGGAATGATATTCTCATTATCATCCCTCATGAAGAATTTTACTAGATCTAAACGAAACTGTCTCTTAAGTTTACAGGATTTTCTTAGCACAAAGTTCTTTTGATCATCACCATCAATAATAAAACAAGACTGTAACAAAAAATCATACATAATTTTTTAGATTGTAATTATATGAAATAAAACAACCCAAATAATAAATTAATTAATGTGTTACTTGGACTTCACCCCAGATTTCATTCCCATATTGTTTTTTGCCCGTCTCCAATCTTGAATTGTAGTAGGGACTCTGTCTCGAACTGCAATCCCAATGAAATTATTGAAAGAGCTATTATTCGGTCCAATTGGATTTTCCTTTTCATTCCATTCAAGTTCTAACTTAATCCTCTTACTTCTTAATTTGATCAACTTGGCCATTATGGTCATGCCAAGGGTTATGCGCTCCACAAATATGTAACATCCCGTTTTTCAAAAGCAGTATAAAATTTTTTCATCAGAGTAGAGCATTGGAGCAAGAGTGTAATTGATATATATATATTCAAAATGCCCACTGGCTAATTACAGAGACGGTACGGTAACCGAGAGTTTCTTTGAAGTAAATAACAACAGAAGTGTCTCCCTGGCAATCCCCATGCCGTGGCAACAAAAGATAGTCTTCAGCCGGACCTCTAAGCTTGCAGCTTTCCTCTCTCCTCGATCCTCGGTCCTCCTGATCCTGACGCTATGTTAAGAGCTGAGGTCCGCATCAGACCTCAGGTAACGGTTAACCTCATATTTACATATACAACATATGGACTACAGACAGTCAACATCAACAGTACAAGAGCACATAATACAAGCATCTCCCAAACAGTGTATCCTGGCGGCACATAGGCCCCCTGAAGCTTACCCTAGCAGCACTTAGGCCCTCCCTTGAAGCTTACCCTGGCGGCACCTAGGCCCTTAGCAAACGTACCCTAGCAGCACCTAGGCCTTCTGAAACGTACCCTGGCGGCACCTAGGCCACTAACAAGCATATCCCAATACCCAGCAACCATAACAACAGTACATAAACATACAATACACATAGCACATACACGCATACCATAAATACAAGAGTTAGGGTTACTAGTACGCGAACATACCTTTGTTGACGGAATACGATATTTTGACAGCGGTACGACAGCGGTTCGTGATCACAGATATCCTATAAGGATAATATCGCATTTATCAATATCCAACATCATAACAGGCATTTTAGGTACAAATTACCATTTTACCCCTATTCCCCTAATCGCCTAAATTTCGCCAGAGCTTCGCTACTTTGGCTCCCAACTTTCAGAAACTCAATCCCTACTATAGTTTTACCTCGTCAGGAATCTTTCAATGCAATGAGGCTTAAAAACAAGAATAGGAATTTCATTTCCTACTTCCTAAATCTAACTAACATTTCTACTAAAACTACCGAACAAAAGACTAGAACTTAAAAGCTAAGGACCGAAGAACTTACTCAGAGCTTTGCTGCTTCTTCCTCCGAGCTCCTCCTTCTCTCTAACCTCTCTCTATATTTCGAAATCTCTAAGGGAATTGGTGTGAGAATTGCAAAGAGATGAAGACCCTATTTATAGGAAAAGCCCATGGATATCAACCCTCGGATCAACTTTTCATCAACGGTTGAGATGATGAAGATGTGGCCTTGTGAATATCACTCATTTTCCTCTTCTCTCCACCACAAAAACGTCCCCTATGTCATCCCATGTCACCCCCATGATGTCACCCCCTTGTTTAACAAGTTTCCTACCGATAAGTTCCCTGTTCGGTATTCTAATCGCGTAATCTTGGAAAATCTCAAAAATCCGGAAGCATAGCCCTGAAGGTCTAATCTTCCTCTTTAAAAATGTCTGGGTCAACTAAATTTTTGATCCTATTCAGGACATTCCGTTGCCTTCCGAACATTTTCGGATAACCGTCTTCGGTTACGGAAATCACTTCAGGTAACCTCAACTTTGGGACAAAAATTCACTGATTCATAATATGTCCAGATGTTTACCAACTCATCCCCAGATTTCAAGTTATGATTTATTTTCATTTATACTATCTGCCCTATTTCCTTTTTCGTCTTATTCCCAAATCGTTCCGTCGGTTACGAAAATGACTTCGGAGACAGCCTACTCCAAGATAAAAATTCACTTGTTTATAATATGTTCTGACTTTAGAAACTTAGTTCATGGTTTTCTAGATAGGATTTAATTTCTATCGGTGGCCATTTATCCTATTTGCTTTTTACACAAATATCACAATTATATTACTATTATATTACATAATATCTAGATATTATTTTTGCTCAAATCTTATCCCTTTTCTTCAAAATTTTCGGCCAGCCAATATATATATATATATATATATATATATATATATATATATATATATATATATATATATTTCTGTTTTAATTTATTTATATTATATTTAATTATCTAATATAATTTCCACAAAATTCCCTCATTGGTCTACTTCAAATAACATGGATTTAAGCTTTAAAAATCACTGGAATAATTCTAGACCTTTGATTTTGCTTTTCAAGATTACATCTTAACCATTGGCAATTATTTAATTTTCCTAATTTAATTAGAAAGCCTAATTAGTGTCCTAATCACATGATTAGCAATTCTTCTAGGATTAGGGATTTCCATGTACTTAATCTCACACATTTTACTTAATCTTTCTTGATTAATTAGCAAGTATATTTTATGCTAATTTAGCCACTAATCATTTGATTAAAGGGTTTTTACATAATTAACTTGATATTCTCTTGATTCATGCTTAAATAATTAGCCAATAATTATTTATTTGATCCCTCACTAATTGTTGATAATTTTCTTATTTAAGAATAATAATTTTCTCACAACTATTGGACTGACATTGGTATTTTTTGTCTCATGTAAAATATCAAAAATCATGGGGTCGTTTCGGTCCTCAAAATACTTTTTGATTTCTGCCTCATTATTTTCTAGGGAAAATAATCCCAAAAATTATCTAAATTAGAGACAACATACTCTCTAATTTTTAACAAATATTTTATTGCCATTTAGGATTTATCATAGTATTTTATGACTCATACGGCATTTAGGGCTTGTTTGGCACTTTATCTCTTCTATTTTCAATAGAAATTACCCTAGAAAATAAGATAATTATATCTTAAGGTTTGAGACCACATATTCACCTATTTCCAATAGGTATTATTCACCAAATTATGATACTTATCATAATTCAGATTTTAGGGTATTACATTTCTCCCCCCGTTAAACAAAATTTCGTCCTCGAAATTTGCTTCTAGACTCTGTCCTAATTAGTCTTCGGACTATACGCGTCGGATCTTTACTTTGTCTGCCAGCCGCTCCTCTTGGTAATCGAGAATTCGCTTTGGTTTGACCGCAACGATCTTGTCATATCGTACTTTGATATATAGTGTTTCCCGTGGCTCCCATACACCGTGGTCAACACCACAGATACCAAAATGTCTCCATGGCTCCCATACACCATGGCAACACAAGATACTTCAAACGTTTCCATGGCGCCCACACACCATGGCAACATAAGATACCTCCTACTCAATGACATGATCACAGTCAAATATAACTAAGAAACATGGAACACGTGTCTAACATCTGATTCGTATATTGTCTAGAGAAAATTTTGTCTAAGAGAGATAGTACCTTGGACCCTCTCGGGAAGTTCCCTTTCTACTGCATTGGTCAGCGCGTACATTCGGCCCGAAATCTGTGGCCTTATCTCCGTAGCTTTCTCAGGACATTCTGCGATAAAGTGTCCCGGCTTCCGACATCCGTAGCAAACCCGTCTCCTTTCACAGGCCATACCAGGATGGTAATTCCCGCATTTTGGACATAGTCGGGTCTCCAACATTCTTGGGTTGCTCGGCTGCCTAGACTGGAATGACATCTTGCTTTCTCTCTGAGAGTTACTCCATGGTGCCTCTCTCTTCCGCGAGGAATTTCCACGGCTGCTCTCGCTACGCCTTGCACTGCTGGTGCTGGAATGTCGGGATCTATGCATCTCCTTTAGATTTTGCTCGATTAGCAAGCAAGATTCTACGGCTTGAATTAGTTCCGTGAACCGCTGAGACACCAGCCTTTCCCTAATCTCGTACTTCAGCCCGTGTATTAGTATGTTTGTCATACAGCTTTCATCACCATTACGCCTCAGGTGTGATGAATAACGTGATAGGTTAGTAAATCGGGCAAAGTAGTCATCGAAAGTCTCCTCATGCCCTTGTCAGATGCGAAGGAATTCTGCCTCCTTGGTCACTTGTATCGAGGGAGGAAAGTACTGCTCGTTGAATTTTTCTAGAAATTTCTCCCATGTAACAGGACAATAGCGCGTTCGTAGGGTTTCTGCCATGACTCTCCACCAACGGTCTGCATCTCCTTCTAGCTTGTATATCACCAGTTGAGCTTTGCGATTTTCCGGGCACTCCATCACTCCAAAGATCTTTTCTAACTTCATCAACCAATCCTCAGCCGCTTCTAGCTTACCTTGGAAAGCTGGGGGTTTCAGCTTACAGAACTGAGTAACCAAATATTGTGGAGTGTCGGCATCTCTGGGTGGTCGAGGTATGTTCACCATTGCTCTCCCATGTCTTGGTGGTGACTGGGACCTTTCTGATTCCTCAGCTTCCTCAGTTTGTTTATCACTTTCTTCACTCTCTTCCTCATTCTCAGATTGTTCCTCCTCCTCGTGTCTTGCTTGCCTCTCCACTTGCCTTTCTGCATGAAGTTCCTCCATCCTCTCTCTTTGTTCACGTATTACAGCCATTGCTTCTTGCAATACAATTTGTAGGTTAGGTTCTTGAACTGGCTGTTCCGGATCTACTACTGGAATCGTCCGAGGTTGTCTACTTCGCCCTCAACCTCGGCCCCTTCCTCGGCCTCTGGGAACTCCGGCTCCTCTTATATTCGCCATGTCTCATTCTTTTTCCTTTATTAGGGAAAACGTTAGTCTCCGTTATGAGGGAAAATGTTAGATATACATGAAAAATGACGATTAGTATATCACGAACTTTATCACACTTAGCATTTACACCACAAACGAACAGACACCCCCAATATTTCCCTCGTCAGGTTTTCGTTGAATCTTTCCGCTCAAAACGGGTACAGAGAAAATGATGAAGAGTGGATATCAGAGTTATCAAAGACTGATATTAGGGTTATCAGGATTATCAGGGACTGATATCAGGGTTATCAGAATTGATGTACCGACAGAGAGTGGTATACCGGTTCAGAATGGTACACTGGTCCAAACTGGTATACTGAAATAGGGTGGTACACCAACCTAGGCTTATATCAGTACTCATTTTCAAAACATGCTATGTAAAAAAGGCGTAGAGTCTAACTTCGTTACTCAAACCAATTGGCCAGGTAAGTGTCTATCATGGGGGCCTCACCGAGTTCACGGCGACTAATTGGCGCACCCACATAGACTAGCCTTGCCTTCGGCACCGAAAGGTTTTGGAATAACTTAGTCAGATCTATGCCAAGACAACTGCTCTGATACCAAAAATGTAACATCCCGTTTTTCAAAAGCAGTATAAATTTTTTTCATCAGAGTAGAGCATCGGAGCAAGAGTGTAACTGATATATATATATATATATTCAAAATGCCCACTGGCTAATTACAGAGACGGTACGGTAACCGAGAGTTTCTTTGAAGTAAATAACAACAGAAGTGTCTCCCTGGCAATCCCCATACCGTGGCAACAAAAGATAGTCTTCAGCCGGACCTCTAAGCTTACAGCTTTCCTCTCTCCTCGATCCTCGGTCCTCCTGATCCTGACGCTATGTTAAGAACTGAGGTCCGCACCGGACCTCAGGTAACGGTTAACCTCATATTTACATATACAGCATATGGACTACAGACAGTCAACATCAACAGTACAAGAGCACATAATACAAGCATCTCCCAAACAGCGTATCCTGGCGGCACATAGGCCCCCTGAAGCTTACCCTAGCAGCACTTAGGCCCTCCCTTGAAGCTTACCCTGGCGGCACCTAGGCCCTTAGCAAACGTACCCTAGCAACACCTAGGCCTTCTGAAACGTACCCTGGCGGCACCTAGGCCACTAACAAGCGTATCCCAATACCCAGCAACCATAACAACAGTACATAAACATACAATACACATAGCACATACACGCATACCATAAATACCAGAGTTAGGGTTACTAGTACTCGAACGTACCTTTGTTGACGGAATACAGTATTTTGACAGCGGTACGACAGCGATTCGTGATCACAGATATCCTATAAGGATAATATCGCATTTATCAATATCCAGCATCATAACAGGCATTTTAGGTACAATATGAAAAATCATGGGGTCGTTTCGGTCCTCAAAACACTTTTTGATTTCTGCCTCATTATTTTCCAGGGAAAATAATCCCAAAAATTATCTAAATTAGAGACAACATACTCTCTAATTTTTAACAAATATTTTATTGCCATTTAGGATTTATCATAGTATTTTATGACTCATACGGCATTTAGGGCTTGTTTGGCACTTTATCTCTTCTATTTTCAATAGAAATTACCCTAGAAAATAAGATAATTATATCTTAAGGTTTGAGATCACATATTCACCTATTTCCAATAGGTATTATTCACCAAATTATGATACTTATCATAATTCAGATTTTAGGGTATTGCAAATATTTGTCTAGCAATATTCATGGGAACATCATCATCTTCATGTGGTGAATCACTTTTCCTACAAGTTAACTAAACCAAACAAAACTTCAGTGCATAGTGACAATCATGTCAACGAAAGTAAATAAATTTGAAATATACAAATACATATAAAACATACAAGTAAAAAACTAAAGGCACTCATCAGTGCACAATGACTATTGCATTTACCAATTACTTTTATCTTTTGTTATTTATTTTAGAGTAAATACCATTTCTGGTCCCTGACAAAAAATACGGATCAGAAAGGGTATTTTCTCTTTATTTTAAAATAAAATCGGTAGCATAACATATTAAAAATTGAAGTTTTTCATTTCTTAAATCCTCTCTTTTAATTGATAAGTAATCAATGAATTAATATCACAACATCATAATAATTTTTCACATCTCATAACGAAAGAAATTGTATTCGCCAACACATATCATAAGTAAATTAGGAAGATCAGCCAACAAAAAAAATGTAAGTGTTAAAAATAAATAATTATTTTACTTATGCAACTCATCAATAATTCTACAACAACTAAAAATTATAACTACTACATATCTTAACATACAACCTATATATAATAACATTTATTTTATATCATTTATTTTTCTCAGCATATAAAAACGAGAATAATTCTTTTAGATTTCATAATAAATTAAATATAAAATACATTGAGCAAATAAAACTATTAACTACTAATACAATTATATTTGTAAGCTCAATTGTTTTTTAAAAAACTTGCAGTGTATAGGAAGCTTAACTAGAGTGAGCTGAAATGTTAGACACCACCTAAAAAAAAGTTAATAAAGGAAAAAACAAAAAAGGAATGGTTGCGTGCAGCTTTAAAATTATTTTTTTTAGAAAAGGAAAAGTGAGTGTGTATTTAAAGCCCAACGTTCACTATCATACAACATAGCTAGTCATATAGTAGTTCAATAAAACTTTTAGATTATTAACCAAAAGGTCTCGTTCAATATGACTTCATCAAGTGTTCTCTTTAGTCTTACTCTACCTCTTTCCAGAGGGCTTCAAATTGTCTAATCTCCCTTTTTAGCAGTGCCTCCAACGGCTTTCTTTGTCCCTACCAAAACCACCTTAAGTGATTTTCCACTATTTTCTCTTTGATAGGTGTCACCACCTTAAGTGATTTTCCACTATTTTCTCTTTGATAGGTGTCACGCCTACTCTTTTTCTAGTATGCTCATTTTGTATATTATTTTTTATTGTATAACCACACATCTATCTCAATATCCTCATCTCTAATACTTCAACTTTATGATCATATTGTCCCTTTAAAGCACACGTTCACCATCATATGACATTGCTAGTCATATAGTAATTCAATAAAAAAATTACATTATTAACCAAAAGGTCTCGTTCAATATGATTTTATCAAGTGTTATCTTTAGTCTTCTCTACCTCTTTCCAAAGGGCTTCAAACTGTCTAATCTACTCTTCTCAACGGTGCCTCTAATGGCTTTCTTTGTCCATGCCAAAACCACCTTAAGTGATTTATACCATTTTCTCTTTGACAGGTGCCACGCCTACTCTTCTTCTAATATGCTCATAATGTATTTTATATTTTCTCATATAACCACACATCATCTCAACATCCTCATCTCTAATACTTCAACTTTATGATGCTATTGTCCTTTTAAAGCCCAACGTTCACTATCATACAACATTGCTAGTCATATAGTAGTTCAATAAAACTTTCCTTTAATCTTATTAAGTAATTTCTTATCAAATATCACTCCAATAGCCTTTCTTCACTTGAACGACCAAGCTTGTAATCTGTGCAAAATGTCTCCAAAAATTTCACCATTCTTATGCATAATTGATCCTAGATCTCTAAACTTCGTCACTTTTGGAATGATTTGATCTCCCATTTTAACTTCCAAATCACTACCAACTTGCTTTTTACCAAAATTGAAATGCACATATTTTGTCTTACTCTTACTCCTATGGAAACCTTTAGACTCCAAAGTCCTCCACAACACAACTTCAAAGCTAATCTTTCTCTTGAATTGGCCATTAAAACTATATCATCAATGAAAAGCATACAATTAGGCCCTGTTTGGCACAAGGCACTATGGGGTAGGGATTGAGATTGAGATTGGATCAAGGATTGGGCCAAATTATACTGTTTGGTATGAGGCACTGAAGATAACCTAGGATTGGGAGTATCATGAAAGTGAGATGTTGCAAAACCACCTCCCCCTAGTATTGTGTTTTCAATCCTAAGATTTCAAATAAGAGACAAAAGTATCTATGTGTGGGAATATTATGTAATATTATTATATTATATTATTCTCCCTAGGTTGTTGTAACCTCTCCTTTATTCTTTCCTAGATTTTCTCCATTAGTTACTCCTTTATTTTCTCCTTAATTTGTTTAGTTTTATCTCTCTCCTTATTAGATAAGTAGGTATTGTATCAGAACATAAATCAAATCAATGAGAATACAATTCTTCTCTCTTAAATTCCACATGGTATCAAAGCGGGATTAATTCCTGAAGAAAATTCTTGTTTTCCGGCGCTGGTGACTTGCTGCTCTGTTCAGAATTTCAGAGTGGTAGTGAGTTACACAGTGCCGGGAGACACACAACTCCTCTAGTTATTGTTATCTCAGCTGGGTCATTTGCTCCTGATTCTGAGCAGTCTTGACCTCGTCCATTGTTCTTGATTCTCGTTTTTAGCTTCAATTCACGGTGAGTTCCGACGTTGTGCAACAGTGAGAGAGAAGAGCATATTCGAGTTCAGTCTTCGACCCTTTCTTGGAACACGCGCCCCACCAACATCTTCCCCATCCTCCTATCGGCGGACGCCAGAAGTTTGGTGGTCATCCGACACCTCCACGACGGCGTGTGGTGTTCACGCGCTCTCCGGCAGTTTCACGACGATGGTGCGTGGTGGCGCGTGGGAGATAGATTTCACCGGAGACTTCCTGTTTCAGTCTCCTCTTATTTCCGGCGACGTCCGACCGGTTGTGTGGTCTGGGTTCATCGTTCTCTGATTATGAAGCAAAGCTAGGTTAAAAATATTCAACGCTAACGTAGAGCACAGTTCTTCATCAACGACCCATCTCCTCTTCGACGCTGTTATCGTCGTCGAGCCTGTCATCGTTGTTGGTTGTAGTTCCTTTGTCATCATGCCTCTCAACTCGTCCGACGACTGGCCCCGTCGTCCTCAACTAAATTGAGGGACCAAATTGTCATTTCAGAAATTCGTAGGCCTCTGAAACTCAAAAAGGAGTACAAGTCCAGACAAAATAAAAGGACCTCTGAGACTTAAGAAGTACAAGCCTAATGATTTTGAATACTCAAGCAGTTATGGGCAGTGTTGTTAAAACGTAGAGTCTACGTAGAAACGGTAAGGGTGAGCAAAAACGTAAAATCGTAAAACGTAAACGTAAGAGCTTACTACGTATTAAAAAAAATAAAATCCAACATATATAAAACCAAAACACACCAATATATTAAAGTCATCACAAATTTAAGTCCAAACACTCAAGGAAATAATTAAGTTCAAACTCAGTCATCATAATATATATTAAAATCAAAACACCAAGGCAATAAAATTATAAAAGAGATGAACATCTCTAATATAATATGTACCCACTGCAGGTTTCATATTTATTGGGGGAAGAAAACGTATGTTCAATTTTAGAGTCATTAATTGCTGACTGAGGTGTCTCAGTGCTTTTCATGCTTCCCAACAACAATACCCATTGATTTACGAAATTGCCCCTCTCTATTTACTCCATCTGTGCCTGCCGACAGTGATTTACCCTCCATTCACGAAATGCCCCTTACCTCTGCCAGCTATAGCTCAAAGACCCAAAAGCTTTTTGATCTGCATTTGTGCATTCCAGAAGAAAATCTCTCTCTCTTTACCATCACCGGCCATATCCATCTTCTACGAGCTTTGACCCTACATCCTTCTTTTCCGTCTTCTTTCTCTCTCGGCAGCGGCGTCATTCACCACCATTGGCCGTCGGTGGGCATCATTCCAGTGGCCACGTCTCCTTCATCTTCGACGGACTGAACCCAAAAGATAGAAAAAGAGTGCCGCAAGACCTGGGAGCATCCCGACGGCAACGCTTCCTACATTTTTTTTTCCTACATCCGTTTCGACTCGATTTCTGGCCAAAAAACGTAGACAGACGTTTCTACGTTTCTAGACGACGTTTTTACAACACTAGTTATGGGACCTTCATCCTCGATCTTGTCGCAGCCGCTGCCCGTTGATCTTGTCGAAGCCTAGTACTCCTAAAGTTGTCGTGTATCTACTGCCTGTTTATCTTGTCGCAGCAGTAACTCCCAACATCGTCAAGGCTCCAATAAGTTGCATAAGCAAGTTGGACATGATTCACATCCATGATCTAACTTGAGGGGGAGTGTGGGAATATTATGTAATATTATTATATTATATTATTCTCGCTAGGTTGTTGTAACCTCTCCTTTATTCTTTCCTAAATTTTCTCCATTAGTTACTCCTTTATTTTCTCCTTAATTTGTTTAGTTTTATCTCTCTATTTATTATATAAGTAGGTATTGTATCAGAACATAAATCAAATCAATGAGAATACAATTCTTCTCTCTTAAATTCCACACTATGTTTATAATATTTTTGGACAAAAATAACCCTCTCATTTTGATCTCCACTCATCTCTTATCTTCAATCTCCATTACCGCTCAAGCTCTCACTTACTATAGTTGTCTCCATCTCTATCTTCGGATGTTCAGATGACAAAAGTGATGGCGACTGGTTCTATCATCATTTCTTCATCATCCTCAGCGTCAGTAATCTTCAGAAAATAGCAAGTTTGCAAGTCTAATTTTGAACCAAATAAGTGAATGACAGCGGTTAAAGAGCCAACACATGAAGTGGTAACTCTAAACTAGATCTTCTCCCATATTGCAATTTTGTGAGTTTGTTCTCCTCCTCCATTCAAGTTTGCTCAAGTTCGCAAGGCTATTCTCTGTGACGGCAATCTTGTTGTATTTGGTTTGTTTGGACTTCAAATTTGAATTGTAAGAGCAAGGTTCCATTTTCCTAACATATGGTTTGAAGATGACTAGTTCAAAGGAGATAACTAGGTTAAAGGATATGGTTCTTCCCATCGGTTCCAAGCATGCCTATGAAAGGAGATGTTTGCAAACTCTGTTTTGTAGTTTTTTTTTTTAATAATAAGGATATTATAGTCTTTTCACAATTTATGAAGGATTATAAAATAAAATCAATTCAAGTATTCCATCTAATGTTACTGCATATCAAACCTAATTTTAAACCCCAGTCCCAATCCTGATCCATTAAAATCAATTGCCTCATATCAAATAGGGCCTTAGCAATTTCTTCTTGTATAGGCTCAATTAGAACATCTAAAAGAGAACAACACTTTACCTAAGGTAAAATATGCAGTTGGATGCAAATGGATTTTCAACCCCAAATTCAATCTAGACAGAAGCATAAAAAAAATACAAGGCAAGACTAGTTGTAAAAGGCTACACACAGACATATGAGATCAATTACCAAGAAATCTCTCCTCCAACAAGTTTAATACCAATAAAGTACTTCTATCTATAGCAACCAACCTGGACTGGTTTCTATATCAATTAGATGTGAAGAATGCATTCTTAAATGGGGACCTAGAAGAGGAAGTATACATAGAGATTCTTGATGGGACCTAGAAGAGGAAGTATACATAGAGATTCTTGATGGAGTACTATGACTAGATGATATCACAGAAGTCTGTAAACTCAAGAAATCCCCACCATATGGATTGAAAAAGTCACCAAGTGCCTAGTTAGACAGATTTTCCAAGGTCTTAAAGAAAATTGGCTATTCGCAAGGTCAAGCTTATCACACATTATTCTAGAGACAACCAAGATAAGGTCACAATCCTTATTGTGATAACACAAAATGATGAGGAGTCAATAAGACATCTAAAGAAGGCATTAGATGCTAAATTCCAAGTAACGACCTTGATCAAATAAGATAGTTCTTAGGAATGGAAGTAGCACAAACCAAGGGATCAATGTGTCTCAACGAAAGTACACCCTTGATCTACTACGAGACACAGACATGCTTAAAGCCCAAAAAGACAAAACACCCATGGAAACATCCTGCAATTTGGAGATAAAAAGAAATAGGGTCATAGTTAACTTAGAAAGATAGCGGAAGTTTGTTGGAAGGTTAATATATTCAGTCAGTTCATGCACCAATCCCAGGAAGAACATATGGAAGCGGTCTACCGAATACTTGGGCACCTAAAACTTAATCCTGGAAAAAAATATCTTTGAGAAAGGGAGAGTAAGAGGTATTGAAATCTACACAAATGCTAGTTATGAGAGGTCATTAGAGAATAGAAAGATCCACCATTGGATATTGCACTTATGTGCGACCAAATCTAGTCAAGTGGAGAAGCAAGAAACAAAAAGTGGTGTCAAGAAGCAGTGCTTAATCGGAGATGAGAGTAGTAGCCCTTAGAGTATGTGAAAGAATTTTGATCATCAGAGTCCTGAAAGAACTAAAGATTTTACAAAAAGGTCCATCACAACTATAATGTGATAGCAAGGCAAGCATTAAGATGACAAAGAACCTAGTTTACCATGACTTAACAAAACATGTGGAACTAGAAAAACACTTTTATCAAACAAAAAGTAGAAGGTGGCATAATTAATTTATCTTATGTTCACTCATCCAATCAGATTACAGACATCCTAAAAAAACAACTAGAAAGAGTTCAATTTGAGGGGCTTCAATGCAAGCTGGTAATGCTAGATATAAATTCCTTGAGGGGGAGTGATAGAAATCAAACCTCAAATCAAGCAGAATATGACCATTGGTCCTAAATATCCAAAATTATAATACTTCCTTCTACGTATCTCTTAAGATATTCCCCGTGAATGTAATCTGAGTTGCTTGCAGCATCCGACCCTATGCATATCATTGATAACTGAATAAACATATAAATAAAAATATAAACTTTATTTTGACATTGTTAGGATTTGATTGTAGCCCCCCCCCCCCTCCCAAGATTTTAGGATAACCAGATCATACAAGAATCTGATTGGATTAGATTCATTTGATCTCTGAGGTTGGGTACTTACTTTGTAACTCCCCATATGTATGACATCGATCTTATCAATAAACATGGAGCTGAATCACTCTTTATAATCAGCTAGATTCATTTACATCTAATCTTATTCAAGAACCAAATATGATGAAATTTGGTGCAAGATAGGAGTGATAAATATATATCATGGGCAAGTGTCAGTGAATGAAAATTTCGGCCCACTGAGCCTACTATTAACAACAAATTGCATCAAATTTTATCACATGATATGTTGAATTTTATTTTCCAAAAAATATCAAATTAGACTATCATTGGTTTCTATTTGATTTCCTACTATTTTTCATCATTGATCCATATACTAGACTCAATCAAGGAAGTAAAATACTCATTAAACTACATTCTGTATAATTCATGTATGATATCATCAAAAACAACCTATATAAACTCCTCACAAAATAAATTAATACTTCACATGAATATTTTGAAAACTCAATCAACAATTCTAACTAAGAGCTTAAACATACTTTGCTCAGGATAGTCAACATATTTCATGCGATAGAAGAGTTGACCATTGTTCTCACGAATGTTTATAATCTGGAAGCAAAACAATGTTAGTTGGTTTAACCATAGGATATAAATGAAACTTCAAGCTCACATGAGAATAGAAAATGTCAAGAACAGGAAAAGCATGATAATATCTCATGCATCATTAATAAGATAGAGAATGAAAGCAATCCTACCATGCACTAGGCCTAGAAATGACACAAAGCAGCAAAGGGGAGGGCTATCAAAGCAAAGCCAAGGGTGGAATATGTTGGGGAACTCATTGAAACAAAATTCCTACTGATTTGGAGTTTACAATTAAATAGTTTGTTATTATAATTATCACAAGTTTCACAAGGTTTGGTATTAATTTATGTGTATAACCGGTTTATATCAGGAACATTGTTTAGATTTTTATTGAGTATAAAAAAATTAGTAATCTCCAATGTTTTATTGTTTACTATTTTCATTAAGAATTTGAAGAAAGTATAATTCTTAAGGCTCTATTTGGTTCTCTAGAAAGGGTGAGGGAGCGGGAAATAAGACTTTCCCTAGTTTAGTTCGCCCCACATTCTTGGGGGGGGCCCAAAATGATGGAATTTGGCCTCCCACCACAATCAAGTAGAAGATCTAAATTTTCTTGAGAAGCACTTTATCCTTACCAATACACCCTCAACTTCAATGTTAGCTTCAACCATGCCAAACATTATCCCCCACAATTTTGACATCATCATAAATCTACCTCTTCCTCTTGTCACCAATCAAAAGCCCACCAAACAAACTTTAAGCTATGTCATTCTATATTAGTCAAAAAAGAACTACATAGAATTACATGTCAACTTTAGTAGCCTTCAAGGAGCAAAAGTTGTTGATTTGATGCCCACCAAAGCCAAAAGTTGAAGAGCTCAAAGGCAATGATTCTCTCCCCAACACCATCAACTTCACCAAAGATCTCTTCCACAGCAGCCAAGTTTCTTTCCACAAATCATATCTCTCAATCGTTAGATCCTCACAACCCTTCCTAGATTAACCAATCCAACGTCAACTCAACCTAGAAAAATGCTGACTTACGCAAAGGCAAGTTGATTAAGGGATGTTAATAGTTATTTACAATGAAATATAACCCTAAAGACCAAATGCCTTGTATCCTAGTGTTAAGAATGCTACCCTATAAATGAAAGGTTGCGGGTTCGATCCCACTTATAACTCAAGTAATTAGTGCCTGCCCTTGTAATTAAATACACACACACACACACACATATATGGGCAGTATCATAAGTTTATCTCTTGCTCCTATATTTGGGAAAATCTAGTAACATAAAGAACTAAGAAACAACTAATGGTTTCTTGAAGTTCAGTTGAATCTGAATATCGAGCATTGACTTAAGGTATATGTGAAGGGATATGGCTTATTAGATTCTTGAAGAACTCAAGGTTGGAGTTAATGCGCCAATCAAGGGCTAGAGATTTCTAGAACTAGGATTGCTCATAATCCTATACATCATGATCACACAAAGCATGTAGAGATTGGCACACGTTTTACATCGAAAAATTGGATGCAAAGTGATTGATCTATCACATATCTCATCCAGGAAGCAAATTGCACATGTAATACATATATGTATTCAATTCGGATCTGAAATCTGCTCAGAAAAACCATGGCACAGCCTTATTGTTTCATTGATGTGATGGTACAATACATATGGGAGAGTCTAGGGTTATACAGTACCAAGAAACTCTAATCAAATCTGATATTCTATCCATATCTGATCTAAAAAATAAATAGGATCAAATTCTTATCTCCTAAAACGGAAATAATCATATATAATGAAAATATTGGTAGTAAACCCAAAATGCTTTTTTGACCCACAAATCATGAGTAATCTTTAGCAAGAAATTATAACAATTTAAATCATGGGATTACAACCCACCAAGGAGAGTATCTTGTAACAAAACTAGGCAATGATAATTCATGCATCTTTCATAAGTGTAAATATCTTGCCGAAAAAACGGATGCACCGAAAAAAAAGAAAGAAACTTCTTAGGAGAATGAGAACGAATACCCTGCAACGAAACCAAGCGCCACGAAAACCTACTGCTAAAGATCTTGTCTCAGCCAATTGACCAACTTGAAATGGTAATTCGTGCATCTTTCAGAAAGACGCCCCTAAGTTTTTCTATATCGTAAGAAATTATTTAGAAATAAATCATCAAAACTTCTCAACTCATCGGAGGTTAACAATGAAGTTCTGATTCTCCTTGACCTATACTCTTCTCACTTCGTCTTGATGCAGCGACGACGAAGACGACAGAAACAGAATCTGCTAGAAAGACGCGTTCTGCAGTTAGGAATGGAAATAGGCTAGGTTAGGCTTTAGCTAAGTAGGTCTGGGCCTGCGACGAAAATCCAAAGCAGCTTGAGCCTGTGCCTGTGTGTGTAGGCTTTTTTTTAGGCCTAAATCTGGGCCTTCAAAAGGTCTGGTAAGACCTGAAGCCTATTTAAAAGCCTACTTAAAATATAGGTCTTTACATAGTCTTAAAGCATATGCATCTAAGTTCATATATAATTCATCAAGTCTATTTAAATTCCTACGTTATATCTAAAAAGTTTAAGGATTCATTCTCATATAAAATAAAAGAGTTAGCAAGTGAAAGAAAATAAAACCTAGTGGCATCAATTGTTTGAGGAAGTATGAATAAGACAAATCAATCATTTATTAACTAAAAAGATATATTTCTTAAAATCAACCAAGCACGATAAGTGGCATGTAAAACTAGATTTTACCTTTTATTTTCTTGTAGAAAATGAGACAAACTCCACCTATTTGGATAATTTTCATTTAGGCATCACTAAACTAAGCTTAATGCAATTTTTATGTTACATCAAATGACATAAATCAATGGAGGAGTAGTGAGCTAGCATTGCCACCTCGAGCGATAAAAAAGAAGAGAAGTATATGTGATCAATTGATGAATGAAAAGGTTAAGCTCATTGATAAATGGAGAAATGTGAAATTTAAGGTTAAGAATAAGTTATTAATTTTATAAATAATCTAAAATTAATTTATATTAAATTATATATAACTCTGCATAATAAAACATTTTTAAAAAAACTAAATAGGTCAGGCCTAAAGGCTAGGCCTTATGAAAATAGGTCTGGCCTGCTTACCTAAATAGGCCTGACATTAGGCCTAAGCCTGAGTCTGACCTATTTACTAAATAGGTCAGGCTAGGCTTAAAGTAGATTAGGTCGTAGGCCCCTGATAGGGGGTCTAGTCTATTGCCACCCCTATCTATAGCTATTTTCTTCGGTGCTATTTATCGAACGTCATTGAAGATACACTCTACACTTTTCCAGAACTCGTCCGTGGTCCATCTCAGCCTCTTCGGTGACCCGGTTTTTCCACACAAATTTTACTTGATAAAATAGGGTTAAGTACCAATTTTGCCCCTGAAGTACGCACTCAGAAGCAATTTTGCCCCTTAAGTTTTAGGCGGAGCAATGTTGCCCCTGAAGTATCAAAGTGAAGCAATGTTCCCCCTCCGTTAGAAACCCTAACGGTCACCGTTAGTTGACCTAACGTTGACCGTTAGGGTTTCTAACGGATGGGCAACATTGTTACGTTTCGTTGGAGTAATGTTGCCCGTGAATTATAAAAAACGGAGCAATGTTGCTCCTCTGTTAGAAACCCTAACGGTCAACGTCGTTGACCGTTAGAGTTTCTAACGAAGGGGCATCATTGCTCCGTTTTGATACTTCAGGGGCAACATTGCTCCACCGAAAACTTAAGGGGCAAAATTGCTCCTGTGTGCGTACTTCAGGGGCAAAATTGGTACTTAACCCTGATAAAATATAAACAAATAAAACCCCTTCTATTTATTCAAAAAAAAAAATACTCCCCCGATCTTTATGACTCCCTTTCGTATTTATTATAAAATTACAAGTTTATTTGATCCACTCTAACTTACAAGTTTATTTAGTTCTTTTTATAAGGCACTTGCTTGTTCCCAAGAAGCATTAATAATTTTTTTGCATATATACCTATAATTAATAAGGGTAGTGGGTGAGAGTAATAATTAATATTCCTCCGGTCCTAATTATAAGACCATTTTTATAGTACAAATTGCACTACAAAAGTACTCTTATAATTAGGATTGGAGAGAGTGTGATATTAGAATTTAGTGCAATTAGTAGGGGTAATATTGGAAATTACTTAAATTGTAGGACAACTTTATTGACTTTAACTGTTTTTATTGGTTTGTGAGAATAATTAGTTGGTGCCTTATAATAAGGACCAGAGGGAGTATAAGGCACCAACTAACTATTTTCACAAACCAATAAAAACAGTTAAACTCAATAAAGTTGTCATAGAATTTAAGTAATTTCAAATATTACCCCTACTAATTGCAATAAACTCTAATATCATATTAATTATTACTCTCACCCACTACCCTTATTAATTATGGGCATACAAGGAAAAAAATAATTAATGCTCCTTAGGAACAAACAAGTGCATTATAAAAGGACCAAATAAACTTGTTAGTTGCAGAGAGAGTACCATGTAAGTATTATGAAATTCCCGAAAAAAACAAAATGTGTTAAAAACCATATGTGTGTGAATGTTCATAATTCCATATATAGTTTGAAGTGCACTATAGAAATGACGTTTGGATTCTAAAAGAATAGGTTTAAAATATTGAAGATATACAATCATATAACTTTGAAACACATTATATAATAATACAATTTTTTTTTCAAATTTAATTTTTATATTCAATTATCTCAATATATATAACTAAATAGTATATGTAGTATTTAACAAGGTTCTCAAACCCGAACCCGTCGCTAAACCGGTCGGCGTATTGGGTTAAGGGTCAGTGGGTCAGACCGGAGTGAAACCGGAGTTAAACCGGACCAAAACGGTGATAAATTGATTTTTTTCCCTCTCAAACCTTCCATTTTCCATGTATAATTTTTTTTTTTAAATGTCAGCTAATTACCTACTCCCTGACAAGCTGTGCGTTTGATGAGACATGATGTACCATCCATTTATTTTGATTTTTCTCTCTCTCTCATGTTATCATCAACAAAGCTTCAGGTCACAAGTGGTTTTCTCTTTCATAAGGGAGCAATGCGTGTTTGTGGTTTTTTCTCTCTCTCATTGGTATCATCTTGAAGAGACATGACCCACAGCACCTCCGTGTTCAAGCTCAAATGGCGGAGATACACTGTGAATCTTCTTGCTTGTTGCTTCCTTCCTCCTATTTAGGGATTTAGTTTATTGCTTTCTTTAACTTTTCGAATAAGTTGTCGCTGTGAAATCTGATGCAAAATACTCATCGCCATCTTGCTCCTGCGTCCGCCATGGCTACTGTGGAGTTCATGGGTTCACTTCAGAGTTCAAATCTCTCTCTCACACCGTCTTCAAACTTCAGTTTTTCAGATCTCTCTCTCAACCTCAAGATCTTCGGACCTTCATCTTCTTCTTTCTACTTCCGCCGGTCAATTTTTTCTTTTTTTAGAAAAACGAAATATGTTTTACTCTGACTCGGCCGGTTCAGGCCGAGTTGACTGCAAGTTGACTCGGGACCCCGGTTTATCCTTAACTCGGGCCGGTTCTCCGGTTTTCGGTCGAAACCGGCTGGTCCGGTTGTAATACCCAGATAATTATTTATCTGGAATATTCTATTTTAATAAATAATACCTATTAGAAATAGGTGAATATGTGGTGTCAAATTTGTAGGAAAAAATCTCTTGAAAATTAGAGTGCCAAAATTTCGAAAATGCCCTTGTGCATAAAGTGACTTAAGGAAATTATGAAAAATCCTTAGATAAATAATACCTATTAGAAATAGGTGAATATGTGGTGTCAAATTTGTAGGGAAAAATCTCTTGAAAATTAGAGTGCCAAAATTACGAAAATGCCCTTGTGGAGCATAAAGTGACTTAAGGAAATTATGAAAAATCCTTAGAGGCAATAAAATAATTATTAAAAATTAGAGAGTATGTTGTCTCTAATTTAGACAATTTTTGGGATTTATTTCCTTGGGAAATAGTGAGAGAAAAATTAAAGTATTTGGGATCATTATTGACCCGTGATTTTTAATATTTTATGTAAAGCATAAAATATCAATGTAAGTCTAATTGTTGTGAGGAAATAATTATTTCTAAATAAGAAAATTATCAACAATTAGTGGGGGATTAATTAAGTAATTATTGGCTAATTACTTAAGCTTAAACAAAGAAAAATCCAAAGATAATTATTTGAAACCCCATAATTAGTGGTTATTGCTAAAATTAACATAAAATATATTTTCTAATTAATTGGAAAATATGAAGAAAAATATATGAGATTGAGTAATTTTAAGCCTAAAAACATGTATGGACCAATAGGAAATTTTGTGAAAAAGTTATGAAAAATAATTATTAAAAAAATTATAATATTAATTAATTAATAAATTAATAAATTAAATGTATATATAAATATATATATGTGGCAGCCGAAATTCTCAAGGAAAATGGGATAAGAATGAGCCAAATAATATCATGATATTATTTGTGCAAGTTGTATTATTTTAATAATATAATTTATGTAAAAAGCAAATAGGATAAATGACCACGGATAGAAATTAAATCCTATCTAGAAAACCATGGACAAGATTTCTAAAGTCAGAGAAGAATATTAATGAGTGAATTTTTATCTCTGACTGGACAATGTTTAAGTCATTTCCGTCATCGGTAGAATACTTAGGTAATAAGACGAAATAGGGTAATCTGTGAAAAAGGCAGATAGTCACGAATTGGAGTTTGAAGAAAATAAATTATAACTCAACATCTAGGGATGATTTGATAATTATCTGGACATATTTGGAATCAGTGATTTTTTGTCCAGAGGTTGATGATTTCGGAAGTTCGTTCCGTAATCGCAAGACGTTTTTCCGTAAAACTTCAGCAGGAATGGAGAAGACCTGGAAGGGATCAAAACTTCATTTAGCCTAGGAATTTTTAGTGAGTAAGAAAGGATCTTCAAAGTTGTGATTCTGAATCTTTGAGATTTTGCAAGATTACGCGATTCGGACACCGGTCGGGGAACTTATCGGTAAGACGACTTCTAGAACAAGTCACTGATGTCATGCATGACATCACATTTTTCCACCTAGGGGGGAAGGACGGTTTGGGACACTCCAAGGGCCAAGATTGAGCCACTTCATCCAAGTGCGATCCGACGGTCGATATCCAGTCTGGTAAAGTGTGAATAGTGACCGGGAATTTGCCTATAAATAGGCCTTTGCTTCATTTGAGAATTTCACACCAAAACATCACAAGCAATTCGAAATTGAGGAGCAGCAAGGAAGGGAAGAAGTCCGGGGAATTTTGCAGCGAAGCTCTGAGTAAGTTTTTCGGTCCTTAGTCTTAAGCTTCCGTAGTTCTTTCGGTAGTTAGAGTAGAAATGCTAGTATAGTATTTAATCTTCCAAGTATGATTAGATATCATATGTTAGGGGTATTTTAGTCATTAATTTCGAAAATCATGATGGGGTCGGAGTTATGGCAAAATTTTGGAAGATTAGAGTTAAAAGTAGCGAAGCTCTGGCGAAATTCCGCCGACTAGTAAGGATAGGGGCAAAATGGTAATTTGTACCTAAAATGTCTGTTATGATGTGAATCATTAATCAATATGATTTATATTTCGAAAATTATGTTGGAGTAGGAGTTATGTTGAATTTTTGGAAGATTAGGGTCAAAGTAACGAAGTGTTGGCGAAATTCCGCCGATTAGGGGGTCAGGGGTAAAATGGTCATTTTGACTAAAAATGTCCGTCGTAATGATAGATCCTTAACAAATACGTTGTTATGTTGATAGGATATCCCTGATTACGTTCTGACCTACTGTCGTGCCGTATACCGACAGAAATACCGATTTCCGTCAACGAAGGTACGTTCGCGTACTGTAACACTAATCTGATGGATATAGTATGCGTGTATGTGATGTGTGTGTGGTATGTATGTTGTGGTATGTTGATTGGTGCATATTATGTTAGAAGATAACTGTATGCATGCTGGGAGCGATATATCTGTAAGGCTGGGGGCGATACATCTGAAATGCTGGGAGCGATACATCTGTAATGCTGGGAGCGATATATCTGCATGCTGGGAGCGATACATGTGCATTAGTTGTGTGTGATTTATATGTTGTGTTAATGTTGTTATGTAACCCATATGTGTGTATGTATACATGAGGTTAACCGTTACCTGAGATCCGGTGCGGATCTCAGCTCTTAACATAGCATCAGGGTCAGGAGGACCAAGGAAAGAGGAAAGCAGCAGGTTCAAGGATCCTATGAAGACTTTCCGTCATTGTCCTTTACTTTTTGAAAACTCTCGGTTGTTGAACCGCTTCTGTAAATAGCCAGTGGGCATTTTGAATATATATATCAGTTACACTCTTACTCCGATGCTCTACTCTGATGAAAAAAATTTATACTGCTTTTGGAAAACGGGATGTTACACCAGTCCGGGTTTCAAAACCATGGTATTTAATAAGATTCATGTTATTTCCAGTCATTTTCTATCTCAACTGACTTTTCAAATAAAAACTTAAACATGTTTTAATTTGGTAAAAAGTCACTTCTGTCTCCGTGAATCCAAACATAAATTACGTTTACAGTATGATTTTTATCCTATATTACTTCAACAAAAGTCAAATAGAAAATAAGTCACTCCTCCCAACACTAACCCAAATAGGCTTTAAGAGGGTGCGTTTGGTTTGAGGCCAGAGGAAAAAGTAGGGATGAGATATCAATTTATCGTTCTATCCTTATATATTATTACTTCCAATTCCAATCCTTAATATAAAAGTCAATTTATTTTTTAAAAAAGATAAATATGTAACATTAAAATATTTATATTTATCGTTATTCACCAAAAGAATTTATCTCACTATGTTTACATCAAAATAATTATCAAAAAAATGGGAATGTATTGAAAATCAGAATTTATTGAAAATAAATGTTTACATCACTAAATTTTGGGAAAAAACACTTGAAACTACTAAAATGCTTATAATAATAACTATTTTAAGTTTTAATAATAATAATAATAATAATAAATGTTCATTATAACAAATATGAAAATAATTAATATATTGGGAAAATTTTGAAAATACCTTGATAGATATATTTAATACATGTGTATATTATAAATTTTGGCATGAAAAATATATTTTATTACCTTTGTTCTTTTGTATAACCGAGTTAACTATAATATAATTTGAAGGAAAGAAATTATCATCTTTGGTTATTTTTATGCCATATACAATTTCTCTTACCTCTCTCTTCTTTTGCTTTTATACTCCTCTCATCTTCCACAACCAAAGGAACCCGTGAAGGAATTGGGCAGCCACCATTGATCTGAACTAGCATAAGTCTTCTCCAGCAAGACAACAAGTCTTCATCTTTGACCATTGTTCTCTAACGATGAAGGCGAGACAACGTGGGTCTTCTCCGGTGCTGCTTCCCTGCTTCGAACGGCTTCTCCTTCTTCTTCACCAGGTAAGTCCCTGGCCTTTTCTTCTTCCCTCCCACTTTTCCTCTTCTATTTTCTTCTATTTTTCTTGTTCCATTTGTTGCTCTTGGGTTGTGGTGTCCTTTTTTAGTACCCATTTGGTGCAAGAGCTAGTTATTCTATATTGTTGTTGGCTTGTTACAAATTTGCAAAGAATGTGATAGATAAAGATGGTAGATTTCAGGACAACTACGATATTATTCAGTGGTGGAATCAGAAAATATTTTTAGCCCAGACCAAAAAATAAATATATTGAACTATTTACTAAATAATATCGCATATCATTAAAAATACAAATAAATATGTGTTAGTGTTAATTAATATCTTTTGTCACTAAATATTAATTCTTATAGTACTATTCAATCCATAAAACTAACACTTAAATGCACATTCCACCTACCTCAAAATAAAATGATTGGTGAAAATAAAAGAAATATAATATGACACTACAAAAAAAATTGATTTTTGCTACGGAAAAAATCCGTAGCAAATCGATTTTGCTACGGAAAAATGCCAAAATTCCGTAGCAAAATCGATTTGCTACGGAATTTGCTACGGATTTTTTCCGTAGCAAAAAACCCCGTAGCAATTTGCTACGGATTTAAAATTCCGTAGCAATTTGCTACGGAATTCCAATCCGTAGCAATTTGCTACGGATTGTTTTCCGTAGCAAATTGCTACGGAAAGAAATCCGTAGCAAATTGCTACGGATAGAATTCCGTAGCAAATTGCTACGGAATTTTAAATCCGTAGCAATTTGCTACGGAAATGATTTCCGTAGCAAAATTATTAATTTTTTTTTTAATTTTTTGAATCTTTTTAAATTTAAATTTTTTTAATTTTTTTGCATGACGGGTCATTTTCCTTCCTTTCCCCACAACTTTATATCTGTCATCTCCACAGAATTTACAACTGGTCAGTTCAGCATCATCCTTGTAATACAACATACATCCTCTGAGGCAAAGAATGGATTTTTCACATCCAAGCCCAAGCTCTTTCACCTTTTTTTTTGCTTGGTAAAAATCCTTCGGCAAATTAGTGTCTTTGGGAACAACCTTACTCATGATATGCATCATTTCGTTGTAATTCCTCTCACTCATATGGTGATCAGTCTTCAAGCTTAGTGTTGCTAGGGTAGCCGATAGCGATGAATATTCACTACTATCAAAGTGTTCGCAACCTTCCCATAACGGACGTTGGGCTTCTTGAAGCATTTTGTAGAACCTAGCGGCTTCCGGATGAGGATCCTCACCCATGTATGATGGTTGGGTATGTGTACGGGTCTCCTCTCCCATGTATGACGACTCAGCATGAGTAACAGGATCAAAATATTGGCCGATCGACGGTCCCGCGGCATCCATAACCAACTGCTCATATTGATTAAGGTTCTCTCGATGACTACTGTCCCCGTAATAACCACTCGGTGTCTGACGGACTTCGCCATGACATTCCCAACATTCATAATCTTTCATGAATCCCTTTTGACACAAATGAATTTTGACATTGCCCGTATCCCTAAATCTTAAACACCTATATTTGGCACACGGACACCTGATCTCCCTACTTGAAGTATTTGAATTCGCTAAAGCAAATTGGATGAACTCTTCCAAACCCGCCAAGAATGCTTGCGTTCGTTCTCTTCTATCGCTTAGACGATTGTACATCCAACTTCTATCATAATTGTGTTCCATACTTCTTAGCTAGTTCGATTACTAACCGAATTAACATCTCAACATGCCACAAATATGTAAATTTATATATTAGTGACCAATTTATAAGAACAAATCAAGATTATATAATATGCAAAAGGAATTTTATATTTTGTATTTATAATTACCTATTTATCTAAATAGTATTTATAATTTAGTTTTTGAAATTATCAACCTTTATTTATTATATAAATTGTTAAAGATAAATTGAAATAATGAATGTAAATGAGATTTTTTTTCATAAAACTAAATAGTCATTTTTTTCTTTAAATCTTTATCTTCTTTAATTATACTTTATGTTAATTAATTAATTCCTTTAACCCTCAATCTTACTAGGCACAAATTATCGTTCTCATTTGAAAACTATCATATTTATACAATTATATATCTAGTTACCAATTATCAATTAATATAATATCATAACAATTTTTGTAAGCCTCTAACAAATTATCAACATCAAGTACCTTTTAATCTACATACCCAAATCAATAACTATAACATTTTAATCTACATACGCAAATCAATGTCCATAATAACTACATTTTCATCTACATAGGCAAATCAATATTTATTAACAACTACATTTAAACAATATCAATATTTAATCTATCTACCCTAATCAATATTTAAACATTTAAACATACTAATCAAGATTTATTTTATCTATACTAATCAATATCCCCATCAACTATATCTATACTAATCAATATTTAAACATACTAATCAACATTTTAATCTACATAATCAAATCAATATTTAATCTATCTATACTAATCAATATCAATTACATATTAATCTATATACAATAATCTATCTCAAACATTTAAACATACCTAAACCGTGAACAAAGGGAAGAACAAAGAACGTTGGAAAAACCACCACCTACTCCGACGAGCAAGCGAAGAACCACCACCGCACCAACACAAGCAAGGAGGGCGCCGAAATCGCAGTGGAGCCGGAAATCGCGAGGGTGGGGGTGGGAACTCGCACGGGGCCGGAAAACGAAAGGGGAGGCCGGAAACGGAAGGGCAGCCGGAGAAATCAAAGGGGAGGGGAGCTGCGCGGGGGAAGCCGCAGAGTCTCATTTAAGAGACTCTGCGATTTGCGACAGACTGACCGTCCGTCGCAAATTGCGACGGACCTGACCGTCCGTCGCAAAGACGGTCCTGTCCGTCGCAAACGGGCGGACCCGAATGAGTCCACCCTTCTGCGACGGACACGAATGATCCGTCGCAAATTGCGACGGACAGGGCCGTCCGTCGCAAATTTTGCGACGGACTTTTTTTCCGTCGCAAATTTTTCTTTTTTGCGACGGATTTTTTTCCGTCGCAAAAATCCGTAGCAAATTTGACTTTTTCTAGTAGTGTGAACCCCAAAAAATATTTTTTTAAAAAAACATACAGATCTGATTCAATTTTAGCTAAGCAAATAACCTATTACTCCCTCCGGTCCTAATTATAGGAGCAAATTACCAGAATTTGGGGAGATTAAGGAAGAAAGTTAAATTAGTTAATTATATGTATTTTCCAAAATACCCTCTCGAAAATTACAAATGACATAAGGCCATATAAAATAAAATTTGTAGCAACGGTTCTTGTTTTGTCCGACGAGAAAAGAGATATCAGCGTATTCTTATACCGTTGCATCCACACACGCTAGAGAAAATGTAACCTATCAAGGAAAATGAATTAAATGTAACCTCTCTGCGTATTCTTATGTGATTTAAATGAATTTTAAATGTATATAAATATTTTTTATATATTTTCCATGAATTTTATTATTGAGAAAGTATAAATAGGGGTATTATAGGAAAAAAATGACAAAAGTTAAAACTTGCTCTTATAATTAGGACCAAAACCAACTCTAAAATTTGCTACTATAATTAGGACTGGAGGGAGTATAATTTATTTTTTAAAAGAGAAATTCATTATAAAATCTTAAGACAACCAAATAATAAATCCAAACCGATTAAAATTAGTCATTAATTATCTTCTTCATATATATAGTTATCTATTGTCAAAACTCAAGACTCTCCTAAAATCAAACCCCAAAATTTTCACTAATAAGCACAATATTACCTTTATTATAAAGAGAAAAATACATAAAATGACTTTCATAAAAGGAGTGGGGTGAAAAAAAGTGATTTTGAGTATCTATTTAGTCCTTAAAATGAAGATGAACAACGCCCAGAGCCCGGAAGTGGAAGAAGTTTGACACCTCTGGACCGTCTCATGCGCACAAAGAAAATGACAAAGGAAGGTAGGGTGTATTTGATTTAATACCCCCTTCCACGTGCAAGCTAAAGGGTCACGTGCCCCTTCAATTATTATTATCATTCTTTTTTTTTAATTGGCCAAGGTTCTTTTATAAAAAAAAAAAATCAAAACAAGATATAAGATGATACTAATATTTTCAATAGGTATCTCAAACAATAATTTTACTTTCTTCTCACAGCCTAATGAGTAATGAACCAAATATTGTCTTAATAAAAAAAGGAGTGTAATTATAAAAAAGATAAAAGATTAGACGTGGCATTGGCCAAAATAAAATATTATATTACATACATATAAATACATAAGATAAGAGAAGGTCAGCTAGGGTCAAAACCCCAGCTGGCCAACACACAATTCTGCCGTTAAATATTTTGTAAGCTGTGTATTTGCAACTTGAATCGAGTAATCCGAGCTGATTTGTCTTTCTGTCAATATGGATTGCTGCAAGATTGAAATGATGCTGGAATTCTGGAACAGTGCAATTTTAGTTGAAAATCAGGAATTGTGATCAGTGATTCTTCCGTTGTGCCTTCTTCTAGGTCTTGTGAAGTTGGGTCATTCATGGGCCTGATATGAAATATTAATATTTTTTCTCATTTTAAAAAAGAAGTATTAAGTGCAGAACAATGTCATTTTTAAACTTTCATTCCATCCTAATTTGACTGTCAATTTAAACCCTTATGCTAGCTGCGACTGAAGTCTTGTTTCTTTTTTTAGTGTAAGATGTGTTTTGAATTGTGATTTTGATGGTATTGTTTTGCTATTGTTACACTTATGGCTTAGTAGTATTGATGATTGCGGGATAATTTATTATTAAGTACTACCTCCGGTCCTAATTATAAGAGCTAGTTGACTTTATTTGAAGAGATTAAGGAAGCTAAATAAATTATTTAATCATTTCATATGTTATGTATTTTTAGATTATACATTAGTTTATTAATCAAACTAAATAGTTTGAAGAAAAAAATAAAAATACTTTAAAGTAATTTAATTAGCTTCCTTAATCTTTCCAAAAAAGTCAACTAGCTCTTATAATTAGGACCGGAGTGAATATTTTGCTTATGCTAAAGATGGATATATTATTTATACGATATGATATATTTCACGTTTTCCACCATTTTGTTTTGAAATTTTGGAATTCACAATTTGGAGATTAGTCCTCCTATTGCTTCTTCCTATCAGATGTTATCTTTATGAATTGATCCAGCTTGGATAAGCCATTTTCTCAAAACCTAACTACTCTTGTCATTTTTCCTTTGAAGTTTTGATATATATCAATTATATATTAATTTTTTTTTTATGCATGAATATAATGAAGTTGCTAATTATCATCGAGTTAAATTTTCTCTGAACATTTGTGGCAGTAGCATATCTTAAGGTTGATTGGCCTGGTTGTTTGACTCTTTTTATTGTTGGCATGATACTACTTTGGTTCTATTTATTAGTTCATTTTGATCAAATCTCACATACCAATGAGAGGTAGGTATCTTAATGATTATGGAGAAAATTTCCAACTTTACCCTCATTTATGAATGGGTACCTTTTAAAATTTATTGTCAAATCTCTCTTATCTTTTTCTCTTTCCAACATGGATAGCCAATCTCTTTCATCCTCATTAATATAAGCAAAATTGTCACAATCTCATTTATTTGGTTAAAATTGACTTATAAATAGGACCAATTTTTTTGGTCAAAGTGGACTTATAAATAAGATCAGAATGATAGTTATTTGTCCAAGCATGGTAGCTCATCTAATGCATACACAGAGACTGAGCATACATGTCGTCACTTTGAAGTAAAGCAAGAGTTTATCAAGAGTGCCTTGAAAAGGTAAATCATGCTATGCTTGTAGCATTGATAGCAGAATTTCTGTCTATTATATGGTTTCATGCATTGGAAAGGTAAGCCCTAACCCCCTAAACCCTAAACAAGGGTTTGGGATTTAGGTAAGAGAGGGTTTGAGATAATAGAGGAAGAAATAGGGTAGAGGGTGAGAGGTAACAAGGGTGCACTTGTTTTTCCCCCCTGCTAGAGGGTGTGTTCAGTTTGAGGGGATTGAGGTATATGTGTCATTAATGAGTTGAAATCATTACTCACTTTAAAGAATATATAGGTGCATTGTTAAATTATTATTGTGTTTAATTATTATTGAGAAAGTATCAATAGGGGTATTTTGGAAAGAAATTGACAAAAATTGAATTTTGTTCTATAATTAGGACTAAAATGAATTCTCAAATGTTGTCCTATAATTAGGAGCGGATGGAGTATGTGTTTTTAATTTAGCATTATTTTATTAGCCAGGTGCAATGTAATGGTGACCCTATGAACTGTGACTTCTGATTCGTACATTTTTCGATAGAAATTCTATTTTTTTTTTTATACAGAAGAGACACCTCAGTTATCACCTATGGGGGTATCCCATTACAATCCTGACATAAAATAGCCTTCAACTCCGTAGATGGTTGATAAATCTCATAATGCCCTAAACCCGTCGCAAGACCTTGCTTTGCTAGAAAATCCGTAGCAGAATTACTCGTTCGAGGGATATAAGTAAGCTTCGTACTCCAATCCATTTGAAGCATCCTTTGCACCTCGTTAATGACACATGCGTCCCTATGATGACCACCACCCTCAAGAAGCAGTAGATCACGACATTCTGAAGAATCCGTCTCTGGCCACACTTGCCTCAACCCCAAAGACCATGCCATCTTAAGACCTAGAAGGCACGCCCAAATTTCTGCCATGAGCTCATCCCCATTATCAATTGGATGTATGAATCCCTTGAGAAACTTTCCAGTTGAATCCCGAATAAGACCACAAACACTCATTAGCAGTTCTAGAATATGCTCCATCCACATTGACCTTCGCCCATCCTTCCTCTGGCGGCCGCCAACTTTCCCTAGTAGGAGCCAAGGTAACACCTTGGAATTTTAATCCAGTAAGGTGATCATTAGTAGAATGCATGCATTCCATCATGGCACCTACGCTAGCAAGAATAGTCTCATTCAAAGTTGTTTTGCCTTCAAAGATGAATAGATTCCTTCGTCGCCAAATCCACCAGCATAAAATAACAAAACGAGAGGCCCACTCATTACTTGCCTCTTTTTGTCCTCTAACATTCCACCTTAACCATTCCGACAAGCTCATCGCACAGAACCCTCGCCACTTCTCATTTGGCACCACCTTTCTCCATAATGATCTCGAGTGTGGGCGGTCTGAAAAACATGCATGATATCCTCAATTCCTACACTACAAAGACTGCAGCTTGGGTTTGATGCCAACCTACGCTACACACGTTTCACATTAGTGAGTAACCCTTGGCGCGCAACCAACTGGATCAGCGTCTTACAGTGAGAGGGCTCGAACCTTCCACAATCGCCCCCAATCCCTTCCTTGATCACTTATGTCCCCTGAAAGCACTCGATATGCAAATTTCACAGAGAACTCGCCACTTCTTTACCATTTCCATTTCACACTTAATGCATAATTGGTAGCGTCAATTCCCCCAAGCACTTTATCCCACGTCTTTTTGATGCCCATCTAAACATTGGAGCTAGACCGTGTTAATTCAATATGGGGGATAAGGTCATCTCCACATTTGTACTTATCCTGGACAACTTTGACCCAAAGATCCTCTCTATGCGTGACTAGACGCCATCCCAATTTCATATGGAATGCCTGATTTTGGTATTTTGCATGCCTCAACCCCAGTCCACCCTTCTTTTTTGGTTTGCATACCTCTTCCCAAGCCATTAGAGACATCCGACGTCGCTCCATTGTACTCCCTCACAAGAATGATCTATTATGTTTATCCAATGCTTCCCAATCCGAAGGCCGAAGATACGACGTTTGCATGGTATATGCCGGAATGGCAGAAGACACCGAGGAGATAAGTGTTGCTCTACCAGCTAGGGAAAATGAACTAGCTTTCCACCCGTTCAACCGTTTTTTCACCTTATCTATTACCCCCTGGAAGGACTCCTTCCCAATTCGCTTATGATGAAGCGGCACCCCAAGATACTTTCCAAGATCAGTAGTGAGAGAGAACCCCAGAGCTGTACTAAGCTTCAAGCTCCTATGGATGTTAACATTCTTGGAGAAAAAAACCCGAGTTTTAGCCGCGTTAACTTTTAACCCTGAACAAGCACAAAATTGCGCCAAACAATCATGAACCATCTCCGCCTGCTGTTGTGAAGCTTCAGTAAACAAAATGATGTCATCTGCAAAAAACAAATGAGAGATTGGTGGACCTTTCTTTGTAAGGTGAATTGGCTTCCATTCCTTAGTTTCCATCCGTTCCTGAATCATATGAGCTAACTTCTCCATACATTAAAACAAACAAGTATGGCAAGAGTGGATCACCTTGTCTAATCCCTCGTGATGCTTTAAAAGACTCACCCTTATTCCCATTCCATAATAATTGAATATTTGTCGTGCTAATACATTCCTCAACAACCTAGATGATGCTATTCGGAAGGTGTAAGTCGGATAAACACTGAAGGAGAAACTTCCAATTTACCGTATCATATGCCTTATCTAGATCAATTTTGATCGCCATGAACCCCTTCTTCCCCCCCCCCCATATTCCTTATAGAGTTAATCATTTCCTATGCTACATGATATTATCAGAGTTGTGCCGGCCAGGGATGAAACTACACTGGTTAGGTGAAACAACATGAGACATAAATCCTTTCATGCTATTGGCCACTATTTTTGTGACCACCTTATATATGATATTACATAAGCTAATTGGCCTGAGATCCCTACACGTCTCTAGGGTATCATTCTTCGGGATGAGTACTAGAAGAGTACCATTAACCTCACTAATCTTCCCAAGAGAGCTAAATACTTGCTTAACAAGCTGCACAACAGACTCTCGAACCGTGTCACATTGATGCTGAAAGAACAGAGCATTGAAACCATCCGGTCCCGGAGACTTAAGTCCACCCATACTAAATAGGGCTTCCTTAATCTCAACTTCCCCGACTTCCTTTTGACAAGCACGAATATGTTCCTCCAATAAACTCGGGAATGTTACACTACAAGACAGGCTTGATCGCTCCTTAACTTCTTTTGTAAACAAATTAGAGAAGTATTCCGCCACATGTCGTTTAACTTTCTCTGGATCAAAACACCATTCCCCTTCTGAAATACACAATGCATTAATTCTATGATGCTTTCATTGACTATTAGCACATGCATGAAACAATCTAGTGTTACGATCGCCATCAATTGCCCAATTAATTTTAGCTTTCTGGGCCCATAACAAAGCTTCCTACGTTAGGGTCTCATCGAGCTCTAACCAAAGTTTCCTTTGAATATCTTCACAAAATTGAGAGCCCCCAGACCTAGAAATAGCACAACGAATCCCATCCATCCTGTGTAAAAGTTGGTTCTTCCTGCTCTGTATATTCCCAAAAACATCGCGATTCCACTTTTGGCAAGCAACCGCAAGGTTCTCAATATTACCTACCCAGTCATTTGAACATCCCTACTCCTTCTTCACCAACGGACTAAACGTATCATGCAGGATCCATGAGGCTATAAAGCGAAAAGGCCGCTGACTCTTCTCATGAGTTGGCAACCTCTCCTCCCTCAACAGTAATGGACGATGATCAGATTTAAATTTTGGTAAGTGAAGTACCTGAGCATCGGTGAAATTAGCACACCAGTCCTCATTAGCAAAAATTCAATCCAACCGAGCTACTGTGTTCCCTCTCTTCCAAGTAAAATTTGGCCCATAGGTCCACCAACTCCATATCCTCTACCCATCTACAAAATTCCCGGTCCGAAGATAACCCCGTCACTGCACAAGACTGCCGCTCCTGAGAAAAAATGGTAGCATTAAAATCCCCCCCAATGCACCAAGGACCTTGAACTTTTTCTTTGATCCGGAAAAGCTCTGACCACAGGATATGATGGTACACCTGATTAGGACTCGCATAAACTACTGTTAAATGCCAGCTTTGCCTTCTAGAATTGACTATTCTCAAATGCATATATTGTTTATGTTGCTCTACCACCTTGATCATAATCGACGCTTCCTCCCAAAGGCACCATATCCCTCCACTATACCTTTCTGAAGCAGTAAAAGCATGATTACTAAACCCCAGTTTTCAAATTCACCTCTAAGTCTTTGGCTCGTCCGACCGAGTCTCAACAATGGCCAAAAAATCCAGTTTATAATGAGTTTTAGGATCCTGTATCAGGTTAGGAAATGACTTCGAGCATGTACCTCTTGAATTTCATATCATAAAATTCATTTGGACAGTAGTAAAAAGGGGCCCAACTCCACTGCCCAAATAATTATCCCCAGCGTCCTTTCCAAGTAATGAATCCATTGGCCCCACAAGAGCTCCTTCCATGACCACATCGCTATTAGTGACGTCGGCCTGCTTCCTCGGTTCCTATGCGGAAGGTGCCTCATCCATGTTATTTGTTTTTTATTTTTGGTGCTAAAAACCTCATCCGTGGGATATTGGTTCCTGGAGAGAAGAAAATGCATTGTCTATTTCCAGCGATTGGGCCTCAATATTACCCAATGCTTTACCCTTTGGTTTGGGCCTTGGTTTATTCTCCTTTCCAAAACTCCTGGGCCCATTTTCCTTCTTCCTCTTTGACCCTACAATTATCCATTCTGACTTCTTTTTACCAGTCTCATTCACACTTTTATTCGATATCCCATTATCCCCAGAATCACGTCCTCAGATTTCGCACTATGACCCTTTTATAGAAATTCTATTTTAATCCTTTTATTTTCTTAAAAGAAGTTGTAATTCCAGTCTGTTACGAACTATGACCCTTGGATATGATTCCTTAGTATATATTGATCCTTAAATGAGTTTTCGTGCTAAAAATTAGATCGCCATGAAAGTGTGGGTTCACAGTGTTTAGCGCTTCTTACTCAATCATTTTTTATATGTTAAGGGTATAATCACTTTCGAGGTTTAGATTGTAAAGGAATTTAGCCTCTCTCAACAACTGCTCTTCCTGAGATTCGAACTTGTACTTTCTTCTTATTAAGGTTCTTATTAAGGTAATGAATGACACTTACCACCTCAACCAACAATTTGTCTTCTTCGACCCCGTTTGGTATGGGAAAAATTTGAGGAGGGAAAGGAACTTAGAGGAAGGAAAAGAAATGAAGATTTTGAAAGATGAGGGAATATGAATTGTTTGGTAGGAAGAAAATGAAGGAGTAGTAGTTGGTAAAGAATGAAGAAATGTCTATTTTATCTTCAAAAGTAATTAATTCAAAATAAAAAAGAAAAATAATTTTTTGCTAACATATATTTTAAAAAAATATGCTCTTGTCAAGTTCTAACTCATGCAAAAAAAAAATTCCACCAAATTTGAAGTTTCCCGTCAAGTTCAAATTTAAGGAGTAAATTTGTCAAAAAATGATAACAATGACATAGGAATTTGAGATCCTACCAATTTTGGTGGAATCTGATCTTCTCACATATGAGGGAAGATTGATGGGCTCGGGAACTTAGGTTCCCAAGAAGATTTGTCCAAAATATATACTAAATGGAGGAACTTGCCAATCTTTCTTTCCCAAATGGGGCCTTCTTTAATCTTAGTAGCTGTGCTATTATTTTTATTGTTATCAAGGTGTTGTCTTCGATACCTTTATATGTTCCTTTGGTGCATAAGCAGGCAACGCAGCTCTCTGATTTTCTTAAATGATCTAATTTTGGGCCTCTGTCATATCCCCATCTTCTGCTGACTTGAAAGTTAAATCAAAGTGATATGGTTCCATATGAACAATGTCTAAATCAGTAGATTTTAAAAGTTGATATTAGATTTTGGATGGAAGATGTGACGCAAGAAGCTAAATTGGGTTGGTTTAAAAAAAATTAAGGGGGCAACATTTCGTTTTTACTCAACATGTCAGAGGGGAAAAGAACGAAACTTCTATGAAACTCCAGGGCTAAGTGTGTTTAAGCTTGTAAAATTGGGTTGCACATGGACTAGAGGTAGGGATTCTTTTGACTCTAAAGTGATTGGCTGGTGTTACAAAAATTATTTCTCCTTCGTGTCTTTAATATATTACTTATTTGAAAAGTTGATCTTAATTTTAAATAAAAAAAAATCTATTTTTCATATTTGTTAATCTTTTCATAATTTACTCTATTGATGTTCCCTCGCAATAATCAAGGATGACAGGGAATAAAGGAATTAAATAAGATGATTAATATATTTTAAGAAATTTATAATATATTTAACTAACATTATTACAAAAAAAAAGGGCAATTGTAGCGCCTCTTTTTACAATAATTGTAAGCGCCATATATCCTATCGCCACTAAAGGAGTTGTGGCGCTTCCCTAAGCACCACAACGTGTGTGTGTGTGCGCGCGTGTGCGTGCGCGTGCGCGTGCGCGTGCGCGTGCGCGTGTGCGTGTGTGTGTGAACATTTCTTGTGGCGCTTTCTCCAGGAAGTGTAAAAAAAAAAAAAAATTATTAAATTTTTGCTTCTTGTGGCACTTTTCCAAGGAAGCGCCATAGGAAATATTTTTTAAAATAATTTTTTTGTATTTTTCCTTCAGAACCTTATAATTATAATCGGCAACAAACTTTAAACACAAATTTCCTTATCCACGGTAAAACGAAAAAAAAGCAAATCACAATCAAATGACTCTAAAATGATACAAGCAAATAATTAATTAACAAAGTCACCACTAGATATATTTACAATAATTGTGAATGGAATACAACTAATTCTAGTTAAATAAACAACACAACAATAGGCAAGAAACAATAGTAGCTAGCTAAAACATTGCCCGAGCACACATTCACACCATTCTTCAATGACTTCATTTACTTGATGGTCAGTCAAACTGTTACAACGTTGATCTTCATAATACTACATACATACAATCATTCACACAACGAATTTAAATCACTAAAAATCAATTATCACACACGTACTGCTCAATAAATTTAAAACAGATCATGAACTGCAAATAAAATGACTCACTTTTGGGGGAACAATAGGCTGATCATGAGTAATTACATCCTTCATGAATTTCATGATGCGATACCCGCAATCATTTTTATTCGGTTGGAAAAGGCACTGCAACAATATAATGAAAGAGTCAACTCAATTTTTGAATAAAAATTGTTTAATAACAAAATTTGAGTAAATTCATATATATAAGTACTCATATCTTCTTCCACACATAGCTATTGACAATGTCTGCAGCTTTAGAATAGTTTAATGAGGTAGAAACTCGATAGGCAGTCAATGCGATAACAAAACAAATAGAAACTGATTTTGGTTATTCAATCACACACGCAAATATTTACACATACATTTGTACATTTACCTATTGAATAATCGCAACATATCAAGACAGTTTTCTAGAAGACCTCTAAGTAGAGGATCCTCATAGTAAATGCGAGGGCTTGAAGATTTCGCTAGATTGATAACAATCAATATCCAATATGCCCTAAAATATTTTGAAAATTTTTCTTCAACAATCATGTTATGGTAAAAGTGAAACCATAAAAAAAACATATACTAAAATACTACCACTAATAACTTACCCCACATTGTATGGTACTAGAAATAGCATATTATGGGTTGCTTTCTTTCTAAAGTAATTTTTGATATCTTAGATTGTTTATTCAAATCTACTCTCCCCCATGTTGCCCATTGAGATAAGGGTTGACAAATGAGAATTAAACCCTGTCTGTGTCCAGCAATATGTCATGATACTAGTGCCTTTATAGAAAACAAACAATGTGATTAAAACCAAAAAATTGAACGATAAATAATAATAACAGTGATAAACGATGATGATAAAGTACCTAATCCAGATGTTGATAATCGAAGCACTAACCCATCTACGATTAAGAATTTCGTCCAGTACATCACGATTAATATGGTCAACTACACCACATGCATTATAGATGTGCCTATCAAAATGTAATTCCATACCTCTTTTGCGGATCAAATTAGGTGCAATTGATTCCAATTGATCATGATATGAGGTAATTTGTCTTTTGCTTTGTTTGTTAATTGAGGCTTTGGACTTTGGTTGAGTTGTTGAACACTTTGAATTGTTGTCATGCACTTTAATTTGTTTTCCTTTAGAATGTGCAACCTAGAAAAATCATCAAATTAAATCATGTAGTTTTAGAAGGAAGTGCATAGGAAAAGTATAAGGAATTGTAAATTAACTACCATTTGACATGGCTCTATCAAGCCTATTGGCCACGCAACATAACCACTTACAACATCTTCCACCATTGTTTCTTCATCCCGATAAGGGATTTGTAAGAGTGCATCTTCATTCATGCAAATGTCAATCCTTGCTCGGAATATGTGTTTTTAGGCAATTGTGAGTTGTGCAGTGTATCATTATTAGTGTTGTTGGCAACGCCACACCAACTGCGTGCTTAAAAGATTGATACACATATAACTTTTATGTGGATTCGCCCTATGGAAAATAGAGTTAATATATTAAGGTATACTACTTTATAATGTAACAAAAAGTTAACTAGAGAATAAATTAATTACCAAAGGAAAAGGGACTTTAAGCATGGAAGTACAACTATCCGTCACACTTGGTTTGTCACATGGTGGGACATTGTGTGTTGCCCTACACTGCACTAAGTTATCAATTTGAGTCCTCAACTATGCATTTTGTTCTTGCATCTAACACATTTGTTCATGAAATGGTTCTTGCAATTGATGCTTGAAGCAATTCATCTCCTCTTTCAGCTGCAAAATGTCACTTTTGTTGGAAAGCTTTTGGCATCCGAAGTATGATGTTTGTGTGACTACAAAACCAATACCCCAAACACGACCAATTATACTCAGGCACTCCTAGCACTTTGCTCAACAAATCATCACAACCGACATATTGCGTCAACTCTGGCACCTCTTGTGTCATTGATTGTTATCACGAAAAGAATTACAACACTATTAGTTATTATAAAATAGAATCATTTAAGTAAATCTAATTATTTATTGTACACATAATCCAACAATTACACAATATTCCGCAACTCTTCTGGCTTCTTCACTAAGAATTTCACCTTTTTATTAGTGAAATTGACCACCCACAAATCATGTCGTGGTACCTGTGTAATATTTGAACTTGATTCTTCTATCTGCATATCAAAGTTAGTTGAAGTTAAAAATTAGTCCTACAAATTAGATATATTTGAAATAATCATTAGTTTTTATAATTTTTTGCTCTAACTGTGTATATGATACCAGTCCTTATGTGTAGTGGTATGTCATGTTAGTCGCATTGGAGCGATCTTCTCACTTAATTCCTATTTAGATTCAAATGATTCATATCAATAAATATTAATTACAAATAGATTACAACTATTCAGTAAATTTTAGTATCATATTACCTATAATTCAATCATTTTCATAATTTAATTCTTCAATATCTCATCTTCTTCTTGAACTTGACATTATCTCCAGTTTCTTCTTTCTAAAATCTATTATCTCCTTCTTGAGCTATTATTCAACTTGGACTAATCTACATTAAATATAGTAGTTAGTCAATGTAGGAGATATATATATCATGCAAGCTTTTTGCTCTTAAGAATGACATTTATATAAAACATCATCAAAACTAATTAAAACCAACACTATTGCAGATATCAATCCAAACACACAAGTTAGTTTGACCCCCCAAAAAAAAACACACAAGTTCAAAATTTTGTTATGAGCATTTAAGTCTTTCCCTCGTCATCATATAGATATCTTGTTGCCAATGAAGAGTTACATAGTTGGCTAAGGCATCGGCCTTCACCCTAAAAGGGAGGAGGTTCGATATCCGCTGGTTGATGTGAGTGCCTTGTTGGTGGACGATCTGTAAATACCTCTGTAAGCGCTTTTTGAGCCTGGACGCATGCCCTGACTCTGATGAGGTACCGGTGTCTACCCCACCTAAACTTTTTTTATATTAAAAAAATATGTATATAGATATCTTGTTACTCTAGTTTCATTTTCCGAATAAAACTTGTAGGTGTAGAATCCCTCCATCTATGTGTACTACAAAGATTTTATTTTCAAATAGCTATGTTAAAAGATGGAATATCATTTATGAATTTTTATGATCCTTTTCTAATCATAATATTTTCATCAATTTTTCAAAAGCTTTTTTTAATTTATTGAAATCAAGACGATAGAAAATACTAACAAAATAACTGTGTTTGGATTAACTTTTGGAGAGTCATATTAAATTGGAGTACTTATATTTTCTATATTGGGATTATGCCCAATGTTGAGTAGGGATCTTGCCAAGGATTATACCATTTCCTTCCATCATCTCCTCTTAGGGCCCATTTGGTTCGCTGCAAATCAAGGGAGGGAAAAGAAAATCAGATTTTTCGTCCAGTGGCGGCCATTTGGTTCACCACTTTCCCAAGAAAATATTTTCCAGCAGTGGGCAATTTTCCTTCATCCATGTGAATATCTTTTCCTTCCATTATTAGTGGGAAGACGAAGCCGACGAATAACCCCTCTTTTTCTTCTTCAATGGTTGTCACTGCCTCCACATGTACAGATATGTCAATGACGGCGGAGGAAGACGAAGCCGACGGTGGCTTCTTTGCCGCTATCGTCGTCGTAATTGACTTCTATTTTCATTGCTGCAGATCCATCAGTGACGATGGAGGAGGAAGAAGTCCCGATGGTGATGATGGCGGAAAGAGAAAATGACAGTGAAGAAGGAAAAAGACTTGGTTGAGGAGGAGAGGAGGAGACACCTTTGTTTAACCAATGACCCCTTTCGTGCAAGAAATAAAAATCGGAAGTCGAAAGCTAGTTGGAGGAAAAAAAACATCACACCAGAGAATTATATGTCCCGCATTTTTTTTCGATGGTTGAGAGAATGAGGAAGACGACACGTTTTTTTAGGTTTTTCTTTGGGGATGTTTTTAGATTGTAATTTGATTTACATTTATATCTTATTTTTAATATAGGGGCAAAATGGTCTTTTGACTCATTTTCTATCTAATTTTCTTCCAACCAAACAATTTTTTTCCTATTAACCCATTTTCTTTTTCAATGCGAACCAAACGCGTTGGCGGCAAAATATTTCCCTTCCTTTCCATTCTTTTCCTTTCATTTCCTTTCATTAATTCCTACCTCTCTTCTTTGATTCAAACGGGCCCTCATCAAAATTTGACTAAGTTCCAAATCAAAATCATATTTTTTTTTCTCTCTTTTGGAAATAAAAAGATCAATGTTTTATTTACATCCCATTAAAAAAGCCAATAAAGAAAAAATAAATAAAGATGAGATTTTTTTCACATAGAATATAATAGAATACATGGAATCTCACCTCATGATGAAATCTTATGTGTGTGTGTATATATATATATTAAAATTAAATGGATAAAAAACCTTGTACACTTGGACACATCCCTTATACGTCTTATTAATCCCTAATTTTTGACGTAAATCCCTTTATTTCAGTTGTTTATGCAGACAAGACTCTTGGATTTATGCGAATTATTAACACCCTTATGTTTCTTGTTCATCGCCTAATTTTCATTGTGAATACCCTTATTCCACTTGTTGCATGCACAAGTGGACACTTTTTCAATTTTTTTTATACATCTATTTTTCTTTGCACCATATAATCTAAAGGTTGGGATGATTTGGTAGCCATATCTGTGCCAAAGATCATGGCCCCTTGCCCACCTTCCTTGCAAAAATATCTTCATTAGGAAGAATCGTCCCTTTAAATTTGGGAATTTGAATGGCATAAATCATCATTAGGATTAGTACTTTTATCCTTATTTATCACCAAACTACAAGAATGAATGAGTTTGGTTAAGAATTTGAAAATTTTCTTAAGTTCGGGCTTTAAAAAAGCATATGGCAATTAGGTCTAAAGCATGGTTTCTAATAAGTGTATTAAATCCTCTTTGAATTATCTAAGAAGTTTTGTACGCTTAGAGTCATATGACTATGGCGTGGCCAACCATCAACAACTTTTATATTACTAGCTTCCTCAGATTTTGTTTGATTTTCAAGCTTTTTGACACAATCAGTTAGCAATGCCAGTTTTCCATGCTCTCCTATCCTTAGGAAGTGACAGGATAGAACTTATGACGTCACCCAATATGAAGTTATATGGATCTAGCTACGGTCCTTTTTCTCTCCCATCCTCTCCCATCATTTTCCTCATTTAAGCCGTTGGATGAAAAATTGAACGGTGCAGATTGTTTTTTTTTTTTTTATAATTTACCGCACGTGGTTCACGATACTGCGCACGGTTTTGGGTGGATCCAAGTTATATCTAGAATTTTAAGGTGTTCTTTAAGATTGTAAACAAAATTAATTGACCCAAAACTCTATTCTTTTCATTAATTGAAATGAGTACATTGTTCAACTATATATAGTTCAATCTTGGGTCCCTACTTATAACCTATGGGCTCTAAAGAGAATTAAGGCCCATAACTACCATATACAAAAATACACAATATTTTTATACATTGTTTTCTACACTCCCCCTCAAATTAGGAGCAGGGAATACATTCACTGTGCCTAATTTGCTAAGCAACCTACTATGAGCTTCCTTGCCCAAGGCTTTAGTAAAAATATCCGCTTCTTGATTCTGCGAACTAACATGTTGTAATCCAATTAGACCTCCTTGAAGTTTCTCTCTGACGAAGTGAAGATCTATCTCGATGTGTTTAGTTCGTTCATGAAAAACAGGATTCGAGGCAATGTGAATTGCTGCCTTACTGTCACAATACACACTAACCGGACCTGTAGCTGGAATTGACAAGTCTTTAACCATTCCAGTGGCCCAAACCACTTCTGCAACTCCTGACCCTAAAGCACGATATTCTGCTTCGGCCGACGATCGTGACACGGTCTCTTGCTTCTTACTCTTCCATTTGATAAGAGAGTCTCCAAACTTGAGCAAGTAACCTGTGACTGATCGCCTTGTGGTCCCACAAGCTCCCCAATCTGCATCACTGAAACATGACAAATTGAGATCCTGGTCTGAACTCAGTAGCACGCCAACACCAACACTTTGTTTCAGGTATCTAACAATGCTCCAAGCTGCTGCCATATGTGCTTTGGTAGGTGTTTGCATAAATTGGCTCACAACCTGCACAAGAAATGAAATATCAGGACGAGTATTGGTGAGATAGATTAGCCTCCCAACCAACCTTCTGTAACGTTCAGGATTGCTTAATAAATCTTCTTTTCGATCTCGCCCTTCTTCATAACCCAAAAGCTTTAAACCGGGTTTCATTGGTACTAATAAAGGTTTGCACCCACTCATTCCCATGTCAGAGAGCAAATCCAAAACATATTTACGTTGCGAAAAAATAATCCCCTTATGAGATCGAGCTACTTCTATTCCTAAGAAGTACTTCATCTCACCCAAATCTTTAATTTTAAATTGCTTGTGGAGGAACTCCTTCACTTCATTAATTCTGCTCTACGAACTACCTGTGATGATCAAATCATCTACATAGACAAGGATTAACACACAACTATCATCATATTTTTTAATGAATAACGAATAGTCATGTTTACTTTGTTGGAATCCACCAGTTAACAAGGCGGTAGTTAGTTTATAATTCCATTAGCGAGAAGCTTGCTTAAGTCCATATAAGGATTTCTTAAGCTTGCACACCATGCCCTTTTCTGCCTTTTCAAATCCCTGTGGTACATACATATATACTTCCTCATCTAAATCTCCCTGCAAGAAAGCATTATGTACATCCATTTGATATAAATTCCATCCAAACACAGCAGTCATCTTAAGAACAATTCTAATAGTATTCATCTTGATCACCGGAGAAAAAGTTTCATGAAAGTCTATGCCATGTTGTTGTGTATATCCTTTTGCTACTAGCCTAGCTTTATATTTATCAACGGATCCATTTGAATTATATTTAATTTTGTAAATTCATTTACATCCTATTGCCTTCTTTCCCTTGGGAAGATGCACAATATCCCACGTGTTATTGGCCTCTAAAGCACCTATCTCTAATTTCATGGCCTTGATCCACCTACTGTCCCTAATGGCTTCATTATAAGAAGTAGGTTCTACACTGGAATCTATTGAACATAGAAAGCATAAATGTGATGATGAAACAGTTTCATAAGACATATAATCTTCAATAGGATATTTACAACGACCTTTGGACCCTTTATTTAGCTGAGGTACAGATTTACCTGTTTTACCTTGTGAAATCAAATTGCATACATAATCTTGAGACCAAATAGGTGGTCTTCTTTCTCTTACTGGTCTTACTGGACTTATTTCAGATTCAGATTCAGAGCTTGATTCATTATGATGATCAATTTGATTCTCTAGTAGGTTGTCATGTGCTGGAGCATCATTCTCTGGTTGGTTCTCTTGCGTTGTACCACCATGAGAACACTCAGCCTGGTGCTGCCTTTGTACAGCATCAAACCAGAATATGTCACCTGCAGTGCCCTCACATGCTCCCCCTAGCTGAGAGCCCCTTTCTTCTATGAAGGGAAACCTGTTCTCAATGAATCTAACATGCCTACTCACAAATATTTCCTTAGTTTTAATATTGCAAAGCACAAAACCCTTTTGATTACTTGGGTAACCCAGAAAAACACAAGCAGAAGATCTTGATTGCAATTTGTCAGTATTATTCAGATTTGTTGCATATGCAAGACAACCAAAGACTTTAAGGTGTGAATAATCAGCCAAAGTACCATAAACAAGTTCATATGGTGTCTTAAATCCTAAAACTCTAGAAGGAATCCTGTTAATTATATAAGCTACAGTTTTTACACACTCTCCCCAATATCTAATCGGTACTTGGGATTGAATCAGTAAGCTACGTGAAACTTGCATTAAGGTTCTGTGTTTCCTTTCAACTATACCATTTTGCTCAGGTGTATATGTACATGATTTTCATGATGAATTCCCTTTCTTAAGAAAAAATCTCTCAATGTGTGGTTGATAAATTCCAAACCATTGTCACTGCGAACCTTTCTAACCTTAATAGAAAATTGATTTTCCACATATACAATAAAATTTTGAATATGTCCAGCAGTCTCAGATTTTCGTTTCATTAAGAATAACCACGTTGCACGAGAAAAATCATCGACTATCGTAAGAAAGTATTGAAAACCAGAATGTGTAGGAGTCCGATATAGTCCCCACACATCCATATGTAAAAGTTCAAAAATCCTTTTTGTTTTAATGCAACTAGGGGCAAATGGAAGCTTTGTTTGTTTTAATTGAAAGCAAACATCACAATTTTTATTGAGAGTAACAGTTTTGCCATTCATCAAGTTCAAATGCCTCAGTACAGAAATAGGGGCATGACCAAGTCTATTGTGTAACAAAGATACATCAACATTAACATGTTTACTTTCTTTGGGACAAACATTAGCCATATTCACTATATCATTTTGGTTACATTGCAGAATGTATAGTCCTTCAATCAGCTTACCAGTCCCCCTCAGTTTGCCACCCTGAAGGCCCTGTATCAAACAACGGTTAGGAAAGAAAACTACCATACATCTTTGTTCCTTAGTTAATTTGGATACAGAAATTAAGTTAAACTTAAGCATGGGAGCATATAAGACATCATATAAAGCTATGCCATTAGAAAATCTAACAGTTCCTATATGGGTTATGTACACCTTATCTCCATTAGGAATCTTAACAGTTCTAAGTGGCCCTGAATGTACTTTATAGTTGTCTAATAAGGATAAATCACTAACTAAATGTGTAGTTGCCCCGGAATCAATAACCCAAGTTACATATGTATTTTTATGAAAGGAAGAATTGATCAAACCTGTACCGGTTAGAGCATGCATATTTTCTTCCGGTTCCTTCTTCAAAAGATCAAGCAATCTATCATATTGCTCCTGTGCGGGATGGCGAGATCATATATAGTTGAAGAGTGCATAGCCTTTTCTGTATCCTTATGTCTCTCAACTCCTTGCTAGTTGATATCTTGAACTTGCCTCCCTTTCGATCCTTTGAAGTCAGGAGAATATCCTACAAGTTGGTAACAACTTTCTCTGGTGTGTCCCCTCTTGTTGCAATAAGAGCAATTCAAGGGTGAGCCACCTCTTCCTTGTGAGCTACCTCTTCCTCTGCCTCCTCCTTTCCCTCTCCCCCTAGCTACCATGGCTATACCTTCGGTAGGGTTCACTCCCCCGACAAGAGCCCTTTGAGCCTCATCTTCTACAACCATTGCAAAAGCTTGATTCACGGTGGGGAGAGGGGACATGAGTAAGATCTGACTTCTAGCCATGTGATAGGTTTCATTCAAACCAGTCAAGAATTGGAGTAGTTTTTGTTGTTGCACCAAAGTCCTTTGAACTTTTGATGCTTCACATTTGCAACAATCGCAAGTTGCACCAATAGCCACAAGGGAAGATTGTTCTTCCCATAATTCCTTCAATTTTGAGTAATACGTAGCAACAGATAATTCCCCTTGTTGCAGTGAATTAATCTCACGGTGGAGAGAAAAGATTCGAGACCCTGTGACTTTGTCGAATCTTTCTTTTAGGTCCAGCCACACCATATGGGCATCACTGAGATACACCATACCATTCGCCAGTTCACGGGACAGAGAATTCAGAATCCAAGATAATACAACAGCATTACAACGTTCCCACTGGCCTTCCAAGTCAACACCAAATTTCTGTTTGGGACATGAACCATCAACAAATCCAAGTTTTTGTTTCCCAAGAAGAGCAATCCTCATAGCTTTGCTCCAAACAGAGTAATTACCAGTTCCAGTGAGAGAGACAGGAATGATGGTGGTACCTTGAGTGTCAGATGGGTGTATATACAAGGGATGAGCGAAATCAATGGTGGTTGCAGTTGCAGATGAGGGTGTAGCGTCATTCTTTGGATCTGCCATGGTTTATGGCGGAGACAGTCACCAATAATAGGCGTAGAGTCAATACCGAAGCTCCTTCTTGATGGCAACAAATTCTCAGGCCAAATCGCAAGCTGTTGACGTTGGTTGAGCGATATCGAATTTTCACCTTAATGTTGAACAATAAGATTCTGAATCACAAAATCTAGAGGGTGACAACAAAGCGTGGATTTCAGCAATCGGACAGAGCAACTATAGAACTCAAACTCATGCGACGCTAGAATCAGACGAATAGACAACGTCAGGACCCATAACCATGCGACGAGTAAAACATTGCAGAACCCAAACTCATGCGACACAAACCCATAACCAGAACCGGACGTGCGATGCCATGAATCACAGAAATGAAGAATGCGATGCCAAAATCCCGCGAATCAAATAATTGCAGTAGTCGATAGCCTACACGATTCCAGATGATAAAAAGGTTTTGAGTCTAGTCGAAAAGGATTACCTTTGTTGACTGGATTGCTTTTGGGTAATCGAGATTTTGGTTCTGAGATTTTGATCAGAGGAACGCGTTAGATTTTGATGCCAGAAGATTGTTCTTGAAGATCCGACCAGATTCAGGTACCAGATCGTGAGTACAACCGTCCGGCGTACCTCTATTTCAGCAGTCGGAAGCTGAGCAACAATCGGCGATTTCATGCTTGATTCTCGTCTCACAGTCCGGCGTACCTGTCGATCTCGGCAGTCGGAAAAACAGAGCTGCAAGCGTCCACCGTTGAACTTGGTCGTGGGGTGCAGACAAGCAGCCGACGACGTCAATCGGAGGTAGGAGAAAGGGGCATGGGCGGCCGTGGGTCTTGGAACCTGAGGAATCGCGGAACAAGAACTTGCGTGTATCTCTTGCAAAGCCACCTGGTGGTCAAAGCAAGGCAATGTGGATTTCAAGACGTTGAAATCCACCTCAGAGTGCAAAGCCACCTGGATCTTGAAACATCTCAGAGTGGAAAGCCACCTGGATCTTGAAAAGCCACCTCAGAAATAGGTGGGGGTCTTGAAAAAAATAACCTGGCTTTGATACCATGTAAACAAAATTAATTGACCCAAAACTCTATTCTTTTCATTAATTGAAATGAGTACATTGTTCAACTATATATAGTTCAATCTTGGGTCCCTACTTATAACCTATGGGCTCTAAAGAGAATTAAGGCCCATAACTACCATATACAAAAATACACAATATTTTTATACATTGTTTTCTACAAAGATCATGTCACATAGACTTTATTTTTTATTGTATATATAGTTATCGGGGTTTAAACTTCTCATGTTGCATGAGAAGAAGAAGATTCCTACACACATGAAATGGTGGGACCCACATATATATATAATTAGCATTATATATATATATATAATGCTAATTATATATATATGTGGGTCCCACCATTTCATGTGTGTGTGACATGAGAAAACACTTCTCCTACAACATGAGAAGTGTTTTTCCCATAATTATCTTATATTATTTGATTTTTTTTAGTTTTACTATTAATATTTATTATATAAGACATAATCATTGATAATAATAAGATAATAATGTTAAATAGAAAACTTATTATATTTATAGTAATTCAAAGTTCAATAAATTATATATAGATAAACATTATACAATTTAAAAGAAATTATAATCACTTAATCACTCTCACAATAGAACATTATCTTACAAATTTTTTTAATTCTAAAAGAAAATCAATTAATAAAAAGTTTCTCATTATTCTCCCCATGTCTTTGTTGTTGATTGCCTATTGATCACATCTCAGTGCTTCAAAAGTTCCCGTCACTCATGTCCTTTAAATGAAAAAGGATAAATTTGTTTGTTTGGAATTTAGCCTCTTCTACTTTATAAATATGAAAATAAGAATATATACAGTGTTACGGACCTAGATAAGGCCCAATCACATGAAGGCCCAACCAAGGGTAGGCACATCAGATCCGTCATATCCGTAACCCTGGAATATCTCAACTACCCCGGGTATCTAGGAACACATCCGCGTAAGGATAGGCGGTTCAATAATAGGCCCGGAATCACGCCAAAGCCACTCCGGGTAGGTCCTATAAATACCCAAGCAATGCCCTAAGGTACACACGCTCTAAACCTAGACTAATCTACATACCGTCACACCGAGCACACACCCCACTCCATCGGCCAAGCGCCGTGTTGTGTTCGATGATCCTCTCTCTGTCGTGTGCTATCACATTGGTACCTGCATCGAGACCCTAGATCCTATATCAAATCACCGGCCCATACACGCGAGCCGGACATCGTGTTCTACACCGCACAGTGGCGCCGTCCGTGGGGAACGATAAATTTCGATTCCCTTGACCAATGAGGGTTAACACCGCAGTACAAGCCGTAAGCTGGGAGATGGTTCGAACAACCGAAGAGCAACGTCAACCACCCCGGCAACCACAAAGACACCGAGCGGTCGACCAACCCTATCGGTGGCAATGAGCGGGACAATGAAGACCGGTTATCACACCGGTAAGAGCGCCTTGAGGAACCTCGTGGCCCGAATCAAGATCAACTCGAAAGGGGAACGAGTCCGAGACGGGTTCATCGGCGGCGCGGACATCGCCGTGAGCCACGAGAGATCCAATCCAGGTTGTAAGTCGGGAGACCCCGGTCCGTAATCCGGACTTCCTTACACTCCATAACGGACGACTCGCCATGATGAAACGCATCGAGAATATGGACAAACGTTATACTCTTCAATTTCATCGCATCGACGAGCGGAACAGGAGAAGGGAACCTAAAAGCACCGGCTATGATCGGGATGACAAAACGTGGGAACCCGACCGGGAAGGTCATAGTTCCCGACGGCGTAAGACAATAGACAATACTAAAAGGGCGGCCTCCTCTACCAAAGAATCACAAGGGGAAGTCCTCCGGAGCGAAGGGTCGACCCGACATCCCCCACACGATTCTCGTCAAGGAAGATATGCCGAGGCTAAAGCGCATGCCCCTTTTCACCCAAGATCCTCGAGCACGGTTCCCGGAAAGCCGAACCTCACCGAGTTCGAGAAATACGACGGTTCGCGGGGATCCCACAACTCATGTGGACGACTTTCGATGATCATGATGTGTAGAGGCCTCGGAGAACCAATCATAAGTAGGGTTTTCGCCACAACACTAAAGGGACCAGCCCTAAAGTGGTTACTAACCCCGCCTCCGTGTTCGATAACTAAATTTGATGACTTGGCAAAGGTTTTCGAGTTACAATTCGCAACTAGTAAGAAATGTACCAAGTCTCAATATACCTTATCCAAAATCAGGCGGCGCCCGACGAATTACTCCAAAGCTATTTGGATCGCTTTAATCATGCGGCCCGCAAGTCCGTAAATTAAAGGAGGAAGTGCACGTCCACCTCCCGGCCGATGGCCCGGACAGATTCGAGCCGACTCGCCGAATCATTTTTCAAAGAGCCGGCTAAGAGCTTAAAGGACTTCATGACACGGTCGAAGAAATATCTTGAGGTGGAACAAATGCGCCAAGCGAATGCGCGAAGGGACCGGACAAGAACACCCCGCCAAGGGATAAAATCCGATCCGACTGGCCGCAAGCAAGACCGCCGCGGAAAGGAACCGATAATAAGCAATATAAACCAAGGACAGACTTGAAGAATAAATTTGACTATTATACCCCCTCAATGTTCCCTGGTCCCGGCTATGGAGGGAAGTAGCGTCGACCGAGATGCGGAAGGTCGAAAAACCTCATCCCTCAGAAACGGTCCAACACGGACCGGCCCCGTTATTGTTCTTTTCACGATTGTAAAGGGCATACTACGGATCAATGCTATGAACTTCGCGAAGCCATCGAGAAATTCGTTCGAGAAGGAAAATTGCGTCAATACGTAATAAAAACACGGGGACGCACAAAAGAAAAGCGAAAGCGAATGACCGATCAAACAATCCGGACCACGAGAATAGAAGAGAGGGCAAGAGGAAGAAGTCGGCATCTGAAGACAGCGGATTTCCCGACACGGAGTTCGATTGCAACGTTATTAGCGGAGCCTTCGGAGGAGGAGGAGATACGCCGAGCCAACGGAGAAAATATCTAAGGGAAGTTCTTTCAATAAGGGACCGACCCTCCAAAGGGATATATGGACCTCCGACTCACCCTTGGAACGAAGGAAGGTTTCAAATCCGAGCGAGTAAGATTTATTGTGGCTGATTTCCCCTCCCCTTACAACATCATCCTGGGAAGACCAACGATCCACAATTGGGACATGCTGGTGTCTACTAAGCATCAGAAGATAAAAATGATAGGCAATAGCAACCAAGTCGTTACCGTCAAGGGTGATCGAAAGAGTCCAGGCAAAGGTTACAACGAGACAATCAACGTAAAAGCAAGATCCGGAACAACGGATCCAGAGCACAAAAAGATCCAAGAACCGATCAATATGATCGAATTAGACCTACGAGAAGAAAAGGGGACACCTCGGCGGAACCGAAGGAGAGGTAGAAGACTTCGTACTTGGAAACAATCCAAACCATAGTACGAAAGTAGGCGTGGCCTTGACCCCGACCTGCGATTGAGGATAGAAGAGTTTTTGGCCAACAATCGAGACGTTTTTGCATGGAGCGCGGCCGACGTACCGGGCATAGACCCCACTTCTCGTCATAAATTGGCCATACGGCCGGGTCAACCCCGTAGCCCGGAAGAAAAGAGCGAGGGCCCCGAGATAGGCGAGGTAGCGGCGAACCAACACGTAAGCGAACTATTGAGGCCGGTTTCGTCGAGGAAATACAATATACCACGTGGCTTTCCAACGTGGTGATGGTTTCAAAGCCAAATGGCAAATGGAGAGTATGCACCGACTATACCGGCCGAACAAAGCATGCCCTAAAGACGCCTATCCAATGCCGAACATTGATCGGCTCGTAGATAACTCATCCGGCTATCAACTTCGTCGTTCATGGATGCGTATTCCGGTTACAACCAGATCGCCATGCACCCCGATGACCAAGAAGCCACTTCCTTCATAACGGAGAAGGGAAATTACTGCTACAACGTCATGCCGTTCGGCTTGAAAAATGCGGGGCAACCTACCAGAGGATGATGAATAAGGTTTTCGAGAACCAGATAGGCCATAACATCGAGGTCTATATCGACGACATGATTGTCAAATCATGTGATCCCAATGATCACATTCGAGATCTTGAGCAAACATTTAGCAAGTTAAGGGCGCATCAGATTCGGCTGAACCCTGCAAAATGTGCGTTCGAGTACCGGGGAAAATTCCTCGGTTTCTTGCTTACCACCGAGGAATCGAGGCGAACCCCGATAAGTGTAAGGCCGTATTAGACATGCAGCCCCGGGAACAAGAAGGAGGTCCAAGCGGTTGACGAGCCGTTTGGCGCGTTAACCGATTTCGCCCAAATCGGCAGAAGCGCCTTGCCTTTCTTCAAATTACTTAAAAAGGACACGACAGGAAATTGGACCCCGGAGTGTGACGCCGCATTCTCAAAGATTAAGCAATGCTTGGCCACTCCGCCGATCTTATCGAAACCACGGCTGGCGAAACCCTCTTCCTCTACTTATCGGTTGGGAAAGAAGCGGTGAGCTCGGTTACGGTTCGCGAAGGAAAGAATGGCCAAGAACCAATATACTTCGTCAGCAAAGCTTTGCAAAGCTCGGAGCTAAGATATCAGAAGTTGGAGAAATTGGCTTTCGCCATAATAATGACGGCACGCAGACTGCGCCCATACTTCCAAGCTCACAAGATAACGGTTCGAACCAGCCAACCCATTCGACGTGTACTCCATAAGCCGGACTCGGCAGCCGAATGATCGGTTGGGCTATTGAGTTATCCGACTCGACATCACATACGAAGCACGACATGCTATTAAGTCACAAGCTCTCGCGGATTTCCTCGCAGAACTAACTCCAATTAATGAAGACCCCGCAACAATCGACCTCTGGAAAGTATATGTCGACGGTTCGTCCCACTCGAAGGGAAGCGGAGCGGAATAATCATAGAGAGCCAGAAGGAGTGACGATCGAACACTCCCTACAACTAGATTTCCGACGTCAAACAATCAGCCGAATATGAGGCGCTCTGGCCGGACTCCAACAGTCAAGGAGCTCGGCGCACAAAGAGTCTCGGTCTTCACCGACTCACAACTCGCCGCCGCCCGGATAGATGGGACATACCGAGCTAAAGGGCCTCTAATGGCGAAGTATCTTAGCAAAGTCAAGAATATCCAGCCGAGTTCGAAGAAGTAAATGTTACCCATATACCAAGAGGGAAAATGTCCGAGCAGACATACTCTCCAAAGCGGCTAGCACTAAAGAGACGACCTAACCACGTAACCGTCATACAACAAAAGGTGGAAGAGCCGACTGCGTAATGGTCATATCCGATGCCACCGATTGGAGGAAGCCGCTCGAGGACTACATTGAGAGGGAATTATTCCCCTTGGAACGGCGAATGCTCAAAACCGATACGGGAAGCCGCGGTATACACAATGATAGACGATCGGCTTTACGAAAAGGCTTGCATACACCGATGTTAAGGTGCCCGGGCACTCACGAAAGTAGATATGTCCTCGCCGAGACCCATGGAGGAATTAACGGGCAACACATGGGTGCAAAAGCATTAGCAAGAAAGGCACTTAGGGCCGGTACTACGGCCCACCATGCGAGCGGACGCAAGCGAATTTGTGAAGGCATGTGATAGTTGCCGAAACACGCCAAAATCATTTGGTCCCCTCCATCGGACATGGAATATATCTCTCGCCCCATGGCCCTTCTTTAAATGGGGAATGGATCTACTCGGACCGTTTAAGCCGGCCCCCGGACAACTTCGATGGCTAATCGTGGCGGTGGACTACTTTACCAAGTGGATTGAGGCCGAACCGCTCGCCACCATCACATCGGCTAGGGTCCGGCGCTTCATCCAACAGTATTTTCTCCCGCTTCGGGATCCCGCCGAGATAGTGACAGACAATGGCACTCGCTCACGGACAGAACTTCCAGATATGATGGTGGACCTCGGCATCACACATCATTTTGCATCGCCGAACACCCACAATCAAACGGACAGCGAAGCGGCAAACAAGGTAATCCTGGATGGACTTCGGAAAAAGATGCAAGAGGTCGGCACCTGTTGGGTCGAATGCCTTTATAACGTCTTATGGGGAGTTCGCACAACTATCCAATCAGCTACCCAAGAGACGCCTTTCCGCATGACATATGGATGCGAAGCCATGATCCCGGTCGAAGTTGGTCAACATCTTGGAGAAGGCTCGAACCCTGGAGGAAGGAGAACCGTCGATTCAAGGGCGTTGGCAACCGAGATGGAGTGGTAGATGAAGTCGAACCACGGCCCATTGCCGAGACATAGCAGCCAAGCAACCGATGGCGGCGAAACACAATAGAAAGGTCAAACCTGGGGCATTTGACCGGGCGACTGGTCCTAAGAAGGGCCGACATCGGTAACAAGAACGCCCAGGACGGCAAGCTCGCCGCAAATTGGGAAGGACCGTACCGAGTCAAGGAGAAGTTGGAAAAAGGAGCGTATGTTCTCGAAACACTGACAAGAAAATCCGTCAAGAGGACATGGAATGGCGACAAATTAAGGGCCTACTATAGTTAGGGCCCGATCCACAAACAGATGCCTCAACGGACACCCGGTGTCCGAGTTAAGTTTTGATTTATTATTTCAAGCTTATTTTGGTTTCGGTCATTTCCCTTCGCAAACTTTCCTTTCATTGTCGGCTTTATAAAGCTAATCATCTCTTGAATAAATAAATGGTTTGTTGACCAAATGTTCAATTTTAAGAGGGTCAAAATGATTCGTTAAATAAGCGCATGCACACCGATGACACCAGAAGAGTACTAAGCGGACTCTAATCCTTTAAAGACCCTGGCCCGGTCTAAAACTATCCCATATGCACTGTACGCATGAAGGTAAAAGTATGTAACGAGCTATTTAATTGAATATTCATTCATAAAGTTAAAAGTTCGGAGGTACAATATACCATCGGCATCAAAAGCCGAAAACAAAGAAAGCAAAAAGAAAAAGACAACAAAGCTAAGGGGCCCTCGCCCGCGGCGGCCTCGTCGCCATTAGGTCCGGCCCGGATGCAGCCTCTCTCGCGGCTTGCTCACCGCCGCTCACTTCGGCATCCGAAGCCGACCTATCTTCGGGAGATAAAGGCGGAGGAATAAGAACACCATCTTGGAAGCGGGAGCGACATCCATACCCACCACGTTCGCTTTACCCACAGGTTTAAGTACTCAATCTGGGCTAGGGCCATCTCGAAGCAATCCGACGCGGTTTTCCTTACCGCCGCCACCGCCTTCTCATGGGCGGTCTTCTCCTCCGCCCGAGTTGCCTCGGACTTGCTGCAACTGCGTACATAACTCGCTACGTTGCTACGTAAGCCGTTTGACCGCATCCATAGACAAGTTCCGTCTTCACCCTCCCTTTCGGCCTCAACCTTCTCTTTCTCTTCCGCCACTGCTTCACTTTTTCCTCACCGACTCTAAATTTTGCTTCGAGCTCGGGATTCCGCAAGCTCGAGCATAATAACCATGGAGATGCGGCCGGGCCCGAGATAATCCAAGAGCCTCGCCAAGATGACCAGGACACATTCGGAGTTCATGAAGGTCCTCGTCCGAAAGAGGTTGAGGAGACAAAAGCCGACGTGGCGGAAAGAAGGCCATGCCGATCCTCGAAACGTCCCCACTCCAGCCCGGCTCCGCTTGAAGCCACTTGGTCGAGGAACAGTAGCCGATGGGCGCAAAGGAGAAACGAGAATCGAGACGACAACCTGTTTCGCCTTTTCCAAGGATGGAGGAGATGGGTCGGAACGTGGAGATGTTCCGGCAGCAGAGACTCGGCGTAGAAGAAGGCACTACCTTCGCCGCGGCTATCAATGACGGAGAAGAAGAAGGTAACACTTCGGGAGCTCGCTTCTTAGAAGGCTCAGCAGCTGGACGTTTCCTGGGAGCTTTCTCTCTCGGCTTCCCAACAGCCGGCAAGGTATACTCAAGATAACGGGTTCGATTCATAGCAACTTGACTGTTACGAAGCATAAATCTAAAGTCGAAGCTAGTTAGATAACAAAAGGCAAAGTAAAAACAGAATTCACAAGCAATAAAGCCATACCGGAGGCCGAGCCGGATGACTCACCGGCCTTCTTAATATAGAAGGCCGCTCTTTGACACCATGTTCGGCAACGTAAGACGCCGGCCGAGCGGCATACTCTCTCTCGTCTTCGAGAGGTCTTTTAACGAGAATTGGTAGGTGGAAGAGGAGAAGTGATGGTGCTCGGAGGACCAATAAAGGGGAAGCGCCATTCAACGCCCGGACCTCGGCGGCTTTCGAAACCAGGGCACTTCCCGTGGATTGCAACAACTTTAAAGAAAGCATTTTTGAAATGCTTGAAGGAGTCCGAGAAAGAATTCATGAGTTTCCTGGGTCCGCCTCGCACGAAGAGAAGTTAGCCCTTTCGGAGAGGGCGGTTCCTACTCGACCGAGGGGTGAAAGGGGAGAAAAAATGAAGGAATAAGGCGGCGGTACACGGAATAGCGGGTTTCATTGTCCCGCATAGATAGGCGAACGCCGCCAGATAAGCCCACCCGTTCGGGTGAAGGCGAGAAGGAGCCGATGAAGGTAGTGTAGGACGGACATTTGGAACCCGTGAACGGAAAGCGAATACCGAGCGGGTCATATAATCCCGATAGAAAAGAAAGAAATTAGGAGAGCCTGGTTCCCGAATGGCGCAGATCGACTCATCCTCCTCGGGGGAAGACGACATCCCGATGACCCTGAGACCCTACTTTATCCATATCCGCCTTGGTCATCGCCGAACGTATGGTTAGCATTTCGCTAGTCACCCAGGGGATACTTGGAACGCAGGGCCGGTGAAGGACTATCTGAGTCCGCCTCCCGTTCGGAAGCCGAAAGACGAGGGGAAGACGTAGACTCCATTTACCTACAACAAAATGAAATAAAACTAAAGTCGAACTAGGCGAATACGATGACGACAAACTGAGAAAGGAAGACCCTTGAAGTCCGGCGCAGGCTCGCCTAACGAATTATGCCGACATGAGCCCGGGATGACTTCGGCCATACGGTCTTGCCCACTCGCAATAAGGGAAGAGCTCTCGGCAACACAATCCCAACAGGGACCGTGATAGCCACCGGTAATGACCCCGACTCGGACGGACGATGCGTTTGGTAGCGCTTATCGGCTCGGCTAAAAGAGGCTCGATATCGATAAACTATGAAAATCGGCCTAATAAGGCCAGTTCGATTGACCGGGTCCAGAACCACAGCCGGGCCTCCCAGCGCTTCGCGCACCCGACTGACCACGGAGGGCTAAAGACCGTTTCTCCTCCTGCTAAGGAGGTCCCTAGCGACCAATAACTAAAAAGGGATAACGCTCACGAAGCACCTCATCGTCGTTAGGATCTAAAGGCCGATGTGAAGACGAAGAATGTTTTCCCTATCCATCAAGAGCTCAAACCTATACAACCAACATAAGGGTAAGAAGGAGGGGGAAACAACTAAGAACAGACACTCAAAAGGACAAGACCTATGGGTTCGATAGCTCAACTCACAAACACTCCACCCGTAAAACCCGTAATACGAGGGCACACCAAGAAAGAAAGGGGAAGAGGGAGAACTAAAATGCTAGAACAATATAAAAAGATAAAATACCTGAATACGCGAAGATTGCGTAAAATCGACACAATAAAGTAGATGAAAAATTCGAACAAGAAAGAAGCTTTGATTCTTCGTAGTATTCTCGAGACACCGGAAGTAAAGAATGAATTCGACTTTGCGCGAAGAATTCCGTGTGTGGGGAGAGTGAGCGAATTGAAAAAGTGGGCAAAAGAGAAATGCCAAGCAAGTTATATCGAGAGGAAAGAAGGAGGGAAATTCAAAACAAAAGAAACCCAACCGACGAGGGTAACCACGACTTTTCACCCCAAAAGGCGGAGAAGACGTGTAACGTACCACCGAGCATTAAATGCGCACGAAATTCGGGGTGGCGGACACGAGGATCAAAGCACCTCCCCAATCTCGGGAAGACAGTGTCATAGACAATCATGGCAAGATCGGAGGAGGTTTCCCAAGAGTCACACCGTGGAAGTAACAACGGCCCCGGAGCTTCAATGACGAGCCTTGGTGCCGGTATCTTGCCCCGGTCAGATTGAGTGCCAGGTTTGATTCGCATCATCTCACGCTTGTAGCTCGGCGGTCCAAACTACGGCACTCTCCTCGGATGTCGGCCACGGCCAACCGCCTGCAAACCACAAGGCGCCAGCACGACATCGCATGAGAGATTGAGGGACACCCCGGCTCATCGACCCTCGAACGGGGCAATCATTACGGACCTAGATAAGGCCCAATCACATGAAGGCCCAACCAAGGGTAGGCACATCGATCCGTCATATCCGTAACCCTGGAATATCTCAACTACCCGGGTATCTAGGAACACATCCGCGTAAGGATAGGCGGTTCGGATAATAGGCCCGGAATCACGCCAAAGCCGCTCCGGGTAGGTCCTATAAATACCCAAGCAATGCCCTAAGGTACACACGCTCTAAACCTAGACTAATCTACATACTATCACACTGAGCACACACCCCACTCCATCGGCCAAGCGCCAGGTTGTGTTCAGTGATCCTCTCTCTGTCTGTGTGCTATCACATTGGTACCCAGACCGAGACCCTAGATCCTATATCAAATCACCAGCCCATACACGCGGCTGGACATCTGTGTTCTACACCAGAACATACAGTAAAAAAAAGAAGCAAATATAAAAACTTAAAAAAAAAAAATCCCAGAATATAAATATAAAATATCATAAAATAGTAATTTTTTCAAAAGCTCTAATTTTGAGCTTAAAAAAAAAAGCACTACATGGGGCCAAAAAAAAAAGCACTTTTTTTTTAAGTCAATCCAAACGGGCCCTAAGTATACTAGTGATGAGGGTTGATCAAGTAGTATGGAATCCTATAACAAATTTTAATCAAGATTTCGAATCTGGTTATAATAAGCAACGTTGTAGAATAGTATACAAGTGATTGGGGGAAAAAATTCTTCAAAAAGGTTTTATGAAAATGAGACATAATATATATCTTCTCTTATTTTGTTGGCCAATCATCTTTTTTCTTAAAAAACAAAAAACTCAATACATCAGTTGAATTAACTATAAGAAATCTAATTCTTCTAAATTATAATAAGAGTAAATACCATTTCTGGTCCCTGACAAAAAACATGGACCCCATTTTGGTCCCTGACAAAAAAATCGACCCTTATTCGTCCTTTTTATAGGATTAAAAAAGACCTTTTGGATATTTGTGAGGGATCAAAATGTCCACCAATTCACCTTTATTCGTCCTTTTTATGGACTAAAATGACCTTTTTTTTTGTCAGGGACCAAAATGGGGGATCCGTGTTTTCTGTCTGGGACCAGAAAAGGTATTTACTCTTATAATAATTCTAATACAATACAACAACAGCCTTATCTTCCTTCCTACCATGTTTCATATCCGGTTTCAAGATTGGATAAAAGAGGAGGGTCGTTTTAGATTTCGATGACCCACATAATGTTCTGTTGAATTTCTTATAAACATGGATAATAAATCTAATTTAGTGTCTTATTATTAATCCAAACAACCTCTTAATGTTTTATCTCAAATTCAAAAAAAAAAAAAAAAAAAAACTTTAGTGTCGAACATGAAAAAATTGAGTTTGGATCCAAGCCATGTCTTGATTTGTTGTGATAGACCCACCAAGTCCTATGTGCGTAACATGCTTCACCTCAGTGGGGTACCCTATCTCCATTTCAGCTTTCACCTCCACGAGCTCTTCTTTGTGAACTGAAAATAATAATGACAAGCAGTGACGGAGTTTATAAGGGACTATGGCCCCCCAAAAAAAAATTTGTTTAGGATTTTTTTATGAAAAAATTTAATATAACATAAAATTAAATTTTGGCCCCACCAATTCCCCCCCCTCTTTTTATATCTTTAGGGCTTATAATTTAATTTGTGTTCAATGTGGGGTCTTGTATGATTTATGTTAATCTTGTCATTTTTTCTATATTTCATTCTAATTATCTGAAATTTTTAGCTTATCAGTGAAATTTACTTTTGTGGTGTATTATTTAGTATGCTTTTACCCATTTTACACTACACATGTGGATGAAGTTAATTGATTTTTCATTCTAAATCTCAGCCTCTTGCCTTCCAATGTTGTGGTGTTCAATTACATGAAGTTTATGGTTGAACCAAAGATTCACAATCACTTAAATTAAAGCCTCTTGCCTTTCAATATTTGTGGTATATTTTTTTTCTTTTTTTGTTTATATTCTTTAGTTTTTTAATGCATATAAAACTTTCCTTAAAAAAAATTCGGGGGCGCTGCCTCTGAACCCCCAAATCCCCCACCACTATTTGCCCCCCCAAATTTTTGTCCCAAGCTCCGCCCCTGATGACAAGATGATTCTACAATATATATGTGCACATGTATATGTATGTATGTATGTATATGTATATATTTGTATGTATGTATATGTTTATGTATGTCTATCTTTACATACACACCTATACAGGGGCGGACCCAAAAATTTACTGAAGAGGGACATCATTGGCAGGGGGATTCGGGGGCAGCGCCCCTTGTATATAACCTGGGTCCGCCCATGCACATATATATAATATTAAAAATTATTTGGAAAAATGACAGAAAAATATTACTTTAACTTCAAAATCTTGTTGCCCATAAGAGTAATAGGATTAACAACAATAATAATGCAATTAATAACTCGTTTTAATGGGAAATCACCTATTTATGATTTTGAAATTCAAATGGTATTTGTTTTGGGATTTTCCTAAATTATTTCTTATGAGCCTTAAATAATATAACTCATATCTCAAATTCTATTTGATACGTGAAATCATTTAAAAGGAAAAACATGTACACAAGACGTTAATTGGAATCAATGAGACAAAATTGATCTCTTTAAACAATGCATATTCAGAAATGGAGAGGAAGAAGGGAAGAAAAGTAAAGATTACTTAGCAATTTTTGGAATAAACTTGAAGTTAACATAGATTTATATGATTACACACATTTGTTTTCATTATGTACATTAAATGTGAAAAATAGTTTTTTATTTTTTTTATTTTAACTTCTAATTCTAATTCATAAAAAGGCTATTGACAACAACTTAATTACATTGTACTCTTGTGATACTATTTTTAAGGTATAGAGATAAAGAATTGTTTTCCTTCTATTTATAACTCTTTTCTTTTTGCAACCATTTATATCATTAATTTTTTCATATGAATATGTAATCTTAACCTTATTTTTTTTATTGTGTAGATTTTGTTCTTATAGAATATAATGTATATTGAAGATAAAGTTGCAAAGTTGTTAAATTTTATAAAACCCAAAGTGTGGTTTCAAAGGTCCTATTCTGCAAGCAGAGATAAAACTCATCTTATATACTTACCACGTAAATCGTAAAAGTCATTCTCCAAACTAATCCAAACACACACTAATAATATCTTAGGGACAATAAGAATTCATTGAGTCCATGCTTTGAAATCTTAGGGACATATATAACATCCCTTTGTATCAGAATAATGTATCCTTTTGGTTCAAAATATAGGACTTCTTTACCCAAATTCATTAAAATTTAAAAACTTACTTAAATTAATTATTCATAATTAATATGTCAAATATTTATGTTATTTTTCAACAACTATATCCTTGCATTTAATGGGATGTCTAAATAGCATTGGCTTTGCACAATAAAAAAAATAGAGCATTAATTAAGGGCATTTTAAATTTAAAAAAAATCAAGTAATGTTGGAGATAAAATGGATTATTATATTTTGGGAAAATTTCATTTAGGTCCCCGACTAGAGAAAATACCAAAAAATGGTCTCTTAAAATCTCAAAATTTCTCGTATCAAAAAAAAAAAAAAAATCTCAAAATTTCATTTAAGTCTCGTGAAACTTTTTTGCAATAACTTTTAATTCCATTGACAAGTCCATGAGCATCTACTGTCATATTTTATCTTATCCAGGACTTAATTAAATGCAACTTTCCTTTATTTTTTTGACAACAAAATGGATTATTCTTATATATAAGATCAAAATAAAGTTGCCCTCAAAAGGATCCTATACTTAAAAAGCAAGAGAGTATATAAACGTTATTATTATTTATTTCACATTTACAGTACTCGCATTACTTTTATTGTTGGATGAAAATGGATATTTAATTTCTTAAAAACTAATAAAAATTTCACCATATATTATGAACGATTCATATGAAGGAAAAAGAATGAATAAAACTCACATAATGAATGAGATAAACCCTTAATTCGCCTTATCAGTCGATGTAGGCCACCAGTTATATTGCTTCTCTTCAGTTCACGCCTACACCACATTTCTTGTCTTCCTTACACGTTTAACAAAATCTCAGTCAGGCAAATATAATTTTAGCATATAATAAGGTGCTGAAAATCGAATTAATCATTAAATTGGTCTAAACTGTATGGTTTGAGGAGTCTATAGTCTAACCATGATTGAATTGGGTAAAAATTTTAGGGGTTACCGAGCAAAAAAGTTTTGGAAATTTTTACCCATTGAAACAGCTAATGCTGTTAAAAACTAGTTTCTACGTAGACACGGAAATGGATAGTAGAAACGTAAATCGTAGAAACGACACGACACGTAAAGTTTCTATTTTCTACTACTTAGGGTCAGAACTTAAAATTATATATATATACATGGGAAAAATATCATAAATCAATAAATAACTACTCAAAATTCAATGGAAAAAAATCATAAATCACTACTTAATAAAAAACTTCATATCTAAAAGATATAATGTAAGTCATATAAACATATAAAACATAAGTCCAAATTCAGCAAGAACATGAGCCAACACAATATTACTCAATATTAAATTTAGAACGAATGATGCCAAGAAAAAAAAAAAAAAAAGTTCCTGAACTCTTTGCCCTTTAACGAATCAAGAGTATTGAATTCTTTCATTCACCCCTGAACAATTAAAAAACTAGAAGCAAATTACCATGATTTTGAGGAGAAAACCCCACCGAAAAATTACTACTACTATAACAATAACAATATTGTTTGTTGTCATCTCCTTAAGGCAATAATAGCAGCTAAAAACTGAACTCAAATTCAGAAAAATGCTATGAATAATATCAGAGCATTAGAAGAAGGTTCAAAAATATACATGCCATATCATTTATTGAAAGCTAATTTCCTATCAATGGGACAAATTTTGGTTCCTTTATTCTTTTTCGAGCCTTGCAATTTGCAAACAATACCATTGTTATACAGTATACATTGATGAAAATCTTACTAGTTACTACCAACCTATACCAAAAATACTCAAAGAGCTAACAAGAAAGGGGCCAAAAACAGGGGAGGAAATAGGAGAAATAAGCACTGGTGAGAAACGCAGCACATCTTGGTCGGAGTGGAGGAGGGCGCGCGACGAGCCGTCAGGACTAGGGTCACGAGCAGAGCAAGATGAGCCGACGGGCTGGAGTAGATCAAGCCACGAGGAGGGCGACCGGCGACGCCGCGAGTGGAGGAGGCAGCCAATGATTTGGGTTTTAGGGTTTGAGAAGTAGGAAGCAGTGAAGCACGATGGAGAATGAGATTTCAAATGGAATGTCGATGGTTTGAACAGGTTACTCACTAAAGTTAGTTTTCTTTCTCGTTTTTTCTATAATTTTTTTGGTTTTAAGTAAAAACGGTAATGACTGTAGAAACTTACGTTTTTACCCATTTCTACACTAGTGTCTACCCGTTTTTACCTTGGACAATGTTTACCTGCGTTTTAGCACTGAACACCCCGATAAAAATGTAAAAACACACGTTTTTACACTAGTTTTTGACAATACTCACACAACATGTCTGGAAGTTTTTGATAGGGCAAAGATATCCTGAAAGTTGTAAAAATGTGGCAATTTTGCCCTCCCATTTAAAACAATAATGGTCAAAGTTATTTGATCAAATTATGCTGATGTGGCATTGCCACATAAGATATTACACCACTTGTGATTCCACCTATGAAGCCACACCATCAAAATAAAACTAAAAATAAGAATTACTAAACATGCCCTTAATCTCTCATCATCCCCAAAACATCTGAAAGTTCTCCATCTCAAGCATTGATTCTCGGGAAAATCCATCTCAGGGCCCATATTGGCAATAAAATGTCCAAGAAAAAGTCACATGTCAAAAAAGGTCACAGGACCTTTTTCGGTATTATTTTATAAAACGTTAACAACTAAATCAGTCTCATTAACAACTAAATCAATACATGTTAACAACTAAATCAGTAACATTAACAACAATATCCTAATAACTTGATTAGTCTCATTAACAACTAAATTAGTACTAATTAACAATTATATTAGTCTCATTAACAACTAACGTTTTTTGAAATAATACCAGAAAAAGTCTTGAGCCTTTTTTCGACATGTAATTTTTTTGGGGCCTTTTTTTGACATTTGTTTTTGTTAATATGGGCCTAAGATGGATTTTCCCTTGATTGTCCACCCCCTACGACAATGCCATCCCCGCCACCACCCTTGCCGCCGGTGACGATGTCAGATCATTTCCCCGCCCTTGAGCAACAACTTCTGCTCTCTCACGCTTCTCTCTACTCTCCTTTACGATGTCTTCATCAACGCTTTCGCTTTCGACCCTTCTCTCCGCGCCGTCGCCGCCCGCAAACACGATCCTGCTTGTGCCTCCTCAACTACAAAGGTTACCTCGCCTTTCTCATCTGAAATCTGCACCTGATAGTGCATCGCAAAAAAATTTCACTGAGAGTTATTGCTTTGATGGGTTGTTTTAGATCAGTTGTTCTAGTAGAAGAATGAAGGTACTTTTTGGTTGATTTTTGTTTATAATTTGTGATTTTCCGTTAAAGCACACTCGTCACTTGTTAATGTTATGACTATCTGCTTTGTAAACATGAAATTTGGTACTGCATTTCCGCAACAAGGATTCGGACTCGGACTGTGGTGAGTTTGATCTCATTTCCTGGCATTTTCTCTAAAGTAATTTTTATTTGGATATTTGTGTTTTTTTTTGGGACTATGAGGCTGAATTCCTCAATTAAACATTAGGGTATTTCATTTATATCGTCTGTTCGTAATAATCAAGCTAACGCTTTGCGCATCGAATTTCTCTGTTTTGTTCATCTCCATCTGAGCGACGCCGGAAGACCAGAACGCGATTGGGAGCTGTAACTCGACACTCTTCTTCTTCAAGCTTCATCGTCGTCTTCTGTGGGGAGAGAAGGAAGAGATGCCGTCGATGGTGCTAGTCTCCGTCTTCAGGTGCGACGAGCTTGGACGGAATGGGGTGAGAGTGTGTTTTTCCAGATTATTAATGTTTGGGGTGTTCATGAATGTTGTCGTTGATGATGATGAAGGGGAGAATTTCTTTTCTGATTTGCCCTTTATTATTTGGCTTCAAAAGTTGGTGAGAGGTGCGATATTGAAATGAAGAGGAGCATGGGGAGAAGAGGAAGCGGAGCTCGAGGCGAGAGAGAGGAAAGGAGGTTTGGATGAAGCAGCAAAGATGATGATGACATGGCATAATTGTGGAATAATACATGGCATTTATGCCATGTGGCAAAGACACCTCAGCATAGTTTGGTCAAATAACATTTGACCGTTAGAAACGCCTGGGGGACAAAAATGCCACGTTTTTACAACTTCTAATGTATTTTTGCCCCCTCGAAAATTTTTAGAACCAATAGTAGAAAACTTTCAGAATATTTTTACGGCTTAACCCAAATTTTGAACCTAAAACTTTTGAGAAAATTCTAAATAAATACCATTTGAATTTGCAAAACCCTTAGAAGTCTGTCGAATTTGTAAAAAGACTGAGAGGTACCAATGACCTATGAGGGATATGCAAATTCGAGTGAAATTACCCTTTTACCCTTAATTTTAAATAAATAAAAAACCCTCCAACCCACCCCGCCGGTGGCGGCTGGCCGGCAGTGGTGGTCGCCGAAGGTGGTGGAGTGGGTTGGAGGGTTTTTTTATTTTTTTATTTAAAACTAAGGGTAAAAATGTAATTTCACGCGAATTTGCATATCCCTCATAGGTCCTTAATATCTCTCAGTCTTTTTACAAATTCGATAAACTTCTGGGGGTTTTGTAAATTCAAATGATATTTATTTAAAATTTTCCCAAAACTTTTTACCTAGGTAGGAAGGAGAGAATCTCGTACCACTTTGGATAACCTTAAATCGTGTTTCTAGATTTTTTTTTTTTTCAAGTCAAAACAAAATTGTTCTTGCATATTGTTCTTGCATATTTTTCTCATAAATCATAAAAGCTCATAGTTGAAATGAATCTTATATATATATATATATAGAGAGAGAGAGAGAGAGAGAGAGAGAGAGAGAGAGAGAGAGAGAGAGAGAGAGAGAGAGAGAGAGAGAGGTATATCAGAAATTTGAAAGAGGGTTTTGGATAAAAGGGGGATTTTTGAATGTAGATGGGATGAATTAGTTCAAAAAATGAGCCAACTGAAAGAAAAGCTAACACTATTTTGAATCAAACAATACTCAAGTTTCGATTAACAGTAGATAGTATTAAACGTCATATATTATAATGGTGTTACCGAAAAAAAAAATGTTATAAGATGAATAATACAAAACAGTAGTATCTCAAATTAAATTACCTGATTCAAGAGTTGAAGGGGAGGAACACGAGAAGGAAAATGGAAGAACAAGTAATCTTTCTATGCGATCTCTCATTTTCTGCGTGTAAATTAAATGAATCCTTTGTTATATATCAATGGCTTCAATGATCCAAGACCTCACTGCATCTTCTAGCTATCTATCTATTGAAGGAGGCTTAATTATAAGATTAATGGCCACACACACACACACATATGGTGCTGTGTTTGCCTTTAAGAGCAAGCAATGATACCAATTATCCCATCAAAGGTTGGTATGTTAGAGAGAAGAGGGGTAATATATATTAATAATAATGTTCGAGTTGTTAACTAAGCAGTACATTTTGTTCCTGATTTGGAATATGATTGGTAAGATGGAGTATGAGAAAAGCGATTTTCTAAACAAATTTCTTTTTTTTTTTTTGAGGGGCCATATGTCCCAACTAAGCTCCATCTTTGCGAGAGAGAGAGAGAGAGAATTTTGAGAGGAAAGGGGAATTTTAATATGATTGTTGCTTTTGTTTCATCCACACAACATCAAAATACTAACTCCTTGGTCCTCCTCATCCCACAACTCTTAAAATATTGTATAAGGGAGCCTTAATTAAATGCATAAAAAATGTAACAAGCTTATGATAGAAAATAGGGTTAAGGTGTAGATTGACCAACGAACTATTACCTAAGGAGCATCTGGCACAAATATTAATTGAGGGTACCTTGATTATCAATCAATAATTAAAAAGTGAAAAAAAATACAAAAAGTGAAAAAAAAAACACAATGCCGTTAAACTATCTCGTCATTGTCTTGGTGTCTCCGTCTTCTATTGACTGTCACAGTGTTGGCGACGTCGACGTATAAAGCTTCCATTGTTGCTAGGTGTTCCACTCACCATCTTGAACTCATCAAGGTCCGTATGCAGCTTCAGGGTGAGAATCATGCACTGAAACCAAATCCAGCAGTCCACAGCTTCCGATTGGCACGTGCCTTGCACCCTAGTTCCGTGCCTCCGATGCCACAGGCGGCAGCTGCCGCTGCCACAGCGCCTATTCGCATGGGTCCCATCTCTGTTAGTGTTTGCCTTATCCAATAAGAAGGCATAACCGCTCTTTTCTCCAACGTCTCTGCCACCGTCCTCCGCTAGTGCCTCATATTTTAACATAATTGTGATAGTCTTTTTTATTTATTTATTTGTTATTTGGTTCTTATTTTCACTTTTTAATTGTTGATTGATAATTAAGGTACCCTCAATTAATATTAGTATCAGATGCTTCTGGGGTAATAGTTCGTTAGCCAATCTGCTCCTTAACCCTATAAATTAAAATGAAGAAAAATGCAACATATAATGAAAACGGTAAGCCAAAACACCGAACCAAAAAGTTTATAATAGAGAATAAAGAAATTGAAAAATACCTAAAACATAGGCTTTAGGGCAAACTCATTAACTCTCATCTCAAGCAAGGAATAGAGAACATGTTGAAAATGATGCATTAGATATTACAAAATTGCAACCCGATACAACGCCTTATAAGGGTTTCCCATTGGTTAGGGAGGGGAATGAAAGACGCTTTATAAAAGTGTGTGTGTGTGTCGTGACGCATTTTAAAACCGTTAGGGGTGGGTCTCAAAATGAACAATATTGAGAGTGAGGTGCTAGGATGTTTGATAAATCCCAATTTTCATATATTTTATCCCGTCTTATTCATTTATTTTGGGGACTATTTTAGGCTAATTTGAAATTATTAAATAATATTTGGATTGTTAGCCAATTTTAGGAAATAATATAAATCGGAATTAATTGTGAAATTATTGGACTTAAATTATTAATATTCTTATTAATATTCTGATTGATATCTTGTGATTGAATAATATTTCTAAATATAAGATAGATCACGATTTTATTTAATTCTTGCAGGATAAGAAAAAGCATATTGGAAGATCCTACGATGCAGAATTAACCTTGTACGCTAAAAGAATATCTAATGGTGGGATTTTACTAGGCTTCTTAAATTTTAATAGGCTCAAGTTGGTACCCAAAACTCTCCCCTCTTTTTATAAAAAGACCTAGCAGCCAAGAGAAGAGATATACTCTCATTGAGAGGCAAAAACACGTACACGCAGAGGTAGCCGCAGTTAAACGCACGGGATCTATTCGACGCAGCGGCTGGAGTCTATCCATCACTTTCCATCATCATATTCATTGCTCATTCCTCTCTTCTCTCATGTACAGCCACGTCAAGGCATTCATCCATCAATATTCTACTAATCCCTTGAATGGCCGTGACTTGCTTGAAGGAGTTTGAAGAGGAGATTTTCATGGAAGCTTAAGTTCTTTTAGGAGACAATTTGGGAGGAGCATGGAGGAAGCTAAGGCCTAGGAGCTTATACTTGAAGATCACAAGGGAATGTTGTTCTTTTTATCTTTTTAATTTAAACTTGAGATTGCTTAGTTTTAAAGGGTTTCAAGTTGTGTTAATTGAGAACAATCTAGTTTTAGATTGTAAACATATTTCTCTTGGATTGGATTGATAATTTGAAGTTTATATGTTTGAGACAATTGCTAGAGTTTTGTTTGCAACCTTTGGATTGTCAATCGAATTATTAATTGAGTTTTCGTTATTAATTTAATTGACAATTTGGTTTATCATCTTAATCGTTTGATTAGGTTGATAAATTGTCTAGTTGTTCAATTCGATGATTGTAAACAAGATTTCTAAAATTATTTTGAAATTAAATGTGATTGATTTTTAATAAGTTTAATTAACCACCGCTTATTTCATTATGAGTTTTCTAGTGGAATATGTGTTATTGAGCTTGAGGGTTTCCCATGTTTTAATTAGGTAATTAAATTCATTAATTTCAACCCTTCATTAATCTCTCTTTGATCTAATTAATTAATTTGGGCTAAGAAGTGTTAGTTCATTAATTTCAACCCTTCATTAATCTCTCTTTGATCTAATTAATTAATTTGGGCTAAGAAGTGTTAGTTCTCTGTATGTTTTGATGATAACTGACAATTTGAAATAAAAAATATTGTTATTGAGTCAAGCAAATGTGTTTAAAATTGAAAAACAACTTGGCACTGATATGACTCCAGTCATAGTGTTTGTGACTCCAGTCATATATCTCTGAGTCTTCAGCTAAAATAAATTTTGATCTAAATGACTCCAATTAAGGATATGCAACTCTAGTCATAAAGTTTGAAAATCAATTTGCAAAAGACTCATGACTCGAGTCACTCATTTAATAACTCGAGTCATGCTATGTACTTCAAGTTTTCAAAATGACTATCTCGATATCAGTTTCTGATAACTGATATGACTCGAGTCATTTAGTACTTAACTCGAGTCATGAGAACACAGAGAGCTTTCATTGGTTTATTATTCTGATATACTCCAGTCATCTGACATGACTCGAGTCATCAAATTGGAAAATCTTCTCTGTTTGAATTATTCGAACTATGATTCCAGTCATCCTGATATGACTCTAGTCATCATATTTGAAATATTAGATTATGACTCCAGTCAAACAAGTATGACTCGAGTCAAGCTATTCGAAATTCTTCTTTGTTTGAAAATATTGAAACAATGACTCGAGTCAATAGTAAGTGACTCCAGTCATCCTATTTGAAATTCCACTCTGTTCATTCTTGACTCCAGTCAAAATATTTTATAAGCGATTGTTTGTTTTAGGAAAATTGCATCTATGACTCCAATCAAGTTTTCACATAAGCTTTTTACTGACTTGGAATTGGACCAATGACTCGAGTCAACCATGAATGACTCCAGTCATGATGAACAGATTTTGAAATCATCCTTCTCGTAATCTGTAATCTTTTGAGTATGTTTTGGGTACTCCATATTATTGATGATTATTGATCCTAACAAAGTTTAATCAGTTTGCTTATGAGTTTCAGATGAATTTAACATGGTTTAAATACCAGATCGCTGAAAAGCATATCTGTGTCAGAATGCATTAAATGTGTTGTAGAGATAAAACACCAAAGCGGAAATTGAGCTTCTGAGCAACCATAAAGCATTCTGGCCATTTCCAGTCAACATTCTACCTTACTCTCAACGGAAAAATTGAATAAAGAATGTCAAAGGAGAATATCGACTGACTTCGGAAGATCACAAAGAGACGGAACAACGTTCAAACTCAACGGATATATTTATTATTCTCAACGGCTTGATTAATCTCTTTTCAACAGTCATTAAAATGCCATCAACTATAAATAGTAGAAGCATTCAATTATCCAACCACCGAATCCCTGCGCATTCAATTAGTGACTTAAAGCATTTATTGTTCATACTCTTACGAACAATATCTTCGGATATCTTAATCTTCAATGTTTATTCATCTGCTCTTTTAGAGAGTTTATTATTGATTATCAATCATTGTAAGAATCTCAAAGTATTTGGACTTTGGGATTGAGATATTTGATTACAACTTGTAAGGGGGAGTAAGTTCTAAGTGAGAGAATTACTCCAAGAGTTACAGAGTGTGTAATCATTTGAGTTAGTGAAATCCCGGAGAGTCTGGGGACTGGACGTAGGTCGAGGATTTAGACCGAACCAGTATAAATTGCTTGTGTTCAATCTCTCTCTACCTTACTTTGTTCATCTCTGTTTTGTTGACTACCAAAAGAGTGTCTTTGTGAAGAAAATTTTGTATCCCCAATTCACCCCCTCTTGGTGATACCCCGTCTTTCAAGAAGTTAACTCCATGCAATTCCTAAGTTGTCCCCTTCATCATCATAACTGAACTAGATTTTTATTGTTTGATTTGTTTTAATTAATCTTCTTCTTAGGATTTTATTAATTCTCTTTCCATAAAACCCCCCTCAAAATTGCATTCAAATTCATATAGATTAGTTTCATTCTCATATAGGTTTTAGAGTTAATTGCATCTTGCATTTAGTTAGTTTAGTTTCATTTCATTGCATTTTTCATCACCTAAATTCAACCTAAAGACAAACCCACAGATTGTTCTTTGGAAGAATGACTAGGTTGACCCTAAACTGCATAATTAATTAGGACCTAGTTTAATTGATTGCTTTAGTGACAAAATTAACGCATCAATGTTCAAAATGGTATTAAAGTATGGCTCAAATCTATGTGGGTCAATGTGCGGCTGGCGAGGATGCCGAGCTCAAATGTGGGTAGAGTGTGAAGTCTCAAATTAGTTAGGGAAGGGATCGAAAGACACATTATAAAGGTCTGGATACCTTCCTCTCTCGATGTATTTTTAAAACGTGAGGGGTGACGAGCCCCAAAGCAAACAATCTCGAGAGTAAAGTGCAGGGATGTTACACTCGAAAAATGTGCAAACACTCTTTTATCAAAGATTATCCCTTGAAGATGTGAAAATGGTTTTATCTTTTCTTCTATCTCAAATGGCTGCTCTTTTCCTTTAAATAACACCCTGCATAATACTTGTCTTAATGTGACCCCACTCTACTTTAGTTAGTGAAACACAAATGTGCTCAAGATATTGGGTTTTTCTTCACTTAGCGCGAGAGCTCACGCCTAACATATATATCGTGCAATTCATGTGACCGACCTATATAATAGGATGATGTTTGTTATTTTATTATTTATAATATATGCCCACATTTTTAAATGGGTTCAGTCCCAATCACTAAAAGTGTGCCTGATAATGTTGGGGAAAAAAAAGTACCTGATAAAACTCAACACCAATAATCTTACCATAGTCATAAGATTGTGGGTTGTGTCCAATAATATATGTAGTTGCCTGTGTTATGAAACGAAAAAATGTGTGTCTGTGTGTGTTATGAAAGCGTCATAAATACATTAAACTTTCATAATATTGTACAAGATCTCAAGTAGCAATGATTTTCCAATATGATTAGCTCCTCTAAGTAATGCTCGCTTCGCTTGTGAACCACGATTTTTTTTTTAATTATTTATAATTAAACATGATTCACTTATAGCTTTCATGAGTCATGATGACCTTAATTTAATTAATTAATTAATTATCGGAACAAGAGCCAATCATTGAAGCTGTCTTAACTTACATATCTATCCACACCCACGAGTATGTCTCAAGGCAGTCCCCGCAAATCAAATTCAAACACCACCTTAGCTTCAATTTTTCTTAGTACCTAAGTTAGCATATACATTTAATATTAATTATTCTTCCAACCACACACTGACACACAAACTTCAATTGTTGTTGAATATAAGTTACTACTTCCGATTTTAAATATAAAAACTAAATAACTAATTTATACATATTAATAAAATTAATTAAGTTAATCATAAGTTACCACTTCCAATCTTAAATATTTCCAAAGATGAACCCAAAGAAATGCATTTCAATACACACACATATCTATCTATCTATACATACATACATACTCACTCCGGTCCTAATTATAGGAGCAATTTAATCGATTTTGGGAGAATTAAGGAGATGAGTTAAATTAGTTAATTTTACTCATTTTCCTAAAATGTCCTTATATAAATTTAAAATGACACAAGTTGCCCTAATTCTAAGTGTTTCTAATTTGCCTTACGTTAGACATCTATGACATATTAATTTAGTATATATGTATATTAGTTGCTTTTTATATAGCCATGTATATACATATAGATCTAATTTCCTTTCCACACGCTTTCTAATTGAAATAATGGTCTTGCTATATAAACATATATGTGTATATATATGTGTATACATATAGATCTATCTACATACATAAAGACACACACACCCATATATCTACACACACACGTACTACATACATACATACATACATAGGCACACACACAAACACGTGCATACATACATACATACATACATATACACACACACACACACATATATTGACACACATAAACACAGATATACATATATGTACACACACACATATATAAATGCTCCTAATAATAACTATAAATAGGGGTATTATAGGAAAAAGTTGACAAAGGTTAAAACTTGCTCTTATAATTAAGACCAAAACTAACTCCAAAATTTGCTCCTATAATTAGGACCGGAGGGAGTACATACATACATACATCCATGCATGCACACAGACACACGCACACACAGACACAGACACAGACACAGACACAGACACAGACACACACACACACACATACACACACACACACACACATACATACATACATATGTATAGGGGTCAAACTTCTGGAAAAATCTTATATCTTATATTGTAAAACTAAAAAAAACTAAACAATAAATAAATAAAATATACTTTTCTATAAGAAATATGATTCTTTTATCCCATGGTGATATTTTACATCGTTGAATGGGGCCATTTGAAAACAATGATCCGATGACAAAATTATTAAAGATCGGCATTCCTTATTTCTATTCAACGACACACGAATAGTTACGTGATTTTGGCTAAGTGCTTGTTGAATCTTTGCATTATAATTTCTTCTCCTTTTTCATTTTTATGATATAAAGTTGCACCCCAGTATTGATATGATGCATCTGTATAAATTATCCATTTTATATCTTTTTGTAATGGTATTGTTAGTTTAGGTAATTTTTGACAAATTTTCTTTAATTGTTCAATTATTTAATTGTTTCAGAGCTCTAGATTTTTATTGGCCCAAATTTTGTAATTAAAAGACCATTTATTTTTATTTCCATTTTGGGCCAAACTTTTGGAGCCCAATCCATTTTGTAATTAGGTTTTTACCCTAGGTTAGTAGAATAGATTGAAATTCACGTTTTACACAATTTTCGGATTGAAATCAGAAGTTCTCATTTTCTCTACAATGTTCTTTGTGTTCTTCGCTTTCTTCGTCTGTTCTTCATTTTTCTCGGCAACGCTTGACTGAGCTTCTGTGATTGACCTATAGTTGAGGATTCCATTATTCATCCAGAGAACCTACACTTAATCGGTAACTAACTCGTTTCTATTTTGTATTATCGGATTCGATTTTGCTTTCGAAATGGGTGTTAGATTTAATGCTCAAATTGATATCCCAAGGAAGTAGTTCAAACTAGGTTGAAGTGTATACTGTGCGATCGCACAGTGACACGCCAAGCATTCAAATGAATTCTAGATGATCGTTCAGTCGGGGGAGTTTCTGGACAAACGCAGAGATTTCAGTTTATCTAGAATCAATTATGAGCTTGGTCATATTTCATTCGATGATGGAAGTCTCTGAAATCCTAATTCTGGGTCAATCGATTTTAATATGATTATTCTTCGTTTTATTATTCTGTCTTTAGTTTTTGTTTCATTTCAGATTGCTTTGAAAAAACCCCAACCATTTACTGTTTTTCTATTCCTATTGTTCAAATTAAACCTACTGTGAATTTCGTGGGAAAATGATCTAGGTTCTTTTTACAACAAATCTTTATTAAACTTGGTTATTTTGTGAGAGTCCAGCAACTTCCATCACCTGTGCTATTTGTGAAAAATAAATATGGGAGTCTAAGGCTATGCATTGACTACTACCAATTGAATAAGGCAACCATAAAGAACAAATATCATTTACCCATGATTGATGATCTACGTGACTAGTTGACCGGAGCATCCATATTTGACAAGATTGATATGAGATTAAGCTACCACCAGTTAAGGGTCAGAGCTAAAGGTATCCTAAAAATGTCATTTAGAACCAGATATAGCCACTATGAATTTTTTAATTATGCCATTTGGACTAACAAATGCTCCGGTTGTATTTATGGATTACATGAACAAAATCTTCAAGCCCTATTTGGATAAGTTTGTAGTGGTATTCATTGATGACATCCTTATCTATTCTAAGGAAGAAGAAGAGCATAAAGAGCATCTTATAGTTGTGTTACAGGCATTGAGGGAGAATAAGCTCTATGTGAAAATATCTAAGTGTGAATTTTGGTTAAAGTAAAATTCATATGCCATGTTGTATCAGCTAAAGGGGTTGCGGTAAACCCTACCAAAGTTGGTGCAGTTCTTTAGTAGGAACAACCAAAGTTTGTTATTGAGATCAGGAGTTTTATGGGATTGGCTGGCTATTAGAGGAGATTTATTAAAGGCTTTTCACATATATTCATGCCCTTAACTAGGTTAACTAGAAAGGACCAATCACATGTATGAAACGAGGAGTGTGAAGCAGCTTTTCAAGATTTGAAGACCAAGTTGACTACGACATCAGTACTTGTGATTCCAAATCCTACTCAGACTTTCACTTTATACATTGATACTTTCAAGAAGTGTCATGGATGTGGGCTAATGTAAAATGGTAGGGTAGTTGCTTATGCTTCCTCACATTTAAGGCCAAATTAAGAAAATTGTCCCACTCATGACTTGGAGTTGGCAGCAGTAGTATTGGCTTTGAATATTTGGAAACACCATTTCTATGGTTCATAATTTGAGGTCTTTAGTGACCATAAGAGTCTAAAGTACATATTTGACCAAAAATAATTTAACATGCGGTAAAGGAGGTGGATGGAGTTTCTCAAGGATTACAACTACGAGTTGAAGTATCATCCAGAAAAGGAAAATGTTGTAGTGGATGCCCTAAGCAGAAAGTCAATCCATGCAACCTAGTTGATGGTCATGGAACATAAATTGATTGAGGATGTGTAGAGTATATCTATTGACGTAATGTCGGGACTAGTTGCTACCATGGAAGCATTAACTATTGAAAGTACAACTTAGAAAGAAATTAAATTCACTCAGCTTGAGGATGAGTATCTATCAAGTGTCAAGGGAGATATTGAAGAATGAAGAGAGTCAAAGTTTGAGATGGGTGAAGACGGGATATTAAGGTATAAAGGAAAAATGTGTCTATATGATGATGAAGAATTAAGGAAACTCATGCTTGAGGAAAGTCACATAAGCAAATAAACTATTCACCCAGGAGCAACTAAGATATACCATGATATCAAGTGGAATTGGTAGTGGGGAGGCTTCAAGAAATAGTTGACTAAGTTTGTTTCTTGTTGTTTGACTTGTTAGAAAGTCAAAATTGAACACCAAAAGCTTCTGGAATTGTTACAGAATTTAGATATCCCAAAATGGAAGTAGGACAACATTTCTATAGATTTCATCATGGGAAATCCTCCAACTATGTCTGGACATAATGTCATTTGGGTAATTGTTTATAGATTGACCAAGTCAGCTCATTTTCTTGTTATTGAAACAGAGTACTCTCTTGAGAGATTAGTGAAAATCTATGTGAAGGAGATTGTCATATTACATGGGGTACCAAAGGGAATTGTATCAAATTGTGATCCACGGTTTCCTCATAATTTTGGAGAGCCTTGCAGGATGCTATGAGAACTTGTTTGAGGTTCAGTACTGCTTACCATCCCCAAATTGATAGGTAGGCTAAGAGAACTATACAGACTTTAGAAGACATGTTGCGAGCATGTGCAATTGAGTTGGCAGGAAGTTGGGACAGTCACCTTCATATGACAGAGTTTGCATATAACAACAGTTATCACTCGAGCATCGAGATGACACCTTATGAGGCATTGCATGGAAGTAAGTGTAGATCTTCTATTTGTGGATAGATTAAATGAGCGAAGTTTACTAGGTTCTGATTTGATGGACAAATTACTCAAGATTAAGGTGATTCAATAGAAAATTTTCACTACAGAAAGTAGACAGAAGAATTATGCCGATAGGAGAAGGTGACCGTTGAAGTACATGGTAGGCGAAATATATTTTTGAGTCACACCGATGACAGGTATTGGTAGAGCAATTCGAGCAAAAAAGCTTTCACCTCATTTCATGGGTCCCTATTAGATTTCGGAGAGACTAGGACTAGTGGCTTACATAATTGCATTATCTCCACAGCTTGCAAACCTGAAAAACTTGGCTATCACCCAAGAGGGGGGGTGAATTGGGTGTTTAATAAAATCTTAGAACTTTGAAAATCTTTTTGCAACTTTCTGAAAGTAGTTTGAACCCCCTTACAAACTGTAATCAAATCACCCACTTGATTACACACTCTATACTCGAAGTAATTCTCTCACTAGAACTTACTCCCCTTACAAGCTGTAATCAATACAATGTGTTTCCCACTCAAGATTACCCAATCTTTAGTAACTCTCAGATAGAAAGATAGGATGTTTACAAATAAATCTTCTCTCTCAGAAGTGAATGGATAAACACTGAAGTACAATACAAAACATCTCACTCTCTATGATAATCTAAGAAAACATTGAAAACAGAGAGTAAAGGATGAGAATATCAGCATATCAGCATGTTGAATATGTAAGCTTGACTCTCTACGTTTTTCTGTCTTGAATCTATCTTCTTTTATAGGTAGAGATCAGCATATGGCCGTTTGAAGATTTAGTGACTGTTGGGTAAAGAAATATAGCTGTTAGACTCAGATAAAACTAGCCGTTAGAACTCCGTTTTCTGAACCAGCTATGACATCACAATTTGCTTTACTCTTGATCTTCAGATTAACAGCCTTTGATCGTCTGAAACATGTCCACAAATGATATAAATGATGTTAAGAAGAATTATATATCATTTGAGTAATCATCTGGATGTTCTTGATGAAAAACGAGATTTTCGAAACGCTGATCTTCTGAAGCAGAGGTGGAAACTCGAGTTTTGAATCACAAACTCGAGTTTTGAAGATGCTCTGACATTGGTTGCTCTCTGTGTGATGGAAACTCGAGTTTCCAACTTAATGACTCGAGTTTCGGTCTTTCCCAGAAATCATATTTTGCTCTCTGTCCCCGACAAACTCGAGTTTTGTTTCCCAAACTCGAGTTTGCTTCATTTGATAGCAAACTGAGCAATATCGTGAAACAATAGTCAACTTTCAGGGGTCATATCTCTCTGGTCTGAACTCCGTTTTTGTCCGTTAAAGTCTTGATAGAAATCCCTTTGATTCTACTTTCATATGCCACCGATTTCAGCTCAATCGAAATTGTATTTTGTGAGATACACTCAAAACATTGAAGTTTGGTCTGCTCTGTGGCGTGAATTTCACTGTAAACTTAATAAATTCATAGCTCCTTCATCTAAACTCCTTTTGGCTTTAATTTTATATCCAAATGACGCATTGGAAGTCTAGTTTCCAACAAAAATGGTTTCACTTCAATCGGACTTCTGGTTTGAGAGATATCGATGAATTACCAGAGGTCGCCAGCTGAAACGCGAAACAGAGTAGAAGAGAGGTGCTGAAAAACCACTTTTGGCTCGAGTCAATCTTGACTGGCTCGAGTTTAGAGGCAAACTCGAGCTTAAACTGCCTGGCTCGAGTCTGGGCTTCCTGTGGCTCGAGTTTTGACTTCCTGGACCTTGATTTTGCTTGTTTTAACTCCGAATTGATCCATTCCAACTTCCATATGATCTTGGAGGCTTCTAGCATCAATATATGAACTTGAATAATGATATTCTCAATCCATTCAAAAAGTTCTTCCTTCTTTCCTCTCTTCTCTTGATCATTCCCAAAATCAGATTTGATAACTTCTTGCTTCCTTGATATTATGATATTCCCATTATATTGAGCAAGAACTTCTCTCTTCAATCTATTTTCTTGATTATGCTTCATCATTTAGCTTGGACTCATCTTCTTCTTGAAGTTCTACCTTCTTCAATATCTTATCTTCTTCTTGAACTTGACATTCTCTCTAGCTTCTTCTTTCTAAAATCTCTTATCTCCTTCTTGAGCTATTATTCAACTTGGACTAATCTACATTAAATATAGTAGTTAGTCAATGTAGGAGATAAATATATCATGCAAGCTTTTTGCTCTTAAGAATGACATCTATATAAGACATCATCAAAACTAATCAAAACCAACATTCTCCCCCTTTTTGATGATGGCAAATACTTTAAGAAAAATATGTATGAATATGAAAGACTAATAAACCCATCATATTTTTTTTGCCATTCTCTCCCCCTTATTTGTCATTAGCAAAAAGTTAAAGTAAAGAAGAGATGCTTGTAGAGGCAAATATGAAACCAAAATTAGACAGAATCAAAGAACTAATTTTCTCTCCCCAATTTGATATTGTTTTCATTATTAATATGATGCAATTTGGAATGTTTTTATGAAAACAAGTTTGAGACAAATTAAAACATAAAGATACCAAGCATGTGCAAAATTGACTGAATATAAAAAGATAAAGTTCAGAAATGCTCATGTAGGCTTTGCAAATTGATGAATGATCTGTGAAGTCCATTTGCTAGCTTTGGATCCGTTATTTGCTCTGACAAGCCTTTGAGATGTGGAATGAAACTAAAGTACTTCCTTCTTGAGTTGTATCTCATATGAATGAATATTGTCAGCACTCAGCTTTCATCCTTTGCCTTTTTCTTCACAGAGCTCTTCCATAGAGCATAACTCAGCTGACTCCAAGAGATCTTTTTCTACTTTGTAGAGCATATGTCAGCGACAATGATGAAACGTGGAAGCATTATTCCTCAATTTGATAATTTCTCATTGTAGTATGTTGAAGAATGTCCTAGCACATGACAAAATCTCCTGCTATAAATTGAACACTTTCTTTGCCAAAGAGTCACATTATTTCAAAATACAATACCTCACTCAAGTAATATCGTAATTACTTGAGTTCAGTCCTTTGTACATTGATATGATCGATATTGAGGATCTCTGGATGCGAATGAGCTTCAGGAGGATGAGTCTCTATAACCATCTGCTCTTAATGCACCTTAGAAGCAGAAATCCCAAATGAGCTTTGAATAGGATCTCAAAATTAGTTTATGCTCATAGCTTCTCATCAAATGAGTATGCTCCTTATCATCTTCATCTGAGCCTCTTGCTAGTAATGGGATGTCGCTCAAGTGATGTCACAGATTTTGCAGACATAGCCACTGAAATTGTTTATTCTATTTACCTATGTTCTTTGTATTTGACAACAGAACATTTTGGTCAACTCCTGCAAAAATGTATGTTCTTTGGTACTCAATGATTCTTGAGTCCACACAAGATTAGACATGACAACCTTATGCTCTTAAAAGATTAAATCATATGATATATTTAAGCAAAGAGCATAATAAGCTAACATAATTTTACCCAATCAAATAAGTTCATGCCAATGAATCATAAAGAGTAACAAATAAATGATATCAAGAAAGTTATTTCTCAATGACAATTTTGAAATACACTTTAAGTAGAAAAGATGTCATTGATATAATGCATGTAAGTTTGATCAATGAACATAGAAAATCTTATCCATAAGCATTTATCAACTCATAGTTCATGAATGAGATCAGATATTTCAAGAATGATAATGAAATATGCAAATAGTTTCAAATCTCAAACTTTCTTTCAAACATTGATGAAGTATTAAGAGATTCTATGAAAGGTTCATTTTGAAACATGTTTAAGATCAGTACTCACTCTAAACATGATGGAAGTTAATATGTTAAAGAATAAATCAGTATGCTTCAGTTTTAGAGAACATGTTGAATATTGCAATTAACATGTTGAAGAATTTCCTCAAAAGCAAAAGTCATGAAGGTAAAGGATTAAAGAAACATGCTTAGTACAACAAAGATATATATGCATAATGACTCTGCTATGACCAAGAGATAATCTTGCTTCTTAGAAAAGAATCTTGAAAGTATGTGAACATTCAAAGCAAGAATATAGTTACTCAAGGATGGATGAAGACAAACTTTATGTATTTGAGCAACAACATGACTACTAGGACTCATGAATGATGAAGCACAAACTCATTAGTCCAAATGACTAGAGTTCCAGAATATTATCCTAGTAAGTTATTCCACAAATGGTTAATGCACTGAGATTCTATGCATTAATGAACATTCATAATGCTTGGAATAACTTGGCCAATAAGAATTTATGCAGTAGGCATAACACTCACAAATTGAATTCTTTTATAGGAGATAAAATTGAAACTCATATATGAACAACTTGTTAGACATGAGGTCCAACTAGTTAAAAAATAAGGAATGAGAGGTTCAAGCAACACATTGAATTCCAAAGATCAATATGTGAAAGATAAGGAAAACTCAACTGCACAAATTTGAAGCATATCCAACATTCAGTACACAATATTAACTTCCAATTTTGAAACATCATTTGAATGCAATCAAAGTATGAATATTTTCCAAAACATTTGTATGCATCTTTATAAAACAGAGTGAATTGAAATCCAAACAAATTTTAGACTTGTGTATTTCAAAAACATAAACTCATAAGAATTATACACAAATTCACTTGTTTGATCATCAAAAACTTACTAACAAATTGATTAAACATAGTTAGGAATATTAATGAGTGATGATATAAAGTATTAGGATCAAACACAAAGATTTTGTAAATTCGTTTAGTTCGAAATTCAAATTCTGCGATGCAAACTCGAATCAGTTCTTCCAAACTCGAGTTTCCATGTTTCAGTAAAAAGGCCTAAACTCGAGTTTCAAAATCGTAACTCGAGTTTTCTCATTTCAAAAGAAAACATCACGATTTGGCATTTGGACATCTTTAGTGAACAGTGCAAAACTCGAGTCATTAAGTGACTAACTCGAGTTTTGGACTCTTGATGAAAAATCATGTTTTCGTCCAAAATCTCAAAACTGGAGTTTCCAAAACAAAACTGGAGTTTTCAAAACGTTCGAATTTGACAGAGCTCTCTGTCTGGTCAAAACTTGAGTTTCCAGAACTTAACTCGAGTTTTCATATTCTTTGAAAACTTTGGAAACTTCTCTGTAAGGTCAAAACTTGAGTTTTGAAAACAAAACTCGAGTTTTCTCTTCTATGAGAAAACATTTAAAAAACTTGGTTAATTTGAACACGAGAGTTTTTACAAGGTCAGAGATGAGCATTGTTCTCAAGTGATGAAAAACTCGAGTTTTCAAACTAAACTCGAGTTTCAATAAAACGTTGGAAACTTAGAGAACTCTCTGTATAGCCTAAACTCGAGTTTCCAAACCAAAACTCGAGTTTTCTCAAGACTTCGAAAAACTTAGAAAACTCAAGGCAAACTGAAAAATTGAAGTTTTGCTTTGACAGTAAAATTGCTTATTGAGTAAGTTTCAAAACCTTTTATCTTAACTAAAGACAGACCAAAATTGAATTTCATATAATCATAGTATGAGGTAAGAATTTGATATCACCGTAATTCCTCTTGTCCTCATAGAAGCTTGCTTGGTTGAGATGGATTGATGTAAATTTCTCCCTTTTTGACAATCACCATCGACATCAAGCATAGCTTGTTTAGCTTCCTCAATAATTGAATTGTTTCTTTTTGTTGCACTTTTGAGAAGCTTTCTTTGATCCTACAAAACCATATACATCTTTTTCTTTCTTGGTATCCAACCTTACTTGGATCCAATCAACGTTAGCTTGTAGGAACCAAAATTCACATGCTCTTATAATTACGAATAGGAAATTGAGCATAATGAATTGATCATGACTTTATGCATAAAATATTAACTTTCTTTTCAAATCATGATGTATGCATAAAGAATTAAGCTATTGAACATTGCAATTCCTTTATAAACTTATCAAGTGAATTTTTAAGGGATGTGAAAAACCAATTTCAAAATAGTTTGCAATGTTTATTCCTAAGATTCCAAAATATAAAACCTCAATAAATATCACAGATAATAGCATAGGAGGTTTTACCATTGTATACCTTTGCCTTAGGTACTTGGAGTATTGCCTTTGCTTACCCATTGGTTCTTCATATGTTTTCCCATGGATATATGCAAAGCTCTCTCAGATGATGTAGACTTCAAGAGTCTTCTGTTTGACACTTGAGAGATTCCCCTCTTCTTGTTCTCCTTAAGATAGTTGAATCTCCTTTTAGGTTCTTGAGAAACTCTTGGACTTTTCTTCCTCTTCTTTGTACCTTGATGTCCATTGATTTCCAAATCATCCTGTATACATGGAGTACTAGATGGACATTTTGGTACCCACTTATACTTGGGTCATTGACAGTTAGTATTGGAGCTTACTTGTCCTTTCGGAACCCAAATATATTTATTTCTCAAATAAGAATTTCTCCTAATATAGCATGTATGAGAAATATGCCCAGATTTACCACAATAATTGCAAACAATATGATGATGTGCATTATGAGATTTTATGCAAGTATTGTGTCGGTTGTCAGAGTGAAAATTTAAATAAATGTCATTTGAATAATTTTTCTTCCCAATAAACTTTCCAGCATCATTATTGAAAACATTTTTGTTTTTCAAAATAGAATCAGTAAGAGGTTGAAAAGCAATCTTATGCAATTGTTCAAAAACATTTTTCTTAACTACACAAGAAGAATTGGAACTTTTTACCATAACATCATCTTGAGTTTCAGATAATGATTCATAGCAATCGTGTATCATCAACTCTTCCCGGGAATCCTCATTCTCTTGTTCTTTCGTGTTGTCTGGATCATGGAGGTGCTCGCTGAATTCAATGATTTCTCCATCTTCATTCTCCAGTTGTTCATCAGTCATAGATGTACAACATATAGTCTCAGATGAACTGTCAACACTTTCAACTTCAACATATTTGTTAGAAGCATATATAGAATCAAGAGTATCCCAAATATCTTTAGTACTAGAGCAACATTTGGTTTTCTCAAAATCTTTTTCGGTTAAAGTACTGTATAATATCTTCATTGCTCTATTGTTCAATGAAAACATTTTCTTTTCATTTTTTGTCCAATCCTTTCTTGGTTTGAAATCAAAGGCATTTATAAAAACATTCCACATATCAAAATCAGTTGCTTTGATAAAACTAGTCATTCTAGCTTTCCAAAACCAAAAATCAATATCTTTGAAAAATGGTGGAATCGTATAATCAAAACCTTCCGAAAACAAGAAGCACCCAAAATCAGCCATTGATAACTCTTGAGACTGTTAAGTCCTTTAAACAAGAGCCTAGCTCTGATACCAAATGAAAGACTTGGCTATCACCCAAGAGGGGGGGTGAATTGGGTGTTTAATAAAATCTTAGAACTTTGAAAATCTTTTCGCAACTTTCTGAAAGTAGTTTGAATGACAGTAATAATTTATAAAGTGATAATCAATCATTCAAACATATATGCTGGAAATGTAAGAGATAAGGGAAGAGAATATGCAAACAATGATTTATACTGGTTCGGCCCAATCCTTGACCTACGTCCAGTCCCCAAGCTTCCACTTGAGATTTTCAATCCACTATCTTCTTTCAACTTGATTACACGTTCTGCACTTGAAGTAATCCTCTCACTAGGATTCACTCCCCCTTACAAACTGTAATCAAATCACCCACTTGATTACACACTCTATACTCGAAGTAATTCTCTCACTAGAACTTACTCCCCTTACAAGATGTAATCAATACAATGTGTTTCCCACTCAAGATCACCCAATCTTGAGTAACTCTCAGATAGAAAGATAGGATGTTTACAAATAAATCTTCTCCCTCAGAAGTGAATGGATAAACACTGAAGTACAATACAAAACATCTCACTCTCTATGATAATCTAAGAAAACATTGAAAACAGAGTAAAGGATGAGAATATCAGCATATCAGCATGTTGAATATGTAAGCTTGACTCTCTACGTTTTTCTGTCTTGAATCTATCTTCTTTTATAGGTAGAGATCAGCATATGGCCGTTTGAAGATTTAGTTTGTTGGGTAAAGAAATATAGCTGTTAGACTCGAGATAAAACTAGCCGTTAGAACTCCGTTTCGAACCGGCTATGACATCACAATTTGCTTTACTCTTGATCTTGATTAATGACCTTTGATCGTCGAAACATGTCCACAAATGATATAAATGATGTTAAGAAGAATTATATATCATTTGAGTAATCATCTGGATGTTCTTGATGAAAAACGAGATTTTCGAAACGCTGATCTTCTGAAGCAGAGGTGGAAACTCGAGTTTTGAATCACAAACTCGAGTTTTGAAGATGCTCTGACATTGGTTGCTCTCTGTAAGATGGAAACTCGAGTTTCCAACTTAATGACTCGAGTTTCGGTCTTTCCCAGAAATCATATTTTGCTCTCTGTCCCCGACAAACTCGAGTTTTGTTTCCCAAACTCGAGTTTGCTTCATTTGATAGCGAACTGAGTAATATCGTGAAACAATAGTCAACTTTCGGGGGTCATATCTCTCTGGTCTGAACTCCGTTTTTGTCCGTTAAAGTCTTGATAGAAATCCCTTTGAGTCTACTTTCATATGCCACCAATTTCAGCTCAATCGAAATTGTAGTTTGTGAGATACACTCAAAACATTGAAGCTTGGTCTGCTCTGTGGTGTGAATTTCACTGTAAACTTAATAAATTCATAGCTCCTTCATCTAAACTCCTTTTGGCTTGAATTTTATATCCAAATGACGCATTGGAAGTCTAGTTTCCAAAAAAAATGGTTTCACTTCAATCGGACTTCTGGTTTGAGAGATATCGATGAATTACCAGAGGTCGCCAGCTGAAACGCGAAACAGAGTAGAAGAGAGGTGCTGAAAAACCACTTTTGGCTCGAGTTAATCTTGACTAGCTCGATTTTAGAGGCAAACTCGAGCTTAAACTGCCTGGCTCGAGTCTGGGCTTCCTGTGGCTCGAGTTTTGACTTCTGGACCTTGATTTTGCTTGTTTTAACTCCGAATTGATCCATTCCAACTTCCATATGATCTTGGAGGCTTCTAGCATCAATATATGAACTTGAATAATGATATTCTCAATCCATTCAACAAGTTCTTCCTTCTTTCTTCTCTTCTCTTGATCATTCCCAAAATCAGATTTGATAACTTCTTGCTTCCTTGATATTATGATATTCCCATTATATTGAGCAAGAACTTCTCTCTTCAATCTATTTTCTTGATTATGCTTCATCATTTAGCTTGGACTCATCTTCTTCTTGAAGTTCTACCTTCTTCAATATCTTATCTTCTTCTTGAACTTGACATTCTCTCTAGCTTCTTCTTTCTAAAATCTCTTATCTCCTTCTTGAGCTATTATTCAACTTGGACTAATCTACATTAAATATAGTAGTTAGTCAATGTAGGAGATAAATATATCATGCAAGTTTTTTGCTCTTAAGAATGACATCTATATAAGACATCATCAAAACTAATCAAAACCAACACTTCATGATGTCTTTCATGTATCACAACTGAAGAAGTACCAACCAGATCATTCCCATGTTATTGAAGTGGAGGAGATATAACTCAAAGATAATATAACACACAAAGCTGACCCAGAGCAGATTGTGGATATGATGTATAAGCAATTAAAAAGTAAGACCATTAGACTTGTGAAGGTTGTATGGAGAAGAATAGCTCCTAGAGATGCTACTTGGGAAACTGAAGAGAATATGCAACAATCATATCCTTACTTATTTGATTAAGTAAGTAGAATTCTTACTTAAATTGAATTTTGGGGACAAAATTCCTATTTAGGAGGGGAGAGCTGTAACATCTCAATTTTTTTTTTTTTAAATTCTAAGACTAAATAATATTTTAAGAGAGATTAATTTATGGTAATGAAAATTTACCATGTAATTACTCAGTATGTTAGTAAATTTTATAAAGTGAGAGTCAAATAAAATATTGTAAGATTTATTTTTAGAAAATACCATAACTTGTTAAGCATTAAGGAAATTTTATTTAGACTCAATATATAAGTTTGACCCAATTGTTGAATTGTAAAAAAAAAAAATGGTGAAAACATGTGGGTATTGCCACCATTATTGACTTTGGGGGGAGGGGGTAATAACATCCCAACACCCTAACCACTCCCCTCTTCCAATATTTAAAGGGAGAATCCCATATAAAGACGGTTGAAATAAGAAAATTCTGATTTGGGTTATTAAACTTAACAAATTATTAATTAGGTTATGCGACACAATTAGGGATTTAGAATTTAGGCCAAATTACCTCAAATTACCTCGATATCCTTTAGTTATTAAAAAAAATCAAAATTGAAGACAAAATAATATTGTTTACGGGTTATGTAAAAACCCTAACGATAAGAAATTCATTAGAGGCTCTTCATTCCTTAACCGATTTGATTTGAGGAATGGTATCCAAATATATTGTTACAGAGATGGAGGCATAAAATCTCGCGATCACAGTCTTTGGTATGGCTAAAGACGACTATTCCCTATAGAGGCAAAGATAGAACTGTTGATCAGCATTAGCGCAAAGGCTCTCTCAACTCTTTGTTCTCCAGCGCTGCCAAGTCTAAGGTATGTCCGATTCAATATTTAATTACATTTGCTGTATTTATGTCTGATCAACACTAGCGCAAAACCTCACTCTGCATAATTGCATTCAACACAAAATTTTCAATGTGCATTTTCCCAGGATGATATCCCATTGATATGCTACGCGGAAAGTAAAAAGAAGAAAAAACAAGATCTATGCGTCGCACGAGAAAATAATTCCCATCCCCATGAATTGTTCAGACTAGAGATATAACACAACATATATGGAGAATAAACATAATCGATCATATTGTTCCTCTTACACAGACTTCCATCTTTCCCTTTGGAAGATAGATGCAGGGTATTATTGGAAAAAATTTAAATTTAAATATTCTAAATTGGGTCATTGACCCAATTTAAGATTTGGTAAATTTAACAACCTAATCTAGGATTTTTCTATTTCAACCGTCTTTATATGGGATTTTCCCATATTTAAATGCACCAGAGGTGCGGTGTGGAGAGCGAGAGTGAGAAAAGAAGGAGAGGAAGAGAACAAGAGGTGGAGGTTGCTTGGGTTTTCTAAGGTAAGTTATTTAGCTTCCTCTTTCCATATTTGTTTTCTTAGTTCCAAGAAAATTGATGGTGAAAAATTCTAGGGTATATAGGATTTCAAATATTTGGGTGTTCCAATGTATTATTTAGCTTATAATATCCATAATATTGTTAGAATAATAATTGATATGGTTTATTTTTAGCTAAATGGATGATTTGAGAAAGAGTTTATTAATAATGGGATTTGCACTAAGAATTAAAGTGAGCAATTTTGGGGTTTTTAAGATGATTGGAGGGAAGCATTACTGTTACAATTTGTAATTGAGTGAAATGAGTGAACTTGAATTTGACTTGTTGAATCTTAGTGAGCAAATATGTATATAAAATATTAGTTTAGGGGGTAGTTTAGAATAGTTCAAGTAATATATTACTCTCTCCGGTCCTAATTATAGGAGTACTTTTGTAGTGCAATTTGCACTACAAAAGTGCTCCTATAATTAGGATCGAAGGTAGTAATAGATATTTATGTTGTGACTTAGTAGACTCTGGTTAAGAGCTTTGAAGTAACTCATGTGTGCTTACCTGTGTGTTAGGGTGTAGCAGAAAACTCTAAATATTATTCCATATACCTGTGAATTGTGAATAACTATTTTTTTTAAAAAAAAGGAATAAATTATATGTATATATTTATGTATTGTAAATTATCAAGTAAGTAATGTTACAAGTAAATTTCTTTATAACTCAATTTATTCACATAGTTAATAATATAATTATAATTAATGTATTGTTGGATTATTGTTTCCTTTTTGGCATGTTTGGATATGTGATAATATTTGATACGAATAGAATAGAAGTAGGATTCAATGTACTTTGTCTTATGATGATATTATATTTAGTGGTGATTGTAAAATGGTTAGCACAATTCACAGGTATATGTAATTTGTCTTATGATGATATTATATTTAGTGGTGATTGTAGAATAGAACTTTTGCAAATTAGTTCAAATAAAAGGTTCAGGGAGAGGAATGTATTTATGATACTATAAAATGGTTAGCACATGGTCCTAAGGTTGATGTCCTAACTTGGAATTCATATGTGATCAATGGTTATACCTTTTACACAAAGTCCCTAGATGATAAGAGCATCAACCAGAACACTGTGTTATGTTAGTGGCTGAATCTCTGCACTTCTCCGGTTCGAAAGATAAAAACCTAAATTGGCAGTCATGCCTTATTATGGGATTATTGAAGAGATTTGGGTGGTGAACTATGTTAAAATTAAATTTCTCACTTTCAAATGCAAGTGGGTTGAATTCAATAATGATGTTCAGATCAATCGACTAGGATTTACATTAGTAGATATCAATAGTAGAAGTTTTGGAGATTAACCTTTTATTATGGCAGATCAGGCAAAACAAGTGTTCTATATCACTAATCAAGCAAATAAAATGCGGTCTGTAACTCTTCAAGGAAAAATGGTCATTAATATTGATGAGGAAAGTTATTCAAATTATGATCTTCTTAAGACTCATTTTTCAAGAGGTCTACAGGAATTGAACAAAGAAGATAAAGCGGATAATGAACACCACATAAGAAATGATCATCATGAAAGGATATGGGAGAATATCCCTTTATAAAAGAGAGAATTTAGGTAATATTCATCTGCAGAATTATTTAAAAACTTTAAAGTTGTAATATTATATTCTTTCTCTGTTCTTAAATAATGTTATTGACAGTTAAACTTTTTTTCCGAGCAGGATCCTCCAGAGAGACCAAATGGGCATGATAAAAGAGGAATTTTGTTAGGTGAGAATCTGATCAAGACATGGTGATAGATATGGGAGATATATTGGGCTTGTGGTCTGTGATGAAATAATAGTTGTAAATTAGAATATCAATTTTGTAACTCAATTTGTAACTTGGTGAATAATAGTGGTCAATTAGACATAAACATGGTGAATTTGTATATTCATTTCTAATAATTCAATTTGTAACTCATATTGAGTTGTTCAGAGCTTCAAACTTTAGTACCGTCTTTTAGGTTCTGAATTAGATTGTGGGTGAGAGGAAGGAACACAATGGATATTTGAAAAAACAAAAAATTAGATCACATGTGCTCAAAATCATGTTTAAAAAGACTAGATATTGTTTAAATTTTAAGACAAGATATTGTTTAAATCTAGTCTTAAAAGTTAGACTTTTAAGACCAATTATTGTATACAAACGGTAGACCTGATATTTTATACAACTGGTTTAAAAAGTCTGACTATTAAGACCGGTTAATTTATTCAACAGGTCAAACTTGGCTTCTTATATTTGATTAGAGGCCGGTGTTCCAAGGGGAAGATGATGAAACAAACAGTATAAGAGATAATATTTATGAGGACCAAATGAAGATGAAGTAATAAAACCTATTTGGATATTAAGATGTTGAATTTTAAGGACAAAATTATTTTTAGGATGGGATAATTGTAACATCCCAATTTTTTTTAATAGTAATTAAGTATTCTTAGGATACGATTTATTAAGTAATCTAGGGTTAAAAGGAGATCTAGAAGTATAAAGTAGGAGTTAAAGAGTTGAAACAAAAGTGTGTGTGTGTGTATATAATTTTATTATTATAATAATATATTATCTTATATTTCAATATAAATTTTATAAATAGTGGGCGGCTCCGTTGTGTGAGGAGATATAAGATTTGGGAAGGGGAAAATTACACCAAATGACCCACTTTCAACCATTATATAAACACACACCACGGATGTATTGCACGTTAGTGGCGTGTAACATCCCAACTTTTCAAAAGCAGTATAAAATTTTTTTCATTAAACATCATTTCAAAATGATCAGAGTAGAGCACCAGAGCGATTGAGTAACTGATATGTATATATAAAACGCCGTAAGTCTGGCTAATTACAACAGCGGTACAGAAACCGCGTGGTTCAAAAGTATATAACAAAATAAAGGCTTCCGCTGGAACAACAAAACGGAAGTCTTCAGCCGGGTCTTCTACTCGGGCTGCTTGCCTCTCTCCTCGGTCCTCGATCCTCCGGAACCTGACGCTAGGTTAAGAGCTGAGATCCGATGCATCCGGACCTCAGGTAACGGTTAATCTCATATTTACATACACAACATATGCATTACATACATTCACATCACTAACAACATAAGTATCACATACAGCAAGCGCATCCCAATAGCACATAAGCCCCCAGGCAGATGTGTGGCCCTTAGCAACGTATTCTAACAGCACATAAAATGTGTGACCCTTAGCAACGTATGGCCCTTAGCAACGTTTGGCCCATAGCAGTCGAATCCCAATAGCACATATAATGTGTGGCCCTTAGCAAACGTGAACATATCAACAGTACATAACATATCACAGAGCAATCAACTACCACATACACTACACATAGCACATACATGCATACCATAAATATCAGAGTTAGTGTTACAGTACGCGGACGTACCTTCGTTGATGTACGTAGATGTTTCTGGCGAAAACTGTACTTTCTGACGGAAAACAGCGGTTTGTCCGACAGCGGCACGTTGGACAGCGTAACGGCAGCAAATTAGGATTTCTAACGTCCCGTTGAAGACTTCTCCAGAATTTTTCCATAGCTTCTCTCTCTACTTTCTCCCTCTAAGATTTCGGCCAAAGGAGGAGTGGAAATTGGTGTGAAGATTTCAAGAGGCAAGGCCTCTTATTTATAGAGATTTGAAAGGGTATTTTGGGCATTTTCAAAGTTGTTTCAACCATGGAAAATCAAACATGAAATGGTGTTTATTCCATGTCCAGGGGAGCCTTTGGTCGACTTGGAGAGCTGATGTGGCAGCCTTGGAGTGGTCCAAAAATGGTGATTTGGGTTGCTTTAAACCCGGTCTAATAGAATTTCCCCGATCAATACCCGATTCGCGTGATTTCAGAAAAATCTCAAACTTCTGGATTTACAACTTTGAAACCATTTCCTTACTTACTAGAAATGTCCAAGTTAACCTAAATTTTGATCCCATATAGGGCTCCAACAGTCCAGTTGAAGTTTTCTCGAAAAACGTGTCCAAACGCGTCAGGTTTGAATGCATTTCTGGAATCATCAACTTCTTTAGAAAAAGTCACTGATTCCAAATATGTCCAGATAAATTCAAACTCATTCCTAGATATTGAGTTAGAATTTATTTTCTTTATATCCAAAAATATGCCTATCTGCATTTTTCCCTATTTCGTCTTATTAGGAAAATGCGCTAACGGCCTCGGAATTAACTTCCGGAAGAGGTCACTTAAAGGTAAAAACTCACTGATCAATATTTTACCTTGACTTTGGAATTCTCATTCCTGGATCTCTAGATAGGATCCATTTCCTAATTTTTGAATTACTATTCATCATAATTTAATTATATAATAAATTATTGCAAGTTGTATAAAAATATCATGATATTAGAATTGCAATTCCTATCCTTTTCTTGATCCAATTTTCGGTCAACATCTGATCTCTCTTTTTTTTTTTAAATTTTCGTTTTTATTAATTATATAATTAATTAAGAATATATAAAACAATTATTTAATAATTATTTTATATAACTTTTTTACAAAATTTCCCTATTGGTCAATTCTTGTATTTAGGCTTAAAAATATCTAAACTCAACTATTTTTCTCCAAAATTTCCAATTAATTAGCAAATATGTTTTTTACTAATTTTAAGCCAAAAACCACCAATTTTTGAGCTTTATATAATTATTTCATAATTTCCTTCGTTTATGCTTAAGTAATTAGCCAATAATTACCTAATTACTTTATTATCACTTGTTGATAATTTTCTTAATTAGAATGCCTCATTACCTCATAAATTTTATATTGACATCTTTGTTTTCATGTCTCTGCATTATCTTAGCATTTACGGGGTATTTCGGTCATTTCCTTACTTTTGAGTATTCTTCCACAAATTTTCCAAGTTTGTAACTTAATAAATTACCTAAATTAGGGGCAATATCCTTCCCTATTTCAAATAGATTTTTACTTGTTTCCTTTATAGCTTTCACAGGTATTTATAACCCATAATGTGTTTAGGGACCTATTTGCAAATCTACAAACGTCTTAGGGACCTAATTGCAAATTATCCTTTTTCAAGGAAATTACCACGACAACAAGGTAAACTCAATACAAGGTGTTCGAGACCTCATATTCACCTATTTTTAATAGGTATTATTTACTCAATTTTGATATTTACCCTAAGTGTGATTTTTAGGGTATTACATGGCGGATCCAGGGTTTTATATTTGTGTGCGCACAATTAGAGGGGGGATTCGGGGGTTCTGGGGCAGCGCCTCCGATTTTTTTTTAAAAGAAATTTTTAAATGCATTAAAAAACAAAAGAATATAGACAAATAAAAACTTCAACTTAACATTGAAAAATAATAATCAAGAGTTAACTAAACTATTACAACAGAATGATTAGAAAAACATTCTTTGATTCTTCATTCCTTGAAAAGTTTGCATTATATCTTCATCATCAATTTTATCAAACATATCACGTTCAACATAAGAGTGTCAAGAGTTCTCTAAGATCATGCAAGGTGAGTTTGAAATGTCTACGATAGGAGAATTAAATTTCTTCTTAGGACTTCAAATTAAGCAAAAGAAGAATGAAATATTTATTTCCCAAACCAAATACCTGCGAGAGCTTCTTAAGAAATATGGAATGGATCACTACAATAGAGCTGATACTCCTATGAGCTCAACGAATTTTGTAAATCCTAATTTTTACTTTTAGGATTTATTTATAATTAAGAGTAAAATTATATATGATAAATGGATTTAATGTATAATTTTTAAAAATATATAAAAATGGAAGTAGTGGGTTTTTGTTGTAAATTTTTTCCCTATATATATATAGCAAAATATTTTTGTGGTAGACACAATTAAAAAGAATGATAGATTATATGTATTTCAAAGACTGCGTTTGATTCAAATTGGGTCCATGCATCATCCGTGTGTGTGTCATATCTTACATGGTTGACAGGAATTTGGTGTTGGGGAAATTAATGAGAGTCTAGGGTTTCACAATTTTGATTGAATCTAATGTAAAGGTAGGAATGGGAAGAAGTGACTTCCAGTGGGACCCTTTGGTGCATCAACATTTCCACATGGACAAATGGCAATGACATGCGAATTGCAAAAAAGAAAATGAATAATGCACCAGCTGGGAATCAAACCTGGGCCTGTATCATGACAAAATACTCTACCACTAGACCACTGGTGCTTCTTGACGAAAAATTCCTTCAATATATATATATATATATATATATATATTCTCAGAATTTTGTGTCTGCACTTGCACACATATGCACAAGTGTGGCTTTGCCACTGATGCATGCCATGAATGCAGAGGAGAGAATGTCAAGGAGAGTGAGAAAATATAGAGGAGAGAGAGAGAGAGAAGGAGAGTCGTGATAAAAATAAACTTGAAGTAAAGATAACCCTGATTATTCTTTTATATACTTATCAACTATGTGTGTATGTGTATTAAATTGTTTTGCGATTTGTTGTGCCCATGGAGGACTTTATTTGGAATTATATATTTGACTAAAATAAAATTGATGAGATGGGAAACTATTTAAGCATGCTTGTATGTATTAGAACTCATGTATATGTATTTTGGAAACCGTTTAAGCATGTTTATGTGTTATGATAAATTTATGTTGATAATATAAATAAATTATTTTGAGACATATTTTGTAAAATCTCTTGTGAACGATAATTGGAAAATGAATTGATATTCAATTGTTTTAGAACCCTTTTAGGGAGGGGTTTTTGGTAACCAAATCGAGAATTAGTTTATGAAAGGTTTTATGTTGATAATATAAATAAATTATTTTGAGTTGAATTGATTTTTAAAAAGTATGTTCTCGGTCTTAGTTTGCATGTATATTTTTGAATAACCAATGGTTACACAGATCTTTGATCTTATTGTTACTATATTTATTTTTTTCAGGAGATTATTGGGGAGCAAAGGAAGGCACATATGAAGTGAGTCTTGAAGACTCTTTTGTATTCTTAGAGCTCATGTTATGTCATTTGTATTTGTCATGATTCTATGACTTCCCCATTTTATTAACTTTGAAATTATTTTGGGAAATTTATTTGGCCTTGTAAATATGGGTTTTTGTTGATTGAAAATAGTTCAATTACTTTGATTAAGTTCTTGATGGTTTGATTTTCGAGGTGTCAGGCTTTTTAAACCTCATATAAGCTATGTTAGGTCTAAAAAGTTTGACTTTTTAGACCGAATATTTAAATAACCGGTCTAAATATAATTTTTTAAGACCAATTGTTAATCCGGTTTTAAAAGTAACAAACTCTTAAGATCGACTGTATCGAAACCAAATCCAGAGTTGGTCTAAAAGGCCATTTTTACCAAGTCTTAAAAGTCTTTTTTCCACTAGTGTCATTGTGATGAAAGATGATGTTCAACTTTGTGTTTAAACCGTTGGCATATATAGTGAGATGCCTTGTGGAGCGGTTAAGCTTGGCCAACGTCTGTAGTAGAGACTCCATTTAAGGAGGAGACAAAGGAGGAGGAAGAGCTTATGGAGGAGGAGGGTGAGGATGATGATGAGGAGGGCGAGGAAAATGAGCTCTCTGGCTTTTGATCACGATGAAGGAGAGAAGGATAAGGCCAATCGATGAAGAAAAGCACTAAAAACAAAAGGAATAGTCAATTTAAATAGAGTTTAAGTGTATTTCGCTCTAAAGTGTATTTAACTTTGAAGAACTGGTACTTGGTGTCGGATCGAACAAGGTTATAAAAAGATGCATTATTGAGTTATCTTTACATGACAGTTGTTTATTATGAAAAGTCATTTTTGTCGTTCATGTACTTTATGGTCAATTAATATAACCATTAGGTTTGTATTTTGTTGATATAAGGTTAGAAGACAAATTGTTTGTAAGTGTTACATGACGGTTATTTCGAAAAAATCGTCATTTTTGTCACTAAATAAATGACGGTTATTAACTATAACCGTTATTTTTGTATTTTTGTGAATTTCTTCTCGCAATACATGACGATACGGATGATTAACCATTACTTTTAAGCATTATATATTCTTTTGCGACTCCGCCTCGACATAAATGACATTTATTCGTTGTAATTATTATTTATTAAGCATTATATATGTCCAAATTTATACTAACTTGACAAAGTTAATGTGAGCTGGTACTCTCAAAAATATGTGAGTATTTCTCTATTTAAAACGGGGAGGAAGTCTTTTTTTTAAACAAATCAAGAACTTGCATTGGTCTCATCATATTACTCCCTACTTTCCTTATTATATGAGATAATTTGTGTATATGGCATATCCCCTATTTTAGAGGCATTAAGGTTGTCTCAAATTTTTTTTTTTTTTTGGGTTGATTTTATATTTTACACCTATTTAATTACTTATATTTTTAATATTATTGTGTTTAATTCGCACACCTTCTCTCATCGCGGCACATTCTCTCTTTCACATGAATGGAGGGATATATTTTTGACAAAAATATTATATTTTTAGCATTTTTATTACCTCCAACTAAATTTAATTAATTTTATGAATAAAATAATTCGATTAATTGTATCTCATAGAAATTAGGGCCGTTTGGTTCAATGAACATTTAAGGAGGGAAATGAACTTAAAGGAAGGGAAATGAAGATTGAGAGGGAACTTTAAAAAGTTGAGCTGTTTGGTAGACATGAAAATATAAGTAAGTTGTGGGAAAATAAACTGTTTGGTAAGAAGAATTGGTGTTAGTTAAGTGGGAACCTTAGGTAAAATTCCCACAATGCCCTCCTACAAAAAAAGCCAGAAATTTTGTTTTTGTTTTGTGAATTGGACAGAGAGTCAAACCAAATCACGTATTGGTGGAGAAAGAAAATTGTAACCAGACATCGAAGGGATCTGCAACCGTGACGAGCATAACGGCTACCAGAGGTGAGAAGGACGTTGGACATGGAAGGAAATAGAGGGGGACAACACGAAATAAAGCAATCTGGTGCGGACATGAATATTGCAAGAGGAATAGGAATCAGTGAACAATGAACCCAGTTGCTGCTTTGACGGGAAAAATCAAAAATTGATATTACTCAGTGCTAAAACCCTGAAATTGTGAAGTGGAGTTGGTAAGAAAAAACAGAGTTGCGTAAAAGCAAACCTCAGCATAAAAACCAATGCTACTGATGTTACGAAGCAAAATGAAGAAGTTCGAACGTAAGCGTTAAGTTCGAACATAAGCGTTAAGTTCGAACGTACAAACTTTACAAGTACACACGTTCGAACGCATTATCTGACAGAAGGACATATCAGCAGAGCAAATGTGAAAATAATTGTAGGCAAGACCAAAGTCATTTAAGAGTTCAAATAATCATGGAAAAATAAAATTTGCCAACCATTCATGGACAACAGAAAAACCAGTGAGGAACTGAAATTCCTCGAAACCTAGGAAGAGATAACAAGAAACTCAAAGTTCAAATGCCAATGACCCCACCAATTAGCCGACCCCTGATTCATCAACGAAGCATTCAAAAATCGGTTCTGACATTACCCCATAAATAATTACAAAAAAGAAACAAGACACTAAATAGAAGATAAATTTTCCTTTTTGCCCAAACTAAAAAGTTGAAGTTCTTAATCTGAGAGAAAGAACAAGATGAAGAAAAAGAAAAAGATGAAGCAATACAAGTTTGTTCTTTTCTGTTCATTTCATAATAATCCTTCTGGAAAAAGAAGAAGAAGAAAGAACAAGATGAAGAAGAAGAAAAAGAAGAAGCAATCATTCTGGAAAGTTTTTAACACGCACAACGAACAGGAAAAAAATCATTCACTTACCTCGATTCGATCTTGCTTGCCTACTCCTTCGATTGAAGCTTACACTGTTGTCTCAACCTTCATCTGCTCCTTCTTCCAGCTCCAAGCTCGATTCTGATTTATGATTTTACAGGGGCTTTTTAGTCTTGCTAATTCACTTTACGGAAATATTTCAAGATCCCGCCACTTTTGGAGGGAGCCCACTTTCCCTCGTTCGTGGGAGCTTCGGCAATAGCGGGAAGGTGACTTCCCAAGAACAAACCACACCAAACGGATTTTCAAGCAGGAACTATGTTAAGTTCCCCTTCCCTCTCCAAAATTCCGCGAAGGAAACGGACCCTTAGAAAGCAAAGCATTGAGCAACACGAATCCAGCTTTTCCCCTCCAGATGTATGTAGCCCGCGCTCTAGAAATTTCTGGTAACGCCCAGCCAGCCTGTCCATGCCTTATAGTCGATCTTTTCTCTCCGACGTGGCTCACCTATCGACCGTCCATCTTCTACACAGTCACTTTTGTCTCAGACCTCAAAAAGAAAAAGATCACTAGTTTACTTTTCCCCCACGCTCAGAGAACCACATTCCATTCCATTCCCTTCCCTCAAAGACGCGTTTCTTCCAATTTCCTTCTCTTTCTCGCAATCTAATCAATTCCATCAAAGCCTCACTCCTGATTTTCAGTATCTCAGTTTTATCGAGCTTCATTGGTGGTGTTAATTTCGATTAATCCAACAATGAAGGTACCAAAAAGTGTGATTTTCTTGCTTCTTCTTGCTCTGGTATTGCTGGTTGAGAGTGCGGACGAGTCTAATACGAAGCCTCTGGTGAAGTATCACAAGGGGAAGAAGCTCTGTGACAAAGGGTGGGAATGTAAGGGATGGTCCATTTATTGTTGTAATCTGACGATTACCGATTACTTCCAGACCTATCAGTTCGAGAATCTGTTTTCTAAGCGCAATTCGCCTGTGGCTCACGCTGTTGGCTTCTGGGACTATCATTCATTCATTACTGCTGCTGCTGTTTATGAGCCTTTGGGCTTTGGTACCACCGGAAATAAGACCATACAAATGAAGGAGATTGCTGCATTCCTGGCTCACGTTGGTAGCAAAACTTCCTGTGAGTGTTGATCTTTGGTCTAGTTTTCTGTTTTTGTTTGAATTACTTTTTTATTATGCTATTTCTTGTGCTGTGTTTGTGTTGGTTTTTTGCTGGCTCGATGTGGATTTCTGTTTGGTATGCGATAAAATGTTTGGAAAAAAAATGTTGAGTGTTGCTTTTGTTTCTGTGATCGCTAGGAGAGCACTGAAATCTGCTCCCAGATGAGTGTGTTTAGTGGACTTTACAAGAAATTTCTTAGATTGGAACAGCTTACAAGAACTTTGAATGTACATTTTTGGTTAAGCAATGATCACATTGGTTAGAATTGTATTGGAGGAGGTTCCATTCTTCAATGTGAAGATGAATGGGATTATTGGGATGCTTTTTGGTTTATTTGAACTTATATGGATCCTTTTCTTCGTGAATATATTAAAAGGAGGGTAACATTTCCATATTCATATCATAGTTATAGACCAATAAGGTAAACTTCAGTCATTGAATTCACCAATAAAAAAAAATCATTTGTTTAAATTATTGTTTAAATTTGAACTATTGTCACTGTATTCATATGTATCTGTTTTGTCCTTTATTTTTCAGTTCTCATATCTAAAGGAGAATGCCATATTCCCGATTTGTTGCAATTTTTCTTTCCTTCTCATATAATTTATATTTTCAAAACTATATAACAGGTGGTTATGGAGTCGCCACTGGAGGACCTTTTGCCTGGGGTCTTTGTTACAGTCATGAAATGAGTCCAAGTCAGCCATACTGTGATGACTACTTCAAATACACCTACCCCTGTGCTCCTGGTGCTCAATACTATGGCCGTGGTGCGATTCCCATATACTGGTATGTCTTAGCTCTAAGAAATATAATAATCTTTTCCTCATTCTTGATTAAGCCTGATGAATGATTCACTCTTTGTTTAGTTGTGTGATGGTAGATGGCCATACTTAAGAGCTGTATTAGGTAAAGAATGATGTTGTTATGTGTTCTGGGCAGCAGGGGCTGTATGAGGAGGGTGTTAGAGGGGTGGTCTAGAAGAAATTGGTTAGGCTGCAATTGATAAGTAGGGGGCTAATAGAGAGGGAGGAGGATTCTAGAGTGTGATGAGCTTGGAGTTTTCTTGCTTTCTCTGATTGTTTCTGCTTTTTCTCTGATAATTTCATACGGAGACCTAGGTTCCTGTCCTTTATTGAACTTAGGGATGCCATCAATGTTTTTGTTCCAGCCATGTTCAAATCAATGCAGGGAGGATAATAGACAGGAAGGGGAAAGGCAAGTTTTCACTGGATTGAAACCTGAGCCCCCTATTTGAGAGTTTTTATGTAGATGAAAGTGAAAGGAGAAACCTTCAACAACCATTTGAAATCTTCTAGACCACTACAGTTTTCCAGTTCTCTTAACCACTATTAAGTGTCAACCCACTTTCACCCTAAATTGCATGGTCTGAATTTTGAACAGTATTAAAGTCTTGAAAGAAATATTTGGCCTGTGACACAATCCAATATCATGCATTACATAACAAAAGATGGAGTCTGTGTGTATGGAAAGGGGGGTTGAAGAGCAATTACTGATGGATTTGCTAGCTTTCTGCTGGTGATGGTAAAGGAAGCCAAGGTGAGAGAAGTGTACCAGGCATTTGCTATGATAAAGTAGAGATAGAACTGAGTGATTGTCTTGTAAAGCTACTCCAATCCCTAATGTAAGACATATTTGTTGAGTTGATCTTGGTCTTAAAAATAAGACAAAGTTTTTATATTTGTCAACATTTTCCTAATTTATCCCTATTGATACTCTTTCAACAACAATTAAGGAGGAGAGGGAATGAAAGAATGAAGAAAGATGGTTAGGGTGTTTTAGAAAATACATATCATATTAACTAACTTAACCAACTTCTTTAATATAATTAAATTAAATAAATATATCTTATATTAAAGATTGGAGGAGTTTTATACAAAGTTATCATCAGGGGTAATTTCTTGATTGATTTGGGCTACTTAAACAACAAATCTGAATGCAACTAAATATGAGTAGGCTATTTCTAATTACTGATAGGTAAATCACGAATTGCCCTATTTGGATAATTACATTTTCTCAATCCCATCATGGCCGCATCTTAACAAATATTAAATTCTTCTCATATTGCACTAATGAATAAAATCTCAAGTGCCTGAGACGTTCTTGAGTTGTGATGTACAAATTTTGTTTGGTTTGAGATGTGAAGGCTTACTCAGAAAGAATTGTTGTTTGATTAATATTATAGAAGTGCGAGTCTTTTTCATATCAGAGTAGTGAATAGGACCACGGGCAACTAGTTGAACCATGAAACCATTTTGTAGGTCATGGAGTGCTGCCTATATATACAAAAAGCCCTTATTATTTGATGTTTATTATTAATTCAAATCCTTTTACGTAAAAGGGGTTTTGTATATTGAGCTTTTAGGATTGCTTGAATGTGTTTGTTTACGTGACAGTGATAGCATATTGAAATACACATGTATCATTTTCCTTGTTGAATATGGTGGTGAGTTCATGTTTGTGCCGTACAGGAACTACAACTATGGTGCTACTGGAGAAGCATTGAAGGTAGATTTGCTGAACCATCCAGATTACATTGAGCAGAATGCAACTCTTGCCTTTCAGACCGCAATCTGGAGGTGGATGACCCCAATTAAAAAGAAGCAACCGTCGGCGCATGATGTAATTATCGGAAGCTGGAAGCCGACCAAGAACGACACGTTGGAGAAACGTATTCCTGGTTTTGGCACTACAATGAACATTCTCTATGGTGATTCTGTTTGTGGAAAAGGCGAAATTGACTCAATGAACAACATTATCTCCCATTACCTATATTATCTTGACCTGCTAGGTGTCGGCCGAGAAGAGGCAGGGCCTCAAGAGGTTCTCACATGTGCTGAGCAAGTTGCTTTCAATCCATCTTCTTCTTCAGCTTCTTGAACATCATCGTACGAACCAAAGAGCATATGTCGTGAGAGTCTCTTCAGAAGTGAGCGATGAACGAGAGATTTTGTAAGGTGTCATATGTAGAAAGAATAATTCTTTATTGCATTTAGTATGTGGGTATTGTCATGTATAAAGCTAAGTATATGAACAGAGAAATCTAGATATGGTAAGTATTTTGTTATGGACCAATTTGGTGTCATCTATATACCTATTTATTATATAATAATATTTTTGTGATAGCTAGTTATCCCTTGTCAAATGTAGGACTCATGCGGCACAAGGAATAAGGTATTTTTTACCTTAGAACTTGACAATTAAAATTTAGAAATGCTACTCAGCTGTAATGATGGATGTAGAAAAAACTTAAATAAATATACAAACACTCCCTTTTTGGGCTGAGTTCAATTCTTATCCCTCTAAAGAGAAAAGGGAAAGGGTAATTTTTAATAATGTATGCGAACGTAATTAACTTATGATCACTTTATTAGTGTCGCTAAACCAATACAATATTGAATTTCACATTATTTTTCATTTGATTTTAAATTCACTCTCCTCCCGGGGATGGTCATTCCATTGGGAGGCTTGGGAAGGTTAAAGATTCTTATGATAGATCAAATCACATCACATGCCAACTTGACAATACTTTATGGCGTGCAAACGTCGCCTTACGCGGTTTGACCACTCCAGCCGCCTTTGATATTCGTGCGCATTTAATACTCACGTCATTTCCTATCAATCAGCATTGCATCTTTTAGGGTTTTAACCCTAATTCTCAGCGCCTATTGACGTTATTGCCTATGACTCTTCAAATTCGTAACGCCTATATATCCGCGCTTGATGTATAAAACAATCGGTAAATGAGTCTCTTTAATTCCATATGATAATTTAGATTATCACAAATAAATTAAGAAAATATAAGAGATTGTGATAAAAAGGAAGAGATATGAAGAGAGAATTAGGGAGAAAGATACCTTGTTCCAATATAAAGATTTGTTTTTAGTATAAATCACTACAAACATGATCTTATATTACTGATCAAGGTAATATTTTCAATAATCAATACTCAAAGATGAAATGCACATCCGGTAAGAAATATATCTCTCTCTACTGCAACTCTAGTTGGTTTAATAACCATTGTTGGATGGGTCTTGTCATTTAAATTGGGTGTGTTGACCTTCATTACAGTTGCTGAATTGATCTTGGTTGAAGATCGTTCGGCTTCAGTGTTTTGTGTTGTCCTATTATTCTTTTTTTCTCCTGGATTTATGTATGTTCTGGTGTTTCTGTTTGCTATCATCGTTTAGTTTTGATCCATGTAGCTTCTTTAAAGACTTCGTAGTATGCTAAGTAAATGGAAAACATATCTAACTGATGTACAAAATTCTTAAGAAGAGTTTAAATAAAAAGTAAATAAAGATAGTAATAAATGGCTCCATGCTATAATAAAAAATTTGCATGTCTTTCCATTGCAACATGCTTCCAAAAACAAGACTTGGCATAAGATGACATCCGTCACAAACATGAATGCTGGCTTCATGATTTCATCGCAAATAAGTTAATAAAAAGAATGAGAACAAAATTTTACAACCTGGGATAAGGAAGACTCTCCAAAAACCCAAAGCCAATCCAATCACCCAAATTCTCCTACACGCTACTCTCATTCAAAAAGGGAAAAAATACAAAACATTTTGACCAAAAATGTTTTTAAAAGAACCGCCAATACTAAACCCTCACCAAAACTTTACCAATACACATTGGCAACCCCACATTGCCCATCTATGTGAGAGGCTATAAATATGACAGATAGGGCTGAGCAAGTAACCCCCTAGTGAACTTGCCTAGGCCTAGTGAAAAGTTGCCCGCTTTGGCCCGCCCAGGAAAGGCCCATAACGGACGGGTTTGAATGGGCGGGTCTGTGTACTAAACGGTATGAACTACGGCCATACCCTAGAGCCACCCGTGCTCGCACGCACGCAAAAGAGCCTATATTAATTAATTATATCTCCAATATGTGAGATAAAATATATATATTTAAATATAAAATATATTCAATTATGTATAAGGTGAAGTCAGAGTTGCTTTGGAAGCTTTTTTTGTGTGTGCTACAGCATGAAGTCAAGTTGAAATATATTATGGATATCTTGTATTACTTATATGATAGCTTAATTACTAGATCTTAGTCTTAGTCATCATTAATGGAGCAACTGAATGATAATGCTTATACGGGAAATGTTTTAATTCTAGAGGTTGAAACTGAAATGCCATTGTCTTCCATTACATACGTACGCAAAAGAGCCTATATTAATTAATTATATCTCACACATGAGAGATAAAATATACATATTTAAATATAAAATATATTCAATTATGTATAAGGTGAAGTCAAAGTTGCTTTAGAAGCATTTTTTTTAGGGAGAATTACACTCAGGTCCCAAGGAAAGAAAAAAATTACAAAAAAGTCTCTTGAAATCATAAAATTACAAAAAAGTCCCAAGAGAATTTTTGTTGTAAATACATACATTTCGTGTTGTAAATACATACAAATATTTACAACAGGAAAATTATATTTACAACAGAAAAGTATATATTTACAACAACACGAAAAGTAATTTTCATTCCGTACAAATAATATCAAAAAAGTCTCAAACCATTTACAACAGGAAAAGTATATATTTACAACAACATTTAAACACCTGACCATTTACAACAGAAAAAGTATGTATTTACAACAACATCTAAAAAATTCTGTACAAATAATATCAAAAAAGTCTCAAACCATTTACAACAAAAATGTATGTATTTACAACAGGAAATGTATGTATTTACAACAAAAATTTCCTTGGGACTTCTGGGTAATTTTGTGATTTCAAGGGACTTTTTTGTAATTTTTTTCCTTCCTTGGGACCTGAATGTAATTCTCCCTTTTTTTTTATGTGCTACAACATGAAGTCAAGTTGAAGCATATTATGGATATCTTGTATTACTTATATGATAGCTTCATTACTAGATCTTAGTCATCATTGGAGCAAGTGAATGATAGTGTTTATACAGGAAATGTTTTAGTTCCAGAGGTTGAAACTGAAATGTCATTGTCTTCCATTGATCACTCTTTAAAAAGTTTATAGCCAATACAAAGATTGTGACTAAGAGGGCAGAGCAACTTTCAAAGGTGAATGAATATCTTCAAACCAATTTGATTGAATATTGTGAATAAAAATTTGACTTTTTGGCATAGTAGAAAGTGCATGCTTCCTAGTATAAAGTTCTAAATTTGATTGCACTTGATTGGTTGGTTGCATTAGTCTTCATGATGTCTTTAGAATCCACTTTTAGTATCGAGAGTTGAGTACTAGATACTTTTAGAAGCTTCTTATCTTCAAAAAAGGCTGAGACGCCCATATGTACTCAAAATTGGCTACGCACAACTTCTCCCAAATTGAAGAAAGTTGATATTGAAAATTTTGTGCATGTCATTTCATGTATAGTTTCAATGTAGTAGAAATACAGTTGCAAATTGAGATTTTTTTAAAAAAAATAAGAAAGTACTATTGAGCTATCCACGCTAATTCAAACCCAAGCAAGTTTAGTCCAGCCTATTTGGCATCGGCTTTAATGGGCATTTGACAAGCATAGGCTAGCCCACACCCATTAATAAATGGGCAGGTTGCGAGCTAACCATCAGGCAGCCCATTGCACAACAAAGAGGCTTTTGGAGACATGAAAAGCCAAAATTTATTCCCAATGTAGTTACAAGAAGACCCCACAAATTAGCAGGTATAGGCATTTTCATGAAGGACTAAACTAAACCAAAGACCTGGGAGAAAGTGTTAATCCTGCCATTTTCAAGATCATCAGATTTCAGTGGGAATTTTAGTAACCATGCCTCTTAAGAATATTGAAACATCAAGCATGCTTTCTCAAAGGGCACATAACGGTCTTTTGTGACCAATGCCCTTTGCTTTGTGAGACTGATGTCATCACCAAATGAATAGGATAAAATCCAAAAATATGAGAAGCAAACAAATATCTAAGAATGTGCATCCAAGACTATAAGAAGTTGTAGCAACTATAGTAGCTAAAGCCTTCTCTAGTTTTTCCTTTTCAATATGTGCTTTTCCTAGGTTCAGCTTGGTGGACCACAAAATTGTAGCAGACTGGAGGACTCACGTCTAATCTAGGTTAAAGGCACTTCATTCCTATAGTTTGGTATCAAACACGAGTTCACCAACCTCCTACGACTTTGTGGTTTACCAAATCTAACCCAATCTACACCCCTTAAGACCTGAGACGTATCAAACCTTCCCTCTGTAAGGAGGTTCGTCCTTGAACCTTTTGATGATGTGAGAATCGAATCTGTGCTATCTCTGATACTAGTAGTTGATAAGTCCAAGTCTAGGAGTAGTTGTAGATTGAGTCCAACCCGCATCTAATCTAGGTTAAAGGAATTAGGGTAGGCCTCTACTACCAGCTTAAGCTTTTGACACAATGGTTGGTAATTCGTTCATATGCAAGTCACCCTATCATTTTGTGGTCATCCAAGCTGAACTCAATTTACACCCCTAAAAAGCATCAAGCATCCTTTATCAAGGACACATAGGGCTCTATTGTGACCTATACCCTCTGCTTTGTGAGATCGACGTCATTACCGACTGAATAGGATAAAAACCAAAAACTTGAAAAGTAAACAAATCTCTAAGAATGTGCACCCAAAACTTTAAGAAGTTGTAGCGACTATGGCGGCTGAAGCCTTCTCTAGTTTTTCCTTTTCTATCTCTGCTCTCCTCAACTTTGTGGACCATAAATTGTAAGAGATAAAGGACTCGCGTCTGATCTGGGGTAAAAGAATTTAAGAAATAGTATCAATGCTGGCGGCTGAAGCCTTCTCTAGTTTTTCCTTTTCTATCCTTGCTCTCCTCAATTCAGCTTGGTGTACCACAAAGTTGTAGGAGACTAGAGGACTTGCGATTGATCTAGGTTAAAGGAATTCAAATGCGCCTTTGCTACCAACTTAAGTTTTTGTTATGATGGCTAGCACTTCATTCCTGTAGTTTGGTATCAAACATGGATTCACCAACCTCCTAAGACATTGTGGTCTACAAAACTGAACCCAATCTACGCCCCTTAACTCCCCTCCTTCTTTAAGCTCCTATAACCTTTCAAGGGATGTGAGATTTGAATTTGTACTAGCTCTAATGCCGGTAGTTGATAAGTACCAAGTTTAGGAAGGGGTGGGAGGGGTGTGAATGGAGTTCGGTCAGCATCTGATCTAGGTCAAAGGAATAAAGGTGAGCCTCTACTACTAATTTAAACTTTTGACACAATGGTTGGCAATTCATTATGGTATCAAACACGGTAACCTTGAGTCCTAGGACTTTGTCGTCCATAAGCCAAACTCGATTTAGACTTTTCTAGGCTTGTACATATCATTCACTCTCTCTTAAAGGAGGTTTATCCTTAAACCTTTTGATTGGAGAATGCTTTAAATTTGTGCTAACTTTGATGCCAACACTTGATACGTCCTCTTATATCAGGAGCAAATTCTATGAGAGGAAGGTTTTCTCAGTATCCCTCAGTAGCTTTACATCATATCCATTCAATATTGATCTAAGTATCCAGAGAGAGACCCATCATCTACTTTTTAAAATTTCATTTCCACTGCCCATTATGATATAATCTTGGCCGCCTATTCAATGCCCTTTTTCTACTAAATCCCTTCTCTTCTGGCCCGGCCAATGACTCTCTCATTGTCCTTTGTCGATTTCCAAACCCGGTGATTCATACTTCACCGCCATTGATCCCCAATCCAAACGTCAATTTCCCTTTGCCTAATTTGAGTCCAAATTCCCTTGAGGTCTCTCAGGACAACACACGACGACACCAAAGACTCCAATTTTGAGCCAAAATCAGACCGTGAACCAGGGCCGCACACCTAAGTCAAAGACGATAGGGGTTCAATTGGCCAGATTATTCCCGTGTTCTCACTCCACAAGTCATTCCTAGTAGATTCAACCCGAAGAGAATTAGGTAAGGTTTACTTTGAGATTGCCAGAGGATGCTCGAAAGTAGTTACTTAATTTCAATGTTCCCTACTCTTCCCTTTGTTCTCCCCATCTTCTAGCATCTGAAGATGTTTCCTAGTTTTATCCTCATAGGCATGGCAGAAGGAAAGGGAAGAAAAGCTCATTGCAACTTTGAAAGATCGCCTGCAACCATTTGTTGATGGTCAAGTACATGAGTTCACAAAATGGGCAATTTCTGAAGCTAGTGAGTCTTTCTGAAGCTAGTGAGTTCTTCCCATTTATACTTTATTTTAACCAATGGCCCTTTATAAGATGATCTGTCAATTTGGAAAGTTTATATAAATCCCATAAACACTCCTTCATATCTTTGCTTCAATTTATGCTAGTCTGGAATTGTGAGGAATCACAGGATATTTGCTGGTCATATTTGTTATGATTTCATTTTGTTTCTAATAAATTTTTAGTTAGCTTTACCCGTTCATTTCGGAATTTTTTCTCCTTGATTCATAGGATTGAATAGCTAGCTTAGTGACTGTCATCATTAAATATGTGTAAGGCTTGCTACCATGAAATATAATTTTCAGTGAGGATGAAGATCTCTAAACTTTTTCCAGATATTAGAGCCCTGCTCTAAAATTGTTCTTACGATAGTTCCTTTAAATGGTATATTTCTTTAACTAATGGTACATTTTCAGCTTTTGGTGAGGCCATGCTACATACAATTGGCTATATATATACACGAAAAAGCTGCAAAAGAGGTGGAATGGATATCAGGTATATGAAACTATAGATTTTTCAGCTTTTGGTGAGGCCATGCTGCATACAAATGATTTTTCTTAATTTCATATTAGTAGAAACTATAGATGCAATGTAGAGCCATTAGGGTCTTTTTGTACAAAAATTTGCTAGTTGTATGAATTACCGTGTGCATTCATTTTCCGAAAATGTAAGGATTCCCAAATTGTTTCCGTGACATATAGTTGAAGAAGAAGTAGAAATACTTTATCTGTCTTGTGAAGATATTTTTGAGGTCTAAGAAGACATTTGAAGTGAATGAAATTATGTATAATTTATGCTCATAACCCAAATTCATGCTCATTACTGCCAATTTGTTGTTGTCTTACATTAATTAAAACATAATGATGATGTCAAAACAAGTTTCATATGCATATATACTTCTTGTTGTCATATAGCCTATGTGTTGTCTTACATCGATTAAAACATAATGATAGTGCTAAAACAAGTTTCAAAGTGATGCTTCAAAAACAGAATGATGTCTTACATTGATTAAAACAAATGATGGTTGAATGACTAAATTGATTGAATTTGATTTGTTATTGCAGGTGCTAGTTGCCAAATCCTTCATGCTGATTAAACATTGTTGATTCACCTACTAGGAACTGATGGGACATTGATGAAGTTGTTATAGAAGTTTGACCTTCACCTAATAAGAAGGAAGAGCAATGTAACCATTGGTATATGGTCATAAAAAGTTGTCATACAATAAATTTGATATAGTACCGAGTGGATTAGAAAATGACATTTGTATTTGGCATCTTGATGTAGTATACACATTAATTTTAATAGAATTGACATTTTCCCCTTGACTTATGCACATTCACATTCCTATCTCTTTTCTTCTTTGTTTTTTTAATGGTACCTAACAACAAAATTTCCTCTTCTAATTCTTCCAATGATAGTGTTGGACAATCTAAGAGAACCTATAAATCATAAAGACAAAAGTACGCATATTATTAAAATGAAAAAGCATTAACATACACATTAACAAAACAAATGACAATGTGAATCTAATTTTAGGTAAAAGAAAAAAAAAACTCACCATCATCATACTAGTAAACGACAGCTCTTGAGGTAGTGCTTGCAATATTGTAGATGCAGAACATGAAATTGGAGCGTCTAATTCCTCACTTCTTACCTTGGCTAGGGGCTTAGTCTTCTTTCCCAAACGATCAAGCCAAGGCTTAAATCTTTTTCATCTCTTTATTCTATATCTCTTTTTAATGCCCTTGGGTAGTTTATCTTTCAACCCATCCATCTTCTTATTTTCTAGGTTGTCACCTTTTTCCTTACTTCCATCTTCTTCCTTGTTCTCATAATCATTTGAATTCCTTAGCCTTGAACGTAAGTCTCTTGATTTTTATTGAAGTTCTATTATAGAGTTGTGGACAAAGGCAGAAGTCTCTGGACAATTAGACATTTCAGCTACTAATATTATCATCATATGACATAATTGTTGATATGTTTGTGTGCTCTGAAGCTTTGGATCCACTTGTATTTCTCTTCCTTTAATATCATGCATTACACCATCTCTAGAATCTTTGGTCCATCTTTTCAAAATATATTTTTCTAGAAGTTTCTTCACTTCATTAGCCTCATATATTTTTAAAGCATGACAACAAAATATCCCAATAGATTCAAAATGCCTACAATTGCACCATATAGGATAATCCTTCGGATCAAATGTCAATGTCCACTTTTTTCCTTCATTAACCATGGTACTAGTATATGTGAACAATGGACCTTTCTCATCTCGAGCTAAAATATTGTGGCAAAAAATAGATCGGTCGCTCTTGGAACAATACTCTAACACTAAGGCGGTGTAAATCTCAGCAACTTGATGTAATATAGGTGAACTTTGGACTATCAATCTTGAATTTTCCTCCCTTGCTTCATACTCACATTTTATCTCATTGTACCTCTTATCTCCAACAACTCGCTTAAGATTTTTGAAGAATTCTCCAATACTAACAATTGGGTTTGTAATACTTTTGATAGGTGCATTAACACTTTCACTTATTTGTGTGCTACGCATACCAAGAGTTGTTTAGTGCTTCATATAACACCATGCCCATTTCTCTTTGGTTTCATATATGGACTTCAACCATGAATTGTCCTCCAAATTGAATGGTGATATTAGAGAATCCCATGTTTCTTCAAATTGTGACTTGTCATCAATAGCAAACATGCACTTATTGAAGTCACGCAAAAAATGTGCACCACCCTTCATTTTATTTCCCAAGTGTTTAATTCCATTTTGCTCAATATGCCATGTGCATAATGCATGCTTCAGTTCAAGAATAACTTCAGTGCTCTTGCCATTGCTTGATCTTAGTCAATAAAAATAGTTGCAGGTTTATTTTGCTTGTTTGTTTTCAAGAAAGTTTTCAACAACCACTTGAATGATTCTGTAGTTTCATCATATAACAAAGTTGCACCAAAAATTTCAATTTCTCTATAATGATTCAGTCCTAAAAATATTGCAAGAGGCCTATAATTATTGTTTGTGCAGTATGTGGATGTGTTCAATGAAATGACAACTCCAAAATAAGCATAATCTACAAGCGTTCGAGCGTCTTCCAAAAAAATATTTGTACTTTAATCCTCCATATCAAGATAGTATGAATGGTAAAATGAAGGATTCTCTGTAATCTATTCTTCAAAATAATTCAAAAAGCATCGAACTTCCCCATCCACCAAACTTCTTTGTTGTTTATTCTTCAAATAATTTTTCATATACACAAGAGTGAAATCAAGATTAGCTCATCCACCTGCTTACTGACTTATAAAGTTTAAAGTTGCTTTTAAGTTAAAAGTTGCTTTTTGTTGAAGTCCAGCATCCCTGGCCAAATCAATCTCATCTGCATGTGCATTACTTATTTTCATTTGAGACCTCATCATATGCATTGTTTCTTGAAAATGTAATGGGTGGTTATACTTTTCTATAAAGTTGGTGATCTTGAATTTACCTTCCTCTAATTTAACTGTCATTCTAGCCTGACAATCGGTCCTGGTATCAAAACAATGGTTGGTGGTTGGGGTGCACCTTTTATCTGGTCTTCTTTTACTCTCTTTTGAACATGCATATCTGTAGCTGATAATTGTCCTTTTATCTTTCTTACTCTTTGTCAACCCATTTTTCCTTGCACTAAAGCCTACTTTACAAGCATATTCATCCAAAATCTTCATGCCTCCTCTAGACCATCAAATTCTTTTCCTAATCTAGGAGCCAAATGAGCTTCCATATATTGAAACATGAAATAGTAAATTTATGCAGCACATAACAAAATGTTATTAGAAAATGAGAAATTACATCATCATAGAAAAAAATGTTGTACAAAATTACTACTCTTGAATGACATTGGCTATGAAAAATGACATTGACTACACTATGACATTATTTGCTCCTCCCATCATTTCAACCTCCATTACAATCTTGTTTGTCCATTTTATTGTCCACTGTCAATGACAGAGATTTGCCGTGATCTCCCAAAATAACCAAGTTCGAAAAGGATTTGCAGTAATAGGGAACCTGGATCGTTTTCCCAACGAATTCGCAGTGGGTTTAAATCAGTAACAGCGAAACAGAACAATAACAATTTGGGGGGAGTTTTTCAATGCAGTGAAGAATAAAATAGAACTAAACAGAAACAGATAAAACGAAGATTAAACAGATAAACAGAAGATTAACCCAGGATTTCGAATTCCACTACTTTCCTTCCTCGGACGAAAACAGATTTTGAAACGAACTCGCGATTGATTCTGGACGAACCGAAATCTCTGCGTTCGTCCAGAAAATCCCTCAACTAGACAATCGCCTAGCATTTATTCGAACAGTGGCGTGTCACTGTGCGATCACACAGTAAGCACTTAAACCAAGTTCGAATTGAATCCTTAGGATTTCTCAATCTGGGCGTTAAATCTAACACCCAATCCGAAAGTAAATCGAATCCAAAATTACAAAACAGAAACAAATTTGTTACCATTAAGAATGAGTCCTCTGGATAGTGGAATCCTCAATCTGTGGGCTAATCACAGAAGTTTAGCCAAGCATGGCTGGAAAAAATGAAGAACGCATTTACGAACACGAAGAACATTGCAGAGAAAATGAAACTTTTGTGTTTAATCTGAAAATATGTAAAAATGTAATGACATAAGTAGTTTTTGGCTGCTGCCTAACTTAAAGTTAACCTAAAATGGAAATGGGCTAGGGCTACACAATGGCCCAAAATGAAATAAATAACAAATGGTTTTTTTAATACAAAATTCGAGCCCAATAAATATCCAGAAATATACATCTGTCTTTGGCTCCAAAATTGACCGCCCTCTTGTCCGAATTTGCCCTTCAAGTATTCATAATAATTGTAGCTCTCTGAATCATCTGAAATATGAAAGAAGAATGAGGCAAATCCGATGTTTGATTCAAACGTTATGGTAAAAATAGTGAAGTAATATAAAACAAGAAATTTATCATTAAAAATGGCTAAAATCTAATCAAAGGCTCAAAGCCCAAATAAGTATAAAAGCCATTATTTATTAACTAAAGAGTCCTAAATTATTAATCAAGAGATAAAAAGAAGTGTATCAAATATTCAATTATCAGTCAACACACGGGGTGACGTTGATGTACACAAAAAGTATACTATAAGTTATTATGAATATTATTGTGTTTATCAACCTCATTGAGTAAACATATAGCAGTGAACTTTAATCATAAAAAGTTAGAAATAAATGATATTATGTGTATTTATTTATTCCTTGTATTGTATCATGTATTCTAGAATAATCCTTGAGGACACGTGTCAATGTACAATTGGTTACTCCAATCTATAAATAGAAATATGGAGGCTTAAGCTCATTGATTGAGAGCTTGACCTAATTTATTCATTTCCTTTCTTGGTATCAGAGCCTATTAGCAAGAAATGGCATCACCAAGAAACCCTACTAGCCAACCAGATCCAGCCACCACTACAAACCCTAATCCTAATCCCATTTCCAACTCTGCTCATATTGTTCATACTGTTCAACATCCTCTAGGACACAATAGTCACATCAATCCTTCCAAATCCCTCACCTGTCGACGTTAGAGCCCACCCTCTGCACTCTTCCTCGTCTACTCCACCATTTTACTTTGCCTCATCTATTCTGTCCTTTTACTCTTCCATTCCATCCTTCTCACCCCAAATCCCGATTTCAAACTTCACCCAGCTTCCACCTCCGGCGTCGTCTCAAACCACCTTCCCTCATGCGATTCCGATATCCACTTTCGTCCCTCCTTCCCTTAGCTTCCCTTCTTCATCGTCTTACCTATTTCAATCCCATACCTCCATCACCGGCTTTCCATCTGGGTATACCTTGGCTCCTCATTTCAGTCCCCAAGTCGCTACTCAATCTACACCTTTGTTGAGCTCTCTGAATCAAGCAAATCCCCTCAAGTTGGACGGTGATAATTTTATCATTTGGGAGTCCACGATTTTACCCATTATTTGTGGCCACACGCTCGACGGCCACGTCTTCGGCACAAAAGCCATACCACCTGAGTATGTTTTAGACTCAACTGAGAATGTTTTCCCTAATCCTCTCTATGAAGATTGGGTAGCCACAGACCAAATTCTTCTTAGGTGGCTCTTTGGAACAATGACGATTGAGGTTGCAAGTCAAATGACGCACTGCAAAACATCGACCACTCTCTGGAAGTCCATCTCTGAGTTCGTGGGTGCCAATACCCGATCTCACATCACCTTCCTGAAAGGTGAGTTTCATCAACTGAAGAAGGGAACTCTCAAGATGCGTGAATATCTCTAGAAGGTAAAGTCTGTTTCGGACAATCTCATACTCGCAGGCTACCCTCTGTCAATCACTGACCTAGTTACTCAGACCCTAGCTGGGCTTGATACAAAATATACTCCTATTGTGGTCATTCTATCTGAGAAAGAAAATATTACTTGGTTTGATCTTCAGTCAAAACTCCTAACGTTTGAGTCACGTTTGGAGCAACTCAACACCTCAACGACCACAAACTTGTCCAGTACATTCGCCAATCTCACTTTCCATATACTGGAAATAGGTCTCACCTTTCTTGCATATGCACATAAGCCTATTTTCTACTGGTGGGAGGTTTTTTCCACTACGATTTACCTTATAAATAGGCTGCCAACTGTTGTACTACAGTACCTCTCACCATTTGAAACTCTTTATAACCGTAAGCCTGACTATAGGAATCTCAAGATTTTTGGATGTGCTTGTTATCCGTGTCTCCGTCCCTACAATCAGCATAAACTTCAATATCACAGTACCAAGTGCACCTTCCTTGGCTATAGTGGTTCTCACAAAGGCTTCAAATGCTTGAGTTCCACTGGAAGGATTTATATCTCTCGTCATGTTGTCTTTAATAAGAATGATTACCCTTTTGCTGCTAACAATTTTCTGTGTTTTTCATAAACCTTCACGTCCTGAAGTTGTAAATTTCTCAAGCATATCTCTTGTTCTTCATGAGGATTATGATTCGCCTTGTGCTCCTATTGATGGTACTCTATGTGCCTCTAGAACCATTGATGTCCAGCCACATGAAGATATTGTTTCTCCATCTGGTACACCACTATCCAGACCTGAATCTAGTGTCTCTTGGCCAACTTCTCCAGTTGGTGCAATCTCTGATCCAACAAGTGTTTTATCACCTCAACATCAGCTTGATTTTGTTTCTCCATCAGCTCATGAACATTAGCTCATGGTTCAGCAGTTTTTGCCTACCCTAGATGCTTCTCGGTCACCACCAACTGGAGTAATACCTCCATTTACAGCCACCAATACTCATTCTATGCAAACCACCAGGAGTAAACTTGGGATTTCTAAGCCTAAAGTCCCTTATATTGGGATTACTGTTGCTGATTCTGATCATACACCAACAACAACGAAGGAAGCTTTGTTGTCTCCTCCTTGGAAACAAGCAATGATTGAAGAGTTCACAACCCTCCAAAGAAATCAAACCTGGTCCCTTGTTCCACGGCCCTGCACACAGACCGTAGTTGACAACAAATGGATTTTTAAGTCCAAGTTTAATCCTAATGGGACCTTAGCCAAAAGAAAGGCCAGACTTATTGCAAAAGGTTTTCAACAAACCCAAAGTATTGATTTCTTTGAAACGTTCAGTCCTGTGATTAAAGCTTCTACTATTCGAATTATCTTGACTATTGTTGTTGCATTGGGTTGGGAGATTAGACAACTTGATATTAACAATGCTTTCCTAAATGGATACTTGTCTAAACCTGTTTTTTGGAGCAACCAGAGGGTTTTGTAGACCCTTCTCGGCCTAGCTATGTTTGCAAACTATCCAAGGCTCTTTATGGGTTGAAGCAAGCTCCTAGGGCCTGGTTTGATAGACTTCGAAGTGTCTTGCTAGCTTGGGGTTTCACCAACTCTAAAAGCGATATCTCTCTTTTTATTTACTCTGACAAAAATCAAGTATTGATGATTTTGATTTATGTGGATGATATTCTTGTCACTGGTAGTAATTCATACAGTCTCAAGTGTTTTGCTACAAAACTTCATACTATATTCTCACTCAAAGACCTTGGCTTTCTCCATTATTTTCTTGGCATTGAAGCCCATAGAGATACCACAGGTTTATATCTGACTCAGTAAATATATTTGTGACCTTCTGGATCGTTTTCACATGAATAATGCTTCACCATGTCACACACCAATGGCTACTCATAAATCCTTATCAGCCTTTTCTGGTGAGTTGCTTCAAAACCCAACTGAATATCGAAGTGTCGTAAGGGCCTTGCAGTACCCATGCAATACTCGACCGGACATTAGCTTCAATGTTGGCAAATTGAGTCAATATCTCTCCCAACCAACCACAGAGCATTGGAAAGATGTAAAAAGGGTATTAAGATACCTTAGGGGAACAATACACTATGGTATTCACATCAAACCATTAGCTTTACTCAATCTAGCTGCCTACTCAGATGTTGATTGAGCATCTTGTCCCGATGATAGACGTTCAGTAGGAGGATACTATGTCTTTCTAGGCGATTCCCTAGTAACTTGGTCTTCCAAGAAACAATTAGTTGTTTCACATTCCAGTTGTGAATCTGAGTATAGGTCTCTATCCAACACTGCTTCTGAACTTTCCTAGATCAGATCCTTACTTTCTAAACTAAATCTGAGGCTAAAAAGGATACTAACTATATGGTGTGACAACACCAGTGCAGCTTCCCTTGCCTCTAATCTTGTTCATCATGCAAGAACTAAACACATCGAAATTGATGTGCACTACGTGAGGGATCAGGTTCTAAGCAAAGTTTTGAATGTTTCTCATGTTCCCACTGACAGATTGCTGACTGTTTGACAAAGCCCCTACATCACTCTCGGTTCAGTTTCCTCAGAGACAAGTTGGGTGTCACAGTTGCACCATTTAACAGATCACAGCAAAATCAAACCTTGGCTAGAACCAAGAAGAAGAAATCAGTTCAAAGTAAAGGAGAGAGTTAGAAATAAATGGTATTATGTGTATTTATTTATTCCTTGTATTATATCATGTATTCTAGAATAATCCTTGAGGACACATGTCAATGTATAATTGGTTACTCCAGTCTATAAATAGAAATATGGAGGCTCAAGCTCATTGATTGAGAGCTTGACCTAATTCATTCATTTCCTTTCCTAAAATGATTTTTCATTTACCACACTTGTTTATGTGTGGAAAATACGATACAAAGACTGAGTACCAAACAAGAAAAAACAAAAAGGAAAAGGTGATGGTGATGTAGGGGTTTGTAACCTTTTGTGGAAAAAAAAAAATTACATTGGCTATGAAAAAAATCTATAAGATGCCATCTTTTACAACAACAAAAAACAGTTACTTTTATCTTCTCCTGCCTCTTAGAATGGAGATGGTAATGGTTGAACGCCTTTCCTCAAGAATAGATGCTTCTTCACTTGGATGACCTTCAAAAAGAAAAGCAAATCCTTGCTGATTGCAGAAGCAGTCTACTAGAATAGGAATTTAACACCGAACCAGTATTGTTACCAGAGATGAGGGAGTAAAGAAAGGGAAGTATTGAGCTCACTGCTCAAAGTTCATCGTTTGGGAAAATGGACGACAAGGCCGAGCTTGGAGCGCCTCTGCCATGGCCACGTGATCACCCTTCCCTGTGAAAAAGTTTTCCCCCGCTGCTCAGCTATGCAAAGTCGAAGAGTTTCTAGTTATGGTTCTCAAGTATCAGATATATATGGGCGGCTAGGATTAAAATGGAATGGATGGTTCATATGAAATTTTAAATAACTCATGACATGTCTCTTTGTAGATAATCCGAAAGATTGAAGGGTTAGGATGAAAAGATGCTAAGAGATGAAGAGAAATGGACTACTGAGAGTATCTAATCCCTCTTATGTGGTTTAAAAGAATTGATTCGGGCCTCTGCTGCCAGCTTAATTTCTTTCTCTGCAACCTTTTTTACTCCTCTCTTTCTGAATTTTGTTGCGCGAATGATTTTCTCTCTAGGATCTTGAACAAATTTAAATGTTGTCGTTTTTCTCTCTCAGCTTTTGTAACCCACTAGAACACGTACATTTTGTTATCTATTATTGTCCATGATACTTTTTTTCTTTTATTTTGATAATCCAGAGCATATTTAAACATAATTTTCTAGGGTGTAGGGGCAAAAAATGCCTAAAAAATTTCAAAATGGGGTAAAATAACATATTATTTATTTTGGTAGGGGCCACACTCATGGGGTTTGAGATTATACTACCTCCAGTCCTAATTATAACTTTTGTAGTGCAATTTACACTACAAAACTATTTTTTTTCGGTCCTAATTATAAAAACACTTTTGTAGTACAATTTACACTACAAAAGTGTTCCTATGATTAGGACCATCTAATAAATGTCTTACAAAAGGTGGTTCAGACGTAATTTTTAATGAGTAATGTCTCCTTATGAGCCCTTACATTGATCAGACGGATAGATTTTAAAGCTTCCCAGAAAACTTATTTAAATGGTTACTTATTTCTGTTCATGGTTAGAATTTAAAGCTTCTAATTGACGTACAAAATTATTAAAAAAATTGATAAAGATAGCTATAAATGGCTCCATACAATAATCAGATAATTTTTCATGCCTTTCCCCTAGAACAAAACTTGGCATAAAATGACATCCGTCACAAACATGAATGCTGACTTCATAATGATTTCATTCCAAATAATTTAATAAAAAGAATGAGAACAAAATTTTACAATCTGCAATAAGGAAGGCCCTCCAAAACCCAAAACCAATCCAATCACCTCAATTCTCCTAGACTCTCCTCTCATCCAAAAAAAAAATTACAAAACTACAAAATTTTCTGACCAAAAATATGTTTAAAGGATTTGCTATTACTAAACCCTTACCAAAACTTTTACCAATACATTGACTGGCAACCCCACATTTTCCATCTGTGACTGGCTATAAATATTAAAGAGGCTTCCACCCCTTCTGTTCTCATCCAAGAACAGACCGGGTTTATAAATTACCAACCCAAAATTTGGAGACATGAACAAAGTAAAAACTATACCCAATGTGGTAGGAACAAGAAAACCACACAACTGACGGGTATAGGCACTTTCACCAAGGACTAAACTAAACTAAGGACTTGGGAGAAAGTGCTAATCCTGCGGTTTTCAAGATCGCCAGATTTCAGCAGGAACTTTTGTGATCACACCTCTGAGAACATTGAAACATCAAGCATGCTTTCTTAAAGGCACTTATGTACATCCAAAACCTTAAGAAGCTGTAGCAACTGTGGCAGCAGAAGCCTTCTCTAATTTTTCCTTTTCAATCTCTGATCTTCTCAGTTCAGCATGCTGGGCAACACCATGAGCAAGAGCTTGAAAATGGAAGTCAAGAGCTTGGGTGAGGTTCTGGAACCGTAATGGGTCTGATGATTGCATCACTACAGGCATATTTTATGTTGAGGGGCATTTCAGACAAACGAAAATTATAATCATTATGCCAATAATGCAGTAGCCATGTTTTAGGCGTGGTGTCTGCTTACCTTTAATTGTATCCACGAAAAACACAAAAGGATCCACGTCATCAATTGGAGACTGCAATTCTTCATCATCTGTCCAGTCATCATCTGAGTCATCATCATCATCCTCGTCATCAGGCCGGAATTCCCTCACCTATGGAGCCATAAACACAAGAAAATTACAAGACTAAAATTTAACAGTAGATGATGATCGTAGAATAACCCAGATGAAGAAATCACACATCAGATGTCCAACAATAAGCTTTTATACAACTGGGAGGGGTAGGCTACACTTCAAATATCCAACTTTCAAAATCCAAATGATTAGCTTAACTAGTGTGTTACAGCTGACTTAATCCAGACTTTTCAATATCAAATAAAACAACTTCAAGAGGACAAGAACAATTCATGAAAACACAGATTTCCTTGGTTAGAGGCTCACGCATAATACTACATCATTAAAAACCTTATTGTATGCAAACTCTTCCCAGATTTGATTAGTTTTTTCAGGCATCATATCAACACACCTTCTCAGCCAACTTTCTAAATTTCTTGCTGTCAGCTTCATCCCCATCCTCAGCATCAACTCCCATTTCCTTGTCAGATTCATTTTCATCCTCATCCGCATCATCTGTTTGAAAACCATCCATATCATCATCTTCTTCAACTTCTTCCTCCTTTGCAGCTTCTGCAAAATAAATACAATATATGCTATAAGTATTAGGCACTTAAGCATCAGATTGAAGAGATTACAACAAAATGACCAATAAAGAAGGAAAAAAAAAGTTAATATACTCAGAAAATGACTGAAGAAAAATGAATCATCTCAAAAAGAGAGACATGAAAGGAATAGAAACCTGCAACTTGATCTTTGAATGCAACTAGAAGATCAAGTGTGGCTCGGAACACCTGTCCTAAAGCATCTGCCGGCAATTGATCAGCTGGAAGTGCCAGTAATGACGTCAAACCAAGGCAGCAAACTTTCTTGTCATGTTCCCTGCAAAGAGATTGTCATGACTTGCAATAGCATTATGAAACCTCAATCTCATATTGAAGACTAAAGTTATAATAGAGCACATGACAGTAAAAAAAGCTGGATATTAGTGAAAGCGGGAAGTGCAGGAACACATCTTTACTGCACTTCAATTTAATTTTTGTGGATGTTCATTATTTTTTAAACCCTTGCAGGAGATGTCTTATACCCCTTCTGCAACTTTCTTCTTAGTAAGACTTTTTTTTTTTTTTTTTTTGAGCAAAAGAAAGTAAGACTTTTTTCAATAAAAGATAAAAAAAATACCTTTTGAAATTGGCACGCATACCACTCTTCTTGACTTGCTGCAGCATATGGAACAAGAGCATCTGCAATCTGCATAAATGTTTAGTAAATTACCTTATTGTCTTTCCTACAGACAAATAAATGATCTTGATGAACATGGCAAACTTTAAATAGATAAAGTAAATAGCATATAGTAGTAGTCAGTCAGATTTTTTTAAAGGATAATGTGTCAATTATAGCACCGATGGAACAGCAACCTGCATGAACTAAACGACCTAACACAGAAAGAAAACCAAAATAATGATAACCGTATCACACTTCTATAATCCTTACAATTGAATAACAGTAGATTTAACAGGGAAAAAAAATTGGCTCAGACAATGCTTAGAAATTCATTAATTTAGCTTGCAGGCCCATATTACCAGACATCTGAAAGCCAGTTTAACAAGATCCAGAACACAAGGGCTGCAAAGTAATTAACAGTGTACATGGACCAAAAACAAGCCAATGTAAATTCACAAACTCAACAAAATAACCTAGGAAGCAATAAAAGCCTATTTTCTGCTCTTGTTCATTCATGCATGCCATACTGATTCTAATAACACCTTACCACTTGCATAAGAAGACATTTCAAATATGATTTTTCTGTTCTGCGCAATCGCTCAACTGTTATTCTGAGATATGGTTCAACCCAGTGATCCACCTGCCCTCTACAATTCTGGAATAAAACTTCAACAAGCTTTGGAGCTGGCTCAATATCGCTGTCCTCCAAATTTTTGTCTTCCATAATCTGCAGTGCGAAATACAGATAGAAACATAGATAAGAAGGTATAGACATTAACAACAGTTTTAAATCCCTGAGCTCTGACCTAAGGTAGTAATCCAAAAGTACTTACAGATGAAATCACGTTCCATAGACTTTGTTGATAATTGGGTTCTTTGCAAGTAAGGAAATGAGCAGTCCCACTAGAAATATAGTTGTCCAAAGGAACCAGGATATCTGAAAAGCTTTAAAATTAGCATCGATCTATATATGTAACAAAATGGAATCAAAATAAAAATGGGTTCACTAAAATTTTCAACTATTATATCTGAAAGACAGCCATAGGTTTACCTATGTATCATGCATTTAAAGAGAGTGGACACCAGCTAATTTTAAACAGAACCCCAACCTCCAGATGAAAGCAAGCACAGAAGGTCTGTACCAACAATATAATATAGAGCATGCCCATGCATACATGACTATGCCCATATGAGTAGAGAACAACCACAGGTCACACAGGATAATTACTAGGAAAAGCTCAATACCTAATTATGGACATAAAGCTAACTCCCTCGAAATACTGAAGTAAATCAAAATATAGAACACAATCACAATTACTAGGGAAAAAACCTACTAATTATGCCCATATCAATAGAGAAAACTCCAACAAGATACCCAAAGCCAAGCAACCAGTTCATAAGTAATAATGCTATAATCTATTTAATTTGTGCACAGCTGAGTTTATCCTCGGATTAATTTGGAGATACCAACAGATCTTCTGTTTAAACATACACAGATTCTTAAACTTGAGTGAAGCAGAAAAGAAATTGAGATAAAGTGACAAAAATCCTGCGAGCATCATACTTGGAAAGAAATCGATTGCCCAATCTGCCAGCGCTTCCGTCATCAACGGCCAAAGATTCCACATGTCCAATGATATTGTTGGAGAGAAAAAGGTCATGTATGACACAATTTCCAAAACTTCTTCAAAAACCTCTGGAAGCATGCACAAGAGATTAACAATTAAATAAGCAAAAACAAATAAAACTAAAAGTTCAAGTTTCATAACATGAGAAAACTGAAAACTAAGAAGGATTTAACATTAATGATATGGAGACTAAGCATTTCATAGCTTCACATTCACTGACAGAAAGAAGCATAATATGATAAATTTGTGGCAATCTGTTGCTTGGCTACTGCATGGTTGTTGTTCTGCATTCCATTTTCTTTTTCGTTCTGCTCCCTTTGTTTATGCTCCATTTTTTTAAGCAATCAATTTATTAGAATTAGTGATATTATATTTTGGGCAAAAGTGCAAAAATACACGTGTGTTTTACCTTTACCTTCAGGAGCGCCCATACCCAATGCCTTTTTAGGCGCAAAACTACATATGGGATAGGAATTGCGCGTTATTTGTTCTATGGAAGAATTTTGGTACCTCTAGTTTGGATGCATTGTCTGTATTGAACCCATTGTTGTCTTCCTACTCATGGTAGTCAAAATCGCGATCCAGATCGTAAGATCGCTGGAATCGCGATTTTTTGGGACGAAAACGAGCCAGATCGCAGGCAAGATCGGACTGGAGCAAGATCGTACAAGATCGCCGAGCAAAATCGCCGGATCGTGGAATCGTTGCAGATCGACGATCCTGCTCAGTCCGATAACCCGATCGAGCAAACCCATGTACCCGCCCATTACCCGACATTTTGACCGGTTTAAGCCCATCTGAAAACCCTAAATCGTCTAACCTGGTTTCTTTTCTCCGCTGCGAGTCATCTTCTGCGTCTTCAACAGTTGCGTCTTCACTCCACTCCACGGTCGGCGTCGGCATCTTCGGTTCCAGCTCTCTCCATGGTCGCCGTCTTCTATTCTTCCAGTTCCCTCGATCATCGTCACAGCCAGGTCTCATCGCTCGCCTCCCTTAGTCTCTTCCGTTCCCTGATTCGGTGATTCCCTCGATCTCACATCTCTATTTCAGAGACTTTCGTTTTTTTTTTTTTAATAATTAAGTTAACAGAGTTGAGCTACTCGTTTGGTATATACTCCAAAATTTTATATGCATATATATTTTTTATTATTACTAAAATTAAAAAAGTAAGATCTTTACGATCCGTGCCGATCCCACGATTTACGATCTTGCTACCCCCTTCCGATCTTAAGTAAAATCGCGATCTTGACTACCTTGTTCCTACTACTATTTGATATTTTGATTCATGATTTGCCTTACCCTATTTTTAGATAAGCGTGTTCTGTTTGTTAAACACAAAATGATTCAATTTTTTTTTTGGTGCTTAGTCATTGATTTTTCTGTTACCTGCTATGCTCACACCTCGCATCAGTGCTCCATGATTTGCTACGTCTTGGTTGAATGGGGGTTGGAGACGACAAAGGCTTGCATCTGCTGCTCCCTCTCGATTGTTTTTTTTTTTTTTTCCGATTTGGGGTGTTTTCATAAGTTTACATTTTATTTAACAGACATTAGCCTCATCTAACAGATTTGGGATTTTTGCTCTGATTTAATACGTTCATGGGTATTTTTGCCCCTCCATAAAGCATATGGCACTGAGTACACTTTGACTAAAACCTCATGAGTAATTTTGCACCTTTACCCTTATATTTTTCTATTTTTTCCTATCTTAAGGGCCAGCTTTTTGGCTAAGTGGGTGGTTGGAAGCTAAGGAACAAAGCACACTTTCGCTTTACAAGACAAAATTCTTCCCACATTAACCTTATACAATGCAAAATCACTTAAAATAAGCTAATCCAAACACCTACTAAGTCTTTTTCATCTCTTGAACCCTACTTAAATTGGTATATGAAACAAAGGTCAGAGAATGTAGTCAACCATTGAACTGAAACTAAACAAATGTCAGTATATTCCTATCTACAAGGATGACTACCATTGTTTTCTTTGTTTTAAAACACCAACATTAACATAGAATTACATGCAACATCCCAAAACGGTTGACATAAATAGGAAATTTATAACAAAGAAGGCACACAGGAATGGCTGAGACGGGACATTGATGTTTCATTCTTTTGTCCACATCGAATATGGAATTTTTCAAATTCTCAGTCTTCTATCCTTCTCTTCACATACTCTTCAGATATTTTTTTAAATAATAAAATCTAATCATATCTTTTAAGTAAGTCACATAACTGATAAAACCTTTAATGAACAACATTCATTACAAACAAATGAAGAATATTCATGATAAGATGAATAAACAAAACCACAATAAAAATTTTAAACAATAAAAAATAAAATGACACCCAGAAGCAGCAGGCATAAGTGATTCAGAAAGGCAAATACCTTGACCATCAGTTGTCAACATTCTACGCATTATGGGAAGCAATGTTGGTTCAACTTCAACAAAAAGGTGAGGAAGCCTGCTCACTGATTCAAGTATTGTACTAATAGCACGCAAACAGCCAACTGCAGCCAGAGCACCAGCATCGTCAGCTTCATCAGCTTCAGAAGTATTCATACACCTCCAAAACGCAGCAGCCTGTTTTATAAACAGAAAAGTGCATAACTATATTGGAAAGAATAACTCTGAAGAAAAGCACAATTTTTCTTTGACAACATAAAAGTACAATTTTACCAAATTTTGGCAAAGCCCAAGTGCATAAGGTGCCATCTCTTCCCCAAACTTGTCCACAATTGTCTCCAAAGTAAACACAAGGTCCTCATTCTCAACCTCATTCATAAGTTTGAAAAGTTCTGTACACATTTGTGTTTATTAAACTCATTTGACAAGAAAACTAAAGATATATGATGTGTAAGATAACAAAACTTTCACATCCACTTACCATCAAGGAGTTGCGGGAGAATAGGACGGATTTCATCCAATTCTGGAAAAGAAAACAAAAAGAAATACATTTATATGTAGTCAACATCAACCTTAAAATTCAAATAATCCCAAACACACAAAGGAATCAGATAGTTATAGACTACCTTCACAAGCCTCAACAAAAGAACGCAAAGCAAAGACAGAATCAACACGCACAGGAAGTTCTGGATCTCGCATTCCAGAAACAACACACTGTAATGCCTTCCGGAAGTTGCTCTGATCTGAGAAGTTGATATGGGCATATTGTCCTGCAACCCATGCCGCCTGTTTATAACAAGCAAGAATATTCCATGATTAGAATATGTTGGAGATCACCAATATTATTTAGCTTTTGTACTGTGTCTGAAGTTAGTATCCTTATTTCTAGCTACTATGATTTTGCTTATCTGATTTTGTCCTTTAAAATTTCAGGCTGCTGATTCAATTGGATTGAATGGCAGGTCAGTTTCCCTCTCTCACCTTAATATACTCATGAATTTCACCATGAATAATCAAGCAATCAGAAACCCATTGCTCAGATTTTTCTTAAAAATAGGAATTTAATTCAACCTAATTCTATTTGTTGCAAGACTGATACTTGGTTTGATTAGGACATAGAAGAAAAGAAGAAATCGGAGGAGGGGGAGAATCAAATGGATTGCTTCACTCCCTGGTGTGGTTCACTTTATTAGAGATAAAGGAAAAAATACTGTGTATGAGTAAAAGTATAACATTTTGACAGAGCCAAGACCCAAAAAAAAACAAGATTTTTTAGTGTCATATTGGCTTTGCACAAACAAACCCACAAGGAATGTTGAAATCTATATGCCCATTAAGTAGAGATTATAGTGAATAGAAGCAAATTGTAAATGGTCAAACAGTGATTGGGGATAACTGAGCAGAACCAAAGGGGAAAAAACAGTATTAAATATGCTTTACGCAAACATTTACCAAAGGAAAAAAAATATCTGTAGAAGACAACAGCAAAATGAAGCCAGTATTGGAGTTCACATTTTGCCAAACTACAACAAAAATGGCACTTTCATTCTTTTCAGACAAATGCTTCTTAAATACTAGAACAGATTTTGACACCACTATAATGTACTTTTCAAAAGGACTTCATTCATATTGGTTAAAACATCCTTGGCAGTATAGAGTATTCTTATTATTTCTCGGGGGGTTTCCACTTGCCACATTGGCAAAGATGTTTTTTTTTTACCTTAGCCCTAAGGTGGCCAACTGGACTGCTGAACTCAGTAAAGACATGTTGCACTAACATACGCTCAAGTTCGGATTTGTATGGCTCAGTTTGCTTTAATTTGTCATTAAGTGTCCCAATAGCAAGAAGAGCACCATCTTTCTGTCTGTAGGGCTTGTACTCGGGAGGAGCTGCCTCATACCTAGCAAATCAAAAACCAATTTATGGCACACAATTCATGAATTGTCTTTTGGCCCAAGAAAAAGTCTGAATTATCAATTCTAGAAATAAATACAAAAATTACCTTTTGAAAATTTCAACTATGAACTGAATAAACTTGTGAAGATTTTCTTTTCCACGTTTTCGAATCAACTCAGTCACAAAGTCCATTGATGCAGTCCTAGGACTGTACAAGTCCTCAATAATGTCTGTCACGAAGATGATAGAAGATATAAGCAAATGTGCCCATCTTCATTCTAATTTATACCTACAAACCAAAAATACTTACCATATCCCTTTCTTACATATTCGTGTGGATCTTCCTCCCAAAGCTTTTGATCATTATCATTGAAACACATAAGAGGAAAAACTATCTCAAATATAAGAATATCCACCCGAGGTTGCAGCAGGGTATACATGCTATTCTTTGGAATGCTGCATATATATTACCCAAAAAAGGGTTAAAGAGAAAATCAAGTAATTATAATTCAAGAATAAAAATGCGCTAACTACCAGCAAAAGAAAATAAAATGTCAAAAACGTAATTTACTCTAAATATGCTAAAAGTCCGCAACAAGAAAGTTGGTTCCACATATCTGATTAGAAATGAATTAGCTACAACCATGAAAAATCTTAACCAGATATGTACTGATACCAACTGTGAATCTACCCTAAAATAGGAGATGACTACTTAGTATCAAATGTCTAAACCACATGAACAAAGATGTAGACATGTCAAGAAGCTACTCAACCTAAGACCTTTAGCTACTCAGTGAGAAATTAGACTTAAGAAAGGGAACAAGTATACTGATGGACAAATTGCTGTACCATTTTTCCTACTTTCTTGAGAGTCCACTTTCTATCATTTAATACATAACCTCAAGACTGATGGGCATTGGCCAATGTTCAGAAAAAAAGTTGTTCTTTTAAAAAACAATTAAAAAATACAATTAGCGACATTCTTCTAGCAAAATGTAATTGAACTTGCGACAATTTCAAAAAAAGTTGAAGGTAATGTCAATCTTTTGTGCATATAACATATTTGCCCAAAAAATATGTTATTTTCTACAACTTAACAATACTTGTAACATAATTTTTCTGTAGAAGAAAGGCTGTGTTGAATTCAGGCTAATAGTTAGAAGGATTGTTTTAGGGACTAGCCGCTGCTTGCTGTTACTCTAAATCTTTCTAGACCTACTTCTGTGACATTCTATCCCAGCAACCCCTGGATCGTTTATCCTCCTGAGGTGACAATTGAATCCAGCACCATATTTAGCCACAAAATAAATCTTAAAGTAAATTGGACTAGCATTAACTATTACTGTCATCAGATGGATGACAACTAAATATATGTTTCTACTCAGTGCTGCTACCACAAGCTGGAAAACCATGTTTCTAAACATTAAAATACATAAAACAACCCTACAAAATTAATAAACAGAGCCTTTGTTACATCTTTGTAATTAGGACAGGAGAGAGAAAGAGAAGTGAGGTGGGAGAGACAGGTTAAGGGTGAAAAAGAGAGATAACAAAGGACGGTTGAGGAACTGAAACTGGGTAATGTAATGCATTCTTTCACATACTAATCTGAGTAACAAGTAGGTGTTTACGTCTATTTATAGGCAGTACAATGACTGTTAATAAATTACCAATTAACTCCTGTAACTACCCCATATTCTGTTATGCTAACTAATGCTCAAGACTGCTTACAACTACCTCTGACTTATTCTGTTAACAATATTATTATTAAATAGCATTCTCCATGCAGATATACAACTCTACATAAATCTGAAGTTTCTTGTGGATAAAATGGATATGCAACAAATCACAGCAAGCTTGGATATAAATTATACAGAGTGGCTGACTGATAAGGAAAGTCAACAGAAATAGAATGAATGTAACAACGCAGAAAGGGAAAAAAACCTGTTGCTTAGATATTGAAGAATAAGGTTGATCACTCTGTCAGGCAGATAGCCACCCAGTCGAATGACATTCAACAGATTCAAGTGGCACTCCAAAATCTTCCCTGCATATTGCTTCTGAAACATTTGAGAAAAGGCTCTGTTTGCAGGGTTTTGTAACTTCAAATCCCCAAGACTGTGACATGACAAATTTGACGCCCATTGAAAAATAAAATAAATAACTCAAGCAGCAAAGCTCGGATATTTCCATTAACTGATCTAAACTTCAAGCTTACCGAGTGTACAGCCTATTTAGTATGTGAACCGTCCATTTCTTCACCTTCCACCAACCCCATGATTTTCTAAGCTCAGGATCAACAGGTTGACCTTCTGATGGGACAGGACTCTCCAATACATTTAAGAACAGCATCATCCAAGCATTAAAGACATTTTGATCATACAACTGCTGTGGAATCTCCAGCTGAATAAAGATAAACAAAGAACCCAAAAATGCACAAGTCAGTTCAATGAGCTTAAGTTGAGAAAAGCATGAATATAAATAATAAAGCTATCTATGCCTTCTCAACTGTACAAAGATTTCTTTCTTTTCCATTTTAATAGCGAGCCTCAAGAAAAAAGGCCAAATTCTCAGGTAAAGTTATTGCATGCACATAACGATAATCAAGATCAAGCACATAGTTCATAAAGCTGGCATTTTTTTCAGTTCACACCATGTAGGTTTTTTTATACACCGGAAAAAGGTTCATGTCATCTAGTTCTCTAGTTCAGCATAGAGAATGTCCATCACCACTCAATCAAAAAAATGTTCTGATTTAACTTATTGTACATAAAGATCCATAGACCGGTTTCATTTCACTGTTCAGTTTGTAATTTGATTTAACAAGGAATAGGTATTCTTCCAGGGGAGGGAGGAAGATAAAGATAGTCATCATTCTCCTTACTGATATTAAGTTGCCTTATTTATACTCCAAACATAATGCAGTATTTTAAAGGACCAAGCTTTGTCAGACTCTAATAAATGGAAAAATCAAAGTAAAAGGATCGTTGTTTATACATAAATACACAATAGATCCTAAACAAGGTTTGACCCTTCAATCAAAAAAAAGAAGAAGAAGAAGAAGGTTCAACCCAATGCTGCAATGCACAGCAGATAACATTAAAACTTATATTTAAGAGATACACATGGAGAGGAGACTACATACATAAATGGAGGACCAAAATATTTTACAGATAAGCTTGATCAAATCTGCTACTTCCAGTGATGGGTTGACAAGCTGGACAAGCCTGTTAAATATATTGAGAAGTTGAGGAAAGGTCTCATCAACTATCCGATGAACAGGTGTCCTCTCCTCATCTGACTTGAACCTGAAAAGGGGAATAAAAATCATAATTTTCAACATCATAAAAGGGAACAAACAATCAGAATAATTATATGTCAACCATACAATGCTTCAGTGATTATAAAAAGAATTAAAAAACAAAAGAACGACATCTCTTGTCAAACCAGGCATTGAAATAAATAAAAAATTATAATTATATCAACTGAAATATATATATATATATAAAGCAGGCCAATTAGAAAGAATGCCATCTATTGTGTTATGTTATCTTATTTTTCCTTTCACGGCTTCAAAAGATGTCCTCTTATTTTTTTGCATCGTTCCCTTCAATTACTCTTTTTTAACAGCTTGAAAGACATTTATAATTACTGAGAAAAATGTTATTTTACAAGTCACCAAAACAAAAACGTTATCTTATATTTCTTCTTTTACCAAAGAATTATATAATGATATAAAATTGCAAAAGACAAACAAAAACAGCAAATATACAGGATAATAAAGTAATCGATTCCCACCAGGGAAACCACAACCAACTTAAGAGGGACTACAAGATGACAGCACCAGATCAATATTTAAACCCAGGAAGAGACTTCTGTGGTTTAGAAAGGGAAGGAATGCATACTAGATGTGTAAAACAAAGAATATAAACACAGAAACTGAAATAGCAGAAGACAGACCAAAAATACACACACACACACACACAACTGTATTAATAGAAAGCTATAAAATAAAGAGGCAAGCTTAAGAGCACAAAATGCAATATTGATAACTCAGGATGAGACTCGTGCTTTGGAAGGGAAGGAGTACATCATATTTACTGCACAGCATTTGCAACTCAAGGGAAACAATCACCAAATGTGGATATATAAGTTATACCCCTGTATGCTAATTGAGGACTCGAATTTCGAACAGCATTGAAAATACAAGGTTGGACAAAGGACAGAAACTTTCAATTGAAATAAGTTTGCATATCATACTTTAGAAAGAAAAGCAAGAACTTACTCATATTTTCTAGAAAGAATCCGGAGAACAAATAAGGCACCATAGACTTGTTGATCCGGTAAGTTATGTTTCACCCAGTCAAGAAGACCTGGCCACTGCTCAGGATAATCTGAATGAATGATTGTCTTCAGGCACTCACCAAGTTGCACCCTAGACAACGTGTAAACAAGGATAGTCGATACAATGAAACTTGGACCAAAAAATAGAAGAAACACAAAATCCTCAAGTTTTGACCAATTTGTTTTCATTGGATTAAACACACGCACACAGAGACCCCTATTAAAATAAATTAGATGGGATAGCACGGGAAACATGGTACTAACATAAAGTTAGCAAAAATCACAGCTCAACTAGCGTACCTTAACAAGGAAGGAACTTGAGCCACAAACACAAGAATGTGGTCCCTCACCACTACTTTATCACTCTGTGAGATCTTTTGCTGGGCATCTACATGAACCCAGAGAAGTATAATGAATCAACAAAGGGTCAATTTTCTGACTCTTAACACATTTACAACTTACCAGAATCCAGCGGAGACCAATTTTTTGCTATGAAGTTCTTGAAATGAATGCAAGCAACTTGCCGCACTCCCATGTCACAGTTGTTATCAACGATGATTTGCAACAGCCTTACAAGATGCTGAGGGGCATACTGAAACTGTATATAAAGAAAACCAAATATAAACTAGAGCACACATCAAATCACAGAACAAATACAATCAATTATTTGCAATGACAACAGAGTTCACAGAAACTAAAAGGGACACTGTTGTGGAAGTCAAAAAGTAAAAGCTCTGAAAATTACAAGTAAAGCTATGCCGCAAAATGCACGATGTAGTGCTAAAGACAAAACCTTCGTAGCAAAAAGAAAAATTCAATGGAGTAAAAGATTTAAAAAAACAAAGACCAGGCATACATCTGACAATAAAGGCGAAATTAAGTGATGATAAAGCAAAGCAGAGGAACTTCAATAACAACAAGATGCACCTGCTCAAGGCTTTGCTCAGCTGCCTTGCGTTCATTAGGATTCGGGCTAAGAGCAGCTTGAAGTATAACAACCAGACAAAGAAGATCCATAATCTCAATGATCAAATTCCCACTGAATCAAAGATGAACTCGATGATAATAAATAAGGAAACAAAAATAGGTAAAAATATCGAACATCTAAACCCTAGATCCAAATTGATGACTGGAGATAGTGCGTGTTTTAGGGCTTAGACCAGCTAAAGAAATAGTGGATGAAACAGAGTGAACACAGTTCAGACCTCAGAGGTGGTCAAGGAAGCCTATACAGTTCAGACTTCAGAGGTGGTCAAGGAAGCATCAACAAATCACTAGGGTTTACAGGTTTTAACTATTTTAACTAAATTGCTTTATTTTTTATTTCATATTTTTTTTATTGAAGGGAAGGGGAAATTTTTTTAAAAAAAAAAAATACCTCTAAAATCTAAAAATCTTAATCAATAATTTATAGGTTAAAGTATACTTTCAGTCTTTTAAGTTTATATGATGTATACTTTTGATCCCTTAACTTTATAAAGTATACTTTTAGTCCTATAATTCTAACACCGTTAGTTTTGTTAACAGAAAATGCAAACTCAAGTGAAAACGGTGTAAATTTAAGTGATGATTGTGTAATTAAATGCTATTAGACTTAACTTTAAAATATAGGTAAATTGAAAAATACATAAAATTTGTGTAATTAAATACTATTAGTCATCACTTGAGTTTGCTATGTCAGCATTTTCGGTTAATAAAATTAATGGTGTTAGAATTTTATGATCAAAAGTATACTTTATGAAGTTAATGGACTAAAAATATACCTTATGTAAAACTTAAAGGACTAAAAGTATATTTTAGCCATAATATTTACTAGAATAAGTTAAGTCATGAATTGCTAGTCAAAAGTAGTTAATATTTAGATGATTGTAGAAACAAAACTGATTTGGAATTTGGGTATTTTGGAAGTTATTTTTCTTAAATATTTTATTTATCTAATCTATCAACAATAAAAAATTCTCCAATTCATGGTCAAAAAATAAATTATTTTTCCAATATTATTATCTTCTAAACTTCAAATTAATATGTCAATATTTAAAAATATTTTATTAACATTTAAAATTTTAATATCAACATTTTTTTAACAGCCTTTAAATTAGAGGATTAAAAGATATTTTATAAAATTAATAAATTACTTTTACCTTTATTTTTTTATAAAACCAACCTACTTTTTTGTTGGCCAACAATGCACCAACCATGTTGGGGCCAATGTGTTACGAAAAGTTTAAGGATTTTTGTTTATTTGTTTTATTGGTCACTTTACTGGATATAAAGGGTAAGATTTGATAATATAAAATCTGAAACCGTTAATAGCGTGTTTGGCTAGGGTAGCTTAACGACAAATTTGGGATTATTCCTAAACACTACTTGAAGCATGTGGTATCTTTAGAGGCGTCAAACTTTATTGGGATTCACACATTGAAAAAAATGGCTATATACTTTTTTTCGCAAGTAAAATAAAATTATAATATTAATTAATTAATTAATTAAAACGAAAATGAATAAAAAATAATAAAAAGTACAGAAAATCTCAAGAGGATAAGAGGATAAGATTTTTGTAATATAATAATATTATATTTGTGAAAAGCAAATAGTATAAATGAACCGATAGAAATTAAATCCTAACTAGAAAACCATGAATCAAGTTTCTAAAGTCAGAGTATATTATTAATGAGTGAATTTTTATCTCTGTTTCGAGATCGGTGGAATATTTAGAGAATAAGACGAAAGAGGATAATCGTGAAAATGCGATAGTCACAAATTGGAATTTGAAGAAAATAAATTATAACTCAATATCCGGGATGAGTTGGTAATCAACTGGACAAATTATGAATCGCTGAATTTTGTCCCGAAGTTGATGATTCCGAAATGATTTTCGAATCGAGCGCGTTTTCGAGAATCTTCATGGGAACCGATGAAACCCCGAATGAGATCAAAATTTAGTTAACCTGACATTTCTAATGAGTAGGAAAAGATCTTCAAAGTTGTGATCCGGATTTTTGAGATTTTGCAAGATTACGCGATTCGGACACCGATCGGGGAACTTTATCGGTGCAAGACCATAAAGCAAAAGCATCACATCACATTGATGTGACACATTGCCACCTAAGGGGGGGAGGCCGGTTTTGAGCTTTGTGTGGCCAAGAATGAACTTGACAAAACCCTAATTTACTTGGTTGATGTTGAATGGAAAATTACCAAGTTGGCCCCACATTTTTCCTATAAATAGCCTCCCTTTGCTCTTGAAAATTCACACCATTGCAAAGAGAAATTAGAAGAGTTAGAGAGAAGGTAGAGAGAAGGAAGAGCTGGAGAAGGAGGAGTCCGGAGAAATTTGTAGCGAAGCTCTGAGTAAGTTCTTCGGTCTCTAGTCTTTAGTAGTTCTTTCGGTAGTTTTAGTAGAAATGTTAGATAGATCTAGAAAGTAGGAGATGAAATTCCTATTGTTGTTTTTAGGCCTCATTGAATTGAAAGATGCCTGACGAGGTAAAAACATAGTAGGGATTGAGTCTCTGAAAGTTGGGAGTTAAAAATAGCGAAGCTCTGGCGAAATTCCGCCGATTAGTAAGGGTAGGGGCAAAATGGTAATTTGTACCTAAAATGTCTGTTATGATATTTATCACTAATAAATGTGATATTATCCCTATAGGATATCCGTGAACAAGTATCGCTGTTGTGCCGACATTCCGCTCAACTCGTCAAGCGTCAAAAGTACGATTTTCCATAAAACGTGTCGTTTTCCGCCAGAATTACCGACGTTCGTCAACGAAGATACGGACGCGTACTGTAACACTAATCTTGTGCGTCTCATATACATATACATGATAGATAGTTCATTTACCGAGGCTCTGTTTAGGGTCGCTGCGTTTACATACATTTATACACAGTTATAGTCATGATAATACCGTTATGTTTTCCTAGTGGCCGAGGACACATGTTTGTATCGTCTATATATATTAAAATAGATTTCATTTTTTATTTTTTTAAAATTATTTTGATGGATAGAGAATCTAAAATAAAAATAATCTCTCAACTAACATTTTTTCAAAAAATAATTTTTAATTTAAAAATCACCAAATAAAAAAAAGGTAAATTTAGACTGTCCAAATCTCATTTGGACAGTCACGGGAAGCCGAGCCCCCTACCTATCCAAAAGATAGGTAGGTAAACCAGTTCCATGGAAGCCCTTAGTCTAATCAAGTGTGGTTGTTGTTGTTTTTTTTTTACCAAGTCTAATCAAGTGTGGTTTGCAACAATGTATAATCAACTTATTTCCAAATATTTTGAATGAAATACGACAATGTTGAAGAAAACTATAATGTCATTATTGATCACTGTTCTGGTGTAGAACACAGAAGTCCAGCCTGAGGGACTGGTGCTTTGATATTGGATCAACGGACTCTTCCTGAATGCCTATGAGGCAAGCACCCAGGGGAAAGTAGGATCACTGTACACAACCAGGCTTTTCGCCAAGGGGGTGGGGTGTGTCCACAGTGTGACTGTATGTAAATAGTTCAGAGATTAGAACGTGTGTACCTTAGGGCTTGACCTCAGTATTTATAGAGTGTACCTTAGGTAGGATATTTTGGGCCTCGCGTGATCTCCGGCCCAAGCATCCTAACTGCTATATCATATCTGGAGATATTCGTTGATTATGTGTGGGTTAGGATCCTCCTTGATATTAGATTGGATTGGGTATGCCTTATCTCTACTATTGGGCCTCACTGTTATTGGGTCTTGTACATGTCCGTAACAGTTGCCCCCCAGCCCGGTAGTTCAAGTCTTTGAGCTGCCGGGGTGTATTATGCTCCCGGACAGGTTGTCCGGAGATAGGTTGAGGAGCCCTTGGCTCTCTTGCGACTATACCGTGTCCCGCCGGGTTAGGTTTCTTGGGCCTCGGCTTCGGCCCCCATTCTCTCCGGGGTGCGAGGTAATGTCGCGAGACTCAAGGTTCCGAGGTAGTAACCAGAGGCTTGAGGATCCGGGGTACTTGCCATGGGCCCCGCGTGACTTCGGGGGAGTAACCCCTCTGCATTCATCGCGTGACTTCGGGGAAGTGACCCCTCTGCATTCGCCATCATTGCCTCCTAACACCTGGCTCAACTAGATTGGGGACGGGTTACAACCGCCACGCCTAGCCGCCTCTAGTTTTCGAGTGCATTTAATGCCCCACTCGCATGCCGTACATCACCCCATGCTTTTAGGGTGAATGGTCTCTTGTACCCCTTGAGTGTCATTTGAACTTCCCTCTGTTCTTCTTACTTCATTTGCATTTTCATTTGCATTTGGCATTCTTTACTTTACTTTTGAAATCCTCTGGCCCTCTCGCACCAGAACACTCTCTACGACTACCAGATTCTACGTCTTTGTAATTCTCCAACTTTTAAATCTTCAGGTATGCCTCGTTCTTCCCTACTCTTTGTTGTTTTTACTTTGGAGTTATGCCTTTAATCTACGGATTTGCTTCTCGCTTCTTCCTTCCCCTGCCGTTAGTAGGATAGTGTTTGGGATATCTGGGTTCTCTGGGTGAGTTTTCAATTAGAGTTTCGTCGTCTCTCTCTCCCAGTCCCATTCGACTAATCTGGTCGCGACCGAAGTGGATGCCACCTCATTTGATGAGGACATTGCCACCAGTGCTCGTGACCCTGCTGACCCCCCTAACCCCTAGTGTCGTTGTTGTCCCCTGCTGTCGTTTCCTTTCTTTTTTTTAATTGTTCATTTTGTTTCTCTGTCCTTGCCCTAAGCAATTGCCTCAGGGCCCTTTTGTGATTACCCCCTAATGACTAGTTTTCAATGCTCCAATATTACTGCCTAACTATTTTTGTTGCCTTTTTCCCATTTCTCTTCATGCGCAATAAGGACATTACACCATTTAAGTGTGGGGGAGGGTATTACCTGTGTTGTGCTTGATAATCGGTGATTAATGTTGTAACACCCCTACTTTTGTAAATGATGTATTTGTATGTATTGATGAATTAATGAGAAGTGTTGATCTCAGTTTGATAATATTTTCTGTAATATTTTATAAATATTTTGTAATATTAATTATTCAAAAGGGGTCTGCTAGACTTTTTGGAGACATGATAATAAGTCTTAAAAAGGCTAAAAAAATGTCGCCTAATATGATCAAGGAAAAGGAGGTCATGATTGTGCTCTAATTTGGAAAAGAACCAGGCCCAAGGTAAAACACCAGTATGGTATAAGCTGGTACAATAAAGTGGGGACAGAGAATATTGGCAGAGCACAAATTCCTATCCCTGCACTCTATATATGCGCCACATATGGTTAGGGAAGAGGAAAAGTCAGTACAAGAATCACATGCTAAAAAGGAAAAGTCAGTGTAATCATTACATAGGGACATGTGTCACCACAGGGTTAAAAGAGGAAAAGTAAGGGTAGAAAAGTCAATTCATTACCCTTTAAGGAGTCATTTTCTTCCATATAAGAGGAAAGAGGGAAAATCAAATGATTTTATATGTACTTAAGCCCAAACACAAAATACAGGTCCCAAAGGAGGTTAACCGATAGAACGGAGACCGATAATGACCAATCAAGGGCTTCTTTTTGGATTAAATAGGAAAAATGTGGGGTCATGTGAGGGTCCAAAATGGCGTCATGTATGTAGGCCCAATCAGGGAAAAAGATATGAAAATTTGAAGAAAAGTGGAAAAGGGAGCACCCTTTTAACCGACGGTGCACTACAAGGACCAGTGGATAAAATGGTGAACTGGATAATTGGATGAAGAGAAAATGGATCATATTTGTGGGGCCCAATATGCACCACCTACCCCTGAAAATATCTAAATTTCTTGAAAAGAAAGAAAGGAGAAAATAAGCTAATAACCAGGGTACAAGCTTTTAACCACTGGACAAAAGAGTTTGTCGAGTAAAAAGAGGTAATTTACTTATTTTGAAAAGTAAAAATCTGACTTCCTAGGCCAGGAGTGTGCCACACAAACAGGTTCCGGAACACTCTGGAGTTTCTTGGGAATTAAATCAATAAACCCTGAACCAAGTTATTAACCAGTGGACAAAAGCATGCACCGAATAAAATAGTGTACCCTGAACATTTTAACTATTTTATAAAGGCATGAACTCTTCATTTTTGGATGCCCTAGGAAGAAATCAGAAAGAGGAAGGAGAGAGCTCATCCAAGTTCCCATACTAAGAAGAAGAAGCCAGATCACAAAGTAAAGCTCCGATTTCAAGTAAACATCGAAAAACCTAACCTTTGAAGTTTAAAGTTAGGGTTTCGTAACCTGACTAGGGCTTGTTGTTGTGATCTTATTTGGGTCATTTTAAGGATTCCAATGGTTTTAAAACATTATTTTTCATGGGGTTAGGTTAGATTTAAAGTTTACGAGTCCAAAAAAACCGAAAACCTAAAGAACAACTTGCTTCTAGCTTCAAGGTTTTCTAGGAAGCAAAGCTTTACTCGTGTTTTTAAAATAGTAAATGGTGTATGTTTAACCTAAAATTTTACATGCATAAAGTAGACATATGGGGCTTCATTTTGATATAAGATTTTGTAATTTTTCAAAGTTCCAACCGAGAGAAATAAAGTAGCTCACAATCTGAAACCCTGTTTTGGACCAGCGAGCGGTATTTTCAAGTGATAAATTTATGCGTATGTTTTTGACCTCTAGGAATATTTTTATCATAAACTAAACATCCTAAGGGTTAATATGTCACTGATTTCATGTCCATTGTAATATTTTGGAATTTATTAAAAAAATTGAGTTTGGGCCAAAATCACTGGAATTTCTGGAAAGTTTGACTAGGGCTCGGATTTCTTGGAAAATGGAAGGGTATTTTTGGAAATACTAAAAATAAGGTATGTTGATGTTGTATAGGGTTAAAGCATATTTGGGAAGGTGATCAGGCATCATAAAATATTAAGTTGGTGCACAACCCAGGTATTAACTGCTTACTCAAGTACTCGATATGTGTTTGTTGTATGTTTGTATTTTTGCCAAATATGCATACAGAGCAAGTTGGGGTTCGAGTCCCTAACTATTGTGTTCCTAGCGTTGAGATGTAATCCAAGGATGGCCTTGATTGGTGGCTCAACGGGTTGATTGGTCCAGGGCTGGCCTAGTTTAGACGGCTCTACGGGCCCGTGCTTCCAATAATCTGGGGCTTGCCTTGGTGAGGCAACTCTACGGGTTCAACGGATTGTGGTGATTGGTTATTGTGTATGTTTTTGAATTCATATGTGGTATGTTTGGCTTGTTAACTATGACTTTATATGACATGGATGTATGCATACACTATAAACATATAGTACATGAGTTTAACAGTTACTCTGAGGTTCATTTTTGAACTCCAGATAAATCTGAAGTTACAGGGGGTCGTGCTTGAGCTGGGAAGACCCTTAACCCTTCGAGAACTTTTACTTTTTAATTATCGCACTTTTACCAGTACAGTAGGCAATCCAAATCGGTAATATGCTCTGTTGCGCATACTCTGATATATAATTGAAATGAACTAATAACTGAGGAAGGGTAACAATTAAAAGGGATCCCTCTAACCCGCCACCCGAAAGGGTGAGGCTGGTAGGGGTGTAACAAACGTGCTTGGAACACCCCTAATTCATCCTTTGCACAAACTGAAAATGTTTGAAATTGTGATGCATGATAGAGCACGAACAGAGACCAATAGCAGTAGAATGATTATCTGTATGATTGTGCATAACACAATTGCTTGAAGGAAACTGAACCGTATAGGCTTGGGAAATTGATAGTACTAGATAGTTCTGTGTAGGGTCGAGTAACAGTGAGGAAGAATGGAGAGAAACCCCAATTTGGAAGGATTATTTGAGCCTTAATTCTTTCTATTTCAGTATGCATGTCAGCAAACCCATGTTGATCGTTGATTTGTCTTATTTCTCTGATAAACTATTTGGCATTTGAGTAGTAATGCGTAGGATGAAGGCATTCATATCTTATCCCCAACTCCCATACACAAACCATAGAAATCATTCTCTACTTGCTACCCCCTTTGAGCTTCATAGACTTTGTTGTAATAGAGACAGTTAGACAGTCAAATAAGAGAGTTGCGCAAAATGCTATAGCATCGTGCTCCCTATTAAAATGTTGTGGAAAGAGTATTTTATCAAAAAAAAAAAGAAGGAAAAGATAAGGCAGCAGAGCAAAACAAACGTTTGAATGGAGCACTAGGCTAATTTAGCACGACTTAGAATTTGTCTGGTGTCCTGCTACAACAATGATCATTTTTTCCACTTCCACACACAAATGGCCACCCATACATTACAACCTAAGAAGTCCTTTTGACGTATGAAAGCTCATATGCTAAGAAGTAATCTTAGAACTTTGACAAGGCTATAGAGCTTATAATTTAGCTTGACATGAGAGAAATTTAAATCCCCAAGGTAAGAGAGAGTAATACACTAAGTCTGAGAGTCTCTTAATGCTTCCTTGCCTTGCATCATCTGCTGCTAGTACTGGACAGTGGGATTGCTTACATGAGAACTGTAAATGGAGCAAATCACCAAGAGGGGGGGTGAATTAGGGATTTTAAAATTCTTTTTCGAATACTCTGTTTTATAGAACTAAAACAGAGCAGAACAGAGGAGAGTAAGAAGAAGCTTGATACAAGGGAATTTATATTGGTTCCGTCTAAATCCTTGATCTACGTCCAGTCTCCAGACACTCTGGGATTTTCACTAACTCATAATATCAGTTACACACTTTGCACTTGAAAGTTGTCCTCTCACTAGGATACACTCCCCCTTACAATTTGTAAATTGATATACCAAATCTCCAAGTCCCAAGACTTGAGATACTTACAATAAATGAAACTCTCTCTAAGAGTGGATAATAACAATCACTGAGGTACAGATGTATCAAAAGATACTCTACAGTAGAAAACTGAAAGAGTAGTTGGAAACTTGAACGATTTTCGTTTTCTACAGATTGGTTGTTGATAAGACTTGTATGCAGCTCCTTATATTTCAAGAGAGCATTAAATGACCATTGGATTCTTCAATGTAACCGTTGGAGACATTGAAGTAGCTGTTAAGAACACTTTGGTCTCTTCTCTTTCTAACCTTCATTTAATCCAAGTGCACAGAAGTTTATGGTTGACTTCCTTTAAATTTAATCTGTTGGAGGAGCATCTTCTAGTTAGGGAAAGGAAACATTAATCCCTCAGCAATGTTTAGAGAATGATTGTCCAAAAGAATGCAAGTCTTCTGGCCTTTACATTTAATGTGCTGACATCACTTTTTAATTCAAGCTAAATCTTCATTTAATACTCTTTAAATCATCTGAAACTTACTAACAAATTGATTAAACATAGTTAGGAATAGTAATGAGTGATGATAAGAAATATCTAGATCAAACATGAAGATTTCACAAATTCGTGCAGTTTGATTTTCAAACACAGCGATACAAACTCGAGTTTGTTCATCCAAACTGGAGTTTGCAACTTTGCTTCAGAAGCCTAAACTTGAGTTTACAAAACTAAACTTGAGTTTTCTTCATCCAGAGAAGAATGCCACGATTTGATCTTTGAAGCAAGTTTTGAGTAAGAGCAACACTCGAGTCATTAAGTGACTAACTTGAGTTTTTGACTTTTATGATGAAAAATAAGTTTAAGTCCAAAAGCTTCAAACTAGAGTTTCCAAATGCAAACTGGAGTTTTCAAAAGGTTCAAATAGAGCAAAGCTTAGTGCTTGACACAAACTCGAGTTTACAAAGTTAAACTCGAGTTTCCACAAATGTTTGGAAAAATGGAAAACTCTCTGTATGGTGTAAACTGGACTTTTCAAATCTTCAGAAACATAGAGTAGTTCTCTGTAAGTTCAAAACTCGAGTTTCCAAAACCAAACTCGAGTTTTCGTTAAAAGATGAAAATCTTTGAAAACTCTCTGTCAGACACAAACTCAAGTTTTAAATCCAAACTCAAGTTTGCTTAAGTTTAAAAACATTGAAACCTCTCTGTCTAGCCAAAACTCGAGTTCATTAAAACTAAATTTGAGTTTTCTTTGTCTTGAAAAACTTAGGTGCTCTCTGTATGACATAAACTCGAATTTCCAAATCTAAACTCGAGTTTGTCTAAGTTTATAAAACTTGAGCTACTCTCTGTCAAGTCCAAACTCAAGTTTTCAAAACAAAACTCAAGTTTGTATTTGACATTAAGTTTTTCAACTTAACAAAGACAAACTTCAATTTATGTTTACAATTGTCAGTTATCATCAAAACACATAGAGAACTAACAGGAACGTGAACTAAAGGCATTAACAAAAGCACGGTTGTATAGACAGGAATGCTGCTATTGTGGGTTAAAGTTCTGCTTTATTGGCTCTATCTTTATTTTGCCCGTGAGTGTAAAAAGCTAAGTGTGGGAATATTTGATGAGTACTATTTATGTCATGTTTTCCCTACATTGTATGACTGTTTTGTATGGTGAATGTGAACTTAAATGTGTCTAAACTGAGAAAATATGGCATAATTCACAAATGTAGGGAAAGATAGGATGAATCTCATAATTCATGGTAATTACATAATTATCCTACACATGTGCATAAGAAAAGGTCAAGGTTGAGTTTTACCATGAAAGCCCATAGCATAGCCGATGCAATGTTATAGCATCGGGTCAGCCATAACAAGCCGCGATACAATGCAATCCTAATGCTATAACAATGCAAGTGAAGCATTGCTATGCGTCATATGTTCTAACTTATCCTCGAGGCTGTTTCAAGAAATTAAGTGCAGGTTATTAGACGGACATTAGACAGCGATTAGATTGTTGACGTGTGGAATTAGAAGATGCAGAGGATCGAATTTAAGATTTGGAGAATCTCACAGTATCAGCAGCATCAATCTACCAAATTTGGAAAGTTGGACTAGTTGGACCTGACAAATTTGGAAAGGCCCAGCAGCACTGAACATACGCCGCAAGAAAACCTGATTATAAAAAGGAAAAGACGGCCAACCCTAAAGATTATCGAGTTGTTAGAGAGTCAACGAAAATTCTTATTCGGCTAGACTCGAAAGAAGAGCAAGAGAACGCACGAAGCACAAGAGCTTTAGAAGAAACCCAGAATCCTACCTTGTAGTGAGACAGAGACAAGAAGACGTAGAGTTGTCACATGCACGCTTCTCCTACGTTGTCGAACCCTCTGGCGAACTTTCTATTTTCCTTTGTTAATTTTTAGTTTATCTTTTGTCATGGGTTATTTTACTGTGATTTGTTTTGTGATTCCCTCATTAGTCATGAACTAAATTTCCTTTGGCTGAGCGAGGATGAATTCTTAAGTGTAGAATGAACCCAGTTTGCTATTTTCTTAATTTAATAAATTCAATTTGTTTATCAGTATTTTAATCTCTTGTCGGTTAGCGGAAGCTAAGGGTTAGATTAGTGGCCTCGGCTTACTGGAAAGGAGTCGAAGTTAGACATCTGATAGGCAGTGTTTGCTGGGCAAGCTGGTGTGGCTTGACCTATCATTGTAGGCCTCAAGAATGGGTCTACCGCTCATAGCCATACACCTTGATTAGGAATGATAATCCAAACTATAAAATCACCATAGGAATATGGGAGAAGTAAAGCTAGGATTGTACGTACAAGACGTGGAAGCTTCTGTATAACATAGTGGTGGATTAACTGGATAACATTGTGAAGGCAGCTATGTTGTAGCATTGCGGAAGCTGTGCAACATAATTTTTATAGCAATGCGTTAAGGAAAACTATGGGAGTAATATGCTTAGGATGAAGTCTGAGCTCAGCCTATCTTTAAACTGATATCTTCTTGTGACTACGATCATTTATTTATTTGTTTGTTTTATAGCTATAATCAAAAACACCAAACCCAATTATTATTTTCTCTTTTTAACACACCTGTCTTTGAATCTAGTATCATCATCGGTACCTTAGTCTCTGTGGGACGATACTCTACTTACTCTGTATTACTTGTTCGACTGGTTCACTTACCATCAAGGAAATCGACCAACACCATTATTGTGCACAAAGCACTTACACCCAAAGATGTGAAGATGGGCAAGGTTTGGCTTTCTTCCTTTGTACTGCTCATAGGAGGTTTTCTTAAGGTTCTTCCGGATGTATGCTCGGTTTGATATGTAGCGTGTAGTGCTTATTGCATCAGCCTAGAATACTTGAGATGTTTGGTTTTCATTTAGCATTGCTCTTGCCATCTCAGTGAGGACTCGATTCTTTCTTTCCACAACACCATTTTGTTGAGGAGTCCTTGGGCGGAGAAGTTGTGGTCTATCCCATGTGCATAACAGAACTCCAAATGCATGATTCTCGAATTCTCCACCATGATCATTTCTTATACATGAAATAAAGACACGTTTCTCATTTTGGACCTTTTTGGCAAACACAACAAACTAATCAAAGGTTTCTTCTTTAGATGACAGAAAAATAGTCCAAGAGAATTTTGAGAAGTCATCAACAATGACCAGAGTATAAAGATTGCCACCAAGGCTTCTTACTCTTGCTAGTCCAACTAAATCCATATGAAGTAGTTGGAGATGTCTGTTAGATGAAATCTCATTTTTTGATTTAAAAGATGATTTAGTCTATTTGCCTTTCTGACAAGCATCACAAATCATGTCATTTTTTAAATTGAGTTTGGTAAACCAATCACTAAATCCTTTCTTAGTAACTTGTCAAGTTGAAACATATTAACATGAGCTAGACACTTGTGTCATAGCCAACTTTCTTCCAAGTTACTAATAAAGCAATTTTCAAAAATATTTCTATTGCTACTGCTTGAGAGGTTGAGGGAGTAACAATTACCTTCTCTAGGAGCCCTGAATAAGGCTTTGGACTTAATGTTATCCAAGGACAGATCATCAAGAGATTTGCCGTGTCTCCCAAAATAAACCAAGTTCGAAAACGATTTGCGAATTAGGGAACCCGGGTCGTTTCCCAACGAATTTGCAGCGGGCTCGATTAATAACAATAGTGAAACGTAATGGTAAAATGGGGGTTTTAGGTTTTATGATTCAGCAGATTAAAACGAAATAAATTGAAATAAATGAACTATGTAGAAACAGATAGAAAAACGTTGATAGACTTAAACAGATTAAAAACGACCAACCCAACGATCGATTCCGTAATCATGCATCATTGAACGAAATATAACTAATCACGTTTGGTTCCGATGAATCGAAATCTCTCGCATTCATCCCGAGAATCCTCACCTAGACGATCGCCTAGAATTTATCCGAACAATGGCGTCTCACCGTGCAATCGCACAAAGAACACTAAAACCTAGTCCGAATTTAGTCCTTGGGATGAACCAAACCGAATATTAAATCTAATATTCGAACTATTTTTCAGAATCGAATCTGATAAGATGAAAACAGAATTGATTAAGTTACCGATTAGGCACAAGTTCTCTGGACGAATCATGGAATCCTCATCGTTGGGTCAATCACAGGGGTTTAGCCGATCATGGCTGGGAAAATCAAGAAAAGATGAAGAACGCGAAAACCCTAAGAACATGCGAAAATCAGAGAGAGAATTTGCATAAAATCGTGAAACCCTAATGTCAAAATCGTGAATTCGTGAATGCCTCTGTCTTTGGCGGCTGCCTTACTTAAAAATAACCTAAAACGAAAATGGGCCCTAATAGTTTTAGCCCAAAACAGAAATAAAATAAAACTGGACTTAAATTACAAAATTCGGGTCCAAATAATATCCAGAATTGTGCATCCGACTTCGGCTCCAAAATCGACCGCCCTCTTGACCGAATTGGCTCTTGATGTCTTCATAACAATTGTAGCTCTCTGAATCATCTGAAATATGAGACAAAAATGAGGCAAATCCGATGTCTGGTTCAAGAGTTATGGTAGAAATAGTGAAGTAATACAAAACTGGAATTTTATTATTAAAAATGGCTAAAATGCAATAAAAGGCCCAAGGCCCAAATAAACATAAAAGCCATTATTTATTAGATAAAGGGTCCTAAGTTATTACTCAAGAGACAAAAATAAGTGTATAAAATATTCAATTATCAAATTCCCCACACTTATCTTTTTGCACTCCCGAGCAAAATCTAAAGAAAAAAAGACTAAAAGGAAAAACTCTTATTTACTAATAATTGCTACAATGCAAAAATTGAATCAAGGGACAAAAAGTTCCAAAAGACCAATCAATCAAGACCTAAATCCCTTCATCTCAAATTACAATTCATGGCGGTCTCAATCAATGATGCTGATCACAAAAGATGGTCTCACAAATGATGCGCTCAATCAATCAGTCTCTCAAGTGTTTAAGGTAAATAAGTGTATCGCTCAAATTCTACTCAAGAAAATTGTTCTACCATAAGCTTGCTCAACTTCTACGTCTCCACTACTCACAACACATACATGCACAAATCAAGAGAGCTTGTAATTAAAGGTTGTAATGGGGCTAGGGTGAAGGTAGGTAATAGTATGGAATGAGAGGCTAAGCACCAAAGAAATCAAAAGGAAGAGCACCGATTAACACAATCATTCTCTATGTATGAAACTTTTATTCTACTAATGTATCCATTTCTTTCTATGTATTTTCTTTTCTTTTCTTTCTCTCTTTTTTTTTTTTTTTTTTTTTTTTTTTTTTTTTTTTTTTTTTTTACTTTTCTTTCTTTCCTTTCATTGTATACGTAATTACAATGTCAAAATCAAATATCCCCCCCACACTTAAACCGTTGCACTCCTGAGCAACTCCCACACTTAAACACAAAACAAGTTGAAACCAATGCTCAATAAATCTTCAAGGTGCGGAATAAAATGGTTTTACGCTTAGGCTTGTAATGTGGCTTAGAAAAGAATGGGTCAAAAGGCACAAAGGGGCTAGCAAGGGAATCATAATGCAAGGGAAAGCTATTTGGCCAAAGTGAGGAAAATAAAAGAAAGAAAACAAGCTTCCATCATACTTATGCACGTAAGTGAAAATGTAGTTTCAAAAAGAAAAGGAGCAAGCTCTAGAGAACAAAAATCATGAGAGATGCACACATGAAAGAAAGAATGGCAAAAGATGAATTCCATTCATGCAGCCCAAAACCTCACAAGGTCAATACCAACTTAGGCAATCAACAACATCAAATCAACTACCAAGATTTGTAATCGAAGAGTCAAGAATAGTAGACCAAACAGAATGATCCATTAAAGCCAAAATGACCACGTTCATGATATGTAGCAATCATAGAAAGAGAGACTCTTATTTTTTTTTCAAAAAGCAAAGCAAGGTAAAAAAAATGAACAAACAAAAGAGAAAGAGGGAGAAGAAAGAAGAATACTCCCCAAGGGTTTATGGAGAGTAGGTGGCATCAATGAGGTTTATGGAGGATAGGTGGCATCAATGAGGAGAGTCTCGCTTCCTCAGCCGCCGTGGGATCCCTCATGAAATGGCTTGAGGCGATGCCCATTGACCTTAAAGGTTCTTCCCGTGGGTGAATCACATAGCTCAACAAAGACCAAAAGGAAATATGTTAGTGATCACAAAAGGGCCATCCCACTTAGATCGAAGCTACTGTGCATAAACTTCAGACGGAATTAAATAGAAGAACTTTCTCGGCCCACGTAAAATTCTTTCCTCGTAATATGCTTATCATGGAATGCCTTAGTCTTTTCCTTATACAACCGTGAGCTCTCATAGGCATCCAATCTAAGCTCATCTAACTCTTGCAACCGCAGCTTCCTCTCCATCCTGCATCGAGCCAAATCCATGTTACACCGCTTAATGGCCCAATAGGCTCGATGCTCCAACTCAACCTAAGATGACATGCCTTACCAAAGACAAGCCGATAAGGAGACATCCCAATCGGAGTCTTGTAGGCGGTGCGATATGCCCATAAAGCATCATCTAGTCGCTTACTCCAATCTTTCCGGTAGAGTTAACAGCCTTTCAAGGATTTGCTTAATCTCTCGATTTGAGACTTCAGCTTGACCATTGGTCTGAGGATGGTAGGTTGTGGAAACCTTGTGTAGCACTCCATACTTGCGTAGCAAGGCACCCATGCTTCGATTGCAAAAATGGGAACCCTAATCACTGATAATAGCTCTAGGAATGCCAAACCCGCAGAAAATGTTAGACCTAACAAAGTCCACCACCACGTAAGAATCATTAGTCCGGTGGCTTTCGCCTCAACCCATTTCAAACATAATCAACAACCAACAAGATGTAAGTGTAACCATATGAAGCAGAAATGGACCCATGAAATCAATACCCCAAACATCAAAGATCTCACAAAACAATATAGGGTTTTGGGGCATCTCATGCCTACGGAAATACTCCCTGCCCTCTGACAGTTATCACATGACTTGCAAAACAAATGGGAATCATGAAACAAGGAAGGCCAAAATAATCCACTGTCTAACACTTTCCTAGCAGTTCTTTGGGGTCCAAAGTGACCACCACAGTGGAAGCATGAGCAAAATGCAATATAGATTGAAACTCACAATCGTGCACACATCTCCTAACTACTTGGTCACTACAAAATTTCCACGATAAGGGTCATCCCAAACATAATATTTAGACTCACTTTTCAATTTTAGAGTTTGGGCCCTAGTGGAATCTACAGAAAACACCACTACCAAGTAGTTAACTAAATCAAGATACCATGGGTCTTAACTTGCACTGTAGAAGCCGCTCATCGTGGAAATCATCCCGAATAGAAGAGGGGTGAGAGGGAGAATGAGTGATACGACTCAAGTGGTCACTACCCGCTTTGTGCTCCACTTCTATCTCGAATCTCCACATCAAACTCTTGGAGCAACAACATCCACCGGATGAGTCGTGGCTTAGCATCCGCCTTTTCAAAAGAAACTTTAAAGCCGCATGGTCGAGAAAACAATGACTCTACTAGCTAGCGATATGACCTAAACTTATCAAAGGCAAATACAATAGCCAACAACTCCTTCTCGCAGTGGTGTAATTAGACCGAGCGTAATCCAAAGTCTTTGAAGCATATGCAATGACATGGGAGGCTCTATCAACCCGTCGTGCTAAGATAGCACCAACCGCATAGTTGGAAGCATCGCACATCAACTCAAAAGGGAGGAGCCAATCGTGGGGCTGAATCACTGGGCCGTGGTCGTGCAACGCTTCAAGTGATCGAAGGCCGCCTTGCACGCATCATCAAAGACAAAGTCGTGTCCTTATGCGTAAGGTTGGACAAGGGTCGAGCAGCCTTGCTGAAATCTTGAATGAAACGTCGATAGAAACCTCGCATGACCAAGAAAAGAGCGAACTTCCCGCACGTGCTGGGTAAGGCAAAGCAAGAATAACATCTATCTTAGCGGGTCTACCTCAATCCCTTTCCTAGACACTATGTGTCCCAAGACTATACCCGACTCAACCATGAAGTGACACTTCTCATAATTCAAAGACAAGATTAGACTCAATGCACCTATGCAAAACTCTAGATAGATTAGCTAAGCATGCATCAAAATCGACCCATATACAAAGTGAAATCATCCATAAACACCTCCATGCAATCCTCTAGGAACTCGAGAAAATACTCACCATACAACGCCGAAAAGTGCCAGTGCATTGCAAAGGCCAAAAGGCATCCTCCCAGTAAGCATATGTCCCAAAGGGGCATGTGAAGGTCGTCTTCTCCCGATCCTCAGAGCAATATGGATCCGGAAGTATCCGAGTAGCCATCCAAGAAGCAAGAATGAGACTTACCACCAATCGCTCTAACATCCGATCAATGAAAGGTAGAGGGTAATGATCTTTGCGAGTGGCTTGGTTGAGTCTTCTATAGTCAATGCAAACTCTCCAACTATTCTGAACTCGAGTAGGAATGAGCTCATTCTTTTGATTGGCTACCACAGTGACTCCGGATTTCTTAGGAACCACCTGGACCGGGCTAACCCACCGGCTATCGAAATGGGATAGATGATGCCGCCTGCGTGAGCTTAGTGACCTCCTTCTTCACCACATCAAGGATAAGAGGATTAAGGCGTCTCTGAGGTTGCCTCACCGGCTTAGAGTCCTCCTCCAATAGAATCCGATGCATGCACATAGAAGGGCTAATGCCAACTATGTCGCCCAATGTCCACCCAATGGCTTTCTTGTTCGCCCTCAATAAGCTTAGCAGCCTTCTCTTCTTGATCCGGCATAAGATTATTTGCCACAATGACTCGGCAACCGCTCATTCACCTCCGTAAATGCATACTTCGATGGTCCGGAAGGGATTTCAACTCTAGTTTGGGCGGTTGCTCGCTGGAGGGAGAAGCTTGGGTGGTTGTTGCAACAACTCGATGTCATCACACCGGGAATACCGAAACCATATTCAAAGAAGCACAAGCGTAAGGACCGTGTCTATACAAACTCAAGGTTAACATCGAATTCAGCTCATCAAAATCGAATTAAGCTCATCAAAATCGAATCGGATGCACGTTAGATCGGGATGAAGCTCAAACTCGTAATCAATATCGAGTCTACAAGTAATGTAGAATCATCAAGCAAATCGAATCACCAAACAATGCGCCTTAACCAAATTAGTGCAAACAGAGCACCATTCATTATCATCGCATGCACAAATGGGGGTATCACTCGATGAAAAATAAGGATAATCAAGACACCAACCATTAAGAACATCATCCACAAGATCATCAATCACATCAATACGTAAAATGTAATGCTCTTCCCTAGGATATTTCATGGCATCAAAGATATTGAAATTCACGATATATCACCAAACTCCATGGAAAGAGTACCGTAATGCACATCTATCTTAGTCCTAGCTGTTTTCATGAAAGGTCTCCCTAGAATGATTGGTGACCTACTACTAGGAGACTCACCCTCCATATCCAAGATGTAAAAATCAGCAGGAATATCAATTCATTAACTTTGACTAATACATCTTCAACTAAACCAAGGATGGGCATTACTCCTATTAGCTAACCGAACAATGACACCGCTTGGACGCAAGGGACCAAGACCAAGAGATCTATAAACAGATGCAGCATGACATTAATAGAAGCACCTAAATCTAGCATGCAATCATCAAATCTATAGTTACCAATAGGGCAAGGGATAGAAAATGTCCCCGGATCTTTGCATTTACGAGGCATGGTAGGCCGGATGAGTGCCGACACATTTCGATTCAAACTCACTCGCTCATTCCCTTCGCCGCCTCTTGTTGGTGCACAACTCCTTCGTAAACTTGGCATATTTAGGAATTTGTTTAACCGCATCTAAGAGAGGAATGTTGATCTCTACTCGTCCGAATGTCTCAAGTATATCCTTCTCTTGTGCCTTTTCTCGCCAACTTCTTGGATTGAATCGCTCTCGAGGGAAAGGAAGAGGGATAGGAATGTCTTCCTCTTCACCTTGCCGCACAGCCTTTTTCTTTTCGAGTCAATCTTCACATTTCCCGACTCGTTTTCGATGTGGAAGTCACATCTCGCAGCCTTGCTTAGGTTCCTCCAATTGCTTGCCGCATCGTAGTGATATAGCACTCACATTTCCCTTAGGATTGGGAATTGTTTGTGAAGGAAGGGAGTTGGATCCCCGAGGTTGAAGCCGGTTCAATGATGTTGCCAATTGCCCAACTGTGTTTGCAAACTCGAATGGAAGTGTCGCTTGTCGTTGGAACCGCATATTGGCCGTGACAAATTGCTTCATCATATCTTCAAGTGAGGAACCACCACCACTACTACTAGCCTCGTCGTTGTGCCGCCCGTGGAGGTGGACATATGGTCGGTCGAGGAGGTGGTGCTTGCAAAGGCAAAGGGGGTGCAGATCGTTGCCGGAAAGTCTCGTGGTCCGTACGGCCTCTCGCCGGTAATTCCTGCACTCGCCGATACCGGTTACTCGGTTCCGATTTTGATTCCAAATAAAGTTGGGGTGATTTCTCCAACCAGATTGTATGTATTAGAGAAAGCATTATTCTCGTTGGTATTGTGGCCTTCCCGGAAAAACACCCACCGCAGCCTACCGATTGGTCTTGATAGGCAGGATCATGCAAAGTAGGGCAAGAGTCAGAGAGTGATAAGGGTCGAACAAAACCCACAAGAGTACCCATGCCGAGAAGGGGCAGATCGCACCGTCTCGTGTCACCGCCAATTGCCTCACAAGGGAGGTCAAATCATCAAGTCTGGTCTCTAATCTCTCGAGAATCATACTCGGACTGGGGCTTGAATATGGTAAACAGGAGTACTATTGGCCCTAGTGCCAAACCGCCGAGAGTTATCTCGCCATAATGGATATCAATTCTCAAGCTTCTTCAGTGTCTTGTTACTCATAGCTCCACCACTAGAGGCATCAACCAACCCTTTGTCTACCGGTGATAGACCATCATAGAAAGAGTTGATCAAGTCTTTTCGATATCTCGATGGTGTGGACAGCTTGCACATAACCTTTGAACCTCTCCCAATACTCATGCATAGTCTCCCAAATGATCCGTTTAATGTTGCCAATCTCCTTCTTGATCGCAGCTTGCTCTTGAGGAAGGGAAATATTTCTCTAGGAATATCCTCTCGAATATCACCCAGCTCCCAATAGATGAGGGTCAAGGTACAAGAACCAATCCTTGGCTCCACCTTCCAATGAGAAAGGAAAAGCTCTCAACTTGATATGATTTTCATGAATGGCATGTGGCTTCATTGTGCCGCACACTACATGGAATTCCTTCAAATGCTTAATGGGGCACTCACCGCAAGACCATGAAACTTAGGCAACAAGTGTATTAGACCAGATTTAAGCTCAAAGTTAGCAAAGAAGATCAGGATATTGGATGCACAAAGGTTGATAATTAACATCAGTGCACCCAATTCCTTCAAAGTATGATGATTTGCCTGTTCTCCCGCCATAATGTCCGAGTTAGTGGACACAAGACTATCGAAATACTATCGAATCACAATTTAAAGATCAATAGAATGGACACAATCCGAATGGCCACTATCGAGTTCATTGAGTGTCCAAATTTCAAGATTAATCCTATGACTTAAGCTTACAACTCTCCTAGCAAAGAAGAATTGTTCTCTCTATTTCAGATCAAATGGCAACAGATCTTCTCGGATTAGTAGTATTCCCGGTACTCATGCAACATATACACAAAGCAGAATTGGCAAATACTCGTAATGACAAAGATGCCACCGTAAAATCAGAATTACGAAAATGCCACAAGGGGTGGTAAAAAGTGGAAAACACTAAGAGACACAAAGACAAAACACACAAAAGCGAAAACCTATGCTAGAAATTGACCTAAACAAGTCCAGAAACAGTATCAAATGATTTTTAAAATTTTTGGGACTTGGACAGGCGACTCCTAGACTATTGGGGAACTCAAAAATGGAATAAAAACTTCAAAAATTGAAAAAGTGGTCTAAACGATGGAATTTGGCAAAACGGAGGATAGCCCTTAGAAAATGAAACATTTTCAAAGGGGGTCTAATGATTTGCCATCTTCTATCACTGTACCAAATTTCAGCCAAATCGAGATACCCCGAAAAAATCACCCCGTTGGAAATCAAAAATCGAACTTAAAACAAAGCAAAAGTGGTCTAAACGTTGGAATTTGGGGAAAATAGGTGAGACCACACTTCCTACTAGGAAGTGACTCTTGCTTAGAACGCCCAATTCCTTGTGAATAAGACCTGGTTTGAGTGATTAGAGTCAGAAAATTCCTATCCGACCACCCGAACCACCTAAACCCTAGCTATTTACAATATCGTTACTAATCAAACCGATGCAAATCCCCCGCAACGGCGCCAATTTTTGAAAGAGATTTGCCGTGTCTCCCAAAATAAACCAAGTTCGAAAACGATTTGCGTAATTAGGGAACCCGGGTCGTTTCCCAACGAATTTGCAATGGCTCGATTAATAACAATAGTGAAACGTAATGGTAAAATGGGGGTTTTAGGGTTTTATGATTCAGCAGATTAAAACGAAATAAATTGAAATAAAATGAACTATGTAGAAACAGATAGAAAAACGTTGATAGACTTAAACAGATTAAAAACGACCAACCCAACGATCGATTCCGTAATCATGCATCATTGAACGAAATATAACTAATCACGTTTGGTTCCGATGAATCGAAATCTCGCATTCATCCGAGAATCCTCACCTAGACGATCGCCTAGAATTTATCCGAACAATGGCGTCTCACCGTGCAATCGCACAAAGAACACTAAAACCTAGTCCGAATTTAGTCCTTGGGATGAACCAAACCGAATATTAAATCTAATATTCGAACTATTTTCATAATCGAATCTGATAAGATGAAAACAGAATTGATTAAGTTACCGATTAGGCACAAGTTCTCTCGGACGAATCATGGAATCCTCATCGTTGGGTCAATCACAGGGGTTTAGCCGAGCATGGCTGGAAAATCAAGAAAAGATGAAGAACGCGAAAACCCTAAGAACATGCGAAAAAAATCAGAGAGAGAATTTGCATAAAATCGTGAAACCCTAATGTCAAAATCGTGAATTCGTGAATGCCTCCTGTCTTTGGCGGCTGCCTTACTTAAAAATAACCTAAAACGAAAATGGGCCCTAATAGTTTTAGCCCAAAACAGAAATAAAATAAAACTGGACTTAAATTACAAAATTCGGGTCCAAATAATATCCAGAATTGTGCATCCGACTTCGGCTCCAAAATCGACCGCCCTCTTGACCGAATTGGCTCTTGATGTCTTCATAACAATTGTAGCTCTCTGAATCATCTGAAATATGAGACAAAAATGAGGCAAATCCGATGTCTGGTTCAAGAGTTATGGTAGAAATAGTGAAGTAATACAAAACTGGAATTTTATTATTAAAAATGGCTAAAATGCAATAAAAGGCCCAAGGCCCAAATAAACATAAAAGCCATTATTTATTAGATAAAGGGTCCTAAGTTATTACTCAAGAGACAAAAATAAGTGTATAAAATATTCAATTATCTCGATCCAAATCCTTGACCTACGTCCAGTCCCCAGACACCCTGGGATTTTATCTATCTAAGAACTTGATTACACACTCTGTAACTCTCGAGTAATTCTCTCACTAGAACTTGCTCCCTCTTACAAGTTGTAATCAAATAAACTCAATCTCAAAGGTTCCACAACCTTGAGATTAATACAAGAATGAATAAGTTTATAACTCTCCAAAAGAGCAAATAGATAAACACTGAAGATTATAAATATCCAAAGATATTGCTTAAGTGAATGAAACAGTAATTGCTAATGCTCGAATTGAATGTGCAGAGTTTCGGTAGTTGGAAAATTGAATACTTCTAACTTTTATAGTTGATGACAATAAAAACCGTTGGAAGATATTCAAGGAGCTGTTGTGAGTGAAATGAATATAGTCGTTGAAGTTGAACGTTACTCAGGCTCTTCGGATTCTCCAGAGGTTCTCCATTATTCCACGTTGACATTCTTCATTTCATTTGTCCATTGAGACTCAGTGAGAATGTTGGATGGAAATGGTCGGAATACTTTATGTCTGCTCAAAAAATGGATTTCCATATTTTTGTTTCGTTTCTGCTCAGCATTAAATGCATTTCTGACACAAATTTGCTTTAGAGTAATTTGGTGTTTAAACTAAGTTAAGAACATCTAAAACTTATTAGCAAAATGATTAAACATTGATAGATATACTAATAAGATATAATATGAAGTACCCAAATTATAATCAATAATTTACAGATTACGAACACGGGGATTTCAGTTTTTCAGAAGCTTGACTCGAGTCATATCTAGTTGACTCAAGTTGCATGACTAGAGTCATATAAACTTGACTCGAGTCCACCATTTCAAAACAGTTGGGAAATCGTCTTTGTAACACAATGACTCGGGTCATATCAAATTTGACTTGAGTCACATCAGTATTTCAAAAGCTGGCTATCGAGTTTGGACTTGAAGAGATTTGAAAAACAAGCCATGACTCAAGTCATTAAGTGACTTGACTTGAGTCATCTTTGAACATTGGAAATTATTTGAAAGTTAAGTTGAAGTACAATCATCTGACTCAAGTCACACGTACTTGACTTGAGTCAAAAACCTTTCAAAAATTGTTTTGCAAAATTGTAACTCAGGTCATATGAACCTGACTCGCGTTACTTCGTTCAAAGATTATTTTGCTTTTGACACAAAGAGGAATGACTCAAGTTATAAAACTTTGACTCTAGTCATCTCAGCACAGAGAGATATATTGTTATTGAACCAAGTTATCTTTAAAAATAAAAACACTTTGGCTTGAATAAATAACAATCTTTTGGATTTACAATTGTCAGTTATCATCAAAACACATAGAGAACTAACACTCCAGTCAAACTTCATTGATCAAGTTGGATCGCACAAATTACTTAGTCTGGGAGTCCGTCATTTTACCTTTGATTGAGGGAAATTGACTTCAGCAGCACATCGATGTTGATGCTTTTACTCCTTCCTTCACCACTGTTCTACCTAATACAACCATTGTCATCCCAAATCTGGAGTTTGAAGAATGGTACTCCATTTATAGGATGCTAATGGGGTGGCTCCGGAATACGATGATGCTGTTAGCATTGGCTGTCACCCAAGAAGGGGGTGAATTGGGTGTATGATAAAAACTTAGGAACTTTGAAAATCTTTTCGCATCTTAGTAAAAGCAGTTCATATGACAGTAATGAGTTATAAAGCGATAGTCAGTCATTCAAACATATATGCTGGAAATATAAGAGTTTAGGAAAGAGAATATGCAAACTATGATTTATCCTGGTTCGGCCCAATCCTTGACCTACGTCCAATCCCCAAACTCCACTTGAGATTTTTAATTCACTATCTCATTGTTTAATCCGGGCAAAAGAGAAAAAAGTGTACAATCCCACAAGATCACCTAGGAACTTGTGAAACCTTATCTCTCACCGAGACACCCCCTTACACACCGTAGGTTACAATCTGTTTCCCACTCAAGATCATTCAATCTTGAGTAACTCCCAGATAAAATGATTACAATGAATCTTCTCTCTCAGAAGTGAATATGATGAACAATGAAGTAAAATACAAATAATCTCACTCTCTATGGTAAACTATATGATTATTAAGATAACGGAGAGTAAGTGATATAAGCATCAGAGTATTGGCATTTTAACAGTGAAGGTGCAAACTCATTTCTCTTTGTCTATTTTGAATGCTTCTCATTTTATAGTTAATGAAGAGCATTCAATGTTGAGCAATTCTTCCAGTTTACAATATGACCGTTGCATGTCTGTTGAAAGTGATAAACTTATTCGTTAGACTTGTTAAGCTTTCCGTTAGGTAGATGAAGTTATCCGTTAGAGACAAAATGGTATTCGTTAAAGAATTTGATTTTCAGTCGTTTTCAATTTGCTTCATACGACATACTTCTGGCATTGGTCACTTTCACACTTTACCTAGAATGACTGTCTCTAAACATATGATCATTTGTCTGCTTTGAATTAGTTTCTGTGTTCATGCTTTGTTTCTGCTACACAATAACTGCTTCTGACACATATTTTCTTTTCGAAGATTTTCACAAAAATCTTTGTTTGATTATCTGAAACTCACTAATAAATATGATTAAAGGCACTGAGAATAATAATGAATGATAATCTGAAGTAAAGGAATAATGATTAGAGAGTTTGAATTTTACGAAGACGATAATCAACTTTCAGAGCCAGAAGAACTCGAGTTTTAGCATATGGCAAAAATCATAAGTTCATTGGGAAAAAAATAAGAACTCGAGTTATCATGGTACAAACTTGAGTTGTTTGGTAGTTTGGTGCAAGTCATAACTCTTTGAGAAATAAAAAGAACGCAAGTCATAATTGTTCAAACTCGAGTCATCAACTCAAGTTGTATAAAGTAGAACTCGAGTTGTTAGCATTTTAAAAGATTGACTGAAATAGTAAGTTCTTTGAGAAATATAGGAACTCGAGTTGTATAAAGTAGAACTTGAGTTTTCCCAAGCATGCATTGAGTGAGTTGAAGAAATACCTTAGAACTCGAGTTTTGTATGGACAAACTTGAGTTTTACCTTTGTTTGATTTAGAATGAGTAAGAGTGTTGGGGAAATCATGTTCACTTGATTGAAGATAAATTTCCAGAGTTGAAGATCAATTTTTAGAGTCCAGTGACTTCCAAAATATAAGAACATTGGCAGCACGAAGGTCAAATTTCAATAATCATAATGTCTTCGGTATAGCTCCAATTTTGGAAAATGACCTATGCCCAAAAAGCTCTTTAAGTCTTATTTCTAATGCAAAAAGAGTCAGCTCCAAACTCATTGAATTCTGACCGTTATGATCAAATTAACAGAAGTTGTTCTTAACCAGCATTTTTGCAACATTCTGAACTGAGAGTGAATTAAAAAAAATCATATCTCACTCATTTTATCTTTGTTTTCCATGATATTAATGTTTTTGGAAATTTATTTCAGTCTAGTTTCATATGCCACCATTTTCAGCTCATTTGAATTTGTAATTTGTTAGATATACCCAAAATACCGAAGCTGGGTCTGCTGTATAGTGTGAATTTCAATTCCAGATTCTAAAATTCATAGCTCTCTCATATAAACTCCTTTGGGCTTAATTTTGGTGTCAAAATGACGCATTGAGAGTTTAGTTTCATAAAAAATTGGTTTCACCTTAATCAAATCTTTGGTTTGAGAGATATCATTGAATAACCAAACCTTGTATGTGTTGAACATAAAAAATAGGTGAACAGAGAGCTGAGAACTCGAGTTTTTGGTGGCCAACTCGAGTTCTGAATTTTGAACTCGAGTTTTCCAAGAAAATCACTATAGACTAGGAGTAAATTACTATAGCAAATTTCTATTCATTGTGAAACTTGAGTTTGCTTATTTTAACTCCAAATTGAGTCATTCCAACTTCTATTTGATCGTAGAGACTTCTAGTATCAATCTAAGAGCTTGAATATTGATATTCTCATTCTATTTTACATATTTCTCTTTCTTTCTTCTCTTCTCTTGATCATTCTCCACAATTTAACTTGAACTAATCATTTGCAAGTTTCTCCTTCTTTCTTCCCTTCTCTTGATCATTCTCTAGAATTCAATTTGGACTAATTTACATTAAATATAGCAGTTAGACAATGTATATGATACAAACTTTTTACTCTTAATATTGACATGAATATTTGACATAATCAAAACTAAGCATATTCAACAAATGCAAGATGTGGCCACTCAACTCTTACATTGTCAGAGCTCCCTTGAATTGTGGACTGAAGCTTAAGCTCCCACTTCGGCAGTGTCCAAATCTTGGATTAAGATCTATTGATCTAAGCTTCAAAACACCAAAAAGAGTGGCCTCTCTATGACCGAGTACCTCTCGTAGATGAAACTCACAGCTGACCACTTAGCGTTAGTTGGAGGCCTGATTTTCGTCGATGAACTTATCTTCTATGCCCTAAATAGTCTTGATGGTGAATATAACGCTATTGTCGTTAAGCTTATCGATCAAGATGGTTTATCTTGGGTCCACACTTCTAGCCTTTGAGAGATTATTAGATTAGCTCAATCAATTCTCTTCTCTCTCTATTCAGGCTACTACCAACTTTGCTCACAAAGGTGTCGATTCTGTTCCCTTTCCTGTTAATACTCCTGATCATTCCTCTACTCACAATCTGTGGTGAGGAGGTTGAAGTTGTTGACATTCTCGAGGTAGATCAAATCACGACAGTTTTGGACGCCTATTTTGTGACCTATACGAACTTTCGAGACATAGTTTCTAATTGTTACAAACGGTTTGATAGGAATTTTTGACTTCCCTATCATTCTATTCCTCAATCTTGTTATGTTGATTCTGAGATTGTTGTTGATCTTGACTGGTACATGGACATTGGTGCTAATCACCATGTTGTTTCCAACTCCTTTTAGCTTGATTCAATGAAATTAGTGGGTAAGGCGAGTTTAATTTCCTGTACTGGTTCTAAAGCTCAAATTTATGGTATTGGCACTACTTCAATTCCCTATTTTGGGTCTAATATTTGTCTTAACAATGTCCTACTTGTGCCTCATATTGCTAAAAATTTACTCATTGTTCATCAACTTGTTTCACACAATCATGTTTTAGTCTTATTTACTAATAAAGGATGTGTTGTGAAGGACAACCAAATAGGGCAGATTCTGATGAAGGGAACTCCAAGAGAAGGACTGTACCCAGTGCATAAAATGGATTTTCAAGCTCATGTTACAACAGCCTCATTGAATGATGAAGAATTTCTTACTTGGCACTACAAGCTTGGTCATCCAAGTAATAAAGTTTTACACCACGTACTAAATAATTATAATATCAAAGTTCAAATTCGTGATAGTTTTGTTTGTGAGGCTTGTCAGTTTGGAAAATCAAGGAAATTATCGTTTTCAAAATCTTTGTCTCATGCTTCTTCACTCTTTAAGCTTGTTCATACTGATTTATGGGGACCTTCTCCAACACAATCTATTCATGGATATCATTATTATGTTCACTTTGTTGATTATTTTAGTAGATACACTTGGTTATATCCCCTCAAGCACAAGGGAGAAACAGTTACAGCTTTTAAACTTTTTCAATAAATGGTGGAAAATCAAATTCAGACCAAGATTAAATCCATTCAATGTGACAATGGTACAAAGTATAAACCCCTCATACCTATTGCTGACAATTGCGGTATAATAATGAGATCTATGATAATGTTAATGATAAGACCAAATCAGATCAAAAGATGAAGGACAAGGGAAAATAGTGACAAATCTGGGAAGGAGAACAATGTCGGTGAGGTTAAGAAAGAAACATAGAGAGAGGGGAGAGAGAGTGAGGAGGAGCAAAATAGAGAGCGAGCTAGAGAATTAGATCTACAAGACATTGGGGATCAAGTGTGCTTGATTTAGATCTACAATAAAGGACAATAGAGAGATTTTGGGTTTAAGATCGTGGGAGGGACGAGAATCATTGTGGTTGCTAGTGGAGAATAGTTATCGTCGTTGTCGTAGAGCCGTTGCTGCCTCTGTCATTGGTGGAAGACCTCGTCGACATCGTCCCTAGGCCCAGTATGTGTTAGGTCCGAGTCACTTGGGCTTCTATTTTCTACCATTTTAATTTTTAATAAATTTGACCTTTTAATGGGGGGAAATAACAATACAAAGTGGAAAGGTGAAGATCTGTTGCATTGGAATACTCCTTCCAATTTCAAGTTATTTTTAACTAATTCATATATATTAATAAAAAATTAAAAGATTGATTTCTTTTATATATAAAATTCAAGTTACTTTCAACATTATTATTTTTAATTACACTAAACATTATATAATTTTATACTCTCGCACTACTCTTATTAAATAAAGGTATATATATATAACAAAAATATTTAATACTTCTTAAAATTATTAAAATGCCTTATAAAGAAAAACACGTGGTACAAAATCCTCTATATATGAGACAAATAAAGTATATTGTAAGATTAAGGGGAAATCACAATCCATATTGTAGCCTTCTATTGTTTTTTTTAAATAAAAGAAAACCCATCATATGTGTGTGCTAATGAAAGCTAAGATGAGGTAGACGTTTTTAATATTTTTAACAAGTATGAAAAATGGGGGGAAAACATAGTATATGACTGTAAAATAAAGAATTAAATTATTTTAAAACTATCATCACGTGGAAAGTAAATGTTTAACCACACGATCGCGATCACCACAAGCTCAGAGATTTACAAATCCAAAACAAACTAGAATTGACCACTTGCTATTGAGGCCCTGCAGGATATCTCTCTCTCATATCACTTTCACTTCAGACCCTAACACTGAACTCTCTTCTAGAAGCTTCTTGGCTTACAAACAATGGTGGAGTGCTTCTTGGCTAACAAACAATGGTGGAATGCTTAAGTATGTGCAAACTAAACTGTCCACCTTTCTTAGCAGTATCAATCTTGGATTGACCAGGAGGAGGCAAGAGCTCAAAGTTCTGAACCAAACGCCCCAAAGTGATACCCAGGATAGGCAACGCCAGTATTATTCCGGGACAGCTTCTTCTTCCGACTCCGAACGGCAAGTACCTGAAGTCGTTCCCGTTAGCGTCCACTTTAGCCTCCTCCTCCAAGAACCTATCGGGTCGGAACTCTTTCGGGTTCTTCCACTGGGCTGGGTTATTTGCCAGCCACCACGCGTTCACCAGGATCTTGCTCTCCGCCGGAATTTCGTAGCCCCGAGCTTGGCGTCGTGGAGGTTCATGTGTGGGACCAGCATCGCCATTCGAAGACGGAGGGTCTCTTTGATCACGGCCTGCAGGTATGGGAGCTTGTGGGTGTCGGGTTCGGTAACCGGGTGCCGAACTCCGAGAACCGTGTCCATCTCGTGTCGGAGCTTATTTTGAACCTCCGGGTGGTTCACTAGCTCGGCGATACCCCACTCTATTGACCACAGGGTTGTCTAAATTGCTGCTTGCAAAGGAAAAAAAGTCATTAGTATATTAGATTGAAATCTTTTAATACTAGCGTTTCTTACTCATCAAACGAATCAAACCCATGAATCTACCAAGGTCTTAATCCGGACCAACTCTATAGACTGATCCGGTTTTAATTGGATTTTTTATGGTTAATACCTCCATAAAAAAATTATATAATATAAATTCTAAATTATTGAAATGTTGATCTTGCTCAGTTCCTCTCGCCATTTCTCATCCTTATTATTTTTCTATAAGGAAAACTATTTGTAGGGACATATACTTCTCTTTGATTTTTAATCTAGTACTTGTGTGTTTTTCTTTTTTAATTAAATATTTTAATCTTACCCTATTAGAACTATTAACTCTTGTATAAGAACTAGCCGTGCTAATAGAGTAAAGTTGTAACTGCCAGTAGTGTTAACAGAACAAAATTAATGATTTAATTAAAAGAGGATAACATGTAGGTATTAAATTAGATATCGAGTTAAAGTATAGGTACCTACAATTGGTTTTCCCTTCTTCCTAAACTGTCCTCTATTAATACCCCTCAACAAGGTAGTGAGTGCTTCTTTTGCAACAATTATTGAATTTAAAGACATTCTTAAACAAGGGCATTTTAAGAAAAACATGTCATATTTATATAATTAACTGATTTTCATTATCTAAAAAATCAGAATCAAATTAGTTAAGTATGTCTTACATTAAAAGCAGGGTATAATACTACCTCTGGTCCTTATTTTAATTTACTGACTATCTCAATAAACTTTATTTTTCAAATTTATAATTTGTTCCTAAAATATTCTTATTCATTGCATACATTAAGATGTTTCTATTCAAATTTAGTTATGACTCATGATGGAATATGATATTTTAGGAAAACAACATATATTTGTTAATATTTACTTCCCCGATCTTTAATAATATAAGACATATTTACATAATTTTATTATATTAAAAAGGTTGGTTAAGTTAGTTAAAGTGACATGTATTTTCTAAAACACTATAGTAATCTTTTGTTAATTCCCTCATTTCCTCTCTTCCTTGGTTATGGTTGAAAGAACATCAGTATGGATAAATTATGAACACATTGACAAATAAAAAACTATATTTTATATTTAAAATCAAGATTAACTTCTCAAATATGTCTTAGTGCCTGTTTGGCCTAGCTTATTTTCAGCTTATCTTCTCCTTATAAGTAGAAGCTAGGCCAAACAGGGTTTTATAAAAGCTCTTATATTTATAAGAGCTTATTTTACAATGAAGAAAAAAGCTCTTATAAAAAAGCTAATGAGATGAGCTTATTTTATGCTCTTTTTTTACAAGCTCTTTTTTTTTTTTTTTTAAATAATATACTCCATCCGTTCCTAATTATAGGACCCCACACACACACACATTTATTTATATACACACACACACACATTTATATATTTACACACACACACACATTTATATATTTACACACACACAAATATATATATTTATATATGCACACAGACACACACAAATATATATATTTATATATGCACACACACAGACACACACAAATATATATATTTATATATATATGCACACAGACACACACACAAATATATATATGTATAGACACACACACATAGACACACACAAATATATATATTTATATATATATGCACACAGACACACACAAATATACATATTTATATATGCACACACACACATTTATATATGTATATAGACACACACACAAATATATATATTTATATATGCACACACACACATTTATATATGTATATAGACACACACACAAATATATATAGTTATATATGTACACACACATATATATCTGTGTATACACACACACACACATATATATAACAAAACCATTATTTCAATTAGAGATCATAAAAAGAAAAATTCTAGGTCGGAGAGGTATATCGCAAAGACGGTTGATTCACATTTTTTTAATGTCATTTAAAATTTATATAAGGGCGTTTTAGGAAAGTGATTAAAATTAACTAATTTAACTTCCCTCCTTAATCTCCCCAAAATCGGTTAAATATGTCCTATAATTAGGACGGGAGGGAGTACCTTTTATGATAATTTTTATTAGAAAAAGTGCTTATGACAAAAATTTTGCCAAACAACTTATTTTTAATTTTAGCTTTTAAGTAACTTTTAAGCTAAAAAATTTATATAATCACCAAACAACTTTTAGCTTTTCTAAAAAAGCTCTTTTTTTTAGCTTTAACTTAAAAGTAGCTTTTAGCTTAAAAATAAGAGGATCCAAACGGGCTCTTATATTAAGAACCGGAGAAGAACAAATAACTAATATAATAATTTCCTTAATTATCTCGAATTAATTAATTAACTCTTATAATAAAACCATGAACTAGTATATTTATCTCTCGTCTTTTTAAGGATCTAATACCAAACAAGGTGACTCTTTTCTTTTACTCAACTTTTATTTATTTTGGCTTTTCAATGGAGAAGATGGTGTTGAATAGTTAAGGTGAAGGAAATCCCAGCCCTTGCCTCCACCAACCCAATATGTGGTTGCAATCATGCCAAAGTACCAAAACACATTCGACACCAACCTACTAACCATTGTTGTACTAAAAAATTGGAACAATAGAAAATCAAAATGTGATTCAAATTTGTTCAAACGGCAAAAAAGCTCCTACCACACACACATTTTTTTTTAAAGAAAACCTAGTGCTAAAGAATTATAATTATTATTAGATCCACCTAACCCACTTTGATCAATTATTGCATTATATTCATGTGCTCAATTCCCCTACTTAATTAGGAGAAAATATTTATTTTGATAGTTAAATGTGATTTAAGAAATTTATAATTATAATTTGCAATGCTCAATTCTTATAATATTTTAATAAATTTTTTTATACTTAAAATGATGGAAAATTTGGTTAGTTATCCTCATTTATTCATTTTGTTGGTGGCATTCCCAAAATTATTAGCTAGAATCATTAATTAAATTATCATAATCTCTATATTAAAAAAATAGTTGATTCAAGCTTTTATAAAATACATTTAATCAAGCAATCATAAATACATAATATACCTAATTGATTTCAATTTTTTTTTTGTTCCGTTTTAACCTTATGATAGATAGAGATAGCATTACAAAAATAGAATATTATGCATTTTCACATGTTGAGGAAAAAACTATGAACAGTGAACTTATATTTTTCAATATTAGTGAAATTCCAACACGAAAACAAATAACAACACAAGTTTATGTTCCATGGTTATGTAGGAAGCACATAAGATGCTTCTCCCTTATATGCTTCTTACATGTTTGACCCTCTAATTAGAGGGACAAGCAATTATATATATATATGGATTAAATTATATGTTATTTTTTGAAAACTTTTTGGCATCTAGTATCTCAAATTAATTTATTAATTAATTTCCAGTTCTACATTCAGAAATATTTGTTATGTAACACAGTATCCTGAAAACTAATTAATTTGAGGTAATGGGTGCAAATTTTTTTAAAAAAACATATAATTTAATATAAATAAATAAAAAAAATGTGTTTATTCCTCTAATTAGAGACAAACATGTAAGAAGCACATTAGGACAAACACCTAATGTGAACCCGGTTATGTTTGGCTCCATGCTTGCCAAGTAGGCGTCATATTATGATGTTATGAGGAGGATAACCCATGAGAGTATGTGGACCCTATTTGACAAGTGGGCCCCACATCATCACATTATTCCATAAATAAAACCCTAAGGGTGTGTTTGGTTTGAGTGGAGGGAGTGGGAGGGAAGGGAGTGGAAAGTAGGGAATTGACCAAATTGTCATTAACGAAGGGAATATTCTTTTTTGTTGAAAGTATATTTTTGGAATATTGAAAAGTTTCATGGGCTTTTTGGTAAAGAGGAGGTAAAAGATCTCCCCCTCCCTCAAACCAAACACACCATAAATTAACAGGAACACGTTTCGTGCTTGTCTTTTTTGAGGAGAGATCTGGCCGTCAGATCTCATCTGACGGTCCAGATCTATTTTCTTTTTTTAATAAAATGTTTTCAACAATCCTAACTCTTAATCAATATCATGAATTATCTTTGTAGTATCGGCGAGTACTCTAAAATAATTTTTTAAGATTCTAAATATTATTTCTAAAATCATGAAGTATTTTTCAGTGCCATGAAGTATCTTTTTAGTTTCAGTCAGTACCTTAAAAAAAATTAGGATTTTATCTGACTAAGACTAAGAAGATACTTATAGTACTGACTGATACTGAAAAATACTTCATGATCTTAAATTTTTATTAAAAATATTTCAGAGTATACTTTAAAATATTAGTTAGGATTGCTAAAAAAAAGAGATTTAAACGAGACATGATCTCTACCAAAAAGGACGAGCGCGCCGCTTTTGCAATAGACGAGCAGGAAATGCGTTCCAAATAAACAAAACACTACTTGTCCTTGTCATTGGGTCCATGCCTTGATCATTACGCCCAATGCCCATGACTATCAAAGATTGACAAGTAGGCTAAGATACAAAAGCTGTGAACGTATGTAATCAGCCGCACGATAATGATCAAAATCAAAGAATCCCTTGCCCTGTTTGGTGCACAGTATTGAATTTCGGAGGAATGTGGATGAGATTAGGAGTGTAGGGTGAGTAATCCATAAAAAGTACTTCTCGTTCATATAAGTTAGAGAATATGTTCATTAAATGTATGGCTTCGTCCAAAGGGTAGTCCTAAATGCCAATGTTCTGAAACCCGGACCAGTGACTGAACCGGTCGGGGTACTGGGTTAAGGGTTAGTGGGTCAGACCGGAGTCAGCCCGGAGTCAACCCGGGTTAGACCGGTGAGGTCTAAAAAAATTGGAAGTTACTTAAAGTTTAGGGCAACTTTATTGACTTTGACTACTTTTATTGGTTTATGAAATTTGTTAGTTGATGTCTTATAATAAGGACCAGAGGGAGTACTATATATCATTTTAATACTTTAGATCAGTAGTAAAATAACCATATACTTCAATACTTGTGACATATTCAAATCAGATTGCCCCTTATTTAAAACTATGCTAAATGCCCATGAGCGTATTTTAGTAAAACTAACACTCATCAGATTAAACCCTAGTTAAAGTGTAATTCAAGTTTTGGAGTCAAGGGCTCAAGGCTCACGCAACTTGAGGCGAATGTTTTTTGTTTTTGTTGTTGTTGTTGTTTTTCGTTAGTAAGAAAACATAAAAGGAAAAAGAAAACAAAAGATTTTTATTTTGCCACCAGAAAAAAAGATTTTTATTAAAGAACGTACCTGCAACGTTAATGTTAAAATTTAATCTAGAGGAGTATTTCCTCTTTTTTATTTATTCGTTCATTTATTCATCCGTAATTTTCCTCTTGAATAAGGTACATTTATACCAACAGAGATTAACAACCTTAACAACCTGAGCACAATAGTAGGTAACAACATTTCAAATATTCTCCTTTTCTAGATAATTTATTCTAATCTAATAATAATAATTCAAATACAAATACAAACAATAACTCAAATAGCAACAATAATTCAAATAATCCAAATAATAATTTAAATTCAATTCATATCTTCAACATGTTCTCAACCATGTAAAGGACATTGTCTTTGTTGATCTCTCCCTTCTTCTGAGCATCCAAAATGTGATCAATGGTTCATATCAAAAAAAAAAAAAAAAAGTGATCAATGACACATTTAAGTCCATCATATCCCGTACTTCCCTTGGTGCTTTCCAGCTTCCTGTTCAATATAAATAACCATAATCACAACTGAATAAACATAACACACAAATTTCAAATTTACAAAGAAAAATCATCAGTTAAATTAAACCATACATATATATATATACACACACACTTTCTCTCGTCAACGAAATAGTCCTTGAAGAGCTTCAACCTTGTCTCTTTCACTTCCTTACAGATCTTGAGGTAACCTCTAAGGAAAGGTCTCAAAATGGGAATGAAATCGCCATAGATGAGATTTTCATAAATTTATTTTATAAGTTTTTTAATTCCAATAATATGAAATTTGAAAATCACCTAAGATTTTCAAATCTAAGATTTAACAAAATCATAACTTCTTAATTCATGATGGGTAGGTCAACTCATTAACTGAATCTCCAAATGATGGGGAGAAAAATTTACAAATTCATCATTAATTTCATATCATTATAAAATTAAAATCAATACTAAGTAAGGATATAAATGAATAAAATGATGTAATTTATTAAAAAAGAGAAAATTGAGAAGCAAACTAGGTGGAAATTCAATTATTCAAACTTTAAGATAAGAGGCTTAAAAAATTGATCCGACATGGTACTCAAATTTTAACGATTAGGATCTTATCAAAAAAAAAAAAAATTAACGATTAGGAAAGGACCAAAATAAAAATCTGCGTGAATAACTTAATATGTTGATGAAAAATTAATTTATTATTTTAATTTAATTTAATTTTTTTTAATAAAATTGATCAACTACATTTGAGCGATTATTATTTTCATTTAAAATTATAATTATTGAAAATTATTTTTAAGATCAACTACTTTAAAATAATTATTTTTTTTATTGAAAATGTATCTCCTCATCGTAAGACTCGATCGGTGGCTACTCTGCCCCTATTTTCATCGTTCAGAGTGAACTGAAGAGTCGATGCGAGGGACGGTAGGGCATTGTCCACCGGAGAGAAAACCGTGGCTGCCGTTTCCGGTGTGGGTTGTGGCAGAGAGTCTTCCGTTGCCGTTTCAGGTGTGGATCGTTGCAGAGGGTAGCATTCATCAATTCGGCTGTTTTGCCCTAGTGTAGATTTCGGCCGTTTATTTGTGTTTGCGGTTGCATCGTGAGCGTCTTTTTCCTAAAACGGTAAAGATGAGATTATTTGAATTCTTGGCATTTGTTGGGAAGATTAATTTGGTTGTATCTTGATTACTAGCCATTGCTAATCGGTTCTTTTACCATCAAACCTTCCTCGATTTTCCTCTCTCTCATATCTTGCCTATTACAGTTCTTTGGATTTTCAAATTTTACCAGCCTTTGCTTCAGCTCCCTTGATTTTGTTCTCCATCTTGATTTTCAAACCCCCTACCCGATATTTTTCTCTCATATCCTCCATGCTTTTATTCTATTATTCTCCTTCTTCTCCCTTGTTGATATTGTTCGTGTTGCTTCTTTAGTACTCTATTTTCTGTCCTCCTCATCATAGTAGTTAAAAACTCGTTTTATCACTGCGATTTTACGTTTTTACGATTTTTTTTTTCATTAAAATGATTTTACTAATTTTTCAAACGCTTTTGTGTTTTTACCATTTTTTTACGTTTTTACTACGTTACGATTTTACGTTTTACGATTTTTCATTCTCCTTCCGTTTTCAGGTAAAATCTACGTTTTCACTACCATGCTCCTCATCACTCATCTCTCAGCCCCCCTCATCTCTGGATTGCAATCAAAGTTTGGGCATTGTTTTTGGTTTCCTTTATTTCCCTGTTTGAAGGATCGATTGCCTTCAGCTCCCAAAATTCTACTTCTGTCTCCAAAATGAGTCCTAGCTCCTCGTACCACTGCTTTTTCTCAACATCAATTTTCCTTTACACTACTTTTGAATCTTCCTTCGCTGCCTGTCCCAGTTCTTCTCTCTGGATACAAAGAAAGGGAAGAATTATTACGAGGTAAACCCAAAGGCTCTTCACTGCATTTTTCTATCTTCCCAGTGATCCGCATCATATTTTCTGAGAAAATCTACCAACTGCAAGGTACTTTATCCATACTTTCGCCCCCTTTCCTCTTTCTTGCGTGTTATTGATATGTGCTCCTTTTTATTCCATAAAGATTGCTTGTCTCTTTTGTTTTGTTGGAAACCAGGCAACTAGACTTTTGTGACATTCATTTGAATATACATCCATCTTTTTCATTTGTTGCTAAAATATTGACGCAGTAGAATGTATCCAAAAAAAAAAATTTATTGACGCAGTAGAAGAAAATTAAGAAAGATAATGTTTATTCCTTTTGCAGATATATCATCCAGACAAGAATGCTAATGATCCTAGAGCAGCGGATATGTTCAAGGAACATATGAAAAACGCCATCAGACTCTAATGGTTTTGAGGTGATTAAAGTTTTGCTTGGATATTTACCATTAGCACCTTAAGTTTCGTGAACCTTGCCAGATTTACATTTTTCATCAATTTTTAAGATCCCCATGCATAATCTTTCTGAATCGTAATCGAACATTTGATATTGACATTTTCACATATTAACACGTAATGAATGGATGCAGCGGTATGATTGGAAATGGTGTTTCTGAAGTGGAAGTAAAGAGGATGATGATAACGATTAAGACGAAGAACAAACCAAGAGCAAAAAGAAGGTATTTAGGAACTGATATATACTGATTTCAGTTGTTTGAGTGTCAAATCTTAATTTGTTGTGGTGTGCTATTGTGTGTATTGTTGGATTTTTTAGCCTAGTTTTGTTAACAGTGACCATTTTTCAATTGAAATTATGCCTTTTCTGCTAGTAACTTGCTCCAAATTGTGTTCATAGGGTTGAGAATGCTATTACACATTAGTTACCACTTTCTTTTAGTTTTGTATATGGAAATTTGTTGAAAACTCAAGTAAACAATTTTTCCCTCGTTTTAAATATCACTAGAAAAATAGCATATTGACTATGAACTGTCAGATTTGCTAGCACTTGCTTCAATCTATGTTGCAATTGCTGGTTCAAATTAAGCATATATTGATAAACTTGCTTGCTGAGAGTGCTCAATTCCCCTCCTTCTACATAAATACTGTATCACATACTTTGATATATTATTTGCAAATTAAGTGTCACGAGGTTATTGTGTTTTCTGCAAAAATAGTGTTGACACTTTGCACTAAACCTTGATTCAATTGGGACATGCTGATAAGTCTATTCATTGTTATTATGTGATTGCACAATTTCTAGAATACTACTATGCTGTGATTTTAACCTTTTGTATAAGAAATGGATTGAATTTAGATTGGCCTGATTCAAGTTAAGTAGTTTGCATGGTATCGCCAAGTGGATACATTAATTGGTATTAGACTTATCTTTGAAAGAATGAGACAAGTAAGATCATTTTGATCTAAATTTGTCTTACTGCCCCAAAACTTTTTAGGGGAATGGTTGATTACTCTTAAATCTGTCTTTGACATATTGGTGTGATCTGAATTAGAGATTTTGCTGTGATAAAATGGATCTCTTTGCTCACAACCACTTTTGTTGGATATCTTGATGCTGACGTTAGTTTTTCCTTGCAGGAACTTGATGGGAAAGAACTTCAAGGAAATCAATCCATACCTTGTTGTATCTTGGAGCCTTTATCAATTGGTCAGAACCACCACCAAGGAAGAACTATCAAGGAGAAGAGCCATGTACAAGTTAATGAGAATTTTTGCTATCAGAGTTTGAGGAGATTTCATTCACACGATTGTCCCTTCCTCTCCTTACTTTCTTGAATTGTTTGTAAAATCATATGTTGGATTGATTGTTTAGAATAAGTGTGGGAGAGGGGACTAATCTAGCGGTGAAAGGTAGAAAAAATCGTTGTGCTTCATTGTTAGGGTAGTAGCCTTATTCCTTATCCTTGCTACAAGTTTGATCTACATTGATTATTGTTAGTCTAAGCTTGCATTGACTACTAGTGTGGGGGAATAATGGATTTGAGTGTGTGCGTTGTTCTGATTGCATTATAAAGGGATTGATTGCATTATTGTGAAAAATGAATTCCTGCACACTTGAACTTCTTTGCACTCTAATATGCTATCTATTCTGGGCTTAAAAAATTGAATATTGGAGATTATATTTTCATTAGTAATTGTAGAAGTAAGCTTGATTGAGATATGAGAATTTTGATATGGTTAGCTGATTTGGCACAATCAATGCAGAAAGGAGTGATTATTCATGGCATTAGGATCAATTTAGTGTATAATTTTGTATCTGTTGATGGGTTAGAGGAATTAACCTTGGATGGAAGGAATTTTGAGCCTGATTTCTTTTCTTAATATTGAGTGTATACTCCTTAGTGCTAGCTTTCTCTAGAACTTGTCCTACCTCTTGATTGAGGCCACATATGTGCATGGGAGGAAGTGTAAAACACAAACCTAAAACACTTTTAACCTTATATACCCAAACACAAACCTAAAACACTTTTAACCTTTGCTAACCACTTTGAGCCATTCATTTTCTTTTCTCTACATCATTGACCAGTTGAGTAGAATGCACGGTTATATTTGCAGAACATGACCTAGCTTCTGAAATGGAAATAAAATCTAGTGACAAGCTTGAAATGAATATTTTAAGTTGTGTTGAGTTCAAGGTCAATGAAAGTGTATAGAAGTAATAAGCTGTGATGTATTGTGTGATTCCTCCCCATTCCTTACCAATTTCCCTGTTTTTTTAAGTTGTCGAATCCCCGAGGAGGCGCTTAAGCCCGCGAGCTCTTTTCTTGAGTTGACATTCGGTCCTGTTTCTTATTCTCCTAACCATTTCTCTAGCGCTAATTGGGATAAGGGCTCCTGGGATGAATTAGATTAAATTTCCTATATTCTTCCTGCTCCCTTTTTTTGAATTTTAGTAGCTTACGGACCTGATCTTTGAAAAAAAAGGAAAAGAAAAAATAGAGAGAGAAAAAACAGAGGAAAAAAAGAATTGATGATAGAAAAAGGCATGAAAAGGGGAAAAACAAGTGTACAAAAAAAAAAGCAAAGCAAAAGCAAATATGAAAAAGAAAGAGAAAAGAAAAAAATAAGAGAGGAAAGAAAGGATCAATCAGCATGCAAAAGCATATGAGTATAGAAGCTGATGATACTATTTGCATAGATGATTAGAATTGGATTTATTTGTGTTTCAGCTTTGATTGATGAGCCGCATACATACAAAAATTACTATGAAGCTGGTTATTGTTCTACGTACTTCTTAAATATGCATTTTGGCTTGTATGGTCAATGCTCTTCTTTTCCATGTCCATTTTAACCTTTCCAACGTTACAGCCTTGGGAAAGACCTCTTGATACATTGATTCCCATGTTTTGAGTGGTGGAGATAGTAGAAATTTGACAAGCTTATGGTAGAGGCTAGCCTAGGAGAGAGGAGAGAAAGAACCCTTTATGATGAAGAAGAGAGAAACATATACCTGTGAGTCCTTGATGCCTATTTCCAGTTACCAGATTGTGCATTAGAACGGTTATTTTGTCTGGATGATTGAGAATTTCTGTGTTGATTGTAAAGAAGAAAATGATCAGATTAAGGAGCTCTTGTTTTGGTTGAGTTTGCTGCTATTATGATTATTTATAATTGGATTATTGATTGAGATTTATCTGCCCACGAGTACAAATGTTCTAGTGGGGGGGAATTTGGTAAATCCATTTAATTGTTATATTTTCTATGGTATTTCATGGGTGTTTTATGCATGATTTTCTTGGATCATTATCAAACAGGAAATTAGAGCTAGAGCTGCGTGTTCTTTTTTTTTTTTAATACCTATACTAAAACTGAAACTTATGTAAGTTTCTTCAATTTTTTCAACCCACTACATGTTCCTGAAAACGACAAAGATATGAAGATTTGGTATGATTATCTTCTTAGATAACCTAGGCTAATAAATTTGATTCCTTTTCCTTTTTCTTATAACCATGGTTAATTTTTTATGAGTAGGTTGAGAAACTATTGAACCAGATGGAGCAAGACTATGATATTGGGTGAGCTTATATACAATGTACTTGTTTGTGAGCCGTGTCATGTTTTTTGGGTCCATTATGTTGCTCTTACTAATGTCTTAACCAGCTTTATTGACCACCAATACCTCTGCACATTCTTTTTTTCCCATTTTTTGGTAGTTCACAAACTTGTGGCTTTCCTGATTCTTTATCATGCTTTGTTCAGGTCAACAATAAGAGACAAGATTCCCCATGCTAAAAGCAATACCTTTTTCTTTTGGAAGTATTTCATTTCCTTGATGTAGTTATTATCTTGTTTAGAGAAAGGCGTGCCTGCTTTCTGGCTCACTACTATGAAAAATAATGAAGTGTTAGCTGAGGAGGTTAGTCATTTGTATTTATTATTCAATTTTTATTTAAACCTCCCTTATGAGTTTCCCTGTCAAGACACAATTATAACTGTTTTTTCACTGCTACATCTTTGAGCGAGATGAAGGAGCTCTCAAGTATCTCAAAGATATTAAATGGAGCAGGACATAAAGTCCCAAAGGATTTAAGCTTGAGTTTTACTGTGTCACTAATCCTTATTTTAAGAATTCTGTCGGGACAAAAACATATCATATGATTGATGAAGATGAGCCTATTCTGGAGAAAGGCAATTGGGTAAGTCTCTCTCTCACACACACACACAAATCTTTTATTTTATCTTCTAACCCTCAATTACAATCATGTAAGATGGTCTAGTTGACGATGGTTTGTTGTCTTTTTCGTGTAGCACGGTAATTGAATGGTACCCTAGCAAATGCTCTCCCAAGAAGCTGCTCGAGGAAAAGCCGAAGAAGGGTTCAAAGAATGCTAAACCAATTACTAAAACTGAAACTTAGAAACTTTCTTTAATTTTTTCAACCCACCACAGGTTACGACAAAGATTATGATGAAGATTTGGTATGATTATCTTTTTAGATAACTTAGGCTAATAAATTTGATTCGTTTTCCTTTTTCTTATAACCATGGTTAAATTTTTATGAGTAGGCTGAGGAACTTCAGAACCAGATGGAGCAAGACTATGATATTGGGTGAGCTTATATACCGTGTACTTGTTTGTGAGTGGTGTCATATTTTTTTGGTCCATTATGTTGCTCTTACTAATGTTTTAACAAGCTTTATTGACCACCAATACCTCCACACATTCTTTTTTTTTTCCCGTTTTTTGGTAGTTCACAAACTTGTGGCTTTCCTGATTTTTTATCATGCTTTGTTCTGGTCAACAATAAGAGACAAGATTATTCCTCATGTTGTATCATGGTTTACTGGGGAGGCCATTCAAGGAGAGGAGTTTGGAGACCTAGAGGGTGATGAAGATGAAGACATTGTGGAAGATGATGAGGAGGAGGAAGAGGATGACGAAGACGAGGATGATGATAATGATTAAGACAAAGAACAAACCAAGAGCAAAAAGAAGGTATTTAGGAACTGATATATGCTGATTTCAGTTGTTTGAGTGTCGAATCTTAATTTGTTGTGGTGTGCTATTGTGTGAATTGTTGGATTTTTTTAGCCTATGATACCTCTGTTTTGTTAACAGTGACCATTTCTTAATTGAAATTCTGCTTTTTCTGCTAGTAACTTGTCCAAATTGTGTTCTGATAGGACTGAGAATTTAGCTATTGCTCATTGAAAACGAAAGGAAATCACCAAGAGGGGGGTGAATTGGGGATTTTAAAACTTTTATAATAACTTTGCACCCAAGCTGAAGCTAAACGTAAAGAGATAGGGAAGAAGAGCTTGACACAGAAAGTTTATCCTGGTTCGGTCTAAATTCTTGACCTACGTCCAGTCCCGGACTCTCGGGTTTTTCTACTATCACTTAACTCGATACACACTCGTACTCAAGGATTATCCTCTCTCTAGGATACACTCCCCTTACAAGTTGTAATCAAATCCCAATCTCCAAGTCCCCTTGACTTGAGATCTTTTACAATGAATGAATAATTTGTATAAAAGCTCTCTCACGAGAAGATAATGATAAACACCGAGGCTCTTTGTATATCAAAATACAATACGAGAAAGAAAACTGAATGTATAAGAACTCTTGAGCTTGCTTTTCGTTTCGCTTAATCTTTCGTTTCTTTCAAAGTTTGTAATCGCTCCTTATATAGTGGTGAGTTGCTATGTGACCGTTACTTCTCAACTTAGCATGTTCTTCATTTGAAATTCAGTTTGATGAGGATTATAGCCGTTGGGTCTGAATTTCGGCCGATTAAATTCTGGACGCGTGAAATCATTACGCCTTCGATTCTTCGCGCTTATTCAATGATTCGTTTGATCCAATTTAATACCGAAACATTCTCAATATAGAGTGGTTAAATATATTTGAATATACTAAATGAATGCAATCAATTCGTATAAACATGGTAAGTTTTGTAGTTTAAAAGAATCGGGATGAAACCAAGAACGATCATTTCGCTTTCGTCTTAAACTCGAGTTCTCCAAGTCGGCTCGAGTTCGTAAGGCATTTTAGAGTATCCGGTTTATCTTCGTGAGAGCAAACTCGGAGTTTGATGTAAACTCTGGAGTTTGTATTTTGTTTTACCATGTGAACTCGAGTTCACGAAGGTAGGCTCGAGTTCGAATGTTCTCCAAGGGAAAACTCGAGCTTGCAATAACAGGCTCGAGTTTACCTATTTTGTAAACTCTTCTTCGTTTGTCAAACCATAGAGTAAACTCTACACAAAAGTATTAGGCTTGAGTCCATATACTTGGGCTCGAGTGTTCATTAAATTATAGCCATAGAAACAAGTGAACTCTACTAAAAAGAATAAACTCGGAGTTTAAAGAGATACATTTTAATTAGAAAATCTTCCTGCCATGGGAAAACTCGAGCTTGTCTATACGGGCTCGAGTTTACTCGTTTGTAAACTCTTTATTATTATATCATCGGGGTTTAGGCTCGAGTCTATTTACTCGGAGCTCGAGTTCGTTATGCTGAAAATATCTGATGAGCTCTCTGTTTGCAGAAAACTCGAGTTTGCTTAGTTAGGCTCGAGTTTTGAGGTGACAGAATGATTTTGACTCTTTTGTCATTTTAAAAACATTCGTACTTGTTTACAATTTTTATTAATCATCAAAACACATAGAGAACTAACACTCATTAGTTACCACTTTCTTTTAGTTATGTATATGGAAATTTGTTGAAAACCCAAATAAACAATTTTTCCCTCTTTTTAAATATCACTAAAAAAATAGCATATTGACTCTGAACTGTCACATTTGTTAGGACTTGCTTCAATCTATATTGAAATTTCTAGTTCAAATTAAGCATGTTGATAAACTTGCTTACTGAGAGTGCTCAATTCCATACTCTGATCTATTATTTGCAAATTTAGTGTCAAGAGGTTATTGTGATTTCTGCAAAATATTATGTGATTGCACAATTTCTAGAATTATTGCTATGTTGTGATTTGAACATTTTGTCTAAGAAATGGATTGAAGCAGTTTGCTTGGTTTCACTTTTAAAGCTAATCATTGTTGTAGCAGTTTGCTTGGTATCGGCGAGTACGTTAATTGATATTAGACTTATCTTTGAATGAATGAGACAAGTAAGATCATTTTGATCTAAATTTGTCTTACTGCCCCAACATTTTTTACGGGAATGGTTGATTACTCTTAACTCTATTTTTGACATATTGGTGTGATCTGAATTAGAGATTTTGCTGTGATAAAATGGATCTCTTTGCTCGACAATCACTTTTGTTGGATATCTTGAATTCTTGATGCTGATGTTAGTTTTTCCTTGCACGAATGATGGGAAAGAACTTCAAGGAAATCAATCCATACCTTGTTGTATCTTGGAGTCTTTACCAATTGATCAGAACCACCACCAAGGAAGAACTATCAAGGACAAAAGCCGTGTACAAGTTAATGAGAATTTTTGCTATCAGAGTTTGAGGAGATTTCATTCACATGGTTGTCCCTTTCCTCTCCTTACTTTCTTGATTTGTTTGCGAAATCATATGTTGGATTGATTGTTTAGAATATGTGTGGGAGAGGGGACTAATCTGTCAGTGAAAGGTAGAAAAAATCTTTGAGCTCCACTAAAGAGAAAAGAAAAAAAAAAAGAGGGGAAAGAAAGTGTACAAAAGAAAGGATCAATCAGCATGCAAAAGCATATTAGTGTAGAAGCTGATGAAACTATTTGCATAGATGATTAGAATTGAATTTATTTGTGTTTCAGCTTTGATTGATGAGCCGTATACATACAGAAATAACTAAGCTGGTTATTGTTTTACATACTTCTTAAATATGCATTTTGGCTTGTATGGTCAATGCTCTTCTTTTCCATGTCCATTTTAACCTTTCCAACGTTACAGCCTTGGAAAAGACCTCTTGATACATTGATTCCCATGTTGCCTTGGGAAAGACCTCTTGATACATTGATTCCCATGTTTTTTGAGTGGTGGAGATAGTAGAGATTTGACAAGCTTATGGTAGAGGCTAGCCTAGGAGAGAGGAGAGAAAGAACCCTTTATGATCAAGAAGAGAGAAACACACATACCTGTACCTGTGTAACATCTCATTTTCAAAAGCAGTATATTTTTTTTCATCAGAGTAGAGCATTGGAGCAACTGAGTAACTGATATATATTCAAAATGCCAACTGGTGTTACATTGGTCTGAGTGTTTAACGTAAACGCAATTACAAAACAACAGAAAGTCTTTAGCCACTTCCCTATGCGTGCTGAGGCTCTTCTCCTCCGTTCTCAGTTCTCCTGATCCTGAGGCTATGTTAAGAGTTGAGGTCCGCACCGGACCTCAGGTAACGGTTAACCTCATATTTACATACACAACATATGCATTACAGATAATCATACAGCAAACAAGCATATCCCAATAGCACATAACCCCCTAGCAAATGTGTCACACCTAGCATACATTTCACACCTAGCATTTCACACCTAGCATTCGTATCCCAATACCCAGTAAGCATAACAACAGTACATGAACATATCACAGAGTTATCAGCTACCACAATAGGCATACACTACACATAACACACATATGCATACCATAAACACCAGAGTTAGTGTTACAGTACGCGAACGTACATACCCATACCACATATACACATACAATAAACATAACACATATACGCATACAATAAACATCAGAGTTAGTGTTACAGTACGTGAACGTACCTTCGTTGACGGAATTTCGGTACGACGGTTGGTCAGAACGTAATCAGGGATATCCTATAAGGACAATAGCGCATTTATTAATGATCAAACATTATGACGGACATTTTAGTCATAAATGACCATTTTACCCCTGACCCCCTAATCGGCGGAATTTCGCCAGAGCTTTGGTACTTTGACTCCAATCTTTCAAAATTTTGACATATCTCTTTCTCCAACATATTTTTGAAATAAATATCATATTTATCCCTAAAACATGATATCTAAACTAACTTGGAAGATTAAAGACTAAACTAGCATTTCTACTATAACTACCGAAAGAACTACTAAAGCTTAAGACTAGGGACCGAAGAAATTACCAGGGCTTCGCTACAACTTTCTCCAAAGCTCCTCCTTCTCTCTTCCTTCTCTCTAGATTCGAAATTACTAAGGCAATTTGGTGTGAGAATTATGCAAAGGATGTTGGCCTATTTATAGAAGTTTTCGGGGGTGAAATTGCACTTTTCTCCTTTAATTTCAACCGTAGGATCTTGGCTTGTTCACAAAGCTTAATCTTGGCCTTCCTTTCCCCTTGGCCGACTTCCATGGCCTCATTTTCAACAAAATGAGGTCATGCCTATGATGTCATGCATTCACTTTATGACCTTCTACCGATAAAGTTCCCTGATCGGTGTTCTAATCGCATAATCTTGAAGAATTTCAGAAATTCCTTAGCATTGCCCTGAAGATCTAAACTTCCTCTTTAAAAGTATCTGGGGTAACTAAATTTTTTATCCCATTAAGGGTATTTCCTATCATGTTGAACATTTTCGGATAACCGCCGTCGGTTACGGAAATCACTTCGGGTAATGTCACCTTCGGGACAAAAATCCACTGATTCATAATATGTCCTGACCTTAGCAACCTAGTTCAAGGATTTCAAGGTATGATTTAATTTCCATTGGTTCTCATTTATACTATCTGCCTTTTTTCACAAAATATCTTTTTGTCTTTTCTCTTTTAACATTCCGCCGGTTTCGGAAATGACTTCGGAGATAACCTACTCCGAGATGAAAATACACTTGTTTATAATATGTCCTTATGTTAGATACTTAGTTCACATATTTTGAGATAGGATTTAGTTTCTATCGGTTCTCAATTATCCTATATGCTTTTTCACAAACATCCCTTTCTACTTTATCTCTTGTCTCATAAATTGCATTAACACTACACATTTTCTCTTTCTTTCTTCCTCCCATTTTCGAATTACATAGCATCTTTTTGGCAAAAGATGTTGCTCCCACTTGCTTCAATATCTCATATTCATGTGTTCCTATTGGTTGGTGTTTTTATTTGACTTTTCAACTACTTCTTCACTAAGTTTACTAATTCAATTTCTCTCATGCTAATCATAAGCCTTTCTTGGTCATTAATCACAAATTAGGGGTTTTATTTAATTAACTTTGGATATCTTCTTCATTCATGCCTAAACAATTAGCCAATAATTACTTATTTAATCACTTACTAATTGTTGATAATTTTCTTAATTAGTATTAAACATTATCTCACAACTATTTTACTTACATTGGTAGTTTATGCTCCCTATTAAATATTAAAAATCATTGGACAACTTATGTCCCCCAAAATAATATTTAATTTCGCCTTATTATTTTCCAAGGGAAATAATCCCAAAAATTCCTTGAATTAGAGACAACATACTTTCCTATTTTTAATAAATATTTAATTGTCTCTAAGGATTTTATCATAATTTTCTCAGGGTATTTTATGACCCATAAATGCATTTTAGGGATTTTGACACTTTATTCCCTCAAATTTCACTAGAAATTTTCCTAGAAAATATGATAATTATAACTCCAGATTTGGGATCACATAATCACCTATTTCCAATAGGTATTATTCACCAAATTATGATACTTATCATAAGTGGGATTTTTAGGGTATTACAACCTGTGAGTCCTTGATGCCTATTTCCAGTTACCAGATCATGCATAAGTAGAACGGTTATTTTGTCTGGATGATTGCGAATTTCTGTGTTGACTGTAAAGAAGAAAATGATTAGATTAAGTTGGGTAAATCCATTTTATTGTTTTATTTTCTATGGTATTTCATGGGTGTTTTATGCATTCTATGGTTGAAAACCGTAGCATTATTGATTAAATTGTTAATTGCAAATATTGTTTAGTTTTTTGGATTTATACAGGGTCAAAATGGAGAAATTGTATGAATTTTTAGAATGTGCAAAAAGGACCAAATTTCAATAGCAGAAAAGGAGAGCTAAAATTTCAATAGCGACAAGAGCGATGCAATGATCACAACGGGGGGCCTTCAACTCGAAACGGAGGGCATCGAGGTGTGAGATGAACTCAGCGGTGGTTTCGGGGTGAGTGGTGGGGGTTCCAGTAGAAGGGGAATGGGTAAAGATGTAGGATTTGTTGGAGGAGTCGGTCAGGCCAGATGAGGCGGAGGAAGTGAAGTCGGAAGAAATATCGATGGGGCGGCTGGAATAGGGGCGGGTGGCGGCGGTGGTTGTTGTACTGGTGGTGGTAGAAGAGCTTGGAAGTGGCGGGTGGACACAGTTGGGGGCAAACGACCTCGCAACGCAACTTGCTTGACTCTTGGCATGGTTGGCAAGTGAGGGGGTGAGGTTGACGCTTGGATTGGAGAGAGGGAAAACATGTGGGACAATGACGAGGTTAGCGTGAGTGTGGAAGATAAAAAGGTGGTAGCTGTGGGTGTTGGGGTTGATGGGTGGAAGTCGAAACAATGCGATGCTTGGGAGGTGAGCTGGCATGACTCGAAGTGTATTAGGCTTAGAAGCGGTGATGGGCCGAAAACAAAATTACATATAATTATTGTGTTCATAGATAAAGACATACCTGGGTTGCGTGATTTTATTCCCTTTGGGTGGCCAGAGGTTAATTAGCCGCCTTGCTGTAGCCTAAATGCTCGTTATAATGCTATAGCAGTGACCATGCTGGACTCATCCCCTGTGTAGCTGCAATCCCTAGGAAAGAACAACAAGCTGAGCTACCTCCCAGTAGCACTTGGATTATAGTCTTCAGCCTGACTTTGCTATGGCATTTAGTTCAGAGGTGAAGCGAGGGTATTGGTTATCCCTGTGCTCCCATCTTCGTCATCCTGTAGTAGTGAGCATTCATTTGTTGGGTTTGCATACTACATTGTCCTTAGAATTGAGAAGGTCACATGCTCATCATTGACTCGCATAGTGAGCTCTCCCTTTTCCACATCAATCAACGTTCTCCTAGTCGCCATGAATGGTCTTCCCAAAATAATCGGGACTTCTCTGTCTGCTTCAAAGTCAAGAATGATAAAATCCACAGGAAAGATGAATTTATCCACCTTTACCAAGACATCTTCTATTTTGCCTTCAGGCAGGACAATAGAGCGGTCAGCCAATTGTAATGTGACTGTTGGTGAGTCTTGCTTCGCCAACTGCGAACCTTGTGAATTAGAGTAGTGCGAGAAATTTTTAGATCACCCAATTCAGCCCCCTCTTGGTGATATTTCGTGTTTCATGGAGGACTGAAAGAGAGCATAGGATTTGGAGTCGTTGGAGAGAAGAAGAGTGTCGTTGTGAGACGAGCCAAAGGAGACCTTTGGTGGAGAGGCCATCGCAGCAAAATGAAGAAGAGAAAGGTAAAAAAAATTTCCTTGGCTTTGGTACCAAGAAAGAGAATAGGACAGAAGGTAATGAATTGTTCAAAGGATAATGACCTCCTTTGACTACTGTGCATTATATAATGAATAGGTATAAAAGAGTATTGTTACGAAAGAATCCTAGCCATACATGTGACATATGACAACTAGCACATCTAGAAGGAATACTAATATCTATTTACAATTGCTAATTCTAACATTTAGGGTTTCAATTTTTTTATTTATTATTTTTTCCTTTTCTAGGTTTATTTTGAATTTTCGATGGGAACCAATGGATTTTCACTTTCAGTTTTTTCGATGACTTGGAGAGTTGTGTAAATCAGCTTACTTGATCTAAATCAACAAAGTAAAATTGATTATTTTTGGTATTTGATTTTTAGTTTAATATAAATTATTGATGATGAATTAAGATGATTGTTGAATGAATTTATGGAAGAGCAACGAAGCAGAGGATGGATCAGAGGTTCAGAGGGAGGAGCTGATTTTTTTAGTGGGTGCATTTTGGTATTTTTATGCTGTTATAGACAGAAGTTAGACTTTTTTTAACTGAGGTCAATTTTGCTCTGGTTGAGTTTTTCTTATCATCTCTCATAATCTCTAAAGCACGTTCGTCTAATCAATACAATACTATTTTAATTTTTCTCTCATTTTTCCAATCAACGGCCCAAATAGGGCCAATGAGAGAAAATGAGAAAAAAAATATAAGGAGAGGATCACCTTCCTTTTTGCTCAGGTTTTGTAAATTTATCATTTCCTTACAACCTCCACAAAAAGTATATGGTGTTATGCGTTTTTTGGGCAAAAATTCATGTGTATTTATTGTTTAAAGGACATTCTTTTGTTTTGCTTCTTTATTCTATTTTGTTTTGGGAGAATAAATACTACTCCCTCGGTCCTAATTATAGGACCAATCTACTAAAATTTGGAGAAATTAAAGAGAGAAGTTAAATTAGTTAATTATATCTATTTTTTTAAAATATCCTCACTTAAAATTAAAAATGACATCAAGGAAAGTTTGTTCAATCGGTAGCCCTCGCGCACGGTACTCTCCGTGACTTCTCTGATATCTTAGCCAAGTAGCAATAAAGCATAAGGTGTGGGTCTGTCCCTTCCTATTGTATATGATTTAATAAAAATTCCTTGTAAGTTTTTTTTTTTTGGTAAGAATTCCTTGTAAGTTGATTTCGTATGTTATTCTTCCCACGTCTTTCATGCTTGTCTGTCTTCTTCTCTAACATTGGATCACATTTTTTTGTAATATTTTATAGCCACGTCTAATATTTTTGTAATATTAAAAACGAAAGTGATCATAAGATGAATCTTAAATGTATATAATTTTTTTTTTTTGTATTTTCCATGGATTTTTTCGAAGATTTTTTTTTTTTTATATCAAGAGAGCATTTATTTTTTTTAGATATGAAAAAATATTATGAAATTAATATTTTATTAAGTTATTTTAAGGAAAAAATCAATCAGATGGATGGTTATAGGAAAATATTTGTAAAGAAATGTTAAAATTATTTTATTTAAAAATAAAAAAAGAAAGTAGAATCTTTGAAAAGCTTGTTGTTAAATTAACTAATGGAAGAAGTATTAACTAGGGGTGATATGAGAAAAATAAGATAAAAATTGTTTAAAATTATTTTATTAAAAAAAACAGTGTAATTGAGGTGTATATGACATCGATGAGTTGCAAAGATTACTGACTTTATAGAATATATATGTACATTATTAAATTATTATTATGTTTAATTATTATTGAGAAAGTATCAATAGGGGTATGTCAAAAAGAAATTGAAAAAAATTAAAACTTGGTCTTATAATTAGAATCAAGACCAACTCTAAAATGTGTTTATATAATTAACATCAGAGTGAGTATTTAGATTTTAAAATCTTGATAAACAAGAATAATAAAATAATTGAGAATTATTTTATTATGAAATCACCTCTTTAATATTTTAAATTTTAAGTGGTATTTTGTTTTCAAATGATTCCACCATTTATTTTTCTCGCTTGAAATGTTCTGGTGAACGTTGAAGCAGCAAAAAGGGTGCGCTTCACAGAAGCTGTAGCTACTTCGTCCAGCTAGCTCACCTTCCTCCATCATCTTCCGATAAGGTCGAAGACCGAGACTCTGGTAAAATACAGGCCTTCTTCGTCAATTCCTACTAGCTTCAATTCGTATTTGCAAACTCTCTCCGATTTCACGCTTTCTCGTTTTTTTCCTTTGCGCTGAAAACTTTTGCATTTCTTTAGGAAAATGTTCTCTGTTGAGTTTTGTAATATTTGCCTGGTCGAGTATCTCGATTTCTTAACATTGCTCCGATTCTTTGTTTTTTTTTTGTTCTGTGATGAAATCGTCATTATCTGATTCGTCTAGGTCGGTACTTCTTTTTACGCTTAAATTTTGGATTCGTACTTTCTTTTTGGATTCTGGAAACTTCAATGCGTATGTTTTGATATTGGCAATAAACATCACTGCAATCAGAATTAACAACTAAGAATGACGCAAAGTCGTTGAGTTTTCAGCGACGTTCTATACTTTTCTTTACTTCATTGTAACTGAAACAATGTTTATTGTCGAGTTTACTTCTCATGATTCTGTATTTTTTGGTGTGAAGTTGCAGATTGTAATCTGCACGATGTTGCAATGGATGGGAGGTTCAAGGCGGAAAGTGACGACTGTGAGTTGGATTGTGGTTTTGGTTTTCATGCTAAATCACGGAAAATTGAAAATTGACTATGATGCGTTATCATTGAAAAATATCCGAATTACTTTTATAACACTAATGATATCCGATAGGGTAAGCCATTAATGTTGGCAAGTAACTGAGTCTTCTTGCCTATGACAATGTGTTTCTAGAAATGCCCAAAAATTTGGGAAGTTTATTGAACCTTGATTTTCTGATAGCTGCCCTGTCCTTGTGTTTTAGTCCAGTAAGATTTTATATCATGCTGGGGAAACAATGTGCTTAAAACTTAATCTCAAGTTGATTACAACATAACTATTATTGCTTTCTTTTGTTGCCGCTCTTTTTCATGTGCATGTATGTGTGCACTCTATGAGTACATGATGATGTAGACCATGCAATTTTATGTATAAGATTGATTACTAATTTTTTGCTGGCTCAAAATTAAAAATTGAAGGATAAATATGTGGCTTGTTAGTGGACATGTATGGCCTGATTTACCGATACTTAATTCTCCATTCTAAACAGAGAGAAAGAGAAATTGGGAAAGAATGTTACTATGTCGTGTATTTTGACATACCATTAAAGTTTGCAAATCATTTGAATCAAAAAATTTGATGCTGATTGGGATTTTGTTCTGATGTCCAAACATTTTATTTGGTGCATGATATCTCTTATGCTGAAATGGGAATTTTCAGACAAGGAAGTCTACACAGAAAAGGTAAAAGAATAAAAATCTAGGCATGATATCTCTTATGATGTCCACTTTTGAATTTCTTGTTACCCCCTTGAATTTGGTGAAATAAAACTGGGGAGAGGGTTTCACTGAATTTGGAGAAATGACACTGGAATTTAAGTTTACTTCTTATTTAATCTAGGCAAAAGCAATATTTTGAACAGAGGAAACGCCAGCAACAAAATCTGCAGATCATGGGGTCAGAGAGCAGTTCTGATGTGTTAGGTATAAGTAGGCAGTACCTGAATGAACGTCGGTCTCTGGACATACTCAATTTGCTAAACTTGTCCACAAAGGCTCAGGAATGTTATTCTCCCTGTGTTGAAGGTAAGCGGCTGATATTCTTTCTGTATAACAGTCCTATTGCTCCTCCCAAAAGGGTCATTTATTCATTGTTGAAGACCTTGTATCAAATTTGAACTAACTCTTTTTCCAATTGGAAGTTTGGAACAAATAAAATAATTACTTATGTCAAGGTTTTCACTGTAGCTACACTCTTCCCATAGTTATATTCCCTAAAATAATGTGCACATCTTTCCATTTTGATGTTTTATTGATTATTTTTGAAGAATAGATACTTCTAGTGTGCTCAAGTGCAAGTTCTTGCTTTGGTAAGTAGGTCATTATACTTGTTGAGAAAATAGGGAAGCCAGAGGTTAGGGAGAAAAGGAAGGAGCTGAAGATATATGAAATGAAAGGCTCAACTATAGTCTGAACAGTATTGACCCTTATCCTATTTGTACCAATATTATACACGATGACGCTTATTGCAGCACAAGACTTGCTTGATGTACAAGTTTCTTTTGAATTCTTAATACCTCTTGGGAATAATCAACTCTAGTTCTTATTTTGGTAGTCTTCATAGGATAGCTGAGCCAGACTGGTCAGGAAATTCCTTTATTAGTGCTTAGGAAGCCTTGCAAAATTGTGTAATTATCATTATCTCTTGTTGCTTTTAGTTTGAAGGCTCTGTTCTTGTAAGTTTCTTTTTTTCTCTTATCGTACTTTACTAAGATTTAAACTTTTACTACTTTTATATTTTACCTGTACAATTATCAGAGAATGCAGATGCAGTGGTCAATATGTCTACAATGCCAGGCAAAATCTTGAAAAATCAACCAACAGTGTTTTCTAGCATGGCTACTCCTGTAGAATCTTCTAGAATTGAAGAAGAAAGTATGCTCTTTAATGCATTTGCCTAATTATGTAGACGGTCTATTCAGAGTTTCAGACAATTTTTCATTAGAAGGTGGTGTGTTATTGATATAGGTAATGCACATAAATGTATGTTGTTGCAGGAGTACCACTGGTCAACCAGATGGATGCGACCCAAAAGAAGTGAGTGAATGCATGATTAACATTGATATGAATCGTATTGTGCATACTATCTTATTACTCAACTGATTATTATATGCATGCTAAAGCAGTTAGATAGGTAGAATAGGTCATAAAGGCAACTGCATTGTGGATATGTGCTGTCGTGATTGATTCTTTAGATTGTCGCTTTCAAGTTTCAACACATCCTAAAGTGAGTATATAGATAGAAGGTGTCTTGATGAGGTTAGGAATGCATGTCAAACATAACATAGATTGTACTGTTGCTGCTGAGATTGAGTTAATGATCTTTTGACTATCCTTTATTCCATCCCCCCCAAATTTTGTTAATATAAGGGAATAATTATTATAGACTTTGGGTATATGCTGGAAAGGGTAGGTCAAATGCAAAATTTAGGCCACTGAACCTCAACAGTAACTTAATTTTGATTTATTTTTCCTAAGAGGCATGCGATTCATTTGAAGCATTAATTTATATTGCTTCTCAGGGTTTTAGTAAGTGCTCTTGATTGTCAGAATGGTGCTCTCGGTGGGATACCATGTACATCAACCAACTCAAAGACGGCGGTGACTGATCAATGTAAGCAGCAGTTACTCTGCCAAAATGAAAAGAATAAAAGTTGAAGTAGCTGATTGCAGATGTTCATCACACTTGTTTTGCAGACTTCATTTTACCCAGGGTTTTACTGTTATATCTATTCACAACTTTCCAATTAAAGATGAATATTTTTTTTTATATTATTATTTGGTATCCGGTTCAGGGTTTGTGGCTGCCTCTTTTAACACAGGTGACCTTTGAAACTTGAACTCGAGGCCCCAAAGGGATCTAGCGGGGCCTTACACGGCTAGACCAACTCTATGTTTGTAAAGATGGATATTAGTTCTTAGTACTTTTGGTTTTATGACAATAGCACTTTGTTTTTCCACATTTATTTATATTGACTAAGATTCTGACCACTTGATCCTTGTTGTCAGATGTTGGATTATCTGTTATTGATTTGCTCTATGACGATGGACCAAAAATTACTGTGGAAGAGCACCCTACCTTTGAAGATCATGTTGCCTTTTCACTTGAAGGTTTATCACTTGAATTAAATCCCCTCCCATTTCAGATTGCACTGTTAGTGGGATCATTCATCAAACAACTTGTAAGCATGTTTTTCTTTTGCATTTGGGGGAAAGCAGATATGCTATTCTCCATATCTATTAATGGCTACTATTATATTGGAAAGTAAAGAAATGCTGAAACTTGTTATGAAATGAAATACAAACATAGGAGTGAAACCAAAAGTCTTAATTTAGGACTCTTTTTTGCACACTGCATCTTTATGATACTAAGTTTGCCCTCAATAGCTCAAATAAACTTGCATTTTTTATAATCATGTCTATTATATTTCTAGTCTCAGTTATTTTTCTTAAGAGATTGTTGGCATACTTATATGTAGATGTAGTAATTTTTAATGGTGATCGAATGATTTTTCTATTGTCTGTTACTTTGACTATTTTTCATTATGGCCTTCAGGTTTGGGTAAAGTTGCGGCAAAGACACCACCTCAATCACCACAACAAACAAAAAGGTCACTATTGTTACTTATTGGTTCTTCATTTCTTCTCTTTTCTTCATGCTGCTGCTATTATTTTAATCATTATCATAATGCAAGAATTCATAGTAAGTTTCCGGTGCATGAATTTCATGTTTAATGACTGTTATAAACAAGTGGAAGTTAGATTTAACTTATGAAGATATTACTCACTTTGATGAAATTTTTGGCTTTTAATAATGCTTGTGTTAAGAAAAACTACAAGTTAATGGTCGTAGAGTTCTTTAGGATAAATTCTTTGCTGCTGAACTGAGAACTTTTCTACCTTTTGATTAAATTATTCTTGTTCATTGCCTAGAAATTTGGATAATTTTGCTAATCTTTTTTAACTTTTTTTCCCCTTAATTTTAAACAACATTTTTTGGGCCAACTATTGCAAACAACGTTGGAAAATGAGAGAAACATTGTATAAAAAAATGTATATTAGTAATTCTAACTTGCACATAAATGAATTTTGCGTTTTTGCTTGTACGAGTACGACAAATGAAACTGCTAAGCTTAACTCACAGCTCAACTCTAAAGCTGTAACTACTAAGGATACATTATTAAGGCTATTTCTCATCAAATATATTTAGCACATTTCTGATGTAAATCCTAAATTTTTAATATTTTCTTTTGCGATCCTTCTAATAAAATAAAGGAATTATGTATGTGAAGTGTATACAATATCTTAAACTATTTAATGTCTGTATCAAGTAGCCTCAAGTAAGTCTTGTGGTGCTTAACTGGAATAGGTCTTTCCCCTAACATGTTGGTTTTTTAAGGTTAGATTTTCCCATGCTTGGTTAGGTCTCTGTCAATTGGTATCAAAGCCTAGTTCCAGCTGATGGAGTCCTAAGCAAGCATGGGAAACCTGTAATGGAGTCTCATGTCAAGCAGCCACAATTAGTTCTTGTGGTACTTTAGTGGCATCGTTCTTTTGCCTTACAAATTGGTTTTTAAGGTTAGGTTCCCCATACTTGCTTAGATCTATATCAATTGGTATTAGAGTTTGACCAACCTCCAAAGGGGCTACCTGCAAAGGTTGTGACCCAGTGGGTTAGAGTGAGTACTGCAAATAAGCAGCCATCGAGAATTTCAAATGGTGTCTCACATAGGTAGCCACTAGTTGTTCTTCAGCTACTTCAATGACATGAGTCTTCATAATTCAGGCTGATTTTTAAGGGTTGGCTCTTCATCTTTCTTATATCTTCATCAAGACCAATCTAACAATTCAAAGTACAGCGAAATAAGTTATGAAAGAACTCTTATTATTACACCAATAAGGGGTGTCTAGTTTGTTGAATCAAATTTGGGGAAAAATTATGGCAGACTAATTGTTAAAACTAGCATTATTTTCCATGATATGCATGGAATCCAAGATAAGCCAATTACCTTTAATAAGCCAAATGGCTTCCACTAGACTATTAAGTTAAACCATATTATCAAATAATTCACATCCATAGGGATGTTAGACACATGTCCATGGGTGAGAATGTCGGTGTTTGACACATTGACATTCTTGGTAGTGGCTTACTGGCTTTTCTTTGTAGTTTCTGCACATGTTGCATTTTTATGATGAAAGTTACCAGTCAGTTCTAGGGCAGGGTGAGTCAAAGTTAAGACTTTTCTGTTTTGTTTTTTAAAAATATTTTCCTCCTACAAATTTCTGCATCAAGTTTATTCTTTCTAGACACTGTACTACAATTTTCCCTGTTGCTGTTCTCAAACTGTTTGAAAATGCTTAAAGAAAATAATTTCCTGTAATCATGATGGATAGATGTATTCTTCTTTTAAAAGCAAAGCACCTTGTGACTTAAATTTTAGTTTTAGCAATGAAGCATAACATGGTTGTTTTTGGTTCTAAAATTGATATTCTGAGGGTGACCATTTCTATGGTGATATGACTAACATCTTATCCTTATTTCTTCGTTACTATGGAAGATGGTTAGTGGCATGCATGACATTTACTTATCTGAGCATATTTTTGAATTTTGTCTTCCAGAATCTCTTATAGTTACTCCCAATTGCTGAAGGATGAAAAGAAAAAGTTGTCAAAAGCCATAAACCATGAACTGGAAGACCTTGAGCTTGAAGTGGTAAGGACAACATTGAAAATCACCTATCTTCTCTTAAGTGGACTAATCCAATATGCATCTTCTAATGCTATAAGTAGTCATGGTGCAAGTTGCCTAGAAGAATTTGCATAAATCTCTTATATTTATTGGGTATGTGAAGACTTTGTTATGTATCTTGTTTTAACATTTTTAATTGTTATATTTGTGGTAGTTTAGAACCTGTTCCATTTTTGAGAGTTGAATTGTGATGTAGATGGCTGTTGGTTTGAAGAGCCACTGTTTAGGATATTGGTATATTGTTGGATATAATATATTGTGAAACTCATTTTCCACTATCTGTTGCTGATGTAAGATAATTTGCACATTAACTCAACTTACCTTGCTGCTCTATTCCTCTACTACTCATGAACAAATGCTTAACTGTCCCCCGTGTTAGGAAATATATCAGTGTAAATATATTATAATTAATCAGTATCGCATATAATTAGGGATTATAGGAGTTATGAGTGATTAGGGAATCAATCATCATAATGAGTCATTACTCTCTTGTCTTCTCTCGTGTATAAATACCCTATTGAGCATATGAATAAACACATTCATTTGAGAGTATATTTTCTCTATCTTTCTCTTTCTGATTTCTACATGGTATCAAAGCTTGGTTAGTTTTTGGCCAATTTGAGTTTTTTGGTGGCCGCTGTCACTGTATAGTGACAGTGGCCAGTCTATCATCTCTGGCGTGTGTGTGTTCGTGTCATTTCATATTTTTTTTGGTTATCCTTTGGTGGTGCTCCTTCGCCGGCATCGGATTTCTTTTCTGTTTGTGTCAATATGTTGTTTTTGGTACTATTTCGTGGTGTTTTGTGAATAGGCCTTGTTCACAGGGGGGGAGAGAAAGTGTGTACCTCCTCGTTTGGTTGTCATGTTGCATCTGATTAGCTGCTAGAGCTTGTTCTAGGTTGTCTCCTCGTTTTGGTACTATTCCATCCGATATGTTCGTGAATAGTGAAACATGTCATCACTATTTATAGGGGGAGAGAAAGTGTGTACCTCGTTGTTTGGTCGTCGTTTGGTTGCTGCACTTATTTTTTGGCCTTGTTTTGTTCTACAACGTCAAGCCTTCATTCTCGGTGTGTATAGGCCGGTCCTTTGCTTTGATGGTTGCGTTGTGAGAATGAGTTCAAGGGTTTCTACTATTTCAGCACAATCGGCATATTTCATTTTGTGCATGTTCACTTGTTTCTAGTGGCTGGGTTCTTCGTTTGTTATGATTTCCAGCACGTTCGTGAAGTGCTCTTTTGTCTTGAATGTCATGCTTGTGGTTGGGTAATTTCGTTGGCATCTGTTGTGCTTTGTGTCTTCTAGTGAGGAGTTTGGTGGTCCTTGTGTGACCCGTACGTTGCTTTGCCTCTGGTGAGATGTTTGTCTCAAGTGAGACGTTTGGTGTATCGTTTGGTCCTTGGTGAGACCGTTTGTTATTTATCTCTAGTGAGATGTTTGGAGTATTATTTGGCCTCTTGTGTGACCATTTGTTGTTGGTCCCTTGTGAGACCATTTGTTGTGACTTCTACTCTGGTTTAGTACCTTTTGTTGGTTGAGCTCTTGGTGAAGCTGTTGGATTGTAACTTTTGAATGTCATTGGTGTGACATTTGGTTGAATTATTCTTGGCTATGCCCGAATTTGTTGCTTGATCCAAGATCTCATGAAGAAGAAAGTTATTGGTGATTAGTTTTTGCTCACATTCAAGCTGCTTTCAGCTTGAGGGGGAGTATGTGAAAATTGGGTGAAGAGGATCTTAGGAAAAAAATTATTTTGTTTGGATTTATGTTTTCTTGTAACAAGTTGAGCATGATTAACATCTATGCTCCAACTTGAGGGGGAGTGTTGGGAAATATATCGGTGTAAATATATTATAATTAATTAGTATCGCATATAATCAGGGATTATAGGAATTATGAGTGATTAGGGAATCAATCATCATAATAAGTTATTACTCTCTTGTGTATAAATACCCTATTGAGCATATGAATAAACACATTCATTTGAGAGTATATTTTCTCTATCTTTCTCTTTCTGATTTCTACATCCCGAAAGCAGGGCTCCCCACTTTTTAAATGCTTATAATGGCGTTGAAGGGAGTGAGAATAATTCTTTATTCTTCTCATTGAATGAAATTGGGGAGATAAATATTGTGATGGCCAATTATATATCGAATAAGAATAAATCCTATCTATAATAATATAAATATTTACATATCTAAATATTGGTTTTCCATACTCCCCCTCATGTTGTATTATAGATGTTAATCATGTCCAACTTATCAACAAATTACTCAAATTGATCCCAAGCTAGCATTTTGGTGAGAACTTCTGCTGTTTGCTCTCTGGAGGAATGTAAGTTAGGTGCATAATACCATATTCTATCTTCTCTTTTATGAAGTGTCTATCTACTATCTCAACATGTTTGGTTCCGTCATGTTGGACTAGATTATGTGAGATGTTGATGGCTGCCATGCTATTAGAGTAGAGTGTAACTGGCAAATTCACGCTCTTCTTCAACTCTTCTAAAACCTGCTTGAGCCATAGGCCTTTACAAATTCCAAGAGCACAAAATTGCCCCAAACAAATATGCAATACCCACCATGTGTGGATTTTCTATCATGGTTATAACATCCCAAAAATCTGAAGAGATTTATCATGCTTATTTGAGGCCCAGGGACGTTATATAAAATTTAAAAAGCCGTAAGTAATGCTAGAATTTTAGGAAAGTAAATAAGGACACACACACACACACACACACACACACACATATATATATATAAACATGGCTAAATAGGTAGCTAATATTAAAACAAAATAATAGTTTATGACTCCTTCAACTCCAACCTTCTTCATACTTCATCAACCTCATCGCCCAAGCCCGTGGAGGTACCTGCTCTTGTTGTATGCCATGGAAGAAAAGGGTGAGATTCGGGGGTATCTTAGTAGCAACTACTTTTCATCATGTTAATCATATAAGGTTAATAGCTATGCATGTAAAAACAAGCCATAGAGAATAAGACCTTGTGAGTAATTGAGCTGAAAAGCTAACTGGTGCACATAGAAGATAGTTAGATGAGAGAATAATTTGTTGTATTATTCATATGAGAGGGTAATTAAATTTATACACGAGAGAATCAGATTTGATAATGAGATCTAGATTTGAAATTTGAAAATAATATCCCAACCATTATCTCCTATAACCTATAGATTTAATTAACCTCTATAATCATGGGATTCCTAATAATATATGAGATTCTACACTTCCCCTCAAGTTGGACTATAGATATCCTTCATGTTCAACTTGCCAATGAGATATTTGAACTTGTCCTTGGGTAGTCCTTTAGTAAGGATGTCAGTGGTCTGCTCTTTAGATGGTATGTATTGCAGGTCTACAATACCTTCATCAACCTTCTCTCTTATGAAGTGTCTATCTATCTCGACATGCTTGGTTCTGTGATGCTGAACCAGATTGTGAGCAATATTGATTGCAGCCATGTTTTCACAGTAGATCTTGATTGGAAGATTTATACATTTTCTTAAGTCTTCAAGAACACATTTTACCCATATGCCTTTACAAATGCCCAGTGTAGCTCTGTATTCAGCCTCAGTGTTGCTTCTACCCAATCTACTTTTGAGGCTTTTTAAATTTTAGATAACGTCCCTAGGCCTGAAATAAGCATAATAAATCTCTTTTCAAATTTTTGGGATGTTAAAATGGTCGTCTACCCAATCTACATCTGTAAACATCACCCCTGTGCATTGTACTTTGGCTTGAACACCCATTTGCAATCGATCAGTGTTTTTCCTTGCAGAATATGAACAATATCCCAAGTTCCATTCTTTTTGGGAGCTTCCATCTCTTCCATCACAGCTCGCCTCCACTTAGGCATAGCCATCACCTCGTCAATATTATTTGGCACTTTAACATTGTCGAGGTGAGTAATAAATGAACAATATTTTGAAGAAAGAGCTTGATAAGAGACAAACCTCTCTATGAGATGTTTTGTGCAAGTTTTAGGCTTATTCCTAATAGCTATGGGATGATCAAGGTCTACTGCCACGTCACTTTCTTTCATAACCACCTGTTCATCATCATAAGTAACACCTTTTCCCTCTTTTGAACTTGTCGTCAGTTCTGACTCTTCGTGAGTACTAGGAGCCTGAGGCAGATTACCTGTCTTGTGTTTCTGTGTGTAGAACTTGATATGGGCCGAAGTTATATGGATATACTGAATAAGAATAAATCCTATTAAATCCCAGAAAGTTGACATAGTCTTGAAAAAATGGCTAGCCATGTTGGTCTAATTGATCTCTGGATCTGTAGGATTCCTTTTTGTACTCGTTGCCACTGCTACAAATAGTCCCTTTGCTATATCTGTCTTGTGTTTGTGTGTAGAACTTGATATGGGCCAAAGTTATATGGATATACTGAATAAGAATAAATCCTATTAAATCCTAGAAAGTTGACTTAGTCTTGAAAAAATGGCTGGCCATGTTGGTCTAATGGATCTCTGGATCCCTTTGCTATATATTTTGCATTATGTCTCATCCTTTTTTTTTTTCTTTTTAAATATTAATATTGACTTTCTGTGTTGAATAACTTTGTTCAGTGCTCTCAGAAGTCCTATGTTAAACGTAGTGTTTAGTTCTTGGAAACAGGATTTGAAATATTCAGTTTGATTCATTATTTGTAGGATACAATGATGCAAGATATCAATGCTGCCCCTATCAGCAAATTTTTAGACCTTTCCTATAACAGGGGAAAGCGGAGCTTAGTTGCTTCTCACGAGTATAACCATTTTAGTGACCAAGCTAATAAATATGGTTCTTCTATCAGCCAGGAATTCTTCTATAACAGTGAGATTAAAGATGATGACATATGGAATGGTAATGGTACTTTAGACCTTGCCACAATATTCATTATTGCTGAAAGATTGGATCATAATGTACATTGCAAACTGAATTATTTGAAAATGTGTAGTTTTAAAATTAAGTTGGAAGTTTAGTTCATATGCTCAACATGCAAAATGTTACTCCCTCCGGTCCTAAATATAAAATAGAGTTGACTTTTTTTTTTTGGAGATATTAAGAAAGCTAATTAAATTAATTTAATATATTTATATTTGACATTTTTTCTCTAAACTATTTTTCCTAACTTATAAATTGATATATAATCTAAGGATATACAACATATGATATGATTAAGTAACTTATTTAGCTTCTTTAATCACTCCAAAAAAGTCGAGTCTGTCTTATATAGTATTTAGGACCGGAGGGAGTATTTATTAAGAAAACATGATGAGTAGTAACGAAGTGAAATAGATAATGACATCACCTTAAGTTCTTTGCTTCTATAATGCATAAATTGTCACATTTTTTATAACAATATATTTCCTTTCATATTGTAAATTATGTCTATCATTAGTATTCTAGTTTAGCAGTCTATATTATGTACAAATTAGTTACAGTTACAATTTTTGAAGGTTTTGCATGGGTCTCCACATGAATTTAAACAAGTCTTTAAGAAATTGATGGCAGTCATACTACTAGTACTAGTGACCAAGTTAAATTTCTGGTGAATAGGAAATCGAAAGAAAAATTTTAGTAAGAAGTTAGTGCTTATGGTGATTGAGTATTCTGTTTTATCGAGAGAAAACCTGATGGTTATGTCATGTTAGTTTGAAGGAAAGCCTCTTATATATTAGACTATAAATAATAACCATAATATAGTGATGTAAAACGAGGCAAGTAAAGGAGAGGGAGGAGGAGGGAGAAATATAGAGATAAAGGGAGAAAGGGAAGAAAGGGGGAGGAAATAGATAGAAAGGAGGGAGAAAAAGACATTGGGGTAGAGAGTAACAAAAAAATACTCATTATTCAATTCGTTTGAAAAGATCTAACAATTTGGGAAACTCTAGGATTATTTATAGATCCCTAATTACACTTATTTAAAATAATAATAATCCAAACTAATCCTATAAAACAATTTATTTAAAAAGCTTAATAATCTTAAAATAAAGATAATATAACTCTTATTGTGTTTCCCATCATATAGATTCGACTAGGTTTGACATGTTTGTAATTCATTGGAAACCTAACTGGGTCATCTGTGTTTGATTAAGTTCTCACCACACCTAAACTAACGAAAAACTTGATGTGGCCTAGGTTAGGTTGATTGTTTCACAGTTTGCTCTTTTGAAAATATTATACGGTCATTTTCTTTGATATAATCTCTAAAAATATATTTAATCCCATTTGTTAAAGCACCTAGTTCTAGCTTCTTTGATGAGAAGTTTGAGAATGAGAGGGAATACGATACCTCGTGGAAGACAGAGACATTTCAAAGGGGTACTAGTTCTCCTGATTCATTAAAAAGTGGGGCCTGCAAGGCAAGATATGCATTTGAAGATCAACTGCCAAAGAAAAGGTTATTTACTGTAATTTCAAAAGCTTTTCCTGTCTATGGCTAGAAAAAGAGCCTTCACTGTTTTCAGCTTCCTTAAACGGTTTTGATGAATTAAAGCATGTTGGTCTTACTGTACAGGTCTTTGGCAGCAGCGTTTGATCGATTTGATACAATAGGTACTGCTTATTTTTCTCAGTTATCAAATTATATAATCATTATTCAGTGTTTTTAGTTTTTTTGAAATATAATGAAACAAAAAAAATCATCAATTTCCAAAAAATTCTATGTACGCAACTTTGAGATCTTGTAATAATCTCACACCCGAAATGTTTCTTGCATGTCACAGACTTCAACTATTTTGCATGAAATGACCTGAATCTGATGGAATATCTGAATCATGATAGAATTTATTTTGGCCCCTTAAAGTATGTTAGAAGATGCAAATATGACGGGTAAGAAAGAGAAAACATGGATATTCATACCACCTTTTAATACGCATGAATATCCTTGATTTCTCTTTCTTACCTCTCATGCTTACAACTTTTAATATATTTTAAGAGGTCAAAATTGTAATTTTGATATTGATTTCTCTTTTTGTTTTTCTTTTGTTCCTTTTTCTGGAACAATCTTTGGCTTTATTCTCCCTTTCTTTATCTTCTTTTCTGCCATTTGTATTACAAGCTAGAATCATTATACTTTCGATTTTTGATGATCTTCTGTCGTAAGTGCATGGGAAACAGATTGTTACAGTTCTAGTATTCATTTCACATGAGGAATAGTGAACAAGGAAAACCTGACATGTATGACGTCAGGCATGACAAATATGTATTGATTTCATGATGACATTTGATATGCTTTGCTTATTTCCTTATTCATTATTTTTTCAGAGTTTCCTGCTACGTATTCAAATTACCCACCAGAAAATGATTATGACTTTTATGTTGCTACTAGGGCAAGGTACTGGAACTTCTCTAAGGTTTGTGGCGAGTTTTGAATATTCTTTTTGATGTTGTTGTATTGTATTGTAGCAGATGCTCTAGATCTGATGGGAACTTCCATGTACAAAGTGTTGTCCCAGAAGATGTAAGGGACAATTCAAGCTTGCTTAGGTAACCAAAAAAAAAAGATATCTGTTTTGACGTTAAATTTATCCTTTTCCTTTATAACTAGTGCTTTGGCTAAGATTTGTGAACTTTGTCAGTGAAGAATCATGCTCATCCACTGCAGGTAATTATAGTATTCCTTTTTCTTGCAAAATGATTAGATATATAATTTTAGGATATTTCCATTTGATGTGTAATAAAACAAAAAGGTAAACATTATTTATTTGATGGATATTTGTCTTTTTATGTCAGTTAGAGGTGAGGCAATCGCTCATTCACCATCAAGATTATCGACTGGCGAGATTAGTAAAGAAAACATGTATGCTTTTGGGAGCCCTGGAAATAAGCGTAGATCCAATGAAGGAAAATGCAGGAGCATGCCAAACTCATCAAAACAAAAGCCTTCTCATTCAAATTCTATTATTGAGGAAGACTTTTGTGCTCATAGCAGTTGGCAGTTTGGGGAAAGATATTCTCCAGTTAATATAAATTCAGGTGACTCTACATTCTGTCAAAATTTAGGGGCAAAGTTTGCAGCCCTTGGTTCAAGTGATGGAAATGAAGATCCTTTTGGCATTTTCACTATTCCTGAATCACATGACAAGGCCAGCCCTTCCTTTAGTGGATTAAAGAGCAATGCATGTGTTGTTGATTCTCCTCCTCGCTGTTTCACCTCTGAAAAGTTTGCATTGGGTGAATCCCATGTATTCTCGGATGTTCGATCATGGACAACCAGCCCCAATTTTCCCCCCAAATTTGCTAGCTTCCATTGTGAGACTCCTGCTCCTGATTTACATGAAAATGCTGGCAGAGATGAGGATATGAAACTGGAAATGCAACAAGATTTCGAAGGAAATTCTGAAAGTAAAGAAGAAACTTTCATGGTGAAGAATAGATGTTCCTCAGAAAAGAAAACAGTAGGAGATTCTTCAACTTCCAATAACCATACTCAAGATTGTGAAGTTGAGAAGGACCCAAACCTATTGCTTACAAGGAGTCTTGAGACAATGGAGGAGATATCATCTTCGTCGATGAAGAAACTGGACAAAAATGAAACAAAAGTAGATAATACAAAGTATGTCTGGTCTCAATTCACATTTATTTTCTTCTCGGGAAATGTGTACTAAGAAACTGTCATTTTCAGCAGGAACAACTGTGATGCTGAAACTCCTCTTGTATGTAAAATTGCAAATGAAGGTATGCGATTTATCATCATCCTCTCTAATCTCCCTCGCAGCTTCTTGCTATTCTACCATTTTCGGAAGTAGGACCTGGTTTGCATTTCTTATTCTCTGGATATATATAATACATGCCACTATTATTTTTCTTTACAGACATGGATAATTGGCAGCCTCAAGAAAGAAGCATGGTAGCTAGAGAGAATAAGAAGGAACCAAATAACTTTACCGGACAGGTAACTTTGGAGAGCTGCGTTTTTCAGCTTCTTTGTATTCAGAAAGTACTGAAAGCAGGCAGCCTTGCTTCCATCTAATAGCTATATGGGTTCTTATTAAACACAGAACGAAAGGACTGTTGTCCAAGTAGATATAATTCGTTAAAAGGGTGCATTCCAAAAGGAAGCGACATGTGAATGTGGTTTTGTATGGGATTTATATCTAATGTTTTAAAAGCCATATTGGACGTCCAGCTGGAAAGATCAGCAGGCCATAGTTTAAACCGTTGAAACAGTATAGCCGTTCAATGAAAAGGTAATGTAATAATTAAATTAAAAATAATATAATTATAACAAATACATAAATAATAATAATAATAATAATAATAATAATAATAATAACAATAATAGACCATTAAAAAACTTTAACATGATTATCATAGAAACTAATACATACGTATGTGTAGATGTATACACATACATATACATACAGTTACAGATATACATATACATACATAGTTACATTCATACACATACATGCATACACATATCCGTACACACACACGTACACACATACATATATTGATTCAGTAAAAAAATACACAAATATATTTATAGCTTGATGAGTTAAAAATATTTTTATAATTGAAAAATAGCAATATAATAATGTAAAGCGTATAACTTAAATTGGTAATTACCTCAAGTATTCAACTAATATCAATTAGTCAAGTAAAACAAAAACTATGAATACTTTTTTATGATATCATGATTACTCTTGGCCTCTTTTATAATGTTTATAGATACTTTTGTTCTAAAACAATATTTTATGTTTACTGTTGTCCTTGTCAGAAAAGTTGAAGGTTAGTTAAACCCATTAACCGTATCATTCTCATTGTCATCCATAAAGTAACCATATGTGGCAAAAATTGCTTACTCCTCAACTTTCGCTTGGTTCGTTTCTTTTTTCCCATAAAATCTAAACAAAATCAAGATGGAGAAGAGGAACAAAGGTCATTATACATGAGGTTTTTTAAATGAGTCAAAATTTGAAGGACTAGAATATTAATTTGTCCTTTTAATAACCGTATGGAGTGTTATTTTCTTCTGAGATCTAACACTCACAATAATGTCTTTTTTTTGCCAGAATAATAATGTCGATTATTTATTTGCATATGGTATAGTATATATTAAATATGGGTAATATTGAAGTGATTTATAAAGAAAAAAAGAAAAGAACGAGGAGTAACTTTTTTATACATGATCCGAGAGAGTACTAACATAATAACATCTTAAGTAAAATGGGGTTAGGTTTCTCTCATCATCCCTTATAATCTCTAAATTATGCCTGTCCAATCAATATGAAAGGTCACATCATTATGTTATAATGATTGGATTTTTCTCTTATTTTTCCAATCAACGGCTCAAATAAGTTCATGAGAAAATGGATGATGAGAGGATCTCCTCCCAGTAAAGTGTTGATCAACACGCGGTTCCAAACAGTTTGCAATGTACTTTTGTTCTCACATTTTCTCATTAAATGTAAAACATTTAACGCGGGTCCCTCACACACACCCACACACATATTATACTCTATTTTTAGTATAAGAACTAAATAATTAAGTTTTAGATATTAAGAAAGTTAGTTCAGGTATAAAATTTAATTAACTTGGTTATTTAAAATAAATGTGTGTTAATGTTTTTGAAACAACTTTAGTAAAAAAAAAATCATAAAATAATCCTTTTAATCATGTGCATTAGAACAATATTTTGATAGAAATTCCTTAATATGCGCAATTAATAGAAATATTTTGATAAAACAATTAAAAATTTTGGAGACAAAGTGATGAAAGTCTAATATTTAAGATGAAAATAAACCCTCAATCCAACTCTTATATATAAACCCTCTATTGAACTATATATTTTGTATAACTCTTAAAGGGTTGTTTGGTAGGAGGGATTTGGTGGGGGAGGAGAGGAGGAATTTTTTAGTTGATTTTTTTTTATTACAAAAACACAATAGAGAGAAGCGTGGTAAAAGTTTTTACTTCTTAGTCTATTTTTTATACTCTTTTATTTTACATCTTATCCATATTAAAATTTTACAACTTGACATTTTTTTTTGCCCAAAAAGTCAATTTTTATTATTAACCAAACCAAAATTACAAACACCAATAGCCGAAACCAAACAAACACTTAGAAAAATCCTATCATTACAACCTAACTCACTCTAAACCAAATCATAAAAAAACAAAAAAACCTATAAACCAACATCTATATCAATATATGAATATCAACAGCTAGCCAATACCTTCCCTATCAAATTTCTCATTTGGCTTATCACAAAAATCCATGGCTAACACAGAATCATGTACCAAAATGTCGCATAAGGAGGATGGTGGTGAAACCAACCAATCATGTTGGTGCATCCTCCTTGCCGTGTCCACTACCAAAAAATTAGCAGCTTTATTAAATGTCGCATAAGGAGGATGGTGGTGAAACCAACCAATCATGCTGGTGCATCCTCCTTGCCACGTCAACTGCCAAAAAATCAGCAGCTTTATTGCCTCCTCGAGAAATAAGGGAAACCAAGGATCCATTCCCTGAGACTAGTGCGCCATGGATCTCCTTTACCAAATCTCGACAGTTCTACTCACAGCCATCATCAGACTTATATATTAGCATCTTATATAAAATCTTGCAATCAATTTCATATACAGTATGTGAATCAGTAAGCTTAAGCCGTATCGCTTCCAACAATGCTATACACTCAGCCATAAATGGAGAATCAGCTCCAACACATTTCCCCAGACCACCAATAAATTTCCAAAAGAATCTCTATATACTATACCAATTCCTGCTACACCGGACGATATCCGATAAGCCCCATCAGAGTTCACCTTGATCGTTCCTACCGACGAAGCTACCCAATGCCTGTTGTCATACCCCTTGTAACTATGACATTTATCAAAGTAATACAACGATATATAGTGAGCAACACAAGTACAGAATAGTAAACTGATAATAGTATACAATCTTGGAATTGTTCAAGAATAATTTACAGAGTTCCTAATACAGTGATTCAAAGTATCATCAGTGTCATTATATACAATACAACCCAAAAAAAATTGAAATAAAACTACTATAAGCTCTACAGCTATATCTAGTATCTAAGCAGCAACTATTGTTACTCTGTAATCGCAGCCTTTCCTTTGGAGATATTCCTACTGCTTTGACCATGTCTGAAACCTATCCCCTTAGGGACATCTGGGATTCAATTTGAACCCCAGAGTAACACGTTAATCTCACAGACAAAGTATAAATAGCATATGAAGGTTAATCAAAATAAATAGTCCACACAGCATAAAACATTCAGATAATGCAGTTCATAAATACACACCACACAACCCTAGCGCTAGGTATAACGAATTGGCATGTACTGATAGTCCTCCTGTACGTCAGAGTTCTCAATCGGGAATCCCAACAAGGAATATTTGACTGGGAACTAATGAGAGTCCTATCTAGAATCCACCAGCGTTCTCAATTGGGAGTGTCCCAAGTCGTCCAAATGCAACTAGGATAGTCACCTAAGAACCACGGTCCAATAGGCCCTACACCTAGTTCTAACCACCGGGAAGGTGAGGTCAGCCCTTCCGCTCAATCGAGCCGTGAGTGGTGCTGGTCCCATACAGGACGGGACAATCACATATTTGATTCAACAATCATACACAACTATACGGAGTATGTGAGATTAGAGTTACTACCTTTTTGCTTTATCCAAGTAAATTTCGTGAACCTCGCGTGTTCTGGGAATTACGGGTTCCTATAAGAATAAGTTATGGACAATGATCAATACTACTCCTAAATATTGACATTTCAAATGTCATATAATATATTATAACTAAACATGGAATTACTAAACTTAAGTTATGTCCATGATTTCATTGTTCCCTTCATTTTTACACATTTGCCCTTATTTTTCAGAATTTGTGGAAAATCATATCTCATAGCACAAATATCAAAATGAGATGATTCCAAGGCCTATGGACTCCTTATTAAGTCTAGTTTTAAGGAAAAATAGTTCCAACATATTTTCATATGTACATAAATCTCAGTTTAATAAAACAGTATTGTTGTCCAAATTTATTCCAAAATTGCAGGCCATTTTTCAAAAATTCATAACTCGGTGTACACAACTCAAAATTTGACCAATTACCTATCAAATTAAAGCTTGTTATGTCTACTCTAATCATGTAAAATTTCATGGAAATTGGACATCATTTAATACCCCAAATATGAGCCACAAACATACTGTCTAGACAGAATTTTCAGGGCAGATTTTCGGCTTCGGCAAAAATTTGATCAGAGCTTCCAAAATTCCTACCGAATCTCTATCCTACACAATTTCACGTTTTAAACGCAATGGAATCATTAAATTGGCCAAAATATAAATCCTATAGTCTGCCCTGCTCCCAAACCGAAACTAGAACTCTTCTAATTATCACGTTTTGCAATTTTCACTCTGCAAACATCCTAATTTCAGTTCCTAACCTCATTTAATCTTGTTATTTGAATCATAGACACATGTTGACACACTATGAAATTTCAAACAGAACCTGATCCTAGGGTTCCAATCAGCCAAAATTCAAGAAAAGCAGAGAAAACACCAACAAACTCCAGTATACCACCAAAAGGCTTAGAATCGCTTACCATAATTGTTGTTCGGTGAATTTTCATGGAAACTCTTCCCTTGGCTGTATGAATTTCGACCAGATCCTTAACACCAGTGATCAAAAGATATTTTCATGATCAGGAAGTAGGAGAAGAGAAGGACTAGGGATTACAAGTCCATAGCGCGTGATATTACCTCGGTTTTCACGGATTTTGCTGCTTCTTCTCCTTGTAGGTTTCAACTCCTTAGAGAACTTGGGTGTGTATGTTTCGTGGGATATGACCAAAAGAGAAGGAAAATCTGATCTTAACAGGTCAATGGTGGTTTAGGGGTCAAAATGACCAAATTGCCCTTCAACCATAGCGTATTTACAACTATGCCATCGATTAGGTTTTCAGTTGAAATCTAATTTTTTTTTTTCTTTTTGGACAAAATCTTGGGCCATCCCTAGGATTATTTTAATATATTTTATTGGCTTATAACTCATGCTCATATGACCATAAATTTTAAATAATTATAAGATATACCGCACAAATTCGCAAAAAGTGCACTTTTACCCTTTCTTCAATTTTTCCCAAAATTTCCAGTGGAACTTAATCAACTTTTTTCATTCCTTTTTAGTCCAATCTAATACTCCATAAGGGAACAAATAAGTATTGATTCCTTATATCCATTGGTGCCAACATATGTTTCAAAATTTTTGGTTTTGGTAAAATCAGATATTTCGGGTAAAATTGACCTTTCGTCAAAATTTCACTATTTCTTTTCTCCAAATGCAAATACATCATACATGGGATTTGTCAGAGAAATTTAGGATATTACATCTGTTACGAGACAAATCAAGCACAAATACATGCTGATTCCTCCTTTCTGCTTTCTAGACCTCCAGTATTCCTCCACTTGTGAATTCACCCCTTTCACTACTTCTTTTGCATCAAGCTTAATCCCATTGAACACCCACTCACATCTCTTTCTCCAAATCCACCAACACATGGTGGAAAATAATGACTTGCCATAATCCCCCATTAATCCATCCCCAACCAACACATCATGCATCCAGTCCTCACATCGCCTCATACCCCACTTGCTAAATTTAATCCCCAATGGACACCCAAACCAACACAACTTTGTCCGAGGACATAGGAAAAATAAATGCTCCAAATTTTCAGGCTCAGTCAAACAGATGGGACACAAGGGGTTCACACTACATTTACACTTAAACAAAGCTTCCTTAGTGGCAACGGCCCCAGCCCCAACCCTCCATAAAAACTATTGGATCTTAGGAAGGACCACTACCTTCCAAATATATTTCCACAGAAGTTTAGGCACAGAGTAGGACGTACATGGGTCTTTGATCATGGCTTCCACGTCATTTTCCTTGAGCCATGCATAACCTAATTGGTAAAGATTTTTGCCGTATCTCCCAAAATAACCAAGTTCGAAAATGATTTGCAGAATTAGGGAACCTGGGTCGTTTCCCAACGAACTTGCAGCGGGCTTGATTAACAACAATAGTGAAACAGAATAGTAAAATGGGGGATTTGGTTTAACAGATTAAAACGAAAATAAACATAAACAGAAACAGAATCAAATATCTAATATTCTAGAAATAAACTGAATCAAATAAACAGAAGCAGATTAAAGATGATCAACCCAACATTCAGATTCCAGAAACTTCCATCATTGAACGAAATATAACTAACTCACGTTTGGTTCCGGATGAACCGAAATCTCTGCATTCATCCGGAGAATCCCTCGCCTAGACGATCGCCTAGAATATGTCCGAACAGTGGCGTCTCACTGTGCAATCGCACAGCAACACTATAACCTAGTCCGAACTCGGTCTTTGGAAAGAGATTTGCCGTGTCTCCCAAAATAAACCAAGTTCGAAAACGATTTGCGAGAATTAGGGAACTGGGTCGTTTCCCAACGAATTTGCGGCGGGCTCGATTTAATAACAATAGTCAAACAGAATGGTGAAATTGGGGGTTTTAGGGTTTTATGATTCAGCAGATTAAAACGAAATAAATTGAAATAAACACAGACAGAAAAACGTTGATGGACTTAAACAGATTAAAAACGACCAACCCAACGATCAGATTCCAGAATCATGCATCATTGAACGAAATATAACTAATCACGTTTGGTTCCGGATGAATCGAGATCTCTGCATTCATCCGGATAATCCCTCGCCTAGACGATCGCCTAGAATTTATCCGAACAGTGGCGTCTCACTGTGCAATCGCACAGCAACACTAAAACCTCTGGAAAAACTGAAGAAAAGATGAAGAACGCGAAAAACCCTAAGAACATGCGGAAATCGGTAGAGAGAATTTGCATAAAATCGTGAAACCCTAATGTCAAAATCCTGAATTCGTGAATGCCTCTGTCTTTGGCGGCTGCCTTACTTAAAAATAACCTAAAACGAAAATGGGCCCTAATAGTTTTAGCCCAAAACAGAAATAAAATAAAGCTGGACTTAAATTACAAAATTCGGGTCCAAATAATATCCAGAATTGTGCATCCGACTTCGGCTCCAAAATCGACCGCCCTCTTGACCGAATTGGCTCTTGATGTCTTCATAACAATTGTAGCTCTCTGAATCATCTGAAATATGAGACAAAAATGAGGCAAATCCGATGTCTGGTTCAAGAGTTATGGTAGAAATAGTGAAGTAATACAAAACTGGAATTTTATTATTAAAAATGGCTAAAATGCAATAAAAGGCCCAAGGCCCAAATAAACATAAAAGCCATTATTTATTAGATAAAGGGTCCTAAGTTATTACTCAAGAGACAAAAATAAGTGTATAAAATATTCAATTATCAAATTCCCCACACTTATCTTTTTGCACTCTGAGCAAAATCTAAAGAAAAAAAGACTAAAAGGAAAAACTCTTATTTACTAATAATTGCTACAATGCAAAAATTGAATCAAGGGACAAAAAGTTCCAAAGACCAATCAATCAAGACCTAAATCCCTTCATCTCAAATTACAATTCATGGCGGTCTCAATCAATGATGCGATCACAAAAGATGGTCTCACAAATGATGCGCTCAATCAATCGGTCTCTCAAGTGTTTAAGGTAAATAAGTGTATCGCTCAAATTCTACTCAAGAAAATTGTTCTACCATAAGCTTGCTCAACTTCTACGTCTCCACTACTCACAACACATACATGCACAAATCAAGAGAGCTTGTAATTAAAGGTTGTAATGGGGCTAGGGTGAAGGTAGGTAATAGTATGGAATGAGAGGCTAAGCACCAAAGAAATCAAAAGGAAGAGCACTGATTAACACAATCATTCTCTATGTATGAAACTTTTATTCTACTAATGTATCCATTTCTTTCTATGTATTTTCTTTTCTTTTCTTTTCTCTCTCTTTTTTTTCTTTTTTTTTTTTTTCTTCTTTTTTTTTTTTTTTTTTTTACTTTTTTTTTTCTTTTCTTTCTTTCCTTTCATTGTATACGTAATGACAATGTCAAAATCAAATATCTCCCCCCACACTTAAAGCTGTTGCACTCTGAGCAACCCCCACTTAAACACAAAACAAGTTGAAACCAATGCTCAATAAATCTTCAAGGTGCGGAATAAAATGGTTTTACGCTTAGGCTTGTAATGTGGCTTAGAAAAGAATGGGTCAAAAGGCACAAAGGGGCTAGCAAGGGAATCATAATGCAAGGGAAAGCTATTTGGCCAAAGTGAGGAAAATAAAAGAAAGAAAACAAGCTTCCATCATACTTATGCACGTAAGTGAAAAATGTAGTTTCAAAAGAAAAGGAGCAAGTTCTAGAGAAAAAAAATCATGAGAGATGCACACATGAAAGAAAGAATGGCAAAAGATGAATTCCATTCATGCGGGCCCAAAACCTCACAAGTTCAATACCAACTTAGGCAATCAACAACATCAAATCAACTACCAAGACTTGTAATCGAAGAGTCAAGAATTGTAGACCAAACAGAATGATCCATTAAAGCCAAAATGTCCACGTTCATAATATGTAGCAATCATAGAAATAGATTCTTTTTTTTTTTCAAAAAGCAAAGCAAGGTAAAAAAATGAACAAACAAAAGAGAAAGAGGGAGAAGAAAGAAGAATACTCCCCAAGGGTTTATGGAGAGTAGGTGGCATCAATGAGGTTTATGGAGGATAGGTGGCATCAATGAGGAGAGTCTCTGCTTCCTCAGGCTGCTGTGGGGATCCCTCATGAAATGGCTTGAGGCGATGCCCATTGACCTTAAAACTGCTTAATGGCCCAATAGGCTCGATGCTCCAACTCAACCGGAAGATGACATGCCTTACCAAAGACAAGCCGATAAGGAGACATCCCAATCGGAGTCTTGTAGGCGGTGCGATATGCCCACAAAGCATCATCTAGTCGCTTACTCCAATCTTTAGGGTAGAGTTAACGAGTCTTCGAAGGATTTGCTTAATCTCTCGATTTGAGACTTGACTTGACCATTGGTCGAGGATGGTAGGTTGTGGAAACCTTGTGTAGCACTCCATACTTGCGTAGCAAGGCACCCATGCTTCGATTGCAAAAATGGGAACCACGATCACCGATAATAGCTCTAGGAATGCCAAACTGCGAGAAAATGTTAGACCTAACAAAGTCCACCACCACGAAGAATCATTAGTCGGGTGGCTTTCGCCTCAACCCATTTCGAAACATAATCAACGACCAACAATATGTAAGTGTAACCATATGAAGCGGGAAATGGACCCATAAAATCAATACCCCAAACATCAAAGATCTCACAAAACAATATAAGGTTTTGGGGCATCTCATGCCTACGGGAAATACTCCACGCCCTCGACGGTTATCACATGACTTGCAAAACAAATGGGCATCATGAAACAAGGAAGGCCAAAATAATCCTTGTCTAACACTTTCCTAGCAGTTCTTTGGGGTCCAAAGTGACCACCACGAGCGAAGCATGAGCAAAATGCAATATAGATTGAAACTCACAATCGATGCACACATCTCCTAACTACTTGGTCACTACAAAATTTCCACAGATAAGGGTCATCCCAAACATAATATTTAGACTCACTTTTCAATTTCAGAGTTTGGGCCCTAGTGGAATCTACAGGAAAAACACCAGCGACCAAGTAGTTAACTAAATCGGCATACCATGGGGTCTTAACTTGCATTTGTAGAAGGCGCTCATCGGAAATCATCCCGAATAGAAGAGGGGTGAGAGGGAGAATGAGTGATACGACTCAAGTGGTCGGCTACCCGGTTTGTGCTCCACTTCTATCTCGAATCTCCACATCAAACTCTTGGAGCAACAACATCCACCGGATGAGTCGTGGCTTAGCATCGCCTTTTCAAAAGAAACTTTAAAGCTGCATGGTCGAGAAAACAATGACTCTACTAGCTAGCGAGATATGACCTAAACTTATCGAAGGCAAATACAATAGCCAACAACTCCTTCTCGGTAGTGGTGTAATTAGGCGAGCGAGAATCCAAAGTCTTTGAAGCATATGCAATGACATGGGAGGCTCTATCAACCCATTTGTGCTAAGATAGCACCAACCGCATAGTTGGAAGCATCGCACATCAACTCAAAGGGAGGAGCCAATCGGGGGCTGAATCATTGGGGCGTGGTCGAGCAACGCTTCAAGTGATCGAAGGCCGCCTTGCACGCATCATCAAAGACAAAGTCGGTGTCCTTATGCGAAGGTTGGACAAGGGTCGGCAGTCTTCTTGAAATCTTGAATGAAACGTCGATAGAAACTGCATGGCCAAGAAAAGAGCGAACTTCCCGCACGAAGCGGGGTAAGGCAAAACGATAATAACATCTATCTTAGCGGGGTCTACCTCAATCCCTTTCCTAGACACTATGTGTCCCAAGACTATACCCGACTCAACCATGAAGTGACACTTCTCATAATTCAGCACAAGATTAGACTCAATGCACCTATGCAAAACTCTAGATAGATTAGCTAAGCATGCATCAAAATCAGACCCATATACTGTGAAATCATCCATAAACACCTCCATACGAGTCCTCTAGGAACTCGAGAAAATACTCACCATACAACGGCGAAAAGTGCCGGGTGCATTGCGAGAGGCCAAAAGGCATCCTCCGGTAAGCATATGTCCCAAAGGGGCATGTGAAGGTCGTCTTCTCCGATCCTCGGGAGCAATATGGATCTGGAAGTATCCGGAGTAGCCATCCGAGAAGCGGTAATGAGACTTACCGGCCAATCGCTCTAACATCGATCAATGAAAGGTAGAGGGTAATGATCTTTGCGAGTGGCTTGGTTGAGTCTTCTATAGTCAATGCAAACTCTCCAACTATTACGAACTCGAGTAGGAATGAGCTCATTCTTTTGATTGGCTACCACGGTGACTCCGGATTTCTTAGGAACCACAATTTGGACTAACCCATTGGCTATCGAAATGGGATAGATGATGCCGGCTTGCGGGAGCTTAGTGACCTCCTTCTTCACCACATCAAGGATGAGAGGATTGAGGCGTCTCGGGGTTGCCTCGGCGGCTTAGAGTCCTCTTCCAATAGAATCCGATGCATGCACATAGAAGGGCTAATGCCAACTATGTCAGCGAATGTCCACCCAATGGCTTTCTTGTTCGCCCTCAATAAGCTTAGCGGCTTCTCTTCTTGATCGGCATAAGATTATTTGCCACAATGGTGGCAGCTGCTCATTCACCTCCGAAATGCATACTTGGATGGTGCGGAAGGGATTTCAACTCTAGTTTGGGCGGTTGCTCGGTGGAGGAGAAGCTTGGGTGGTTGTTGCAACAACTCGGTGTCATCACACTTGGGAATACACGAAACCATATTCAAAGAAGCACAAGCGAAGAATTTGTGTCTATACGGCTCAAGGTTAACATCGAATTCGGTTCATCAAAATCGAATTAAGCTCATCAAAATCGAGAATCGGGATGCACGTTAGGATCGGGATGAAGCTCAAACTCGAGAATCAATATCGAGTCTACAAGTAATGTAGAATCATCAAGCAAATCGAGAATCACCAAACAATGCGGTCTTAACCAAATTAGTGCAAACGAGCACCATTCATTATCATCGCATGCACAAATGGGGTATCACTCTCGGATGAAAAATAAGGATAATCGGCACACCAACCATTAAGAACATCATCCACGGCATCATCAATCACATCAATACGAGAAAACAGAATGCTCTTCCCTAGGATATTTCATGGCATCAAAGATATTGAAATTCACGAGATATATCACCAAACTCCATGGAAAGAGTACCGAGAATGCACATCTATCTTAGTCTAGTTGTTTTCATGAAAGGTCTCCCTAGAATGATTGGTGACCTACTACTAGGAGACTCACCCTCCATATCCAAGATGTAAAAATCAGCGGGAATATCAATTCATTAACTTTGACTAATACATCTTCAACTAAACCGAAGGATGGGCATTACTCCTATTAGCTAAGCGAACAATGACACCGGTTGGACGCAAGGGACCAAGACCAAGAGATCTATAAACGAGATGCGGGCATGACATTAATAGAAGCACCTAAATCTAGCATGCAATCATCAAATCTATAGTTACCAATAAGGCAAGGGATAGAAAATGTCCACGGATCTTTGCATTTACGAGGCATGGTAGAATTTGGATGAGTCTTGACACATTCGATTCAAACTCACTCGTTCATTCCCCTTGATCGCCTCTTGTTGGTGCACAACTCCTTGAAACTTGGCATATTTAGGAATTTGTTTAAGCTGCATCTAAGAGAGGAATGTTAATCTCTACTCGTCGAATGTCTCAAGTATATCCTTCTCTTGTGCCTTTTACGCCAACTTCTTGGATTGAAGCGCTCTCGAGGGAAAGGAAGAGGGATAGGAATGTCTTCCTCTTCACCTTGCTTTGCATGACCTTTTTCTTTTCGAGTCAATCTTCACATTTCTGACTCGTTTTCGATGTGGAAGTCACATCTGCGGCTTGCTTAGGTTCCTCCAATTGCTTGCCGGGCCAGTAGTGATATAGCACTCACATTTCCCTTAGGATTGGGAATTGTTTGTGAAGGAAGGGAGTTGGATCCACGAGGTTGAAGCTGGTTCAATGATGTTGCCAATTGCCCAATCTGTGTTTGCAAACTACGAATGGAAGTGTCGGTTCTTTGTTGGGCGCATATTGGGTGTGACAAATTGCTTCATCATATCTTCAAGTGAGGAACCACCACCACTACTACTAGCTCTTTGTTGTGCCTTTGTGGAGGTGGACATATGGCTGGTCGAGGAGGTGGTGCTTGCAAAGGCAAAGGGGTGCGGTTGTTCTTGGAAAGTACGTAGTGCGTACGGCCTCTGCTGGTAATTCCCAGTGCTGCGTCTTGGTTACTCGGTTCGATTTTGATTCAGCGAAAGTTGGGGTGATTTCTCCAACCGAGGATTGTATGTATTAGAGAAAGCATTATTACGTTGGTATTGTGGCCTTCTGGAAAAACACCCACTGCGGCTGCGATTGGTCTTGATAGGCGGGATCATGCAAAGTAGGGCAAGAGTCGGTAGAGTGATAAGGGTCGAACAAAACCCACAAGAGTACCCATCGAGAAGGGGGAAGGCATGCTTTATGTACGTGTCTTGCCAATTGCCTCACAAGGGAGGTCAAATCATCAAGTCTGGTCTCTAATCTCGAGAATCATCTTGGTTTGGGGCTTGAATATGGTAAACAGGAGTACTATTGGCCCTAGTGCCAAGCTGAGAGTTATACGCCATAATGGATATCAATTCTCGGGCTTCTTCGGGTGTCTTGTTACTCATAGCTCCACCACTAGAGGCATCAACCAACCCTTTGTCTAGGTGATAGACCATCATAGAAAGAGTTGATCAAGTCTTTTCGGATATCGATGGTGTGGACGGCTTGCACATAACCTTTTGAACCTCTCCCAATACTCATGCATAGTCTCCCGGTGATCTGTTTAATGTTGCCAATCTCCTTCTTGATCGCGGTTGCTCTTGAGGAAGGAAAATATTTCTCTAGGAATATCCTCGAATATCAGTCCAGCTCCCAATAGATGAGGGCTGAAGGTACAACAACCAATCCTTGGCTCCACCTTCCAATGAGAAAGGAAAAGCTCTCAACTTGATATGATTTTCATGAATGGCATGTGGCTTCATTGTCTTTGCACACTACATGGAATTCCTTCAAATGCTTAATGGGGCACTCACTGCAAGACCATGAAACTTAGGCAACAAGTGTATTAGACCAGATTTAAGCTCAAAGTTAGCGGCAAGATCGGGATATTGGATGCACAAAGGTTGATAATTAACATCGGGTGCACCCAATTCCTTCAAAGTATGATGATTTGCTGTTCTCTGCCATAATGTCGAGTTAGTGGACACAAGACTATCGAAATACTATCGAGAATCACGATCGAAAGATCAATAGAATGGACACAATCTGAATGGCCACTATCAGAGTTCAGTTGAGTGTCCAGCTCAGTATTAATCCTATGACTTAAGCTTACAACTCTCCTGCTAGAAATTGACCTAAACAAGTCCGAAACAGTATCAAATGATTTTTAAAATTTTTGGGACTTGGACAGGGCGACTCCTAGACTATTGGGGAACTCAAAAATGGAATAAAAAAACTTCAAAAATTGAAAAAGTGGTCTAAACGATGGAATTTGGCAAAACGGAGGATAGCCCTTGGAAAATGGAACATTTTCAAGGGGGTCTAATGATTTGCCATCTTCTATCACTGTACCAAATTTCAGCCAAATCAGAGATACCCGAAAAAATCGCCCTGTTGGAAATCAAAAAATCAGAACTTAAAACAGCGAAAAAGTGGTCTAAACGTTGGAATTTGGGAAAATAGGTGAGACCTCACTTCCTATTAGGAAGTGACTCTTGCTTAGAACGCCCAATTCCTTGTGAATAAGACCTGGTTTGAGTGATTAGAGTCAGAAAAATTCCTATCCGACCACCAGAACCACGTAAACCTAGCTATTTACAATCTTGTTACTAATCAAACCGATGCAAATTCCCGAGCAACGGCGCCAAATTTGGAAAGAGATTTGCCGTGTCTCCCAAAATAAACCAAGTTCGAAAACGATTTGCGAATTAGGGAACTGGGTCGTTTCCCAACGAATTTGCGGCGGGCTCGATTAATAGCAATAGTGAAACAGAATGGTGAAATTGGGGGTTTTAGGGTTTTATGATTCAGCAGATTAAAACGAAATAAATTGAAATAAACAGAGATAGAAAAACGTTGATGGACTTAAGCAGTTAAAAACGACCAACCCAACGATCGATTCGAGAATCATGCATCATTGAACGAAATATAACTAATCACGTTTGGTTCGGATGAATCGAGATCTCTGCATTCATCAGGATAATCCCTCGCCTAGACGATCGCCTAGAATTTATCCGGACAATGGCGTCTCAGCTGTGCAATCGCACAACAACACTAAAACCTAGTCCGAATTTAGTCCTTGGGATGAACCAAACCGAATATTAAATCTAATATTCGAACTATTTTTGAGAATCGAATCCGATAAGATGAAAACGAAATTGATTAAGTTACCGATTAGGCACAAGTTCTCGGACGAATCATGGAATCCTCATCGTTGGGTCAATCACAGGGGGTTTAGCCGAGCATGGCTGGAAAAACTGAAGAAAAGATGAAGAACGAGAAAAACCCTAAGAACATGCGGAAATCGGTAGAGAGAATTTGCATAAAATCGTGAAACCCTAATGTCAAAACTTGAATTCGTGAATGCCTCTGTCTTTGGCGGCTGCCTTACTTAAAAATAACCTAAAACGAAAATGGGCCCTAATAGTTTTAGCCCAAACAGAAATAAAATAAAACTGGACTTAAATTACAAAATTCGGGTCCAAATAATATCCAGAATTGTGCATCCGACTTCGGCTCCAAAATCGACCGCCCTCTTGACCGAATTGGCTCTTGATGTCTTCATAACAATTGTAGCTCTCTGAATCATCTGAAATATGAGACAAAAATGAGGCAAATCCGATGTTGGAAATAAGATCAGCTACTCGTAACTTATCATTTTCATCTGAATGAACAAGGTTTTGAAGCTTAAATCCAGGTAAATCACATACCCATTGATCCTTCAAAATAAAAATGTGCCTGCCATTACCCACACTCCAACATGCCTACTTCAATAATAGGTCATCGCCCTCTAACAAACTAGTCTAGCCCCATGATGCGTGGCATCCCTTCTTAGCATGTAGGAAGCTCTCCTTAGGAAAATAAATTCCCTTGAGAAACTTACACCACAAATCATTTGGCTTGGTCAGTAATCTCCAGGCTGTCTTTGCATGTAGAGGTTAGAGCTCTATTAAAATCAAGAAGGTCTCTGAATCCCATTCCCCCCCTTAGTTTTCTTCCTCATCATGTGTCTCCAGTTTCTCCAATGAACAGTCTGTTGGGATCCGTACACGCAGCGGAATTATAAAACTTTACGAATCCCATACGAGGATCCATCAACAGCGTTTAAATCAAGGTTAAAGAATCTGAATCGTACCTATGCGAAGGGTTATGCTTGACAAAAAGTCCCGTAGGTTTTTCCAAACCTAGTAGGCGTGTTATATACAAAATTAATCATCATTAATCTTGAAATTCGAATTTTGAATCTGGATTAAAAAATATATTAATTAAATCTATCTAATAGATCTAATCTAATCTATTTATTTAATCAAAATTTAAAGCCTTCTGATTTACTTTATCTCTATAAATTAAATCCGAGAAATGATATCTATCTATTTAATTAAATCTGAGATACTATATCTCAATTTAAATTAAATAAAATATATGATATATTTATTCAAAAATTAAATATGAGATACAATATCTCTATTTGTTTTAGATATTTAATTTATCAAATAAATTAAATACAAACAAATATTATATAATAATATTATAATCTTTATTAAATAATATTATTATATTAATTTTAATTTAATATATATATATATATATATATATATATATATATATATATATATATATATATATATATATATATATATATATATATATATATATATATATATATTCATCCTAGACTAAATATATTATTCATTAAATCTTAGACATATTTAAGATTCAATGAATTTGGACACTTTGCTCGTGTTGGGCTATTCTTGTGTGCGACCCTGCAGGCCCACATGAGATTGGCAGCGGGCCAATACTTTACCTACCCACAAGTCGCAAGCGGCCTCTAGCAAGACATTGCGACTACCCAATTCATATGGGGATCGATGATACGATACAACCTATCGTACAACCATGTCACGTCCCCTTTGTCACGCGATAATTTGGTCAAGGATGAGGCATGGAGAATGTCAACTTCCTGTTCTTGACCATTACTTTCTCGATTCTTGAGTAGTCTAATTGAAATGGAAACTCCTTTCCATTGTAGTATGACCATACATTTCTCAGACTCACTCATCGAGGGGCCCGGTATTATCTCTCTACAAATGTGAGGGACAAATTCCATCTTGACCATTCACATTCCTTTGCATGAAAACCACTGATCCCGATCCAAGCTTTTATCATCACCTGGTCAAAGGTGACTTTTGACTAGGTCAAAGATCAGTGACTCATCACGTAGGAATCCATAATGATCTCAGGTCAACGGGCGTTGTGACGTGGTTATACATGAGAAAAGCTTATGACTAGGGGTGGAAACAAGCCAGGCCTCGCCCTTAACAGACCTGGCCTGTTATGCATGGAGGTGGCTGAGCACGGCTGTGGCTGTAACGGGAGCTAATTTTTTGGCTGAGCACGGCTCGTGGCCTGTTAAAAAGCTTGTGTTTTTAAAATCTTTTACTCGGGCTAACAGGCCACGAGCTTCAACATAAAACAGTAGAAAATAGGCCAACCGCTAATAGGCCGAGAACGGGCCAAAAACAGCCAAGCGCAATGAGCCAAAAATGTGCCAAGCGTAAATGTGTCGAAAACAGGCCCTACATAAATTATTCCCAATGAGGCAATGACCTAAAATACATCATAAATAATGAAATCAAATACAACAACATAACATAACCATGGATAAAGTTCATAACATGCATGAATGAAATAATATCCCATGGCCATGAATAAAGGAAACCATGAATAAAATTCATGTTTACACTTATCAATCAGTAATACCAATTGCATACAAGTTAGAATGAGACGTTGAATGATTCATCACATCAAATCTTCAATATAATTTCTTCTTCTTCTGCTTCAAAGACCTTGAAAAAAATTAATCAAGTTAGAGCATAACACAATTGAACAAGTAATATGTATAACAAATGATATTATTTTGACAATGCAGAATTTATACCTTTTGTTTCTTTTTTAATCCGTACTTGTTGCGAAGCCAATCCCCACCACAAATAAGTGCTTCAATTGATTTTTCATTCAATCTAGAACGATATTAATCAATAACTCTACCTCCAGCACTAAATGTGGACTCTGATGCCACAGTTGAGATTGTAATAGCTAGTATGTCAGCAGCCATCTTAGATAAAATCTTAAACTTCATACTATTATTTTTCCACCATTCTAGGGCAGTAAAGGAGTTAGAATTGCCCTCAGGTATAAAAACACTCTCCTCAAGATAAGCTTCCAATTCTGATTTCATGGGGGGAATTGCTTGCTTTTCACGAACCATGTTCATGATTTGATCAAATCCAGTAATTATAGAAGAACTAGGTACATTGGAAGAAGAGTTGTTAACAACATTATGATCTTCATTACTTGTCTCTCCCTTATAAACAGCAACATAGCCATCATATATTGAGTTTAAAGCTTGCATCACTTTATCTATATTCTCAGAAGCAACATAATCAGGCTTGTAAATCAAAGGAAAGCAATAATTAGTCACATATTAATGAACTAATACTCTTGCGAAAAGAAGAAGGGATACTGGGAAGAAAAGCTTTTGTTGCTATGTGTGTGTGTGTGTGAAGCCCGTCCCCCTTTTTTTTTTTACCCGACAAACCAAACTGCTTTGAGTTGCTTGGGTTTATATACACTCATTACGACCCCTTCAAGGGCGAGAGTGAACAAAGCTGATTCCGCAGGGAGGATTGGGGCAATATATAAATAACAGACTCTCTCGTCTTAATGAGAGATTAAAAAAATATGATCATGTGACCAATTTTGACAATTCCTTGTAGTTTCTGATCAATCCATTTGCAACTTGCCAGTGAACCTTTGGGTTATTATATGTTTCCATGTAAGATATTATTTAAGGTGGGAACAAAACAGGGATGTCTCGTGTTTGTCTGGAAACGTATCCACCAGACAATAGACACAATGTTTATAGTTTGAGTTGAAATAAGCAAAATTACAGGGCACTGATTTGAAGGTACAGGGCAAAATTAGGTAGCAGAAAACCAAATTTTACCAAGGATTTTTAACCACCCGTGAACCCAAAGATCCAAATGTCTTCATGTTGTTACAGTTTTGAAGAAACGAACATGTTCCATTCCAAAATAGCCGAACCCCCAAATCTAAGTTTTGAAGGATCGATTTACCTGGTGGCTGGTGAGCACGGTGAGGCCGCTGGTGAGGACGGTGAGGCCGCTGGTGAGGACGGTGAGTGGTGACGCCGAGGGTGAGGCCGACGGTGACTCGGTGAGGCGGATGGTGGAATGGGGATTTAGGGTTCGCCGAATCGCAGATCGCCTTTGGACGCTGGAGCTTCGAGGCGGAAATGAGAACTTGAGAAGGAGGTTTTTTTTTTTAAAAAAAAATTCCTTTGGGTCAGGTACTCAGGTTAATGTACAGGGTTTAATTAAAAAAAACATAATTACAATTTTACCCCTCTTAACAGGCCGGCCTGTCAGGCTTTACAGGCCTATTTGTAGGCCTGGGCCTGGCCTTTTAAGCCAAACAGGCCTTAAAATCGGCCTTGGCCTGGCCTGTTAGCTTGACAGGCCAGGCCTGACCAGGCTTTTAACAGGCCAGGTCACAGGCCCCTGGCCTATTTCCACCCCTACTTATGACTTAATCCATGCAGCTTTCTCATAGTGTGTAACATCTCATTTTTAAAGCGGATTTTTTTTTTCAATCAGAGTAGAGCAATGGAGCGGAAGAGTAACTGATATCTATTCAAATATAAACCATAGTGTAACATAGTATGGATACAGTCATCCTATTGTTCTCAAAAGTAATTACTTAAATAAACAAAAGTAAACATCTCCGGGTATCGGTCTAGTCTTGCTGCTTTCCCCGCTCTCCGATCCTTGGTCCTCCGGACCCTGAAGCTACATCTGAGATTCAATTTACCCCATTGGATCTCAGGTAACGGTTAACCTTATGCTCAAATAAAAACAGTATATGGACAACAGATATTCATAACATAACAGCAGCATATCACTACATAAGCACAAAGCAGATGCATGATCATAAAAATGATAGAACATAAGCACAGAGCAATATGTAAAGTCCTTGATGATGTCACAGAGTTGCTTTTTGCCTTCGGCCCGATAAAATTCCCCGATCGGTGTCCTAATCGCGTAATCTTGGAAAATCTCAAAATTCTGGGAACATAGCCCTGAAGATTTCTTCTTCCTCTTTCAAAATACTTGGATCAACTAAATTTTGATCCCATCCAGGCCTCTCCTATTTATTTGAAGATTTTTGGATATCCGCCTTGGTTGCGGAAATCACCGGGTAACAACATCTTCGGGACAAAAATCCACTTGATTCATAAATGCCCGATGTTTACCAACTCATTCTTGGATTTCAAGTTATGGCTTGGTTTCTATAGATTTTCATTTATCGATTTGCTTTTGAACATCGGATAGATTCATAGTCGGCCTAGTATAACCCTTTTCGGTTTCGGAAATAACTTCGGAGGTAACCCACTCCGAGCTAAAAATTCACTTGTTTCTAATATACTCTGGTTTTAGAAACCTTGTTCATGGTTTTCTAGATAGGATTTAGTTTCTATCGGTGGTCATTTATCCTATTTGCTTTTACAACTTAATTACCATTTAACTAAAGTTGCATGATCTTTAACATGAAAATCCTATCCCCTTTATCCATTAAGGATTTTCGGTCAAACCTGGTTCTTTTTGTTTCGTTTTTTAATTAATTATTTAATTAATATTATATATTTTTTAATTATTTAATAATTTTTTTACATAATTTTTTTACAAAATTTCCTATTGGTCCATAATTGGATTTAGGCTTAAAATTACTTAATCTCATCAATTTTTCTTAATATTTTCCAATTAATTAGAAAATATATTTTATGCTAATTATAGCCATAAACCACTAATTATAGAGTTTTACATAATTTACCATGATTATTCCCTTGTTTATGCTTAAATAATTAGCCAATAATTATTGAATTAATCCCTTACTAATTTTTGATAATTTTCTTAATTAGGATTAATCATTATCCCACGCACTTTTTACTGACATTGGTATTTTATGTCTCATACATTATATTAAAAATCATGGGGGAATTTTGGTCATTTCAATACTTTTTGATTATTGCCCTTTAATTTTTCCCAAGTTATAATTTAATAAATTGTCAAAATTAGAGACAATATCTCTCTAAATTTTAATAATTATTTTACGGCCTTTTAGTATTTATCATAATATTTTTAGGCTATTTTATACCTCACAAGGGCATTTTAGTAATTTCGGCACTGTTATTTTTCCTATTTTTCATTAGAAATTTCCCTAAAAATAGAATAAGTATTCTACAATGTTTTAACACCACATATTCACCTATTTCCAATAGGCATTATTTACTAACCTATGATGTTCATCATAGGTCAGATTTCAGGGTATTACATTTCTCCCCCGTTAAATAAAATTTCGTCATCGAAATTTGAAATCAACCATCTAAACTCCGTACTATCTAAACTTCAGAGTATTAACTTCGGATTTTTACTCTATCTTAGGTTTGACTACAAAGATCTTGTCATATCATACTTTGATATATAGTGTCTCCCGTGGCTCCCATACACCGCGGTCAACACCACAGATACCAAAATGTCTCCATGGCGCCCATACACCATGACAACACAAGATATCATACATGTCACCATGGCGCCCATACATCATGGCAACACAAGATACCTCCTACTCAATGACATGATCACAATCGAATTGGAATAACGAAGAAACACGGAAAATGTTATGGAAGTCTAATCAAATTCGGGGATAAGGCTATCTAGTGGCGACTGGTTCGTTTTCAACGAATACTTCGAATGAGCTCACGTAATGCGGACTATATGTTCTCCTTTGAGGTGTTCTATTGACACCAGCTTCTAGGGATATTAAAAACATACGATCATCACAATAACCAAAAGATTCTCACGATCTTTTGTGACTTGTATAAAATATTTAGAAACGTGATCAGCCATATCTGGTCTAAGAGAAATTTTGCTCTGACAACTCCGCTGAGCAATATAAGTGATATACACTTCTACTTGTTCAAGGCGTTAATTGCTGTCATCTTGATTGTAAGAAAATTTGAAGGATCGGTTTCATCGGGTGTAGTTACAGTTTCGCGGGCAATTTCCTTTGATAGAATTAAGCTTTTATCATACTCTCATTGTCACCGTTCTTTATTGCCGCTAGTTTATCACACTTGAGAATATCATTAACATTGTGAAGTAGTAATAAGATCTATATTATATTTGTAACTTGGTTTCAGACACGCTTCATAATCTAAAGAGTTTACACCTTATCACACCTAGTGGTGTAGCTACTGCATATGTATGCATCCCAAAAGGATCCGTACATCATAAAAAATACATGATCGATTTTTACTGAGCGGTAGTATCTTGGACCATTCCTGAAGATTCGCCAGCCTCCGTATTAGTTAGCGTAAAGATCCGACCTGAGTTCTGTGGTCTTGTCTCTGCAGCCTTCTCAGGACAATTCCAGCTGATATGTCCCGGCTTCTGACATTTGTAGCAGATTTGTTTCCCATCACAGTTGACTCCTGGATGGTACTTCCTGCATTTTGGACACGATTGAGATTCTGTCAGTCTGGGATAGTTCTGCTGCCCGACCTGGTATGGTCTCTTGTCCCCACCTTGGGGGTTAATCCATGGTGCCTTCCTCTTTTGTGAGGAATTTCCGCGGTTAGACCCACCACGACCTGCACTGTTACCTTCAAGACCCCGGAATCTGCGCAGTTCCTTCAAGTTGCGCTCAGTCAGTCGGCAAGATTCCACAGCTTGGGCCATGTCAGGGAATTGCTGAGACACCAATCTGGCCCTTATGTCGTACTTTAGCCCGTAAATCAACCTGTTAGCTTTCCATCTCTCATTAACATTGATTTTCAGATACGACGAATATCGTGACAGGTTGGTGAACCGGGCAAAGTAATCGTCAAATGATTCTTCCTGCCCTTGCTGGATATGAAGAAATTCCTCCTCCTTAATCACTTGTATCGAGGGAGGGAAATATTGTTCGTTGAATTTCTCCAGAAATTTCTCCCAAGTGACAGGACCGTACTGGTTCTGCAGGGTTGTAGATACACTCTTCCACCATCTGTGTGCATCGCCTTCGAGCTTGTAGATTGCCAGCTGAGCCTTTCGATTCTCCGGGTATTCAATGACTTCGAAAATCTTTTCCAGAATTAGAAGCCAATCTTCAGCCAATTCATTTTTCCCCCAGAAACCGGGTGGTTTGAGCTTGCAGAATTGATTGACCCAGCTTTGTGTGGTCTTTTCCCTTCTTCCTTGTCTAGGTGGTGATTGGGATCGATCAGAACCCTCAGATTCCTCATGTTGCTCGTCATCCTCATATTCTTCTTCTTCGTCATTTTCTTCATCATTTTTCTCTTCCTCCTGTTGTCGTGCGTCTAATTGTCTCTGAGCTTCTTGATCTTGTTTGTTCTGCCTTTCTAGAAGTGCATCAATAAGAGCTCTCTGCTCCTGCAGGGTTCTTCTCATCTCCTGCATTTCGTCTTGTTCTGATTGATTTGGTATGTGGTCTTGTTCTGGTATCGCTCTCATTCGAGGTTGTCTGCCTCTTTTCCCTCTACCACGGCCTCGTCCCTGGCCTCTACCTGGTGGTATTCCCGTGCCTCTTATGACTGCCATTTCTTAAGTTTGCCATTTCTTAATAATGACCGATGAAAATATCAGAAATAACACAATGATTGGCATCAAAAACATATATTTCATATTAGATGTAATGTATATGCTAACATATATTACATCATCCAGCTAGTTTATGACCAGTGGTTATATCGTATATCCCCACGTTATCGTAATTTACAGTTTCTCATTTAAAACTAGTCCTTGGAGATGATTTAGAAAGGAAAAGAAATCGGTTGTACGTTCTTCGTCTAAGAGCTTATTCGTCTGCTCCATCCAGAAGCGGTCTCAGGGAAAAAGGTATAGGGTTGATCTTACCCAGTTGTCTAACTTGTAGGGAAACTCATTGTGTTTTCTCCGTACATAGATCGTTTTGACTTGTTCCAGATATCGGAAGTACGTTCCTTTGATGGTCTCGCTGTGTTGTCCCGCCATTAAGTACTCTGTTCGTAGGGTGCTTGTCAGCTTTTTGTTCGTATCTAGAACATGTCGTAGAATGTTTGGTTCGTAGAAGGATTCACTCTCAGAATCATCTCGATAGCTTAACAGCTGAAAATATTCACGATTGTCATCATCAGATGAATGATCTGATTCTACGGGTTTCTCCGGCTCAAAAGGCATACTAGCCATTGGCTCAAGGTAACATACTGGATCCGGGTCATGTACCGGTTCAGGGTTATCAAAAGTATTAGGGTTGTCAGAGTTCTGTTTGTGTCCTACCATTCCCGGTACTATGGACTTTCTAACAGTACGTCTCATCTTTCTGTGACAAAGGGTATAGGGAATCGCATCTCTGTCCATCTCTACACATTACACCAGGGTCATATCAGTACTCATTTTCAAAATATGCTCAAAGTTTAAAAGGCTTTGAACCTAACTCCGTTAACCGAACAGAATGGCCAGGTAAGTGTCTACCATGGGGGCCTCACCGAGTTCACGGCGACTGATTGGCACACCCACGTAGACTAGCCTTACCTTCGGCACCAAACTTTCCATAATAACATAGTTAAATCTATGCTAGAATGAATGCTCTGATACCAAAAATGTAACATCCCATTTTTAAAGCGGATTTTTTTTCCAATCAGAGTAGAGCAATGGAGCGGAAGAGTAACTGATATCTATTCAAATATAAACCATAGTGTAACATAGTATGGATACAGTCATCCTATTGTTCTCAAAAGTAATTACTTAAATAAACAAAAGTAAACATCTCCGGGTATCGGTCTAGTCATGCTGCTTTCCCCGCTCTCCGATCCTTGGTCCTACGGACCCTGAAGCTACATCTGAGATCCAATTTACCCCATTGGATCTCAGGTAACGGTTAACCTTAAGCTCAAATAAAAACAGTATATGGACAACAGATATTCATAACATAACAGCAGCATATCACTACATAAGCACAAAGCAGATGCGTGATCATAAAAATGACAGAACATAAGCACAGAGCAGTATGTAAAGTCCCTCTAACATGTCTGCACAAAACCAGTGCCATGATGTACGGTCGTGTCCTTAGCGCTAGGAAAACTCAAACGGTATTACTATGTCTATAACCCGTGTGAAACTGTATGTATAATCGGTCACCCAAAATAGAGCCTCTATCCGAATCGGTGACCTTAAACAGGGCCTCTATCCGTGAATGTATCTATCACATATATGTATATGAGCAGCACAGAGTTAGTGTTACAGTACGCGAACGTACCTTCGTTGACGATTTTTGGTACTTTTGACGAAAACAGTACTTTTGACGGAAAACAGCGGGTTGACAGCGGCACGTCAAACAGCGGAACGACAACGGTATGACGGCGGTTCGTGATCAACGATTTCCTATAGGAATAATATCAAATTTGTCAATATTTGACATCATAACAGACATTTTAGGTACAAATTACAATTTTTCCCCTATTCCCCTAATCGGCGAAATTTCGCGGTAACCGCTACTTTGACTCTATTTCTCCAAAATTTTAACATACCTCTTTCTCCAACATATTTTCGAAATAAATATAATATCTAACCCTAAAAATGATATCTAAATCATACTTGAAAAACTAAAGATCTATCTAACATTCCTACTAAAACTACCGAAAGAACTAAAGACTAAAGACCGGAAAACTTACTCAGAGCTTCGCTGCGAATTTCCCCGGACTCCTTCTCCTCTCTTCTCTCTAGGAAATTTCGAACTAGAGCTCTTGAAATGGTGTGAAGATTTCAAATGAAGGCTTGGGGTATTTATAGGGAAAAATGGGTTACTATTCACACTTTGTCAGACGGATTCTGGACCGTAGGATCGCACTTTTGCAAAATGGCACATCTTGGACCCTTGGATGCTCTTGGCCGTCCTCCCCCCCTTAGGTGGCACAAGATGACATCATCCTTGATGATGTCACAGAGTTGCTTTTTGCCTTCGGCCCGATAAAATTCCCCGATCGGTGTCCTAATCGCGTAATCTTGGAAAATCTCAAAATTCCGGGAACATAGCCCTGAAGATTTCTTCTTCCTCTTTCAAAATACTTGGATCAACTAAATTTTTGATCCCATCCAGGGCCTCTCCTATTTCGCTGAAGATTTTTGGATATCCGCCTTCGGTTGCGGAAATCACTTCTGGTAACAACATCTTCGGGAGAAAAATCCACTGATTCATAAAATGCCCAGATGTTTACCAACTCATTCTTGGATTTCAAGTTATGGCTTGGTTTCTATAGATTTTCATTTATCTGATTTTCTTTTTGAACATCAGATAGATTCATAGTCAGTCTAGTATAACCCTTTTCGGTTTGGAAATAACTTCGGAGGTAACCCACTCCGAGCTAAAAATTCACTTGTTTCTAATATACTCTGGTTTTAGAAACCTTGTTCATGGTTTTCTAGATAGGATTTAGTTTCTATCGGTGGTCATTTATCCTATTTGCTTTTACAACTTAATTACCATTTAACTAAAGTTGCATGATCTTTAACATGAAAATCCTATCCCCTTTATCCATTAAGGATTTCGGTCAAACCTGGTTCTTTTTGTTTCGTTTTTTAATTAATTATTTAATTAATATTATATATTATTTAATTATTTAATAATTTTTTTACATAATTTTTTTTACAAAATTTCCTATTGGTCCATAATTGGATTTAGGCTTAAAATTACTTAATCTCATCAATTTTTCTTAATATTTTCCAATTAATTAGCAAATATATTTTATGCTAATTATAGCCATAAACCACTAATTATAGAGTTTTACATAATTTACCATGATTATTCCCTTGTTTATGCTTAAATAATTAGCCAATAATTATTGAATTAATCCCTTACTAATTGTTGATAATTTTCTTAATTAGGATTAATCATTATCCCATGCATTTTTTACTGACATTGGTATTTTATGTCTCATACATTATATTAAAAATCATGGGGGAATTTTGGTCATTTCAATACTTTTTGATTATTGCCCTTTAATTTTTCCCAAGTTATAATTTAATAAATTACCAAAATTAGAGACAATATCTCTCTAAATTTTAATAATTATTTTACGGCCTTTTAGGATTTATCATAATATTTTTAGGTTATTTTATACCTCACAGGGCATTTTAGTAATTTCGGCACTGTTATTTTTCCTAATTTTCATTAGAAATTTCCCTAAAAATAGAATAAGTATTCTACAATGTTTTGACACCACATATTCACCTATTTCCAATAGGCATTATTTACTAAACTATGATGCTCATCATAGGTCAAATTTCAGGGTATTACATAGTGGGTCGGTCCAGCACCTTGTACTCTTACAAGTGCCCATGACTTTGACTCGTATCTCCATACTTATCAAATTCATACTGATCTTATTTCATCTTCGCTCCCGCGTAGATGACCGACCAGGGACATTTAGGATAATCTATAAGATATATCCAAGGATACAGTTATCAATATAAACATGCAAATGAAATGATAACTAAAGGAGAATACCTTAGATAACATAAATTGTCTAAAGTACAATGACTTGCCCCTAGGGCATAATTTCCAACATAGTCCTCTTTTCCCCCTGTTTTCCCCACCAGAAATTGGATATCAGGCTGTTAATCTCAACACAAGTTTTCCTAGGAAATAAAAAACAAACCATCGGATACGTTGGAATTGCATTTGCCACCGCCTTTATCAATACTTCCCTTCCAGAGAAATTAAGTAGTTTCTGCTTCCACCCTATGAACTTCTGCCCAATCCTATCACGAACAAATGCTAACGCTGATGCCTTGGATCTGCCTCACACCACTGGCAATCCGAGATACTGGCCTGCTTGGTCTGAATGTCCAATCCCCACACAAGCTGACACCATCTCTCGCACACTTTGAGGAGTATTAGATGAGAAAAATAGGCTGGATTTGTCAAAGTTAACTAACTGACCCGACGTTGAATAGTATACATCCAGGATTCTTTGCAAAATTTTACAATTTACCTCCTCAGCCTTTGTAAAAAGTATTGCATCGTTCTCAAAGAAGCAATGTGAAAGAGTTGGCACATTACGAGACAGCTTCACTCCCTTCAAGTCCTTCCTATCCACATGTTTTTGTATCATGAGCGATAGAACCTCAGAGGCAATCACAAACATGTAAGGGGACAGCGGGTCCCCTTGCCTCACACCCCTGCCTGGATTGAATTCACTCACCTTACATCCACCTACTTGGAGAGTAAAGATAATAGTAGTGATGCAAGACATGATCTACTTCACCCATCCCTTACAAAATCTCATTCTTAGCATAACAGCCTCCAAGAAGTCCCACTCCACACGGTCATATGTTCATATCAATCTTCATTGCCATCTCCCATTTGCTGCCCTTCTTCTTATGCTTTTAGATAGTGAAATGCCTCATGAGTAATAAGAAGGTTATCTTGTATCATCCTTCCAGCAATAAAGGCCCTTTGGTGTGGTGAAATGATTTTGTTCATTACTCCTTTCAACCTGTTGGTAAGAGTCTTAGCAATAATCTTGTATGATACATTGCATAATCCCAAGGGTCTAAACTGTTGTATACCTTTTGGCTTCTCTACTTTAGGGATCAATACAATGTTTGTAGTATTAATTTGAGCTAAACCCGCCCTACCTTCAAAGAAATCTCTCACCATACCACAAACTTCATTGCCAATCTCTTGCCATGCCTCTTGGTAAAAAAGTGCCGAATACCCATCGGGTCCCAGAGCCTTGTTAGCCCCAATCTGAAAAACCACCTCTTCTATCTCCAAACTGGTAATCGGTTTCATGAGACTGCTATTATCTGCATTAGTCACCACACTATTGACGTACCCCAGAGTTTGCTCCATAGGCTGAGGCCCAACTGAAAAAAAATTCTGATAAAAAGCATTGAAAGCATTATTGATTTCCTCCATTTCCTCCAGCCAGATCCCTCTCTCATCCTTCAGTCTCAAGATCTTATTTCGCTGTCTCCTCTGGATCACACTACTATGGAAGAACTTAGTGTTCTGATCAACGCATTCGAGCCACGAAATTCGCGACTTTTGCCACCAATACATCTCTTCTTGAGACCATGCTTCCTCCAACTGCCTAGTCAAATCCTCAGCTTATGCTACAGATTGCTCAGTTAGAATGCCTGTGTTACAGCAATCAATTTCCCTTTTCAGATGCATAATAAGTTTCCTAAAATTAGGAAAAGTCTTCTTACTCTACCTTAACAACTTCTCCTTGCAAGCCTCCAGCCTTCTAACCAAGTCCTGCACCTTGGTATCAACAATTCCTTCTACATTCGCCCATCCTTCCTTTACTACTCTTAAGAAATCAACATGTTGTACCCAAACTGCTTCAAACCGAAATGGTCTAGGAGTTTTAAGCTCACAAAAACAGCAATCAACCACTAGGATGTGATGATCAGACCCAATAGGCGCAATATGAAATACCATTGCATGATCAAAATCCTCTCTAAACTCCACATTCCCGAGAGCTCGGTCAAGCCTCTCCCTTACCGTCGCCCCTATCCTCTTATTGCACCAAGTGAATCTGGATCCCTTAAATTCAAGATCCAAAACTTGACAATCCAAAAGCAGCCTCTGGAAATTAAGAATTTTCCTTAGTGATCTAGGATTCCCCCCTCCTTCTCCGCTTGAGATAATAAATCATTAAATTCCCTTACCATCAGCCATGAACCCTATATTCCAACAGCCAAACTACGTAAAAGATCCCACACCTGTCTTCTTTCACCCTCCTTGGGTAGTCCATATACAAAGGAAACAAACGAAGGAACCTTCAAGCTTGTTGACTCAAGCACCGCATGAATAACGTTCTTTGATTTATACAAAATAGACACTGAGATACTATCACCCTACCATAAGGCCAAGCCTCCAGCCAAACCCTCTGGTTCCACATACATATCGTTACTGAACCCACATCTACTTCTAATTTTTTTATTCTCAACGAGTTGATCTTAGTTTCCATTAGGAAGATTACTGAAGGATGATTTTCCCTTACCAAATCCTTCAAGCTTCTTGCTATCAAGGATATTCCTATGCCTTGACAGTTCCAGGATAGTATCTTCATGGAGACTTTGTGGCTGTTAATGGCCAGCCACTACTGCCTTCAGCTTCTTTCACCTTCCTCTTGCCACCCCTTGCCTTAACCACAAAATCAAACTCTGACACGTCCTCCATAGGCCTATCATCTGTCTCAATCTCACCAGGGCAAACCTCCATATCCATCATCTTTTTCCTTCTGTCACTCTGGCGAATCTTTGCCTTAACCTTCTTCATTGAGATATCAGCTAAAGGACCGGTTCCCTCCCTACAAGCTTTCCTTCTCTTCAGTTTTCCAGATTCCCAATCCTCTGCCACATTCCTCTTTAAACCAAGGCTATGTAAACCATCTATCACCTCCTTAACTTTATTCCCATTATACACAACCATAGCCATAGAATCATCTATATTATTCACTAATCGTTGTTCGGTATTCTTCAAATCAACTGTTGTACACTGATTATTCAATGCTTCAGGCTCCAATCCTTGTACCTCTCCCAGACTCCCTTAGAGTCATCCAAGATTGTTTCCTACGCTAACTTGGAGTCCTGCAAGCCATCATCACAACTCATAGTCCCTAACCCTTGGCCTTTAAGACTAGACGCTCCCGTACCAACCTTCTTCCCCAAACAACGCTCTTCCTCTAGTCCCCTGACTAGGCTACTAGACTCCAGATTAAGAACATTAATAGAAAACAAATCCTCCTCAGCTACAACAGACTTTCGGTAGGCCTTCTGTCGATCTTCCTCCTTTTTCTTCTTCATTGCCTCCCCCTTCTTTTGGTAGACATAGATTGACTTAGCCTCCTCTGTATTCAAAACAGATATCATCTCCTCCTGGCTCCAACACATAGTAGTCGTAATCCAGGCACCATATCGTGGCTCATTCACGTTGGGAAATGAAGTTAGCTTCACGGACTGGCAAGCTTTATTGTCATGGCCTACCTTCCCGCAATTATAGCAAAATGTTTGTAGCTTCTCATATTTAATAGCTATCTAGATTCTCCTACCATTCGGTCTAGGTAGCCAAAAACCACTCGCTAATGGCTTCCTTAGATCTAATACAACTCTAGCACGCAATAAGTTTCGGAGGTACCTGTCATTGTAGCTTGGATCTTCAGCCATCAACACCTCACCAATATGTCTCCTAATCGTGATTGCGTTCTCCAGACATAAAGCTTCCAATGACACATTATGCATTTGGATCCAAATCGGACATCGACTAAAATCCAATTCGTCATATGACTTGTATCTCGACCACTCCATAAGATTTAATAAGCATCCATTGATTGACCACGGTCGACCTTGAAGAACTCTGAAATAATCCTCTTAGTCCTAACTTGAACAAAAAAGCATTTCCAGTAATTTCAGTCACTTCAAATCTATCTTGAAGATTCCACGCTTTCCTTAGAATCAATTCCATCGTCGATCAAGTATATGATTTACTCACCAGGATCCTCGTCGATTCAACCTCCTTCCACATTAATGGTGTCAAGATTTGAGCTTCCTCCATCAAATTCAGATGTAGCTCCGCTCCACCATCCACCTCTATAATTGACTGCATCAGGCCACTACCACCACACGCAACCTTCGTACCACCCTCCGTAACCTAAGCTCCTTACCACCACTGAACCACTCTCACGCTTGGCAGAGAGAAAAAGCTCCCACATGAGTGCTCGGGGAGAAAAAAGTAGATACCTCACATTTCAATTTTCTTAAATTTAACTCAAAAATTTTATGTTTCGTCCGCTACCCTACGCTCATACCAAAAGTGCCTAAATGACAGTTTGTTGATGGCCTAATAAAAGAAAAAATTCAAGACATTAAAATTCGATTATACATGCAAGATACATAAATAAAATACGTAAATAGAAATACTACTGCTAATTAAAAAGAAAATTAATAACAACTAACTAAAAGAAGTATTAACAATATTTAATGCTTTATTTATAAATTATTTTCTTCATCAAAAAAATAAATAATATGTACTTTATTTATAAATAACAAATTCATGTTATCAAAGATAAAAATAAACAGAAATACTACTGCTAGTTAAAAGAAACTTAATTGACAACTAACTAAGAAGTGAAAATGGTAAACTACTAACAATATAAACTAAGTGTTTGAAAATGATAAAAATTAAAATAATTTGTATAACAATAAAAAAAACCAAAACTAAATAGAGGCAAGCAAGTGAATGATAAAATATTAATAAATAATGAAAAGTACAGTTAAAGAATGATTATTGATAAATAAATAAACAATATAAATAACAAAAATAAATAGTGACAATGATAACGTTTAGTGAATCAATGTATCAAAAAAAATATGAATGATAAATTATTAAGAAATAATGAAAGTTCGTTTAAAGAATGATTATTGATAAATAAATAAACAATATAAATAACAAAAATAAGGGGAGGATGAAACCTTTTAGTGAATCAATGTATCAAAAAAATATGTATAAGAAAAACATCAACAACAAAAAAGTTAGAGGCAAACAATTTTTTTTCAGGGTAAACATGTAAATGATAAATTATTAATACAGAAAAAGAATAACAAATTATTAATAAAAATTACAATATTGGAAAGCATAAAAAATATGTATTTTATTTAGAAATGATAAATTCAAATGAAAAGATAAAAATAATAAGAAATAATTTGTATTTCATATATAAAAATAATAAAAGAAAGAATTCAACACATTAAAAATTCGATTATATATAAAAGATATATAAATATAAACAAGTAAACAGAAATACTACTGCTAGTTAAAAAGAAAATTAATAACAACTAAAAGAAGTGAAAATGATAAAAATATTTTTTTAACAATATAAACTAAATTCTTTATAAATAAATATTATAAATAATATGTATTTTCTTCATCAAAAAAATAAATAATATGTACTTTATCCATAAAAAAATAAAAAAATAACAAATTCAGGTGAGGGTTTTCATATATTAAATAAAAAACAAGAAATAAATATAAATAAAAAGAAATAATTTCTTTTTATCCATAAAAATAAAAAATATGCACTTTATCTATAAATAACAAATTCATGTGAGGGTTTTCATACATTAAATAAAAAAAAGATATTATCAAAGATAAAAATAAATAAAAATAACAAGAAATAATTTGTTTTTATCCATAAAAATAATAAAAGAAAGAATTCAACACATTAAAAATTCGATTATATATAAAAGATACATAAATAAATAAGTAAATAGAAATACTGCGGCTAGTTAAAAGAAAATTAATAACAACTAACTAAAAGAAGTGAAAATGATAAACTATTATTGATAAATAAATAAACAATAGAAATAACAAAAAAGGGGGAGTATTACATAGTGAGAATTATAATCAAACAAACAAAATTTAGAGGCAAACTTTTTTTTTGGGTAAACATGTAAATGATAAATCATTAATATAAAAAAAGAATAACAAATTATTAATAAACATAAGAAAATAAATAACAAATAAAAATGATAAAATATTCACAATAAAAAAATATATCTTTTATTATTTTTATAAATAAAATAAAAATTATTTCTTGTTATTTATAAATTTTATAAATATTTTTTATATTAATAATTTACCATTTACATGTTTACCCTGGAAAAAAATTGTTTGCCTTAAGCCTCTAAATTTTGCCTATGTAATCTTCCCTACATTTCATTGTTTATTAATAATTTATCATTGATTTGCTTGCCTCTATTTTTTTTTTTTTTTTTTGCTATATAGACTATTTTGCTTTTTATCATTTATATATTTTTTTCTTTTATAATATGTTTTTGTTTTTTATTTAATGAATTGAACCCTGCCCTTTCTTGTTTATGATTTTTGATCTTATCCTCCCATTATTTATATTTATATTTTCACATTTTATTTAGTACATATTATTTTTTATGAAGAAATATTTAATTTTGTTTGTTTGATGTTTTTCTTATACATATATTTTTTTGATACATTGATTCCCTAAAAGTTATCATTTTCACCTTGTAATCTTTCCCCTTATATTGTTTTCTATATTGTTTATTTATTTGTCAACCTTTCATTCATTTGCTTGCCTCTATTTTTTTTTTTTTTTTTGTAATACATATTATTCTTATTCTCACTTACTAATTAGATTAGTCGTTTATCTTTGATAATGTTTTTTATTTAATGTATTGAACATCTCATCCTCTTTTTGTTATTTATATTTATATTTTCATATGAATTTGTCATTTATAAATAAAGTACATATTTTTTATGAAGGAAATACATATTGTTTGTAATATTTAATTATAATGCATTTAGTTTTTATTGTTAATATCACTTGTTTTACTTAGTTGTTATTTATTTTCTTTGAATTCTTTCTCTTATTATTTTTATAAATAAAATACAAATCATTTCTTGTTATTTATAAATTTTATTAATAATTTTTTATTCTTTTTTTATATTAATAATTTACCACTTACATGTTTACTCTGGAAAAAAAATTGTTTGCCTCTAAATTTTGTCTATGTGACCTTATTTCCATTATTTAAATTATTTATTTATTTATCAAGAATCATTCTTTAACTATACATATTATTATACTTTTTCTTATTCTCACTTACTTAAACTAATTAGATTAGTCGTTTATTTATGATAATTTTTTTATTTAATGTATTGAACATCTCATCCTCCCTTTGTTATTCATACTTATATTTTCATAGGAATTTGTCATTTATAAATAAAGTACATATTATTTTTTTATGAAGGAAATACATATTATTTGTAATATTTAATTATAATGCATTTAGTTTTTATTGTTAATATCACTTGTTTTATACAAATCATTTCTTGTTATTTATAAATTTTATTAACAATTTGTTATTCATTTTTTATATTAATAATTTACCATTTACATGTTTACCCTGGAAAAAAAATTGTTTGCCTCTAAATTTTGTCTATGTAATCCTCTCCTTATTTCTATTATTTATATTTTTTATTTATTTATCCCTAATCATTGTTTAACGGTACCTTTCATTGTTTATTAATAATTTATCATTCATTCACTTGCCTCTATTTTTTTTTTGTTATATAGATTATTTTAATTTTTATCATTCTCATTTGTATTAATTAGATTAGTCATTTATATATATTTTTCTTTGATAATGTGTTTTTGTTTTTATTTATTGTATTGAACCCTACCCTTTCCTCATGATTTGATCTTATCCTACCATTATTTATATTTTTATTTTCACATGTTATTATAAATTTATATTTTCACTAGTATATATTTTTTATGAAGAAAATACATATTATTTATATGATATGTATTTTAAAAGAAACAAGATACACATAGTAAATATATAATATGTATTATTTATACTTATATTTTCACTAGTAAATTTATATATTCAACACATTAAAATTTGATTATGCAAACAAGATACACAAATAAATAAGTAAACTAAAATAAATACTGTTAGTTTAAAAGAAAATAAATAACAACTAGTAAAACAATATGTACTTTATTTATAAATGACAAATGCATACGAAAATATAAATATAAATAACAAGTAAATGAGAATGAGAGAATGTATGTATAACAAAAAAAACTAAATAGAGGCAAGCAAATGAATGAAAGGTTAAATAAATAAACAATAGAGAAAACAAATATAAGGGGAAGATTACATGGTGAGAATGATAACTTTTAGTGAATCAATGTATAAAAAAATATGTATAAGAAAAACATCAAACAAACAAAATTAAATAATATGTATTTTCTTCATAAAAAGATAATATGTACTAAATAACATGTGAAAATATAAATACAAATAATGGGAGGATAAGATCAAATCATAAAGAGGAAAGGGTAGGGTTCAATACATTAAATAATAAAATAAACATATTATCAAAGAAAAAAAATATATAAACGACTAATCCAATTAATATGAGAATGATAAAAAGTAAAATAATTTATATAAAAATAAATAAATAGAGGCAAACAAATGATGATAAATTATTAATAAACAATGAAGGGTACACAGTTAAAATGACTACTGATAAATAAAAAATATAAATAAAATAAATAAGGGGAGGATTACATAGACAAAATTTAGAGGCAAAGGCAAACAATTTTTTTCCAAGGTAAACATGTAAATGGTAAATTATTAATATAAAAAAGAATAAAATATTATTAATAAAATATATAAATAACAAGAAGTAATTTGTATTTTATTTATAAAAATAGTAAAAGAAAGAATTCAACAAAAAACGTTATCATAAAACGACTAGTCTAATTAGTACAAGTAAATGAGAAAGAGAAAAAAATATGTATAACAAAAAAAAAACTAAATAGAGGCAAGCAAATGAATGAAAGGTTAAATAAATAAACAATATAGAAAACAAATATAAGGAGAAGATTACATGGTGAGAATGATAACTTTTAGTGAATCAATGTATAAAAAAAATACGTATAAGAAAAATATCAAACAAACAAAATTAAATAATATGTATTTTCTTCATAAAAAACATAATATGTACTAAATAACATGTGAAAATATAAATATAAATAATGGGAGGATAAGATAAAATCATAAAGAGAAAGGGTAGGGTTCAATTCATTAAATAAAAAACAAAAAATATTATCAAAGAAAAAAAATAATCTATATAACAAAAAAAAAAATAGAGGAAAGCAAAATGAATGATAAAATTAGTAATAAACAATGAAAGGTACACAGTTAAAGAATGATTATTGATAAATAAATAAACAATATAAATAATAGAAATAAAGGTCCCATAGACAAAATTTAGAGGCAAAGACAATTTTCCAAGGTAAACATGTAAACGATTATTAATAAAATTTATAAATAACAAGAAATAATTTGTATTTTATTTATAAAAATAATAAAAGAAAGAATTGAACACATTTAAATTCGATTATACAAACAAGATAAACAAATAAATAAGTAAACAAAAATAAATACGGTTAGTTTAAAAGAATAAATAACAACTAGTAAGTGATATTAACAATAAAAACTAAATGCATTATAATAATATGTATTCCTTCATAAAAAAAAATATGTACTTTATTTATAAATGACAAATTCGTACGAAAATATAAATATAAATAGCAAAGGAGGATGTGATGTTCAATATATTAAATAAAAAACATTATCATAAATAAAAGACTAATCTTTTTTTTTTTTTGATAACAAGAGTCAACTCAAATAAAAACAAATAGTCAAAGCAAACACAAAAGGGACTAAGGTCCCAGCCCCCTCCTAATATGAGCTATACTCATCACATCAGCAAGAAGAAACTGACAAAGGCCAGTAGGAGGATCAGAGAAGTGAGCTTCATCAGGGATCTCCACGAGATAGGACTGTGCTCGCCAGCCAATCCGCACATTGATTCCCTTCCCTACGGACATGACAAGCACGATGTCCCATTGACGACAATTAATTGCTCGTATCTTAGCCACCAAGTGGGACTCACGAGCTGCATTATCTTTTTTAGAAAGTAATGCGATGACTGTTTGACAGTCACTTTCAATCACTACATTCCTCCAACCTGCCTCCCATGTCATCTCTAGCCCCCTCAGGACTCCCCACAACTCACCGCTAACGCCGAACACCTTCCAAGTCGTGCGAGAGAAACCTCCAAGCCACTTTCCAAGACAGTCCGCAACAAACCCCCACATGCCGCCCTCGCGCCGTGCCTTTAGAGGCCCCATCACAATTAAGTTTCACAAACGGGGCTTCGGGAAAAGCCCAACGAACAGTGGTAGGATAGTGCCCTACACTCCTAACCCCTTCTTTAATATTGGCCATTCTAATATCTTCCAAAAACTGAAAGACCGTCCTGGGCCGATACCTGCCACTCTCATCCGGCTCATTGTGGATATAACCATTCCTCCATTTCCAAATGAACCAGCAGGACACAATAAATACAGCATGCCAACTATACCCGCCAATTCCATTATTCTCGCATGTCCAGTTCTTCCTAACCCAGTCAGTCCAGTCATACTGACAGAACGTGTGGAAACGATCAGTGGGCACCACTTCATACCGAAAGCACACACCTCGGGCAGTCCCGAAATGCATGTAAGCTAATCTCTTCTGTTTGCTGACACAGTGGGCAAATACCATCATTACTAGTCCACGAACGGATCCAGAATGTAGTGGGAGTCTTTGGTGAAATAACTTCCAACCAAAAATTTGTACTCTATGAGGTCCCTCCCACTTCCATAACTTACTCCAAATGTCACACCCCGCATCGAGGCGTAAAAGCCGATTCGGCTAAGAACATGTAACGACTTTTGACACTTACGCCAGTTGAATCCCCAACCAACCAGAAAGAGCGATCCGCCCCATCTTCCGCGGAGGGAGGGGGCAACCCTCTAATCAGGCCAACCACATCTAGAGGGAGGAGATTGTGTAGTAGTGGTAGATCCCAACGACCATCATGCCCAACAAATCTAGCCACCATGCACTCCCGCATATCATCCGGGATGGGGTCCAAAGCATAATCTCGCAGGCAAATAGTAGGGGATACCCATTTGTCTTTCCAAAATGAGATAGAAGTCTCATCCCCTATCTCCCATAGTACCCCATCCTTCATGTTTTGAAATATATTACACAGGGCGCTCCAGAAGGGTGAACCCCCAGCCTTAAACAGAGGCAATTGCCCATTTTGAATATTATATTTCCCCCGTAGGAACCGAACCCAAAGGACATCTGAATAAAATCAAGCAAATGAATGAAAGGTTAAATAAATAAACAATATAGAAAACAAATATAAGGGGAAGATTACATGGTGAGAATGACAACTTTTAGTGAATCAATGTATAAAAAAAATATGTATAAGAAAAACATCAAACAAACAAAATTAAATAATAGGTATTTTCTTCATAAAAAATAATATGTACTAAATAACATGTGAAAATATAAACATAAATTAATGGGAGGATAAGATCAAATCTGATCAATACATTAAATAAAAAAAAAAACATATTATCAAAGAAAAATATATAATGTAATTAGTACAAGTGAGAATGATAAAAAATAAAATAATCTATATAACAAAAAAAAAAAATATAGAGGCAAGCAAAGCAAATGATAAATCATTAATATAAAAAAAGAATAACAAATTATTAATAAACATAAGAAAATAAATAACAACCATAAAACAAATGAAAATGATAAACTATTCACAATAAAAACCAAATGTATATAAATAAATATGTATTTTCTTCATAAGAAAATAATATGTACTAGTGAAAATATAAATTTATAATAACATGTGAAAATATAAATATAAATAATGGGAGGATAAGATCAAATTATGAGGAAAGGGTAGGGTTCAATACAATAAATAAAAACAAAAACATATTTTCAAATAAAAAAGTATATAAATGACTAATCTAATTAATACAAGTGAGAATGATAAAAAGTAAAAAAATATACATAACAAAAAAAAAAAAAAAAAAAGAGGCAAGAAAAGGAATAATAAATTATTAATAAAAAATGAAAGGTACCGTTAAAGAATGATTATTGATAAATAAATAAACAATATAAATAAGAGAAATAAGGAGAGTATTACCTAGAAAAAATTTAGAGGCAAAAAACATGTACATGGTAAATTATTAATATAAAAAAATAACAAGTTTTTAATAAATTTATAAATAACAAGAAATGATTTGTATGAAACAAGTGATATTAACAATAAAAACTAAATGCATTATAATTAAATATTACAAATAATATGTACTTTATTTATGAAAAATTCATATGAAAATATAAATATAAATAACAAAGGGAGGATGAGATGTTCAATACATTAAATAAAAAACATTATCATAAATAAACCACTAATCTAATTAGTACTTGAGAATAAGAAAAAGTATAATAATATGTATAACAAAAAAAAAACCTAAATAGAGGAAGATTACATGGTGAGAATGATAAATTTTAGTGAATCAATGTATCAAATATAAGAAAAACATCAAACAAACAAAATTAAATAATATGTATTTTCTTCATAAAAGTAATATGTACTAAAACATGTGAAAGTATAAATATAAATAATGGGAGGACAAGATCAAAAATCATAAAGAGGAAAGGGCCTAGTTCAATACATTAAATAAAAAACAAAAACATATTATCAAAGAAAAAAAATCAAACAAACAAAATTAAATAATTTGTATTTTCTTCATATATGTACTAAATAAAATGTGAAAATATAAATATAAATATAAATAATGGGAGGATAAGATCAAAATCATAAAGAGGAAGGGTTCAATACATTAAATAAAAAAAAAACATATTATCAAAGAAAAAGTATAAATGATAAGAAGTAAAATAGTCTATATAACAAAAAAAAAAAAAAATTAGAGGCAAGCAAATGAATGATAAATTATTAATAAACAATAAAATGTAGGGAGGATTACATAGACAAAATTTAGAGGCTTAAGGCAAAAAAAATTTTTCCAGGGTAAACATGTAAATGGTAAATTATTAATATAAAAAATAAAAAATATTAATAAAATTTATAAATAACAAGAAATAATTTTTATTTTATTTATAAAAATAATAAAAGAAATAATTCAACACATTAAAATTTGATTATACAAACAAGATACGCAAATAAATAAGTAAACTAAAATAAATACTGTTAGTTTAAAAGAAAATAAATAACAACTAGTAAAACAATATGTACTTTATTTATAAATGACAAATGCATATGAAAATATAAATATAAATAACAAGTAAATGAGAATGATAGGCGACGGATGAGACTTTAATTTCTTATTTTTCTTTTGCTTGCGTATTTTCGGTTCTATTATTTTTATCTTTCCTTGTATAAAAAAAATGATTACTGATAAATAAATAAATAAAAAATATAAATAAAATAAATAAGGGAAGGATTACATAGACAAAATTTAGAGGCAAAGGCAAACAATTATTTTCCAAGGTAAACATGTAAATGGTAAATTATTAATATAAAAAAGAATAAAATATTATTAATAAAATTTATAAATAACAAGAAGTAATTTGTATTTTATTTATAAAAATAGTAAAAGAAAGAATTCAACAAAAAAACGTTATCATAAAACGACTAATCTAATTAGTACAAGTAAATGAGAATGAGAAAAAATATGTATAACCAAAAAAAACTAAATAGAGGCAAGCAAATGAATATGAAAGGTTAAATAAATAAAAAATATAGAAAATAAATATAAGGAGAAGATTACATGGTGAGAATGATAACTTTAAGTGAATCAATGTATAAAACAAATACGTATAAGAAAAACATCAAACCAAAAAAATTAAATAATATATATTTTCTTCATAAAAAAAATAATATGTACTAAATAACATGTGAAAATATAAATATAAATAATGGGAGGATAAGATCAAATCATAAAGAGGAAGGGTAGGGTTAAATACATTAAATAAAAAACATAAACATATTATCAAAGAAAAAATATATAAATGACTAATCCAATTAATACGAGAATCATAAAAAGTAAAATAATCTATATAACAAAAAAAAAAATAGAGGCAAGCAAAATGAATGATAAAATTATTAATAAACAATGAAAGGTACACAGTTAAAGAATGATTATTGATAAATAAATAAACAGTATAAATAACTTAAATAAAGGTCCTAGAGACAAAATTTAGAGGCAAAGGCAATTTTCCACGGTAAACATGTAAACGATTATTAATAAAATTTATAACTAACAAGAAATAATTTGTATTTTATTTATAAAAATAATAAAAGAAAGAATTGAACACATTTAAATTCGATTATACAAACAAGATACACAAAATAAATAAGTAAACAAAAATAAATATTGTTAGTTTAAAAGAAAATAAATAACAACTAGTAAGTGATATTAACAAAAAAAACTAAATGCATTATAATAATATGTATTCCTTCATAAAAAAATAACATGTACTTTATTTATAAATGACAAATTCATACGAAAATATAAATAGCAAAGGAGGATGAGATGTTCAATACATTAAATAAAAAATATTATCATAAATAAACGATTGTTCTTGTGTAGAACACAGATGTCTAGCCCTAAGGGGCTAGTATGTTGATATTGGTTAGGACTTGACCTAGGAGCAAAGCCGAGGGCCTACGTACCCTGAAAAGGGATCAAAGTCCACGTAGTTCGAGAATACTGGAGGCGTTTAGCCAAAGGGGGTAGTGTGTGTGCTCTGTGTAGGCAGTATGTAAATAGCCAAAGAGTATAAGATGTGTACCTTTAGGGTTTAACTAGTATTTATAGAGTGTACCTTAGGGTTAGGGTTTGGACTTGTGGGCCAGTGTGCCTCCAAGCCCAAGTGATGTGACGTCATATCTGTGCCACATGAATTGCCCCTTGTTGAGCCATATATTGAATGTGAGCTTTATGCAGGTCCGTAACAATTGCCCCCAAGCTCGGTAGTTCAGGTCTCTGAGCTGCCGAGATTAATTGTTTGATTGACTGTGAAATACGGACTTGGCCGAGATGTATTGTGCGCAAATCACTTAGTTTGCTCATTTCGAATGCTTGTTCGAGTTTGCATTAATCCCGGTTATTGACAACTGTATAGTAATTGCCCCCAGCCTGGTAGTCCAGGTCTCTGGGCTGCCGGGGTGGATCTGTTGTTGAATTCGGATATCGTATCCGAGTTGCTACCACTCGTTTGATTTTGATAAAGTTTCGTCCGAATTCCCTAATCCGAATTGTCTCGAAGAGGAACCGATCGGGTTTCAGTTTGTTTCTGCAACTTGTCCCTAGATCGTACTCGGGTTGATTGATTGGAGCTGTATCGACTTGATCATTAATGAAAGTTTGTTCACTTCTCGATCAATTTGAATATTTATGTAGTGTTTCATCCGTGTCCACGATGAACTAATATAGTGAACTCACATTTTTTTTGGAGTACTATTGAGTGACTAGGCCAGGGTCATAGATGTGATATGCAGAATCTGCGAAAGCGCGTTTGGTATTGAAACCGTAAAGTGGTGAGGGGTCAGTACTTAAACTGCCTCGTATAATTCCGGGTTCGTTGACCGGGTCATAACCCGAGATTCATTAGTCCAATATGGGTGTCGTAACCCTGAATTTGTTTATCCAGTATGGGTGTCGTAACCCTGAATTTGTTTATCCAGTATGGGTGTCGTAACCCTGGATTTGTTTATCCATTATGGGTATCGTAACCCTAAATTCATTGGTCCACTTTGTTGTCCCCCAGACCGGTAGTTCAGGTCTTTGAACTGCCGGGATGTGTTGATTTACCAACCCGGATCAGACTGTTCGTGATTGTCAGGATTGCTTGCGTGTTGACCCGAGATTTCGGGTTTATTTTTCTTTGATGCCGAGATTCCGGGTTCATATACTCTAACCTCGAAATTCCAAGTTTACATTAACACCGAGATTTCGGGTTCATATACTCTAACCTCAAGATTCCGAGTTTACATTAACACCGAGATTCCGGGCTATATACTCTAACACCGAGATTTCGGGTTGATATACTCGAACACCGAGATTCCGGTTTGATATACTTGAACCCCGAGATTCCGGGTTTATGATTTCTTGGATTCATACATTTAAATAGACTTGGCGGGATTGCCGCCATAACACGGAGCCGGGACTTTAACCATATTTGGTGTAACCGGGGTCTACCTTCAAATTTACACGGAGCCGGGATCTTAACCAGATTTTGTTTAACCGGGGTTCGTCTTCAAAACTTTACACGGAGCCGAGATTTTAACCAGATTTGGTGTAACCGGGGTCCACTAGCAGGATTAATGCTTTGTTGGGCATAACCTGATTCAAAGTTTAACCACTTATTTGACAAAGCAGAGTCTTCCTCGTGAGTTTCTTCAGTAGTCGGGAAACCACTAGGTATACTGAAAAGGCAAATCATACTCCAGCCGGGATTGCAACCGAATAGGGAAAACAAAGATTGCAGGAGGGAATATAAATTGTAGGAGAAGTCGAAAGCCTAGCCATCTCAGCCTCGGCTGACATTCATTTGCTCGTTTGCCTGCCTCAAAACAGTTTTGATTGAAGAAATAATAGTTCAATGAGATCAGATGCTATTGCTATATGTTTGGAGGGTTTTGGTAATCCACTGACTCTTTCTAATGTAAATAATATAAAACAGACAAACACAAAGCAGATATAGATATAGCAAAGGCAAACATAAAGTAATGTGCTCCTATTTTTGACCTCCCTGCATCCCCGAGTCGTGAAAATATTTGAACTAAATGGCATGGAGAATTCAAATGTTGTGATTGCTTATGATCCAAATAGGGCATCTAAATTTATGCCAGAATTGAAAAGTCTAGGTTCCCAAGGAGAGAGGATGACGATCCTGGATTCTTGAGGAGAGAGGATGACAATCCTTCATATTATCTTCTCGTCATGTGAACAAATGAAGATTTAAAAGATGAACCATGTGAAGCAGCTCAAAAGCAAAGCCGTTGCTCAAATATGGGTTCCCAAGGAGACAGGATGAAGATCCTGCTCAAATCTGGGTTCCCTAGGAGGGAGGATAAGGATCCTTCATACTATCTTCTCGTCATATGGACACATGAAGAATTAAAAGATGAACCATGTGAAGCAGCTCAAAAGCAAAGTCGTGGCTCAAATCTGGGTTCCCAAGGAGAGAGGATGAGGATCCTGCTCAAATCTGGGTTCCCAAGGAGGGAGGATAAGGATCCTTCATACTATCTTCTCGTCATGTGGACACATGGAGAATTAAAAGATGAACCATGTGAAGCAACTCAAAACCAAAGTCGTTGCTCAAACAATGAATCCCTTCATACTATCTTCTCATCATGTGGACACATGGAGAGTTAAAAGAAAACCCAAGTAAAGCAGCTCAAAACCAAAGCCGTTGCTCAAACAATGAATCCCTTCATACTATCTTCTCATCATGTGGACACATGGAGAGTTAAAAGAAAACCCAAGTGAAGCAGCTCAAAACCAAAGCCGTTGCTCAAACAATGAATCCCTTCATACTATCTTCTCATCATGTAGACACATGGAGAGTTAAAAGAAAACCCATGTGAAGCAGCTCAAAACCAAAGCCGTTGCTCAAATCTGGGTTCCCAAGGAGAGAGGATGAGGATCCTTCCTACTATCTTCTCGTCACGTGGACACACGAAGAGTTAAAAGAAAACCCATGTAAAGCAGCTCAAAACCAAAGTCGTTGCTCAAACAACAATTGTTTCTATGAATCCTTTCACAGGCTGCTATGGTTCTTGATTTTGCTGCGATGGATTTTCAGGAACTGCTCGTGCAAAGGCATCTGACTGCTGCTTCTGGTATTGACCATCTTTGGTCGCAAGAATCAAAATTTACGGTTCCCCACAGACGTCGCCACTATTCTTGTGTAGAACACAGATGTCTAGCCCTAAGGGGCTAGTATGTTGATATTGGTTAGGACTTGACCTAGGAGCAAAGCCTAGGGCCTACGTACCCTGAAAAGGGATCAAAGTCCACGTAGTTCGAGGATACTGGAGGCGTTTAGCCAAAGGGGGTGGTGTGTGTGCTCTGTGTAGGCAGTATGTAAATAGCCAAAGAGTAGAAGATGTGTACCTTTAGGGTTTAACTCGTATTTATAGAGTGTACCTTAGGGTTAGGGTTTGGACCTGTGGGCCAGTGTGCCTCCAAGTCCAAGTGATGTGACGTCATATCTGTGCCACGTGAATTGCCCCTTGTTGGGCCATACATTGAATGTGGGCTTTATGCAGGTCCGTAACAACGACTAATCTAATTAGTACAAGTAAGTGAGAATGAGAAAAAATATGTATAACAAAAAAAAAAAAAACTAAATAGAAGCAAGCAAATGAAAGAAAGGTTAAATAAATAAACAATATAGAAGACAAATATAAGGGGAAGATTACATGGTGAGAATGATAACTTTTAGTGAATCAATGTATCAAAAAAATATGTATAAGAAAAACATCAAACAAACGAAATTAAATAATATGTATTTTCTTCATAAAAAAATAATATGTACTAAATAACATGTGAAAATATAAATATAAATTAATGGGAGGATAAGATCAAATCGAGGAAATGGCCGGGTTCAATACATTAAATAAAAAACAAAAACATATTATCAAAGAAAAAATATATAAATGACTAATATAATTAATACAAGTGAGAATGATAAAAAGTAAATTAATCTATATAAAAAAAAATAGAGGCAAGCAAAGCAAATGAATGATAAATTATTAATAAAAAATGAAAGGTACACAGTTAAAGAATGATTATTGATAAATAAATAAACAATATAAATAACAGAAATAAGAAATAAGGGGAGGATTACATAGACAAAAGGGTAAACAATTTTTTTCTAGGGTAAACATGTAAATGGTAAATTATTAATATAAAAAAAGAATAAAAATTTATTAATAAAATTTATAAATAAGAAGAAATAATTTGTATTTTATTTATAAAAATAATAAAAGAAAGAATTCAACACATTAAAATTCGATTATACAAACAAGATACACAAATAAATAAGTAAACAAAAATAAATACTGTTAGTTTAAAAGAAAAAAAAAATAACAACTAGTAAAACAAGTGATATTAACAATAAAAATTAAATGCGTTATAATTAAATATTACAAATAATATGTATTCCTTCAAAAAAAAATATGTACTTTATTTATAAATGACAAATTCGTACGAAAATATAAATATAAATAGTAAAGGGAGGATGAGATGTTCAGTACATTAAATAAAAAACATTATCATAAATAAACGACTAATCTAAAAACATTAGTACAAGTAAGTGAGAATGAGAAAAAGTATGCATAACAAACAAACAAAACTAAATAGAGGCAAGAAAATGAATGAAAGGTTAAATAAATAAACAATATAGAAAACAAATATAAAGGGAAGATTACATGGTGAAAATGATAACTTTTAGTGAATCAATGTATAAAAAAATATGTAAAAGAAAAACATCAAACAAACAAAATTAAATAATATGTATTTTCTTCATAAAAAAATAATATGTACTAAATAACATGTGAAAATATAAATATAAATTAATGGGAGGATAAGATCAAATCGAGGAAGGGTAGGGTTCACTACATTAAATAAAAAACAAAAATCTGAGGAAAAAAAAAATCGTCGATTAAAGAAGACATTTTTTGGTGGCCAAGAGTATGAAGAAGCTCCGGTGGCATTGACTGGGGAGCAAGTGTATGAAAAGGTTAAAAATATCTGTGTCATCTTTGGTAAGACTGGAAAGAGTAGAAAAGAAACAAATATATGGAAGAAGAGATCTGTATTCTTCGATCTTCCATATTGGTGCAATCTTGATGTGAGACACTGTATTGATGTCATGCATGTGGAGAAGAACGTATGTGATAGTATTGTTGGCACGCTTCTCAACATACAAGGTAGTTCGAAGGATGGTGTGAAGGCAAGATTGTATTTGCAAGCAATGGGAATACGCGAAGACTTGCATCCAAGGCCATATGGGAAGAGAACTTATTGTCCCCCGGCTTCTCATACTTTGTCTGAGGATGAGAAACAAAGCTTTTATGAGTGTTTACATGGCACAAAAGTTCCTTCGGGGTATTCTTCAAATTTTAAGAGGCTTGTATCGATGAAGGATTTGAAATTAGTAGGCCAAAAGTCTCATGATTGTCATGTCTTGATGCAATGACTACTCCCGGTAGCTATTCGAGGCATCGCCGAATATGATCTTGGTCGTTTTGACTAGACTTTGTTTCTTCTTCAATGCGGTTTGTAGTAAAGTCTTCGAGATTAAAAAGTTGGATGAATTGGAGAATGAAGGATATCTTATCTTGTGCCAGCTTGAGAAGCTATTTGTTCCTACATTTTTGACATCATGGTTCATCGATTGTTCATCTAGTGAGGAGATATGGTTGTGCGGCCCTATCCATTTACGGTGGATGTACCCTATTGAAAGATCTATGAAATTCCTAAAAGGGTACGTGAAGAAGCGCGTCGGCCGAAGCATCAATTGTTCGAATTATGTTTGAAGAGGCCATGGAATTTTGTCAAAATTATTTGGCCAAAGTAAGACATATTGGGCTTCCAAAGCGTCAGCTGGCTGAAGGGGGTAGACGAGGGGCTTCGGTAAAGAGTGTGGATCGTGATGAATTGTCACAAGTCCACTTATACATCTTGAATAATGTTGATGAAGTTCAAGCCGGCATATCTGCACATAAAGAAGGCTGTAAGGAAAGAGAACCATCGAATAACCAGAACAAAGGTTGATTAGGGAACATAACGAGAACTTTTGCAAACTGGTTCAAACAAAAGGTCGAGGGATCGAATGTGTTTATGATACAATGAAATGGTTAGCACGTGGTCTGAGGTTGATGTCATAAGTTGGAATTCGTATGTGATCAATGGTTATACATTTTACACGAAGTCCCTAGATGATATGAGCACGGTCGAGCAGGTGGTGTTATGTTAGAGGTGAATCTATGCACTTCTCTAGTTCGAAAGACAAGAGGCCTAAATTGGCGGTCATGCCATATTATGGGGTTATTGAAGAGATTTGGGAGGTGGACTATGTCAAAGTTAGATTTCCCACGGACATGAATGAAGAAGATGAAGCGGATAATGAACCCGGCATAAGAAATGATCATCAAGAAGGGATATGGGAGGATATCACTTTATAAAATAGTCAATTCATAAGGTAATATTCATATGCAAAATTCTTAGAAAACTTTAAGGTTTTAACTATATAATATTCCTTCTATGTTCTTAATTAAACAATGTCATCATTGACTATGAATTTGTTCTTGTTCTTGTTTTTGTGGCAGGATCTGAAGAGAAAAAATTCGGGAAAATTTAGACCGCAAATAAAAAAGACGGTCTTAAATGTTCAAATATTAAGACCGGATGTATTTCTATGACCGCTCTTAAAGGTATTAAGCCGGTCTTAAAAGTTGGTCTTTTAAGACCGGTCCATTTATAAGTCCGTCTAAAAGTTCAATTTTTAGACCGGATGTATATAACATCCGGTCTTGAAAGTCGATCTTTTAAGGCAAGAGTGCAGTCTTACAATCTACTATTTTTGGACCGGGTTTATATTTGTCGGTCTTAATATTCGGATCTTTTAAGAGCGGTCGAGATTTTGTCTGGTCTTGAAGTTTAAGTTTTAAGGCCAGAACAAAAATATTTCGAGATCTATTTAGTACGAATTTTAAGGCCGAAGGTTTTAAATGTCGGTCTAAAAGAAACTCTTTAAGACCGGTTACAAGTGTGGTCTTAATAGGGAGACTTTTAATACCGCCTGGAACAAGACCTGTCGCGGGTCCGGTCCTAATATACCTGTTTTGTCCGGTCTTAAAAGCCTTTTTTCCACCCGTGGTATGTGTAAGAGTAAACACGAAAAAGAAGATGAATATTCAGTGATGTCCACTAGGAAGACACCAAAGAATATGACATGATCACTGTACTACACGAGAATGGCGATTGGCAAAAGAGGGTGGGGTGTGTGCACAGTGGAACAGTATTGTAAAAGGATATGAATAGTATGTGTGTACCTGATGGGTAATCTCCTATTTATAGAGATTATCTCTAGGGTTTTGGCCCTTGTGCAGTAGGCACCTCCAAGACCACCATGCTCCGCTCCATTACCTGACGCATTCCTGCTCCACTACATGTACTGTCGGGATTAGCGCCTTATCTATAGGGTGATTAGTGCTTTACCTGCTTAAGAAGAGCTCCTGCCATAAGGTGTCCTTGTTGGGCTGTATCATTTCTGGGCCTAAAATACGAGTCCATAACAACACCAAATTACATTGTACCACATCCCTGCATCTAAAAAATGTCAAATTCTAGATTCCACATTTAGTATCCAACAGTTCATCAAACAAAATTGTCTTCACTTAAGAAAAAAAAACAAGTCCTATGCCAACTTCCATATACAACAAAAATTGCCTATGCAAGCTTGCACATCAAATACACACAAAAAAAAAAAAAAATGCTGTCATTTGTTCAACCAATTTCAATAAGAACTTGGATTCTTACAAGTCTATTGTGTGCACTTATGATATCTTGAACAGTTGTATGTTTTAGTGTTTTGAAATTGTAATTCACCCCCTCTACTATTTGTCCTTGTAGGAGGTCGACTTTTAATTTCCTATGTGGCAGGAAGAAAATTCATCCCAATATATTTTCCATTCTTAAGTCATTTGGATTTGGCATGTCAATTCTTGCAATGGGTACCATACACATACGATAAATCTTCTCGTTTGATGTAATCTTGTAACAATTTTCAATATAATCACACGCATTATCATGTATAAGCTTGATGACTGCGCAAGCATGTGGACATTGAATTAATTCCAGACATTTGCTATATTGTACAACTACATTGATGTTCTACAAAGAGCAACATGTAAATTTAAGAAAGTTGTATGAACACAAATCAGGTTCCTTCCATAATGTTCAGCTCTCACCACATTCTTAATCACTTTTAACTTTATGTTTCCCAACTACATTTTTTCACTTCCTCATCGTCATATACTTGACCCATGCACCTTTGTTTTCTTCTCTTCATGCTCACGGATCAATTGTGCAACATTAAGCTTTTTTCCCATACCATATATGCAATGAATGACTTAACAAGATTTGTTGTGATATTATCCCATTGTCTAAATGGAAAGTTACGTTGCTTAAAGCACATCTATCAATGTCCCCATAATTTTCAAGTCACTAAAATAAATGTATATTGAAATTTCTTATATTTCCCTAAGTATCATTAAACTCAGCCTTGCATATTCGATTGAATCAAGTAATGTTAGCGCATCAACCTTGTTTTGTGCATTTGTCCTTTTCTTAACTCTATTTATTTTCATCAGTTTTGTCTTAACATTTTTCTTCATGTGCTGATAACATATATGTCTCTCACCATTGAATATTGCTCACAGGCTCTTATTATAGCACTGTCACAGTTAAAACAATTGTCCATTCAATTGACCTTATTATCTATTTAATAATGCATAAAATAGAATTCTGTACAATCCTCATATGTCTCCCCCTTCACAATATTAATTGCAAGCGGAAACAATTCATTATCCATATCATATGCAGAATTTGATAGCAAAGTGCCACTTAAATGACTTCCATCTATATATAGTGTATGTTTTACCCTAACCAATACCTCTTCCATATACGCTATATATGAAGACACGCTAAAAAAATGTTATTATGAGAAGCTACCCATCGCCAGTTACTGTTTCGGATCTGTTTCATTCAATCTTTGTCTTATCCATGGTGTAAAGACATAAGATTGCTATGATCTACCTGAATCTCCTCAATTGCTTTTTCTTAGTAGCATATACTTTTTTATATATGTGATTCACACCATATGCTCTTTACAATATCTTACTAATTTCAGTAGAACGTTTGTCCATGTGAAAACTCACTTCCTCAATTAGAATAGATGGTGTTAGACTAGCTTTTCGAGCTCAAAGAGCTAGTCTAACATCATCTATTATAATTGACGGGGTAAGTTCTAACGTTTTTCTAAACTTAAAGAAGACATTGCAAAGAACTTATGGTGTGAATCTCAAATATAAATAAACATGTGCTGCTAAGGAAAAAGCAATTGAGGTGATTCAGGGTGATCATAGTAATCTTATATATATGCTTATACCTTGGATATGTTAATGGCTGAATGAAATTAATCAATAAACAATAGTTGAATAGCTAGCTTCTCATCATCATATCATTTTTGAGCATATCTTCGTAGCATATGTATGGGGGTTCTTAGTTGGGGCAAGACATGTACTGCACATAGATGGCACTCATTCAAATGGGCCACATAAGGTAACCTTGATATGAGCCTCTACATACAATGCAGGTAATGATTTTTCCTTTTTTTTTTTTTTTTTTTTGCAATTGGTATTGTGAAAGGTGTGATATAAGGTATGGATATGGTTTTATACATGATTAAAAAAAAATAAAATGATCAATTGAATTGATAATTGTTTCAAACTGGGTTTGGGCAGCATTCGATGATGAGATATATGCATTTTGCTATCAGCACGTGAAGAAAAACTTTAGTACATAATTAATGAAAATAAATAGATGTAAGAAAAGTACATGTACACAAAACAATGTTGATACACTAAAGTTACCTGATGACATTGCAAATTCAAGGTTTTGAGAGTTTGTTCAATGATACTATGAGAAATAGTTATCCACATTTATTTTAGTGCCTTGAGAATCATGACAACATTGATATGTGTGATTTAAACTGGTTTCCATTTAGACGGTGAGATAATATAACAACAAATCTTATTTAGTCATTCAATACCTGGATGGTAAAGAAGATAAGGCATAAGAATGTAGAAACTTCATATGAACTTTGACATGGTCCACGCCAACTTTAGAATTATAATCAATGACAAAATTGGTCAGAAACACATGAACTCAAGGAATTTTAGGCTTCACATAATGCACGCCATATCGTGCAAATTTCCCTCTTCCAAAGCCTACATAAAATCGTCAATACCTATATGCATTAAATTGGAATCAGAAATACAGCAAAATAAAGCCAAGTTAACAACATGCCTTTCCTCCTCTCATGCCTTTCTCCATCTTGATGTTGATGAGTCGATCATGTGTGAGGAGCTCAAAGAAACTTAAACATAATCCAGAGCTCTAAATATTAACAGCTAACAAAAAATTAGCAAAATCCAGACGTTAAAAACAGTTAGGGGAGTAGGGCTCAGTCACATATTAATAGCTAACATCATAAAAATGGTAATTAAATAATTTGGCATATAAAAATATTTTCCAAACTTCACAAAATGTGATATATAATACTCACAAGTATAGATCCAACTTATGTAGAATCTAGTTTTTCTTTTTCTTTTTTTAGGTAAAATAGTTTTTCGCTATAGTCCTTTTTCTTGTCTGCATTGTACTGAGCATTGTTTTTTGAGCTGCGTTGAACCGGTCCGACCGTCGAGAGGGAGCAAGGACGGTTTGGCTTCTTGCTTTGGACTGCTTTGGTGATTGAGTTGGATTAGGCCGCTTCAAGCCGGCTTTTAAGCCATAACCCGAAGCGAGTTTTAGAAAACCGGCCGGCTTTGGATCTGGAGCAAAAATCTCTTATGGAAACCTCAAGAGGAACAAAAAGACGACTAAAGAAGAACGAAGAAAATAAAAAAAGATGGGGAACACTTCAGATCTAGATCTTCCATCTGAAAACTTCCTTTTTTCCTTTGATACTTAGAGAAAATGGAAAACGACATGATGTAGAGATTTCTTGAAGTTTTAGGAGGAAAGAATGAGTTCTTTAATTTGAGTTTTGAAATCAAAAGCTTCGGAGAATGTGAATAATGAAGGCTGAAATCGCGGGAATTGTGATCATGATTATATTAGTTCAGATTTAGCAATAAATATCTAACAAAATAAAATGATTTAGTAACAGAGATTGGGTGCAAATTTTTGTGTGATTATAAATGTAAATTATCTTTTGAAAAAGATGGTGAACGGTGAGAAGAGAGAGGAGAGCAGTGAGCGGTGATCAAAGTGCGTCTTCGAGCATTCGAAGCCATAAGAAAGGAGCGGAAAGTGGAGGTAAGGAGGGATCGGGTGGTGGAGATGGTGAAGGAGACGGCAATAGGGAACCCGACAAGGGTTCTCAGTCTGATAGTGGGAAGGGGTTCGCATTCAGGTCGTCTTCTAAAACACTGTTAGTTTTAATGAGTGGGAGGCTGACTTTGCAGTAGGTGGATTAATCCATCGAAGGAACGCACAATCGCGTCCTGGCTCTGTTGTAGAAGACGACTGCGAGATATTAGTACATGGGAGTTTTGATTTAGTTTGTTTGTTTATATTAGAAAGGGATATAGTTCAGAAATGCATATTGCAAATTTTCTGATTATTTGTGGTTTGTGATTTTATGTTTTTTTAATAACAGGTTCCAAAGCAATTGAAGATTATCTTCAATATCAGATTGTTGATTATTTTCTTAAGGGTTAAGGTGCATATTTACCAACAAATTATTATGAAAGGAGCGTCTGACACAAACATTTATTAAAGGTGTCTTAATACAAACAAACAATTAAAAAGTGGCAAAAAAACACAACAGCCCACGGTGGTTTATTTGGTGTTATTTGATGATGTGGTGAAAGATGTGGAAATCCTGTGTGTCAGAAAAAATTTGACTTCGCCTTATCTATTCAGAGCAATCAAGAGACACTCCTGAATTTCTTATTTTCAACGGTGATGATGACAAAAGTGAGGAGGGTTCAAGTAGAGACGAGAAGAAGGCAGGTTTATCAATGTCTAAAACTTACTCTTGGATATGCTGCGCTAGTTGGAGCGGGTGGTTTAATTGGCTTTTTGAAGAGTGGCAGCCAAAAATCACTGTTGGAAGTAGGAATATATGCTTATGCTGTTGTATTGTGTATTTACCCAGCTGTAAGACCCGTTTTTGCATCATCTCTTGGGCTTGGCATCTCAGCTGCGCTTTTGGTGGTGATGGGTTCTCGCTTCAAGAGATCAGGGAAGATATTTCCTGCAGATGTTGTGTCACTCACTAGGCTCTCTTGTGCCATCTCCTTTTTTTTTTTTCAACCCCCAACTAAGCATGTTACTTTGTTCCAGAAGCAGAGGGGGTAAGAAGTGTGAACTGCAGCCTCATCTCCATTATCTACATTCTAGTGCACACTACGTAGAATTCCATGAAAGTAACCACCGGTCATCACAAAACAGAGCTGGCACTCGTAGAGCATCAGGGCAAGTATATGGCTGTGATTGTTAAGAGGTTTGCCCTCATTGTCTATTCTTTTGGGCATCTATATTTTTCTATGTTCTGTGGAAGATTGATTTTGACCTGAGGGTTGAGTATTGGCAGCAAGACAAATGGACCACCGTTGTAGTGGCGAAAGTCGGCAGACCACAGATCATGGCCTCAACGACGGTGAGCCCGAAGGCCTCATACAGAGCAAGATGCACGAAAGCTCCCTTGGTGTCACCGATCACACGGTAAAGCTCACCGTTCCTCACTCTGTTCATCTGAGATGAGATCCACCTGAATTGGCCGTTCAACTTGTAGGTCTCAATCAGACCGTACATTTTCTTCATCTCAGCCTTTTCTTCCAGATCCTTCGATTCCTTTCTCTTGTCACCGGCGACAACCACAAGGTTCACTAGCTCACGGAGGCGGGCGTTCTTGCCGTACCACTCAACTAGTTTGGTAATGTTCTTCACACGGTCCAATCTAGCCATGGTGAAGATAATTGGCTTGCTCCTATCCTTCAACACACAGATGTGTCCTTCATTCTTGACGGAGCTATAGAGAAGCTCTTTGTTTCAGTGAAGGGGAAGTAGATGTCCATGTCGGCGCCAGGGGAGACAATGTTGAACTTGGGATCGAACACATCGATACCATGAACCACCCTGTAGAGTCCGGGAAGGGTGAAAGCAGTGTGGCTCTCGTACTGTCCGATTCCATTGACTTTCTCAGATGAACGTCCGTTAAAAAAACTAACGGCTGTTGTGTTTTTTTACCCATTTTAATTGTTTGTTTGTATATAAGATACCATTGATAAATATTTGTGCTTGATGCTCCTTTTGTAATAATCTTTTGGTAAATATGCACCTTAACCCTTTTCTTAATGAAAGGTTGACTATTTTAAATTTCTTACGGAAGCATAACCTTATAATTTTACTTGCGTTAAAAGGTGAATTTGTTGTGGCTTTCCGTTAAAGAGAATAGGGAAAATTCCAAATAAATACCATTTGAATTTGTAAAACCCTCAGAAGTCTGTTGAATTTGTAAAAAGACTGAGAGGTACAAATGACCTATGAGGAATATGCAAATTCGGGTGAAATTACCCTTTTACCCTTAGTTTTAAACAAATCAAAAAAAAAAATTAAAAAACCCTCCAACCCCCCGCCACCGCCGCCGGCGACCACCACCACGCCACCACCGGCGAATGGCCGGCGGTGGTGGTGTTCACCGGCCGGCGGCGGCGGTGTGGGTTTGGAGGGTTTATTTATTTTTTTATTTAAAGCTAAGGGCAAAAGGGTAATTTCACCCGAATTTGCATATCCTTCATAGGTCCTTTGTATCTCTCAGTCTTTTTACAAATTCAACATACTTCTGGGGGTTTTACAAATTCATATGGTATTTATTTGAAATTTTCCTAAGAGAATATCATGGAGTCAACACAAAAGCGAATGGCCCCTGCTTTTGCAGAAAAGATAATGCCAATATTCATTCTACCCACTTTGTTACATTCCAAAAAAATCTAAATCCTACATGACGAACAACACTTCAATTATATCACGCTTCATTAAAAGGGGAAAAAATCCAAATCATTTTTTCTATATACAAACAGTGTAGCCATTTTCACATATTTTAATCCTCAGCCACCATTAATTGCAGTATTAGGTTGGTCAGTGGCATCATGTTTTTCATATCAGCTAACACAACATGAATGCTGTCATCCTCATAAACAGAGTACTGCAGTTAAACTCTTTCAGGAATGTTTCAGCAAAAAGACATTGAATATCTGGGCAAGCCTGAAAGCTTCCTCTAATAACGGATTAAAATTTCCCCAAAAGTTAAAAAGGAAGGCATATGGAATCATTGTTGTAAATATATGAATATATGTGTGGGTGTGTCAAAGAAACTAGTCACACATTACTTGGGAATAATAAAGTATAAACCTATATATATAATCATATTGTATTGGGCTTGTAAAGAGACTTAGAGAAGTTGTGGACTCACGCACACAACAATGGGCCACCAGAAGGCAAACGTAGTGAAAATCCGACTCGCCCCTGCACGCAAGTAAATAATTGGTAGCGGCTATCCTCGCGTGCCGTTATAGCCTTAAATTGAAATCAAATATTATTTAGTTATGTTAATTTTTTATTTTCTATCCATTGGGAATTTATTTCTGTTTAAGGCTTTATTATCAATGAGGATATTAATTTGTTTGATAATTTCTAATCTCCTATAATCTCTCCTAAGATCTTGTGATTTTTTTTTTTTTAATATGGCTGAATAAAAGTGGAGATTTGTTGTGTTTAACGTGATAATGGTTGGAAATTGAAACAAAATTTTCTTTGAATAAATCGGGTGATATTTGTGAATATATTAACCACTATTTAATTTACCAGAAGGATTTCTTACCATGATTGATGAATAGAAATTATTAATTGCGCGATGTGTGATTCATTTTGATACACCATATCAATTAGTTTGAATATTGAAAATCACAGATTTTTAATGCTGTAAATTATGTTTAAATTTCAGTGATTTTTATAATTTGATCATTTGAATTTTTCAAAGAGAATTTGTGGAATTGGTTTCACATGTTTAAATATGTTTGAATATTAATATGTATTGGTATTTAAAATAATTAAATATTTACAAATTTATGTGGAAAACTCTATGTGAGGACAAAATATTAAGATATAAAATATATTAATTTGACAAAAGGAAATTAATTTAGTTATGGTTTTGTCATTTTCCGTGAAAAGCAATTTTTTTATGTGAAATAAATGATAATGTTTGAGACATTCTCCTTTAATTAGAATGAAAGATAAAATTGGTATAACCTCTTGACTCTTGTTGTAATAGACAACCATATGATTATGTAGTTTTATAAAATGTGAATCTTTATAAATATACTATGTGAGATTCTAATTTAATCAGAAATTTATTGATTATAAAATATTTGAAAGTGTGGAGATGCGTAAGATATGGGGTATTTTGTAGGGGTACCTTAAAAGAAATATATGTCAAATTTTTCATGTAGCATTAGAAAACACATTTGGATAACTTGAAATGTATAATCACCTATATGGTATAGATATTTGGTATTTTCATGATTTGTGGATATGTATTTATCTTGGTATATGCATGCAAGATTATTGTGAACATATATTGAATTTTAATGACTTGCATGGTAAAAAATATCATGTTATGTGCTTGAAAGCATGAGAGAATTAAATGTGATTTTGGGTGTTAAATGTAACATCCCAATTTCAGAGCCAATTTTTTTTTTTTTAAACATCAGAGTAGAGCATTGGAATAAAAACATTGAGTAACTGATTATAACAATAACAGTGGCGAAATCGCTTGTTCATAAAGATTAATACATTATCTGTTTATACGACTTTAAATCTTCTTGGCCGATCATTACTCGGTCTTCACGTGGTCTTCATCTTCATGTGTGATGTCTGCTCTGCTTACTCTTATCCTCCGTCCATGGTCTCTCTCTCTCCAGACCTTGACGTGATGCTATAGTAAGAGCTGAGATCCAACGTTCATCGGATCTCAGGTAAGCAGTTAACCTCATGCTTATATAACACTTTATGTTTCAATGAGATATTTCTATGATTACAGCAATGATACATGATCATTTAATAACAACTACCCTACAAGCAAAGTTATTTGTCTGCACTTTAATTGTGTGCCACGATGTACTGTCGTGTCCGTAGCGCTAGGAAAACTCGAAACGGTATTATATTTACTATAACCCGTAAAGCTGTAAGTGATTATCTAAGTTTATTACCTTAGTCACTGTGCATGGCCCAGAACAGAGTTCCACCCATGGCTTATGAAACTATCCGTACCATATATAAGCAGACTATAAGCATCAGAGTTAGTATTACAGTACGCCGCGAACGTACCTTCGTTTGATGGTACTTCGGTACTTTTGACGGAAATGACACGTTTACGAAAACGGTGAAACGTCCAACGGTTCGTCGGACAACAGAACGGCAGCAAATCAGAGTTTTTGATGTCCTATAGGAGTAATATCACTTTTATTAGTGATTTGACAACATAACTGGCATTTTAGGTAAAAATTACCATTTTGCCCCTATACCCCTAATTGGCGGAATTTCGCCAGCACTTCGTTACTCTTACAAATTTTCTTCCCGAAATTTTGCCAAAACTTCGACGCAATTATGATTTTCGAAATTCTAGACTAAAATAGCCCTCCCATATGATACCCAATCATACTTGAAATTTAAAGGCTATTCTAACAAATTCTACCATTACTTTTGAAAAACTGCGAAAGCTTCAACTTTTCGGCGACTCGATCCCTACTATGTTTACACCTCTGCATATTTTTTAACGCAAACAAGGCTTAAAACAAGGATAGGAATCTTGTCACCTACTTCCTAAATCTAACTAACAACTCTACTAATTACCGAACTAAAACTCGAACTTAAAAGCTAAAGCCCGAAAGACTTACCTGTTGAAGACTTCGAGAACTTTCCCGAGCTTCTCTCTCTACTTTCTCACTCAAGGATTTCGGCCAAGAGGAGTGGGATTTGGTGTGAGAATTTTGAAGAGGGAGCATGGCTATTTATAGAAGTTTCAAGGGATATGTTTGGAATTTTCCAACTTGATTTCAACCATGGAAATTCAAACAAAAATTGGTGTTTAATCCTTGGCCATGGAGGGACTGGTCGACATAAGGGGGCTGATGTGGCAGCAAGGGAGTGTTCCAAAAATGGTGACTTATGTTGTTTTATAGCCCGGTCTAATAGAATTTCCCCGATCGGTACCCGATTCGCGTGATTTCGGAGAACTTTCAAAATTCTGGATTTACAACTTTGAGGACATGTTCTCTCTTACTAGAAATGTCCAAGTTAACCTAAATTTTGATTCCATATAGGGCTCCAACAGTCCAGTTGAGTTTTCTCGAAAAACGTGTCCAAACGCGTCCGGTCTCAGAATGCATTTCTGAAAACATCAACTTCTTCAGAAAAATTCACTGATTCCAAATATGTCTAGATAAATTCAAACTCATTCCTAGATGTTGAGTTAGAATTTATTTTCTTTATATCCAAAAATATGCATATCTGCATTTTTCCCTATTTCGTCTTATTAGGAAAATGCACTAACGGCCTCGGAATTAACTTCCGGAAGAGGTCACTTGAAGGTAAAAACTCACTGATCAATATTTTACCTTGACTTTGGAATTCCCATTCCTAGATCTCTAGATAGGATCCGTTTCCTAATTTTTAAATTATTATTCATCATTTTTACTTTAATTAATTATATTATTATTATATTTGCAACTTGTATAAATTTACTTTTCATTCTTCTCTTCTTTTTCTTGGGCAATATTTCGGCAGCCATAATACCTATATTATATATATTTTTATTTTATTTTATTTTTTAATTAATTAATTAATTATTTATTTATTTACTTTTTCCCAAAAATTCCACAAAATTATCTAATTGGTCCATTCTTGTATTTAGGCTTAAAAATACCTAAACTCAACTATTTTTCTCCAAACTTTCCAATTAATTAACAAATATGTTTTTACTAATTTTAAACATTTTTCCACTAATTTTTGAGCTTTACATAATTATTTCATAATTTCTTTTGCTCAGACTTAAGTAATTAGCTAGAAATTACTTAATCACTTTATTATCATTAGTTGATAATTTTCTTAATTAGAATGTCCCATTACCTCATAATTATAACACTGACATTTCTGTTTCCATGTGTTCTGCAGTATGTTAGAATTTGTGAGGGCATTATAGTCATTACAATACTTTTTGAATATCTTTATTCAATTTCTCCAAGTTTTTAATTTATTAAATTAACCTAATTAGAGATAACATACTCTCATTATTCAAATAATTATTTCACTGACTTTTAGGATTTTTCACAATTTTCCTAAATCATTTATGTCCCTTAGGGGTATTTTGGTCATTTGGCACTTTGGCCCTTAAATTCTCTAATTTCCAAGAGATTTTTCCTTAGAAAATAAGATAATTATATCTTAACATTTGATACCCCATATTCACCTACTTTTTATAGGTATAATTTTACCAAATTATAATATAGATTTTTAGGGTATTACATTAAAGATCATAAAAGAATAGTGATGATAAATGAGAAATGTTTCTGAATATTGGTTTTGAGAATCATTATGTGAATAGTCCTTAAGATACTACTTGAGATGATTCTAAAGCTCAATCAATGTATACACAAATTGTTGAGAATTTGTAGCACTGATAAATGTTAATCCCATGACATAGCAAATGATTGTAGAGATTGAACATATGTAAACTCTAATGAAGAGAAAGAAATAGTTAATGGATAATGCCTTAAATATTGGCATCATATAGTGGGTTTCCCGTTCTATTAGGAGGGTACATTAATGCTAATTGGATTTCGTATTCAGACGAAACAAAATCCACTAGTGGCTATGTCTTTATTCTTGGTGGTGGTGCAATCACATGGAAAATCAGCCAAGCAAAACATAATAACACCGTCCTCAAGGGACTCTAAGTTTGTTGCTATGAAGTTGGCTGATATTGAGGTTGAGTGGTTGAAAAACTTCTTAGCGAATATCCCACTGGGTGACAAACCAACATTATTAGTGTTGTTGCATTGTGGTAATAAAGCGGAAATTGCCACAGTTAAAAACAAAATCTTCAATGGTAAAAGTAGACACATACGATTGAGACATAATATTATAAAGTAGTTTCTAAATGATGGTGTTATCGCAATTGATTATGTGAAGTCAGAAATGAACTTGGTGGATCCGTTAACAAAACCCTTTGGAAAAAAAAAATGATTGTTGAAACATCGAGAGGAATGGGACTAAAGCCAACTCATAATTAACAGTGATGACAACCCAACCTTTGTGATTGGTGATCCCATGAAGAAGGTTCAATGGGTAAGAACAAGTTGTTCGTCAGTTTTGACTAACATGAAAAATATCATTTGTCCCTTCTTAGGACAATGGGAGTATGCTAGAATGCATTTTTATAAGTTGAGCAAAGCTCTTAATGATTTCATTGTCTTACAGGAAGGTGTGCTCAGTGCAGGTACACTTACATGGAATCACCTCTACGAATGTGGAGTGAGGCCGCTTCTATGAGATCGTGGCGAAATCTCTAGAGCATTCGTTATGCACCAAGCACGTGCAAGGCCGTCTTAACGTGCAAAATTGTCGTTAACAATGGAAATGTTAGGATATAAGCTAACCCTTAATGCCTATAGTATACACCAAGAGACTTGTTAGTTCATAGAAGTACGCTTCACTAACATCTCTGTGTATTAAGTATTATTGGTCTAGGTCTAGTTCATAGTTCTAAGGATCATTAGATACAATGGTTATATCTTGTGGGTATAACGAGTTTCTTTGACACATGTGAGGGATTGTTATAAATATATGATACATGTGTGAGTGTTTCAAAGAAACTAGTCCCACATTGCTTGGGAATAAGAGAGTATAAGCCTATATATATATATATATAATTATATTGTATTGAGTTTATAAAGAGGCCTAGAGGAGTGGTGGGCTCGCACACACAACAGTGGGCCACCAAAAGGCAAACGCATTGGAAATCCAACGATTTCTCCCCTACACGCAACTAAACACTTGGTATCGGCACTTTTTGTGAAAATATTTTGCTCATTGGAAATATTAGTTTTAGTTTTCTAAAAGAATAATTTATTTCAGAGGCTTACCGAAAAGACTCCATATTTTTAGGTTTGAAGTTTATAACCCTTCGTGATTGAAAGTTGTCAACGGTCAGGAACTATTAGGTTAATGTGCTCTTTAGTCACTTAAGCCCAATAAGGCTTAAGTGAGGCTACAACCCAAGAACTCTATGGCCCATGTGGTTTGGGGTTAGGTCTTGGATGTAGTAGTATATAAACCCACTTTAGACTGCTTGTGATAGAGAGAAATATCCTCATGCTCTCTGAATTTCGGTATTTACCAAAGGTTTTGAGAGGAAGAGGTGTTATCCATAAACAGAAACATCCTTATGCTCTCTAAATTTCGGTATTTACCAAAGGTTTAAAGAGGAAGAGGTGTTATCCATAAACAAAAACATCCTCATGCTCTCTGAATTTCGGTATTTACCAAAGGTTTAGAGAGGAAGAGGTGTTATGCATAAACATAAAAGAATAGGAGGCTTTCATCAAAAACAAACCCTAGAGGCAGATGTTCATCATCTGAGCGGTTGCCCACATAACCATCCTATCCCCCTCGAGAGATAGTCTGGAACATCGATCATAGAGCAGACTTGGACTGTTCGTGTGTTCGTGGAGAGGCTTTCAGATCGCTGCATCAGGTAATCAAAACGATGAAGGTTTTAACTTTTCCTATATCGTGTCAGTACGATTCGCTTCCGCGTTTCTGCTGAATTTCCTACAATTGGTATCAGAGCCGAATCGCGATGAGGAAAAGAACCAATTTTGATTTTCTTTTCATGTGATTAATTTTTCAATTTTTTTTTGAAAATATGGCATCTCTTTATATATTTGTTATTTATTTCATGATAATTATTCGTTTATAATTCATATTTGATATTAGTTTTAATCGGTTAATCGCTTTAATCCATGGTTAGATTCTCTAGTGTATTTCTTGATTTGTAACAAGGAGGCTAATCCCATATGATTAGGTTTCCTCCTTACTGTTTTTTATTTTCTTTTGGAATTTCTATGTATTTTTCAAATTTCTGTAAAAGTTGGAGATCAAGAAACTGCAAGAAGATGAGCATTCAACACTGTCAGACACTTTTCGTGGACCTTTGGACCTCAGATTTGGACGATCCATATGTCGTTCGAAAGAGGACGGAAAGATGAACAAAATGGTAGGTGGACCGAGGACAGAAGCGCCCCCACGCGCCGCCACAAGCTTCTGCGAGTGGACTTCACGCGCCGGCAGCGGTGCCGCGCTGAGGGCACGTGGGCCACCATTTTTGGGTGGTTCTGGCGGCCGTGTTCTCGTCTCTCCATGGCGGTCCTTCCCCTGGAGTTTCGTGCTGAGATGACTTCGGATGACGGAGCGGCAGACCTGACAGCTAGGGTTCCTCTTTTGCATCCTAGGGTTTATCTCCAAGGAGTAGGTCTTTGGGTTTATGGGCCCATGAATACCCTAAAGAGGCTTGAGACAGATACTATGGGCTGGATGAAAGAGGAATTCCAAAGTTGTAATTTTTATTTTTATTTTTAAATAGGAATGCCATGGATTAAAGTTATTTTTCTTTAATTATTAATGTTTTTCTTTATTGAATTGTATGAATTATATGTGCGATTAACATGATGTTTGTAATAACATGTCATATAGAATAGGAAGATGCCATATTGTTGCATAATCACATGTCATAACAAACATAGTACCTATTATGTCTTGAATCGACTAGGATGATAGTTATTATGCGAGATTATTTAGGTTATCCACTAAACTAATTATCAACTATTATGATTTTAAATTAAAATCTAGAATAATAATTGGATTAATTAATTGTGGAATTAAAATCTAGACAAATAATCCAGGAAATTTCTTAAGAGAATTGTATTTTTGAGAGTAATTTATGGGTTATTTAAAATGGTCATCATGACTAGATTTTAGATACCTAATAATTTATGGGTTGATCTCACTCAATTTGGAAATTTCCTAAGAGAATTGTATTTTTGAGAGTAATTTATGGGTTATTTAAAATGGTCATCATGACTAGATTTAAGATACCTAATAATTTATGGGATGATCTCACTCAATTTGGAAATTTACTAAGAGAATTGTATTTTTTAGAGTAACTTATGGGTTATTTAAAATGATCATCATGACTAGATTTTAGATACCTAGTAATTTATGGGTTGATCTCACTCAATTTGGAAATTTCCTAAGAGAATTGTATTTTTGAGAGTAATTTATGGGTTATTTAAAATTGTCATCATGACTAGATTTTAGATACCTAATAATTTATGGGTTGATCTCACTCAATTATATTAGTTACTCTAAATTAAACAAATTCTTGGAAATTGAAAATTCTAAATTTTAAAATATTGAATGGGTGAAGGTTTTAAATTAAGCATTTAATTTTAAAACCTACGGGCCCCAATTGTGGGTTTGTATTAGTGAAATGGTTATCGCTGAAGCCCCATCGGATAAGGATAATCGGATTTCGCTAGATTAAACCCTAATATTTTCACAATTTTAGTAAAGTTTTGCACGGCCCATCGTCGGCAACACTTAGACACTAAAGATAATTTTGAAAGTAAACAATGGTTAATTACTTTCAACTTTGGTAAAATTGTTAACCCTCCCATCGAGGCTCTGGCAATGGATCTGAAGGCCCAAAATAACAATATTAGTTTTACAAGAATCTTGCCCATTGTAAGTCTTGTAAAGATAACTAATGGATTGTTAAACAATAAACGAATAGTAGTTATTAGAATCTACTAGCGCTATATCTGTTTGTTGTTAATTATAGTTTGTAATTAGTGTATTTTTTCCTAATTTTCAAAAAAAAAATGTCTTCATTCAATCCTTTAGCTACAATCTTGAGCCAAAAACCTATGGATGGTACAAACTACAAACAATGAAAAACTAATTTGGATATTGTTCTTCAATATGAAAAGCTCAACTTTGTTCTAACTACCCCTATGCAAGCGCAGCCGGCTGCAGATGCGTCTGATGCAATTAGGACTCAATTTCAGCAGGGGAAGGAAAGATGGGAGAAGGCGAATGTGGCAGTTCGCTGCTATATTTTGGCCAGTCTCGCCAATCACCTTCAGGAGCAAGTAAGCATGATTGAGAGTGGAGCAACTAGTCATGGAAATAGGCCAGGCCAGGCCAGGCTTTACCTAAATAGGCCTGGGCCTGTAATAAGAATTTGAAGCCTGAGCCTATTTCCATGCCTAGTGTTCTTAGACACGACTCCGATCATCTTCCTCTTTGTTCTTCCAGATTGCTTGTGAACTACAACAACCATCATGAAGAAGGAAATTAATGATATTGGGTGTGTTTGGGATGATATCTGTGGGGAAAAAGTCCATTTGATGGGGGAAAAAGTCTATATGATGTGAAAACTTGATAATTGGGTGTTTGGGATGACATCATTATTTGATGGGCTTTTCGGAATGATGTGGCTTTTTGGTTGAAGCTCATTGTTGGAGCTTCTGGTGGCTTCATAGTGACTTCTCAGTAAAAAAGACTGTTGCCCCCCAAATCTTTAGGTTGCATTTCTTCATCTTTTTTGGTACTGTTCTAGACTCTAGATCATATATTTTTCAATATAAATATATGTAAGTTGTAAATTGTCTCTAATGATCCACGGTAAATTTATTGCAAATGCACAGTTGTAAGTTGTAAACTAGGATTCAAAATTGTGCACATTTTTTTGCCAACATAAAAACAATATAATTCAAAATTAACATATTGTTTTTAAATAATGAATCATGTTTGTGATCAAATCAAAAACCAACTTGTAGGAGATAGGTTTATTTAAACACTTCATTGTGTTGTAATTTTTTTAATGATAATTTTACTATTTATTTAGCAAATTTATATTTATATTTAATTTTTTTATCATAAATTATCACATTTTATACAATATATATATATATATATATATATATATATATATATATATATATATATATATATATATATATATATATATATATCTATATATATATATATATATATATGGGGTTATCGTTTGTCATGTCACTTGACCTAAGGTTATGTCAAGCCACTACAAAACTACGTCGTTTTGGGGTTAAAAGAAGTAATGAACTCTCAAAACGACGTAGTTTTGAGAGGGGAATTAATGAAGGATCTTTTAGTAAAATTCATATAATAAATACCAAAAAAAAATATAAAAACACCCTTCATTAATTTCCTTAACTTCCAAAACGACGTAGTTTTGGGCTTATTTGACATAATATTATGTCAAGTGACATGACAAACGATAAACCCATATATATATATATAAATATAGTAAATACCCTTTTGGGTCCCTGGAATAACACGCGCTACCCATTTTGGTCCCTGAGTAAAAAAAATGTCATTTTTGGTCCTTTTTAGAGACTAAAAATGATTTTTGGGAATTTGTGAGGATTAAAATGCCCAAAAATGACTAAAAGGGACCCTTTTTCTTGTTTAAGGACGAAAAATGACATTTTTTTACTCAATGACCAAAATGGGTAGCGCGTGTTATTTCAGGGACCAAAAAGGGTATTTACTCTATATATATATATATATATATATATATATATATATATATATATATATATATATGTAATACCCTAAAATCTGACCTATGATGAGCATCATAGTTTAGTGAAAAATACCTATTGGGGATAGGAGAAAATATGTATTACCAAAACATTGTAAAATACTTATTATATTTTCTAGGGAAATTTCTAATGAAATTAGAGGGAAAAATGATAATGTGCCAAAATTACCAAAATGCCCTTATGGAGCATAAAAATGACTTAGGGAAATTATGAAAAATCCTAAAAGGAAGAAAAATAATTATTTGAATTAAGAGAGTATATTATCTCTAATTTTGGTAATTTAATAAATTATGAACTTGGAAAAATTAAAGAAGGATATTCAAAAAGTATTGGAAGGACCAAAATGCCCCTGTAAACTCTAAAATAATGCATGAGTTATGAAATGCTAATGTTAATGCAAAAGTTTGAAGATAAATGGTTATCTTGATTAAGAAAATTATCCACAATTTATAAGAAATTAATTAAGTAATTATTGGCTAATTATTTAAGCATAAACAAAGGAAAATTCAAGGATAATTATGTAAAACTCCATAATTAGTGGTTAATGGCTAAAAATTAGCATAAATATATTGGCTAATTAATTGGAAAATATTGAGAAAAATATTTGAGATTAAGTATTTTTGAGCTTAAAAACAAGTTTGGACCAATAGGAAAAAGTTGTGAAAAATTATGTAAAAATAATTATTAAATTATATAATAATTAATTAAAAATAAAATAAATAAATAAATAAATAAATATATATATATATATATATATATATATATATATATATATATATATATATATAGTGTGAGGGCCGACATGGTGGGGAGAAAAAGAGAAAAAAAAAAAAGAAATGAAGAAGAGTGTTATAATTAAACTCTAATTAAATAATAAATAAAGTAAATAGTAAAAAGAAAATAAATACCTTTAGGAATCGGATCCTATCTAGAGAATCAGGAACAGGATTTCTAAAGTCAGGGTATAATATTGATCAGTGGATTTTTATCTTGAAGTGGACGGTTCCGGAAGTTAATTCCGAGGTCGGTAGAGCATTTTGCTAATAAGACGAAATAGGGAAAATCTGGAAAAATGCAGATAGTCACAAATTGGAAATTTGAAGAAAATAAATTATAACTCAGCATCTAGGGATGAGTTTATAATTATCTGGACATATTTGGAATCAGTGAATTTTTGTCCAGAAGTTGATGATTCCGGAAACGATTTTCGTAACCGGACACGTTTTTCGAGAAACTTCGGCTGTACCGTTGAAACCATGAATAGGACCAAAACTTAAGTTAAACGAGATACTTTTGATGAGAAAGAGAAGATCTTCAAAGTTGTGAATCCAGAATTTTGAGATTTTCTGAGATTACGCGAATCGGACACCGATCGGGAACTTTATCGGTCTGAATGCTTCTAGAATACACAACTTGTCACACAAGTTGGTGACTCATGAGGGAGCTGGAAGAAAATGTGCTTTCCATGTCTGCAAATCATCCACCAAAAACCCTAAGTTTCCATGGTTAATATGAAGGGGAAAATTACCAAAGTTGGAAAGTGAAAATTACAAACTTGGCACTATTTTTGCCTATAAATAGGTAAGCCTTCCTCTTCAATTCTCACACCATTTTGAGAGCTCTTGGCCGAATCTAGAGAGAAGGAGGAGAGAAGGAGGATTCGGGAAGCGAAGCTCTGGGTAAGTTTTTCGGTACTTAGTTTTAAGCTTCCGTAGTTCTTTCGATAGTTAGAGTAGAAATGTTAGAATAGTTTTTAATCTTCCAAGTATGATTAGATATCATATGATAGGGGTATTTTAGTCTAGAATTTCGAAAATCATGATTGGGTCGAAGTTCTGGCAAAATTTTGGAAGAAATTAGTCAAAGTAACGAAGTGCTGGCGAAATTCCGCCGATTAGGGGTATAGGGGCAAAATGGTAATTTTTACCTAAAATGCCATTTATGATGTCAAATCACTAATAGATGTGATATTACTCTTATAGGACATCAGAAACCTTGATCTGCTACCGTTACGCTGTCCGACGAGCCGTTGTTGGACGTTTCGCTGTTTTCCGTAAAAAAAGTACGATTTTCCGTCAGAAGTACCTACGCCGTCAACGAAGGTACGGACGCGTACTGTAATACTAATCTAGTGCTGCTCATATACATATATGTGATAGGTACATTCACGGATAGAGATTCTGTTAGGGGTCACCGAGATACATTCACGGTTAGAGACTCTGTTCAGGGTTACCGATTATACATACAGCTTTACACGGGTTATAGACATAGTAATTCCGTTTTCAGTTTTCCTAGCGCTGAGGACACGACCGTACATCGTGGCATTGGTTTTTGTGCAAGCTATTATTTTGTGTAGGATTTTACATACGGCTCTGTGCTTATGTTCTGTCCGTGTCACAATCATGCATCTGCTATATGCTTATGTGATGTTATGCCGCTGTTATGTTTTGAATATCTGTCATCCGTATACTGTTTTATTTGAGCATAAGGTTAACCGTTACCTGAGATTCAATGCGGTAAATTGAATCTCAGCTATAGCTTCAGGGTCCGGAGGACCACGGATCGGAGATCGAGGCAAGCAGCAGGAGTAGGCTTTCGGCCGAAGATATCTTTACCGCTTTCTGTATTTACTTTCAAACACTAGGATTACTGTACTCAATACTATGTTACACTATGATTTTGTTTTGTAATGGATCAGTTACTCTTTCGCTCCAATGCTCTACTCTGATTGAGAAAAAAAAAATTACGCTTTAAAATTGGGATGTTACATTTTTGGTATCAGAGCCTGAAATTCTGGCATGAATTTAACTATGTTACCACGAACAGTTTGGTGTCGAAGGCAAGGCTAGTCTACGTGGGTGTGCCATAAGTCGCCGCTAACCCGGTGAGGCCCCCATGGTAGACACTTACCTGACCATTCTGTTCGGATAACGAAGTTAAGTTCTCAAGCCTTTTAACTTTGTGCACATTTTGAAAATGAGTACTGATATGACCTTAGTGTAATGTTGTAGTGATGGACATAGATGAGCATTCGTATACCTGTTATCCCGGAAGCATGAGACGTAACGCTCGTAGATCCGTAGCTCCGGAGACGATAGGACGAATACGAAACCCTGTTACCACTGATATCGCTCATAACCCAGATATCCTTGATACCACCGATACCACTTATAACCCGAATAACTCTGTTACCAGTCCCTGATAGTTTCGATAACTCTATTACCAGCCCCTGATAATTCCGATAACTCTGTTACCAGTCCCTGATAGTTCCAATAACTCTGTTACCAATCTCGGATAGTTCCGATAACCCTGATATCAGCCTCTGATATTCCTAAAAACTCTGATATCAGTCTTTGATAACTCCGATAATCTCCAGTTTGTACTGGATGGTAATTCTATCCTAACACAGTGCCCATGTATAGAACTGGGTCACACCGGCTGGGACCGACAAAGATAAATACATGTGGTATTTGACCCATGTTAAGGGCTTCTATCAGAGAAATTTCTGTTACTTATTTCCGTACTCTTATGAAGATTGGATCAGATCCACTTTTCATCATTTTCCCGTACCATCCTTGGTGGAAAGAACCAACGACAACTATGAACGAAGGAAATATTGCGATCATCGGTTCATTTGTAGTATAAATACTAGGTGCGATAAAGGTGCTTGTATGACAAAGTTTGGGTTATGACAGACTACTGTGTTGACACTATTATACAGATATTAGGACATGAATATATGTTTTTGGTGCCACTTTTTTGTGTGTGCAATATCTGATATTTATATCCGTCATTATTAATTAAAGGAAACGATAAATTATGGTCAACATAAGAGGTGCCGGTGCACCAAGGGGTAGAGGCCGAGGCAGAGGCCAAGGTCGTGGTAGAAGAGGAGGCGAGATGCCTCAAATAGGACCAATACCCGATCAAGATCATATACCGAACCAACCAAACGAAAACGAAGTACAAGAACTGAGGAGAACTCTCCAAGAGCAGAGGGTTCTCATAGATGCTCTGTTAGCGAGACAAAATCAACAGGATGAAGAAGCCCAAAGACAGTTGGAAGCACGACAACACGAGGAAGAGCGGAATGAGGAAAATGACGATGAAGGAGATGATGATGAAGAGGAGGAGGACGACGAAATTAACGAGGAAGATAATGAGTCTGATAGATCCTGATCACCTCCATGACGCAGGAGAGAGGAGAAAAACACACAATACTGGGTTAACCAGTTTTGACGATTACTACGCCCGATTCACCAATCTATCCCGATACTCACCACACCTGCGGAAGGGTAATGATGAAAGGAGTATGGTGAACATACTGATTCACGGCCTAAAGTATGAAATTGGTGAAAAACTCATGTCCCAACGATTCCAGAATTTGACAAGCGCTGTGGAAACTTGTCGGATGACTGAGCGTAATCTGAAAGGATTCCAGAGATCCAGAAACTTCAACAACAGCAATAGCAATGCAGGACGTGGTAGTTTTAGCAACGGAAACTCCTCACGAAGAAGGAAGGTGCCCTGGGACAACTCCAGTGGTGGAAACAAGAGGCCAGTCCAAACTGAGCAACAAAACTATCCTAGGCTGGCGGAATCTCAGTCTTGTCCAAAGTGCAAGAAGTACCATCCAGGAGTCAACTGCGATGGGAAACGAATCTGCTACAAATGTCAGAAGCCGGGACACATCACCTGGAATTGTCCTGAGAAGGCTGTTGAGACAAGACTACAGAACTCAGGACGGATCTTTGCGCTAACCAATACGGAGGCTGGCGAATCCTCAGGAATGGTCCGAGATACTATCGATTAGTAAAAGTCCATGTTAGTTGTAAACCGATTCAGGTGCTTGACCGATCGATTACTTTTGATGCTTGTCCTTTTGGGATGCATACATATGTAGTAGCTACACCATTAGGTGTGAGCTTTTAGCTTGTAAAGCGTGTTTTGAACCAAGTTGCGGGTATAATATAAATCCTACTACTACTTTATAGCGTCAACAACATTCTCAATGGTGTTAAACTAGCAGCGATGTAGAAAATAAGTAGCAAACGGATAGAGGCTCTGTTTAGGGTCACCGACTCGGATGGAGGCTCTGTCTAGGGTCACCGACTCGGATAGGGATTCTGTTAGGGTCACCAATTACACATAACGGATAGAGACTCTGTTTAAAGTCACGATTATACATGCTGCTCTACACTTAAGTTGCTCAGCGGAATTGTCGGAGCAGAAATTTTCTAGACCAGATATGATCAATCAAATTTCTAAATAGTTTGTACAAGTCACAAAGGATCGTTAGAATCATTTGGTGATTGTGATGATCGTATATCCTTCGAAGCCGGTGTCAATAGAACACCTCAAAGGCGAATGTATAGTTCGCATTTCGTGAGATCATTTCGGCAGATCATCCAAGTATTCATTGGAAACAAACCAGTCAGCCTTATTTCCGAACAAGATTAGACTTCCATAACAATTTCCATATTGCTTAAGTTATATTCGACCGTGATCATGTCATTATGTAGGAGGTATCTTATGTTACCATGGTGTATGGGAACCGTGGGGACATTTTTGGTATCCATTTTGGTATTTGTAGTGTTAACCGCGGTGTATGGGAACCACGTGGAAATATTATATACCAAAGTACGAAATGATAAGATCTTTATGGACAAACCGAGGTGAATTCCTGATTACCAAGAAGGGCGGCTGGCAGACGAAGTGAAGATCCGACGCGTATAGTCCAAAATCCAAGTAGGACGGGTTTTAGTTAGTACAAAGTTTAGTTGGTTTAGTACAAATTTCGAGGACGAAATATTGTTTAAGGGGGGAGAAATGTAATACCCTAAAATCTGACCTATGATGAGCATCATAGTTTAGTGAAAAATACCTATTGGGGATAGGTGAAAATATGTATTGTCAAAACATTGTAAAATACTTATTATATTTTCTAGGGAAATTTCTAATGAAATTAGAGGGAAAAATGATAATGTGCCAAAATTACCAAAATGCCCTTATGATAAAAATGACTTAGGAAAATTATGAAAAATCCTAAAAGGCAGAAAAATAATTATTTGAATTAAGATAGTATATTATCTCTAATTTTGGTAATTTAATAAATTATGAACTTGGAAAAATTAAAGAATGATATTCAAAAAGTATTGGAAGGACCAAAATGCCCCTGTAAACTCTAAAATAAAGCATGAGTTATGAAATGCTAATGTTAATGCAAAAATTTGAAGATAAAGAGTTATCTTGATTAAGAAAATTATCCACAATTTATAAGAAATTAACTAATTAATTATTGGCTAATTACTTAAGTATAAACAAAGGAAAATTTAAGGATAATTATGTAAAACTCCATAATTAGTGGTTAATGGCTAAAAATTAGCATAAATATATTGGCTAATTAATTGGACAATATTGAGAAAAATATTTGAGATTAAGTATTTTTGAGCTTAAAAACAAATTTGGACCAATAGGAAAAAGTTGTGAAAAATTATGTAAAAATAATTATTAAATTATATAATAATTAATTAAAAATAAATATATATATATATATATATATATATATATATATATATATATATATATATATATATATTTAGTGTGAGGGCCGACGTGGTGGGGAGAAAAAGAAAAAAAAAAGAAATGAAGAAGAGTGTTATAATTAAACTCTAATTAAATAATAAATAAAGTAAATAGTAAAAAGAAAATAAATACCTTTAGGAATCGGATCCTATCTAGAGAACCAGGAACAGGATTTCTAAAGTCAGGGTATAATATTGATCAGTGGATTTTTATCTTGAAGTGGACGGTTCCGGAAGTTAATTCCGAGGTCGGTAGAGCATTTTGCTAATAAGACGAAATAGGGAAAATCTGGAAAAAAAATGCAGATAGTCACAAATTGGAAATTTGAAGGAAATAAATTATAACTCAACATCTGGGGATGAGTTTATAATTATCTGGACATATTTGGAATCAGTGAATTTTTGTCCAGAAGTTGATGATTCCGGAAACGATTTTCGTAAGGACATGTTTTTCGAGAAACTTTACTGCACTGTTGAAACCATGAATAGGACCAAAACTTAAGTTAAACGAGATACTTTTGATGAGAAAGAGAAGATCTTCAAAGTTGTAATTCCAGATTTTTGAGATTTTTCCTAGATTAGGCGAATCAGACACCGATCGGGAACTTTATCGGTCTGAATGCTTCTAGAATACACAACTTGTCACACAAGTTGGTGACTCATGAGGGAGCTGGAAGAAAATGTGCTTTCCATGTCTGCAAATCATCCACCAAAAACCCTAAGTTTCCATGGTTAATATGAAGGGGAAAATTACCAAAGTTGGAAAGTGAAAATTACAAACTTGGCACTATTTTTGCCTATAAATAGGTAAGCCTTCCTCTTCAATTCTCACACCATTTTGAGAGCTCTTGGCCGAATCTAGAGAGAAGTAAGAGAGAAGGAGGAGTCCGGGGAATTCTGAAGCGAAGCTCTGGGTAAGTTTTTCGGTACTTAGTCTTAAGCTTCCGTAGTTCTTTCGATAGTTAGAGTAGAAATGTTAGAATAGTTTTTAATCTTCCAAGTATGATTAGATATCATATGATAGGGGTATTTTAGTCTTCCATGTCTGCAAATCATCCACCAAAAACCCTAAGTTTCCATGGTTAATATGAAGGGGAAAATTACCAAAGTTGGAAAGTGAAAATTACAAACTTGGCACTATTTTTGCCTATAAATAGGTAAGCCTTCCTCTTCAATTCTCACACCATTTTGAGAGCTCTTGGCCGAATCTAGAGAGAAGTAAGAGAGAAGGAGGAGTCCGGGGAATTCTGAAGCGAAGCTCTGGGTAAGTTTTTCGGTACTTAGTCTTAAGCTTCCGTAGTTCTTTCGATAGTTAAAGTAGAAATGTTAGAATAGTTTTTAATCTTCCAAGTATGATTAGATATCATATGATAGGGGTATTTTAGTCTAGAATTTCGAAAATCATGATGGGGTCGAAGTTCTGGCAAAATTTTGGAAGAAATTAGTCAAAGTAACGAAGTCTGTGGCGAAATTCCGTCGATTAGGGGTATAGGGGCAAAATGGTAATTTTTACCTAAAATGCCATTTATGATGTCAAATCACTAATAGATGTGATATTACTCTTATAGGACATCAGAAACCTTGATCTGCTACCGTTACGCTGTCCGACGAGCCGTTGTTGGACGTTTCGCTGTTTTCCGTTAAAATAAAGTACGATTTTCCGTGAGAAGTACCTACGCCGTCAACGAAGGTACTGATGCGCATCGTAATACTAATCTAGTGTCGCTCATATATATATATGTGATAGGTACATTCACGGATAGAGATTCTGTTAGGAGTCACCGAGATACATTCACTGCTAGAGACTCGTCTGTGGTTACCGATTATACATACGGCTTTACACCTGTTATAGACATAGTAATTTCGTTTTCGCTTTTTCCTACCGAGGACACGACCGTACATCGTGGCATTGGTTTTTGTGCAAGCTATTATTTTGTGTAGGATTTTACATACGGCTCTGTGCTTATGTTATGTCCGTGTCACAATCATGCAATCATGCATCTGCTATATGCTTATGTGATGTTATGTCGCTGTTAAGTTTTGAATATCTGTCATCCGTATACTGTTTTATTTGAGCATAAGGTTAACTGCTACTCGAGATTCAATGTGGTAAATTGAATCTCAGCTATAGCTTCAGGGTCCGGAGGACCACGGATCAGAGATCGAGGCAAGCAGCAGGAGTAGGTTTTCAGCCGAAGATATCTTTATCGCTTTCTGTATTTCCTTTCGAACACTAGGATTGTTGTACTCAATACTATGTTACACTATGATTTTGTTTTGTAATGGATCAGTTACTCTTTCGCTCCAATGCTCTACTCTAATTGAAAAAAAAATCCGCTTTAAAATTGGGATGTTACAAAATATATATATATATATATATATATATATATATATATATATATATATATATATATATATATATATATATATATATATAATTCAGGCTCTTTTCAGTAATTTTCTATCTCAATTATCTTTTAAAAAACCACTTCTGACACTGCTATTCCAAACACAAATTACATCAAGAAAAATTCAGCAGAGAAAAAGTCCAGTAGAAACAAAAGTCACTTCTATCACTGTTATCCCAAATGAGCCAATTATCGTTTAAGGCTTGTAAAAATGTTTATTCATATAAATTGAGATAAAACTTTTCTCATATACTTATCGCGTATGTCGTAATCATGATTGAAAAACTACTTTTAAATGTTTCAATCGTTATTTTAAACATGTACCCTTGATACACAAAGTAAAAGACAACAAAACAAGAGACTGTCCAATCAGTCCCCTTGTCTCAAGGCTATTTAGGATGGTAGGCGCTTCTACAGAAACCCCCTGTCCTTTTAATTTTGAGATTTATCATTACCCTTCTCATCTCTAATCGCCTTCTCAGTTATAACGGTTTCTAGAAAAGGCCCTAGTGACCAGCGAGAGAAGGCGCCATGGTGCGTTCTTTCGAGTTTGGACCAACTGGGAACTGTGCCTTGTTGGATTCCAGATCACTTGATAATTCATGTAGCACCAAAATGGCCGCCAAGTCAGACTCCAATTCGTTAAAATTAACGGTGTTATATCGGTTTGAACCCTTAGGTTGGACGTAATTAACGGAGCACAGTATAACGGTCCTTTAAAAGAAAATAAACTGCACCGACCTTATTTAAAAATAAAGTAAACTGTAAGGACGTGCGAATTAGTTTTTCCTTTTTTAAAAATAAATTAATGTTCTTTTACAGCGCGGTATGTCATTTGTCATGCCAGCTTGGTGTGCTTCCAGAGTTCAACTATTCAATCTCCATTACACAATCGCTTTACCCAACCCCCTCCCTTCATCTCGCTCGAGCTAGACCTCTTTGTGCTGTTACTGAGCTGAATAGTATGTCTTCGGACGAAGAGGACGGAGAAGAGTACCTCTTTAAGATCGTTATTATCGGCGATTCTGCTGTCGGAAAATCCAACCTGCTCTCTCGCTATGCTCGCAATGAGTTCAACATGCATTCCAAGGCCACTATCGGCGTCGAGTTTCAGACCCAGAGCATGGAAATCGACGGCAAGGAAGTCAAGGCCCAGATTTGGGACACTGCCGGCCAAGAGCGCTTCCGTGCTGTCACCTCTGCCTACTACAGAGGCGCTGTCGGTGCTCTCATTGTATACGATATTAGCCGGAGAACCACCTTCGACAGCGTCGTTCGCTGGCTGGATGAGCTCAAAAGTAAGCATTTCAAGCTAAGATAATCGTTTTCTTCAGCATGTTTGTTGGATTCGGTGATTCTGATAGTTAGAGTAGTAGATCTGAGCTTCATAATTGATTGGCTGACTTAATTAGGAAGAAAACAACCCTTTTAATTATCGAAGAAAAGTATAGGAAAAGACAAAAGGAAGAAAATAAAGGGAAGGGGTTCTTTTTCTCTAACCCAACTTTTCTAGAGTGACTCGTGACTCTATTAATTTTACCAGATACTTTCTCTAAAATTTTTGTTCATAGATGATTGGATATGATTCTAAAAAAATATAAGTGAATTCTACAATTTCAAGTATACATAGGAATCGGCTGTTGTACTGATTGAATGAGGAGATAAAGGAGTGCTATGAGTTTTGCGGATTGTGAGCTGATATCTTGACCCAACTTTCTTTGTCTTAAGGTTGCCTCATTTTTTGGCGATCTGGAAGGATTTTTTTTTAATGATGGTTGTTGAGGATTGTTTTCTCTGCTTTTCTCTCTGCTGCTCTAAAATAAAGTTAGTTAAGAAACAAATCCTATATTAGCTTTCCTTTTCTCTAACAACTGAAAGAATCTGGGTTAAAAGTTGTCTTTGAGATGTAACTGCCATTGAATAGTTGAAGGCATATATTCGGGATAAAACAATTCCTAGATTCTAATTTTGGCTTTATGAGGTGATTATAGAAGTGTAGCCTTTACCTTCTGGGAGGCTACTTTAGTTTGGAGGAACTTGTTGATTGAAGTCAGGCCATTGTTTGAAGTGCACAATTTATCAAATTTGTTTTATAATAGTATTAAAATCCCTCTCTGCAGAATTCTTTGTTTCAGATACTCATAAATCATATTGCTTGTCTAACCTAGACCTAAAAGCCAGGCTTTCACTGGAATCTGCTAAGAGCCAAGTGTCCTATATATTCATGAGAAACTTTTCTCGTCTGATGTATAATGTGGGCTTTGTCTCCATTTTCTGAGTATTTACATCATCAACATTTTTGTGGGCAGCTATTCTCCTTTGAGGTGGGGACCATTTTGTATGCCAAGCTTAGTGATAAAGTACGAAGAAAATGACACTGAACTACCTTTCGTTTGGGTAAATTATACCTAATACCTGTCTTATTTCAAGAATTAGACGTAACTCCCATCTAGTTTTTGCTTCATCAATGAAGTTAACTTTCTGCAAATTATGGGTTTCTTCCAGAACAAGAATTACCTAATTGTCTTTTTTGGCGTATGAAGATCAGTTTCATATTGTGCAGATAGTTATTTGATCAAAACAAACTAGATTTGAAGCAATACATCAAAATCTTAGGAGAGCTGGGTGTAATTTCCTTAAACGAGAAATATTGGATGTTATTTGATTGAGTCCCAGGATTTAAGGGAAGTTAGCTCAATTCATGCCAAATTATTATTATTGGCTTACTTTTCTGATATGCAAGGATAGATGATAGGTTTTATAATCTTGAGAAAGTTTGTCTGGTGTTTTGTGATTGTCCTTGTTTCTTTTATCCTGCAGTTAGTTTGCCATTAGAGTCTGCTATGCCCCATCCTGTTCATTTGACTCTCTGTATCTTGTTCTGCTATTATCGATCGTGTAAGTAGTCAGCAAATGTACTTCTGTTGTTGCAATCTAATCTGCAGCAGATGAAATTGACATTGGGATATCCAATACTTAGATCGTTATTACATATTTGCCCTTGATTTTTCTGTTTAAAGTAGTATTTCTGCAATTAGTTATAAACTAACTGAATACATGCATTATCATCATCTTCCTATTGCAAAAGAACATAGAAAGAAAGAAAACATAAAAGAGAACCAAAATATGGTAATGATGATTTATTGTATTAATTAATCATTAACTACGCAAGATGCGATAACATGAAGTATCATGAAACCTCACCAATGGCCTTGAAGCCTCAGTGGCATGAAAGCTTCTCTGTAAGCGGGAGATTGTAAGTTCGATCTTGCTTGTAAGTTGTAACCTCAAATCGATAGTGTTTGCTCCTCTAATTCAAAAGGAAAAAAATATCATGAAACCTCTTATACAGTTTAGAAAAGTCCATAGTGCTGCCAAAGTTCCATATGTGTGTGTGTGTCTGTGTTTTGTCTTGAAATTTCATGGTTTACTAAAACGAAACTGTTATGCAGCTCACTGCGATACAACAGCAGCATGGATGCTTGTGGGAAACAAATGTGACTTGGATAACATTAGAAATGTGAGTGTTGAGGAAGGTAAAAATCTAGCAGAAGCAGAAGGACTATTCTTCATGGAAACATCTGCTTTAGACTCAACAAATGTCAAGACTGCTTTTGAGATGGTTATTCGTGAGATATACAATAATGTGAGCAGGAAGGTCCTCAACTCAGACACCTACAAGTCAGAACTATCCGTCAATAGAGTGAGCCTGGTTAATAGTAATGGGGCCACTGAATCAAAGCAGACCCAAAGTTACATTTCTTGTTGTTCCAGATGACCCCACCATTATTTCATTTCCAACTATGGACACAAGTTGGTTTGCCAATTCAATACGGTGGTGGTTTGTTGGTTGGCATATTAAAAGGGTTGGTTTTGTAATAGAAATTATATCAAGTTATTGGATTTACAAGAAGCACAAGACGCTATATGGGAATGGAATTGTTATTTTCAATTGTAAGGTAAGAAAGTTGAAATTTTGTAATTGGGTTACAAGAAGGTTGTGATTGCATAAATCTGGTGGTGGAAGTTGTGTAGTTGAAATCCATAATTTTGCTCAAGTATTCTGTGTGGTTCAAGCTTTATGGATTATAAGTTAAAATAATCATATACTACCTCTAGTCCTAATTATAGGAACACTTTTATAGTGTAATTTGTACTCCCCCCTCTCCCCTCAGTTCGACCATGACTATCAAAAGAACCCTAGAAAAAAACAGAAACATATTAGGAATTTTTCTTCCTAAGGGTTTTATTTAAAGATACATTTTAAAATTATTTTGAACCTTGTATGTAGTATACAGACAAAGACAAACACATGCTTACTCCTCATCTATTTTGTTATACTAGAATAATAATCCATCCCTGTATTTACAATGTAATATTTAATATTCAAACCTCAAAAAATGCACATATTAAAAGTAAAATAGCGTAACAATACAAATTGAACAATTTTCTTAGGAATATTTTTGATTGATATGACTTAAGAAATTGTAGTCTTTAATGCTCTACTATATTTTCTATGTACAAATATATAGGAAAAATTAGTCATAAATTTCTAATTGAAAATTTATAGGGTTAAGATGTTAAAATAACCATTAATTTATAACAAAAGCACAAAAGTAACTATAAACTATTTTTTATGTGCAAAAATAACTATAAACATTATAAAAGAGGGCAAGAGTGACCATGGCGTTAATAATCTCAAACCTCCATTGGTTTGAACCATTTTAATGAAGGGCTAAGGAGCTAAAATAACTATTAACTTATATCAAAAGTGCAAAAACAAATATAAATTTTTTTTAAGTGCAAAAGTAACTAAGGTTAAAGTGCAAATTTAGCAACGAACTATTTCCCTATAGGCACCCAACAAAACTAACTATTTTTGGGTGTAAAAGTAGACATAATCTTTTTTTTTTTGTAACAAATATAGCAACACTGTTAATTTTGGGTTTAACTTTCGTTACTTTTTGTATTGTGGATCCCATCAATCTTCTCACTCTATTATTTTAATATGTTTTTAGAAATATGTGTCTTTTTAATGAGAAAATATCACTTAGACCCCATGCAAACAATTTTATTTCAGTCAATCCTAAAAAGATTTTGAAATTTCACTGCATCCCTTAGGTCAAAATGAAATTAAGTTTTGTCAGTGAAAAACCAATAATGCTCTTACTTTATTTTTCTCATAAGAGCATTTACAAGACAAATAAGGGTATTCACAAGATAAATAAATGGATTTAGAAAAATCTAGGGAGTTAAATTTTTTTTTACAAGACATATATGAGCATTTACAAGATAAATATGTGAATAACCAAATTTTTTTAACTCTCTGGATTCTTTTAAATCCATTTACAAGATAAATATGGTCATACACAATATAAATAAGGGAATTTACAAGAAAAATACGGGTATTTATAAGATAATTGTGTTGGGTGCTTATAGTGAAATAATTTATTTCTAAATTTGCACCTTTGCCCTTTTAAAAATATATTAAAATAATAGAGAGTAAAAAGATTGTGTCACCCACTATGCAAAAAGTAACAAAAGTCAACCAGGATTAACGCCATTGGCTCATTGCTATATATGCTATCAAAAAATTGATTATATCTACTTTTACACCCAAAGTAGTTAATACTGTTGGGTGCTCATAGAGAAATTATTCGTTGCTAAATTTTCATCTTAACCCAAAAAAATATAATAAAAAATAGGAGACCTCTTGTAATTTAATTTGTAAGTTTTTCTTTGACTTTTGTATTAAAGTTACTTTCACACTAAAAAAAGTTTATGGTTACTTTTGCAGTTATATGGTTACTTTTACACTTTTAATATAAGTTAATGGCTATTTTAGTGCCTTAACCCAAATTTATATAAAGAATAGGACGTGGCATCAAGGAAATACGTAAGCTCGTCTTTAAAGTGTAAATGTGGGCGATGAGAGAAAGATCAAATTACCCATAACGAAGGCAATTGCATATTCGGAGAGGCTACTTGCAAAAAAGTTTATCTATTTAAGCATATGAAGAAAAGCTACATAGATCAACAGTTTTCATTTAAGTACATAAAAGTCCTTCAAGTGGCCTTACAGTACATAAAAGTGAGTGAATGCACATTAGGTGCAGATAATTAGGTGCCCAATTATGTGCTCATATGCACATTAGAGGTATGAGCATATTTTTATTTTTATTTTTATTTTTTTATTTTTTATATATTGTATTTATTTCGATTTAAATTATATGCTGCTTTCTGGAATTTTTTTTTGCACCCAGTATCTCAAAATTAATTACTTTCCATGATACTGGTGTTACAGATAAATGCAGAACTGGAAGTTAATTAATATGAGATACTGGGTGCAAAAAAAATTCCAGAAAACAGCATATAATTTAAATCTAAATAAATACAATATATATAAAAAAAGTAAAAAAAAAAAATGCTCATACCTCTAATAGAGGTATGAGCACATAATTGAGCACCTAATTATGTGCACCTAAAGTCACTAGTGGAAAAAAGGATATTAAGACCGGACGAAACAGGTATATTAGGAGCGGACCCGCGACAGGTTTTGTTCCAGGCGGTATTAAAAGTCTCCCTATTAAGACCGGACACATAGAACCAGTCTTAAAGATTTTCTTTAAGACCAGACATTTTAAACCTTCGGTCTTAAAATTCGTACTAAATAGATACGAAATATTTTTTGTTCGGTCCTAAAACTCAAACTTTAAGACCGGACAAAAAGTAGACCGCTCTTAAAAGATCCGAATATTAAGACCGGACAAAAATAAACCCGGTCCTAAAAATAGTAATATCTTAGACCAGATCCCGTGACTTTCAAGACCGGATGTTATATACATCCGGTCTTAAAAATTGAACTTTTAGACCGCACTTATAAATGGACCGGTCTTAAAAGACCAGCTTTTAAGACCGGCTTAATACCTTTAAGAGCGGTCATAGATATACATCCGGTCTTAACAATTGAACATTTAAGACCGTCTTATTTATTTACGCTCTAAATTTTCCGAATTTTTTCCTGTTCTGTTCTTCCTGATCATATTTAATACACAAAAATCCACCATCCAAAACAGCACATAAAAGTCGATATACTTAATTTAAGCTACAAGCTATGAACATGAATAAATTGAATTGGGAAAAAGAATACAAATAATTATCCACCATGAGTTATGTGGCCTTAAGTCTACAACAACTAAAGTAATTTATACAATAAGCTAAGATATATAACTAATTACAATCACAATGAGTTACAATACAAACACGTAAATCAACATACATGTAGTCCAATATATTATTCACCATGCCTTCATCGATTCCCACCCAACAACGTAACATGCATCCTCTTTTATAACATGCCCCTTTGAATCGGATCACCACAAAAACAAAACAAGAACAAATTCATAGTCGGCGTGACATTATATTGTTTAATTAAGAACGTAACATAGAAGGAATATATAGACCACATTTTATTTTCTTGATCGGTGATATAGAACACTTGTTTCGCATGGTCTGCCATAATAAAAGGTTCATCTCCAAAACTTCTACTATTGACATCGACTAAAGTAAATCCTAGCTGATCGATATGAACACCATTATTGACATTAACCCACTTGCATTTGAAGATGAGAAATCTAATTTTGACATAGTCAACCTCTCAAATCTCTTCAATAACCCCATAATATGGCATGACTGCCAATTTAGGCCTCTTGTGTAACAACCCGACTTTTCTAAAGCAGTATAAATTTTTTTTTTTAAATATCATTTCAAAATGATCAGAGTAGTGCACCGGAGCGATTGAGTAAGCGATATATATATTAAAATACCCATGGTAACATGTTTCTTTGTTTAAACAATGATACGTATGTTTCAAAAGAAATGACAGAAAGGAGTCTTCACTGGGACTCCTAGGCGTGCCGCTTGTCCCTCTCCTCGGTTCTCGGTCCACCCGACCACGAAGCTAAGTTAAGAGCCGAGGTCCATGCATCGAACCCTGTAACGGTTAACCTCATGATTACATACATCATATATGTACAATGAGACATTCATAGACTCTTGGCAACATTTACTATGGTCGACATAGGATATACATAACAGATATGTATAACAATAACAATACAGTCGGATGATAGACAATAGTACAATCGGATGATAGACAACAGTACAATCGGATGATAGACAACAGTACAATCGGAGTACAGACAATAGTACAATCGGATGATAGACAACAGTACAATCGGAGTACAGACAATAGTACAGTCGGATGTACAGACAATAGTACAGTCGGATGTACGAGACAATAGTACAATCAAAGTACGGACAATAGTACAATCGAGTACAGGCATGACGAGCACAATAGGCATGACATAACAACAAGTACAATCGAGTACGGACAACATACACATATGCATACAATAAACATCGAGTTAAGGTTACCGATGCGCGAACGTACCTTCGTTGACGGATTACGGTATTTCTAGCACGTTTACTTTAAAAGCGTACTTTTACGGAAAATCGTGAAACAATGCGACACGTCGGGCGGCGTATTGGCAGCGGCGAGAATCAACGTTTCAGATATCCTATGAGAATAATGTCACTTCCATTAGTAATTTGACATTATAATCGGCATTTTAGGTAAAAATTACCATTTTGCCCCTATAACCCTACTTGGCGGAATTTCGCGGCGCTTCGCTACATAGGCTATTTTCTTCCCAAAATTTCGCCAGAACTTCGACGCATTTATGATTCTTGAAAATAAAGACTAAAATAGCCCTCCCATATGATACCCAAATCATAAAAAATAAAGACTATTCTAGCCTTACTAACTATTAAACTAAAGACTAAAAACTAAAGACCGAAAGACTTACCCGTTGAAGACTTCGGAGAACTTCTCCCGAGCTTCTCTCTCTACTCCTTCCTCTCTCTAATTTTCGGCCAAAGGCTTGGAAAATGGTGTGAAATTTTCAAGAGAAGGCATGGGTATTTATAGAAAAAGTAAGGGACTTGTTTGGCTAAATTAGGGCTTTGTTTGGAAAATCAAGGTTGTAATAACCCATTAATGCAACTTGTTCAAGAAGCCACTTCTTCCACACACACACACTCTTGGCCGAACCCTAGGGCTGATGTGGCAGCCCCCATTGGCCCAAAAGTGGTGACTTAGCTCACTTTATGCCGTATAACCGTTTTCCCTGATCGGTACCCGATTCGCGTGATTTCGGAGAAATCTCAAAATTATGGATTTACAACTCTGGAAACATGTTCTCACTTAGTAGAAATGTCCAAGTTACCCTAAATTTTGATTCCATATAGGCCTCCAAAGAAAGTCAGTTGAAGTTTCCTCGAAAACGTGTCCGAACGCGTCCGGTGTCGAATTCGTTTTCGGAGATATCAATCTCTTCGAAATAATTCACGACTCCAAATATGTCTAAATAAATTCAAACCCATTCCTAAATGTTGAGTTAGAATTTATTTTCCTCTTTTCCAAAATTATGCCTATATGCATTTTTCCCTATTTTGTTTTATTAGGAAAATGCACAAACGGCCTCGGAATTAACTTAGGAAGAGTCTAATGGAAGATAAAATTCCACCGATCAATAATCTACTTTGATATTGATAATGCCATTCCTAGATCTCTAGATAGGGTCCGTTTCCTAATTTAAATATTACTATTCACATATTTTACTTTAATTAAATTATATTATTATAAAAATGTGCAAGTTGCCAACTTGGTTTCTATTTCATTTTCATTTTCATTTATTTATTTATTTCGTTTTTCCCCTTTTATTTTCTGCCTTTTCTCTTTTTTTTTTAATTAATTATTTAATTAATTAAATAATTATTTTTACATAATTTCTCACAACATTTTCCTATTGGTCAATTCTTGCATTTAGGCTTAAAAATACCTAAACTCATCCATTTTCCTTCAAATTTTCCAATTAATTAACCAATATATTTATGCTAATTTTTAGCCATTTATCACTAATTTTGGAGCTTTACATAATTATCTCCGAATTTTCTATACTTGTGCTTAAGTAATTTGCTAATAAATACTTAATCACTCAGTTATCACTGCTTAGTAATTTTCTTAATTAGAATACCACATTACCTCTTAACCTTTGCTTTAACATGAGATTTTTCATGCATTACGTATTATTCGCATTTTTCCATAATCGCAAGGGTATTATGGTCATTTCCTTACTTTTTGAGTATTCTTCTACAATTTCTCTAAGTTTGTAACTTAATAAATTACCTAATTAGAGATAACATACTCTCATTTATTCAAATAATTATTTCACCGACTTTTAGGATTTTTCACAATTTTCCTAAATCGATTATGTCCCTTAGGGGCATTTTGGTCATTTGGCACTTTGGCCCTTAAATTCTCTAATTTCCGAGAGATTTTTCCTTAGAAAATAAGATAATTATATCTTATTATTTGATACCCCATATTCACCTACTTTCTATAGGTATAATCTTACCAAATTAAGATACGTATTTTTTGGGGTATTACATTTCTCCCCTGTTAAATAAAATTTCGTCCTCGAAATTTGCACTCTACCCACTTAAACTCGTCCTACTCGGACTTTGGACCATACGCGTCGAATGTTTGCTTCGTTTTCCTTTTGCTCCTCTTGGTGCTCGAAAAATTCGGTTTGGTTTGACCGCAACGATCTTGTCATATCGTATTTTGATATATAGTGTCTCCCGAGGCGCCCATACACCGCGGTCAACACTACGAGATACCAAAATGTCTCCATGGCGCCCATACACCATGACAACACAAAATATCATACATGTCACCATGGTGCCCATACACCATGACAAAATAAGATACCTCCTACTCAATGACATGATCACGGTCGAAATATAGTAACGAGGAAACATGGAATACGTCACGAAGATGGTTCACGTATCATACGATTTAGTTGCATAACTAACACATAGTTAACGTACGAGAGGAAAAATTCCTTAAGAGATGGTACCTTGGACTCTCTCGGAAGTTCTTTGTCCATGGTATCGGTTAGCGCGTACATTCGACCCGGTTCTGCGGTCTTGACGCCGCAGCTTTCTCCGGACAGTACACACTGATGTGCCCCGGCTTTTGACACTTGAAACATATCAGCTTCCCATCGCAGCCCGTACTTTGTGGATGATACTTCCGCATTTTGGACATGGTCGGGGTCCCGATGTTCTGGGTTATACTTTTGCCTAAATCGGGTGGCCTCTTGCTTTCTCCTTGAGAGTCACTCCAGGGTGCTTCTCTCTTCCGTGAGGAATTTTCACGGTTGCCCTCGCTACGATTGGTATGGCTACTATTTTGATTCCGTAATATACGTAATTCCTTCAGGTTGCGCTCAGTCCTTCTGCAGGATTCCACTGCTTTGGCCATTTTAGAAAATTTCTGAGATACCAGCCTTGCCCTTATGTCATATTTCAGCCGGTTACCGGTCGGTTAGCCTTCCAAACTTTCATTCTTGTAGATTTTCGGGTATGATGAATACCGCGACAGTTGGTAAAACGGGCGAAGTAGTCGTCGAATGACTCTTCATTTCCTCGCCGAATCTGCGAGAAACTCTTCTTCCTTGATTACTGTATCGAGGAAGGAAAGTATTGTTCATTGAATTGCTCCAAGAACATCTCCCAAGTAATGTGGGCTCAGTAAAGTTGTGGAAACACTCTTCCACCATCTGTGTGCGTCACCATCGAGTTTGTAAATTGCCAGCTGAGCTTTCCGGTTCCCCGGACATTCCATTACTTCAAAGATTTTATCTAAGCTCATCAGCCAATCTTCTGCCAACTCGTTCTTTCCATGAAAAGTAGGTGGCTTGAGCTTGCAAAACGTGTGACCCATTGTTGTGTGGTCTCGCATGCTCTCCCTCGTCGTGGAGGTGATTGGGACCTTTCTGATCCCTCCGATTCCTCATCGTGCCCGTCACTTTGCTCGTTTTCCTCTTCTTCATTATTATGCTCTTCCTCATTATGTCGTCTTTCTAGTTGTCTCTCAGCTTCTCGGTCTTGTCGATTCTGTCTCTCCAGAGGTTCTCCTCATCTCCCCGCATCTCATTCTCGCTCCGGTTGGTTTGGTTCCGGATTTACCCGAGGTTGTCTACCTCGCCCTCTACCTCGGCCTCTGCCTCGGCCTCCGGGAGCTCCGGCTCCTCTGGGATTTGTCATGTCTTGTTTTTTTTTCTTTTCCTTCATTAGGAAAACACTAGTTATACTCGGAGTACAACGATGATCATATCACAATTTCTATCGCACTTCATATCTATACTACTAACAAATAGACACCAGCAACATGTCCCTCGTTCATAATTTCGTTGGTTCGTTCTTCTTAGAAACGGGTATGGGGAAACGTATCGGAAGTTCCTCTACATGAGTCAAATACTGCATGTACTTATCTTTATTGGTCTCGGGGTTTCATCCGGCGTGGCCTATCATCGCATGTAAGCTCGATGCTAGGAAAGAATCACCGTCCAAAGACAAACTGGCGGTTATCAGAGTGATCAGAGACTGATATCAGAGTTATCGGAGACTGATATCAGAGCTATCAGAGCTATCAGAGACTGATATCAGGGTTATCAGAAACTGATATCAGGATTATCAGAATTGATGTACCGACAGAAAGTGGTACACCGGTTCAGAATGGTATACCAGTTCAAACCAGCACACCGAAATGAGGTGGTACACCAACTCAGGGCTATATCAGTACTCATTTTCAAAATATGCTCCAAATTTTTGAAAAGGCTTAGAACCTAACTCCGTTAACCGAATGAATGGCCGGGTAAGTGTCTACCATGGGGGCCTCACCGAGTTCACGGCGACTGATTGGCACACCCACGTAGACTAGCCTTGCCTTCGGCACCAAACTGTCCGTAATAACATAGTTAAATTCATGCCAGGACTACTGCTCTGATACCAAATGTAACATCCCGACTTTTCTTCGGCACCAAACTGTCCGTAATAACATAGTTAAATTCAAGGTAAAATATTAATCAGTGGGTTTTTATCTTCCGTTAAACTCTTGCGGAAGTTAATTCTGAAGCCGTTTGTGCTTTTTCCTAATAAGACGAAATAGGGAAATTCTGAGAAAAGGCCAGATAGCCAAAAGGACGAAAAGGTTATGTTGTGACATTTGGAAAAGAATTGGGAATTTTCATGAACATATTTGGATTCAGTGAATTTTTCTGAAGAGATGAGTGTTTCCGAAAACAGGTTTCGACACGGACGCGTTTGGACACGTTTTTCGAGAAAGACTCAACTGGACTGTTGGAGCCCTATATGGAATCAAAATATAGGTTAACTTGGACATTTCTACTAAGTGAGGAAATGGTTTCAAAGTTGTAAATCCAGAATTTTGAGATTTTTCCGAAATCACGCGAATCGGCACCGACGAGAAATCGGTCTGAAAGCTTCTGGAAGGTGACACGTGGCCACCTCCCATTGGCCAAACCCTTTATTTTTGGGCCTGAATTTCGTTCAAGTGTGAATGCAAAGAAGGGAAAAGGGTTTTTTTTGAAAAGTTGCTTTGGACGGTCCAGATCGCTTCTCACAAAGTTGATCCGACTACGAAACCCTACCTCCTTTTCTATAAATACCCACCCCTCCCCTTTGGTTTTCTCACATTTGAGAAGCAAGAGCTGATTTAGAGAGAGAAAGAAGAGAGAGGAGCTCGGGAAATTCTCGTGCGAAGCTCGGGTAAGTTTTCCTGCATCGAGCTTTTAGTCTTCGTAGTTCTTTCAATAGTTAGAGTAGTAATGCTAGAGTAGCCTTTATTTTTCAAAGTATGATTAGATATCATATGATAGGGCTATTTTAGTCTAGAATTTCGAAAATCATAATTGCGTCGAAGTTCTGGCGAAATTTCGGAAGAAAATTTGTAAGAGTAACGAAGTCTTGGCGAAATTCCGCCGATTAGGGGTAGAAGGGCAAAATGGTAATTTTTACCTAAAATGCCGCTTATAATGTCAAATCACTAATAAAAGTGATATTACTCTTATAGGACGTCAGAAATCCTGATATGCTGCCGTTACGCTGCCCGACGAGCCGTTGTTGGAGATTTCACGATTTTCCGTAAAACGTGCTAGAAATATCGTAATCCGTCAACGAAGGTACGTTCGCGTACTGTAACACTAACTCTGATGGTTATTGTACGAATATGTGTGTTTCCTCTGTCATGTGTGTACTCTGATTGTACTTTTGTCTGTACTCTGATTGTACTGTTGTCTGTACTTCGACTGTACTGTTGTCTGTTATACATCCGACTGTATTATTCTCTGTCATGTCATACATCCTGTATCACTATCCATTATGCCTTAACCTTACATCCATTGTATTGTTCTGGCCGTGCATATCTGATTATGTACATTCCTCATTGTGCTTTAACCCTACATCCGACTGTATTGTTATTGCCATACATATCTGATTATGTATTCCCTATGTCTGATCATAGTAAATGTTGCCAAGATATTTGAATGTATGTCGTACATATATGTTGTATATAAACATGAGGTTAACCGTTACCTGAGATCCAATGTGGTAAATTGGATCTCAGCTCTTAACATAGCGTCAGGTTCGGGAGGACCGAGGATCGAGGAGAAGGACAAGCAGCACGCCTAGGAGTAGCGGCTGAAGACTTCTTTCTGTTATACTTTTGAAACACTCTTGTACCGCTGTTTAAACAGCAAGACATGCTACCATGGGTATTTTAATATATATATCAGTTACTCAATCGCTCCGGTGCACTACTCTGATGAAAAAATTTTATACTGCTTTAGAAAAGTCGGGATGTTACATCTTGTCTTTCGAACTGGAGAAGTGCATAGATTCAGCCTCTAACATAACACCACTGTTCTGGACTGTGCTCCTATCATCTAGGGACTTCGTGTAAAATGTATAACCATTGATCACATACGAATTCCAACTTATGACTTCAACCTCGGGACCACGTGCTAACCATTTCATTGTGTCGAAACACATTCGATCCCTCGACCTTTTGTTTGAACCATTTTGCAAAAGTTCTCGTTATGCTCCCTAATCAACATTTGTTCGGTCATTCGATGGTTTTCTTTCCTTACAGCCTCTTTATGTGCTTGATATGCTGGCTTGAACTTCATCAACATTATTCAATATGTATAAGTGGACTTGTGACAATTCATCACGATCCACACTCTTTACCGAAGCCCCACGTCTACCCCTTGACATGCCGACGTTTGGAAGCCCAATATGTCTTACTTTGGCCAAATAATTTTGACAAAATTCCATGTCCTCTTCAGAAACATATTTCTGAACAATTGATGCTTCGGCCGTACGCGTTCTTCACATACCCTTTTAGGAATTTCATAGATCTTTCAATAGGGTACATCCACCGTAAATGGATAGGGCCGCACAACTTTATCTCCTCACTAGATGAACAATGAGATGAACCATGATGTCAAAAATGAAGGAACAAAAAGCTTTTCAAGGTGGCACAAGATAAGATATCCTTCATTCTCCAATTCATCCAACTTTTCAATCTTGAAAATTTTACTACAAACCGCATTGAAGAAGAAACAAAGTCTAGTACTGGGAGTAGCTGTTGCATCAAGACATGACAGTCATGAGACTTTTGGCCTACTAATTTCAAGTCCTTCATCGAGACAAGCCTCTTAAAATTTGTAGAATACCCCGAGGGAACTTTTGTGCCATGTAAACACTCACAAAGCTTCGTTTCTCATCCTTAGACAAAGTATGAGAAGCCGGGGACAATAAGTTCTCTTCCCATATTGCCTTGGATGCAAGTCTTCGCGTATTCCCATTGCTTGCAAATCCAATCTTGCCTTCACACCATCCTTCGAACTACCTTGTATGTTGAGAAGCGTGCCCACAATACTATCACATACGTTCTTCTCCACATGCATGACATCAATACAGTGTCTCACATCAAGATTGCGCCAATAGGGAAGATCAAAGAATACAGATCTCTTCTTCCATATATTTGTTTCTTTTCTACTCTTTCCAGGTTTTAACCTTTTCATACACTTGCTCCCGATCAATGCCACCGGAGCTTCTTCATAGTCTTGGCCACCAAAAAAGGCCTTCTTTAATCGACGATATGGGTGGCCCCGTCTAAGAAATCTCCTATGTCCAAGATACACCGTCTTTCTTCCATGTTGAAGTTGATGGTAGCATGTGCCTTCTTCACAAACCGGACATGCTTTATGGCCTTTTACACTATACCCTGACAAGTTCCCATATTTGGGAAGTCGTTTATAGTACAAAATATCATGGCTCTCATTTTAAAGACCTCCTTCTTGAAAGAGTCAAAACATCGACACCTTCTTCCCACAATTCCTTCAAGTCTTCGATCAAGGGATCCGGGTAAACATCTATGTCATTTCCGGGTTGTTTTGGTCCCGAAATCAACATAGACGCATGATGTACTTTCGTTTCATGCATAACATAGGAGATAAGTTGTAAACAATCGGAGTACGAGCCATGAGCTATGTATGCTGCTAAGGCTTTGCATGCCACCTCAGATTTTATGCATCATTTTCATTCGCAAACAACCGCTTGAACCTTGGTATGATTGGAAGATGCCACAACACTTTTGCAGGCCCCTTATCTGACTTGTACCGCTAGGTTTCACATATTGGACAACTCTGCTTCTCTTCAAACTCTTTTCTATACAATACGCAATCATTCGGGCATGCATGGATCTTTTTGTACTCCATCCCCAATGGACAAAGTATCTTCTTAGCATCATAGTAGCGATGCGGCAACACGTTATCATTCGGAAGCATGTCCTTCAAAGCCTCAAGCAATTCTGAAAAACTCTTGTCCCTCCATCCATGACGTGCCTTCAAGCTTACCAATTTCAATACAGCGTTCAACAATTGGTATTTTTACACCCACGGTATAGCGGTGTCTCGCATCACTGCACATATTACCATATGCATGTGATCGCTCAAAAGCCTCTTCTCCTACATCACGGATAATGTCCTCTATGCGATCATCCATATCCGTGTCATTATCATCAAATGCCACTTCCCCATGTTTTTTCCCACTTGATGGCACTTGTTCACCATGCCATACCCATACTGTATAAGTTTTACAAAATCCGTGACACATTAAATGTGTGCGTATAACTTCAGGACATAGTCGACACTCATTCAAACATTTTACACAAGGGCAATAATACTTCCCCCCATCATCATGGGCATTTTGTGTAGCAAATTCTATAAATTCCCTAACCCCATTCTGATATTCAACACTCGTTCGTAAAGCATCTATCCAACCGTGATCCATAGTAGAATTCCTATATATTATAGACGAAAATCATTGATCATACATAATCCGAAAAAATTGAAACTTGCATATAAAATAAGCCAACTCCAAAAGCAAATATTGTCTCAAAGAATCACTTTTACGGGGAACTTGCCCATTAAATGCATAAAAAATTAAGAATCACTTTTGGTCATAAATGCATCACAAGAGGAACTTGCCCATTAAATGCATAACAAATTAAGAATCACTTTTGGTCATAAATGCATCACACAGTGAATCCAAGAACCAAAGTAAATGCAAGACGAGGAAATTAAATGTAGGGGATGAAGGTCTTGTGGACTAACCTGTAGCATATAAATTCAAATGCGTTAGCTGAGTCGTCTTACTTCTCCGCTCACGAACGTTGAAGTTGCAGACAAGACAGCAAGAGTAACCTAAAAACACTTGTTAGAAAATTCCATAGTTCTGCCAAAGTTCCATTTGTGTCTGTGTGTCTGTGTTTTGTCTTGAAATTTCATGGTTTACTCAAACGAAACTGTTATGCAGCTCACTGCGATACAACAGCAGCATGGATGCTTGTGGGCAACAAATGTGACTTGGATAACATTAGAAATGTGAGTGTGGAGGAAGGTAAAAGTCTAGCAGAAGCAGAAGGACTATTCTTCATGGAAACATCTGCTTTAGACTCAACAAATGTCAAGACTGCTTTTGAGATGGTTATTCGTGAGATATACAATAATGTGAGCAGGAAGGTCCTCAACTCAGACACCTACAAGTCAGAACTATCCGTCAATAGAGTGAGCCTGGTTAATAGTAATGGGGCCACTGAATCAAAGCAGACCCAAAGTTACATTTCTTGTTGTTCCAGATGACCCCACCATTATTTCATTTCCAACTATGGACACAAGTTGGTTTGCCAATTCAATACGGTGGTGGTTTGTTGGTTGGCATATTAAAAAGGGTTGGTTTTGTAATAGAAATTATATCAAGTTATTGGATTTACAAGAAGCACAAGACGCTATATGGGAATGGAATTGTTATTTTCAATTGTAAGGTAAGAAAGTTGAAATTTTGTAATTGGGTTACAAGAAGGTTGTGATTGCATAAATCTGGTGGTGGAAGTTGTGTAGTTGAAATCCATAATTTTGCTCAAGTATTCTGTGTGGTTCCAGCTTTATGTATTTCTGATTTTGGATGAGAGGATGGTTAGGGAAGCGGAGAGGTTGCACGTGGATGCGTGAAAGGACCATGAGTCCATGACTATCAACATTCCCCACAAAAGAACCCTAGAAAATAACAGAAACATTTTAATAATTTTTCTTCCTCAGAATTTTATTTAAATATACATTTTAAAATTATTTTGAACTCCTCAACATCTATTTTGTTATACTAGAATAATAATCCGTCCCTGTATTTACAATGTGATATTTAATATTCAAACCTAAAAAGATGCACATATTAAAAGTAAAATAGTGTAACAAAAGAAATTGAACATTATGCTTAGGAATATTATTGATTGATATGACTTAAGAAATTCTAGTCTTTAATGCTCTACTATATTCTCTATGTACAAATATATAGGAAAAATTGGTCATAAATTTCTAATTGAAAAATTTATAGGGTTAAGGCACTAAAATAACCATTAATTTATACCAAAAGTGTAAAAGTAATTATAAATTATTTTATGTGCGCAAAAATAACTATAAACATTATAAAAGAGGGAAAAGTGACCATGACATTAATAATCCCAAACCTTAGTTGATTTGAGCCTTTTTAACGAAGGGTTAAGGAGCTAAAATAATCATTAACTTATACCAAAAATGTAAAAACAAACATAAACTATTTTTTGCAAATGCAAAAGTAACTAGGGTCAATGTGCATTTAGCAACAAACTATTTCCTTAAAAGCACCCAACATAATTAACTATTTTGGGGTGCAAAAATAGATATGATCAATTTTATTTGTAACAAATATAGCAACCCTATTAATTTTGGCTTATCTTCCGTTACTTTATGTATTGTGGGTCTCATCAGTCTTCTCACTCTATTATTTTAATATATTTTTAGAAATATGTACCTTTTTAATGAGAAAATATCACTTAGACCCATGCAAACAATTTTATTTCAGTAAACCCTAAAAAGATTTTGAAATTTCACTGCACCCCTTGGGTCAAAATTAAATTAAGTTTTATCGGTGAAAAGATAGTAATGCCCTTATTTTATGTTTCTCATAAGAGCATTTACAAGACAAATAAAGGTATTCACAAGATAAATAGATGGATTTAAAAAATCTAGGGAGTTAAAAAAATTTACAAGACAAATATGGGCATTTATAAGACAAATATGTGAATAACCAAAAATTTTCAACTCCTTGGATTCTTTTAAATCCACTTACAAGATAAATATGGTTGCTCACAATACAAATAAGAGACTTTGCAAGTTAAATATGAGTATTTATAAGTTAATTGTGTTGGATACTCATAACAAAATAATTTATTGTTAAATTTGCACCTTTTTGCCTTTCTAAAAATATATTAAAATAATAGAGTGTGAAGATTGTGTGACCCACTATGCAAAATGTAAAAAAAAGTTAATCAGGATTTACGGCGTTACTATATATGCTACCAAAAAAAATGATTATGTCTATTTTTACATAAAAAGTAGTTAATTCTGTTAGGTGCCTATAGAAAAAGTATTGGTTGTTAAATTTTCACCTTAACCCAAATAAATATAATAAAAAATAGGTGACTTCGTCTACTTTAATTCATAAGTATTTCTCTGACTTTTGTATTACAGTTACTTTTACATCAATAATATTTATGGTTATTTTTACACTTTTAGTATAAGTTAATGACTATTTTAGTACCTTAACCTAAATTTATATAAAGAATAGGACCTGGCATCGTGAAAATACGTAAGGTCGTCCTTCAAGTGTAAATGTGGGTGATGAGAGAGATCAAATTACCCATAATGAAGGTAATTGTATTTTCGGAGAGCCACTTGCAGAAAAGTTTTTGTTTAAGCATATGCAGAAAAGCTACAAAGATCAACAGTTTTCATTAAAGTACATAAAAGTCCTAAGTCCTTTTGGCACATGAATATGAACCAATATGCAATTATCTTCCTAATGCAGTCGGTTCCATTAAGTGCAAGTGGCCTTAAAGTACATAAAAGACAAGTCCATTGGGACATGAATATGAACCAATATGCAATTATCTTCCTAATATGAGAGAAACACAAAAAAGGGCTAAATTAGATAAAATGTCCCTAAAATTTGAAGCATGTAGAAATAATTTCCTTCACATTTAAAACTTAATAAAAAAAATATTGTAAACTTTTAAGTTCTTGTAAATAAACCCAAAAATAAATAAATTATTCAATCATATATCACAATTCTCCTAGGGTTACGTTGGTACTTGAGTTTTAATTTTAAGAAAAAGCTTGATTAAAATATAACCTTATTTTATTCTAAGAACTTGATTCTATTTTAAATTTCTCATTTTTATGGATTTATCATTTTATATTGATAATAATTATGTAAAATATAATATATATTTATATTTACATGTTTTGTGATTAATTTCATTATATAATTTTATAAAATTATAAAAAAAATTTAAATTTATTCTATAAAATTCGTAATTTAATTTAAAATTTAAAAATATTTGAAAACGTATGAAAACGAAAGAAGTGGATTGGCGGCAACCGAGTCCGGTTTCTCTCCTTTTCTCATTTCTGCTCATCCCTCATCATCTGCAAAACGTGACCGTCGAAATCTTGATCCAAGGGTGCAAAACTTTTTTTAAAAAAACCGCATGCGGTTTTTTTAAAAAATGTTCTGGACCCTTGGATCAAGATTTCGACGGGCAGGATGAGACTGTGAGGGATAATGAGAAAAATGCTCATGAGAGCAGGGGCGGATCCAGAAATTTACGGAAGGCGCCCCCGAAATTTTTTTTTAAAAGAAAAGTTTTAAATATATTAAAAAGCAAAAGAATATAAAGGGAAAAATAAGGCTAAGTACGGTTAGAAATAGCAAAAGTGCCGTTAAAAATAGTAAGGCTGGGCACTAAATAATTTCAAGCACATATATTTTAATAACAAAAGTATATTACAATAAAAATAATTACAATATCATCATTCTAAGCGTTTTTTTTAATTTCATCGTAATTGTCTTATTATCAATGCTATCAAATACATCTTTTTCAATATAAGGCATTAAACAAATGGCGAAAGTTTGATTCAGAGAAGCTGGCTATTTGATTCTGCAATGCGAAAAGATTCTCTAGTATTTGAATTTAACCTTTTTTTTACCACCTGGTTTTAAGGGGGGGCACTTGCCCCCCAAGTCCATTACCTACATCCGCCCTTGCATGAGAGAATCCTCTTTCGGCGGCAACCCTCATCCGGTCTTGAGTTGTCAAAATATCATCCCATTTTAAGGACTCGATCACTTCTCTCTTCCATCCTTACAATTTACTTCCTGTACATATCCATCTATAGATTGACTCATAGATTCAAATTTGAGCGGTTTAGATTTAATATTATAAAAAATTATTTTTTATTTCATTTTTGAATTATCATGATTAAAATTTAGCAATTTGAATTTGTTTAGTTGATTTTTAATAATTTGATATTCATTAGTAATTTTATAAAATATTAAATTTGGACTGCTTAGATTTCAATCTAAAAGCGGAGATAGATAGTGATGGATGATAAGGGTAAAGCAGAAAAGCCAAGTCTCCATTTTAAGGTGGCTTTTTTGATTTTTTCCCAATTCGTCTTGCCAACCCCCAACTTGCCAGGGACTAACCCACAACTTGTAGGTTAGCCAACATTTTCTCCTCTAGTTAGAAAGCTCGACTATGCCTCAAATATAATATGAGTTTGTAGTTAATTAGGATGATTTTAATAGTGAGTCAACGTAATTTTGTAAGTGATAAACATAAAAGCAATAAATTTGATAAGTCAACTCTTAAGTTTGACAACAATGATAATAGCCCTCGTTGGTTACCCTTATCTTTTTCATCTTCCTCCTATGCTTCCTCTACATAGGAAAGATTTTTATTTAATACACACACTTTAATGAAAAGTTTAAGATAAAAATAAAACAATAACTAACTTATGGGTAAAATTGTATATATATCCATATAATAAATTTAATGAGGTAACATATATTAAAGATGAAAATATCTTTCTATAAAGTTTTTGTGGTTCAAAATATAAAACCCTATGCAAAAAGTCAATAGCATTAAATTCTTCTTTTCCACAAATACCCTTATTAGTTGTAATGTAGAGATATTGTATAAGAAATTAAAGGTAATTACGATAAGATTTTAATTGGAGGATAATATGGGACAGTAATGATAATTTTTTATAATTTCAGTGATACAAACTACTTTTAGTTTAACTACTTTTCTTAATTCTTATGAAGTAGTTAGAAGACTTTTATAATATGGACTAGAGGGTGTGTGTATGTGTGTTAAGGTGCAAAATTATAGGGTGTGTGTGTGTGTTTTAGGGGTAAAAATGAATATATGATTTCAAAATAGGTGTAAAAGTACACTTTAATTGTTAGTTTGATTTTTTTTTTTTTTTTTTGGTATTGAAATTGATGATGTGTAGATGACATGGACGTTGGAGTGACATTCTAAACAAAAAACTTGTTGACGGACGAAGCTTTAATTTGCAATTAATCTTACCCACGTTTATTTTTTTGGGGTAAAAGTGATTATGTGGTTTCAAAATAGGTGTAAAAGTACACTTTGATTGCCAGTTTAACTTTTTGAGTAAATACCATTTCTGGTCCCTAACAAAAACACGGACCCCATTTTGGTCATTGACAAAAAAACTGACCCTTATTCATCCTTTTTATGGGACTAAAAAGGACCTTTTGGAAATTTGTAAGGGATCAAAATGTCCACCAATCGACCCTTTATTCGTCCTTTTTATAGACTAAAAGGACTTTTTTTTGTTAGGGACCAACATGGGGTCCGTGTTTTTTTTAGAGACCAGAAAAGATATTTACTCTAATTTTTTTTATATTGAAATTGATGATGTGTAGATGACATGTACGTTGGAATGACATTCTGAGCAAAAACTTTTTTTTTTTTTGCTTGCAGGGCTAGTTAAGGGGTGAGGTCTCCCAAGGAAGTACACTCCATTCCCATCCTCCCCCGGGATCGAACCCAAGAGCTGATGGTTAAGGGGCAAGGATCCCAACCATCCATGCCAACTTCCGTTGGTTGAGCAAAAAACTTGTTGATTGGTGAAGCTTTGCAATTAATCTTACCCACATTTCACTATTTCACTAGCTAATGAACGTGTATCAAACGCTTGAAAGACCATTCAAAAGGCCCATTGTGGAAATGTAGGAAGGTATCATCTAGATCTCGTCTCATCTAGATCGTCTAGATGAGATCTAAACGGTTTAGATTTATTTTTTTACTTTTTTTTAAAATAAATTATTTTGATGGGTAGAGAATCTTAAATAAAAATAATTTTTTAACTAACTTTTTTTTTTAAAAAATGGTTTTTTTAATTTAAAAATCATCAGTTAAAAAAATTTAATTTAGATCCACATGAGACGAGTTCTCCCTACTCAACCAAAAGATGAGTAGGGAAACTGGTACCCTCTTTTTGCTTGACGTGACATGATGATGTTTCTTGCTCATCTTATATTGCTAAATGACAAAAAGGGTAAGATGAAATTTCAAGGTCTTAGTTTTAAAGTTGTAAACCTGAGGTCATTTTCGGAAGCGGCTACGGTCCTCTGCCCTTAGCGTTCACTGCGGTCCACTTCGATTTATACGTCAACGTATAAGCTGAAATGGACCGCAGTAGAAACTAAGGACAGAGAACCGTAGCCGCTTCCGTCATTTTCAACACTCCTAAAGTTCAGGGTAAAATTTATTCAAATGGCAGTTGTATCTAAGTCTAATCTATCAATGCAATCCATCAGATCTTTCTTTCACACTAGAACGGCTACCCTGCTAAGTACGTAATTAAACTAAAACGCAGCATTTATTAGGCCACATTATCTCTAATAATTAAATATTCCCTCCAATCCTTTTTATAGTATCCCTATTTTTGAAGTGATTTGGTCTTTTTTATAAGAGCCATGTAGTTGTATGAACATTAGATACAATTGATCTTACCCTTAATTAATTTTGTTCTCGATCTCTTCTAATCTTTTCTCATATATTATCTTTCATCATTTTTCTCATTATTATCCCTCTTTATAATGAAGGACATACTTGAAAATTTTTTTTTTCATTTTTAATATACATATATTATTTTTAACTAATTTTAAACGATTTCTTAAACTATATAATACGGTTGACCTTATTAAAAAGGATAGGAGAAAGTAACTTCATTATTTAATATATTAGGTCACGTACACTACCACTAGACTAATTAATGTTGAAAATATCTTTTCCACGCCTCCCAAAGTCCCAATTACATATGAAGTGATCAAGCTCCTTGTTAAAAAACACATCTTGAACACACACAGTGGAGCCAGGATTTAGAGTTTATGGGTGCATAATTAGTGTAGGGGTTCGGGGGTTTGGGGGCAGCGCCCCGAAATTTTTTTTTTTTAAGGAAAGTTTTAAATGCTTTAAGATTGTATCGTTGACATTTTCTGGAAGGAAAAAAGTTTAACAAGATTAAAGAACAACTTCTCAAATAGCTAACGGAATTTCTTGAGTTGTCGACTACGGACTGTAAGGATTATTCTCTTTATCCCATAGATATTTATCAAGATAAACTAACCCATTAATGTTCAATATATAAAAACTCTGGACCACTTGGTCATAAAAACTCTAGTTTTTTAGTTGAATAGTATTCTATTCAACTAAAAAACTTAGAAGGCCTATTGCAATATCCAACATCACAAGTAGAGGATTATAGAATGAATTAATAATGCTTCTCATTTCCTAATTGCAATTTTAACTACACAATTAAGCCACAGCTTTTCACAGGAACCACTGATTTCTAGGGGGAAAATCACCCTCTTTGAATCTTTGGTCAACATCAACAACAAAGATGAATTAAAAGACCCAAATCTAACCACATGCATTCTGTATCATAATTATTTAGTATATAAGAACAAAGTCTACTTGCAGAACTTTTTCTAAGTTCAAAAGTCTCCAGTCTACTAATTCATATTTTGTTTTTTCATAAGCTATTTGAGATTTCTCCAGGCTTTAACTAATATCAAGCAGAGAGATCAGAAAACAGCATTGATATACCAAAAAAAAAGAATATGTTTAGGAAAGGGCTATCTATAACATACTCAGAAGAGAAACCAGAAAAAGGTGAAGAAGATGAAAAGTGAAGAATGGCGGAAGAGTACAAACCTTCTTAGCATCGAGAAGGTACAAAAAAAAGGACCTAAAAGATGGCGACAACAGATATCATCGAGCTTGAGTTCGGGGACGATATGACTGAGATTTTTGAGAGAATGAGAGTCGGAGAGGAAGCAATTGGTTGGGGGCGAAATTGGCAACGCAAAAAAGAAAGGGGGGCGGACGGAGCGTGAGTTGAGCTGTTGAGGGTTGAGAAAATCAAATTGCCAAAAACAAAGGGATAACAAGCGTTCGAACCCGGGACCTTTAACATAGATGGCCAAAGCTTTAACCAATTAATCCAACCAGATCTATTGTAATAAAATTCCTTCACAAAATATATATTTTTAAAATTTTTTATGGGTTCACTTGCCCACATAAAAACCAATGTCCCTCCGCCGACACACACACAAATGAAGATGATGATTCCCATTATTATCTTCATGATCTCTTGCCTTCTCTTCTCATTCTCCTCCTCTCAACCTTTTATGTTCGATTTTTGTGTTGCAGACCTTACCTTACCTTTTGGTCCTGCTGGATATTCCTGCAAGAACCCTCTAATGGTGAATGTGAATGATTTTTCCTCGCCTAGAATATTAAATGCTCCAAACACTGATAATCTTTACAAATTTGGTTTATCGACAGCGTTTGTTAGCACAATCACCAATTAAAAAAAATTTAACTTAGACCATCCAAATTTCATCTGGATAGTCCAGATGTGACGAGTTCTCCCTACTCAACCAAAAGATGAGTAGGGAAACTGGTGCCCTATTTTTCAGGCTTGACGCGACATGATTGTAATACCCTAAAAATCCGTATCAAAATATACCTATTAAAAATAGGTGAATATGTGGTTTCAAAAAGAATGTTGAATTTATCTTATTTTCTAAAGGAAAATTTCTTGGAAATTAGGAAAAATTAATAATGTGTCAGAAATGACCAAAATGCCCTTGTGGAGCATAAAATGACTTAAGGAAATTATGAAAATCCTTAGAGGCAATAAAATAATTATTAAAAATTAGAGAGTATGTTGTCTCTAATTTAAAGCATTTTTGGGATTTATTTCCTTGGAAAATAGTGAGGGAAAAATTAAAAAGTATTCCGGGATCATTATTGACCCCGTGATTATAGATATTTTATGTAAAGCATAAAATACCAATGTAAGTGAAAAAGTTGTGAGAAAATGAGTTATTCTAATTAATAAAATTATCAACAATTAGTGGGTAATTAATTAAATAATTATTGGCTAATTATTTGGGATTAAACAAAGGAAAATCCAAAGATAATTATGTAAAACCCTATAATTAGTGGTTTATGGCTAAAATTAGCATAAAATATATTTTCTAATTAATTGGAAAATATGAAGAAAAATATATGAGAATAAGTAATTTTAAGCCTAAAAACAAGTATAGACCAATGGAGAAATTTTGTAAAAAAATATATAAAATAATTATAAAATAATTATTTTATATAATATTAATTAATTAAAAACGGAAATAAAATACCAGAAGTTGGACCGAAATTTTTGGAGTCAAAATGGATAAGGATTGATCAAATAAATATCATGATACTTATATTATAATATTAATATAATTTGTGATATTTTGGTGAAAAAGCAAATAGGACAAATGACCACCGATAGAGATTAAATCCTATCTAGAAAACCATGAACAAGGTTTCTAAGGTCAGAGTATTTTATAGACAAGTGAATTTTTATCTCGGAGTGAGATGTCTCCGAAGTCATTTCCAAAACCGACGGAACAATAAGGGAATAAGACGAAAAGGACAAAGGAGCAGTTGAGGAAATGAAAACCTGTAGAAAATAAATCAGAACTCAATATCTGGGAATGAGTTGGTAATCAACTGGACAAATTATGAATCAGTGAATTTTTGTATGGTGCCAGTGGGATGTGTCCTAATGCAGCATGGTGTCCCTAAGAGCATTGTCTCTGATCGAGATACGCGATTTAAATCCTGTTTCTGGCAAGCGTTACATGAAGGGATGGGTACCAAGCTGAGGTTCAGTTCGGCGTATCACCCTCAAACTGACGGTCAATCTGAAAGAACCATACAGACGCTGGAGGATATGCTGCGAGCATGTGCCCTAGATTTCAAAGGAAGTTGGGATCGACATCTTTCGCTAGCTGAGTTTGCATATAACAACAGTTATCATGCTAGTATACAAATGGCCCCGTTCGAGGCATTGTACGGGCGGAAGTATCAATCACCATTGTGCTGGACAGATTCGTCCGAAAATGAAAAAGTACCAACCAGACCACGATCATGTCATTGAGTACGAGGACGTTGAAGTAAGGCATGATAATACCTTCATAGTCGAGTTTGAGCAGATCATCGATCACAAAGAGAAACGGCTCAGAAACAAGACTATACCGATAGTGAAGGTAGTCTGGAAGGGTTTATCACCCGAAGAAGCGACATGGGAAACCGAGAAAGACATGGAAGAGAAGTACCCAGATTTCATGGCCCGAAGTTTAGTTAGATAGATTAAATTTCGAGGGCGAAATTTTGTTTAGGGGGGGGGGGAGAAATGTAATACGCGGATATTTATTATCTGGAATATGATAAATAAATTGGATATATCTGATAAGTGAAGTTTTGATCTCCAGATCTGTGTAAATATAGTCTATTATTCTAAGTTAAATTTTGTAGGAAATTAGGGAATTTAAGGGTCGAAGTATCAAAATGACCAAAATACCCCTAGAAGTACTTAAATGACTTAGAAAAAATTGTGAAAAATCCTAAAATAATGCAGAGGACATGGAAACAGAAATGTCAGTGTAAAAGTTAGGAGGTAATGAGGCATTCTAATTGAGAAAATTATCAACTAGTGATAATAAAGTAATTGGGTAATTATTGGCTAATTACTTAAGCATAAGCAAGGGAAATTCATGAATAATTATATAAAATCCTAAAATTAGTGGTTTTTGGCTTAAAATTAGTAAAAACATATTTACTAATTAATTGGAAATTTTTTAGAAAAATAGATGAGTTTAGGTATTTTTAAGCCTAAATACAATAATGGACCAATAGGAAAATTTTGTAAAAAAATTATATAAAAAAATTATTAAATAATTATTTCATATATTATTAATTAATTAATTAATTAATTAAAACAAAAATTAATAAAATAATAATAATAAGGGACAAAGAAATCTTAAGACGATAAGATGATAGGATTTTGTAATATAATATAATTAAGTGTAGTGAATAGTAATGAAATAAATAGGAAACGGATGGGAAATTCTGAGAAAAAGCCGGATAGCCAAGTTGAAAGTTAAGGACCTAAAGGTCATGATGCGACATCTGGGGAAGAGTTGAGAGTTTTCCTGGACGTATTTGGAATCAGTGCATTCTTGTCCATAGGCGGTAGCTTCCGGAATTTCGTTCCGTAACCGGCACGCTTTTCCGTAAACTTCAAAGAGGACCGTTGAAACCCTGTATGGAATCAAAAATTTGGTTAACTTAGACATTCTTAATGAGAAAGAAAAGGTCTTCCAAGTTGTTATTCCGGATTTTTGAGATTTTCTGAGTATACGCGATTCGGACACCGATCGGGAACTTTATCGGTACAAGTTCATAAAGCAAAAGCATCACATCACATTAATTGATGTGACAATCCACCAACCAAGGGGGGAAAGGGCCGGTTTTGGGGTATGTGGAGGGCCAAGATGAAGCCTTTCAAAAAAAATTGCGATCCGACGGTCCAGAATCCGTCTGGTAAAGTGTGAATAGTGCACCCAACTTTCCCTATAAATAGCAAGCTTCTCCCTTTTTTTTCTTCACACCAAAATCACTTTCTCTAGTTGAACTTTCCTAGAGAGAAGAGAGAAGGAGGAGCTCGGAGAGGGAAGGAGTCCGGGAATTTTGCAGTCAAGCTCCGGGTAATTTTTCCTATTTCTTTAGTCTTTAATTCTTTCGGTAGTTTTAGTAGTAATGCTAGATAGATATTTAGTTTTATTTTAAGTATTAAATTCGAAAATCATGGTGGGGTCGAGTTCGCAAAATTTTGGAAAGTCGAGTCAAAGTAGCGAAGCTCGCGAAATTACGCTGACAGGGGAATAGGGGCAAAATGGTAATTTTTACCTAAAATGCCCGTTATAATGTCAAATATTGATAATGGTGATATTATCATTATAGGATATCGAAACCTTGATCTCTTTGTCGTTACGCTGTCCGACGTGCATTGTCCACCATTGTTGCCAAACGTGCGCTTTCGTCAAACGCACTTAAGTACCGTATATCGTCAACTGAGGTACTGGACGCTGCATCGTAACACTAATCTTTGTGCTGCTTAAATGCATATATGTGATAGATACGTTCGTAGACCGATATACTGCAGCAGGTTTTACACGGGTTATAGTCATAATAATGCCGTTATGTTTTCCTAGCGCTGAGGACACGAGTGGATATCGTGGCACTGGTTTATGTGCAGGCTGTTGTTGTTATTGTTTACCTTATGAGGCTTTGCATATTGCTCTGTGCTTATGTTCTGCCGTCATATTAATCATACGATGTACTGTATGAATCTATACTGCTGTATTGTCTTGAATATCTGTTGTCTGTAAACTGTATTGTTTGGGCATGAGGTTAACCGTTACCTGAGATTCAATGTGGTAAATTGAATCTCAGCTGTAGCTTCGTGGTCCGGAGGATCGAGAGTTGAGACCGGGGAAGCAGCACGAGTAGATCGCTAGCCGGGAATTTATAGTTCCGCTTTTGTACTTACTTTTGAAACAGTAGGATTATCCATACAATGTTACACTATGGTTTATATTTGAATACGTATCAGTTACTCTTTCGCTCCAATGCTCTACTCTGATTGATTGAAAAAAAAAATCCGCTTTAAAAATGGGATGTTACATTTTTGGTATCAGAGCAAATCTTTCTGGTAAGTATTTAACTATGTTACCACGAACAGTTTGGTGCCGAAGGCAAGGCTAGTCTACGTGGGTGTGCCAAATCGCCAAGTAAAGTCGGTGAGGCCCCCATGGTAGACACTTACCTGGCCATTCTGTTCGGATAACGGCGTTAGGTTCTTAAGCCTTTTGACTTTAAGCACTTTTTGAAAATGAGTACTGATACGACCATTGGTGTAATGTGTAGCGATGGACAGAGACGAACACCCTTACGTTCTCTACCACGGCATGCGGAGGCGTACCGCTAGGAAATCTGTCGTACCCGTGATGGTTGGAAGAAGGCTCAACCCTTTTGACTTTGAGCACTTTTTGAAAATGAGTACTTATACGACCATTGGTGTAATGTGTAGCGATGGACAAAGACGAACACCCTTACGTTCTCTACCACGGCATGCGGAGGTGTACCGCTAGGAAATCCGTCGTACCCGGGATGGTTGGAAGAAGGCTCAACCCTGACCCTGTCTATCCTCCACCGGAACCCAAACCTCCGACAATTCAAGAAAACCCTGTCCTAGAGTACTACCATAATCTCCTTGTAGATCCAAATTTCTCCGTGGAGCAACTAAACGAACCAGAACCTGAGAATCCCTCTGAGATATTCCCTTGGGATCCAGATCATGAATACACTGATCCCACAACTCCCAGTCATTACCACCGTGTATCCGAACCATCTTATCACCCTGCTTCAGGGAACTCTGACACTGAGTCTCTTAGTCATGACCTGAACAACCTAGATATCGAGAACCAAGCTGAACCGGGAAGCCCTACCGGGTCAACCCACTCCTCTGTAGGAGACAATTTCGAATATCCTGACGTCCAGACCCTTGATAATGAGATAGCTGACCCAGATGACTACCATTATGTCTTAGATGATAATATGTCTCTAACCATACGGTTAGAGACGTATTTCATTCAAGCCGGAACCTACACTGAGACTACTCAAGGCAGATATCTCGTGTTTCTAAGCCTGATAAAGACCTATCTTGCCGTTTGCAACCAACACCCACCTGGGGATTGGATTAGGACTACCCTGTATTTTTTCCCTCAAACTAAATTCTGGGCAAGATTCATCAACGAGCTTTTAGATGAAGGACCTATTATAAACACCAATATCTACCTTCGCTACTTGAAGAGCATGGTTCGTCTGTACATGTAGAAGGAAAGCGCCAGTTGAAGGAAGCTGTGGAAGATTAGTAGAAGCTAGCTAGTATTAGCATATGTAAAATCTCTCTAGAAACCCTGAGGGATTGTAAAATACTTTTAAATCAAGGGGTTGTAACATGTTGGCTTGTATTAGGATTAGACTGACTGATATGTACAAATGTTATGAAATGAATATATGTGAATATATGTTTTAAGTGTGCAAATCATTGTGTCATTTCTAATATTTACATATTTCCCATAATTAAATAAAGGAAAAAGAATAAGACATGGCCATCATAAGAGGTGCCGGTGCACCAAGGGGAAGAGGCCGAGGCAGAGGCCGAGGTCGAGGTAGAGGCAGACAGCCTCAAGTTGGAGCTATACATGAAATTGGACGAAACCAAGAGGACCAACCTACACAAAATCAACTTCTGAACCAACAAAACGATATACAGGAGATGCAACGAACTTTGCTGGAGCAGAGAGCTCTTATTGATGCACTAATGGCAGAAATACAAGAAAGACAAAGACAAGAGGAAGAGCGTAACAATGAAGAAAACGAGGAGAATGACGAAGAGGAAGAAGAGGAGGACGATGACAATCAAAGTGAGGAAGACCATGAGGAAAACGCTGAGGAATCTGATAGATCACAATCACCTCCACGACGAGGAAGAAGGGAAAGGAATACCCAGTATTGGGTTAACCAGTTTTGTAAGATGAAGCCACCAACCTTTCGAGGAAAGTTGGACATGGCAGAAGATTGGCTAAAGAGGTTAGAGAAAGTATTCAAGGTGATAGACTGCCCGGAGGATCGCAAAGCCCAGCCTAGCGATCTACCACTCAAGGAGATGCGGACCACTGGGTGGGAAGTCACAGCAGAAACCTTGCGACTCCAATACTATCCCGTGTCATGGGAGAAATTTCTAGAGAAATTTCATGACCAATACTTTCCTCCTTCAGTGCAAATGAACAAGGAGTCAGAATTCCTCCACATCCGACAAGGACAAGAGGAATCATTCGATGACTACTACGCACGATTCACCAACCTGTCCCGATACTCACCACACTTGCGGAAGGGCAATGATGAAAGAAGTATGGTGAACATACTGGTTCACGGACTGAAGTATGAGATTGGTGAAAGACTCATGTCCCAACGATTCCAGGACTTGACCAGTGCTGTGGAAACTTGTCGAATGACGGAGCGCAATCTGAGAGGATTCCGCAGAGATCCAGAACTTCAACAATCAAAATGCTGGTCGCGGTGGATCCAACCGTGGAAACTTTCCACAAGAGGAAAGCGCCTTGGAGCCAACTGTGATGGGAAACAAGTCTGCTTCAGGTGCCAGAAGCCGGGACACATTAGCCGGGATTGCCCCGAGAAAGCTGCAGAGGCGAGACCTCAGAACGCTGGCCGGATCTTTGCATTGACAAACTCGGAGGCCAGAAAATCTCCAGAGATGGTCCAAAGTACCATCTATCTCAATGGGAATCTATTACAAGCATTGTATGATTCGGGTGCTAGTCATTCGTTTATTTCATATGATTGTGCAAGTCGTTTAGGATTGCATGCCTGTAGATTACCATTTGATCTTGTAGTATCTACACCGTTGGGTGTAAAGTCTTTAGCTTCTGACGCATGTATGAATTGTACTACTGACGTGGATGGACGAGTTTCTAAAGTGGATCTTATCTGTCTACCTCTTCACGGCATCGACGTCATACTCAGTCTAAATTGGATGACGGCCAACGGCGCGATGATCGACTGTGGCAAGAAGGAGATATCATTTGCTGGAGAAAAGGTTGAAGTGAGCCTGAACTTTCTCTCCGCTACAGAAGCTGATCGATGTGTGAAGCAAGGATGTCATGCTTACATGGTATTCTTTTCCGTCAAAGCGGCGACCTTTCACTCCAGGATATCCCTGTGGCGAACGATTTTCCTGATGTATTCCCGGAGGATCTCACTGAGTTACCTCCTATTCGAGAAGTGGAGTTCAACATTGATTTGATGCCTGGTACCGGATCAATATCAAAGGCGCCGTACCGTATGGCTCCTAACGAGATGCAGGAGTTGAAGAAGCAGCTGGAAGAGCTTTTGAAGAAGGGGTTTGTACGACCAAGTCAGCACACTTTATTCCCATCAGTATCCACTATTCTCCGGAACGATTGGCGGAGATTTATATCAAAGAGATAGTGAGATTGCATGGTGTCCCTAAGAGCATTGTCTCTGATCGAGATACGCGATTTAAATCCCGTTTCTGGCAAGCGTTACATGAAGGGATGGGTACCAAGCTGAGGCTCAGTTCGGCGTATCACCCTCAAACTGACGGTCAATCTGAAAGAACCATACGTACTATTTGGAGGATATCTTTGCGAGCATGTGCCCTAGATTTCAAAGGAAGTTGGGATCGACATCTTTCGCTAGCTGAGTTTGCATATAACAACAGTTATCATGCTAGTATACAAATGGCCCCGTTCGAGGCATTGTACGGGTGGAAGTGTCAATCACCATTGTGCTGGACAGATTCGTCCGAAAAGCAGTTACTTGAGCCGGATATGCTTGAGCAGACCTCTGAGCAGATCGCGTTGATCAAGAAGAGACTACTAGCAGCACATAGTAGAAAGAAGAGCTACGCCGACAAAAGGAGGAGACCTTTGACGTTCTATGTCGGCGACCATGTATTTCTAAAGTTATCTCCAGTAACTGGTGTCGCCAGAACGCTTAAGAGGAAAAAACTGAGTCCACGGTACGTGGGACCCTTTGAAATTTTGGCGAAACGCGGAGAAGTAGCTTATCAGATAGCCTTACCCCCGAACTTGAGTAATCTCCACGACGTTTTCCACGTGTCACAATTGAAAAAGTACCAACCAGACCACGATCATGTCATTGAGTACGAGGACGTTGAAGTAAGGCATGATAATACCTTCATAGTCGAGCCGGAGCAGATCATCGATCACAAAGAGAAACGGCTCAGAAACAAGACTATACCGATAGTGAAGGTAGTCTGGAAGGGTTTATCACCCGAAGAAGCGACATGGGAAACCGAGAAAGACATGGAAGAGAAGTACCCAGATTTCATGGCCCGAAGTTTAGTTAGGATAGATTAAATTTCGAGGGCGAAATTTTGTTTAGGGGGGGGGGGAGAAATGTAATACGCGGATATTTATTATCTGGAATATGATAAATAAATTGGATATATCGATAAGTGAAGTTTTGATCTCCAGATCTGTAAATATAGTCTATTATTCTAAGTTAAATTTTGTAGGAAATTAGGGAATTTAAGGGTCGAAGTATCAAAATGACCAAAATACCCCTAGAAGTACTTAAATGACTTAGAAAAAATTGTGAAAAATCCTAAAATAATGCAAAGGACATGGAAACAGAAATGTCAGTGTAAAAGTTAGGAGGTAATGAGGCATTCTAATTGAGAAAATTATCAACTAGTGATAATAAAGTAATTGGGTAATTATTGGCTAATTACTTAAGCATAAGCAAGGGAAATTCATGAATAATTATATAAAATCCTAAAATTAGTGGTTTTTGGCTTAAAATTAGTAAAAACATATTTACTAATTAATTGGAAATTTTTGAGAAAAATAGATGAGTTTAGGTATTTTTAAGCCTAAATACAAGAATGGACCAATAGGAAAATTTTGTAAAAAAATTATATAAAAAAATTATTAAATAATTATTTCATATATTATTAATTAATTAATTAATTAATTAAAACGAAAATTAATAAAATAATAATAATAAGGGACAAAGAAATCTTAAGACGATAAGATGATAGGATTTTGTAATATAATATAATTAAGTGTAGTGAATAGTAATGAAATAAATAGGAAACGGATCCTATCTAGAGTACCAGGAATAGGTTTTCCGAAGTCAAGGTAAAATATTGATCAGTGGATTTTTATCTTCCGTTAGACTTTTCCGGAAGTTAATTCTGAAGCCGGTAGAGTTTTTTCCTAATAAGACGAAATAGGGAAATTCTGAGAAAAAGCCGGATAGCCAAGTTGAAAGTTAAGGACCTAAAGGTCATGATGCGACATCTGGGGAAGAGTTGAGAGTTTTCCTGGACGTATTTGGAATCAGTGCATTCTTGTCCATAGGTGGTAGATTCCAGAATTTCGTTCCGTAACCGGCACGCTTTTCCGTAAACTTCAGCAGGACCGTTGAAACCCTGTATGGAATCAAAAATTTGGTTAACTTAGACATTCTTAATGAGAAAGAAAAGGTCTTCCAAGTTGTTATTCCGGATTTTTGAGATTTTCTGAGTATACGCGATTCGGACACCGATCGGGAACTTTATCGGTACAAGTTCATAAAGCAAAAGCATCACATCACATTAATTGATGTGACAATCCACCAACCAAGGGGGGAAAGGGCCGGTTTTGGGGTATGTGGAGGGCCAAGATGAAGCCTTTCAAAAAAAAGTGCGATCCGACGGTCCAGAATCCGTCTGATAAAGTGTGAATAGTGCACCCAACTTTCCCTATAAATAGCAAGCTTCTCCCTTTTTTTTCTTCACACCAAAATCACTTTCTCTAGTTGAACTTTCCTAGAGAGAAGAGAGAAGGAGGAGCTCTGGAGAGGGAAGGAGTCCGGGGAATTTTGCAGCGAAGCTCTGGGTAATTTTTTCGATCTTTAGTCTTTAATTCTTTCGGTAGTTTTAGTAGTAATGCTAGATAGATCTTTAGTTTTATTTTAAGTATTAAATTCGAAAATCATGGTGGGGTCGAGTTCTGGCAAAATTTTGGAAAGTCGAGTCAAAGTAGCGAAGCTCTGGCGAAATTACGCCGATTAGGGGAATAGGGGCAAAATGGTAATTTTTACCTAAAATGCCCGTTATAATGTCAAATATTGATAATGGTGATATTATCATTATAGGACATCATAAACCTTGATCTGCTGTCGTTACGCTGTCCGACGTGCATTGTCGGCCATTGTTTTCGTCAAACGTGCGATTCCGTCAAACGTACCGTAAGTACCGTATATCGTCAACGGAGGTACGGACGCGTGCTCGTAACACTAATCTTGTGCTGCTTAAATGCATATATGTGATAGATACGTTCGTAGACCGATATACGCACGCTTTTACACGGGTTATAGTCATAATAATGCCGTTATGTTTTCCTAGCGGCGAGGACACGAGTGGATATCGTGGCACCGGTTTATGTGCAAAGCCGTTGTTGTTATTGTTTACCTTATGAGGCTTTGCATATTGCTCGTGCTTATGTTCTCGCCGTCATATTAATCATACGATGTCTTGTATGAATCTATACTGCCGTATTGTCTTGAATATCTCATTGTCCGTAAACCGTATTGTTTGGGCATGAGGTTAACTCGTTACCCGAGATTCAATGTGGTAAATTGAATCTCGTTTGTAGCTTCAGTGGTCCGGAGGACCGAGAGTTGGAGACGGGGAAGCAAGACGAGTAGATCGCTAGCCGGGGAATTTATAGTTCCGCTTTTTGTACTTACTTTTGAAACAGTAGGATAACTGTATTATCCATACAATGTTACACTATGGTTTATATTTGAATACGTATCAGTTACTCTTTCGCTCCAATGCTCTACTCTGATTGATTGAAAAAAAAAATCCGCTTTAAAAATGGGATGTTACAGATATCATATGTTAGGGGTATTTTAGTCATTAATTTCAAAAATCATGATGGGGTCGGAGTTATGGCAAAATTTTGGAAGATTAGAATCAAAGTAACGAAGTGCTGGCGAAATTCCGCCGATTAGGGGCATCAGGGGCAAAATGGTTATTTATGCCTAAAATGCCTGTTATGATGTCAAATGTTAATAAAATGTCATATTATCCTTATAGGATATCTGTAACCACAAACCGCTGTTGTACCGCTGTCGTACCGCTGTCAAACGTACCGTTTTCCGTTTTCCGTTAGAAGTACCGATTACCGTCAACGAAGGTACGTCGCGTCTTGTAACACTAATCTGATGCTTATGGTATGCATGTATGTGCTAGGTGTACTGTATGTGGTAGTTGATAGCTCTGTGATATGTTTATGTACCGTTGATATGTTTACGTTTGCCATGGGCGATATATATGCATGCTTTTGGGCGATATATGTATACATGCTTTTGGGCGATATATGTATGCATGCTTTTGGGCGATGAGTGCACATATACTGTTGTTGATATGACTGTCTGTAGTCCATATGCTGTATATGTAAATATGAGGTTAATGCTACTTGAGATCCGGTGCGGATCTCGCCTCTTAATATAGCGTCGAGGTCGGAGAACCAAGGACCGAGGAGAGAGGGAAGCAGCAAGCTTAGAGACCTTTGAAGACTTTCGTTGTTCTTACTTTTGAAAACTCTCGGTTACTGTACCGCTTTTATAATTAGCCAGTGGGCATTTTGAATATATATCAGTTACACTCTTGCTCCGATGCTCTACTCTGATGAAAAAATTTTATACTGCTTTTGGAAAACGGGATGTTACAATAATGATGTTTCTTGCTCATCTTATATTAATAAATACTTACTCTAAATGTTAGTAATATAATTAAAATACTTAAAATTCCATGCCAACGCCAAATGCCATTTGTTGTTGTGATGGTGGCATATTGCTAAATGACAAAAAAGGTAAGATGAAACTTCAAGGTCTTAGTTTTTAAAGTTGTAAAACTGAGGTCATTTTCAACACTCCTAAAGTTCAGGGTAAAAATTATTCTTTTTTTTTCCCCTCAAAATAAAAATTATTCACATGACAGTTGTATCTAAGTCTAATCTATCAATGCAATCCATCTGATCTTTCTTTCACACTAGAACGGCTACCCTGCTAAGTACGTAATTAAACTAAAAACGAAGCATTTATTAGGCCACATTATCTCTAATAATTAAATATTCCCTCCAATCCTTTTTATGGGAACCCGATTTTTGAAGTGATTTGGTCTTTTTTATAAGAGTCGGTTTGGAATTGTTTGAACATTAGATACATTTTTACTAATCTTACCCTTAATTAATTTTGTTCTCTCTTCTAATCTTTTTCTCATATTTTATGTTTCATTATTTTTCTCATTACTATCCCTCTCTTACTTGCCCCTTTATAAAGAAGGACATACTTGAAAAAAAAAATTATTTTTTACATACATATATTACTTTTAATTGATTTTAAATGATTTCTTAAACTATGTAATACGGTTGACCTTATAAAAAAGGATAGCAGAAAGTAACTTCACTATTTAATATATTAGGCCACGTACACTACCACTAAACTAATTAATGTTGAATTTTTTTTTCCACGCCTCCCAAAGTCCCAATTACATATAAAGTGACGAAGCTCTCCTTGTTAAAAAACACATCTTGAACACACACACACACAAATGAAGATGATGATTCCCATTATTATCTTCATGATCTCTTGCCTTCTCTTCTCATTCTCCTCCTCTCAACCTTTTATGTTCGATTTTTGTGTTGCAGACCTTACCTTACCTTTTGGTCCTGCTGGATATTCCTGCAAGAACCCTCTAATGGTGAATGTGAATGATTTTTCCTCGGCTGGAACATTAAATGCTCCAAACACTGATAATCTTTACAAATCTGGTTTATCGACAGCGTTTGTTAGCAAAATACCAGGTCTGAATGGTTTAGGTGTTTCCTTGGCTCGTGTGGATGTTCAACCTGGTGGGGTTGTGCCACTTCACACACATCCTGATGCTTCTGAAGTTATTACGATGTTACAAGGCAATTTGACTGTTGGTTTCATTTCATCTAATAACACTGTCTATATGACATCTATTGGCACAAACGATGTTTTTGTGATTCCTCGAGGTTTATTGCACTTCCAAGTAAATTCAGGTAATCGTGGGATTTTTTTTTTTTGGGATTTGATCAAGGATATTATTAAATTATTAATCTTGTAAAATTATACGTGCCAAAATATGAGAATCCCCAGCATATATAGTCTCTCGGAATGGCTTGATTTGTATGAAGTCCTTGTATAGGGACTGTTCTGGAGTTAAGTTTTTATGAAATGACTTAGATACCCTTAGTGAAATTAATTGGCATTGTATTTGTTAGTTATAGTTTTTATGATAAAGTTATTATTTGTTAAACGGTTGTTTGTCATTTCATTTTTAAAAAAAAAAATTAAGGTTTTTCGTAATAAAATCCAATCCCAGATTAGTCTCTAAGGTGTTTTTAGTGATTAGGAAATATTTCAAGGTCCTAAGGATCAACAGATTCTTTTAGGGCTCAAACATAACCCCTTTAGATGTGTACCCTAGGTGAAATTAGTTATCATTGCCTTAATTAGTTATTGGTATCATTTATAAGTTAAAGTTGTCATATGTTAAGTTGTTGTTGTTATTTTGTCTTTTTAATCAAATTAAGGATTAGTCTTTAGGTTGCTATTTTGTCTTTAGGTTGCCTTAATTAGTTATTGGTATCATTTATCATTGTTGCTATTTTGTCTTTTTAATCAAATTTGCACGAATTCAGAACTTTAGCCTTTAGTTTTTTTTGGATATTATATATATATATATATATATATAAGAGGGTTTTGTATATAATTAGCTAAATTAATGCTCCTCCAACTCTTAATATAAGATATATTTACCTAATTTGATTATATTAAGAAAGTTAGTTAAATTAGTTGATATGACATCTATTGTTTAGAACACCCTACCCTTCTTCCTTAATTCCCTCGTTTTCTCTTCTCTTTGATTATTGTTGAGAGAGCATCAATAGGCGTAAATTGGAAAAAAAGGCTGACAAATATGAAAACTATATCTTATATTAAGGATTAAGATCAACTCCCCAAATATGTCTTATATTAAAGAACAGAGGAGTATGATAGTACTATCAATAAGCTGTTAGTTGATATGATAAGCGACCTTACCTTCGTATGGAGGAGAACACAAACTTAAATTTCAGTCAGAGATTATACTTTTAACCAAATAAAAAAATATATGACAGTACTATTGTTGATACTTACATGAATTATTATAAAGGCATTGGCTAACTTCTAAATAATTTATTAATTCACGAGTGAATTGTTTGTTAATTATAATACAAGATGAAAACTCTCTCATACTGCATATATTTAAGTTATTCATATAACCCCATTTGTTGAAATTTAATTATATAATTAAAAATTCATAATGAAGAAAGAGTGTAGAGACTATGCATGCAAACAGCATATACAAGTATTATACTAAAGCAATTTTTTTTTTTTTTTGTATAATGTTGATTTGTATAAATAAATTATATGTGATTTACAATTATGGACATTTAATTATGATTATATAATAATGTGTTGTTTTTGTTTTTGTTTTATTTTTCAGGTATAAATCTAGCAGTAGAAATTTCAGCCTTCAGCAGTTCAAACCCTAATACCCAAATTGTGGACGAGGCACTGTTCAAAAGTAATTTGTCCACTACGCTCATATCAGCCTCCACTTTCATTAATCCTATTGAAGTAAAGAGGCTCAAGCTCCTTTTCGGAGGTTCTGGATGAAGTATATATATATATGCCTATTTGAGCAACCTTAGCTTCCTAGCTAAAAGGTCAACATATAATAAAATATTTCATATTATATATATTTATGTTATTAATTATATGATCCCTGTTGATCGACTTGATGTATGGTCGATCTTTATGTATGGTTTGTTTACGTTTGGAATGAAATAAAAGTTTGATCTTTATAAAGTATGTTTGTGTGTGTGTGTATATATATGTATTGTAAATTCATATATTTGAATTGGGGGAGTATTCGATCTATCTGCTAACTCATTGTCCACATTAAATTAAGAGTGTGGTTTCAAATTTCATGTCAAAAAGTTATGAAATGAAGTTAGTCTGTTAGTTTTTTATTATGAGGAGTAGATATTGATATTGTTTTGTCATTAAGCCATGATCAAATCTAAAAAGGTAGCATGATTATTTTAAGAGTGAATTAACATGATTTTATGAGTGAGAAATGTAAGAATGGTAAAATCGGTATGCGAACTCAGGAGTTTAATTGAATTTACAATTAGTAGGAGTTATCGATACGATTTTGTATATTAGAAATGTAAAATCAATAAGCTCGAAGAAACAACTCACAAATTTCACAATAACGGTTTCAATGGTAATTAAATAAATGGTTAAGGGACAAAAATACACATGTGCTTTTTACGGAGGAATGCCCAACACCAAGTGTTTTTTTAGGTGCAAAAGTGACTACGTGGTTACAAATTAGATGCAAAAATCCTCTTTGACCACTAAGTTTGGTTTTTTTTTTTTTTCTGATTGAACGATGACGTAGTTTTTAAGGTGCAATTGATTATAACTACAAAGCCTAGAAAATCTTAATCCGTCCCATATTGCATAGCTACTCGAAGTGAGAAGTACTACTCTATTAGATAGAGTCGAGACCAAGTAACTTAGAAACTCTCACATTGAAGAGTCTAGGACTGATCACAATGTTGAATTTCAGGGTTTTTAACTTGGTGCCACATACTCAACACAAAAATAGCAGAGGAACCTTCGATCGGAGCAATAATGAGTTTTCCAAAAAAAAAACATATATATATATATTCATAAAAGCAATTTAATTTCATTTCAAATGCTTTATTGCATTGTGACTTCACAAAAGCTAGTATTTTCTTATTCATGTATGACTCTCGGTACAACTGAACTAGTTTCAATCACTTCCCTATTGATCTTTTCAGAGTAACTTCCAGAGATATGGATACTTCAAAAAAGGAGAGGCATTTGATCAGGGATCCATATCTCCTGAAGTTACTTTGAAAAAGTCAATAGAGTAGGAACCTTCAGTCAAAGCAATGAGGTTGACAACTTCTTGTAATAATAGAGGAACCTTCAATGAGAACAATAATGAATTTTCTAAAAAAAAATAACTTCACAAAAGTAATTTAACATCAACTTGGATGCTTTATTATGTCGTGACTTCACAAAGGAAGCCTAATTGTCTGGGTTGAACACTGCCAGAAACAGAAGAGGAATAATTAGAAATGAATGTAGGAAGAATAATGTGAAATGGATGAGGGAAATCATAACTATACCCAGTTACGACTCATGATGAAAACAACTCACGCAGAAGTTGTTGAGATAAGGGTCAAGTGTATTCACTAGTGTGGATGTCGTTGAGAAGTCGGATGAAGGCTTTTTATGGTGGGATTTGATTGAAAACTACTCAAGATGGTCGAAAAAGACAACAAGAGTCTAGGGTTAAGACATTGGTGGGTTTTGTTCAAACAGACTAAGTTTCAAGTGTATTTTGTTTCATACGTTTAAATAGAAGAGATATTATGGTAGAGTTTTTTGTGTTATGATGCCTCAGACTTTACATCACGATTCATCTGTAAGAACTGTTATTTATTTGTTTACATTATTACAGTTCTTTGTCAATAACAATTATGTATTTCACTTTTTTTACATGGTATTTTAATAAGTGATGAGTTTTACTTAACTACCATTTTATAAAAAAAATAAAAAGACAAAGTATGTAAAAAATCTAAAAATAAAAAGTCATGGAGATGCTTTAAGAATCTAATGCATCATCCTATTCTTCATTCTCCAATTACTTGTCCACCTTTTCATTCAAAGAGCGAACAAGAGTGGTACGTTCCTTCAAGCACTGGTCCATGTGTCCTTGTTCTTGTAGGTAAACCTAGATCATATGATGGAGCTTATAGATCACGTAGACGATTCCTTCATGACTTTTTGGTGGAGGGAGTTCACCATTCGGTTTGTCACGGGATGATGAAGTAGAATTTCTCTTGCGTTTGTCCATAATATTGGTGAAGAAGAACAAAAGCTTGCAGTTGGCTATAAGAAGTTGAAATGGAAGTGGAGGAGTGGAGTTCAGTTTTCAGATGTTTATATAGAGAGAGTTTCGTGGATTATTGAGCCGTCATATCCTTTAGATATACTTATTATATTTTATAAATGGTGATGGTTGGTTTTTAATAACCATTAGGAATTTGAAGTGGTACTCTAATAAGTGACATGTTTTCCTAAATAATTGTTATATATTTGTTATTTTTTTAAAAAAAATTTAATGTGTGTATGGTTGTATATATCAACCACCATATTACAAAACAAAAAAAAAGTGTGAAATGGATACCACGTGGCTCTTAGGCTTTGGACAAATTCTTCAAGTCCAAGGTTTGTGCCCTTAGGGAAGCGCTCTTAAGAATTTATTCCCAAGGGACATAGTCCCTAGAGGGGGGAGCTGTAACATCCCAATTTTTAAAGCGGAATTTTTTTTTTCAATCAGAGTAGAGCATTGGAGCGAAAGAGTAACTGATCATAACAAAACATGAACCATAGTGTAACATAGTATTGACATTACAGTGATCCTACTGTTCAAAAGGTAAGTACAGAAAGCGATAATATAACTTCGGTCGATAGCCTACTCCTGCTGCTTGTTCCTAGCACCGATCCGTGGTCCTCCAGATCCTGAAGCTACAGCTGAGATTCAATTCACCGCATTGAATCTCAAGTAACGGTTAACCTTATGCTCAAATAAAACAGTATATAGACAACAGATATTCATGACATAACAAAGCAAAGATCTCATCGGATAAGTGTGACACAGACGAGAACATAAGCATGGAGCAGTATGTAAGGTCCTACACAACAACATTGTGACACAGACAGGACATAAGCATTAATCAGTATGTAAAGTCCTACACAAATATAGCCTGCACATTACCCTGTGCCACGATCACGTGTCCTCAGCTCTAGGAAAACTTAAAACGGTATTATCATGTCTATAACCCGTACAAGGCTGTATGTATAACGACGACCCTAGACAGAGCCCCGGTATACGAACGTATCTATGACATATATGTATATGAGCCGCACAAGATTAGTGTTACAGTACGCGTTCGTACCTTCGTTGACGTACGTAGATGTTTCTGGCGGAAACTGTACTTTCTGACGGAAAACAGCGGTTTGTCCGACAGCGGCACGTTGGACAGCGTAACGGCAGCAGATCAGATTTTCTGATATCCTATAAGAGTAATATCACTTTCATTAGTGATTTGGCATTATAACTGGCATTTTAGGTAAAAATTACCATTTTGCCCCTATACCCCTAATTGGCGGAATTTCACCAGCACTTCGTTACTTTGGCTCCGATTCTCCAAAATTTTGCCAGAATTTCGACCCAATGATAATTTTTGAAATTCTAGACTAAAATAGCCCTATCATATGATATCTAATCATACTTGAAAAATAAAGGCTACTCTAGCATTACTACTCTAACTATTGAAAGAACTACGAAAGCTTAAAGCTCGGTGCAGAAAAACTTACCCGAGCTTCGCTACAATTTCCCCAGAGCACTTCTCTCTACTTTCTCTCACTAGATTTCGGATTCCTCTCTTCAAATGGTGTGAAGAAATATGAAGAGCACCTTGGCTATTTATAGAAAAACTTAGGGATATAATGGGAATTTTCAAATTGTTCTTAACCATTAAATACAACTTGCTTTGGAAGGCAAAATCCTATCCATCCATGCATTTGGTCGACATAAGGGAGTGACATGGCAGCAAGTAATTGGTCCAAAAATGATGACTTGGCTTGCTTTATGCCCGGTTCAATAGAATTTCCCCGATCGGTACCCGATTCGCGTGATTTCAGAAAAATCTCAAAATTCTGGATTTACAACTTTGAAGACATATTCTCACTTATTAGAAATGTCCAAGTTAACCTAAATTTTGATTCCATATAGGGTTCCAACAGTCAGTCTGAAGTTCCTCGAAAAGCGTGCCCGGCTACGGAACGAATTTCTGGAATCATCAACTTCTGGACAAAAATTCACTGATTCCAAATATGTCCACATAATTTCAAACTCATTTATAGATGTTGAGTTAGAATTTATTTTCTTCAGATCCAAAAATGTGCCTATCTGCATTTTTCCCTATTTTGTTTTATTAGGAAAATGCACAAACGGCTTCAGAATTTACTTCCGGAAGAGTCTAACGGAAGATAAAAATCCACTGATCAATATTTTACCTTGACTTTGAAATTCCTATTCCTAGATCTCTAGATAGGATCCGTTTCCTAATTATTTAATTACTATTCACTATATTTAATTATATAATATTATATTGCAACTTGTTATAAAAATCTTAGATATTATTTGCTTGTTCTTATCTTCATTTTGTAAGCAAAATTTCGGCTGCCCATTAATTATAATTAATAAATATTTATTTTTTATTTAATTAATTATTTAATTATTTAATTATTTAATTTTTCCCAAAAATTCCACAAAAATCCCTAATTGGCTTATTCTTGTATTTAGGCTTAAAAATACCTAAACTCATCCATTTTTCTCAAAATTTTCCAATTAATTAGTAAATATATTTTTACTAATTTTAAGCCAAAAACCACTAATTTTAGGGTTCTACATAATTATTCATGAATTTCCCTTGCTTATGCTTAAGTAATTAGCCAATAATTACCTAATTACTTTCTTATCAATAGTTGATAATTTTCTTAATTAGAATTCCTCATTACCTCATAACTTTTACACTGACATTTCTGTTTCTATGTCTTCTGCATTATTTTGGGATTTACAAGGGTATTTTAGTCATTTCAATACTTTTTGAGCATTCTTATTCAATTTCTCCAAGTTCATAATTTATTATATTACCATAATTAGAGATAATATACTCTCATAATTCAATTGGTCATTTTACTTCCTTTTAGGATTTTTCATAATTTTTCTAAGTTATTTATGCATTCTAGGGGTATTTTGGTCATTTTGACACTTTGACCCTTAAATTCCCTAATTTCCTTCAGAATTTAACTTAGAAACATAGACTATAATAACACAAGTCTTAAGGTCAAAACTTCACTTATCAGAAATATCCAATTTATTTATAATATTCCAGATAATAAATATCCGGGTATTACAGGAGCAATACCTACCCTAGTGGGGGGTCGGACCTTGCTTTCTCACAGTCGTGCTTAGGTAGGCTGGTAGGTGGAGCAAGTGGGCCGTTACACTTTATAATTCTTAATTAATAACTGTGAATTATTAATTTGTTTTTATTGTTAACTTCATTTTAATATCTTTAAAAAACAATAATGATGCTTAGTCATCACCACCACTATCGTCCTTATCCTTATATGTTAACTGACTAACACCCAAATGGGTGAATTAGGTGTAAAATAAAAACTTAAAAAAACTGTTTGCATATCAGTGGGAGGCAACAAGTAATAATTAATGTAAAAATGATAATCTAGAATTTCATAATCAAATATATAAAATTTTCATGTTAGAAACGTAAGAGATAAGGGAATAGAATATGCAAAATTATGATTTATACTGATTTGGCCCAATCCTTGATAACCTAAATCTAGTTCCCAGGCTCCTCTTGAGATTTTCAATCAACTAACTCCCTCAAGTTGAAACTGAGTATTTGAGAACTACTACAATCTTACAAGTTTAATCCAGGCACTTGTGAAGCCACTACAATTACCTCACCGTGTTACTCCCCCTTACACACTGTAATGATACAACCTTGATGATAAATGATTACAATCAGTCTTCTCTCTCAGAAGTAGAATAAGATGAACATTGACGTGCAATAAAAATAATCTCTCTTTCTAAAGTAGATTATGTACACATTGAGAAACAGAGAGTATATGAGTTGGAATGTTGGAGTTAAAGTTTCGGTATTTCGATGGTGATGACGCAAGCTCTCTCCTCTACCCGTTTTGAATGCTTCTTCTATTTATAGTTGATGAAGAGCATTTGACTATTGAGCTTTTTCTTCTTCCTGTTAAGCTCATTAGAATATGACCATTGGAGTTCGTTGGAAGTAGCCATTGAAGCTTCTAACACAAAAGTAACTTTTGATCACCTCAAACTTATACATAAGTATGATTAGTAATGTTTAGGAATAGTAAGAAGTATTATAACAGGATTTGTTCACACTTAGAATGGGTATAAAAATCTTCGAGACACTGTTTCAAAAAGTTGTTATATCATTAACACTCGAGCGGTCTTGGTGGTGATGTCATATCACTAGAGTGATACCTCATTACTTGAGTGATGTTAGATGATTTAATTCATCTCACCTAAGAGGTACTAACTATTGATCTTGAAAGTTGTATAAGATCGCTAGAGTAACTAGATTTCACTAGAGAGATTTGGTGAAAACGTTATGTCACTGTCTGGTAACTCATTAGTGATGAAGGATATCACTCAAGTGATCTCTATGACATTGAAGTGACAGACCTTATCACTATTTGGTTACTGAGAAGTGATGGCTCAGATTTACAAACATCACTTGAGTAACCTTGTTGCACTTTGGTGATTCCTTAATATTCAAAAGAGAATTGAAGTCATCACTGTTCGGTTACTAGATGATGATTTAGAATTTTGAGCGTCACTCAAGTGATATATTCATCACTTGAGTGATCTACTGAATTTTTGCAAAATCAATGAATCATTGTTCGGTTGATAGGGTAGCACAGAGGTCAAATTTCCATAGGCATAACTCTTTCAATTTAACTCCAAATTTGACAAATGAAATATCCTCAGAAATATATTTAAGTCTACTTTTCAATGAAATAGAAATTGTTCCTAATGCCATTGTATTCCGAAAGATATGATCAAATCAATAGCTACTGTTCTGGAATACAGCGTGCATTCAAGCACCAATTTTCACAATTCATATATCTTTCATCCATCCCTCTTTGAGCTTTTTCTTGGTGTCGCTGATATGCCTCTAGAGTATAGGTTCATATCAAATAAGTTACAATCCAAAATAAATTGTCTTCCAAAAGTTATATTATGAAGAGTGACTGCTAGTCTGGAACAATGTGTGAATTTTGAGCAACAAGTTTTGAAATTGATATATCTTTCATCTAATATGATTTGAGCTTTCTCCTTATGTCATTGAATTTCATTGTGTGTCTAGTTTTATATGAAATAATTTTCATCTCTATCGAATTTGTAGTTTATGAAATATAACCAAATTACTGAACCTCTATCATACTGAACGAAAAAAGAGTTGAACAGAGCATGTTGAAATATGATCATCGCTCGAGTAGAACTTCCATAACTAGAGTGAAACATGTTGAAAACACTTCTGGAGGTGTAACTCAACTGATAATGAAGTATAACCAAGTGAAGTTAATATAACTTCCATCTAAGGCATTTTAACTTTCGATTAAGCCATTCCAACTTTCAATTTAGCATAACAACCTTCAATGCCAAATCTAAGAACTTGAAACTTGATACTCCCATTATATTTTGCAAGTTCTTTTTATTTAACCTCTTCTCTTCTTCTTATTTATTGTTCTTCACAATCCAACTGATAATTGAATATTTTATACACTTATTTTTGTCTCTTGAATAATAATTTAGGACCCTTTAGCTAATAAATAATGGCTCTTATGTTTATTTGGGCCTTGGGCCTTTTATTGCATTTTAGCTATTTTTAATAATAAAATTCCAGTTTTGTGTTGCTTCACTATTTCTACCATAACTCTTGAACCAGACATCGGATTTGCCTCATTTTTGTCTCATATTTCAGATGATTCAGAGAGCTACAATTGTTATGAAGACATCAAGAGCAAATTCGGTCAAGAAGGAGGTCAATTTTGGAGCCAAAGTCGGATGTACAATTCTGGATTTATTTTGGACCCGAATTTTGTAATTTAAGTCCAGTTATATTTTATTTCTGTTTTGGGCTAAAACTATGAGAGCCCATTTCGTTTTAGGTTATTTTTAAGTATGGCAGCTGCCACAAACATATTCATTCACGTTTTTAACATTAGAGTGGATCAAAATACAAGTTTTCATTTTCTCTCATCTGTTCTTCATGTTCTTCGCGCGTTCTTTGTGTTCTTCGTTCGTTCTTCGATTTTCCCAGCCATGATCGGCTAAACTCTTGTGATTAACCCAACGATGAGGATTCCATGATTCATCCAGAGAACTCGTGCCTAATCGGTAACTACTCGATTCTGTTTTCATCTTATCGGATTCGATTTCTGGAAATAGTTCGAATATTAGATTTAATATTCGGTTTGGTTCATCCCAAGGACTTAGTTCGGACTAGGTTACAGTGTTGCTGTACGATTGCACAGTGAGATGCCACTGTCCGGGCAGATTCTAGGCGATCGTCTAGGCGAGGGAATCTCCGAATGAATGCAGAGATTTCGATTCATCCGGAACCAAACGTGGGTTAGTTATATTTTCGTTCAATGATGGAGGTTTCTGGAATCAATTCGTTGGGTTGATCATCTTTAATCTGTCTCTGTTTATTTGATTCTGTTTGACTCTGTTTATTGCACTTTGATTATGTTATTTCGTTTTGTTCTATTATGTTAAACCAAACCCCCCAGGTGGTTCGAGTGGTTGGACAGAAATTTTTCTGACTCCGATCACTCAAACCAGGTCTTATTCACAAGGAATTGGGTGTTTTAAGCAAAAGTCACTTCCTAGAAGGAAGTGAGGTCTCACTCATTTTCCCCAAATTCCAACGTTTAGACCATTTTTTTCACTGTTTTAGGTTCTGCTTTTTTGATTTCCAACAGGACCATTTTTTTTGAGTATCTCTGATTGAGTTGAAATTTGGTACAGTGATAGAAAATGGCGAATCGTTAGACCCACATAGAAAATTCCTCCATGTGGTATCCTCCGTTTCGCCAAATTCCATCGTTTAGGCCACTTTTTCAATTTTTGAAGTTTTTTTATTCCATTTTTGAGTCCCCCAATAGTCTAGGAGTTGCCCTGTCCAAGTCCCAAAAATTTTAAAAATCATTTGATACTGTTTCTGGACTTGTTTTGGTCAATTTCTAGCATAGGTTTTTGCTTTTGTGTGTTTTGTCTCTGCGTCTCTTTGTGTTTTTCCACTTTTCACCACCTCTTGTGGCATTTTCGTAATTCTGATTTTCGGTGGCATTTTGTAATTGAGTATTTTTCATTTCGCTTTGTGTATATGTTGCATGAGTACCAGGAATACTACTAACCCAGAAGATTTGTTGCCATTTGATCCTGAAATAGAAAGAACAATTCTTACAGCTAGAAGAGTTGTTAGGCTAAGTCATAAGATTAATACCGAACTGGATACTCAATTAGAGTCTGATTCTGGCCATTCTGATTGTGTCCATTCGTTGATCTTTACGATTGTGCGTCGATAGTATTTCGATAGTCTTGTTGTGTTCACCGATTCTAGTAGCAACTTTGCTCGCTCGGACATTATGGCGGGAGAGCGGAAAATCATCATACTTTGAAGGAATTGGGTGCACTGATGTTAATTATCAACCCTTGTGCATCCAATATCCTAACCTTGCTTGCTAACTTTGAGTGAAATCTGGTCTAATACACTTGTTGCCTAAGTTTCATGGTCTTGCGGTGAGTGCCCCATTAAGCATTTGAAGGAATTCCATGTAGTGTGCAAAGACAATGAAGCCACATGCCATTGATGAAAATCATATCAAGTTGAGAGCTTTTCCTTTCTCATTGGACGGTGGAGCCAAGGATTGGTTGTTGTACCTTCACCCTCATCTATTGGGAGCTGGGTGATATTCAGAGGTTATTTCTGGAGAAATATTTCCCTTCCTCAAGAGCAACCGCAATCAAGAAGGAAATTGGCAACATTAAACAAGTCGCTGGGGAGACTATGTATGAGTATTGGGAGAGGTTCAAAAGGTTATGTGCAAGCTGTCCACACCATCAGATATCTGAAAAAGACTTGATCAACTCTTTCTATGATGGTCTATCACCGGTAGACAAAGGGTTGGTGGATGCTTCTAGCGGTGGGGCTATGAGTAACAAGACACCTGAAGAAGCCCGAGACTTGATATCCATTATGGCGAGATAACTCTCGGCAGTTTGGCACCGGGGCCAATAGTACTCTGTTTACCATATTCAAGCTCCAGTCCGGCATGATTCTCGAGAGATTAGAGACTAGACTTGATGATCGACCTCCCTTGTGAGGCGGTGGCAGTGACACGAGATAAGTGCAGTCTTCCCCTTCTCAAAGATGGGTACTCTTGTGGGTTTTGTTCGACCCTTATCATTCTACTCGACTCTTGCCCTACCTTGCATGATCCTACTTACCAAGATCGGTCAGTAGCTGCAGGTGGGTGTTTTTCCGGGAAGGCCACAATACCAACAGAATAATGCCTTCTCCAACACTTATAATCCCGGTTGGAGAAATCACCCCAACTTTCACTGGAACCAAAATCGAACCAGAGCAACCAATACCAAAATCGAATCGAGTAACCAAGACGTCAGCGACTCTGGGAACTACCAGCAGAGGCCGTACGCACCACGAATTTCCAACAACAGTCTGCACCCCCTTTACCCTTGCAAGCACCACCTCCTCGACCAGCCATATGTCCACCTCCACAGCCGGCACAACAAAGAAGCTAGTAGTAGTGGTGGTTCCTCACTTGAAGATATGATGAAGCAATTTGTCACGACCAATATGCAGTTCCAACAAGAACCGACACTTCCATTCGAGTTTGCAAACACAGATTGGGCAATTGGCAACATCATTGAACCAGCTTCAACCTCAGGGTTCCAATTCCCTTCCCTCACAAACAATTCCCAATCCTAAGGGAAATGTGAGTGCTATATCACTACTGATCCGGCAAGCAATTGGAGGAACCTAAGCAAGCTGCAGATGTGACTTCCACATCGAAAACGAGTCAGAAATGTGAAGATTGACTCGAAAAGAAAAAGGCGGTGCAGCAAGGTGAAGAGGAAGACATTCCTATCCCTCTTCCCTTCCCTCGAGAGCGTTCACCCAAGAAGTTGGCGAGATAAAGCACAAGAGAAGGATATACTTGAGACATTCGAAGAGTAGAGATCAACATTCCTCTCTTAGATGCAGTCAAACAAATTCCTAAATATGCCAAGTTTCGAAAGAGTTGTGCACCAACAAGAGGCGATCAAGGGAAATGAACGAGTGAGCTTGAACTGAATGTCTCAAAGACTCATCCAACCTACCATGCCTCGTAAATGCAAAGATCCGGGGACATTTTCTATCCCTTGCCTTATTGGTAACTATAGATTTGATGATTGCATGCTAGATTTAGGTGCTTCTATTAATGTCATGCCCGCATCTGTTTATAGATCTCTTGGTCTTGGTCCCTTACGTCCAACCGGTGTCATTGTTCGGTTAGCTAATAGGAGTAATGCCCATCCTTTCGGTTTAGTTGAAGATGTATTAGTCAAAGTTAATGAATTGATATTCCCCGCTGATTTTTACATCTTGGATATGGAGGGTGAGTCTCCTAGTAGTAGGTCACCAATCATTCTAGGGAGACCTTTCATGAAAACAGCTAGGACTAAGATAGATGTGCATTCTCGGTACTCTTTCCATGGAGTTTGGTGATATATCCGTGAATTTCAATATCTTTGATGCCATGAAATATCCTAGGGAAGAGCATTCATTTTCTCGTATTGATGTGATTGATGATCTTTGTGGATGATGTTCTTAATGGTTGGTGTCCCGATTATCCTTATTTTTCATCCGAGAGTGATACCCCCATTTGTGCATGCGATGATAATGAATGGTGCTCTGTTTGCACTAATTTGGTTAAGACCGCATTGTTTGGTGATTCTGATTTGCTTGATGATTCTACATTACTTGTAGACTCGATATTGATTCCGAGTTTAGATCAAGAAGAGAAGCTGCTAAGCTTATTGAGGGCGAACAAGAAAGCCATTGGGTGGACATTGGCTGACATAGTTGGCATTAGCCCTTCTATGTGCATGCACCGGATTCTCGTTGGAAGAGGACTCTAAGCCGGTGAGGCAACCCCGAGACGCCTTAATCCTCTTATCCTTGATGTAGTGAAGAAGGAGGTCACTAAGCTTCTGCAAGCTGGCATCATCTATCCTATTTCTGATAGCCAGTGGGTTAGCCCAGTCCAGGTGGTTCCCAAGAAGTCCGGAGTTACTGTCATAGCCAATCAGAAGAATGAGCTCATTCCTACTCGAGTTCAGAATAGTTGGAGAGTTTGCATTGACTATAGAAGACTCAACCAAGCCACTCGCAAAGATCATTACCCTCTACCCTTCATTGATCGATGTTAGAGCGATTGGCCGGTAAGTCTCATTACCGCTTCTCGGATGGCTACTCTGGATACTTCCAGATCCATATTGCTCCCGAGGATCGGAGAAGACGACCTTTACATGCCCCTTTGGGACATATGCTTACCGAAGGATGCCTTTGGCCTCTGCAATGCACTGGCACCTTTCGGCGTTGTATGGTGAGTATTTTCTCGAGTTCCTAGAGGACTGCATGGAGGTTTTCATGGATGATTTCACCGTATATGGGTCTCGATTTTGATGCATGCTTAGCTAATTTGTCTAGAGTCTTGCATAGGTGTATTGAATCTAATCTTGTGCTGAATTATGAGAAGTGTCACTTTATGGTTGAGTCGGGTATAGTCTTGGGGCACATAGTGTCTAGGAAAGGAATTGAGGTAGACCCTGCTAAGATAGATGTTATTCTTGCTTTGCCTTACCCCGCTTCTGTGCGGGAAGTTCGCTCTTTTCTTGGTCATGCAGGTTTCTATCGACGTTTCATTCGAGATTTCAGCAAGACTGCTCAACCCTTGTCCCACCTCCTGCATAAGGACACTGACTTTGTCTTTGATGATGCGTGCAAGGCGGCCTTCGATCATTTGAAGCGTTGCCTTACTACAGCCCCAGTGATTCAGCCCCCGATTGGCTCCTCCCTTTGAGTTAATGTGCGATGCTTCCAACTATGCGGTTGGTGCTATCTTAGCACAGCGGGTTGATAGAGCCTCCCATGTCATTGCATATGCTTCAAAGACTTTGGATTCTGCTCGATCTAATTACACCACTACCGAGAAGGAGTTGTTTGCTAGCTAGTAGAGTCATTGTTTTCTCTGACCATGCAGCTTTAAAGTTTCTTTTGAAAAAGCCAGATGCTAAGCCACGACTCATCCGGTGGATGTTGTTGCTCCAAGAGTTTGATGTGGAGATTCGAGATAGAAGTGGAGCACAAACCGGGTAGCCGACCACTTGAGTCGTATCACTCATTCTCCCTCTCACCCTCTTCTATTCGGGATGATTTCACGATGAGCAGCCTTCTACACTGCAAGTTAAGACTCCATGGTATGCTGATTTAGTTAACTACTTGGTAGCTGGTGTTTTTCCTGCAGAGTCCACTAGGGCCCAAACCCTTAAATTGAAAAGTGAGTCTAAATATTATGTTTGGGATGACCCTTATCTGGTGGTGGTCACTTTGGACCCCAAAGAACTGCTAGGAAGGTGTTAGAATGTGGTTTGTTTTGGCCTTCCTGTTTCATGATGCCCATTTGTTTTGCAAGTCATGTGATAACCGTCGAGGGCGGGAGTATTTCCCGTAGGCATGAGATGCCCCAAAACCCTATATTGTTTTGTGAGATCTTTGATGTTTGGGGTATTGATTTCATGGGTCCATTTCTGCTTCATATGGTTACACTTACATCTTGTCGGGCCGTTGATTATGTTTCGAAATGGGTTGAGGCGAAAGCCACCCGGACAAATGATTCTTCGTGGTGGTGGATTTTGTTAGGTCTAACATTTTCTCGCAGTTTGGCATTCCTAGAGCTATTATCGGTGATCGTGGTTCCCATTTTTGCAATCGAAGCATGGGTGCCTTGCTACGCAAGTATGGAGTGCTTCACAAGGTTTCCACACCTACCATCCTCGGACCAATGGTCAAGTGAAGTCTCCAATAGAGAGATTAAGCAAATCCTTCGAAGACTGTCAACTCTACCAGGAAAGATTGGAGTAAGCGACTAGATGATGCTTTGTGGGCATATCGCACCGCCTACAAGACTCCGATTGGGATGTCTCCCTATCGGATTGTCTTTGGTAAGGCATGTCATCTTCCGGTTGAGTTGGAGCATCAAGCCTATTGGGCTATTAAGCAATGCAACATGGATTTGGCTAAGTCTGGGATGGAGAGGAAGCTGCAAACTGCAAGAGTTAGATGAGCTTAGATTGGATGTCTATGAAAGCTCACGGTTGTATAAGGAAAAGACTAAGGCATTCCATGATAAGCATATTCGAGGAAAGAATTCTCTGTGGGCCGAAAGTTCTTCTATTTAATTCCCGTCTCAAGTTTATGCCCGGTAAGCTTCGATCTAGATGGGATGGCCCTTTGTGATCACTAACATATTTCCATTTGGTGCTGTTGAGCTATGTGATCCACCCACAGGACGGACTTTTAAGGTCAATGGGCATCGCCTCAAGCCATTTCATGAGGGATCCCCACAGCAGCCTGAGGAAGCAGAGATTCTCCTCATTGATGCCACTTATCCTCCATAAACCCTTGGGGAGTATTCTTCTTTCTTCTCCCTCTCTCTCTTTTATTTGTTTTCCTTTTCTACTTTGCTTTTTGAAAATAAATACATTCTTTCTTTCTAATGATTGCTACATATTATGAACTAGGACATTTTGGTTTTAATGGATCATTCTGTTTAGTCGGAACTCTTGACTCTTCGATTACAAGTCTTGGTAGTTGATTTGATGTTGTTGATTACCTAAGTTGGTATTGACCTTGTGAGGTTTTGGGCCTGCATGAATGGAATTCATCTTTTGCCATTCTTTCTTTCATGTGTGCATCTCTCATGATTTGTGTTCTCTAGAACTTGCTCCTTTTCTTTTGAAACTACATTTTTCACTTACGTGCATAAGTATGATGGAAGCTTGTTTTCTTTCTTTTATTCTCCTCACTTTGGCCAAATAGCTTTCCCTTACATTATGATTCCCTTGCTAGCCCCTTTGTGCCTTTTGACCCATTCTTTTCTAAGCCACATTACAAGCCTAAGCGTAAAACCATTTTATTCCGCACCTTGAAGATTTATTGAGCATTGGTTTCAACTTGTTTTGTGTTTAAGTGTGGGGTTGCTCAGAGTGCAACAGTTTAAGTGTGGGGGGGGGATATTTGATTTTGACATTGTAATTACGTATACAATGAAAGGAAAGAAAGAAAAGTAAAAAAAAAAAAAAAAAAAAAAAAAAAAAAAAAAAAAAAAAAAAAAAAAAAAAACAACAAAAGAAGAGAAAAGAAAAGAAAATACATAGAAAGGAATGTATATATGAGTAGAATAAAAGTCTCATACATAGAGAATGATTGTGTTAATCAGTGCTCTTCCTTTTGATTTCTTTGGTGCTTAGCCTCTTATTCCATACTATTACCTACCTTCACCCTAGCCCCGTTACAACCTTTAATTACAAGCTCTCTTGATTTGTGCATGTATGTGTTATGAGTAGTGGAGACGTAGAAGTTGAGCAAGCTTATGGTAGAACAAATTTCTTGAGTAGAATTTGAGCGATACACTTATTTACCTTAAACACTTGAGAGACTGATTGATTGAGCGCATCATTTGAGAGATCATCTTTTGTGATTAGCATCATTGATTGACACTACCATGAATTGTAATTTGAGATGAAGGGGTTTTGGTCTTGAATGATTGGTCTTTTGAAGCTTTGTGTCCCTTGATTCAATTTTTGCATTGTTAGCAATTATTAGTAAAGAAGAGTTTTTCCTTTAGGTCTTTCTCTTTGAATTTTGCTCAGAGTGCAAAAAGATAAGTGTGGGGGAATTTGATAATTGAATATTTTATACACTTATTTTTGTCTCTTGAATAATAATTTAGGACCCTTTAGCTAATAAATAATGGCTCTTATGTTTATTTGGGCCTTGGGCCTTTTATTGCATTTTAGCTATTTTTAATAATAAAATTCCAGTTTTGTGTTGCTTCACTATTTCTACCATAACTCTTGAACCAGACATCGGATTTGCCTCATTTTTGTCTCATATTTCAGATGATTCAGAGAGCTACAATTGTTATGAAGACATCAAGAGCAAATTCGGTCAAGAAGGAGGTCAATTTTGGAGCCAAAGTCGGATGTACAATTCTGGATTTATTTTGGACCCGAATTTTGTAATTTAAGTTCAGTTATATTTTATTTGTTTTGGGCTAAAACTATGAGAGCCCATTTCGTTTTAGGTTATTTTTAAGTATGGCAGCTGCCACAAACATATTCATTCACGTTTTTAACATTAGAGTGGATCAAAATACAAGTTTTCATTTTCTCTCATCTGTTCTTCATGTTCTTCGCGCGTTCTTCGTGTTCTTCGTTCGTTCTTCGATTTTCCCAGCCATGATCGGCTAAACTCTTGTGATTAACCCAACGATGAGGATTCCATGATTCATCCAGAGAACTCGTGCCTAATCGGTAACTACTCGATTCTGTTTTCATCTTATCGGATTCGATTTACGGAAATAGTTCGAATATTAGATTTAATATTCGGTTTGGTTCATCCCAAGGACTTAGTTCGGACTAGGTTACAGTGTTGCTGTGCGATTGCACAGTGAGACGCCACCGTCCGGGCAGATTCTAGGCGATCGTCTAGGCGAGGGAATCTCCGGATGAATGCAGAGATTTCGATTCATCCGGAACCAAACGTGGGTTAGTTATATTTTCGTTCAATGATGGAGGTTTCTGGAATCAATTCGTTGGGTTGATCATCTTTAATCTGTCTCTGTTTATTTGATTCTGTTTGACTCGTTTATTGCACTTTGATTATGTTATTTCGTTTTGTTCTATTATGTTAAACCAAACCCCCATTTTATCATTCTGTTTCACTATTGTTATTGAACAAGCCCGCTGCAAATTCGTTGGGAAACGACCCAGGTTCCCTAATTCTGCAAATTGTTTTCGAACTTGGTTTATTTTGGAAGACACGGCAAAAATCTTGGCTTCTCTTCACTATTTGACAACTTCTATCTTCAATATCTTGTTATTCTTCTTCTTGATCATTTAACTTGATATCTTTATTCCAACTCAATAACTTCTTTCATTTTTTAGATAATGTATAAGATATTTTAGTTAAACATAGTAGTTAGTCAAAGTATAAGATAAATATATGATTCAAACTTTTTGTTCTTAATATTTGATATCTATATTTGACATCATCAAATCTAATCATATCTAACATCTTCCTAATCCTCATCATCAGAGGAGTTACATGAAAGGTTTGACTACAAGTTATATTCAACATCATTATGATGAAGTATGTGGTTCAACTTCCTGTTCAGCTTGTTGGCGTATGCCGCCAGACGCCTTGTGTGGCGGTCGAGGCTTGCCAACATTTGCATTAGAGCCTCCATTTCAGTAGGAGACGGAGAAAGATAAGGTGGTGGTGGAGGATGGGGTGGCAGTGGCAGCAAAGGAACTCCCTATGAGCTTAACATGATGAAGGAAAGAAGGAGGAGGCCAATAAAGAAAAGTAGTAAAACTCATAAGGAATATGTGAGTTCAAATAGAGGCCTAACAGATTACGAAGTGTAACACCCTAAAAATCACACTTATGATAAGTGTCATAATTTATTAAATTAGACCTATTAAAAATAGGTGAATATGCGGTCTCAAATATTGGAAGGGATTTGTCATAATTTTCTAGGGCAATTTCTGTTAAAATTAGAAGGAATAAAGAGCCGGAAAAGCCCTAATCGAATCTATGAACTAAGAGTCATAAAATACTGTGATAAATCCAAAGAGGCAATAAAATAATTACAAAAAATTAGAGAGTATATTGTCTCTAATTTAGATAATTTTTGGGATTATTTCCCTTGGAAAATAATGAGGCAAAAATCAAAAAGTATTTTGAGAACCAAAATGACCCCATGATTTTTAATATTTTACATGGGACATAAAATACCAATGTCAGTCCAATAGTTGTGAGATAATAATTAATTCTAATTAATAAAATTGTCAACAATTAGTAGGTGATTAAATAGATAATTATTGGCTAATTGTTTAGGAAAGGAATAAGGAGAATTATGTAAATACTTAAAGGTTTAATTAGCAAATGGAATAATTACTAATTAAGTAATTAAATCATATAATTAAGTGATTAAGAAGGTTGAAAAGTCAACAAAAATGGCCCATGAATTTTCGAAAAAAATAGAAAAGAAAAGGAAGAAAAAATGTTGTAGTGTGAACATGGAAGTGGTTAAGAATATTCTAAGGAATATTCTGTTAGGTATTTGTGAAAAAGAAGATAGGAGAAGTGACCACCGATAGAAATTAAATCCTATCTAGAAAACGATGAACTAGGTTTCTACGGTCAAGACATATTATAAACGAGTGTAATTTTATCTCGGAGTGGGCAGTCTCCGAGGTCATTTCCGTAACCGGCGGAATGATTAGGGAATAAGACAAGAAAGAGAAAGGAGTAGGTTAGGAAATGAGAACCAATAGAAAATAAATCCTAACTCAAAATCCTTGAATTAGGTTGCTAACAACTGGACATATTAGGATTCAGTGTAATTTTGTCCAGAAGTTGGTGTTTCCGGAAGCGATTTCCGTAACCGAAGACATTTATCCGAAAATGTTCTGCAGGCAACAGAATGCCCTGAATAGGATCAAAAATTTAGTTAATCTAGATATTTCTAGAGAGGATGAATAGACCTTTGAGGCTATGTTCTTGGATTTCTGAGATTCTCCAAGATTACGCGATTAGAACACCGAACAGGGACTTTATCGGTAGGAAAACTTCTCAAGCAAGTAGATGCCATCATGCATGACATCATTTTGTGGACTTTTGGGGCTAGGGAGGTCGGCCAAATGGAGTGTGTGGAGGATAATTGATTTCAAAAAGTGCTTTTAAATTCCATGGCCAATAATGAATCAGAAGAAATTGTTATACCGGTTATGTCCCTGGGTTTTTGCCTATAAATAGCCTCTTCCCATTTCACTTCTTTTCTCACAATTCAAGAGCAAGTTTTGAATTAGAGAGAGAGTCTAGAGAGAAGGAGGATTCCGGAGGAAGAAGCAAACAAGCTCTGGGTAATTTCTTCTGCACCGAGTCTTAAGCTTTAGTCTTTTGTTCAGTAGTTATAGTAGGAATGTTAGTTTGATCTTTAATATTCCAGTATATTGTAGATATCATGTTTTAGGGTAAATATGATATATATTTCGAAAATTATGTTGGAGTAAGGGATATGTTGAAATTCTGGAAGATTAGTGTCGAAGTAACTGAAAGACTTGGCTATCACCCAAGAGGGGGGGTGAATTGGGTGTTTGATTAAAAACTTAGAACTTTAAGAAACTTTCTGCAACTTATTGAAAGTAGTTTGAATGAAGATAATAAGTTATAAAGTGATAAGCAATCATTCAAACATATATCTTTGGAATATAAGAGATAAGGGAAGAGAATATGCAAACGATATAAAGATATGATGTTTATAATGAATCTTCTCTCTCAGAAGTGTATGGATGAACACTGAAGTACGATACAAAACATTTCACTCTCTATGATATATAGACATTGAAAATCAGAGAGTAAATGATAAGCAGATCAGAGTAATAGCATGTTGAAGAGGTAGGCTTGTTTCTCTGCTTGTTGTGGTAGTGAGAGCAGGTGGTACTTCATCTATTTATAATGCTTTGAAGATGACCGTTGCAGATGCTGATATTTTGAATTTCATTGAAGCCAATAATCTGATCGGATTCTTTTTGTGATTCTCATTTGATGACATTACCGTTGGAGCGTCTTGGTCGTCCGAGATACTTGCCCATGATGTAGTGTTTTCCCAAAATAGCTTTAATGAATCATGACTCGGTTGACTGTCCGTTTGAAAGAGATCACCCATGATTTCAGTGTCTTGTTGTTTTCCATTTCAGAATCAATTGAAAGCAATCATTTCTGATTTCCTGGAGACGTCGTAGAACGAAACATGCACATGTCCGAGTTACTACTCTGATATATCTCGGTCTTGCAGAATCCCGAGTTGACTAAAAAACACTTTAGAAAATATCTCGGTCAAGCTTGAACTCGGTTTAACCAAAACTAGATCTCGGTCAAGTAACTTGATCCCCCGACTCCTTGATGATCCGAGTTGGAGGGAAACCCAGAAACCCAAACCTCAGATATGTTGACTTTGCCGGGATCCTTAGCCGTGTTTGGCTTTGCTCGGATACTTGACTGGTTGGCTTCGTTGGAATCCTTATCCATGTTGGCTTCACCGGGATACTTGACTGCTATCTCGGCATTTGATAGCTGATCTAATCTCGGCATAGGATAGTCGGTATATCTTTCTTTCTGAGCGACTTTGGCATCTCGAATAGTCAGTGTAATTTGCTTATGCTTTCTGCCTTGATATAGCTCCAAATAGGCAAACCACACATGATCATAGAGATCTTCAAGTCTTCTTTCCAATGCAAGAGGAATCAGCTCCAAACTCATTGTATTCTATCCCTTAGCATAAGATGAATGCATGTTCTTTTTTACCAGCGTTTTTGCAACGTTCTGAACTGACCGTCCACTTTCGAGGGCAATATCTCCCTGGTAGGAACTCCTTTTTGGTTGATTCAAATCTTGATTAAAAGCCCTTTGAAACTAGTTTCCAATGGCACTAGTTTCATCTCATTTGGATTCGCCATTCATGAGATACACTCAAAATACTGAAGGTGGGTCTGGTGTGTGACGCTGATGTTACTGTCATCTTCAACAATTCATATCTCTTTCATCTGACCTCCTTTGGACTTGAATTTTATATCACAATGACGCAATGGAAGTCTAGTTTCTAACAAAATTGGTTTCACCTCAATCCGATATCTGGTTTGAGAGATATTTTTGATTTACCAGAGGTCGCCAGCTGAAACGTGAAACAGAGTAGAACAGAGGTGCTGAAAACCACTTTTGGCTCGAGTTAATCTTGACTAGCTCGAGTTTTGAGGCAAACTCGAGGCAAAATTCCCTGGCTCGAGTCTGGGCTTCCTGTGGCTCGAGTTTTGACTTCCTGGACCTTGATTTTGCTTGTTTTAACTCCGATTTGAGCCATTCCAACTTTCATATCATCGTGGAGGCTTCTAGAGTCAATCTAAGAACTTGTATGATGATTTTCTTATTCAATTGAGCAAGTTCTTTCATCTTCCAACTCCCATCTTGATTATTCTTCATCATTTGAACTTCACTTCTTCTTTGATTCAATTTCTTTCTTCTTGAGCTCCCATCTTGATCATTCTAACTCTTTCCTTCTTCTTTTCTCCTGATCATTCTACATAATTTAACTTCATATCTACATTTAAATATAAGAATCAGTCCAAGTATAAGATAAATGTAGTATGCAACCTTTTTGCTCTTAAGAATGACATCTATATAAGACATCATCAAAACTAATCATATCCAACATTCTCCCCTTTTTGATGATGGCAAATACTTTAAGAAAAATATTTATGAATATGAAAAGCTAATAAACCGAGTATATTTTTCTTGCCATTCTCTCCCCCTTATTTGTCATTAGCAAAAAGTTGAGTTTAAAGAAGAGATGCTTGTAGAGAGACAAGTATATAACTAAATTAGACAAAATTAAAGAATTGATTTTCTCTCCCCAATTTGAAATTGTTTTCATTCTTAATATGATGCAATAATGTTTTTATGAAAGCAAGTTTGAAAGAGTTTGGAGAGGTTTCGAAAACATCTTTCACAATTAAAGCATATAAATACCAAACGTGTGCAAAGTTTCTAATGAATATAAAGGATAGAGATTAGAAATGCTCATGTTGATTTTACAAATTGATGAATGATCAATGAAGTCCATTTGCTTACTTTCTTCTTGTATGAGATATTTCCATCCTTCTCTTTTCCTTCATACATACAGCTCTTCTGCAGAACATGGCTCAGCTGGCTTCAAGAAGTTTTCTTGTACTTCATATCACAGCTTCAACATCAAAATATCTTTCCTCAATGTAATGGTTTCTCCTTTTAGTATGTTGAGGAATGTCCTAGTACATAACAGAATCTCCTACTACAAATTGAACACTTTCTTGGCCAAAGAGATTTGTTAGTGAAGCATGATATCAAAATATCCCTTTCCATATGATATTTTCGAATTAAGATAATGAAGGGAAAATATAATTCATCATCAAAACTAATACATCATAGTAGATGTAGATGAGAATGCTTAGAAGGGTTTTCATCAAATAAAGGAGATAAGCTTTTAAGATATAAAACACATGTGAATTTGAAGCTCCCCTTAATGAATGCATGACTAAGGGTAAGAATTCTTATGCTCTTATGCAATTAAATCATATGAAACTTGAGCAACGAGCATACAACATTTGTAAACATTTAGTCATTTTCAGAAGGCAAGATTTGATTATTTGGAGTTTAATGAAAATTAGTTTGATCAAAACCATTTTGCAAGACACTGAAATTCTTGAATCTCCTGAGTTAATTCTGTTTAGGCATAGAAACGAGTGATTGCTTCATATCAGTTCACTTGATGCCTTTCTTTTAAAGATTAGAAATAGGAATCAAATCCAATTGCATATGATTAAAACTTGAAATTGCAATTAGAACCAGAATGGGAGTAGAAGTCAGAATCAGAATGTGAACTTGAAACAAAGACAAAATATGAACTTGCATCAGAGTTAGCAGCAGAAATAGAATGAATCATTAAGTATACTGCATAACTTAGATATGAAGCATAAATCACACTGCCATACTGCATAACTTAGAGTATTCAAAATATTACAGAATTGCAATAGATATCAATAAAGTTATTTCTCAATGACAATTTGGAAATATACTTTATGTAGAAAAGATGTCATTGAGAGAATGCATGTAAGTTTGATCAATGAGCTTAGAAAATCTTATCCATAATGATAAGCATTTATCAAATCATAGGTCATGAATGAAATCAGATTTTTCAAGAATAATAATGAAATATGAAGATTGTTTCAAATCTTGAATGTTCTTTCAAATCATGATAATGAATTATGAAATCAAAATTTTGATGAATGAAAGAGTCATTTTTGAAACATGCTTGAAAATAATGCTCACTTTAAACATGGTGGAAGTCAACATGTTGAATAAATTAGAATGCTTCAAGATTAAGAGAACATGTTGAACATTTTCCTCAACAAAGAAAAGTTATGAAGGTAAAGCATTAACGAAACATGCTTGACACAATAGAGATATATAAGCACAATGACTTTGCTATAACAAGAGATAAACTTGCTTTTTTAGAAAAGAGTCTTGAAAGTATATCAACATTCAAAGCAAGAATTTGAATATAGTTACTCAAAATGAATGAAGACAAAGTTTATGAATTTGAGTAACAACATGATTACTAGGATTCATGAATGATGAAGCACAATAATCCAAATGATTAGAATTCAGAATGTCATCCTAGTGAGCTATTCCATTAATGGTTAATGCATTATCACACATTGATTTCCAAAGATCAAAATGTGAAGGATAGGGAAAATTCAACTGGACAAATTTGAGGCATATCTGACATTCAATATACAAGGATTTAACTTCCAAATTTGAAACTCCATTTAAATGCAATCGAAGTATTTTTCAAAATATTTGTATGCATTTTTATAAAACAGAGTGAGTTGAAATCCAAACAAATTTTAGAATTGTGCATTTCAAAAGCATAAACTCATAAAGTTATACACAGATTCACGGTCCACTTAGCAATTTGAAAACATTTTGAAAGATCATAAAAGATTGAATGCTAATGGAATGCAATGATGGACAAGTCATTATTACCCAGATATGAATTTCATATACACACAATAGAGGGTAAGATTAGATATCACCATAATTCATCTTGTCCTTGATGAAGTTTGCTTGATTAAGGTGGATTGATGTAGATGTCTCCCTTTTTGACAATCACCATCAATAATCAAGCATAGCTTGTTTAACTTCCTCAAGAATTGAATTATTTCTCTATGTTGCGTTCTTGAGAAGCTTTTTCTCTTCCTTTCCCTTAGGCACTTGGAGGATTGGCTTTGCTTACCCACTGATTCTTCATATATTTTCTTGTGGTTGTCGGTAAAACTCTCTCAAAAGATATAGACAGCAAGAGTCTTTTCCTTTGTGCACGAGAGATCCTTCTTTTCTTATTTTCCTCAAGATAGTTGAATGGTACTTCATTGTAGTCTCTTCTTGAGGCAGAATGTAGTCTTCTTACGGGTGTCCATTGCTTCTTATGATTTGATTCTGTAATTCCAGCAATGGGTTCCCTGAGAGTTCTCTTGCTAGATGCTATGATCTTCTTCATTGGTGCATGAGAAACTCTTGGCTTCTTGTTCATCTTCTCTGTACCCTTATGTCCACTGATCTTCAAATCATCCTGTACACATGAAGCACTTGATAGACATTTTGGTACCCACTTATACTTGGGTCCTTGACTGTTAGTATTGGAACTTACTTGTCCTTTCGGAACCCAAACATATTTATTTCTCACATTAGAATTTCTCCTAATATAACAAGTGTGAGAAATATGGCCAGATTTTCCACAATAATTGCAAATAACAGAGTGATGCTTATTTTGAACGGTTTTGCAAATATTGTCTTTGGTTGAGTGGATGCAATATCAAATAACTCATATTTGTAAATTCTTTCTTCCCACATGATTTTCCAGCATGATTGAAAACATTTTTGCTTTTCAAACTAGAATCAATGATTGGTTGAAAAACATTCTTATGCAAACTTTCAAAATCATTTTTCTTAACTACACAAGAAGAATTGGAATTGTTTACCAGATGTGCATCTTGAGCTCCAGATAATGGTTTACCATAATCGTGCATGATGAGCTCCTGGGAATTGTCTTCCTCTTTTTCTGTGTTGACTAAAGCATGGAAGCACCTTCTGATTTCACCTTCTTCATTCTCAACTTCCGTTTGTTCATCAATCGTGGATATACAACTTATAATTTCAGATGAACTGTCAAAACTTTCAACTTCAACACACTTGTTAGAAGTATAAATAGAATCAAGAGTATTCCAAATATCTTTAGCACAAGAGCAAAATTTTATTTTCTCGAAATCATTTTCTCGTCAAAGCACTATATAAAATTTTCATTGCTCTAATGTTCAACGAAAACATTTTCTTTTCGTTTTCATCCAATCCTTTCTTGGTTTGAAATCAAAGTCATTTATAAAAACATTCCACATATCAAAATCAAACGCTTTAATAAAGCTGGTCATTCTAGCTTTCCAAAACCAAAAGTCAATATCTTTGAAAAATGGTGGAATGGTATAATCGAAACCTTCTGAAAACAAGCAACACCCAAAATCAGCCATTTGAAAACTCTTGAGACTGTTAAGTCCTTTAAACAAGAGCTTGGCTCTGATACCAAATGAAAGACTTGGCTATCACCCAAGAGGGGGGGTGAATTGGGTGTTTGATTAAAAACTTAGAACTTTAAGAAACTTTCTGCAACTTATTGAAAGTAGTTTGAATGAAGATAATAAGTTATAAAGTGATAAGCAATCATTCAAACATATATGCTTTGGAATATAAGAGATAAGGGAAGAGAATATGCAAACCGTGATTTATACTTGGTTCGGCCCAATCCTTGACCTACGTCCGGTCCCAAGCTTCACTTGAGAATTTCAATCCACTATCTTCTTTCAACTTGATTACACGTTCGTACTTGAAGTAAACCCTCACTAGGATTGACTCCCCTTACAAACCGTAATCAATACACTGTTTGATTACACACTCTGCACTCAAGTAATCCTCTCACTAGGATTCACTCCCCTTACAAGCTGTAATCAACACAATGTGTTTCCCACTCAAGATCATCCAATCTTGAGTAACTCACAGATATAAAGATAGGATGTTTATAATGAATCTTCTCTCTCAGAAGTGTATGGATGAACATTGAAGTACGATACAAAACATTTCACTCTCTATGATATATAGACATTGAAAATCAGAGAGTAAATGATAAGCAGATCAGAGTAATAGCATGTTGAAGAGGTAGGCTTGTTTCTCTGCTTGTTGTGGTAGTGAGAGCAGGTGGTACTTCATCTATTTATAATGCTTTGAAGATGACCGTTGCAGATGCTGATATTTTGAATTTCATTGAAGCCAATAATCTGATCGGATTCTTTTTGTGATTCTCATTTGATGACATTACCGTTGGAGATACTTGCCCATGATGTAGTGTTTTCCCAAAATAGCTTTAATGAATCATGACTCGGTTGACTGTCCGTTTGAAAGAGATCACCCATGATTTCAGTGTCTTGTTGTTTTCCATTTCAGAATCAATTGAAAGCAATCATTTCTGATTTCCTGGAGACGTGTAGAACGAAACATGCACATGTCCGAGTTACTACTCTGATATATCTCGGTCTCGCAGAATCCCGAGTTGACTAAAAAACACTTTAGAAAATATCTCGGTCAAGCTTGAACTCGGTTTAACCAAAACTAGATCTCGGTCAAGTAACTTGATCCCCGACTCCTTGATGATCCGAGTTGGAGGGAAACCCGAAACCCAAACCTCGATATGTTGACTTTGCCGATCCTTAGCCGTGTTTGGCTTTGTTGGGATACTTGACCGGTTGGCTTCGTTGGAATCCTTATCCATGTTGGCTTCACCGGGATACTTGACTGCTATCTCGGCATTTGATAGCTGATCTAATTCGCTTACCGACATGTCATCTCGGCATAGGATAGTCGGTATATCTTTCTATCTGAGCGACTTTGGCATCTCGAATAGTCAGTGTAATTTGCTTATGCTTTCTGCCTTGATATAGCTCCAAATAGGTAAACCACCCATGATCATAGAGATCTTCAAGTCTTCTTTCCAATGCAAGAGGAATCAGCTCCAAACTCATTGTATTCTATCCCTTAGCATAAGATGAATGCATGTTCTTTTTTACCATCGTTTTTGCATCGTTCTGAACTGACCGTCCACTTTCGAGGGCAATATCTCCCTGGTAGGAACTCCTTTTTGGTTGATTCAAATCTTGATTAAAATACCTTTGAGTCTAGTTTCCAATGGCACTAGTTTCATCTGACCTCATTTGGACTTGAATTTTATATCAAAATGACGAAATGGAAGTCTAGTTTCCAACAAAATTGGTTTCATCTCAATCTGATATCTGGTTTGAGAGATATTTTTGATTTACCAGAGGTCGCCAGCTGAAACGTGAAACAGAGTAGAACAGAGGTGCTGAAAACCACTTTTGGCTCGAGTTAATCTTGAGTGGCTCGAGTTTTGAGGCAAACTCGAGGCAAAATTCCCTGGCTCGAGTCTGGGCTTCCTGTGGCTCGAGTTTTGACTTCTGGACCTTGATTTTGCTTGTTTTAACTCCGATTTGAGCCATTCCAACTTTCATATCATCGTGGAGGCTTCTAGAGTCAATCTAAGAACTTGTATGATGATTTTCTTATTCAATTGAGCAAGTTCTTTCATCTTCCAACTCCCATCTTGATTATTCTTCATCATTTGAACTTCACTTCTTCTTTGATTCAATTTCTTTCTTCTTGAGCTCCCATCTTGATCATTCTAACTCTTTCCTTCTTCTTTTCTCCTGATCATTCTACATAATTTAACTTCATATCTACATTTAAATATAAGAATCAGTCCAAGTATAAGATAAATGTAGTATGCAACCTTTTTGCTCTTAAGAATGACATCTATATAAGACATCATCAAAACTAATCATATCCAACTCAAGAACCTTTCGCTGAATGCTCAAGAACCTTTCGCTGAATGCTCAAGAACGTAGTCACCCACACAACAGATGTAAGTTAAGGAAAAGTAGAGAGAATCAGATTCACACAGAGAAGTTATACTGGTTTGGTCCAACTCTTGACCTACATCCAGTCCCCAGAAACACTCCGAGATTTCACTGACTCACCTAGAAACACTAGGATTTTACAATTGCCCATAAACACTAGGACTTTTCACTGCCTAGACACACTCTAGGACTTTCCCTGCCTAGACACACTCTAGGACTTTTCACCACCTAGAAATACTCTAGGATTTTTCTCTTCCTAGACACACTCTAGGACTTTTCTCTGCCTAGACACACTCTAGGACTTTTCAATCACAATTACAGACTCTGAAGATGATCATTCACTTGGACTCACTCCCCCTTACAAGTTGTAATCGTACACCCTTACTTAAGATTGTTGGATATGATTAGTTTTGATGATGTCTTATATAGATGTCATTCTTAAGAGCAAAAAGGTTGCATACTACATTTATCTTATACTTGTACTGATTCTTATATTTAAATGTAGATATGAAGTTAAATTATGTAGAATGATCAGGAGAAAAGAAGAAGGAAAGAGTTAGAATGATCAAGATGGGAGCTCAAGAAGAAAGAAATTGAATCAAAGAAGAAGTAAAGTTCAAATGATGAAGAATAATCAAGATGGGAGTTGGAAGATGAAAGAACTTGCTAAATTGAATAAGAAAATCATCATACAAGTTCTTAGATTGACTCTAGAAGCCTCCACGATGATATGAAAGTTGGAATGGCTCAAATCGGAGTTAAAACAAGCAAAATCAAGGTCCAGGAAGTCAAAACTCGAGCCACAGGAAGCCCAGACTCGAGCCAGGGAATTTTGCCTCGAGTTTGCCTCAAAACTCGAGCCAAAAGTGGTTTTCAGCACCTCTGTTCTACTCTGTTTCACGTTTCAGCTGGCGACCTCTGGTAAATCAAAAATATCTCTCAAACCAGATATCGGATTGAGGTGAAACCAATTTTGTTAGAAACTAGACTTCCATTGCGTCATTTTGATATAAAATTCAAGTCCAAAGGAGGTCAGATGAAAAAGATATGAATTGTTGAAGATGACAGTAACATCAGCGTCACACACCAGACCCACCTTCAGTATTTTGAGTGTATCTCATGAATGGCGAATCCAAATGAGATGAAACTAGTGCCATTGGAAACTAGTCTCAAAGGGCTTTTAATCAAGATTTGAATCAACCAAAAATGAGTTCCTACCAGGGAGATATTGCCCTCGAAAGTGGACGGTCAGTTCAGAACGATGCAAAACGCTGGTCAAAAAGAACATGCATTCATCTTATGCTAAGGGATAGAATACAATGAGTTTGGAGCTGATTCCTCTTGCATTGGAAAGAAGACTTGAAGATCTCTATGATCATGGGTGGTTTGCCTATTTGGAGCTATATCAAGGCAGAAAGCATAAGCAAATTACACTGACTATTCGAGATGCCAAAGTCGCTCAGAAAGAAAGATATACCGACTATCCTATGCCGAGATTAGATCAGCTATCAAATGCCGAGATAGCAGTCAAGTATCCCGGTGAAGCCAACATGGATAAGGATTCCAACGAAGCCAACCAGTCAAGTATCCCAACAAAGCCAAACACAGCTAAGGATCCCGGCAAAGTCAACATATCTGAGGTTTGGGTTTCTGGGTTTCCCTCCAACTCGGATCATCAAGGAGTCGGGGGATCAAGTTACTTGACCGAGATCTAGTTTTGGTTAAACCGAGTTCAAGCTTGACCGAGATATTTTCTAAAGTGTTTTTTAGTCAACTCGGGATTCTGCGAGACCGAGATATATCAGAGTAGTAACTCGGACATGTGCATGTTTCGTTCTACGACGTCTCCAGGAAATCAGAAATGATTGCTTTCAATTGATTCTGAAATGGAAAACAACAAGACACTGAAATCATGGGTGATCTCTTTCAAACGGACAGTCAACCGAATCATGATTCATTAAAGCTATTTTGGGAAAACACTACATCATGGGCAAGTATCTCGGACGACCAAGACGCTCCAACGGTAATGTCATCAAATGAGAATCACAAAGAATCCGATCAGATTATGGGCTTCAATGAAATTCAAAGTATCAGCATCTCGCAACGGTCATATTCAAAGCATTATAAATAGATGAAGTACCACCTGCTCTCACTACCACAACAAGCAGAGAAACAAGCCTACCTCTTCAACATGCTATTACTCTGATCTGCTTATCATTTACTCTCTGATTTTCAATGTCTATATATCATAGAGAGTGAAATGTTTTGTATCGTACTTCAGTGTTCATCCATACACTTCTGAGAGAGAAGATTCATTATAAACATCATATCTTTATATCTGTGAGTTACTCAAGATTGGGTGATCTTGAGTGGGAAACACATTGTGTTGATTACAGCTTGTAAGGGAGTGAATCCTAGTGAGAGGATTACTTTGAGTGCAGAGTGTGTAATCAAACAGGTGTATTGATTATAGTTTGTAAGGGGGAGTCAATCCTAGTGAGGGGTTTACTTCAAGTACGTAACGTGTAATCAAGTTGAAAGAAGATAGTGGATTGAAATTCTCAAGTGAAGCTTGGGACTGGACGTAGGTCAAGGATCGGGCCGAACCAAGTATAAATCACGCTTGCATATTCTCTTCCCTTATCTCTTATATTCCAGCATATATGTTTGAATGATTGCTTATCACTTTATAACTTATTATCTTCATTCAAACTACTTTCAATAAGTTGCAGAAAGTTTCTTAAAGTTCTAAGTTTTTAATCAAACACCCAATTCACCCCCCCTCTTGGGTGATAGCCAAGTCTTTCAAAGGTTCCACAACCTTAAGCTTTATAGATAATCAAATGATGTTTAGACTCCTCACTGAGTAGATATATGATAAACACCGAAGCTCTAAGTATCAAAGATACTGTATAGACAGAAAAACTAAAGAATAATGAACTACTGAAGTGTTTTTCGTTTCTGTGTGTTCTGTCTTTTGAAGGCTTCAAGTCTTGGTGTATTTATGCTTCTTGAAGCTTATGAACGTTGGAGAAGCACTAAGGTTCGAATGTATTGGAGAATATAGCTGTTGGAAGTGCTTCTGCATATGTCTTGCTGCAGTTCATTGAATATAGTTGTTTGGGAACTTTTCCAGATTTGAATATTTGAAAGTTGGCTCTTCAAGAATGTCTCCCATGATATTCTGTTTGTGTAATGGTGTTTTTCGGCTTTTGTGAGTGGGTTCCTTGTCTTCTACATTGAATTATGGTTGTGACTCTCTCCAGGTTGTCTCCATTTGCTTATGTTGAAGAAGATAATATTAAAATAATACAAGTTGGTGCATTGAGTTGTTTTGTTTAACAATCTCTTATCTTCTGCAATCTCATGAGCAAACTGGTTAAGACTGGTTAGAAATATAGATACGAATCATATAAAACAAGTACAACCAATTCGCATAACAAGGGTAAAGTTTAAATCAAACTGAACAATTTGAAACCAACAGCGTTCGTCTGTACTGACGACTCAAACTCGAGTTCACAAGTCCAGGCTCGAGTTTGTAATGTATTTTGAATGTCTGGTTTAGCTTCTGCGAAGAGCAAACTCTGGAGTTTAATGTAAACTCTAGAGTTTGTTATTTTTCCAAAGAGTCGAACACGAGTTCATGTCGGTAGGCTCGAGTTCATAGTGAGCAGGCTCGAGTTTGACACTGTTCATGCCAAAATAAATTAGTCTTCCAAAACGTGAACTGGAGCATAAACATAAACTCTGGAGTTTGTAAATTTACTTTACTCAATTCAAAAGGTCAGGCTCGAGTTCAGATAACTAGGCTCGAGTTTGACACTATTCATGTCAAAACAAATTAATCATCTTAGAGAGAACTGGAGGTTTAAATATGAACTCTAGAGTTTGTAAATTAACTTTACTCATTTTCAAAGATCAGGCTCGAGTTCAGAAAGTCAGGCTCGAGTTTAAGTGAGTATGAAAGTTTTGATGCTCTTTGCCAAGGCAAACTCGAGCTTGCAAAACGCAGGCTCGAGTTTACATGTTTTGTAAACTCTTTTTGTTTCTCAAACCACAGAGTAAACTCTACAAAAAAACCATAGGCTTGAGTTCGTTTCTTCAGGCTCGAGTTTGTAGCATTTTAAAACATTTGAAATAAGCAAACTCTACTCAAAATACAAACTGTGGAGTTTAAAGAAATGGTTTTCAATTGAAGAAATTTCCCGCCAGAGGCAAACTCGAGTTTGCAAAGACAAACTCGAGTTTACACATTTGTAAACTCTTTGAAATCATACTCTGGAGGTTTCAGGCTCGAGTTTAAAGCTAAAATGGCCTGTCTTGCTCTCTGTTAGTATCAAACTCGAGTTCACATATCTAGGCTCGAGTTTGGCGCTAACAGAATGTTTTTGGGTTGAAATCAAATCATTTAGCTTATCAAAAACATCCATACTTGTTTACAATTGTCAGTTATCATCAAAACACATTGAGAACTAACAGTGATCACGTACCGCTATCGTACTGCTGTCAAAATACAGTATTCCGTCAATGAAGGTACTTTCGCGTACTAGTAACACTAACTCAGATGGTTATTGTATGCATATATGTATTTCCTCCATCATGCTGTATTTTGAATGTGACTGTATTGTTGCTTCGATGTATATTACTTTTGAAACACTCTTGTACCGTTGTTTAAACAAAGAAGACATGCTATCGTGGGTATTTTAATATATATATCAGTTACTCAATCGCTCCGGTGCTCTACTCTGATGATTTGAAATGATGTTTGATGAAAAAAAAAATTATACTGCTTGTGAAAACGGGATGTTACATTTTGGTATCAGAGCAGTAGTCCTGGCATGAATTTAACGAAGTTATTACGTACAGTTTGGTGCCGAAGGCAAGGCTAATCTATGTGGGTACGCCAATTAGTCGCCGTGAACTAGGTGAGGCCCCCATGATAGACACTTACCTGGCTATTCTGTTTGGTTAACGGAGTTAGGTTCTAAGCCATTTCAAAAATTTGGAGCATATTTTGAAAATGAGTACTGATATAGCCCAAGGTCGGTGTACCACCTTACTTCGGTATACCATTCTGAACCGGTATACCATCCTGAACCAGTGTACCACCCTCGGTCGGTGCATCACTCTGATAACCCTGATATCAGCCTCTGATAACTCTGATAATCGTCAGTTTGAACTGGACGGTAATTCTATCCTAGTAGAGAGCGTATATATGGAGATAGGCCACGCCGGATGAAACTTTGAGACCAACAAAGATAAGTACATGCAGTATTTGACTCATGAAGAGGAACTCCCGATACGTATTTCCGTACCCGTTTCTGAGAAGAACGAACCATTGAGATTCTGAACAAGAGACATATTGTGGGTGTCTGTTTGTTTGTAGTGAGATAAAGTCTATGTACAATATAGATACGAAATGTGACAAAGTCTACGGTATGCTAACTGTTGTCTTTCTTATGTATATCTAACGTTTTTCCTTAATAAAGGGAACAAAACAAGAAATGGCAAATTTAAGAGGAGCCGGAGCTCCCAGAGGCCGAGGCAGAGGCCGTGGTGGAGGACGAGGTAGACAACCTCGAGTAAGACCAATACCCGGACCTGAACAAAATGAAATACCAAATCAACCGGAGCAGAATGAGATACAGGAGATGAGAAGAACACTACAAGAGCAGGGGGCTCTCATAGCTGTACTCCTTGAAGAAAGGCAGGAGAGACAGAGACAATTGCATGATCGACAAGCTGAGGGAGAACAACATTCTGAAGAAGAAGATGATGAGCAAAGTGAAGAGCATAATGAGGAAGTTGAGGAATCTGATAGGTCCTAGTCACCTCCACAACGAGGGAGAGTTATGCAAACCACACAAAATTGGGTCACCTAGTTTTGCAAGCTCAAACCACCTGCTTTCCATGGGAAGAACGAATTGGCTGAGGATTGGCTTATGAGCCTAGACAAGATATTTGAAGTTAAGGAATGCCCGGAGGACCGGAAAGCTCAACTGGCAATTTATAAACTCGAAGGTGATGCGCACAGATGGTGGAAAAGTGTCGCTACAGCGTTGCGGACCCGTTTTTGCCCTGTCACTTGGGAGAGGTTCATAGAAAAGTTCAATGAACAGTATTTTCCTCCCTCGACACAGGTGATTAAGGAGGAGGAGTTCCTTCACATTCAACAAGGTTCCGAGGAAACCTTTGACGATTACTTTGCCCGGTTCACCAATCTGTCGCGATATTCGTCATACCTAGGGAGTAATGACAACGAAAGCTGGAAGGCAAACATGTTGATCTGCGGGCTGAAGTACGATATAAGAGCAAGGCTGGTATCCCAGCGTTTTCCTGAAATGGCTCAAGCGGTAGAATCTTGCTGGATGACTGAGCGCAACCTGAAGGAGTTACGTATATCACGGAATCACAATAGTAGCCGTACCGATCGTAGCGAGGGCAGCCATGGAAATTTCTCGCGGAAGAGAGAAGCATCGTGGAGTGACTCCCAGGGAGAGAGCAAGAGGCCATTTCAGACTGGGCAGCAGTACAACTCTAGAATGGCGGGACCCCGATCGTGTCCAAAATGTAGGAGGTATCATCCTCAAAGTACTGACTGCGATGGGAAGCTGAAATGCTTTAAGTGTCAAAAGCCTGGACACATCAGCGTGCACTGTCCGGAGAAAACTGCAGCGTCAAGGCCACAGAACCCAGGCCGAATGTACGCACTAACTGGTGCAGAGGGCAGAGAACTCCCAGAGATGGTCCAAGGTACTATCTCTTGATAGAGAATTTTCTCTAGTTTAAATCATATGATTACGTGAACTATCACTGTGACGTGTTCCATGATTCTTAGTTGTTACAATTCGACCGCGATCGTGTCATTGAGTAGGAGGTACCTTGTGTTGTCATGGTGTATGGGAGCCATGGAAACATTTAAAGTACCTTGTGTTGCCATGGTGTATGGGAGCCATGGGGACATTTTGGTATCTGTGGTGTGGACCGCGGTGTATGCCACGGGAAACACTATATACCGAAGTACGATATGACAAGATTTTTAGTGGTCAAACCAACACGAATTCTCGATCACCGAAAGAAGCAGCTGAAGGGTAGAGTAAGGATCCAACGCGTATAGTCCGGAAACAAGATAGTACGAAGTTTAGTGGGTAGAGTGCAAATTTCGAGGACGAAATTTTATTTAACGGGGGGAGAAATGTAATACCCTAAAAATCACACTTATGATAAGTGTCATAATTTAGGAAATTATACCTATTGGGAATAGGTGAGTATGAGGTTTCAAATATTAAGTTATAATTATCTTATATTCTAAGGTAATTTCTAATGAAATTAGAGTGAATTAAGGTGCTAAAATGCCCTAAAATGAGCTTAGAGCCATAAAATACTGTGATAAATTCTAAATGGCAGTAAAATAATTATTAAAAATTAGAAAGAATATTGTCCTTAATTTAGACAATTTTTTAAATTATTTCCTTTGGAAATAAAAGAAAGAAAAATTAAAAAGTATTCTGGGAACCATAATTGGCCCTATGATTTTTAATATTTTACATGGGACATAAAATACCAATGTCAGTCCAATAGTTGTGAGATAATAATTAATTCTAATTAAGAAAATTGTCAACAATTAGTAGGTGATTAAATAGATAATTATTGGCTAATTGTTTAGGAAAGGAATAAGGAGAATTATGTAAGTACTTAAAGGTTTAATTAGCAAATGGAATAATTACTAATTAAGTAATTAAAGCATATAATTAAGTGATTAAGAAGGTTGAAAAGTCAACAAAAAGGGCCCATGAATTTTTGAAAAAATAGAAAAGAAAAGGAAGAAAAAATGTTGTAGTATGAACATGGAAGTGGTTTAAGAATATTCTAAGGAATATTCTGTTAGATATTTGTGAAAAAGCAGATAGGAGAAGTGACCACCGATAGAAATTAAATTCTATCTAGAAAACATGAACTAGGTTTCTAAGGTCAGGACATATTATAAACGAGTGTAATTTTATCTCGGAGTGGGCTGTCTCTGAAGTCATTTCTGAAACCGATGGAACGATTAGTGAATAAGACGAAAAAGATAAAGGAGCAGTTGAGGAAATGAAAACCAATGGAAAATAAATCCTAACTCAAAATCCTTAAACTAAGTAGAAAACATCTGGAAATATTACGAATCAGTGGATTTTTGTCCCGAAGTTGACGTTACCCGAAGTGAATTCTGTAACCGATGGCGTTCGGCTTAGAATCTTTGGCAGGAAACGAAATGTCCTGAATGAGATCAAAAATTTAGTTAACTAAGATATTTTCAAAGAGGAAGAAGAGATCTTCAGGGCTATGTTGCCGGATTTCTGAGATTCTGTAAGATTACGCGATTAGAACACCAAACAGGGACTTTATCGGTAGGAAAACTTCTCAAGCAAGTTGATGCCATCATGCATGACATCATTTTGTGGACTTTTGGGGCTAGGGAGGTCGGCCAAATGGAGTGTGTGGAGGAGAATTGATTTCAAAAAGTGCTTTTAAATTCCATGGCCAAGAATGAATCAGAAGAAATTGTTATACCGGTTATGTCCCTGGGTTTTTGCCTATAAATAGCCTCTTCCCATTTCACTTCTTTTCTCACAATTCAAGAGCAAGTTTCGAATTAGAGAGAGAGTCTAGAGAGAAGGAGGATTCCGGAGGAAGAAGCAGCGAAGCTCTGGGTAATTTCTTCGGTACCGAGTCTTAAGCTTTAGTCTTTTGTTCGGTAGTTATAGTAGGAATGTTAGTTTGATCTTCAATCTTCCAGTATATTGTAGATATCATGTTTTAGGGTAAATATGATATATATTTCGAAAATTATGTTGGAGTAAGGGATATGTTGAAATTCTGGAAGATTAGGGTCGAAGTAACGAAGTGCTGGCGAAATTCCGCCAATTAAGGGGTCAGGGGTAAAATGGTCATTTATGACTAAAATGTCCGTCATAATGCTTGATCATTAATAATGCGCTATTATCCTTATAGGATATCTGTGATCTCGTACCGCTGTCAAAAATACCGTATTCCGTCAGAAATACCGTATACCGTCAACGAAGGTACGTTCGCATACTGTAACACTAACTCTGATGTTTATTGTATGCATATATGTATATTGTCTGTCATCCGATTGTACTATTGTCTGTCATCCGATTATACTATTGTACCTTGTCATTCGACCGTATTATTGTCCGTTGTGCCTTAACTTTACATCCGACCAGTATTGTTATTGCCATGCATATCTGATCATGTATATTTCTCATTGTGCCTTAACCTTACATCCGACTTGTATTGTTATTGCCATACATATCTGATATGTATACCCTATGTCTGACCGTAGTAAATGTTGCCAAAAGTCTATGAATGTCTGTCGTACATATACAGTGTATATAAACATGAGGTTAACCGTTACCTGAGATTCGAATGCATCGGATATCAGCCCTTAATATAGCTTCAGGGTCGGGTGGACCGAGGATCGAGGAGAAGAGTAAGCAGCATGCATAGAGACTCGACTGTAGACCATCTTTTGTTGCCACGGCGTAGGGATTGCTAGGGAGACACTTCTGATGTATATTACTTTTGAAACACTCTTGTACCGCTGTTTAAACAGCAAGACATGCTACCGTGGGTATTTTAATATATATATCAGTTACTCAATCGCTCCGGTGCTCTACTCTGATGATTTGAAATGATGTTTGATGAAAAAAAAAATTATACTGCTTGTGAAAACGGGATGTTACATCCTTATTAAAATCAAATTAAGTAAACAAGTCTTATATTAAAAACTAGAGGAGTAACCAACATCCATTGAGAGCAAGTGTAAAGGGACTTGATCTCCACGATCGTGGGCTCGATGCGGGGCGAAATCCGGATTAGTCGGAACCGAAGGTTCCGGTGAACCGGGTGGGATACCAAAAAAAAAAACTAGAGGAGTACAAAGAAAAACTAGGTTCCCTCATCAACCTCTAATATTAATAGGTGTAGGTGATCAAGGACGCAAAAATTCTCCTTAGGGTTAAGGTACAAATTTTTCCCAAAAGTTTTCGCTGAGGAGCAATGGTGCTCTGAATTTTTTTTTTAGATTCAATATTATCTCGGAAATTTCAAAACGTAGCAATATTGCTACATACCGTTAAAAAATGAAAGTTGACTGTTAACTTTTTAATGGGGAAAGGCAACATGGATCTATTTTAGCACTTCCGGGGTAATATTGAACCTAAGAAAACTTTCAGGGTAACATTGCTTCTTAGCGAAAACTTTTAGGGCAAATTGGCACCTTAATCCTTCCCCCTAATCTTAAGATATGGTTAGGCAATAGTGTTTTTATCTCTTAGTATATGATTGATCAACACCTACCAACATTTACAATAATATCACAAAAGGGGTGTGTTATCACAACCTCTACAACAAATTAATAGCTCTAGTGTAGTGCAGTTGGAGTGAAGAGCAACTTTCCCGAATTCCTTGATTTCCCTCTACCAACATAAATTACAGGCAATGCATGGGTACAATCAATTTTGCAATGGTTGGAGGCACAATTGATAGTTTGCAACTAAAACCATATACTCAATCCTCATTATTATTATTTGTGGTGACATCACCATAATCACTTTTGCCATCCGCTAGGATCGAACCATCCACTTCAAATATGATAAAATCTTTAGGAGTATATTTTACCAAAAAAAGATACTTAGGAGTAATATGTCCATTCTCCCTCTACGTGGATTCTATATTTAATTTTTCATTATGGATTGATCATTTTTATATTGATTGAATAATTAGATAAATATAATAAATTTTTATATTTATGATTTTTGTAATTACTTTAATTATATAATTTTATAAAAATAAAATATAAGAAAACAAAAGAAGAGCCAGCTCATATTTGACATGATAGAGTTGTAAAAATGCTAGCTCATTTTAAGGCAGGCATTTTCCAATTCATCTCTCCATCTCGCAACTTGCCATGGACCAACCTACAATTTGTAGGTTAGCCCAGTAAATTAATTTATGGAGTAGAATCCTAGTAAGTTATACTTTCGGGTATCTATTGTATATATTTTAAAAGGGAATCATGGAAGTTTAGTCTAAGGTGTATTGGTCACTTGATTTTTTTTTTTTTTGGATCAAAATTGTCCCGGAAATTTAAAAACGAAGCAATCTTACCTTTCCGTTAATTTTGACCGTTAAATTGTTGCTCAAATTTATAAACTTTCAGTGGCACAATTGCTCCTTAAAAAAACTTATGGGGCAAAATTACTCATAAAAAAACTTGTAAGGCAAAATTGCTCCGTTTTGTTAACTTCCGGAGCAAAAATGCGATCAAAGAAACTTTTGAGTGACCAGTGCTCCTTAAACTAAACTTCCATGATAAAAATCATATTTATCCCTTTTCAAAATCATCCTCTAAAATTACTCTCTTGGTCCTATATATAATATATATTTGTTGATATAGGCCAGGGTTTATTATAAGATGCAATTATAAATGTTTAAAACTTTAACCAGCTTGTTTTAATTTTCCCCTATTAATTACATGTTATATCAATACATTAATTAACCAAAAACTCTCACTAACATCTTTTTTCTACTCATTCCATTCCCTTTCCATAAATAAGTATTTTTTTGAGAAAATATATTTTTACACATTTATTGCCTCTAACTATCCTAATAAACTTTTTTTGTTTTTGTAATTCGGTCATTTATATTTTATATATACAACTGGAGGGGTATAAAATAAGAAATCCTTTGAAATTATATCTTTGTCTTCAACATCTGAAAATTGTAAAAAAAATATAAGCAATCATCTATGACGTTACCAAAAAGTTAACTTCTCAGCAGTAAATTGTAACACCCCAAATTCGATATTACAAATCGTGTCGGGTGACACCTGGTTTTAGAAAAAGTCAACAGAACTTGAGGTGCTACATCAGAGTTTTGTGGAAACGGAGAGCATTGCACTAAAAACTTGGACAATATATGAGTAACTGAAATAAAAATACCCCGACATATGACGATGCCGAGCGTATCTTTGGTATATTAAAAATTTCCCGAAGGAATAATCATGTGATACAATATACAGAGCTTTGTACAATTACATTTCACAAAAAGTAACTATACAACCTAGGCCAAGCCTTGACTAGACTTGGGGCAACGAACCTAACTCCGTTAACCGAACAGAATGGCCAGGTAAGTGTCTACCATGGGGGCCTCACCGACTTATACGGCGACTGATTGGCACACCCACGTAGACTAGCCTTGCCTTCGGCACCAAACCGTTCGAAATAACTTCATTAGACCCATGCCTGACAATAGGCTCTGATGATCTTCTTCTGGCTCTTGCCTCTTCTTCCGGCACTTGCCTCGACCGGTGCATTTCTACGATTCTGCTCTTTGGTTCCTCTCTATGGCTCCGTCTACCGGTGCCTTCCCTGTTCCTGGCATTTGGTCTAGACATGTTGTTTCCCCCGCTCTCCGGTCCTTGGTCCTCCGGACCCTGAAGCTACAACTGAGATCCAATTTACCCCATTGGATCTCAGGTAACGGTTAACCTTATGCTCAAATAAAACAGTATATAACAGATATTCATGACATAACAGCAATGATCAATCCAGTCACATCGTATGATCATGTGATAACAACTACAATACCATGCAAAGTTATCCCTGGTTTGCAACATCCGTGCCACGATGTACAGTCGTGTCCTCAGCGCTAGGAAAACTCAAACAGCATTATTATGACTATAACCCGTGTAAAGCTGTATGTAAAATGACGACCCTAAACAGAGCCTCGGTCTATGAACGTATCTATGACATATATGTATATGAGCAGCACAGAGTTAGTGTTACAGTACGCGAACGTACCTTTCACCGTGTAATGGCCAAACGTCCAGCCTTCTGAACCCGACTCCGGACTTCCCGGTTATCCTATACATCATCGTCGGATTATTCCTTTTTACCATAATATCACAACTAATATTCTATTTCTTAAAATAATATCAAAAAGGATATTTTCTCCTTGTTTGAAATTTCTACCCTTGCTAAATGTTTTATTACAATTTTGCCCTTACATTTTCTCAAAAACGAAATACTGAATTTCTGGGCAGATTTTCCAACAACCTTGAAAAATCATAATTAATTCAAACAAAATCGAAACGAGGATCCGTAAAATTCCTCGGACTCCTTAGGATGTCTAATTTTGAGGAAAAATATTTATTTTCGCCCAGATTCTCTGAGTCATTCCCAGGTTTAAGGTTTCTAAACTCTGTCCAGAATTTCGTCTGGAAAAATAGCCTAACTTCAAGGATTTTTATCTCCTTATGTAGAACTCCAAATGATACATATTTTATATATTTGGAAAGCCCTACATGTATACTCTATTCTTGTAAAATTTCATTATTTTATAAGATCATTTAATTCATAAAATATTATCTTCTTTGTTCGCTGCCAGCATAGGTTCTACAACCGAAAATTCTACAATTTTCACAATCATAATCTATTGCTTTCCAAAACTTATTCCCTCACAAGTTTTTACCTCATTAGGAATTTTTCAATGCAAGGAGGCCTAAAAACAAGTAAAGGAATTTCCCTAACAATTTCCTAGATCAAAACCATAATTATGCTAAGAACTATAAAAACTAAAAACTATAAAACTCAAGAACATCTAAGATCAAAGCCTATATTAACTATGAACTTCAAGAACTACAAAACTAAATACTAGAAACTAAAATCTTGCTTACCTCTTGAAGCATAACTCCTTCATCCTTCTTGCTCCTCACCTCCTTCTTGCTCCTCTTCTCCAAAAAAAAAAACTCACATCTCACTCCCTATCCCAAAGGATTAATTAGAAGTGATTGTGTTTTGGGGTGAGGAATTTGTGAAGAGCAAGGGCCTCTATTTATAGCAAAACTCCTAGGACCCATTTGGCAATAAAATTTGCCCAACTTCCTCCTCAACCATTGGATGAAAAATCACTTTTTGAAACTCAATCCTCACCTCTCAATGTTTGGTCGACATGCAGCTCTCTTTTAATCATTAAATCTGCTTTTAAACTTAGCAAAATGTCTCTTGGTCCATTGCTCTCATTGGCTAGTGTTTTTTGTTGACTTTTCCACACCATTTCACCAAATTTTTCTTCTTCTCTTCACTCATAAGGAGCTGCACGTTTTTGATAGGCTTTGGGAATGATTAAGAAGCTAAATTATCTCCCTAATCAAGTGTTTAATTGCCCTTTAATTACCCTTGTCATTGTTGGATTTGTTTATTAGCTAATCATGGCAATTAAGGATTATTTAGACAAGTATTATTTCTTCATCTTTGGCCCTTAATTTTCCTTCAATAATTAGCCATGTTTTATTTCAAAAATGATTACTTTAATTTGCCCATAATCAAATTGAAGAATTATGTCACTAATCTCAATTAGTGCAAAGCTTATTTGCCTATTATTTGATAGGCTTTGGGAATGATTAAGAAGCTAAATTATCTCCCTAATCAAGTGTTTAATTTCCCTTTAATTACCCTTGTCATTGTTGGATTTGTTTATTAGCTAATCATGGCAATTAAGGATTATTTAGACAAGTATTATTTCTTCATCTTTGGCCCTTAATTTTCCTTCAATAATTAGCCATGTTTTATTTCAAAAATAATTACTTTAATTTGCCCATAATCAAATTGAAGAATTATGTCACTAATCTCAATTAGTGCAAAGCTTATTTACCTATTATTTGCTAATCAACACTTAATTTAATTAAGTATTTTTATAACCTTTCCATGGCTCTTTTTAAACTTAAAATAGCCATTATTTTATGTGACTCTAAGTCACTTATGTTAACCAATTTAATATGGTAACACATTCCTAAAATACAGGATTTTCGGTAAGTCGAAAATCGGGTATTACATTTCTCCCCCCGTTAAATTAAATTTCGTCCTCGAAATTTGTACGTATAACCTCGGGGAAATAACCTAAACCTCTAGTCTAACCCTTGTACATGCATACCTATTCAGCATGCACCTTAACATTCAGACATCAGTCTTATCCCACTTGTACTCAGGTTAAATACAGGACTTCACCTGTCCCTTCTCACAGTGCTTGGTTACGCAGGCCTTACTACCTGACTCATTCAGCCTCTCGGCCTATCACACATTGGTCTTCCGGCTCAATCTATTACCACCGCACTGGAGATTCTAGCCCTACTGCCTAGGAAACCATCCTTAGGCCTTAGGCATCTCATCTATCACCTGATATAATGAATGTTTTTGCTAGACTCAGGATATACTATAGATATACTAGTCTAATGTCACACGACAATTATCATCTTACACAATGCTAAGTATCTTCGGTCTTATGGCCTAGGGACACCGCCCGCGCATACTCGCTCATTTAGACCTTATTGCCTCGAGCATCTGCTCGTCTATTTCATCTGGGCCTTCTCATTCAAACTCTCGGACTACTTTCTTAACACTATAGCTAACAACTACCATCTGGCTTAACCAGCTTAGTTCTCTATTAGTTCCTGTTCCTATAAAATTTCCAACTACACCGCTTTTCCATACAATAGCTTTGACGAACCTGTCATCGCTACTCAAAAACCATTATGTTGTCTTATTTTCAAATTTCACATAATGAAAATTTCAATACATTTCACAACCTGCACTATACCAAAAGTACTAGTGCTATAAAACTTTCAAACTTAATCGCTGCCAACAAATTCATGAAAACATATTCACTACAGGCTCAAAACCTTTTCTACCGGCTCAAAACCTTTTCTACCAGCACATACTTTTGAGGGTAAAATTTACTTTACAATTTGTTTTAACAATTGAAAGTTCACGCCACCACTTCAACCACTTGGTACAGCGAGCGTCTTATCCCAATCCCCATATCCGGTCTCCTGCACATGCAGTACCGTTAAATGATGTGGGAGAATTTCCGCCCTTCCTAGAAGGAACCCAGCGTCCGCGCTGGCACATAACCCTATCTACCAGAACTTAGTTCAGACATAGTCAGGTTTTTTCTTAAATAAAACATACGCTCTCGGCGAAATGTTATGGATTGAGTGCGTTTCACTGCTGGTGCGGTTTTCATTTCCTCAACACAAACCCCTCAAAAATTCTTTGTTCAAAAGAACCTTTATCAAAGGCCAGCGATTTCAAACATTTCAAAACATCTAGCAAGACCCAGCAAACCGTGTATATCTACAACAGCTTCTGTCCTTCCAGTTCTGTACCACCTTTACCACAACATAGTTGAAAACTCAGTTTCAAACTCTGGGTTCTAACAAACCATTTTCTTAAGACAACATCATTTCAAAACTTGACCATCACTGTGGTCTCAAATTCCGTTGAAACAAACATTCCATTTGAAAACTTTGTTTCAAAATTCACAAGTTTTGAAAATCAATTTCAAAGATTTCAAATATAGCAGGTGTATTGGCAAATTTAGAATTTCCATCTTTACACGTTTTCAGGAATCAGACAACTAATCTTTTAGAAGGTCATTTACCAACTAATTGCATTCGAACCTCTGTCCTTGGCTACTCATTCGACTGTTACGGATATCGTTCGCTATTCTCGAGTTTCACCGTCTTTTCAAGATACTACTCGGCGTTCATGGTTCAACAATTGTGACTTTCTACCGGCCTATAGACATAATAGTCTCACAGGACTTAATGCTTTTAATTGAACGTATACATATGTCCAATGACCTATGGACTCCCTGGTCTCAAAGGTCCTACTACCATCACAACATTTGAGAGTTGCATATTACCTTCTTGCCCTTACTAGAACATACCCAACCTCATGCAGCTTCAACTACAATCTTGTCATGTCGTACTTTGATATATAATGTTTCCCGAGGCGCCCACACACCGCGGTCAACACCACAAATACCAAAATGTCTCCATGGCTCCCATACACCATGGCAACACAAGATATCATAAATGTTTTCATGGCGCCCATACACCATGGCAACATAAGATACCTCCTACTCCATGATACGATCGTGGTCTGGTTGCATTCGAAACTAAGAGTTACGCTGGAGCACCCTATGGCAATATAATGAATTAAATTTTTTCTAGGGAAACCTATTCGATTTGAGATTCATTATAATGTAGTCACCTTGAGAATCGATACGCTGGTAGCTCTACTGTATGGTCTGTTGTCACGGCGGCTGCACTTTACGGTTTGTTGTCATGGTGGCTCTACCCCACGGTACTTTACACGGCGCTTCACTCAATCCCTCCAACTGGTTAGCTCCTCCGGTCAGAACCCTCCGTAGTTAGACCCCCTCGATCAGAACTCTCCGTAGGTAGCCATCCTTGATCATAACATTCCATAAGTAGTACTGTCTACAGTTGATCGTCTCTGAATCATTATAATGAGAACTCGAATTTTACCAGGTTCCTACCTTTTTCGAAATTTGTTGTTTTTGTGCCATCTCATCTGGGTTGTTTAACTTGTGGACTTTTACTATCAGTCCAACTCCAGGTAACATATTTATCCCATCCTTCCCTATCGGATGACCACCCACTTCTTAGGGAAATCTATGGCCACTAACATCACTATGGTTATTGATCTCACCTTGAAACCATAACCAGTGGCTACTAGAGTTTCATCTATCGTATGGTTCTGTTAAGGAACTTAACTCTCAGGTATTGAAACCTAATGTATCCTTACTAATACTTTCTCAGGGTTCTTACTCTCAGGTACTGGAACATAGGCAATGCTCAGTCATACATGGACCAAAGCACTATCTCTGTCAACATCCGGTTTAAGACCATCACTCTCTCTGTTCTCATAATATCCCAAAGGAATACTATGTTTCATACCGCAAGGTATTCAGGCTTTAACTTAAAGGAACTTAAATCCTTATGCTACATCCCAGGGGTTAGAAATCCTGAGATTTCTCTCGTCTAGGTATGCTTAACTTCAAAGCATCCATCGAATCTGGGTACTAATACCGGTACACATACCACTGGCCTGGGTACCGACAACTCTCATAGGTACTAGTACGGCAGAAACTGCCTCCCCAGGAATACTGGGTACTTTCCCTTATCTATCTATTGACTATCACCGTCAAGGACTCAGTCAAAGACTCTTGTCCCCGGAGCCACGCCCCGTTGCACGCATGGTGTTCAGTCTCTACAAGGCAGGGATTGTCCCCTCAGGGTAACTTAGTAACTCTCTGTTCCTACATGGAACTTAGTCAACAGGTCACTGTTTCTACAGGGAAACCTAATCGTAGGTTACTCTCTATAGGAAAACTTAAGCAGTACCGACTTCCCTGTACCGCTTCCCCTTGAAACACTGGGTGAGTATTTCACTCAGACTCCTGATGTTAGGAGTCCTAGACTTTAGCAACAGAAACCATATTCTGTGCTGTCTCTCCATTCTCTAGGTCTTAACTTACCCGACTTAACCCTTTTCCTCCAGAGTATACGTCCTTTTTGTATCACAATACCAGTATTATATCAGTACTCTTAACCTAGTTGTCCATACAATGCTCAGAGACTAGCTATGAAGCGAGCTCTGATACCAAAGTGTAACACCCCAAATTCCATACTACAAATCGTGTCAGGTGACACCTGGTTTTAGAAAAAGTCAACAGAACTTGAGGTGCTACATCAGAGTTTTGCGGAAACGGAGAGCATTGCACTAAAAACTTGGACAATATATGAGTAACTGAAATAAAAATACCCCGACATATGACGATGCCGAGCGTATGCTGGTATATTAAAAATTTCCCGAAGGAATAATCATGTGATACAATATACAGAGCTTTGTACAATTACATTTCACAAAAAGTAACTATACAACCTAGGCCAAGCCTTGACTAGACTCGGGGCAACGAACCTAACTCCATTAACCGAACAGAATGTCCAAGTAAGTTTCTACCATGGGGGCCTCACCGACTTATACGGCGACTGATTGGCACACCCACGTAGACTAGCCTTGCCTTCGGCACCAAACCGTTCGAAATAACTTCATTAGACCCATGCCTGACAATAGGCTATGATGATCTTCTTCTGGCTCTTGCCTCTTCTTCCGGCACTTGCCTCGACCGGTGCATTTCTACGATTCTGCTCTTTGGTTCCTCTCTATGGCTCCGTCTACCGGTGCCTTCCCTGTTCCTGGCATTTGGTCTAGACATGTTGTTTCCCCCGCTCTCCGGTCCTTGGTCCTCCGGACCCTGAAACTACAACTGAGATCCAATTTACCCCATTGGATCTCAGGTAACGGTTAACCTTATGCTCAAATAAAACAGTATATAACAGATATTCATGACATAACAACAATGATCAATCCAGTCACATCGTATGATCATGTGATAACAACTACAATACCATGCAAAGTTATCCCTGGTTTCCAACATCCGTACCACGATGTACAGTCGTGTCCTCAGCGCTAGGAAAACTCAAATGGCATTATTATGACTATAACCCGTGTAAAGCTGTATGTAAAACGACGACCCTAAATAGAGCCTCGGTCTATGAACGTATCTATGACATATATGTATATGAGCAGCACAGAGTTAGTGTTACAGTACGCGAACGTACCTTTCACCGTGTAATGGCCAAACGTCCAGCCTTCTGAACCCGACTCCGGACTTCCCGGTTATCCTATACATCATCGTCGGATTATTCCTTTTTCCCATAATATCACAAATAATATTCTATTTCTTAAAATAATATCAAAAAGGATATTTTCTCTTTGTTTGACATTTCTACCCTTGGTAAATGTTTTATTACAATTTTGCCCTTACATTTTCTCAAAAACGAAATACTGAATTTCTGGGCAGATTTTCCAACAACCTTGAAAAATCATAATTAATTCTACAAAAATCGAAACGAGGATCCGTAAGATTCCTCGGAATCCTTAGGATGTCTAATTTTGAGTAAAAATATTTATTTTCTCCCAGATTCTCTGAGTCATTCCCAGGTTTAAGGTTTCTAAACTCTGTCCAGAATTTCGTCTGGAAAAATAGCCTAACTTCAAGGATTTTTATCTCCTTATGTAGAACTCCAAATGATACATATTTTATATATTTGGAAAGCCCTACATGTATAATATATTCATGTAAAATTTCATTATTTTATAAGATCATTTAATTCATAAAATATTATCTTCTTTGTTCGCTGCCAGCATAGGTTCTACAACCGAAAATTCTACAATTTTCACAATCATAATCTATTGCTTTCCAAAACTTATTCCCTCACAAGTTTTTACCTCATTAGGCATGTTTCAATGCAAGGAGGCCTAAAAACAAGTAAAGGAATTTCCCTAACAATTTCCTAGATCAAAACCATAATTATGCTAAGAACTATAAAAACTAAAAACTCAAGAACATCTAAGATCAAAGCCTATATTAACTATGAACTTCAAGAACTACAAAACTAAATACTAGAAACTAAAAGCTTGCTTACCTCTTGAAGCATAACTCCTTCATCCTTCTTGCTCCTCACCTCCTTCTTGCTCCTCTTCTCCAAAAAAAAAAAACTCACATCTCACTCCCTATCCCAAAGGACTTTGTGTTTTGGGGTGAGGAATTTGTGAAGAGCAAGGGCCTCTATTTATAGCAAAACTCCTAGGACCCATTTGGCAATAAAATTTGCCCAACTTCCTCCTCAACCATTGGATGAAAAATCACTTTTTGAAACTCAATCCTCACCTCTCAATGTTTGGTCGACATGCAGCTCTCTTTTAATCATTAAATCTGCTTTTTAACTTAGCAAAATGTCTCTTGGTCCATTGCTCTCATTGGCTAGTGTTTTTTGTTGACTTTTCCACACCATTTCACCAAATTTTTCTTCTTCTCTTCACTCATAAGGAGCTGCACGTTTTTGATAGGCTTTGGGAATGATTAAGAAGCTAAATTATCTCCCTAATCAAGTGTTTAATTGCCCTTTAATTACCCTTGTCATTGTTGGATTTGTTTATTAGCTAATCATGGCAATTAAGGATTATTTAGACAAGTATTATTTCTTCATCTTTGGCCCTTAATTTTCCTTCAATAATTAGCCATGTTTTATTTCAAAAATGATTACTTTAATTTGCCCATAATCAAATTGAAGAATTATGTCACTAATCTCAATTAGTGCAAATCTTATTTACCTATTATTTGCTAATCAACACTTAATTTAATTAAGTATTTTTATAACCTTTCCATGGCTCTTTTTAAACTTAAAATAGCCATTATTTTATGTGACTCTAAGTCACTTATGTTAACCAATTTAATTAATATGGTAACACATTACTAAAATACAGGATTTTCGGTAAATCGAAAATCAGGTATTACATAAATTGAACCGAGCCACCACTCCACAGATTTATCACAAAATTTTGAATAAAGGATCTGATGGAGGGTAAAAATTTGATCATGATTTCCAAGCTTATGAGAGCAATATTTTTAATAACATACACCACCTATCCTACTTATAAGATATTTTAAATATTTTTAAATAGAATAAAAAATCATAATCTTGATTAATTAACTTTGTCTTAAAATTTTAGGGTTAATGACTAATTTTACCCCAAAAGTTGTTACGTCGGAGTAATGTTGTCCATAAAGTTTTTTTAGAAGCAATGTGACCTAGGAAGTTTCCAAATCATATAGCAAATTAAATTAACCTCGCCTTTATCTAAATTAAATTTGACCATTAATTGACTAAATATACTGAGTTGATAAGTCCACGTGTCATCCACTTTATTTTTCTTCAAGTTAGATTTACAAATAAGGCATAAACATTTTAAGACAATGCATCACGTCTAAAGGATTGGAGAAAATCAAAGAGGCAGTTAATGAATTTTTTTTACAAATAAGGCATAAACATTTTGATATTTTTTCTAGTCCTTAGAATCTGAGTGAGATTTTCCTTTTAAAATATTACACACAATTTTTTTTTCTACTCGCCACCAAGAATTAATTAATCAAGGGTAAATGAGCAAAAATACACATGTGCTTTACCCCGGGAGCGTCCAGCACCATATACTTTTTTTTGGAGCAAAAATACACATGTGGTTACCATTTTGGAGCAAAAGTCACATCCCACCGTTATGTTACTGTTCACCATGATGAGAGAGAAAGAGCTGAAGTGAACAGTAACATAACGGTGGGATGTGACTTTTGCTCCAAAATGGTAACCACATGTGTATTTTTGCTCCCAAAAAAGCATATGGTGCTGGACACTCCCAGGGATAAAGTACATGTGTATTTTTGCTCATTTACCCATTAATCAAATACACTAAATTAATATATTTATTTACACATTTGACTTGTAATTAATGAAAAAAAAGACAAATTTTTATCAAAACTCAATCCCCTCACAAGTCCCATATCTTAATGCGCCTAAACAATTGGTGGGGGAACAGTAGCCACCCTATATGAGGTGGCATGCCTATTCTCCAAAGTTATCGCCAGTTATACTTTCTCTTTCAAGCTCAAGGATACACAAGTAGCACCAGCCTTGCTGATATTTTAATAAGTAGATTGTGATTTATAGTTATGTGCATTTATGATTTCTTTTTTCCATTTTTAGGTAGCACTCACTCCTGCTGTAGCAATTGCAAGCTTAAGCTAACCCTACTGTTCAGTTTGTAGCTATACCTCACACTGTTCAATTTCTAGAAATTCTTCAACAAGTATAAGTCATCCATATAATAATTACTCCCTCCGGTCCTAATTATAGGAGCAAATTACCAGAATTTAGAGGGATTAAGGAAGAAAGTTAAATTAGTTAATTATGTGTATTTTCCTAAAATACCCTTACCCAAAATTTAAAATGACATTAAGAAAACGCTTGTCGAATTAATTATGAGTATTATATATCATCATAACTTTTCTAGACCTTGCTATTGTCCCACTTGATCCCCGGCCATTTATGATATCTTCACGCAGTTTTATATCTGGTTTACTTATACACCTGTTTTATTTATATATTTTTTTTTTTAATTTGGAGTAGTTTATATTAATTGAAAATGGAGTACTTCACGGAGTATATATTTATTTTGGAGTAGTTTATCTTAATTTGCTTAACATATACTTCTGTATATTTCATGTTTATACTATGACAAAACAGTACTCCGTTTATGTTTATTTTCAATTAATACAAATAGGGGTATTATAGGAAAAAATTGACAAAAGTTAAATCTTGCTCTTATAATTAGGACCAAAACCAACTCCAAAATTTGCTCCTATAATTAGGACCGGAGGGAGTATATATTAACAGCCTTTTAAAATGACACTCAACCGTACTATTACTTAATTGAAATGCATATATGCCAGGTAGAGCTGGGAATCAGGGCTGGCCCGTGAAGGGCCAGGGCCTAACAGGGCCGGCCCTCTAGGGCCTGAGGTAAGAAAAACATATGTTTCTCAAAGTTCGGCCCGAGAGCACTAGGGCCAGGGCCCGGAAATTACTATTCCAAATTTTTATTAATTTTCCTCTGTTTTTTTTTAAAGAAATATAATTAGTAAATTACACCACGAATCATCCAACAAATAAAGCACAATCACTAATTCATAATCAAAAGCAAGCTATGTTCACAAATAATTCACATAAAACATAAGAAACATACCACTAAGCGACATTAATACGATAACTATTATTGTAACAAATAATTTAATTTGTTAAACATAAGAGTAATTTTATTTGCAACAAATAATAAACCAAATCATAAAATTAGAGTATAATTATTTTGTATTTGTAGTTAAATGGATAAATAACTCTATAAAAAATGCAAAATATATATATATATAAATTAATAAATTAAAAAGGAAAAAAAGAAAAAGCTATAGTGAAAAGGGCCTGCAGGGCTGGCCCGAGGCCCTCTAGGGCCGGTCCATTTAAGCCCGAGGCCCTCCAGGGCTGGTCCTACAGGGCCAATTTCAAATATCTCATCCATTTTTCAAGTCCGGCCCTTGACGGACAATGGCCTAAATGGGCCGGTCCGATCGGCTCGGCCCGATTTCCCAGCTCTAATGCCAGGTGATATATATAAATTCTTAAAAAGGAAGATGCAATTAATATGGGGTTAAAAACTGAAATTCCACTATCCTAACCAAACTTAGTCTGGTCCGACTAAAAAGAAATATGCCCAATAATAGCAAACTATAACAAACCAGACTAAGTTATATATCAATGTGGTTGGGTAAGGCAGTTGAATCAGATTAAATATAATCATATATTCCCTCTGGTCCTTATTATAAGGCACCAACTAACTTTTCTCACAAACCAATAAAAGTAGTTAAAGTCAATAAAGTTGTCCTAGAATCTAAGTAATTTCCAATATTACCCCTACTAATTACATTAAACTCAAATATTATATTAATTATTATTTTTACCCATTACCTTTATTAATTAGGGGTAGACATGGAAAAAAATAATCAATACTCATTGGGAACAAGCAAGTATGCCTTATTAAAAAACCAAATAAACTTGCTAGTTGGTGTCTTATAATAAGGACCAGAGGGAGTAAGATTAATTAATCAAGTAAACTAAACTAATAAATTGATCAGTGTATTTGACTTATCACCCTCCCAGTGTCGTCTTGAAGACCTAGGATGGAGGAGGATTAATTGAGCCACTCTACTTGTAGTAGCTTGTTTGCTCATCCTCCAAATTTATTGTTTTCTATTTTTCTATATGTAAGGACTTGTTAATTAATTCACTCGTATATATTAAAAAAATATTTCCTCTGGTCCTTATTATAAGGCACCAACTAACTATTCTCACAAACTAATAAAAACAATTAAAGTCAATAAAGTTATTTTAGAATTTAAGTAATTTCTAATATTACCCCTACTAATTGCACTAAACTCTAATATCATATTAATTTTTACTCTCAACCACTACCCTTATTAATTATGGGCATACATGAAAAAAAGTAATTAATGCTCCTTGGAACAAGCAAGTGCCTTATAAAAATGATCAAATAAACTTTTTAGTTGGTGTTTTATAATAAGGACCAGAGGGGTAGTTAAATTAGTTAAGCTTAGAAATCTCAATATTAACAAGAGAACGGATATAAATCAATGATTTTGTCTTGTGTAAGGTAAGTTTGGTGTCAACTGAACAAGGTAGTAGATTAATTCACCCGAGTTGTCTACTTAATTATCGGAAACAAACAAGGCCTAGCATTCTTGAGTGTTCTTGTTTCATCGTTTTCTCTAATATCATTATCAGAAGATGTGAATCTTAATGTAGAAGTGACAACATAAAAAAGTAATATAGATGAAAATTTCATTTGTGCACCTTTAGATTGGGGGCATTTTAAAGTTGATGGTGGTTGTATTTAAGTGTTAAGTATTGCGCGTTTACTATTTTATAAGTAATGTAATAAGTTTGATTATGGTCAATGTCCCTAGCAACACGAAGAAATTCTTAATTTAATTGGTATGTAATTTTATTTACAACACACATTCAAATTGTTGTTATAAAAATATTAAATATAAAAGAAAAGTATATAATATTTTATCTTTCTTCCACGATGATGACAAAGAAAAGCGCCGTTTCAATAATGACTTAGGATGGGAGTAGGAAACAATTGAGCCAGTTAATTAATTCACATATATATTAATAAAATTAGTTGAGTTAATTATTTTTCATATTAACATGTAAAAAATACACGTTACTTTTTCCAAAAATACGTCTCCTTTAATCATTTTTCACTCAAAGCTAGGGAGAGTATTGAAAATGGGAAATAAAGATCGGGGGAGAAAAATTGTGCAATTAACAAGAGTAATTTGAACCAACAGGTGGTTGGTCCAGTGGAATGCTGCGCTGGATTCCCTTAAGAGGTCTAGGATTTGAGTTGTAGTAACGCACTTGTAATTTTCCTTGTATGGAGCTACCATTGTTGGGAGGGAGGGTCGTCTTTACCACTGCAGAACCTGAATCCGGATTAGTCAGAACTGAAGGTTATATGATGAATCGGGTGGGATACCCAAAAAACAAGAGTAATTTGAAAAACAAAATATTAAATGTGGGAAAAAAATTAAAGAAGTTTTAGCTTCTAGTAAACAAATCTATAACATCCCGTTTCTAAAAGCAGTATATATTTTTTTCATTGAAAACATCATTTCAAATCATCAGAGTAGAGCACCGGAGCATAAGAGTAACTGGTACATATTCAAAGTACTCATAGTAGCATGTATTGCTGTTTAAACAGCGGTACAAGAGTGTTTCAAAAGTATTACATGACAGAAAGAAGTCTTAAGCCGGGTCTTCTATGTGAGCTGCTTGCCTCTATTCTCGGTCCTCGATCCTTCTGACTCTGAAGCTAAGTTAAGAGCTGAGGTCCATGCATCGAACCCCAGGTAACGGTTAACCTCATGTTTATATACACCATATATGTACGACAGACATTCATAGAATTTTGGCAACATTTACTACGGTCAGACATAGGGTATACATATCAGATATGTATGGCAATAACAATACAGTCGGATGCAAGGTTAAGGCACAATGAGAAATGTACATGATCATATATGCACGGCAATAACAATACAGTCGGATATAGAGTTAAGGCGCAATGGACAATGATACAGTCGGATGTATGGTTAAGGTACAATGGACATTGGACATAATCGGATATGGACGGCAACAACAATACAGTCACATGTAAAATACAGCATGACAGAGGAAATACATAAATGCATGCAATAACCATCAGAGTTAGTGTTACTAGTACGCGAACGTACCTTCGTTGACGTTATACGGTATTTCTGGCGGAATATGGTATGACAGTAGGTCAGAACGTAACCAGGGATATCCTATCAAGATAACAACGTATTTATTAAGGATCTATCATTACGATGGACATTTTAGTCATAAATGATCATTTTACCCCTGACCCCTAATCAGGAGAATTTCGCTAGCCACTACTACAAAAAGCTTTTTTGCGTCCTATCTTTTCTGCATTTTACATCCTATTTTGTGTGGACGCCTATCTGGGAGGCGCAAAAGACGGAAGCTTAAGGAGTCTAATTTTTTTCTTAGACGCCATATGCTTTTTTTTTTAAAAAAAAAAAAAAACCCCCAAACCACGTTGGGAAACCACGTTGGGAGCTACCAAATAATAATTCCAGATCTACATCCTAGATTTAATCAGATCCAAAATCGAAAATCAAATGTGTTTCCTTAATAACGAAATCAACTCAAATCAACAAATTTCTACAAGTGTAGATCTACATTACAACAACAAATCGGATCCAACAAGATCAACTCAAAATCAAAAAAAAAAAAATCCAGAGGTGAGAAGGAGAAGTCGAACAGATCTTGAGCAAGTCGAACACATACGAATCACAGCTCGAACAGTTTTGGAGAAATCAAACAGATCTGAAAAAGTTAAATAGATCAGTCAAAGTCAAACAAGTCAACTAGATCTGAAAAATTTGAAGCTTACCTACAGTAGGAAGTTGTAGATTTGGAAAATCGAAAGCAAAAACGAGGTTGAAAATGAAGGGACGACGTCGATTGTGCCGTCAATCTTGTGGAGAAGGTTGAAAATGAAGGTCAGCCATGGAGGTTGGGGGGAAAGAGGAAGAAGACGAAGTGGAAGAAGGTCACCGTGACGTTCATGATGTGTGGAGAAGAAGGTTGCTGATGGTTGTAGTGGGTGGGTGAGAAGGTAGAGGCGAGAGAGAAGGGGGAACGTCGAAGAGAGGGAGGATCTGCGTTTTTGTGTGTTAGGGGGGATCTGCGTTTTTTTATGTGCTGGGGGGAGATTTTTGACGTCTAAGTGATAAACTTAGACTCCAAAAAGCTTGACTTTTGGAGTCTAAGTTCTATAATTAGACGTCAAAAGTACTGCTTTTTGGCGCTAAAAAATTCATTTTGCCGCCCATGGGTTTAAATTCCGCTACTTACGGAGTCTAAGTTTCAAACTTAGACTCCAAAAGTTCAAGCTTTTGGAGTCTAAGTTCATAACTTAGACTTCAAAAGTGTCTCTCGCGGGCCCCACACATAACTCCCTGTTGCACGACGTGACCCCCTGCTGCACGATATGACCTTCTTTTCTGCTGTACGACATGACTTTTGGAGTCTAAGTTTAGAACTTAGACTCCAAAAAGTGTCTCTTGCGAGACTTTTGGAGTCTAAGTTTCAAACTTAGACTCCAAAAGTCATGCTTTTGGCGTCTAAGTTCAAAACTTAGACGCCAAAAGTCAACTTTTATCACATATAATTACAAAAATGCCACCGCCTTTATTTTTTACTTCCTTTTTTAAAAAAAGGACGTCTTTTGGAGACGCAAAAACCGTTTTTTGTAGTAGTGAGCACTTCGTTACTTTGACTCTAATCTTCCAAAATTTCAACATAACTCCTACTCCAACATAATTTTCGAAATATATATCATATTTAACCTTAAAACATGATATCTAAAATATACTGGAAGATTAAAGATCAAAACAACAACTACCCTAGAACTTCAAGAACTACCGAACTAAAGACTAGAACCGAAGAACTTACCCGTTGAAGAACTTCACTACAACTTCTCCAGAGCTTCTCTCTCTAACTTCCCTCTATAATTTCGAAATATGCAAGAGCATTTGGTGTGAAGAATTCTCAAAGGGATTGGTGGCTATTTATAGAAGAATTTGTGAGGGCAAAATGTTAAACTTCCAACTTTCTACTTCAATTCTAAGCCATGGAATTTAGAGTTTCTAGAAGCTTCATTCTTGGCCACACAATCCACCTCCTTACATCATCTTTCAAGGCCATGATGTCATGCAAGTGACATCATCTCTTGCTTTATGGGTTTCTACCGATAAAGTTCTTTGTTCGGTGTTCTAATCGCGTAATCTTGGAGAAACTCAAAAATCCAGCTACATAGCCCTGAAGATCTCTTCTTCCTCTTTCAGAATATTTGGGTTAACTACATTTTTGATCCCATTCAGGACATTTCGTTGCCTGCCGAAGATTTTCGGATAAACGTCTTCGGTTACGGAAATCACTTTCGGAAACACCAACTTCTAGATAAAAATTCACTGATTCCTAATATATCCAGATGTTTTCTACTTATCTCAAGGATTTTGAGATAGGATTTATTTTCCATTGGTTTTCATTTCTTCAACTGCTCCTTTATCTTTTTCGTCTTATTCACTAATCGTTCCGTCGGTTTCGGAAATGACTTCGGAGACAGTCCACTCCGGGATAAAATTACACTTGTTCATAATATGTCCTGATCTTAGAAACCTAGTTCATGGTTTTCTAGATAGGATTTAATTTCTATCGGTGGTCATTTATCCTATTTGCTTTTTACAAAATATCTCAATTTATATTATTATATTAATACAAAATATCAAGATATTATTTTTGAAAAATCTCCAACCCCTTTCACACCTAATATTTCGGCTGCCCCTTTTATTTTTTCTGTTATTTATTTATTTTTTAATTAATTAATATTATATATATTTTAATTATATTATATAATTCACAAAATTTTCCTATTGGTCCATACACTGATTTAGGCTTAAAATTACTTAATCTCATATATTTTTCTTAATATTTTCCAATTAATTAGAAAATATATTTTATGGTAATTTTAGCCATAAACTACTAATTAAAGGATTTTACATAATTATCTTTGAATTTTCCCTTAATCCAAGCTTAAGAATTAGCCAATAATTATTTAATTAATCATCTACTAATTGTTGACAATTTTCTTAATTAGTATTTATTGTTATCTCACAACTATTTTACTTACATTGGTATTTTATGCTCCACATAAAATATTAAAAATCACGGGGCTACTTATGCTCCCCAAAATTATATTTAATTTTGACTCATTATTTTCCAAGGAAATAAATCCCAAAAATTGTCTAAATTAGAGACAACATACTCTCTAATTTTTAATAATTATTTTATTGCATCTTAGGATTTATCACAGTATTTTATGACTCTTAGTTCATCTAGGGCATTTTAGCACTTTAATTCCTCTAATTTCAACAGAAATTGCCCTAGAAAATTATTACAAATCCCTTCCAATATTTGAGACCTCACATTTACCTATTTTCAATAGGTATATTTCACTAAATTATGATTCTTATCATAAGTCAGATTTTAGGGTATCACAAAATCCATTAACTAAGTCTTATGTTTAGAACTTGAAGAAAAAGTAGACAATTTTTAGATATTACATCATATCCTACGTAAGTTCAATTTTGAATATTAACACACTAATTAATGCATGAGAAGGTGTATATAAAATATAAAAAGCGTAAAGAGTCATATTCTTCACAAATTCTGAATCATACAAATCATCCTTAACTCTGTGTACACGACCAACTATATATAACTATTTGTTTTTTAACAAGTAGTTTACTAACTTACAAGCAAAAGGTATAAATAATAACAATAATATTTACATTAATAGATTTTGAATCAACGTAACTACTGTTATATCTGTTGCTAAATATTTTTAACAAATTTGGTCCTTCTATATGCTTAGTTACATTACTTTTCAACTAAAGGATAATAAAAAAAATATTTTAAAAAAACAATCATCCAAATGACAGTTGTATCGAAAGCCCAATTTCTGTTTTGCCCTCCTTCCCCACGAGCACGGCTATATCCTCCTAATTAATAACTAAGTAATACTCCCTCCGTCCCGGAATAAATTTTGGAGTTGGTTTTGGTCCTAATTATAAGAGCAAGTTTTAACTTTTGTCAATTTTTTCCTATAATACCCCCATTTATACTTATTATTAGGAGCATTATATATATGTGTTTACATATATATATATATATATATATATATATATATATATATATATATATATATATGTATGTATATTTGTGTTTATGTGTGTCAATATATATATGTGTAGATATATATGTGTGTGTGTCTGTGTGTAGATATATGGGTGTGTGTCTCTATGTATATAGATAGATCTATATGTATACACATATATATACACACATATATGTTTATATAACAAGACCGTTATTTCAATTAGAAAGCGTGTGGAAAGAAAATTAGATCTATATGTATACACATGGCTATATAAAAAACAACTAATATACATATATAAACTAATATGTCATGGATATCTAACATAAGACAAAGTAGAAACATTTATAATTAGGGTAACTTGTGTCATTTTAAATTTATATAATGACATTTTAGGAAAATGAGTAAAATTAACTAATTTAACTCATCTCCTTAATTCTCCCAAAATCGGTTAAATTGCTCTTATAATTAGGGACGGAGGGAGTAGTATATATATTCAATTGTGTACCAATCAACCCCTCTAACTAATGACTTTTCATCCCTTCGTCCCATGTTACATATATATATATATAGAGAGAGACACACACACATACACACGGTGATCATTCTGACACTTGGATTATCTTATCAAGTAGTCATGAAGATGATTATCCCCATTATCTTCTTGATCTTTTGCCTTCTCTTTTCATCATCTTCGTCCTCTCAAACCTCCATGTTTGAATTCTGTGTTGCGAATTATACGGTTCCTTACAGTCCTGAAGGATATTCTTGCAAGAATCCAGAAAAAGTCACCATAGATGACTTTGTATTTTCTGGTCTAAATCTTCCTAGTAACACAAGTAACCTCGCCAAAACTGGTTTCAGAACTGTGTTTGTCTCAGACCTTGCTGGTCTTAATGGCCAAGGCCTATCATTGGCTCGGGTAGATTATAAAGCTGGTGGTGTTGTACCAATTCACACTCATCCTGGGGCTTCTGAAACCCTTTTGGTTCTTGAAGGAACTTTAACGGTTGGATTCATCTCAACCAATAACACTGTCTTTTTGAAAACTCTTAACCCTGGGGATGGTATTGTCTTTCCTCAAGGCTTACTACACTTCCATGTCAATCAAGGTATGTATAATTTGCTAAATTTTATAGAATGACTCCCTCATAATTCTTAATATAAGACATATTTAAGAAGTTAATTTTAATTAGTCTTAAATATAAGATATAGTTTTTATATTTATCTATTGCTTTCCCCCTAAGTTACCCCTATTGATACTCCCTCAATGATAATCAAGAATAAGAGTGAATAAGGGAATTAAGGAATATGACTAGGATGTCTTAGAAAATACATGTCATGTTAACTAACTTCCTTAATCTAATGAAATTATGTAAATATATCTTATATTAAAGATATGAGGCAGTAATTAATTAGCCTGTTCATCTATCACACAAAATTTGAATAATGAGTTACATTGATTTACATTAAATTTGAACTAATTCCCCAAAAATCCAGCTTTTAGGTTCACGAGTGGAATAAGTTGTGATGCCATTGTTTTAGTTGTTGTCGTCATCCCGTAAAGTCAAAGTTGTTATTGTTAAGCTACAGTTGTCATTGATCGGAAAGGTATAACTGTTTACATGAATATAGTTGTGATTGATTAAGGGCATTTAGGTAGTTTCATAGAAAATTAAACCCATTCCAGTCCCTAAGGACTCCTCAATGATTAAACAATTTCGGGATCCTAATTTTAGATTCAGTTTAGGAGCAAAAATACATATGTGCTTTATCCTCGGGAGCGCCCATCACCATATACTTTTTTTGGGAGTAAAAATACACATGTGGTTATATTTTAAGAGCAAAAGTCACACCACCGTTAAAATCTAGCCTATTGTAAATATGGATTTTTCTGTTATAAATGACCAGATTTTAAATTTTTCATGTTGTAAATCTAGCTTTTTCTGTTGTAAATGATCTTTCTATGTTCAAAATCCAGGTTTTTAAATGTTGTTGTAAATATAGCCAGATTTTAAATTTTGTTGTAAATACAACACTTCCTGTTGTAAATATATCTTTCTTTCTTTTTTTGTAAATGACCTTTCTATATTCAAAATCCAGGTGTCTAAATATTGTTGTAAATATGACATTTTCTGTTATAAATATGACATTTTCTGTTGCAAATGCACCGTTAAGTTAGATTTTAACGGTGGTGTTATTTTTGCTCCAAAAATGTAACCACATGTGTATTTTTGCTCCCAAAAAAAGCATATGGTGCTGGGCACTCTCGAAGGTAAAACACATGTGTATTTTTGCTCCTTTACCCTTTTAGATTCATCACATTTTTTCAGGAGAATATTTTTTGTCTTTTTCCCATTAAATAATGAGTTTCATCGATATTTTTTTTTTTGTCATAATTAAAGAAAGGCTATGGGTGTGAGGTAGGTTAAAAGCATTGTTGTCAAACTCGAGAATTTTTTGAGTTTACTGTTTTTTCATTTTTACCTCACAAAATAGTTTCGAGCCACTATCAAACTCATAATAGTTGTAAACTTCTCGCGAGTTCACACATCAAGTTTACTGCTTTTAGCTTACAAATCATGACGAGTCACTCTTAAACTCGTACTAACTTTTTTGATTTTGTCATCTTTTGTGGTTTTATATATGAAGTTTATGTACAAAATTCTTTGTTGAGTATGATAAATTATGAGTGTTAATAGATTTGATTTCATTTGGATTTAAAATACATTTAAATCAAATCATGGTCATTTTTTATATTTTAAAAATTTAATCATACACTATTAATATATATATTGATAAAAGTAAAAAACTCTTACGAGTTTACGATTCGAATCCACAATATGATTTTACATCACTTTGTCACAAGTTTGTTTAAACTTGTGAGTTTGAAAACTTTAGTTATAAGGAATTAAGGCCCAATAATTACATCAAGTTAATTGTTTATGGATAATACAACTTATTACACATTTCATATTTTGTTGACACATCTTCTCATGTGCATTTCAATAAAGTATGATAAATGAGCAATATGGTTTTCAAAATGTGAGTAGCATGTTAACGTTTTATCATAAATTTTATTTTATTAATATAGTGATGTCGTGTTCATGCCTCTGACTCCACTTAATAAGATAAAGCTTGTTATTATTATTGTATATATTGATGATCCACAGCTCCTAAAAAATATGCGAGAATTACGTACATACATTTATCTCAATGATTCCTTGGTTTTAACTACTTATAAATACAAAAGGTTTGACATGTAAATAAGATTAGAGAATACTTAATCTTTTTTCTAAATAAAAAATAATTTATTTACTTATTTAGGACTTGTTTCTATAATTCTCTCAATAAGGATTGACTATTTATATTGATATTAATAAAGATATGAACATGTGATGTTGCAAAGACTCTTTGTGATTAAATAGTTTAAGATCTTTTCCCTTTTTTCTTAGCATCAACAGGCCGCCATTATTTATTATGATCAGCATGTGGTATCCTTTGAAAAATACTTCTTCCATCCCTTATTTTAAGTTTCAGAAAATCGGTCTGTGTGAATCAAGAAAACAATCAAAATTAGTTAAAAACAATAAATTTGTATTTTATTTCAACCATGCCTTATTTATAAAGAGAATAAAGTAAGAGAGATAATAAATGCAATAAATACAGTTAATGAATAAAGTTGAAAAAAAAAACACAATAAATATTTAGACAAACCTAAAATGAAGTTTATATTTTTAAATTAAATAAATGACGCTTCTATTTAATGATAAACTTATTCACAAATTTAAAGCTCATAACAAGACACCAAAAGAGTTTGTAGTACGTATTGTTGTCAAACTCACGAGTTGATTCTCCGAGTTTACTGTCTTTACGTTTCTAGCTTACCAAATCGAGTCGAGTTACTAGTAAACTCTTAACCGTTGTAAACTCGGTTAATATATATATTAAAACCATAGGTCAAGTTCGTTATATTATATATTCATTACATTAAATTTTCCAAGTACATTGTAATGTGTCATATTTTTGAAATATTATCATTTAATTATAAATTTACATGGAAAAAATAGCACACACATCACCATGTGTATTTGGAGAAATTAACATAATATTATAAGAAACTTTACATAATTGTTTTCCTATAATATTGGTAGAAAATTATATATAATTATGGGCATTTACCGTCAATATTTTTTTTAATTATTTTTTTAATATTTGCAGGAAACACTTCAGCTGTGGCAATTGTTAACTACAATAGTCCAAACCCTACTTTTCAATATGTATCCCTTTCACTTTTTTCAAGTGATTTAGCCTCTCGTCTCATAACGGCGATCACTCTCATTAATCCTTCTGAAGTGAGGAGGCTCAAGGCTCTTCTTGGAGGCTCAGGATAAAGTATATGCATTTTTAAGCAAGCTTCCTAAAATGTTATAATATATATATATAAATAAATAAAGAGCTATAGTTCTCTTGATGTTTGACCCACATGTCTGAAATAAAATAAAGGGAAAATTAATACGTAATTCCCTATAATTTTATCACATTTTTAATTAATTAGTCGTTGTAGTTTTTATTATTGCTGGGTCCTTATAGTCTAATTTCCTTAATTATTATAGATGTTGATTTCTATATTTATGATTTATTAATTTATAAGAGAAACGACGATAGTAGTTTTTTTTATTTTTTTTTTATTTGATCAAGAGAAATGACGATAGTAGTTGATGGCATGTTTCTTGCTCTGAATATATCAAGATTAATATTATTAGATGAATCTAAATTAAATCAAAATCAACTTGCAAATCATCACATATTATATATAGACGCAAGGAAACAATTATCAAACATATTTTTTTTTTATAATTTTTACGTTGATGATAAATAAATTTTATTCTATATATAATTTCATTTTATGACAACTTCATGTCATCACTTGTTCAGCTCCCACATTTGTATTAATTAAAATATAATTATGAGCATATGGTGACTATTGCATATAATTGGGGAATTTGTAAGGACCAAATTATTATTTTTATTTTTATATAGAAATCTGATAAAAAAATCAGGTGAAATTATAAGAAAAGACAAATCATTCATTTCAATTGGATATTAGTCCCTTTGATAAAAAAAAAAAAAAAACCTCCATCTTATATATGTATAACCAATATGGAGACGTTAGAACATATTATAATTTTGAGAGACAAAATGAATTGATGAGGTTTTATGATCATTATCAAAACAAACTGAAGAAGATATCGTAATATCAAGAAAAAAGATCTTACCACTTTCCTTTTTAGCTGGGCTTGTTGTCTTGTACTTTGAAAGGGACATTATTTAGACTACTACTGGCGCTTCTAATTAGGATGCATAACATTATCTCTTAGGGGGGAAGGTTGACTTAGCCTGCCTCTCCCATCATGACTTTCTTTCATGAAGGACAAAAAAAGCAATGATGATCAGAAGAGTCTTGGTCACTAGAAAGTGCTTAAGAGCAGAAGGAGGGGAAGTTAGATCCGCTAAGATCGAGTTGAGATTCCTAATTCAAGTAAGGGAGTGAGTCTATATGCCTTCCTTTGTTTAGTTAGTAAGAAGATGCCAGTTCTCTCATTGAGAGGTACTAAGGTCCAGTTACAACAAGTCTCTCAAATAGGCCTTTCTTTTAGACCGGCTCTCTCATAGGTAAACTGACAAATGTACAAGAGCTCTGGTAAGGCTCGCCTAGGCTAACGCTCTGAGCGCATCTGGATCTGATAATGCCAATCCGCTTACGTTACGCCAGCTTTGCTGGTGCAATTAGGAATATAGATCTCACCTGGTCAGCAGTACCTCATTCATTCCTATAATTCTTCCTATGTCTGAAAGCAGCAACAAAGGAAGAACAAAGGGGATTGACGGATGGAGGTGAAACAGCTGACCTTCCTTTCATTCCAATAGGGCCTATCCATATCGAAAGGGTCTACGGATGGGTGTCTGCTTTCTTTGAGAATTTGGATTGTACAACCAAGAATGTGGCTGAATTCTGGGCCATCTACCGTGGCCTTATGTTGGCGTGGGATTGGGGTTACAAGCAGGTCATTCTTGAAACTGATTCTGTTGTTTGCATGCTGTGATTCATTTTCTTTCCTCTAATCACCCTCAAGCACCACTGATCCAAGCTTGCAGGAATCTTGTGAAAAGGGATTGGCAGTGCTTTTGTAAGCATACTCATAGAGAAGGTAAGATCGCGGCCGACTGGTTGGCATCTGAAGCTCTGAAGCAGCCTCAAGGTTATCAACAGCTTTTGACCTGTCTGCCTGGACATAAGATAAAGATACCTAAATTAGAAGAAAGAAAAGGAAAACCTTATTGTAAATGGCACGATAAATGGACGACTCACTCTACAAATAATTGTGTTAATTTCAGGAATCCGAGAGGATCTTGGACAAAGGTTTGTTCCGGATAGCAGACCGACCAATGGGAATCGAGACATCACCGTTTGCGGGAGCAGTAGAGAAAAGTATGATGTCTGCTGACCTAAGGAAGTTGTCTGACCCACAGAAAGAGTTGGAGGCGGCTGAGCACTTCCCACAAGAGTCAAGCCCAGAAAGCGTGGCAAGTCATTCGCCAAGGCCATTACCAACAAAGCAAAGGCGAAAGACGAAGCCGCCTTCGTCTCTCATATCTAAAGCAGAGAGTCCGATTCACTGATTGCTTGCCTTTTCCTTCCGGGTCTCACTAATCCCAGTTGGAGACAAAGCAATAGGAATCCGGATAAGTGCCATTGGAACTATTCCTGCTTCATTCAATCAATGCAGGCATTCGCTTAGCACTATTCTTACTATAGGTGTTAGGTTAGGACTTCTATAACACTGTTATAGCTAAGAGAAATCGAGATGTGAGAAAAAGAATAGCTTTTCTTAGGTAGGCGACAAAGAAGGTCTTTCTCAAGCTAAGTACGTTCAGTTCAATCCATGGTTGGAATGACTGATCAATGGTACTCTGAATCCACTACCGGCTGACTGGACTGATCCAGGTAGCTCAGATCTAGGTTATACAGTTCGGTGTGAGATGGTTCGGTTGGTGTAGTGTGTTAGGGATAGCTGAACAGAGAAAGAGCAGCTTCGATCTCTGCCCGGTTCCCAAAGCATTAAAAGAAGACAAGGAGTGGAATAAAAGTAGGCAAAGACCAATTCCTCAGATTATAGGATATAGGAAGGATTTTTGTTCAAGGTACGCATGAGGATAATCTTTCCTGGACAGGCTAATAATTACATTTATTTTTTATTGGGGGGGCTTTCTTTCCTTAGGAGGATTTTGATCCATACCCCTAAACCAGCCGGTTATGGAGTCGCTTTCCTTTGGCCCTCTATTCTAATCTCCCGGGCTAGCAGTATCGACTAAGACCGTAGCGTAGTCTCTCCTAATCAAAAACCTTAAGTTGAAGTCGATTCAATTGAATAAATAATAAGGTATAGCCCCTCCTGTTGTGTTGCAGGCCTAAGGAGGTGCCTAGATGACTTGAAAGTTTGACTCTTTTTTAAGTCTCTTGCATTGTCCTAGCCGGAAGCTCCTATTGTAATAGTAGCTACTTCTATCGAGTAGGAATTAGCTTACATTGCTAAGCCTAATAGATAGTCAACCCGGTGGGTTTAAGTAGGGGCTTGCATTGTAGTGGTCGGACTTGATCACGGTGGATATACTTTTTTTATTCTATTAATATTATTTATACTCGGGTTGGTTCTGGTGTCCTATTTGTCCCTTCTTTCATTACATTCATCTATGTTCCAACTAATAAAGAGGAAAGGCTCTTATGTTGGCAGGAGGTCCGTAGAATCAGTGGTAATATTGGTGAACCTTGGTTATGTATTGGGGATTTCAACGATATCTTGTCCCAATCTAATAAAAGTGGTGGTATTCCAAGAGCATGGAGAAAGATCTTGAATTTAAAACATTTTCTTGCTGACTGTGAACTGGATAACTTGGGGTTCCATGGCTTCAAATTCACTTAGTGTAACAACCAGTTGCGTCCAGATACAATCCGTTAAAGAATTGATCGGGCTTTGGGGAACTCGTTGCTTCGGGAACAATTTCCCACACGTCATGTACTTCATGTTGAACCGGCTGGCTCTGACCACCACCTTCTATTGGTGTAGTATTCGCCGGAAGGGTATCCCAGGAAGCGTGTTTTTCGGTTTGAGGTATGCTGGACTACCCATTCTAACTTCTTCCAGTTAATTAAGAATAGTTGGTATTCAGTATCTGCAAATGCTTTGACTACCTCTGAAGATTTTATGCTTAGTATGGGGAGATGTAGGCAGATTCTTACTAAATGGAGCTATAAGGAATTTCCCAACAACACCCGCAGAATTGAGGGATTAAAGGATCAGCTTGCTACACTAAATCAGGGGGCCGAGATTCAATTTCTTCACGTGCAATTGCTGATGTTAAATTAGATCTGGACCGGATACTTGCCCTTGAAGAACAATTCTGGTGGCGGCAATCAAGGGTCAATTGGATCCAATTCGAGGATAAAAACTACCACTTTTTCCATCTGTCCATGCTCAAGAAAAGACATCAGAATAGTATCTTGTGTATTAGAGATGATGAAGGTAGTTGGCTGATGGAGAAACCCGCTATATCTCAGAATATCTGCCCCTTCTAAGATATAGCAGGTTTCTCCATAAGCTCTTCTGTACATCTTCCCCCTCTGATATGGACTCAGTTTTAGGCTTTATTAACCCCCAAGATCTCAGTTTCAATGAACCAAGGCCTTATGCTCCCTGTTTCAAGAGAAGAAGTTAAAGCAGCTGCTTTTAGCCTAGGATCTTTTAAGGCTCCTAGTCCAGATGGATTCTCTGGTATATTCTATGATAATGCATGGAATGAGATTGGGGAATCTATTTTCAATATGGTCAGGAAATTATTTGAAGGTAAGTCAATGCTCAATGTGATCAATGAAACAAATATTACCTTGATTCCGAAAGTGGAGAAACCAAATCATGTATCCCATTTCAGACCTATTGGCTTAAGTAATTTCTCCTACAAAATCATCTCTAACCTCTTAACCAATAGAATGAGACCATTGTTGGATTGTTGCATCTCCCAAAACCAGGGAGCCTTTGTTCTCGACTGCTGTATCCAAGATAACATCATCATTGCCTATGAAGTCTACCATTATTTCCGGAGGAAGATGGGGGTAAGTATGAGTTCTCCCTCAAAATGGATATGAGCAAAGCATATGACTGTATTGAATGGTCTTTTTCGGAAAGAGTGTTACTGTGTTTTGGCTTTTGCGCTGAGTGGGTGTCGCTTATCATGAAGTGTGTTCAGTCTATTAGTTTAAATATCTGTGTATCCGGGGAAACTGTTAGCTCCTACTCCCCAAGTCAAGGCTTACGTCAAGGGGATCCACTTTCTCCATATCTGTTTATTCTTGTGACGGAGGTCCTATCTCTTATGATTGGCGAAAGCCAAGAGGCAAAATTACTTAAAGGGATTAAATTGAGCCAAAGTTATCTGGTGCTTACTCATAGCTTTTTTGCGGATGACTCTCTCCTATACATGAAGGTTAGCAAGAAAGATTGTACCAATTTAGCCAAAATCCTGCATCAATATTGTGCTGCCTCAGACCAAGTAATCAACCTTGATAAGTCAAGTATTTTCTTTTCCTCCAATACCCTTGCGGAAGTGAGATCTATGGCTAGAGGTATTTTGGGAATTGCAGCCACTGATGATTTGAGGAGGTATCTTGGCATCCCAAGTATCTGGGGGAAGACTAAACATCAAGTATTGGCCTATATTAGGGAACGGATCACAAGCAAGCTACAAAGCTAGGTGCTCTCCTCCCTTTCTTTTGTTGGCCGAGAGGTGATGATAAAAGTTGTAATTCAAGCGATACTAATTGTTCCCATGAATTGTTTTAAGTTCCCTACCAAGACTTGTAAAGAAATTCATAGTCTCATTGCCAATTTGGGATTGAAATGCCTTTGGTCATCGTACACATTGGAAGGCTTGAGATTTCCTAACCTCTGGTGAAGATCATGGTGGTATGGGTTTTAGAGACCTTATTATTATGAATGACTCTTTGTTAGCTAAAACGGCTTGGAGGCTCTTAAAGCGACCTAATGATTTGTGGACAAGGGTTTTGAAGAGTGTCTATTTTCCCAAAGCTGAGTTTACTAAGGCAATTAAAGGTTACAAAGCATCTTGGTGTTGGTCTAGCCTTGTTGATGGTAAGGATCTCTTCGAGTAGCTCGATTAGCATTTGGGGAGAGCCTTGGATTCCTGATGCTCCTATACTTGAACCACCTTTAAATTGTGATGACTCATTTGTTAAGCAGGGACGTGTATGTGACCTGATTGTAGATGGCACCTGGGATCTTTGTCCTATAGTTCAGTTCTTATCGGATGAGGTCAAGTTGGTCATTTACAAAATTCCCATCCCTGTCAATAATGGATTGGAAGATAAACTAGTGTGGAACAGCGCTAGGAATGGGGAGTATATGGTTAAGTTGGGGTATAATGTGGAGAAATCAACACATTCTTTGAGAGCTAGCAAGGCGGGATCTTCCATTGTGGTGCCTTCTTCTTGTTGGAAATCTGTTTGGAAACTCAAGATAATCCCTCGTGTGCAACAGTTTATTTGGAGGCTCCTAAACAATGCAATTGCTACTAATGATGCCCTCTTTCGAAGGCAAATATCTTAGTCAAGGCTATGTCCTATCTGTGAGACAATGGAGGAAAATCTTGAACATTTATTTTTTCATTGTCTATGGACTCGCTGTATATGGTTTGGTAGCCGGTTAGGGGCTAGAATTGAATTTGCTAGTGTATCCAACATTAATAGCTGGAGGCTTCATCTATCTAGTATGTCATCTTTGAACTCTCATGACTTATCTTTGATTTGTTGGATATTATGGTTCATTTGGAAACAAAGAAATGGAAAAGTCTTTGATTTTGTTGAACCTAATCCCTTTGTGGTATTTGAGATGGCTGGGAATATCGCTGTAGAATTTTTACTCTGTTTGGATAAAATGAAGTTTGCCTCGGGTGGGGTTACTCAGGCCCCTAACTGTTCTACTTGCTAGGTTCCACCATCTTCTGATAGAGTTAAAATAAATTGTGATGATGCTTTTCATTTGGGTAAAGAAGAGGCAGCCATCGGTGTGATCTGCAGAAATGAATTTGGGCTCTTTAAATGGGGGTTTGTTGACAAGCTGAAATATGTTTCGGCTTTTATGATTGAAGCTCTAGCCCTTAATCATGCATTGCTGCATGCTATTGATTTAGGGATTGATGATGCTATTTTTGAATCTGATTGTCTTAACTTGATTAATTGTGTTGATGCTAAGTCACCTTATTCCTTTGACTGGCATTGTAGAAGCATTATTCATGACATTATTAGTCTTTTTTCTTCCAAAGTTGGGTTCTCGCTTTCATTTACTCCGCATGGGGATAACCGTGTTACTGATCATCTTGTAGCAATTGCTTATAAGGGGGTGTGCGCTATTGGGTGGGTGTCACAACCATCATCCTCTTTAATGACTCTTCTAACTTTGGAGGCAAAGCAGGCTTCTCTAGTCATGGATAGTGCTCTGTGTTCCAGTGCTGGGAGGGATGATGTTTAATTTACTTTTCCCTGTTGTATTTTGAGTGGCTTCAACCTACTATTATTATGTTGTAATTTGCTTTGTGGTTGCTAGTTAACACTATTGTACCTGTTTGTTATTTGAAGTGGTAATAGAATTCCTTCTTCGACCAAATCTACTTTTGCACCTCTTAAAATGATAATGCCTACTTTTACACCCAGCAAAGCATAATTTTATTGGGTAATCGTTGCAAAAAAGTTCATTGCTAAATTTGCACCTTAAGAAAATTGGGACTTAAAATATCACCTTCTGATAGATGAAGAAATAGTATGAAAAATATAAGGAAATGGGGAGTTTAAATAGTTTGGAAGTAATGGGTTCATCATTGCATATGTTGGAAGTTGAATAGGAGTAGTCATGCGTAGTGGTGGGTAGTAAATGGGTACTTAGTTCTTGTGCCTGATCATCAGAGAATGAAGAAGCATGTACACATTATCATCATTCGTGTGGAGAAGGGGAAAGGTTTCGAACCATCATGACGGTTTTTGTGTAACAACCGTCATTGTTTGAGACAAAAGATAACGTTTACTAATTAAAACCGTTATTTATTTACATGATATTCTAATAAGTGATGGTTTTTACTTAATAACTAGTATGTATTTCACTTTTTTTAAAAAAAAAATTGGTGGTTGATTCAAAATATAAAAACAAAAAAACAAAAAGACAAAGCATATAAAAAACTAAAAATAACAAGGTATGAAGATGTTTTAAGAATATCATATAACATCATATTCTTCCTTCTCTAATAACTTGTCCACCTTTTCTTTTAAAGAGCGAACGAGAGTGATAAGTTCCTTCAAGCACTAATCCATGCGTCATTGCTCTCACATGTAAACCTATACCATATGATGGATCTCGTAAGTCGGGTGAACGAGCCCTTTAATGCTTGTTGGTGGAAAGAGTTCATCTTTTAGTTTGTCTCGAGATGACGAAACATAAGTTCTCTTGGGTTTGTCTATAAGTTTGGTGAAGAAAAACAAAAGCTTGCAATTGGCTATGAGAAGTTGAAATGGAAGTAGAGTTTAGTTTTTAAATGCTTATTATATAAAGAGGGTTTTGTGGATTATCGAGCCATTGCATCCTTTAGATTTGCATATCATTATATTTTATAAATGGTGATGGTTAGTTTTTAATAATTATCAGGAATTTGAAGTGGTATTCTAATAAGTGATGGGTTTTTCTTAATAACTGATATGTATTTGACTTTTTTATTATTATTTTAATGCATGCATGGTTGCATATATCAACCACCATATTACTGAAAAAATTAAAATATGTAAATTTAATTAACGTGATGAAGGAGAGTAGGAGAATGCCAATAAAGAAAAGTATAGTAAGAATCACAAAGAATATGTGAGTTTAAATAGAGGTCTAACGGATATTATGAAAGATTATGACTTATGAAGGTCTGAAGATGTTACAAGGGTTATGAAAGTATTAAATGATAGTTGCTTCTTAAAACCGTTATATTTTGCCTTCGCTGATATTAAATGTTGGAAGATGAATCATTTGTTAATGTTACATGACGATTGTTTCGAAGGAACTATCATTTTTGTCGTTACATAAATGATGGTTATTAATTACAAGGGTTAAGGGGCAATTTGACCAACCAACTATTGGCTCAGGAGCACCCAACACAAAAAACTATTAAGCGTACCAAAAATACCAACAAACTTTTAAAAAGGAGCGTCCAGCACAACGCCGTTAACACCGTTAACAAAAAGTCAACCTCCGTTATCTAACCGTTATCTAAGGTGCAGATTGGCCAACAAATTCTTACTTCAGGAGCGCCCAGTACAAAATTCTAAATTTTACTAAATTAAATAATTTTTTTTCTCAATTGTTATTATTCAAAACTACTTGTATAGATATCTATGGACAAAAATTATTCATTCTTTAATTTTGTCAAAATTATAATTTGCTAAAATAAACAAAAGTTTTAATTAAAAATATAATTATATGATTTAAATAAAACTCAAGGTGTTTTATAATTTATTATATATGTTAAACAAAAAATTATATGATTTATTTTTATAATAAAACTCACATAAATTTCTTTTAAAATAAAATAATAATTTTTATGAGAAAAATAATGTATGATAAATGATATAAGAGAATTAGAGTAATTAAAATATGTAAAAGTGCATTTATTAATCAAATTCTTTTTCTTATAAAAATTATTATTTTATTTTAAAAGAAATTTATGTGATTTTTATTATAAAAATAAATCATATAATTTTTTGTTTAACATATATAATAAATTATAAAACACCTTGAGTTTTATTTAATTCATATAATTATATTTTTAATTGAAACTTTTGTTTATTTTAGCAAATTATAATTTTGACAAAATTAAAGAACGAATAATTTTTATCCATAGATATCTATATAAGTAGTTTTGAATAATGACAATTGAGAAAAAAATTATTTAATTTAGTAAAATTTAGAATTTTGTGCTGGACACTCCTAGAGTAAGAGTTGTTGGCCAATCTGCACCTTAGATAACGGAGGTTAACTTTTTATTAATAGTGTTAACAGTGTTAACGGCGTTGTGCTGGGCGCTCCTTTTTAAAAGTTTGTTGGTATTTTTGGTACGCTTAATAGTTTTTTGTGCTGAGTGCTCCTGAGCCAATAGTTGGTTGGCCAAATTGCACCTTAACCCTTAATTACAATTGTTATTTTTGTGATTTCACGAATTCCGCCACGTAATACATGATGATGCATATAACTAACTGTTACTTTTTAACCGTTATATATTTTTGTGCGACCTCCGCCTTGACATACATGACATTTGCTCACTGTGATTGTTAAGCGTTATATATGCCTAGATTTGTAGTAGTGAATAGGGGTGGAAACAGGTCAGGCCGCGCCCTTAACAGGCCTGGCCTGTTAAGGAAGGAACTGGCCTGTGGCTTGTAATAGGCCTATTTTTGGACTTGAGTCTGGCCTGTATATAGGCCTGGCCTGGCCTGTTAAGAGGCCTGTTAAGAGGCCTGTTTTTTTTTTAAAAAAATCTTGTACTCAAGCTAACAGGCCACAGGCCTCAATGTAAAACAGGCTGAAAACAGGCCAATTGTTAACAGGCCGAAAACAGGCCAACTTTTAACAGGCCGAAAACAGTCCAACTGTTAACAGGATGAAAACATGCCTTACATAAATTATTCCTAATGATCTAAAATACATCATAAAAAATGAAATCAAATACAACAACATAACATTACAATGGATAAAGTTCATAACATGCATGAATGAAATAATATCCCATGGCCATGAATAAAGGCTAAACCCTCGAAAAGAAAACCATGAAAAAAGTTCATGTTTCCACATATCAATCACTAATACAAACAAATTTGATTTACAAATTTCTTATCAACATATTTACAAGCAGTTTGTACCAGGCAGAATGATTTTTCCTCCTCGATGTCTTTGCAAGTAGAATAAAGCCAGACACAGTGAACACTGCTTGAGAGTATGAAAACGAAGTCCTTTAAAGTAGAAAGTATTTGCTCATTTTTCTTTCAAACCGTCCTCAATTTGTCGAATCAATAGATCAGATAAAAATGTGGAGGAAAATGAGGTTACAATTTCCTTATTCTTAGCAAGAGATCATCCAATGCAACTAAGGAGAGGGAGGGGGAAGCATACTCCATCATGTCAGTTTTTTGTGTGTTAATATAGGGCAATAAAAAAAATCTCTCGTAAGCGTGAGTTCACCTTTACGACATAAAAATATAGGGCATTAGAGGCTTTTTTGTAATCAATGTTTTTTTTCATCATCATTACACAAGTTCATCCTATCAAACCATCTAGGCTCTGTTACCCCTTGTTTGGCCTTGTGGGCATCTTGAAAAAGAAGAGAAACCAGTGGGGCCTAACAGCAACAAGATGATGCTTATACCACTTCAATTCCTAACTCGAAACTTGACAATGAGTTTGAGTCTTTCCACTTATAGACACACACACACACACTTCATCATCATTTTTTTGAGACTCAAGTGACAATTCTCACCCACGAAATTACATTTTTATTTTATTCTTTTATATCTCACGGCACATGTTCTATGAACCAGATAAGCTTAGGGTGTTAGTTCACTGTATTTTGGTATGGTATATCCATACTGCAGAAACAACATATGTGTTTGGCACAGTTAGGCTTTAACTACTGCTATACCACAAACGCAGTATGGATATAACGCGTTTGCCTCCCACAAACGCGTGCACGCCAGAAATTAAACCCAGGAAAAGCCGAAAAGGGGAGCAGAGAAAAGCATACCCACTCCACATGCGGGAATATTATCAGAAATACAGTATCAAACGCCGAGCCGGACCTTGTTTATACAAACAACAACCACGATTTCGTATATTGGAATCCAAAACAAAAGATAACGGAAGTTATTAATTCACACAAGAAAAAGTATTAAGTATCAGTTGACAGATTCAGAAAACGCGTCATCCAAGTGAACAACATTCACTAACGAATCAGAGTGCGCGCACAGACGGACAGAGGAAGCATGAAATAAGGCAAATACAATGCGATCGGAAACAAAAAAGCAGTACCAGAAAATTAAAGGCTAAGAAGTAGGGGCACATTGACACAAGCTCAAGAAAACAAATCCGCAGAAGAGGGAAAGAAAACCAAGCAGAGAAACGGAGAACTTGGGGATGGTGAGGACGGTGAGGCCGATGGTGAAATTGGGGATTTAGGTTAAGCCAGAGACCAAGTCGATCGGCGTGGAGGCGGAAATGAAATGGACGACTTGTTTTTTTTTTTTTTTTTAAATTCCATTTCCATTGGGTCATGTATAGTATAGTACAAAAGGTTTAATTAAAAAAAACATATTTACAATTTTACACCTCTTAAGAGGCCGACCTGTCAGGCTTTACAGGCCTATTTATAGGCTTGGGCCTAGCCTGTTAAGCCAAACAGGCCATAAAATAGGCCTTGGCTTGCACATTAGCGCAGCAGTGAGAACGATCGAGCTTTTAACGAGTCGGTGCCATTGCACTTGGCTATTTCCACTCCTAGTAGTGAAAGAGACAATGGATCAAAATCGATAAGATGCCAACTAAGAAAAAATTAAACTTGATTAAGAAGGAAACAAATTTTGGACCCATAGCCATACAAATGAAGGTTTACATTAATACAAATGGGTATTTGTGTGAAAATAAATTAAAAATGATAAAATTATATGATATAAAACATGACTTATTGCTCAAGGATTTACACAAAAACTTATATTGATTGAAGAAGCATACTCACAAGTGGTAATGATAGATGTGGGGTTCAAAAAAGCTTAAGGTCGAGGTGATAAAAACGTAATCTTGAGAAATGACTTTGTTGAAGTTGTTCATATAATTTTAAATGAGATTTGGGTAACGCAAAATAATTGGGGAGAGATTTTTGAAATCACATGACGCATTCTTAACAAGTGAAAATCTAATAAATAAGTAGATACGCGAATGTTATGGAAGATATTCTTGCGATAAGGGCTCAAGACGAAGCCATTGAATTGCAATTTTCAATCTAGAGTTGTGAATCGATGGATCTTATTAGCCTTTGACGCTCGTTCCTAGATTTTCTTGCTTTTAGGATGCCTTTGTTTCATATGTACATAAAAAGATACTCACAAGTGGTAAACGTTGTCAAAGATTTTCCATACGTAGAAACGAGAGAGGGTACGAAAGAGGGTGATAGAGATGTAAATCATAGAAACAACACGAAATGTAAAGTTTATGTATGTATGTATGGATGTATGGATGGATGTATGTATGCATCCATCCATGCATGCATGCACATACATACATGCATACATACATACATGTATGTATGTATGTATGTATGTATGTATGTATGTGCATGCATGCGCATGTATGTATGTATGTATGTACAACACGAAATGTAAAGTTTATACTACTTAAGGTCAATATACAAAATTGTATGTATGTATGCATGTATGTAAAAAAAAACATAAATCACTATTCAAAATTTAATGAACAACTTCATATTTAAAATATACAAATCATATAACTATATAAAGCATAAATTCAAAAACACAAAGAACTTAACAACTCCTACAACCAAATTCCAAAATATCAAAAGAATAAAATTTAACAATTTCTAAATTATATCAGTAGATTCAAATCAAACACACATCAACTTGCATGTCTTCAACGTACTCTTCTCTTGCTCTTATAACAAGTTCATTTGCAAAACTTAGAATGTTCAAATTATGGCATTCATAAGTTCCCTCACTTCAACTTCAATCAAACTTTTCTCATTATGAGCATCAATATCTAAGTTGTCTACATTCCCAATCTTCTTCATTTTCCACTATCCAATTATCATTGGATGGAAGATCATCAAAATTATATGCATGAGAGTTTTAAGTTTTTTTTTTTTTTCTTGCCTAATCTTAAATTGGTCATCACAAAAACAACATCATTCATAGTCTTTTGATTTTGAGGAAATGAAAGTAGGGTTTTTGTTTTTGTTTTAGGTAAAAACGGGAAAAACGGTAAAAACGCAAGTCTTTACCGTTTTTAAGATTTTAAGCATAGTTTTTATCTGTTTTTACTCAACATAGTTTTTACTTACATCTTAATACATAGCACTCTTGTAAGTTTTTACATTTTTACACTATTTTTTTTGACAACAATGTTTATCATGAAGACTTTTCAGTTATTATATTCTTTGTCTGGGGCTTCATTGTAATTCTAAAAAATGTCTATATTTTAAAAAATAATTATTGTATATAAAAATAATTAAAACCAAATTTTCCCTGATTCTATTTCTCCCGTAGCGGCGTACCTTACCTACGCATGGAAATAGGTCAGGCCAAGCCAGACTTTGACTAAACAAGTCTGAGCCTATAATGGGGGCAGAAAGCCTGAGCCTGGGCCTGAATTCAGGTCATTTTTTAGGCTCAGGCCTGAGCCTTCATAAGGTCTAGTCGAGCCTGAAACCTTTTTAAAAGCCTACTTACAATGTAGACCTTTAAAAAACCTCATATTGCAGGCTTTGGAGACCATAAATAGGCTTTGTATACTTTGAGTCTATCAAAACTTATGTAAATATATCTTAAAATTAGAATATAAAAATGAAAAACAATAAATATTATATTATTTATATGATATAAATATATTTATATTTATTTAATATTTAAACAGGCTAGGCTTGAAGGCCTAACAGTCAGGTCTTAACAAAATAGATCTGATCTATTTACATATTTAGGCCTTTCAATAGGCCTTGATCTAGTCTTTTTAATAAACAGGTCGGGCTTGACCAGGCCCGCCAGGCTATAGGCCTATTCCAACCTCTAACTAACCCTACCCTATAAAAGGCCGCAATAGCGCAGTATCGCAAAGCGCAGTCATGGGAAGCCGGAATGAGCACAAGCCATCCAAGTTCAAAGTCAAAAACCCTAGCACACCTAAAACCCTCGCTCCAAAGCGAGCTAAGACCAAAGTCATCAAGAAAAAGAAGAACAACGATGGCACAGTCCAAAGCAAGGGCAAACCACAGTCTGTGATCGACCAAAACGATGAAAGCGTCAAGGAGTCTCAGCTAGCATCAGCTTCAGATCAGTTGAAGTTCTTTCTGGATCAGTTTCAGTCTGCAAAGGGCGTTCAACTTTCTTCTCTTGAGTTGGAGTCGCTAAATGGTACTCTTTTTAATCTTTTTGCAGTTTCTGATTCTAATGATCCATTGATTTGATTTCTCAGTTTTGGGCCCGATAACGTGGTTTAACATGTAAAGTTTGAGTTATAATGCCTTATCTCAAGAGAGAGGGAGAAGGACTTCTTGTTGTTCTTTTCTTTATTTTTCAAAATAAATAGTAACATTTAAAAAATAGAAGGGATGGAACTAGAGACTAAAAACATAACTTGGAGTGGTATTGTCCCTAATTTTTTTGGTAACTGGTAATGTTCATAGTGTAAGACGACACTGTTCAACGGATCTTGGTTGGCATACTCATTAAGTAGGAAAAACTAAACTGCGAAGTTTTTGTATACCTTAAGAAATTGCCAAGGAATTAAGGAAATATAAATACACATCTTAAAAATACTCAAGATGCATTATAAAATTTGGAATCTAACACACACAATAAAGGCAAAAGGTAATCGCTTAACCGATTATAGAAATTAATATCCAGTTTTCAAGTATTGAACACAAAAATAAAATTTACCCGTTGCACTAACTGTAAATTGGAAATTCATTAAATTTCTTCATTCTGGAGGCTTGCTGGAGCACTCTGTATTTGGGAATTGAAGCTCTGTTTACGTTTTGCAGAGTCATGCATTTTGGAGTTACCTCAGGACTCAAATGACGATGTTAACTCCTTGGGGGAAAATATCAGAGTGGCTTTTGGTCAATCATGGAAAGAGGTGCTATGTGAAGGACAGCTTGAGGAAGGAAAAGTTGATGCTGGCAGTCCAGCTGTTCTTATAATTAGTCCATCCGCCTTAAGATCAATTGAACTTATAAGGTGTGGTTTTTCCCCCCTCTCAATATTAGTGTTTAAAAAAAGACAGGCTTGTTTAGTATCGCTTTTCTACGTGTGATGTTTTACCAAAAAAGTTAATATGCTTGTGTAGGGGTTTTCGGTCATTGACAAAAGATTGTCATGCTGTAAAGTTGTTCTCAAAGCATATGAAGGTTGAGGAGCAGGTAATCATGTTGACCCTTCTATGTTTTGTCAATTATGAATGTTTAACTTGCTGTGTGGAGTTGAGCATGATGGTATGCACTATGAACTCTAGTCCCTTGAAGCATTTGAATTGCTGAGGGGTTCTTGTATCAGTTTTGTCCAAAATTGGAAATGGGGAACTTTTCTCATTTTCAACATATACCCATTCACAGTGAGATAACTTCTTGTAATAAAACTTGGGAAATGATGCCAAATTTAAAAGTATTTTCTGAAGCACTTGCTATGTTGAGTGGTTCTTATATTTTGCACGTCAGTCTGATCCCAAGTTTTCAACGATTGAGCTTTTCACTTTTATGGCATTTATGATTTTCAGTGATATGTCTTTTTTCCCCACAATTAGGGAAATGATGCCAAATATAAAAATATTTGCTGAAGCACCTGCTATGCTGAGTGGTTCTCATATTTTGCACGTCAGTCTGATCCCGAATTAGAAATGGTGGATCTTTCCACTTTGTAGCATATACTGTATGTAAAGATGCTTTTTTCCCTGTTTGTTACTTTTATTTCTCTGCCACTGATGCTAAATGTAAGAGCAGTTCTTGAAGCACTTACCATGCTTGCAGTTCTTATATTTTGCATTTTACATTGATCCCAAATTTTCATTGGTATATTTTCTCTTGTTCAATAATACCATTCAGTTGAATTTCATCTTTCTTTGTCAAAATATTTGGGAACAGATTCTGATTTGAAGAGCATTTACTGAAACATTTTCTGTGACAAGTGGTTTTTGTTTTTTGTGTAATTGTAAATTTTTTCTCTTTCACATCATATAATTCACCGTTAGATATCCTTTTTTTGACTCAACTTGGGAGATGATGCTAAATTTAACATTTCTGAAGCACTTGCTATGCTGAGTGGTTCTTATATTTGCACGTCAGTCTGATCCCCAGTCTTCAGTTCTGGATTTTCACCGAAGTTCAGTGAGGTGTCTTCATTATGATGTTTGATGCTTGTATTCTTACATTCTTTAGTTGATCTTTGAATGGGATTTATTGGTTTTGGCATAAAGATAGCCTTTTGTTAATAGTCTCCTAACCATCAACTTGAAGATGCATCTCTTCAATGTTTTTGTCCCAAAACCACAGGTATAAAAAGACATTGTACGTAAAAACCTATCTCTTCCTTTTACAGCATATAATTCATGGTTAGAAATCTTTTCATTCTTTCTTTCTGGTCACAATTTGGGAAATGATGCTGAATTTATAACCATTTTCTGAAGCATTTGCAATGCTGAATGGTTCTTATATTTTGCACGTCAGTCTGATCCCAAATCCTTAGTTGTGGTTTCTCATTGTATTGCAAATGATTCAGTGAGATGTCTTCCTTTTTTGTCACAAAATCTGGGGAATGATGCCAAGTATCGAAATATTTTCCTGAGAAAACAAATCCTTAGTTGAATTTATAACCATTTTCTGAAGCATTTTTTTATTCTTTCTTTCTGGTCACAATTTGGGAAATGATGCTGAATTTATAACCATTTTCTGAAGCATTTGCAATGCTGAATGGTTCTTATATTTTGCACGTCAGTCTGATCCCAAATCCTTAGTTGTGGTTTCTCATTGTATTGCAAATGATTCAGTGAGATTTCTTCCTTTTTTGTCACAAAACCTGGGGCATGATGCCAAGTATCGAAATATTTGCCTGAGCACTTGCTATGCTAAGTGGTTCTTATATTTTGCACGTCAGTCTGATCCCTAGTTTTGTTGTAAATTTTGGATAGGGGTCTCTCTAGCATGTAGTGTAACTGTTCACAGTGATATGCCTTTTCTATCTTCGTTGCAAATATTTATAACTAATGCCAAATCTGAAAGTAGATGCTAAAGCACCTACAATGCTGAGGGGTTCTAAGGGTTGTGATACTAACCCATCAAATATCTCTTTCATCTTATCGTTCCTTTGGTGACTGCAGGTTTCCCTGCTAAAAAACCGTGTTAACATTGCAAGTGGCACGCCAAGCAGGTTGGTTATATTTCATTTCTTTTAGGGGACTAGACTTCATATGAAGACAACGAATAGCTCTAGTATTTCATTTGGTGACTTAATTTACAGTCCTAAACACTTGTTGTATATAATATATGTGCATAACTTCCTTCTTTATTTCAGGATAAAGAAGCTCATTGACACTGAGGCACTAAGCCTTTCAAGGTTGCAAGTACTTTTACTTGACATACACACAGATGTGAAGGGTTATTCTTTGTTTACCTTGCCACAAGTCAGGTTTGGCTATGATCTATTTTCCCTCAATTATGGGTTACAAATTAAGAAATTGATGAGTTATATATGATTGGCTCCTCTTTATATGTAATTTATTGGCAGTGATGAATTCTGGGACTTGTTCAAGACTTTCTTGTATCAACCAATGGTCCAAGGTGATCTGCGAATCTGTCTCTATGGTCCATGTCATCTGGCTGTTCAGTTAAAAGGCAAACGGAGGCTTAATGATTCTGACAAGTAAATTCGTCCCTTAATTGTGGATTTTTTAGGCTGGTATTCTTACAATTCACTATTTAATTTTAGAATGAAAATTATTGGTTTTGGCAGAAAGATAGTCTTTTTTCTTATTAGTCTCCTTTTCTATCAACTTAAAGATGCCTTCCCAAGATACATGTCTTCAATGTTCTTCCCAAAACGACCATGGGGAATCCCTGTCATTGCCAAGAATCCGGTATTGACATCTTCCTTAGAATATTTTAATTTTTTCTATGTACACAAATGGAGAGATATAATATCTTATACATTGGTTATCATGATGACTTGTTTTCTTTCTCAGTTTTCATTTGCCAAAACCAACAAGTCCTTGGAATGTGTCCTAAGTTTCTAATTCTGATTTTGTTTTTGCGATATTGTTGATATTTTCAAACTAGGGTGCAATTTAGAGATGCACTATGTTTATGTGATTTGGTTTATGCCATTAAGTAGGGATGGTGCACATGTATGAAAATGTTTGATTGTCTATTTATCCCATTAATTCTTCTTTTTCATCAGTTTTAGCTTGAAGATTTATAATTAAAGTATAATAAAAAATTTATTAACTGAAATTGTGTTGGAATGTATATATGTATACAAACACAATTAAAGTGTATATATGCTATAGTAATCAGTGTAATTTCCATATAAATATCGAATTGAGCCAATGAACTGAATGTAAACTGAGTCAATGTAGTAAATGTAGGGCTTATAATAAGTTCATCTATGTTTCTACAAAAAATGTTGAGGTAATGTCTACAACCTCCAAAATATTAACTTAGAAGTGCTTCTGTCACAACTATTTAAGAAGCTTGTGCACCCAAGCAACCATATGGTTTCTAGGACCAGTGAGAATTTAGGTTCGAATCCCGATTAAAAAAAATGCTCATATTTAATGTTTGACAGTGCCTTGACTATGATGGCTTTTAATACGAGGTTACCTGTCCCTAGTCCCAAAAAATAAAAAAATCATACCAGCAATATCAGTCTCACCCCATTTGTGAACTTATATTCTCATAAGTTGCCTATATGTTTCCTCTCCTCTATCCAAATCAATAAGAGTAAGTTTTCTTGACTCTTGAACTTTTTGCAAATTCCTAGACATAAATACCCAGCAAACTTCATTATTGAGTGGTCCATATTGGAAGATGAGTCCTTCAAAGCTTTAGCTAACAATTCTATGGGCATGTTTGAATTTGTATTTGAAGAGCTCGTGCTCACAAGTTTATGACAAAACTCGTCTCATGTTTGACTATATTTGAGTAGTAATTTCTATCATCACTCTAAGCTGACACTCCAGCATTGCGGCTACTTCATTTCGTCCTTAGATGATTAGACATCAGTTGACTGCAAACTATGTTTCTCAAGTGTAGCAAAGTTTGTATATGTTTGAAGTCCTTGTTTAGCATTGACCTCAGCTGTAATTCTACAATATTTTTCATCATCCTCAATAAGAGAGATGTATGCGTTTCTGCTCCCATTTCCAATGCGTGGTATTATTGACTTGGTGTGTGTTTATCTACTTCAACTAATTCTTAATATAAAATACATTTGACTTTTTTTAAGAGATTAAGGAAACTAAATAAATTACTAATTACTCCTTCTAATTATAGAAACACTTGTAAATTACACTATAAAAGTGTTCCTATAATTAGGACCGGAGGGAGTATCATATCTTTTGCATTAATAGGTTATATGTTAGGAAGCTATCATGAATATTCGATCACCTTCGCAAAACAAACAAAACAAGATGTACTATTTCTCGTTTGCTAAAACTACAACACGAAACTCAACTCGAAAATTACATGCAAAAGTCACGCCAAACTACCCAAATTCATCACCGATGAACAAGGCGACGGTGACAAATGAGATATGCCCACAGATGAATTTCATGGTGGTAGGAACCATAAACTAGTTGCCGGTGAAGAGACCAATAGAAAATGAAAGAAACGAAAACACTGATTCAATGGGAAACGAAATATGTCCCTTAAGAACACGAAGAAACAGCTTTGATCACCCATTGCTTGTGTTGTCTCCTTTCTTTCACTTTCAAACTTGGATTTGCTTTTAGTGAAGTATAATACTGCTATACTAGTATTTAATCTCGGCAAATGCCCCCGGTTTTTGTTTTTTTTCTAAAATATACTTTTAGTCCTTTAAGTTTACATGAGGTATACTTTTGGTTCTTTAACTTTATAAAGTATACTTTTAGTCCTATAATTCTAACACCGTTAATTTTGCTGACGGAAAATGCAAACTCAAGTGATAACGGTGTAAATTTAACTAATGACGATGTAATTAAATGCTATTAGGATTAAATTTAAATTATGAGTAAATTGAAGAATATATAAAATTTGTATAATTAAATGTTATTAATCATCACTTGAGTTCGCCACGTCAGCATCTTCCGCTAGCAACATTAACAGTGTTAGAATTTTAAAACCAAAAGTATACTTTATGAAGTTAAGGGACCAAAAGTAAACTTTATGTAAAACTTAAAGGACTAAAAATGTACTTTAGCCTTCTTCTTTTTTTTTTTTTTTTTTTTTTTGATTTTTTGCCTTTCTACAAATTTTTTTATTGACCCCTTAAAAATACCCCAATCCCGAAGTGATGGGGGCTCTCGGGTGTATTACTCGTATTATTTTTTTATAAAAAAGACAAAATGATATTAAATAGCATATTTACATATTACAAATAATATATGAGAGGAATTTTATCTCAACTTATGTAAACGTGTTTTTGTAACAGTAACTCAAACAATAGTTCACACCATCGAGATTATAATGTAGAATCCTGCTGAGAGGTTGCTAGTTCATGTCAAAGTATCAGGAGAGTTTAAAATGGAAATGGGGGTACCAACAATTTGTTGGGCAACATTGGACAAATATGTAGAGGGAGCAAACTGTGAATTCCAAATAATGGCATTGTATAATTGTATTTAGAAAATATAATTAAAAAATTTCTATCCTGAATAAACCTTGAGTTCATTAAAATTCTATGTCCACCCCATTCTCCTTACCCCATGTTTGGATGGGAAAAAGAGTTGAGAGGAAAGAAAACATTTCCAAAAGAAATATGGCAGCATTTATCAAATAAATAAATAAATAAATTGGGAGGGTTAGATTTATCAAATAAATAAATAAATAAATTGGGAGGGTTGGGGTTTTTTCTTGCTTAGGGGAGGAAATAAATGTGAGAAAAAGGAAAAACTAAACCCCGAAACTTGATTAAGCCTATTTTGCCCTCTACCCGTCCTTCACAGTGATAGATAACGCACCCTCCTTATTCAATGGCTTCCCATATCAAGCCAATTCAATATATTCTCTTTCAAACTACAGGGAAAAAAAAAAAAAAACTTTAACTTTAAAATCTTAAATCAATCTTGTTGCCTATAAGAAAATAGACATTAACTATAAAAAAATCTGTTTTTGAAATGACGAAGCAGCGGCCATCACCAGTATTGACGTGACATATTGTCATCACCGGTAGTATGGTGTCGATAGTGGATAGGTGCGGCCTCAAAAAATAAAAAATAGAACAACAAAAACAAGTAAAAAAATGCATTTATATCTTAGTTTTTAAAAACAACTTATTAAAAACAGTTTTTGAAACAAGTCTTTTCGTTTTTTTAGTTTTTGAAAAACAAAATCAAACAATGTTTCTAGGTAGCATCCCCTTCCCCTGCTCCATTTCTTCATTATGTGATATCAAGTTATTCATACTTACATGTTAGCAAGAATGATTGCTGGGCTCACACCTTGACCAACTATTTGTAAATAATTATCTCTGATATTTTATACTCCTACATTTCTAGATTTAGAACTGTTTCCTTTTATCATACTCCTCTGGTTCTACATGTAGGACAAAGTTTGTAATACAAATTGCACTACAAATTTTGTCCTATATTTAAGATCGGAAGTAGTAAGTACTAATTCCGGTCCTAATTATAGGATATATTTAACCGATTTTGGAGGAATTAAATATAGAGGTTAAATTAGTTAATTTTACTCATTTTCTTAAAATGCCTTTATATAAATTTGACACTTCAATTACCTTGTTGATTTTACATAATTCATCATTCATATCAATAGGGATGTTTTAGGAAGAGATTGATAAAAATCAGAATGTTGTTCTATAATTAAGACGAAAACAAACCATTAAATGTTGTCTTATAATTAGGACCGAAGGGAGTATTAATCTGTATGGATCTATCAAAAAAACAAATCCCATCACAAAATCTAAATATCCAAATATAAAGACTTCCCATTGACCAAATTGCATAGCTATGTCAAACTGATATCTTTTTTCTTGCCACAACAAAATGAGAGGATCCCATTTCATTCACAAAATCTAAATATCAAAACCAACTATGAAAAGTCTGTTGGGTTTTACCTTGGAAAATAGTTTTGATAATTTCTAAAGTGAAACCAAACACACATCAAATTTGTACCGTATGCTTATATGGTCTCTAGTGTAATGATTCCCAATCACTAATATGTGCACAACACTATACACAATATTAGGGGAAAATTCCATCAAAGAAGAACACTTGTATAATTAATTATCACTTTGGTTCTGTTTATAAATCCACTTTCATAAGGTAAAAGTGAACTTATAAATAGGACCAAAGTGGTATTTTTATATCAGACGGTGGACCTAAGTCAAACGTGAGCCCTCTCTCTCATCCACTTTACTGCAGACCACTTTGTCCCAGAAAGTGCCTCACATGCTTTATGAACACTATTTGGATCTAGTTCCCCACTTAGTCCCTGTATAACACACCAACAAATAAATGTTACTGTACTTATTTTCAATCATAAAGTTGAAAGAAAAAAAGTAAAAAAAAAAAAAAAAGATCACACATGCAATTCTCTTAAAATTATTGTCTAATTTTACTTGGTGAAGCTTTGATTCAGAGCATTTAAATTCCCTTGAACTGTCACAAAAATGAAAACAGTATATATAATTTGAAATTAGTATCTAAAAGTTAAATATTTGTCTATAATTATGTGACACTTGAAGTCTACATCATTTTCCTTCCATATCACAATACTTCCTCCAGCCCTAAATGTAGGAACTAAATAACTAATTTGCAGAGATTAATAAAATTAGTTGATGTTAGTTATTTGTATAAAAATTGTTGGCTTCCCTAAAATATCCATTTGAATTCTTTGCATTGGATACTACTTCTTTCATAGAAAACTCCCTTAATATGTGTAATTTATAAGGAGAGTTTAGGTTGGCCAAAAAAAAAAAAAAAAAGGCGGGTTTAGGGAAAAATTATAAATTTGGGAAATAAAGAGGATTAAGGTTTTATATTTAATATGAAAGCAAACTCATCAGCTAGCTCTTACATTTAGAACCGGAGAGAATACATTAGGGATAAACTTTTGCTGAGCCAGCCATGGCATAATTATAAGTAATCTAAATCCTCAATATTCAAAAAGTAAACATGGCCAAGAAAAAGTCACAAAAGTAAATGTAGATAGTGTATTTGGAGAGGTAGAGGATAAAGGAAAAAAAAAAAGGGCATAAAAATAAAAAGTGAACGCATAAACAATTATAATTTTTATTTTTATGTATCTCTTTGCAAATGCATGAATGTAAAAGTAATTTAAATCACAATGTATACAAGAAAAATGAAATAGAAAGCTAAACAGATTCAAGAAGAAATGCTGGTGGTAATCCAGAACAAGGCTGGAGGACATGAACTTGCAACACATAATTATTACGGCAATATATAAAATAACAATAAAAGGAGTAAAATTGTGAGGTCGTTGTTAAAAATAAACTTTTTTGTAAATTATTTGTATATTGCCACATATGACATGTAAAAATTTGAGAAAATTTCAAATAAATACCATTTGAACTTGGAAAACTCCAAAAAATCTGTTAACACATAAAAATGACAAATAGGTCTATAGAGACTAGTCTAAAATTTTGAAATGTTGTACTTTTACCAAAATGCCCCTCAAGTTTTTTTTTTTAAAATAAAAAAGAACCCTCACTGGCGCCGGCACCACCCCGTTAGACTCTGGCAGCTGGAGCTCTGATGACAACTTGAATAATAAGATGGATTACTTGAACTCCATAAACCCTATCCAGTGTCATTAACAAGTTGAATAAAGATAATGATAACTTGAGTATAACAATTAACAAATTGCACTCCCAATGTTATTAATAGCTACATTCAAGTTGTCATTGTCTTTATTCAACTGGTCAACAACGCTTAATAGAGCTTAGAGAGCTCAAGTAGTCAATCTCTATACTCAAGTAGTCAATCTCATTACTTAAGTTGTCAATAGAGCTTCGACAACTGGCCGCCAAAGGCCCAACGGCAAGGGTTTCTTCTTTTTCTTTTTAAAGAAAAAACTTGAGGTGCATTTTGATAAAAACACAACATTTCAAAATCTCAAATTAGTCTCCTTGAGACCTATTTGTCATTTCCATATGTTAATAGACTTTTTGGGGTTTTCCAAGTTCAAATGATATTTATTTGGAAATTTCCCTAAAATTTCCACTAATTTTAAGCTCCAAATAATTTTTTTTAGTATGGTGACACATTTATTCCCTTTGACTTAAAACCTATGAAGCACCAATTCCGACACGGCGTTTCTGATATGGGACGTCGATACGTTACTTCAAATAATATTGGCTTGATTCTTATACTTGATTCCGACATGTCATTTCTAATACATTCCCAATACGTGTGTCCAATACATTGGGAAAAAAATGTCTAGAGTATCAGTGCTTCATAGCTTAAAACCACCAAAAAGAGGAAGTCATGTCACAATTAGAATAATTAGTTGCTCCCTACAAACCACATCTATACTGCGATAATGTCTCTAGCTATTGTGTTCTGGGTTCATGTTTCCTAGGCAGATCCTATTTCATTGTACCATCATCAATTTATTCATAAAATACAATACGGAAAATCACATTATTAGTAAGCGAAACCTAGACCAAACTGGCCGGGTCGGCCTTAAAACCAGTGAACCCGTCAGTAAATTGGTCCAATCTGGGCATCAACCCGGTTCACTTTTTTTTTTTTTTAAAATCGACTTTGTTTTTTATTTTCTTTCAAATTTCATATTAATAACCTTAAAATCTTCATTTTCTCATCAGTTTGGCATCGGGTTAGCTCCAGTATAACCCACTGACTCTTGATCCAATACCCTGGCTAGTTCAGTGACCGGTCTGGGTTTAATAACCTTGGTAAGCATGAATAATGTAACTCATTTTTCAAAAGTGCAGAGAAAAATGTGTCTAGTTGCTCCATATAACAAGAAACTATGATTACTAACCATATTCCAGAAAAGTACTGCATTTCCTTTAATAGGTTTCACAGATAGCCCTTTGAGAATTTTCCCACCACAGCTACACTCACCTGAACCAGCCTGCGATGCATTCATGTGTGTTAGTAACAGCCAGAGGATCCTCTTACAAAAGATTCCAATCACAATTTTAGGTGATGCCAGCATATTACAGCAATCGTCTTTACATACCATCTTTCCTTCGGATCTCATAGTGATTTCTCTAATTGGTTCTTTAAGAGTCATTCTTTATATGACATCATAACCTTATAATAAAAATATATCCAAAAAATATTACAACTACATTCTCATTAACACTTTGAGTCTAATCAAGTTTAAGGATTAGATTATGGGCCCATGCTTCACACAAAGTCTAAGCTCAGCCAGACTTCTCATAGCCTATGAATAGTGCGACTTCTTACAAATTTTTTATACTATATATAGATGTAGATTTAAGGGGTCAACCAGACATTCATGAACAATGATTTTATCAACCACATACCACTATGCAAAATTCTGGACTTTATGAAGCTCTGACAAAAGATAACTCAAGCAAAAGGACTTGTCCATGTCAGTCACACATTAATTACAGACACAGAATATGACAAGTAGTAAATATCGAAAATCCTTCTCGTCCATGCCGTGCCATCTCTTTATCTATGCTTCACTCAGCATTTAACTATTCTGATAGTAGAAAGAGAAACTGATATTGTCTAACAGATAACTAATTGGCACACATTGTCCATTAAAATATTCTCCAAAAGAATTGTTAGAAAAATGCAAGATGGTTCCAGAAATTGAAAATTTGGTCAAGCGCAAGGATAATAAAACACTTGGTATCCTTGCAATTAACTGGTTACTGAGGATATAGATGTGGAATCCAACTTTGAAAGTTAAAGGAAAAATAAAAAGTAGTAGAGTCGCGCAGTTAGAAGAAAAGCCCGACACACACACGCAAACACGAGCACAGGAGTGCTGGGCGCACACATACCAACATTCGATTTTAATCAAACACGACTCCTTATCTCATATAGAAACAAACCTATATTTCTAACACTTTTAGTGTCTACACATCTGCTTCATATCATAAGGTAAATGAAACACTACAAGAAGAAGTTTACCATTGGGAAATATGTTTCACCGCCATCAGCATTGTCACTTATATACATAAGCATCGTCGCTATTCGCTGCCCACTTTCCTCTAATTTGTACTGTTGTGAAAACAAAAGAAAAGGCACAAAGAGGTGCAAATTGTTTGATTTAAAACACTTCACGGCAATTCTTATCAGTACAAAAATGGAAAATACAGCAATGAGGGGAATAACACTCACAGTATCAGGAAAAAAGTCAGTATGCATGTTGAAATACTGATTCTTCTCATACCTGTGATTCAGTAGATGTCAGCCTTGGAACCAGGAAAGCCGGTCTTTTTTGCTTGAAAAGAATGGATGAAAATAAACATGACCTACCTCAAAATTTGCATAGGCTCTCCATTTTCAATTGGTACTTGAGCATAGACTGAAATTCTTTTTTCAATCGCCTAGATGTGCGCATTGAGCATGTTTTTATCAAAATGTTCAATTAATCCTCACCAAAAAGAAAAGGTTTTTCACTATTATACAAATCAAAAACCAAATATGCAGCTAAAGTGAAAGCATAAAGCAAAACTAAATAATTATTTTGAAGGAAACAAAACTTTTCATATAATAATGAAAACACCAAAAATTAAAAAAAGGCACACAAGAAGAAAAGCACGTCAACATGACAAATACATAGAATGGTGTGGAAAAAACACAGTAAGATGTTTGTGCACTGTTTCAGAAATTTAGCAATTAACAGTAACAATAGTATCACTTTATTTTTGAATGAAATCAAGTTACTTGGCCACAAATATTATATTAAATTTGAGGATCAGAATCATAAAACTATAAAGTATTCTCTGAAACAAATTACAATCTAAACAACCACACTCTTCATGCTATCCTCTCCATCCTCTATAACTTTCTACTACAGGACATTAATTTGTTAGGGAAGGAAGAAGAGATTAATGCCTTGAGAAGAGCCTTACTCTGTCAAGCAAACCCATCACTTAATGTTATTAAGTCAGCAAATCATTCCCTTATAATTGAATTATCATCTCAAATACATCTTACCTATTTTTTTAATCACATGAATGTATTCAATTCCATCAGTTCTTGCAAGTTCTTTGTTTCCCCTTGTTTCAACTCCAAAAATTACATCTTACCTATTTTTTTAATCACATGAATGAATTCAATTCCATCAGTTCTTAAAGTTCTTTGTTTCCCCTTGTTTCAACTCCAAAAATTTTGAAAATAACTTCTCAATGACTAGGAAGAAATGATGTAATGAATTAAAAATGAAAATGTTGGGTGTAAATAATAGTGGGAGGTAATTCAGATAAAATACTAAGAAAATATACTACTTAACAAACTTGCCTGCGCCATTGGGTGTTTTCTATCTTGAGAATTCAGGAACATACCAGAGCTTGTCCTTTCAATGCCCTCCCTAATCTACGAAAGATGAAGGAAGGTCAGATAAGATGCAAGTTTTTTTTGTTTTTTTGGAGTGAAGATAAGATGCAAGTTGACAGGCCACAAACTAAGATTCATGTTTGAAGGACACAGACAATAAAGAAGTCGATAGGCTATAAAAAAATTATCTGTGGAAGTAGTATAATCAAAGCTTCATATGTTTTCCCTTGTTTTCACTCCATTTTCTCATGCTTTCTCATACTCTCAAAACTCATCACCAAGGTTTTCTTGAGATGTAAAGAAGGTAAGATCCTTTGGCGTTCTGCAGTGTTTGCAGATGTTTTAATGATTATAGTAGGGGATAAATGCAAGAATGTTCTACGAAAAATTTCAGTTTCTGCACCTTTATAAGAAAATATTGTTGTTTTGGGTCATGCTAGAATAGCTATGAACCCTAAGTACGACTGTGAAAATGAGGTCCGACCTAGTTATGTTCCAGCTGCACTACTGGCTGAAATGCAAATTTGTACATAGTTGAATTTATTATAAAAGTTTTAACATATATCCACACACACTAATTTTGCAGGCTAATGTCATTAATGATGCAGATTATCATAAGAGCTAGGAAAGGAAGGAAAACCATTGTTCCAATGTTAGTGTGACTATTTCAAGTGGCACTTGACTTTCCAATCATGGTGTCCTATGGTTTCTTGGAGTACTGCCCAAGGAAACATACCCAACATGCCTCATGCTACACCTTAGTATAAACATAAAAAATGCAAGGCTAACCTCATTTCACACATCTAATGAATAAAGCATCATAGAAAACCGCAAAAGAAAATCATATTTTGGATGTCTAAATAAAGAAAACCAATGTACCATTCCGGTTTTTGGATCTATCACAGATGTCTCTATAAGGCGAGTGTGCGCTATGGCCTTAAGATACTCACATTCCTGTAAAGGAAATAAAACTTCAATTTCAATTAATAAGTAAATGGCCTTCACCTGCAAAGTTGCAGTTATCAACAACTTTATTCAGAAGCTAAATTTGTTGAAAATGATTAGTATAAACGTTATTGTTTTTAGTGGTCATGATTTTTCTTGTCTCACACCATTAGAAGACAAGAACTGCCTATGCTACTTCACCGTTCACAGCTAGCAGCACCAAGTGAGAAAGTACCAGAAAAAAGATCCACCAAAATTATGCTTTGTAAAGAGAAATTAAACCAATTGCCAGAACTGATTTAAAATGAACTGAGTCTGCTTGCCACACCAAAAAATGCACATTTGTGTCGGTAAAGGAGGAAAAAAGAAAATAATAGACTTAGCTACAATATTGATCCTCGAATCTATAAAACAAACCCAAATCCACCATGTTAATACAGAAAATTTGGCAATAAAAAAACAAGGCATACCTCCATGCTTAGGAAGTTATGCAGTAATATGATTCGTGGAGACCAGCTAAGAACTTCAGGTTTGATCTACAACCATATTTAGGAGCACAGGAGAATATGAACTAATTAAAAACTAGAATAAACAAAAAGACAAGTTCGATTAAGTTTATCATAGTAAATTATTACACTGACAAGAAAAAAAGATAATAAAAAGGAACTCAAATTCGTTTAATCCATAAATCAACATAACAAGCATCATCATATTTTAGTAATACACTGACCTAAAAGTTCACTTACATTCAAAAAGAAATAAGTTATATTAGTTTGGAAACAAATGGCAATCAGGACCAAGTGGTGTTTTGGACTTTCTTCGACAAAAGAACAATAAACCTTAATGTATTAAACATCATAATATACAATCTCCAAATGTTAAGTTATTAACAGAGAGAGCACAAGGTTGATCTAAAGAAAATTCTAGAACTACCTGAATTATCCAAATGAAAATAGATAATTACCATTTTGAAAACGACAACCTATCTATACATGTCCAAAGAGATTTATGGAATATTAAGAAAATTCTCTTACTAGTGTCTAGACCAAAAACTACAAAGTACTTCCAACAGTTACAGGGAGACTGAAAAACTTTCAAATAAGAAGAATAACTTCAGGTATAAATAAAGGAAACAAAAGTGAAATCTACATACATATCCAACACGTAAGATTTCTGCTTCCTTGTCATTTTTCCATAATGAAATACCTGAAAAATTAGAAAATATTAAATAAAAAAATTAAAAGAAAGAGTTGTAATCATGAAGCAGGCTGCATACAAACTGTATATATTAACAATCGAGAAAAAATATTTCAAAAGAATAGTAGCATAATAGCTCCACCAAATTTTTTAAAAAAAACAACAAAAGAAAAGAAGGGCACAGTTAGTGTTGACAAAATCATTCAGTACAAATCTGAGACATGCTTAATTCCTATAAGAATAATCAAAATCATTCCAAAAAAATTAAAAAATAAAATCAGACACCAGGAAAAAGTAAGTAAAACTGGTATATCAGTTCCACTTAAACAAACAGGGTAATACAAACATTTCAATAGTTATAACGATAAAGTACCAAAAAATGATGGGATGGTATAAAATCTATACGTAACTATACAGGACGATTTCAACATCTTCAAAGGTTCTTAAGCCCAAATGTGACAAAATATGAGTGCACATGTTTACCATGCGAGTCCTCGAGTTGTCGTATAAGTGCCAATTGAGAGAAAGAACCTGTAATTCCAAAACAGAAAACAATCCATTACAATTATGCCAATCTTTCTTGAAATTGCTAATCAGTCATCCATTATTTTTACATGTATCAACATTCTAATTCTGTTATCAGTTCTACATCAAAGTGGAAGATATCTTTCTCCTTTTTTCAAAAAAACAAATGGTTGGGACTTTCATTCTGTTTCTGGGAAGCTGATAATTTTTCCATGAAGGCAAGGAATATAAGTTTCCAAAAGAACAAACAAATTCCCCAGTTTTGGCTGTTTCATATTGTTGGATACATTCGGACTTTAACTTTCACCGCTTTCAATTTTTTTGTTCAAATTTTTAGGAGTATAACAAACAAACAAACAAAAAAATCAGGAAAAAAATTATTATGGAGTAACAGGGTTGTGGGCTCATCAAGTGGGGTCCATTTCTTGATTCTTCCCCCTTTTTGTGTCTTCTTTTTCTTTTGTAACTTCACAGTGAACAATACGGTAGAAAAGCCAGAATGTTAGAAAGCTATCATGAATTCTTAATCACCTTCACGTAACAAATAGACAAAACGAAACTTAACTTGAAAAATACATGCTAAAGTCAGTGTCACATCAAACAACCTAAATTTATATTGAGCATGTAAATTTTTTTTTTTTTTTTTGGACTTTTTTCCTTACCGATGAACAAGCCGACGGTGACGAATGACAGAAGTCCAGCGATGAACTTCATGGTGGTAGAAACCAGGAACTAGTTGCCGGTGAAGAAACCAATAGAAAACGAAGAATGAAAGAGTACAGAAAGAAACAAAGACACAGATTAAATGGCAAATGTAATATGTCCCTTAAGAACACGAAGAAACAGCATTGATGACCCATTGCTTGCTTGATTTGCCTTCTCCCTTTCGCTTTCAAACTCTGATTTGTTTTCGGGGAAGTATGAACATACCGCTATACGCCTATGCCAATATTTAATCCTGAAACGCCAATGGATTTGTTCTTGATTTTCCCCGATTTTTACAGTTGTCCTTCCACATATTTTTTAAAAATATGCTTTAATATTACATACTTGGGAAAATCCCAAAAAAATAATAATAAGAATTTCAAAATTTTAAATAAGTGATTTTCTAATAAAAATAATTGTTACTGTTCTTATTAATCTCATTATTCTTATCATCAACAAGATTTTAAGATTTAAGTGATATTTTTCTATTATTTTTCTTGAAATTTTTCTATGCTCATTTGATTTCATAAAGTATTATTTTAATCTTCTAGTCCAATATTCATAAAAAAAATTCAATATTGAAATTTTTAAACGTTGATAAAATATTCGTTAAAGTTAACATATTAAGTTTAATTTATTAGAATTAGAATAATAATTATTGTCAAAAAAATCATTATCTTAACCTATATAAAAGCAGAGTAAGCGGGACACATGTCATTTTAATTCTACCAACTACCAAAATAACTCCATTTACTTATTATTTTAAATTTATAATTCATGCCTACACTTTCTTTGCACTGGACACTGTCCTCTTTGTTTTACTATCGGTCAAAGTAACACTATTTACTTATTATTTTTAATTCTTAATTTTTTATTTATGCATACAATTTCTTTTCTTAGAAGAAATATCTCTATTAACTCCCTTAATTATCCTCTTTGTTAGATTAAGTTCATTTGATTTTTCACAATTTCACTTTAATATTTTAAAATATTTTGTAACAACTTTCCTTTTATCTCTCCTTATATTTGGTATCTTTTTTTGTCAATATTTTAATTATGTCAATATTTTATCCTCTACCTGAATTACATATTTTAAAACTTTTTGGAACTAACCATCATTCTCCCTCTTTATATATGAACTATTTTGTGAATAAATAAATTTTGGCAACTCCCCTTATTGATTTCAAATTTTAAACACATTCTCTTAATATTTGAACTACTTTGTCAATAAATACATCAACAAAAGTAGGGCAGTAAGCATCTCTCAGGCCTACACATTAGTAAAATAATAAGCTCAAAACACTAAAAAGAGAGGCAAGGTGGTTATGAAAGAGATAATGGGGAAGGTAGTTACACATTGTTTTACCAATCTTATTTTTTCCTCGATAATAACTACATATATATTTTTTTTTTATCAATAGCCACACTTGAATTTACTATTCTTTCATGAACGCATTTGAATTTACTGTTTATCATATTTTTATCTTCAAAACGCATTTGAATTTACTAATTTTTCATGTTTTAATCTTCAAAATTTATTTAGTAAAACAGCGAGCAAATATATGAGATTTAGTTAGAGGTAATATAGGGATTCAAATTCCAAATAAATTAACTACGATAATTCCTTATTTATTTGTCTTCTTATATAAGTAAATTTTTATTTTGAAGGACCGAAATTATTACCCTTAATTTTAATTTGGTAATATATATATATATATATAAGGTTGTCAAACTCACGAATTTAAGCAAACTCGTGACAGTCACGTAAACTCGTATCGTGAACTCGAATCGTAGACTTGTAAGAGTTTACTTTTATTATTAAATAGGTATTACTAGTGTATAATTAAATAATTAAAATATAAAAAAGACAACAATTTGATTTAAATATATTTTAAATCCAAATAATTGAAATTAAATCCATAAACTTTCATCACTTATCATATTTAATAAAGAATTTTCTATAAAATTTCTACATAAAGCCGCTAAGCATGATCAAATCAAAAAAGTTAACATGAGTTGAAGAGTAAATTAACATGGTTTTGTAAGTTAGAAACGTAAAAACGGTAAACTCGTAAGTTTAACCGAGTTTACAATTATTACGAGTTTACCACTAACTCGACTCGTTTTTGTAAGCTAGAAGCGTAAAAACGGTAAACTCGGAGAGTCAACTCGTGAGTTTGACAACAATGTGTGTATATATATATATATATATATATATATATATATATATATCAAGGTTCTCAGAACCGGACCGGTCACTGAACCGGTGGAGGTACTGGGTTAAGGGTCAGTGGGTCAGACCGGAGTCAGACCGGTATTAATTAAAAATATAATATAATTAAAATAGATAAATATAAAAATATTTTTATAATAAAAAATATAAAAATATTTTATAATCAAACTATGTGAAGATATGCTGAGATATATACATGAGAATATATATACTATTATATTGATTTTTTTTTTGAAAAAAAAGAGATCACATAGGAAAAAGGATAATAGTTGCGTGTTGCGTCAATTCTTACCTTGTGATGTGTGAATAGCAGAGCAGGTATAGGCTGAAGGAAAGTTATAGGCTTTTTGACTTTTGATTTTGAAGGAAAGTTAACAATACTTGTGTGGTTTTTTTTTTTTTTTGTCACCGTCGCCATATTCGCATGGAGCTCTCTTTCTCTCTTTCCTCTCTTTCTCTTTTTCCTTCAAGGCTTCAACTCTTCAGATCCATTCATATCTCTCTTTCTCTCTCAGTTCCGGCTCCTTCTCGTTTTATGTCACAAATATCTCTTTTTCTCCTTCAACTTTTCAGATTCAGATGTCTCCCTCTCAGTCTCTCCTCCATCTCGTTCTGTCTCGAGATTAAGAAGCTTGGAGGGCGCCATGGAGCTCCTGGTTGTGAAGGGTAAGAAATTCTACCAGTCAAAATCCATTTCCATTATTTCAACCAAAGAAGCTTCGACCTTTGACGAACTCAGATCGTGATCTCCGCCAGCCACCACCGCACTCTCCCTTCCTTCTCGTTCTCCTTCAGTCAAATTTTTTTTTCCAAAGAAAAACCAATTTTTTGACTCTGACTCGGCCAACTCGGCCGGTTTAGGCCGAGTTGACTCCGAGCCAACTCGGAAATCCGGTTTCATCCTAACTCGGACCGGTTTCCAGGCCGGTTCGTCGGTTTCCAGTCTGAACCGGCCGAGCCGGTCCGGGTTCCAGAACCATGATATATATATATATATATATATATATATATATAGAGAGAGAGAGAGAGAGAGATAGATAAGAAAATAAAAAAATAGAAATCAAGGTGGTTATGAAAGAGGGATAATGGAGAAGGTAGTTACACACTATGTATTGGATCTTATTTTTCCTGCAATAATAACGATTTTTTTTTTATTATCAAAAATCGCATTTGAATTTTCTGTTTTTTCATCTTTTTATGTTCAAAATTCATTTGAATTTACTGTTTTTTCATGTTTTAATATTCAAAATTGATTTAGTAAAACAACGAGCAGATATATGAGATGTAGTTAGAAATAATATAGGGATTCAAATTCTAAATAAATTAACTAAGATAATTCCTTATTTATTTATCTTCTTATATAAATAAATTTTTATTTTGAAGGACCGAAATATTGTATTACCCTTAATTTTAATTTGGCTATATATATATATATATAGAGAGAGAGAGAGAGAGAGAGATTTCTTTGGAAGTTGGCCTCTTCATGTCATCGTGCGCATACCCTAATTCTCCATGATGTCGTGTTAGTGGACGTCGTGTGCACACCAGATAGGGATCGTGATGTCACTATGGTGGGAGTGGATGCGACAGTTATATCGCATGCTATAAATATAATAAGGAAGTTATATCGCATGCGTTATTAGACTTCTATAACAATATTCTAATATTAATCACTTATTCACAAACCCCGTGTGGGGCTAATAGTTTTCATTTCCCATCTATGGAAAACCCTTTTCGCTCCGCGTAGCCCTATCCCCCAGAGACGAGGAAGGGCATAGTAAGCAAAGAAATGCTTCGGGGAGTTGAATATAAGCGTAGATCCGGAGATTCCCGAATAGGTCAACTTTTCGAACTGCTGCTGAATCCATGGGCAGGAAAGAGACAACCTGGTGAACTGAAACATCTTAGTAGCCAAAGGAAAAGAAAGCAAAAGCGATTCCCGTAGTAGCGGAGAGCGAATGGGAGAAGCCTAAACCGTGAAAACAGGGTTGTGGGAGAGCAATACAAGCGCCGTGCTGCTAGGCGAAGCAGTGGAGTGCTGCACCCTAGATGGCTAGAGTCCAGTAGCCGAAAGCATCACTAGTGTTGGGATCCGTACACGCAGCGGAGTAAAAACTTTTACGAATCTCATCCAAGGATCGCTCAACGACATTTAAATCAAGGATTAGGGTTTCCAAATCATACCTATGCTGAACAATATGAACTGGTGGGCTACCTTCTCGATCAGCAGAAGTCGACTCTTGGAATCACCTTCCTCTACCGGTATCCACACGAATAGCCTTCAGAAACACGAACGGAAGCTTGCTAGCGCCTCTGAACTGTGCGTCTCTCTATTTTCCCTCTAGGGTTTCTCGCGGCTTTTCCAATACGCTCGACAAAAGTCCCGTAGGTTTTTCTAAACCTAGTAGGCGTATTATATTCAAATTGTGAATATGGATTAAAAAATATATTAATTAAATCTATCTGATAGATCTAATCTAATCTATTTATTTAATCCAAATAAAAGCCTTATGATTTAATTTATCTCTATAAATTAAATCCGAGAAATGATATCTTTATTGGAAAATTAAATCTGAGATACAATATCTCAATTTATTATAGTTATTTAATTTATCAAATAAATTAAATAATATATATAATATTATTATCTATAAATAATAATATTATTATTTCGAATTTAATATATATCCTAGATTAAATACAGTATTCATTAAATCTTGGACATATATAATATTCAATGAATCTGGACACTTTTGCTCGTGTTGGGCTATTCTTGTGTGTGACCCTGCAGGCCCACATGAGATTGACAGCAGGCCAATATTGTACCATCCCATAAGTCGCAAGCGGCCTCTAGCAAGACATTGTGACTACCCAATTCTTATGGGGATCGATGATACGATACAACCTATCGTACAACCATGTCACGTCCCTTTTGTCATGCGATAACTTGGTCAAGGATGAGGCATGTATAATGTCAACTTCCTCTTCTTGACCATTACTTTCTCGATTCTTGAGTAGTCTAACAATTGAAATGGAAACTCCTTTCCATCGTAGTATGGCCATACATTTCTTAGACTCACTCATCGAGGGGCCTAGTATTATGTCTCTACAAATGTGAGGGACAAATTCCATCTTGACCATTCACATTCCTCTGCATGAAAACCACTGATCCCGATCCAAGCCTTTATCTTCACCCGGTCAAAGGTGACTTTTGACTAGGTCAAAGACCAGCGACTCATCATGTAGGAATCCATGATGATCTCAGGTCAAAGGGCATTGTGACGCGGTTCTACATGAGAAAAGCTTATGACTTATTCCATGTAGCTTTCTCATAGTGGCCTGGCCCAAGACCTTGTACTCTTACAAGTGCCTATGACTTTGACTCGTATCTCCATACCCATCAAAGTCATACTGGTCTTATTTCATCTTCGCTCCCGTGGAGATGACCGACCAGGGACATTTATGTAATACCCGGATATTTATTATCTGGAATATTATAAATAAATTGGATATTTCTGATAAGTGAAATTAATGTCTTCAGACTTGTGTGAATTTAGCCTATTATTCTAAGTTAAAATTATGTAGGGAATCAGGAAGTTTAAGGGCCAAAGTGCCAAAATGACCAAAATACCCCTGGGAAGGGTAAATAACTTAGAAAAATTATGATAAATCCTAAAAGGCAGTAAAATGACCAAGTGAATTAGGAGAATATATTATCTCTAATTATGGTAATTTAATAAATTATAAACTTGGAGAAATTATATAAGAATGTTCAAAAAGTAATAAAAAGACCAAAATACCCTTGTAAATTATAGAATAATGCGAGACATGGAAATTCTAATGTTAATGCAAGAGTTTGAAGGTAATGAGGTGTTCTAAGTAAGAAAATTATCAACTTGTGATAATTAAGTAATTAAGTAATATTGGGCTAATTACTTAAGCATAAGAAAAGAAAATTCACAAGTAATTATGTAAAACCCTAAAATTAGTGGTTTTTGTTTTAAAATTAGTAAAAACATGTTTACTAATTAATTGGAAATTTTGGAGAAAAATAGTTGAGTTTAGGTATTTTTAAGCCTAAATACAAGAATAGACCAATTAGGGATTTTTGTGGAATTTTTGGAAAATTAAAATAAATAAATAAATAATTAATTAATTAATTAAAAAAATAAAAAAATATATATTAAAAGGGGGCAGCCGAATTATGGCTCAAGAAAAGGAAAAAAAAAAAATAAAAAATAAAAGAAAACTTAGTTAATAAGTTTTATTATAATAATAATATAATTAATTAAAGTGAAAAGGGTGAATAGTAATTTAATAATTAGGAAATGGATCCTATCTGGAGATCTAGGAATGGGATTTCCAAAGTCAAGGTAAAATATTGATCAGTGGAATTTTATCTTTCGTTAGACTCTTACGGAAGTAAATTCTGAAGCCGTTTGTCCATTTTCCTAATAAAACGAAATAGGGAAAAATGCTGATAGGCACATTTTTGGATATGAAGAAAATAAATCCTAACTCAACATTTAGGAATGAGTTTGAATTTATCTGGACATATTTGGAATCAGTGAATTTTTCTCTAGAGATTGATGATTCCAAAAACGAGTTTTGTAACCGGACCCGTACGGACACGTTTTTCGAGAAACTTCGACTGAAAACGGAATACCCTGTATGAAATCTAAATTTAGATTAGAATAGACATTTCTAGTAAGGAAGAGAATATCTTCAAAGCTATGTCTCCAGAATTTTGAGATTTCTCCGAAGAGTAAATACCCTTTTTGGTCCCTGGAAAAACACATTTGACCCTTTTTCGTCCCTGAGTAAAAGAAATGTCATTTTGGTCCTTTTCAGGGACTAAAAAGGACCTTTTGGGAATTTCTGAGGGATTAAAATGTGCAAAAAAAATGATCAAAAGGACTAAAAGGGACCTTATTTTTCCATTTTAGGGACTAAAAGTGACTTATTTTTGTTCAGGGACCAAAAAGGGCATCCGTGTTTTTTCCAGGGACCAAAAAGGGTATTTACTCTTCTCCGAAATTACGCGAATCGGGTACCGATCGGGGAAATTGGACTGGATGAGGACACGTGTCATCATCCAATTGGCTCACCCTTGGCTTGGAGAGTAAGTGACCGAATTGGTGAGGTGTGTGGCCAAGAATCACTCTTCAAAATATTAAAGGGAAAATTACAACTTTGGACCCAAAATTTGAGAAGGGAAAAATTACACTTTAGGACCCAAAATTTGCCTATATAAAGGCATGAGCACCTCTTCATATTTCACACCACTTCCTCTTGCCTTGGCCGAATCTAGAGGGAGAAAGAAGAGAGAGAAGCTCTGGGGAAAATTGTGCGGAAGTCTTCAACGGGTAAGTCTTTCGGCCCTTAGTCTTTAGTTCTTTCGGCAGTTTTGGTAGAACTATTAGTTAGATCTAGGAAGTAGGAGATGAGATTCCTATTCTTGTTTTTAAGCCTCATTGCATTGAAAGATGCCTGACGAGGTAAAAACATAGTAGGGATTGAGTCTCTGAAAGTTGAAAGTTAAAATAGTAAGCTTTAAGCTTTCGTAGTTCTTTCAATAGTTAGAGTAGTACTGCTAGTATAGCCTTTAATTTTTTAAGCATGATTGGATATCATATGATAGGGCTATATTAGTCTAGAATTTCGAAAATTATCATTGGGTCGAAGTTCTGGCAAAATTTTGGAAAATCGGAGCCAAAGTAACGAAGTGCTGGCGAAATTCCGCCAATTAGGGGTATAGGGGCAAAATGGTAATTTTTACCTAAAATGCCAGTTATAATGCCGAATCACTAATGAAAGTGATATTACCCTTATAGGACATCAGAAACTCTGATCTACTGCCATTACGCTGTCCAACGTGCCACTGTCGGACAAACCGCTGATTTCCGTCAGAAAGTACAGTTTCCGCCAGAAACGTCTACGTACGTCAACGAAGGTACGGACGCGTACTGTAACACTAATCCTATAGTTCTCATATACATATATGTCATAGATACGTTCATATACCGAGGCTCTGCTTAGGGTCGTCGTTATACATACAGCCTTGTACGGGTTATAGACATGATAATACCGCTTTAAGTTTTCCTAGCGCTGAGGACACGTGATCTTGGCACAAAGTTAATGTGCAGCTATATTTGTGTAGGACTTTACATACTGCTTTATGCTTATGTCCCGTCTCGTGTCACAATGTTGTTGTGTAGGACCTTACATACCGCTCCATGCTTATGTTCGTCTCGTGTCACACTTATCCGATGAGATGCCGCCGTTATGTCATGAATATCTCGTTGTCTATATACTGTTTTATTTGAGCATAAGGTTAATGCTACCCGAGATTCAATGCGATGAATTGAATCTCACCGTAGCTTCGTGGATCCAGAGGACCACGGATCGGTGCTAGGGATAAGCAGCAGCAGGAGTAGGCTACCGGCCGAAGTTATCTTATCGCTTTCTGTACTTACCTTTTGAACAGTAGGATCACTGTAATGTCATTACTATGTTACACTATGGTTCATGTTTTGTTATGATCAGTTACTCTTTCGCTCCAATGCTCTACTCTGATTGAAAAAAAAAATCCGCTTTAGAAAATGGGATGTTACATTTTTGGTATCAGAGCAAAACTTTTTGGCAAGTATTTAACTATGTTACCACGAACGGTTTGGTGCCGAAGGCAAGGTTAGTCTACGTGGGTGTGCCAATCAGTCGCCGTATAAGTCGGTGAGGCCCCCATGGAAGACACTTACCTGGCCATTCTGTTCGGATAACGGAGTTAGGTTCTTAAGCCTTTTAACTTTGAGCACATTTTTGAAAATGAGTACTGACATGACCCTGGTGTAATGTGTAGTGATGGACAGAAACAAAAATTCGTATATCCTCTATCCCGTAATAATAAGACATAACGCTCGTAGATCCGTAGTTCCAGTGACGGCGGGACGAAGACGAAACCCTGATATTTCTGATAACCCCAAACCGAAATATGATCCTGACCCAGAATGCTACCCTGAGTCAATGGCTAATATGCCTTTAGAGCCGGAGAAACCTGTTGGCTCAGATCTTTCATCTAATGACGACAACGTGGGATATACGATGTAACCACTGGTCATAAACCAGCTGGATGATGTAATATACGTTAGCATGTACATTACATCTAATATGAAAATACATATGTTTTAATGCCACGTATTGTGTTATTTTTCTGACACTTATATCCGTTATTTGAATAAAGGAAAAGTTAAATTATGGCCATCATAAGAGGTGCCGGTGCACCAAGAGGTAGGGGCCGAGGCAGAGGCCGAGGTCGAGGCAGAGGCAGGCAGCCTCAAATGGACGCAATACCCGAACAAAATATTATACCAAACCAACCTGAACAAAACGAGATTCAGGAGATGAGGAGAACTCTACAGGAGCAGAGAGCTCTCATTAACGCGCTCTTAGAGAGACAGAATCAACAAGATCAGGAAGCTGAAAGGCAACTAGCAGAACGGAGGGCGGAGGAAGAAAGAAGAAATGCTGAAGAAGAAAGACAAAATGCCGAGGACGAATTAAATGATGATGAAGAGGAGGAGAACGCCGAAGAAGATGAGGAAGATAATGAGTCTGAGAGATCCCAATCACCTCCACGACACAGAAGGGGAGAGAAAACCACTCAATACTGGGTTAACCAATTTTGTAAGTCAAGCCGCCAACTTTTCGAGGAAAGCTGGACTTGGCGGAAGATTGCCTGAAAAGATTAGAAAAAGTGTTCAGGGTTATTGACTGCCCGGAAAATCGCAAAACCCAACTAGAGGTTTACCAACTCGAAGGAGATGCCGACCGTTGGTGGGAAGTCACGGCGGAAACCCTACAGACCGATTACTGTCCCGTGACATGGGAGAAATTTCTGGAGAAATTTCATGAACAGTATTTCCCTCCTTCAGTGCAAATGAACAAGGAGTCTGAATTTCTCCATATCCGATGGGGACAGGAGGAATCTTTCGACGATTACTACGCCCGGTTCACCAACCTGTCCCGATACTCAGCACACCTTCGAAGGGGCAACGATGAAAGCAGTATGGTGAATATACTGATTCATGGTCTTAAATATGAAATTGGGGAAAGACTCATGTCCCAGCGATTCTAGAACTTGACAAGCGCAGTGGAAACTTGTCGGATGACTGAACGCAATCTGAGAGGATTCCAGAGATCCAGGAACTTCACCCCGGAGATGGTCCAAGGTACTATTTACCTTAATGGAAATCTACTTGAGGCATTGTATGATTCGGGAGCCAGTCATTCTTTCATTTCTTATGATTGTGCAAGTCGCCTAGGAATGCATGCGTGTAGTTTACCTTTTGACCTTGTAGTATCTACACCACTGGGTGTAAAATCTTTAGCTTCTGACGCATGTATGAACTGTACCGCTAACGTGGATGGACGAGTTTCTAAAGTGGACCTTATCCGTCTACCTCTTCACGGCATCGACGTCATACTCGGTCTAAATTGGCTGACGGCCAACGGTGCGATGATCGACTGTGGCAAAAAGAAGATATCATTTGCCGGAGATAAGGTTGAAGTGAGCCTGAACTTTCTCTCCGCTACAGAAGCTGATCGGTGCGTGAAGCAAGGATGCCATGCCTACATGGTATTCTTTTCAGTCAAAGCAGAAGCTGATCTTTCACTCCAGGATATCCCTATGGTGAATGATTTTCCCGATGTATTCCCGGAGGATCTCACTGAGTTACCTCCTATCCAAGAAGTGGAGTTCAATATTGATTTGATGCCTGGTCCAGGGTCAATATCAAAGGCGTCGTATCGTATGGCTCCTAACGAGATGCAGGAGTTGAAGAAGCAGCTGGAAGAGCTTTTGAAGAAGGGGTTCATTCGACCCAGTGTATCACCGTGGGGAGCCCCAGTGTTATTTGTAAAGAAGAAAGATGGAAGTTTCCGACTCTGCATTGACTACCGTGAATTGAACAAAGTAACGGTAAAAAACAAGTGCCCACTTCCACGGATTGATGATCTTTTGGATCAACTATCTGGTTCTACTGTCTTTTCAAAAATTGATCTGCGTTCAAGATATCACCAGTTGCGAGTTAAAGATGGTGATATTTCCAAGACAGCTTTCAGGACCAGGTACGACCATTATGAATTCCTTGTGATGCCCTTCGGATTAACAAATGCACCTGCGGTATTCATGGATTACATGAACCGTATCTTCCGACAACACCTAGACCAGTTTGTGGTGGTGTTTATTGATGACATTCTCATCTATTCCAAGAGCAAAGAAGAGCACGAAGAACATCTCGCGAAAGGTGTTAGGCATACTCAGGGAGAAGCAACTCTATGCTAAACTGAGCAAATGCGAATTTTGGTCGCGGAAGTGAAATTTCGGGCCATGTTATATCTAGCGGCGAGATGAGAAGTATGTTGTTTACAGTGATGCCAGTGGGCAAGGGTTGGGATGTGTCCTAATGCAATAGGGCAGAGTGGTGACTTATGCCTCTCGTCAGCTGAAGCCTCACGAGTTAAACTATCCTACACACGATCTAGAGCTGGCGGCTATCGTGTTCGCTTTGAAGATATGGAGGCATTATCTGTACGGTGTAACCGTGGAATTGTACCGTGACCACAAAAGCCTGAAGTATCTGTTCGATCAAAGGGAACTCAACATGAGACAGCGTCGTTGGATGGAGTTGATTAAAGATTACAACCTGGAGATCAAGTATCATCCAGGAAAAGCAAACGTTGTTGCTGATGCCCTTAGTCGGAAGACGGTGCAGGTGGCATATATGATGATACAAGAGCAAAAGTTACTGGAAGATTTCAGAGATCTGAATCTATCCAATCAAATCTGCATGGGTTTTCATGCACCAGCTGATGCCTATCTTGCAACTCTTCTTGTTAGTCAAGGGGAGTATGATCTGAGAGACGAAGTTGACGAAGCTCAGAAGCAAGATGATTGGGCAAAAGAGATACGTGAGAAAATCTCTCGAGGTGAGACCCAAGACTATGACCTATCACTTAGTGGTTTGGTCAGGTACAAGAAGCGAATCTATGTACCGCCAGTTGATGAATTAAGGTGGAAGATAATGGACGAGGCTCACAAGAGTAAATACACTCTGCATCCAGGCATGGTCAAGATGTACCAGAGTACGAAATCCAAACTTTGGTGGCCCGGAATGAAGAAAGACGTAGCAGAGTACGTGGCCAAGTGCTTGACCTGTCAAAAGGTGAAGATTGAACACCGTCGACCCCCTGGTCTTCTTCAAGGACTAGAGCTGCCGGAATGGAAATGGGAGAACATAACCATGGATTTTGTGGTGGGTCCGCCCAAAATCGAAATCATGATACAATTTGGGTAGTTGTTGACAGATTAACCAAGTCGCACACTTCATTCCCATCGTATCTACTACTCTCCGAACGATTGGCGGAGATTTATATCAAAGAGATAGTGAGATTACACGGTGTCCCTAAGAGCATTGTCTCTGATCGGGATACGCGTTTCAAATCCCGTTTCTGGCAAGCGTTACACGAAGGTATGGGGACTAAGCTGAGGTTCAGTTCGGCTTATCACCCTCAAACTGACGGTCAATCTGAAAGAACGATCCAGACACTGGAGGATATGCTGCGAGCATGTGCCCTAGATTTCAAAGGAAGTTGGGATCGACATCTTTCGCAGATTCGTCTGAAAATCAATTACTTGGGCCGGATATGCTTGAACAAACCTCTGAACAGATTGCATTGATCAAGAAGAGACTCCTAGCAGCACATAGTAGACAAAAGAGCTATGCTGACAAAAGGAGGAGACCTCTAATGTTCTACGTCGGCGACCATGTATTTCTAAAGTTATCTCCGGTAACTGGTGTCGGCAGAACGCTTAAGAGGAAGAAACTGAGTCCACGGTACGTAGGACCCTTTGAAATTTTGGCTAAGCGCGGAGAAGTAGCTTATCAGATAGCTTTACCCCTGAATCTGAGTAATCTCCATGACGTTTTCCACGTATCGCAATTGAAGAAATACCAACCAGACCGTGATCATGTCATCGAATACGAGGACGTTGAAGTACGGCATGATAATACCTTCATAGTTGAGCCAGAGCAGATCATCGATCACAAAGAGAAACGGCTCAGGAATAAGACTATTCCAATAGTGAAGGTAGTCTGGAAGGGTTTGTCACCCGAAGAAGCGACTTGGGAAACCGAGAGAGACATGGAAGAAAAGTATCCAGAGTTTATGGCCTGGAGTTTAGTTACTATTGACTAAATTTCGAGGGCGAAATTTTGTTTAAGGGGGGAAGAAATGTAATACCCGGATATTTATTATCTGGAATATTATAAATAAATTGGATATTTCTGATAAGTGAAATTAATGTCTTCAGACTTGTGTGAATTTAGCCTATTATTCTAAGTTAAAATTTTGTAGGGAATCAGGAAGTTTAAGGGCCAAAGTGCCAAATGACCAAAATACCCCTGAAGGGTAAATAACTTAGAAAAATTATGATAAATCCTAAAAGGCAAGAAATGACCAAGTGAATTAGGAGAATATATTATCTCTAATTATGGTAATTTAATAAATTATAAACTTGGAGAAATTATATAAGAATGTTCAAAAAGTAATAAAAAGACCAAAATACCCTTGTAAATTATAGAATAATGCAAGAGACATGGAAATTCTAATGTTAATGCAAGAGTTTGAAGGTAATGAGGTGTTCTAAGTAAGAAAATTATCAACTTGTGATAATTAAGTAATTAAGTAATATTGGGCTAATTACTTAAGCATAAGCAAAGAAAATTCACAAGTAATTATGTAAAACCCTAAAATTAGTGGTTTTTGTTTTAAAATTAGTAAAAACATGTTTACTAATTAATTGGAAATTTTGGAGAAAAATAGTTGAGTTTAGGTATTTTTAAGCCTAAATACAAGAATAGACCAATTAGGGATTTTTGTGGAATTTTTGGAAAATTAAAATAAATAAATAAATAAATAATTAATTAAATTAAAAAATATATATATTAAAAGGGGGCAGCCGAATTATGGCTCAAGAAAAGGAAAAAAAAAACAAAAAAATAAAAGAAAACTTAGTTAATAAGTTTTATTATAATAATAATATAATTAATTAAAGTGAAAAAGGGTGAATAGTAATTTAATAATTAGGAAACGGATCCTATCTGGAGATCTAGGAATGAGATTTCCAAAGTCAAGGTAAAATATTGATTAGTGGAATTTTATCTTCCGTTAGACTCTTACGGACATAAATTCTGAAGCCGTTTGTGCATTTTCCTAATAAAACGAAATAGAGAAAAATGCTGATAGGCACATTTTTGGATATGAAGAAAATAAATCCTAACTCAACATTTAGGAATGAGTTTGAATTTATCTGGACATATTTGGAATCAGTGAATTTTTCTCTAGAGATTGATGATTCCAAAAACGAGTTTTGTAACCGGACCCGTACGGACACGTTTTTCGAGAAACTTCGACTGAAAACGGAATACCCTGTATGAAATCTAAATTTAGATTAGAATAGACATTTCTAGTAAGGAAGAGAATATCTTCAAAGCTATGTCTCCAGAATTTTGAGATTTCTCCGAAATTACGCGAATCGGGTACCGATCGGGGAAATTGGACTGGATAAGGACACGTGTCATCATCCAATTGGCTCACCCTTGGCTTGGAGAGTAAGTGACCGAATTGGTGAGGTGTGTGGCCAAGAATCACTCTTCAAAATATTAAAGGGAAAATTACAACTTTGGACCCAAAATTTGAGAAGGGAAAAATTACACTTTAGGACCCAAAATTTGCCTATATAAAGGCATGAGCACCTCTTCATATTTCACACCACTTCCTCTTGCCTTGGCCGAATCTAGAGGGAGAAAGAAGAGAGAGAAGCTCTGGGGAAAATTGTGCGGAAGTCTTCAACGGGTAAGTCTTTCGGTCTTTAGTCTTTAGTTCTTTCGGTAGTTTTAGTAGAACTATTAGTTAGATCTAGGAAGTAGGAGATGAGATTCCTATTCTTGTTTTTAAGCCTCATTGCATTGAAAGATGCCTGACGAGGTAAAAACATAGTAGGGATTGAGTCTCTGAAAGTTGAAAGTTAAAATAGTAAGCTTTAAGCTTTCGTAGTTCTTTCAATAGTTAGAGTAGTATCGCTAGTATAGCCTTTAATTTTTAAGCATGATTGGATATCATATGATAGGGCTATATTAGTCTAGAATTTCGAAAATTATCATTGGGTCGAAGTTCGCAAAATTTTGGAAAATCGGAGCCAAAGTAACGAAGTCTTGGCGAAATTCCGCCAATTAGGGGTATAGGGGCAAAATGGTAATTTTTACCTAAAATGCCAGTTATAATGCCGAATCACTAATGAAAGTGATATTACCCTTATAGGACATCAGAAACTCTGATCTACTGCCATTACGCTGTCCAACGTGCCACTGTCGGACAAACCGCTGATTTCCGTCAGAAAGTACAGTTTCCGCCAGAAACGTCTACGTACGTCAACGAAGGTACGGACGCGCATCGTAACACTAATCCTATAGTTCTCATATACATATATGTCATAGATACGTTCATATACCGAGGCTCGCTTAGGGTCGTCGTTATACATACAAACCTTGTACGGGTTATAGACATGATAATACCGCTTTAAGTTTTCCTAGCGCCGAGGACACGTGATCGTGGCACGGAGTTAATGTGCAGCTATATTTGTGTAGGACTTTACATACCGCTTTATGCTTATGTCCCGTCTCGTGTCACAATGTTGTTGTGTAGGACCTTACATACTGCTCCATGCTTATGTTCGTCTCGTGTCACACTTATCCGATGAGATCGCTGTTATGTCATGAATATCTGTTGTCTATATACTGTTTTATTTGAGCATAAGGTTAACCGTTACCTGAGATTCAATGCGATGAATTGAATCTCAGCTGTAGCTTCAGGATCCAGAGGACCACGGATCGGTGCTAGGGATAAGCAGCAGCAGGAGTAGGCTACCGGCCGAAGTTATCTTATCGCTCTGTACTTACCTTTTGAACAGTAGGATCACTGTAATGTCATTACTATGTTACACTATGGTTCATGTTTTGTTATGATCAGTTACTCTTTCGCTCCAATGCTCTACTCTGATTGAAAAAAAAAATTCCGCTTTAGAACATGGGATGTTACAATTTACGATAATCTATAAGATATATACAAGGATTAGTTATCACTATAAACATGCAAATGAAATGATAACTAAAGGAGAATACTTTAAATAACATTGATGTTTAAAGTACAATGACTTGCCCCTAGGGCATAATTTCTAACAACTAGCTTACGCTCTGACCCGATTAGCATGGGGCACATGGAATCCTGTGTGAATCAGCAAGGACCACCTTGCAAGGCTAAATACTCCTGGGTGATCGATAGTGAAGTAGTACCGTGAGGGAAGGGTGAAAAGAACCCCCATCGGGGAGTGAAATAGAACATGAAACCGTAAGCTCCCAAGCAGTGGGAGGAGCTTGGGGCTCTGACCGTGTGCCTGTTGAAGAATGAGCCGGCGACTCATAGGCAATGGCTTGGTTAAGGGAACCCACCGGAGCCGTAGCGAAATCGAGTCTTCATAGGGCAATTGTCACTGCTTATGGACTCGAGGGGAAAAGCACTGTTTCAGTGCGGGCCGCGAGAGCCGTACCAAATCGAGGCAAACTCTGAATACTAGATATGACCTTAAAATAACAGGGGTCAAGGTCGGCCAGTGAGACGATGGAGGATAAGCTTCATCGTCGAGAGGAAAACCGGATCACCGCCTAAGGCCCCTAAATGACCGCTTAGTTATAAAGGAGGTAGGGGTGCAGAGACAGCCAAGAGGTTTGCCTAGAAGCAGCCACCCTTGAAAGAGTGCGTAATAGCTCACTGATTGAGTGCTCTTGCGCCGAAGATGAACGGGGCTAAGCGATCTGCCGAAGCTGTAGGATGTAAAAATGCATCGGTAGGGGAGCGTTCCGCCTTAAAGGGAAGGACCCACGCGAGCAGTGGTGGACGAAGCGGAAGCGAGAGTGTCGGCTTGAGTAACGCAAACATTAGTGAGAATCCAATGCCCCGAAAACCTAAGGGTTCCTCCACTCGGTTCGTCCACGGAGGGTGAGTCAGGGCCTAAGATCAGGCCGAAAGGCGTAGTCAATGGACAACAGGTGAATATTCCTGTACTACCCTTTGTTGGTCTCGAGGGACGGAGGAGGCTAGGTTAGCCGAAAGATGGTTATCGGTTCAAGGATGCAAGGTGCCCCTGCTTTTTCAGGGTATAAAGGGGTAGAGAAAATGCCTCGAGCCAATGTTTGAGTACCAGGCGTTACGGCGCTGAAGTAACCCATGCCATACTCCCAGGAAAAGCTCGAACGACCTTCAACAAAGCGGTAATTGTACCCGAAACCGACACAGGTGGGTTGGTAGAGAATACCTAGGGGCGTGAGACAACTCTCTGTAAGGAATTCGGCAAGGCAAAATTTATATAGAGCTAATTCATATAGAGCCATTGAACCGGCCCACATTGGGTCAAGAATAGGGTCGAAGGGATCAAAAACAACTAATTCATATAGAGCCATTGAACCGGCCCAACCAGCAACTAGAGCTGTATGCATTATATGGACAAAAAGTAAACGGCCGGGATCATTTGATACAACGGTATGAACACGATACCAGGGCAAACCCATGAAAATAACTCTTATATCAACAAAAAATGGACACTATGTAACTTTATTGCACTATAAAAAACTATACTATGGACCCTCTCTTTTTAGTGGATTATCTCGGGTAAAGGATTAATATTTGTTCTATTTTTTTAGTAATAAAGAAAGAATTCTATTCGTAGGAACAAAAGAAGCAGATCTATTCTATACCCGATAAGTAAGAATATGCAATGGTGGAGGGGGGTTGACTGTATTTTATATAATTGTTTATATTTGTAAGAATCGGCTGAACCCAAGAGGGGGGTGAATTGGGTGAAGATTAAAAACTTAGGAACTTTGAAAATCTTTTCATGTATTCTGCATCAACAGTTAGATATTCAAATAAACATATACTGGAAATATAAGAGATAAGGGAAGAGAATATGCAAACTGAGATTTATACTGGTTCGGCCAATCCTTGACCTACGTCCAGTCCCCAAGCTCCACTTGAGATTTTCAATCCACTATCCTCTTGTTTAATCTGGGCACAAGAGAAGCTTTTACAAACCCACAAGTTTAGCCGGACACTTGTGTAGCCTTTTACAAATCTCTTACAAGATACTCCCCCTTACTCATTGTAAGGATACAACCTTTGTAATGAATGATTACAGATAATCTTCTCTCTCAGAAGTGATAAAGATAAACACTGAAGCTCATTACAAATAATCTCACTCTCTAATATACACTATATGATCATTGAGACAATCAGAGAGTAGGTGTATGTGTATATCAAAGTATTGTCATTTTGAAGATGTAAGCTCGTGTCTCCAACCTCTTCTATCTTGAATGCTTCTCCTTTTATAGTTAGTTGCAATTTATGACCGTTGAGCAATTCCTCCAGTTTAGAATATTACCGTTGGGATATTCAAGTCGTAGCATTTGAAGCCGATGAACAAGTTGAGCATTTTAATTCATTGAAGAACATTACAGTTGAGTATTCAACTTCGTTTCTATAAGTTCCATGTTGAATTTGATCTGTTCTGTCATTTCTGAAAATCTGCAGCAACCTTCATATTCATGCTTTTGATAGATTTTGATTTCTGTCAAGTTGGATGTTATCTCAGGCTTTAATCATTTGAAACTCACTAACAAATTGATTAAACATAGTTAGGAATATTAATGAGTGATGATAAGAAGTAATCAAATCATAATCAATGATTTTGAGATTTCCGAACACGTTGGTTTTCTGAAGCATAGGAGGTTGACTCAAGTTATCATTAAATGACTCGAGTTAAACGATCGTTGCTTTACTTCTGATTGCTTTCTGTCTCATATTGACTCGAGTTATCATTCTATGAATCGAGTCATCTTCTCCAAGAATTCATTCGAAGCTCTTTGTAAGCCACTTGACTCTAGTTATGCGTTAAATGACTCGAGTCATATCAGTTTCTCAAAAAGCTGCTATTGGGTTTGGACTTTGAAAAACTAATAGATCCGACTATGACTCGAGTTATTAAATGATTGAATTGAGTTACAGGTTCCTCTCAAAACTTGGTTTTCTCTCTATCATCCATTGAAAGCTTCTAACTCGTTGAATGCAGTGCATTATTATCAGATGAATGGAGGTTGTTCTTTGACCAACGTTTTTCAACATGTTGAACTGACTTCCAATTTTTGAGGGCCATATCTCCCTGGTCTGAACTTCATTTTGGTTGGTTAAAATCTTTATTGAACAAAATTTGAATCTACTTTCATATGCCACTGATTTCAGCTCAATTGGATATGTAGTTTGTGAGATACACTCAAAACATCGAAGCTTGGTCTGTTGTGTTGCGTGAATTTCACTGTCAACTTCAAAATTTCATAGATCATTCATATGACATCCTTTGGACTTTAATTTTATATCAAAATTATGCATTGGGAGTCTAGTTTCATACAAAATTTGTTTCACCTCAATCGGACTTCTAGTTGGGGAGATATCACCAAATTACCAGAGGTCGCTTAGCTGAAACGTGAAACAGAGGTGAACAGAGTTGCTGAAATACACCTTGACTCGAGTCATTTAGTGATTGACTCGAGTCACACCTATCCAGAGATGCCAAGAACACTTCCTGACTCAAGTTAATGATATCCTGACTCGATTCAAATCATCCCAGACCACCAAAACACTGTAGCAAAGTGGTTAACTCGAGTTGCAACCTCATGACTCGAGTTGGATCGTCTTGAACCTTATATTTGCTTGTTTTTAGCTCTGAATTGAGTCATTCCAACTTCCATTTGATCGTGGAGACTTCTAGTATCAATCTAGGAACTTGAATAATGATATTCCCATTCCATTCAGCAAGTTCTTTCTTCTTCCATCTCCCATCTTGATCATTCTCTATACTTCAACTCTTTCTTTCTTTTCTTCTCTTCTTTCTTAATTCAACTTGGAATTCTTGAACTTGACATTCTCTCCAATTTCTTTTTTCTGAAATCTCTTATCTCCTTCTTGATCTATAATTCAACTTGGACTAATCTACATTAAATATAGTAGTTAGTCAATGTAGAAGATAAATATATCATTCAAGCTTTTTGCTCTTAATAATGGAATCTATATATAAGACTTCATCAAAACTAATCATATCCAACAATATTTTATATAATTGTTTATATCAGTGAATGCAGACATATTTGTTCATCACTCTAAAACAAAAAACCTATTCGTAAGAATTTGCCTTTAGTCACTCGATCTTCCTTTTGTATTTAGGATTTTTTTTACGAATTTATTCAATCTATATTTCTATTCAATCTATAAATAAAATATGATAAAGACCAATCATTAGTAAGACAATAAATCCATTGTTACGTTTCCGCATCAAAGCGAGATTTACTACTTTAATTCAATTCTTTTTTAATATTATGCCTGTTGGTATTCCAAAAAACGGAAACGACTCTTGTCTTATTTGTCAAAGAAAAATGGAATACGTTATAAAAAATTAATTAATCAGTTGGATATTTGGGAGCCACAAACTAATTAATTTGAAGAGTCGTTTTGAATTATTTGATTTATTAGATCTTGAATCTTGATGAACTCATTTTTGTTTTAAGAAATTCATGGAAGAATGAATCGAGGAAAAACCTATGAATGCCCCAGCTACAAGAAAAGACCTCATGATAGTCAATATGGGTCCTCACCACCCATCAATGGATGATGTTCTTCGACTTATTGTTACTCTAGATGGTGAGGATGTTATTCATTGTGAACCAATATTGGGTTATTTACATAGAGGGATGGAAAAAATTACAGAAAACCGAACAATTGTACAATATCTGTCTTATGTAACACGTTGGGATTATTTAGCTACTATGTTCACAGAAGTAATAACCATAAATGGACCGGAACAATTAGGAAATATTCAAGTACCTAAAAGAGCCATCTATATTCGAATAATTATGTTGGAGTTGAGTCGTATAGCTTCTCACCTACTATGGCTGGGACCTTTATGGCGGATATTGGTGCACAAACCCCTTTCTTCTATATTTTTAGAGAAAGAGAATTAATATATGATCTATTTGAAGCCGCCATGTGTATGAGAATGATGCATAATTTTTTTCGTATCGGAGGGGTAGCGGCTGATCTACCTCATGGCTAGATAGATAAATGTTTGGATTTCTGCGATTATTTTTTAACAAGGGTTGTTGAATATCAAAAACTTATTACACGAAATCCTATTTTTTTAGAACGGGTTGAGGGAGTAGGCATTGTTGGTGGAGAGGAAGTAATAAATTGGGGTTTATCAGGACCAATGCTTCGGGCTTCCGGAATACAATAGGATCTACGTAAAGTTGATCATTATGAATGTTACGAGGAATTTGATTGGGAAGTTCAATGGCAAAAAGAAGGAGATTCATTAGCTCGTTATTTAGTACGAATTGGTGAAATAACTTAATTAAGACAAGGGGTGGAGTTTTATGAAGGAAGTTAGGTGTTGTTGTTGTTTTTTTTTTTTGGTATAATGGAAGTTGGGTGTGGTTGATCATGTAATTTTTTGGTGTGGATCAATTCAGTACTTATTCAAAAACAAATATTATATGAAGTTAGAGAACTAAAATTGTTTTTTTTTTTCATCTTTTAGTTTTGGTTAAAGAAATTTTTTGGTTTTATAGGAGTATAACCTTTTTATAAAAATAAAAGGAAATTGCATAAAAATTATATTTTAATTTTAATTTTTATCAAAATTTAGATAAACTTACGTTACTTATTACCTATTTTATAAGAAAATAACGAAATTTAGGGTATGATTTTAAGGAGAGGGGGTCCATGTAATTAAGGCAACATCTATGTGAGTTAAAGTATTTTATTCAACAACTCCTAAATTTTTTGCCAAAATGAAAACTACTCCTAAATTTTTTAAAATTAGTTTTTTATTTATAAATATTTTAAATTATATATGGAGAATTTCTTAAAATAGGACTAGAGTGATTAGTGACTAATTGATTAATATTTTAAATTAATTTATAAAATTAATTCATGCATCACAAATCTCAACCTTGTCATTTCTTTTTGGTTGTGTATTTGATTAGGGACTGTTTGGTACAAGAGGAGAGGGAAGGAAAATAAAAATTTTATGAGTTAAATTTAAAAAAATAAAAAATTGGAGAATTGGGGTTGCAAAATTTTAATAAAGAAAAGAGGTAACATAGAGTATAAACAACTAATTAAAAAAATTTAACCACACTTCACTAATTTCTTAAAATTCAACTATTAAAAGTTTTCCCTACCTTCTCTTTTCCTTCAAATCCCTCATATCAAACAAGCCCTAACAGAAAATCCTGTCTTTAAGTGACAAACACAACTGCTTTTAATTTTACTAAACCTACTATGAGTAGCCCTACTTTTTTAAATTTAGATTATTACTAAAAATATGACCATTTAATAATAGTATGACTTTCAAACACTATCCAATATTGAATCATCAAAAAGATTATATGGGATCTTTAATTTTGCGGAAAAAATGAGAAACAAAAATTAAACTTAAGCCGCAAGGCATCAAATCAAAATAGGAAAGTTTTCTTTGTTTCTGATTAGGGTTCTTCTCTAGTCCTTGGTCCCTAGCTATATATACCATTGCAAATAAAGAAGAATAACTGAAAAAGAAAAAGAGAGAGAAAATAAGAAATCAAGGAAAAAGAAAGATGGAAAATAATAAGAAGACAAAGGTGATGAGTGATGAACAAATAGAGACACTAAGGATGCAAATAGCATTATATAACTACATATGTGACATGCTTGCTGATTTACACAACTGCTGCCTCACCCTTCAGCCATCACTGCTAGATCTTCTGCTGCCAGGTTTCTTTCTCATTCCCTACACAAACGCTTGCTTTCTCTTCTATTATTATTATTGTAACTTTTTTTTTTCTTTCTTCCCATTACATATGGATAAGTAGAATGGAACCAGTGACTTTGAGGGTGTTGGTGTCAGAAAACAATTAGAACAATTAGATGCTTCTGTGAGAAGCACAAAAAAGTGTTTTTTAACTATTTTTTCAAAGACCAAGATAAAAATTTTCTCACATACTTATAATCACTCTTAAAAAGTTAAAACAAACATGCATGTAAATCACAAAGCTTTTTGTATTGTTCATCTTTATACACACACTCACACACATATACTAGATAGTGGGTTATTAATTTTTTCCTAAATGTAACATCTTTATTTATTTTATCTTTCAAATTTATAATTTTTTTCACAAAACTAACTATCCCCTATTGCTTATTACATATATTAAACAGGTTTGAATCAAAGGTAGTTTTCAATGTGAATGGCTCAATGGTGTATTTTAGATAAAGCAACGCCTCTTTTACAAATAATTTAAATAATTTTTTTAATCTTTATAAATTAGTTATCTAGCTTATATACTTTTTTTTAATATATATATATCTAGCTTATATACTTATAATGGAGAGGAAAGATTTTAAGTGTGTTGTATTTTTTTTTTTTTTGACTTCTTTTACAAAATCCAACACAAGGATTTATCACAAATGTTTTGCGACGAAAATTTACAGTGAAAAATTTTCTATTTTGTTAGTTCAGTATTTTGTAAATAACTTCTAATAAGTTTATGTATGAATATTGGTGAAGAACTTTTTGCATATTTTACAAAATTTAAGGATAGAGTTACAATATTTATAACGTATATAAAGTGAATTATGTATTAATTATACATTGATAATTTCTTTATAATAATAGTTTCTTATTTTAAATATGAAACAAGATATACTAGAATGAGATAAGAAAAAAATAAAATTCACATCTTGTCCCCTCTATTCCCCATGCTGCTGTGATCTGTAAAGTTCACAGACATAAGGAAACAAATAGAAGGAACAAGAAGAAGAATTATACCCCAAAAAAAAAAAAAAACTTGTCAATTTCATGCATGTTGGGCGTAAAAAAACAGAGTGAGTGTTTAGGCTTAGCTGTAAATTATATCAAATTTCATTTTTTAATATATTTTCATGTTATTTATGCATTAAAATTTAGAAACTTTTTGACTTTTTAGGAGTATTTTTATCCATAATATTATTTTCTTTTAAACTCATTCTCAAAACTAAGGTCTAGCTTTAGATGTCATTATATCCCTTTTAACATTCTCAAGTGTCATTTTCCTATTGAAAAAATAAAAGATTTTCATCTTCTCAAGAAATAAACAAGCTTGCTGATTATAATTAGAGTATTTTTCTTTTCCTAGAAGTTAAAGTGGAAAACACACAACAGAAAGAGCCCTTGACGTTGAATGGTGGCCAAAGAAGGCGATGGACTCCGACAGGAGAACAGATTGTGATTTTGGAGAGTTTATTTAGGGAAGGCGACGGATCTCATCCAAACAATCAGAATTAAGGAGATTACGACGATGTTGAGCCAGAATGGCCAGGTTTCTGATGCAAATGTGTACAATTGGTTCCAGAATCGGCGTGCTCGGCTAAAGAAGAAGATGTATGATCATAAAAACCAAATGATGATGAAGAAGATGTTTCGGTTTGATCAGTTGGTGTCAACTAGTACATGCTATAATAACAACAACAACAACAACAACAATAATAATAACAATGATCAAGTTGAGTCCATGTCTTGGGTCAATAATTATGTGATATTTTAGGGGTTGGGTGAGTGATTTCATTTTCTTTAAGTATTCTTTCTATTTCAAAGATTTATGTCATTTTCTTATTAGATGACAGTCTAACATTGAAACTTTCGTGGTGATATTTGCTATTAACTCGTGTATTTTGATATAAAACTGGGGTTTTGTTGCATAGCCTGAAATATGCCTAACATTATTTATGATTTATATAATAATATGACTTGTTAGAATGTTTATATTCCATATATTATACTCCTTCCGGTTCTAAATATAAGAAAAAGTTAATTTTTTTTAAGAGATTAAGAAAGCTAAATAAATTATTTACTCATATCATATATTGTGTATTTTTAGATTATATATCAGTTTATTAGTCAAACTAATTAGGTTGTAGAAAAAAATAAAAAATGTTCTAAAGTAATTTAATTAGTTTTCTTAATCTCTCTAAAAAAGTCAACTTTATCTTATATTTAGGATATGAAAGATGATCAAGTTGTGCATTTCTTAGCATTAATGTTATAGAAAAGTAGGGAGAGAGAAAACAACAAAATACTGAAATAGTACTTGTAATTCCAGTATAATAAGTTATCTAATTTTTAAAATGAAAATAAGTATAGGCCGCTTGGGGCTAATTGAATAACAATGGTAGGGTGCAAGTTGAAGTAAGATATTTAAATGCTTCAAATATAACAAAAATAAATAAATAGATTATTATTATTATTATGATATAAAAAATGTAAATCAGGTTGGATGATGTAATCTTACAATGAAATGAAATATCACAAGAAATCGTTTGGACAATATGCTCAATGATATCCCATCTCTACAGTAGCTCTACTAGTAATATTAACAAATTAACTAAACTCATTTCTTTATTTCTTTTTTAATTAAAACCATGATGTAATATAACTTCATTATATATTTGTAGAGAATAAATCATAATAATTAATTTATTGTGTAAGGGAAAATTCCATAAATTGAGAACCCTTTTATAATTAATTTATATTTATAGGAGATGGGGAACATATAAGTTAAAGGAAAGCCCTCTGTCTCATCCACTTTACTGCATACCATTTTCCCCCAGAAAGTACCTCACATGCTCCATGAAGACTTTTCGGATCTGATTCTCCATTTAGTCCCTGAAGGAGCACACCAAAACATTTATAAAAATGTTATTTATTTTCATTCTCCTGAGCACTACTACAAAAAATAGATATTACTTCTCTAAAGAACGTTCTTATTTTAAAAAGGAAAGTAAAAAGTAGAGGTGGTGACATTTTTATAATAATTTGCTTAAATTTTGACACATAAGCGTCCTAAATTTTAGGGATGCCTAAAGTTAATTTAGGCGTCCCAAAATATATTTAGGACGTCTAAAATTAATAATTTGGCCCAATATTTTGGTGTCAAGAAATTTTTTGATGTCTTAAAATATATTTTGGGACGCCAAAAATCATGAGTTAATTTTTTTGACTTAAATATCATTTTTGGCGTCTAAAAAATATTTGGCACATCAAAAATCAAATTTAAAACGCCCTTAATATATTTTGGGATGCCAAACGTGCCCTCATAACACAATTGCTTGGCATTTCTCTCACAATTTAGTTGAGCCCTATTTCCTGAAATCTTTCTCCCCAACTCCGCCAACTGCCATGTTTCCTGAAATCTGTGGCATTTCTCCCTCTCTCTCCCACCATGAGTCCACATTATATGCACATGTCTTATGTTATGAGTATATTTTTTTTTTAATTTTTTTTATATTGTATTTATTTATATTTTAAATTATATGCTGCTTTCTGACATGTTTTTTGCACCAAGTATTTCAAATTAATTTGTTTTCAATTTTGCATTTAAAAATAGTTTTCTGTAACACCAGTATCATGAAAACTAATTAATTTGAGATACTGGGTACAAAAAACATGTCAGAAAACAACATATAATTTAAATCTAAATAAATAGAATATATAATTTTTTTATAAAAAAATATGCTCATATACCTCTAAGTATGAGCACATTAAGAAGCACAAAACTAAAACTAAAACTATGTGCATATATAATGTGGACTCCTCCAACCAGAGCACCGCCGCCCTCTCTCCCTCCTCTCTCTGTCGGACGCCGTACGCCCTCCCTTGTAATACCCGGATATTTATGTATCTGGAATGTTATATAGAGATAAATAAATGGCGATTTCTTATAGGTGAATATGTGGTCTCAAAGAGTGTGTTAGATTTATCTTATTTTCTAAGGAAAAATCTCTTGAAAATGAGGAAAAATAATATGCCAAAATTCCTAAAATACCCTTGTGGGGCATAAAATAGCCTAAAAATATTATGATAAATCTTAAGAGGCAGTAAAATAATTATTAAAAATTAGAGAGTATGTTGTCTCTAATTTTGATAATTTATTAAATTATAACCTTGGAAAAATTAAAGGGCAAAAATCAAAAAGTATTTTGAGGACCAAAATGCCCCCATGATTTTTAATATATTACATGGACATAAAATACCAATGTCAGTAAAATAGTTGTGAGATAATGGTTAATCCTAAATAAGAAAATTTTCAACAATTATTAAGTGATTAAATAAATAATTATGGGTTAATTGTTTAAGCATGATTAAGAGAAAATTCAGGGGTAAATATGTAAAACCCTTTAATTAAATGTTCATGGATAAAATTAGCATAAAATACACTTGCTAATTAATTGGAAAAGATTAAGAAAAATTAGTGAGATTAACTACATGAAAATCCCTAATCCTAAAAAGTTGCTAACATGAGATTAGGGCACTAATTAAACTTGTAAATCAATTTAGACAAATTAAATATTAATCAAGGGTTAGGATGTAATCTAATAAAGTAAGATCTAAGACCATGGAATTTCTAGTAATTTTAAATGCCTAAATCCTTGTTAAAAGCTATTAGCCAATGGGAAATTTTGCTAAAATATATTAGATAAATAGATATAATGTAAATAAATTTAAAACAGAAAAAAAAACAAAAAGGAAAAAAAAGGGGTTGGCCGAAATTTCGGGAAATCTTGGAGAAAAAGAAAGAGTTTTGCAAGTTGTAATATAATAGTAATATAAATAAGATGTTTGTGTAAAAACCAAATAGGATAAATGACCACCGATAGAAATTAAATCCTAACTAGAAAACCATGAACTAGGTTTCTAAGGTCAAGGCATATTATAAACAAGTGAAAACCAATGGAAAATAAATCATATCTCAAAATCCTTGAACTAGTTGCCTAACATCTGAACATATTATGAATCAGTGGATTTTTGTCCCGAAGATGACGTTACCCGAAGTGATTTCCATAACCGACAGTGTTTATCCGAAAATGTTCGGCAGGCAACGAAATGTTCTGAATGAGATCAAAAATTTAGTTGACCCAGACATTTCTAAAGAGGAAGAATAGACCTTCAGGGCTATGTTGTCGGATTTTTGAGATTTTCCAAGATTATGCGATTAGGACATCGAACAGGGAACTTTATCGGATGAAACTCCATAAAGCAAGAATTGATGACACCAAGTGACATCACTTTGTTGACTTTGGGGGAGGGGGAGGTCGGCCCAGGCCCTTGTGTGTCCAAGATTATGCGATTAGGACACCGAACAGGGAACTTTATCGGATGAAACTCCATAAAGCAAGAATTGATGACACCAAGTGACATCACTTTGTTGACTTTGGGGGAGGGGGAGGTCGGCCCAGGCCCTTGTGTGGCCAAGAATGAAGCTTCCAGAAACCCTAATTTCTGTAGTTGAGATTAAAGGAGAAAGGTGCAAATTTGCCCCTGAAAACTTCTATAAATAGGCTTCAACCCTCTTCATATTTTTCACACCAAAACCACTAAGCAAGTTTGAAATTTGCAAGAAGGAAGAGAGGAGGAAGAGTCCGGGGAAAATTGTAGCAAAGCCCTGAGTAAGTTCTTCGGTCCTTAGTCTTAAGCTTTAGTAGTTCTTTCGGTACTTATAGTAGGAATGCTAGTTTAGTCTTTAATCTTCCAAGATAGTTTATATATCATGTTTTAGGGATAAATATGATATTTATTTCAAGAATATGTTGGAGAAAGAGATATGTCAAAATTTTGGAAGATTAGAGTCAAAGTAGCGAAGCTCTGGCGAAATTTCACCGATAAGTCAAACTAGGGGCAAAATGGTAATTTGTAACTAAAATACCTGTTATGATATTGATCACTGATAAATGTGATATTATCCTTATAGGATATCTGTAATCTCGTACCGCTGTCGTTCCGCTGTCAGACGTACCGCTGTCAAACGTACCGTTTTCCGTCAAAAGTACCGACTACCGTCAACGAAGGTACGGACGCGTATTGTAACCCTAACTCTGTGCTGCTCATATACATATATGTGATAGATACGTTCATAGGTTGAGGCTCTGTTTAGGGTCGTCATTTATACATACAGCTTTACACGGGTTATAGTCATAGTAATGCCGTTATGTTTTCCTAGCGCTGAGGACACGTGTTGTGATCGTGGCACTGGGTATGTGCAGACTGTTGTTGTTGGACTTTACATACTACTCTGTGCTTATGTTCTGTCATTGTTATGATCATGCATCTGCTCGGTGCTTATGTGGTGATATACCGCTGTTATGTTATGAATATCTGTTGTCCATATACTGTTTTATTTGAGCATAAGGTTAACCGTTACCTGAGATCCAAATGGGAATTGGATCTCAGCTGTAGCTTCAGGGTCGGGAGGACCGCGGATTGGTGATAGGGGCAAGCAGCAGGAGTAGGCTTCCGGCTGGAGATTTATTTATCGTTTATATATTTACTTTTGAATACTAGGATGACTGTATCATTACTATTACACTATGATTAATGTTTTATTATGGTTCAGTTACTCACTCGCTCCCATGCTCTACTCTGATTGAAAAAAAAAATTACGCTTTTAAAATGGGATGTTACATCCCTCTCCCACCACTCTTGACCGTCGGTTCATCTCAGCGCTAGCTAAGTTTGTTCTCTGAGCCAAGATCGAGATAGGTAATCTTCGTTCCCCTTCTCTTCGCATTTCATTGTCCCGACACCGAATCTCTGTTCAGAGCGAATATTAGCTTCCTATTGCTTTGGTGTCATTCATACTTTGTACCTTAGTGGTAAATTGTTTAAAGGCTGCTTCTTCTTTGACCTTCGAAGCCCCCGTAAGCAATGATGTCTGCAATAGAGATTAACATCGCTAGGGATGCTTCCGCTCTGTTTTTTATATTCTTTGGAATTATTTTAATAACTCTCCTTTATATTGTTCTCTTCTGCAGTTATGATTACTCTGGCTATGGAAAGTCAACAAGAAAGGTTAGTTGCCTATTGCCTAACTTTTGAATTCCTCTTTATTTCTTTATAGAGTAATGGGTAATCTTCATGCCAATGTATTTATAATCGTCAAAATATCCCTCTTCATTTTTCCTTGCCAAAGATAGGATTATTTACTAAGAAAAGAAAGTAGGGGAGGATCTCTTGGATCCAGGGGTTATTATGAAGAAGGGTTTTATCAACCCAAAGAACACTTTCAGCGACCAGACATCAGAGCGAAATAAGTGAAAGGGCATAAACATATTACTGACATATGGTTGAATTAGCAATCCTAACAACCCAGCCTAGCCAACAAAGAGAAGATACATCTATTTTAACCCATGACTAGAAAGCTGGCTTCTTTTCTGTATTTTTAAGCCCAGTCTATTATAAGCGTATTCCATTCTCAAACCATGGCTACAATTGAAGACTTAAAAATCTTTATTGTACTCTTTTCCTTCTGTTATAGCACCATCCTCATTGGCTTCATGTATTGGAAAGAATTGGGGGATGGATGAATACACCGATTGGCTCTTCTTTGAGTGTCAATATGCTGCAGTCCTATTCCAGTGTTTTCCCTTTACTACATCACTGGCTTGTTATTCAAAAAAGAATAATTGCTGCCAGAAGCACATGAACCCACCTTGAGAATTTCTGTAGGACTCTTAGACAAGCTGAGATTAAGTTTTATTTGATGATTACAATCCCACCATGTATGACTATGTCACTTGGTCTCTTTTCTTTGGGCACTCTTTCTTTTTTCCTTTTTTTTAAAAAAAATCCCCTTATTTTCTAAAAAAACCCTTGATTTGTAAGAGTATGGGCTTGTCAGCTAATAACCCTCAAATTGACAGCAAGCTTTCTATCATGGTTTTGTTCAAGTTTCAATGTTATACTAGAATGGTAAGGGAGGGCATCTTCATGACAGCATTATCAGTTATAGTTGAATTGTAAAGTGGAATACCAGCATTTACCATGTAGCTTTAAGCAGTTTTTCAGGACTCAGGAGGATGAAATAAGAATTAATTTTGGCTTTGGCAATTACACAATTTTTGTGAAAGTGTTTTGTTATGCAATAATAATATAATATATGACAGTTTAGGGAGTCCTAAGAGTTAATTAGAAATAATAGTTGTTGGAATTATTACTGCCTATGTATACAGACCTATTGATTTCATTTGTAAGCCTTATGTTCATTTGAATAATGCAGTGAATAACTCAGTTCTGTCTCCTCTGCTTCTCTCTACTCCCCTGTTCTTCTCTCTTACCCTCAGACCTCTAGCCTTTCTTCCTCTGTCTTTCTCTTCTCTCTTTCCCCTTTCTTGTCCAAATTAGTAACCTGCATCATGTTTGTTAAACCTTGTTGTGTTACTCAAAAGTCAAAACAATTGTCCTAATGGCTAATCATTGGTCCAGCTTCAGTAGAGAGTCTCTGGTATTGCTACTTGTGACTCATCTCATATTGATCCCCTCCTTTGGCAAGCTGGCATTGAGCAATCGGAACCATTGCCACTACTTGCCTTGGGTTATTTATCAAATCTTTCTAAAATTTCTTTTGAAGTAATGTTGTTCTCTATTCCTTTAAGTTTCACTGATATGTTATCGTTATTAGCCATATGAGAGATGCGAGCGATTTTTTTTTTTGAAATTAGGCACTTATGGCGTCCCAAATAAATAGGGAAGTCATAAGTGGTACTTATGGCATCCCAAAATTTTAACTTGGGATGCCATAAGTACCACTTACGACTTCCCAATATGTAAATAGGGAAGTCGTAAGTGGTACTTACGGCGTCCCAGCATAAAACAATGATTTTAAAGGGAACTAAAATTTTTATATAATGATGAAAACATTAACATTAAGAAAGGCTGCACAAGAAGAAAGGCAAGCCAAGATGACAAATATATAGAGATCAGATTGTAGGTGTGTGGTAGTGCATTGTGGGCCCCATGGGGCAAGGGCAAGGGCGTAGAAGTAAGTTCTTTTGTACTTGTGCTTTGTTTCAGAATTTTAGCAATTAACATTAACAATAGTATGACTTTAACATTTTTGGGATGAAACCAAGTTACCTGTGTAAGAGGCCACAAATATGATATTATATTTGAGGATAAAAATCATAAAACTATAAAGCATTCCCCTAAAAAAATTGCAATATAACCAAACCTACTTGCACTATTGGGTGTTCTTCTCTATCTTCTGAACTCAGGAACATACCATAGCTTATCTTGACATTGCTCTTGATACCCTATGAAAGATGAAGGAAAATCAGATGAGTGGCTACTTGGCAGGCTTCAAACTACAATGCTTATTTGAAGGACACAGACAATAGAGAAGTTGACAGGATAGAAAAGACTTCTTTTAGAAAGGGAATAATCACGGTTTATAACGTTTTCCCTCATTTTCTCTTACTCCCTCAAAAGTCATCATCAAGGTTTTCTGGAGATGTAATGAAGGTAAGATCCTTTGGTATTGTACGGTATCTGCAGATATTTTGTGTGTTTATAGCTGGAGATATATGCAAGAATATTCAATGACAAAGTTCAGCTGCAGATATTTTTTTGACTTGTTAGGAGTATTTTCATCCATAATATTGTTTTCTTTTAAACTCATTCTCAAAACTAAGGTCTAGCTTTATATGTCATTATATCCCTTTTAACATTCTCAAGCGTTATTTTCCTATTGAAAAAAGAAAAGCTTTTCATCTTCTAAAGAAATAAACAAAATTGCCAAATATAATTAGTTTTTTTTTTTTTTGGTTTCAGAAGTTAAAGTGGAAAATACACAACAAAAAGAGCCCTTGATGTGGTATGGTGGCCAAAGAAGGCGATGGACTCCGACAAAAGAACAAATTGAGATTTTGGAGAGTCATTTTTCCCATCGGTATCCCAAACAAGTTGGTATAAGCTTCTTTAGAATCACTTTTGGGGGTCTCAAAAGTGTTTATGCATGTAAATCGAGACAAAATTTTTTTTATATACTTATTTCATGTATCGTAAATCATGATTTAAAAATTACTTTTGAAGGCTCTGATCACTATTTCAAACGAGCACATGTGATTTGCACGGGTGTGTGCATAACCATCTTTTAATAGACATCATTGATGAAATTAGGAGATTTATTCATAAAGATTGACAGATATTGCTGAGACAGGTTCAAGGAGGAACTGCATTATGCTAATTATTTAACAAAGTATTTGCATAGTATATATGACAAAGAAGTTATATATTCTTGATTAATCTCTACCTTTGAGACAAGAGGTATGAAGGAAGTTAGGTGTTGTGTTTTTTTTTTTTTTTTTTTGTTGTTGGTATAATGGAAGTTGGGGTGATTGATCATGTAATTTTTTGGTGTGCAATGAATTAAGTATTTAATAAAAAAATATATTATATAAAGTTAGAGAACTACAATTGATTTTTTTTTCATTTTTTAGAAATTGCATAGAAATTATGAAAGTGGAGCTTGAATCACCATGAGGGGGGTGAATTGGGGATTCTCAAAAAAATTTCGATTACTCTGTTTTGGAATGTGAAACTGAAGATAAACAGAGTGAAGGAAGGGAAAGCAAGACACAAGAATTTATACTGGTTCGGTCCAACAACCTGACCTACGTCCAGTACCCAGACTCTCTGGGATTTCTCACTATCAAGATTGATTACACACTCTGCACTCAAGAGTAATTCTCTCTCTAGAACTTACTCCCCCTTACAAGTTCTAATCAATGAACCCAATCACCAAGTCCCCTTTGACTTGAGATAACTTACAAGAATGATTTACAATCAAGAAAAACTCTCTCTAAGAGTAGATATGATAATCACTGAAGAATAAATGTATCAACAGATACTTTCACAAGAAAACTCAAAGAGTAAATGAAACTATCTTAATTTTCGTTCTTGCACAGGTTGGTTGTTGAGAAGACTTGAATGCATCTCTATTATAGGTAGAGATCATTAATTGACCGTTGGAATCCCTCACATAACCGTTGGTGATGTTGGGAGCTGATTAGATGAAGCTTTGGTCTTCTTCTCTCTCTACACTTTGGTTAATCCAGTTTTGCAGATAATCAGAGTTGACATTCTGAATTTTAATCTGTTGGAAGAGCAGTTTACTGGATGTAGAAGGCAAGTATTAATTTCTTCAAAACGTGTGGAGAATGTTTTCTCAAAAGCATGCAAGTTTCTGCACTTTTGCATTTAATGTGCTGACATGCTTTTTGCCTTTTGCTTAATCTCCATTTACACCTGTCTTTAACCATCTGAAACTCATTAACAAACTGATTAAACATAGTTAAGAATAGTCATGAGTAATGGTAAAGAGTATTGAGATTAAACAGAAACATTTCATGAATTCGTTCAAATCGAAATTCAAATTCTGCAATGGAAACTCGAGTTGGTTCTTCTAAACTCGAGTTTTCATGTTTCAGAGAATTTTTAACGAAAGACCGAAACTCGAGTTTTTCAAACTAAACTCGAGTTTTCTCTTTAAAGAGACAAATATCGCGATTTGGCATTTTGGACATGTTGGTGAATAGTGCAAAACTCGAGTCAATTAATGACAAACTCGAGTTTTGGACTCTTGAATGAAAAATCATGTTTTAGTCCAAATGCTTAAAACTGGAGTTTCCAAAACATAACTCGAGTTTTCAAAGGCTCAAAATTGGCAGAGCTCTCTGCCTGACCAAAACTCGAGTTTTCAAAACAGAACTCGAGTTTTCATATTCTTTGAAAACTTTGGAAACTTCTCTGGAAGTTCGAAACTCGAGTTTCAAAATGGAAACTCGAGTTTTCTCTTTTATGAGAAAACGTCAAAAGCTTTGGTCGATTTAATCATGGAATTTTTCACAAGGTCAGAGACGAGCATTGTTCTCAGATGAAGTAAACTCGAGTTTTCGAAACGAAACTCGAGGTTCCAGAATACGTTGGAAACTTAGAGAACTCTTTGTATAACCCAAACTCGAGTTTTCAAATGGAAACTGGAGTTTTGGTTTCTTTGAAAAATTTGGCTGCTCTCTGTCTTGTCAAAACTCGAGTTTTCAAAATCAAACTCGAGTTTGCTTTGTCTGTGGAAAAACTCGAATGCTCTCTGAATGGCCAAAACTCGAGTTTTCAATCCCAAACTCGAGTTTGTCAATGTTTACAAAAATTCGAGCATTTCTCTGTTAGGCCAAAACTCGAGTTTTCAAACTAGAACTTGAGTTTGCCTTAGACAGTAAGTTTTTCAACTTACAAAGACAAACTTCTTCTGTGTTTGCAATTGTCCGTTATCATCAAAACCAATTGAGAACTAACAAATTATAATTTAAATTTTATCAAAATTTAGATAGATCTAACTATTATATTTAAAACTTAAGTTACTTATTACTTACTTTTAAAAAATAATGAAATTGAGGGTATAATTTGAAGAAGGAGTGAAGTATTTTATTAAACTACTCCTAAATTCTTAAAAATGATTTTTATTTATTTATAATCATATTAAAGTATATATGGAAAATTGCTTAAAATTAGGACTAGAAAATTGATTGATATTTTTAAATTCAATTTATAAAAATAATTCATGCATCACAAATCTCAACCTTGTCTTGCATTTGTTTTTGGTCGTGTCTAAGGATGGGTTGTTTGATAGTGGGAGGGAAAGTAAAAATTTTATAAGTTGAATTAAAAAATAAAGGAGAATTGAGATTGCCAAAAAATAAATATGTAACATAAAAGAGTATAAACAATTAATTAAAAAAATGTAATCCACTTCACTAATTTTTTTAAATTCAACTATTAAAAGTTTTCCCTCCATTCCCTTTCCCTTCAAATCCCTTATACCAAACAAGCCCCAAGGAAATATCTTGTCTTTATATGACAAACACAACCTGTACTCCTACTATTTTTAATTTTGATTATTACCAAAAATGTGATAATTTAATAATTGTACGACTTTCGAACACGGTCCAATATTGAATCATTAAAAAGATTATAGGGGATCTTTACTTTTGTTGTTAAAAAGAAACAAAATCAATCTTAGCTATATTCCCTAAACTTAAGACACAAGCTATCAAATCAAAATAGGAAAGTTTTCTTTGTTTCTGATTAGGGTTCTTCTTTAGTCTTTGTCTCCCTAGCTATATATATATAACATTGCAAATAAAGAGGGAGAACTGAAAAAGAAAAAGAGAGAGAAAATCAGAAGTCAGGGAAAAAGAAAGATGGAAAATAATAATAATAAGAAGGTGATGAGTGATGAACAAATAGAGACACTAAGGATGCAAATAGCGTCATATAAAACCATTTGTGACATGCTTCCTGATTTACACAATTGTCGCCTCCCTCTTCAACCACCACTGCCAGATCTTCCACTTCCAGGTTTCTTTCTCATTCCCTACACATACGCTTGCTTTCTCTTCTATTATTATTATTGTAGCTTTTTTTCTCCATTACATACGGATAACTAGAATGGAACCAGCGACTTTGAGGGTGTTGGTGTCATAAAACAACTAGATGCTTCTGCGAGAAGCACAAAAAAGTGTTTTTTTAAACTATTTTTCACAAGTCGAGATAAAACATTTCTCACATACTTATAATCATTCTTAAAAAGCTAAAACAAACATGTATTACATCACAAAGCTTTTTGCATTGTTCATCTTTATAAAAGTGAGTGGGTTTCATTGTAAAGAGAAGAAAGATAAAATATTAGTGGGATCCAATAACTTTTATGTGAGTATGACAGAAAAATTTCTGTAGCAAAAGTAGAAACATTAAACTCTATTATTATTATAAAAATTTTGTATTACATACGGACAAGTAGAATTGAACCAGCTTCTTTGGGCAGAACAAAAAAGTGTTTTTTTAATTATTTATTACAAGTCAAGATAAAAACCTTCTCACATACTTATAATCACTCTTAAAAAATTAAAACAAACATTCATTACATCACTAAGCTTTTTGCATTGTTCATCTTGATATATATATATATACACATACCCATATATTAGGTTGTTTCTCGACTACTTTCTCCTCTTCTATTAGTTAGTGGGTTGTTATTTTTTTTTCTTTCTAAATGTAATATCTTTATTTATTTTATCTTTCAAATTAATAAATTTTTTTTCCAGAAAACTAGCTTTTCCCCTATTGCTTACATATAATAAACAGGTTTTAATCAAAGGTAGTTTTCAATGTAAATGGCTCAACGGGGTATTTTAGATAAAGCAACGCCTCTTTCACAAATAGTTTAAAATTTTTTTAATCTGTATAAATTAATTATCTTGTTTATATACTTATAATGGAGAGGAAAAATTTTTAGTGTGTTGTATTTATTTATTTTTTACTTCTTTCACAAAATCCACACAAGGATTTATCACAATTTTTTTGCAACGAAAATTTACAGTGAAATCTGTCACAAATTTTCTACTTTGTTAGTTCAATATTTTGTAAGTAACTTCTACTAAGTTTATGTATGAATATTGGTTTTGATGAGAAGAATCTTTTGCATATTTTACGAAATTTAAGGATAGAGTTACAATATTTATAACGTGTATAGCATGAATTATGTATTAATTATACATCGGTAATTTATTTATAATAATATTTTCTTATTTTAAATATGAAACAAGATATACTAGAATGAAACAAGAAAAAAATTAAAATTCTCATCTTCTCCCCTCCATCCCCCATGCTGCTGTGATCTGTAAAGTTCACTAACATAAGGAAACAAATAGAGGAACAAGAAGAAGAATCATACCCCCCCCCCCCAAAAAAAAAAAAAGAAGGAGAAAGAATAATAGTAATATTTTTTTTTCCAAAGAAAAAAAAACCTATCAATTTCATGAAAAAAAGAAGAAGAGAGTGAGTGTTTAGACTTAGCTGTATATTCAGAATAAAAAACTTAGCTGTAAATTATAAATTTCATTTATATATATATATATATATATATATATATATATATATTCATGTTATTTATGCATTAAAATTTAGAAACTTTTTGACTTTTTAGGAGTATTTTTATCCATAATGTTATTTTCCTTTAAACTCATTCTCAAAACTAAGGTCTAGCTTTATTCATCATTATATCAAACATTTTCAAGTGTCATGTCCCTATTGAAAAAAGAAAATCTTTTCATCTTCTCAAGAAATAAACAAATGGCTAATTATAAATAGATTTTTTTTTTTTTTGGTTCCAGAAGTTGAAGTGGAAAACACACAATAGAATGAGCCCTTGACATTGCATGGTGGCCAAAGAAGGCGATGGACTACGACAAGAGAACATATTGAGATTTTGGAGAGTTTATTTAAGGAAGGCGAGGGATCTCATCCAGACAAGGAAAAGATTAAGGAGATTACGACAGTGTTGAGCCAGCACGGCCAGGTTTCTTATGCAAATGTGTACAATTGGTTCCTTAACCGGTGTAATACCCGGATAATTATTTATCTTAGATATTATATTGTGATAAATAATACCTATTCTTAATAGGTGAATATATGGTCTCAAATCTTGTGTTGTATTTATCTTATTTTTCTAGGGAAATTTCTCTTGAAATTAGAATGAACAAGTGTCAAAATCCCTAAATACATTTATGGGTCATAAAATACCCTGAGAATATTATAATATGTCTTAAGAGGCAATTAAATACCTATTAAAAATAGGAAAGTATGTTGTCTCTAATTTTGGTAATTTATTAAATTGTTTCCTTGGAATTTAAAGAGGCAAAAATCCAATATTATTTTGGGGACCATAAGTTGCCCTATGATAATAAATGACCAATGTAAACACAAAAGTTGTGAGAAAATAATTAATCCAATTTAAGAAAATTGTCAACAATTAGTAGATGATTAAATAATTAATTAATTGCTAATTGTTTAGGCATGAGTAAAGGAAATGTCCAAAGTTAACTATATAAAACCCCTAATTAAAGATTAATGACCAATTAAGGGTCAAGATTAGCATGAAGATAATTGCTAATTAATTAGGCATAATTAAGAAATGTATAAGACGAATTACATAAAATCCCTAAAGCCTAATTAACCAACATAGGATATGTTAAAGATTAGTAAACATAAGTTTAAGATACTAATCAACTTTGACAAGTCAAACCTAAATCAATGGTTAGGATTAAACTACATAAAGCTAGATCTAAGGGTTCTAAATTTACCATAAAGTTAATCCTTGTGGAATGAAAAGAACCAATGGGATAATTAACTATAAGATATATTAAAGCATAAACTAATTAAAATCAAAGTTGAAAAGTCAAAAAGGGGGGGGGGGTAGCCGAATTTTGTGTGTGAGTGTGAGTGTGAGTGTGTGTGTGTGTGAGTCAAGTGGAAGGAAAGAGAAAAGAAAAGAAAAGAAGATATTTTGGTGAAAAGCAAGTAGGGTAAATGAGAACCGATAGAAATTAAATTGCATCTTGAAATATGTGAACTAACTATCAAACATCAGGACTTATTATAAACAAGTGTATTTTTAGCCCGAAGTAGGTTATCTCCGAAGTCATTTCCGTAACCGTCGGGGTTAATCCTAAAATGACTAAAAGGCTAGTAAAGACCCCTAATTGGACCATAATCCTTGTTATTCCAAATACTTCTCAAGTTATTACATAAACTTCAAAGTTTACCTCTAAAAATATTTGAGATTTATAAACATATGCAAGTAGAACACTAAGTAGGGGAATTAATCGGTAAGGGAAATCTCAAAGGGATAAGATGACATCATAATGGAAGAGGATAGGGGAGAGAGAGAAGAGTGTGAGGACGGCTAGGAAGGATTGGAGGGTGAGGATTTGATCTCAAAGAAACCCTAGACCTAATGGCCATGAATGAAGGAGAGAAAGTTTGAAAGAATTACCAAACTTGCCACAACCTTATTCTATAAATAGCCCTCCATTTCCTTTGTAAAATTCACACCAAAATCTCAAGAAGCAATTCAAAATTGAGAGTGAAAGAGAGAAGGAGGAGCTTTGGAGAAGGAGTAGCAGAGTTCTGGGGTCCTTAGCTTTAAGGTTCTAGTCTTTTGTTAGTAGTTTTAGTAGAAATGTTAGTTAGATCTAGGAAGTAGAAAATGAAATTCCTATTCTTGGTTTTATGCCTCATTGCATTGAAAGATGCCTGACGAGGTAAAAACATAGTAGGAATTGAGTTTTTGAAAATTGGGAGTAAAAGTAGCGAAGCTCTGGCGAAATTTATCGGGTAGCGATTATCTAAAGTCAGGGGTAAAATAGTCATTTATGACTAAAATATCTGTTAGGATATTTTTTATTAATAAATACGATATTATCCTTATAGGATATCTGTGATCACGTTCTGACCGTCAGACGTACCGTATTTCGTCAACGAAGGTACAGACGCGTACTGTAACCTTAACTCTTATGCTTGTTGTATGTTTTTATATGATAGTTGTATTCATAGACTAAGACTGTGATGTCTTTGATGTTTTCATTATACATCCAGCTATATACGGGTTATGGTTATTTGATACCATTGAGTTTTCCTTGCGCTGAGGACACGAGTGTACATCGTGGCACTGGAGTAGGGTGCAGACAGTGAATAACATGCATTAGCTATGTGTGGTTATTGTTTTACATATGTGATTATGTAGTGCTGTGACGTCATGAATAACTATCATTCATATACTGTTACATAAGCATGAGGTTAACCGTTACCTGAGGTCCGGTGGGCATTGGACCTCAGCTCTTCCCTTAGCTTCAGGATCCAGGGGTTACAGGATCGAGGACAAGGGTAAGGAGCCAACATGAGGACCGGACAGAGACGCTTTTATTTTGTTGTATTTACTTTTGAATTAAACACTCGGATGAATGTACGGCCGTATGAACTGCCATATACACTATTATCTATGTTATTCAGTTACTCTTTATTATGAAATTTTTTTCCGTCGCTCTAACTCTGATTAAAACATTGTGAAAAACATTTACGAAATCGGGGTGTTACAACCGGCGTGCTCTTCTAAAGAAGAAGTTGCATGCTCAAAATAAACAAATGGTGACGAAGAAGACTTATCGATTTGATCATGATCAGTTGGTGTCAACTACTTCATATTGTTATTATACTAATGATGATGATGATGATGATGATGATGATGATGATGATGATGATGATGATGATGATGATGATGATGATGATGATGATGATGATGATGATGATGATGATGATGATGATGACGACGACGACGATGACGATCAGGTTGAGTCCATGTCTTCGGTCAATAATTATGAGACATTTTAGGAGGTGTCTGAGTTATTTCTTTTGCTTTAAGTATTCTTTCTATTTCAGAGATTTATTTCTTTTTCTTATTAGATGACAGTCTAACATTTAAACTTTCATGGTGATATTTGCTATTAACTCGTGCATTTTGATATAAAACTGGGGTTTCGTTGCATAGCTTGAAATATGTCTGATATTGTTTATGATTTATATAATAATAAGACTTATTAGAATGTTTATATTCCATATATTATACTCCCTCCGGTTCTAAATAGTAGGCAACATTAAAAATAATGAATTTAAGGGTATGATTTTAAGAAGGAGAGGGGCCTGTGGAATTAACGCAACATGTAAGGGAATCAAAGTATTTTATTCAACTACTCCTAAATTTTTAAAAATGATTATTTTATTTATAAACATGTTAAATAAAAAACCTATCTTTATATGACAAACACAACGCTTTTAATTTTACTAAACCTACTGTAATACCCAGATATTTATTATCTGGAATATTATGAATTAAATGGATATTTCTGATAAGTGAAATTATTGTCTCCAGACTTGTGTAGATTTAGCTTATTATTCTAAGTTAAATTCTGTAGGAAGTTAGGAAATTTAAGGGCCAAAGTGCCAAAATGACCAAAATGCCCCTAGAAAGGGTAATTAACTTAGAAAATTTATGGAAAAATCCTAAAAGACAGTTAAATGACCAAGTGAGTTAGGAGAGTATATAATCTCTAATTATTGTAATTTTATAAATTTTGAAATTGGAGAAATTGTTGGAAAATACTCAAAAAGAAATAAAAGACCAAAATACCCTTGTAATTATGGAATAATGCAAGAGGCATGAAAATACTAATGTTAATACAATTGTATGAAGGTAATGAGGCATAGTAATTAAGAAAATTATCAACAAGTGATAATGAAGTAATTAAGTAATATTGGACTAATTACTTAAGCATAAGCAAAGGAAATTCAGTAATAAATATGTGAAGCTCAAAAATTAGTGGAAATTAGTTGAATATTAGTAAAAATGTATTTACTAATTAATTGGAAATTTCTATGAAAAATAGTTGAGTTTAGGTATTTTTAAGCCTAAATACAAGAATGGACCAATTAGGGATTTTTGTTGGAATTTTTGGAAAAATTAAATAAATAAATCATTAAATAATTAAGTAAATAAAAAATAAATATTTATTAAATTAATTAAAGGGGCAAACGAAATTCTGGGCCAAAGAAAAATAAAAAGAAAATAAAAATAGGATAGGAAGCAAGTTGTGCAACTTGCACAATATTTTATTATTATAATTAATTAAAGCAAAATTTGTGAATAGTAATTTTAAAATTAGGAAACGGATCCTATCTAGAGATCTAGGAATAGGAATCCCAAGGTCAAGGTAAAATATTGATCGGTGCTGAACACGGAATGCCCTGTATGGAATCAAGGTTTAGATTAGAATAGACATTTCCAGTAAGTAAGAGGAGATCTTCAAAGTTAGTTAACCAGAATTTTGAGATTTCTCCGAAAGTACGCGATTCGGACACCGATCGGAAACTTATCGGTAAGACTGACTTCTTGAGGAAGTAAGTGACATCACCACCATGACATCATGGCTTTAAATGATGATGTCAGCTGCCAAGTGGCCCGGTGAGGATCGTGACATGTGGCAAAGTGCGATCCGGCCGATATCCGATATGAAAAAGTAGTGAATAGTGTCACATTTTCTTCTATAAATAGCCAAGTTTCCTCTTCATTTCTCACACCATTTTGAAGAGCAAAACCGATTCTAGAGAGAGGATTTTAGAGAGAGAAGCTCGGGAAAAATTACACGAAGCTCTGGGTAAGTTTTCTAAGTACCGAGCTTTAAGCTTTCATAGTTCTTTCAATAGTTAGTAATGTTAGAGTAGTCTTTATTTTTATGATTGGATATCATATGGGAGGGCTATTTTAGTCTTTATTTTCGAAAATCATGATGGCGTCGAAGTTCTGGCAAAATTTTGGGAAGAAAATAGCCTATGTAGTAAGCGCCGGCGAAATTCCGCCAAGTAGGGGTATAGGGCAAAATGGTAATTTTTACCTAAAATGCCGCTTATAATGTCAAATTACTAATAGAAGTGACATTATTCTCATAGGATATCTGAAACGCTGATTCTGCTGCCGTTACGCCGCCCGACGTGCATTGTAGGACTTTTGCACGTTTCTCCGTAGAAAGTACGTTTTCGCCGGTAGTACCTAACGTTGCCAATGAAGGTACGGACGCGTCTTGTAACACTAATCTTGTGCTTCTTAAATGCATATATTTCAAGGATATGTCGTAGACCGTTATACAGACAGTTTTAAACGGGTTATGTTTGGAATGCCGTTATGTTTTCCTAGCGCTGAGGACACGACTAATTATCGTGGCACTGGTGAATAGTGCAAGCTGTTGTTGTTATTTACCTTATGGGGCTTTACATATTGCTCTGCGCTTATGTTTTGTCGGCATAATGATCATGCATCTCTAGTATGCTTGTGATATACTGTTGTATTAGCTCTTGAATATCTGTTGGCCATATACTGTATTGTTTGGGTATGAGGTTAACCGTTACCTGAGATTCAATGCGTTGAATTGAATCTCATTGTAGCTTCAGTGCGGAGGACCACGGTTCGTGGATCGAGGCAAGTACCCAGAGTAGGCGTGCAGCTGAGGATTTATCTATCTTATCGCTTTCTGTTTCTTTCTGTTGTTTCCTTTCTAAACCATAGGACTACTGTAATCTATACAATGTTACACAATGGTTGTTGTTTTGGCTAAGAATCCAATTACTCTTTCGCTTTATTGCTCTACTCTGATTGTTTGTTTGAAAAAAAAAATTTCCGCATTTCAAACATGGGATGTTACACCTACTATTTTTAATTTTGATTATTACCAAAAATATGATAAATTAATAATAGTATGACTTTCGAACACGATCCAATATTGAATCATTAAAAAGATTATAGGGGATCTTTACTTTTGCGGGAAAAAAGAGAAACAAAATCAATCTTAGATATGTTCCCTCAACTTAAGACACAAGCCATCAAATCAAAATAGGAAAGTTTTCTTTGTTTTTGACTAGGGTTCTTCTTTAGTCTTTGTCTCCTTATATATATATATATATATATATATATATATATAACATTGCAAATAAAGAGGGAGAACTGAAAAAGAAAAAGAGAGAGAAAATCAGAAAAGTCAGGGAAAAAGGAAGAAGATGGAAAATAATTAATAAGAAGAAGAAGGTGGTGAGTGATGAACAAATAGAGATACTGAGGATGCAAATAGTATTATATAACTACATATGTGACATGCTTGCAGATGTACACATCTGCTGCCTCACCCTTTAGCCATCACTGCTAGATCTCTTTCACTTCGAGGTTTCTTTCTCATTCCCTACACATATGCTTGCTTTATCTTCTATTATTATTATTGTAAAATATTTTATTTTCATTACATACTGACAAGTAGAATTGAACCAGCGACTTTGAGGAGGGTGTTAAAACAACTAAATGCTTCTTTGCGAAGCACAAAAAAATTGTTTTTAACCATTTTTTTCACAAATCAAGATAAAAATCTTCTCACATACTTACATTTACTCTGAAAAAGTTAAAACAAACATGTATGTACATCACGAAATTTTTTGCATTGTTCATCTTTCTTTATTTTTCCTATACACTAGATTGTTTGGCAACCACTTTTTTCTTTTCTATTAGTTAGTGGGTTATTTTTTCCTAAATGTAATATCTTTATTTATTTTTATCTTTCAAATTTATAATTCTTTTCACAAAACTAGCTATCCCTTGTTGCTTACATGTATTTAACAGGTTTTAGTATATATTTGGATTAGCTTTTGATTTTTTTTTTTTTTTTTTTTTTTTTATGATTTACGAAATAAATATGTGAAATGAGTTCTGTCTAGGCTTATGGAAAAAACTTTAACTGATTTGGTTGTTATTGAATGGCTGAATATGGGATATTTTAGATAAAGCAACGCCTGTTTTACAAATAAATTAAATATTTTTTTTAATCTTTATAAGTTAGCTGTCTAGGTTATATACTTATAAGGGAGAGGATAGGTTTTAAAAGAGTTATTGTTGTTGTTTTTTTTTTTTTTGACTTCTTTGAAAAAATCCAACACAAATATTTATCACAAATTTTTTGCAACGAAATTTTACAGTGAAAAGTTTTTTGTAGAAAATTTTCTATTTATTTAGTTTAGTATTTTGAATAACTTCTAATAAGTTTATGTATGAATATTGGTGTTGATGGGAAGAACTTTTTGCATATTTTACAAAATTTAAGGATAGAGTTACAATATTTATAAATTGTATTAAATGAATTATGTATTAATTATACATCGATATTTTTTTTATAATATTATTTCCTTATTTTAAATATGAAACACGATATACTGGAATGAGGAAAGAAAAATGTAAAATTCACATCTTGTCCCCTCCATCTCCCATGCTGCAGTGACCTAAAAGGTTCAACAACATATGGAAACAAATAGAAGGAACATGAAGAAGAATTATAACTTCTAATAAGTTTATGTATGAATATTGGTGTTGATGGGAAGAACTTTTTGCATATTTTACAAAATTTAAGGATAGAGTTACAATATTTATAAATTGTATTAAATGAATTATGTATTAATCATACATCGATATTTTTTTATAATAATATTTCCTTATTTTAAATATGAAACACGATATACTGGAATGAGGCAAGAAAAATGTAAAATTCACATCTTGTCCCCTCCATCCCCCATGTTGCAGTGACCTAAAAGGTTCAACAACATATGGAAAAAATAGAAGGAACAAGAAGAAGAATTATAACCCCCCCCCCCCAAAAAAAAAGGAACAAGAATCATAGTAATATTTTATTTTCCATTTTTTTTATCAATTTCATGCATGTTGGGCGAAAAAAAGAGAGTGAGTGTTTAGACTTAGCTGTAAATTCAAACAAAAAAAACTTAGTTGTAAATCATATCAAATTTCATTTTTTTTTAATGTTTTCATGTTATTTATGCATTAAAATTTGGAAACTTTTTGACTTGTTAGGAGTATTTTTATCCATAATATTATTTTCTTTTAAACTCATTCTCAAAACTAAGATCTAGCTTTACATGTCATTATATCCCTTTTAACATTCTCAAGTGTCATTTCCCTATTGAAAAATAAAAACTTTTCATCTTCTCAAGAAATAAAAAAAATTGCTAATTATAATTAGATTTGTTTTTTTTTTGGTTCTAGAAGTTAAAGTGGAAAACACATAACAGAAAGAGCCCTTGACGTTGAATGGTGGCCAAAGAAGGCGTTGGACTCCAACGAGAGAACAAATTGAGATTTTAGAGAGTTTATTTAAGGAAGGCGAGGGATCTCGTCCAAACAAGGAAAAGATTAAGAAGATTACGGCGATGTTGAGCCAGCACGACCAGGTTTCTGATGCAAATGTGTACAATTGGTTCTAGAACCGGCGTGCTCGACTAAAGAAGAAGATGCATGCTCGTAAAAATCAAATGATCATGAAGAAGATGTTTCGAGTTGATCAATTAGTGTCAACTACTACGTGTTATAATAATAATAATAGTTACAACAACAACAACAACAATAATAATAAAATTGTGCCCATGCCTGTAACATCCCATTTTCAAAAGCAGTATAATTATTTTTCATCAGAGTAGAGCATCGGATCATAAGAGTAACTGATATATATATTCAAAATACCAAATGGCTAATTGTAGTAACGGTACATTGATTCGAGTGTTTTCAAATGTAAAGAACAACAACAAAAAGTCTTCAGCCGGATCCCTAAGCTTGCTGCTTTCCTCTCTCCTCGGTCCTCCTGACCCTAAAGCTATGTTAAGAGCTGAGGTCCAATGCACCGGACCCCAGGTAACGGTTAACCTCATATTTATATATACAGTATATAAGCACAACAAATGAATCACTCCTAACCAATGCAAATGTATCGCTCCCAGCGAATGCAGATGTACCACTCCCAGCGAATCAGGATATACCGCTCCCAGCGAATACAGATGTACCGCTCCCAGCGCATGCATATGTTCAGTTATCCTCTAACACCACTATGCATCTAAATAACATACCACCAATACACATACAACACACATAAACCATATACGCATACCATAAATATCAGAGTTAGTGTTACTGTACGTGAACGTACCTCCGTTGACGATATACGGTACAACCGTTGGTCAGAACATAATCATAGGTATCCTATAAGGACAATAGCGTATTTGTTACTAATCAATCATCATAACAGTCATTTTAGTCAAAAATGACCATTTTACCCCTGACTCCCCTAATCGGCGGAATTTTGCCAGAACTTTATTACTTTGACTCTAATCATCCAAAATTTTGCCATAACTCTTTCTCCAACATATTTTCAAAATAAATATCATATTTAACCATAAAACATGATATCCAAACTAACTTGGAAGATTAAAGATCAAACTAGCATTCCTACTATAACTACCGAAAGAAATACTAGAACTTAAGACTAGGGACCGAAAAACTTATCCAACACTTCGCTACAACTTTCTCCGAAGCTCTTCCTTCTCTCTACCTTCTCTCTAGATTTCGAATTGCTTGAGGAATTGGTGAGGAAGAAGTGAAATGGTGATGACTATTTATAGAAGAAAAGTGAGGGCAAAATGGTAATCTTCCAAACTTCCTACTTCATTGTGAACCATTGGATCAAAAGCACTTTTTGAAACTCAATCTCCTCCATCCAATGTGTGTGCCGACCTCCCCCTTGTCCTTTTGGAAAAAATGACATCATCAAATGTGATGTCATCCCTTGCTTTATGGGGTTTCATCCGATAAAGTCCCCTGTTCGATGTTCTAATCGCGTAATCTTAACTAATCTCAAAAATTCCTTAGCAACTCCCTGAAGATCTAAACTTCCTCTTTAAAAGTATCTGGGTTAACTAAATTTTTGATCCCATTAAGGGTATTTCCTATCCTGCTGAACATTTTCGGATAAACACCGTCGGTTACGGAAATTACTTCCGGTAACATCAACTTTGAGACAAAATTACACTGATTCATAATATGTCCAGTTTTTTTCTACCTAATCCAAGGATTTTGAGTTAGGATTTAATTTCTATCGGTTCTCATTTATCCTATGTAACATCCCGTTTTCCAAAAGCGGTATAATTTTTCCATCAAACATCATTTCAAATCATCAGAGTAGAGCACCGGAGCGATTGAGTAACTGACATATATATTAAAATACCCATGGTAGCATGTCTTGCTGTTTAAACAGCGGTACAAGAGTGTTTCAAAAGTAATATATAACAGAAGTAAGTCTTCAGCCGGGTCTTCTATGTGGCCTGCTTGCCTCTATCCTCGATCCTTGGTCCTTCCGACCCTGAAGCTAAGTTAAGAGCTGAGGTCCATGCATCGAACCCCAGGTAATGGTTAACCTCATGTTTATATACAACACACATGTACGACAGACATTCATAGACTTTTGGCAACATTTACTACGGTCAGACATAGGGTATACATATCAGATATGTATGGCAATAACAGTCCAGTCGGATGCAAGGTTAAGGCACAATGAGAAATGTACATGATCAGAAATGCACTGCAAAAACAATACAGTTGGATATAGATGTAAGGCACAACGGACAATAATACAGTCGGATGTATGGTCAGGACACAATGGACATTCGACATAATCGGATATGGACGGAAACAACAATACAGTCACATGTAAAATACATCATGACGGAGGAAAATACATATATGCATACAATAACCATCAGAGTTATTGTTACTAGTACGCGAACGTACCTTCGTTGACGGTAAATGGTACTTCTGTCGGAATACGGTATAACAGTTGATCAGAACGTAATCAGGGATATCCTATAAGGACAATAGCACATCTATTAATGATCAAACATTATGACAGGAATTTTAGTCATAAATGACCATTTTACCCCTGACCCCCTAATTGGCGGAATTTTGCCAGTACTTCGTTACTTTGACTCTAATCTTCCGAAATTTTGACATATCTCCTACTCCAACATATTTTCCAAAATAAATATCATATTTAATCCTAAAAAATGATATCTAAAATATACTGGAAGATTAAAGATCAAACGAACATTTCTACTAAAACTACCGAACAAAAGACTAAAGCTTAAGACCCGGTACCGAAGAAATTACCCAGAGCTTCGCTGCTTCTTCCTCCGGACTACTCCTTCTCTCTACCTTCTCTCTAAAACCAAAATGATCTCTTGAATTGTGAAGAATGAAGAGGCAAAGGCCTCTATTTATAGGAGAAGTCATGGCATTTCAACCCTTGGATCAACTTTATGAAATGAAATCTTAGCCCTCCATTTGTGCAACTTAGCAAACAAGTTTTCCCTCTCTCCTTCCTCTCTTGGCCGACCTCCATGGCCTCCAAAGTCCACAAAATGATGTCATGCATGATGGCATCAACTTGCTCAAGAAGTTGTCCTACCGATAAAGTCTCTGTTCGGTGTTCTAATCGGGAAATCTTGGAGAATCTCAGAAATCCAAGAACATAGCCTCAAAGGTCTATTCATCCTCTTTAGAAATATCTAAATTAACTAAATTTTTGATCCTATTCAGGGCATTCCCTTGCCTGCCGAACATTTTCGGATAAACGTCTTCGGTTACGGAAATCGCTTCGGGTAATGTCAACTTCTGGACAAAATTACACTGAATCATAATATGTCCAGTTGTTAGCAACCTAATCCAAGGATTTTGAGTTAGGATTTATTTTCTATCGGTGGTCATTTATCCTGTTTGCTTTTTCACAGAATATTCCATAGAATATTCCTTTTCCTCAAATATCCTTAAACCACTTCCATGTTCACACTACAACATTTTTTCTTCCTTTTCTTTTCTATTTTTTTTGAAAATTCATGGGCCCTTTTTGTTGACTTTTCAACCTTCTTAATCACTTAATTATATGCTTTAATTACTTAATTAGTAATTATCCATTTGCTAATTAAACCTTTAAGTATTCATATACTTCACCTTATTCATTTCCTAAACAATTAGCCAATAATTACTTATTTAATTACTTACTAATTGTTGACAATTTTCTTAATTAAAATTAATTATTATCTCACAACTATTGGACTGACATTGGTATTTTATGTCCCATGTAAAATATTAAAAATCATGGGGTCATTTTGGTTTTCAAAATACTTTTTGATTTTTTCCTCATTATTTTCCAAGGGAAATAATCCCAAAAATTCCCTAAATTAGAGACAACATACTCTCTAATTTTTAACAAATATTTTATTACCATTTAGGATTTATCATAATATTTTTAGGGCATTTTATGGCCCATAATTGCATTTTTGGCCTTTATTTCTTCTAATTTCATTAGAATTTTCCTTAGAAATTAGAATAAATATTCTACAAGGCTTTGACACCACATATTTACCTATTTATCATAATTCAGATTTTAGGGTATTACATCCTATTTGCTTTTTCAACAAAATATCTCTTTTCTCTCTCTTTAATTGTAATACCTTAATATAATAAAACTTCATCCACTTTAATCTCACCTACTACTCCCTTGGTCGACATGCCCACCTTCTTCAACCATTAAATATATCATTTTCATTAACAAAATACCTCTTGATCAATTGCTCTCATTGGATGGTGTTTTATGTTGACTTTTCCACACACAATTTCACTACATTTTCTTCTTCTTTTCCTCTTCTAATTTTTGAAATGCATGGCTTATTCTTGACAAGAGATGTTGCTTCCACTTGCACAAATATCCCCTTCAATTGCTAGGCTCATACTTGGCCACATCACTCTTCTCTTTTACTCTACACACACATAATTCTTTCTACCATTTTTCTCTTCTATTTTTCTACAAAAATTCGGTCCCCTTCCCCTCTTCTTTTTCTTTATTTTGTTTATTTAATTATTATTATCATATATTAGCTAGAAATTCCCTCATTGGTCACTACACTTTAATTAGGGTTTTAACTTCAAACATCTCCTTTTTCCATACTTAAACAATTAGCAATTAATTACTTATTTAATCACTTACTAATTGTTGATAATTTTCTTAATTAGGATTAATCATTTTCTCACAACTATTACACTGACATTGGTATTCTACGCACCATATTTTATTTTAAAAATCATTGGACAACTTATGTCCCCCAAAATAATATTAAATCTTGCCTTATTATTTTCCAAGGAAATTAATCCCAAAAACTACCTTATTATTGAAAAGTCAAATGTTGCAACTCTCCAATTAGAGAATTGAGCTATTAGTTATTTGTAATTAAAGCAAAAGCACAATAAATGGTTGTTGAGAGGAGGGCATGTCGGAAGCATGTGCAAGGGGTAGGATTGAATTTCAAAAAGTGCAATTTAATCTAAGGGCTAAGAGGAGTGTTGGTCAAATTTAATTTCCTTTTGAGTCCTTGATTTTTCTCTATAAATAGAGACACCTCTCCTTCACAAATTCCTCACACAGAAAAAAATCACTTCTAATCCTTAGTGATAGGGAGTGAGACGTGAGTTCTTTTTGGAGGAGAAGGAGCAAGTTCTTCAAGGGTGAGTCTCTAGTTCTTGAGCTTTAGTCTTTAGTTTTTAGTAAAATGTTAGTTTAATCTAGGAAAATTGGGGAATAAATTATCATACTTTTTTTTAGGCCTCCATTGCTTTTAAAACGCAAAATGAGGGTAAAAACATGTTGGGAAATAATTTTTGGAATTCATGGAACAAGATTGTGAAAATTGTAGAATTTCCAGTTTTAAATCCTGTTCTGGCAGCCAACGTTTAGGCTATTATTTTATGTATGAAATAAGCTTTAAAAATCACGAAATTTTTTATAAATAAATTATACATGTAGGGATTTCCAAATATATAAAATATGTAACGTTTTGATCTCTGGACAAGGAGATATGAATTTTTGAAATTAAGCCATTTTTCTGGGATTAAAACCGGGCAGCGTTGAGAAACTTAAAACCTGGGAATGATTCTTGATGTTATAGATTCTGGGAATATTTTTACTTGAAAATAGACATGTCAAGGGTCATGAGGAATTTTTAATCATTCGAAAAATATTTTTGTATAATTAATTATGATTTTTTCAAAGTTGCTGAAAAATCTGCCCAGAAATTCCAGCAATGCGTTTTTAAGAAATAAAAGGGAAAATTTGGATTAATAAATCTACCAAGGGTAGAAAGGTAAATTAAAACTTTAGGATGTTATTCTAAGCAATATGATATTTATCACAATATATATCATATAATAATCCGATGATAATGTATAGGATATCCGGGAAGTCCGGAGTCGGATTCAAAGGTCGGGCATTTTGGTAACTACTCGGTGAAAGGTACGTTCGCGTAATGGTAACTTTAATCTCCTATATCTATTATGATTATATATGATTGAATGATTCATAAAGTGATGGACAAGACTCGGTCTTGGGTCGCGCATCGTGACTAAGTTTATAGGCCTTAGTCACATGTTTATATACATTCAGCTTTATGCGGGTTATAGTATTGATAATGCCGTAGGGTTGTTTTCCTAGCGCTGAGGACACGAGGAGCTGTCGTGGCACTGGTTAGTGCAAACGTTGCGAACATTACATTTGCTGTGTGCTATGTATTGTTGTGCTGTTGACATTACATTTGTTGTGTGCTATGTATTGTTGGAACCTTACATCTGTTGTGTGCTATGTTTGGTTAATGCTGAAATGTAATTAATATCTGTCATATATTGTTATATCTGCTATAGAGGTTACCTGTTACCTGAGGTTCAATTTCGATTGAATCTCAGCCTTGACCAAGTTCAGGAAAGGAACCTGGACCTGAGGAGGCACCGATGGACGAAGTCGTGGAGAGGTACGGATGGACGGAGCCGTGAAGAGGCACCGGTCAAAGGCGAATGCCAGTAGAAGGACAACAAGGCTTAGTTTCTGGCATGAATTCAATAAAGTTATTTCAAACAATTTGGTGTCTAAGGAAGGGTTGGTCTTATGGTTCAGTCATAAGTCGCCATGAAAGATGGGGAGACTTCCACTTGACTAACATCCGTCCTGGCCAATGCATTTGATTAACTGTATTGGGTTCTAAGCCACAAGTCTAGTTAAGGCTTGGTTTAAGAATGTATAGTTACTATTTGAGAGATTGTAATTATACACATTTTGTATCACATGAATATTCCTTCGGGATATTTAAGTTAACCAGCTTATGCATGGGCATTTTATATCAATTACTCATTGTCCAAACGTTAGTGCATGCTCTCCGTTTCCGCATTACTCTGATGTAGCACCTCAAACTCTGTTGATTTTCTTAAAACTACGTGTCAATGGACACACTAAATGGTATAGAGTTTGGGGTGTTACACATTCAATCCATAAATCAACATAACAAGAATCATCATATTTTAGTAATAAACTAACCTAAAAGTTCACTCACATTCAAAAAGAAATAACTTATATTACTTTGGAAACAAATGGCAATCAGGACCAGGTGGTATTTTGGACTTCATTTGACAAAAAAACCAAGAGACTTTAAGGTATTAAATATCATAATATACAATCTCCACATGTTAAGCTATTAATAGAGAGAGCGCAGGGTTGATGTAAAGAAAATTCTAGAACAATCTGAATTATCCAAATGAAAATAGATAATTACCATTTTGAAAATGACAACCTATCTATACCTGTCAAGAGAATTATGGAATATTAAGAAAATTCTCTTACTAGCGTCTAGACCAAAAATTACAAAATACTTCCAACAGTTATATAGAGACTGAAAAACTTTCAAATAAGAAGAATAACTTCAGGTATAAATAAAGGAAACAAAAGTGAAATCTACATACATATCCAACACGTAAGATTTCTGCTTCCTTGTCATTTTTCCATATATAATGAAATACCTGAAAGATCAGAAAATATTAAATAAGAAGATTAAAAGAAAGAGTTCTAATCATGAAGCACGCTGCATATATACAAGCTGTATATATATTAAAAACTGAGAAAAATATTTCAAAAGAATAGTAGCACAATAGCTCCACCAATATATATATATTTTTTAAAACAACAAAAGAAAAGAAGGGCACAGTAAGTTCTAACGATTTAGTGCCAAACAATGATGTGATGGTTTAAAGTCTATACGTAACTAAACAGGACAATTTCAACATCTTCAAAAATTCTTAAGCCCAAATGTGACATAATATGAGTGCACATGTTTACCATGTGAGTCCTCCAGTTGTCATATTATAACACCCTAAAATCTGACTTATGATAAATATCATAATGTAGTAAAATATACCTATTGAAAATAGGTGAATATGAGGTCTCAAACACCTTGTATTGAATTTAACTTGTTATTAGGGTATTTTCTCTTGAAATTAGTTAATGTGCAGTTAGGTCCCTAAAACGTTTGAAAGTTTGCAAATAGGTCCCTAAAATATTTATGGGTTATAAAATACCCTGAAAATATTATAAAGAGGAAAATGAATATTTATTTGAAATAGGGAAGAATATTGTCCCTAATTTAGGTAATTTATTAAATTATTACCTTAGAAAAATTAAAGGAGAAAAATAAAAAAGTATTGTGGGGCCATAATTGACCCCATGATTTTTAATATTTTACATGGAGCGTGAAATACCAATGTCAGTAAAAATTTTGTGAGATAATATTTAATACTAATTAAGAAAATTTTCAACAATTAGTAAGGGATTAGATAAGTAATTATTGGCTAATTGTTTAGAAAGTGAATAAGGTAAAAACCTAGGAATTTAATTAGCCAATGGAAGAATTATTAAGTAAAATAATTAGGGCATAATCTAGGTGATTAAAAGAGTTGAAAATTCAAATATGATTAAGGGAGAGAGAAAACCGAAATTTGAAGGGAAAAAATAAAGGAAAAACAAAAGGGGAAATTAAAAGAAAACTTAATCAAGAAGTTATTGGAAAAATAATATTCTGTGAAAAAGCAAATAGGATAAATGAGAACCAATAGAAAATAAATCCTAACTCTAAATCCTTGGTTTAGGTTGCTAACAACTGGACATATTATGATTCAGTGTAATTTTGTCCAGAAGTTGACATTACCCGAAGCGATTTCTGTAACCAGCAGAACGGTTAGGGAATAAGACGAAAATCTTCGGCAGGCAGCGAAATGTCCTGAATGGGATCAAAAATTTGGCTAACCCAAATATTTTGAAAGAGGAATAATAGATCTTCAAGGCTATGTAGTCGGATTTCTGAGATTTTACAAGATTACGCGATTCGAACACCGAACCGGGACTTTACCGGTAGAAACCTTCTAGAGCAATGCAAGGTGGCACCACTTGGCATCATTTTTGTTGACTTTTGGGGCCAAAATTTCGACCAAGGGGCTGCTTGGAGGAGAATTAGCCACCTCCCAAACCCTAATTTCCATGGTTAGAATTGAAAGTGAAGTTTGGAGAAAATTACCTAAGTTGGCCCATTTTTCTTCTATAAATAGGCACCATTTCCCTTTGAATTCTTCACACCAAATGCTCTTGCATAATTCGAAAGTTAGAGAGAAGTTAGAGAGAGGAGCTCTGGAGAAGTTGTAGTGAAGTTCTTCAACGGGTAAGTTCTTCGGTTCATAGTTTTAGTTCGGTAGTTCTTGAAGTTCTAGAGTAGATGTTGTTTTGATCTTTAATCTTTCAAGTATGATTAGATATCACGTTTTAGGGGTAATTAAGGCATTAATTTCGAAAATAATGTTGGAGGAAGAGTTATGGCGAAATTTTGGAAGATTAGAGTCAAAGTAACGAAGTGCTGGCGAAATTCCGCCGATTAGGGGGTCAGGGGTAAAATGGTCATTTATGATTAAAATGTTCGTCATAATGATAGATCCTTAACAAATACGTTGTTATCTTGATAGGATATCCCTGATTATGTTCTGATTACGTTCTGACCAACCGTCGTACCGAAATTCCGTCAACGAAGGTACGTTCGCGTACTGTAACACTAACTCTGATGTTTATTGTATGCATATGTGTATTTTTTCTGTCATCTGATTGTACTACTATCTGTCATCTGACTGTACTATTTTCTGTCATCCGATTGTACTATTTTCTATCATCCGACTGTACTATTGTCTGTACTCCGACTGTATGATTGTCTGTCATCCGACTGTATTATTGTCCGTTGTGCCTTAACTTTACTCCGACTGTATTGTTATTGCCGTGCATATCTGATCATGTACATTTCTCATTGTGCCTTAACCTTACTCCGACTGTATTGTTATTGCCATACATATCTGATATGTATACCCTATGTCTGACCGTAGTAAATGTTGCCTAAAGTCTATGAATGTCTGTCGTACATATATGTCGTATATAAACATGAGGTTAACCATTACCTGGGGTTCAATGCATGGACCTCAGCTCTTAACTTAGCTTCAGGATCGGAAGGACCGAGGACTGAGGATAGAGGCAAGCAGGCCGCATAGAAGACCCGGCTGAAGACTTCTTTCTGTCATCTATTACTTTTAAAACACTTCTTGTACCGCTGTTTAAACAGAAAGACATGCTACCGTGTGTAACGCCCGTCCTTTTCGCCCTTATTTATCAGAGTTATAGCGCACAGGCATCGAAATAATTTGGACGACTTAATTGCGGAATAAAACTTTAACAAAATAACTTAGCTTGAAAACATGAGGATGAATTTTTCGCGATTCAAATCTATCCCATAGTGGGTTCTTAATACTGATACTCCAAAATAGACAAATGATAAACGTAAAATACAATCCAACTACCTATATTTTTCCAAAAGGTTCCTAACCCTTACGTTTGCATCTTTCCTCTTGATCCCGATCCACCACTGTCTCTTTCATGCGGTCTGGAGTTCAAATGAATGAACCCCAGGGGTAACAGTTAATCTCATATGCAGATATGAAATATAAATCACAGTATAACACATGTATAAGCATAGAGTAATTCACAATAAACAAGTCGCACTGTTAACCGCAGCTAACAGCCAAGGACCGCAGCCCTTTGGAACACGCAGCTCCATTTTAGGACACGCAGCCCTATGGGACACGCAGCCCCAATCCATAGCTAGGATACATACATGCAAATTATCTAGTAACCATGATCAGTCATACAGGAATACATACATACAAGCTAACGAGATAACAGTTACCCACCTCAAACTTGAATCCTTATTTCGTCGAAGGTGCTTGGATCAGTAGAGGTGTCAAGATATACCTATAAACGTTTACCATTGTCATTAGTCACTTTTTGCATCGCAAAGTAACTAACTACACGAATTATGGATTAACCTCATTCCCTTAATTTCCTACTTTCAGACTTAACTTTAAATTCTCAGAATTTTCATTAACGTTTGAAAATTCATAATTAATTCACTAGATCTCCGATTGGGGTGATTCAAATTTCTATGTGACACTAATTAAGTCTAGTTTCATAGAAAAATAATCACTAGGCTTATTAGTTGCTGTATCATTCCCAGATTTTCGTTCATCCTTCTCTGTCCAGAAAATAGTTCCAGGATAATAGGTCCATTTCAAAATTCATATCTCTTTGGATACAGCTCCAAATGAGGCTTGTGACCTATCAAATTAAAGCTCTCTGTGTCTACTATATATCTGGAGAATTTAACATTTGTTTAACTTTGTTTACTTTGTCCGAAATGCAACGTCATTTTGTTCCTCCAGAATCATACTGAAACTTTCCAGAATTTTTAGCTCAACTTCCAAAAATCATATCTGGAGTTATAGACCTCATTTTTAGGTGATCTAAAGCTCATATTAAAGGTATAGATGTGTACTAAAGATCCACAAAATTTCAGGTTCAAACAAGGTCATTTACCCTAGTGTTTACCTTACTCAAAACGACTGGTCCAGCAGCAAAAACTCAGTTTTCAGAAATTCATGTCCAAATTCGAAAATTCACAACTAGGTCATGAAAACTCCAAATGAGATGGTTCAAATTTATACTTAAACTCCTGTTAGTCTACTTTGTAAGAAAATTTACTATCACCTAATTTAACGTCAGGATTAATACAGGTCTTTCAGAGAATGTTACCGACTAATAATTCCGGAAAACAGGTTTTGTTCAGTTTTTCCTGTCGACTTAGAAAATTCGTAACTCCTTATATACACCTCCTATTCATGTGTTCTCTGGCTCATATTAAACCTCATTATGTCTACTAAATGCACACAAAATTTCAATGTCATAAGAGGTCATCTAACATGGGTTTACTTCATTCCAATGTCACTGTTCCTGATGCAACGTTCCAATTTTCAGAAAATGCAGCAACTTCATTTTTTTACATTCAATAATTTATTTAGACTTCCTTAAGCCTCCTCATTCTACAACTTGACTCCAACACTTCTACACAAAGGTTCTAGGTTCAGTTTATGCTCCCAACCGGATAAAATACTACATGTAATCATCTACGTATGTTTATAGTGTGCAATGCAACCAGCAAGCCTTTTAAATATCCTCTGTTTCAGTTTTCTTGCAGCAGGGTATTACATGCAGATCCAAAACCTTCTCATTTAAGCTTCAGACGTAGGAAAACCAGATGGGAGGCTTACCTTGTTCGAAACTCCAAGCTCGCATGAGACTCTGCATTCGTTTCTCTGCGTCTACCGAATGGCCAAATGGATGAACCAGAAATGGAGGAGTGCTCGGAACTGTCCTCTTTCAGTGTTTCAGTGATCCTTGTCTCTAAATACAGCACCTACACGTTCTCCGTCTTTAATCACAGCGCCTTCACGTCTCCCATCTTGGTTACTCACTCTCTTTTTCCTTCCAACTACTCTCTTGCTCTCGGCTGTTAAACTCTTATCCTTTCTCTCTCTCTCTATTCTCTCTCGTTCTCACTCTGCTTTTTGGTTTCTAAACAGGGCAAGCACAAATGAGAATGCTGAAACTTGAAGAGAAGCAGTGGTTTATAATGGGAGGGGGAGTATGGGTGTGATCTTTGTTGGTCTCGAAAAGCATGGGGGTCTGCTCTTGCGTGAACAGTGGAGGCCGAACGTAATCTATGCTGACGAGAGTGTATGGCGTGTTCGGTTTGTGTGTACAGAGGGAGTGATCTAATCGAATGGATATTAGATTATATATATATTTTACTGCTCCAACGTTTGGCTGCCTCTGGAGTTAACTTGGGGAGGTTGGGTTGATTTGTTAGTATGGGCCTAAGGAGCAATCCAACAAAATAGCAAATGAGATGTGCTATTTATTTGTGAGTGTGTGGGTGTGAACGTGTATATTGGGCTGTGTGGGGGTTTAATGGGCTGAGAGTATGGAATGAGCTGAAGTAATAATGGATATTAGAGGAGTATGTTGTCCAGCGTTTTGAGTTTGCTGTTTTATTTATTTATTATCTAATGCTTGTTGGGTCAAAAGATGAGAATTGGGTTGAGTAATGTAGTATATGCGCCGGTAGAAGGAGAAATTAAAGAGAGTGCGTGGGCTGCACTGGTGCACATGTACATGTACATATATCAACACTCAATTCCCACACTTATATACTTTTTCTTTTTCAATTTAATTGCAACATCGAATAATTGATGGAAATAAATCCTTATTTCCATTTAAGGATTTGTCTTTCTCAATTAAATTTCTTTTAGCATTAAAATACCATCTCTAAAATATTTATGCCAAAAATCATTTCCTAATTATTTGTCTTCAATTTATAGAAAAATATGCCTTAAATTCCAAATATTAGTTTTAACATTTATTCAGGATAGATTTCCCATAATTAATTCCACCATAATATTTGGATATTCTTGAAATAATATTTCATAATCTTCCCATATTTTCAAGGTCCAAAATAATTTTAATAATTACCTTAAGCTTTTCCTCATAATAAGCTTAAGACTTTTGGACTCTACTGGCCAAAAGCCTTCTTATCTCAGTTTTATTTCCAACCTTCTGGTCCAAAAATTTGGGATGTTACACCGTGGGTATTTTAATATATATATCAGTTACTCAATCGCTCCGGTGCTCTACTCTGATGATTTGAAATGATGTTTGATGAAAAAAAAAAATTATATTACTTGTGAAAACGGGATGTTACACATATAAGTGCCAATTGAGAGAATGAACCTGTAATTCCCAAAAAAAAAAAAAAAAACAATCCATTTACTATGTGGAGTCTCCAACAATTGTTAAGGTTTTGAGATTCTGAAAAACGTTCACTTGTTTTGAAATAATGGATATAGTTTGTTATATTGTACATGTTTGGTATAGCTTTTAGGAGGGGCAATCGGACTTATTTACTATTTCAATCAAGCTTATGGTTTTTTTTTTCTTTTTTTCATTTCGATGAAAAATTTTCCGAATCGGGCTTATGAGGTAAAAGCAGCTTATTTGAAATACCAGTTTTCTTGGCTTATGGAGTAAAAGATCCTTATTTGAATCTGGCTTACGGAGTAAAAGCTACTTATGCAACCTTCAATCCAAAAGTCATTTTTCCCATCGGTATCCCAAACAAGTTGGTATAAGCTTCTTTAGAATCACTTTTGGGGGTCTCAAAAGTGTTTATGCATGTAAATTGAGACAAAACTTTTTTTATATACTTATTTCATCTACCGCAAATCATGATTAAAAAATTACTTATGAAGGCTCTGATCACTATTTCAAACGAGCACATGTGATTTGCACGGGTGTGTGCATAACCATCTTTTAATAGACATCATTGATGAAATTAGGAGATTTATTCATAAAGATTGACAGATATTGCTGAGATAGGTTCAAGGAGGAACTGCATTATGCTAATTATTTAACAAAGTATTTGCATGGTATATATGATAAAGAACTTATATATTCTTGATTAATCTCTACCTTTGAGACAAGAGGTATGAAGGAAGTTAGGTGTCGTGTTTTTTTTTTTTTTTTGGTTGGTATAATGGAAGTTGGGGTGATTGATCATGTAATTTTTTGGTGTTGTGCAATGAATTCAGTACTTAATAAAAAAAAAAAAATATTATGTAAAGTTAGAGAACTAAATTTTTTTTTTCATTTTTTAGAAATCGCATAGAAGTTATAATTTAAATTTTATCAAAATTTAGATAGATCTAACTATTATATTTAAAACTTACGTTACTTATTACTTACTTTTAAAAAATAATGAAATTGAGGGATGATTTGAAGGAGTGAAGTATTTTATTAAACTACTCCTAAATTCTTAAAAATGAATTTTTTATTTATTTATAAACATTTTAAGGTATATATGGAGAATTGCTTAAAATTAGGACTAGAAAATTGATTGATATTTTTAGATTCAATTTATAAAAATAACGAGCTTTTATTTTCCCGTGCGTTGCACGGGATGATAGTATTTTTTCGGGTTAATTAAAAATATTATACTTTATAAGTGATGCACTTTCTTATTTTTAAGGAATATTAAAATATTTCCCTTCTTGCCAAGGCTCAATTAAAGACCCAAAATACAATTCTTTTTCCTTTTTCAAAGTATAATATTAATGGATGAAATATTACATGCTTTTTCCATTTTCATTACAAAATTCAATTTCCCTTCTTTCCTTTTTTTTGCTCGGACATTTCCCTTCTTGCCAAGTCTCAACTAAAGACCCAAAATACATTTCTTTTTCCTTTTTCAAACTATAATATTAATGGATGAAATATTACATGTTTTTTCATTTTTCATTACAGAATTCAATTTCCTTCTTTCCTTTTATTTGCTCGAACATTTCCCTTCTTGCCAAGGCTCAACTCAAGACCCAAAATACATTACCCTTTCCTTTTCCAAAGTATAATATTAATGGATGAAATATTACATGCTTTTTCCTTTTTCATTACAGGATTCAATTTCCCTTCTTTCCTTTTATTTGCTCGGACATTTCCCTTCTTGCCAACGCTCAACTAAAGACCCAAAATACATTTCTTTTTCATCTTTCAAAGTATAATATTAATGGATGAAATATTACATGCTTTTTCCTGTTTCATTAAAGAATTCAATTTCCCTTCTTTCCTTTTATTTGCTCGGACATTTCCCTTCTTGCCAAGGCTCAACTAAAGACCCAAAATACATTTCTTTTTCCTTTTTCAAAGTATAATATTAATGGATGAAATATTAAATGCTTTTTCCTTTTTCATTAAAGAATTTCATTTCCCTTCTTTCCTTTTATTTGCTCGGACATTTCCTTTCGTGCAAAGGCTCAACGCAAGACCCAAAATACTTTACTTTTTCCTTTTTCAAAGTATAATATTAATGGATGAAAATATTACATGTTTTTTCCTTTTTCATTACAGAATTCCATTTCTCTTCTTTCCTTTTATTTGCTCGGACATTTCCCTTCGTGCCAAGGCTCAACTCAAGACCCAAAATACATTGCTTTTTCCTTTTTCAAACTATAATATTAATGGATGAAATATTACATGTTTTTTCATTTTTCATTACGAATTCAATTCCCTTCTTTCCTTTTATTTGCTCGAACATTTCCCTTCTTGCCAAGGCTCAACTCAAGACCCAAAATACATTGCTCTTTCCTTTTCCAAAGTATAATATTAATGGATGAAATATTACATGCTTTTTCCTTTTTCATTACAGGATTCAATTTCCCTTCTTTCCTTTTATTTGCTCGGACATTTCCCTTCTTGCCAACGCTCAACTAAAGACCCAAAATACATTTCTTTTTCATCTTTCAAAGTATAATATTAATGGATGAAATATTACATGCTTTTTCCTGTTTCATTAAAGAATTCAATTTCCCTTCTTTCCTTTTATTTGCTCGGACATTTCCCTTCTTGCCAATGCTCAACTAAAGACCCAAAATACATTTCTTTTTCCTTTTTCAAAGTATAATATTAATGGATGAAATATTAAATGCTTTTTCCTTTTTCATTAAAGAATTTCATTTCCCTTCTTTCCTTTTATTTGCTCGGACATTTCCTTTCGTGCCAAGGCTCAACTCAAGACCCAAAATACTTTACTTTTTCCTTTCTCAAAGTATAATATTAATGGATGAAAATATTACATGTTTTTTCCTTTTTCATTACGAATTCCATTTCTCTTCTTTCCTTTTATTTGCTCGGACATTTCCCTTCGTGCCAATGCTCAACTCAAGACCCAAAATACATTGCTTTTTCCTTTTTCAAACTATAATATTAATGGATGAAATATTACATGTTTTTCATTTTTCATTACGAATTCAATTTCCCTTCTTTCCTTTTATTTGCTCGAACATTTCCCTTCTTGCCAAGGCTCAACTCAAGACCCAAAATACATTGCTCTTTCCTTTTCCAAAGTATAATATTAATGGATGAAATATTACATGCTTTTTCCTTTTTCATTACAGATTCAATTTCCCTTCTTTCCTTTTATTTGCTCGGACATTTCCCTTCTTGCCAACGCTCAACTAAAGACCCAAAATACATTTCTTTTTCATCTTTCAAAGTATAATATTAATGGATGAAATATTACATGCTTTTTCCTATTTCATTAAAGAATTCAATTTCCCTTCTTTCCTTTTATTTGCTCGGACATTTCCCTTCTTGCCAAGGCTCAACTAAAGACCCAAAATACATTTCTTTTTCCTTTTTCAAAGTATAATATTAATGGATGAAATATTAAATGCTTTTTCCTTTTTCATTAAAGAATTTCATTTCCCTTCTTTCCTTTTATTTGCTCGGACATTTCCTTTCGTGCCAAGGCTCAACTCAAGACCCAAAATACTTTACTTTTTCCTTTTTCAAAGTATAATATTAATGGATGAAAATATTACATGTTTTTTCCTTTTTCATTACAGAATTCCATTTCTCTTCTTTCCTATTATTTGCTCGGACATTTCCCTTCGTGCCAAGGCTCAACTCAAGACTCAAAATACATTGCTTTTTCCTTTTTCAAACTATAATATTAATGGATGAAATATTACATGTTTTTCATTTTCATTACGAAATTCAATTTCCCTTCTTTCCTTTTATTTGCTCGCACATTTCCCTTCTTGCCAAGGCTCAACTCAAGACCCAAAATACATTGCTCTTTCCTTTTCCAAAGTATAATATTAATGGATGAAATATTACATGCTTTTTCCTTTTTCATTACAGGATTCAATTTCCCTTCTTTCCTTTTATTTGCTCGGACATTTCCCTTCTTGCCAATGCTCAACTAAAGACCCAAAATACATTTCTTTTTCATCTTTCAAAGTATAATATTAATGGATGAAATATTACATGCTTTTTCCTATTTCATTAAAGAATTCAATTTCCCTTCTTTCCTTTTATTTGCTCGGACATTTCCCTTCTTGCCAAGGCTCAACTAAAGACCCAAAATACATTTCTTTTTCCTTTTTCAAAGTATAATATTAATGGATGAAATATTAAATGCTTTTTCCTTTTTCATTAAAGAATTTCATTTCCTTCTTTCCTTTTATTTGCTCGGACATTTCCTTTCGTGCAAGGCTCAACGCAAGACCCAAAATACTTTACTTTTTCCTTTTTCAAAGTATAATATTAATGGATGAAAATATTACATGTTTTTTCCTTTTTCATTACGAATTCCATTTCTCTTCTTTCCTTTTATTTGCTCGGACATTTCCCTTCGTGCCAAGGCTCAACTCAAGACCCAAAATACATTGCTTTTTCCTTTTTCAAACTATAATATTAATGGATGAAATATTACATGTTTTTTCATTTTTCATTACAGAATTCAATTTCCCTTCTTTCCTTTTATTTGCTCGAACATTTCCCTTCTTGCCAAGGCTCAACTCAAGACCCAAAATACATTGCTCTTTCCTTTTCCAAAGTATAATATTAATGGATGAAATATTACATGCTTTTTCCTTTTTCATTACAGATTCAATTTCCCTTCTTTCCTTTTATTTGCTCGGACATTTCCCTTCTTGCCAACGCTCAACTAAAGACCCAAAATACATTTCTTTTTCATCTTTCAAAGTATAATATTAATGGATGAAATATTACATGCTTTTTCCTGTTTCATTAAAGAATTCAATTTCCCTTCTTTCCTTTTATTTGCTCGGACATTTCCCTTCTTGCCAATGCTCAACTAAAGACCCAAAATACATTTCTTTTTCCTTTTTCAAAGTATAATATTAATGGATGAAATATTAAATGCTTTTTCCTTTTTCATTAAAGAATTTCATTTCCCTTCTTTCCTTTTATTTGCTCGGACATTTCCTTTCGTGCCAAGGCTCAACTCAAGACCCAAAATACTTTACTTTTTCCTTTCTCAAAGTATAATATTAATGGATGAAAATATTACATGTTTTTTCCTTTTTCATTACAGAATTCCATTTCTCTTCTTTCCTTTTATTTGCTCGGACATTTCCCTTCGTGCCAATGCTCAACTCAAGACCCAAAATACATTGCTTTTTCCTTTTTCAAACTATAATATTAATGGATGAAATATTACATGTTTTTTCATTTTTCATTACGTAATTCAATTTCCCTTCTTTCCTTTTATTTGCTCGAACATTTCCCTTCTTGCCAAGGCTCAACTCAAGACCCAAAATACATTGCTCTTTCCTTTTCCAAAGTATAATATTAATGGATGAAATATTACATGCTTTTTCCTTTTTCATTACAGATTCAATTTCCCTTCTTTCCTTTTATTTGCTCGGACATTTCCTTCTTGCCAACGCTCAACTAAAGACCCAAAATACATTTTTTTTTCATCTTTCAAAGTATAATATTAATGGATGAAATATTACATGCTTTTCCTATTTCATTAAAGAATTCAATTTCCCTTCTTTCCTTTTATTTGCTCGGACATTTCCCTTCTTGCCAAGGCTCAACTAAAGACCCAAAATACATTTCTTTTCTTTTTTCAAAGTATAATATTAATGGATGAAATATTAAATGCTTTTTCCTTTTTCATTAAAGAATTTCATTTCCTTCTTTCCTTTTATTTGCTCGGACATTTCCTTTCGTGCCAAGGCTCAACTCAAGACCCAAAATACTTTACTTTTTCCTTTTTCAAAGTATAATATTAATGGATGAAAATATTACATGTTTTTTCCTTTTTCATTACGAATTCCATTTCTCTTCTTTCCTTTTATTTGCTCGGACATTTCCCTTCGTGCCAAGGCTCAACTCAAGACCCAAAATACATTGCTTTTTCCTTTTTCAAACTATAATATTAATGGATGAAATAATACAAATGTTTTTTAAAAAGATTAGAAGATATTCAGGAATCTGGACAATATCAGTAAATGGAAATACAAATGCCCCCATAATCTTTTCAAATGCCGCTGGTAATACAAATGCAATCAGAACTCTGGACAATATCAGTAAATGGAAAAAGAGACATGTACTTGACAGATATATATGGAGTATAAACTATAAAGTAAATGAGAGCTCTAGCAACTGGAGATGGAGTGAAAGAACCGTATTAACATAACATTTATTCACCAAAATGTGTTTATCCCTTGTCATTCCCGCATAATCACAAGTCCTTTTTCACAAAATCCCAATTGCAAAAACAAAGCAATCTTACCGAATTTTGGGAAAAAGCAAAGCCCTAGGGTTCGAGCCTTCTTCAGTACTTGCAAAAGATGATGTTGCTGAAGATACTGTGGTTGAGTCCTTTTATGGACGATGAGATGTGAAAAATTGGCGGGAATGAATTTAAATTCACAACACTGAAAATGGAAAAATGATTTAAAACTAAAAACAATTTCAGCTTCTTTCAGCTTGGAGATCCCGAACGAAAAGGAAATCAGATTCAAAAAGTTGAAGGAAAAGTTTCCTCTATGGTTGTTGGATTGTGTAATGCAAAAGTCAAAAGCATTTAATATTTTATACATTAATAGTATAATCTTAAAAGAAGAGAAGAGAACTTGAATTCGTGGCAAGAAGAGGAATTGTGTAATGCAAAAGTCAAAAGTTATGTATTGAAATTGAAATATACATTAATAGTATATTAATTGTGGAATGCAAAAGTCAAAAGCTTGGAGATGAGTTGATTATTGGCAAGAAGAGAAATTGAATTCTGTAATGAAAAAGGAAAAAGCATTTAATATTTCATCCATTAATAGTATTATTTGAAAAAGGAAAAAGAAATGTATTTTGTGCCCTTATTTGAGTCTTGTCAAGAAGGGAAATTTCAGAGAAAAAAGAAGGGAAATGGAATCAATATAATGAAAAAGGAAAAATCATGTCATATTTCATCCATCAATGTCATACTGTGAAAAAGGAAAGAAGGGAAAAGAATGTCTAGTATAATTTGAAATCGGAAAAGGAAATGTATTTTGTGCCCTTATTTGAGTCTTGTCAAGAAGGGAAATTTCAGAGAAACTGTGAAAAAGGAAAGAAGGGAAAAGAATGTCCCGTGAATACCGTGATAAAGCCGCGTTGAATCAGCCGCGTGAAGCCGAGCCGTGAATGATGACGTCATCGGCTTATGAATAGTGTTTTTGTGGGGGGAGCCAATGATAAGCCGTTTAGCAGTCGGCTTGAGGGATGTGTTTTTATATATATATTGATTCATGCATCACAAATCTCAACCTTGTCTTGCATTTGTTTTTGGTCGTGTCTAAAGATGGGTTGTTTGATAGAGGGAGGGAAAGTAAAAATTTTATAAGTTGAATTAAAAAAAAAAAAGGAGAATTGAGATTGCCAAAAAATAAATATGTAACATAAAAGAGTATAATCAATTAATTAAAAAAATTTAATCCACTTCACTAATTTTTTTAAATTCAACTATTAAAAGTTTTCCCTCCATTCCCTTTCCCTTCAAATCCCTTATACCAAACAAGCCCCAAGGAAATATCTTGTATTTATATGACAAACACAACCTGCACTCCTACTATTTTTAATTTTAATTATTACTAAAAATATGATAATTTAATAATAGTACGACTTTCGAACACGGTCCAATATTGAATCATTAAAAAGATTATAGGGGATCTTTACTTTTTTTGTTAAAAAGAAACAAAATCAATCTTAGATATATTCCCTAAACTTAAGACACAAGCTATCGAATCAAAATAGGAAAGTTTTCTTTGTTTCTGATTAGGGTTCTTCTTTAGTCTTTGTCTCCCTAGCTATATATATATAACATTGCAAATAAAGAGGGAGAACTGAAAAAAGAAAAAGAGAGAAAAAATCAGAAGTCAGGGAAAAAGAAAGAAGATGGAAAATAATAATAAGAAGGTGATGAGTGATGAACAAATAGAGACACTAAGGATGCAAATAGCATCATATCACAACATATCTTACATGCTTGCTGATTTACACAACTGCCGCCTCACCCTTCAGCCACCACTGCCAGATCTTCCACTTCCAGGTTTCTTTCTCATTCCCTACACATACGCTTGCTTTCTCTTCTATTATTATTATTGTAGCTTTTTTTCTCCATTACATATGGATAAGTAGAATGGAACCAGCGACTTTGAGGGTGTTGGTGTCATAAAACAACTAGATGCTTCTGCGAGAAGCACAAAAAAGTGTTTTTTTAAAACTATTTTTCACAAGTCGAGATAAAACATTTCTCACATACTTATAATCATTCTTAAAAAGCTAAAACAAACATGTATTACATCACAAAGCTTTTTGCATTGTTCATCTTTATAAAAGTGAGTGGGTTTCATTGTAAATAGAAGAAAGATAAAATATTAGTGGGATCCAATAACTTTTATGTTAGTATGACAGAAAAATTTCTGTAGCAAAAGTAGAAACATTAAACTCTATTATTATTGTAAAAAAAATTGTATTACATACGGACAAGTAGAATAGTAGAATTGAACCAGCTTCTTTGGGCAGAACAAAAAAATGTTTTTTTAATTATTTATTACAAGTTAAGATAAAACCCTTCTCACATACTTATAATCACTCTTAAAAAATTAAAACAAACATTCATTACATCACTAAGCTTTTTAAATTGTTCATCTTGATATATATATATATATACACACACACACACACACACCCATATATTAGGTTGTTTCTCAACTACTTTCTCCTCTTCAATTAGTTAGTGGGTTGTTAATTTTTTTTTTCTAAATGTAATATCTTTATTTATTTTATCTTTCAAATTAATAATTTTTTTTCCAGAAAACTAGCTTTTCCCCTATTGCTTACATATATTAAACAAGTTTTAATCAAAGGTAGTTTTTAATGTAAATGGCTCAACGGGGTATTTTAGATAAAGCAACGCCTCTTTCACAAATAATTTAATTTTTTTTTTTAATCTGTATAAATTAATTATATTTTTTATATACTTATAATGGAGAGGAAATATTTTTAGTGTGTTGTATTTATTTATTTTTTACTTCTTTCACAAAATCCACACAAGGATTCATCACAAATTTTTTGCAACGAAAATTTACAGTGAAATCTGTCACAAATTTTCTATTTTGTTAGTTCAATATTTTGTAAATAACTTCTACTAAGTTTATGTATGAATATTGGTTTTTGATGAGAAGAACTTTTTGCATGTTTTACGAATTTTAAGGATAGAGTTACAATATTTATAACGTGTATAACATGAATTATGTATTAATTATACATCGATAATTTATTTATAGTAATATTTTCTTATTTTAAATATGAAACAAGATATACTAGAATGAAACAAGAAAAAAAATAAAATTCTCATCTTCTCCCCTCCATCCCCCATGCTGCTGTGATTTGTAAAGTTCACTAACATAAGGAAACAAATAGAGGAACAAGAAGAAGAATTATACCAAAAAAAAAAAAAAAAAAGAAGAAGAAGAAGGAACAAGAATAATAGTAATATTTTATTTTCCAAAAAAAAAAAAACCTATCAATTTCATGAAAAAAAAAAGAAGAGAGTGAGTGTTTAGACTTAGCTGTAAATTCAGAATAAAAAACTTAGTTGTAAATTATAAATTTCATTTTTATACACACACACGCACACATATATATATTCATGTTATTTATGCATTAAAATTTAGAAACTTTTTGACTTGTTAGGAGTATTTTTATCCATAATGTTATTTTCTTTTAAACTCATTCTCAAAACTAAGGTCTAGCTTTATACATCATTATATCAGACATTCTCAAGTGTCATTTCCCTATTGAAAAAAGAAAAGCTTTTCATCTTCTCAAGAAATAAACAAAATGGCTCATTATAAATAGATTAATTTTTTTTTTGTTTCCAGAAGTTGAAGTGGAAAACACACAACAGAATGAGCCCTTGACATTGCATGGTGGCCAAAGAAGGCAATGGACTGCGACAAGAGAACATATTGAGATTCTGGAGAGTTTTTTTAAGGAAGGCGAGGAATCTCATCCAAACAAGGAAAAGATTAAGGAGATTACGGCAGTGTTGAGCCAGCACGGCCAGGTTTCTGATGCAAATGTGTACAATTGGTTCCGTAACCGGCGTGCTCTTCTAAAGAAGAAGATGCATGCTCAAAATAAACAAATGGTGACGAAGAAGACTTATCGATTTGATCATGATCAGTTGGTGTCAACTACTTCATATTGTTATTATACTGATGCTAATGATGCTGTTGATGCTGGTGCTGATGCTGGTGCTGGTGCTGGTGCTGGTGCTGGTGCTGATGCTGATGATGATGATGATGATGATGATGATGATGATGATGACGACGACGATCAGGTTGAGTCCATGTCTTCGGTCAATAATTATGAGACATTTTAGGAGGTGGCTGAGTTATTTCTTTTGCTTTGAGTATTCTTTCTATTTCAAAGATTTATTTCTTTTTCTTACATTTAAACTTTCCTGGTGATATTTGCTATTAACTCGTGCATTTTGATATAAAACAAGGGTTTCGTTGCATAGCTTGAAATATGCCTGATATTGTTTATGATTTATATAATAATAAGACTTGTTAGAATGTTTATATTCCATATATTATACTCCCTCCGGTTCTAAATAGTAGGCAACATTAAAAATAAGGGTAAAGGTGTAAAAATGCACATGTGCTTTGCCCTCTGGAGCGCCCAACACCGTATGCTTTTTTTGGGTGCAAAAGTACCCATATGGTTACAATTTTAGAGCAAAAGTCACACTAGCTGTTAAAAAGAGAAAACGTCTGTTAGTTATTTGCCACTGCGTCTTCTTCTTTGACCAGCCTGCGTCTTCTTCAACGCGAGAGCAAGGAGGATTTATCGAAAGACAGAACGCAGGCAGTGTGGTGGTGTTTGAGAAGGACACAACAAAAAGTTCGCGACGAAGTTGGTGGATGCGCCACCTTCCTCCATGGTGGCCGGAGCAAAAAAGGCCTCACTCTCAGAAGATAAATTAGTTGGGTTCTGTAAGATATCTCCAGCTTCTTCTTCATCCCGCTCTGAGTTTGTTCCTCTTAAAAAAACAGATTCGTCTTCTATTTCCTTGAAAACAATACACACACAAATTAGAAAGCTTGACGTGATGTTAATGGAGAGTAATGTGAGAGAAGTTTTACTTACCAGTTCAGAGAACCACGCATCCTGAGAAAGATGATCCTACTTAAGAAGTTGTCGTTGCTGGTGGGGCGGTTATACTGCATAAGAAGAAGAAAGGAAATTCGCCGGGTCCATTATTAACAAAAATAAAATCCAAAGAAACGCAACAACAACAAAACCATGTGCAAAAATCTATAATTTGATTTTCTTGTTCATTCTCAGATGAAATAACCACTGAAAAAAACTTAAGCTCAAGAAAAATCCCAATACAAGCAACCTGTAACATCCCAAAATTTTGGGAATTTAAGTTTAGATATGTTATGGGAATTAATTATGTAGCTTGGCTCAAATAATATAAGAGAATTATAAGGTAGAATTTGGCCAAATGATTAAACTAATTATTTGAAAGATTAGGAAATTATTTTCCATATAATATTTAAAAGTAAAAATTATGGAAAAATTTGCAAAAGATAAAAAGTTGATAAAAACTCAACATGTGGCAAATATATATATATATATATGAATACGTGGGGTATATACATGTGGGATATGTATATATATATATATCCATAATCCTTTGTTGACCAATTTTTCCCAGCCCAAGAATAGCATCACCAAGTCCTCCACTGCCCGTGAATGAAGATCAGGCTTTTGGGCTGAAATTGGTTTTAACTAAACTTAAGGTTCATTTTCATATCCTTGGCCCATCACCCACTTCATCCAAACCATTAAAAACTTGCTCCAGGCCACGAAAATCCATGCGGTCCAAAACCCAACACTCCTCATTTATTCATTACCCAACACAACAAAACACAGTCCCACACATGACGTGATACGATCGATCCCCCATCTCTACTGGATCCCGCCCAATGATAGAAATCACAGCGTCAATCACGCAAACAAACCACACTACCCACGTCAGCGTATCTCACTTTCGGCCTCCACTGTGCAAGCGAACCAGCGACGCCTTGCTTCTCGAGACACACACCCCTCGGACCAGCGGTTTTGCAGCGTTGGACTGGACCTCTGTTTTTGTATATATTCATTGCTCTCCATTGTTTCATTCTCCACGTTTTATCAGCAAGAAAACCAGACTTTAGAACGAGGAAACAGAGTGAACGAGAAAGAGAGTGTGTGATCGAGAGTGAGAGACAGAAAGCTAGAAGAGAAACCGAGAAAGGGAAGAGACCGAGAAAGAGAGAGTCTGAGCCGAGGGAGAATGTGAAAGTGATAGAGAGAAAGCTGGGTGAGTGTGCTCTGTTTGTAAACCGAAGAAAAAAAAAACAGAGGCATACGAGATCATCTAGAATCAGTTTCAAGCCGGCAACCGAGGTGAGTCTTCAAGCTTTTCTTCCTCTTAGTTCCGTGGGCTTCCAACGTAAATTTTGAGTATGAAACCAACCGTTGGAAATGTGGTCATGCATCATGAGAGTTCTCTGCTTACTAGATGATAAAACAGAGACTAAAGCTTAATGCTTAATATATATATATCACAACAATACATATATAGTCACTTAAGAATCAAAACAAAGCCACTGATTCCTATACCTATATGCGTGTATATATAAAGGAGGAGGAAAAGAAACTCAATGTCATTTAGCATAGGAAAACATTGTTGCTGATACATATATGTATCGTGGCTTTGCATTTGGAAAGAATAGGCATAGCATATATTGAAAACTTTGTCTGTCAGTTTAGTTATGTATATATATATATATTAATATATGACACTTTATACATATAAGAGATAAGGAAAACGTTACTCTGTGTGTGTATAAACATATATATACTTGCTGCATAATAATGAGAAGAAGGTTACTGCAATACACACACACACACATACATTAAAGGCATGTATTTTCATTGCACCTAAGAAAAGAAACTTCACTATTGAGTATTTTTATATGATGCCATAGATTCATGAGTTTTTTTTTTTTTAAAATCATTTACTTCAACAGATCAACATTAAGCATGTTGTTGACTTGGTAATTTTTATATTTATAGGTATATATAAAAGAGCCATGGGATTAAAACAAAGCTTAAGGTTTATATACTAGTACGTATATCAGCATAGTATGGTTTAGAAAGGAATAATAAAGAGTGATTATCTTATTTATGAAAGCATATAGTTAAGGCACCAAAACAAAAGTTGCTGCATTCATGTATATATAAATATGAAGTTATTTTGCTGTTATAAACAAAAAGGAAAACGCTGCACATGGAAAAACTAAGACTAACATATATATATGTTTTGTTGCATGAGGAAAGAGTAGGAGAAAGTTCTGTCATTTTCGTTTTATGTGCCACTGCATAAGAAGGAAAGAGAAGAAAGACTTTCTTGCTTATACACACACACATGGAACCAACTATTTTGTATATATGTATATATATAATATGTTAAATCATATGCATTTAAAATAATAAGATATTAGGAAAGGAAATAATTAATAAAATAGATAAATAATATTATTATTTATTAGTAAAAAATGAATAAATAATAAAGGAAGTTATTAATTAATAATAAATAAAAAGAGTGTTATTATTAATTGATGATAATTAAAAGGGTATTATTAGTAAGGAAATTTTCAAGGGTTAATCCATTTTCAATCCACTAAAAGTAATTCGCGTAACTTGTTACTTTGCGACGCAAGAAGTGACTAATGACAATGATAAACGTTTATAGGCATACCTTGACACCTCTACCGATCCCAACAACTCCGGACAAAGTTAAGGATTCAAGTTTGAGGTGGGTAACTGTTATCTCGTTAGCTTGTATGTATGTATTCATGTATGACTGATCATGGTTGCTAGATAATTTGCATGTATGTATCCTAGCTATGGATTGGGGCTGCGTGTCCCATAGGGCTGCGTGTTCCAAAGGGCTGCGGTCCTTGGCTGTTAGCTGCGGTTAACAGTGCGACTTGTTTATTGTGAATTACTCTATGCTTATACATGTGTTATACTGTGATTTATATTTCATACCTGTATATGAGATTAACTGTTACCCCTGGGGTTCATTCATTTGAACTCCAGACCGCACAAAAGAAACAGAAGTGGATCGGGATCAAGAGGAAAGCGCAAGTGTAAGGACTGCAAGCTAAGGAGTTTTTTTTTGGGAAATTATAAATAGTTGGACTATATTAGTTCGTTTATCATTTGTCGACTATTTTGGATTACTGTATTAACATTCCACTATGGGATGGATCTGAATCGCGAAAAATTCATCCTCATGTTTTCAAACTAAGTTATTTTGTTAAAGTTTTTATTCCGCAATTAAGTCGTTCAAATTATTTCGATGCCTGTGCGCTTTAATCTCTGATAAATAAGGGCGTCAAAAGGACGGGCGTTACACAACCACCTCGTGCTTATAGGGTCCATCAGCAGCCATTATTGCAAAATCACAATAGAGACGAATTTAAAAAACTCTTCTGCTAACCGGACTAGCAAAGCAGGACAGAAACAGTTTCCATCTTTCTAGACGAAGCAGGACAGAAATAGCAGCAAAAATTTAAAAATAAAATGAGGAGAAAACAGAGGCTGTGTGTGTTTCCCCTTATTACTTTTTTTGGACAAAGGTTTCCTCTTATAGTTATAACCACCACCAAAGGACTTAAACAAATCTGCAGTACTACCTTTTGGATTTATTCACATCTTTAAACAATTACCTTATCATCTTTTGGGATGGAGCAAGAAACAAATTTCAATGTGAAGCAAGAAACAAATTTCAATGTGAAGCACGTATTCTCAGTTTTAGGCTCCTCGCTTTCGCACTTAATGAAAAAGGTTGAGGAAATCTGAAGAAATAAATGCCTAAAGAGGGAGGGCGAGAGAGAAAGAGAGATAGAAGGAGAGATCCGATCCTCCTTGCTCTCGCGTTGAAGAAGACGCAGGCTGGTCAAAGAAGAAGACGCAGTGGCAAATAACTAACGGACGTTTTCTCTTTTAACAGCGGGTGTGACTTTTGCTCTAAAATTGTAACCATAATGGTACTTTTGCACCCAAAAAAAGCATACGGTGTTAGGCGCTCCTGAGGGCAAAGCACATGTGTATTTTTGCACCTTTACCCTTAAAAATAATGAATTTCAGGGTATGATTTTAAGAAGGAGAGGGGCCCGTGGAATTAACGCAACATGTAAGGGAATTAAAGTATTTTATTCAACTACTCCTAAACTTTTAAAAATGATTTTTTATTTATTTATAAACATGTTAAAGAAAAAACCTGTCTTTATATGACAAACACAACGCTTTTAATTTTACTAAACCTACTATTTTTAATTTTGATTATTACCAAAAATATGATAAATTAATAATAGTATGACTTTCGAACATGATCCAATATTGAATCATTAAAAAGATTATAGGGGATCTTTACTTTTGCGGGAAAAAAGAGAAACAAAATCAATCTTAGATATGTTCCCTCAACTTAAGACACAAGCCATCAAATCAAAATAGGAAAGTTTTCTTTATTTTTGACTAGGGTTCTTCTTTAGTCTTTGTCTCCTTATATATATATATATATATATATATATATATATAACATTGCAAATAAAGAGGGAGAACTGAAAAAGAAAAAGAGAGAAAATCAGAAAAGTCAGGGAAAAAGGAAGAAGATGGAAAATAATTAGTGTTAAGGTGCATTTTTGCCAACAAACTATTACCCGAGGAGCGTCCAACACAAATATTAATTAAGCGTATCTTAAATACCAACAAACAATTAAAAATGTGCAGATTAGCCAACGAACTTTTAAAAAGGTGCAGTCAGCACAACGCCGCCGTTAGGAAAAAGTTAATGTCCGTTATCTAAGGGGCAGATTGGCCAACGAACTTTTATTCCAAGAGCACCCAGCACAAAATTCTTAATTTCACTAAATTAAATAATTTTTTTTGTCTATTAACATTATTCAAAACTACTTGTATAGATATCTTTGGACAAAAATTACTCATTTGCCAAAATAAACAAAAGTTTTAATTAAAAATACAATTATATGATTTAAATAAAACTCAAGGTGTTTTATAATTTATTATATATGTTAAAAAAAAAAAGTATATGATTTATTTTTATTTTAGAAGAAATTTATGTGAGTTAATAAATTCATTTAATGTTAATAAAATTTAAAAAATCTATTATATCCTAAAAGAAATGAAATGAGTTTAATGGATATCAACATGATAATACTTTGGTTAATTAAATTATCTATTGATTATATCAATATGGGACTTGTTGGAAAAAAAATGTCATTAATTAATTAAGTATCTTGGAATAGCCTCAGCAAATTATTTAGGGGACTTTCTTAAAAACAAAATTCAACAAGTCCCATATTCATATAATGAATAGATAATTTAATTAACAAAAATATCATCAAGTTGCCGGATTTATATTATTAAGTGTCAATATTGATATCCATTAAACTCTTTTTATAAAAATAAAAATTAAACTCTTTTCTTTTCTTTTCAGATATAATAGATTTTTTAAATTTTATTAACATTAAATGAATTTATTAACTCACATAAATTTCTTCTAAAATAAAAATAAATCATAAATTTTTTTTGTTTAACATATATAATAAATTATAAAACACCTTGAGTTTTATTTAAATCATATAATTATATTTTTAATTAAAACATTTGTTTATTTTGGAAAGTGAGTAATTTTTTTCCATAGATATCTATACAAGTAGTTTTGAATAATGATAATAGACAAAAAAAATATTTAATTTAGTGAAATTAAGAATTTTGTGCTGGGAGCTCCTGAGTAAAACTTTTTTGTGCTGGGTGCTCCTGGAATAAAAGTTCGTTGGCCAATCTGCACCTTAGATAACGAACATTAATTTTTTTCTAACAGCGTTGTGACTGCACCTTTTTAAAAGTTCGTTGGCTAATCTACACATTTGTAATTGTTTGTTGGTATTTAAGATACGCTTAATTAATATTTTTGCTCGACGCTCTTGGGGTAATAATTTGTTGGCAAAAATGCACCTTAACCCAAATAATTAATAAGAAGAAGGTGATGAGTGATGAACAAATAGAGATACTGAGGATGCAAATAGTATTATATAACTACATATGTGACATGTGTAACATCCCAAATTTTGGGATTTGAAATTTATATATTTTGTGGAAATGAATTATGTGATTTTGGTTTAAAATAATTGTGAGAATTAATTATGGGAAGTTTAGGCTTATTTTTCCCTTAATCAATTTATTTTTGGAAAATAATAATTCAATAAAATTATGCCAAAAATTATGTAAGAGAATTAAATTGTGAAGAATAGTCAATGATTAAACTTAATTATTTGGAAAATTAAGAATTTATTTTCCTTGTAAAAAAATAATAAATAAAAAGAATGAAAACGCAGAGGCAGGAATGAACTCAGCCCATAATCTATCATAACAAAAAGAATAAAAACGCAGAGGCAGGACATATACTTATCTCAGCTTTTCTCTATTTCTTCGGTCAAACATGCAGAAGTTCACAGTGGAAGAAAATGAGAGAAGAAAGGAAACTGAAAATACATCAGCAAAAGCCCCGTAAACACTAAAACACGTAATAACCTAGTACCCCAAATAATCTCGGTCAAACACGGTGTCACAAAGTGAGATCACCAACAGTGACAGCTCTTCCCATACCCTCGAACCCAGCATTTCATTCATTCTCGGACCATTGGCTTTTCTTTTGGAATGGACCCCTTGGTCCTTAAATATGCCTCTACTCATCTTCATCCTGAGACAGAAACACTGAGTCTGAGAGAGAGAGAGAGAGAGAGAGAGAGAGAGAGAGAGAGAGAGAGAGAGAGAGAGAGAGAGAGAGAGAGAGAGAGAGAGAGAGAGAGAGAGAGAGAGAGAGAGAGAGAGAGCATTGGAGGAGTGTGTGTGTTTGCTCTGTTTTGAGTAGCCAAAAACAGAGGTGTGTTTCATCAGAGATTAAATTCGAACGAGCTTGGAGACCAGAGGTAATCATCAAGCTCTCTTCCTCTTTGTTTCCATTATTTCCACAATGAGTTTACTGCCTATAAGTTTCTGATTTTAGGAGTTTGAACAGTTAGCATGTATAAATATGTATATATATCGCTGTTCAAGGAAAATATAGGAGAAAGGGAAGCTTATTGTGTGTTTTGTTGTGTAGTGTGTACAAATAAATTAAATATTTTTTTCAATCTTTATAAGTTAGCTGTCTGGGTTATACACTTATAAGGGAGGGGATAGGTTTTAAGTGAGTTGTTTTTTTTTGGTTGACTTCTTTCGAAAAATCCAACACAAGTATTTATCACAAATTTTTTGAAACGAAAATTTATAGTGAAAAGTTTTCTGTCAGAAATTTTCTATTTATTTAGTTCAGTATTTTGTAAATAACTTCTAATAAGTTTATGTATGAATATTGGTGTTCATGGGAAGAACTTTTTGCATATTTTACAAAATTTAAGGATAGAGTTACAATATTTATAACTTGTATTAAACGAATTATGTATTAATTATACATCGATAATTTTTTTATAATAATATTTCCTTATTTTAAATATGAAACAAGATATATTGAAATGAGGAAAGAAAAATGTAAAATTCACATCTTGTCCCCTCCATCCCCCATGCTGTTGTGATCTGAAAGGTTCAACAACATAAGGAAACAAATAGAAGGAACAAGAAGAAGAATTATACCCAAAAAAAAAGGAACAAGAATAATAGTAATATTTTATTTTCCAAAAAAAAATATCAATTTCATGCATGTTGGGCATAAAAAAAAAAAAAAAAAGAGTGAGTGTTTAGACATAGCAGTAAATTCAGATAAAAAAAAAACTTAGCTGTAAATTATATCAAATTTCATTTTTTTTTAATATTTTCATGTTATTTAAGCATTAAAATTTAGAAACTTTTTGACTTGTTAGGAGTATTTTTATCCATAATATTATTTTCTTTTAAACTGATTCTCAAAACTAAGGTCTAGCTTTACATGTCATTATATCCCTTTTAACATTCTCAAGTGCATTTCCCTATTGAAAAAACAAAAGCTTTTCATCTTCTCAAGAAATCAACAAAATTGCTAATTATAATTAGATTTATTTTTTGGTTCCAGAAGTAAAAGTGGAAAACACACAACAGAAAGAGCCCTTGACGTTGAATGGTGGCCAAAGAAGGCAATGGACTCCGACAAGAGAACAGATTGAGATGCTGGAGAGTTTATTGAAGGAAGGTGAGGGATCTCATCCAAACAATGAAAAGATTAAGGAGATTACGACGGTGTTGAGCCAACACTGCTAGGTTTCTGATGCAAATGTGTACAATTGGTTCCAGAACTGGCATGCTCGGCTAAAGAAGAAGATGCACGATCATAAAAATCAAATGATAATGAAGAAGATGTATCGATTTGATCATGATCAGTTGGTGTCAACTAGTACATATTGTTATAATGATGATGATGATGATGATCAGGTTGAGTCCATGTCTTGGGTCAATAATTATGTGACATTTTAGGAGGTGGGTGAGTTATTTCTTCTGCTTTAAGTATTCTTTCTATTTCAGAGATTTATTTCATTTTCTTATTAGATGCATGTCTAACATTTAAACTTTCATGGTGATATTTGCTATTAGCTCATGCATTTTGATATAAAACTGGGGCTTTGTTGCATAGCCTGAAATATGCCTGATATTGTTTGTGATTTATATAATAATAATACTTGTTGGAATGTTTATATTCCATATATTATGCTCCCTCCGATTCTAAATATCAGAAAAAGTTATTTTTTTGGGAAAGATTAAGAAAAATAAATAAATAAACTACTCATATCATATATTGTGTATCCTTAGATTATATATCAGTTTATTAGTCAAACTAATTAGTTTGAAAAAAATAAAAATATTCTAAATCAATTTAATTAGCTTCCTTAATCTTTCCAAAAAAGTCATTTAGGACCTGAAGGATGATCAAGTTGTGCATTTCTTAGCATTAATGTTAGAGCAAAGTATGGAGGAAAAAAAAAATATTGAAATAGTACTTGTGATTCCTGAATAATAAGTTGTCTAATTTTTAAAATGAAAATAAATATAGGCCACTTGGGGCTAACTGAACAACAATGGTAGGATGCAAGTTGAAATATGATATTTAAATGTTTCCAATATAACAAAAATAAATAAATAAATTGTATAATTTCTTTATTCTTTTTAAAAAATGTAAATCAGGTTGGATGTAATTTTACAATGAAAATGAAATATCTCAAGAAATCGTTTGGACAATATGCTTTGTGATATCTCATCTCTACAGTAGCTTTACTAGTAATGTTAACAAATTAACTGAAGCTCATTTCTTTATTTCTTTTTTAATTAAAACCATGATGTAATCTAACTTCATTATGTATTTGTCAAGAATAAATCATAATCACTAATTTATTGTATAAGGGAAAATCCCATAAATGGAGAACCCTTTTATAATTAATTTATATTTATAGGAGATGGTGAACATATAAGTCAAAGGAAAGCCTGATGTCTCATCCACTTTATAGCAGACCATTTTTCCCCAAAAAGTACCTCACATACTCCATGGAGACTTTTCGGATCTGATTCTCCATTTAGTCCCTGAAGTAACAAACCAAAACATTTTAAAAAGATGTTACTTATTTTCACTCATGAGGTTTACATAAGTTGAGAACATACATACTATAACAATAACAACAAAGCCTTATTCTAACAACGACATTATATTATATCAACAACCAAATATTTGAATAAATTGTTAACCAAAATATTTTGTTCAATAACTTTATTGAGTGTTTTCTTTCATCTTCCTCTATCTCATCAAAAATGACTCCATATTGCTTATTTAACCAAATTGAGAACATACATACATTTCTCTTAAATTATAGTCTAACTGTACTTGGTAAAACTTTAATGCCACTTTAGCATTACCAAATTTTCCAAGTTAATATTTTTCACTTTCCTTTAATTTTGATTTTGAATTTTTCTCTTTTAATTATCTTAAAAGCCACTTATGCTACTGTCATTCCAAACAAGTTTCAAGTTTCAGAAAAAGCTACTTATGCTACCAACAATTCATATATAAATCATATTACACAATCTGACTTTTACCTATCTTAAGTTTCCATAAGTCACTTTTCCTACCATTATCCCAAACAACACTAATTTTTTTGGTGTGGAATGAATTCAGTACTCATTAAAAATATATATATATAAAGTTAGAGAACTAAAATTGATTTTTGTTTTCATTTTTTAGTTTTGGTTAAAGAAATATTTTGGTTTTATTCTTAAGTTTTATAGGAGTATAGCCTTTTTTATACAAATAAAAAGAAATTGCATAAAAATTATAATTTAAATTTAAATTTTATCGAAATTTAGATAGATTTCACTGTTGTATTTCAAACTTTCGTTACTAATTATTTATTTAAAAAATAAGAATGAAATTGAGGGTATGATTTTAAGAAGGAGAGGGGTACATCTAATTAACGCAACATGCAAGGAAGTTAAAGTATGAGAAAATCTTAATAAAATATTACTTAAATTTTAAAATCTCAACTAGATTTCCAACAAAACGAGTTGTCAATTGCTCTACTATTCATGTTAATCCCATTACTATTTTTGTTAACAGGATTTTGAAGTTCATATGTTATTTTCTGTCATTTTCCCTTAAAGTATTTTATTAAACTACTCCTAAATTTTTAAAAATGATTTTTTTATTTATAAACATTTTAAAGTATATATGTGACTAATTGATTAACATTTTTAAATTAATTGATAAAATTCAAAAATCTTAACCTTGTCTTGCATTTCTTTTTCCTTCTTCAGATTAAGGGGCTATTTGGTACGAGGGGAGGAAAACTAAAAATTTTATAAGTTGTATTTAAAAAAATTGAAAAATTGGGATTACAAAATTTTAATAAAGAAAATATGTAACATAAAAGAGTATAAACAATTAATAAAAAAATTTTAACTTCACTTCACTAATTTTTTTAAATTGAACTATTAAAAATTTTTCCTCCATTTTTCCCCCTCCAAATCCCTCATACCACACAAACCCTAAAGAAAAATGCTGTCTTTATATGACAAACACAGCGCTTTTAATTTTACTAAACCTACTACAAGTACTCCTACTATTTTTAATTTTGATTATTACCAAAAATATGACAATTTAACAATAGTACAACTTTTGATCACGGTCCAATATTGAATCATCGAAAAGATTATATGGGATCTTTAATTTTACGGTAAAAAAGACAAACAAAATCAATCTTAGATATGTTCCCTAAACTTAAGCCGCAAGGCATCAAATCAAAATAGGAAAGTTTTCTTTGTTTCTGACTAGGGTTCTTCTCTAGTCTTTGTCTCCCTAGCTATATTTATGTTGTTTCTAATATACTGAGTAGGTAGAAATTGAAATACAGTAAACAGAATTGCATACCAAGAATCTGAATTAATTTAGTAGATCATATAGATAACAAACAATGCTTCTGTACAATATTAAAAAACAGTAAACAAACTCACAAGACTGCCGAAATACGAATGAACAATGTAGAAATCCGGGCCCAACGTACGTTGTGTCCTTAAGACAATTTTGCTCCCTCAATACGGATGCCGAAGGTTACTGAGCAAATGCCTCCCAGGATAGAGTGGATTTGTCGTCCCCAGGAATATGGCTCTGTCTTGCCTGAAGCCCAAGCGAATCCAACGAGTCTGCTTTCGGAACGCACAGAATGTATATGCAGAAAGAGTGTATGCAGAGAAGAAAAACGTATTTTGTTCTGTGACTAGGGGCCCCTATTTATAGAGTTTGGAAAACAATGATCTGATGGACTTGTGCATTCGCGAACCGGTTCGTGCGAAAAGACACACCAGAACGGAACGAACAGAAGCGATTTGCGTCTGTTGCCGAACTCGAACGGACGGACGCACGGACACAGCCGCTGGTTGGCGCTAACAGACGCGCGAACGAATTGGAAATATCGGAGGATCAAGACCGAATTTCAAAATAAAAAGATTATTTATTTTTAAAAAATTATTCAATAAAAATTATTTTTATTTCACCCGTCTGAACCGGGCGGGGGCGCGACCGACCGACCGAACCGAACCGAGCCGAGCCGGCCGGACGGACGGCGGCGGCGGCGCGTGTGTTTGTGGTGGACCAATGGTTGCCTAAGTCCTCCCCCCTCTACAAAAGTGGGATGGCCCAAGGGCCAATTAGTAGGAGCAAAGTTGGGGCTTATATACCCTCCAACTTCTCTCTACCTAAGCAATGTGGGACTTCTTACCACACACACAATCCTTCTTATTTGTTCCTCTTCTTTTCCATCCTTCTTCTTATTCATAACCTATGGGATTTTGTCCTTAAATTCTAACAATCCCCACATGGATAAGAAGTAATTCCATCATGACCAAATGCAAATGAGTATGTATGCAAAGTGCGGTTCCTCTACGAGAAACAACTGCATCGAGAAAGGTAGGGGTTTCCTTTGAACCTTCTCTAGTAAAGCCTATCGGATATACTGGCCTAATCAGTGGACGTGCTGTCTTGAACCGTTGGCCTTTTAGTGTATACCGATACAATAGGAGTTACACAGTTGCTCTTCTAGCATCGTTGGTTCTCATGCTGTGTCCATTTTCGCCCTGGACACCGCCTGGTTCTGTGAGTGTTCTAGAGAATCGGCCGTTTTAGATTCTCATAGAAGCGGCCCGCACTTCACACTCACATAGGTGATTCCTTGTGATGTAAGTCAACATACATCAACTGAACACATCAGATTTAAGAAACCATTAAAAGCTTAAAAGCTTACCCTTATATATATGCACTGTCTTGTCTAGAAATGAGTATGAGTTAAAAAAAAACTCCACAGTGTTTAACAGTCGATCATCACTTAGTTGTGTCTTTGAACCTAGTTCATGGGATCTCCACTCTTCTAGGTAGAGTTACCGCAATGACTAACAATGTATCGGCCTTAAACCCATTCCTTTGGACAAATTTTTAACTAACTCTCTAGGAATCCCTTTAGTCAATGGATCCGCTATATTCTCTTTTGATTTAACATAATCAATTGAGATGATTCCATTCGAGAGTAGCTGTCTAACGGTATCATGTCTACGACGTATATGTCTAGACTTGCCGTTGTACATGACATTCTTGGCCCTACCAATAGCTGCTTGACTATCACAGTGTATACACACTGCCGGTACTGGCTTTGGCCAATTAGGAATGTCTTCCACAAAATTACGAAGCCACTCAGCTTCCTCACCAGCTTTATCTAAAGCAATAAATTCTGCTTCCATAGTTGATCTTGCGATACAAGTCTGCTTGGAAGACTTCCAAGACACAGCACCCCCACCAAGGGTGAATACATATCCACTTGTGGACCTTGTGTCATTAGAGCTGGTGATCCAATTTGCATCACAGTACCCTTCTAGTACTGCAGGGTACTTCTCATAATGCAAAGCAAAGTTTTGAGTTTGCTTTAAGTAACCCAGAACTCTTTCCATAGCTCTCCAATGAAACTCATTTGGATTACTTGTAAAGCGACTCAACATGCTTATTGCATAGGCGATATACGGTCTAGTGCAGTTCATGATATACATAAGACTGCCTAGCACTTGAGCATATTCCTTTTGTTTAACTGCTTCACCAGTATTTCTTAACAGTCAAAAACTAGATTCGATAGGGTTTGATACAGGAGATATATTTAAACTCTTGAATTTCTCAAGAATTTTAGAAATATAATGAGTTTGAGATAAGGCTAACCCACCAGATGTTCTATGGATTTTTATTCCTAAAATAACATCAGCTAGTCCCATATCTTTCATTTCGAACTTACTAGTAAGCAATCTCTTAGTAGCTTTAATCATTTGATTATTACTACATGTTATCAACATGTCGTCTACATAAAGACAAACTATGGCAAACCCATTTTTAGTATTTCGAATGTAGACACACTTGTCACATTCATTGATACTAAAGTCATTTGATAACATAACTTCATCGAATTTCGCATGCCATTGTTTCGGGGCTTGTTTAAGTCCATAAAGGGACTTTATTAAGCGACAGACTTTTCGTTCTTGACCTGAGACAACAAAACCCTCAGGTTGTTCTAGATAGATTTCTTCCTCTAATTCACCATTCAAGAAGGCTGTCTTAACATCCATTTGATGTAACTCCAACCCATTCAAGTCGCTAATGCAATTACCATCCGAATGGATGTAATTCTTGTAACAGGTGAATAAGTATCAAAGTAGTCTAGGCCTTCACGTTGTCTGTAGCCTTTTACTACCAGTCTAGCTTTGTACTTATCAATAGTGTCATCTGCTTTCATCTTCTTTTTGAAGATCCACTTAGTTGCTAAAGGCTTATTGCCAGGAGGAAGGTCAACCAGCTCCCAGGTGTGGTTTGACATAATGGATTCAACCTCACTATTAATAGCCTCTTCCCAGAACGGCGCTTCAGGAGAACCCATAGCCTCTCCAAACGTTTGAGGCTCATTTTCCAACAGATAAGTCATAAAATCAGGACCAAAGGATTTTGAAGTCCTTTGCCTAGTACTACGTCTAGGTTCCTCCTCTTCAAGATTATCATTAGTCATAGTATCCTGAGATATCACAGTGTTGTTATTATCATTACTTTTATTGTACGGAAATATGTTCTCAAGGAACGTAGCGTTTCTTGACTCAATAACCGTATTCACATGGATATCTGATACATCGGACTTATAAACCAAAAAACGATATGCACTACTATTATATGCATAGCCAATAAACACACAGTCTATTGTCTTAGGTCCGATTCTTAACCTTTTAGGTTTGGGAATCTCAACATTTGCCAAGCACCCCCACACTTTCAGAAATTTCAATGAAGGTCTCTTACCTTTCCATATTTCATATGGTATGCTTTGTATCGTTTTATGGGGCACTCTATTTATTAGAAAATTAGCTGTTAGAATGGCTTCCCCCCACAAGTTTTGTGGTAAACCAGACTCAAGTAACAATGCATTCATCATTTCTTTCAAAGTCCGATTTTTCCTTTCTGCAATCCCATTTGATTGCGGAGCATAAGGAGCAGTTGTCTGGTGTATAATACCAGATTCTATGCAGAATTCCTCGAAGGGGCCATCATATTCTCCCCCACGATCGCTCCTTACTATTTTAATTTTCTTGTTAAGTTGATTTTCAACTTCAACTTTATATTGTTTAAAAGCAATAATAGCCTCATCTTTACTATTAAGCAAATACACATAACAATATCTACTACAATATCAATAAATGTAATAAAATATTTCTTATTACCCCTAGATGGTATAGATTTCATATCACATATATCAGTGTGTATTAAATCTAACAAGTCAGTTGATCTTTCAACAGAAGCAAAAGGTAACTTAGAAAATTTTGATTCAATGCATACTTGACATTTATCTTTAATTGAACAATCAACTTTAGGCAATAATTCTAAATTAATTAATTTTTTAATTGATTTATTATTAACATGTCCTAATCTTTGATGCCATAAATTAGAGGACTTAAGCATATAGATAGAAGTAATATTATTATTAATAGCACCATTATTGGTGACAGTCATTACATTAACTTTGAAAAGGCCCTCACCAAGGTAACCTTTTCCAACATACATATCATTCCTAGAAAGTATAAACTTATCAGAAACAAATACAAGCTTAAAACCATTCTTGCTTAAGAGGGATCCAGAAATTAAATTCTTGTGAATATCGTGCACATGAAGCACATCATTAAGTGTCACGACCTTTCCAAGTCATCTTCAAAACCACTTTTCCAACACCTTCAACCTTTGAAGTAGAAGAATTTCCCATATATAGTTGTTCATCTTGCTTCGCAGGAGTATAAGAAGAGAACATCCATTTGTTTGCACATACATGCCTAGTGGCACCAGTGTCCACCCACCATTCCTTGGTATTTCCAAGCAAGTTACATTGCATTACCACTACTGAAAGACTCATACTATCAATCATATCAGTAGCATTGTCTACCATATTGGCTTCGGTGTTCTTCTTCTTGAGGTTCTTTGGCTTCCTACAATCCTTAGCATGGTGGCCAGACTTTCCACAATTGTAGCACTTGCCTTTGAACTTCTGGCTTTTGCTAGGGCCTTTGTTATGGCCTTGTTTGAATGATCCCTCATTAGAGCGTTTCCGTTTCTTGGGCTTTGGATCATCTTCCATGATATTGGCCTTTGAAACTACAGGATTGCCGCCAAGTTTCTTTTCAGAAATCTTGTTGTCTTCTTCTATTCTCAGCCTTACAATCAGATCTTCAAGTGACATCTCCTTACGCTTGTGTTTAAGGTAATTCTTGAATTATTTCCAAGATGGTGGCAATTTTTCAATAAATGCAGCAACTTGAAAAGACTCGCTAAGAGACATCCCTTCAGCATGAATCTCATGCACAATCAGTTGTAGTTCTTCAACTTGACTCACCACAGATTTAGAATCAAGCATCTTGAAGTCCAAAAATCTGCCAACTATAAATTTCTTCAAGCCAGCATCTTCAGTTTTGTACTTCCAATTTTGGAGCATCCTCAGTGAGAAACCGTGCCAAGTTCAATGTGGTTAAGTAGAAAAACATTTTCTGTTGCCATCTTTTAAAATCATTCCCATTGAACTTTTCAGGTTTTCACCATGAATTGGAACAGGACCACTTGGGTTAATCAGATTGGTACTTGTACTTGCCATTTCTGTTGTTTAAAACAGAAACTAAGATTAATCACGCAGATTAATCCATAAACAATATAATAATAATATTCACAAACAATTAATACAGATTCAATTCAATACTACTACTACCAACATATGAAATCAGTAATGATTTAATTACTATAAAATGATTTCAATTACAAGATTGTCTTAAGAATTTATACCATTGCAAATAAAGAAGAATAACTGAAAAAGAAAACGAGAGATAGAGAGAGAGAGAAAAAAATCAGAAATTAGGGAAAAAATAAAGATGGAAAATAATAATAAGAAGAAGGTGATGAGTGATGAACAAATAGAGACACTAAGGATGCAAATAATATTATATAACTACATATGTGACATGCTTGCTGATATACACAACTGCTGCCTCACCCTTCAGCCATCACTGTTAGATCTTCCACTTCTAGGTTTCTTTCTCATTCCCTACACAAACGCTTCCTTTCTCTTCTTTTATTATTATTGTAACTTTTTTTTTTTCATCACATACGGATAAGTAGAATCGAACCAGCGACTTTGAGGGTGTTGGTGAACAAAGAAGCACAAAAAAATTGTTTTTTTAAATACTTTTCTGCAAACCGAGATAAAACTCTTCTCACATATTTACAATCACTCTTAAAAAGTTAAAACAAACATGTATGTATAACAAAGCTTTTTGCGTGTTTCATCTTTACACACAGACCCATATACTAGATTGTTTCGCAACTATTTTCTCCTCTTCGATTAGTTAGTGTGTTACTATTTTTTTCCTAAATGTAATATTTTTATTCATTTTATCTTTCAAATTTATAATTTTTTCCACAAAATTAGCTATCCCTATTGCTTACATATAATAAATAGGGTTTAATCAAAGGCAGTTTTCAATGTGAATGGCTCAATGGGGTATTTTAGATAAAGCAACGCCTCTTTCACAAATAATTTAAATAATTTTGTGATCTTTATAAATTAGTTATCCTGGTTATATACTTATAATGGAGAGGAAAGGTTTTAAGTGTGTTGTATTATTATTATTTTTATTATTATTATTATTATTATTATTATTATTATTATTATTATTATTATTATTATTATTATTATTTCGCAAAACCAATACAAGGATTTATCAGAATTTTTTTGCAACGAAAATTTACAGTGAAAAGTTTTCTGTCACAATTTTCTATTTTGTTAGTTCAGTATTTTGTAAATAACTTCTAATAAGTTTATGAATGAATATTGGTGTTGATGGTAAGAACTTTTGGCATATTTTACAAAATTTAAGGATAGAGTTACAATATTTATAACGTGCATAAAATTATTAATTATACATCGATAATTTCTTATAATAATATTTTATTATTTTAAATATGAAAGAAGATATACTATAATGAGACAAGAAAAAAGTAAAATTCACATCTTGTCCCCTCCATTGCCCATGCTGCTTTGATCTGAAAAGTTCACCAACATAAGGAAACAAATAGAAGGATCAAGAAGAATAATTATACCCCAAATAAAATAAAAAAAGGAACAAGAATAATAGTAATATTTTATTTTCCAAAAAAAAAAAACTATCAATTTCATGCATGTTGGGCGTAAAAAAAAAAAAAAGAGTGAGTGTTTAGACTTAGCTATAAATTCAGACAAAAAAACTTAGCTGTAAATTATATCAAATTTCATTTTTTTTTTAATATTTTCATGTTATTTATGCATTAAAATCTGTAACATCCCATTTTCAAAAGCAGAATAAATTTTTTTTTTCATCAGAGTAGAGCATCGAAGCAAGTGAGTAACTGATACATATATTTAAAATGTCAACAGTAGTATGTCTGGCTAATCGAAGTAGCGGTACATTAATTCAAGTGTTTCCAAAAGTAATACATATCAAAAAGAAACTCTTCGGACGGAACGCTAAACGTGCTGCTTGCCTTTATCCTAGGTCCTCAGTCCTCCTGACCCTGAAGCTATGTTAAGAGCTGAGGTCCAATGCCCACCGGACCTCAGGTAACGGTTAACCTTATGCTTAAATATGACAATATATAGATTACAGATGTTCACAATATTAACAGTACATGTGCATACTGTAAAACCCGACCTAAGTACGCCTATTTTATCAGAGTTATAACGTACAGGCATCGTAATGATTTGGACAACTTTATTGCGGAATAACAATTTAATAAAATAGCTAAGTTCGAAAACATGAGGATGAATTTTCTTGAACGATATCTACCCCATAAAGGGTTCTTAATACAGTAATCCAATATAGACAAATGATAAACGATAAAATATCGTCCCCCTATACATACTTTTCCAGAAAGTACCATCTGTTGTAATCCTTACAGCCGCATCTTTCCTCTTGATCCCGATCCACTTCCTGTTTCTTTCATTCGATCTGGAGTTCAAATGAATGAACCCCAGGGGTAACAGTTAATCTCATACACAAATATGTAATGTAAATAACAGTACAACACATGTATAAGCATAGAATAGTTCACAATAAAACAAGTCGCACCGTTAACCGCAGCTAACAGCCAAGGACCGCAGCCCTTATGAGACACACAGACTCAAATTCATAGCTAAGAAATAAACATGTAAATCATCTAGCAATTAAACATGATCAGTCATACATGCATACATACATACAGGCTAACAAGATAACAGTTACCCACCTCAAACTTGAGTCCTTAAATTTCCGTCCGGTAAGTGTTGGGATCAGTAGAGGTGTCTAGGTACGCCTATAAACGTTTATCATTGTCATTAGTCACTTCTTCACGTATAACAATACTAACACTATATAAACTGTTTTAATTAATGCTTCTCATAGTTTTCCAATCCATCAACATTTCCCTTTCTAAATTGCAAGGTATTATTTTAAATACCATTTTCAAAACTTTGGAAAACTTCTACGGATGCTACAGTACCGTATTCCGCTACAGTAACACTATTTCTACAGTGATACTATTTCACCAGTAACACTATTGCCACAGTGACACTATTTCAACAGTACTCCGTATACATGAATAGTACCGTATTCATGAATAGTGACGGATACATGAATAGTGTCGTATTCATGAATAGTAATTTACTATTGATTTACTACCCCGGTAAATAATATTCACTATGCCGGTAAATAAATATTTTTGCATTAGTAAATAAATTCATGGTAGCAAATTTACTATTATTTCCAAAAGCGTAAATTACTATAATAACTTGCATTTTCCATCCAATTTCCATCATATATGCTTTCTAATCCTTAGAAAATGCATAATACCAAATTGAAAAGAGTATTACAAGCTTTACCTTAATCCTTCTTCAATAAATTTTGCAGATCTTTCTCTTTTCCATAACCTCTTTAACCTTTGGCCATATCTCCAAAAACAAATACTAGACAGAAAAGCTTTCCACAATTAGGAAGTAGAAATAAAGAAGAAATATGGATTAGAAATCCATAACTTAAGAGATTACCTTACTCTTAACAGATCTTTGCATCATCTTCTTCCATTTCCTTCTTCTGGCCTCTCAAACTTTCCCTCTCTCTCTCTTCTGCATCGTCCCTTTCCCTCTCTCTCTCTTCTGCATCGTTCTGAAAGAACGAAATGAAATGAAGGAACGGGCCTGTGCGTTTTGAGAGGAAAATAATTGTTGTGGGTCCCACACCTTTAATTATTATAATATTTTTCCAAATAGTAATTCACTATGCGTGACACTATTCATGAATAGTAAATCACTATGCGCAAATAGTAAATTACTATTACGTGGGTCCCGCGTGACTTTTTCCAAACTCAATCATACGAGTGTCGGCAGGCAGAAATTAAATAATTTGACGTGGGTCCCGCATGAATAGTAAATACGTATTTATGAATAGTAAATACTATTCATGGCCCGTAAAATACTGATTCCAGATTTGTCACTCCCAAAAATAGGGCCTTGAATTCCAGTAATTACCCCTATATTCAGACCAATTCTTCATAATGTATATGTGAATAGTATCGTATACATGAATAGTGCCGTACACATGAATAGTGCCGTATACGTGAATAGTGGCATCACGTATTTTTTGAAAGAACACATTCATGTACGCACTAAATGAAATATTTAAGGCGGTTATTCCAAATTCCATAAATTTGGGATGTTACATTTCTCCCCCCGTTAAATAAAATTTCGTCCTCGAAATTTGAACATAACCTTGGGGACTTAATTATAGACACTCAGTCTATTCCTTTCCAATGCATGCACACTAAGCACACAATACATCCCATTCTGTACTCAGATATAGTTCTCAACTATATAGGACTCACTAGTCCATTCCCTGAGTACTTGATTATTCAGGCTTCTTTGCCCGTTACAATCCGCCTTCTGGCACATTCCATTACCATAACACTGGATATCCTGGCCTTTCTGCTCAGGATTTACCTTTATGCCATAAGCATCTTCATTACCAATTGGTATTGTCTGAATATTCTGCCAACCTCACAACATTCTCTAGACATACTAGTCTAAATTTCACAATACTCATATGCATCCCGCATAGTATTAAACATACAGGTCTTACAACCCTGAGCCTCTGCTCGTCTACCACATATCCGAGCTTCTTCAATCTAAGCTCATAGACTAATTCCATTTCACTCAGCATTATAGCTGGCTACTACTATTTGACCTACCTGGTTCAGATTTAAACCATCCTAACAGTTACTGTCCAATATCTATGCAATCACCAACTGCATCGTTTTTCCCATTTCAACTATGCTGTCTCATTTTCAAATTTTCACTCATTGAAAATCTATGCGGTTGTAGTACGGTTCCACAATTCGCACTTTACCAAAAACTAATAGTGTTACCACATTTTCACACTTAATTGCTGCCAACACAATTTTGTGAAAACACATTCACTACTGGATTGGTTTCCGAAAACATCCATTTCCGGCACACAATAGTAAATAGGATTATTCAATTACCAATCTAAAAGCTCTCGCCACCACTTCAACCTTTCGGTACAGCGGTATATCCCAATCGTTTCATACACAAACCACCGCAGTGGCAACACACTTGTTGGCCAATGTTGGAGAATTTCCATCTTTTCTCAGGACCCAGTGTAAACACCGACACATTAACGGGCTACCCCACCAGAATCCCCACCTAGGAAAATACTGCATGGGTCCCAACCAAACAAGACAAAACTTACGCCCTTACAAGGCGAAAGTACTCAGATTGGATACATACTCTGCTGGTGTGAGTATCAGCTTTCCAAAAACTACTCTTCTCAAAAGAGCTTTCCACAATGGCTAGCGATTCAACACATTCTAAAACATGTGACAAGATCCACCAAACTGTGTACATCTACTACAGTTTCTGACCTCTTCCAGTACTGTACTGCCTCACACCACATAATACAACCTCAATTTCATACTTGGGTCTTACTAAACCCTTATATGAGACAACATGATTCCATAAGTGACCACTTTATTGGCCTTAAATTCCGTTGAAAACATCCCTTTCGAAAACTCTATTTCGAAAATTCAACTATGAAAATTCCAAATACTTTAGGTGCATTTGTAAGTTCAAAATTCAATTTATAAACTTAACCAGGAACCAGACAACTTCTTAGAAGGTCAACATTGCTAAACACAATTTAGCCTCTGTCCTTGACTACTCAAGTAATCTATAGAACACTTATCTCGATCATCTCTTTACTCAGTCTAACATGGCATCCCTAAGAATTACCATATAACCATTCTCAAATCACTCAAGTGTAGTTGTTGTTGTTATTTTTTTTATAGTTGTAATTGTAGTAGTTGTTGTAGTTGTAGTTGTAGTTGTAGTTGTAGTTGTAGTTGTAGTTGTAGTTGTAGTTGTAGTTGTAGTTGTTGTAGTTGTAGTTGTAGTTGTAGTTGTAGTTGTTGCAGTTGTAGTTGTTGCAGTTGTAGTTGTAGTTGTAGTTGTAGTTGTAGTTGTTATTATTTTTATTAGCGACCCCCCACACCGCAGCATGGGCTATGGCCGGCTCACCGCAGCAAGCAGGAATTGTTTCCCCCTCTTGGGACCAAACTTCCTTTCATAAGTATGCTTACCAAGCATAACTATATCCATACCATGACTTCATTCTTCCTGTGTCCAGGTGTAATACTTACACATAAAGACTCTCTTATCTTAACTTCACAACACTTGCCCTTCAGGACATGCAGCCCTGTGGAATACACAGCTCCATTATAGGACAAGCAACTCTATGGAACACGCAGTCCCAATCTATCACTATGATACATACCAGCAAAACATATACTTTCTGCCATTTTTAGGACATTATCCTTGTTCATTGGCCTTTGCAACCCCTTCAGCATTAGCTGAAATTCATCATCCATTAACCATAGGCTCCAGCTAGTCTATGAACATACTAGTTTCATAGGAGTTAGGGCTTCTTTCATAATCAATCTAACGACCTATGAGCACACCATTCCCAAAGGTCCTACTGCCCACCATGTATCGTTTTCACAGATATAACATATCATAAGCCACCCAATGGTAATCCACACAACACTGGAGTACCTAATAGTGATACATTGCATCACATAAACCTCATTCATTCAGGTCAATACAAATGCCTAAAGAATCACCCAACTATCAAGTTAGATTCTTAGGTCTTGGTTCAGTTGATAAAAATCCCTCTGGATATTTATCCAACTTTAGGCTCAAATATTCCAATTCAACCATTGTCAAATTCATAATCCGACTCCTAAAACCTCAACAATATTCATAGTTCAACTCACAAATCTTCAATATCAATAGAGCTAAGAAATCTTATTCTTTAACAATGCCCATATTAACAATTTCATGGATTCCCGAAGAATCACCATAGTTAATTTCTCAAGGTACTCAGCCTTTAATCAAAATGATTCAAATTTCCAATACTCCCAAAGAGTCACCCCTCCCGAGATTACTCTCACCCAAACATGCTTACTCTCGGGGTTTCATTGGATTCTTACAAGCCAACCAGACATCTAAAATTGGCTGCACATTCTCCAAGACAGATTTGGCTGGAGACACGATCATAAATCAATAGCCTCATAGATCATTGCATACCCAAAAGTCTAAAAGGCTACGAGCTAGCGATTACCAGTGTCTACTAGGTTACGACGCTACAAAATTCTGCATAATTAAACAGTTTGCACAACTCTGAGCTAACGACAGATTAGCATACAATGCTGCTTAATTTAAAATTAATCTAGACGTTATCAGCTCAGTTATAAATAGAGGAAAGCAGAAGCTAGTGCTCCACACACTCTCAAGCTTCTCAAAATTCCAACATTTTCATTTCCTCTTTGATCGTACCTTCCTCAAAATTATTTTAATTTACCATTCAACATGGCAGGTCCAAGCAACTATATTCCCATTTCTGAATCATACAGCCCATCCTATCTTGAAACTTTATTTCAAAATAATCAGCCTAACTTATTGGCTGACTTTTCTAACAACGAACTATTTTCTTACTCTTCTTTACTGTCATACAATCCTTTGGAGGCGTACGTTCCTCCATCCACCTCAGTGCTTAATATTCCAACTTCTCCTCCAAGGATCTCAGATTCGGCTCCTTTGATCACAAATCAAGAAGTATCCGAAGCAGATCCTTCAAGGAGACCGGTTAAAAGGTGTCGCAACATGGCAGAACTCATGGAGTCCACCAAACTTGTTCAACTAAGGAACCCTACTCCCAATCCAGTTGAAACCACTAACCCATTCCCATGTGGTTGTTGCCATGTTCTACGGGAGATCATTCATACCAATGGATTTCAATATCAAAAACTTGAAATTCATGGAAGGATTGGTATGATATGCCATGCTGTCTTCCACCAAAATGTACAAGGAGGTTCTTCCAGACCTCAACTAATTGACTTTACTAATAAAAGTTTAGAAGAAGTCAGACTTTTTCTGGAGCAACATTGCTTGGGTCAAAAAGCATTGGGATATTCCTTGGTGAAAGATCCCTTATCAGCCTATTATGAAGCTCTTTGCGTTGGATTGGAATGGACTAGAATTCCAAATGAACCCCTCAGTAAATCATTTCCATTCAACGCAGAAAATATTTCTTTGAAAGGAAAAGAACCCGAGGTTAAACATACTTTACCAGACAAGTACTCAGCCCTCAAGCTGAGTGACACTTACAGAGCAACGATGGAGAAACGGAAAATAATAGAATCCATGTCGCTCAAAGATTTAAGTAACTTTTTCCATCTAACACTCGAAGAAACAAGCAAACGGGTAAACTTAAGCAAACATTCAATAAAAGAAATTATTCGTAATGGAGGGTTAAAGAAGTGGCCCTACAAGAAACTTCAACCTCTTGCGAGATAACTCTTCATGCTTAGACATGAATTTCCCCATCAAGATCCCATTTCAAGAGTAGCTACCCAAGACAAAATTAAAAAGCTCCAGATTGAGATGACTAATCTTTGCGGTAGGGTTGTACCAAGTGTTGCTCTTGATTCCTGAAATAATATTTCCTCTTCTTCTTCTTCGCGTCATTGTACATAGTTGTACCTTGTTATTCTGGAATTCCTGAGGCTTTTCAAATTTGAATATTTTCCCGCCAAATTCAAATTTATCAAATAATTTCATATTCAAGCAGGGCATTCTAACCTATTGTTAGAACTTTCATTCTAACTGGTCTTCTGAATCCTGAGCAGATAATTCCGTTACCAAAATTCCCACAATGATTCCAACTTGTCACTTAGAATTACCTGAATATCAATACAGATACTATTCTTATCACTAGAGCATACTAGCCAAATGCCAGAACCTTTGCTCGTACAATAGAACCCGTAAGATATGTCGAAGGGTAAGCCTCCTCCATAAATCCTCATGTTGTTTTCATAACAACTAAGTTTTGTAAATCCTTTTTCAAAAACTTTGCCCAAATCGATGCTCTGATACCAAAATATAAAACCCGACCTAAATATGCCTATTTTATCATAGTTATAACGTACAAGAATCGTAATGATTTGGACAACTTTATTGCGGAATAAAAATTTAATAAAATAGCTAAGTTCGAAAACATGGGGATGAATTTTCTTGAACGATATCTACCCCATAAAGGGTTCTTAATACAGTAATCCAATATAGACAAATGATAAACGATAAAATATCGTCCCCCTATACATACTTTTCCAGAAAGTACCATCTGTTGTAATCCTTACAGCCGCATCTTTCCTCTTGATGCCGATCCACTTCCTGTTTCTTTCATTCGATCTGGAGTTCAAATGAATGAACCCTGGGGTAACGATTAATCTCATACACAAATATGTAATGTAAATAACAAGACAACACATGTATAAGCATAGAATAGTTCACAATAAAACAAGTCGCACCGTTAACCGCAGCTAACAGCCAAGGACCGCAGCCCTTATGAGACACACAGACTCAAATTCATAGCTAAGAAATAAACATGTAAATCATCTAGCAATTCCTAACCGATGAGTTTTCGCCAGAGCTTCGCTACTTTGCTTTTCAACTCCCAAAAATTTTGCTATACACCATGGCTCATCTAATTTTCAAAATACCAACATTTTTAACTATAAAAACATGATATTAAAATTACTCTAGCATATTTAAGATTAAAGCATAAACTCTATGAATTCAAAAACTAAAACTCTAAGAACTTGCTATGCTTCAACTCCTTCAAGAAGCTCCTCACTCTCCCTCTCTTCTCTCTATATTCAGATGCTATGCTTGCTCTTGCTTGTGAAGGTGTGAAGAATAATGAAGCCCCAAGGTGTCTATTTATAGCAAAAATTATAGGACACAAAGGGAATTTAATTTTGACCAAAACTTATCTTAACCCTTGGATTAAAAACCACTTTTTGAAGACAAATCTCCTCCACACAAACAGATGGTCGACATGCCTCTCTTTAATATCCATTTCATGCATTTTTTAATTGCCAAATGCCTATCCAAAACTCCTTCATTGTTTTGTGCCGACATGCTCCTCTTCCTTGAGTTATTTATTGTGCTTTTAATCAACCAATTGATTTAATCATCCTACTAAAGAAAATCCATGTGCAGCGCCTCTTTCTTTGACTTTTGGGGTATGTTAATTAACCTTTAATTAGCATTGAGGTCAAGCATTTATATTTCCTTTAATTACAATTTCAATTGTAGGATTGGTTCATTAGTTAAATCATGGTCATTAGTGCTTTTATTAATCAAGCTTTATGTAATTTAATCTTTACTTATTTCCATTGTCTTTTATCAAATTGAAGGCATTTGCAAATAACCTTAATTAGCACAAGCTAATTTGTCAATTAGAATTTGCTAATTCACTTTAATTTACTTAATTGTTTTCATAATATTTTCTTGCCTCTATTGGCCATAAAATAACCATTATTTTATGTGTTAATTATGTCCCATTTTATTTTCCCTAATTGTAGTCTCATAATTAATCAACCATTGGTTAACTAATTCCCAAAATGATAAGAATATAATCAATAGATTATAATTCTTTGAGACACATATTCACCTTTGTTATTTTGCTAATTATTAGCCAAAATACAATGTTTATATGGATTATGAAAATTAGGGTATTACATTTCTCCCCCCGTTAAATTAAATTTCGTCCTCGAAATTTGTACGTATAACCTTTGGGAAATAACTTAGACCTCTAGTCTAACCCTTGTCTATGCATACATACTCAGCATGCACTCTAACATCCAGACATTAGTCTTATCCAACTTGTACCTAGTACAGGACTTCACCTGTCCATTCTCACAGTGCTTGCAGACCTCACTATTTGCCTCATACAGCCTCTCGGCTTATCACATACTGGCCTTCTGGCTCAATCTATTACCATCGCACTGGAGATTCCAGCCTTACTGCCTAGGAAATCATCCTCAGGCCTTAGGTATTTCATCAATTACCTGATACAATGAATGTTTTGCTAGACTTAAGATATACTATAGATATACTAGTCTAATGTCACATGACATTTAGCATTTCACAATCTGCATTATACCAAAAGGTAATAGTGCTATCAAATTTCCAAACTGAATTGCTGCTAACACAATTTCGTGAAAACATATTTACTGCTGAGTCAGTTTCAAAAGTTTTTACTACCGACACCACTTCAACCACTTGTACAACGAGCGCTCTATCCCAATCCCCATATTCGGTCTGCTGCAAATGCAGTCTCGTCAAATAATGTGGGAGAAAATCCGCCCCTCCCTGAAGGGACCTAGCGTCCGCGCTGGCACATAAAATAAGAACCCTATCTACTGGAACTCAGTCCAGACATAGTCAGGTTGCTTTTAAATAAAACATACGCTCTCGGCGAAATGTTATGGATTGGGTTCGTTTCACTGCTGGTGCGGTTTTCATTTCGTCCACAAAATCCCTCAAAATCTCTTTGTTCCAAAAAGAACCTTTATCAAAGGCCAGCGATTTCAAACATTTCAAAACATCTGGCAAGACCCAGCAAACTGTGTACATTTACAACAGCTTCTGTCCTTCCAGTTCTGTACTGCCTTTCCACAAGATAGTTGAAAACTCAGTTTCACACTCTGGGTTCTAACAAACCCTCTTTTATAAGACAACATCCTTTCCAAAACTAACCATCACTATGGTCTCAATTTCTGTTGAAACAAACATTCCAATTGAAAACTCTGTTTCAAAATTCACAAGTTTGAAAATCAATTTCAAAGATTTCTAATACAGCAGGTGTATTGGCAAGTTTAAAATTTCCATCTTTAAACGTTTTCAGGAATCAGAAAACTTATCTTTGGAAGGTCATTTACCAACTAATTGCATTCGGACTTCTGTCCTTGGCTACTCAACATTCGGCTATTACGGATATCGTCCGCTATTCTCGGGTTTCATAGTCTTTGCCCTAGCTAAACTCTGGATCCTACACTTCGGATTTTTACTCTATCAGAATATTTTTAAGCCGTTAGATCAAGAATTTGCTCCGGCCCGACTACAAGAATCTTGTCATGTCATACTTTTGATATATAATGTTTCCGTGGCGCCCATACACCGCGTCAACACCAGATATCATAAATGTCTCCATGGTGCCCATACACCATGACAACACAAGATACCTTAAATGTTTTCATGGCGCCCATACACCATGGCAACACAAGATACCTCATACTCCATGACACGATCGTGGTCGGTTTGTAACAAATCCTTTCTGTAGGGAACCTATTAGATACGGAATTTGTTATAATGTACTTACCTTGAGAACCGATACGCTGGTAGCTCTATTTTATGGTTCGTTGTCACGGCGGCTGCACTAAACGGTTTGTTGTCATGGTGGCTCTACCCCACAGTACTTTACACGGCGCTTCACTCAATCCCTTCGACTGGTCAGCTCCTCCGGTCAGAACCTTCCGTAGGTAGACTCCTGTTCGCCTCGCAAGTGTACGAGTTTCGCAAGTAATAAAGTGATAAATAAAGTATCGTTCCCACGAGGATTTGTTTAACAAATTGGTCAAGCAAGAGGCTTAGTGAATTTCATCAAGTTGAGCTAGAACAAAGTTTTGATTTGGAATGAGAATTTTAAAAGACTGTTTTTAAAACTTAAAATTGAGAAAGGCAAATGACTCTTTGACTTCAAGGATAATAAAGCCTAGGATTCTTTTTTTCCCCTTTTGCATTTCATTAAACTTGGTTAATTTCCTCTCTAGTAGCATTTCAATACATATATGTGTTAGTCTAAGGTTCTAAAACACTTGACCCGCTCTCTCAAGTCAAAATCATGTTTCTCTTCTCATTAAAATGCACAATCTCTTGCTACAATTAATGAGAATCAATATTTAAGCAACAACCCTAATGTGACAATGCAAGGTTAGTAAATATATCTCTATTTTACCAACAAACCATCCATTTATCAAGTAAACTTCAAGACAAGCATGATTTCAATCAAGTTCTACACCTAGATTAGCTCTCTCAAGTCAAAACCTAAGTGGATAAATCATCTAAATGGAGGCCAATCACTTAGAAGCATTAAGCCAAGGTTGAAATCAACACATACATATATTAATCCACTAAAAGAGAGGAATATTCAAGTATTAATCCATACAAAGGGTCAAAAGAACCCTAGAATGAAAGATTTAGCTACTCATGTTCAAATACAAAGAGAGGCTAAGCAAAGATACTCGAATACATGAAGAATGTAAGAGGAGAAAAGGAGAAAAGAGGAAGAACCAAGGTGAAATCCCCAAAAATCTCTTCTAGGTTGAGCACCCAAGCCTCCAAAGCTCCAAGATCTCTCTCCCAAGCTCTCTCCTTTGTTGCCCACTTGTTCCCCTGTGCAAAAAGTGTGTTTTTCGGCCCTTCCCTTTAGGTTAAATAGGGGCTTTATGTTTCTAATGTGAAAAACGCGCAGCTGTACTTTTTGCACTTTTTCACAATCGATCATGCGCAGGGCCCACTTTCCGCGCCGCCGGGTCGCGCGCTGGCCCACTTTCGCGGCCAATGCCGGTCGTGGCCGCTTGTCCACTTGCCGCGCCGCCTGCACAGTTCCTTCTAACTTTGTATTACTTCACTTCCTTTATTTCTTCCCTTGTTTCTTGGTTTTTATAGAGCTTCAAAACTTGACTCCATCCTCCTACAAAAGAGAAAGGAATTATCAATTCTCACTTGAATTACAAACTCTACAAGATATAACAAGAATTTCTTTGATTTTCCTTGATACTTTGATATGCACATTTTCTTCTATATACTTCATTTTCTATGCATACTTAAAGCCCAAAATAGGTAAAGAGACAGAAAATGTGCTGGAATGTTGTCAATTTCTAAGAGTTAACAACTCCCCCTTGATCAAAACTCCCCGTAGGTAGCCATCTCCGATCAGAACTTCCCATAAGTAGTACTGTCTTCAACCGATCGTCTCTATATCATTATAACGAGAACTCGAATCTTACCAGGTTCCTACCCCTTAGTGATTTCGTACTCTGTTATTTCTATTTCTGTCATCTTATCTGGGGTAACTCTACTTACAAACTTCCACTATCAGGCAATATCTATATCTTAACTTTTCCCTATCGGGTAATCATCCACTTCTCAGGGAAATCTATTGGTCACTAACATCACTATGGTTATCGGTCTTACCTTGATACCATAACCCGTGGCTACTGAGGTTTCACCTATCATATGGTTCCGTTAAGGAACTAATTCTCAGGTATTTAAAACCTAAGGTATCCTCACTCATATTTTCTCAGGGTTCCTACTCTCAGGTACTGGAACCTAAGGTAATGCTCAGTCATATCTTGACCTAAGCACTATCTCTGCTTCGATCAGGTTTAAGTCCATCACCTTATCTACACTCATGGTATCCAAAAGGATCACTATGATTCATACCGCAAGGTATTCGGGTTTTAACTTAAAGGAACTTAAATCCTTATGCTACATCCCAGGGTTTTAAAAAGCCTAAGATTTCTCTCGCCTAAGCACGCCTACTTTATAGCGTCTATGAAATCTAGGTACTAATACCGGCACACATACCACTGTGTACCAACAACTCTCACAGGTTCTAGTACGGCATATCTGCCTTCCCAGAAATGCTAGGTACTTTCCCTTATCTATCTATTGACTACCGTCGTTAAGGACTTAGTCAAAGACCTCAGTCCCCGGAGCCACGCCCCGTTGCACGCATGGTTTTCAGCCTTTATAAGGCAGGGATTGTCCCCTCAGGGTAACTTAGTAACTCTCTGTTCCTACATGGAACTTAATCAATAGGTCACTGTTTCTACAAGGAAACCTAAATAGTAAATTATTGTCTACAGGAAAACCTAAGCAGTATTGACTTCTCTGTACCGCTTCCCCTTAAAACACTAGGCGGGAATTTCATTCAGACTTCGATTTCCATATCAGAAGTCCTAAAATTTAGCATCAGAACCTCCATGCTTAGGAAGTTATGCAGTAAAATGATTCGTGGAGACCAGCTAAGAACTTCAGGTTTGATCTACAAACATATTTAGGAGCACATGAGAATATGAACTAATTAAAAACTAGAATAAATAGAAAGACGAGTTCGATTAATTTTATGATAGTAAATTATTACACTGACAAGAAAAAAAGATAATAAAAACGAACTCAAATTCATTCAATCCATAAATCAACATAACAAGCATCATCATATTTTAGTAATACACTGACCTAAAAGTTTACTTACATTAAAAAAGAAATAACTTATATTACTTTGGAAACAAATGGCAATCAGGACCAAGTGGTGTTTTGGACTTTATTTGACAAAAAAACAATAGACTTTAACATATTAAATATCATAATATACAATCTCCACATGTTAAGTTATAAACAGAGAGAGCACAGTGTTGATGTAAAGAAAATTCTAGAACAGTCTGAATTATCCAAATGAAAATAGATAATTACCATTTTGAAAATGACAACCTATCTATACATGTCCAAAAGAGAATTATGGAATATTAAGAAAAATCTCTTACTAATATCTAGACCAAAAACTACAAAGTACTTCCAACAATTACAGAGAGACTAAAAAACTTTCAAATAAGAAGAACAACTTCCAGTATAAATAGAGGAAACAAAAGTGAGATCTACATACATATCCAACACGTAAGATTTCTGCTTCCTTGTCATTTTTCCATAAAGAAATACCTGAAAAATCAGAAAATACTAAATAAGAAAATTAAAAGAAAGAGTTTTAATCATGAAGCAGGCTGCATACAAGCTGTATATATTAAAAATTGAGAAAAAATATTTCAAAAGAAAAGTAGCATAATAGCTCCACCAAATTTTTTTTTTTTTAAAAAAAAAACCTAAAAAAAAAAATAAACCAACAAAAGAAAAGAAGGGCACAGTTAGTGTTGACAAAATCATTCAGTACAAATCTGAGACATGCTTAATTCCTATAAGAATAATCAAAATCATTCCAAAAAAAATAAAAAATAAAATTAGACACCAGGAAAACATGTTTACCATGTGAGTCCTCCAGTTGTCGTATAAGTGCCAATTAAGAGAAAGAACCTATAATTCCAAAACATAAAACAATCCATTTACAATTATGCCAATCTTTTTTGAAATTGCGTATCAATCATCCATTATTTTTTACATTTATCAACATTCTATTTCTGTTATTAGTTCTACATCAAAGTGGAAGATATCTTTCTCATTTTGTCAAAAAAAAAAAAAAAATTGTTGGACTTTCATTCTGTTTCTGGGAAGCTGATAATTCTTCCATGAAGGCAAGGAAGATAAGATAAGTTTCCAAAAGAACAAACAAATTCCCCAGTTTTGGCTCATCAAGTGGGGTCCATTTCTTGATTCTTCCCCATTTTTTGTCTTCTTTTTCTTTAGTAACTTCACAGTGAACAATACGGTAGAAAAACCTGAATGTTAGAAGGGTTAAGGTGCGATTTTACCAACGAACTATTGGCTCAGGAGCGTCCAGCACAATTAACTATTAAGTGGACCAAAAATACCAACAAACTTTTTAAAAAGGAGCGCTCAGCACAACGCCATTAACACCGTTAACAAAAAGTTAACATCCGTTATCTAAGGTGCAGATTGGCCAACGAACTCTTATTCCAGAGCGCCAAAGACAAAATTCTAAATTTTACTAAATTAAATAATTTTCCTCAATTGTCATTATTCAAAACTACTTGTATAGATATCTATGGACAAAAATTATTCATTCTTTAATTTTGTCAAAATTATAATTTGCTAAAATAAACAAAAGTTTTAATTAAAAATATAATTATATGATTTAAATAAAACTCAAGGTGTTTTATATTCTTTTCTTTCAATTTTGTCGTTAACTTAATATCATTATATTCAAGATAGATAATGTATCGTTGGGAATAAGTTATACGGCAATTGACATAATTGAGCTTTAAGAACTACTAACCTAAATTTCTTGCTATAATTTAAAGAGGGAAACAAATTATACTTATAAATTTAGATTAATAAGACTTATATTTAGAAATAAAATAAAAATAAAAATCATGATAGAGTAAAAATACATACATAAATTTACTCTAATTTATTTGATTATTGTAGAAATCAGAGAGAGAAAGATAGAGAAAATATACTCTCAAATGAATGTGTTTATTCATATGCTCAATAAGGTATTTATACACAAGAGAGAAGACAAGAGAGTAATGACTCATTACGATGATTGATTTTCTAATCACTCATAATTCCTATAATCCCTAATTATATGTGACACTAATTAATTATAATATATTTACACTGATATATTTCCTAACACTCCCCCTCAAGTTGGAGCATAGATGTTAATCATGCTCAACTTGTTACAAGAAAACATAATATAAATAAATCCAAACAAAATAATTTTCTTCCTAAGAACCTCTTCACCCAATTTTCACACACTCCCCCTCAAGCTATAAGCAGCTTGAATGTGAGCAGCCATTAATCACCAATAACTTGCTTCTTCATGAGATCTTGAAGTAAACAGCAAATGGTACCAAATAATACTCCAAACGTCTCACTAGAAACCAAACATCAAACGATCTCGCCAGGGACCAAACGATATTCCAAATGTCTCACCATAGACCAAACAATCCTCCAAACATCTCACCAGAGACCAAACACCTCACCGGAGGCAAGACAATGAACTAGTCACACATGAACCCCAAACAACAAATAATTGACAAACACCTCACCAGAGGCAAAGCAACGAACGGGCCACATAGGGATCACCAAACTGTCTCACCTGAGACAAACACCTCACCGGAGGCAAAGCAACGAACGGGCCACATCGGGACCACCAAACTGTCTCACCTGAGACAAACACCTCACCGGAGGCAAAGCAACGAACGGGCCACATAGGGACCACCAAACTGTCTCACCTGAGACAAACACCTCACCTGAGGCAAAGCAACGAACGGGCCACATAGGGACCACCAAACTGTCTCACCTGAGACAAACACGTCACCAGAGGCAAAGCAACGAACGAGCCACATAGGGACCACCAAACTGTCTCACCTGAGACAAACACATCATTAGAGGCAAAGCAACAAACGAGCCACATAGGGACCACCAAATTGTCTCACCTGAGACAAACACGTCACCGGAGGCAAAGCAACGAACGGGCCACATATGGACCACCAAATTGTCTCATCTGAGACAAACAAGCAGATGGATGAATAGTTCCACAGACAGATCCTTCACTCTCAATCTCTCTCTCAACCTCCGTCCACCTCTACCCAGAAAATCTACGGAAACTGGAGAAGAGCACAACAACAAAACCTAATTGCCAAATGCAATCCTTTAAACACAAAACTAGAAAAGAAACAAAGATGGCACTCGTACAAACACGCTAGCTGGCCACTGTTACTGTTAACGCTACAGTAACAGTGGCCACCGGAAAACTCAAATTTGCCAAGAACTATACCTTAGCTCTGATACCATGTAGAAATCAGAGAGAGAAAGATAGAGAAAATATACTCTCAAATGAATGTGTTTATTCATATGCTCAATAGGGTATTTATACATAAGAGAGAAGACAAGAGAGTAATGACTCATTATGATGATTGATTTCCTAATCACTCATAATTCCTATAATCCCTAATTATATGTGATACTAATTAATTATAATATATTTGCACTGATATATTTCCTAACAATTATTAAGTGCACTTTTACATATTTTACTCTAATTCTCTCATATCATTTATCATACATTCTTTTTGTCATAAAAATTATTATTTTATTTTAGAAGAAATTTATGTGAGTTTTATTATAAAAATAAATCATATAATTTTTTGTTTAACATATATAATAAATTATAAAACACCTTGAGTTTTATTTAAATCATATAATTATATTTTTAATTAAAAATTTTGTTTATTTTAGCAAATTATAATTTTGACAAAATTAAAGAATGAATAATTTTTGTCCATAGATATCTATACAAGTAGTTTTGAATAATAACAATTGAGAAAAAATTATTTAATTTAGTAAAATTTAGAATTTTGTGCTGGGCGCTCCTAGAATAAGAGTTCGTTGGCCAATCTACACCTTAGATAACGGAGGTTAACTTTTTGATAACGGTGTTAATGGCGTTGTGCTGAGCGCTCCTTTTTAAAAAGTTTGTTGGTATTTTTGGTCCACTTAATAGTTAATTGTGCTGGACGCTCCTGAGCCAATAGTTCGTTGGTAAAATCACACCTTAATCCATATTAGAAAGCTATCATGAATTCTTAATCACCTTCACGAAACAAATAAGCAAAATGTACTATTTCTTGTTTGGTAAAGAAACAACACAACTCAACTTGAAAAATACATGCTTAAGTCACATCAAACAACCTATATTTATATTAAGCATGTAAATTTTTTTTTGGGGACTTTTTTCCTAACCGATGAACAAGCCAACGCACTACTACAAAAAGATCATTTGAAGTCCCAAAATAAGCCCTTTTAACGTCCCTTATTCATGGAATGTCTATTGAAGGGTAGTAGTAAAATTATACTTTTGAAGTCCCAAATTAATTTTGGGACTCCAAAAATGAAACTTTTGAAGTCCCAAATTATATTTTGGGACTCCAAATGTCACGAATAAATGTACATCTAACTGACACTTTTGAAGTCCCAAAATACAACTTGGGACTTCAAAAATGACACTTTTGAAGTCCCAAAATATAATTTGGGACTTCAAAAGTTTCATTTTTGGAGTCCCAAATTATATATTGGGACTTCAAAAGTGTCATTTTTGAAATCCCAAGTTGTATTTTGGGACTTCAAAAGTGTCATTTTTGGAGTCCCAAATTGTATTTTGGGACTTCAAAAGTGTGTTTGTGGAGTCCCAAAAGTTATTTCGGGACTCCAAAAGTGTCTTTTTTTTTAAAAAAAATTACCTAGCACGTGTTTTGCACAACCCACCAATTATACCCTATAAAAACCATCAACCAGATAGCTAGCCATGAACATACATTACCAAAATATTCAGATCATTCGTAAACCATTAAAACCTGCAGGCCTTGTGCGATTCCAAATAAACTAGAACAATGAATTACATTTCAACAATTACCCAAGGTCCTTTCCTTAGCTATTAATTATTTTTGTTACATTCTTGTCTAGAAATGTAGCAACTTGAGCAATTCATTCCAGAAAGGAGGACAAGGCTCAAGCTCATACATTATTTGTTAAGGGTTTTGATACATCCCTGGGGTACAGATGTTTATTTATTTGGCATACTGACTTGTGCTTCTGCCCCCACGTCAGAAATTGCTTCCATTCCATTTATTTGCCCAGTTAAATGCCATACCTTTTTTTACTAGCAGTTGATTTCTTTGACTATGTTTTTCAGGTTAGAACAAACCTGAAAGAGCATTTCAGTTGTGGAGAGATTACAAGAATATGAATTCCTACAGATTATGAGACTAGTGCTATCAAGGGGTAAATTGCAGGTTGGAAATTTGAACACAAAAGCCCTAATTTCAATACTAATTCCACCTCCTCTGCTATATACTTTGTTCCTAAATTTGAATCCTTTGCTTCAATAGTCTCACCCCTGTTCCATAACTCATAAACCCAGTGTAATAAAATCACACTCTTTTCTTCCACACACAACCATAGTTTTAACGTCAACCAAGCACAGGGAAAAGCGAAAAATATATATCCACGCTAATCAGGAAACGAAAACATCTCAAACATGAAACAAACATGGATTTAAATCACCCAAAACCAGCTCGAAGGTCCATAAAGAAACAGAACAGGAGAGACACAGATCTACAAAAATCGGTAAAATCAAAGTAGAAAAGGAGAGACAAACCGCAATCACTCGTTGCTCAAACTGGTTCGAAATTGCCGGAGTTGGAGGAAGGAACAAAGGTGGATGACGAATCGGAGTTGGAGCCTTGGAGGAAGGAAGAGAGATACCCAAATCAACCCCTGAGCTGGACGGAGCAACGCATCGACACACAAGGACGAGAGTGATGAAGAAGAAGAGATGCGATGTAATACCCTAAAAACCTGTATCATAATTGGGTAAAATTATACCTATAAAAAGTAGGTGAATATGAGGTGTCAAACACTAGGTTATGATTATCTTACTTTCTAAGGAAAAATCTCTAGGAAATTAGAGAGTTTAAGGGCCAAAGTGCCAAAATGACGAAAATGCCCCCAAGGGACATAAATGACTTAGGAAAATTATGAAAAATCCTAAAATGTAGTAAAATGGTTAATTGAATTAAGAGAGTATATTATCTCTAATTCTGGTAATTTAATAAATTATGAACTTGGAGAGATTGAATAAGAATGCTCAAAAAGCATTGAAATGACTAAAATACCCTTGTAAATTCTAATATAATAAAGGAGACATGAAAACACAAATGTCAATGCAAATGTTATGAGGTAATGAGTTGTTCTAATTAAGAAAATTAGCAACAAGTGATAATAAAGTAATTAGGTAATTATTGACTAATTACTTAAGCTTAAGCAAAGGAAATTATGAAATAATTATGTAAAACCCTAAAATTAGTGGTTATTGGCTTAAAATTAGTAAAAACGTGTTTACTAATTAATTGGAAATTTTGGAGAAAAATATTTGAGTTTAGGTATTTTTAAGCCTAAATACAAGAATTGACCAATAGGGAAATTTTGTAAAAGTTATATAAAATAATTATTAAATAATTATTTTATATATTCTTAATTAATTAATTAAATAATTAAAACGAAAATATAAATAAAAAGGATCAGATTTGACCGAAATATTGGACCCAAGAAAATGAGAATATATATATATATATATATATATATATATATATTTATATATAAGTATAATAGCATTTAGGCAAGTTGATATTATTTTATTATTATAATTGATTAAAGCAAAAAAATGTGAATAATAATTTAGAAATTAGGAAACGGATTCTATCTAGAGATCTAGGAATGAGATTTCCAAAGTCAGGATCAAATATTGATCAGTGAGTTATTATCTTCCGTTAAACTCTTCCGGAAGTAAATTCTGAAGCCGTTTGTTCATTTTCCTAATAAAACAAAATAGGGAAAATGCATATAGGCACATTTTTTTGGATATGAAGAAAATAAATTCTAACTCAACATCTAGGAATGAGTTTGAATTTATCTGGACATATTTGGAATCAGTGAATTATTTCCAAGAGATTGGTGATTTCAGAAATGCGTTCTGAAACCGGACGCGTTTGGACACGTTTTTCGAGAAAACTTCAACTGGACAGTTGGAGCCCTATATGGGATCAAAATTTAGGTTAACTTGGACATTTATAATGAGTGAGGAAATGGTTTCAAAGTTTTAAATCCAGAAGTTTAAGATTTTTCCGAAATCACGCGAATCGGTACCGATCGGGGAAATTCTCTTAGACCGGGTTTAAAGCAACCCAAATCACCACTTTTGGACCACTCCAAGGCAGCCACATCAGCCCTGAATTTCGTGCAGCATGCTCCCTTGGTCATGGATTAAACACCAATTCATGTTTGATTTTCCATGGCTTAAACAACTTCAAAAATTCCAACTTTGTCCCTTGAAAAGTCTATAAATAGGATGCTTGCCCTTGAGAAATCTTCACACCAAAATCCTCTCCTCTTGGCTGAAATTCTTGAGTGAGAAAGTAGAGAGAGAAGCTCTGGGGAAAATTCTTCAGAAGTCTTCAACGGGTAAGTCTTTCGGTCTTTAGTCTTTAGCTTTCTAGTTCGGTAGTTTAGTAGAATTGTTAGATGGTTTTAGCAAGTAGGGAGTGAGATTCCTACTATTGATTTTTAGGCCTCATTGCATTGAAAAATATGCCTGACGAGGTAAAAACATAGTAGGGATTGAGTCCCCGAAAGTTGAAATCTTCGTAGTTCTTTCAATAGTTAGAGTAGTAATGCTAGAGTAGCCTTTATGTTTCAAAGTATGATTAGATATCATATGATAGGGCTATTTTAGTCTAGAATTTCGAAAATCATAATTGCGTCCAAGTTCGCGAAATTTCGGGAAGAAAATTTGTAAGAGTAACGAAGTGCTGGCGAAATTCCGCCAATTAGGGGCATAGGGGCAAAATGGTAATTTTGACCTAAAATGCCGCTTATAATGCCAAATCACTAATGAAAGTGATATTACTCTTATAGGACGTCAGAAATCCTAATTTGCTGCCGTTACGCTGTCCAACGTGCCACTGTCGGACAAACCGCTGTTTTTCGTCAGAAAGTACAGTTTCCGCCAGAAACATCTACGTACATCAACGAAGGTACGTTCGCGTACTGGTAACCTTAACTCTTGTGTTTATAGTAAGCGTATATGTGATGTGGGTATGGTATGTTTAGGTATGTATGTACGTTCGCGTACTGGTAACCTTAACTCTTGTGTTTATAGTAAGCGTATATGTGATGTGGGTATGGTATGTTTAGGTATGTATGTACGTTCGCGTACTGTAACACTAATCTGGTGCTGCTCATATACATATATGTGATAAGTACATTCACGGATAGAGATTCTGTTAGGGGTCACCGAGATACATTCACGGTTAGAGACTCGTTCTGTGGTTACAGATTATACATACAGTTTCACGCGGGTTATAGACTTAATGATACCGTTAGAGTTTTCCTAGCGCTGAGGACACGACCGATCATCGTGGCACTGGTTTTTGTGCAGGCTATTATAGTGTAGGACTTTACGTACTGCTTTAATGCTTATGTTCTCGTCTCGTGTCACAATCATGCAATCATGCATCGCTATATGCTTAAGAGATTTGTCTTTGTTATGTTTTGAATATCTGTCATCCGTATACTGTTTTATTTGAGCATAAGGTTAACCGTTACCTGGGGTTCGATGCATGGACTCCAGCTCTTAACGTAGCGTCAAGTTCAGAAGGACTAAGGATCGGAGATGGAGGCAAGCTGAACGAGTAAGCTCATAGTTGGAGGGCATGTAGCACGAGTGAGCTCTGAGACGGAGTTGTCACTTTATCGTTTTACGTAATTACCTATGAGAACAATAGGATGTTGTATCAACACTGTATTACACTCTGGTTATCGTTTTAATGGGAATCAGTTACTCTTACGCTCCAAGGCTCGACTCTGATTTAAAAAAAAAAAAAAATTGGCTCTGGAATTGGGATGTTACATGCGAGCTCGGAACGATGGGAATGAAAGAGAGGAAGAAGCAGATTAAACCGATAGAAGCCGAATGCAAAAAGAGAAAAAGCTTAATATATTAAACAATTGAAGTCCCAAATTATAATTTGGGACTTCACAACTATGTTTTCGAAGTCCCAAATTATATTTTGGGACTTCAAAAATAAATTTTTTGTCACCAATACTTTTTGGCGGGTTATGGATATTTTCGAAGTCCCAAAATATAATTTGGGACTTCAAAAAATTTATTTTTGAAGTCCCAAATTATATTTTGGGACTTCAAAAAATTATTTTTGAAGTCCCAAATTATATTTTGCGACTTCAAAAATAAATATTTTGTCACCAATACTTTTTGGCGGGTTATGGATATTTTTTGGAGTCCCAAAATATAATTTGAGACTTCAAAAATATATTTTTAGAGTCCCAAATTATAATTTGGGACTTCAAAAGATTTCCCCTCCAAAAAACATACCCGCCAAAAATTTTCCCCTCCAAATAAAATTCCCGCCGAAAATTTTCCATGAGTTTGGGAGTCCCAAATTATATTTTGGGACTCCAAAAAGTTTCAGCAGCTCACCAAAAAAGCAATTCCGCTCAAAAATTTATTTTTTGAGTCCCAAATTGTATTTTGGGACTTCAAAAATGTTTTTTTGGAGTCCCAAATTATATTTTGGGACTTCAAAAACGTTTCAGAGCCAATATAATTACAAGAATGCCACTGTGTTCACTTGTTACATCCCTTTTTTAAATAGTGACGTTTTTTAGGGTAGTAATAACCCATTTTTGTAATAGTGACGGTGACGAATGAGAGAAGTCCAGCGATGAACTTCATGGTGGTAGAAACCAAGAACTAGTTGCCGGTGAAGAAACCAATAGAAAACGAACAATGAAAGAGTACGGAAAGAAACAAAGACACAGATTAAATGGCCATTGTAATATGTCCCTTAAGAACGCGAAGAAACAGCTTTGATGGCCCATTGCTTGCTTGATTTGCCTTCTTCCTTTCGCTTTCAAAATCTGATTTGTTTTCGGTGAAGTATGATCATACCGCTATACCAATATTTAATCCTGAAACGATAATGGAATTTGTTCTTGATTATTCTCCTTTTTTACAGTTGTCCTTCCGCATTTTTTTTTAAAAAAATTATGCTTTAATATTACATAAAATTTTACTGTGCTCATTTGATTTCATAAAGTATTATTTTAATCTTCTAATCCAATATTCATAAAAAAAATGGAAAAAATACCACCAAAGGGGATGACTTATCAGTATAATAATAATATGGGATTAAGATTTCTCCTGTGACTGGAGATAAAATTATCTCCCGTAAACCCCAAACTACACTGTTTAGCACCAAAACATCTTAATCTCTTAATTTATTATTATAAAATAAAAAATCCTAACCTTCACCTGCAAATCATACACCATCTTCATAGCCTTTTGTTCAGTCGTACGCCTCCAACCTCGCACTTCTCCGTGGTCCAAAGCAACCTCCACGTTGCCGAGAGGTGATCTCCTCTCAAGGTCATCGCCACCACCACCACCCATTTTTGGAGCGAACTCAATGGTGCCGGTGAAGGATGATATACTGTGTCTTGGTGTATTTGAAGGATGTGAATACCTCGAGAAATCAATTTTGATGGGAACGTATCAGTTGAAGAACAATCTTCTGCAGTTTGATTTGGATTCTTCTCAATTAGGGTTCAGCTCTTTGCTCTTTGGAAGGATGACTGCGTGTGGAAACTTCAATTTCAACTCCGCCGCAGCATGAACCGCTCGCCTCAGACGCCGCCACCGTTAGAATTCGGATCGATTTTGAACATGACGGACGCATGTGGATCTATCTTTCCTTGTCTGATCAATTTATTTCTCATCGTCATTTTGCCTTTTTTTTCATATGAAAATAAGATGTGTACCAGGATGGAAATCTTTTCCAGAAGATGCAAAAATATGAAAGAACCCTAAAATCTACCAATTGCAGAAATTGAATGTAACAACCCGACTTTTCAAAAGCAGTATAAATTTTGTTTTCAAAAACATCATTTCAAAATCATCAGAGTAGAGCAACGGAGCATATGAGTAACTGATATGTATATATAAAGTGCCATAAGTCTGGCTGGCTATTTACAACAATGATGATCATAACCGAGTGTTTCAAAAGAAATGTATAACAACAAAAGCGAAGGCTTCCCATGGAACAACAAAAGGAAGTCTTCAGCTGGGTCTTCTACTGCTTGCTTCTCTCCTCGGCCTTTGATCCTCCAGACCCTGAAGCTATAGCTGAGATCCAATTTACCCCATTGGATCTCAGGTAACGGTTAACCTCATGTTTATGTATACACATACAGCCAACATACATCCTCAATCTCAACAGCTCAAACAATACAAGAGCATAAGCGGATGCATGAACATAAGTGTAAAACAGTATGTATAATCGGTGACCCTAAGCAGAATCCCTATCCGAGTCGGTGACCCTAGACAGAGCCTCTATCCGAGTCGGTGATCCTAAACAAAATCTCTATCCGTTATGTATAATTGGTGACCCTAAACAGAATCCCTATCCGAGTCGGTGACTCTAGACAGAACCTCTATCCGAGTCGATGACCCTAAACAGAGTCTCTATCCATGAATGTACCTATCACATATAGTAAACCTAAGTACAATTCCAAAGACACGGTGCGTATAGCATCGAATAGAATGGCCAGGTAAGTGTCTACCATAGGGGCCTCACCGACTTTACGGCGACTAAATGGCACACCCACGTAGACTAGCCTTGCCTTCGGCACCAAACTATTCACACATCATATCATCACATATATGCATACCATAAACACAAGAGTTAAGGTTACCAGTACGCGAACGTACCTTCGTTGACGAACGTCAGCAATTCTGGCGGAATTGGCACGTTTTACGGAAAACTGTGAAACGTCCAACAGCGACACGTCGGACAGCGTAACGGCAGTAGATCAAGGTTTCTGATGTCCTATAGGAGTATTATCACATTTATTAGTGATTTGACATCATAACTGGCATTTTAGGTAAAAATTACCATTTTTCCCCTATACCCCTAATCGGCGGAATTTCGCCAGCACTTCGTTACTTTGACTAATTTTCTTCCCAAAATTTTGCCAGAACTTCGACCCAATCATAATTTTCGAACTTAAAGAATAAAATACCCCTATCATATGATATCTAATCATACTCGGAAGATTAAAAACTAATCTAACATTACTACTCTAACTATTGAAAGAACTATGAAAGCTTAAAGCTCGGTACCGAAAAACTTACCCAGAGCTTCGCTGCAAAATTCCCCCAGAGCTCCTCTCTCTAAAACTTCTCTCTACTTTCAAATTGCCTCTTTGGGTTTTGGTGTGCAAAATATGAAGAGGATCCTTGGCTATTTATAGGGAAAATGCAAGGGTAAAAGGGTAATCTTCCAACTCCTTCTAATTCATTTTGAACCATGGAAACCTAGGGTTTTGGTGGATGATTTGCAGCCAAGTAAAGCTTATTTTCGTTCAGCCCCTCATGAGTCACCAACTTGTGAGACAAGTTGTGCATTCTAGAAGCTTTCAGACCGATAAAGCTCCGATCGGTACCGATTCGCGTAATCTCATAAAATCTCAAAATTCTGAAATCAAAACTTTGAAGATCTTCTCTTTCTCATCAATAATATCTAATTGAACTTAGATTTCGGTCTCTTACAGGGTTCCAACAGTCCAGTTGAAGTTTTCTCGAAAAACGTGTCCGAGCGCGTCCGGTTTCAGAACGCATTTATGAAATCATCAACTTCTTCAGAAAAATCCACTGATTCCAAATATGTCCAGATAAATTCAAACTCATTCCTAGATGTTGAGTTAGAATTTATTTTCTTCATATCCAAAAATATGTCTATATGCATTTTTCCCTATTTTGTTTTATTAGGAAAATGCAAAACGGCTTTAATTAACTTCCGTAAGAGTCTAACGGAAGATAAAATTCCACCGATCAATATTTTACCACGGCTTTGGAAATCTCATTCCTAGATCTCTAGATAGGATCCGTTTCCTAAATATTAAATTACTATTCATCATTTTTTACTTTAATTAATTAAAATATTAAAATATTTGCAAGTTGCAACAATTTATTTTTTTCATTCATCATTTTCTTTTTTATTTTCTTTTTTTTTTCTGCCCCTTTTTTTTATTTCGTTTTTTTTTTTATTTTGATTAATTATTTAATTAATTATTTAATTAATTAAATAATTATTTTTACATAATTTTTTACAAAATTCTCCTATTGGTCCATTCTTGCATTTAGGCTTAAAAATACATAAACTCAACTATTTTTCTCCAAAATTTCCAAGTAATTAGTAAATATATTTTTACTAATTTTCGACCCAAAAACCACCAATTTTAGGGTCTTACATAATTATTCCTGAATTTCCTTTGCTTATGCTTAAGTAATTAGCCAATAATTACCTAATTACTTAATTATCACTTGTTGATAATTTTCTTAATTAGAATATCTTATTACCTCATAACACTTGCATTGACATTTGTGTTACCATGTCTCTTTCATTATACTAGAATTTGTGAGGGTATTTTGGTCATTTACCATTTTTGAGCATTCTTCTACAATTTCTCCAAGTTTGTAATTTATTAAATTACCAAAATTAGAGATATACGCTCTCTCAATTTAAATAATTATTTCATTGCCCTTTAGGATTTTTCACCATTTTCCTAAGTTATTTACTCCTCCCAGGGGTATTTTGGTCATTTTGGCACTTTGGCCCTTAAATTCCCTAATTCAAATTTCGGGGTATTACATTTCTCCCCCCGTTAAACAAAATTTCGCCCTCGAAATTTGTACCCAACCTACTATACTTTGTACTAACTAGACTCCGTCCTACTCGGACCTTGGACTCCACGCGTCGGATCCTTACTTTGTCGCCCGCCCGCTCCTCCTGGCGATTGAGAACTCGTTTCGGCTTGATTATAAAGTTTTTATCATGTTTTAAGTTGATATATATAGTGTTTCCGTGGCGTCAAGACACCGCGTACTTTATATATATTGCTTCCGTGGCGCCCATAACACCGCGTACTTTAGTGTTTTAGCGTTTCCGTGGTGCCCATAACACCGCGTACATAAGTGTTTCCGTGGCACCCATAACACCCCGTACTACACATTCATCATGTCGTACTTTGATATACGGTATCCCCATGGTTCCCATACACCGCAGTAATACCATATATCTCATACTCATGGATATCATGTCGTACTTCGATATATTATGTTCCCATGGTTCCCATACACCGTGGCAACATAAGATACCTTATACTTAATGATACTATCGTGATTTGTTACTTAAGAAACTTGATAATGATTATCACTATGTTATGTGTGGATTGGTTCGACTTTGAACTACAGAGGTCTTCCCTTTTTCTCAACGTAGCTCTTCCGTCGTCTGTCTTGCTAAGAGTCGTCTCTTAACTACAACGATTTGTTTGGAATTTCGTTGGTTCTTTCCACCCAACAATGGATATGTAGAAAATGATGATGAGTGGATCTGATCCAGCCTTCAGAAGAGTATGGAAATACGTAATGGTTCCTCTGATAGAAATTTTCAACATGGGTCACGATCAGATATCGGTCCCACTCGAGGTTATCTACCTCGTCCTCCACCTTGACCTCTGCCTCGACTTCTACCTCGACCTCTGGGAGTTCCGGCTTCTCTCAGATTTGTCATGTCTCGTTCTTTTTCATTCGTCAGGGAAAACGTTAGATTCAGGAAGACAGTGATTAGTCTATCACAGAAGCTATCACACTAGTACTACAAACGAACGGACACTCGCAATATCTCCCTCGTTTAGGGTTTCGTTGCTTCGGTCTACTCGGATACGGTACGAAATGTCGTATCGGGTTTTTCTTTACATGAGTCAAATACTGCATGTACTTATCTCTATTGGTCTCGGAGTTTCATCGGCGTGACCTAGCTCCGTGTATGAGCTCGTGCTAGAATGGAATTAACGTCCGGTACAAACGGCAGTTATCAGAGTGATGTACCAACAGAGTGTGGTACACCGGTCCAAGATGGTATACCGGTACAAACTAGTACACCAAAGTAAGATAGCACACCGACTTAGGCTATATCAGTACTCATTTTCAAAACATGCTCTTTAAAAAGGCGTAGAGCCTAACTCCGTTACTCAAACCAATTGGCCAGGTAAGTGTCTACCATGGGGGCCTCACCGGGTTAGCGGCGACTAAATGGCTTACCCACATAGACTAGCCCTACCTTCGGCACCAAAAAGGTTTGTAATAACTTAGCTAGATTCATGCCAGGACAACTGCTCTGATACCATAATGTAACAACCCGACTTTTCAAAAGCAGTATAAATTTTGTTTTCAAAAACATCATTTCAAAATCATCAGAGTAGAGCAACGGAGCATATGAGTAACTGATATGTATATATAAAGTGCCATAAGTCTGGTGGCTATTTACAACAATGATCAGAATCGAGTGTTTCAAAAGAAATGTATAACAACAAAAGGGAAGGCTTCCCATGGAACAACAAAAGGAAGTCTTCAGCTGGGTCTTCTACTCGGGCTGCTTGCTTCTCTCCTCGGCCTTTGATCCTCCAGACCCTGAAGCTATAGCTGAGATCCAATTTACCCCATTGGATCTCAGGTAACGGTTAACCTCATGTTTATGTATACACATACAGCCAACAGACATCCTCAATCTCAACATCTCAAACAATACAAGAGCATAAGCAGATGCATGAACATAAGTGTAAAACAGTATGTATAATCGGTGACCCTAAGCGAATCCCTATCCGAGTCGGTGACCCTAGACAGAGCCTCTATCCGAGTCGGTGATCCTAAACAAAATCTCTATCCGTTATGTATAATTGGTGACCCTAAACAGAATCCCTATCCGAGTCGGTGACTCTAGACAGAACCTCTATCCGAGTCGGTGACCCTAAACAGAGTCTCTATCCATGAATGTACCTATCACATATAGTAAACCTAATTAGTACAACTCCAAAGACACGGTGCGTATAGCACCGAATAGAATGGCCAGGTAAGTGTCTACCATAGGGGCCTCACCAACTTTACGGCGACTAAATGGCACACCCACGTAGACTAGCCTTGCCTTCGGCACCAAACTATTTACACATCATATCATCAAATATATGCATACCATAAACACAAGAGTTAAGGTTACCAGTACGCGAACGTACCTTCGTTGACGAACGTCAGCAATTCTGGCGGAATTGGCACGTTTTACGGAAAACTGTGAAACGTCCAACAGCGACACGTCGGACAGCGTAACGGCAGTAGATCAAGGTTTCTGATGTCCTATAGGAGTATTATCACATTTATTAGTGATTTGACATCATAACTGGCATTTTAGGTAAAAATTACCATTTTGCCCCTATACCCCTAATCGGCGGAATTTCGCCAAAGACTTCGTTACTTTGACTAATTTTCTTCCCAAAATTTTGCCAGAACTTCGACCCAATCATAATTTTCGAACTTAAAGAATAAAATACCCCTATCATATGATATCTAATCATACTCGGAAGATTAAAAACTAATCTAACATTACTACTCTAACTATTGAAAGAACTATGAAAGCTTAAAGCTCGGTGCGAAAAACTTACCCAGAGCTTGTTGCAAAATTCCCCGAGCTCCTCTCTCTAAAACTTCTCTCTACTTTCAAATTGCCTCTTTGGGTTTTGGTGTGCAAAATATGAAGAGGATCCTTGGTTATTTATAGGGAAAATGCAAGGGTAAAAGGGTAATCTTCCAACTCCTTCTAATTCATTTTGAACCATGGAAACCTAGGGTTTTGGTGGATGATTTGCAGCCAAGTAAAGCTTATTTTCGTTCAGCCCCTCATGAGTCACCAACTTGTGAGACAAGTTGTGCATTCTAGAAGCTTTGAATAGATAAAGCTCCGATCGGTACCGATTCGCGTAATCTCATAAAATCTCAAAATTCTGAAATCAAAACTTTGAAGATCTTCTCTTTCTCATCAATAATATCTAATTGAACTTAGATTTCGGTCTCTTACGGGGTTCCAACGATCCAGTTGAAGTTTTCTCGAAAACGTGTCCGAGCGCGTCCGGTTTGAACGCATTTATGAAATCATCAACTTCTTGAAAAATCCACCGATTCCAAATATGTCCAGATAAATTCAAACTCATTCCTAGATGTTGAGTTAGAATTTATTTTCTTCATATCCAAAAATATGCCTATATGCATTTTTCCCTATTTTGTTTTATTAGGAAAATGCACAAACGGCTTCAGAATTAACTTCCGTAAGAGTCTAACGGAAGATAAAATTCCACTGATCAATATTTTACCCTGGCTTTGGAAATCTCATTCCTAGATCTCTAGATAGGATCCGTTTCCTAAATATTAAATTACTATTCATCATTTTTTACTTTAATTAATTATAATATTAAAATATTTGCAAGTTGCAACAATTTATTTTTTCATTCATCAATTTATTTTTTATTTTTTTTTTTTTTTCTGCCCTTTTTTTTATTTCGTTTTTTTTTTATTTTGATTAATTATTTAATTAATTAAATAATTATTTTTACATAATTTTTTTACAAAATTCTCCTATTGGTCCATTCTTGCATTTAGGCTTAAAAATACCTAAACTCAACTATTTTTCTCCAAAATTTCCAAGTAATTAGTAAATATATTTTTACTAATTTTCGACCCAAAAACCACCAATTTTAGGGTCTTACATAATTATTCCTGAATTTCCTTTGCTTATGCTTAAGTAATTAGCTAGTAATTACCTAATTACTTAATTATCACTTGTTGATAATTTTCTTAATTAGAATATCTTATTACCTCATAACACTTGCATTGACATTTGTGTTACCATGTCTCTTTCATTATACTAGAATTTGTGAGGGTATTTTGGTCATTTACCATTTTTGAGCATTCTTCTACAATTTCTCCAAGTTTGTAATTTATTAAATTACCAAAATTAGAGATATACGCTCTCTCAATTTAAATAATTATTTCATTGCCCTTTAGGATTTTTCACCATTTTCCTAAGTTATTTACTCCTCCCAGGGGTATTTTGGTCATTTTGGCACTTTGGCCCTTAAATTCCCTAATTCAAATTTCAGGGTATTACATTGAACTGGTCCCATCGCTGAAGATTAGAACCGGAACAATGACAGCAATCTCTATAGCATTATCTTTTGTGAAGATGGTGTATGATTTACAGGTGAAGGTTAGGATTTTTTATTTTATAATAATAAATTAAGAGATTAAGATGTTTTTAATTTTATTTAGTGTTAAACGGTGTAGTTTGGGGCTCACTGGAGATAATCTTATCTCCAGTCACAGGAGAAATCTTAATCCCTAATAATATTCCTTCATAAATTGCCTTTCACAAAAGCTTCATTCTTCCTCAACTGGACTTGCATGCCGTATAAGAAGTGGACGCAAGTCGCGTCCAGCAATGTTGGGGTTCATGTCAAAAAAATAGACTAATCCTTAAAAGTAGTTAAATTTCACGGATTAACGCAGTAAGAAATGAAAATAATTATGGAGTTGTGTGTACGATTCCTGCAAACAAGAAGTAATCAAATTTCATTCATTTTTTCCTTCAAAAAACTCGCATGAAGTATCCAAAATGAAGAATCAATCTCACGCAAATAACAAAAGATACGCAATCAAATAAAAATTAATCAGAATTAAAAAGTAGTATTCTTCTTCTTTTTCCTTCCCGCGATCAGTATAACCTGAAATTCCTCGGTTTTCTTCGAAAATGCAGGAAAGCTGGGAAAAGAATTTGAAATTCGAATTCGAAAGCGTTCTATAAGTGAATGCAGCAAGCGAGCGAGAGAAACACACACACGAGTTAAGGTGAAGTAGCAGCAGGTGATATCATGCGTGATGCAGTTAATTATTATTATCCAGTAAAGAAAACAAAGCAGAAAATGAAAGAACAGAAAAGCCATTGAACAGAACCAACAAGAATCTATAAAATCGAAAAGCTAGGAAGAAAATTGAAAGTGTGATTAAGTGTAAGTGAGAAGCATGGCAGAGCAGGATTAAGATAAGAAAGAGGGAATTCGAATTGGAGAAAAGAAATGAGGAGGTGAAGAAGCCCGTACCAGCAAGGAGAGAGAGAGAGAGATTGCAATCGGAAAGGAGAAAAATGATGAGGAAATCTGGGAATGGATGTGAGGAATAAGAATGAGTTGAATTATAAAAACGAAGGAGTGTATAGAGTTAGGGTTTTATGATTCTGAAGACCGTTCCCTTATTTTGAAATAAACAACTTTGGGATTGTGATTCGAACATTCAAAAAGTATTTTTTTCAGTACTTGTTAATAATATATAAAGTAAGTATGTGATAGGAATTTTGTTTCGATTTATATGAATAAAAACGTTTGAGGCCCAAAAATGATCCCAAACATACATATAAGCTTGTGGCCCTTTATTATGATTGTGTAGAGACTATTGGTATGTGTGCAGAGGAACTTCATTATGCTAATTATTTAATAAAGTATTTGTATAGTATATAGTATATATGGTAAAGACAAGGGGTGGAGTTTTATAAAGGAAGTTAGGTGTAATGGAACTTGGGTGTGGTTGATCATGTAATTTTTTGGTGTGGATCATCAATTCAGTACTTATTCAAAAACAAATATTATATGAAGTTAGAGAACTAAAATTGAATTTTTTTTTTTCATCTTTTAGTTTTAGTTAAAGAAATTTTTTGGTTTTATAGGAGTATAATCTTTTTATAAAAATAAAAAGAAATTGCATAAAAATTATAATTTAATTTTAATTTTTATCGAAAGTTAGATAAACTTACGTTACTTATTAACTATTTTAAAAAATAATAATGAAATTGAGGGTATGATTTTAAGGACAAGGGGTCATGTAATTAACGCAACATGTAAGTAAGTTAAATTATTTTATTCAACAACTCCTAAATTTTTTGCCAAAAAAAAAAAACTACTCCTAAATTTTTTAAAATTAATTTTTTTATTTATAAATATTTTAAATTATATATGGAGAATTTCTTAAAATAGGAGTAGAGTGATTAGTGACTAACTGATTAATATTTTAAAGTAATTTATAAAATTAATTCATGCATCACAAATCTCAACCTTGTCATTTCTTTTTTGGTCGTATCTTTGATTAAGGGGCTGTTTGGTACGAGAGGAGAGGGAAGGAAAATAAAAATTTTATGAGTAGATTTTTTTTTTAAAAAAAAATGGAGAATTGGGGTTATGAAATTTTAATAAAGAAAAGAGGTAACATAAAAGAGTATAAACGACTAATTAAAAAAATCTAACCCCACTTCACTAATTTCTTAAAATTCAACTATTAAAAGTTTTCCCTATCTTCTCTTTTTCTTCAAATCCCTCATACCAAACAAGTCCTAACAGAAAATCCTGTCTTTAAATGACAAACACAACTGCTTTTAATTTTACTAAACCTACTACAAGTACTCCTACTTTTTAAAATTTAGATTATTACCAAAAATATGACCATTTAATAATAGTACAACTTTCAAACATTGTCCAATATTGAATCATCAAAAAGATTATATGGGATCTTTAATTTTACGGTAAAAAAGATAAACAAAATCAATCTTAGATATGTTCCCTAAACTTAAGCCGCAAGGCATCAAATCAAAATAGGAAAGTTTTCTTTGTTTCTGACTAGGGTTCTTCTCTAGTCCTTGTCTCCCTAGCTATATATATATATATATACCATTGCAAATAAAGAAGAAGAACTGAAAAAGAAAAAGAGAGAGAAAATCAGAAGTCAGGGAAGAAGAAAGAAGATGGAAAATAATAATAAGAAGAAGGTTATGAGTGATGAACAAATAGAGACACTAAGGATGCAAATAGTATTATATAACTACATATGTGACATGCTTGCTGATTTACACAACTGCTGCTTCACCCTTCAGCCATCACTGCTAGATCTTCCACTTCCAGGTTTCTTTCTCATTCCCTACACAAACACTTGCTTTCTCTTCTTTTATTATTATTGTAACTTTTTTTTCATTACATATGGATAAGTAGAATGGAACCAACGACTTTGAGGGTGTTGGTGTCATAAAACAATTAGATGCTTTTGTGAGAAGCACAAAAAAGTGTTTTTTTTTAATTATTTTTTCAAAGGCCAAGATAAAAATTTTATCATATACTTATAATCACTCTTAAAAAGTTAAAACAAACATGCATGTAACATCACAAAGCTTTTTGCATTGTTCATCTTTATATATATATATGAAACAAGATATACTAGAATGAGATAAGAAAAAAGTAAAATTCACATCTTGTCCCCTTCATTCCCCATGCTGGATGCTGCTGTGATCTGAAAAGTTCACCAACATAAGGAAACAAATAGAAGGAACAAGAAGAAGAATTATACCAAAAAAAAAAACACTTGTCAATTTCATGCATGTTGGGCTTAAAAAAAACAGAGTGAGTGTTTAGACTTAGCTGTAAATTATATCAATTTTTTTTTTCATGTTATTTATGCATTAAAATTTAATAACTTTTTGACTTTTAAGGAGTATTTTTATCCATAATATTATTTTCTTTTAAACTCATTCTCAAAACTAAGGTCTAGCTTTATATGTCATTATATCCCTTTTAACATTCTCAAGTGTCATTTTCCTATTGAAAAATAAAAGATTTTCATCTTCTCAAGAAATAAACAAACTTGCTGATTATAATTAGAGTATTTTTCTTTTCCTAGAAGTTAAACTGGAAAACACACAACAGAAAGAGCCATTGACGTTGAATGGTGGCCAAAGAAGGCGATGGACTCCGACAAGAGAACAAATTAAGATTTTGGAGAGTTTATTTAGGGAAGGCGACGGATCTCATCCAAATAAGCAGAAGATTATGGAGATTACGACGGTGTTGAGTAAGCATGGCCAGGTTTCTGATGCAAATGTGTACAATTGGTTCCAGAATCGGCGTGCTCGGCTAAAGAAGAAGATGCATGATCGTAAAAACCAAATGATGAAGAAGAAGAAGTTTTGATTTGATCAGTTGGTGTCAACTAGTACATGCTATAATAATAATAATAGTAACAATGATCAAGTTGAGTCCATGTCTTGGGTCGATAATTATGTGATCTTTTAGGGGTTGGGTGAGTGATTTCGTTTGCTTTAAGTATTCTTTCTATTTCAAAGATTTATTTCATTTTCTTATTAGATGACAGTCTAACATTTAAACTTTCGTGGTGATATTTGCTATTAACTCGTGCATTTTGATATAAAACTGGGGTTTTGTTGCATAGCCTGAAATATGCCTAATATTATTTATGATCTATATAATAACATGACTTGTTAGAATGTTTATATTCCATATATTATACTCCTTCCGGTTCAAAATATAAGAAAAGTTATTTTTTTAAGAGATTAAGAAAGCTAAATAAATTATTTACTCATATCATATATTGTGTATTTTTAGATTATATATCAGTTTATTAGTCAAACTAATTATGTTGTAGAAAAAAATAAAAAAATATATATTCTAAAGTAATTTAATTAGTTTTCTTAATTTCTCTAAAAAATTTAACTTTATCTTATATTTAGGACATGAAATATGATCAAGTTGTGCATTTCTTAGCATTAATGCTATAGAAAAGTAGGGAGAGAAAAAACAACAAAATACTGAAATAGTACTTGTAATTCCAGTATAATAAGTTATCTAATTTTTAAAATGAAAATAAATATAGGCCACTTGGGGCTAACTGAATAACAATGGTAGGGTGCAAGTTGAAGTAAGATATTTAAATGCTTCAAATATAACAAAAATAAATAAATAGATTATTATTATTATTATTATTATTATTATTATTATTATTATTATTATTATTTAAAAAATGTAAATCAGGTTGGATGATGTAATCTTACAATGAAATGAAATATCACAAGAAATCGTTTGGACAATATGCTCAATGATATCCCATCTCCACAGTAGCTCTACTAGTAATATTAACAAATTAACTAAAGCTCATTTCTTTATTTCTTTTTTAATTAAAACCATGATGTAATATAACTTCATTATGTATTTGAAAAGAATAAATCATAATAATTAATTTATTGTGTAAGGGAAAATTCCATAAATGGAGAACCCTTTTATAATTAATTTATATTTATAGGAGATGGGAACATATAAGTCAAAGGAAAGCCCTCTGTCTGATCCACTTTACTGTAGACCATTTTTTCCCATAAAGTACCTCACATGCTCCATGAAGACTTTTCGGATCTGATTCTCCATTTAGTCCCTGAAGTAACACACCAAAACATTTATAAAAATGTTATTTATTTTAATTCTCATGAGCACTACTACAAAAAATAGATATTACTTCTCTAAAAAACGTTCTTATTTTAAAAGGAAAGTAAAAAGTAGAGGTGGTGACATTTTTATAATAATTTGCTTACATTTTGACATTTAAGCGTCCCAAATTTTAGGACGCCTAAAATTAATTTAGACATCCCAAAATATATTTAGGACGTCTAAAATTAATAATTTGGCCTAATATTTTAGCGTCGAGAAACTTTTTGATATTTTGGGACGCCAAAAATCATGAGTTAATTTTTTGGCTTAAATATTTTGACGTCTAAAAAATATTTGGTGTAACACCCCTACCGGCCTCGCCCTTTCGGGTGGCGGATAGAGGGATTCCTTTTTATAATTACCATATATCATCTAATTACTACTGATTAACATGCAACAAAGTTTATCGCGGCAGAGCATTTCCCGGTTGGATTTCGGACAATACTGATATAATTAAATGTAGGTAACAAAATAAAATCCCCAAGCGGTTAAATAAACAGTCATCCACCACTGCCCCAAAAAGGCCAAAATAATATACAGTTATCCAAACACAAAATAAAATCAAAAATAAATCTTCCTCCACCACCAACGACACCAACCACTCCAGCTCCACATTCTTACCCTTTTCTCCAGCTACAGCCCTTGAAGTACTTCCTGAAGCTTTACAAAAATCTGGGATTCATAAATGGATCCCAGAGTAACCATTAATCTCATATGTAATGCATAAACAGTGTATGTATGTAACCATAATTAGGAAAAACACCAAATAAAGAGCATTCAGTAACAAACGCGCAGCAACACAAATACAGCATACCAAGTATATACCGTGTTAACTGCGGAAGGACTATATGTCCTAAAAACAAACGCAGGACTGCTCAACAAAGCAAGCCCCGGATCCATAGCGCCAGGAAAACACTGTAGTCGGGCTCTGAACCCAGACCACACTGAATGCATACAAACGCATGTCCCTTTTCAGGAGACACGGGTCCACAATCATGGAAAAACAAACATACAAGGCAACACAAGACATATGAGGATTAAGGTTACTACCTGGTAGTTGACCAAAATTATCAGTATAATTTTTCCCCGGATATGCGAAAATCAAAGTGACCCTAAAATAACCAAAATATGAATATAAGTATCCCTTCTTAAAATATTTATTTGATGCCTAAATATAAGCCTTCTTCAACCTAAAAAGATTTCAATCCTATACCACATCCTAGTGTGAACATGTTAGAGGCACTAAAATACCAATCAATGAATCAATTTTATTTAAATTTTTTTTTTTTTTTACGTCCTTAAGGCCAGCGAATCAACATTCAATCTCCTATCCACCAATTCTCTTATATCACAGTAATGTTTCTTCCACATTTTTTAATCTTTGGATTTGACTCTTTATTCAGCCCTTTATCTCTTAATCAGACCCCTTTTTGCATGAACAAATACACAAGGTAGTACCACTTTCAACTTCACAACCATAAAATCATAAGGTAGTTAGAACTATAACTTACTTGTTTTTGGCATTCCTTCAACTAGGAACTTGAACCTTCACGTTTCTTCTTCTTCGTTTTAGATTTATCCTTCAAACGCATCAGAAGGAAATTTTCCTCAACAATCTCTAATTTTACGTGAAAGAATGTAGAAAAATGTGGGATAAGTTTTTCGAAATCCTTACCTTCCTCTTAGACACTTGCTTCAGCTCTTCTTTGCACCTCTTGTTAGTTCCCTTTTTCTCTTCTGCTCGTCCAGTGGCCAACAATGGAGGGAGCAAGTCCCTTAAATAGGCCTCCGGAAAAGAAGAAAAAAAACTGATTCACTTAATTTCTAGATGCCTCTTCATTATTCCAGATTTATCCATGGATTTCTTTATTATTTCTTATAATCTCTTCTTGGCCAGCGCAGGAGAATTTGGGGGAAAAAAATTCTGATTTCACTTGCTCTCTATCATATTCGGCTGTTAAGAAGCATCGGAGAAAGATTTAATTAATAATAACTTTTATTTATTTATTTCCTTTGTTTCTTCAACACGTCCAGCAAGTTGGAATTATTGAATCAATTGTGTGATCTACATTGCCTTATTCCACGTGCAACTCCCTCTCCCTGCACATCTTTCACCTCATAAGTACTCCAAAGTCATATCACAATTACCTATTATTTTCCTCATACACATCCGGCGCCTTGAGGAATTATGGGGAAGTATATATTTTTTTTTGTTAAATATTTCCTTGTTTCCCGTATGCAACCACTTTCCTCAATTAATATGGAGTCTTGTCTATCATATCCCACTTTCTCTATGATCCGACGGTTTTAAGGGGGGGTGGTAAGTACACATTTTTTTCTTTTCCTTTTTGCTTCTTTCTCACACCAGATGCTTGAGGAAATATTAGAACTAAAACAAAATGGTGTCCATCTCTTGCTGCACGTGATCACTCTTCTCTCCTTCATTGATATGGAGGACATCCATCAATTTATTCTTACACCTATAGTTAGGTAATTATTTGCTATTTTCCTCCTTCTCCCACGTCCGACGCCAAAGGAAAAATATTTTGTGTCATATAAGTCCCATCCAATATCCACCTTTCTAATGAGTTTGATTTATATTGAAACTCTACTAATTTTTTATCAAAATTTTCCCTTCTCCTTTTAATAGGCAAAAATTATGGAAATAATTAGGGAAATATGTTTTTAACTTAATTGACATTACTTATCTCCAATTATCCATAACCAAATTTAATTTCCACCTTTTTGAATAATTCCTCATTATTTTCCAATAATTAATTTATCTTGTCAGAAAAATAATATACGATTGGCCACTACTTGGTGAAAAATTCATATATTCCATTAATTGTTTTCCATGAAAATTGGGGATGTTACATTTCTCCCCCCCGTAAAAATAAATTTCGTCCTCGAAATTTGTCTATACATTTATCATGCTCTTAAACATAAACTCTGGGTACCTTCCTTTCATATCTTCAACCATCTCCTACGTCGCTTCTTTAGAAGATAACCCTTTCCAGACCACCTTCACAAAAGGGATACTTTTATGTCTGAGCTGTTTCTGTTGATAATCAATAATCCGCTTAGGCTCTAGTACAAAGGTACGAGCTTCCTTTACCCCAACATCCTCATACTCAAGGACATGCTTTGGGTCTGGTTGATATTTCTTCAACTGAGAGACATGGAAAAAGTTATGCAACCTACTCAAACTTGACGGCATTGCTAACGGATAAGCTACAGGTCCCCGTTTTGCCAAGATCTCAAAAGGACCAATATATCGAGGGCTTAGTTTCTTGCGCTTGATGGCTCTTCCCAAACCTGTAACAGGAGATATCTTCAAGAGCACATGATCACCTACCTCAAACTCGAGGGGTCTCCTCCTCTTATCTGCATAACTCTTCTGTCTGCTCTGAGCCGCAAGGAGCCTCTTTTTGATTAGGTTGATTTGTTTAGAAGTTTCATCTACAATCTCAGGTCCGATTAGCTTCTGTTCAGATAACTCTGTCCAACAGAGAGGTGATCGACATTTCCGTCCATACAGTACTTTATAAGGAGCCATCTGTATACTAGAATGATAACTGTTATTATAGGCAAATTCCTCTAGGGGAAATATCGATCCCAACTGCCTTTAAAATCCAAGACACAGGCTCGCAACATATCTTCAAGTGTCTAGATTGTCCTCGCTGGTTGTCCATCTGTTTGAGGATGATAGGCAGTATTGAATCTCAGCTTCTCCCCAGTGCTTGATGTAACGCTTGCCAGAATCGAGAAGTGAACTGAGGATCTCTGTCAGAGATGATACTCTTCAGTGTACCGTGAAGTCTGATTATTTCTTGAATATAAATCTTTGCCAGCTTCTCGGGAGAGTAATTGATACTGACAGGAAGAAAATCAACAGACTTAATGAGTCGGTCAACGATTACCCATATTGCATCCAAATGCCTGATCTTGGGTAGACCCACTACCAGATCCATGGTTACATTCTCCCATTTCCATTCGGGAATCTCCAATCCCTGCAAGAGTCCTCCTGGTCGTTGATGTTTAATCTTAACCTTTTGGCAAGTCAAACATCTAGCCACATACTTTGATATTTCTTTCTTCATCCAGGATACCAAAACTACGATTTAAAATTCTGATACATCTTGACTGCGCCTGGATGAATAGTGTACCTACTCTTGTTAGCCTCGTCTAGAATCTTCTGTCTCAAATCATCTCTAGACAGCACATAAATTTGTTTCTTGAACCGGATCAAGCTATTTGAGATATCATATTTTGTCGCTTCACCCCGAGTAATCTCTCGAACGGATGTCGCTAGATCATCCTGCATCTGAGCTTCTTCTATTTCTGCACTCAGATTATCCTCCTCTTGACTGACAAGGAGGTTAGCCATATAAACTCTATGAACTGCATCTTTACTCTAAAAGGTTTGGCCTAACACGTTCAGATCTCTAAAATATTCTAATAGCTTCTGCTCTTGCATCATCATATATGCTACATGTACCGCCTTCCGGCTCAACGCATCTGCGACAACATTAACTTTACCCGGATGATATTTTATCTTCGGGTTATAGTCTTTCAACATCTCCATCCAACTACGCAGAATATTAAAGACTTACTACTTAAGGATTTCTTGCAATTATGCCAGCCTTAGCTTACAGCATTCTCTAGACATGCTAGTCCAAAATCATCAAGCCAATCAGTATTCCACCCAATACTAAGCATCACAGGTCTTACCGGCTAGGACACTACCGTGCAAACTTGCACATCGGGTCTTCTGACCTTGAGCCTCTACGCATCTATTTCGTCTGAGCTCCCTCAATTTTAAGCTCTCGAACCATTTTCCTTTTGCTTAGCAGGGTAACTGGAAAATATAGTCTGATTTAACCAATTCAAATTTGTAGACCATTTTATCAGTTTCTGTTCCGGTGTTAATACTGTCACCAACTGCACCGCTTTTCGTTTCTCTATGTTGTCTCATTTTCAACTAGTCAAAAATTTCATGTGGTCGCAGTACATTTTCATAATTACGCAAAACAATATTTTCACATTTTTAATAAACCATAATTGTTGCAAGCTCAATTTTTTAAAAAAATACATTCAATCTTGGCTCAAATTTGAAAACACATTTCCTGTCAGTTTAATTCTCAAAGGGGATAATTCATTTCACAATATTTAACATTTAGAAAGATCTCGCCAGCACTTCAACCTTTCGATACAATAGCATATCCCAATCCTTTCATACACAGACCACTGAAGTGGCAACGCACTTGTCGGCCAATGTGGGAGAGTTTCCGTCCATAAGGGACCCAGTGTTCGCACTGGCACATACAATAACAAGCCACCCACCGGAATCCCATACTGGGACAAAGGACCACTGTCCAGGAGCCCTGCTCCAAACGCCTGTGTGGGTGCCGGCCAGACAAGGCAAATCACGCGCCCCTACAAGGCGGAACTACTCAGATTGGGTGCATACACTGCTGGTGCGAGTATCGGTTTCTCAAAACTAATCCCCTCAAAATAACTTTCAACAATGGCCAGCGATTTCAAAACATTTTTTTTTTTTAGAATTTGGCAAGATCCAGTAAACTGAGTATGTCTACAACAGTCTCTGGCATCTTCTTGTTCTGTACTGCTTCCACTACAAACATAGCTCAACATGATTCACAATTCAATTTCAAAACCGGGTTCCACAAGGACCCTATCTATGAGACAACAATGTTCAAAAACAACTATTTCAAATTGGTTTCAAATTCCATGAAAACATTTCATTAGAAAATTCAGTTCAAAAAAAATTCAATTAAAAAAATTCACAATATAGCAGGTGCATTGGCAAATTCATAATTCAATTTTCACATGTACCAGGAACCAGACAACTGATATAGAAAGTCATTAACTCCAAATACATCTCAGGCTCTAACTTTTATAACCTGAGTCATTTATATGACACAGTCAATTTCATTTCATTCGTCCGATCGTTCCAAAAATAAGGCCGGAAATTTTTAGGCTTACACCCTCTTCGACACTCTGACTAGTATTCGTGGTCTAATAATTATGAGCTTCTGTCAGTCAATCATACCAGTCACATAGGACTTAGGGCCTCTCATTGAGTATATATCAAATTTATTGACCTGAAGTCATACCAATTAGTAAGTCTCTTTACCCACTATATAATCATACCTCAATTTCATTCCAGTAATAATACACATAGCACTGGAGCACCCCATAGCAATACATTGCATCATATAAACCTCATATGGGGTCGTTGTGTATATGAACTTCCGACAACAGTCCAGCTCCAGGAATAGTCTCAAATTCAACTTTCCTTGCCAAATATTTAACCTACGTCTTCCAGGGAACCACTAGCCACTAACATATCTATAGCTATCGGTCCTAATCATGAGACCGCAACCGGTGGCTACCTAGGTTCTAGCTACTCCTTGATTCTACCAAGGAACAAAATATTACTTATTCTTTCTAAGGGAAAAATCATAAGATTAAAATCATTCCCTAACAACTAGTAACCTCCAGATACCTCATACACTTGGATACTATAGTGTGCCTTAATGTATTCAGATCAATCAAATGCCTAAAGAATCCCTTATCATCAAATCGGATTCTTAGGTTCATTAACCTAGTACTAAAACCTCGATCATACCCAATAAACATACTATGATAATAATTATTTATAGCTTACAACATTTCGCTACATCCTCAAATAACCCCAAACAATAATAATTGCTAGATTCACAATCTAACTCCTAGAACCTAAACCATTAGTTGGGCTAAAAGATCATATTACCTCAACAACACCCAATATACAAACTAGGATCATAATTTACATTCCTAGTCTAAACCTCAAAATATTCAAGTAATGTCAACACTACGCACAAGATTCTAATTCCCTTTCAGACCTCAATATCACAGTGGCATATTCTAACATTATCCTTTCACCTCAAGATCAAACATCAATCCTCAATCATACCCAAACAAACATGCTAACGTTCAACATCAATCAATATTCATCGAGTTCCTATTCTCAAGTACTAGAACCTTAGTACAACCTTAATCACATTTCAATTTAAGCCTAGATTTTATTCAAGCCTAGCCTCAATCATTACCATATTCAATCTAACAACCTCATAACATTTCTAAGGATTATCATATGTCATACCTCAAGATGCTCATGCCTCAAATCAAAGGATTTCAAATTCCTATGATACTTCCTAAGAGATCACCTATCTCAACAATTTCTTCCGCCTAAGCACATTTAATCTTAAAGTCCTTATAGGATTTGGGGATCTAAATCATATCCTGACTAAATCATCAAGAGCCCTAGGTTTAGCAACAAAATCTTCCTTCTATGCCACCAACAGTTCCTTCTTCTTCATGATCTCGATCTGACGATCTTTCATCTCATGAATCATATTTCCTTGTTCTCGTATCAGACCCATCATATGTTGCTTTAGATTGGGTTCTGGTAGGTTATGTTTTAGTTCTGGTTCTCACCTGGGTCTTTCCCTTCTTCTAGACATTTTAAATTCTTAACTATACCGCAACAGAAAGAAATAAATATCAATTTTGTATAGTTAAATTTTGAATCACACCATATGTTCGTACCAAAACACATATACTTATATTTCATTAATAATATGCATCTTTTTCATAATACTACTGCTTCAAAATATTAAATGATCCACATACTTCCATTACATAATCCTACTGGCCATCATAATATACTACCATACCCCGCTAATAAGATCAGGATATCAAAGTAAGCATGAGAGACCAAAACATATCATTTATTAAGACTTGAAAATCCAAATTCGACCCTTGGTTCATAACATCATTCATTTTCCTAACCACGCTTCTTCTACTGTAGTACTTCCCAAATCCTCCACTCATCTTCTCCTAACCCATCAAACCAAACTTATATCAGTTCTTTACCCATCTCCATTTTCTCTTTACCAGTATTGTCCAAACCGGGCTCTGATACCACAAATGTAACACCCCTACCAGCCTCGTCCTTTTGGGTGGCAAATAGAGGATTCCTTTTATAATTACCATATATCATCTAATTACTACTGATTAACATGCAACAAAGTTTATCGCGGCAGAGCATTTCCCGGTTGGATTTCGGACAATACTGATATAATTAAATGTAGGTAACAAAATAAAATCCCCAAGGGGTTAAATAAACAGTCATCCACCACTGCCCCAAAAAGGCCAAAATAATATACAGTTATCCAAACACAAAATAAAATCAAAAATAAATCTTCCTCCACCACCAACGACACCAACCACTCCAGCTCCACATTCTTACCATTTTCTCCAGCTACAGCCCTTGAAGTACTTCCTGAAGCTTTACAAAAATCTGGGATTCATAAATGGATCCCAGAGTAACCATTAATCTCATATGTAATGCATAAACAGTGTATGTATGTAACCATAATTAGGAAAAACACCAAATAAAGAGCATTCAGTAACAAACGCGCAGCAACACAAATACAGCATACCAAGTATATACCGTGTTAACTGCGGAAGGACTATATGTCCTAAAAACAAACGCAGGACTGCTCAACAAAGCAAGCCCCGGATCCATAGCGCCAGGAAAACACGTAGTCGGGCTCGAACCTGCACCACACCGAATGCATACAAACGCATGTCCCTTTTCAGAGACACGGGTCCACAATCATGGAAAAACAAACATACAAGGCAACACAAGACATATGAGGATTAAGGTTACTACCAGTAGTTGACCAAAATTTTCGTATAATTTTTCCCCGGATATGCGAAAATCAAAGTGACCCTAAAATAACCAAAATATGAATATAAGTATCCCTTCTTAAAATATTTATTTGATGCCTAAATATAAGCCTTCTTCAACCTAAAAAAATTTCAATCCTATACCACATCCTAATGTGAACATGTTAGAGGCACTAAAATACCAATCAATGAATCAATTTTATTTAAATTTTTTTTTTTTTTACGTCCTTAAGGCCAGCGAATCAACATTCAATCTCCTGCTCGTCCAGTGGCCAACAATGGAGGGAGCAAGTCCCTTAAATAGGCCTCCGGAAAAGAAGAAAAAAAACTGATTCACTTAATTTCTAGATGCCTCTTCATTATTCCAGATTTATCCATGGATTTCTTTATTATTTCTTATAATCTCTTCTTGGCCAGCGCAGGAGAATTTGGGGGAAAAATTCTGATTTCACTTGCTCTCTATCATATTCGGCTGTTAAGAAGCATCGGAGAAAGATTTAATTAATAATAACTTTTATTTATTTATTTCCTTTGTTTCTTCAACACGTCCAGCAAGTTGGAATTATTGAATCAATTGTGTGATCTACATTGCCTTATTCCACGTGCAACTCCCTCTCCCCTGCACATCTTTCACCTCATAAGTACTCCAAAGTCATATCACAATTACCTATTATTTTCCTCATACACATCCGGCGCCTTGAGGAATTATGGGGAAGTATATATTTTTTGTTAAATATTTCCTTGTTTCCCGTATGCAACCACTTTCCTCAATTAATATGGAGTCTTGTCTATCATATCCCACTTTCTCTATGATCCGACGGTTTTAAGGGGGGTGGTAAGTACACATTTTTTCTTTTCCTTTTTGCTTCTTTCTCACACCAGATGCTTGAGGAAATATTAGAACTAAAACAAAATGGTGTCCATCTCTTGCTGCACGTGATCACTCTTCTCTCCTTCATTGATATGGAGGACATCCATCAATTTATTCTTACACCTATAGTTAGGTAATTATTTGCTATTTTCCTCCTTCTCCCACGTCCGACGCCAAAGGAAAAATATTTTGTGTCATATAAGTCCCATCCAATATCCACCTTTCTAATGAGTTTGATTTATATTGAAACTCTACTAATTTTTTATCAAAATTTTCCCTTCTCCTTTTAATAGGCAAAAATTATGGAAATAATTAGGGAAATATGTTTTTAACTTAATTGACATTACTTATCTCCAATTATCCATAACCAAATTTAATTTCCACCTTTTTGAATAATTCCTCATTATTTTCCAATAATTAATTTATCTTGTCAGAAAAATAATATACGATTGGCCACTACTTGGTGAAAAATTCATATATTCCATTAATTGTTTTCCATGAAAATTGGGGATGTTACATTTGGCACATCAAAAATCAAATTTAAATCGTCCTTAATATATTTTGGGACGCCAAACGTGCCCTCATAACACAATTCCTTGGCATTTCTCTCACAATTCAGTTGAGCCTTATTTCCTGAAATCTTTCTCCCCAACTCCGCCGACCGCCGTCTTTCCCGAAATCTGTGGCATTTCTCCCTCTCTCTCCCACCATGAGTTCATATTATATGCACATAGTTTATGTGCTTCTTATGTTATGAGCATATTTTTTTAAATTTTTTATATATTGTATTTATTTATATTTAAATTATATGCTGCTTTCTGATATATTTTTTACACCAAGTATTTCAAATTAATTAGTTTTCAGTACTGCATTCAAAAATAGTTGTCTGTAACACCAGTATCATGAAAACTAATTAATTTAAGATACTGGTACAAAAAAACATGTCAGAAAACAACATATAATTTAAATCTAAATAGATACAAAATATATATATATATATATATATATATATATATATATATATATTAAATATGCTCATATACCTCTAAGTATAAGTGCATAAGAAGCATAAAACTAAAACTATAACTATATAACCATGTGCATATAACGTGTACTCCTACAACCATCGCCCCGCCGCCCTCTTTCCCTCCTCTCTCTGTCGGACGCCGTACGCCCTTCCTCTCCCACCGCTGCTTGACCGCCGGTTCATCTCAGCGCTGGCTAAGTTTGTGCTCTGAACCGAGATCGAGATAGGTAATCTTCGTTCCCCTTCTCTTCTCATTTCATTGTCTCGACACCGAATCTCTGTTCAGAGCGAATATTAGCTTCCTAGTGCTTGGTGTCATTCATACTTTGTACCTTAGTGGTAAATTGTTTAAAGGCTGCTTCTTCTTTGACCTTCAGAGCCCCCGTAAGCAATGATGTCTGGAGTAGAGATTAGCATCGCTAGGGATGCTTCCGCTCTGTTTTTTATATTCTTTGGAATTATTTTAATAACTCTCCTTTATATTGTTCTCTTCTGCAGTTATGATTACTCTGGCTATGGAAAGTCAAGAGGAAAGGTTAGTTGCCTATTGCCTAACTTTTGAATTCCTCTTTATTTCTTTATAGAGTAATGGGTAATCTTCATGCCAATGTATTTATAATCGTCAAAATATCCCTCTGCATTTCTCCTTGCCAAAGATAGGATTTTTTACTAAGAAAAGAAAGTAGGGGAGGATCTCTTGGATCCAGGGGTTATTATGAAGAAGGGTTTTATCAACCCAAAGAACACTTTCTGCGACCAGACATCAGAGCGAAATAAGTGAGAGGGCATAAACATATTACTGACATATGGTTGAATTAGCAATCCTAACAACCCATCCTAGCCAACAAAGAGAAGATACATCTATTTTAACCCATGACTAGAAAGCTGGCTTCTTTTCTGTATTTTTAAGCCCAGTCTATTATAAGCGTATTCCATTCTCAAACCATGGCTACAATTGAAGACTTAAAAATCTTTATTGTACTCTTTTCCTTCTGTTATAGCACCATCCTCATTGGCTTCATGTATTGGAAAGAATTGGGGGATGGATGACTCCTCTTTCATTTTAATATAAGGCTTAGCCTGCTTTCATATAAAAAAAAATGTAGCTTATCGTGGAGGTTTTTAGCTTTTACCTAGGAGAAAGGAAGAAAGATATGTAGAAGAAACCCAAGTGATATTTGGGAAAGAGAGGAAAAAGGAAGGGCGACGTGTGAGAGTGAGAAAGATTGAGGAAAAATATTTATCTGTCTAACTAATTTATACTCCCTTCAGTCCTAAATATTTGATAAAGTTGACTTTTTAGAGATATTAAAAAACCTAATTAAATTACTTTAAAAACTATCTTATCCAACTTATAAACTGATATATAATCCAATGATACACCATATGTGATAGGATTAAGTAACTTATTTAACTTCATTTATCTCTTTAAAAAGTCAACTTTATCTTATATTTAGGATCGAATGGAGTATGTATTATTAATTTAGACAGAGTGAGAAAGCTAAATAAATTATTTTCTATTAAACTTGCTTTTATGTAGATAATGAGCTTTCCTCAACAAATCATACTACATCATCTTCAACCCAAATGAATCATATGCGTGACAAAATTAGAGACCAAATTGTCTGGGCATGTGATCCAATTTGTTATGTAATATTACTTGATCAAATTATGTATTTTAGCATTGCCAAATTTTCCAAGTTAATATTTTTCACTTTTCTGTTATTTTGATTTTGATTTTTTCTCTTATAATTATCTTAAAAGTCACTTATGATACCATCTGTAACATCCCATTTCCAAAAGCCGAATAACTTTTTTTTTTTCATCAAAACATCAGAGTAGAGCATCGGAGCGTAAGAGTAACTGATTTATATTCAAAATAACCACCGTAGTGTAATATCATAACAGTACATCCCTTCGAGTTTCAAAAGTAAATACAAAGTAAAACGGCAGTCTCCAGCCAGGTGTCTCAAGCATGCTTCTTTCCCTTCTCTTCCGCCCCCGGTTCTCCCGAACCTGACGCTATGTTAAGAGCTGAGGTCCAATGCACCGGTCCCCAGGTAACGGTTAACCTCATATTTACATATACAGTATATAAGCACAGCAAATGAATCACTCCTGATCAATGTAAATGTACCGCTCCCAGCGAATGCAGATGTACCGCTCCCAGCGAATCAGGATATACCGCTCCCAGCGAATACAGATGTACCGCTCCCAGCGCATGCATATTTTCAGTTATCCTCTAACACCAATATGCATCTAAATAACATACCACCAATACACATACAACACATATAACACATATACGCATACCATAAATATCAGAGTTAGTGTTACAGTACGCGAACGTACCTTCGTTGACGGTATTCGGTATGTTTGTTGGTCACTACATAATCACAGGTATCCTATAAGGATAATAGCGTATTTGTTACTAAATAATCATCATAACAGTCATTTTAGTCAAAAATGACCATTTTACCCCTGACCTCCCTAATCAGCGGAATTTCGCCAGAACTTCGTTACTTTGACTCTAATCTTCCAAAATTTTGTCATATCTCTAACTCCAACATATTCTTGAAATAAATATCATATTTAACCCTAAAACATGATATCTAAATCATACTTGAAAGATTAAAGATCTAACTAACATTCCTACTATAACTATCGAAAGAAATACCGAAATAAATTTTATCATTTAGGGCTTGTTTGGCACTTTATCTCTTCTATTTTCAATAGAAATATCCCTAGAAATAATACCTAACTTTGAGACTTTTTTATGAAGATTTTGTGGAAAAAATAATATCATGATATTTGTATTATAATAATAATATAAAATGAGATATTTTGTAAAAAGCAAATAGGATAAATGAGAACCGATAGAAATTTAATCCTATCTAGAAAACCATGAACTAGGTTTCTAAGATCAGGACATATTATAAACAAGTGTATTTTTATCTCGGAGTGGGTTATCTCCGAAGTCATTTCCGTAATCGACGGAATGATTAAGAGATAAGACGAAAAAGATATTTTGTGAGAAGGGGCAGATAGTATAAATGAGAACCAATGGAAAGTAAATTATATCTTTAAATCCTTGGATTAGGTAGAAAACATCTGGACATATTATGAATCAGTGAATTTTTATCCAGAAGTTGGTGTTACCGGAAGTCATTTCCGTAACCGACGGCGTTTGTCCGAAAATGTTCAGCAGGCTTCGAAATAAATGGAATCGTAAATTTTATTAAATCACGTGTTTCTCAAGAGTAAACAGAGACCTTCAAGGTGACATCGATGAATTTTTGAGATTTTCTAAGGTTACGCGATTAGAACACCGAACAGGGAACTTTATCGGTACAAGATCAAAAAGCAAGTATGTGACATCATTTTTGATGATGTAATTTCTGCATAAAGCAAGGGGGAGGTCGACCAAGAAATCCAAAGGCCAAGAAGAAGCCATGCAATAAAACCAAAATCCAATGGTTGATATTCAATATTATAAAGCATGAATAGTAGCACAAATTTGCCTATAAATAGATGGCAACTCCAAGCATAATTATATTTCTCACCAATTCCTCTTGCTTGAGTTCGAAATTTTGGAGTAGAGAAGGAAGGAAGAGCTCTTGAGAAAGTTGTAGCGAAGCCCTGGGTAATTTCTTCGGTCCTTAGTCTTAAGCTTTAGTATTTCTTTCGGTAGTTATAGTAGGAATGTTAGTTAGATCTTTAATCTTTCAAGTATGATTTAGATATCATGTTTTAGGGTTAAATATTATATATATTTCGAAAATATGTTGGAGTTAGAGATATGGCAAAATTTTGGAATATTAGAGTCAAAGTAATGAAGTTCTGGCGAAAATCCGCCGATTAGTGAGGTTAGGGGTAAAATGGTAATTTAGGACTAAAGTGTCCTTTATAATGATTGCTCATTAATAGAAACGTTATTATCCTTATAGGATATCTGTGACTACGCTCTGATGAACAGTCGTACCGTATACCGTCAACGAAGGTACGTTCGCGTACGGTAACACTAACTCTGATGTTTATTGTATGGTTATATGTGCTATGTGTATGGTATGCTTATTTGAGGTAGTTGATAGCTCTGTGATATGTTCATGTACTATTGATATGCTTGCTGGGTATTGGGATACGTTTGCTAGGTGTGAAATGCTAGGCGTGAAACGATTGCTAGGTGTGAAACGGCTGCTAGGTGTGAAACGTATGCTAGGTGTGACACATTTGCCAGGGGGCTTATGTGCCATTGGGATACATATGTTGCGTGCTCATATACTGCTTATGTTATGATTAGCTGTAATCCATATGCTGTATATGTAAATATGAGGTTAACCGTTACCTGAAATCTGGTGCGGACCTCAGCCCTTAACATAGCTTCAGGGTCGGGAGGACCGAGGACCGAGGAGAGAGGCAAGCAGCACGCTTAGAAACTCGGTGGAAGACTATATTTTGTGGTCACGGCGTGGGAACCGCCAGAGAGACACCTCTGTTGTTGTTTACATTTGAAAACACTCGGATCAATGTACCGTTACTACAGTTAGCCAATTGGCATTTTGAATATATATTAGTTACTCTTATGCTCCGATGCTCTACTCTAATGAAAAAAATATATATAATGCTTTTGAAAATGGGATGTTACACCGTCATTCCAAACAAGTTTCAAATTTCAGAAAAAAGCTACTTATGCTACCAACAATCCAAATATAAATCATATTACACAATCTGACTTTTACCTATCTTAAGTTTCCATAAGTCACTTTTCCTACCATTATCCCAAACAACACTAATTTTTTTGGTGTGGAATGAATTCAGTACTCATTAAAAATATATATATATAAAGTTAGAGAACTAAAATTGATTTTTGTTTTCATTTTTTAGTTTTGGTTAAAGAAATATTTTGGTTTTATTCTTAAGTTTTATAGGAGTATAGCCTTTTTTATACAAATAAAAAGAAATTGCATAAAAATTATAATTTAAATTTAAATTTTATCGAAATTTAGATAGATTTCACTGTTGTATTTCAAACTTTCGTTACTAATTATTTATTTAAAAAATAAGAATGAAATTGAGGGTATGATTTTAAGAAGGAGAGGGGTACATCTAATTAACGCAACATGCAAGGAAGTTAAAGTATGAGAAAATCTTAATAAAATATTACTTAAATTTTAAAATCTCAAATAGATCATTTTCCAACAAAACGAGTTGCAATTGCTCTACTATTCTTGTTAATCCCATTGCTATTTTTGTTAACAGGATTTTGAAGTTCATATGTTATTTTCTGTCATTTTCCCTTAAAGTATTTTATTAAACTACTCCTAAATTTTTAAAAATGATTTTTTATTTATAAACATTTTAAAGTATATATGTGACTAATTGATTAACATTTTTAAATTAATTTGATAAAATTAATTCATGCACCATAAATCTTAACCTTGTCTTGCATTTCTTTTTCCTTCTTCAGATGAAGGGGCTATTTGGTACGAGGGGAGGGAAACTAAAAATTTTATGAGTTGAATTTTTAAAAAAAAAAATTGAAAAATTGGGATTAGAAAATTTTAATAAAGAAAATATGTAACATGAAAGAGTATAAACAATGAATTAAAAAATATGTAACTTCACTTCACTAATTTTTTAAATTGAACTATTAAAAATTTTCCCTCCATTTTTTCCCCCTCCAAATCCCTCATACCAAACAAACCCTAAAGAAAAATCATGTCTTTATATGACAAACATAGCACTTTTAATTTTACTAAACCTACTACAAGTACTCCTACTATTTTTAATTTCGATTATTACCAAAAATATGACAATTTAATAATAGTACAACTTTTGATCACGGTCCAATATTGAATCATCAAAAAGATTATATGGGATCTTTAATTTTACGGTAAAAAAGATAAACAAAATCAATCTTAGATATGTTCCCTAAACTTAAGCCGCAAGGCATCAAATCAAAATAGGAAAATTTTCTTTGTTTCTGACTAGTGTAACATCCCAATTATGGGAAATTAAATTTGTAAAATAATTATGAAATTAATTATTAGGATTTAAGGTATATTTTCCCATGAATTAAGGACAACTAATTAGGGAATAATTCTTAGCATAAATATTTTAAAGATAATATTTTAAGGCCAAAATAAATTTAATTGAGAAAGAAAATCCTTAAATGAAACTAAGGATTAAATTTTAATAATTCTCCAATAATTGCAATTATATAAGTAATGGACTTAATTGCAAATAAAAGCCTTGTGGAGAATTAAGTGGGATAATTTTACAATCTCATGCAAAACACCTATTTTATTTCTATCTATCCATTAAACCACTCTATTTGGGCCCAAACCCATTTCATTATCTGCAGTCACTTGGCCCAACATGAGAGAGCAGCAGCAGAATAAAACAAACCCAAACTCAATATCCAGCTGCAACGTGAGAAAGCAATATATATATATATATGCACACGTATTCATCACCACAGCGTCACTTACGTATATACATAGAGAAAGGAGTTTGCAGCAGCGTCTTCATCGGTCACGCAACAGCAATGCCATGCTTCTTGAGCTCCATACCATTTCCCTTCCTCCTTATATATATCATCATATCAGAGCACCCAAGAAACAGAGAAAAGAAAAACGAAGAGGCAGGTCAAACACGCAAGAAAACGAGATCACAGTTTCGGCGCAGCAAAGACAGTGAACCATACACCTCGAGCCCAACGCTGGAAAATCTCTCGGACCATTTGTTTTCCTTCCTCAGACCTGACCTTTGGTCCTTATATACATCTCTGCTCATCTTCATCCATTAACACACAAAGAGTAGCAGAGAGTGGGAGACCGAAAGCTGAAACCGAGAGAGAAAGAGAGGGAGAAAGCTTTGGAGCTGTGTGTGCGCCCTGTTTTAGAACAAGGAAACAAAGTGAACGAGAAAGAGAGTGTCTGAGACCGAGAGGGAGCGTTGGAGAAGGAAGTTGATCCACATGCAAGCTTGATCTGCATTTGAATATTAAGAGATGATATTTACGGTTGCATGTGAAGAATTGCTATGTTTCATTTTTGCACAAAAACGAAATGGGAACAGAGGGAGTTGACTGTCGAAGGAAGAAGGAAACACTGGGAACTCAAAAACTAAGGTGAGTTCTTTAAATCTTTTTCCCTCCAAGCTGCTGCAAATGCTGCACGTTAGCTTTCTATGTTTCTGCACGTCGGTTCTGTATAATAGGATATGTTGGATTAAGTGTTGTGGGCCTACGTTAATTACATATAGACGGCCACTATTCATTGGTGTGTATAAATAATATTTTATTATGGATTATAAAAAGGTATAAACCAAAATACAATTTGGTTCACTGAGACTAACAGTGGAACCATTTTCGAATATTAAAAGGAATCAGGATGTCTGATACTGTGATACATATGAAAAGAGAAGGAAGAACTAGTTTATATTTATATATAGGGTTAATGTGCAAAAATAGACATGTACTTTTGTCAAAAGAGCGTCCAATAGCAAATACTTTTTTTAGGTGCAAAAGTGACTATGTGGTTACAAAAGTGGAGCAAAATTAGCATTGACCGTTAGTTTGACCAAAAACATTAACATAGATGCTGACTCAGCAAATTTTTATTCTAGTTGGCAGTCAAAGAAGAAAGAAGAAATTAAATAAATTTTTATCCTAGGGAATTGGGATTTTGACAAAAAAAACCTCATCTTCTTCCCAGATTCTTCATGTCCAAAACCCAGATTCTTCATTCTCAACAAGAAAACGAAGAAGCACGAAGACGAAGAAGACGAAGAAGCACGAAGACGAAGAAGCACGCCTCCACAAAGAACAGAAATCTCAAATCTCCTCTAGAGTCCATCTCCAGATTCTTCATTCTCGACACCAAAGTTTGAAATTTCAGATTCATGAAGCCATACCCATACCCATACCCATACCCATATCAAAGTACTTCGATTTGGAAGTTGACAAATAAAACAACCCAATACAGAACATTACAGATCAAGCCGACAAAGCCTCACACGATTTGGAAAAGATTTGGAGAAAAAAGGAACCCTAAGAACGAATCAAACACTGGGAAATCGAAATCCAAGCAAGGTTAAAAAATCGAATCCTAAAATCGAATCAAACGCTGACGGTGCAAGGTTAAAAAAATTGGGGGAAAAAAAGGAACCCTAAGAACCCTAAAATCGAATCAAACGCTGGGAAATCGAAATCCAAGCAAAATCTAAGCAAATCACAACGTTTCAGTTGATTCGATACTCTCTTATCTGCCAGCGCGTCTCCTGCTATGCTTCACTCCATTGAAGAGATTCTTGACTTCACTCCACACGCTCACACTCTCTCCATCAACATTGGCACTCTCTCCCTTTCTTGGTTTCTCGCCATGAAAGCCGCTGCCGCTCTGACTTCTGAGTTGGGTAAGCCGTGGCCGCCGCCGCTCTGACCACTACTAGAAAATTCACAATTTGCAACGGATTTTGCGACGGAAAATAATCCGTCGCAAATTGCACCAAATTTGCGACCGGAATAAAAATCCGTCGCAAAAAAACCATTTTGCGACGGGAAAAAAAAATCTATCGCAAAATTTGCGACGGACTCGGTCTGTCCATCGTAAATTTGCGACGGACTGGGGAGTAAAGTCTGTTGCAAATCGCGACTGTTAACCCCCCCCGGGCGAAATTTCATTTTGCACCTCTTCTTTCTCTTTCTTTGGTCCGTTTCTCTCTTGTTCTCCCATTCCGGTGGACTCCTTTTGCTCCGGTCAGCGACTTTCCGGCTTCATCCCCTATCCTCCGGCCGATCATTTTCCGGTGGCTTTCCCCCCTGTTCCGGCCGATCAGTTTCAGGCGTCCTCTCCTTCTCCTCTTCCAAGATGCACTTCTATTCCTAGTAACCCACCTCTCTTCTCCCTTTTTTTGTTTTCACTACTGTATATATGGATAGATTTGAGTATTGTTTTTGTATTTTCTTGAGTATTATGTGGATTTATGATAAAATGATGGTATGTGATAATATTTTTTGTTATTTCTTTAATGTTGATTAAATTATTTATTATTGGTTCTTGAGAATATTAATGTTGCATTATTTGTTTATAGTCTGTTTTGTATAGTTTAAAAATTATGTGTTAAAATTATGATTTTGTATTAGTAGGTAATGATACATAAGTCTATAAATAGGATGATGTTGAAATGAGAAAAATGAAATGTTAAGAAATGATTTTTAGGAATACGAGAATTAATTAATTAATATAAAGTAGGAGGAATGTGTGACTCTAAGGATTTATTAAATTTTTATGTATTGGAAAAATTAATGATATTAACTAGTTATACAATAAACAGTGATAACTTGCACGAGGCGAAGTTTTTCGGGATGAAGAGTCACGATTGCCATGTTTTTTTCCAGAGATTGTTGCCGTGGGCCTTCAAAGCACTTTCGAAGCATATATGGTCTATTCTTACGGAATTTTCCATTTTCTTTAGAGAAATTTGTGCTTCTGAACTTAATGTTGAAAAGTTACGGCATCTGGAGACGAGCTTGCCCATAACGCTATGCAAAGGTAGGTGGTCCGCAACAATATAGGTGGATGTATCTGTTTGAGAGGTAATATATATATTTCTTTCGCGCAGTTGTTAATTGATAGACATGGTGCTTTAGTTTATAAATTCCCCTTACATTGTCCATTGTAGGTCTTTACGCACACTTAAGAACAAGATCAAAAATCCAAGGTACGTCGAAGGATCTATCGCTGAAGCGTTTCTAGTCGAAGATGCCACTAAGTTTGCGTCATACTATTATCCCCCTGAAATGATATCAAGATGGAGAGGGGTACCTCGCAACGATGATGGCGGAGATACTTGCAATCAAAATTCAATATTTAATTTTCCAGGTCGAGTAGTGGGAAAACATTGGAGGTCAACTCTGGAAGGAAGAGATAAGCAAGTAGTGGAGTGGTACATTCTAAACAATTGTGAAGAGGCCGCCCAGTACTTAAAGTAAGATTTCTTTTCTTTTTTTTACTGTTACGAGAAGTATTAAAGTATTAACTTCATCTTTTGTTACAGTTACTTCTCTAATCAGGTCCGATCGACGAATCCTTCGATGTCGGATTCTGAAGTTGAGCAAATCACGAACTCTAAGTTTCCTCAATGGTTTCGATCCTACTTCATGGAAAATCCATCAGATCGCAATGAAATTGCGTGGAGTTTATCTTATGGAGCTGCAATAGTTGTTACCCGGTGCAAGAAATACGTAATCAATGGGTATCGGTTTTCAATTGTTGAAGCGGACGCAAATACACTATGTTGCAATTACGGTGTATGTTGTCAAGGTGACCAAGTTGACGGGGTCGAGGGAGCCTACTACGGGAAGTTAATCGACATAATTCAGTTGCATTACCAGTGGGACAAGGTGGTGACTCTGTTTAAGTGTGAGTGGTTTGATAACAGTCCGCGTGGGACAAAAGTGGACAAATATGGCAATGTTGAGATCAACTGGACAAGGAGATATACGGTTGGTTATGACCCATTCATCCTTGCTCAACAGGCGGAACAAGTTTACTATACCTTATACCCCACATCCCGTCAAGGGTGGAGGGGAGTTATCAAAACCAAAGCATGGAATATTATACCCAAATCGAAAGAGTTGGAAACAAATGACGGTATGCCTGACCGTTCCAGGTTGATGTGGAACATGTATTGCCCCTAAACAGTGCCGACGACGATGTACCAAGCAATATGTTTAATTCGGCTGCGAAGTTAGAGTTGATTCCTATCCAAATTGACGATGAAGAATCAGACGATGAGGCAGAAGTGATTTACTCTAATAGTGAATCTGAGTTCGACGATTATGAGACTCCAGAGGAAGGCGTGCAAGCAGATGACGAAGAACAAGAATCTTCCGGTTGATGGTTGTTAGTTCTTTTTTTATGACGATCTATTATACTACATACTTCGTTATATACTTCGCTACTGTCATATTTAGTAAATATCTTTTTTTTTTTAATATTTTGACATAATGTTTATAAGTGTTCAGAGATGGAGCATCAAGGAGGATGTTCCGGTAGTGGACGTAGTAGTGGTCGAGCCCGCCCCCGTCCTATCAGAGGGGGTAGGGCGACGCCATCTGGTGCCTCTGTAGGCAGAGGGCTCAGCGCTTCCCCAGATGTTCCACTATTTGAGATGTCATCTTTACCGTCACTTTATATGTCATCGTCACCGTCTCTTTATATGTCATCGTCGCCGTCTACTACCGACTCTTTTATGGGTGGTAGAGGTGGGCCAGGACCTTCCCATAGTCCACAGCAAGGAGCAGAGCTGGTTTACTTTACCATTTCTAATTGATTTACATATGTTTAGTTTTGTAAAACCACCTATGTACAAGTATCTTCAATAGTTAGCATTCCTTCCTTCAGCACACTTCGTCGCCTCAGAGCCACGTCGGGGAAGGAGGTAGTTCTTCCGAGCAACCAATCTGGGGATCGGTAGATCCTGCAAAAGGAAAGATTTGGATGTGTCCAGTTGGCACCACCGAGTATAAGTCACGTAAAGTTAGCAATAATAATGTTACGATTTTCTACCTTTAGTTTCTATGCTAATATTTCCATCATATCCTCTGTGTTCAGATTTCTACCAAATAATGAGGTGAATAGTATCATCTCAAACCAAATATTTCGTAACTACAATCTGCCTTACAGCACTTGGTCAGAGATTCCTAAGGATCATCGGGATGCTTGGTTCAATGAGTTCTTGGTAAGTTATGTGTTTTATGGTTATTAATTTCTTATCCAAATGCAAAATGATTAAGTACTTTTAAAATTTGGACCACTGATTGTTTGTCATTGATTTTCAGGATAAGTTTAAGACGTTGCCTCAACATAAGGGCGACATTAAAAAAGCTTATAACTACAGGGCTGGCCGGTGGTTGACTGAGAAGTTCTTTAAATTGAGAAGAGGTAGAGGCAGACAAGATTGGATTCAACCTGAGACTGCTGACCAATTACTTCAAAATTGGGCGTCCAATGAGAAATTTCAAAATAAAAGTCAGAAAAATAAGCAAAATAGGGCCAAAATGGAAGGACCTTCCTATGCTGGCGGCTCCATTTCAATGAGTGAGCATAAACGAAAAATTGTGAGTACACGTTATTTTGTATTTAAGTATTCAATATTTTGTTCTTTGAAACAATTAATTAACGGTCATCATTTGTGTTTGCAGGCACTGTCTGAAGATGTTGCTCCAGAAGATGTTGACTGGATTGCCTTTGAGCGTCCCCATTCCCAGCAGTCTGAAGGGAGTGAGCCGCGCTGGATTAACGCCAAGGCGCAGCAAGTAGCGGTGAGATATTTATATTGCATTCTTTGTTTCATACATCAGCATATATTTATTTCATTTCACATGGCTTATCTATGATGTATTTTTTTTGCTTCTAGGAAACCTATAAGAAGCTGACGGAGGAGAGAGACTCGCAGAGTACGAGCGACCCCACATCCTCTCAGTCCGATAACGAGAGTCTATTCATTCAGGCTGCAGGCGGAATGAACAACAAAGGTAGAATCTTCGGGTACGGTGCCTCTGCCAGCCGATTTAAGTAAACGAAGGGCACCTCATCCGACCATGAAGGTGTTTCTGCAGGTAAACGTAATACATTTGATATTGATTGTTACATTTTCATTCCCTATTCTATTTGAATAAAGTACAAAAAATAAACGTAGTTCCTACTTTTTTTACAGATGAGATGCAGAAGATGAAGGCATTGGTCCAGTCGCAGGCAGACGAGCTACATGAGACATGCGAGATGGTAAGGCAGATGCAGCTTCAACTCATGTACCTAATGAAAAACAAGGGGTCGGCTTCTGGTGATGGTGGTGATGACAATGCTGATGATGGTGGTGGTGATGATTATAATGCTACTGTTTAGACTACTTTTTATTACATGTTATTTAGGACAATATTATTTATATTTTGTTTTCTCTCTATGTAAAAACTCTTTATGCTTGATTCTTATTATACATATATATTTTTATGGAACACAGTTAGTTTTTTTTTAAAAAAAAATTTAATTCTAAAAAAAAGTAAAAAAAAAAAGATTAATTTTTTTTAAAAAAATTTAATTAATTTTTTTAAAAAAAGAATTATTTGCGACGGATATTAAAATCCGTCGCAAACATAAAAATTTGCGACGGATAAAATGATCCATCGCAATTGCGACGGATTTTGATATCCGACGCAATTGCGGTGGATTTGTTTATCCGTCGCAATTGCGACGGATTTTTGAAAATCCGTCGCAATTGCAACAAGGGATTTTGCGACGGACAAAATCCGTCGCAAAATCAGTTTTACGACGGAAAAGCCCTTTTTTGCGACGGATTTTGTCCGTCGCAAAAACTGTTTTTTTTTGTAGTGGACCTCTGAGTTGGGTAAGCCGTGGGTTCTTGATCTGGTTGCTGTCGGTGCCTCTGTTCCAGGATTGAGAGTATCCCCAATTTTGGGAAATGCAGGTGCTCGAATTATTGAAAATGATTTTGCTCTCTCCAAGCAAATCACGCTGGATGGCCATTATGAAAAAAATAGAGATAGATTTTTATTTCTTTGTGATTTGCTTTGATTTTGACCAGGGACTTAAATGAAAATTTTAAAAGTTTATAGAGGGACTAAATTGAAATTTTTTGAAATGCATCCGGGGCTGAACTGTAATTTATAAAAATTACCATCCACGTCATCGTCCATGTCATCATTTTCAGGTCAGAAAAAGTCAACTAACGGTCAATGCTAATTTTGCTCCACTCTTGTATCCACATAGTCACTTTTGCACCTAAAAAAAACATTTACTACTGGGCGCTCTTTTGACAAAAGTACATGTCTATTTTTGCACCTTAACCCTTATATATATAAACTCAACGTGAACAGGAAAGTACGTAATAGGAGACTTTGTGATCTATTTGGATGTTTGAATTTATTTGATCAGCTATATGAGATAATAGTGATTATTTTATGGTTTGATTATGTTTAAAATACACACAAGGTGCTTGTGAAAATGTATAAGTGAGGAACTTTGTTAGGTTGGCTATGATTTAAACCCATCAACTTCATAATGAAGTTGGAAAGAAGATTGGTCGGAAATTTCAATAATTAAGTTTATTGTTCTAGTGTTAGCCGTTAGGATGCTAACTATGTGTTTGATTGTATTTGCTAAGTTTTTGGAGATGGCTTATAAGGCATCTAAAAGAAACAACAATGGTTCTGTTTCAGTTAATTAAACTACAGTAACGTACTGGAATGAGAATTTTAATGATTAAGATGGATAACAAGGATATTTATAGATACTATTTCTATCCAAGTAGATGCTGAAGCAAATATGTTTCTGATAACTCTCCTTATTTTGTATATTTAAAGTACATTTTGAAGATATTTGGAGAGTTATATAAACAATTTTAAGAGGTTTAAATGAGATTACATTATTATAATATCAAATCAAATTGGTATATTATTTAGGGAATTTCATTGTAAATATCATAGTTTTCAAATTAAAATAGAAATACTTTAGTTAAAAAAAAAAGTTTTAGTTTATTATTAATAGTATATTTTTATTATTATTATTATTTTTTTTTTGTGGTTTCCACTCTTTACTTCAAGTCATGGGTTCGAATTAGAGCTGGGAATCAGGGCTGGCCCGGCCCGACAGGGCCTGGGCCCAACAGAGCCGGCCCTACAGGGCCTGGAGTAAGAAAAACATCTGTTTTTCAAAGCCCGGCCCGATAGTACCAGGGCCAGGGCCGGCCCTACAGGGCCTGAAAATTACTATTCCAAATTTTAACTATTTTTCCTTCGACTTTTTTCAAAGAAATATAATTAGTAAATTGCAACCATTAAAGTTCTAATCTATCAAATAAATGTTATCAAGATTAATATCTAAACAATATAAATCATTCAACAAATAAACACATTTATTAATTGTAATAAAAAACAAATAAACACAAAGAATATGTTTTTTCCTTTTTTTCAAAAAATATTAAACAAAGGAATTCCTTTGTGTATGCCCACGAAAAAAATGTCTTTCCCTCTCATAATTTTGTGTGTGTCTGTAGATTCCTTCGATTCAGGCATGATTTTACTGACAGGTAAAAATAATTATACTTATTTTACACAAAATATATTTATAATTTATTACTTATATAATATTGTAATACCAAAGTATGTGTTTATTTAATATGAAAACATCACTTCTTTAAAATTTATAAGAACTAATTATGTGTTTTAATACAGAATAATAAACATAAAAAAATGGTTATAGTTTAAACTAAAAAAATCTAAGTAATTACAAATAAATACATTCATTAAGTGGAAGTCTAGATAATTAATTTTTTTTAAAGAAAATGCTACAGTAAAACGGGCCTAACGGGCCGGCCCGAGGCCCTGCAGGGCCGGCCCGATTAAGCCCGAGGCCCTACAGGGCCGGCCCTGCAGGGCCAATTTCAAAATTCTGACCTATTTTTCAAGTCCGAGCCCTACAGGGTCAGGGCTTAAATGGGCTGGCCCGATGGACTTGGCCCGATTTCTCAGCTCTAGTTCGAATAGGCAGATGGAAGGAATGGAGGAAGTACTATAATTATTAATGTTTCTTTGCTTTTGGTAATGAATAGATGCAGCGTTTTGAGTGGGCCATATCAATTGAATCAATTACAATTTACAAGACCTAAAAGCTACAAGAAAGAAATGGCCGCTGAAAAAAAAAAAAAGCAAAAGGGGATTTCGCTGGATTGAATTGGAGCACAGCCACGACACCGTTTGAGCAGATGAAAAAGAAAAGACCTAATCTAGATGAAGGCGGAACGGAGAAAATAGAACAGAGCACGACTTGGGGGAGCGAAGAAGCAGGGAACAGAGCACGACTTGAGGAGTGAACGTAGCAGCAGAGCAGAGGAGCAGCTTCAGACCTTCGACCTTCTTCTCCCTCTCTCGGCGGCGGCTTCCCTCTCCACCACGGTCGCCGGCGAGCAAGGTGGCTATTCATGGTTTTATTTTTCTTTTCTCTTTTGAACTCTGAATTCCTATTTGCTTGCTGAGTTGGTTTTTGTTAAAGCCATGTTTGGCTAATTTCTTTTTGCAATCTAGAGGAACTTTGAAGTTATAAGTAGATTAAATTTTGTTTTCATTGTTTAGTTATAATTAATATTAATCTTGGTTACTTAATCTTGTTTAGCTTTATCTATTTAGTTATTGGTCATCATTGAATATGATTTTGAGAATTAGGATTTACCTTGACAAATGATATTTTAATTAGGCTGAGATTGAGTAATATTGGATTAGATTAAGATTTAATTTGCGATTAGGATAGACATATACCTAATGGCCCCATATAATTGTTGAAGAATGTGTTCGACTTTTATTGCCTCTTGAGTAACTATGTTAGACATAACAAGTTATACTCAAGAGAGGGTTATAAGTGGACCGACAGGCATTTATGGCTAATTATACTCGAGATTAACAAAATTGATATTAAGACTAATTAAATTAATGAAATCAAGGTTTATGAAGCTAATAAGGGATTAGTGACTCTGGGTTGCTCATTTGATTATTGTATTCGTTTGCTTATTTTTATTCTAGTTTTAATTCCTTTTATTTTAATTAAATTCAATTTGGTTTGCTCAACTTAAGTGAAAATGTAAAATTAATGCTTAACTAAAGTTTTGGTATAAAGTCCTCGTGGGAACTATATTTTTCTTATCACTTTATTACTTGATACGGCCCGTATACTTGCGGAGTTTATAGGCTATATGTAATCCCGGATATTTGTTTATCTGGAATCTTTTATTGAGATAAATAAATGGCTATTTGTGATAGGTGAATTTATAGTCTCAAATATTGGGTTATAAATATCTTATTTTTCTAAGGAAAATCTCATGAGAATTAGGAGGAATAATGTGCTAAAATTCCTAAAATACCCTTGTGGGGCATAAAATAGCCTAAGAATATTATGATAAATCCTTAAGGGCAGTAAAATATTTATTAGAAATTGGGAAGAATATTATCCCTAATTATAGTAATTTATTAAATTATTTCCTTGGAAAAATTAAAGGGAAAAAATCAAAAAGTATTTTGAAGACCAAAATGACCCCATGATTTTTAATATAATGCACGGGACATAAAATACCAATATCAGTGAAATAGTTGTGAGAAAATGGTTAATCCTAAAAAAGAAAATTGTCAACAATTAGTAAGTGATTAAATAAATAATTATGGGTTAATTGTTTAAGCATGATTAAGAGAAAATCCAAGGGTAAATATGTAAAACCCTTTAATTAAATGTTTATGGCTAAAATTAGCATAAAATATACTTGCTAATTAATTAGAAAAGGTTAAGAAAAATTTGATAAGATTAAGTACATGAAAACCCTAAATCCAAAAAAGTTGTTAATCATGTGATTAGGGCACTAATTAAACTTATTAATCAATTTCTACAAATTAAATATTAATAAAGGGGATGTAATCTAATAAAGTAAGATCTAAGGACATGGAATTTCTAGTAATGTTAAATGCCTAAATCCTTGTTAATAGCTATTAGCCAATGAGAAATTTTGCTAAAATATATTAGATAATTAAATATAATATAAATAAATGTAAAACAGAAAAATAAAATAAAATAAAAAAGCTGGCCGAAATTTTGAACAAAAGGGGATAAGATTTGGCAAAACAAATATCATGATGTTTAGTATTAAAATAATAATATAAATGAGATATTTGTGTGGAAAGTAAATAGGATAAACGACCATGGATAGAAATTAAATCCTAACTACAAAACCATGAATTAGGTTTCTAAGGTCAGGGCATATTATAAAAAAGTGAATTTTTTATCTCGGAGTGAGCTATCTTCGAAGTCATTTCCGTAACCGGATGAATGCTTAGGAGATAAGACGAAAAAGAAAAAGGGCAGATAATATAAATGAAAACCAATGGAAAATAAATTATATCTTGAAATCCTTGGATTAGTTGGTGAACATCTGGACATATTATGAATTAGTGAATTTTTATCCCGAAGTTGATGTTACCCGAAGACATTTCCGTAACCGACGGCGTTTATCCGAAAATGTTCGGCAGGCAACGAAATGTTCTGAATGGGATCAAAAATTTAGTTGACCCAGAAATTTCTAAAGAGGAAGAATAGACCTTCAGGGCTATGTTGTCGGATTTTTGAGACTTTCCAAGATTACACGATTAGGATACCGAACATGGAACTTTATCGGATGAAACTCCATAAAGGAAGAATTGATGACACCAAGTGACATCACTTTATTGACTTTGGGGGAGGGGGAGGTCGGCCAAGGTCCTTGTGTGGCCAAGAATGAAGCTCCAAGAAACCCTAATTTCTGCGGTTGAGATTAAAGGAGAAAGGTGCAAATTTGCCCCTGAAAACTTCTATAAATAGGCTTCAACCCTCTTCATATTTTTCACACCAAAAACACTAAGCAAGTTCGAAATTTGCAAGAAGGAAGAGAGGAGGAAGAGTCCGGAGAAAATTGTAGCGAAGCCCAGAGTAAGTTCTTCGGTCCTTAGTCTTAAGCTTTAGTAGTTCTTTCGGTAGTTATAGTAGGAATGCTAGTTTAGTCTTTAATCTTCCAAGATAGTTTAGATATCATGTTTTAGGGATAAATATGATATTTATTTCAAAAATATGTTGGAGAAAGAGATATGTCAAAACTTTGGAAGATTAGAGTCAAAGTAGCGAAGCTCTGGCGAAATTTCGCCGAATAATCAAACTAGGGGCAAAATGGTAATTTGTACCTAAAGTTCCTGTTATGATGTTGGACATTGATAAATGTGATATTATCCTTATAGGATATCTGTGATCACGTACCGCTGTCGTACCACTGTCAAACGTACTGTTTTCTGTCAAAAGTACCGTTTTCCGTCAAATGTACCAGAATATCGTCAACGAAGGTACGAACGCGTATTGTAACCCTAACTCTGTGCTGCTCATATACATATATGTGATAGATACGTTCATAGACTAAGGCTCTGTTAGGGTCGTCATTTATACATACAGCTTTACACGGGTTATAGTCATAGTAATGCCGTTTGAGTTTTCCTAGCGCTGAGGACACGTGTTGTGATCGTGGCATTGGGTATGTGCAGACTGTTGTTGTTGGACTTTACATACTGCTCTGTGCTTATATTTTGTCATTGTTATGATCATGCATCTGCTCTGTGCTTATGTAGTGATATGTTGTTGTTATGTCATGAATATCTGTTGTCCATATACTGTTTTATTTGAGCATAAGGTTAACCGTTACCTGAAATCCAAATGGGAATTGGATCTCAGCTGTAGCTTCAGGGTCGGGGGGACCGAGGATTGGTGATAGAGGCAAGCAGCAGGAGTAGGCTTCCGGACAGTGATTTACTTATTGTTATGTATTTACTTTTGAACACTAGGATGACTGTATCATTACTATTACACTATGGTTAATGTTTTATTATGGTTCAGTTACTCACTCGCTCCAATGCTCTACTTTGATTGAAAAAAAAAAAATTCCGCTTTTAAAATAGGATGTTACACTATAAAGTTGTGCCCTATCAGTTTCTTATTTGTCAAATTGTTATGAGCACAGAATTATGGATGCGTAAATTAATTATGAGGCATAGGATTAAACTCAAAATTCTATTTCTATAAACACTATGCTTTGGAAAACCATGAGAAACATTAAATGTAATACATTAAATCATATTTTATATTATGATTGATATTTATAAACTCCTAATTTAAAGTGTTAGGATAGCCTCTGAGAGTCTAAAATAATTGTAGATAAATAATAATAATTAGTAAAATAATAATAATAGTAGTAGTAAAATAATAATAATAATAATAATAATAATAATAATAATAATAATAATAATTATTATTATTATTATTATTATTATTATTATTATTATTATTATTATTATTATTATTATTAGGGAAGGAGAATAAATAAAGGGATTATTAATTAATTAATAAATAAGAAGGGGCATTATTATTAAGGAATTTTTTTAGGGATTAATTACTATTTTTAATCCTCTAAAAACAATTCGCGTAGTCAATTACTTTGCGACTCAAGAAGTGACTAATGACAATGATAAACGTTTATAGGCATACTTTAACACCTCTACCGATCCCAACAATTCCGGACAAAGTTAAGGATTGAAGCTTGAGGTGGATAACTGTTATCTCGTTAGCTTGTATGTATGTATTCATGTATGACTGATCATGGTTGCTAGATAATTTGCATGTGTGTATCCTATCTATGGATTAAGGCTGCGTGTCTCATGGGGTTGCGTGTCCCAAAGGGCTGCTGTAACACCCCATTTTCATAAACGTTTTCATAGCGTTTTGATCAGAGATGAGCGTCAGAATTTTTTTCAATATACAGAGTAACTGAATAACATAGCTTGCAGTGTATCTGGCTGTTTATACGGCAGTACATTCATCCGAGTGTCAAACATAAAAGTAATAACCTAACAAAAGAAAGTCTCTAGCTGGGTCTCTAAGCGTGCTGCTTGCCCTTATCCTTGGCCCTCGGTCCTTCTGACTCTGTAGCTATGTTAAAAGCTGAGGTCCAATGCCAACCGGACCTCAGGTAATGGTTAACCTCATGCTTATATAAACAGTATATATAACAAATATTCATGACATTTCAGCATAATCTCCACAAAAGCCCATAACAGATTTAGGAGTTACATAATTAGATATGTAAGGAAATAACAATACAATCAGATGTAAAGTTAAGGCGATAACAATACAATCAAATGTAAAGTTATTTAATCTGCACTATTCACCAGTGCCACGATGTACGGTCGTGTCCTCAGTGCTAGAAAAACTTAACGGTATTAACAATACTATAACCCGTGTAAAGGAACGTGATCACAGATATCCTATAAGGATAATATCGTATATATTAATTCATAATCAATATCCTAACAGATATTTTAGTCACAAATGACTATTTTACCCCTGGCTTTCAGAAAATTGCTAACCGATAAAATTTCTCCAGAGCTTCGCTACTCCGTCTCCCAACTTTCAAAAACTTACTTCCTTTCATGTTTTTACCTCGTCAGGCATCTTTCAATGCAATGAGGCATAAAAACAAGAATAGGAATTTCATTTCCTACTTCCTAGATCTAACTAACAATTATTCTAAGAACTATAAAACTAAAGACTAGAACTTAAAAGCTAAGGACCGACGAACTTACCAAGAACCCTGCTCCTCCTTCTCCAAGACTCTTCCTTCTCACCTCTCTCTAGAATTTCGAATTGCTTATGCTTTCAATTGGTGAGAATTGAAGTGAATGGAGAGGCCTATTTATAGGAAAAGGGTGTGGCACATTGGTAATTCCTTTGAACTTTCTCTACTCGAATCTCAACCGTTAGATCTAGGGTTTTTCTTCAACTTCCATCCTCACCCTCCATCACTCCCAAACGTCCTCAGATCTTTCTCTCTCTCTCTTCCTCTTTTCCAAAACACCTTGTTGGCCACCTTCAATTCCATTCCTTTTGCTTTGTTGGCCAAAACTTCTACCAAGTAATTCTTCTACTTGATATTCTAATTGCACAAATATTTTTAGAGATAAAGTTTGAAGTTTATGTAGTCTCTTGAGAAGCACTTGAAATAACAAGAATTATGGTTCAATTTGAGGTTTTTACTAGCCTTTTAATCATTTTAGGATAAATTCCAAAAGTTACGGAAATGACTTCGGAGATAACCTACTTCGAGCTAAAAATGCACTTGTTTATAATAAGTCCTTATATATATTTGATCTATAGTTAACATATTTCAGTACACAATTTATTTTCTATCGGTTCTCATTTGAATTAATCCTAATAGCTTTTGGAACTCAAAATATCTTCTCCAAATGCCCGGTCCACAAGCTTCCACATCACCTCTTTTTCACACACACACAAAATTTTGGTCCCCCCCCCTTTTTGATTTTATTTTATTTTGTTATTTAATTTATATTATATTATTTAGGAAATTTCTCATTGGTTGATTTCATTTCACATGGATTGCACTTTATGGTTAAATGAAAACCCTTGGATCTAGCTTTATGAGGTTTAATCCTAGCCTTCCATAACTAATCTTTAATTAACATCCCTAATATGTGATTATTAAAATATAATTGGTTCCTAGATTAATCATGAAAGTTTATGAAATTAATCTAATAAATGAAGATTTAATTATCTACTAATTGTTGGCAATTTTCTTTAATTGGATTAATTATTTTCTCACAACTTTAGAGTTTACTTTGGTCATTTATGCTCCATGCATTAATTTAAAAATCATAGGACAACTTATGATCCCTGAAATAATATTGGATTTTTGCCTCTATAAATTCCAAGGAAAATAAACAAATAAATTACTAAAATTAGAGGCAATATACTTTCCTATTTTAAATAGGTATTTAATTGCCTCCTAAGACAAAATTAAGATTATACGTGATTATGATAAATCTAAGGGTATTTTATGATCCATAAATGTATTTAGGAATTTAGCCTTTGGTTCTTATTCTAGGGAAAATTGCCTAGAAATAAAATAAATAAAATACAAAAATTTGAGACCACATATTCACCTATTTAGAATAGGTATTATCTATCACAATATAATATTTAAGATAAATAATTATCCTATTTAGAATAGGTATTATCTATCACAATATAATATTTAAGATAAATAATTATCCGGGTATTATAGCTGCGATCCTTGGCCGTTAGCTGCGGTTAACGGTGCGACTTGTTTTATCTAGATAAATGTATCCGAGCTATGAATTGGGGCTGCGTGTCCCGAAGGGCTGCGGTCCTTGGCTGTTAGCTGTGGTTAACAGTGTGACTTGTGAATTACTCTATGCTTATACATGTGTTATACTATGATTTATATTTCATACATGCATATGAGATTAACTGTTACCCCTGGGGTTCATTCATTTGAACTCCAGACCGCATGAAAGAAACAGGTAGTCGATCGGGATCAAAAGGAAAGACGCAGTTGTAAGGGTTACAACAGAAGAAACCTTTTCGAAAAATATGGGTAGTTGGATTGTATTTTATTGTTTATCATTTGTCTATTATGGAATAATGTATTAACATCCCACTATGGGATGGTTTCGAATCGCGAAAAATCCATCCTCATGTTTTTGAACTAAGTTATTTTGTTAAAGATTTATTCCGCAATTAAGTCGTCCAAATCATTTCGATGCTTATGCGCTATAACTCTGATAAATAAGGGCGTCAAAAGGACAGGCGTTACAACTAGGGTTCTTCTCTAGTCTTTGTCTCCCTAGCTATATATATACCATTGCAAATAAAGAAGAAGAACTGAAAAAGAAAACAAGAGATAGCTAGAGAGAGAGAGAAAAATCAGAAATTAGGGAAAAATAAAGATGGAAAATAATAATAAGAAGAAGTTGATGAGTGATGAACAAATAGAGACACTAAGGATGCAAATAATATTATATAACTACATATGTGACATGCTTGCTGATTTACACAACCGCTGCCTCACCCTTCAGCCATCACTGCTAGATCTTCCACTTCCAGGTTTCTTTCTCATTCCTTATACAAACGCTTCCAAATCTCTTCTTTTATTATTATTGTAACTTTTTTTTTTCATTACATACGGATAAGTAGAATCGAACCAGCGACTTTGAGGGTGTTGGTGAACAACTAGATGCTTCTTTGGGAAGCACAAAAAAATTGTTTTTTTAAATACTTTTCTGCAAACCGAGATAAAACTCTTCTCACATATTTACAATCACTCTTAAAAAGTTAAAACAAACATGTATGTTTAACAAAGCTTTTTGCGTTGTTCATCTTTACACATACACACACCCATATACTAGATTGTTTCGCAACTATTTTCTCCTTTTCTATTAGTTAGTGTGTTATTATTTTTTTCCTAAATGTAAAATCTTTATTCATTTTATCTTTCAAATTTATAATTTTTTCCACAAAATTAGCTATCCCTAGTGCTTACATATAATAAACAGGTTTTAATCAAAGGTAGTTTTCAATGTGAATGGCTCACTGGGGTATTTTAGATAAAGCAACACCTCTTTCACAAATAATTTAAATAATTTTTTAAATCTTTATAAATTAGTTATCCTGGTTATATACTTACAATGGAGAGGAAAGGTTTTAAGTGTGTTGTATTATTATTATTATTATTATTATTTTACTTCTTTCGCAAAACCAATACAAGGATTTATCAGACATTTTTTGCAACGAAAATTTACAGTGAAAAGTTTTCTGTCACAAATTTTCTATGTTGTTAGTTCAGTATTTTGTAAATAACTTCTAATAAGTTTATGTATGAATATTGGTGTTGATGGGAAGAACTTTTGGCATATTTTACAAAATTTAAGGATAGAGTTACAATATTTATAATGTGTATAAAATTATTAATTATACATCGATAATTTTTTATAATAATATTTTCTTATTTTAAATATGAAAGAAGATATACTAGAATGAGACAAGAAAAAAAGTAAAATTCACATATTGTCCCCTCCATTGCCCATGCGGCTTTGATCTGAAAAGTTCACCAACATAAGGAAACAAATAGAAGGAACTAGAAGAATAATTATAACCCCCCAAAAAAAAAAAGGAACAAGAATAATAGTAATTCTTTATTTTTCAAAAAAAAAAATTTATCAATTTCATGCATGTTGGGCGTAAAAAAGAGTGAGTGTTTAGACTTAACTTTAAATTCAGACAAACGAACTTAGCTGTAATTTATATCAAATTTCTTTTTTCTTTTTAATATTTTCATGTTACTTATGCATTAAAATTTATAAACTTTCTGACTTGTTAGGAGTATTTTAATCCATAATATTATTTTCTTTTAAACTCATTCTCAAAACTAAGGTCTAGCTTTACATGTCATTATATACCTTTTAACATTCTCAAGTGTCATTTCCCTATTGAAAATAGAAAAGCTTTTCATCTTCTCAAGAAATAAAGAAAATTGCTAATTATAATTAGATTTTTTATTTTTTATTTTTGGTTCCAAAAGTTGAAGTGGAAAACATACAACAGAAAGAGCCCTTGATGTTGAATGGTGGCCAAAGAAGGCGATGGACTCCGACAAGAGAACAAATTGAGATTCTGGAGAGTTTAGTTAAGGAAGGCGAGGGATCTCATCCAAACAATGAAAAGATTAAGGAGATTACGGCGGTGTTGAGCCAGCACGGCCAGGTTTCTGATCCAAATGTGTACAATTGGTTCCAAAACCGGCGTGCTCAGCTAAAAAAGAAGATGCATGATCGTAAAAATCAAATGATGATGAAGAAGATGTTTCGATTTGATCAGTTGGTGTCAACTAGTACATGTTATAATAATAATAATGATAGTGATAATGATAATGGTCAAGTTGAGTCCATGTCTTGGGTCAATAATTATGTGACATTTAGGGGGGGCCGGGGTTGAGTAATTTCTTTTGCTTTAAGTATTCTTTCTATTTTAGAGATTTATTTCATTTTCTTATTAGATGACAGTCTAACATTTAAACTTTCATGATGATATTTGCTATTAACTCGTGCATTTTGATATAAAACTGGGGTTTTGTTGCATAGACTGAAATATGCCTTATATTATTTATGATTTATATAATAATATGACTTGTTAGAATGTTTATATTCCATATATTATACTCCCTCCGGTTCTAAATATGAGAAAAAAAAATATTTTTTTGGGATATTAAGAAATTTAAATAAATTACTCACCCATGTCATATATTATGTATCCTTAGATTATATACCAGTTTATTAGTTAAATTAATTAGTTTGCAAAAACAAAATATTTTAAAGTAATTTAATTAGCTTCTTTAATCTCTTAAAAAAATCAACTTTGTCTTATATTTAGGACCAGAAGGATGATCAAGTTGTGCATTTCTTAGCATTAATGTTATAGCAAACTAGGGAGAGAAAAAAACACAACAAAAAATTGAAATAGTACTTGTGATTCTTGAATAATAAGTTATCCAATTTTTAAAATGAAAATAAATATAGGCCACTTGGGGCTAACTGAATAACAATGGTAGGATGCAAGTTGAGCTAAGATATTTAAATGCTTCAAATATAACAAAAATAAATAAATAAATTATATACATTTTTTATTGTTTTTAAAAAATGTAAATCAGGTTGGATGTAATTTTACAATGAAATAGAATATCTCAAGAAATCGTTTGGACAATATGCTTAATGATATCCCATCTCTACTAGTACTATTAACCAATTAACTAAAGCTCCTTTATTTATTTATTTTTTAATTAAAACTATGATGTAATCTAACTTCATTATGTATTTGTCAAGCATAAATCATAAACATTAATTTATTGTATAAGGGAAAATTCCATAAATGGAGAACCCTTTTGTAATTAATTTATATTTATAGGAGATGGTGAACATATAAGTCAAAGGAAAGTCCTCTGTCTCATCCACTTTACTGCAGCCCATTTTTCCCCAGAAAGTACCTCACATGCTCCATGGAGACTTTTCGGATCTGATTCTCCATTTAGTCCCTGAAGTAACACACCAAAACATTTAAAAAAGTGTTACTTATTTTCACTCATGAGGTTTACATAAGTTGAGAACATACATACTATAACAACAACAACAAAACCTTATTCTACTAAAGTGGGATTGGCTATATAGATTGAACAACACCATTATGTTCTATCAACAACCAAATATTTGGATAGATTATTAACCGAAAGATTTTGCTCAATAACATTATTGAGTGTTTTCTCTTGTCTTCCTCTATCCCATTAAAAATGACTCCATATTGCCTGTTCAACCAAGTTGAGAACATACATACATTTCTCTTAAAATATAGTCTGACTGTACTTGGTAAAACTTTAATGCATAACACACAAAAATGATTACTATCTTATTTAATTAATTTGAGTAGATTAAGAAAATGAGATAAATTTGTGAATTATAACAAATGTAATGTAATATGATCTTCCGAAAATAACCCCATATGACAATAAATTATACTCCCCATGCCCCTTATTGCAACAACAACATAGCCTCATCCACTAGGTGAGATCAGCTACGTGGATCAAACGACGTCATTGAGTTTGGCCAAAAACCAAATCTCAAGATAGATTGTTTGACTAGGAGATATAGCTCAATAACCTCATTGAGCATTCTCTTTGGTCTTCGTTGATCCGTGTTCATAAAGATTTGACAAAGGTTTACGTTGGTTGTTGATGGTCTAACACAACCCTCCTCCTTTATCCAGGCTTGAGACCAGCTATAATACATAGGCGAAGTTCCCCTATCCCTTATTATAAGCTTTAAATAACCAATTTACATTAATCAATAAAACAATTAAAATTAGTTAAAAGCAATAAATATGTATTATTTTTTCAACTATTTCCTTATGTGTAAAGAGAATAAGTGTAATAAATACCTTTAAAAAGGGGTAAAGTTGGAAAAACGCGATAAATGCTTAGACAAATCTAAAATGAAGCTTATATTTTGAGACACACAACCGTTCACAAATTTGAAACTTATAATAAGGGATAGAGGAAGTATATCATTTCATAAATTAGATAAATTAATTTGGAAAAAAATGATAAATAAAGGAGATTAAATGGATTGAAATCTTATATTTGGGACCAAATCCAACTCCCTAACTAACTCTTATATTAAAGATCAGAAGTATCATTTAAAATTAGCATATAAAACTTGTACAATTGTTAGTCATTATGTAATGCCTTATATAATACTCCTTCCAGTCCTTAATACAAGAACCTATTAACAACTTTACATAGATAAAGGAATTCGGATAAAATTAGTTCATGCTTTTCAACTAGCAAAATTATCCTCAGTGAAGTTCATCAATTAGAAGGTGTTATCTAATGAGTTACGAGATTGTTTAATTGGTTAATGATGAACATCAAAGCAATGGGCATTGGGGGAAAATTACTGCTTTGGACAAAAGGGTTTTATATTAAGGACCATGAGAAAGGTCCTTATAATAAGGACCATTGTTATCAAACTCGTGAGTTAACTCTTCGAGTTTACCGTTTTTACGATTCTATCTTACAAAAATAAGTAGAGTCACTGGTAAACTCAAGCCAGTTGTAAACTCGGTTAAATTCACAAGTTTAAACATCGAGTTTACCGTTTTTACATTTCCAACTTACAAAACCGTGTTAACTAACTCTTAAACTCCTGTCAACTTTTTTTATTCGATCATGCTCAATGACTTTATATATAAATTTTATCGAAATTTATTTGTTAAATATGATAAATGACGAATGTTGATAATTTTAATTTCAATTATTTTGATCTAAAATATATTTAAATCAAATTTTCGACATTTTTATATTTTAATTATTTAATTATACACTAGTAATACATAGTTAATAATAAAAGTAAACACTTATCAGTTAAGATTCAAATTGACGATACGAGTTTACGTCACTATCACGAGTTTGTTTAAACTCGCAAGTTTGACAACCTTGATAAGGACTAGAGGGAGTAAAATCAAGAGAAAATCACATTATCTATAAGCATGAAAAGTGGAACTCATTTATCAGAATTGAACAGAAAAATGTGCCCAGTTGCTCTTACAAAAGCAAAAATGAATACTAACCGTACTCCAGAAAAGTACTGCATTTCCTTTAATAGGTTTCACAGAGAGCCCTTCAACAATTTTCCCACCACAGTTAAACTCACCCGAACCACCCTGCAATGCATTTATGTATATTAATAACAGCCAGAGGATCTCCTTACAAGAGATTCCAATCAAAATTTTAGGCAATTTTGGCATATAGCAATTATCTTACCAGATCATTGTATGTTTCAAGTAAAAGGTGGAGTATAGATAAAATACTAATAACAATAACAATAATACGAGTAATATCTTAATTAAAAAAATGTTTCATTAACATAACTTGCTTGAACTATAAAGAGATAATTTACTGAGACGGGTAAATATTGGATCCATAATTCATTCAGGACAGGACTAAAAGAACCACAATTCTGTAACTACAAGATAGGAAATCATAACCTTATAACAAAAACATATCCAAAAAAAATATTCACAACAACATTCACATGAATTCCCTAAATTTAAGTAAGAACCAGATTATGGGTCCATAGTTTGGATGGAATCTAAGGTGAGCCGATAGTGCGGCTTCATGAAGATTTTATATTATATATAAATATAGATTTAAGCAGTCAACCCAACATTTATGATGATGATTTTATCAACTAGAAATCACTAAGAAATTCTAAAACCGACAGACATGTACAATACTTATACGTATTTAAACTACATAGTTCTGGAGTCTGTCCATGTTCAATATGCATTGGTAACAGACGCTAAATACGACAAGAAGGAAATGATAATCCTTCCTGTCTATGCAGTGTCATCTCTATATCTATGTTTCATTCAACATTTAACTACGGGGCTCCTTATAAAGTTAGGACAGTTATAGTACTTAGAATAGAAACATATAAACACACACACACACCATTATTTGTTTTAAATCAAACATGACTCCTTATCTCACAGATAGAAAGGAACCTATATTTGTGACACTATAGAGATGATCTATACATCTGCTTCATATCTATCATCTAATAATGAGGTAAAATAATCTAAATGGAAGACTTCAGGAAGCAAGAAGTTTACCGCAGGGAAATATGTTTCACCGCCCTCAACATTGTCACTTAGATACATAAGCATTGTCGCTATTCGCTGCCCACCATGTTTCAAGTTGTACTGTTGTGGAAGAAGAATTTTTTAAAAAAGGAGCAAATGGTTTGATTAAAACCACTTCAAGGCAATTCTTATAATTACAAAATGGCAAAGACAGCAAGGACAGCATAAAACTCACAGTATCAGCGAAATAGTCGTTATGGGGTACATAATACTGATTCTTCTCATACCTGTGATTCTGCAGATGTTATAGCCTTGGTACCAGGAAAATCACTCCTTTTTGTTTGAAAGGAATGGAGGAAATAAAGTAATATCCTACCTCAATATTTGAATAGCCTCTCCATTTTCAATTGGTAGTTGAGCATAGACTGAAATTCGTTTTTCAATTGCCTGGGTGTGATAGTTGAACATGTTTTATTAAAGTGGTCAATTAATCCTCTTCAAAAAGAAAAGGTTTTCCAAGATGCAACCTAAGCCCAAGTATAAAACAATGATTTTAAAGGGAACTAAATTTTTTTATATAATGATGGAAACATTAATATTAAAAAAGGCTGCAAAAAAAGAAAGGCACGTCAAGATGGCAAATATATAGAGATCAGATTGTAGGTGTGTGGTAGTACATTGAGGGCCCCATGGGGCAGAGGCGTAGAAGTAAGTTCTTTTGTACTGGTGCCTTGTTTCAGAATTTTAGCAATTAACATAAACAATAGTATGACTTTAATATTTTTGGGGTGAAACCAAGTTGCCTGTGTAAGAGGCCACAAATATGATATTAAATTTGAGGATAAAAATAATAAAACTATAAAGCATTCCCCTAAACAAATTGCAATATAAACAAACCTACCTGCACCATTGGGTGTTCTCCATCTCTCGAACTCAGGAACATACCATAGCTTGTCCTGACATTGCTCTTGATACCCTACGAAAGATGAAGGAAAATCAGATGAGAGGCTACTTAGCAGGCTGCAAACTAAAATGCTTATTTGAAGGACACAGACAATAGAGAAGTTGACAGGATAGAAAAGACTTCTTTAAGAAAGGGAATAATCACGGGTTTATAACGTTTTCCCTCATTTTCTCTCCCTTTTCTCTTACTCCCTCAAAAGTAGTCATCATCAAGGTTTTCTGGAGATATAATGAAGGTAAGATCCTTTGGCGTTGTACAGTATTTGCAGATATTTTGTGTGTTTATTGTTGGAGATATATGCAAGAATATTGAATGAAAAAGTTCAGCTGCTGATATTTTTGACTTGTTAGGAGTATTTTTGTCCATAATATTATTTTCATTTAAACTCATTCTCAAATCTAAGGTCTAGCTTTACATGTCATTATATCCCTTTTAACATTTTCAAGTGTTATTTTCCTATTGGAAAAAGAAAAGCTTTTCATCGATCTTCTCAAGAAATAAACAAAACTGCTAATTATAATTAGATTTTTGTTTTTTTGTTTTTTGTTCTAGAAGTTAAAGTGGAAAACACACAACAAAAAGAGCCCTTGACGTTGTATGGTGGCCAAAGAGGGTTCAACTTTAGTCCACTGCCTTAATATCCTCTTTCATCCATTGCCTAGATCTCAACCGTTGATTTGAAGCTTGAATGGTTGGGATTTTTTTTTTCAGAATTTACCGCATGCGGTAATAATTTAGTTATTTTTGGGCAGTGGACGGTCCACTGCAGTGGACCGTAGCCACTCCCGGCCAAAGAAGGCAATGGACTCCGACAAAAGAACAGATTGAGATTCTGGAGAGTTTATTTAAAGAAGGCGACGGAACTCATCCAAACAAGCAAAAGATTAAGGAGATTACGGTGGCGTTGAGCCAACACGACCAAATTTCTAATGCAAATGTGTGTAATTGGTTCTAGAACAGGTGTGCTCGGCTAAAGAAGAAGATGCATGATCATAAAAATCAAATGATGATGAAGAAGATTTTTCAAGTTGATCAGTTGGTGTCAACTACAACATGTTATGATAATAATAATAAAGTTGAGCCCATGTCTTGGGTCAATAATTATGTGACATTTTAGGGGGTGGGTGAGTTATTTCTTTTGCTTTAAGTATGCTTTCTATTTTAGAGATTTATTTCATTTTCTTATTAGATGACAGTCTAACATTTAAACTTTCATGGTGATATTTGCTTTTAACTCATGCATTTTGATATAAAACTGGGGTTTTGTTGTATAGCCTGAAATATGTCTGATATTATTTATGATTTATATAATAATATGACTTGTTAGAGTGTTTATATTACATATATTATTCGATGCCTTCCCTCAATACACCTAACAGCTAATATTGTCAAAAGAAGGGTACTTTCACAGTCCCCCATAAGCTACCCTAATAAACAGCTATTGTTCCTATTCTTACTCCAAAATGGTTGCAAACTAAAAGGGCAACTTTGCAACCTTAAAATGCATCTTTCTCCTTTGTCTTTGTTGTTTGTGTCTGCCTAGAGTCCGTATGTAAACCTTACCAATGTGTGGAAGGGTTCTTTCAGTGTCCTATGGTTTCTTGGAGTACTGCCCAAGGAAACATACCCAACTTGCCTCATGCTACACCTTAGTATAAACATAAAAAATGCAAGGCTAACCTCATTTCACACATCTAATGAATAAAGCATCATAGAAAACTGCAAAAGAGAATCATATTTTGGATGTCTAAATAAAAAAAACCAATGTACCATTCCTGTTTTTGGATCTGCCAAATATGTCTCTTTAAGGCGAGTGTGTGTTATGGCCTTAAGATACTCACATTCCTGTAAAGGAAATAAAACTTCAATTTCAATTAATACGTAAATGGCTTCTCTTTGCAGTTATCAACAACTTTATTCAGAAGCTAAATTTGTTAAAAATGATTAGTATTAATGTTATTATTTTTAATGGTCATGATTTTTCTTGTCTCACACCATTAGAAGACAAGAACTGCCTACACTACTTCATAGTTCACAGCTAGCAACACCAAATGAGAAAGTACCAGAAAAAGATCCACCAAAATTATGCTTTGGCAGGAGAAAATAAACCATTTGGCAGAAAATGCACATATGTGCAGTAAAGGAGGAAAAAAGAAAATAATAGACTTAGCCACAATATTGATCCTCAAATCTATAAAACAAACCCAAATCCACCATGTTAATACAGAAAATTTGGCAATAAAGAAAAAAGTCATACCTCCATGCTTAGGAAGTTATGTAGTAAAATGATTCGTGGAGACCAGCTAAGAACTTCAGGTTTGATCTACAAACATATTTAGGAGCACATGAGAATATGAACTAATTAAAAACTAGAATAAACAGAAAGACGAGTTCGATTAATTTTATGATAGTAAATTATTACACTGACAGGAAAAAAAAGATAATAAAAAGGAACTCAAATTCATTCAATCCATAAATCAACATAACAAGCATCATCATATTTTAGTAATACACTGATCTAAAAGTTCACTTACATTAAAAAAGAAATAACTTATATTAGTTTGGAAACAAATGGCAATCAGGACCAAGTGGTGTTTTGGACTTTATTTGACAAAAAAACAATAGACTTTAATGTATTAAATATCATAATATACAATCTCCACATGTTAGGTTATAAACAGAGAGAGCACAGGGTTGATGTAAAGAAAATTCTAGAACAATCTGAATTATCCAAATGAAAATAGATAATTACCATTTTGAAAATGACAACCTATCTATACATGTCCAAAAGAGAATTATAGAATATTAAGAAAAGGGGTTAAATACCTAATTTACCATGGAAGTATTGCTAAGGGAGCGCCCAGCACCCGGAAGTATTTTGGGTATCATTTTTGCCCTGGAAGTTTACAAAATGGAGCAAATATGCCCCGGAAGTTTTTTTTTAGGAGCAAATTTTCCCTGGAAGTTTTGTTTAGGAGAAAATTTTTGTAAACTTCCAGGGCAAAAATGATATCAATCCAACGGTCAAGATCAACTGATGGCAAAATTGCTATGTTTGTAAACTTCCGAGGCAAAAATGATACCAAAAATACTTCCGGGTGCTGGGCGCTCCCTTAGCAAAACTTCCATGGCAAATTAGGTCTTTAACCCTTAAGAAAAGTCTCTTACTAGTATCTAGACCAAAAACTATAAAATACTTCCAACAGCTACAGAGAGACAGACTGAAAAACTTTCAAATAAGAAGAATAACTTCCGGTATGAATAGAGGAAACAAAAGTGAGATCTACATACATATCCAACACGTAAGATTTCTGCTTCCTTATCATTTTTCCATAATGAAATACCTGAAAATTCAGAAAATATTAAATAAGAAAATTTAAAGAAAGAGTTTTAATCATGAAGCTGGCTGCATACAAGCTGTATATATTAAAAATTGAGAAAAAATGTTTCAAAAGAATAGTAGCATAATATCTCCACCAATTTTTATTTTTTATTTTTAAAAACAACAACAACAAAAGAAAAGATGGGCACAGTTAGTGTTGACAAAATCATTCAGTACAAATATGAGACATGCTTATTTCCTATAAGAATAATCAAAATCATTCCAAAAAAATTAAAAAATAAAAAAATAAAATCAGACACCAGGAAAAAGTAAGTAAAACTGGTACAACAGTTCCACTTAAACAAACAGCGTAATACAAACATTTCAATAGTTATAACGATAAAGTGCCAAACAATGATGTTTTGGTATAAAGTCTATACGTAACTATACAGGACAATTGCAACATCTTCAAAAATTCTTAAGCCCAAATGTGACATAGCACATGTTTACCATGTGAGTCCTCCAGTTGTCGTATAAGTGCCAATTGAGAGAAGGAACCTGTAATTCCATAACAGAAAACAAACCATTCACAATTATGCCAATCTTTTTGGAAATTGCTAATCAGTCATCCATTATTTTTACATGTATCAACATTCTAATTCTGTTGTCAGTTCTACATCAAAGTGGAAGATATCTTTCTCCTTTAAAAAAAAAAAACAAATGGTTGGGACTTTCACTATGTTTCTGGGAAGCTGATAATTTTTCCATGAAGGCAAGGAAGATAAGTTTCCAAAAGAACAAACAAATTCCCCAGTTTTGGCTGTTTCATATTGTTGGATACATTCGGACTTTAGCTTTCACCTCTTTCATTGTTTTGTTCAAATTTTTAGGAGTATAACAAACAAACAAAATCTGGAAAAAATTATTATGGAATAACAGGGCTGAGAGCTCATCAAGTGGGGTCCATTTTTTGATTCTTCCCCCTTTTTTGTCTTCTTTTTCTTTAGTAACTTCACAGTGAACAATACGGTAGAAAAACCAAAATGTTAGAAAGCTATCATGAATTCTTAATCACCTTCACGTAACAAATAAACAAATGTACTATTTCTTGTTTGGTAAAAAAACAACACGAAACTCAACTTGAAACATACATGCTTAAGTCACATCAAACAACCTAAATTTATATTAAGCATGTAATTTTTTGTTTTGACCTTTTTCCTTACCGATGAACAAGCCGACGGTGACGAATGAGAGAAGTCCAGCGATGAACTTCATGGTGGTAGAAACTAGGAACTAGTTGCCGGTGAATAAACCAATAGAAAACGAACAATGAAAGAGTACGCAAAGAAACAAAGACACATATTAAATGGAAAATGTAATATGTCCCTTAAGAACCCGAAGAAACAGCTTTGATGTCCCATTGCTTGCTTGATTTGCCTTCTTCCTTTCGCTTTCAAACTCTGATTTGTTTTCGGTGAAGTATGATCATACCGCTATACCAATATTTAATCCTGAAACGCCAACGGATTTTGTTCTTGATTTTTCCCCGATTTTTACAGTTGTCCTTACACATATTTTTTAAAATATGCTTTAATATTACATAAAATTTTGGGAAAAGCCCAAAAAAAATCATTAGAATTTCAAAATTTTAAATAGGTGATTTTTCAATAAAAATAATTGTTACTATTCTTATTAATCTCATTATTATTGTCATCAACAAGATTTTAAGTGCCAATTGAGAGAATGAACCTATATAAGTGCGTGCCAATTGAGAGAAAACAAAACTTGTTTAACGCACACGCGCAACGTCTTAGTTACTAACCCTGATCTTATATATGTACATACATACTCTCTCTGGTACTAATTATAAGACACATTTATTATATTTTGGAGAAATTAATGATAATAGTTAAATTAGTTAATTATATTTATTTTCATATAATACCCTTGTTTAACTAAGATTTATGGTTTTACAAGTTGAGGAAACAAAGGATAAAGCTTCCCAGCAAATTTGCAACCCTTGACAATGTGCAATAGTCAAGTCTAGGAGATTAGTTTTGATCATCATCATTCCACCATAATTCTTTTGAGTTTAATAGGTAAAAAATCATTCCAGTCATATTTTAATTTTATTTAAAAAAATAGTAGAATTGACGTATATGTTGCATTAATGAGTTACAATCATTACTTACTTTATAGAACATATAAGTGTATTATTAAATTATTATTGTGTTTAATTATTATTGAAAATGTATCAATAAGTGTATTTTATGAAGAAATTGACAAAAAAAAAAGAACTTTGTCCTATAATTAGAACCAAAACCAACTCTCAAATGTTATCTTATAATTAGGACCGGATGGAGCATATATTATAATTTCCAATGTAAATTGTATTATAAACAGGTCTTACATATTTATTTAGTGGCGTAGGATGGGAGTATTAGCTTCCATGCACTAGTCATTGAATATTTAATTCTACTGGTGACTCACATGCCAGACTTGTCTAGAGACACGTCCTTAATTAACTAATTAAATCTTAAAAAATGTATCCCTTCATGATAACTTCTCGAGCTACTGGGAAATAAAATATAATAAAGGGTTAAGGTGCAAAAATAGACATGTGCATTTTTCCGAGGAGCGCCCAGTAGCAAATGTTTTTTTCAGGTGCAAAAGTAACTATGTGGTTACAAATTAGATGCAAAAATAGCGTTTGACCGTTAAGTTTGACTTTTGACTGTTAAGTTTGACTTTTTTTGCTGATTGGACGATGACGTGGCATTTCAAAGGTGCAAAAATAATTTTAGGATCTTGAAAAAATATTTCAGGTATTGATTGGTACTAAAAGGATACTGAAAAAAATATTTTAGGGTACTGACTGGTACTAAAAAGTATTTTCAGGATACTGATTGGTACAAAAAAAAATATTTCATAATTTTGAAAAAATATTTTAGGATATTGAAAAAATATTTCAGGTATTGACCGGTATTAAAAGGATACTGAAAAAATATTTGAAATGTCACGTTATCGTCCGGTCATAAAAAAAAGTCAAACTTAACGATCAAAAGTCAAACTTAACGGTCAAACGCTATTTTTGCACCTAATTTGTAACCACATAGTTACTTTTGCACCTGAAGAAAGCATTTGCTACTGTGCGCTCCTCGGAGAAAAGCACATGTCTATTTTTGCACCTTAACCCTATAATAAATCTGAGAAGAGTCCAAGATTGCTTTGATGTATAGTTCTATGGGTCAACCAAAGTATCATTTATGCACAGGTTCTTTATATTTCTTTTGCGCCATAGATTTGACTTAATCGGATGCTCTTGAGATTTGCTGGTTTTGCATTATTAGTGTAAAGTGTGCACTGTGCATAAATTACTTACAGTAAATAAATTGCCAGCTGTGCCCACATTCTTTTACTTTTGGGCAAATATATACCACTCTGGTCCTATTTATAAGTCCCTTTTGACCAAAAAATTTGGTCCTATTTATAAGTCCTCTTTCAGGTAATAAATGAGATTGTGACAATTTTACCCATATTAATTGTACCAATGAAAATAGAGAGAGAAGAAAGAGTTGAAAGATACCCAATGAAAATAAACAGAGAAGAAAAAGTTGAAAGATACCTATTCATAAATGAGGGCAAAGTTGAAAATTCACCCCATAATCATTGGGCTAACTAACTCTCCTTGGTATGTGTGTTTTGGTCAAAAGGGACTTATAAATAAGATCAGGATGGTATCATATTACCTCGAAAAGACACACACATATAGAGAGAGAGAGAGAGACCAGTCACCAAATCGCAATCGGTTACTTTAGGCTAAGCAACGACTTTCTGGGTTTAAACGGTGATCTTGGTTAGGTTAACAATACAGTGGATCGAATGCCCTCGCCACGTATGTTGAAATTGTGAGCTTTAATTTGCTACAGAGAAAGCAAAGGTACTATATGATTGAGATTGAAAAATGTTCAATTTCAGTACGCAGATCTATTTTTTAAATAGTCTTGTTAAAGTTTGTTTTAACACATGATTGTATTATTTACACGATTAAAATGAATTAGACATGTTTGATGAAGTTTAAGAAATGAAAATAACTTGAAAAACAATATAATAATGCACTTAATTACCATATGCGTGTGATTTGATTTATTATTGATATGAAAATTTTGGATTCAGAAATATCGACTTACGTAACATCTAAAGGTGAAAAGTTGGCAAGAAAATTTGTAGGTAAAAATAATTTATAAAATATATAATGTAGTTATATGGTTTAAATATATTTTTCTTTTGGAAATTAATAAAGTATCGATCTCAACTTCATTGATATATGACCAACACATATATACAAAGAGATAATATATAAAGGGCCATATATATATAAGCAAAACGTCACGGCTTAGCTGCCCAAAAAAAAAAGAGTGAAAAACGTCATGGCTTAGATTGTGAATATTTATAATGTAGTTTTTCATAATTAAATTAAATATACTAGCTTATCGAAAGAAAAAGTTACTTCCATACGTGGCATAATAATGTGTTGCCTTTATCAAATTAAATAAATAACCTGCCTCAATAGGTCTCAACATTATTTTAAGGATAAAGCACAGGGTGTGACATAATTGTGCGTGCATATGTTTACCATGTGAGTTCTCTAGTTGTCATATAAGTGCCAATTGAGAGAATGAACCTGTAATTCTAAAACAAAAACAGAAAACAATCCATTTACATTTATGCCAATCTTTTTTGAAATTGCTAATCAGTCATCCATTATTTTTTACATGTATCAACATTCTAATTCTGTTATCAGTTCTACATCAAAGTGGAAGATATCTTTCTCCTTTTGCCAAAAAATGAAATAAAATAAAATGGTTGGACTCTCATTCTGTCTCTGGGAAGCTGATAATGAATTCTTAATCACCTTCACGTAACAAATGGACAAAATGTACTATTTCTTGTTTGGTAAGGACACAACACAAAACTGAACTTGAAAAATACATGCTTAAGTTACATCAAACAACCTAACGATGACGAATGAGAGAAGTCCAGCGATGAACTTCATGGTGATAGAAACCAGGAAATAGTTGCTGGTGGAGAAACCAACAGAAAACGAACAATGAAAGAGTACGGAAAGAAACAAAGACACAAATTAAATGACAAATGTAATATGTCCATTAAGAACACGAAGAAACAGCTTTGATGGCCCATTGCTTGCTCGATTTGCCTTCTTCCTTTCTCTTTCAAACTCTGATTTGTTTTCGGTGAAGTATGATCATGCTGCTATACGCCTATACCAATATTTAATCCTGAAACGCCAACGGATTTTGTTCTTGATTTTCCCCCTTTTGTTCTTGATTTTCCCCCTTTTGTACAGTTGTCCTTCCCCGCGCGCGCGTGTGTATGGGATTTATGGTTTATCATGTTAATTGACATAAGATGTTGTCAAGCCACCCTAAAACTACATCGTTTTGAGAGTTAAAGGAATTAATGGAGGGTGTTTTAGTATTTTTGTTTTTGTATTTATTATACGAATTTTACCAAAACATCTTTCATTAATTCCCCTAACCCCCAAAATGACAACATAGTTTTGGGGTTAGGGGAATTAATAAAGGGTCTTTTGGTAAAATTCGTATAATAAATACAAAAACACCCTTCATTAATTTCCCTAACTTCCAAAACGATGTAGTTTTGGGGTGACTTGACAAAATATTGTCAAATGACATGACAAACGATAAACCCATACACACAAACACGTGCACACATGCTTTAATATTACATAAAATTTTACTGTGCTCATTTGATTTCCTATTTTAATTTTCTAATCTAATATTCATAAAAAAAAAATTCAATATTGAAATTTTTAAACGTTGATAAAATATTCATCAACGTTAACATATTAAGGTAATGGTTGTTAGTTCTCTGTTGGTTTTGATGATAACGGACAATTGTAAACTCAGCTTGAAGTTTGTCTTTGTTAAGTTGAAAAACTTACTGTCAAAGACAAACTCGAGTTTTGGTTTGGAAACTCGAGTTTGGACTTGACAGAGAATAGCTCAAGTTTTTGCAAAGTTAGACAAACTCGAGTTTGGGTATTGAAACTCGAGTTTTGACCATACAGAGAGCATCTAAGTTTTTCAAAGGCAAAGCAAACTCGAGTTTGGTTTTAATAAATTCAAGTTTTGGCAAGACAGAGAGCTACCAATTTTTCTAAGATAGCAAAACTCCAGTTTCCATTTGGAAACTCGAGTTTGGGCTAAACAGAGAGTTCTCTAAGTTTCCAAGTTTCATTGAAAACTCGAGTTTGGTTTTGGAAACTCAAGTTTACAGCATACAGAGAACAATGCTCAATTCTGAACTTGTGAAAACTCCAGTTTTGACTTAACAAGGTTTTTCAATGTTTTCTCATAAATGAGGAAACTCAAGTTTGGTTTCGGAAACTCGAGTTTCGGTCATACAGAGAAGAACTCAAAGTTTCTAAAGTTTTGAAAACTCCAGTTTCAATTTGAAAACTCCAGTTTTGAGTAAGCAGAGAAGTTTCCATTTTTCAAAGAATCATGGAAACTTGAGTTTCAGTCGAGTTTAGGCCAAGCAGAGAGCTCTGCAAAAATTGAACATTTTGAAAACTCCAGGTTTGGAATGGAAACACAAGTTTTGAGATTTTGGACTTAAACATGTTTTCTCATCAAAGGTCTCAAACTCGAGTTTGTCACTTAATGACTCGAGTTTTGAACTATTCTCAAAACCTGCTTCAAAGACCAAATCGCGACATTCTTCTCTGGAAGGAGAAAACTCGATTTAAGTATTGGAAACTCGAGTTTAGGATTTTAATGGAAAATGAAAACTCCAGTTTTGAAGAACAAACTCGAGTTTGTGTTGCTGGGTTTGAATTTCAAATTGAACAAATTTGCGAAAGCTTTGTGTTTGATTCTAATACTTCATATCATCACTCATTAATATTCCTAACTATGTTTAATCAGTTTCTTAGTGAGTTTCAGATGATTTAGAAAGGATTAAACGAAGCTTTAGTATAAAGCATAAAGTGATGTCAGTTCATTAAATGCAAAGTTCAGAAAACTTGCATTCTTTTGGACAATCATTCTCCACACGTTTTGAAGGGATTAATGTTTCCTTTCCACATCCAGTAGTTGCTCTTCCAACGGATTAAAAGTTAAGAAGTCAAGCCTGAACTTCTGTGCAGCTCGATTAACCAAAGAGTAGAGAAAGAAGAATACCAAACCTTCAGCTAATCCTCCTTCAATGTTGCCAACGGTTACATTAAGGATTATAACAGTCATTTAATGATCTCTTGCTATAAATAGAGATGCATTCAATTCTTCTCAACAACCAATCTGTGAGAAAATGAAAATCATTCAAGTTTCAACTACTCTTTGAGTTTTCTTGTGAGAAGTATCTTTTGATACTTTGTACTTCAGTGTTTATTCTTATCTACTCTTAGAGAGAGTTCATTTATTGTAAATCATTCATTGTAAAGAATCTCAAGTCATAGGACTTGGAGATTGGGATATTAATTGCAACTTGTAAGGGGGAGTAAGTTCTAGTGAGAGAATTACTCTTGAGTTACAGAGTGTGTAATCAATTGTGATATTGAGAAATCCCAGAGAGTCTGGGGACTGGACTTAGGTCAAGAGATTGGACCGAACCAGTATAAATCCTTTGTGTCTTGCTTCTCTTCCTTATACTATGTTTATCCCTACTTTCACTACCTAAAAACAAAGCAATTCGAAAAAGTTTTCAGAATCCCCAATTTACCCCCCTCTTGATGATTCAGCTCCGCTTTCATTTGGTATCAAAGCTCGATCTTCTCTTAAGAGTTTAACAACTCGAGAAGGATCACCATGGATGGTATTCTACCTGATGGAGTTTTAATCAACAGACCACCTGGCTTCAGTGGAGAGCATTATTTCTTCTGGAAAGCCAACTTCAAGGTCTTTGTCATGGCTACTGAATATGGTCTGTGGAGGGTGTTCGAAATTGGCAACTATTCTCCAACAATCATGGAGAATGGACTTCGAGTTCCTAAGCCAGAAGAAGACTATGATGAGAACGATAGAAGAAACGTCACTCTCAACAGCAAAGCCATCCTCATGCTGCAAAGTTGTAAAACCCTAAAAATCGTATTTATGATAAATATCATAAATTAGAAAAAAAAAATACCTATTGGAAATAGGTGAATATGTGGTTTCAAAATTATGTAGAATATTTACTCTATTTTCTAGGATAATTTCTATGGAAATAATAGTGAATAAAGGGTCAAAAATGCAATTATGGGCCATAAAATGCCCTAAAAAATATTGTGATAAATCCTAAAAGACAACAAAATATTTTTTAAAAATTAGAGAGTATGTTGCTCTAATTTAGAGAATTTTTGGGATTTATTTCCTTAGAAAATAATGAGGCGAAAATAAATATAACTTTGGGGAGCATAAGTTGCCCCGAGAATTTTAATATTTTGTGTGGAGCATAAAATACCAATGTCAGTAAAATAGTTGTGAGATAATAATTAATCCTAATTAAGAAAATTGTCAACAATTAGTAAGGGATTAAATAAATAATTATGGGCTAATTGTTTAGGAAAGGAATAAGGAGAATTATGTAAATACTTAAAGGTTTAATTAGCAAATGGAATAATTACTAATTAAATAATTAAAGCATATAATTAAGTGATTAAGAAGGTTGAAAAGTCAACAAAAAGGGCCCATGAATTTCGAAATTTATTAAAGAAAAATGAAGGGAAATGTTTGAAATATGAAAACTTAAGAGTTAAGGAAGAGAAAAAGAGATATTTGTGGAAAAAGCATATAGGGTAAATGAGAACCGATAGAAAATAAATCCTAACTCAAAATCCTTGAATTAAGGTTCTAACAACTGGACATATTATGATTCAGTGTAATTTTTTCCAGAAGTTGACATTACCCGAAGCGATTTCCGTAACCGACGGCGTTTATCCGAAAATGTTCGGCAGGCAACGGAATGCCCTGAATGGGATCAAAAATTTAGTTAACCCAGATACTTTTAAAGAGGAAGTTTATATCTTTAGGGAGTTGCTAAGGATTTTCTAAGATTCCTCAAGATTACGCGATTAGAATACCGATCGGGGAACTTTATCAGTACAAATACCATAAAGCAAGAGTTGATGACCTAGCATGACATCATTTCTTTGAAATTTGGGGAGGGGGAGGTCGGAACATGCACTTGTGTGGAGGAGTATGAAACCCTAAAATATGTGGTCTAAATTGAAGGAGAGGAAGTTGGAAGATTACCATTTTGCCCTCACAAAAAGTCTATAAATAGGCACCTTCATTCTTCACAAATCTCACACCAAATCCTCTCCAATATTTCAAAACTTAGAGAGAGGCTAGAGAGAAGGAAGAGCTTGGAGAAGTTGTAGCGAAGTTCTGCACGGGTAAGTTCTTCGGTCCCTAGTCTTAAGTTCTAGTATTTTGTTCGGTAGTTTTAGTAGAAATGTTCGTTAGATCTAGGAAGTAGGAAATGAAATTCCTATTCTTGTTTTTAAGCCTCATTGCATTGAAAGATGCCTGACGAGGTAAAAACATAGTAGGGATTGAGTTTCTGAAAGTTGGGAGTCAAAGTAGCGAAGCTCTGGCGAAATTCCGCCAATTAGGGGGTCAGGGGTAAAATGGTCATTTATGACTAAAATGTCCGTCATAATGTTTGATCATTAATAAATGCGCTATTGTCCTTATAGGATATCCCTGATTACGTTCTGACCAACCGTCGTACCGAAATTCCGTCAACCAAGGTACGTTCGCGTACTGTAACACTAACGCTGATGTTTATTGTATGCGTATATGTGCTATGTGTATGGTATGCTTATATGAGGTAGTTGATAGCTCTGTGATATGTTCATGTACTATTTTTATGCCTGCTGGGTATTGGGATACGTTTGGTAGGTGTGAAATGCTAGGTGTGAAAAAATTGCTAAGTGTGAAACGGCTGCTAGGTGTGACACGATAGCTAAGTGTGACACATCTGCCAGGGGGGTTATGTGCTATTGGGATATGCTTGTTTGTTGTGAAATATGAATATCTGTAATTCATATGTAGTGTATGTAAGCATGAGGTTAACCGTTACCAGGGGTCCGGTGCGGACCTCAGCTCTTAACATAGCGTCAGAGTCAGAAGGACCGAGGACCGAGGAGAGAGGAAAGCAGCAAGCTTAGAGGTTCGAATGAAGACTATCGTTTGCTGTCACGGCGTGGGAATCGCCAGGGAGACACTTCTGATGTTGTTTACTTTAAAAACTCTCAGTTGTTGTACTGCTTCTGTAATTAGCCAGTTGGCATTTTGAATATATATCAGTTACTCTTATGTTCCGATGCTCAACTCTGATGAAAAAAATATATACTGCTTTTGAAAACGGGATATTACAAAAGTGCTCTAAGTCAACAAGAGTACTTCCGTATTTGCACCTTACCATCAGCAAAAGCCATGTGGGATGCTTTGGAAATAGCCTATGAAGGAACTACCAGAGTAAAAGAGAATAGGGTCAATATTCTCATGACTGAGTATGATCTTCTTCGCATGAAGACAGGAGAATCCATCATCGACTTCCAGCTGAGATTCACTCATCTCATCAACCAGCTTGCTGCATTGGGAAAAACATACGAACAACCTGTTCAAGTGAGGAAAATTCTAAATGTCCTCAGCAAAGAATGGGAAGCCAAAGTTACAGCCATTGAGGAAGCCCAAGGGGAATCAATGAGCTCTGTAGCAGCTCTGTTTGGCAGTCTATCTGAGTATGAAGGGAAGATCAAGTTCAGAAAAGGACTTGATGAGATGAATAGCAAGAGCAAGGGAATTGCTCTCAAGGCTGTTAAATAAGCTAAGGAATCTGATGATGATGATGAAGAAGACGAAGATGAAGAGATGGGCTTGATGGTCCGAAGGTTCAAGAAATTTTATAAGAAGGACCAAGGGTACAAGAGATTCAACAAGGGTAGCTCCAGCACCGAGGCAAAGAAGCCAATTATTTGCTACGAATGTGACAAGGCTGGCCACATCAAGTCTGAATGCCCCTAGCTGAAGAACAGGGATAAAGAAAAGAAGAATCAACAAATTCAAAAAGAAAGCCTATGTCTCAGCCATATGGGGAGATAGCTTATCAGATGAAGATGAAGCTGATGAGGAAGAAAAAGCAAATATATGCTTAGTTGCTGAAGAAGAAGAGCAACAAGACAACAATGAGGTATATGATTCAAAACCATCTTATGATGAGTTATCTGAATACATTGTTGTGCAATCTGAGTTTGAAAAGCTTACAGAAAAATACATTTCTTTGAAAAAGAAAAATGTGACTCTTGAAATGCAAGTTAAAAATCTTTCATGTGAAAATATGCCTTGTGAAAAGTGTACTGATTTAGAGAAAAAGAATTTACATCTTACAAAGGCACTTGAGAAATTCACTAGAGGTAGTGAGAGGCTCAATGTCATTTTGAAACAGCAAAGATTTACAAATGACAAATCAGGAATTGGTTACAAACTAGATTTTGATAAAAGAAAAGGGAAAAAGAAATTTGGAGAAAAGTCTTACATGAACTACTTTAGAAAATCTGTTAATTCTTCAAATCCTTTTGCTCATTGCAATTATTGCAATCGAAAATGCTATACTACCTCTTCCTGTTTTCATAAAAAGGAAAGAAAGAGTAAGCCTTTCCGCGAATTATCAATGGGTGCCTAAGGGATCTTACAAGGTTCCTAAGACACAAACTAACCCCAAAGGACCCAAGAAAAGATGGGTACCTAAGACCTGATTGCTTATGTTTTGTAGGTATGTCTAAGAGCATCAAAGTCCAACAAATGGTACATTGATAGTGGATGCTCTAGGCACATGACGGGAGATCATTCTAAATTTGCTTCAATCAAGCACAAGGATGGTGGCAAAATAACTTTTGGTGGAAATCAATATGGAAAGATTTCTGGGATTGGTGAAGTTGGAAATAATGAAGGACCACAAATCAAAGATGTCTACCTTGTGGAAGGACTTTGTCACAATCTCCTCAGTGTAAGCCAAAGTACTGATAAAGGTAACCTAGTTATCTTTGATTCTGAGGAATGCTTGATAGTAAGTAAGGATATTCTCCCTTTAGACAATATAAAGTCAAAAGCTATTTTTAGAGCTCCTAGAGAAGGCAATTGTTACACACTTAACCTTTCTAGAGATGACTCTACTTTTGAAAAATGTTTTGTTAGTAATTTGGATGATAGTTGGCTATGGCACAAGCGTTTAGCTCATGTCAATATGATTCAACTAGATAGATTACTCAAAAAGGATTTGGTAATTGGTGTTCCAAAACTTCATTTAAAAAATGATATGATTTGCGATGCTTGTCAAAAAGGAAAACAAACTAAATCTTCTTTCAAATCTAAAAATGAGATTTCAACTTCTAGACCTCTTCAACTCCTTCATATGGATCTAGTTGGACCAGCTAGAGTAAGAAGCCTTGGTGGCAATCTTTATACTTTGGTCATAGTTGATGATTTTTCTAGATTTGCTTGGACTATATTTTTATCATCTAAGGATGAAACATTTGATCAATTTTTTGTTTTTGCCAAGAAGGTCCAAAATGAGAAAGGTTTTGTTATTTCAAGAATTTGGACTGATCATGGAGGTGAGTTCGAAAATTATGCCTTTGCTGAGTTTTGTGACAATATGGGAATTGATCACAACTTCTTAGCACCAATGACTCCTCAACAAAATGGTGTTGTGGAAAGAAATAATTGAGTCCTCACCGAGATGACAAGAGCTATGCTAAATGAGAACAACACTTCACAAGTGTTCTGGCCTGATGCAATGAGCACGGCTTGCTATATCTCAAATCGGGCATACCTCCGGAAAAAGTTGAACAAGACTCCCTATGAGCTGTATAAAGGAAGGAAGCCAAATCTGAGCCATCTACATGTGTTTGGATGTAAGTGCTTCATCCATAACAATGGTAAGGATAACTTGGGAAAATTTGATCCCAAGGCGGATGAAGGTATATTTTTCGGTTATTCTAATAGAAGTAGAGCTTATAGAGTATTTAATATTCGTACTCGTATTGTTGAAGAGTCTATGGATGTTGCATTCTGTGAATCTAAGTCTGACAAATCCAAGGATGATGATGAGGAAAATATTTTCAAAAATCAATTCTTTTCGAAAACTACTCCTGCCTCTATTGAAAACCCTGTAAATGTTTTTGAAGTTGATCCTCAAAATAATTTGGAAAACCCGGATCAACCTCAACCTAGAGCTTGGAAATTTATAAGGAATCATCCTTTAGACCAAGTTATAGGTGATGTTAATCAAGGTGTAAGGACCAAAAGTAGTACTTTAAATGAAGTTACCTTTTCTGCCTTTATTTCAAAGATTGAACCCTCTGAGATTGATGAAGCCATTTCAGACAATGATTGGGTGATAGCAATGCAAGAGGAGTTACACCAATATGATAGAAATCAAGTTTGGGATTCGGTACCTAGGCCTAAGGACCATCCGGTCATTGGCACAAAATGGGTATTTAAGAACAAACGAGATGAATCAGCAATCATTGTCCGGAATAAGGCAAGACAGGTTGCTAAAGACTATAATCAAGAAGAAGGAATTGATTATGAAGAAACTTATGCTCCAGTGGCAAGATTGGAAGCTATAAGAGTTCTTCTAGCCTTTGCTTGTGTCAAAGGATTCAAGCTCTATCAAATGGATGTAAAAAGTGCTTTTCTAAATGGTTTTATTCAGGAGGAATTTTATGTGGAACAACCTCCTGGTTTTCAAAATGATCATCATCCAGATCATGTTTATCGCCTTAAGAAAGCTCTTTATGGTCTTAAGCAAACTCCTAGAGCTTGGTATGAGCGATTAAGAAAATTCCTTCTTGATCAAGGATTTGTTAGAGGAAAAGAAGATACAACTCTTTTTATTAAAAGTAATAAGCTTGGTGAAATTTTAATTGTCCAAATCTATGTTGATGATATTATTTTTGGAGCTTCTAATGATGCTTTGTGTGAATAGTTTGCAAAGAACATGCAGGGAGAGTTTGAGATGTCCATAATGGGAGAACTCAACTATTTCCTTGGTCTGCAAATTAAGCAAAGGGCAAATGGAATTTTCATCTCTCAGACCAAGTATCTCAATGATCTGTTAAAGAAGTTTGGAATGGACCAATGTAATGGAGCTGATACTCCAATGAGTTCAACCACGTCTTTGGATGCTGATGAGAAGGGGACAGATTTCAGCATTACAAGATATAGAGGAATGATTGTTTCATTGCTCTATCTTACTGCAAGTCACCCAGACATCCAATTCAGTGTGGGGATGTGTGCAAGCCTTCAGTTTGGGAAAATTGGAAACTCGAGTCATTAAGTGAGAAACTCGAGTTTCGGCCAGACAGAGAGCAACACACCTGATGAAGGAAACTGGAAACTCGAGTTTTCATCGCGGAAGTTCAAGAGTTCATAGCACATTCTTGAATTCCAGGTAAGCTCTTCGCGCCTTATTTAAATATCACTATTCAGACTGAGTATTAGAACTTGCCATTCTTTCTCTTAGACTCTCTAGCTAGCTTCTCTCCTTCTTCTCTCTTCACTTCATCTTCCCCCATTTTCGCAACCCTAACCCTTCTCTGAAAACTGATGAAAATGGCTTCCAAATCTCACGAAAATGGTCCAGACTATGAGGCTTCACCATCTCCTCCACTTCAAAGACCCAGACGGATGAAGAGCACCCCCAAACGATTTCACTATGGGGTTGACAAGAGTATACCAGGAGTTCCCACATTTCAACCTGGTTCATCTCCCAAACCAAAGGGAGTCACGATTCAAGAACCTTCCAAAGAGCAAGAACCTTTCGTAGACAAAGGGAAGAGGAAGGTAGGCGAACCGTCTAAGCCTCCTAAGCAAAAGAGGACGAAAACTGCGTCCAGGGGTACTGATAAGGATCAAGCTTCATCCAAAGAAGCTCCTTCTGTAGACCAACCATCTGAGGAGCCTCAAATCGTGCCAAATGCCATAGAGGATATCTACACACACTCCTCTCCTCCTCCTCAATTTGCAAATGAATCTTCCTTTCTGTCTAATGAGTTAGCTTCTAAGTTTAAAGAAACCTTTATGCAGAAGGATTTATGTCCTGTCGTATCAGTAGACTTAGGTAAGCTAAAAGAAGACTGCAATGTTGATTTATTTCCCTGGCTGTCTCCTTTTGCGTCTTTCCTTTCGATTTCTGCTCCATATACTCCCAACCTTGTTAGACTATTCTATTTTAACATGTAATGGGATAATTTGGAAGATTGCGATAATGTGCTAGTTGAGGAAAGAGTCACAACCCAAGTTAAAGGGGTCAAATTTACCAAATCTGCTTCTTTTATCAATTCTATCTTAAAGATTGATAACCCTCCTCCTGTCCTAATTATTCACTACTCTAATCGAGAAATTTTTGAAATCCTTTGACCCAATGAGCCTGTGCCTAAGAGTCAGTTGGTCCGTCTTTCCTTTCCTCTTGTATCCATGCCTCCTATCCATAGGGTGTTATGGTACATTTATTCAAGGAACATGATTCAAAAGGGTGGCAACTTCACCCATTTTGCCTAGAAAGACTATCCCCTCTTTGCTGCCATAGTCAATAAAGTCCAGATCAATCTAGGCCACTGGATTTTCCAGGAGATTACCAAATTTAGATTTTCATCTCGTAGGCCTTCTCACATTCCATACCCTTCGCTTGTGTCTGTCATTCTATACTACTTCCAAATCTGGCACATTGGTGGACTTGACACATTGAAGACCCCTCTTGCATTTGGTAAAGCTCAGCTCAATCTCATGAGGATCAATTTTGAAGCTGAAGAATCTGGCCAGTTAAGAGCCCCATCTCACTCAAGAGGTTCCTTTGCTAGAGCCCAAGAAGCACAGTCTGCTCCTCCTCCTCCTCAATACTCATTGCCTCCTGACTTTGATGCAAGAGTCAAGGCCATTGTGGATAAGGCCTTTGATGATATGACTGATAGAATCCAAGTTGAGGTTAATCGATTGGTCTCTGAAGTGACCAAGGGCAATTCTGATGTGGTGGATGCCTAGGAGGAAATGCACGATGAAATCAAGATCCTCTTTGGCCATATAGTAGATCAATATGCTAAGTTGTCTACTCTGCTCGTTTCCCAAGAGAGGATGGATAATCGCTTGAATGCTCTTATCAAGAAGCTGGACACTGGTTCCACTTCTGGTTTTGGGACTCCTACTGGGTTGAAGACTGAACCATCTTCCCCTTCTGCCTCACCTTCATTCACCTTCACCACTCCCATAGCCCCCTCCACTGAACCCATTCCTTCTACACCAACCACTGAGGTTCTTCCCACTTTTCCTACTTCTCCAATCCCAATTCCATCGCCTGCATCAACTATCAAACTCTCTACCCCTCTGGATGATCCTTCTATCTCAACTCCATCCTCTTTTGTTGATGACAAAGGGGGAGAAGAACCAGAGGAACCAGAGCATTAGAGTTGTATTGATTTTTTTGTATGTTTCTGTATTGCAAGTAATCTGTCGCTATAATCTGTAATTCCTGTGTTACTTCTGTAACAGATATGCTATTGCTATGTCCTTTTGACTAACCGTTGATGTAAAAGCTTTGAATTGATATGAAATCCAATACTTTCATGTTTTATTCACTTCTGCTATGTAAAACTCTATACTACTGTGTCAAGTTCTTGAAATTGTCAAATTGCATAAACTGTCTTGTTGCATTTCAAACCATGTTTTGAATAAAAAATTTTAAAATCTCAAATCTTTCAAACAAGTAGCAATTCTGGTTTACAAGTGTTGTCATCATCAAAAAGGGGGAGAATGTTAGTTCTCAATTGGTTTTGATGATAACGGACAATTGTAAACTCAGATTGAAGTTTGTCTTTGTTAAGTTGAAAAACTTAGTGTCAAAGGCAAACTCGAGTTTTGGTTTGGAAATTCGAATTTGGACTTGACAAAGAATAGCTCAAGTTTTTGCAAAGTTAGGCAAACTCTAGTTTGGGTATCGAAACTCGAGTTTTGACCATACAGAGAGCATCTAAGTTTTTCAAAGGCAAAGCAAACTCGAGTTTGGTTTTAATAAACTCGAGTTTTGGAAAGACAGAGAGCTACCAATTTTTCTAAGATAGCAAAACTCCAATTTCCATTTGGAAACTCGAGTTTGGGCTAAACAGAGAGTTCTCTAAGTTTTCAAGTTTCGCTAAAAACTCGAGTTTGGTTTTGGAAACTCGAGTTTACAGCATACAGAGAACAATGCTCAATTCTGAACATGTGAAAACTCCAGTTTTGATTGAAAACTCCAGTTTTGACTTAACAAGGTTTTTCAATGTTTTTCTCATAAATGAGGAAACTCGAGTTTGGTTTCGGAAACTCGAGTTTCGGTCATACAGAGAAGAACTCAAAGTTTCTAAAGTTTTGAAAACTCCAGTTTTGAGTAAGCAGAGAAGTTTCCATTTTTCAAAGAATCATGGAAACTCGAGTTTCAGTTTGGAAACTCGAGTTTAGGCCAAGCAGAGAGCTCTGCTAAAATTGAACATTTTGAAAACTCCATTTTTGGAATAGAAACTCCAGTTTTGAGATTTTGGACTTAAACATGTTTTATCATCAAAGGTCCAAAACTCGAGTTTGTCACTTAATGACTCAAGTTTTGAACTATTCTCAAAACCTGCTTCAAAGACCAAATCATGACATTCTTCTCTGGAAGGAGAAAACTTGTGTTAAGTTTTGGAAACTCGAGTTTAGGCTTTTAATGGAAAATGAAAACTCCAGTTTTGAAGAACAAACTCGAGCTTGTGTCGCTGGGTTTGAATTTCAAATTGAACAAATTTGCGAAAGCTTTGTGTTTGATTCTAATACTTCATATCATCACTCATTACTATTCCTAACTATGTTTAATGAGTTTCTTAGTGAGTTTCAGATGATTGAGAAAGGATTAAATGAAGCTTTAGCATAAAGCATAAAGTGATGTCAGTTCATTAAATGCAAAGTCCAGAAAACTTGCATTCTTTTGGACAATCATTCTCCACACGTTTTGAAGGGATTAATGTTTCCTTTCCACATCCAGTAGCTGCTCTTCCAACGGATTAAAAGTCAAGAAGTCAAGCCTGAACTTCTGTGCAGCTGGATTAACCAAAGAGTAGAGAGAGAAGAAGACCAAACCTTCAGCTAATCCTCCTTCAATGTTGCCAACAGTCACATTAAGGATTATAACGGTCATTTAATGATCTCTTGCTATAAATAGAGATGCATTCAATTCTTCTCAACAACCAATCTGTGAGAAAAAGAAAATCATTCAAGTTTCAACTATTCTTTGAGTTTTCTTGTGAGAAGTATCTTTTGATACTTTGTACTTCAGTGTTTATTTTTATCTACTCTTAGAGAGAGTTCATTTATTGTAAATCATTCATTGTAAAGAATCTCAAGTCAGGGGACTTGGAGATTGGGATATTGATTGCAACTTGTAAGGGGGAGTAAGTTCTAGTGAGAGAATTACTCTTGAGTTACAGAGTATGTAATCAATTGTGATAGTGAGAAATCCCAGAGAGTCTGGAGACTAGACGTAGGTCAAGAGATTGGACCGAACCAGTATAAGTCCTTTGTGTCTTGCTTCTCTTCCTTATACTCTGTTTATCCCTGTTTTCACTACCTAAAAACAGAGCAATTCGAAAAAGTTTTCAGAATCCCCAATTTACCCCCCCTCTTGGTGATTCAGCTCCGCTTTCAATGGTAATATTGGAGTGAAGGAGGGGTCATTTGGGATGAAGAGGGACCAAGTGTGTGTGGTTTTAGTTGGAAGCTTTGTTGAGTCCCTCCAACAATTGTTAAGGTTTTAAGATTCTGAAAAACGTTCACTTGTTTTGTAAAGAATATAAGTTTGTGGCAGTTATTATGATTGTGTAGAGGCTATTGGTATGGTGTGTGCATCACCATCCTTTAATAGACACCATTGATGAGGTTAGGAGATTTATTCATAGAGATTGACAAATATTACTGAGACAAGTATAAAGAGAAACTGCACTGTGCTAATTATTTAACAAAGTATTTGCATAATATATATGATAAAGAACTTTTATATCCTTGTTTAACCTTCACCTTTGAGACAAAAGGTGGAGTTTTATGAAGTTAGTTGGTTTTTTTTTTTGGATTATGGAAGTTAGGTGTGGTTGAATTGAGCATGTTTGGAATGGCTTTTAAACCTTACAAACGTGCTTATATATAAGATGGCCAATTGAGCTGATTTTGGTTTTTGCGTATGTTTGAGATAACTTCAAACCAATTGGGCTTTCAAGAGAAAAGTAACTTTTTTTCATAAGCAACAATTTGTAGCTTTTCTAATGTAATAGAGATATTTAGGAGTAGACTACAATGGCTGCGAATGCTCTCACTCTCGTTTCTTCAGGCTCTCTGGAAAATTGTTGATTCCTTCCTCCCATGAAGAGGAAGACTTGCTGGCACGTAGTTCAAAAAAGATTAAAAATGGTGGAAAAGAGTCGTATGGCGATCAATGGCCGAAGCTGGGTGAAAAGGTTTCAGAGTTGGGTAACAAGTTGATATCATTTGCAGATAAGCTGAAGGGTGTTCAATAGGAGGCTAGTGCTGGTTCTAACGAAGTCATACATGGTGGCGACAACAATGCTCTGTTTGATGATACCATGTCTGAGGACTCTTAATCGGATTTTGAACAAATTTGTCAAGTCATATAGGATTCCAAAAGGAATTTTCCTAACTTTGTGTTCTCAAAGAAAATGAAAAAGATGATGTACAAAGCCTGGACTAATTCGATGATTATCAAATTGTTGGGTCGAAGTATTGGCTATAAAGCACTCGAAACTAGGATCCAGTCATTATGGGCGAAGAAAGGGGTCATCAAAGTGATCAATATAGGACATGGATTCTATGTGGTTAAGTTAACCGATACGGAGGACTATCAGAATGCACTTACTGGAGGCCCCTGGATTTGGATGATATACGATCACTATCTTACTGTTAGACCTTGGGAACCAATGTTCAATACAGCTACTGCTTCGATTGATAAGGTGGCTGTTTGGGTCCGTCTGCCGAGGATTTTCCTTGAGTATCATGATAATGAAGCCCTTGAGTTTATCGGTGACAGAATCAGAGAGATAGTTAAGGTGGATATTAACACTTCTTATCGACTCTGAGGACATTACGCTCATTTGTGTGTCTTGGTTGATTTGACAAAGCAACTTGTAAGACCTGGTTGTCATCCAAGAGGGGAGTGAATTGGGTGTCTGATAAAATCTTTGAAACTTTGAAAATATTTTCACAACTTACTGAAAGTAGTTTGAATGAAAATAATAATTTATAAAGTGGTAAACAATCATTCAAACATATATGCTGGGAATATAAGAGATAAGGAAAGAGAATATGCAAACTGAGATTTATACTAGTTCGGCCCAACCTTGACCTACGTCTAGTCCCCAAGCTCCACTGAGATTTTCAATCCACTATCCTCTTGTTTAATCCGGGCACAAGAGAAGCCTATACAATCCCACAAGTTCACTCAGGCACTTGTGAAGCCGAATCTCTCACCGAGATACTCCCCCTTACACATCGTAAGGTTACAATCTGTTTCCCACTCAAGATCACCCAATCTTGAGTAACTCTCATATAAACAGATAAGATAATTACAATGAATCTTCTCTCTCAGAAGTGAATGAATAAACACTAAAGTACAATACAAATCATTTCACTCTCTATGATAAGCTATGTAAGCATTGAGTACAGAGTGTGTATGAGAAAAACATTGATTCAGAAATTTGGCATTTTTACAGTGTAAGCTCTTGTCATCGTTTTTCTCCGTCTTGAATGTGTCTTTACTTATAGATGAAGATCATTTAACCATTGAGAATATGACCGTTATGAATAGTAACCGTTGGAGATCAGTTGGAACTAGCCGTTAGAGCTTTTGCAGTGCATTTGATGTTTTGACATCACTTTTTACTTTATCCTTAATCCCCATTCTAATACATTTTTAATAATCTGAAATTCACTAACAAACTGATTAAACATAGTTAAGAATAGTAATGAGTGATGATATAAAGTATCAAGATCATATATTAAGATTTCACAAATTCAAGAAAGCTGTTTTTCAAACTGAGCAATGCAAACTCGACTTTGTTCACACAAACTGGAGTTTGAAACTTTTACTCAGAAGCCAAATTTGAGTTTAGAAACCCAAACTCGAGTTTGGTTCTTTCTAGAAAAGATCATCGCAATTGAGTTGTGGACAACATTTAGGAACAGTAGCAAACTCGAGTTAAAAGTGACAAACTTGAGTTTGACACTATTCATACTGAAAATGAGTTTAAGTTCATAAAAGCTCAAACTGGAGTTTTCTAAAGTTCAAAATAGTTAGGAGCTCTCTGTATGCCACAAACTGGAGTTTGCTAACTCAAACTTGAGTTTGCTTAAAAGATGAAAAACTTTGAAAACTCTCGGCCAAGCACAAACTAGAGTTTGACATATCAAACTCAAGTTTGCTTAAGACGAGAAAACTTTAAAAATCTCGGCCAAGAACTAACTCGAGTTTGGCATACTAAACTTGAGTTAAGTTCATAAATCCTTGAAAGCTCACAATTTGACATAAACTCGAGTTTGCCAAAACTAACTCGAGGTTAGCTAAGTTTAAATAACTTAAGCATCTTTGCAACTTCTTGAATTGACTGTCAACTTTCGAATGCCATATCTCCTTGGTTTGAACTTTGTTTTGGTTGGTTCAAATCTTGATGGAAAAAAATTTGAGTCTACTTTCATATGCCACTGATTTCAGCTCAATTGGATTTGTAGTTTATGAGATACACTCAAAACATTGAAGCTTGGTCTGCTGTGTAGCGTGAATTGAAGGTGGAATATCACCTAGAGGGGGTGAATAGGTGGTTATGAAATTCTTTCGCTAATTGCTCAAGAACAATTAGCATAGAGACAGAGAGAAAAACAATGAACACAAGAGATTATACTGGTTCGGTCCAACTCTTGACCTACGTCCAGTCCCCAGAACACTCTGGGATTTCACTATCTCCAATCTTGATTACACACTCTGTAAACGAAGGATGGTCTTCTCACTCTCAGACTCCACTCCCCCTTACAAGTTGTAATTGATACACCCACACTCAAGATACCACTATCTTGAGATTTAAACGAATTGTAATACAAATGATAAAACTCTCTCACAGAGTAGATAGATAATGAACACTGAAGCTCAATGATATCCGAAGATATATATAGAATATAGATTGTTCGCTTTGAATGCTTGTTCTGTATAGTCGTCTATTCTCTCTCAGAAGAATTCAAACCTTCGGGAATTTATACTTCTTGAAGATTGAGGACTGTTGAAGGATTTGATTCTGTCTGTTTGAATGTTTGAATATGTCTGTTGATGAAGCTCGAAGAATAATCGTTGTGACTCATGAATATAGCCGTTGGGTCTTTTGATTTTCGATGATTGCTCTTCGTTGAAGATTCTGACCGTTGCTACATTTATTGTCTTCCCTCATTTTGTGTAGGAAATCATTTGGAGTAAAGTTCATATTTGAATACTTCCAAATGAAGGACTTGATGATTCGTCCATTTGACGCGTGAGAGTAATTGCGATGATTCTCTGTCCTGTCAAGTAATGATTGATTCCTGAAACTCACTTAGGTAGGATCATTAGAAATAGGAATAAATGAGTTTGAATATGATTAGTAATAATGATAATCCAATAATAGCAAGAAGGAAACAAATTAGATATCGTATCAGAGATTCTGGGATTCTCAGTTTGATGATGCTTGGGCATGATATATATTGTTGCTCGGGCATGCGTCTAAGGAAGCCGAGTTTCACGCTGATGCTCGGGCAAGATTTAATGGTGTGCTCGAGCAAGACTTGGACAGAGGCGAACAACAAGGGTCTTTCGATGCTGCTCGAGCAAGCATTTTTATGTTGCTCGGGCAAGGTGCTGAAAAGAAACAGATTCTCCCGTTGATGCTCGAGCATGCCATTATGCTTGCTCGAGCAAGACTAAGGCAGACGCGAGAATGAGTGCTTCATCGATGCTGCTCGAGCATGATTTTACCTCTGCTCGAGCATGGTGCTCGAGCATGCCTTTTACTTTGCTCGGGCATGACTCTTCAATTCGCAAATTCTTGCTTTTTGCTCGATGATGCTCGGGCATGCCAAATGTTCTGCTCGAGTAAGCTTCAGTCTTTGAGGCTTCTGATCATATGCGGATAAGTATAATACTCTCCAATACAAAGCTCATCAAGTCTTCTTTCCAATGCAAGAATAATCAGCTCCAAACTCATTGTATTTCGTCCATTATCATCAGATGATTGGAGGTGTTCTTGACCAACGTTTTTTGCAACATTCTGAACTGACCGTCCACTTCCGAGGGCCATATCTCCCTGGTCCGAAATCAGTTTTGGTTGTTTCAACTCTTGATGGAAATCCCTTTGAGTATTCTTTCAAATGGAACCGATTTCAGCTCAATTGGATTTGTAGTTTGTGAGATATGCTCAAAACCTCGAGGCTTGGTCAGCACTGTGACGGTGATGTCACTGTGATATTCAACAATTCATAGCTCTTAAATCTGACCTTATTTTGAATTGAATCTTATGCGAATAGTACCGGTTGGAAGTCTAGTTTCCAAAAAAATTGGTTTCATCTCAATCCGATCTCTGGTTTGAGAGATATCATCGAATTACCAGAGGTCGCCTGAAACAGAGCTGAACAGAGGAAGCTGATGGACAACCTTGCTCGAGCACCAGATTTTGTCTGCTCGAGCAGCATGCTCGAGCAAGCCTTCGTTTTTGCTCGAGCAAGGCACTGTTTGGGCGAGAAATGGGCTGGAAACGATGTTGCTCGAGCATGGAAATATTTATGCTCGAGCAAGGCACTGTTTAGGTGAGAAAAAATGCTGAAATTGCATTAAAGCCCCAAAACAACCTAGTATTCATCCGGAAGCTTGAACTTGCTTGTTTTAACTCCGAATTGAACCGTTCCAACTTCTATTTGATCACAGAAACTTGAATATTGATATTCTCATGATATTTAACAAGTTCTTCATTCTTCAACAGCTGAAATTACATAAATGCCCTCTAACAAACCAGTATTCATCTGGAAGCTTGAACTTGCTTATTTTAACTCCGAATTGAGTCGTTCGAACTTCCATATCACCGTGGAGACTTCTAGTATTAATCTAGGAACATAAATAATGATATTCTCATTATATTCAGCAATTTCTTCATTCTTCCAAATCTCATCTTGATTAATTTCCATCATTAAACTTCACATCATTAATCTCTTCACATGGAGCAAGTTCTTCTTTCTTTCTTCTCCTTTCTTGATTAATCTCTATAATTAATCTTGGACTAATCTACATCAAATATATCGTAGTTAGTCAATGTAGAATAAAAGTATAGTATACAATCTTTTTGCTCTTAATGGCATCTATATAAGACATCATCGAAACTAATCAGAACCAACATGAATTTCAATGTCAACTTCCACGATTCATATCTGCTTGATCTGAACTATTTTGGGCTTTAATTTTATATCAAAATGATGAATTGGGAGTCTAGTTTCATATGCCACTAGTTTCACCTTAATCCGATCTCTGGTTTGGGAGATATCATCGAATTACCAGACCTTTCTCAGGTAAAACGTGAAACAGAGTATAACAGAGTTGCTGAAGAGCGTTGTAAACTCGAGTTTGTACTAACTAACTCGAGTTTAACTCGTCTAGAGACGTAAGAGATGTTGAAGACACTTATTAACTCGAGTTTTGAGTCCTAAACTCAAGTTTGGAGTCCTTAACTCGAGTTTGCTCATCTGAAACCTTATATTTGCTTATTTTAACTCCGAATTGAGCCATTCTAACTTCCATTTGATCATGGAGACTTATATTATCAATCTAAGAACTTGAATAATGATATTCTCATTCCATTCAGCAAGTTCTTCCTTCTTTTCTTCTTCTCTTGATCATTTTCCACAATTCAATTCTTTCTTTCCTCTCTTCTCTTGATCATTCTCTGTCATTCAACTTGGACTCATCATTCTCTATAAGTTCTACCTTATTCAATATCTCCTATTCTTCTTGATTATTCCCAAAATACTTTGATAGCTTCTTGCTTCCTTGACATTCTCTGCAATTTCTTCTTTTTGTAATCTCTTATCTCCTTCTTGATTAATCTCTATAATTCAACTCTACATTAAATATAGTAGTTAGTCAATGTAGAAGATAAATATATTATACAAGCTTTTTGCTCTTAATAATGACATCTATATAAGACATCATCAAAACTAATGATATCCAACACAACTTATGGCGGTATTTTTAGTTGATGGAGAGGATTATTATATTGAGTATGAGGGATTGCATTTACTCTATTCAAATTGTGGATTGTATAGGCATCGACATGAACAATGTCTATCGGGAAACAAACGCAAGGCAGAAATAGAGTATCCTAATAATGCAGGAGGGAAAGGTCCAAGCAATAAACTAGAAACAGGGGAGTCGATAATAGATACAAAAGATGTTTGGAAAGTGGTTCAGAAAAATCAACATCCTTGGAAAACAAAAGAGAAGCAGAGTAAACAATTACAACGTCAATCATCCGATCTCGGTTTTCTCTTATTGTCAGCGAGGAGGAACACGACCATCAGCAACCCAATGTAACAGTAAATGAGGTGCCGAGGAAGGTGTCAGGAGAAGTACTACGGATTAAGGCCGCAAGCAACATTCAGGCTAGTGGAGGTAAGGGGATGAAAAAAGGGACAATAAAGCAGACAGGTACTATCAAGCTGACAGTTAGTGCACCCTCTAAGAATGACGTGGTAGTGGTATTGCTTGAGGCACAATCAAGTGGGGCCAGACTTGTGGATAAGAGGATACGAGAAGGTGCGGAAAATTCATCAAGGGATGCTATTGGGCTTTTGTCATCTGCTAGTATGGATGAGCCCATGTGGGAAAACATTGGTAGTGAAGGCCTAGTGCAAATGATAGATCCTATGGTTAGCCCTGGACCTTATGATCCAAGAGCATGTGGATCCAAAGATCCAGGTCCAGATAATATTGTAGCTGGGCTAACAGTGGATAGCCCAATGGTTTGTACCAATTAAGAGGTTTTACAATGTAAAGGGACTATGGTTCCTGAGACACAACTATCCAATTGATCTGTGGATCTCCTTTTAATTATATGTTTTTTTATGGATAACATATTTTATTGGAATGCTAGAGGGGCTTGTGGTAAAGGCCTCTATAGCAATTTGAAGCTTTTGTGTGATAAGCCTAAGCCCAATGTAATTATCCTTTCTGAAACAAGAATGAGCGATGATCAGCGTCTAAAAGTCTTTGAGAGATTGGGGTTCGATTCGTTTCAGGTCATCCCAAGTGTGGGTCGGTTGGGCGGTTTGGTTGTTATTTGGAAATCCACCCATGTATCGATCACAATGCTAGAAGAAAATAGACAGTTTATTCATATGCAATGTCATTTTCCTTAGATTCCAATCTTTAATCTAACAAAAATTTATGTGGTTCCATACTCTAATCTTCGATCAGTTTTGTGGGCTAATATTCTGAGATTAGCGAATGGTATTTCAATCCCTTGGTGTGTCCTCGGAGATTTCAATGATATACGGTCGGCAAATGAGCGTATTGGTGGCCGTAACGCTAATTTAAATTGTATAAGATGACTTCAAGATAGAATCAACGAGGCAGGGCTATCTGATTTGGGTTCAATTGGACCAACTATGACCTAGAGAGGACTGCGTATGGAGGGAGGATCGCGATTGTACGAACGACTGGATAAAGCTTTGGGGAATGTCCATTTTTTGAATTTTCTACCAGAGGCATATGTTAAGGGACTCCCGAGAACTGAGTTTTCATATCATAGCCCTATATTACTGTCTATGGGTGTTATATTAAATAATGGGAATTATTGTAAGCCTTTTCGTTTTGAGGCTATGTGGTTGGAACATGATAATTTCAACAATTTTATTAAAGATAACTGGTCTAATCAGGATAGTCTTGAGATTAGTCTTGTTAAGTTTCCACAGAATGTCTCTGTATGGAATAAATCTGTTTTCGGTATGATAGAGAAAAAGAAGTCTGAGATATTAGCTCATATCAAAGGTATTCAAAATTCCAAAGCTTACCCCTTTTTCGAGTTTTTTGTGTAATCTTAAATCTTTGTTATAGGTCGAATTAATTAAAAAATATTCTTAAGTGGATGAAATCAAATGGTTTCAGAAGTCTAGGTCCATATGGGTTTCAAAAGGGGATCGTAACACTCATTACTATCACTTGAAGACCAAGATGAGAAGGAGAAGAAATAAGGTGGTGTCTCTTAAAGATGTTAATGGCCGCAGGACTGTTAATGTAACATCCCCGTTTTCCAAAAGCAGTATAGAATTTTTTCATCAGAGTAGAGCATCGGAGTAAGAGTGTAACTGATATATTGATATAAAATGCCCACTGGCTAATTACAGAAGCGGTTCAACAACCGAGAGTTTTCAAAAAGTAAAGGACAACAACAGAAAGTCTTCGGCCGCATCCCTAGGCTTGTTGCTTCCCTCTCTCCTCGGTCCTCGGTCCTTCCGACCCTGACGCTATGTTAAGAGCTGAGATCCGCACCGGATCTCAGGTAACGGTTAACCTCATATTTACATACACAACATATGCATTACAGATAATCACACATCAAACAAGCATATCCCAATAACACATAACCCCTAGTACATGTGTCACACTTAGCTATCGTGTCACACCTAGCAGCCGTTTCACACCGAGCAATCGTTTCACACCTAGCAATCGTTTCCCAATACCCAGCAAGCATAACAACAGTACATGAACATATCACAGAGCTATCAACTACCACAATAGGCATACATTACACATAGTACATACACGCATACTATAAACATCAGATTAGTGTTACAGCACGCGAACGTATCTTCGTTGACGTTTTACAGTAATTCGGCACGACGATTGGTCAAAACATAATCAGGGATATCCTATCAACATAACAATGTACTTGTTAAGGATCTATCATTACGACAGACATTTTTAGTCAAAATGACCATTTTACCCCTGATCCCCTAATCAGCGGAATTTCGCCAGCACTTCGTTACTTTGACTTTAATTTTCCAAAATTTCAACATAACTCTTACTCCAATATCATTTTTGAAATATAAATCATATTAATTAATGATTTACATCATAACAGGCATTTTAGGTAAAAATTACCATTTTGCCCCTGATGCCCCTATCGACGGAATTTCGCCAGAGCTTCGCTATTTTAACTCTAATCTTCCAAAATTTTGCTAGAACTTCGACCCCTCCATGATTTTCGAAATAATAACTAAAATACCCCTATCATATGATATCTAATCATACTTGGAAGATTAAAGACTAATATAGCATTTCTACTCTAACTACCGAAAGAACTACGAAAGCTTAAGTACCGAAAACTTACTCAGAGCTTCGCTGCAAAATTCCCCGGACTCCTCCTTCTCTCTAACCTCTCTCTACTTTCGAAATTCTCAAGGGAATTTGGTGTGAGATTTGAAGAGAATGGCTTGCCTTTATATAGGCAAAAATAGTGCCAAGTTTGTAATTTTAACTTTCCAACTTTGGTAATTTTCCCCTTGATTTAAACCATGGAAACTTAGGGTTTTGGTGGATGATTTGTGGCCATGCAACACACCATTTCGTTCAGCCCTTCCCCAAGAAAAGATGAGTCACCAACTTGTGTGACAAGTTGTGTATTCTAGAAGCATTTATACCCCGATCGGTACCCGATTCGCGTACTTTCGGAGAAATCTCAAAATTCTGGATTATACAATTCCAAGACAATTCCTTCCTCATTAGAAATGTCTATTTTAACTAACTTTTTAATACTGTCTAGGTATTCTCCGGCCTGACGGAAGTTTTACGGAAAAACGTGTCGGTTTCGGAACGAAATTCCGGAAGCTACCGCCTATGGACAAGAATGCACTGATTCCAAATATGTCCAGAAAACTCTCAACTCTTCCCGGATGTCGCAACATGACATTTAGATCCTTAACTTTCAACTTGGCTATCCGGCTTTTCTCGAATTTCCCTATTTCGTCTTATTAGGAAAAAGCTCTACCTAGCTCGAATTAACTTAGGAAAAGTCTAATGGAAGATAAAAATCCACTGATCAATATTTTACCTTGACTTTGGAAATCCCATTCCTGGTTCTCCAGATAGGATCCGTTTCCTATTTATTTTATTACTATTCACCATATTTAATTATAATATATAATAATACAACTTGCTTTGAAATATCATGATATTATTTGATAAATTCCTATCCATTATTGGCACCAAAATTTCGGTCACATAGCTGGCCCATTTTTATTATTTTTGTTTTTATTTAATTAATAATTAATTAATATTTATATAAAATAATTATTTTATATAATTTTTTCACAAAATCTTCCTATTGGCCCATACTTGTATTTAGGCTTAAAATTACTCAATTTCATCAATTTTTCTCCATATTTTCCAATTAATTAGCAAATATATTTATGCTAATTTTCAGCCCTTTACCACTAATTTTAGGGTTTTACATAATTATTCTTGAATTTCCTTTGCTTATGCTTAAATAATTAGCCAATAATTACCTAATTACTTCCTTATCAATAGTTGATAATTTTCTTAATTAGAATGACTCATTACCTTCAAACTTTAGCACTGACATTTGTGTTTTCATGTCCTTTGCTTTATATTAGAATTTACGGGGGCATTATGGTCATTATAATACTTTTTAACTTTTCCCCCTTTTTTTCTTCAAAGTAGTAATTTAATAAATTACCTAAATTAGGGACAATATCCTTCCCTATTTCAAATAGATATTTACTTGCCTCTTTTATAGCTTTCACAGGGTATTTATAACCAATAATGTGTTTAGGGACCTATTTGCAAATTTTCAAACGTTTCAGGGACCTATTTGCAAATTATCTAATTTCAAGAGAAATTACCCTAACAACAAGGTAAACTCAATACAAGGTGTTTGAGACCTCATATTCACCTATTTCCAATAGGTATTATTTACTCAATATGATACTTATCATAAATGAGATTTTCAGGGTATTACATTTCTCCCCCGTTAAATAAAATTTCGTCCTCGAAATTCGCACCCTTCCCACTAAACTTCATACTTAACTAAAGTTCGGACTATACGCGTCGAATCTTTACTTCGTCTTTCAGCTGCTTGTTTCGGTGATCGAGAATTCGCTCTTGTTTGACCACTAAAGATCTTGTCATATCGTACTTTGATATATAGTGTTTCCCGTGGCTCCCATACACCGCGGTCAACACTACAGATACCAAAACTCTCCATGGCTATACCATGGCAACACAAGATACTTCAAATGTTTCCATGGCGCCCACACACCATGGCAACATAAGATACCTCCTACTCAATGACATGATCACGGTCGAATATACTAAGAAACATGGAATACATCACGGAGGTGGTTCTCGTATCGTATGAGTCAATCGAATAGCTAACACCTAGTTCATATAACACCTAGAAAATTTTTCTTTTAAGAGAGATGGTACCTTGGACCCTCTCCGGAAGTTCTCCGTCCATTGTATCGGTCAGTGCGTACATTTGGCCTGGGTTCTGTGGCCTAAACCCCGCAGGTTTCTCAAGACAGTCTGCGATAAAGTGTCCTGGCTTTCGACATCTTTAGCAAATCCGCCTCCTATCACAGTCAACACCAGGATGGTAGTTCCCGCATCTTGGACATGGTCGGGTCTCCGGCATCCTTGGGTTGTTTCGCTGCTCAGTTTGGAATGGCCTCTTGCTTTCTCTCTGGTTGTCACTCCAGGGTGCCTCCCTCTTTCGTGAGGAGTTTTCACGATTGCTTCCGCTACGATCGGCACGGCTACCATTGTGATTCCGTGAGATACGTAACTCCTTCAGGTTGCGCTCGGTCATCCGGCAGGACTCTACTGCTTGAGCCATGTCAGGAAAACGCTGGGATACCAGCCTTGCCTTGATATCGTACTTCAGCCCGCAGATCAACCTGTTTGCCTTCCAGCTTTGGTTGTCATTACTTCCCAGGTATGACGAATATCGGGACAGATTGGTGAACCGGGCAAAGTAATCGTCAAAGGTTTCCTCGGAACCTTGTTGGATATGAAGGAACTCCTCCTCCTTAATCACTTGTGTCGAGGGAGGAAAATACTGTTCATTGAATTTTTCTATGAACATCTCCCAAGTGACAGGGCAAACACGGGTCCGCAACGTTGTAGAAACGCTTTTCCACCATCTGTGCGCGTCACCATCGAGTTTGTAAATCGCTAGTTGAGCTTTTCGGTCCTCCGAGCATTCCATCACTTCAAATATCTTGGCTAAGCTCATCAGCCAATCCTCAGCCAATTCGTTCTTCCCATGAAAAGCAGGTGGCTTGAGCTTGCAAAACTGTGTGACCCAATGTTGTGTGGTCTGCACAGCTCTCCCTCGTCGTGGAGGTGACTGGGACCTTTCTGATCCCTCAGCTTCCTCATCGTATTCGTCACTTTGCTCATTTTCTTCATTATGCTCTTCCTCATTCTGTCGTCTTTCCAATTGTCTCTCAGCTTCTTGGTCTTGTCTATTCTGCCTTTCCAGCAGTGCATCTATGAGAGCCCGCTGTTCTTGCAAGGTTCTCCTCATCTCCTGCATCTCATTCTGCTCCGGTTGGTTTGGTACCGGATTTACCCGAGGTTGTCTACCTCGTCCTTCGTCTCGGCCCCTACCTCGGCCTCTGCCTCGGCCTCTGGGAGCTCCGGCTCCTCTCAGATTCGCCATGTCACGTTCTTTTTCCTCTATTAGGGAAAACGTAAATCAGCATATCACGGATTCTATCACACTTAGTATCTATACCGCACATAGTCTCTATCGCACTTAGTATTTGTATGACACCAAGACTTTATCGCACCTAGTTTTACGTTACAAATGAACGGACACTTACAATATTTAACATGTCTAGATTTTCGTTGGTTCGTTCTACTCAGAAACGGGTTCGGAAGTACGTATCAGAAGTTTCTCGATATGAGTCAAATACTGCATGTACGTATCTTTACTGTTCTCGGAGTTTCATCCGGCGTGACCCAGCTTCTCATATAAGCTTTGATTAGAGTGATGCACCACAGAAAGTGGTACACCGATTCAGGATGGTACACCGGTTCAAACTGGTATACCGAAATAGGGTGGTACATTGACTCAGGGCTATATCAGTACTCATTTTCAAAATATGCTCTTTAGAAAGGCGTAGAGCCTAACTCCGTTACTCAAACCAATTGGCCAGGTAAGTGTCTATCATGGGGGCCTCACCGAGTTCACGGCGACTAATTGGCTTACCCACATAGACTAGCCTTGCCTTCGGCACCAATGGTTTGTATATAACATAGTTAGATCTATGCCAGGACAACTACTCTGATACCAAAATGTAACATCCCCGTTTTCTAAAAGCAGTATAGAATTTTTTCATCAGAGTAGAGCATCGGAGTAAGAGTGTAACTGATATATTGATATAAAATGCCCACTGGCTAATTACAGAAGCGGTTCAACAACCGAGAGTTTTCAAAAAGTAAAGGACAACATCAGAAAGTCTTCAGCCGCATCCCTAGGCTTGCTGCTTCCCTCTCTCGGTCCTCGGTCCTTCCAACCCTGACGCTATGTTAAGAGCTGAGATCCGCACTGGATCTCAGGTAACGGTTAACCTCATATTTACATACACAACATATGCATTACAGATAATCATCCAGCAAACAAGCATATCCCAATAACACATAACCCCTAGTACATGTGTCACACTTAGCTATCGTGTCACACCTAGCAGCCGTTTCACACCGAGCAATCGTTTCACACCTAGCATTTCACACCTAGCAATCGTTTCCCAATACCCAGCAAGCATAACAACAGTACATGAACATATCACAGAGCTATCAACTACCACAATAGGCATACATTACACATAGTACATACACGCATACTATAAACATCAGATTAGTGTTACAGTACGCGAACGTACCTTCGTTGACGTTTTACGATAATTCGGCACGACGGTTGGTCAAAACATAATCAGGGATATCCTATCAACATAACAATGTACTTGTTAATGATCTATCATTACGACAGACATTTTTAGTCAAAATGACCATTTTACCCCTGATCCCCTAATCAGCAGAATTTCGCCAGCACTTCGTTACTTTGACTTTAATTTTCCAAAATTTCAACATAACTCTTACTCCAATATCATTTTTGAAATATAAATCATATTAATTAACGATTTACATCATAACAGGCATTTTAGGTAAAAATTACCATTTTGCCCCTGATGCCCCTATCGGCAGAATTTCGCCAGAGCTTCGCTATTTTAACTCTAATCTTCCAAAATTTTGCCAGAACTTCGACCCCTCCATGATTTTCGAAATAATAACTAAAATACCCCTATCATATGATATCTAATCATACTTGGAAGATTAAAGACTAATATAGCATTTCTACTCTAACTACCGAAAGAACTACGAAAGCTTAAGTACCGAAAAACTTACTCAGAGCTTCGCTGCAAAATTCCCCGGACTCCTCCTTCTCTCTAACCTCTCTCTACTTTCAAAATTCTCAAGGGAATTTGGTTTGAGATTTGAAGAGAATGGCTTGCCTTTATATAGGCAAAAATAGTGCCAAGTTTGTAATTTTAACTTTCCAACTTTGGTAATTTTCCCCTTGATTTAAACCATGGAAACTTAGGGTTTTGGTGGATGATTTGTGGCCATGCAACACACCATTTCGTTCAGCCCTTCCCCAAGAAAAGATGAGTCACCAACTTGTGTGACAAGTTGTGTATTCTAGAAGCATTTATACCCCGATCGGTACCCGATTTGCGTACTTTCGGAGAAATCTCAAAATTCTGGATTACACAATTCCAAGACAATTCCTTCCTCATTAGAAATATCAATTTTAACTAACTTTTTAATACTGTCTAGGTATTCTCCGGCCTGACGGAAGTTTTACGGAAAAACGTGTCGGTTTCGGAACGAAATTCCGGAAGCTACCGCCTATGGACAAGAATGCACTGATTCCAAATATGTCCAGGAAAACTCTCAACTCTTCCCCAGATGTCGCAACATGACATTTAGATCCTTAACTTTCAACTTGGCTATCCGGCTTTTTCTCAGAATTTCCCTATTTCGTCTTATTAGGAAAAAGCTCTACCGGCTTCAGAATTAACTTCCGGAAAAGTCTAACTGAAGGTAAAAATCCACTGATCAATATTTTACCTTGACTTTGGAAATCCCATTCCTGGTTCTCCAGATAGGATCCGTTTCCTATTTATTTTATTACTATTCACCATATTTAATTATAGGGTTAAGTACCAATTTTGCCCCTGAAGTACGCGCCCAGGAGCAATTTTGTCCCTTAAGTTTTGGGCAGAGCAATGTTGCCCCTGAAGTATCAAAACGGAGCAATGTTGCCCCTCTGTTACAAACCCTAACGGTCAACTAACGTTGACGGTTAGGGTTTCTAACGGAGGGCAACATTGCTCGTTTTGATACTTCAGGGGCAACATTGCTCCATCAAAACGTAGCAATATTGCCCCTGAAGTATAAAAAATGGGGCAATGTTGCCCCTCCGTTAGAAACCCTAACGGTCAACGTTAGGTCAACTAACGTTGACCGTTAGGGTTTGTAACGGAGGGGCAACATTGCTCCGTTTTGATACTTCAGGGGCAACATTACTTCGCCTAAAACTTAAGGGGCAAAATTGCTTCTGAGCGCGTACTTCAGGGGAAAAATTGGTACTTAACCCTTAATTATAATATATAATAATACAACTTGCTTTGAAATATCATGATATTATTTGATAAATTCCTATCCATTCTTGGCACCAAAATTTCGGTCACATAGCTGGCCCATTTTTATTATTTTCGTTTTTTTTAATTAATAATTAATTAATATTTATATAAAATAATTATTTTATAATTATTTTATATAATTTTTTTCACAAAATCTTCCTATTGGCCCATTCTTGTATTTAGGCTTAAAATTACTCAATTTCATCAATTTTTCTCCATATTTTCCAATTAATTAGCAAATATATTTATGCTAATTTTCAGCCCTTTACCACTAATTTCAGGGTTTTACATAATTATTCTTGAATTTCATTTGCTTATGCTTAAGTAATTAGCCAATAATTACCTAATTACTTCATTATCAATAGTTGATAATTTTCTTAATTAGAATGACTCATTACCTTCAAACTTTAGCACTGACATTTGTGTTTTCATGTCCTTTGCTTTATATTAGAATTTACGGGGGCATTATGGTCATTATAATACTTTTTAACTTTTCCCCCTTTTTTTCTTCAAAGTAGTAATTTAATAAATTACCTAAATTAGGGACAATATCCTTCCCTATTTCAAATAGATATTTACTTGCCTCTTTTATAGCTTTCACAGGGTATTTATAACCAATAATGTGTTTAGGGACCTATTTGCAAATTTTCAAACATTTCAGGGACCTATTTGCAAATTATCTAATTTCAAGAGAAATTGCCCTAACAACAAGGTAAACTCAATACAAGGTGTTTGAGACCTCATATTCACCTATTTCCAATAGTTATTATTTACTCAATATGATACTTATCATAAATGAGATTTTCAGGGTATTACAGTTAATGAGGAAGAAACTAAACAGCTAGTTTTGGATTTTTTTTCTTGAAATTATTTCAAGCAGAGGAGCACATCCCTGTAGCTTGGGTTTCTGATTCAAGCTTTCCCTGTATTGATGATGATATCTTGAGTTCTATAGGCTTGCCTCCTATAGATGATGAGATTAAAGTTGCTCTTTTCTCCATGGGTCCGTATAAATCCCCAGGGGCTGATGGATACTCACTTAGTAGGATGAAGTGTATGCCACTTTGTAAGACAGGTGTTCTTTGCTGAAATGCCTTTGAAGGATGCTAATAAAACCCTTATTGCTCTTATTCCCAAGAGAAATCAGCCTATGTTAGTAAGCCACTTCCGCCCTATTTCACTTTGTACAGTTCACTATGAGTGTGTGTCAAAGCTACTTACTCAAAGATTGAAAAATGTTATGAATGAGTTGATTTCACCTTACTAAGCCAGCTTCATCACACGACGTCAAATTTAGGATAATATCATCCTTGGGCAAGAAATTATCCATTCAATGAAGAAGATTAAAGGAAGATGAGGCTTTATGACTATGAAGGTTGATTTAGAGAAAGCTTACGACCGCCTTAATTGAAAGTTTCTAAAAGAAGTCATGTTCGAAGTTGGTTTTGATTCGAGCTTAGTAAATCTAATCTTGGAGTGTATTTCTTCGGTGGAATATAACGTATTGTGGAATAGGGAACAAACACATTATTTTACTCCAAGAAGGGGTCTTCGTCAGGGTGACCCTCTCTCCCCTTACCTTTTTGTGCTTTGTATGGATCTTTTGTCCCATCTCATAAATGATGTAGTGAATAAAGGTAGATGGATACCCTTTAAAACTTCTAAAACTGGACCTTTAATATCCCATTTGCTGTTTGCAGATGATATCCTGTTTTTTGGTGTGGCCTCTGTTGAGCAAGCAGATTGTTTTATGGAGTGTTTGGACACATTTTGTAAAGCTTCGGGAGAGAAGGTCAATTTTGAAAAGTCTTCTATTTTCTTTTCTCCTAAAGTCCCAGTGGCGACTAGAAGAATAATTTCCAACATAACACAGATGAGGATTTCTGATGAGATTGGTACTTACTTGGGATTCCCAATTTCTAGAAAACGACAGCCTACAGAAACCTTTGGATACATTGTGGATAGAGTCAATGTCAAGCGTGCAGCATGGAAAACAAAATCACTGTCTATGGTTGGAAGAATTACATTGGCTAAACCAGTTTTGAGTTCAGTTCCCCTATACTCAATGCAGTTTGCTCAGATACCTAGGTCCATCTGAAGGGACGTTGAACGTTTACAATGCAATTTTGTTTGGGGTTCATCATCGTCTCATAGTTTTCCCAATGTGGGGTGGTCTACTTTAACACTCCCTAAGAAATATGGAGGCCTAGGGTTTAAAAAGCTAATTTCTTCTATGGCGTTTGGATGCAAATTGGCTTGGAAACTTGTAGAGGGAAGTGGTGGTCTGTGGAAGGAGGTTTTGCTGCATAAATATATGATTAGAGATGAATATGAATTTTTTATTCATAAGCCAGGGGACTCATCTTTATGGCTCTTTATCTGTAAACAAAAGGGATATGTCGAAGAAGGATCTAGTTGGAGAGTTCCGAATGGCAACTCGGTGGATTTCTTTAATGATATTTGGCTGGTACAGGGGATTACAATTCGAGATACTTGTTTGAGAGCCTTAACAAAGGTGGGAAAATGCAGCAAAGTCTCATACGCGGTGTGTGGGTGTGTTTATATAATGTTTGAAGGTGGGTCTTTAAGGATAATTTTTACTTCTGGGTATATTCATGGAATTATCTCCCACAAACTTTTCTATAAACCGCTCTGGGAATACACACGCCGCTGCCTCCCACTTTGATTATAATATAAAGTAATATAAAATAATATATTATAATAATTATATCATAATATAGTAATATATCATCCAACATTCCACTACGTGTCCCACTACAACTGCTTCTACATTCAAATAAGATATATTTAAATATAATAACTATAAAATAATAACATATTATTATAAAATATACTTTCAGTGAAGGAGGGGTCATTTGGGATGAAGAGGGACGAAGTGTGTGTGGTTTTAGTCCGAAGCTATGTGGAGTCCCTCCAACAATTGTTAAGGTTTTGAGATTCTGAAAAACGTTCACTTGTTTTGAAATAAAGGATATAGTTTGTTAAATTGTACATGTTTGGTATAGCTTTTAGGAGGGGCAATCGGGCTTATTTACTATTTCAATTAAGCTTATGGGTTTTTTTTTTCTTTTTTTCATTTGGATGAAAAATTTTCTGATTCGGCCTTATGAGATAAAAGCAGCTTATTTGAAAAACCAGTTTTCTTGGCTTATGGAGTAAAAGATCCTTATTTGAATCTGGCTTACAGAGTAAAAGTTACTTATGCAACCATCAATCAAAAAGTCATTTTTCCCATCGGTATCCCAAACAAGTTGGCTGCTTCTTAAGAATCACTTTTGGGGGTCTCAAAGGTGTTTATGCATGTAAATCGAGACAGAACTTTTTTTATATATTTATTTCATATACCATAAATCATGATTAAAAAATTACTTTTGAAGGCTCTGATAACTATTTCAAACGAGCACATATGATTTGCAAGGGTGTGTGCATAGCCATCTTTTAATAGACATCATTGATGAAATTAGGAGATTTATTCATAAAGATTGACAGGCATTGCTGAGACAGGTTCAAGGAGGAACTGCATTATGCTAATTATTTAACAAAGTATTTGCATAGTATATATGATAAAGAACTAATATATTCTTGATTAATCTCTACCTTTGAGACAAGAGGTATGAAGGAAGTTAGGTGGTGTGTGTGTTTTTTTTTTTTTTTGGTATAATGGAAGTTGGGGTGATTGATCATGTAATTTTTTGGTGTGCAATGAATTCAGTACTTAATAAAAAAAATATTATATAAAGTTAGAGAACTAAAATTGTTTTTTTTTTCATTTTTTAGTTCTGATTAAAGAAATTTTTTAGTTTGATTCTTAAGTTTTATAGGAGTATAACCTTTTTATAAAAATAAAAATAAAAATAAATTTAAATTATAATTTAAATTTTATCTTTAGATAGATCTAACTATTATATTTAAAACTTACGTTACTTATTACTTACTTTTAAAAAATAATGAAATTGAGGGTATGATTTTAAGAAGGAGCGAAGTATTTTATTAAACTACTCCTAAATTCTAAAAAATGAATTTTTTATTTATAAACATTTTAAAGTATATATGGAGAATTGCTTAAAATTTGGACTAGAAAATTGATTGATATTTTTAAATTCAATTTATAAAAATAATTCATGCATCACAAATCTTAACCTTGTCTTGCATTTGTTTTTGCTCGTGTCTAAGGATGGGTTGTTTGGTACAGGGAGAGAAAGTAAAAATTTTATAAGTTGAATTAAAAAAAGATGGACAATTGAGATTGCCAAAAAATAAATATGTAGCATAAAAGAGTATAAACAATTAATTAAAAAAATTAATCCACTTCACTAATTTTTTTAAATTCAACTATTAAAAGTTTTCCCTCCATTCCCTTTCCCTTCAAATCTCTTATACCAAACGAGCCCCAAAGGAAATATCTTGTCTTTATATGACAAACACAATTTAATTTTACTAAACCTACTATGAGTACTCCTACTATTTTTAATTTTGATTATTACCAAAAATATGATAATTTAATAATAGTACGACTTTCGAACACGGTCCAATATTGAATCATTAAAAATATTATAGGGGATCTTTACTTTTGTTGTTAAAAAGAAACAAAATCAATCTTAGATATGTTCCCTAAACTTAAGACACAAGCTATCAAATCAAAATAGGAAAGTTTTCTTTGTTTCTGATTAGGGTTCTTCTTTAGTCTTTGTCTCCCTAGCTATATATATATAACATTGCAAATAAAGAGGGAGAACTGAAAAAGAAAAAGAGAGAGAAAATCAGAAGTTAGGGAAAAAGAAAGAAGATGGAAAATAATAAGAAGAAGAAGGTGATGAGTGATGAACAAATAGAGACACTAAGGATGCAAATAGCATCATATCACAACATATGTCGCATGCTTGCCGATTTCCACACCTGCCGCCTCACCCTTCAGCCACCCTGCCGCCTTACCCTTCAGCCACCCTGCCGCGTCACCCTTCAGCCACCACTGCCAGATCTTCCACCACTGCCAGATCTTCCACTTCCAGATCCCTGTCGCCTCACCCTTCAGCCACCACTGTCAGATCCCTGCCGCCTCACCCTTCAGCCACCACTGTCAGATCTTCCACTTCCAGGTTTCTTTCTCATTCCCTACACATACGCATGCTTTCTCTTCTTTTTTTTTATTATTGTAGCTTTGTTTCCCATTACATATGGATAAGTAGAATGGAACCAGCGACTTTGAGGGTGTTGTTGTTAGAAAACAACTAAATGCTTCTGTGAGAAGCACAAAAAAGTGTTTTTTTAACTATTTTTCACAAGTGGAGATAAAATATTTCTCACATACTTATAATCATTCTTAAAAAGCTAAAACAAACATGTATTACATCACAAAGCTTTTTGTATTGTTCATCTTTATAAAAGTGAGTGAGTTTCATTGTAAAGAGAAGAAAGACAAAATATTAGTGGAATCCAATAACTTTTATGTGAGTATGACAGAAAAATTTCTGTAGCAAAAGTAGAAATATTAAACTCTATTATTATTGTAAAAAAATTTGTATTACATACGGACAAGTAGAATTGAAGTAGAATTGAACCAGCTTCTTTGGGCAGAACAAAAAAGTGTTTTTTTATTAGTTTTTACAAGTCAAGATAAAACCCTTCTCTTTTTTTTTTTTTTTTTGCTCAGAAAGATAAAACCCTTCTCACATACTTATAATCACTCTTAAAAAATTAAAACAAACATGCATTACATCACAAAGCTCTTTGCATTGTTCATCTTTATATATATATATATATAGACACACCCATATATTAGGTTGTTTCTCAACTACTTTCTCTTCTTCTATTATTTAGTGGGTTGTTATTTTTTTTCTAAATTTAATATCTTTATTTATTTTATCTTTCAAATTAATAACTTTTTTCTTCAGAAGACTAGCTTTCCCCTATTGCTTACATATATTAAACAGGTTTTAATCAAAGGTAGTTTTTAATGTAAATGGCTCAATGGGGTATTTTAGATAAAGCAAAGCCTCTTTCACAAATAATTTAAATATTTTTTTAATCTTTATAAATTAATTATCATATTTATATACTTATAATGGAGAGGAAAGGTTTTTAGTGTGTTGTATTTATTTATTTATTTTATTTTTTTCTTCTTTCACAAAATCCACACAAGGATTTATCACAAATTTTTTGCAATGAAAATTTACAGTGAAAACTTTTCTGTCACAAATTTTCTATTTTGTTAGTTCAGTATTTTGTAAGTAACTTCTACTAAGTTTATGTATGAATATTGGTTTTGATGAGAAGAACTTTTTGCATATTTTACAAAATTTAAGGATAGAGTTACAATATTTATATCGTGTATGACATGAATTATGTATTAATTATACATCAATAATTTATTTATAATAATATTTTCTTATTTTAAATATGAAACAAGATATACTAGAATGAAACAAGAAAAAATTAAAATTCTCATCTTCTCCCCTCCATCCCCCATGCTGCTGTGATCCTAAAAGTTCACTAACATAAGGAAACAAATAGAGGAACAAGAAGAAGAATTATACCCCAAAAAAAAAGGAATAAGAATAATAGTAATATTTTATTTTCCAAAAAAAACCTATCAATTTCATGAAAAAAGAAGAAGAGAGTGAATGTTTAGACTTAGCTGTAAATTTAGAATAAAAAAACTTAGCTGTAAATTATAAATTTCATTTATATATATATTTTTTCATGTTATTTATGCATTAAAATTTAGAAACTTTTTGACTTGTTAGGAGTATTTTTATCCATAATATTATTTTCTTTTAAACTCATTCTCAAAACTAAGGTCTAGCTTTATACATCATTATATCAAACATTCTCAAGTGTCATTTCCCTATTGAAAAAAGAAAAGCTTTTCATCCTCTCAAGAAATAAACAAAATGGCTAATTATAATTAGATTTTTTTTTTTTTTGGTTCCAGAAGTTGAAGTGGAAAACACACAGATGTTGCATGGTGGTCAAAGAAGGCAATGGACTCCGACAAGAGAACAGATTGAGATTCTGGAGATTATATTTAAGGAAGGCGAGGTATCTCATCCAAACAAGGAAAAGATTAAGGAGATTACGGCAGTGTTGAGCCTGCACGGCCAGGTTTCTAATGCAAATTTGTACAATTGGTTCATTAACTGGCGTAATCGGCTAAAGAAGAAGATGCATGATCAAAATAAACAAATGATGAAGAAGATGACTTATCGATTTGATCATGGTCAATTGGTGTCAACTACTTCACATTGTTATTATAATAATGATGATGATAATAATAATAATAATGATGACGATGACGATCAGGTTGAGTCCATGTCTTAGGTCAATAATTATGTGACATTTTAGGAGGTGGGTGAATTATTTCTTTTGCTTTAAGTATTCTTTCTATTCCAGAGATTTATTTCTTTTTCTGATTAGATGACAGTCTAACATTTAAACCTTCATGGTGATATTTGCTATTAACTCGTGCATTTTGATATAAAAATGGGGTTTCGTTGCATAGCCTGAAATATGCCTGATATTGTTTATGATTTATATAATAATAAGACTTGTTAGAATGTTTATATTCCGTATATTATACTCTCTCCGGTTCTAAATAGTAGGCAACATTTTTAAGGTTATGATTTTAAGAAGGAGAGGGGCTCGTGGAATTAACACAACATGTAAGGGAGTTAAAGTATTTTATTCAACTACTCCTAAATTTTTAAAAATGATTTTTTTTTATTTATAAACATGTTAAAGAAAAAAACCTGTCTTTATATGACAAACACAACGCTTTTAATTTTACTAAACCTACTATTTTTAATTTTGATTATTACCAAAAATATGATAAATTAATAATAGTATGACTTTCGAACACAGTCCAATATTGAGTCATTAAAAAGATTATAGGGGATCTTTACTTTTGCGGGAAAAAAGAGAAACAAAATCAATCTTAGATATGTTCCCTAAACTTAAGACACAAGCCATCAAATCATAATAGGAAAGTTTTCTTTGTTTCTGACTAGGGTTCTTCTTTAGTCTTTGTCTCCTTATATATATATATATATATATATATATAACATTGCAAATAAAGAGGGAGAACTGAAAAAGAAAAAGGGAGAGAAAATCAAAAAAGTCAGAGAAAAAGAAAGAAGATGGAAAATAATAAGAAGAAGAAGGTGATGAGTGATGAACAAATAAAGACACTGAGGATGCAAATAATTGTAACATCCCAATTTTTAAAGCGGAATTTTTTTTTTCAATCAGAGTAGAGCATGGGAGCGAAAGAGTAACTGATCATAACAAAATATGAACCATAGTGTAACATAGTATTGACATTACAGTGATCCTACTGTTCCAAAAGTAAACTACTGTTCAAAAGGTAAGTACAGAAAGCGATAAGATATCTCCGGCCGGAAGCCTACTCCTGCTGCTTTCCCCTATCACCGATCCGTGGTCCTCCGGATCCTGAAGCTACAGCTGAGATTCAATTCACCGCATTGAATCTCAGGTAACGGTTAACCTTATGCTCAAATAAAACAGTATATAGACAACAGATATTCATGACATAACAAAGAACATCTCATCGATAAGTGTGACACGAGCATGTAACATAAGCATGGAGCGGTATGTAAGGTCCTACACAACAACATTGTGACACGAGACAGGACATAAGCATAAAGCAGTATGTAAAGTCCTACACAAATATAGCTCGCACATTACCCCGTGCCACGATCACGTGTCCTCGGCCGCTAGGAAAACTCAAAGCGGTATTATCATGTCTATAACCCGTACAAGGCTGTATGTATAACGACGACCCTAAGCAGAGCCCCGGTATATGAACGTATCTGTGACATATATGTATATGAGAACTATAGGATTAGTGTTACAGTACGTGTCCATACCTTCGTTTGCGACGTTAGGTACCACCGGCGGAAAACGTACTTTTACGGAAAAACGTGAACTTCAAACAGCGGTTCGTCGGGGCAACAGAGCGGCAAAGAAATCGAGATTCTGATATCCTATAATAATAATATCACTTCTATTAGTGATTTGACACAATAATCGGCATTTTAGGTAAAAATTACCATTTTGCCCTATACCCCTAATTGGCGGAATTTCGCCAAGATTTCGTTACTCGACAAATTTTCTTCCCGAAATTTTGCCAGAACTTCGACGCCATTTTGATTTTCGAAAATAAAGACTAAAATAGCCCTCCCATATGATATCCAATCATACTTGAAAATTAAAGGCTATTCTAGCATTACAACTCTAACTATTGAAAGAACTACGAAGACTTCAACTTTTCAGCACTCGATCCCTACCAAGTTTTTACCTCGTCAGGCATTTTTCAATGCAATGAGGCCTAAAAACAATAGTAGGAATCTCATTCCCTACTTACTAAAACTATCTAACAATTCTACTAACTACCGAACTAAAAACTAAAGACCGAAAGACTTACCCGTTGAAGACTTCTTCAGAATTTTTCCAGAGCTTCTCTCTCTTCTTTCTCCCTCTAAGATTTCGGCCAAAGGAAGGAGTGAATTGGTGTGAAAATTTCATGAAGAGAAGGCACCTATTTATAGAAGTTTCAAGGGATATGTTTGGAATTTTCCAAATTGTTCACAACCTTGGAAATTCAAACCAAAAATGGTGTTTAATCCTTGACCATGGAGGCTTATTTGGCCGAAAATGAGGGTGATGTGGCCTCCCAAGATTGGCCCAAAAATGGTGACTTGGGTTGCTTTAAACCTGGTCTAATAGAATTTCCCCGATCGGTACCCGATTCGCGTGATTTCGGAGAACTTTCAAAATTCTGGATTTACAACTTTGAAGACATGTCCTCACTTACTAGAAATGTCCAAGTTAACCTAAATTTTGATTCCATATAGGGCTCCAACTCCAGTTGAAGTTTCCTCGAAAAACGTGTCCGATCGCGTCCGGTTTCAGAACGCATTTCTGAAATTACCAACTTCTTCAGAAAAATTCACTGATTCCAAATATGTCAAAATAAATTCAAACTCATGCCTAGATGTTGAGTTAGAATTTATTTTCTCTATATCCAAAAATATACCTATATGCATTTTTCCCTATTTTGTTTTATTAGGAAATGCACAAACGACTTCAGAATTTTCTTCCGGAAGAGTCTAACGGAAGATAATAACTCACTGATCACTATTTTTCCTTGACTTTGGAAATCGCATTCCTAGATCTCTAGATAGGATTCGTTTCCTAAATATTAAATTACTATTCATCATTTTTTACTTTAATTAATTTTATTATTATAATATGTGCAACTTGCAACAATTATTTTTCATTTCCTTTTTCATTTTTCATTTTCTTTTCTTTTTCTCTTTTTTTTTTTCCTTTTTTTTTCTGCCCATTTTTTTATTTCGTTTTTATTATTATTAATTATTTAATTAATTAAATAATTATTTTTACATAATTTTTACAGAATTTTCCCATTGGTCCATTCTTGCATTTAGGCTTAAAAATACCTAAACTCAACTATTTTTCTCCAAAATTTCCAATTAATTAACAAATATGTTTTTACTAATTTTAGGCCAAAAACCACTAATTTTAGGGTTTCATATAATTATTCATGAATTTCCTTTACTTATACTTAAGTAATTAGCCCAATATTACTTAATTACTGTATTATCACTTGTTGATAATTTTCTCGATTGAGATACCTTATTACCATCATATTCTTGTATTAACATTAGAATTCCCATGTCTCTTGCATTACTTTAGAAATTACAATGGTATTTTAGTCATTTCAATACTTTTTAAGTATTTTTCTACAATTTCTCCAAGTTCATAATTTATTAAATTATCATAATTAGATATAGCATACTCTCTTAATTCAGTTGATCATTTTACTGCCTTTTAGTATTTTTCATAATTTTTCTAAGCTATTTACCCTTTCCAGGGTCATTTTGGCACTTAGGCCCTTAAATTCCCTGATTTCCTATAGAATTTCAACTTAGAATAATAGGCTAAATTCACACAAGTCAGGAGACATTAATTTCACTTATCAGAAATATCCAATTTATTCATAATATTCCAGATAATAAAATCTGGGTATTACAATAATATTATATAACTACATATGTGACATGCTTGCTGATGTACACATCTGCTGCCTCACCCTTTAGCCATCACTGCTAGATCTCTTCCACTTCTAGGTTTCTTTCTCATTCCCTACACATATGCTTGCTTTATCTTCTATTATTATTATTGTAAATTATTTTATTTTCATTACATACGGACAAGTAGAATTGAACCAGCGACTTTGAGGAGGGTGTTAAAACAACTAAATGCTTCTTTGCGAAGCACAAAAAAAGAAAATAATAAACCATTTTTTTCACAAATCGAGATAAAACTCTTCTCACATACTTACATTTACTCTTAAAAAGTTAAAACAAACATGTATGTACATCACAAAATTTTTTGCATTGTTCATCTTTATTTATATACCTATACACTAGATTGTTTGGCAACCACTTTCTTCTTTTCTATTAGTTAGTGGGTTATTTTTTTCCTAAATGTAATATCTTTATTTATTTTATCTTTCAAATTTATAATTCTTTTCACAAAACTAGCTATCCCTTGTTGCTTACATGTATTTAACAGGTTTTAGTGTACATTTGGATTAGCTTTTGAAAAATGGTTTTTATGATTTACGAAATAAATATGTGAAATGAGTTCTGTCTAGGCTTATGGAAAAAAACTTTAACTGATTTGGTTGTTATTGAATGGCTGAATATGGGATATTTTAGATAAAGCAACGCCTGTTTTACAAATAAATTAAATTTTTCTTAATCTTTATAAGTTAGTTGTCTAGGTTATATACTTATAAGGGAGAGGATAGGTTTTAAGTGAGTTGTTGTTGTTTTTTTTTTTTTTTTTTTACTTCTTTGGAAAAACCCACACTAATATTTATGACAACTTTTTTGCAACGAAATTTTACAGTGAAAAGTTTTCTGTCAGAAATTTTCTATATATTTAGTTCAATATTTTGTAAATAACTTCTAATAAGTTTATGTATGAATATTGGTGTTGATGGGAAGAACTTTTTGCATATTTTACAAAATTTAAGGATAGAGTTACAATATTTATAACTTGTATTAAATGAATTATGTATTAATTATACATCGATAACTTTTTTATAATGATATTTCCTTATTTTAAATATGAAACAAGATATATACTGGAATGAGGCAAAAAAAATGTAAAATTCACATCTTGTCCCCTCCATCCCCCATGTTGTTGTGATCTAAAAGGTTCAACAATGTATGGAAACAAATAGAAGGAACAAGAAGAAGAATTATACCCCCCCCCCCAAAAAAAGAACAAGAATTATAGTAATATATTATTTTCCAAACCCCCCCCCCCCTCCCGCCTCCCCCAAAAAAAAAGAGAACAAGAATTATAGTAATATTTTATTTTCCAATTTTTTTTATCAATTTCATGCATGTTGGGCGAAAAAAAGAGAGTGAGTGTTTAGACTTAGTTGTAAATTCAGACAAAAAAACTTAGCTGTCAATTATATCAAATTTCATTTTTTTAATATTTTCATATTATTTATGCATTAAAATTTAGAAACTTTTTAACTTGTTAGGAGTATTTTTATCCATAATATTATTTTCTTTTAAACTCATTCTCAAAACTAAGATCTAGCTTTACATGTCATTATATCCCTTTTAACATTCTCAAGTGTCATTTCCCTATTGGAAAAGAAAAACTTTTCATCTTCTCAAGAAATAAAAAAAATTGCTAATTATAATTAGATTTTTCTTTTTTTGGTTCTAGAAGTTAAAGTGGAAAACACACAACAGAAAGAGCCCTTGACATTGAATGGTGGCCAAGGAAGGCGATGGACTCCAACAAGGGAACAGATAGAGATTCTAGAGAGTGTATTTAAGGAAGGCGATGGATCTCATCCAAACAAGGAAAAGATCAAGGAGATTACAGCGATGTTGAGCTAGCACGACCAGGTTTCTGATGCAAATGTGTACAATTGGTTCTAGAACCGGCGTGCTCCACTAAAAAAGAAGATGCATGATCGTAAAAATCAAATGATGATGAAGAAGATGTTTCGAGTTGTTCAGTTAGTGTCAACTACTACGTGTTACAACAACAACAACAACAACAACAAACACAACAACAAAGTTGCGCCCAAGTCTTGGGTCAATAATTATGTGACATTTTAGGAGGTGGGTAAGTTATTTCTTTTGATTTAAGTATTCTTTCTATTTCAGACATTTATTTTATTTTCTTATTAGATGACAGTCTATCATTTATGCAACATCCCATTTTAAAAGCGGAATTTTTTTTTTTCAATCAGAGTAGAGCATTGGAACGAAAGAGTAACTGATACATATTCAAATATAAACCATAGTGTAACATTGTATGGATACAGTCATCCTATTGTTCTCAAAAGTAATTACTTAAGCGGAATAGAAAATTCTCCGGCTAGCGGTCTAATTCTGCTGCTTCCCCCGGTCTCCAACTCTCGGTCCTCCGGACCCTGAAGCTACAACTGAGATCCAATTTACCACATTGGATCTCAGGTAACGGTTAACCTTATGCTCAAACAATACAAGATATAGACAACAGATATTCAAGACAATATAACAGTATATCAATACATAAGCATACAGCAGATGCATGATCAATATGACGACAGAATATAAGCACAGAGCAGTATGTAAAGCCACATAAGGTAAACAATAACAATAGCTTGCACAAAAACCAGTGCCACGATAACCACTCGTGTCCTCAGCGCTAAGAAAACATAACGGCATTATTATGACTATAACCCGTATAAACTGTCTGTATATCAATCTCTGAACGTATCTATCACATATATGTACTTAAGCAGCACAGGATTAGTGTTACAGTACGCGTCCGTACCTTCGTTGACGAGCGTAGGTACTTCTGGCGGAAAATCGTACTTTTGACGGAAAACAGCGAAACGTCCTGACAGCGGCACGTCGGACAGCGTAACGACAGTAGATCAAGATTACTGATATCCTATAATGATAATATCACAATTATCAATATTTGACATCATAACAGGCATTTTAGGTATAAATTACCATTTTGCCCCTATTCCCCTAATCGGCGGAATTTCGCCAGAGCTTCGCTACTTTGACTCCAACTTTCCAAAATTTTGCCAGAACTCCGACTCCATCATGATTTTCAAAATTCACACTTAAAATACCACTAGCATATGATATCTAATCATACTTGGAAGTTTAAAGACTATACTAGCATTACTACTCTAACTACCGAAAGAACTATGGAAACTTAAGACTAAGTACCGAAGAACTTACTCAGAGCTTCGCTGCGAATTTCCCCGGACTCCTTCCCTTCCTTGCTGCTCCTCAATTCCGGCCTTGGCTCAAGAGGAATGGTGTGAAAAATTATGAAGAGGTTCAAGCCTATTTATAGGCAAATTTGAGTTACTATTCATGCTTTACCAGACGGATTCTGGACCGTAGGATCGCACTTCTTTGAAATGCTTCATCTTGGCCCTCCATTTGCCCAAAACCGGCCTCCTCCCTCTCTCTTTCCTCCATATGACACTTGCTTATGTCATCAACTTGTCTAAGAAGTTTTCCTACCGATAAAGTCCCTGTTCGGTGTCCTAATCGCGTAATCTTGTAAAATCTCAAAAATCCGGAATCACAACTTTGAAGATCTTTTCCTACTCATTAGAAATGTCTGGGCTAAATAAATTTTTGACCCCTTTCAGGTCTTCCACGGCCCTGCTGAAGTTTCTCGAAAAACGCGCTCGGTTACGGAAATCATTTCCGGAATCATCAACTTCGGGACAAAAATTCACTGATTCATAATTTGTCCAGTTGATTACCAACTCATCCCCAGATATTGAGTTATAATTTATTTTCTTCAAATTCCAATTTGTGACTATCTGCCTTTTTCACAGATTTCCCTCTTTCGTCTTATTCTCTAAGTATTCCACCGATCTCGGAAATGACTTCTGGGACAGTCTACTTCGAGATAAAAATTCACTCATTAATAATCTTCTCTGACTTTAGAAACCTTGTTCATGGTTTTCTAGATAGAATTTAATTTCTATCGGTGGCCATTTATCCTATTTGCTTTTTCACACAAATTATATTATTATTTAAATACAAGTTGCAAAGAAAATATCATGATATTTTTCATTCAATCCCCAAAAATTTCGGCTGCCCTTTTTTTTTTTTAATTTCGTTTTTTTTATTATTTAATCAATTATTATTATATAAAATAATTATTTAATAATTATTGTATATAATTTTTTGACAAAATTTTCCTATTGGTCCATACTTGTTTTTAGGCTTAAAATTTCTTAACCTCATATTTTTTTCTTAATATTTTCCAATTAATTAGAAAATATATTTTATGCTAATTTTAGCCATAAACCACTAATTATAGGGTTTTACATAATTATCTTTGAATTTTCCCTTGTTTAAACTCAACTAATTAGCCAATAATTACTTAATTAATTACCCACTAATTTTTGATAATTTTATTAATTAGAAAAACTCATTACCTTACAACTTTTGCACTGACATTAGTGTTTTATGTCTCATGCATTATATTATCATTTACGGGGGCATTTTGGTCATTATAATACTTTTTTATTCTTCCCCCTTTAATTTTTCCAAGGTTATATTTTATTAAATTACCAAAATTAGAGACAATATACTCTCTTAATTTTAATAATTATTTTACTGCCTCCTAGGATTTTTCATAATACTTCTAGGCCATTTATGCCCACAAGGGCATTTTGGTCATCTTTGGCACATTATTATTTTTTCCTAATTTCCAAGGGATTTTTCCTTTATAAATACGATAACTATCACACAGAAATTAAGACCACAAATTCACTTATCAGAAATAGCCATTTTATTTATTGTAACATCCCAACTTCACAAGCAGTATAAATTTTTTTTTCTTTAAACATCATTTCAAAATGATCAGAGTAGTGCATCGGAGCTATTGAGTAATTGATATATATATTAAAATACCCATGGTAGCATGTCTTCTTTGTTTAAACAATGATACGTATGTTTCAAAAGAAATGACAGAAAGGAGTCTTCATATGGGACTCCTACGCGTGCTGCTTGTCCTTCTTCTCGATTCTCGGTCCACCCGATCCTGAAGCTAAGTTAAGAGATGAGGTCCATGCATCGAACCCCAGGTAACGGTTAACCTCATGATTACATATATCATATATGTACAACAGACATTCTTAGACTTTTGGCAATATCTACTATGGTCAGACATAGGATATACATAACAGATATGCATGGCAACAACAATACAATCGGATGTATAGACAATACATGACAGACAATAGGCATGACAGAACAACAGTACAGTCAGAGTACAGGCATGACAGACAATATACACATACGCATATAATAAACATCAGAGTTAAAGTTACCAGTACGCGAACGTACCTTCGTTGACGGTATTCTGGCACGTTTTACGGAAAACGGTCGTTTTGACGAAAAACAATAAACGCCCTGTCGGACAGCGTAACGACAGCAAATCAGAGTTTCTGACGTCCTATAAGAGTAATATCACTTTTATTAGTGATTTGGTACTATATCTGGCATTTTGGGTAAAAATTACCATTTTGCCCTTATACCCTAATTGGCGGAATTTCGCCAGCACTTCGTTACTCTGACAAATTTTCTTCCCGAAATTTCGCCAGAACTTCGACGCAATTATGATTTTCGAAATTCTAACTCCCTACTTACTAAAACTATCTAACAATTCTACTAACTACCGAACTAAAAAGCTAAAGACCGAAGGACTTACCCGTTGAAGACTTCTGCAGAACTTTTCCAGAGCCCTTCTCTCTTCTTTCTCTCTCTAGGTTCGAATTCTCTCTTGAGAATGGAGTGAAAAAAACCAAAGGGGGAGGGGGTATTTATAAGAAAAGGTGTAGGATTTCTACTGGTCGAGATCAACTTTGTGAGAATCGATCGGACCGTCCAAATTAACTTTTTCAAAAAGTTTTCTCTTCTTCTTCCTTCCTCTTGGCCGACCTGCCCTCATGCTGAGGTGGCACCAATTGGCCAATGGGAGGTGGCCATGTGTCCCTTCCAGAAGCCTACCCGGATGAATTTCTCCGATCGGCACCGATTCGCGTAGTTTCGGAAAAATCTCAAAATTCTGGATTTACAACTCTGACGACATATTCTCACTTAGTAGAAATGTCCAAGTTTAACCTATATTTTGATTCCATATAGGGCTCCAACAGTCCAGTTGAGTCTTTCTCGAAAAACGTGTCCGGTTTCAGAACGCATTTCTGAAATCACCAATCTCTTGGAAATAATTCACTGATTCCAAATATGTCCATATAAATTTAAACTCATTCCTAGATATTGAGTTAGAATTTATTTTCTTCATTTCCAAAAATATGCCTATATGCATTTTTCCCTATTTTGTTTTATTAGGAAAATGCACAAACTACTCGAATTAACTTAGGAAGAGTTTAACGGAAGATAAAAACCCACTGATCAATATTTTACCTTGACTTTGGAATTCCTATTCCTAGATCTCTAGATAGGATCTGTTTCCTAATTTTTAAATTACTATTCACACTTTTTTACTTTAATTAATTATAATATATTATAATAGCAAGTTGCAACTTATACATATATATATATATATATATATATATATATATATATATATATATATATATATATATATATATATATATATTTTCTCTTTTCCTTAGTCCAACTTCGGCTGGTCCTTCATTTATATTTAATAAATATTTTTTTTTATTTAATTAATCATTTAATTATTCATTTATTTAATTTTTACAAAAACTCCACAAAAATCCCTAATTGGTCCATTCTTGTATTTAGGCCTAAAAATACCTAAACTCAACTATTTTTCTCCAAAATTCCCAATTAATTAGTAAATATATTTTTACTAATTTTAAACCTTTTTCCACTAATTTTTGAGCTTTACATAATTATTTCATAATTTTCTTTGCTTAAGCTTAAGTAATTAGCCAATAATTACCTAATTACTTTCTTATCAATAGTTGATAATTTTATTAATTAGAATGCCTCATTACCTCATAACTTTTACACTGACACATTTGTTTCCATGTGTTCTGCCTTATCTTAGAAATTACAAGGGTATTATAGTCATTTCCTTACTTTTTGAGTATTCTTCTACAATTTCTCCAAGTTTGTAACTTAATAAATTACCTAAATTAGGGACAATATCCTTCCCTATTTCAAATAGATTTTTACTTGCATCTTTTATAGCTTTCACAGGGTATTCATAACCCAAAATGTATTTAGGGACCTATTTGCAAATTATCTAATTTCAAGAGAAATTACCCTGACAACAAGGTAAACTCAATACAAGGTGTTTGAGACTTCATATTCACCTATTTTCAATAGGTATATTTTCCAATTTTGATATTTACCCTAAGTCAGATTCTGGGGTATTACATTTATCCGGGTATTACAATTTAAACTTTCATGGCGATATTTGCTATTAATTCGTGCATTTTGATATAAAACTGGGGTTTAATTTTGTTGCATAGCCTGAAATATGTCTAATATTATTTATGATTTATATAATAATATCACTTGTTAGAATTTGTATATTACATATATTATTCGATGCCTAATAAACCACCCTAATAAACAGCTATTGTTGCTATTCTTACTCCAAAACGATTGTAAACTAAAAGGTCAACTCTGAATCTTAAAAAGCATCCTGCCCCTTTGTCTGCGTTGTTTGTGTCTGCCTAGAAGTCTGTGTGTAAACCTTACCAATGTGTGGAAGGGTTCTTTCAATGTCCTATGGTTTCTTGGAGTACTGCCCAAGGAAACATACCCAACATGCCTCATGCTACACCTTAGTATAAACATAAAAAATGCAAGGCTAACCTCATTTCACACATCTAATGAATAAAGCATCATGGAAAACCACAAAAGAAAATCATATTTTGGATGTGTAAATAAAGAAAACCAATGTACCATTCCTGTTTTTGGACCTACCAAAGATGTCTCTTTAAGGCGAGTGTGCGTTATGGCCTTAAGATACTTACATTCCCTTAGAGGAAACAAAACTTCAATTTCAATTAATATATAAATGGCCTTCATATGCAAAGTTGCAGATATCAACAACTTTATTCAGAAGCTAAATTTGCTAAAAATGATAAGTATTAATGCTATTGTTTATAGTGGTCATGACTTTTCTTGTCTCACACCATTAGAAGACAAGAACTGCCTACGCTACTTCATAGTTCACAGCTAGCAGTACCAAGTGAAAAAGTACCAGAAAAAGATCCACCAAAATTATGCTTTGTCAGGAGAAATTAAACCATTTGCTGGAATTGATTTAAGGGATAAGGAGCAATTTTACACACGAGAGCTTTCCAAGGGCCCTTCAAAGGCACGAGAAAGCCGGAGCAAAGTACACGCGTGGTTACGTTTTGGGAGCGCTTGCACTTGCGGCCGTTAGTTGATCGTTAGTCAACCGTTAAGTTGGATGGAAATGAATAGTAACTCGGGTAAAATTATACTTTTGCCCTTAGTTTTAAATAAAAATTACATTTTTGCCCTAAGTTTTTTTAAAAAACCCCGGTGGGCCCCACCACCGCCGGCGGTAGTGGTGGCCGCCGGAGGCCAACCACCGCCGGCGGCGGTCGGCGGTGGTGGCGGCCCACCGGGGGAGGGGGTATTTTTAGTTTTTTTTTTTTAAAAACTTAGGGCAAAAGTGTAATTTTTATTTAAAACTAAGGACAAAAGTGTAATTTTACCCGAGTTACTGTTCATTTCCATCCAACTTAACGGTTGACTAACGGTCAACTAACGGCTGTGGTGCTGGGCGCTCCCAAAACGTAACCACGTGTGTACTTTTGCTCCAGAAAAAAGTTCGTGGTGCTGGGCGCTCCCGGAGGTAAAGCTCGTGTGTAAAATTGCTCCTTAATCCTTGATTTAAAATAAAATGAGTCTGCTAGCCACACTAAAAAATGCACATTTGTGTCGGTAAAGGAGGAAAAAAGAAAATAATAGACTTAGCCACAATATTGATCCTCGAATCTATAAAACGAACCCAAATCCACCATGTTAATACAGAAGATTTGGCAATAAGAAAAAACGGCATACCTCCATGCTTAGGAAGTTATGCAGTAAAATGATTCGTGGAGACCAGCTAAGAACTTCAGGTTTGATCTACAATCATATTTAGGAGCACATGAGAATATGAACTAATTAAAAACTAGAATAAACAGAAAGATAAGTTCGATTAATTTTATCATAGTAAATTATTACACTAACAAGCAAAAAAGATAATAAAGAGGAACAGCTTTGAATTTAACTTGATTTGAAGTTTGATTAGTAAGACTATGATATTTTGAACTCAATGTCACATTTAAGAAAATCTTGTTTTACAAATAATTAACAAACTATATCTACTTGGCAATAACATTCCCTTAAGAAATGTTACTGTAACTTTGGCATTTTTTCATGGATTAAATTGTCAAAAAATCATGAATCGTAGTAACTGAATGAAGCTATTTCTCGTATGAAGCAACCAAACATTGGCAACAACGCACGTTGATAATATGAAGCTGTATTTCTTAAAGCATGCTCGAGAAATTTTTTGTATTCTTTTACAAATAATTAATTTTCTTAATCAATACAAATTAGTTAATTAACTCTGGTATTTAGAACAAAAAGGGGTACTATTATATGTTCTCTAAAGGCTCTTATTTTCAAGCAACTAATTCCTTAATTCATAGCTCAAATGTTTCATCAAAGTCCTTTCAATCTACTTTGACATCACTTCCATATTCCATTGGAGGTCTCACATCACTGCAAACACTAACCCTCAATATATAACTACCCAGTCTTTTAATAAGAGCCCAATAACCGAATTATACAGTTTAAGAATATAGTTAATATTAGTCAAACTCAATAAGTGTATATAAAATAAAACATTGTTTTTTAAATATGACTTTATTCATACTACCAAAAACAATGATGTGATGGTATAAAGTCTATAAGTAACAAAACAGGACAATTTCAACATCTTCAAAACTTCCAAAACAGAAGTGAGTCTTCCAGTTGTCGTAGAAGTGCCAATTGAGAGAAGGAACCTGTAATTCCAAAACAGAAAACAATCCATTCACGATTATGCGAATCAGTCATCCATTCTTTTTTACATTTATCAACATTCTATTTCTTTTATCAATTCTACATCAAAGTGGAAGATATCTTTCTCCTTTTGTCAAAAAAAAAACAACAAACAAACAAATTGTTGGACTTTCATTCTGTTTCTGGGAAGTTGATAATTTTTCCATGAAGGAAAGGAAGATAAGTTTCCAAAAGAACAAACAAATTCCCCAGTTTTGGCTCATCAAGTGGGGTCCATTTCTTGATTCTTCCCCATTTTTTCGGCTAATTTCTGAATTTTCCCCTTATTAAATAACTATTTATCAAAATGCCCCTGTCAGAAAAAAATTTCCCAAAATGCCCCTGTCAGAAAACTATTTCTCAATTTGCCCCTGTTTAGTCGACTAAAAATATGATCTAGTCGACTAAATCGCGGGGCCAAATTTTTTTTGAAAACCCTCGACATTTAGTCGACTAAAACTTAAATTTTAGTCGACTAAACCCATTTAGTCGACTAAAAAACTCATTTAATCGACTAAATCATAAAAAAAAAAAAGTTAAAACTTCAGAAGGCCATAACTTCTGGCTCGGTAGTCCGAATCAAGCGATTCTTTTTTTGATTCCACATAACTTTTTGAGATCTATACACCAATATAAAAATTAAATTCTGAATTTAATGAAGAGAAAGGAGGAAAAACAAGTGATTCTTTATTGCGCAGGAAATACTAACAATTCATTAAATATAATCAAGTGATTCTTTAATTTTATATATATATATATATATATATATATATATATATATATATATATATATATATATATAGTTTTCCTTTATTTGACGTTTTTTTATTAGATCATATAATATCTCCAGTACAATAAAGATAAGATATGTGTGTATATACAGTTGATCGCGGGAGAGGGGCGGTGCCACAAGGAAAAAGAAATGGAGTGGGAAATGATGGCACCAATCCTAGGGTTTTGTCAGGATGAAGGAAATTAATTATATTTAATTGAGAGATATTTATTGTAAAATTAATTAATCATTATTTCTAATATTATTATCGAATAATAATTAATTTTTAGATTTTAATATCTTTATTTTTCTACCATGTATTTGGTAAACTTTGAATTTCAACGTAACAATTAATACTGGATTTTCAAAATACAATATATTCAAAATTGAGATTTTCTCTCCATTAATAATATGGATTTTAAAAGAAAAGAGAAATAGGAAAAATATCGACACTAAATTTGTGGGGCTTGATTTTATGGGGAATAACAGTGTTTGGAAGTTATGTATGAGATCATATGTTGTGATAGCACGGTAGTCAATCTAGCTAAAATCTAGGATCATCGCTAATATCTAGGATCACTAATATCACTAACCAACAGATTCGGTAAAACAAATTAAAATGACTCCACTACTCCCTAAAAAATAGCTAACCACATGTTTACAATAATATAATAAAAAATCAGACACTCAACACAATAAACAATTAAAAATAAATAACTTAATCCTTCTTATTGTGGAATCAAGAACGTGCGGAAATCAGCAACATGAACCACGTAGAGAAAAAACTGGGATTATTAACTTCAACAATACTAACAATTCATTATATATATATATATATATATATATATATATATTAAAGAATCAATTGATTATATTTAATGAATTGTTAGTATCTCCTGCACAATAATAAATCACTTGTTTTTCCTCCTTTCTCTTCATTAAATTCAGAATTTAATTTTTATGTCGGTGGATAGATCTCAAAAGTTATGTGGAATCAAAAAAGAATCGCTTGATTCGGACTCCCGAGCCAGAAGTTATGGCATTCCGAAGTTTTAACTTTTTTTTTTAATGATTTAGTCGACTAAATGAGTTTTTTAGTCGACTAAATGAGTTTTTTAGTCGACTAAATGGGTTTAGTCGCCTAAAATAAAAAAATTTGGCCTCGCGATTTAGTCGACTAGACCATATTTTTATTCGACTAGACAGTGGCAGATTGAGAAATAGTTTTACTTAAGTTCGAGCAGGGCATTTTAGTAAATAGTTAAGTTTTAGTCGATAAATGTCGGGCAAATTTCGCGATTTAGAAATTATTCGACCGGTCTTAGAGGGCATTTAATAAGAGGCAAATTCAGAAATTAGCCCCATTTTTTGTCTTCTTTTTCTTTAGTAACTTCACAGTGAACAATACGATACAAAAACCAGAATGTTAGAAAGCTATCATGAATTCTTAATCACCTTCACGTAACAAATAAACAAAATGTAATATTTCTTGTTTGGTAAAGAAGCAACACGAAACTCAACTTGAAACATACATGCTTAAGTCACATCAAACAACCTAAATTTATATTGAGCATGTTCCTTTTTTTTGGACTTTTTTCCTTACCGATGAACTAGCCGACGGTGACGAATGAGAGAAGTCCAGCGATGAACTTCATGATGGTAGAAACCAGGAACTAGTTGCCGGTGAAGAATCCAAGAGAAAACGAACAATGAAAGAGTACGGAAAGAAATAAAGACATAGATTAAATGGCAAAAGTAATATGTCCCTTAAGAACACGAAGAAACAGCTTTGATCGCCCATTGCCTGCTTGATTTTGTCTTCTTCCTTTCGCTTTCAAACTCTGATTTGTTTTCGGGGAAGTATGAACATACCGCTATACCAATATTTAATCTTGAAACGCCAACGGGTTTTGTTCTTGATTTTTCCCCTTTTTTACCGTTGTCCTTCCGCGCGCGCCCCCCCCTGCGCATACATACATATATATAAATTATGCTTTAATGTTACATAAAATTTTACTGTGCTCATTTGACTTCATTTGGGATGGTAATATTGGAGTGAGGGGTCATTTGAGATGAAGAGTGAGGAAGTGTGTGTGGTTTTAGTTGGAAGCTATGTAGACTTCCTCCAACAATTGTTAATTAAGGTTTTGAGATTCTGAAAAAGTTCACTTGTTTTGAAATAAACGACTTTGAAATAGCAATTTCAACAGTTAAAAGTAGTTTTTCAATACAATATATAAAGTAAATATGTGAAAGGAGTTTTGTCTCGATCTATATGAATAAACACTTTTAAGACTTTAAAAGTGATCCCAAACATACATATAAGTTTGTGGCCGTTTATTATGATTGTGTAGAGGCTATTGGTATGGTCTTTCAAGGGTGTGTGCATAACCGGAGACCATCTCCTAATCTTTTTTCTAATTTTCTCTTATTAGCTCATCTAGGCCGTTGATTGGGAAAATAATAGAAAAATTAAAGTATGATTGTATTGATTCGGTAGATATGATTTAAAGATTATGAGGGTTGATGAGAAAAAGATGAGGAAAGAAACTCAACCCGTGCATAACCATCCTTTAATAGACATCATTGATGAGATTAGGAGATTTATTCATACAGATTGACATTGACAGGTATTGTTGAGACAGATACAAAGAGGAACTTCATTATGCTAATTATATAACAAAGTATTTGCATCCTTCTTCTTATTCATAACCCATGGGATTTTATCCTCAATTCCAACATTTACTACCTAGGAGAAAGAAAGAAAGATATGTAGAAGAAAGCCAAGTGATATTTGGGAAAGAGAGGAAAAAGGAAGGGCTACGTGTGAGAGTGAGAAATGTTGAGGAAAAATATTTATCTGTCTAACTAATTTATACTCCTTTCAGTCCTAAATATTTGATAAAGTTGACTTTTTTAGAGATATTAAAAAACCTAATTAAATTACTTTAAAAACTATCTTATCCAACTTATAAACTGATATATAATCCAATGATACACCATATATGATAGGATTAAATAACTTATTTAACTTCCTTTATCTCTTTAAAAAGTCAATTTTATCTTATATTTAGGATCGGAGGAAGTATGTATTATTAATTTAGACAGAGTGAGAAAGCTAAATAAATTTTTTTCTATCTAAACTTGCTTTTATGTAGATAAAGACCTTTCCTCGACAAATCATACTACATCATCTTCAACCCAAATGAATCATATGTGTGACACAGTTAGAGACCAAATTGTATGGGCATGTGATCCAATTAGTTATGTAATATTACTTGATCAAATTATGTATTTTAGCATTACCAAATTTTCCAAGTTAATATTTTTCACTTTCCTGTAATTTTGATTTTGAATTTTTCTCTTTTAATTATCTTAAAAGTCACTTATGCTACCGTCATTCCAAACTCAGAAAAAGCTACTTATAATACCAACAATCCAAATATAAATCATATTACACAATTTGACTTTTACCTATCTTAAGTTTTCATAAGTCACTTTTCCTACCATTATCCCAAACACACACTAATTTTTTTGGTGTGGAATGAATTCAGTACTCATAAAAAAAAATTATATAAAGTTAGAGAACTAAAATTGATTTTTGTTTTCATTTTTAGTTTTGGTTAAAGAAATTTTTTGGTTTTATTCTTAAGTTTTATAGGAGTATAACCTTTTTTATACAAATAAAAAGAAATTTCATAAAAATTATAATTTAAATTTAAATTTTATCGAAATTTAGATAGATTTCACTGTTGTTACTTATTATTTATTTAAAAAATAAAAATGAAATTGAGGGTATGATTTTAAGGAGAGGTGTACATCTAATTAAAGCAACATGCAATGGAGTTAAAGTATGAGAAAATCTTAATAAAATATTACTTAAATTTTAAAATCTCAAATAGATCGTTTTCCAACAAAACAAGTTGTCAATTTCTCTACTATTCTTGTTAATCCCATTACTATTTTTGTTAACAGGATTTTGAAGTTCATATGTTATTTTCTGTCATTTTCCCTATTTTATTAAACTACTCCTAAATTTTTAAAAATGATTTTTTTATTTATAAACATTTTAAAGTATATATGTGAATAATTGATTAACATTTTTAAATTAATTTGATAAAATTAATTCATGCATCATAAATCTTAACCTTGTCTTGCATTTCTTTTTCCTTCTTCGGATTAAGGGGCTATTTGGTACGAGGGGAGGGAAACTAAAAATTTTATGAGTTGAATTTAAAAAAATTGAAAAATTGGGATTACAAAATTTTAATAAAGAAAATATGTAACATAAAAGAGTATAAACAATTAATTAAAAAAATTTAACTTCACTTCACTAATTTTTTAAAATTGAACTATTAAAAATTTTCCCTCCATTTTCCCCCCTCCAAATCCCTCATACCACACAAACCCTAAAGAAAAATTCTGTCTTTATATGACAAACACAACGCTTTTAATTTTACTAAACCTACTACAAGTACTCCTACTATTTTTTATTTCGATTATTACCAAAAATATGACAATTTAATAATAGTACAACTTTTGATCACGGTCCAATATTGAATCATCAAAAAGATTATATGGGATCTTTAATTTTACGGTAAAAAAGATAAACAAAATCAATCTTAGATATGTTCCCTAAACTTAAGCCGCAAGGCATCAAATCAAAATAGGAAAGTTTTCTTTGTTTCTGACTAGGGTTCTTCTCTAGTCTTTGTCTCCCTAGCTATATATATACCATTGCAAATAAAGAAGAAGAACTGATAAAGAAAACGAGAGATAGAGAGAGAGAGAAAAATCAGAAATTGGGGGAAAATAAAGATGGAAAATAGTAATAATAAGAAGGTGATGAGTGATGAAATAGAGACACTAAGGATGCAAATAATATTATATAACTACATATGTGACATGCTTGCTGATTTACACAACTGCTGCCTCACCCTTCAGCCATCACTGCTAGATCTTCCACTTCCAGGTTTCTTTCTCATTCCCTACACAAACGCTTCCTTTCTCTTCTTTTATTATTCTTGTAACTTTTTTTTTTCATTACATATGAATAAGTAGAATCGAACCAGCGACTTTGAGGGTGTTGGTGAACAACTAGATGCTTCTTTGGGAAGCACAAAAAAAAAAATTTAAATACTTTTCTGCAAACCGAGATAAAACTCTTCTCACATGTATGTATAACAAAGCTTTTTGCGTTGTTCATCTTTACACACAGACCCATATACTAGATTGTTTCGCAACTATTTTCTCCTCTTCTATTAGTTAGTGTGTTACTATTTTTTTTCCTAAATGTAATATTTTTATTCATTTTATCTTTCAAGTTTATAATTTTTTCTACAAAATTAGCTATTCCTATTGCTTACATATAATAAACAGGTTTTAATCAAAGGTAGTTTTCAATGTGAATGGCTCAATGGGGTATTTTAGATAAAGCAACGCCTCTTTCACACATAATTTAAATAATTTTTTTAATCTTTATAAATTAGTTATCCTGGTTATATACTTATAATGGAGAGGAAAGGTTTTAAATGTGTTGTATTATTATTATTATTATTATTATTATTTTACTTCTTTCGCAAAACCAATACAAGGATTTATCTTTTTTTTTTTTTTGCAACGAAAATTTACAGTGAAAAGTTTTCTGTCACAATTTTCTATTTTGTTAGTTCAGTATTTTGTAAATAACTTCTAATAAGTTTACGAATGAATATTGGTGTTGATGGGAAGAACTTTTGGCATATTTTACAAAATTTAAGGATAGAAATACAATATTTATAATGTGTATAAAATTATTAATTATACATCGATAATTTTTTATAATAATATTTTATTATTTTAAATATGAAAGAAGATATACTATAATGAGACAAGAAAAAAGTAAAATTCACATCTTGTCCCCTCCATTGCCCATGCTGCTTTGATCTGAAAAGTTCACCAACATAAGGAAACAAATAGAACGAACAAGAAGAAGAATTATACCCCAAATAAAATTTAAAAAAAAAGGAACAAGAATAATAGTAATATTTTATTTTCCAAAAAAAAAAATTATCAATTTCATGCATGTTGGGCGTAAAAAAAAAGAGTGAGTGTTTAGACTTAGCTGTAAATTCAGACAAAAAAAACTTAGCTGTAAATTATATCAAATTTCATTTTTTTTTCATGTTATTTATGCATTAAAATCTATAAACTTTTTGACTTGTTAGGAGTATTTTAATCCATAATATTATTTTCCTTCTTAAAACATTCTTTTGTTAGCTTTACATTTCATTAGGCTAATTTCTGAATTTGCCCCTTATTAAATAACTATTTACCAAAATGCCCCTGTCAGAAACCTATTTCCCAAAATGCCCCTGTCAGAAACCTATTTCTCAAAATGCCCCTGTTTAGTCGACTAAACAATTTGGTTTAGTCGACTAAATCGCGTGCAATTTTTTTTTCCAGACCCCGACATTTAGTCGACTAAAACTTAAGTTTTAGTCGACTAAAAAACCCATTTAGTCCACTAAATCATTAAAAAAAAGTTAAAACTTCAAGGCCATAACCACGGCTCAGGAGTCGAATCAAGCGATTCTTTTTTGATTCCACCTAACTTTTTGAGATCTATGCACCTGATATAAAAATTATCTTCAGATTTAATGAAGAGAAAGGAGAAAAACAAGTGATTCTTTATTGCGCAGAATATATATTAATTAATATATATTAGATAATAATATTAGAAATATATATATATATATATATATATATATATATATATATATATTTCTAATATTATTATCTAATAATAATTAATTGATCTTATTTTAGATTTTAATATCTTTATTTTTCTACCATGTATTTGGTAAACTTTGAATTTCAACGTAACAATTAATACTGGATTTTCAAAATACAATATATTCAAAATTGAGATTTTCTCCCCATTAATAATATGGATTTTAAAATGCTAACAATACTAACAATTCATTAAATATAGCAAATTGGGAAAAAAGCCCATGATATATATTTAATGAATTGTTAGTATTGTTGAAGTTAATAATCCCAGCTTTTTCTCTATGTGGTTCATGTCGATGATTTCCGCACGTTGCTGATTCCACAATAAGAAGAATTAAGTTATTTATTTTTTAATTGTTTATTGTGTTGAGTGTGCTGATTTTTATTATATTATTGTAAACATATGGTTAGCTATTTTTTAGGAAGTAGTGGAGTCATTTTAATTTGTTTTATCATTGGTTAGTGATATTAGTGATCCTAGATATTAGCTATGATCCTAGATTTTAGCTAGATTGACTACCGTGCTATCACAACATATGATCTCATGCATAACTTCCAAACACTATTATACCCCCTAAAATCAAGCCCCACAAATTTAGTGTCGATATTTTCCTATTTCTCTTTTCTTTTAAAATCCATATTATTAATAGAGAGAAAATCTCAATTTTGAATATATTGTATTTTGAAAATCCAGTATTAATTGTTACGTTGAAATTCAAAGTTTACCAAATACATGGTAGAAAAATAAAGATATTAAAATCTAAAATAATATCTGTTACGGACCTGGATAAAGCCCAAACACGATGGGGCCCAAACACAGGCAGGTATACCAGATCCGCCATATCAGCGATCCAAGGATATCTCAGCTACCCCGGAAATATAGGAGCATATCCGTAGGAGATAGACAGTTTGGATAACAAGCCAGATATATCGCGAATGCCGCCCCAGGTACTTCCTATAAATACACGGTCAAGCACTGTGTGCTTCCACATACGCACCCAGGCCGAGACCCTTGATCCAATATCAAATCACCAACCCATACACGCGGCTGGACATCTGTGTTCTACACCAGAACAGGTTTATTGACCAAATGTTCAATTTTAAGAGGGCTAAAATGATTCGCTAAATAAGCAGACAGACACCGAGGTCTATACACCCGGTAAATATTTTGATGCATCGAAATTGACACCTAAGTAAGAAGGTGAATAGTCATATCGGACCACGATCAGTCCACATGGTCAAAGTGTGTCCTGACGACGACCACGAATGAGCATGTGACCATTCACCCTTACCACGGTTAAAAATCACGGATAACGACTCCGAACCTCGTAGCGCAGTATATTTAGACACCCCTACTCATGCACTGGTTTCCGACACGAGAAGAGTACTATGCGGACTCTAACTATTTAAAGGCCACGGCCCGGTCTACAACTTGACTACATGCGAACACGCATAAAGTTAAAAATAAACGACGAAATACTATTTGAATCTCCATTCATAAGGTTAATCGTTCGAAGTACAAACAACATATACATTGCAGATTACTACAAAACCGGCCTCCTAAGCCGAAAGTGAAATAAAGAAAAAGAAAATTGGCAAATCTTCAAGGGGCCGCCTCGTCCTCAGGCGCCCCACTACCAGCAGGCTCGGCTCCAGAAGCAGCCCCTCCACCGGCATGCTCTCCACCGTCGACCTCGGCATCTGACGAGGGTTCTTCTTCAGGAGACGGAGGTGGAGGAATGAGGACACCGGCCTGAAAACGAGAGCGACATCCATAGCCGGCGAGGTTCAGAGTTAGGCTTGGATTTAGATATTCAATTTGAGCCAGGGCCATCTTGAAACAGTCCGACGCGGTCCTCCTCACCGCATCCACCGCCATCTCGTGAGCCGCCTTCTGCTCTCCCAGGTCTTTCGAGTCTGCTCCAGCGTGTGCACAGCTCGCCGCGCACCCTGGTAAGCCGCTTTACCGCATCCATAGATTGAGAATGCAAGGATTTCATCTCCGCCAGGCTAGAGTTGGCTTCGGCCAGACGAGAATTGGCATCGGCCGAGGCGAGAATTGGCATCGGCCGGGCGGCTTGGGTGCATCGGATCGGCGTTGGCCGCGTCAATGCACAGTGGGTCGTGAGAAGGTCTTCGCAGATTTTTCAGCGGCATCTTGGGAACTTTTAAGTTCCACCTTCGCTTGTCCCTTTCGGCCTCGGCTTTCTCCTTATCCGCCGCGAGCCTATTAGCTCTCTCCTCAGCCGACTCTAATCACAGTTTCAGAACTCGGGACTCACTGGAAGCTCGAACATAATAATTATGGAGGTGCAGATAGGCCTGAGACAAACCAAGGGCCTGGCAAAGACTATCGGAGACGTGCTGCACCTTGTGAGCGTCCTCGCTTGAAAGAGGCTGAGGGCTTAAAAACCGACGCGGCGGAAAGAAGGCCATGCCGATCTCTTCAGAGACGTCCCGTCCCAAGCTTGGCCCCGTTTGAAGGCTCCGGGCGTACGGTGGCGGCCGGTTCGAGATAAAGAGAAGCCGAGTCGAGGCGGCCACCTTTTCCCCTTATCAGGAGACAGAAGAGGATCGGTAGGGACAGAGGCCCCGATAGCAGCGAAGGCTGGAGCAGACGGAGGCACTACACCGGTGTCGGCCTCCTCGGACAGAGGGGAGGAAGACATTACTCCGGGTTGAATGGCCAAAGACGGAGTAGCGGAAGGAGTAGCGGCGGTACCCCCAATCCTGGCCCGCTTCGTCGAGGAAGGCGTCGGGACCGTAGACGCCGCTGGAGTTTTCTTCTTGGAAGGCTCGGCGCAGACCGTTTCTTGGAAGCTTTCTCTCTCGGTTTGCCGGCCGCCGGCAAAGTATATGCAAGGTAGTCCGGATTCAGCTCCATAGCACCCTGACCTGTTACAAAGGCATCCAGAAACAAAATTAGAAGAAGCTAATTAAATAACAAAGGGCAAGTAGGAAAACAGAATTCGCATCAACAATGCCATACTAGAGGCCGCGCCGGACGACACGCCGGCCTTCTGAATATAGAAGGCCGCCCTTTTGACGCCGTGTTCGGCAACGTAAGACGCCAGCTGAGTGGCATACTCCCTCTCTTCCTCAGAGAGATCTTTGGCCGAGAATTGATACGTGGAAGAGGAGAAATGATGGTGTTCGGAGGTCCAGTAAAGAGGGAAGCGCCACTCAACGCCCGGACCTTCAGCGGCTTTCAGAAACCAGGGCGCTTCCCCAGGGATTGCAACAACTTTAAAGAAAGCATTTTGAAATGCTTGAAGGAGTCGGAGAAAGAGTTCATAAGTTTCCGGTCCGCCACGGCACGAAGAGAAGTTAGCCCTTTCAAAGAGGGCGGTTCCTTGCCGACCAGGGGTGAAAGGAGAGAAAAATGAAGGAATCAGAGATACGCGAATGCCGCCAGATAACGCCACCCGTTTGGATGAAGCTGAGAAGGAGCTAGATGAAGGTAGTGGAGAACGGACATTTGGAACCCGGTAAACGGAAAGCGAATACCGAGCCGGGTCATATAATCCCGATAGAAAAGAAAGAAGTTAGGAGACCACGGTTCCCGGCGGCGCAGTCGGCTCATCCTCTTCGGGAGGGCAAGGCAACATCTGATGACCCGGAGACCCCACCTTCGCCACATCCGCGTCGGTCATCGGTGAGCGCATGGTTAACACTTCGCTCGTCACCCACGGATATTTGGATCGCGGGTCGGTGAAGGACTACGAGTCCGCCTCGGATCGAAAGCGAAGGACGAGGCGAAGAAGTAGACTCCATTTACCTACAACAAAAGGAAATAAAACTAAAGTCGAACTACGCAGAATACGATGAAGACGGATCTGAGGAAGGAGGACCCTTGGAGTAGGACACGGGCTCAACTGACGAATTATGCCGACATGAGCCCAAGACGACCTCGGCCATACGGTCTTGCCCACTCGCAATAAGGGAGGAGCTCTCGGCAACACAATCCCAACAGGGACCGAGATAACCAGCTGGTAATGACCCCGACTCAGACGGACGATGCACTCGGTAGGCGTTTATAGGTTCGACTAGGAGAGGCTCGGATACTGCCAAACTATGAGAATCTGGCCTGCCAGGGCCAGGTTCCGACTGACTGGACCCAGGAACCACAAGCTGGGGCCTCCCAACCTGCCGTGCGCCTGACCGACCACGGAGGGCCAGAGATAGTTTCTCCTCCTCGGTTAGAGGTCCCTAGCGACCAATAACTAAAAAGGGATAACGCTCACGAAGGGCCTCATCGTCGGTAGGACCTAAAGGCCGACGTGAAGACGAACTTCCCCTATCCATCAAAAGCCCAAACCTATACAACCAACACAAGGATAAGAAGGAGGGGGAGAAAACTAAGACCAAAATAAGGAATATCAGGAACTTAAGAAGACAAGACCTATGGGTTCGATAACTCAACTCACCCGCACCCCACACAGGAAACTCAAGTTCAGAAACGCACCAACGGAGAGAAGAAAAAGGAGGAGGGAGAGTTTAAATACTGTAATGGCATAAAAAACTAAGAAGGCAAGATGGATACCTGAAGTTGCACAGCGAGAATCGACGGAGAATCCTGGGTAAATGAGAAGCCTTGACTAAATTCCTGGGATACAAGAAGGAACCAATACTCTCTGGAGACAAGAGAGCCTTGCACAGAAGAAGTTTCGCGTAGGAGTGGAATGAGCAAATGGAAAAAGTGATAAAATGAACTATAACAGTAGTTTATATCGAGAGAAAGGAAGGGGGAAATTCAAAACGAAAGAAACCCAACCGACGAGGGTAGTCACGACCTTTCACCCCTAAAGTTGAGGGGACGTGCAACGTACTGCCAGAGCATTAAATGCGCACGAAATACGGGGCGGCGGACACGTTAATCAAGGCGCCTCCCCAATCGCAGAAAGCCAGGTGGCGCAGGTAATCATGGCAAGATCAGAATAGGCTTCCCAAGAGTCACGCCGTGGCCACAAAACCGGCCTCGGGCCGTCAGATTTCGAAGTCTTGACGTCGGCATATCAATGCAGCCAAAATCGGCCCACACCGCGGTAGGGCCAGAGATTATCACCTCGGATCCTTACGTCGTCGGTCATCACCACGGCATTCTTAGGACCATAGGCTACCACCTCGGTCCCCTAAAGTTAGCATTAACCACCCCGGATCACGGGATCCAGTAGAAACACCATACATTCGGGAGGGGAACCGGAGACTAAACGTCCGGTATAAACATCGGATGAAGGCAAAGCCTCGGATGGCACGAGCCGGGATATCGAACACCCGCGATGCGAAACATCACACTCTGGCTGGGGGCAACTGTTACGGACCTGGATAAAGCCCAAACACGATGGGGCCCAAACACAGGCAGGTATACCAGATCCGCCATATCAGCGATCCAAGGATATCTCAGCTACCCCGGAAATATAGGAGCATATCCGTAGGAGATAGGCAGTTCGGATAACAAGCCAGATATATCGCGAATGCCGCCCGGGTACTTCCTATAAATACACGGTCAAGCGGCCTAAGGTACACACGCTCTAAACCTAGACTATTTTACATACGCCACACCGAGCACACACCCCACCCCTCGGCTAAGAGCCCGGTTGTGTTCGGTGATCCGTCTCCGCTTTGTGTGCTTCCACATACGCACCCAGGCCGAGACCCTTGATCCAATATCAAATCACCAGCCCATACACGCGGCTGGACATCTGTGTTCTACACCAGAACAGTGGCGCCGACCGTGGGGACCGAGATAACCATAGAAAAATAAAGATATTAAAATCTAAAATAATATCAATTAATTATTATTAGATAATAATATTAGATATATATATATATATATATATATATATATATATATATACACACACACATACAACTGTATACACACACATATATTATCTTTATTGTACCGGAGATATTATATGATCTAATAAAAAAGAAAACATCAAATAAAAGAAAACTATATATATATATATATATATTAAAGAATCACTTGATTATATTTAAAGAATTGTTAGTATTTTCTGCGCAATAAAGAATCACTTGTTTTTCCTCCTTTCTCTTCATTAAATCTGAAGATAATTTTTATATCAGTGCATAGATCTCAAAAAGTTAGGTGGAATCAAAAAAAGAATCGCTTGATTCAGACTCCCGAGCCAGAAGTTATGGCATTCTAAAGTTTTAACTTTTTTTTTAATGATTTAGTCGACTAAATGAGTTTTTTAGTAGACTTAAGTTTTAGTCGACTAAATGTCGGGGGTTTGGAAAAAAAAATTTGCACGCGATTTAGTCGACTAAACCAAATGGTTTAGTCGACTAAACAGGGGCATTTTGGGAAATAAGTTTCTGACGGGCATTTTGGGAGGCTAATTTCTGAATTTGCCCCTTATTAAATAACTATTTACCAAAATGCCACTGTCAGAAACCTATTTCCCAAAATGCCCCTGTCAGAAACCTATTTCCCAATCTGCCACTGTTTAGTTGACTAAAACATTTGGTTTAGTCGACTAAATCGCGGGCAAGAATTTTTTTTCAGACCCCCCGACATTTAGTCGACTAAACCATAAGTTTTAGTCGACTAAACCCATTTAGTCGACTAAAAAAATCATTTAGTCGACTAAATCATTAAAAAAAAAAGTTAAAACTTCGGAAGGCCGTAACTTCGGGCTCGGGAGTCCGAATCAAGCGATTTTTTTTTTGATTCCACATCCTTTTTGAGATCTATGCACTGATATTAAAATTATCTTCAAATTTAATGAAGAGAAAGGAGGAAAAACAAGTGATTCTTTATTGCGCAAGAAATATCAACTAACAATCTATTAAATATAATCAAGTGATTTTTTAATAATATATATATATATATATATAGTTTTCTTTTATTTGATATTTTATATTCATTAACAGCAACGTGCGGAAATCAGCGACATGAACCATGTAGAGAAAAAGTTGGGATTATTAGCTTCAACAATACTAACAATTCATTAAATATATATCATGGGCTTTTTTCCCAATTTGTAATATTTAATGAATTGTTAGTATTGTTAGCATTTTAATTTGTTTTACCGAGTCTGTTGGATAGTGATATTAGTGATCCTAGATATTAGCTATGATCCTAGATTTTAGCTAGATTGACTACCGTGCTATCACAACATATGATCTTATGCATAACTTCCAAACACTGTTATTCCCCCTAAAATCAAGCCCCACAAATTTAGTGTCGAAAATAAGATCAATTAATTATTATTAGATAATAATATTAGAAATAATGATTAATTAATTTTACAATAAATATCTCTCAATTAAATATAATTATTAGATCAATTGTGTATACACACATATCTTATCTTTATTGTACCAGAGATATTATATGATCTAATAAAAAGAAAACATCAAATAAAAGAAAACTATATATATATATATATATATATATATATATATATATATATATATAATAAAAAAATTAAAAAATCACTTGATTATATTTAATGAATTGTTGGTATTTCCTGCGCAATAAAGAATCACTTATTTTTCCTCCTTTCTCTTCATTAAATTTGAAGATAATTTTTATATCAGTGCATAGATCTCAAAAAGTTATGTGGAATCAAAAAAAGAATCGCTTGATTCGGACTCCCGAACCCGAAGTTACGGCCTTAGAAGTTTTAACTTTTTTAATGATTTAGTCGACTAAATGAGTTTTTTAGTCGACTAAATGGGTTTAGTCGACTAAAAAATTTGGTTTAGTCGACTAAATGTCGGGGGCCTGGAAAAAAAATTTTGCCCTCCATTTAGTCGACTAAACAAAATGTTTTACTCGACTAAACAGGGGCAGATTGGGAAATAGGTTTCTGACAGGGGCATTTTGGGAAATAGGTTTCTGACAGGGGCATTTTGGGAAATAGGTTTCTAACAGGGGCATTTTGGTAAATAGTTATTTAATAAGGGGAAAATTCAGAAATTAGCCCATTTTGGGAAATAGGTTTCTGACAGGGGCATTTTGGTAAATAGTTATTTAATAAGGGGCAAATTCAGAAATTAGCCCATTTCATTATATCCCTTTTAACATTCTCAAGTGTCATTTCCCTATTGGGATAAAAAAAAAAAAAAAAAGCTTTTCATCTTCTCAAGAAATAAACAAAATTGTTAATTATATAGAGATTTTTTTTTTTTTGTTCCAGAAGTCAAAGTGGAAAACACACAACAGAAAGAGCTATTGGCGTTGAACAGTGGCCAAAGAAAGCGATGGACTCCGACAAGAGAACAGATTAAGATTCTGGAGAGTTTGTTTAAGGAAGGCGAGGGATCTCATCCAAACAAGGAAAAGATTAAGGAGATTACGGCGGTGTTGAGCCAGCACGGCCAGGTTTCTGATGCAAATGTGTACAATTGGTTCCAAAACCGGCGTGCTCGGCTAAAGAAGAAGGTGCATGATCGTAAAAATCAAATGATGATGAAGAATATGTTTCGATTTGATCAGTTGGTGTCAACTAGTACATGTTATAATAATAATAATAATAATAATAATAATAATAATAATAATGATGATGATAATGATAATGGTCAAGTTGAGTCCATGTCTTGGGTCAATAACTATGTGACATTTTAGGGGGTGGGTGAGTGATTTCTTTTTCTTTAAGTATTCTTTCTATTTCAGAGATTTATTTCATTTTCTTATTAGATGATAGTCTAAAATTTAAATTTTCATGGTGATATTTGCTATTAACTCGTACATTTTGATATAAAACTGGGGTTTTGTTGCATAGCCTGAAATATGCCTTATATTATTTATGATTTATATAATAATATGACTTGTTAGAATGTTTATATTCCATATATTATACTCCCTCCAGTTCGAAATATGAATTTTTTTTTGAAATTAAGAAAGTTAAATAAATTACTTACTAATATCATATATTGTGTATCCTTAGATTATATACCAGTTTATTAGTTAAACTAATTAGTTTGAAAAAATATATATTCTAAAGTAATTTAATTAGCTTCATTAATCTCTTAAAAAAAGTCAACTTTATCTTATATTTAGGACCTGAAGGATAATCAAAGATGTGCATTTCTTAGCATTAATGTTATAGCAAAGTAGGGAGATAATAATAATAATAATAATAATAATAATAATAATAATAATAATAATAATAATAATAATAATAATAATAATAATAATAATGAAATAGTACTTGTGATTCCTGAATAATAAGTTATCTAATTTTTAAAATGAAAATAAATATAACCCACTTGGGGCTAACTGAATAACAATGGTAGGATGCAAGTTGAAGTAAGATATTTAAATGCTTCCAATATAACAAAAATAAATATATAAATTATATAATTTTTTTTTCTTGTTTTAAAAATATGTAAATCAGGTTGGATGTAATTTTACAATGAAATGAAATATCTCAAGAAATCGTTTGGACAATATGTTTAATGATATCCCATCTCTACTAGTATTATTAACAAATTAACTAAAGCTCATTTCTTTATTTCTTTTTTAATTAAAACTATGATGTAATCTAACTTCATTATGTATTTGTCAAGCATAAATCATAATCATTAATTTATTGTATAAGGGAAAATTCCATAAATGGAGAACCCTTTTATAATTAATTTATATTTATAAGAGATGGTGAATATATAAGTCAAAGGAAAGCCCTCTGTCTCATCCACTTTACTGCAGACCATTTTTCCCCAGAAAGTACCTCACATGCTCCATGGAGACTTTTCGGATCTGATTCTCCATTTAGTCCCTGAAGGAACACACCAAAACATTTTAAAAAATGTTACTTATTTTCACTCATGAGGTACATAAGTTGAGAACATACATACTATAACAACAACAACAACAAAACCTTATTCAACTATAGTGGGATTGGCTATACAGATTGAACAACACCATTATGTTCTATCAACAACCAAATAATTATGTTCTATCAACAACCAAATATTTAGATAGATTGTTAACCAAAAGATTTTGCTCAATAACATTATTGAGTGTTTTCTCTTGTCTTCCTCTATCCCATAAAAAATGACTCCATATTGCTTCTTCAACCAAGTTGAGAACATACATACATTTCTCTTAAATTATAGTCTGACACTCTGACTGTACTTGGTAAAACTTTAATGCATAACACAAAATTCCCTTAAACTATTACAAAAATGATCACTGCCTTGTTTAACTAATTTGAGTAGATTAAGAAAATGAGATAAATTCGTGAATTATAACAAATGTAATGTAATATGATCTTCCTAAAATAACCTCATATGACATTAAATTATACTCCCCATGCCCCTTATTGCAACAACAACATAGCCTCATCCCACTAGGTGAGATTAGCTACGTGGATCAAACGACGTCATTGAGCTCGGCCAAAAACCAAATCTCAAGATAAATTATTTGACTAGGAGATATAGCTCAATGGTCTTCGTTGATCCATGTTCATAAAGATTTGACAAAGTTTTACGTTGGATGTTGATGGCCTAACACAACCTTCCTCCTTTATCCAGGCTTGAGACCGGCTATAATACATAGGCGAAGTTCCCTTGTCCCTTATTATAAGCTTTAAATAACCGATTTACATTAATCAGTAAAACAATTAAAATTAGTTAAAAGCAATAAATATGTATATTTTTTCCAACTATTCCCTTATGTGTAAAGAGAATAAGTGTAATAAATACCTTTAAAAAGGGGTAAAGTTGGAAAAACGCGATAAATGCTTAGACAAATCTAAAATGAAGTTTATATTTTGAGACACAGCCATTCACAAATTTGAAGCTTATAATAAGGGATGGAGGAAGTATATCATTTCATAAATTAGATAAATTAATATGGAAGAAAAATAATAAATAAAGGAGATAAAATGATATTTGGGACTAAATCCAACTCCCTAACTAGCTCTTATATTAAAGACCAGAAGTATCATTTCAAATTAGCATATAAAACTTGTACGATTGTTAGTCATTATGTAATGCCTTATATAACACTCCCTCCACTCCTTAATACAAGAACCTATTAACAACTTTACATAGATAAAGGATTCGGTTAAAATTACTTCATGATTTTCAACTAGCAAAATTATCCTCAGTAAAGTTCATCAATTAGAAGGTGTTATCTAATGAGTTATGAGATTGGTTAATTGGTTAATGAATATCAAAGCAATGGGCATTGGGGGAAAATTACTGCTTTGGACAAGTTTTATATTAAGGACCATGAGAAAGTTCCTTATAATAAGGACCATTTTTATCAAACTCGTGAGTTGACTCTTCGAGTTTACTGTTTTTACGATTCTATCTTACAAAAATGAGTCGAGTCACTGGTAAACTTGTGCCAGTTGTAAACTCGGTTAAATTCACAAGTTTAGACATCGAGTTTACCGTTTTTACATTTCCAACTTACAAAACCGTGTTAACTAACTCTTAAACTCCTGTTAACTTTTTTTATTCGATCATGCTCAGCAGCTTTATATATAAATTTTATCAAAATTTATTTGTTAAATTTGATAAATGATGGATGTTGATAATTTTAATTTCAATTATTTTGATCTAAAATATATTTAAATCAAATTTTCATCATTTTTATATTTTAATTATTTAATTATACACTAGTAATACATATTTAATAATAAAAGTAAACACTTATCAGTTAAGATTCAAATTGATGATACGAGTTTACGTCACTATCACGAGTTTGCTTAAACTCGCAAGTTTGACAACCTTGATAAGGACTAGAGGAAGTAAAATCAAGAGAAAATCACATTATTTATCAGCATGGAAAGTGGAACTCATTTATCAGAATTGAACAGAAAAATGTGCCTAGTTGCTCTTACAAAAGCAAAAATGAATACTAACCATACTCCAGAAAAGTACTGCATTTCCTTTAATAGGTTTCACAGAGAGCCCTTCAACAATTTTCCCACCACAGTTAAACTCACCCGAACCACCCTGCAATGCATTTATGTATATTAATAACAGCTAGAGGATCTCCTTACAAGAGATTCCAATCAAAATTTTAGGCAATTTTGGCATATTATAGCAATTATCTTACCAGATCATTGTATGTTTCAAGTAAAAGGTGGAGTATAGATAAAATACTAATAACAATAACGATATGATAGAGACCCAAATCATTATGGATTAGTTTATTCTAGGAAGAATAAACTAATTAGGAATTAATTCATTATTATTTAAGTTTATTTTGATTATTTAATTAATCGAGTCTGTTTCTATTATTTTTAGGAAATCACTAACAACTAGATAAGATTTGGTTGTTAGGATTTAGATCTTTATTATTATCTTTATCTTTAGGAAATATCATAACAACTAGATAGATTTGGTTGTTATGATTTAGATTTATCATTATCTATCTTTATCTTTAGGAAATATCATAACAACTAGATATATTTGGTTGTTATGATTTAGATTTATCATTATCTATTTGAATTCCTTATTAGAGTCTCTCTGTAAACCTAGTCCTATTTAAAGGCTCTTAACCTATGAATAAAACATAACGATTTTCAGAGAAATAACACCGAGTAATCTCTTGGGCTTTATTAGTTAATTAGGGTTCGATTCTGACCTAATTACTAAGGAGAGGGCTGTTCTTGTGGAATTAGTAAAGATTCTTGCTAATTCTCCCAGATCAGAGTTTAATTGTTCAATACCTGCGCTGACTCTATCATTTGGCATCAGAGCCTTTCTTCCTATATATGGTTGAAACGCGATCCGGGCTACAAACAAATCCACCCATGGCGAATCCTAACGAAACCAGTGCTTCCACAGTCTCCGACCCTCTGGCCGCCATTGCTGCGCGTCTCGAAGCCTTGGAAAACACACGGCCAACCCACCACAAAAAACAACCCGCCACACCAACACCAACAAATCAGGTACTACAACCCAGATAATGAAGGCGAAAACGAACCATATCGACACAACCGAAGACCCTATGCAAAACTAGACTTCCCAAAATTTGAGAATGGAGATCCGCGAGGCTGGGTTCTTAAGGCGGAGAAATTTTTCAACTATTATCACACACCAGAAGAGGAAAAAGTCGATGTTGCAGCAGTGTACCTTGAGGGAGATGCACTCGATTTGTTCTCTTGGCTCTCCTCACAGCGAACAGTGCATTATTGGGAGGATTTGGTCAAAGCATTCCAAGAACATTTTGGCCCACCGAATACCTCAATCCTAATGAGCATCTGAGTTCAATCCGGCAGACCGGCACCGTTCAGGAATACCGCCAGGAATGGGCGAAACGAGTCGCACGGGTGTTAGCATGGCCAGAACACTGTCTACTAGGCGTTTTTCTGATGGGTCTCCTGGAGGAACTCCGATCGGAGGTCCGTATCCAGAAACCACGAACCGTGTACAGGGCTGCTAGCCTTGCAGTGGAATACGAGCAACAATTCCACTACAATCAAAGACACAAGTCATGGGCGACTCCCACACCGGCAAAGTCAGCCCCCAGCTACTCTACAGCGTCGCCCAGCCGAGACAACTCCGACAACCGCTACCCCCACCGGCTCACGGCCTATTCCAGCGCCGGAAAGCCATCACCATCTGCTTCCTCGGCCTCGACGACCCCCATCGCCTCCAGCCGCCTCTCCGTCTCAGACGTCGAACGCCAGCGGCGGCGCGATAAGGGCCTCTCGCTTCCGATGTGCGGCGCCGTTCGAGCACCGGTCACCGCTGCGCGTCGCCTTCGTTCTCCCGATGGAGATCGACGAAGACGGGAACCCGATCTTGGACCCTCCAATGAAATTGTCGAATATGACCAAGAAGGGCCGACCAACCCGTGTCATTCAATGCAATTCTAGGGTCCAGATCGGCATCCACTATGCAAATCAAAGGGAATATTAAGGGGGCCACAGTAATGATGTTAGTGGATAGTGGGTCCACTCACAATTTTATCTCCAACTCATTAATTGAAAAATTGGACTTGCCCACACAAACAGTCCCCTATTTTGGCGTACAAATGGGCGATAGCAGTATGGTCAAATGTAACCAGATCTCGCAAAATTTAGAAGTCCAATTACCGGGAATAATTATTACTCAGGATTTTTTCCCGTTTAAATTACCAGGATCGGATTTCGTATTAGGCATCAAATGGCTGGCTTCTCTCAACACTGTCGAAGCCAACTGGAACGAAATGTTCCTAATTTTCAAGCTGAATGGAAAAAGATACAGATTGCAAGGCGAAATTCCTAATACTCCCCAATCATGCCTACAGAGCTTTCAATCTCCAATAAGCCTACAAAGTTATGAGTTCTACCAAACCGAAACAGCCAAGAGGGAGGCACTCGACATGACTCAGATCTACCATGACTTTTCTCCTGTGTTTGCCAAACCTACCTTACTACCCCCATCTCGCGGGCATTACCATCAGATCCCACTGGTACAGGGTTCGGCACCACCTAATTTACGGCCTTACCGCTCTCCTCACTGTCAAAAGACGAGATCGAGGCCCAGATAAATGACTTGCTAGCTCGTGGATTTATTAGGCCAAGTTCCAGCCCTTTTGCAAGCCCAGTATTGTTGGTCAGAAAAAAGGACGACACGTGGCGTTTATGTGTTGATTATCGCCGTCTCAACAAAATTACGGTACCAGACAGGTACCCTATCCCAAACATTGATGAGCTCTTAGATGAGTTACAAGGCGCACAGTACTTTTCAAAGATCGATCTACGATCCGGCTATCATCAAATCCGGGTCCTCCCAACTGATATCCACAAAACCGCCTTCCTCACTAATGCCCCGGCAACATTCCAAGCAATCATGAATGACCTCTTTCGCCCTATCTGCGAAGTTTGTACTCGTCTTTTCGACGATATTTTAATATATAGTGCTACGGCCGCGGAGCACATCCAACATCTCACCACAGTGTTCCAGACCTGCAAAGACCACTCCTTCTATGCCAACGGCAAGAAGTGCTTTTTGGGACAAATTCGGATTGACTACTTGGGTCACATTGTGACTAGCCGTGGGGTTGAGGTGGTACCTGAAAAAATTAAGACTGTTGCTCATTGGCCTACCCCCTCATCAGTACAAGATTTACGGGGATTCTTAGGCCTCACAGGGTATTACCGACGGTTTGTTAAAGACTATGGGGTAATTGCTCGTCCCTTAACGGACCTCACAAAGAAGGATGCCTTCAATTGGTCGGAACAAGCTCAAGCCGCCTTTGATTCACTCAAAATTGCTCTCACAACCACACCCGTCCTCCACCTACCCAACTTCCAGCTACCATTCACAGTCGAATGCGACGCATCCATGGATGGGATTGGAGCGGTTCTTATGCAAAATGGGCATCCCATCGCCTATTTTAGCAAAGGTTTCTCATTCTCCAACCGTTTTAAGTCCACCTATGACCGCGAATTGCTTGCCCTGGTCCTAGCTCTTGATAAGTGGCGCCATTACCTCTTAGGACACCCTTTTGTGGTGCAAACTGATCATCGCAGTTTAAAGCATCTTATGGACCAGAAGATCGTCACAAACTCACAACGTCTCTTGGTAAAATTACTCCCATTTAACTTTACCATCCTTTACAAACCAGGAAAAGAGAATGTCGCCGCAGACTCCCTCTCAAGAAGGCCACAACAGGCAGATTTCTTTCAAATGGTCATTCCCTTGGCCAACGAATTTGACCGACTACCTCAAGCCTTACTTGAAGACCCGGAAACCAGTGACCTCGTTTCCGCACTACAGCAGAATCCAGATATTCATTCTCCCTTTCACCTGGTAAACGGACGTTTGATTTACAAATCTCGATTGGTCATCCCAAACCAATCCCAGCTACGAGAGAAATTATTAGCGGAGGCTCATGCCACTCCCACGGGAGGTCATGGTGGATTCATCAAAACTTTACACCGACTACGTGATCAAGTGTATTGGAAGGGGATGAAGAACGACGTCAAGTGCTACATCCAGCAATGTCAGACGTGCCAACAGAATAAATATCAGACCCTAGCCCCAGCAGGGCTCCTCCAACCTCTTCCAATCCCAGAACGCATTTGGGAGGACATCTCCCTCGACTTCATTACAGGATTGCCCAAGTCTCGAGGTTACTCGGTGATCCTGGTCGTAGTTGATCGTCTCAGCAAGTATAGCCACTTTATCGCCCTTGCTCACCCATACTCGGCAAAATCCGTTGCATCTATATTTTGCCAAGAGATTGTTCGCCTACATGGTATGCCCCGATCGATCGTATCGACAGGGATTCTCTTTTCTCGGTCACTTTTGGCAAGAGTTGTTCCGATTAAGCCAAACCCATTTGAACATGAGTACGGCATATCACCCCGATCGATGGACAAAGAAGTAGTCAACCGTTGCACGGAAACTTATCTACGATGTTTCGCACATGAGCGACCACGACGCATTTGGAGTACATTTCGTGTTGGGCGAATTCTCCTTTAATACAGGATACCATACGGCCGCCAACACAACTCCATTTAAGATTGTTTACGGGCGTGAACCCCTCCACTACTTCCCTACGTGCGGGAGAAACTCTAGTAGCCGAACTAGAGGACCAACTGGAGACTCGGGATTCCATGCTTCAGTCCTAAAAGGTAACCTTCTTAAAGCACAACACCGTATGAAGTTACACGCTAACCAACATCGCAGGGATCTCGAATTTACACCGGGCGACGCGGTATGGTTAAAAATTCACCCCTACCGTCAGAAATCCCTATCTCGTAACCGTTGTGAGAAACTATCTCCACGCTTTTATGGGCCCTTCAAGATTCGCGACGTATCGGCAAGGTGGCCTATGAGTTAGAACTCCCCACCGCCAAGATCCACCCGGTCTTCCATGTCTCTTTACTCCGCTCGGCACTGGGGCTTCAAGCGGTCCAACCTCCGCCGCCGCTCCCTTGTCGAAGATATGGAATTCCCCGTACACCCTCCAGGGTGCTTCAGCATCGCTGGACCCCAGCTCGGCAACTGGAAATCCTCATACAATGGGAGAACCACTCTCCAGAGGACGCTACATGGGAAGAGTACGATCGGGTTGCTACACAATTTCCTGATTTCCGCCTTGAGGACAAGTCGTTTTTCCAAGGGGGGAGAAATGATAGAGACCCAAATCATTATGGATTAGTTTATTCTAGGAAGAATAAACTAATTAGGAATTAATTCATTATTATTTAAGTTTATTTTGATTATTTAATTAATCGAGTCTGTTTCTATTATTTTTAGGAAATCACTAACAACTAGATAAGATTTGGTTGTTAGGATTTAGATCTTTATTATTATCTTTATCTTTAGGAAATATCATAACAACTAGATAGATTTGGTTGTTATGATTTAGATTTATCATTATCTATCTTTATCTTTAGGAAATATCATAACAACTAGATAGATTTGGTTGTTATGATTTAGATTTATCATTATCTATTTGAATTCCTTATTAGAGTCTCTCTGTAAACCTAGTCCTATTTAAAGGCTCTTAACCTATGAATAAAACATAACGATTTTCAGAGAAATAACACCGAGTAATCTCTTGGGCTTTATTAGTTAATTAGGGTTCAGATTCTGACCTAATTACTAAGGAGAGGGCTGTTCTTGTGGAATTAGTAAAGATCAGATTCTGACCTAATTACTAATAAAGCCCAAGAGATTACTCTGGTGTTATTTCTCTGAAAATCGTTATGTTTTATTCATAGGTTAAGAGCCTTTAAATAGGACTAGGTTTACAGAGAGATTTCTAATAAGGAATTCAAATAGATAATGATAAATCTAAATCATAACAACCAAATCTATCTAGTTGTTATGATATTTCTAAAGATAAAGATAGATAATGATAAATCTAAATCATAACAACCAAATCTATCTAGTTGTTATGATATTTCCTAAAGATAAAGATAATAATAAAGATCTAAATCTAACAACCAAATCTTATCTAGTTGTTAGTGATTTCTAAAATAATAGAAACAGACTCGATTAATTAAATAATCAAAATAAACTTAAATAATAATGAATTAATTCCTAATTAGTTTATTCTTCCTAGAATAAACTAATCCATAATGATTTGGGTCTCTATCAGTCTTCCATGTCTCTTTACTCCGCTCGGCACCAGGGCTTCAAGCGGTCCAACCTCCGCCGCCGCTCCCCTTGTCAGAAGATATGGAATTCCTCTGTACACCCTCCAGGGTGCTTCAGCATTGCTGGACCCCAGCTCGGCAACTGGAAATCCTCATACAATGGGAGAACCACTCTCCAGAGGACGCTACATGGGAAGAGTACGATCGGGTTGCTACACAATTTCCTGATTTCCGCCTTGAGGACAAGTCGTTTTCCAAGGGGGGAGAAATGATAGAGACCCAAATCATTATGGATTAGTTTATTCTAGGAAGAATAAACTAATTAGGAATTAATTCATTATTATTTAAGTTTATTTTGATTATTTAATTAATCGAGTCTGTTTCTATTATTTTTAGGAAATCACTAACAACTAGATAAGATTTGGTTGTTAGGATTTAGATCTTTATTATTATCTTTATCTTTAGGAAATATCATAACAACTAGATAGATTTGGTTGTTATGATTTAGATTTATCATTATCTATCTTTATCTTTAGGAAATATCATAACAACTAGATAGATTTGGTTGTTATGATTTAGATTTATCATTATCTATTTGAATTCCTTATTAGAGTCTCTCTGTAAACCTAGTCCTATTTAAAGGCTCTTAACCTATGAATAAAACATAACGATTTTCGAGAAATAATACCAGAGTAATCTCTTGGGCTTTATTAGTTAATTAGGGTTCAGATTCTGACCTAATTACTAAGGAGAGGGCTGTTCTTGTGGAATTAGTAAAGATTCTTGTTAATTCTCCCAGATCAGAGTTTAATTGTTCAATACCTGCGCTGACTCTATCACGATAATACGAGTAATATCTTAATTAAAAAAGTGTTTCATTAACATAACTTGTTTGAACTATAAAGAGATAATTTACTGAGATGGGTAAATATTGAAACCATAATTCATTCAGGACAGGACTAAAAGAACCACAATTCTGTAAGTACAAGATAGGAAATCATAACCTTATAACAAAAACATATCAAAAAAAAATGTTAACAACAACATTCACATGAATTCCCTAAATTTAAGTAAGAACCAGATTATGGGTCCATAGTTTGGATGGAATCTAAGGTGAGCCGATAGTGTGGCTTCATGAAGATTTTATATTATATATAAACATAGATTTAAGCAGTCAACCCAACATTTATGATGATGATTTTATCAACTAGAAATCACTAGGAAATTCTAAAACAGACAGACATGTACAATACTTATACGTATTTAAACTACATAGTTCTGGAGTCTGTCCATGTTCGATATGCATTGGTAACAGACGCTAAATACGACAAGAAGGAAATGATAATCCTTCCTGTCTATGCAGTGTCATCTCTATATCTATGTTTCATTCAACATTTAACTACTGGTCTCCTTATAACGTTAGGAGAGTTATAGTACTTAGAATAGAAACTGAAACACATACACACCATTATTTGTTTTAAATCAAACATGACTACTTATCTCAGATAGAAAGGAACCTATATTTGTGACACTATAGAGATGATCTATACATCTGCTTCATATCTATCATCTAATAATGAGGTAAAATAATCTAAATGGAAGACTTCAGGAAGCAAGAAGTTTACCGCAGGGAAATATGTTTCACCGCCCTCAACATTGTCACTTAGATACATAAGCATTGTCGCTATTCGCTGCCCACCATGTTTCAAGTTGTACTGTTGTGGAAGAAGAAATTTTTAAAAAAGGAGCAAATGGTTTGATTAAAGCCACTTCAAGGCAATTCTTATAATTACAAAATGGCAAAGACAGCAAGGACAGCATAAAACTCACAGTATCAGCGAAATAGTCGTTATGGGGTACATAATACTGATTCTTCTCATACCTGTGATTCTGCAGATGTTAGCCTTGGTACCAGGAAAATCACTCCTTTTTGTTTGAATGGAATGGAGGAAATAAAGTCATATCCTACCTCAAAATTTGAATAGGCTCTCCATTTTCAATTGGTATTTGAGCATAGACTGAAATTCGTTTTTCAATTGCCTGGGTGTGATAGTTGAACATGTTTTATTAAAGTGGTCAATTAATCCTCTCCACAAAGAAAAGGTTTTCCAATATGCAACTTAAGCCCAAGCATCAATTTAAAGGGAACTAAAATTTTAATATAATGATGGAAACATTAATATTAAAAAAGGCTGCACAAGAAGAAAGGCACGTCAAGATGACAAATATATAGAGATCAGATTGTAGGTGTGTGGTAGTACATTGTGGGCCCCATGGGGGCAGGGGCGTAGAAGTAAGTTCTTTTGTACTTGTGCCTTGTGTCAGAATTTTAGCAATTACCATTAACAATAGTATGACTTTAATATTTTTGGGATGAAACCAAGTTACCTGTGTAAGAGGCCACAAGTATGATACTAAATTTGAGGATAAAAATCATAAAACTATAAAGCATTCCCCTAAACAGATTGCAATATAAACAAACCTACCTGCACCATTGGGTGTTCTCTATCTTTCGAACTCAGGAACATACCATGGCTTGTCCTGACATTGCTCTTGATACTCTACGAAAGATGAACAAAAATCAGATGAGAGGCTATTTGGCAAGCTGCAAACTACAATGCTTATTTGAAGGACAGACAATAGAGAAGTTGACTGGATAGAAAAGACTTCTTTTAGAAAGGGAATAATCACGGGTTTATAAGTTTTCCCTCATTTTCTCTCCCTCCCTCAAAAGTCATCATCAAGGTTTTCTGGAGATGTAATGAAGGTAAGATCCTTTTGTTTTGTACGGTATCTGCAGATATTTTGCATGATTATACTTTATAGCTGGAGATGTATGCAAGAATATTCAATGACAAATTTCAGCTGCTACCCCCCTTATAAGAAAACATTGTCTCTTTGGGTCATGTTACAGTAACTGCGCACACTAGCTAGGATTGTGAAAATTTGGCGTGACCTGGTTATTCCAGATGCACTACTGGATGGAGTGTAAATTTGTACATAGTTGTCATATTTATTATAACAATTTTTAACTGTATCTATATCTACAATAATTGTGCAGGCTAATGTCATCAACTATGCCGATTGTCAAACAAAATGTTCTCCCCCTTTTATTTCAAGCTTCAAATGTTATAAGAGATAGGAGAGGAAAGGAATCCCTAGTTCCAATGCTAGTGTGACTCTTTTAAATGGCATCTGACTTTCCAACCACAGTGCCCTACAGTTTCTTGGAGCACCGCCCAACAAAACATACCCAACATGCCTCACGCTTGTTTAAACAGAAAAAATGTAAAGCTAACCTCTTTTCTCAGATATAATGAACAAAGCATCATAGAAAACCACACAAAAATTATAGGCATCCCAGTTTTATTTTTATGTCTGGATAATGAAAAATAATCAAAATAAAACCAGTGTACCATTCCTGTTTCTCTGTCAACCACTTGTGAATTTTGAAGGTGGGGGTGCCCAATAGCCTTAAGATACTCACATTCCTGTAAAGGAAATATAACTTCAAATTTCAATTTATATGTAAATGGCCTTCATCTGTAAAGTTATAATCATCAAAAACTTTATTCAGAAGTTAAATTTGTTAAGAATGAGTAGTATTGATGTTATTGTTTTAATAGTCATGATTTTTTCTTGTATCACACCATCAGAAGACCTTAGATGGGGGTTGCCCAACAAAACAACAAAAACAGCCTACACTACATCACAGTTCACAGCTAGCAGCACCATGTGAGAATTACTAGAAAAATATCCACCAAAATTATGATTTGTCAGGAGAAATTAAAGTATGTACAAATGAACAGAGAAACTGCAATATGGTGACAGCTGATGCTTTTGCCAGAACTGATTTCAAATGAACTGAATCTGCTAGCCACACCAAAAAATGCACATCTGTCGATAAAGGAGGAAAAAGGAAAAGCATAGACTTGGCCACAATATTGATCCTCTAGTCTATAAAATGAACCCAAATAATACAGAAAATTTGGCAATCAGATAAAAGGCATACCTCCATGCTTAGGAAGTTATGCAGTAAAATGATTCGAGGAGACCAGCTAAGAACTTCAGGTTTGATCTACAACCAGAATTAGGAACACGGGAGAATAATCAAAATCTAAGTTTTCAGCAAGCAAATCAAGTACACTAACACAACAATGAGAAATGACTTAAACCAACAAGTTTGAGAGAGTGTATAAACTAAGTAAAAACTCGAATATATGGAGAGACAATCCATATATCATATTTTAGCCATATACAAGCCTAAAAGTTCATTTCCATTGACAAAGAAATAACTTATTCTACTTCAGCAACAAAGTGCAATCATGACCAAATGGTGTTTTGGACTTTATTTGACAAAAGTCAAAAGATGTAAAGGTAACAAAGTTCATAATATACAATCTTGACATATTAAATTGTTGACAGAGAATACAGGATTGATGATCACAATCTGAATTATCCAAAAGAAAAATATGTAGTTACTGTTTTGAATACAACAGCCTATCTACATATGTGCAAATGATAATTAAGGAATATAAACAAAATTCTCTTCCTAGTATCTAGACCATAAACTACAAAATACTTCCAATACTTACACTGGCCTTTTAATTTATCAGAGGTTGATAGTTCTTTTAGAGAGACGGAATAACTTTCAAACAAGAAAAGTTAGTGGAAACAAGAGACAAATCTACATACGTATCCAAGACGTAAGATTTCCACTTCCTTGTCATTTTTCCAAAACGGAATACCTGAAAATTGGAAAATATAAATTAAGAAAAATGAAAAGAAAGAGTTATAATCAGAGATGGAATACTTACATGCTACATATATTTCAATCAAGAAAAATGATTTCAAATGAATAGAAGTGCAATGGTCGGGAAGAAAAAAGTTAGGGCATAGTTAGTGTTGACACCTATAGCATCCAGTATTTAGTATTTACACATTGTAACAGTAACATTATAGTAAGAAGCTTATTTCTTCTGGAATGGCAGATAGAAACATTATTTAGTCAACTTATTGTGCAGTGAGTGCATCGAGAAAACTTAGTCCTTTTCTCAGTCATTAGTTAAAGGTTTTTGGTTTTCTCAGCCATTAGTTAAAGGTTCTTGGTTTTCTCAACCATTAGTTAAAGGTTTTTTTTGGGCATAACAAGGAGAAAAAATGCTTTTGCAAGTTACTGTGTTTGCAGGCTTGTGATCTTCATAATTAGAATTGAATGCTAGTCCGAGGGTCCTAGACTTACTCAACCTATAGTGTTGACGATGAATGAGAGGAGAAGGACCAAAGAGGGACGCAAACTGTGATGATTTGGGATGAGCTGGCTAGAGGGGTGGAAAAGGGAAATAATAGTGCCAACTAATGCACTTGGGTTGTGAGGTGTAAAAGAGAGAGAGAAAGTTGGTCCACTGCTAGGGAATTTTGAAGTGAGAGGCCAGTGAGGGGTTAAAGAAGAATTTGGCTGTTTTGTGGGGGAGTTTCTAGCCTCTCAAATGCAGGGGGAATTTATTTCTATCTTTTCTGCATTTTCTTTTCTTCTGTAAATACTAAAATCTGTTATTTACCATCTTTTTCACTGGTTTGGGAGGAAGTAGCAGGATCTTTATCGATAAATAATACAAGTTTCAAATGGTTTCCATCGGTGTTTTCTCATACATCTTCTTTGTGGAAGAATTATTTTCTTGGCCATTCCATGGGATTTAGAAAATGAATTTTTTGGGAGCTACCATCATGGATTCACAATGGGAAATTTTTTGGCCAAGATCCACATACAGATTGTAAAGTTCTTTTGAGCTAATGTTTCAGTGTCTTCATTTTTTTTATTAATGCTATGCGAGGATTACTTATGCACCATTGGATTTCTTTCTTTCTTTGTGCATCAATATCTATTAGGTCTGCCCAAATAGAATTAAGAGCCTTGAAACTAAAACCCTGACAGACACCAACATTCCCATAAGGTATAAAACAGGAAATTACATAAAAGACATAAAAGTTTTATGCATCTAAGACACTGACCTCTGGGCAATTGAAGGAAACTGTCCCTCTGATGCAGTCTTCTAACTCTTGGAGACTTTGTGCCTATGCGTAAAATGAAACAGTTAGGCTATAAGGAGGATAATAATAAAATACTCCCAGAGACTAAACAACTAAATTTTAAATCCCAATTTCAAGGGTCTTGAAGGTGCAGCAGAATTAAGCACCTTCACATGCCCTGTGCCTTAGTATCAAATCTCCCAGATCCAGCCAAAAGTCACTACATGTCCCACGGCCTATCACTATCTTACAGTTAGAAGTTACCATTACACCACCTCCAAATTTACCAATAAAAGTCCCAGAGGCCTCCCAAATATGATTTTCACTCTCTAAACTTCCCTCATTGCTGAAGACTCTTACTATCACAAGCATTAAAACATTTCCATAGGCCCAGGCCTCTATTGTGATCATGCTGAAAAAGCCCTCATGCAACTGCTACAATTTCATCTCCACCTTAAGGATTATAATCCTATGTAACTTTCAAGATAACTTGGCATTAGCATAACAGTGTTTAAAAATCCTTGGAAGCATTTTCTTGTTTGGATTGTTTCTTGGATTATTGAAACAAAATCTTTACCATAAATCTTTCCGACATTACATCTCTCGTATCTATCCTGGACAAGTTACTTGACCTAACCTCAGTTAAGATGACTAACGGTTTCAAACCACAATCATTCTCGTACAAATATGACATGATCACTGGCTATAAGAATAATCAAAATCATTCCCCAAAAAAAAATTTAAGAAAACAGACACCAGGAAAAAGTATGTAAAACTAGTATGTCAGTTCCACTTAATTAAAGAGGGTAGGACAAAGATTGTGATACAGCGCAAAATAACAATGTAACAGTGGAAGTATATATGTGTGTAACAAAATAGAACAATTTCAACATCTTCAAAGATTCTTAAGCCCCAATGTGAAAGAATATGATTCCACGTGTTTACCATGAGAGTCTTCCAAGTGTTGTAAAAGTGTCAATTGATGGACGGAGCCTGTAATTGCAAAACAGTAAAAATTCATTCATATGATCCCATTGTGCCAAGCTTTCCTAAAAATGCTAATCAGTAGTCCAATATATTTTGACATATATCATCATTCTATTTCTGTTATCCGCTCTACATCAAGGTAGAAGATATCATTCTGCAGTTAAGGGGAGAAAATAAACAAAAGTTGGATAGTGCATTCTGTTTCCTGGAAGCTGATAAATTTTCCAGGAAGGCAAGACAGAAAAGTGTCCAAAAGAAAAAATTCCCCAGTTCAGGATGTTTCATCAACTTAGGTACATTAGGACTTGGCTTCACCTCTTTCATCGTTTTTGTTCAAATTTTAAGGTGAAAAACAACAAACGCAGGAAAAATTTTATTATGGAGGAACAGGGTCGTGGGCCCATTAAGCAGGGCCTACCTCTGGGTTCTTTCTTCCCCATGAGGATACATTGTTTATGTCTCTTAGTAACTCCACAGTGAACAATACAGCAGAAAAACCAGAAACTGAGAAATTACCCATCAAATAGAAACTGAATGTTAGGAAGCCATCATGAATTCATATCATGATCATCCTGAACTTGTAAATTAGTAACGTGTAGACAAAACAAATAAAAAAAAATGCACTATTTCTTATTTCCTAAGAAAACAACGTGCAACTCAATTGGAAAATCACATGCAAGAGTCACATCAAACAACCATAATTACCGATCATCAAGCCGACAGTGACAAATGAGAGAAGTCCGAAGATGAACTTCATTGTAAGAACCATGAGCTACTTGCCGGTGTAAAGACGAAGAGAAAATGAAGAATGAAAAAGACAAAGAAACGAAGACACTGATTCAATGGTAACCGTTGTGCGTTTTTTAAGAACACGAAGAAACAGCTATTGCTTGTGTTGAGACCATTAATTTGTCTTGTTTCTTACCTTTTTTGTTTCAGGAAAATGCCCGCATTCAAATACAGTCGGACGCCAACGGATTTTGTGCTTTCCCAGGTTTTTTTGTTTCAGGAAAATGCCCGTATTCAAATCCAGTCGAACGCCAACGGATTGTGCTTTCTCAGGTCAACTTAGGAAGGAAAATGGAAGGAGACGAAATAAAGAGTTGGAAAAACTGGGGAAAATATGGAGATTGTGGGGAATGGTGGAACCTACACTATACTTTTCTTTCCACAAATGTGTTTTTTCCCGACATCATCCTATCACAAATAATATTCCTCACGTCTTAAATATAATATATAATTTTTAATGTAAATTATACTATAAATTATATCTTATATTTAAAATTGGAGGTAATATTTTAGTAGTTAAAGAATTTATTTAAATTAGTTATTAGTAACAATTTTACTAAAATAAATTATCTGAAGTAGTTAATAGTAAAAATTGCACTATAGTTTTTCTAAAATACTTTCTATCAACAATTAAATAATATCTAGATAAATTGTTGATTTACAATTTTATTAAGTGTTTACTTCTGTTTTATACTTCTTTTTTATAGAATTTCATATTATTTGATATACATTTTTTATTAGTGCATTGAATGGCATTTTTTCGTACATGTCTAAATCACCTCATACAATTTTCTACTATCATATCTTCAATAGGTGTTACTCAAAGTCTTCCTTGTTTATGTTTGTTATTAATCTTATCTTTTCTTATTAAATCACATATTCATCTCAACGTCATCATCTCAGCTACCTCTACTTTATGCTTATGTTGTCCATTTAAAGCCTAACATTCACTATCATATAGTACTTCCTTCATCCTAATTATAAGCTTTAAATAACTATTTCTATTTATAAACAAACAGTTAAAATTAGTTAAGAGCAATAAATACGTTTTTTTTCCCCCTCCAAACTATACCCTTATTTGTAAAGAGAATAAATAAGAGAGACAATAACTACAACAAATATATATATAAGGAGTAAAGTTGAAAAATCTCAATAAATGCTTTGACAAATCTAAAATGAAAATGAAGTTCATATTTTGGAACACAATCATTCACGAATTTTTAGTTTATATTTTAGCACAAAGGTAGTAACTTTAACCTTATTAAGTATTTTCTAATCACAAACAACTCAAATATTTTTTCTCCATTTAAACCACCCAACTTGAATTTTACTATTAACATCTCTATTAATTTCAACATCTTTTTATATAATTTATTTTAAATATCTGAATTTCGCCGCTTGTGAATTATTTACTCTCCCAAATTAAACTCCAAATCTCTTTTAATTTTCCTTTTATCAAAACTACAACATAGGCTAAAGCATATTTTTAGTTTTTTAAGTTTACCTGAGGTATACTTTTGGTCATTTAATTTTAACACCGTCAATGTTGCTAACAAAAAACGCTGACTCAAGTGATAATTGTGTAATTAAATGCTAATGAATATTAAATTTAAAATATGTGTAAATTGAAAAACATCTAAAAATTTAATGAAGCAATCAATATCAAAACCACAATTGTATTAAAAAAATTTGATAATCTAAATATATTAGTTTAATAATCTAAATATCAAAACATCAATTTTATTTGCAGTGATTTGTTGGTTTATTTTAGTTTAATAACTAAATATAAAAAATTAAATTTTAAATATACTTTGTCAACTGCATAGTCATCACTTAAGTTTTTTGTTCAACATTTCCCGTTAACAACATTAACGATGTCAAAATATAGGACAAAAAGTATATTTTATAAAGTTAAGGGATTAAAAGTGTAACTTAAGAAACAAAAGTATACTTTAACCTACAACGCATATAGTCAATTTTGATTGCAAAGACCTTAGCGTCATTCTCTATAATTCAAGTTTAAAGTTAATCTCTTTTCTAATATTCTAAACTCCCCCATGTTTTATCTTAATACGCTTAAGTCCAAAATGTAAACTTCTTTGTGACTATTCTAAAAGTATATTTTTTCATTAAAATGTATATTAAAATATATTTCTTACTAATTTACCATTTGTTCTGGTGTAGAACACAGATTGTCTAGCCCTGAGGGGCTAGGATGTTGGTGTAGATGGGGACTTGACCTAGGAGAGATTCCTAGGGCCTACGTACCCTGAAGAGGGATCAAAGTCCACGTAGTTCGAGGATTGATGGATGAGGCGTTTAGCCAGAGGGGGTCTGTATGCTCTGAGACTACATGCCCGTGAATAGCCGGAGCGTAGACCGTTGTAGAAGATAGATGACGATCTCTTAGGTTCACGCTCTATATGTAGATGGCTCCCACGTTGTGCGTGTCCAAGGATCGTGCAAACCGCCCTGGTCATGGCTGGGTCCCACAGTTAGTGGGTTGTGATAGTGAGATAGTGGGCCTTGACTAGGTCCATAACAGTTGCCCCCAAGCTCGGTAGTTCAGGTCTCTGAACTGCCGAGATTAGTTGTTTGATTGACTGCGCCATACGGACTTGGCCGAGCTATATCCAGTGTGCGCAAACTGTGGAGTTTGCTCATTTCAAATGCTTGTTCGAGTTTGCTTTAATCCCGGTTATTGACAACTGTATAGTAATTGCCCCCCAGCCTGGTAGTCCAGGTCTCTGGGCTGCCGGGGTGGATTTGTTGAATCCAGATATCGTATCGGAGTTGCTGCCACCCGTTTGATTTTGATTTTGATAAAGTGTCTATCCGAGTTTCAAAGAAGTCGGAGTTACTTGTCTTCTGATTGAATTGCCCCCAGACATGTAGTCCGGGTTAATTTGCTTTGAAACTTCGTTGACTTGATCATTAATGAAAGTTTGTTCACTCCCCGATCAATTCGAATATTTATGTAGTGTTTCATCCGTGTCCACGATGAACTGATATAGTGAACTCACATTTGTTTTTGGAGTACTATTGAGTGACCGGGCCAGGGTCAAAGGTGTGATATGCAGAATCTGCGAAAGTGCGAAAGTGCGAAAGTGCATCCGGTATTGAAACCGTAAAGTGGTGAGGGGTCAGTAGTCTAACTGCCTCGTATAATTCCAGGTTCGTTGACCGGGTCATCCTAGGATAAAGGGAAGTTGTCACCTGCCCGGGTTTGGTTTTTCACCAAAGCGTCCGAACATTTTGACCTGATCAGGGTCGGCATGACAGTTCCGCTTGATATCCTGAAGTAAGTTAGGAAGCGTCCGGGCTGCGATAGCTCTACGGAGACAATTCCCTCCGACTGAAAAGCCGGGTTTTATTCTTCAGTTCGTATTTGAATTACGACCGGGTTCAGTGACCCTGTATTCGCTCTTTTGTTGATGTCTTTGTCGTTAGAGCAATTGGAGGAAATTGAATCAATGCTCTCGACTGAGTTTCTTTACACGGAGCCCGGATTGTAACTGTATTAAGCGTAACCGGGTCCGCCTTCTTTTTGCTTGCCGCAAAACTTTACGCGGAGCCCGGATTTTAGCCATATTAAGTGTAACCGGGGTCCGCCTTCTTTTTGCTTCCCGCGAAACTTTACGCGGAGCCCCGATTTTAACCGTATTACGTGTAACCGAGGTTCGCCTTCAAATTTACACAGAGCCGGTATTGTAACCAGATTTGGTGTAACCGGGTTCCGCCTTCTTTTCATGATCGTCAACACTTTATGCAGAGCCCGGATTTTAACCGTATTAGGTGTAATCGGGTTCCGCCTTCAAATTTATACGGAGCCGGGATTTCAACCAGATTTGGTTTAATCGGGGGCCACCTTCAATGGAGTCGGGATTTTAGCCGGATTTGGCGTAATATTGTGCCGAGAAATATCTGTTAACTGATTTCTCCGACTTCAGTAAGTTGGCAACAACTGGGTATATTGCGAGTAACACTTTGATAGCTCCAGCCTCAATTTTTCATTTTTCATCATGACAAGCAAGAATAGATAATAACAATATGGCTAAGCTGGCATCTCTTTCTCTGGTTTTCACAACACGCAGAACCTGAGGGAATGCCACGTGAACTTCTTCTAGGAACTTTCTTGCTTCTTCTCCTTCAACAAGTAACTCCAATGGATGGTTGGAGGAGATTAGATTCGACTCTTTCTCAAAATTGTTAGGACTATTTTCTTGCGCTATGCAGCTGATCCAAGCATTTATCAGGATTTGATAGTGATCCCGGGAGCCCCTCCTTGAGGACTTTATCAGTAGTTGCCACTGAGCATGTGTCCATTAAAAAGCGGAAAGCAGTCTTATTTCTTTCAAGATTCTTGGTGCTAAATATTCAATTTAGACGTTGACTTTGTAAGTTGTAACTTTGATGATCGAGAATTCTCCCTTGAATCTCCAGATTTTTACATAAAGAACAAATCCACACCACTGAATAAAGCAGGATGGTTTGCGCATGCGACAAGAATGAGAATCAGAAACAATTCCCCAAACCCAATTGAGCTCCTTTTTGTCTTCATTGGAGGAGACAAATTTAACCTCCTTATACTCAACAAACATTATGATAAGAAGGTAAATGACTTATGCGCAACCAAATTTCTCGATAAGCAAGATTTAATTAGATATCTAAAAATCTTCTGGATTGGATAAGAAGAAAATTCGATCCCAACGCATGTATAATGTTCGCAAGTGGAAAATTCAAATAAAAGGAGGCAAAGTTTGGAATTAAACTTATCTCATCAGAAAGAATGTCATAGCACCCCTGACGGTTGGCAAGTGAATATGAGACGGAAACTCAATTCTCTTTGGATGCTCAAATTCATGGCTTCCTATACTTTGCCACTCATCCCATGATCTGCTGCAAAGATGTAGGATGTACGGTTGTCCATAAAATAATCTTGAACAAGATTATAAACACTTTCAGCTACAATGCTATCTACTTTAACATTGTTGAGATGGATGGAGGAATAAGGCCTATGTGAATGGCCATTTATTAGAGTCACAACCAAGTAGGTGCAGGAGTATAACAAGATTATCCTGTAGAAGTAACTCCTTCAACTTTGAGCCCTCCCTGATGCAACTCAACAGTATTTGCACTTTTAACCGTTAGATGCTTCAACATTTTAAAACTGTGTTTCCCCATGGAGCTGCATTTAGAAACTTCACTCTCAACGAGTTTGGAAAATATTTTGATCGTCGAAGCTAAGAAGAGATGTTCTAGTGAAAGCATTATGATGCCTGCAATAAAGGAAGCTGCATCGAAAACAAGGTCAGGCAACTTGACCTCTCTTGCACTGTAGTGAAATAACAAATTCTCCAAGTCATCAATGATCCCGACGAGTTTGCTTCTTGCGTCATCATTAGCATCAACATAAGTGTTTTATTGTCAGAAACATAGCCTCCCAAAACCACAGGAGTGTCTTTTTCAGATTGAACCATTAACTTAGCAGATAGCGCCTGGTTTCTTCGACTGTGTCTTCCTTTCAAAGGTTTGGCCGTACCGACATCAAGTGATTCTAGGGGTATGCCTAAGTAACAATGGAAGAAGACCTATGGTGTATATGTTGCTGGGATAAAACTTGGCTTTGATAGCTTCTAGGACTTGAGATTCCAGGTGTTGGAAAATGTTGATGATGATTGTTGGTGATGTCAAGCAGTTTTGTGTCTCTGTTCTTAGGAAATCGAACAATATAATGTCTCGTTATGTCGGTGGTTCTGATAAAACTTGGCATGCTTTGAGTCTCATATTTGGTATCCCAGGAATCCAATCTAGAGGCCTGTCCAGTGCGCTTTTGGTGATGGATTCAGTATCTTTGAATGGAATAATTCCTATGTACGTAAAAACAGAGCTCCGCCAAGCCTCCGGAATGAAGAAGAGGAGGAATTCTCTGCTTCTCCACAAATTGCTCGACTTTGCCGAGCTACCCGAGGGACGGACTGAGGAATACGGGGGGCCACAAATTATTGCTTCACAATGCTTAAGAACCTGAGACGATCGAGGAACATGATCGAGAACAGACCCCCCAGAGTCACGTCTGGCTCCGTTGATTATGACGAAGGTTGGGTGGCGAAGTGGGGTGACGTGGCAACTTACCATCGTAGAATGCTCTTAGGCTGTCCAACAACTCGGGTTCATCACTAAGAAAATTATCTCGGATCAGTGATCTCAGCTGCAATAGTATCTCGCTCGCCTATCATCTTGGCTCATCGGGATCTCGGCTCGTCAACAAAGCGGCATGTTCCTCCACCACTTCTCAAACAAACGGAGTCACAGTGTTGGAGCTTTTGACCATTTAAATTATCATACGATAGAATTTTGAGATGTCGTAACCCCAAGACACGTGCAACTCGATTGGCTCCATGCATACTCAATGGAACTCGGCTTATCCCTTTCAGGCGTGGTGGGAGTTGTTGTTTCACATGCTTATTGTCTCGGTTCAGATTCATCTCCTCGATCTCGGCAGTTGAGTCAGATTTCTTTCTCTTCTGCCATTATTTCCTTAAGAAGGATCGGTCTCAATTGGTTTTCATTGTCGAACTGCCTAGTTGAGTAGAGAAAACCGTGATAAAAAAAATAAATAGAAGATCGGCCACGTCTCAACACCTCTTCTGACGACTAATCAATATATCATCTGGCCTCCCTAATGTATCGTAAGATTCTCGGATACAGAATCCTCCCAGGGGTAGTTGGACTAGGTGAATATTGGTGGAAACAAGATGAATCCCATCTCGGTGAGGACGAATCCTGGCGGTGAGCGAGTCGAGATTTAAACTACTAAAGTTGAGTGAATGTACCCGGAGGTGATTTCCGCTTACGAAGAGAATGACGATTCCCTGGGTGTCGGAAAAATGCTGGTACAGTGGAACGGTGAAGGCGAGTGCATTCACGGCGTTGGTGATAGGGCTATCGTTGAATCGTTTTCATCTGTTTAATTTTCCCCCATGGAAGTTGTGTCAAAGCTCAAGAGAAAAGCTGCTGCTTCTGAAATTGACCATCGTTGGTCACGGGAATCGAAGTTTATAGATCCCCACGGTCGGCGCCACTGTTCTGGTGTAGAACACAGATTGTCTAGCCCTGAGGGGCTAGGATGTTGGTGTAGATGGGGACTTGACCTAGGAGAGATTCCTAGGGCCTACGTACCCTGAAGAGGGATCAAAGTCCACGTAGTTCGAGGATTGATGGATGAGGCGTTTAGCCAGAGGGGGTCTGTATGCTCTGAGACGGCTGCCTGTGAATAGCCGGAGCCTAGACCGTTGTAGACGATAGATGACGATCTCTTAGGTTCACGCTCTATATGTAGATGGCTCCCACGTTGTGCGTGTCCAAGGATCGTGCAAACCGCCCTGGTCATGGCTGGGTCCCACAGTTAGTGGGTTGTGATAGTGAGATAGTGGGCCTTGACTAGGTCCATAACACCCTTTATCATTACTAATTTCATAATTTTAGCTAAAAGAGATTAGAGCATGCATAATGTGTGATTGATATATATATAGGGGAAAATCTGAACAAAATACCACTTGAATTTCAAAATCTTAAATAAATGATTTTTCAACAAAATAAGTTCTCAATTGCTTTACTATTATTATTAATCTCACTACTATTATCGTTAACACGATTTTAAAGTTCAAGGAGTATTTTTTCTGTCATTTTCCCTCTATATTATCCTTGAAGTAAATGAAAGCGCTGATTGACTTGTGAAAGACGCATATAACATGAGTGTTGAGGAGACCATCGTCATGGAGGCTCTACCATAGTGTATCGACTTTATTTAACTGGACTTGACTAGGAATGTGCTCAGTGCTCACCCAAACCTCTTTCCATTCCCTTATGTTTTTGTTTTTTGACTTGTTCCTTTGATCCTTTCCTTTATATTAAAGGGCTGTTTGGTACGGGATCTGGAGGGGAGGAAAATGGAGGAAAAATATGCATGAAATGAGATTTAAAAAAACTAGAGCAGCAGGGTTGTAAAATTTTAATAGAGAGAAAATATAAGATAAAAAAGTAAAAAAAAAAAAACAATTAATTAAAATCTTTTGTAATACCCTAAAATTTGACTTAGGGAAAATATCATAAATTAAGAAATAATACCTATTAAATAGGTGAATATGTGATATCAAATTTGAAGGGGAAAAATCTCTTGAAAATTAGAGTGCCAAAATGACAGAAGTGCCCTTGTAGGACATAAATAACTTAGGAAAATTATGAAAAATCCCGAGAGGTAGTAAAATAATTATTAAAATTGAGAGAATATATTGTCTCTAATTTTGGTAATTTAATAAATTATAATCTTGGAAGAATTGTAAAATAACAATTATAAAGTATTTGGAGATTATAACTAACTCCATAATTATTGATATTTTACATGGGAGATAAAATAGCAATGTTAGTTCAGATTCTGAGAGGAACTAATTAGTTCTAGATAAGAAAATTATCAACAAATAATAAGTGATTGATTAAATAATTGTTGGTTAATTATTTAAGCTTGAACAATGGAATAATTGTGATAAATTATGTAGAACTCTATAATTAGTGATTTATGGCTAAAATTAGCATAAAATATATTTGCTAATTAATTGGAAATTATGAAGGAAAATTGGTGAGAATAGGTATTTTTAAGCATAAAAACAAGTATGGACCAATAGGAAACTTTGTGGAAAAATTATGAAAAATAATTATTAAATAATTAAATAATATATATTATTAATTAAATAATTAAATAAAAAACGAAAAATAAATTAAAAAGGACCAGAATGTGGACCGAAATGTTGGAGCAAAATTGGATAAGAATTTGCAAAATAATATCTAGATATTATTGTTGCAAGTTGTAATATTTATATAATATAATTTATGTGGAAAAATAAATAAACACCGATAGGAATTGGATCCTATCTAGAGAACCAGGAACATGATTTCTAAAGTCAGTAAAGAATTTTGATAAGTGGATTTTTATCTTGAAGTGGTCTTTTAGGAAGTTAATTAGAGATCGGTAGAAGAAGTTAGTAATAAGACAAAATAGGGTAATCTGTGAAAAAGGCAGATAATCACAGATTTAGAATTTAAAGAAAATAAATCATAACTCAACACCTGGGTACGAGTTGAGAATTTCCTGGACATATTTGGAATCAGTGGATTTTTGTCCAGAGGTTGATGATTTCGGAAGTTCGTTCCGTAACCGGCACGTTTTTCCGTAAAACTTCAACAGACCGAGAGTACTGGATGAGATCAAAATTTGGTTTAGACCAGACATTTTTAGTAAGTGAAAAAGGATCTTCAAAGTTGTAATTCCAGATTTCTAAGATTTTACAAGATTTCGCGATTCGAACACCGATCAGGGGATTTTATCGGTAAAATCCCATAAAGCAAAATGAAAGGAGCAGAAGAGGCCAACAAGGCCATACTCTTGGCCAAGTATTTTGCGTGGAGGAGAATTAGCCACATAGAAACCCTAGAATGTGTGGCCACAATTGAAAGAAGAAAGTTGGAAAAAGACCGTTTTGCCCTCGCGTATTTGCCTATAAATAGGCATGCACCCTTCTTCATATTTTCACACCAAGAGCTCTTGCTCATTTCAAAATTAGAGAGAAGGTAGAGAGAAGGAGGAGTCCGGGGAATTCTGCAGCGAAGCTCTGAGTAAGTTTTTCGGTACTTAAGCTTTCGTAGTCCTTTCGGTAGTTAGAGTAGAAATGCTATACTAGTCTTTAATCTTCCAAGTATGATTAGATATCATATGATAGGGGTATTTTAGTCATTATTTCGAAAATCATGATAGGGTCAGAGTTCTGGCAAAATTTTGGAAGATTAGAGTTAAAATAGTGAAGCTCTGGCAAAATTCCGACGATTAGGGGCATCAGGGGCAAAATGGTAATTTTTACCTAAAATGCATGTTATGATGTAAATCATTAGTTAATATGATTTATATTTCGAAAATGATGTTGGAGTAAGAGTTATGTTGAAATTTTGGAAAATCGGAGTCAAAGTAACGAAGTGCTGGCGAATTCCGCCATTAGGGGTCGGGGTAAAATGGTCATTTTGACTAAAAACGTCTGTCGTAATGATAGATCCTTAACAAGTACGTTGTTATATTGATAGGATATCCCGATTACGTTTTGACCTCTTTGTCGTGCCGTATACCGACAAGCGAGTATCCGATTTCCGTCAACGAAGGTACGTTCGCGTACTGTAACACTAACGCTGATGTTTATTGTATACATATATGTGATATGAGTATTGTATGTGATAGATGATGACTTTATGTCTGTTGTGTGTTTATGTACTATTAGGGTACGTACGTCCGCGTACTGTAACACTAATATGATGTTTATGGTATGCATGTATGTGGTGGTTGATAGCTCTGTGATATGTTTATATACTGTTGATATGTTTACGTTTGCTATTGGCGATATATCTGCATGCTATTGGGCGATATATGTATACATGCTATTGGGCGATATATGTATGCATGCTCTTGGGCGATGAGTGCACATATACTGTTGTTGAAATGATCGTCTGTAGTTCATATGTTGTGTATGTAAATATGAGGTTAACCATTACCTGAGATCCGGTGCAGATCTTAGCTCTTAATATAGCGTCAGGGTCAGGAGGACCGAGTGCCGAGGAGAGAGGCAAGCAGCCTGCATAGAAGATCCAGCTGAAGATTTCCTTTTTGTTGTTCCAGCAGAAGCCTTTCTTTTGTTAAATACTTTTGAACCACGCGGTTTCTATACCGCTGTTGTAATTAGCCAGACTTACGGAATTCTAAATACAAGTATCAGTTACTCAATTGCTCCGTTGTTTTACTCTGATGATTTGAAATGATGTTTTGGAAAAAAAAAATTATACTGCTTGTGAAAAGTTGGGATGTTACATCTTTCAACACAGCTTCTCTAATTTTTTAAAATCCAACTTAAATTTTTTTTCTCCCTCCACTCATTTTTCCTCTCTTCCCCTCAAACTAAACAGCTCCTAAGACTCTGTCTTCCTTTGTATTAAAAAACAACTCTTCAATTGACTTTGTTTATAAATTAGTACTCCAATTCTAAATATAGAAGTTAGTTGAAGGAATTGTTGTGATCATACCTATAATGCCTCAATAATCATTATTTGGAAGGTTTTTTTCATTAAAAAAAATATAATTACTCAATTAGTGCATATGAAAGTTATAAATAACATGATTTATTGTATATTTTTTGTGAAATACATGTAATTCACCCAAAAATAATAAACAAGAAGTTGTAATTAAAATAAGTGAATATACTGAATGGTGAGGTTAGTCCATTCATACATACACATACACCTATTTCATATAATATTAGTTAGACTATTATGTACATAAATTTCCTAAATTTTGACTAAGTTGTATACCTACCTTTAACTTTTGAAAATTAAAATTTAGGACCTAAATGTTTTATATTTTAATTATCAACTTTCTCATGGTTAAAATTATTTTTTGGTTAACCATTTGCGTCATATCAAAATTTTATATTTTTTAATTTACTGTATATCATATCATTTAATAATAGTATACTCGACATATGATATATCATTTTGAGTATTTTTTATTTGATTCAAAAAAAAGGGGTTGGACCATTTTGTCTTCTGCCTTTAGAAATCCATTCTCTTCATCTTCGCTTTCTTTTTAGGATCACCAATACTATAGATTTTGGCATATATAATACTTAATAAATAACAATTATAGTGAATAAACATTATGTACGTCACGGTGAAGGTCACCTAAGAATATATAACAATAAAATATAATGGTTAAATATATACATTGTCATGTATTGAGAAGCAAGATTCACGAAAATACAAAAATAATTGTTTTAGTTAATAACCGTCATTTATTTAGTGATAAATTACGAAACAACCATAATGTAACCCTTACAAAGGATTAATCTTCTCATAATATATCAATAAAAATAAATACATAACGGTTATAATAAAAAACCGTAAAATATGATTATAAATATGAGGTATTATTAGATATAATATCTAATAATATCTCCGGTTTATACTTTTAAAATAAATACGACATGTCAAGATAATATTATATAATTATATATAATAATATCTCACATTTATACTTAAAATAAACATAATATGTTAAAATATTAATATAATATATAATATCTATTAATATCTCAAGGAGGTGTGGGAAAGAGAGAGAGTTCTAAAAAAATGTTTATTTGACAATATTTGACCGTTCTTCATAAAGAACCATTATGTATTCGTTAAAACTACTTAATAGTTATCAATGAAAATCGTCATATATAAGAAGACGAGATTCTAAAAAAATTATTTCACAATACCTTATAGTTTTTTTACAAAGAACTGTTATATATTCTTTAAGATTACTTAACAGTTAAAAATGATAACTATTATATATAAGGAGATAGGATTCTATAAAAAAAGTTATTTGACAATATGTTATGGTTCTTCATAAAAAACCGTTAAGTATGATTTAATATAAAAAAGTAGGACTCTAAAAAACTTATTTGACAATATACTACATTTCTTTATAAAGAACTGTCTAGTATCCTGCAATATAAAAAAATATTTAACAAAACATTATGATTCTTCATAAATAATCGTTAAGTAATCTAACAATATATTAATATATTCTTCATTGATATTTTAATTAATATTATAGACAATATATTACGGTTCTTCACAAAGAATCATCAAGTACTCTTTCATCTAAAAATACAAGATTATAAAAATATCAAATATAAGGAGGCGTGATTCTAAAAAAAAATTTATATAATGCTAGCTCACTAGTTCACCGAATTATCTAGGAAGAAGAATCATAGAAAAAAGCAATATATAATTTATGATGAAGGTGGTTGATTTGAAGGTAAAAACAGAGAAAAACGCCGGAGAAAACTAGAGAGAGTACGAAAAAAAAAGAGGTAACATGCTGAATTTTTTATTATTGTTTTATTACCGTGAAAATAATCTGAATTACACTAGATTAGATTGACTAAAATAAATATAATTGTTTCTCCTAATTTTCCTAAACTTTAACAGGTATGTTGAAATCAAATTTGTTGAATCATAATCGATATTTACTTAAGTTTTAATATTTTTCAATTGTATTATATATATTATGATCTTCATATTTATATTATCATTTTGTAGTTAAGAGAACTCTGAAGTACTAGTACATGGTCAACAATCTGCAACAAACTCATTGGAGACTACTGTAGAATTTTTTAATAGATTTTCTTTTAGAATTCAAAAAATTATAAGATAATGTTCTTGAGTGTTTAAGTGATTAATTTCTTTTAAATTGGATGATGTTTATCTATAATGTATTGAATTTCCAATACTATTTTATTTAATATTATTATCTTGTTATAATCAATGATTATATTGTGTTTTATATAATAAATATTAACAATAAAACTAAATAAAAAAAATAATACAAAATAAAGTCAATAAATTACAGTTATTAACTAATTGACCATTATATATACCCTCAACATATATTACAGTTCGAAACTAAGCATATATGACGGTTTGGAACTATAATTTATAGCTGATAATAACCGTTATTTATTGGCAATTATATGTAGTAGTGCTCAAATATAAGTAGTCAATCTCCAAGACAAAGATACATTGACCCATTGATATTGGATCACTCATTTGGACATCACTTGTAAATCTCAATTTCTTTTGTTTTTTCACTTTGTATGAAACTTGATTGCCAAGGTTTCCTTTTTAATCAGTTTGACCATTTCAATTTATATGTAGCTTGAGATTTTTCTTTTTTACTAATGGAGTTTTGTTTTGTTGCACTTGGGAGAGTGGTGTTGCAATTGCGGAGCACGTTTCGGCGTTGTGATTGTGACGAGGAAAAATGGAGTTTTTGACCGTTTGTAACAAAGATGACTATCAAAATTTGAAACAGTTCTAAATAATTCAAGTCGAACGTGTATATTTTGAGAAATTCTTGTGTGCACTGAGTGCACCAGGTCAATTATGAACTGGCCAATAACATTATGACAGCTCAAGTACTTTTTCTATTATCTGGCAATCTACTTGTCACTGAATAATCCATGCAGATCTCCACGACGGAGGGGAAGAGAGAGAGAAAATGAAAGTTGAACATTTTTGCAGATAAATAAATAAATATATATATATATATATATATATATATATATATATATATATATTAAAAAAAGATTAAAATAATTCTTCTTTCGGTTCTAATTATAGGACAATATTTGAGAGTTGAGTTTGGTCTTAATTATAGGAAAAAATTCTAATTTTTTTGTCAATTTCTTCTTAAAATACTATTATTAATACTTTCTCAATAATAATTAAACACAATATAATTTAATAATACATATATATATTCTATAAAGTAAGTAATGCTTGCAACCCATTAATATCACATACACTTCCATATAATTTCCCAAACACGCACTCCTGATTGTAAAGTCAGATTTTACTATATAAAAAAAAAAAAATCGAATTAATTTCTTATTTTGACAAGCTGAGGCCAAAATTTTCAATTTCAGCTTCTCATATGATCATGAAACTATTAAATTCCCAACGTACGGTCTGAGTCTAACGCATGCGGGGCACGTATAATACTGATGCATTTTCGTGTCAACATTTTATCCTTTTTCATGTCATCGATGTCCTACTGTGTGAGAGCTTGTAGAAGTCGACGATACTGAATTGTGTGAGAGCTAGGAGAAATCGATGATGCCGGATTGTGTGAGAGCTTGGAGAAGTCGACAATACTGCTAGGAGAAGTCGTGTGAGGTCCGACATGTGAAGGGGGCTATTGATTCAACAATGATACCATTTTAAATTTTAAATAAGGACATTTTAGGACAATAAATATAATTAACTAATTCAACTACTATTCTTAATTTCTCCAAAATCTAGTAAATATATCCAATAATAGCACCGAAGCAAGTAGTATAAGAGGAGTCCACATTATATGCTTATAGCTTACATGCTTCTTATATGCTTATACCTCTATTAGAGGTATGAACATATTTTTTTTTTTTAAAAAAATAATTTTTTTTTATATATTGTATTTATTTATATTTAAATTATATGCTGCTTTCTGACATGTTTTTTGCACCCAGTTTCTCAAATTAATTAGTTTCCAATTCTGTATTCAGAAATATTTGTCTATGACACCAGTATCATGGGAACTAATTAATTTGAGATACTGGGTGCAGAAAACATGTCAGAAAACAACATATAATTTAAATCTAAATAAATACAATATATAAAAAATTTAATTTTTTTTTAAAAAAAATATGCTCATACCTCTAATAGAGGTATAAGCATATAAGAAACATATAAGCTATAAGCATGTAATGTGGACTCGTATAAGAGAGGGCAGTGACAAGTAGGCTGACAGATAAGAGAAAAATATTTGACCTGTCATAATGTTATTGGCCAGGTCATAAATGACCTGGTGCACTCATTGTCAGTGCACGCAAGTATTTCTAGTATACTTTACCCAATTACCATCCGGTTACAATTTTTGGGATATTATTATTGTTTGTTTTTTATAAGTTATACAATCCTTTTTAATACTCCTATAAGACATGATTGAATTTATTTAAAAATATTAAATAAACTAAATAAATTATTCAATCACAATCACCACGTTACTTAAAGAAAAACTCCTCTCACAGACTTATATCTTCTCATCCTCTTCTTCATCTGAGCCGTCGGATGAAGATCTGAACGGTTTAATTTTTTTTTTTTTTTAAATTAAATTTTTACCGCATGCGGTATTGTGTACCGCATGCAGTAATTTATTAAAAAAATTTAAACCGTCTAGATCTTCATCCGACGGCTCAGATGAAGAAGATGATGGAAGAGGATGGGAAGAAAAGAGGACTGAAGCCAAATCCATCATAAATCATAGTATTTTTTATTTTTTCGCCCAAATACCATAAATCATATTTGAGCTTCTAATGTTAATCCAAACAAGCACTACTGCACTAGTAAGATAGCGAGCTCTCACTAGCGTTAAAACCTGCAACGGCCGGCCAATACCAAATCCATTAAACAAATGCTTGATAATGGCCGCTTTCGCCAGTCAGAAAGCTTGAAACATTCAAATAATTGGCTTTTGTCACAATCCATCTTCTTCACCTGAACATTCAGAATTCTCTCTTTGTCGCCAATTGTTGTTCTTCTCATTATTTTCTATTTGTTTTTTCCCCTCTCAATCCTCCTTCTTTAATTTAATCATAGCACGACGCACGTCATGGATTTTCTCCAATCCCCATTCTCCTTCGTTCTCTTCCTCAACATTCTCTCGAATATTTTTCTCATCAACTTTCTTCTATTGGATTTGGAGACTCAATCGCTGCTAGATCGATTGGATTTCAGGTGTTTGTTTCAGCTTTCCTGGATTTCGGATGAACGGAAATTTCTGAATCTTCTGCTTGGTGCGTCTTTCTTTCTTTTATCTTCTTTGTTTATATTGCTGTTATTGTTTTCTTGTGACGGAAGCCTCGGCATGGATAATAAATAAGAGCACAATTTCTGGAATCTAAATACAGGTCTTAATATTTCTTTAATTGTGTCTCTCAGCTTCGTGTTTAGGCGAACAGGAATGCTTGTGATTATTATTGCGTCTTTCTTTGTCCGTTTTATGTTTTTTCCCGTTTCAACAGTAGCTTGTGATAGAAGCCAGTATGAATAGTACACAAGAGCACCATTTCTGGAATTGATTCTGGTTATAGGCCCGATATTTCTTCGATGTTATCCCTTGGGTTCATGTTTAGGCGAACAGGAACGTTTCTGATTAAAATTGCGTATTTCTTTATCTATTTTATGTTCAACTTGTGACGGAAGACAGCATGAATAGTGCAAACACTATTTCTGAAATTGATCCTAGTTACAGATTCTGGCTTTTATTTCAATGTTGCATCCCAACTTTATGTTTGACGAACAGGAATTTTGTTACTGTTATTGCTTCCTTTTTTAAAATTCTATTTTATATTCGTATTTCATCTACAATTGTTGTTAACTTGTGATAGAAGTCAGCATGAATAATAGGAATATCATTTCTGAAACTTCTTCTACTTAAAGATTCTTACATTTCTTTAACGTCACCATTTTATGTTTAGGTGAACAGGAATGTTTATGATTAGTATTGCGTCTTTATTTGTATGTTTTATAGGAAAATCCCCCTCAGGTTATAGGGACCAACATATTTTCAAAAAAGTCCCTCATAAAAGTCTGACATACAATTGAGAGTTGAAATGACAAAAAAACCATCAAGACTACTGAAGAAAGAGGCGATTCCCAAATTCAAAATCACTCAGACTCTCGACCCCCGTCTCTTGTTTCTCGACTGTTCGACGCTATTTTCCCTTGTGGCGGAAAGGCGAAACACTCAACCACCGTCACCGTCACAGTTTATTAACCTTACCCTACAACATACACTTCGTATTAACAACTTAAACAGTCATATTAACAACTACAATTGTAGATATTAACAACTATCCAATATCAGCGTTGTTGCAGTCACAACACCTTGATCACTTTCAACCATTCCCGTTAAAAAACAGATCTTTCCCTTGGTTTTCATACCAAAAAACAGAGAAACATTTTATCAACCCTACCCTACAACATACACTTCGTATTAACAACTTAAATAGTCATATTAACAACTACAACTATAGGTATTAACAACTATCTCATATTAGCGTTTTTTCAGCCACAATACTTTGATCACTTTCAACCATTCCCACTCAAATACAGACTTTTCCATATATTTCCATGCCAAAAAACAAAGCAACATTTTATTAACCCTACCCTACAATGATTAAATACCAACTACAATGGTGTTGATGATTTCTTCATCAAAATCTTAGCATTTTTTTACCTATCTCCTAGCCGATAGTAACATAAATGAGCTCAAGCTTCAACCTTTCAGGCACCCACCCTTCTTCCATTTGAAAAAAACAAGCATACATAGCAAAGAAAAACTATCTCAATTTAGCCTTTCACACAGTTGATGAAAACGATATACATGTAATCAGAACTCACCCTTCAACCTTGATCGCTCCCCCCTTGTGTGTGCCTCACATTCGTGGTCTCCATTTTTTCCTTTCTCAATGATCAGAACCCGTGCCAAAACACATCTAACCTTCCTTTTCCTTTTTTAATCCTTGGGGCACCAATGTAATTTCGTCTTTTTCCTTAATACCCTGCAAGTCCCTTGAGACTTTTCTGACATGTGACTTTTATGAGAGACTTTTTTAAAAATATGTTGGTCCCTTGGACTTGAGGGAATCTTCCCGTTTTATTTTCTTTTCCATACACTAACCGTTAACTGGTCATGGAGTTCACTTCATCAGGAGTATTAAGAAAGATATTTATAACTCCGTTTTTGTTTTCAATTCTGTTCTTTGTATACAGGCAGGGATCCCATCCAATCAAAATATTTTAACTTATGGATTGAACTTATCCTCTGTGAGGATTTTTTTCCTTGTGAAGATTACTGTAGAGATCTAATTTCCAAGATAAATGGCTTCATCCTTGGAGGAACTCCTAGCAGAAGAAGGGTTCAAGCGTAGTAGAAGAATCGCAAGATCCCGATCTTCCCTCCAGTCTAATCCTGAAAAACTTCCTCATTACTCTATCAGGGACCAGGAAAGGAGGCTATCTGTGTCAGAGGACAGAATTAGAGTGGAGAGAACGAAATCTTATGTCTCACGGTATCGGATTGGGGATGACTTTTTAAATAGAGATGCTGCTCAGAGCAGGAGACCAAGGGATAATCTAGCTGAAGGAGAGATTTTGGATGAAGGATTGAAGAATGACATTGTTGAGAAATCTTCCAGAAATACGAAGTTAAGTAAAACATTTGATAGCAAAACACCAGGACACAAACCTAGAAATGAGATAATCGAGGTGGATGAGCAAGAAGAGGACAGAGTTAAAGATGTTTATTCCAATGAATTGTTAATTGCAAATAGAGGGAAAGAAGAGTATCTGAATGACTTTAGGAATAGGGATAAGTGGCCCAGGATGCTACTCAAGGATGCAAAGTTGGATAAGAGGCATAGCAGCAGTTCTAGTACACATAAGGTTGGACAGTTGAGTGGAAGTATAAAGAAGAATATAAAGCGGCAGGAGAGATCATACAGTCAATCAACCAGTGAAAGCTTTGAAAATATTTATGATAAAAATCATGGGCATGCTTTGCAGACCCCGGCAGATGTAGCTCTCGATGAAGTTGCTGTACAAGCAGTTGTTTCTATTCTAAATGGATATATAAAACGCTTTATAAATGATGAAGATTTTCGAAGCACATTGCGTCACAATTGTTTTTCATCCTTGAATTTCATTGAACTGGAAGATGAGAACAGTACTGAGATCAAAGTCATAAGAAGCCTTGAACAAGCAATTGATACAATCGAACAAGCTGCTGAGGAATCTGTATCTGAAAAAGAATTGAAAAGAACCTCTTTGCAACTAAGCATTATTACAGGTCTAAGCTTAAATGAATTGAAGTATGGTTTTACATGTGGGATGCCTAATTATAAGTTGTCAGCCTGCGCTCATCTTTACCTCAGTGTCGTTTATAAGATACAGAGAAAAGATAAGGTATCGGCAAAGCATCTTTTGCAAGTGTTTTGTGATTCACCTTCTCAGGCGCGGACAACATTGCTGCCTGAATTGTGGGAGTACTTATTTTCTCCACATCTTTCTCATTTGAGGGCATGGTACAAAAGGGAAGTTCATATGCTACTGGATATGCCAAGCAGAACAAGAAAAGTAAAGAATCTTGAAAAAGTGTATAATGAGCATTTGGATTCTGGGACATATTCATTTGCGGTATACTACAAGGACTGGCTCACTGAAGGAGCAGAAGCTCCATCAGTTCCTTCTGTCACCATTCCATCGATATCTTCTTCAGAAAGTCACCATGGAAGTCCCCTTGGTCAATCTTCTGAATTAGCTTCGCCTGTTGATTCATTCTCACCTCCGACAATGGTTAGCAAAAAACTGTATGATTCTGTCTTTGGTAGCTCGAGTAAAGCTGGAATAGTAGAAGAGCAAGATAATTCCATAGAAGATAACTTACACAACAACATGAAACACTCATGCAGTTCGTCTATTGCTGAACAAAAATTAACATTTGTCTCTGAAATGGTTAAATATACAGATGAAGATACTGAAGAAGATTCTAAGAAGATGACGCTTGCTATTGAGCTCCATACTGTATGTTTTGACTTTCATTTTTATTATTTCTTTTCATCTTATGCCTTAGAGTGTATTTTTTTTGGCCAAACATTAGAGTGTATTAGTATAGTTATTTTCTCTTTAACCATGTGATTATAATGTGCACTTACAACATCAAGTTTATAAAGTGAACAGATTATTCTTACTGCTCTACAATACTATTGGAATACATTTGCAGTTACATTATGATTTTTATGATATGTTTTTTTTCTTCAATAAATTGTCGATTGGAGTCACATATACTTATTAGTTTCTCTCTTCTCTTGCTCTGCATCTGACATATCCTCACATTCGTATATAATAATTTTTTACATTTTTGGTGCAGAAAGAAACCTCATTACTATATGATCTACCACATGAGAGAACTAATGAAATCACTCTTAGCAAGGTGTCAGGATCTGTTTTATGCATGCAAGATGCCAAAAGGCATTTTGATCCCATTGTGTCCACTGGTTCACTGTCCAGTGAGGAATCAGTCTGCAGCTCTGTTGTAAATGTATTGTACTCTTGGCTATTTCTATTGTTTGATAGCGCGTTCTGGTATTTTTTTTCTTGTGACCTTATCTAACCCATTATTATCTACATGCAGCCAACAGAGACGAGTTCTTCTCCTAAAGGTGAAAAACAATTACATTTCATTAATTCAAGTTCCATGAGAATCATGTCTTATTCTATCATCATTTTGTGGATGAGGGTGATTGAAGTACATAACTACTTTGTTGCAGGATTATATTTTCCCACTATTCCACAGGAGTTCATTTGTCCTTTGACTGGAACTTTATTTGAGGAACCAACTACCCTTGAGACTGGTCAAACCTATGAACGAGCAGCCATCAAAGCCTGGTTTGAAAAGGGAAACAGAACTTGCCCGGTGTCTGGAAATACTATAGATTGTGTTGCCATGCCGTTAACTAACCTTGTTTTGAAGCGTTTGATTGATAATTGGAAGTCAGAGCAATTTAATCGCATACTGGATTTTGCTTCTCAAATTGCAGACAATGAAAGCCATAAGCTGAAACATGATGAGGCTGCTGTTTTTAATTTAGAGAGACTCTTCACTTCATTGAATGGATCAAACAAAAGAAATTATGTCAAACAACTCATCTCTATAGGGCTTCTGTCATTTCTTTTTATGAGGCTTGAATTGGGAAATCTGGAGGAGAAAACACATGCGTTGGCACTTTTGCTGAATTGCAGTGAAGCAGATTCAAGTTGCATATATCAGATCGCAAGGAACATTGACAAAAAATTTCTTCTAGAGCTTCTTTGCAGCGACGATGTTGCCCCAAGAACAACTGCAATTTCATTGCTTGCTGAATTATTTTCTCTTAAAAGGTGAGTATTATCATTATTTTCTAGATTTCTTGGGTTTTGTCTGGTACCTTTAATTTACAATTTTATTATATTACCGGTGGTCTCACTTGTTTGGGTCTCTTTCCTATTAATGCTTTAGTTTGGATCTTCTGGAGTAGTGCTAGCTGCAAGAGAGAATGACACCAAGAAACCCCAACTTTCTAGCTCCCTTTTATAGATGAAATAAATTATTTATTCATATGACTCTTCATGTTTTCTGTGTTTATTCATATATCTACGGCAAATGAAAAAACATGAACCCTGTCTTTGTCTTTGATAGTTGAGCAACAACTCAGTTTGAATGCCTTACCGGCTTACCTCATTTGATAACATTCTCTCTCCATCAACTCCTTTGTCCACCGCTTCTAACTCTTTAAAGGGTTATCATTAAATGTGTTGTTGCTCCATTAAAGCTGCTGTTATACTCCAGTATTTTTTGCATCTTTAAATTTGAAATGTTAAAGCTAATATTTTTTAGCATCTTACACAAACAAAGCATTACTATCTTCCAAGAATAAAATAGTTCTTACTCATATAAAGTAGAATACCAGGCAAAGCACCTATAAAAGGTTGAAGTTTTAATTCTAATATTTTCTATAATCAACTGAAAAATTCATAAAAGAAATTTAAAATAAGAAAGATGTAGATATTTAAGTTGAGAAGAGGCATAAGCACATATGGATTTATGCATATTGTTGATGCTTAAATTACTAGTACTACTGTACTGTTTAGTTCTTACTTGTTGATGAAATGAAATCCCTTTGGAATTGAAATGCATACCATATAGTCTTACAGCTACTGAAGGTAAATAGTACTTTGCACTGAAAATTAACCATAACCTTATGGTTGTGGGGGTTTCGCTCTAAATGTTTTGAGCAATTATAATTTGATATTATGTCAATGAACCACTTGATCTAAAAGATGGAATCCTTATATCAATATAATGGCTTTAATAACTCTAATAGGATAAATGATTCTGTTATTTTTCATACCCAAAGGATAATTAGTTTTAAATCATGGTGATATCATGTTGAACAAATTGTTGAGGGTTAGTCCTTCAGGCACGTTAGTAGTACTAGAAATTCTTACATAATTATAGCTCTTAGGGTCACTAACGTTGTTCCTTTCAGTTATACTTTACGTTGTTCTTTTTAATATTTTTGTTGCAGAAATGATGCTATTTCCTTCTTAAGTGACTTTGCTGGTCCAGATGTATTGAACACAATGAATGTTCTACTTTTGTTTCTTAAGAATTCTTCTCTGCATCAAAAACCCCTTGTTGCAGTTCTTCTGTTACACCTCGATTTACTGGTATGTTCCAATAGTCTTGTACTCTTGTTAACCTTGTTCTGGTTTTCCCACCACATTCATTCAATGACATTTTTCTTGTACTATCAGAAACAATCTTGACTTGTCTGGTATTAAAATTATAAATGGGTCGGGCAACATAACAATCCTAACACATTTAATGTAGGAATCTCGAGAATGGGAGAGTCCAAATCTTTTGCAACTTTATAAATTATATAAGCTAGATATCAAAAAGTAATGAGACCTTTCTAATTAATTACTTGCATAAACTAAATGACATGCAAGCAGACTTGACGGGTTAGAAAGGAACAAGAGAAATAGCATCAAGTAACTGAGTTTGCAAAATTGAAAACAGAAAGTACACATCGACAGCTAATGGAGAAGTTGTGTGTAAAAAGTCATTGCTAAATATACCTGTTTGTTTTCTCTACATTATGGCCTCTTTCCAATCTGAGGTACGAAATTCAATCTCTGTCATTGGCTAGGACAACTTCTCGCCGAAGACTGAGCCTCAAACGCATAGCATATACAGAGAAGAGGCAGTGAATGTCATTGCAGTTGTTCTTGATGCCAGCTTACATGATGACAAGGTCCAAGAAAAGTGTTGCAGGGCACTGCTTATTTTGGAAGGACTTTTTGCTACCAAAGGAAAGAAACAAGCCAAGACCGACATTTTAAAGCAAAATGAAGATGAAAATAATAGTTCGGAAGTCAATGCTTTTGAGCATGACGAAGAGGGTTTAATATCATTGGTATGTTTGCTTTCCAAAGTTATCTTATTGTTTCTCATGTCCTTTTCTCCTCCATATTAACATTTAGGGTAAAGGTGCAACTACTATTTTTGAAAGTGTAATTAGCATCCTAAATCCCAAACAGAACATTAACCCCGTTTAGAATTAAAAAGTGGCTTCACTCACTATGACCCATCACACACACTCTCCAAATCTCCATGACCTGCTTCACCATCTTCTCCACCAAATAACCATTCTCTCCGTCCAGGGCAGCTTCCCATAAAAAGGCTTGCTGCCCATAGCTTGCAACCAACCGGACAATCACCAAACCCCCAATACTAAACCTTCGTCTCCACTCTCCATGTGAAAGCTCTGACAATTTAGTCTGCTGCGAAAAAAGTGAAAGATCAATCTTAAATACATCTCATAGATCCCCAATATCAGCGGCCAGCATTCGATAAACAGAACATTGCCCTATAAATTTATGCTATGAGCCAGGCGAGGGAGAGTGCATTTAAATATTCAGCTGAGATATGACTTTTTTGTTTGGCCAGATAGAACTAGCGAATCGTGAAAACTCTGGCCATGTGATACAAAGGGGAAGAATTCGAAGGCGAATTTTGGTTTTACCAGAGGATGGATTTGGAAAGGCTGAGTGAGGAATTCATGGACGGACTTGGTTTCAGTGCACTGTAAATACACATAGCTCTCCTAAGTCATAAGAGGTCGAGGTCCAAATTTGAGTTTTTAAAATGATTTTTTTTAAAATAAAAAAAATATTTTTAAAAGAATAGTAGTTAAGAGATTACTTTTATTTTAGATTCTACACCTATTAAAATAATTTTTATTAAAAAAATATAGACTTTAAAAAATTTAGATCTAGACTAACCAAATCAGATCTAATTGTCCAAATCTGATGACTTGGGGGGATTAAGCACAGTGTTTAGCACTGAAACCAAGTTCGTTTATGGTCAAAATGAAGTTTTTTTTTTTTTTGCTAAACAAGGTTAACATTATGTTAGCGAGGGGTACAATTGCTCTAATTCAATTACTTTAGGATCAAAATTACACCCCTAAATATTCTAGAGTGCTAATTGCACCTTGCTGCAACTTTACCCTAACATTAACATTTATGAGTAACTATTGCTATGATTTCCTGAAAGTTTTGTATTATGCATGTAATTATGATGCTTACCTTAGCATTTCTTACGCACTCCTTCATTGATTACAGTTGTATGCTTTTTTCATTGACCAAATAAAATTAGCGCCAAGCTTCTAGAAGTATTGATTCTTGTGCAGAATAATTTAGCACTGTCATTGAAATTTTTTTGCTTGCATAATTTACATGATGTAACTTGGCTGATATCTTAAATGAAACCATAGGAAGATGAAGAAGAAAAGAACAAAGAGTGGCTGGTGAACTTGTTAGAATTGTTGATTGGTGATGGAGAAAGCCCATTTTTGAAGAACATTTCAAGATGTTTAGCCTCTAGATACCTGGATTTGGTGAGGGTGTGCTTATTAACAGTTACATGGCTCAGCTCCAGACTTTCTCTATTAAGTAACTCTGGTTCACCCCTTCCTGCATTCCCAGCCATCATCTATCAGATTAAAGGAATACTGCGGAGTGGAGATCTTGAGCTCAAGACTCTTGCTTCTTTGTCCTTGTTTTATTTTAGTAAGATACCAGGTTTGTGAACATTTCCTTCTCTTTCTTAACTTCTAAAAATTTTGTCCAATTTTAGAACTGTTGCAAAGTAATGATAGTGTTTACTAGCTAGTTAACATCAGAAAAGATCATAACAGAAACTCCAATTATTTCCAACACTCTTCCTTAGATAGTTAGGTTGGGAAGTGAATACTAATAATACTTAGCTTGCAACTTAGTTCCTCAAACTTGAATGTCAATATTAAAAAGATCATAATGTAAAAGTTAGGTGATTCTAAATCATGAGTGATATCATGTTGAATAGAGAAATTTTTAGGTATTCCTAGAGTACCACATTATATGTACTTCATCTATTATAAAGATAAGGCTAAAGTATACTTTTGGTTATTTAAGTTTACATTAGGTATATTTTTTGTTCTTTAACTATATAAAGTATACTTTTGATTCTATAATTCTAACACAATTAATATTGTTAACAAAAAATGCTGATGTTGCAAACTCAAGTGATGATCGTTTAAACTTAAGTGATGGCTGTATAATTAAATGCTATTAATCTCAAAATTTAAATATGTGTAAATTGACCGGCTCACTCATGTCTCATTGGCTTTAAGCTTTGACTTAAACACTTGGGCACGGTTTGAGCTGGTGGACCTCTAAATATGTGTAAATTGAAAAATATCTAAAATTTATATTAAGTGCTATTAGTTCGTTAACGTTTTCTGTTAGCAACACTACAAGTGTTAAAATTATAGGACTAAAAGTATTTATAAAGTTAAGGGACTAAAAGTATACATCATGTAAAACTTAAAAGACTAAAAATATACTTTAACCTAAAGATAAACTTCATTAGATGTCATTAGGTACATCTAATTCAATTGACCCCCCCCCCCTCTTGTATTTGTAGGGTATGATATCCCTATTTAATATTCTGTTTTATTTTTTAATACAAAGGCAAGCAAATAGCTTGGGAAGTACAAAGAGTCTACTAATTAGACAACACTATTGTAGTTTTGAGAGATTTCACCACATTCCAGCTTAAATAACTCAAAACAAGAAAAAGTCTGAGTTAATAAGATATCAAAATCCTAATTGTTCTCCTGAGCCATTCGAGCTGGATAGTCGGCACATCTTAGCTCTTCTCTATACACGTGAATAATCTCAAGATCCCAATTTGATAAGATAAGGGATCTTACTTCCTGAATCTTATCTTGCAAAGGATATACCAATCCACAATCAATCAAGAGCAAACGCATATCTTCCAAAGAAACTGTATAAAGCTTAATCCTACTTAGTCCTAACTGTCTACAGAGTAGAAGGCCTGTGTGGATAGCATGGATTTCCGCAGCAGTTGGGGTAATGTGCCCTAATTTCTGTTAAAATCCACATATACATATACAGTTGCCTTAATATTCTGTTTTGATTAACTGTATTATGTTGTGAGCATCTTTAAGGGTATCAATAAACCATATTGATAACAATAGCGAAGGTAAATGCCCTTTGAAATTGATGTATACATCATATATGTGCATTTCCATTATGTACACAGAATTTTTATTCTTTAGTCTAATACCTTAAATCATGAATATTGCAGAAAGCAGAGCCCTTTTGATGACTATGGCAGAAGATATTGCTGCTCCTCTTCATAGACTTATTGATGTAACATGGACTGCAAAGCAGCTTCTTGTAATGTTAGGGAAGGAATTGTAATATTTAAGGAAACGAAAGCCATATGCTAGTGATCTGCCCGTTTTTAGAGATCCAATTTTGGTGCTCTCAAATTTTTCTTTTAACTTGCGTAGGCTGCTTCATACAGGACTTGGCATAGTCCATCTCCAACGTAAGTTGTTTGTTTAGAAATGCATTACATAAATTTTATATGTATATATATATATATAGATTGAGTTATGATGTGATGTTTTTCTGTATATTTTTATGTTTAGAATTTTATACAAGAAAAACAACTGTAAATACAATAAAGTATGTTAAACCATTTTTGTATTGGCCTTTCAACATTTACGACTAAAAGTTTTCAGCCGATCTGTTTTGAGTAAACGGAAGAATATCATTTCATCAAAAAGAACTACAGAGGCAGCACTTGGTTTACAAAATAAGCATCAGGCTGCAAATAAGCTATTTACATTGGAGAAAACAAAAACTAGGGTATGGGGTGAGGGGGGCAATTTGGTCAAAAAATGTTAAATATCAAGACTGATTTTCCAATACCGTAGTTGGTGGTAATGAGCAATCCCATGAAAATTGGTATTGTGTAGAGTCAGGATTGTTGAAATACTCATACCAAACATGACAAAATGGATAATCACAGCACCAATCTAACTACAAACCCCCCTATTATCTATCTCCTACCAAGGAGGGCCTTCAAAGCATGATGAACTAATGCTAAGACTATTTTCATTTCCTTGTACTGTGAAAGAAGCATTAGCAAACAGACATTTGTTTCTAGAATTTCAAATTTTCCAACAAAGTAAACAAAAAAATAGTTCTCCAAGAATTCTTGTGGGTTTTGGGGCGAAGGTCTAGGAGATCTGGGCGTTTTTTTTTTCTTAATAGGTTTTTTTTTTTGTTAATTTTTGATTTTTTTTAAGTACCAGTTAGTATCTTGAAGTATCTCCTAAAATATCTTTTTAGTATCAGTCAGTACTCTGAAATATTTTCTCAAGATCCTAAAATAATTTTTTAAGATTATGAAGTATTTTTCAATAGCAGTCAGTACTCTGAAGTATCTTTTTAGTACCAGTCAGTACCATGAAATATTCTAAAAAAAATATTTCAAGATACCCATTGTTACTAGAGAGATACTTCAGGGTACTGACCGCTACTCAAAAATACTTCACGATCTTAAAAAATTATTTGAGGGTCTTGAAAAAATATTTTAGGGTATTGACTAGTACTAAAAATATATTTAGGATACTGACTATTTAAAAAAAAAAAAACTTCAATTTTTTTTTTTAAAAAAAAATCCTATAAAAAAACAAAAATATGGACTGGAGATCTGGACCGCCCAAATGGACGAGCACCCCCTACTTTGGCCTAGGAAGGAAACTGATTCCAGCAAGAGGGTGGTAATCGAATGAGGGCATTTGTGGGAAAAAAATTTACAGGATACTGACACGTACAAAAACATATTTTTTACAGTAACCAATGTACAAAATTTATAGTGTAACAATTTTGTGATCCTTCTCACCCATATAATTTTCAATTGGAGAATTTACCTCAATTTTCCCTACTTGGGAATCTAATAAGGATTAATAAATTAATTTTTTTTTTTAAAAAATCAATTATCTAAAAAGTTTGTTTACTTATTGCTTCAACTTGTGGATTTTTTTTTTTTTTCGCACAGGTTCAATAATCAATTTGTGGGTTGTATTGCCATCACGCTTTTCATTGTTGCAGGGTTATAAATTGAACTGGTTATTGAATCATTGAAGTACTAAGTTAAGGGTCGTAGGTCAAATTATAGTCAAACCAGAGCTAAACAGAGCAACTAAGTTTTTGGAATTTATTATATAATATTTATTTGCTTCTCTTTTGACAGCATAACAAAATCATATCTAGAAAGATTTGGTACCGTTTGGATTTAATGGGAATTGGGTTCCACAATTTTTTTGAAAAATAATGAAGTCATGCTTTTGAAAGTAGTCTGCTCCTTCACGTCCTTTTTATCACACTTGATGAGGCACGTGAATTGGGTCCCACACTTTATTTATGTAGGAACTTTAGTCTCTTTCCTTTTTCCTAGTTCATATGTGTTGCCCCATTTACAAGTAGTGAAACTATGAACAAGGGTCTCCTCCTAGTAATGTGTTTTTTGTGGGGGAAATTGACTTCCCAGCGGATTGGATTTCTCCAGTGCAGGGGCAGGATGATGCTTTGGTTAATTGTTCTCCTCATAACGCCGGTGGTTGGGCTGGACTGACCACCGGTTCGCCATGAATCTCTTGTCGTGGAACTGTCAAGGACTGGGGGCGGCCTCGACAGTTAGGAGCTTAAAGGAAGTCTGCTTACGTAAAAAGCCCCATATGGTTTTCTTGATGGAGACCAAACAAAAGGCAAGAGTAGTGAGGAAAATTAGAAGGCGGTGTGGTTTTTCTGAAGAGTGGGTGGTTGATCCGGTTGGTCTTAGTGGAGGATTAGCTTTGTGGTGGTCTGATTCAATGAAGGTAAATATTCTTTCCTCTTCTCCTAATTGTATTCATACTTCTGTTGAGTCTAATGAGATGGATACTCCACGGTATATTTCTTTTATCTATGGCCCTCCGATTGAGGAGGATCGAAGGGTATGCTGGCAGGAGATTCGAAGATGGGGTGGAAATATTAGTGTGCCGTGGCTATGCTTAGGGGATTTTAATGATCTGGTAGCGCAAGATGAAAAGGAGGGGGGCTGCCTCGTGCTTGGAGGAAAATAATTAATTTCAAATGTTTTATTGCTGATTGTGGCTTGGATGACTTAGGATATAATGGGTACAAATTTACTTGGTGTAACAATAGAGAATATCCTGACACAGTTCGAGAACGTATTGATCGGGCGCTTGGTAATGTCCAACTAAGAGAATTGTTTCCTAACCTTCATGTCTTTCATCTTGACACTGAGGGTTCGGACCACCTTCCTCTTCTTGTCCAAAGTCACTTGGATTCACCCAGAAGGAAAAGACCTTTTCGATTTGAAGCCTTATGGGCTTCTCATGATAATTTCTCTAGGGTGGTTCGAGAGAGTTGGAGGAAAATTCCTAGGGAAGATCAATCTGTTATTGCTGATTTCCTTGGCAGATTAGAGCGTTGCAAGTCGGATTTGATTAAATGGAGTAAGAAAGAGTTTCCTAATGCCGCTAGGAGAATTGAACAACTAAAATCTGAATTGGCTGTTTTATCTCATGGGGTTCTTACTCAAGAATCTAGATGTGCTATTGCTGAAATTAAATCTTCTCTGGAAAGACTTCTTGATATTGAGGAGCAGTTCTGGTGGCAACGCTCTCGGGTTAACTGGTTAGAGGCGGGAGATAAGAACTCTCGGTTTTTTCATCTATCGACTATGAAGAGAAGAAGTCGCAATAGTATTCTATGTATTAAGGACAATGCCGGCAATTGGTTGTCAAAAAAGGAGGATATTGCACTCAATTTTTCTCAGTTTTTTCAGGATCTCTTCACATCCTCGGCTGGTACCACGGATATGGATTTTGTTCTGGATTTCATTGATACCAAAGTGACTGATGATATGAATAGGAACTTGGGATCCCCGGTTACAATGGCAGAAATTAGGGCAGCGGCTTTCAGCCTAGGAAAGACGAAAGCTCCTGGACCTGATGGTTTCTCGGGCTTGTTCTATCAAGCTGCATGGGCTGATGTGGGGGAGTCTGTGTGTTCGTTGGTTCTGGATTTTTTTGCAGGTAACTCTCAGTTAGATGAGCTTAATGCCACAAATCTGACTTTGATTCCTAAGGTTGAAAAACCTGAACATGTTTCTCAATTTCGTCCTATCGGGTTATGCAACTTCTCCTACAAAATAATATCCAAGATCATAGCCAACCGAATGAGACCTCTGCTGGATTGTTGTATTTCTCAAAGTCAAGGAGCTTTTGTGCCGGGCCGTTGTATTCAGGATAACATAATTATTGCCCATGAAGTGTATCACTATCTCCGGAGGAAGAAGAAGGGAAATAAACATGAATTCGCACTCAAAATGGACATGAGTAAAGCGTATGACCGAGTCGAATGGAATTTCTTGGAGAAGGCCCTGCTTCGTTTTGGCTTCGCTGAGAAGTGGGTGGCCTTGGTTATGAAATGCATCAGATCGGTTCGGTTGAATTTATGCCTATCAGGGGAATGTGTGAGTTCTTTTCTACCAAGTAGGGGCTTAAGGCAAGGTGATCCTCTTTCACCATATTTATTCATTCTTGTGGCTGAAGTTCTTTCCCTAATGATTATTAAGAGCCGAAATCAGAAGCAGATTACGGGTATAAAATTGAGCCATAGTTGTCCTATGCTCACTCATAGCTTTTTTGCGGACGATGCTCTGCTCTACATGAGTGCGAATCGGGGGAATTGTGTGGCCTTATCTCAGATCTTGCAAAAATACTGTGATGCTTCTGGTCAGTTGATTAATCTGGATAAATCAAGCATTTTCTTTTCTAGTAATACCCCTGAGACGATTAAGTCGATGGTTGGTTCTATCATGGGAATTCCATCTTCGGAAGACCCGGGGCGATATCTAGGAATCCCTAGCATCTGGGGAAAAACAAAGAATCAGGCTTTGGCTTATATTCGTGAGCGAGTGATTAAGAAGGTTCAAGGTTGGGGACATTCATTTCTTTCCTTTGCGGGAAGGGAGGTGATGATCAAAGCAGTTATACAGGCCATCCCCATTTACCCTATGCATTGCTTTAAATTCCCAATTCAAACATGTAAGGAGCTAAACAGGATCATTGCCAACTTTTGGTGGGATGGTAGTGCATTTGGGAATCGTTTGCATTGGAGGGCTTGGAACACTCTCACGGTCGACAAGGGCCTAGGGGGTATGGGGTTTCGAGATTTGTTGATAATGAATGACGCTTTGCTAGCAAAAACGGCTTGGAGATTAATGGTAAGACCTAATGACTTATGGGCTCAAGTCCTTAAGAGTGTTTATTTTCCTAAGGGGGAATTTATTGATGCTAAAAAAGGGCATAAGGCATCTTGGTGCTGGTCAAGCATTATTGAAGGTCGAGATTTTATGAAGGATGACCTGCGATGGGATGTTGGTTCGGGCTCTAATATCAGGATTTGGGAAGATAAGTGGGTTCCGGATGTAGATTTTCCAGCAAAACCGATGAACACTCACAATCCATTTGTCAAGCAGGGGAAGGTGTGTGATTTGATTATTGATGGGTATTGGGATCTTTCTCCAATTAGTCAGTTTCTCTCGGCTGATCTTATTGCGGCTATTTATAAAATCCCCATTTCTGTTAATGGGTTGGAAGACAAACTCATCTGGACCAATGCCAAAACGGGAACTTATGCGGTTAAAATAGGTTATCACCATGAGAAGGAGAGGCGGCGGGGCAGTGAACCTAGAGCAGGGCCTTCTATTGTGATCACCCCCTCCTCTTGGAGGAACGTTTGGAAGATCAGGACTACTCCTAGAGTGCAGCAGTTCATTTGGCGTTGTCTCAATAATGCCATTGCAACCAATGCATCTCTTAGCCATCGGCATCGCTCCAATACACGATTATGCCCTGTTTGTGAAGAGGCTGAGGAGACCCTTGAGCACTTATTTTTCCATTGCCCGTGGACACGTTGCATTTGGTTCGGTAGCTCTCTTGGTGCCAAGTTTGTTCCATCTTTGGTGCATAATTTTAATTCTTGGTGGCTGCTAGTCTCAGGAATGACTCGGTTTAAAGCTCAGGATTTGTCCCTCATGTGCTGGATACTTTGGTTTATCTGGAAAAATAGGAATGGTAAACTTTTTGAACACTTAAACCCTGATCCTTGGATTGTTATTAATCAAGCACGAGTTAGTAATGAGGAGTTTTTGGCATCTTGGGAAAGGAGGCAGGGGAACTCTCATGTGGTTTGTAATGGGGAGGGAAGGGGTATTCGGTGGTGTCCCCCTGATGTTGGATCTGTTAAATTAAACTGTGATGGTGCATATTTTGCTGATGTGAATGATGCTGCTGTTAGTGTGGTGTGCCGAGATCATTTGGGCCACTTCAAGTGGGGCTATATAGATAAGGTAAAATCCCTCTCTGCATTTATGACTGAGGCGTTAGCTTTGAAAAGAGCTTTACTGCTAGCCTTAGACTTAGGCCTTGACAAGGTTATCTTTGAAACTGATAATCTATCATTGCATTCCTGTGTTGTTGCTAAGTCTCCTGATTTAGGGGACTGGAATTGTAGACATATTGTTCATGACATTGTGTGCCTTCTTAATACTGAGGTTGGGTTTTCTATGTGCTTTACCCCTAGACAGGGTAATCGTGTCGCTGACTCTCTTGCAGCGGATGCTTATAAAGAGGTGTACCCGAGAGGGTGGGTCTTCCAACCAACACCTGCTTTACTCTCACTTCTAACCTTGGATATGAGGAAGGACAATTCAGGGTCTGATGATGTCTCTCTCCCAGTCTTGTGATGAATGGGACTAATTCTGTTTTTTTTATCTTTGCTGTTCTTTTGTTTCCTGTGGGCATTGTATCTGCCTTAGTTATTCTCCTTTTTTCAGTCTGGACTATTTATCTGTAATAGTGTCGATCTTATTCGTAATAGTAATGCAGGTTCCTTTCTGAGCAAAAAAAAAAAAAAAACTGTGAACAAGTGCTGAAAGCTTATTGTATCTTTCTATTGTTCTTGCTTTTGTCAACTAAACCAGATTCTAGACATTTTCCCTATTCTAGCTGATGCGCACATGATGCTTGTAGCAAAGTCATGGGAAGGAGCGACAAAAATAAAACGAAGGAAGGAGGTGCAGCTTCACTATAGAGTCATCATCTTCCCTAGAATGCATTTAAACTAGAGAGGGGGAGAGAGAACACAATCGCATAGAAGGGGAGGAGCAGCTGCTGCCATCGTCGATAGAGAAGGAGGCATAGAGAAGGAGGCAGCCTCACTAGGCACTATAAACAAAACCATTGATATCAAACAGGGGAGCAGTCGTCCATTCTCTCTTTCCATCTCTCCATTCTCTCTTCAATCAATGTTAAAAGAAAAAAAGACTCAGTGACCCCGGTTTCTATGACAAATCGAACTTGTAACATCATCTGTTTTAAAGGACAATTATTAATTACTAACTTAATTAAATCATTCATTAAAATGTTTTATACACACAGTTAAGCTTTGGATTTTACTAGGCCTATACTTTTTTTACTAAGTATTGCTTCAAGATTTGCCAAAATATCCAAAAATATACTAGAGTACGCCAAGTGAGCCATAATGTGGCAATATATAATAATTCAACATATACCAAAAAGGTGGAAGTATTACCGTTAGTAAAAGTAACTTAAGCTTCCGAAGCCTTCCTTGATTGACCTACACGAGAACTATAACTTAAAAAATATTTGTAACCATCAATCGAGCTCATTAAAAATGCTAATATGTGCTACTGAGGTACCAAGTAGAACATTTTAAATAACAAAGTACTACATATATAATTTTCAAATTTATCAGATCACAAATTATGTAATAAATTTTTTTATATCAAATTATCATGAATCACATATGTAACATGTCAAGCAAGAGATTGATACCCTGATTATCCTTATCACCCGGCCCCCACCCTTATAACAATTGATAGAACCCATGGGATGTAATATAATAGGTTTAGTCTCTTTGATAAGACTGCACTAAGCTCACCAATGATGAGGTATAGCCTGGGCAAAGGCTATAGAACTCATATCGGACCATGGGTTCCCTTTCATTTGAATAGATAAAGGTATCACTGTCTCAAGGGCTGACCCTTAACCCAGCCATAGGAAAAGGGTGATACCAAGGGCCCTGAAAATGTCAAGCCATCCACTTTGCACCGAGTTGTGGCATACCACGTGGTATTTCATACACAATAACTCCATTCACCAGTCCACATCCATCACCACTCCACATCCAACCATATGTAACAATGATAGACAATCATACTCTTAGCATGTATATACGAGTTCCAAACGAGATTTGTAAAAATAATACACTATCTCAATAATTGTTAAGATAATAATATTATTGCAACTCACGAAATCATAACAAAAGTGTATTTTCCAAAACATATAATATCATAGTTTTCTATCTCAATAACCAATTCAAAATACTCAATATATATTAAATCAATATCCATATATTTTCATTCTCGTAATCATTTCACTAAATATTCATAAATAACATATTAACACCTATAATAAGTGAAAAGTGGTTATCTTAAGTTCTTGACACAAGAACTAAGTGTGAGAGAAATCAAGTCTACTTGAAAAATAAATATATAATTATACATTAATATAATTATCCAAAAATACCAACTAATAACAAATTAATTAAACTATAATTGTTTTACTTTAGTTTTCTTAGAAAAATGATAATTTATCTATTTCTCAAATCATTATTACAATCTCATTTTCTTCCTTTATAAATTATTTCTCACTAATTATGATCATCAAAATATCACCATATCCTTGTTTTAACCAAAATACCCAATTTCTTAAAAGTTTCACCTAAAAATTTCAAATATTCATATTCATTTAAAACCTCAAATCTAACCCATCTAATCCTCAATTTTCCAACTTAATAATAACTTATATAAATATAACCCAATTCATTAAACAAATCTTCAAATTTCCACATAATAAAAATCTTATCAAACTTTAATTTGAATTCCAAATCCCAACTCATAATTTTATATTGATCAAGACTTCGCAAAACTAAACCGATTAAGCTGACAACAATACCTCCAGTAATCCAAATAAATACATTAAACCTTATTCAATCGGTAGAAATATCCTATAAAGCATAAATCCTAGATTATTTTAGATAGAAAATTAAATTTAAATTCCCAAACTACCAACTAATAAATCTAAACCGATTAAAATTAGACACACACACACAAACATATCATGCTCTAAAAATATACAGTCATATAATATCAAAACTCAAAACTTTATCAAAGTTCTAACCTCAAAATTCTCACTAATTAGTATTATATTGTCCTCATTGGAAAGATGAATGATCTTTAGAAACAAGCAAGTACCTTGTCTTGACGTGATGCCTCTCCTCTTCCTTCCCTAACGTTAATCTCAAGATACTTTTCCTTTCCCCCATATCCCTAGGTCTCTTATCTTTCCTCTGCACATGTTGACTCAAAGCTATTTTATCATTTTCCTTACCCATATATTTTCCTTTCCCATGTTTCTTATTCCCCCCACCTTTTTTCTCTCTGACAATAGGTATACTAGCATCACTCCTTATTGCCTCCATTGCATCTACGTCTTTCACAGCATTTGTCCCACCAACTTTATCTGCATTCACCACCACTTGTGCCTCTCCACTCTGAACCTCAACGTCTTTTTCTGCCACATCAACGGATAATACCCCAAATCTTGAGCCCTTGTCACCATGCTGAGGAATGTCAACCTACTTCTCTTTGTTCCCATTTTTTTCGATTAAACTTTTTCACGACCTTCCATGTATCTTGTTCACAAGGTGTTGTATCCTCCTTCTCCAGGTTACCCTTGGACCTTCCCTCGTGCGTATTGGACTCCTTATCAACTGGGTTAACTGTTTTTGCCTCAGTTTTACAATGCTCAGCTTTATGCCCATAAACACCACAGTTAGAACATAACCAATGGAGACCTTCATACTCCACGTAGTATTCCTCTCCATCTAAAATGAAGCCAGGCATCAACTGTTTACTCAAATCAACAAGAACATAGATCCGAGCATAATGACCTCGAGGTATTAATATCAATCTTAATAGTTTCTCCTATTCTATCACAAATCCAAGTTAAAGTCTCCTTATTACTCCCTCCGTCCCTAATTATAGGAGCAAATTTTGGAGTTGGTTTTGTTCCTAATTATAAGAGCAAGTTTTAACTTTTGTCAATTTTTTCCTATAATACCTCTATTTATACATATTATTATTAGGAGCATTATATATATGTGTGTTTACATATATATGTATATTTGTGTTTATGTGTGTCAACATATATATGTGTAGATATATATGTGTGAACACACACACATATATAAACATATATATATGTGTGTGTGTGTGTGTGTGTGTGTGTGTGTGTGTGTGTGTATGTATGTATGTATGTAGATCTATATGTATACACATATATATACACACATATATGTTTATATAGCAAGACCATTATTTCAATTAGAAAGCGTGTGGAAAGAAAATTAGATCTACATGTATACACATGGCTATATAAAAAGTAACTAATATACATATATAAACTAATATGTCATGGATATCTAACGTAAGACAAATTAGAAACACTTATAATTAGGGCAACTTGTGTCATTTTAAATTTATATAAGAACATTTTAGGAAAATGAGTAAAATTAACTAATTTAACTCCTCTCCTTAATTCTCCCAAAATCGGTTAAATTGCTCCTATAATTAGAGACGGAGGGAGTATTATACTTCAGAGACACCTTAGGCATTCTAACCCAAACCGCCACCTTGTCAATAGAAGCCTTCCATGGATGAAATAGGGGCTCCCAAGGTCTCACCGTTAGATAGTGGTCAAACAGCATCCAGGGCCCTCCAGTTAGAGCATTCAAATAATCCTCTTTATTAGATAGTTTAACCACAAAAAAACCCATTTCCAATGTTAATCAAATTAATGATTCCACGTTTGGCCCAGATAGTTTGTAAAATAGTTAGGAGGCTTTTGTATCCAATGCTTCTCCCAAGTAATTTCATAATGACTGCTTGCTTCCATGCCTTATGAAGACGCTTCCTCATTTTTTATAAAAAGTCAAACTTTGGAAAGTTCCTATTCTTCTCCTCGGTGATCAGACATAGAGGTTCACTATCTTCCATTTCCAAAGCATTATCAGACGATATATCATCAATATGTCCCTTCTCCTCACCTTCCTCCTCAACGCCTTCACTTCCTTGGTTAATGCCCTGGAGTTTCTCTGCAAAAGTCATGCCAGTACCCCATAAATTTGTGCCTTTCTTATTTAGACCAGGCCACTCCTCCCTCTTTACTAAACTCCCCCCATTCTTGATCTTTTTAGAACTTCGGTGCAACAAATCATCTTCTTCAATTGACAACGGAACCAGAGTAGAGCTTTTCTTCCCCAGCACTATCTCCATCTTTACGTTAAGGCTTTTTTGAGTCACCTAGGATGCCTCTCCTGTCACACATTCCATTTCTGGTTTGGGGCGGGGTGCAATCACACTTTTTATTTTTTAGCTTTTTTCCCCTTGATCTGTTGTGCATTCTTGGAATATAGGCCTATTGAGCCTGTTTGGATTTAGTTACTGGATAATAGTTTTTGAGATTTATAAGATAAAATGACTTTTTCATAATTGACTATTAAAAAAAGTGATTTTTAATAAAATGATAGTGTGTTGGATATTGTTATCAGAATAGTTTTTTCAGAGTTAAATTTTTCAAAAAGGACATTAGCCTTTGGTATAATTAGATATAAAGGATTAACATTGTATTTTAAATATTTAACATTAAATTTCATTAAAAAAAATTATGTACAAAATTAAAATACTTAAGGGTAGTGACTAGTACTAAAAAGATACTTAATGATACTAAATGGTACTGAAAAAATACTTCTCATGGTCTTAAAAATTTATTTTAGGATCTTGAAAAAAATATTTAATGATATTCACTAATCTTGAAAAAAAAAATATTTATGGTATTGATAGGTACTAAAAAGATACTTAAAGATCTTGAAAATATACTTCATGATCTTGAAAATTAATTTTATGATATTTAAAAAAATATTTTAGAATAGTGATTGATCTTGAAAAAAATATTTTAGAGTACTGATGAGTACTAAAAATACTGAAAAAATACGGATGATAGTAGAGGAGAGAGAAAAATATGAAAAAATAGTTTTTTTTCCCCTTCTAAAACTTAGGTTTTATATCCCTAAAGCCCCAGTCCCAAGAAAATACCGATGATGATGGCAAAGGAGAGTAGAGAAGCTGAACAAGAAACAGAGGAAAAGAGCGTCCGGTTTCTCTACACAGCGCTACTCTTCCCATTCCTCATTATCGTCCATACTGGCCGTCGAAATCTTGATCCAAGGGTCCAAAAATATTTTTGAAAAAACCGCACGCGATAAATTTTACCGCGCGCGGTTGTTTCAAAAATATTTCTAAACCCTTGGATCAAGATTTGGACGGCCAGGATGGAGGATAATGAGGGATGGGCATAATAGTGATGAGGAGAGTATCTTGTTCCGAGGAAAAGAGTAGGTTGTATATCCCAAAAGCCCCAAACCTAAGGACCCGTTTGTTATAAAGAAAGCTTGGGGAGGGAAAGGAAAGGAAAGGAAGATTAGGAGGGAACTTTAAAAATGTGAGCTGTTTTGTAGACTAAGGAAAGGAAGTTAGTTGAGGGAAAATAAAATGTTTGGTATGAAGAATTGGGTGTTTGTTGAGTGGGAAGATTGGGTGAAATTCCGAAATTGTCCCTGAACAAAAATGGGAAAAAAAAGTTGCTGGATGACCATTTCGAACTGGGTTGGCGAGACATGAACGAACCCTATAACCAAAGTGCAATGATGATTGAAGTAGATGGCGATGGGGTGTGAAATAGCGCCGACGACTGGCTTCCGGTGGCTAGAACGACAACAGAGATGGAAGGAATTGAACGACAACGGAGATGGAAGGAATTAGCCCGGGAAACCAGGAAATTATATGAAAGGAGTTGCGGAGACGAGTATATAAAGACAAACAGGGAAGATTAGATCTGAACATGGAACCCAGGCGATGGCAATGATTTTGAAAAAAAACGACTGCTAAACACCTAACCTGTTGAAGTCGCTCAAAAGGAGTTTGTTGGGTTTGGGAAACAGAGGTGTCGGTGAAGGAGTGAGGAAAATATGGCATTGTTCATGTGACTATAAAATAATTAGCACAATGAACCAGCCACATGACAATAATGAAAATGACAACTGTTAAACAGGGTAAGAAAAATTGCAGTAGTGAGGATGAAGAAGAAGACAATGACAGGTATGCAATGGGCCTTACAGGATCATTGGTTGCTGTCAAATGGAGTGTACAAGTGAACCAATCCGAAGCACAGACACATCCCATCGCAATTTTTAAATAATGTTCAGTGAAGTTAAACCAAATAAAATAAACGAATTTCGCTTTCTGAAATGCTGCATAAGAACGCCACGAAGAACAAAAATGGGAACTAGACTTGTAAAAAGCGCTGCGAAACAATAAACTTGAACCAAGACATGACAGCAGCATAAGCCAAAGCAGAAAACGAAAATAAATGAACCAAATTGGCCTTTGCAAATGGTGTATAACAGCAAACAGAATCGTGGACATGACAGCAACATGAGGCAGACTAAAAAAAAATGGTCCTGTTGGAAATAAAAAAAGCAGAACCTAAAACAGTGAAAAAAGTGGTCTAAACGTTGGAATTTGAAAAAAGTGGTCTAAAACACCCAATTCCTTGTGAATAAGACCTGGTTTGAGTGATCGGAGTCAGAAAAATTTATGTCCGGCCACCCGAACCACCTAAACTACCTAAACTAAGCTATTTACAATACTGTTACTAATCAAACCGATGCAAATTCCCCGGCACGAATTAGGGAACTGGGTCGTTTCCCAACGAATTTGCAGCGGGCTTGTTTAATAACAATAGTGAAACAGAATGATAAAATGGGGGTTTGGTTTAACGAGAATAGAACAAAACTAAATAACATAACCAAAATGCAATAAACAGAGTCAAACAGAATCAAATAAACAGAGACAGATTAAAGATGATCAACCCAACGAATTGATTCCAGAAACCTCCATCATTGAACGAAAATATAACTAACCCACGTTTGGTTCCGGATGAATCGAAATCTCGCATTCATCCGAGATTCCTCGCCTAGACGATCGCCTAGAATCTGCCCGGACAGTGGCGTCTCACTGTGCAATCGCACAGCAACACTATAACCTAGTCCGAACTAAGTCCTTGGGATGAACCAAACCGAATATTAAATCTAATATTCGAACTATTTTCAGAAATCGAATCCGATAAGATGAAAACAGAATCGAGTAGTTACCGATTAGGCACGAGTTCTCTGGATGAATCATGGAATCCTCATCGTTGGGTTAATCACAAGAGTTTAGCCGATCATGGCTGGGAAAATCGAAGAACGAACGAAGAACACGAAGAACGCGCGAAGAACATGAAGAACGAGATGAGAGAAAATGAAAACTTGTATTTTGATCCACTCTAATGTTAAAAACGTGAATGAATATGTTTGTGGCAGCTGCCATACTTAAAAATAACCTAAAACGAAATGGGCTCTCATAGTTTTAGCCCAAAACAGAAATAAAATATAACTGGACTTAAATTACAAAATTCGGGTCCAAAATAAATCCAGAATTGTACATCCGACTTTGGCTCCAAAATTGACCTCCTTCTTGACCGAATTTACTCTTGATGTCTTCATATCAATTGTAGCTCTCTGAATCATCTGAAATATGAGACAAAAATGAGGCAAATCCGATGTCTGGTTCAAGAGTTATGGTAGAAATAGTGAAGCAACACAAAACTGGGATTTTATTATTAAAAATGGCTAAAATGCAATAAAAGGCCCAATGCCCAAATAAACATAAGAGCCATGATTTATTAGCTAAAGGGTCCTAAATTATTATTCAAGAGACAAAAATAAGTGTATAAAATATTCAATTATCAGTAGACTTATTGATGCAACATGAACTGCAAAGATGGTGCTTGTAATGTTAGGTTAGGATTTGTAATATTTAAGGAAACAAACGCCTAGTGATCTGCCTGTCTGTTTTCAGAGATCCAATTTTGGTGCTCCCAAATTTTCTTTCAACTTATGTAGGCTGCATCGGATGGGACTTAGCAGTAGCACAGTCCATCTGCAATATAAGTTGTAAGTTTGTTGGGAAATACATAGACGGGTTGAGTTTCTCTCATCATCCCTTATAATCTCTAAATCATGTCTGTCTTTGATCTGAAAGATCATAATACTATTTTGACTTTTCTCGTATCTTCTCAATCAACGGTCCAGATAGGCTAATGAGAGATAATGAGAAAAATGGATGAAGACATGTTAAATCTTAGTACTGATTGTACTGAGTAATCCCATGAAAATTGGCATTGTGTAGTTTCAGGATTGTTGAAATCCTACATGACAACGGGCAATCTCAGTATCAATCGCAATACCAACCCCCCTGTACCTCCCAGTAAACAGGGCCTTGATTAATAAATGCCAAGACTCATTTCACTCGCCTTCTGTTTCTAGCATTTCAAAATTTCCAACAAAGTAAACCAGAAAAATAGTTCTCCAAGCTTTGATTCCTGTGGTGTTGGTTCATATGGGTAGTTAAGTATATCTTAAGGAGGTTGTGTACAGTGATCCTATCTCCTACTTAGTACTTCCCTCATAGGTATTCAGGAAGAGACATTGATCCAATATCAAAGCACGTCCAATATCAAAGCACCAGCCCGTCAGGCTGAACATCTGTGTTCTACACCAGAACACACACACACACACACACACACACACACATATATATATATAATAGGAGAAATTCAAGATAAAGACTCATTCTTAAATTTAATTAGGAAAAAAAACCCTCAACTGTTGAACTCGAACAGGAAAAAAATATGTAGAAGATATTTTAGATCAGGTCCTTTTTTCTAATTAATCTTTCACTTTTTTTTTTTAAAATTAATTTTTCCAGAACATATCAATTTTACTATGATTTTATATTTATATTGGGTACATATTTTTCAATTTTACAAATGGATATAAATTTAACTCTTAGACTTGATCTTGAATTTAACAATATAGAAGAAGCATGGGAATTTTGGAGGGCTTATGGTTGAAGAATTGGTTTTGGTGTTCAAAAACAAAGCTTTAACAAGAGCAAAAAAGATAAGTCAAAATATTCCTCTTATCTATATGTTTGTCATAAAGAAGGAGTGAAGAAACCAGACATTCATGATGTGAAAACTAGGAATCCTATATAAGAGAGAAGAACATATAGTAAAGCAAGAATGAAAGTTAAAGGAGTAAATGGAAAGTACAAAATAAATGAAGTTTTCCTGGATTATAATAATCATTTTCAACCTCCTGAAGTTGTTCATCTATTTGCACAATTTTGAAGATTAACACCAGCTCAACAATATGAATTAGAAAATGCCGGGATTAGTAAAAAAATCAGCATTCAATTTGCAAAGCCAATGTGCAGGAGGTCGAACCAATTTAGGATATACAACGGGTGATGTAAAGAATTATCTTAATTCAAGAAGGCAACGAGCCATGAAATACGGGGAAGCAGGATGTATATTTGGGTATTTCGAGCGTCAATTAGCAGAAAGCCCTTCTTTTTTTCATTCTCACCAAATGGATTCAGAGGAGCAAGTGACAAATGTATTTAAGGCTAATGCACGCATGTTGGTCGTGTAAATGGAGCTTGAATCACCAAGAGGGGGGTGAATTGGGGATTCATAAAAAATTTTCGGTATGCTCTGTTTATTGGGTAGGAAATGAAGGAAAAACAGAGTTTAGAGAAGAGAAGCAAGACACCAGAATTTATCCTGGTTCGGTCCAACAACTTGACCTATATCCAGTCCCCAGAATCTCTGGGATTTTCTCACTATATCACTTGATTACACACTCTGCACTCAAGAGTAATTCTCTCTCTAGAACTTACTCCCCCTTACAAGTTGTAATCAATGAACCCAATCTCCAAGTCCCCTTGACTTGAGATAACTCACAATAAATGATTTACAATTAATGAACTCTCTTTTAGAGTAGATAGGATAAACACTGAAGTATGAATGTATCAGAAGATACTTTACACAGAAAAACTCAAAGAATAAATGACTTTTGAATGATTTTCGTTTTCTGTTGGATTTGTTGTTGAGAAGAATTGAATGCATCTCTATTTATAGGTAGAGATCATTAATTGACCGTTGTAATCCCAATTATAACCGTTGGAGGTGTTGGGAGCTGATTACATTAAGCTTGGGTCTTCTTCTCTCTCTAATCTTCACTTAATCCATTTGTATAGATGTTCGGTGTTGTCTCTCTCGTGAATTAATCCGTTGGAGTAGTTAATCTGGAAGTGGAAAACATCCTTTCGTTTTTCCAAACGTGTGCGAGTGGATTAACCGAAATATGCAACTTTTCCGAGTTTTGCATTTAATGTTCGACTTGCTTTTTCTTTTGCTCAAATCTTCATTTAATCTGTCTAAATCATCGAAACTCACTAACAAACCGATTAAACATAGTTAGGAGTAGTAATGAATGATGATATAAGGTATTGAGACCAAACAGGAAGGTTTAGCAAAATCATTCTTTTTGAAATTCAAACTTCGCGATGGAAACTCGAGTTAGTTCATCCAAACTCGAGTTTTCATGCTCCAGCGATCTTTCTGTTAAAGACCGAAACTCGAGTTTTCTACGGGAACTCGAGTTTTCTCATCTTAGTGACGAGCATCGCGATTTATCATTTTGGACAAGTCTTGAACAGTGCAAAACACGAGTCATTAAGTGACTAACTTGAGTTTTGGACTTTTATCGAAAAATCATGTTTTAGTCCAAAACATCAAAACTGGAGTTTTTAAGCAAAACTGGAGTTTTCAAAACGTTTTAAATTGGCAGTGATCTCTGCCTGATCAAAACTCGAGTTTCCACAACTTAACTCGATTTTTCATATTCTTTGAAAACTTTGAAGAACTTCTCTGTTAGAGCCAAACTCGAGTTTTCAACCGAAACTCGAGTTTTCTCATTTTATGAGAAAATGTTAAAGTTCTTGATTTATTTCACGAATGAGTTTATGCAAGATCAGAGATGAGTATTGTTCTTAGACGATGGAAACTCGAGTTTTAATACGAACTCGAGTTTTCATGAACTCTTGAAAATCGTAGAAAATACTCAGAGAAGCCTAAACTCGAGTTTCCCATGGAAACTGGAGTTTTGGTTTTATCGAAAAACTTGGTTGCTCTCTGTCTTGTCAAGACTCGAGTTTACTTTGTTTAGCGAAAAACTTGAATGCTCTCTGTATGGCCAAAACTCGAGTTTTCAAGCAAAACTCGAGTTTGTCTTTCTTTATAAAAATTTGAGCATTTCACTGTCAGGCCAAAACTCGAGTTTTCAACCAAAACTCGAGTTTGCCTTTGACAGTAAGTTTTCAACTTACAAAGACAAACTTCTCTTGTGTTTACAATTGTCCGTTATCATCAAAACCAATTTGAGAACTAACAGGTTTACTATACTTGCTTTGGTGAAGTAATTTCACTTGATATAACTTATTGGAGTGGCATTGCTATATGAAGAGACTGTTGAAAGTTTCAAATGGCTCTTTGAGACTTTTTTGTGTGCACACAAAAATGCAAGACCACTAACTAAGTTTATCGACCAAGATGCTGCTATGTCATGTGCATTATAAGAAGTGATGCCAGAGGTAAAGCATGTCTTGTGCACCTGGCATATTGATGTTCTCTCAACAATAATCAAGGAGGAGAATGAATTAAAGAATATGATTAGAGTGTTTTAGAAAATATATATTAACAACTTGAGAGAGTATTATTCTTTAGACATTAGCCACATTTTGTATGACCCACACATGGAACATATCTAATAAGGGTTATGGTGCAAAAAAATACACATGTGGTTTTTGCAAAAGTGCATCCAATACCAAGTGTTTTTTTAGATGAAAAAATGACTATGTGGTTACAAAAGTTAAGCAAAAATGTCAATTGACCATTAATGGATTTACATCACACCACACACACACATATGGATTTAATGTTTCTACTTTTGTTGTAGAAATATTTTTTTCTGTCACACTCACATAAAAGTGAGTGAATCCCATTAACATTTTCTCTTTCTTCTCTTTATAATAGGACCCACTCACTTTTATGTGAGTGTAGCAGAAAAAATATTTTTGCAGCAAAAGCAGAAACATTAAACTATATATATATATATATATATATATAGTAATTACTAATAATGCTAATTGTAATACCTTGAAAATCTCACTTATGATAAGTATCATATTGAGTAAATAATACCTATTGGAAATAGGTGAATATGCGATATCAAATTTGTAGGGGGAAAATCTCTTGAAAATTAGAGTGCCAAAATGACGAGAATGCCCTTGTAGGACATAAATAACTTAGGAAAATTATGAAAAATCCTGAGAGGTAGTAAAATAATTATTAAAATTGAGAGAATACATTGTCTCTAATTTTGGTAATTTAATAAATTATAAGTTTGGAAGAATTGTAAAATAACAACTATAAAGTATTTGGAGATCATAACTAACTCCATAATTATTGATATTTTACATGGGAGATAAAATAGCTATGTTAGTTCTGATTTTGAGAGGAAGTAATTAGTTCTAAATAAGAAAATTGTCAACAAATAATAAGTGATTGATTAAATAATTATTGGTTAATTATTTAAGCTTGAACGATGAAATAATTGTGAATAAATTGTCACAAATTTAGAATTTTGAAGAAAATAAATTGTAACTCAACGTCTGGGAATGAGTTGAGAAGTATCTGGACGTATTTGGAATCAGTGAATTTTTGTTCAGAGATTGATAATTCTGGAAGTTTGTTCCGTAACCGGCACGTTTTTCCGTAAAACTTCAGCATGACCGGAGAATACCTGGAAGGGATCAAAACTTTATTTAACCCAGACATTTCTAATGAGTAAGAAAATGTCTTCAAAGTTACTATTCCGAATTTCTAAGATTTTATAAGATTACGCGATTCGGACACCAATCGGAGACTTTATCGGTATAAAACTTCTTGAGGAAGTAAGTGACATCATCAAAGTACATGGATGACATCATGGGGATGATGTCATATGGAGGAAAGAGAAAGGGTTGGATGGCCAAGATGAAGCCACTTCAACAAAGTGCGATCCTACGGTCCGTAATCCGTCTGATAAAGCATGAATAGTGCACAGGATTTTCCCTATAAATACCCCTCTGCTCATTTAGAATTCTCACACCATTCTCTCTTGAGGATTTCGAAAGTGAGGAGCAGCCAGGAGGGGGAAGGAGTCCGGGGAATTCTGCAGCGAAGCTCCAAGTAAGTTCTTCGGTCTTTAGTCTTCAGTTTCCGTAGTTCTTTCGGTAGTTAGAGTAGAAATGCTAGTATAGTCTTTAATCTTCCAAGTATGATTAGATATCATATGTTAGGGGTATTTTAGTCATTAATTTCGAAAATCATGATGGGGTCGGAGTTATGGCAAAATTTTGGAAGATTAGAGTCAAAGTAGCGAAGCTCTGGCGAAATTCCGCCAATTAGGGGGTCAGGGGTAAAATGGTCATTTTGACTAAAAATGTCCGTCGTAATGATAGATCGTTAACAAATACGTTGTTATGTTGATAGGATATCCCTGATTACGTTCTGACCTACTGTCGTGCCGTATACCGACAGAAATACCGTTTAAACGTAAACGAAGGTACGTTTGCGTACTGTAACACTAACGCTGATGTTTATTGTATGCATATATGTGATATGTGTATTGTATGTGATAGCTGATAGCTTTGCTGTATGTTTATGTACAGTTGGGGTATGTACGTTCGCGTACTGTAACACTAACGCTGATGTTTATTGTATGCATATATGTGCTATGTGTATTGTATGTGTAGATGTGATGGATGATGACTTATGTCTGTTATGTATATATGTGCTATTGGTGTATGTATGTTCGCGTACTGTAACACTAATCTGATGGATATAGTATGCGTGTATGTGATGTGTGTGTGGTATGATGTGAGTATGGTATGTGTATATGTGGTGTGTTGTTGGAATGCATATTATATTAGAAAATAACTGTATGCATGCTAGGAGCGATACATTTGTAATGCTGGGAGCGATACATGCATGCTGCTGGGAGCGATACATCTGTAATGCTGGGAGCGATATATCTGCATGCTGGGAGCGATACATGTGCATTGGTTGAGTGTGATTTATATGTTGTGTTAATGTTGTTCTGTAACCCATATGTGTGTGTGTGTATGTATACATGAGGTTAACCGTTACCTGAGATCCGGTGCGGATCTCAGCTCTTAACATAGCATCAGGGTCGGAAGGACCGAGGAGAGATGAAAGTAGCAGGTTCAAGGATCCGGCTGAAGACTTTCTGTTGTTACTCTTTACTTTTGAAAACTCTCGGTCACTGTACCGCTTCTGTGATTAGCCAGTGGGCATTTTGAATATAAATATCAGTTACACTTTTGCTCCAATGCTCTCTGATGAAAAAAAAAATTTATACTGCTTTTGGAAGACGGGATGTTACACTAATCACGCTCAACAAAAATTTCCATTATATATACCTTGTTTTGTTTTGGTTTGGAAACTTTATAAATCTTTTACTCAATATTAATAAGGAAAAATTTTCTTTCAATACATTAAAAAATAATCAGCTAATAATTATTATCATTGCTGAATAATTAATTTTAGTTAGATTTTAAAGTATTTTTAAAATTTTAAAATTCAATCAACCTAAGAAAACCAAACCTAGATTATATAGACCGACAATGTTGTGTTGTATACTTAAAATTTCTTTTAATATGTTAGGCCAAGAATGTAATCTTAAAAACTCAATTAAAATTATATTTATAGGCAAACAAAATTACACTTTTTGTCATAACTCATACATATATTATACTTATATAAATTTCGAACTCACAACCTTATACTTAAATGATATTTAAGAAATGAGTTTAGTGTCAAAAGGTTGTGCATATAAAATTACACTTTTACGTCTTAGAAATTAAATCAAGTCACCAAAATATTAATTATTCTCTTGCTTTACTTTTTGGAGGGAGTTAAGTTTTTATAAACTAAATTCTCAAGAAATTACTTAAAATTTAATGTAAACTATTCAGTGATTTAGGGCATGTTTGATTTTTTTAAAATGATTTTTTTTTTTAAACAAAAAGAATTATAAAACTTATTTGAAAAACTGTTTTTAATAAGTTGTTTGTAAAAATAAAATAAAAAGATTTTTTTTAAAAAAAAAAAAAAATAAATAACCAAAACAGTTTTTAAAGTGTTGTTTTGTTTTTTCATTTCTTTTTTTTAGTTGTCACCCATCCATTATCACACTACACCACCACCAGCGACGACCACTACTACCTCATCGTCAGCAACGACCGCGAGCAATGATTATCTTCGTCACATCACTTCAAAAAAAAAATTATATAAAATTTATCATCACTTCAACAAACAAACTCGGAAGCCCGGTCTTTCCTCTTCAGGATAATTCGGATTGGGGGAATTCAGTATTGCAGCAAACAAACCCGGAAACCCGGATGATTGAGGAAGAAGAGATCCCGGTGATCATGAAAAGAAACAGACGAAGTTTCAAAGCAAATCAACTCGAACTACATGTCTGGGGGAATTCAATCAGAATACAAGTAAATCCGGGGTTCGTTGAAACTCGGATAGAAACTTTATCAAAATCAAACAAGTTGTAGCAACTCATATGATATTCGGGTTCAATAACAGATCTACCCTGGCAGCCCAGAGACCTGGACTACCAGGCTGGGGGCAACTACTGTACAGTTGTCAATGGTGTAAGAAGAACAAACAGAAGCCCTCACGGGGTTATTTGAATTTTCAAATGCTATCCCAGTTGCTTGAGTGGTGCTAGTGAAAAAGCATGTTCGCCATCAATCGAGATCAAGGCAAGCTAAAACAAAGAACGAGGGAAAGACAAATAGATCCTGCCTTGGGAAAAACCTATCACCTAAATAGGAAAATCTAGGGAAAACCTATCGCCTAAACAGGAAAATCGGTAGCAGAATGCGAATGAATCCGAATTAGTCAAGACTTGGCAAAAGCAAATCAAGCTGGAACAACTCGGATACGAAATCTGGGTTAAACAATAAACACACCCCCGGCAAGGTCAAACAATAAATACACCCTGGCAGCCCAGAGACCTGGACTACCGGGCTGTGGGGCAACTGTTACAGACCTGTATAAAGCCCATATTTAATATATGGCCCAACAAGGGGCAATCCATGTGGCATAGATATGACGTCACATCATTTGGGCTTGGAGGCACAGAGGGCCACAAGTCTAAACCCTAACCCTAAGGTACACTCTACAAATAGGAATTAAACCCTAAAGGTACACACATTCTACTCTCTCTGGCTATTTGCAATTTAGCCATCACAGAGCACACACCACCCCCTTTGGCTAAAGGCCTCCAGTATCCTCGAACTACGTGGACTTTGATCCCTCTACAAGGTATGTAAGCCTTAGGCATTGTTCCTAGATCAAGTGCGATACACTCAATATCATACATGCTAGTCCATCAAGGCTAGCCAGATCTTATTCTTGAACAGAACATATATATGTGTGTGTGTGTGTGTGAGAATATAGTAATTGCTAATAATGCTAATCACGCTTAACAAAAATTTCCATCGTATATACCTTGTTTTATTTTGGTTTGGAAACTTTACAAATATCTTACTCAATATTAATAAGGAAAACTTTTCTTTCAATACATTAAAAAATAATCAGCTAATAATTATTATCATTGCTCAATAATTAATTTTAGTTAGACTTTAAAGTATTTTTTAAATTTTAAAATTCAATCAACCTAAGAAAACCAAACCTAGATTCACTATATAGACCGCTTAAAAACTCAATTAAAATTATATTTATAGGCAAACAAAATTACACTTTTTGTCATAACTCATACATATATTATACTTATATAAATTTCGAACTCACAACCTTATACTTAAATAATATTTAAGAAATGATTTTAGTGTCACAAGATTGTGCATATAAAATTACACTTTTACGTCTTAGGAATTAAATCAAGTCACCAAAATATTAATTATTCTCTTGATTTACTTTTTGGAGGGAGTTAAGTTTTTATAAACTAAATTCTCAAGAAATTTCTTACAATTTTATGTAAACTATTCAGTAATTTAGGGCATGTTTGATTTTGCTTTTTAAAATAATTTTTTTAAACAAAAAGAATTATAAAACTTATTTGAAAAACTGTTTTTAATAAGTTGTTTGTAAAAATAAATTAAAAAATTAAAAAACTAAATAACCAAAACAGTTTTTAAAGTGTTGTTTTGTTTTTCCATTTCTGTTTTTTTAGTTGTCACCTATCCATTATCACACTACACCACCAGCGACGACCACTACTGTAACATCCCAATTCCAGAGCCAATTTTTTTTTAATCAGAGTAGAGCATTGGAGCGTAAGAGTAACTGATTCACATTCAAACAATAACCATAGTGTAACATAGTGTTGATACAGCATCCTATTGATCTCGTAGGTAAATACGGAAAACGATGAAGTGACATCTCCGTCTAAGAGCTCACTCGTGCTACATGCCCTCCAACCATGAGCCTATTCGTGTAGCTTGCCCTTATCTCCAATCCTTTAGTCCTTCCGACCCTGAAGCTACAGCTGAGATTCAATTTACCGCATTGAATCTCAGGTAACGGTTAACCTTATGCTCAAATAAAACAGTATAGGGATGACAGATATTCATGACATAACAGCTATGATCAATATAATGACAGTACATAAGCGTAAAGCAGTATGTAAGCCCCATAAAGTGCCTGCACTATTCACCAGTGCCACGATGTACGGTCGTGTCCTCAGCGCTAGGAAAACTCTAACGGTATTACTACATCTATAACCCGTGTGAAACTGTATGTATAATCGGTAACCCTGAACAGAGTCTCTAACCGTGAATGTATCTCGGTGACTCCTAACAGAATCTCTATCCGTGAATGTACCTATCACATATATGTATATGAGCAGCACTAGATTAGTGTTACAGTACGCGAACGTACCTTCGTTGACGGCGTTAGGTACTTCTGGCGAAACACGTACTTTTACGGAAAAACGTGAAACAGCGGCACGTCGGGCAGCGTAACGGCAGCAGATCAGAGTTTCTGATATCCTATAATAGTAATATCACTTTCATTAGTGATTTGGCATTATAACTGGCATTTTAGGTAAAAATTACCATTTTGCCCTTATACCCCTAATTGGCGGAATTTCGCCAGCACTTCGTTACTTTGGCTCCGATTTTTCCAAAATTTTGCCAGAACCTCGACCCAATGATAATTTTCGAAATTCTAGACTAATATAGCCCTATCATATGATATTTAATCATACTTGAAAAATTAAAGGCTATACTAACATTACTACTCTAACTATTGAAAAAACTACGAAAGCTTAAAGTTCGGTACCGAAAAACTTACACAGAGCTTCGCTTCAATTTTCCCCAGACTCTTCCTTCTCTCTACCTTCTCTCTAGATTCGGCCAAGGAGCTCTTGAAATGGATGTGAGAATTCAAGAGGGGTTGCTTCCTATTTATAGAAATTTCTAGGGACATAGATGGCATTTTCCAACTTGTTCTTATACCTTGGATTAAACTTCTTCAAGAAGGAAAGATCTTGGCCATTGAACCCATTTGGTCGACATAAGGGGCTGACATGGCAGCCAAGAATTGGTCCAAAATGGTGACTCAACTTGCTTTATGCCCGGTCTGATCGAATTTCCCCGATCGGTACCCGATTCGCGTAATTTCGGAAAAATCTCAAAACTCTGGATTATACAATTCGAAGACAATTCCTTCCTCATTAGAAATGTCTAGTTCAACTATTTTTCTAACTCTGTCTAGGCCTTCTCCGGCCTGACGGAAGTTTTACGGAAAAACGTGTCGGTTTCGAAACGAAATTCCGGAAGCTACCGCCTGTGGACAAGGATGCACTGATTCCAAATATGTCCAGGAAAACTCTCAATTCCTCCCCAGATGTCGCATCATGACTTTTGAATCCTTAGCTTTCAACTTGGCTATCCGGCTTTTTCTCAGAATTTCCTTATTTCGTCTTATTAGGAAAATGCTCTACCGGCCTCGGAATTGACCTCCGGAAAAGTCTAACGGAAGGTAAAAATCCACTGATCAATATTTTACCGTGACTTTGGAAATCTCATTCCTGGTTCTCTAGATAGGATCCGTTTCCTATTTATTCCATTACTATTCACTATATTTAATTATATAATATAATATTCCAAGTTGTATAAAAATCTTAGATATTATTTTGCTTGTTCTTATCTTCATTTTGTGAGCAAAATTTCGGCTGCCCCCAAATTATTATTAATAAATATTTATTTTTTATTTAATTAATTATTTACTTATTTAAATTTTCTCAAAAATTTCACAAAAATCCCTAATTGGCTCATTCTTGTATTTAGGCTTAAAAATACCTAAACTCAACTATTTTTCTCCAAAATTTCCAATTAATTAACAAATATGTTTTTACTAATTTTAAGCCAAAAACCAATAATTTTAGGGTTTCATATAATTACTTGTGAATTTCTTTTGCTTATGCTTAAGTAATTAGCCAATAATTACTCAATTACCTTATTATCAATAGTTGATAATTTTTCTTAATTAGAATACCTCATTACCTTCATACTCTTGCATTAATATTAGAATTTTCATGCCTCTTGCATTATTTTAGAAATTACAAGGGTATTATGGTCTTTTCAATACTTTTTGAACATTCTTATACAATTTCTCCAAGTTCATAATTTATTAAATTACCGTAATTAGAGATAATATACTCTCATAATTCACTTAGTCATTTTACTGTCTTTTAGGACTTTTCATAATTTTCTAAGTTCTTTATACATTCCAAGGGTATTTCGGTCATTTTGACCCCATAGTTCTTTTTCCTAATTTTCCCTAAGCGATTTTTCCTTGGAAAATAAGCTAATTATTACTTAATATTTGATATCTCATATTCACCTATTTTTTATAGGTATAATTTTACTAAATTATAATACAGATTTTTAGGGTATTACAACTACTACCTCACCGTCAGCAACGACCGCCAGCAATGATTACTGTCGTCACATCAATTCCAAAAAAAATTAATAAAAAACTTATTTTTTGTTTTGAAACAACTATCCAAACATTTTTTTTGTTTTTTGTTTTCCAAACTTGTTTTTAAAAAAAAATAAAAGATGTTTTGGAAAGAAAACAAATTTGCAATTAAATTTAATTTAGTCTCCAAATTTCTGATTATAATTCATTCTCCAAAATTCATATTAATATTATGTTTTTATATTCTTATACCCTCATCAGATTATTGTTCTTTTTTGGGTCAAATCAGGTTATTGTTCCATTATAACAAACATTAAAGAATTGTCAAATACAAATAATAATTTGACAACTTAGAGACACGGGCACCGTATGACTCATCACTTTTTTTTTTTTTTTGATAAGAATGACTCATCACTTTTATTTACGTTGTTAGGTCACCCATATCAACCCCTAGTGGACCTTTTTTGTTCTCTGAAAATTATACTGATCACGTTTGATGTTTAATTTGAAATTTTGAAATTTATATGACAAACCGAGTAATATTATTTTCGTTAATTTAAAAAATATATTTAAAACAACTTGATTTCTTGTGCATAGAAAACCAACTTTCTGTGAATTACAATTAATAGTTCATTAAACTGACAAAAATTGACTTAATTTTTTGTGACAAAAATTGAGATATACTTCATAAGAACACATGTTCGAATTAAGCATTCCTTGATTTGTTTTAACTTTGAGCCTCCAAAACAGAAGCAGATACTCTCACCAGCGCCTCTTTCCTCATCCCTCATTATCTTCAGATCCTAACCGTCCAATTTTGATCCAAACGTTCAGAAGGAGACACATCATCTATTTCAAACTACCACATGCGGTAATTTGCTGGTGAGAGAAACCAGACGCCTCCAAAACTTAACTTATAGAAACTTTATTTGTGCCAAAAGAAATGTTCACTGCGGCCAATAATTATGAAGCATGTTAGTTGGTTTATGAGATCTTATGATATAATTAGAAGGATTTTCTTATCAAACACTTTTGTTAGATTTGATTTAGATCAGGCAGTTCAACTGGTCAGACTAAGAACCAACTATATGTCCGGAAAACTCTCAAATTTGGCCTAAAAGTAAACCGGTGGAAAATTGGTCAATCAATTAAAACTGAAAAGAATAAGAAGAAAACCAGTTTTGAGCTTGTTTTTCCATTTTAAAAAACGAGTAAATACCCTTTTCTGGTCCCTGACAAAAAAAGGGTCCTTTTTAGTCCATAAAAATGACGAATAAGGGTCGATTGGTGAACATTTTGATCCCTCACAAATTTCCAAAAGGTCATTTTTAGTCCCATAAAAAGGACAAATAAGGGTCGATTTTTTTGTCAGTGACCAAAATGGGGTCCGTGTTTTTTTGTCAGGATATTTACTCTTAAAAAAATTCACAATGATCCAAAACTATGTTTTTTCTTTTGTGTTTTTATTTATCTTTTGGTTGGTTTTTCTTTTTCTTTTTTGGGGGTTGTGAAGGTTTAGTTGGACAATTAATCTAGCAAATTTGATGATATTGGTCATTTATAAATAACACATACTTTTCTTGTAACATTGATGTAATTGATTATAAGTTTAGCATGTATAGTAAAGATATGGATGATGACTATCAGTTAGAGATATTTTTAATCAAATAATTATATTAACGGCATAATTATAAATATGAATTTTCTCTCCACTCTCATCCCTTTCCCTCAAACCAAACACACCTTAAAGGAAGTATAATATTATTTTAATTAAATAATTATATTAACAGATTGACCGAACGGCTAAACCGATCCAACCATTTGAACCTTGACCTGCCCGGCTTTTAAAACATTGCTATGATATCTCCCCAAATTGGCTCTATATTAAGAATTGAAGGGAGTAATTAATAAGGGATGGAATGATTTGGGTGTTGTGAGAGAGGGGGAGACAATTAATACTTCGTTTAGTCTTTTTATAAGAAATAACTATTAAAATCATATGGTTCAAAATATTAATTAGAAACAATAAATATACGTGTAAGATATGTATTTTATTTTTCAATTATACCCTTATTAATAAATAAGTATGGTACATGAGAAATAATAAGTGAAAATTTATTTGAGAGAAATAATAAGTAACATATATTTAATCAAGGTAAAACTGAAAAGATTAATCTAAAATTTTTAATAAAAAAAATTTGTTCCTTATATCAAGAACCCTAATAATTAACAAAGAATATTCCTTATTAATAAAAAAAAAGGGTTAAGGTGCAGATTTGCCAACTAACTATTACCTGAGAAGCATCTGGCACAAAAAGACAATTGAGGGGACCAAAATTACTAATTAACAATTAAAAAGTGAAAAAAAAAAACACAATTTGGTGCAGATTCGCCAACGAACTATTACCTCGTCACTGTCTTGGTGTCTCCATCTTCCATTGACTGTCACAGTGTCAGCGACGTCGGCGTCTCCAAAGCTTCAATTGTTGCTAGGTGTTCCACTCACCCCCTTAAACTCATCCAGCAGTCCTCAGCTTTCAACCGGTACGCGCCTTGCACCCTGGTTCCATCTCTCTGATGCCACAAGCAGCACCCGTCGCTGCCACAGCGCCTGCTCTCATGGGTCCCATCTCGTTGGTGTTTTCTTTATCCAACAAGAAGGTTTAACCGCTCTTTTCTCCAGTGTCTCCACCACTATCTTACGCCAGTGCCTCATATTTTAACTTAATTGTGATAGTTGTTTTTTTTAATAGTTATTTGGTGTTTTTTTTCACTTTTTAATTGTTGATTAGTAATTTTGGTCCCTTCAATTATTTTTTGTGCCAGATGCTCCTCTGTAATAGTTGATTGTTAAATCTACACCTTAACCCTAAAAAAAAAGTAAGAAATATTTGTCTCATGCTCCCGAGTCCCGACAGATCAAACATATGAAAACGTAAGCACACGTAACCTCTTCACACACATATATATACGGCATAAAGTTCCAACTCTTCATCCTGATCAATTCATATATGTGTGTGTCTGTGTGTCTGTGTGTCATCACCATTTTAATGTTCTCTTCTGCTTCACAAGCTTCACCAATGGCGAAGCAAGCTCATCTGTCGTCTCTTCTCTCTCTTTTTCTGTTGCTTAATCTCTCTGCCATTTTCACAGGTAATAATAATGAAAATATATCCCCAGCTCCTTCTTCAAATGTCCATGGCTTTTTAATGTTTATTATTTTGGTTATTGATTTTTGTATATGTTGCAGTAATTGAAGGAATATCAGAGAAAAAGCTGTTTGTTTTTGGAGATTCCTATGTTGACACCGGCAATTTCTTAAACTCTCTGGCGTTCAAACCTCCCTATGGCGTCACTTTTCCCGGTAAACCGGCCGGCAGGTTCTGTGATGGTCGTGTCCTCTCTGATTATATAGGTAATTTATTATTTTTTCTGTAAATTTGAAATTAAGTGTTCGCAAAAAAGATTAGAAGAAACTTTTACAATTTATTATTAGGATTTTTTTGTATAACTTTTTAACTAGTAGCTCAAATTTGAGTTGCATCAAATCCTTCTCAATGAAAAACCTTCCTCATATAATTTTTTACTAGTTTTGTCAAATAAATATCAAATTTCTCCTATTCTTTCTTTTCTTGGGAAAAAGAAAACCTCTTATTCTCGACCCAACTAAACTGGTAACATTTTTATTTTTATTTTTATTTTTATTCATAAAATGTTCTTTTAAACTACTCTATAATATAGGGCATCCTCTAAAAGGATTATTAGGTCATTGATATAAGTCACATGAAGATTCAATTCTCGTTATGTAATTAATGTTTAAACGAGTCGTTGACAAAAAAGAAAAAAAAAAGATTAAATGTGGTTCTTCATGTTTCCTCTCTACTTTAACATCTCATTAAAATATAGGGGTAAAATTGGAAAAAAAAAATTATTGATTTAAAAGATATTTAGTGAGTTAATTATCAATGTATAAAAAAAGTGAGTTAATTGTTATTCATTAGTTTGTGTCAAATAGATGAAAGTATTTTATACATACATGATACATACATACATATATAATCCCTTCGTCTCTAAATATAAGTTTTAAACTTGAGAATAGGTCCGTTCCAAAATATAAACTTTATTTTAGGTTTGTTAAAACATTCATTGCACTTTTTCCAATTTTACTCCTCTTTACAAATAAGGGTATAGTTGGAAAAAAAATTGCATACTTAATGCTCCTAATGAATTTTAACTATTTTCTTGATAACCACAAATCAGTTATTTAAAGTTTATATTTAGAGACAGAGGGAGTATATAATAGAGAGCAGAGTAATAAAGAAGGAATATACTCTCCCTAATTTTTATTACTATAAAGCATCAACTAACAATTCTCACAAACTAATAAAAACAATTAAAGTTATTAAATTTGTCCTAAAATTGAAATAATTTCCAATATTACCCTTACTAATTGCATAAAACTCTAATATCATATTAATTATTACTCTCGCCCACTACCCTTATTAATTATGGGCATACTTGGAAAAAATATTTAACGCTCTTTGAAAACAAACAAGTATCTTATAAAAAGAACCAAATACACTTATTAGTTAGTGTTTTATAATAATGACCAAAGGGAGTAGTTTATTATGGGGTTTCATTTCATGAGAAATATTTACAACTCATCTGTATTCTGACTAATTAAAATACGACAACTCTTATTTTAATCCTACATAGTAGATCAATCATACACAGAAATTCAAATTTTATGAAAAATACTTTTTGTTAATATAAATTAAAGTTTTAGGGTTAAAAGACGAAAAAGACACTTTATATATTTAAAAAAACATTAAAATGAAACTTTATGTAAAGTTAAAAAAACTATATCTTCACCTTTTACTTGCTTATTCTATCATTCTAAAATATGTATATGTATGGCTTGAAGCAGCTGCGTTTATGAACATAACATCTCCAATACCATATGAACAAAGAAAGTCAGTGAAGCAATCAGAGATAGCGAATGGAATGAACTTTGGTCATGGAGGGACTGGTGTGTTCAAGACAATGGTGGATGGACCAAACGTCAACTCCCAAATTGACTTATTCCAACAATTACTTCAACAAAATGTGTTCACCAAACAAGACCTTCAATCTTCCATTGCTCTTGTCAATGCTGCTTCCAATGATTATCCCACTTTCTTGGTGAAAAATGGATCCATGAAGGTCAGTATTGGTATAATGGATTATTTTTATATTTACCTTTTTTTTGGTTTGTTGTGCATGTTAAATCATCAAATAATCTCGTATACTGTCGGTTAATTCAGATTTTAGATGGGTTCGACCTTTATTAGGGGGAAAGAAAAGGCTTTTTTAACATTATTATTTATTTTCTTCGTGATATTGAAATCTAACTTGAGCTGATCGGCGAGATCAGTGAATCGGTGAATCAATCTTCTAGCCAATGTGGTTAAGAGTTTTGGGTGATGTCGACCAGGTTGGATTTTACATTTTTTTTTTCTCCCCTTACTAATGCTAGAACGATGTCGTTTTGAGTCAAAAAATAGTATTATGTCATATCTGTGTTTTAATAACTCTATCTTATTTTAGATTATAGGAAAAGTATTTCTCGAGTCACTGGAGATAACTTATCTCCAGTGACCCCCAAAACTACGTCGTTTTGAATTAATGAAGGGTGTTTTCGTAATTTTAGGTGAATTAATGAAGGGTGCAAAATTACGGAAACATCATTCATTAATCCAAAATGACGTAGTTTTAGGAATTACTGGAGATAATTTATCTCCAGTGACTGGAGAAATCCTTTATCCATTAGATGATATGTGGTTTATACATGATCGTTCCATTTACTACTATATTAATGGTTTTTATTTAAATATTACTCTTTTCAAGGTTGTGTGTTTTAATTAAATTATAATATTTTAATCATAATTAGGTTGATTTTGGTTTAACAACAATTGGACAACTGATTCTATTATGATTTGCGGTGGATATTATATATTGTTGGAGTTTTTCTACCTATTAATGTTGTTTTGTTGATTGTTGATTGTTGATTTGCTTCGCACATGATTATTTGTCTGAGTTTCTTAGGTAGTTAAACTACTTATGTGGAGAAGGATAATTCTAAAGTAGTAGTACATATTACGAAGATCTTTTCATAAATTTTATTAAAATAATGTTTTTTAAGAAAAACTTACAAATATTTCTTTAAAATAAAAAATAACACCAATATCTCTTGAATTAAAAGTAAAATTGCACATTCACTTTTTATTTTGGTTTCAAAAGTTTGCAAAATTACCTTGAAAACATAAAGTAAATTATACAGACTTTTTGTTTATGTATATTCGTATTTATGAGTGTTGTTGAAATTACACGAATTTCACCTACGTCGATATTAATATTAATATATGATAAAACATTAAATCTTAACCGTTAAGATTTCAATCCAACGGTTGAGATAGAGAAGAGAATGTGAAGAAAAGTGGATGGTAGTCAAACCCAAAGAATTCATACATGAAGGCAGTGTTTGGTAGAGGGATTTGCAGTGAAAGGGAGGGGAGAGAAAAAATTTATGAATTAGATTTAATAAAATTAGAGAAGTGGGATTAAAAGTTTTTAATTACTTTTTCTTACTTTTATATTACATCTTATCTTTATTAAAATCTTATAACCCTACTTCTCCAATTTGCTTCAATTCAACTCATAAAAATTTTCCTCCTAGCAAATAGACTCTAAGGAAAGTGATTTGCATATTTGGGAATTTGCACATTGGGGAAGTTATACTTATTTGCACATTAGGGAAGGTAATTTTGCATATTATGGATAGGGATTTGCATATTAAGAAAAGATATTTGCATATTAGGGAATTGGTACATAATTAAAGGAAGGTGACTTGCATATTAGGGAAGGTATTTCATAATGCTTATTGAGAAAGATATGTATAGAATATGCAAGTACCTTCCCTAATATGTAACATTTTCTCTAATGTGATAACATGTAAATCATCTCTATTGTGCAAATTCTCTAATATGCAAATGCATTTTCTAATATTCAAATATCTTTCACAACATACAAATCACCTTCCCCAATATGCAAATACCTTCTCTCATGTGAAAATTTCCTAACATGCAAATCACATTCCCAATTGTGTAAATTCTCTAGTATGCAAATCTCCTTCCTAATATGCAAATATATTTCATAATATGTAGATCACATTCCCTAATGTACAAATTCTCTAATATGCAAATACGTTCTATAATGTGCAAATTCCCTAATAAGCAAATACTTTCCACAAAATTTCACCAAAAAAAAAACAAAAAACCCTTGCACAATATGCAAATCACCTTCCCTAATGTGCAAATGCCTTTTCTAATAGTAAATACCTTCCCTTACTTGCAAATCAACAACCCTAATGTGCAAATACCTTCCCTAAGAGTATTTTGGTATTTCTCCCATCACAATTATTTACATTCAATGACCTAAATGCTTTAAGGACCATTTCCCAATTAATTTCTTGAACAGAATTTCATCCCCGATTTTCCCAAATTTCTATTGGAAGCCTGGTTTGGAGAAATGGCCAAATGAATAGTGCATTGATGTGATAGGATTTAAAATCCTTCAGAGTATTTTTAAAATAAAATGTGGGAGACAAAATTACAAAAAAAATTAAAAAAATACATATATATTTTTGGACTCCTGTGAAATACTCTAACTCCAGATTGAAAACTAAATTATTAAAAGCTTAAGAGAAGTATCTAGTAACTTTCAATAGCTATTTGTGTGTGTTTTTTAAATAAAAGGAAGGCATGCATAAATTAAGCAAAATTTGAGATTCTTTCTGTATTTTCTAATTTATAGGAGTTTATGTAAATTTAAAAAATAAAATAAACTTTATAATTCATGCTTTATGTGCTTGTGTGAGACAATGAGTAGGGCTCCAATTGTCTGCAGAAAGAGGGGGGCATTTATTTGCTGATTTTACATCACTTCAACTAAAATCCTTGTGTGTGTGTGTGTGTGTGTGTGTGTGTGTGTGTGTGTGTGTGTGTGTGTGTGTGTGTGTGTGTGTGTGTGTGTGTGTGTGTGTGTGTGTGTGTGTGTGTGTGTGTGTGTGTGTGTGTGTGTGTGTGTGTGTGTGTGTGTGTGTGTGTGTGTGTGTGTGTGTGTGTGTGTGTGTGTGTGTGTGTGTGTGTGTGTGTGTGTGTGTGTGTGTGTGTGTGTGTGTGTGTGTGTGTGTGTGTGTGTGTGTGTGTGTGTGTGTGTGTGTGTGTGTGTGTGTGTGTGTGTGTGTGTGTGTGTGTGTGTGTGTGTGTGTGTGTGTGTGTGTGTGTGTGTGTGTGTGTGTGTGTGTGTGTGTGTGTGTGTGTGTGTGTGTGTGTGTGTGTGTGTGTGTGTGTGTGTGTGTGTGTGTGTGTGTGTGTGTGTGTGTGTGTGTGTGTGTGTGTGTGTGTGTGTGTGTGTGTGTGTGTGTGTGTGTGTGTGTGTGTGTGTGTGTGTGTGTGTGTGTGTGTGTGTGTGTGTGTGTGTGTGTGTGTGTGTGTGTGTGTGTGTGTGTGTGTGTGTGTCAACTTGAATAAAAAACTCAAACTATTTATGTGGAGAAATACCTGAGACATGGTAATGCTCAAACCTTTTTTTTTTTTTCATTATATGATTATAGGACTGAACAAATTCGATCATTGTTGGGTCCACTTGAGAGGGTAACTTTCCCAATAATATTTTTTATACTTACATGACCTCTAACTCAAATACTTATTAGTATTAGATATTAGATAATTGCATTAAAATAACTCATACTTCTATATGAGTTAGATAATACTCGAATCTAATTCATCAGGTATAGGAATATCAGATAATTGGGCGGGAAACTCAAACTATAAATTTTTCCGTTTCAGGACTTACCAGCCTTTGCTGAGTCAGTTGTGAACCAACTTTCAGCGAATCTGGAAAGAATTCACAGTCTGGGAGTGAGCAAAGTAGCAGTAGGGTTAGTGGCACCTTTGGGATGTTTACCACTTGAATCTGTGACTTCTTCATATCAGAATTGCAGTGATGAAGCAAACAAGCTGGCAACTAATCACAACAATCTACTTTCTCAAAAAGTACAAGACTTGAACAATAATCAATCATTAGGTTCAGGACAACCTGTTTTCATAACTCTAGATCTCTATAATGCCTTCCTCAACACTATTACTGCCTTGCAGAGCAAACGTGCTGGTATGTTCTCCAATCTTCTTTTTCTTTCTCTTGTGCTTTGTTATAATTAGTATGTTATATGTATATCTATTAATAATTGTTGTTATTTGAAAATGAGGGGGAAAATTAGTGGAAATTGGGGGAAAAGTCCCCCATTAAAAATTTTATTAGTCAAAAGGACATAAATCAAAGTACCAGTACACTGTGTGCACAAAATTTGCAGAGTACCAGTATTTTTGTGTGTAAAAATCTATCAGATCATAAAACTAGAAGTACAAATGGCTAAATATTAAAAGCAAAAAAACTATAGTCTCATCCATGAATGTAGGTTTGAATGCATCTCTAGAGTTATTCAAAATTTTGCTTGATGAGAATGTCTCCCTAAAGAAGAACCAACACCGAGTCACTTGAACCAATTGCCTGAGATCATACAAAAATTGGTATTTTCAATATACCATTATCCATTACATCCTCCTCCTCCTTTTTTTGTTCTTCTTTTTGCAGGAAATTCAACGTTGATGAATCCATTAGAGCCATGTTGTGTGGGTTTGAGTGGAGGGGGATGTGGGAGTGTGGATAAGAAAGGAGAGAAGCAATACAAAGTATGTGAGAATGCAGAGGAATCAATCTTCTGGGACAATGTCCATCCTTCTCAAAATGGCTGGCTTCTTGTTTCCACAGCTTTGCAACCTTCTTTCCAACAACTATACATCTGATCAACAATATTCAATCAAAACTACCATATGCGTGACTTTTAGAAATTTAGACCAGTGTAATATCTGCCTCTTGAATATCTACAAGCACTTTATATCTCAGGAAAAAAACCAAAATGAAAAATAAACATATTCAGTCATATCCGATACCATGCACTCAATTTATTCCAAGTTACACTGTTGTTCCTTAAAGTATGTAGCTTATTTAATCCTCTAATGTCTTTCTTAAGCTTCAATATTACTTTTTAATATATTCGGTTCAAATTTAGTTTCTCAACCCTATCTTAAGTTTCATTCCTTAGTTTCGTCTAGCTCTACTTTTTATTTTTTTGTTAAAAAAAAAAAATTACCTTACCTTCCACTATTGTACTTCAATTTCATTTTAGCTCAACTTACCTTAATTGAGGCCAAGATTTCATTTTTTTTCTTGTAGCATTTTTTTGTTAACAATTTAATTCAATATTGTTGAAGAGAACAATATATGATAATAATTTAAAGCTTTCCGAAAAATGAAATAAAATAAAGATATTTCTTGAGTGGAGTATATGTACCTAGAACAAAGGATTTGAATTGGGTTTTGCAGCACCATCAAAATTCCAATGGAATCAATCGATAACTGATGACAAGCAGAAACCACACAAATTGCCTGTGAATCCAATTCATGAGAACAAATGTTTTCGAGCTGGCCTACTTTCGACACAAACATCACCATGATCCTCTCCAGAAATTGAACAGTCAGAATAAAAGCAGCGCCTAATCTTTCAAATCTTGACCCATGTGATGAAGAATGTACCTCTCATCAGGGACATATCCTTCATCTTTCATGTGCTTCAACAAGCCAAATATAGCCCAGTATATGATGTCAGCTTGTGGGTGCAACCTATCCCACACAACAAATCTACTGATTTTATTCTCAATCTCTATCCAACTCGTGCCTACTTCTTTCACTACTCCCATCTCCTTCATTCTCTTAATAGATTTTGCTCTCGCCTTCCATTTCCCCTCTGTAGAATATATATTGGACATCAAAATGTAAGGAGCCGCACTATCTGGTGCGGCAAAATGTAGTTGATCAGCAGCATATTTACCCATCTCAGAATCACCATGTATGCTACAAGCACCAAGCAATGCTTGCCAAACCAATACACCGGGATTCTCGCCTAATCCCTCAATAAAAGTTTTAGCTTCCTTAAGAAGCCCAGCCCTACCCATCATGTCCACGACGCAGGCATAATGTTCTGACCGAGGAGTTATACAGTGATCTTTTATCATGCTTTCCATCAATTCCATGCCCTTCTCAACTAAGCCTGCATGACTGCAAGCATGAATTAGAGACAAAAATGTAACATCTGTAGGAGTTGTACCTTCCATTCTCATCTCTTCATACAGTTGAAATGCTCTACAAGCATCCCCATGGCGACCAAAAGCTGCAATCATGGAGTTCCATGAGATTGAGTTCTTCTCGGCCATTTGACAGAAGACTTGGTGTGAGTCATTGAGATCTCCACACTTGGAATACATGTTTATAAGTCCATTACTAACAAAAGTATTATGAATGAAGTTCTTTTTAATTATTAAGGAGTGAATCTGCTTGCCAAGAGCCAAAGAAGTGTCAACACTAAATACCCCAAGAACAGCTGAAATCATGTTTGGATCAATTTCAATCCCTGACTTCACAATTCTCATGAAAATCTGGATAGCTTCTTCCTCCAACCCATTTTGAGCAAGAGCTACAAGTATTACAGTCAAGGAAACCACATCCAGTTCTTCAGTTGACTCAAAAATCTTCCATGCAGATTCTATACACCCACATTTTGAATACAAATCCATCAATGCACTTTCAATGAGCATATCTGAATGCATTCCCAATTTCCAGAGCAAGCCATGAATTTTACAACCTTCCTTCAACGCTTGTAAACCTGAACAAGCCGTAAGCGAGCTTAAATACGTCAAAGAATTTGGATTCACTGATCCAGAGCACTGCATTTGAGCATATAATTTTAAACTATCCTCGTATAATTCATTTTGTACAAGGCCTGACATCACAGCCGTCCAGGTTATAACATTCCTTTCAGACATTTCATCAAAAACCTGCCTTCCATGACTAAAACAACCAAATTTGAAATAAGACGTTATTAGGGCATTTCCCACTGAAACTTCCCGGTCAAAACCACCAACAAATATTAAACCATGAATCATCTTATTTAGATTTGAAGACTGAGGACCATCACATGCTGATAGCATCGTAGTCAGGGTTGCTTTATCATACCGATCACACTCCAACTGATGCATCTGTTTAAACAAACTATAGGCAGTTTCAAAATCCCTGTTACTCAAAAACCCAGAAATCATGGTGTTCCAAGATACAGTATCTCTAACAGGCATACGATCGAACAGCTTAACGGCATCCAATAGTTCACCACATTTTGAATACATAGCGAGGAGAGAGTTCCAAATGAACAGGGCATTGCGAGTCCCATTCGAGCTTCCAAAATCAAAAGACGGTACCTGCTTGATGATGCGGGCATGGATTGTAGCACCAAGTTGAAGATTTCCATCTCTCCCGCAGGCTGAGAGAAGTGAACTTATGTCTGCGTGGTTGAGAACAGACCCTGAATTTGACCAAAAGGGATTTTGAATGCAAGAGAATTTCCATCTGGCTGTCATCCATGAAAGAAGAGACTAGAGAACTGTTGGTGGATGAATAAAGAGAACTTCACAGACGAGAAAGAAAATATTTGAAACACCCCGGTTTATGAATCAAACAAGTCCAACTCTCTTCTTCAAAGGTTTTTGATTTAATTATCTAATAATGCTACAATGTCTTAGTGCCATCGTCGGCCACCCTCCACTACCATGCGTCCCTCGCTGGAGATCAATCGCCGTCTCAGAAGCTTCCAAATCCACCAAAGAACTAATCACACCGTCACCGCCTCAAATGCTCCAATAGCCACTACCGTCGACCACCTAGGACCACCATGCGCCGACCTCCAATGCTCAATCACCGTTTTCACTTTTCACAGCCGTCTGTGCCGTGTCGCAACTCGCAATACGCTCGCTAACCCCGAAAAGTTCAGACGTCGAGAGGCTTTGCGATGAAAATCCTCTATCCTTTAAATGCTGGTATTAGTTCCTAGCCAACGGCTGAGATTGCTTCTAGATGCTGAAACGGCTTCATTTCAAGGGGTTAGCTTTCTCTCCTCATCTTTTTTTCATTATCCCTCATCATCTTCAAATCATATTCATCCAATCAATCACAATACTACTTTAATATCTCTCTCCTCTTTCCAATCAATCAATGGCTCAGATGGGTTGAGGAGAAGAAAATGAGAAAAGGGATTATGAGAAAATCCTCCCCCCATTTCAAGATCCTCCCTGGGTCGTTAAATTCCAATCCTTGTTGCAGCATCGTCATGAGTCATGACTCGTGAGCAAATTGGCGGAAGATGTCTGCTTGCGAGAATCACAACAAAGAGGGTCACAAAGGGATCAAGTCTATTCACATCCTGGTATTGGTTACTCCCTTCCGTGCTAGTTTGGTCAATCAAGTTGATTTTTTTCTAAGGAGAAGTTAAAGAAAGCTAATTAAATTATTTTTGAGTATTTTTATTTTTATTTTCTTCTAAACTAATTAGTTTGATTAATAAACTAATATATAATTTAAGAATATACAACATATGATTAAATAACTTATTTAGCTTCCTTAATCTCTCCAAAAAAAGTCAACCCTATCTTATAATTAGGATTGAAAGTAGTATAAGGTTAGGGGGAAATCCAACCATAACACCAAAAAAAAAAAAACAATTAGTGCTTTTATAAATATTAGATAAGTGGACGTGCATAAATTATCTCAACTCTTGATCTTTCATTTCCTACACTTTATAACCCCTCTAATGAATAGTTTTTAGGAGTTTTTTTTGTCTATAACTCAAAGGTTAGAATTTGTGCTCTCATAATAATTAAATTTGCTATGTACTTTATGTAATTTTTTGTTGAGGTTGAGGGCCTATAAATAGAACAATATATACCATATTTTCTTTGCATCCAAATAAATAAGATATTTTTTTATCTTTCTCTCCAATCCTTTCTTATCCCTCTTCATTTCTCTCATATCAATTTCTTATATTTTTTTATTTATTTTTATAACAAGTTATCAATATGAATTTTCTTTGAAGATTTGAGATATGAGTTCTTTATAAATTAATATGTTATTGTGGTCAGGGGCGGTCCTAAAATTATAGAATTCGACCCAAAAGGTTAGAAAAGTATATTTTAGTCTTATAAAAATTTCAATATTTACACTTTAGTCCGTAGTAGAAGTTTAATGGAGGGACTAAAATGAAAATATTAAAATATATATGAGGCTAAAATATAACTTTCTAAAATTTTAGGTCCAATTCTATAATTTTCTCCCCCTAATTCCAAATGCTAGCTCCAATGTATTCTATTATGTAATTTTCACCCCCTAATTTCAAATCCTGGCTCGGCCCCTGCTTATGGTTTACCGTATACTCTATTAGCTTCCCTCTATTCAATTGTCCCTTCTACGCAATTATCATGCATCATGTGCAAATTTAATTTTCTATACATTATGGTGGTGTCGTTTTATGTTATATATTATGCTGTTTGTTATTTTTCAATCCTTGTTATTATGTTGTTCATTATCTATATTAATTATGTTGTTTAATTTATGGCGTATTGTTTTGTTTTATGTTGTCCTTCTGGCCTTTACTTTCTCTTATACACACACACTATATAATTTATGTTGTTGGTTTATATCTACCCACCTCTATATATATATATATATATATATATATATAATGTTGTTTTTTTATACGAACAAAGATAAAAAAACAACAAAAGAACATAAAAACAGTTAAGGTCCCAAGCCCCTCCTAACATGTTGTACACCCATCAGATCCGCAACAAGGAAACGATAAAAACCAGCAGGGGATCAGAGAAGTGAGTTTCATCCGTGGACGCCAGACCAAAATTAGCCAACCAATCCGCATACTGGTTTCCTTCCCTAAGAACATTACAGAACCGTATAACCCATTGTCTGCAGGTAATTACTCATATCCGAGACATTGTTGTTTTATATCTATCTTAATTACTACAATACATGATTATATAATGTGATTTACATATGATCAGTTTACTAGCTTGTTGTTGATTATAAATTTGAATTCACTTAATTTATTTTCATTATGCAGTATTATTTTAATTTCATTAATGACTAACAATCATAATACTCTTAATTTTATTATTAGATAGCTAAAAGTCATTTTAATGATTCTTTCGTATTTGTGATTATATAATAAGAAGTCGTATCACTTTGGATAATGGCTCTTAGGCAAAAGACCATCTTGTTATTTCAATAAATGGTGTGAAGGCGTGCGTTATTTAAGTAAAATTTGTATTACTTTGATGACTTGATTATAAATATTAAAATCCTAAAGGACTAAGGTTCAAATATTGAATAGCACAAAAGCTTTGTAGCATTGATCGAAAAGGTATTTTTACTATTGTCTTAAAAAAAAAAAAAAAAAAAAAAAAAACTTATACATAATGTTACGGACCTAGTCAAGGCCCACTAGTCAACACAGGGGGCAACCCACGTAGGGATCACAACCTCCTAACCAAAGGACCTAGTCGCCAGGGTGGTTAGCTAAATCCTCGGGCACGCACGACGTGGGAGCTGGAGATCTAACCAACAAGGTATACTCCCTATATATACGTATAGGAGATATGCGCTAGGTACACAGTTCTAATCCTTAACTATTCTAGATACAGTTACACAGTGCACACACCGCACCCCCTTAGGCGAAACGCCTGGTTGTGTACTGTGATCCACCCTTCTCCTGCACGCTTGCTTCATAAGCTTTCAGGAGGAGCGCATCGATCCTAGATCAAATCCCCGGCCATTCACTAGGCCGGACATCTGAGTTCTACACCAGAACAGTGGCACTGACTGTGGGGATTGGTAAACTTCAATTCCCGTGACCATGAGGATAAACACCCGTGCTTCAAGCCATAAGCAGATGGAGACGGATCGAACAGCAAACCACCGTCTACCACCTCGGCAATCACAACACATCGAGCAGCCAGAGGACCCTCACGGTAACAATCAGCAGGATGAAGGAAACCGGCTATCGCAACCGGAGGAACCTCTCATCCCCGACAACGATCAACCCTTGGATAACAACCTGTCGGATACGGAGTCCTCGACTCTGCGAAATCATCGCCACGAGCCTCAGAACTCCAATCCGGTTGGTAACCAAGAGAACCCGGCCGTCGAACCAGACTTCCGCTCCCTCCAAACCGGGATGCTTGCAATAATGAGGCGTATGGAAAACATGGACAAGCGCCATACCCTCCACTTCCAGCGGTGGGAGGAGCGGCAGAAGAAAGAGAACTCGGCTTACACCAGCGAGGACTGGGAAGATAAGTCCTGGAAGGAGGACGAAGAAGACGACAGCTCGGGTCGTCAAAAGAGCAATCAGAAGACAGAAACCGCCCATAGTAAAAAGCCGGCCTCCTCAGGCAAGACTTCCAAAAAGGAAAAGCCAAACCGAAAGGACAAGACACCGAGGTCCCCAACCGGGTTCCAGCGGCGAAGGTATGTCAGCCAACTTCACAACAGCCCTTTTTCCGACAAAATCATCAACGCCCGTTTCCCAGAGAAGCTAAATCTAACCGAGCTGACGAAGTATGACGGCACTCAAGACCCGACGACTCACTTGGAGGACTTTGACATGCACATGGCAGTAAGAGGTCTGGAGGAGCCAATCGTTGCACGGATCTTTGCTGCAACCCTTAAAGGACCAGCATTGAAGTGGCTCCACACTCTCCCAGTGGGGTCAGTACATAAATTTGAGGACTTAGCTGAGGCTTTCGAGTTGCACTTTGCGACTAGTAAACGGCAACCGAAGTCCCAATATTCTCTATCCAAAATCAGGCAACGACCCGGCGAGACGCTCCAAAGCTACCTGGATCGCTTTAAGCATGCGGCCCTGCAGGTGCGCGGATTAAATAAGGACGTACACGTCCATTTGTTGGTCGACGGCCTTGATAAAGAGTCCACTTTGGCTGAATCATTCTTGAAGGAACGGGCGAAAAATCTCAACAATTTCATAACTCGTTCAAAAAAATACCTCGAGGTGGAGCAGATGCGTGTAGCAAATGATCCGAGAAGGGACCAAGGCAGAGCCACACCACCCAGAGATAGAGATTACACGGAAGGTAGGAAAAGGGACCCCGCAAAAGGGGCTCGGAGAACAAGAACCGTGGTGGGAAGTTTGATGCGAGAAGCAAGTATGAGAAATACACGGCCCTAAATGTGTCGCGGTCGCAAGTTTGGAAGGAAGTATCGACGACAGAGATGAAAAGGGTCGATCGACCTCGGTTATCCTACCGTAGAGGTCATACCACGGACGAATGTTACGAGCTCTGAGATGCTATCGAAAGGTTTATCCGCGAGCGCAAGCTTCAACAATATGTCATAGAACATCAAGGAAAGGGCGGCAAACGCAAGCCCAAGAGTCGCAGCAAGAGCCCTCCCCGAAAGTACAAAAAATAGGATGACAAACGTAAGAAGCCGGCCGAGGTTGACGACGAATTTCCGGAAACCGAATTCGACTGTAATGTGATAAGCGGAGCGATGGGCGGAGGCGGAGATACTATAAGCCAACGAAGGAAGTATCTGCGAGAAGTCCTCTCCGTGAGAGACCGGCCGAAGTTCAAAGAGTATCATAGCGGACCATCTAGTTCGCCTTTGTATTTCACAAATGAGGATCTCAGGGACGTCGTCCCCGGACATCAAGATGGTCTGGTTATAACTGGGATACTGGTCAACTGCCGAGTCAAACGCATATTTGTGGATGCAGGCAGCTCGGCCGATATCCTCAGTTGGGAGGCGTTCAAACGAATGAGCCTGGATCAGGAGGATTTAAAGCCCTGTAAGACGACCCTCATCGGGTTCAATGGAGAGCAGTCACGGCCTAAGGGGTTTATCGACCTCCGTTTCCCACTGGGAACTAGGGACGCTTTCAGGTCAGAGAGAGTGCGGTTTATAGTGGTAGATTTTGTTTCACCATACAACATAATCCTGGGGAGGCCAACTATACATAAATGGGACATGCTGGTATCCACCAAGCATCAAAAGCTCAAGATAGTAGGAAACCAGGGAACCGTGGTCACGGTTAAAGGAGACCAGAGAGAGTCCCGACAATGCTATTTCGAAACTATCAGAATTGGCGAGGGCGGACCTTCATCACAGCCGCAAGTCAAATACGCCGAGAGATGTTCAGGTCATGTGGACCCGGAATCTCCTGAGCTAGACGTAAATACAATTGAACTGGATCTTCGCGATGAAGACCCGCGCCCAGAACCAGCTGGGGAGTTGGAGGATCTAGTGTTGGGAGACCCCTCCAAAACCACAAAGATCGGAAAGCATTTACCCCCAGACATTCGAGCCTGCCTCATTGATTTCCTTAGGAAGAACAGGGACGTCTTCGCCTGGAAGTCATCCGAGGTGCCTGGAATTGATCCTAGGTTTTGTTGTCACAAGTTGGGAGTCTATCCAGGATCGACTCCGGTATCCCAAAGAAAGAGGAACCACGGCCGGAAAAGAGAAAAGCGCTGGAAACTCATGTTCAAGAGCTCTTGGAAGCCGGATTTATCCGCGAAATCCAATACACCACATGGCTATCCAACGTGGTCATGGTCAAAAAACCGAACGGAAAATGGAGGGTATGTACGGACTACACAAATCTGAATAAAGTCTGCCCCAAAGACTCATACCCTATGCCTAACATAGACCAGTTGGTTGACAATTCCTCGGGTTTCCAGCTCCTCTCCTTTATGGACGCCTACTCGGGGTATAATCAAATACCAATGCATCCGGAGGACCAAGAAAAAACGGCCTTCATAACAGAAAAGGCCAACTATTGTTACAACGTCATGCCTTTCGGACTGAAGAACGCAGGAGCTACGTATCAAAGGATGATGAACACGGTCTTCGCCGACCAGATCGGACGTAATGTGGAGGTCTACATAGACGACATGATTGTCAAGACCTTTGACCCGCTGCGTCATATAAAGGATTTGGAACAGACGTTTGGCAAACTCAGAACATACCAAATCCGTCTGAACCCGGCCAAATGTGCCTTCGGTGTGCCGGCTGGAAAATTCTTGGGTTTCATGCTGACCAACCGAGGTATTGAGGCGAACCCGGACAAATGCCGAGCAGTACTCGAGATGGAAGCTCCGAAGAGCAAAAAAGAGGTTCAACAGTTGGCAGGAAGATTAGCTGCTCTTACCATATTCCTGCCAAGATCGGCCGAGAAGGCCTTACCTTTGTTCAAGCTGCTGAAGAAGGAAGCCTCGATCGAATGGAATGCAAAGTGTGATGCAGCTTTCGATGGAATCAAACAGTGTTTGGCAAATCCGCCAGTCCTATCGAAGCCTGAACCTGGCGAGACCCTCTATCTGTATTTGTCAATTGGCGAGGAAGCCATCAGCGCTGCACTAGTGAGGGAGGCACCACAACCAAATACCGGTGTATTTTATTAGCAAGACCCTGCAGAACGCCGAAATTCGGTACCAGAAGTTGGAAAAAGTCGCATTCGCCTTACTCACCGCGGCTCGCCGATTGCGACCTTATTTTCAGGCCCATCACATTGTTGTTAGAACCAGCCAACCAATACGGCAAGTCCTGCACAAACCAGATTTGGCGGGAAGAATGACAAATTGGGCGATAGAATTGTCTGAATATGACATCACCTACGAAGCTCGCCATGCAATTAAGTCACAGGCTTTAGCCGACTTCGTCAGGGAGTTGACTCCGACCAGCTCGGCTGCCAGCGAGGAGGCGGACGAGTGGAAAGTATATGTCGACGGATCATCGAATACCAAAGGCAGCGGAGCCGGGATCATCATTGAAAGCCCAGAAGGCGTTACGATTGAACACTCACTTCAGTTGAAGTTCCCAACTTCAAATAATCAAGCTGAGTACGAGGCACTGATAGCCGGACTCCAACAGGCAAAGGAGAACGGCGCCACAAGAGTTAAGGTTTTCACCGACTCGCAGCTTGTGGCGGCTCAGATTGAGGGATCTTATCAAGCAAAAGGCCCGCTGATGGCAAAATACCTTTTTAAGGCAAAGGAGGTAATGGCCGAGTTCGAGGAAGCAATTGTTACCCACATCCCTAGAGGGGAGAATGTCAGAGCCGACATCCTTTCAAAATTGGCCAGTACCAAGAGCGCAGGATGTCATAGGACGGTGGTTCAACAGAACCTCGAGGACCCACTCTGCACCATGGCCATCTCGGTTGAAGCGGATTGGAAAAAGCCAATCGAAGATTATTTGGAGCGTGGCATCCTACCTGACGATACCATGGAAGCCAAAAAATTGGTTCGGGAGGCTGCCAAATACACCATGGTGGAGGATCAGCTCTACCGGAAAGGCCTACATTCCCCTATGTTGAGATGCTTGAACCCGAACGAGGCGGGTTATGCTTTGTCCGAGATACATGAGGGAGCCAACGGCCAGCACATGGGCGCTAAAGCACTCGCCAGAAAAACCTTGCGAGCGGGGTACTATTGGCCGACCATGGAAGCCGACTCGAAGATCCTCGTTAAAACATGTGATAGCTGCCAGAAGCACTCAAGAGTAATTTGGTCGCCCCCGGCGGAACTCCATTTCATCTCGGCCCCTTGGCCTTTCTACAAATGGGGGATGGACATCCTAGGCCCATTTAAAACAGCGCCGGTTCAGCTACAATGGCTAATCGTCGCTGTTGACTACTTCACCAAATGGATCGAGGCCAAACCCCTCACCACGATTTCTTCGGCCCGCGTGCAAAGATTCTTTGAAGTTAGTATCATCACGCGATTCGGAGCCCCGACCGAGGTAGTCACAGACAACGGAACTCAGTTCACAGGGGTCGGATTCCACGAGATGATGTCCGAGTTCGACATTCAGCACCATTTCACTTCCGTGGAACACCCGCAATCCAATGGTCAAGTAGAAGCCGCGAACAAGGTCATCCTAGACGGACTAAAGAAGCGCATGCTGAAAGCCGAAACCTCTTGGGTGGATCAATTACCCTATGTTCTTTGGGGTAACCGGACGACAGCCCAATCCTCCACTCAAGAGACTCCTTACAGGTTGGCCTATGGTTGTGAATCCATGATTCCAGTCGAAATTGGTCTACCATCGTGGCGCAGGAGAAGCATCCTATCACAAGGAGAGGCGGCCAATAGTGAGGCACTGGTGGTCGACTTAGATTTGGCCGATGAAGTCCGAGTTACGGCTTATTGCCGCGACATCGCTATGAAACAGCTGATCGCAGCCCGCTATAATAAGAAAGTTAGACCCCAGAATTTTCAGTCAGGAAACCTGGTCCTCAGAAGGGCAGACATTGGGAACAGAAACGCCAAGGATGGCAAGCTCGCTGCTAACTGGGACGGGCCCTATCGCGTTAGGGAAACACTGGAAAAAGGAGCTTATATTTTGGAAACCTTGGACGGGAACCCAATCAAGCGAACATGGAATGCGGACAAGTTAATAACTTATTACAGTTAGGCTTAGCTTTTCCATCTTTAATCATTTCTTCTTTGCTCATTTCATTTAGCATTTGAATTCGAATGTTGGCCATATGACTTTTCCCTTGTTAGCAATGCATTTGTTGAATAAAAGTGAGACTCTCATTCGAGAGCATTTTAAATTCCAAACGTTGTTATCATCAAGTATTACTACTCATCCCAGCCTTTCACTGGGAAAAAAGAAAAAATGTCTCCAAAGAGCTATCGCAGCTTAGACATCTTGCAAATTACTCTGGAATATCAAGAGGAATTTCCATGTCGACCCTGATTAGGTCAAAATACTCTAACGCTTTGGTGAAAAGCCGAACCTAGGTAGGTGGCAGTTTCCCTTTATCCTAGGATGACCCGGTCGATAATCCCGGAACTATACGAGACAGTGGCAACACTGATCATTCAATATATTACGGTCTTAAGACCATACGCGCTCTCGCAGATTCTGCACATCTCATTACTGACCCTGGCCCGGTCATTTGCGAAAACACATGCAAAATAAATTCCCAGGTTCAGCTTATAGACTTTAAGGTGATAAAACAGGAAGTTAGTGGTTGCATTGAAGGACCAAATTGGCCAATTTGTCCAAAACAAAGACCGGTCACAAACCCGGATTGTACAAAATATCGGAAAAATGAAAACTTTTACAAAGGAGTTTGAATCAACTCCCAGGATTCAAAGCGGTCGCGGGATCCACAGCGGTTGAGGCCTCTTCCCCCTTCTCGGCCTCTCCACTGGCGGCATCTTCGTCAAGCTGGGTCTCAGAAGCAGCGGCAGGCTCCTCATAGGGGACGAATTCACCGTCCTCGACAAAGGAGCAAAAATGGTAGCCCGCTGTGTTCAGCTAGACCCCAGGATTCAAATGCCGGATTTGGGTTAAGGCATTCTGGAAAGCCTCCACCACGGATCCTTTCAGCAGCCCCCGAACTCGGTCCGTCTCATCCGTCGCCTCGGCCAGCGATGCCTTAGTCAATTCAGCTCCAACGACCAACTCATCTCTCTCGGCCTTCAGAGTATCCATCTCGGCCTTCAGCTTGATCTTCTCGGCTGTGACGGAATCTAACTCTTGTTGGTCATCAGCTCGAGCCGCCTTAAGGGTGGATATAAGGATGTTCGCATCCTTCAAGATATCCTTGGTCCTTTTCAACTCATCTTCCACTTTCTCAAGCTTGATTTGGCTTGCTTGGAACTCGTTTGAAGCTATCTGCCATTGCTTCAGAGTCTCCTCTCTTTCAGCCCTCGAACGTTTTAACAGATTTATTGCTTCCACATAGCTATGGTGAAGTGAGAGGAAGGATTGAGTCAACCCGGCTGCCTTTAGAATATCGTTCCCAACGGCCTGGATATCCCGCACATCGACCTCCCGCAATGGTATCGGTTCAACATATCGGCGAGGAGGGAGAAGCGCAACACTCAGCTCTTCGGTAATTCCCTTACTCCAGCATTGGGAGCGGGGGATCAAGACCGAGGGAGGAGATAGTCGACGAGTAGCCGGAATAGAAGGAGGATCAGCCGCTGGTGAACTGGATGGCTGTTCCATCACAATAGCAGGAATGCTCGGGGGCGGAGATGGTTGTTTCTCTTGCCTCGGATTCGTTTGGACCGATACCGGCTCTTTCTGAATCAGTACCTCGGGTCCCGTCTTAGACTTCTTCGTGGCAGCAGCTTTGGAGGATGGGCCGGCCGTAGACTTACTCATGGCAGGAGCCGACCTCTTCTTGCCCTTCATGGGTTCATCCTCCGGTATGCCGGTTAAATATGCTGGTCCTTTCATCTTCAGACCTGCAAAAGCATCGGAACATCAGCGTATTACAATTGAAAGTTAGCAACATACTTAGAAGACAGTAAAGTTAAGCGATATTGGGCCACCAAGGATCCAGCCCCAACGGTACCACTGGCCTTCACTTGAGCCAGTATGCTGTCAATTGCTTTCTTTTCATGATCTTCCAAGTGGGACCGTTCTACCCTATAGGCCCCAAGGGACACATCGTGGTGATCCTTGCTCCAATATAAAGGAAAAAGCCAGTCAACGTCCTTAGAATCAGGACCGTCGAGGAACCAAGGTTCAACTCCAGACTTGGCAACCACCTTAAAAAACCCAGTCTTGAAATGCTTAAAAGAGTCCGAGACCGGGGTGAACGACTTCCTATTCACGACGCCCCGAATGGATATCCAGCCCTTAAGCTCGGCTGCTTCCCTTTCGGAGCGAGGAGTGTGGGGAGTAAAGAAGAAGAAAAACATGGATGTGGTACAAGGTAGACCTAAGCTCCCGCACAACCACTCAAAGGCTATTAAGTATCCCCACCTATTAGGGTGCAACTGGGAGGGAGCTAAGCCTAAGAATTGAAGGATGGCCACCTGGAACCCGGTGAACGGAAAGCGAACACCGAGCCGGGTCATGTAGTCGCGATAAAAGAAGAAAAAAGAGTTGTGACTACCCTCCCTAACAGAGCAAACCGGCTCATCATCATCCGGGAGACGAACGTCGTAGCTCTCACTCGTCTCTATGGGAAGAGCTTCAAGGTCGGCCATACTCAATGTCGAACGGTAGGATAGTACTTCGCGGGTAACCCAGGGAAATTTTTCAATCAAACCCTGTGAGGGGCTAGCGCGGTTCACGTTACCAGACTCCGACTCCGCGGTATGAGAAGAAGAAGACGAGGCCATTGTACCTACAACGGAAATAAAAATAAAACAAGGTCAGAATCTTCCTAGCATACCTGATGACAAAGATTGAAGACGTGCTTCCACAGCCAAAGTAAGATTAGGTCTTTCAACAGGATTCGAAGGTGTGGCCTGAAAACTTGGGGCAAGATTGTGACGGCAGCAGCCCAAAATCATTTCGGCTGTTGTGGAATCCCCGATGGAAAGAAGTCGGGTACATTCATACAGACAATCATAACAAGGGCCGATGTAGTTATCCACCTAAGCCCTAGGACTTGGCTTTTCCACGTCACCATATCGGTTAATCGGAAGAGCTGGAATAGCAGCTAGGTCGGCGCGCCTTGGTAAACTCCTTTGATGGGGGTGGGGCGAGCATCGAGCGTTGGAAACTCCCCCAACGTATGGATTGCCTTCTCGAACGTTCGACACCTTTTACTTTGCAACTCCAGAAGTTTTCTTTTGGCTTCCACTGTGATGGGCATTCAGCAAAGCGGCTTGCCACTCTTGAGGAGAAGGCTTATCACCCCACAGCCACCAACGGGATTTTGCCCTAACGGTTCGGCGCAATTCGTCGAGTTCCTCAGGGGTCATATCTTTTATGTCTTTCGACATTTTAAACAGTCTTCCCAAAGACGTGACAGTCAGACCCGAGAGGGGTAAGACTTGCTTCAGAAGAAGGGGGATTTTAGAAGTAAAGTTTTGGATAATTACTCAGAAGCCCACCTATTGGAGAAAGCTACCCAGAAACTCAAGCAAATAAAGACACAATCCAGGAAATATGCAACGCCGATGCTACGACGTGTTTGAATGTATAGCCAGAAACAGAGCGACAAAACCACAAAGGAGAACAAAATCAAAGAAATAACCGGAAAAGCAGCAATACCTGTCTTAACAGATGGGAGGTCACTTAAGAAATGGCGAAATAGGGACACAAGAGCAAAATTTCCTCGCAGTAGCGGAAAATGGTGGTGGAGAGGAAACTCTTCAAACCATATTGACTGAAATGAGAGAAGGGAAGACACTCGGCGGGTATAAACCTTCCAAAACTCAACTGTCAGGGCCAAAACGCCTATTCAACCGCAAAATAAAGATGACGTGACACGCGCATTTAATGCGCATTCAGCAGTCATTATTGCGCCTAAGGGCCGTAGCGGCTAGCATGCCCCCATTTCGGCTTCACGACAGTCGAGGGGCGCTAGTTGTCAAAAACAAAGGATAACCAAAGAAGAGTAAATGACACGACGGTAGAGAGCTATCCCGATATGCAGAATAGTCGACGTCATACCCCGGCTCTCTGGAACCTCGGTCTCTTCATTCCGCCGAAATACGCTTGAATAAGTCCGCGCCAGGCATCGAACCCCACGATATAACCCGGTTATCACCGGGCTTCGTGTACCTCGGATATCCAAGGCACCGACATCCGCGCCAGAGGCGGTAACAGCCCGGACCGGTACGGCCAACAAAAGAGTCGACACGAGCGTTTAAGAGATACCTCGGCCTCGTTAAGTTACCTCATGTTCATAACCGGGTTAGAAAACTTGCGAAAATCAGAGAGTGCCGGGGTAGGTCGACGCGAGTGATTAGGTTTTAGGGTTACCTTAACGTATTCGACTAAAGGGGTAAGTCGTGAACCCGGATGAAACACTTGGTCAACCTCGGCTACGGAAAAGAAAACTTCAATATGGGTGTGTACACACTTCCAATCAGTGTCTGCACGCATTCAATCTATTTTACGACATGAAGGAGAAACAAGAAACAATCTTTGTTTGATACTTGAATAGGTTACACAATGCTCTTACAAGGAAATAAACTGGCGTACATGTATACAAAGGCAATTACAAAGATCAAAACTCAGGAAATTAGGTGATAATTGATGATGCTGATCAACTAGATTCCTCCTGCTATGGTGGGGTAGCTGGAGCTGGAGATTGGATATCTGTCCAACAAAGATATCATACTGATGAAGATCTTTGGAGTTCTTAGAGAAGTTTAGACAAGTCCAGGAAGACTGGTCTAACACGTCTAGGGCACCCCGTTGTTGTCACAGATGTTTGGATGCAAACTTGATCCCTATCCCAGGACCACCATCTCAGGATCCCAGCTGAAGTTGAGCCAGACATGTGAAGACTGGCAAACACATCTGGGATCCCAAGCGTCCACCAAGCTAAGTGGATGAAGACTGGAAAACACATTCGAAGGCGTGGCCACCTTTGCAGCAGCAGAGAGAGTCATCCCCTCTTCCGAAAGCGAACCTTTCTTCCCCACATAGCTGGAACACTGGAAACCAAACAGCGGAGGATGGAGTGTGAAACTCTCAACAAACATCTCATCGTTCTTATGGGAAACATATCCAAGAAAAAATGGTAACACAAAACCAGGGAAATGGAAGGTTTTATAGGCCAGGGGGGCTGCAAGGGCCATGCGAAAAGAAACGTCTTTTTAACAAGAGGCGTTTTCTTTTTCAAGAAAGTAATAATGACTGTTGGAAAGGTTGAGCATTAATGGTGCACGAAGACCCAGGGCGGCCGCAGATGCCCAATAAATGCAAGAATCTGACTGTATGACAGCAGATAAGTAGTCGAACGGTCAGCAAATTGCAGAACGACACTTGTCCCCACTTCACCACAATGTGGGGGCAACATCCATAGATAACGAAGACGGACCCCGGATACGTTTAATAGGGCTATAATCCCGGTTCAGCGCAAGGATATCAAGCCCGGCTTTTCAGTCGTCAACCAATTTGGTCTCTCCCAAATATATTACCCGGATCTTCAGTCAAGCGAAGCCTTCACCGAAAGCTTTCGCAACTCGGTCTCTTCCAAGACTTAGCCCGGTTCTCCAAATTTCGCGAGGCCGCTAAATCAGCCCTTGCATATATTTTTGACATTTAACGACCTACCAAGCAACGAGCTTTGAGGTTATAACAAACAAACCCGGGGACTGAGAATTGATCTTGACAATCATTCGAAGCAACAGACGAAGTTTCAAAGCAAATTAACTCGGACTACATGTCTGGGGGCAATTTAGTCAGGGTACAAGTAACTCCGGAGTTCTTTGAAACTCGGATAGACACTTTGTTGACATCAAACGAGTGGTAAAATCTCCGATACAATATCCAGAAGCAACAACAGATCCAGCCCGGTCATCCAGAGACCTGGATCACCCGGCTAGGGGGCAATCAGCATCGATCCTAGATCAAATCCCCAGCCATTCACTAGGCTGGACATCTGAGTTCTACACCAAAACACATAATTATGCCACTGAAAAATTATTGAGTCATAAGTGCCAAGAGTAGTTACAATATCGAATAACTAAAAGGTGGTCTTATCATAATATTGATACATTTGATAGTGCTATTTGTGTGCAAATTAAAGGGATGATATTATTCATATTTTCTTCATTCTTATCTTATTTATATGATCTTATTCAACATTAGTTTGAATTTATTGTGATTTATTGATGATAAAAATTATTATAAATATTTAAATATTGTTTTTAAAGTTAGCCAACTATGAAAATAGTTAGATAAAAAAAAAACATTCTTGCCGTGTGTATAATTTTATAAATACAGAGAAAATTTTGAGTAATGTTTTGTCCAAATGACATATTTTGAATCACAGTATAATGATATATGGTACTATTATGATTAATGATGAAATGTTTAGAACGGTAAATTCGATTTACACTTTATTCTCTAATATTCACTTTGAAGGATATTTCATATTTTGGGTTATTTTTTTTATAACTTTGAGTTTGCTCATTTAGAAGAAATCAGATACTGCGCAAATGATAATTAAAGTTTTTCTTAAAAGGTTTATAACCTTAATTTTTTTTTTAATGATGAAATATTTTTAGGGAAAATTGAACCTAAGTCTCAAGTAAAACAAAATACGACTCAAAGGTTCCTTAAAACCTCTAATTTGTAGTGAAGTCTTGTGTGACACTTAGGTAAATATATTACCTTGAAATAGTTTTTTAAAGATCAGTTTTTTTAAGATTCTAAAATAATTTTTTAAGATCATGAAGTACTTTTCAGTATCAATAAGTATCTTGAAGTATCTTTTTAGTAGCAGTCAGTACCCTGAAACATTTTTTTAGATCCTTGAAAAAATATTTCAAGGTACTGACTAGTACTAAAAAGATGCTTCATGATACTAAATGGTACTGAAAATTACTTCATGATCTTGAAAAATATTTCGGGATACTAGCTAATACTAAAAATATATTTTAGGATACTGAATGCTATTTTTTTTAAGAAAAAAGAAAAAAAAAAAAGGAACAGTGTGCATTTTGCACCAAAACAGTGCTGTTTGAAAGAAAATGATGGCAGTGAAGGATAAGGGAAAAGGAGGAAAGCCGGATCCTCACTCAATTGCTAGAACAAGGATTGGAATTTTACGACCAGGGGCGCATGCTGAAATGACGTTGTTTTCACATCTAGAAGCAATCTTAGCCATTGGTTAGGAACTAATCTCAGCCGCCCAATGATTAAGAGGTCAGGGAATTTTCATGGCAAAGCCTCACGGCGGCTGAACTCAAGGGGCAGGGGGTGGTGAGCATATTTGACGCGGCATAGACGGCTGTGAAACAGTGGTTGAGCATCAGAGATCAGTGCATGGTGGTTGTAGGTGGTGAATGGCAGTGACTATTGGAGGATTTGAGGTGGTCACATGTTAAAGTTCTTTGGTGGGTTACAAAAACGGGGAGGAAGCTTTTGATACAGGGATTGATCTCCGGCGAATGTGGCCGACGATGGCGACTAGGACATTGTGGGAATTACTATAAAATTCTAAAATATGATTTAATAACCCAAAAGTTGTTAAATACTTGTAATAATTAAGAAACATACAATGACAAATTAATAACTTAATATGCTCATTCGTCATTATAACTTTTTAGTTGTTAAATCCTTAATTATTAAATTAAAAGTCTTTGACAAGAATTTGATTTGTTTGATTCATAAACCGGTGTGTTACAAATGTTTAAATTTGGCAACTTTCCCGGCTAGATTTCGCCTTCAGCTTAACGGCTAAATTCTAGTGGTCACCAAGAACTCCTAACATTAAAGGCATTGCATACCTAAAACTAGACACTTGAAAAGGGTCATAAATAGAGCCTAAGCATTGAATACTCAAATGTTTGGAACGTAAAAAGGTTAAAATACGTCACAGACCACAAAAGAATCTGTCCTGACTTTGATTACAAAAGCTGTTTCCTTCAATTAACCATGCATCCAAAACATCCTTAACATTTGATAAACAGAACCCATAATGAAATATGCCGCTGGCTCCATCCCTTTCTTTGTAATGAAATATTCGGATATGCTAACTTGGGTAGACTGGCCCCTTGGAAACACCAAGGCGAACTTCCATCCCATGGTGCATGTCCGCCGGTCGAACAGATTCAGATTCCCTGGGATCTGCAGGCAACAAAAATGAAATTGAGAATGAGTGGTGCAGCAAAAAACCACGCCACAGTTAGAAAGGAGAGGAATAAAGTACTGTACTAATATTGTCCTCCTTAAGTCTTTAATATAAGACATATTTACCTAATTTAATTAAATTAAAGATATTAAATTAGTTCATATGACATCTGTTATCTAAAACACCCTACTCATTTCCCTTAATCCCCTCATTCCCTCTTCTCCTTGATTATTGTTGTAGCAACATCAATCGGGTAAATTAGGAAAAGATTGACAAATATGAAAATTATATTATATTTAAAACCAAGATCAACTCCCCAAATATGTCTTGTATTAAGAACCGAAGGAGTAATGATCATATAGATCCAAGGGAGAGACTGCACTTTAAGATATATTGTTTCCAAACAAAGAAAGGAAAAAAGTGACAAATGAATAATTGTCCAACAATCTAGATGATACAGTAACATTTTCAATCTCCCAGCCTTTCCCATCTCTTTTTATTTAACAATAGAGTTAAGATGTAGACAATCCTTTATTCAGAGGGTCGAGAAACTTGGGAACTTCAATAAGTAAATAAACTTCGCCAACAAAATAAAAAGATATGGGCTGATTATATTGTTACCATTAAGATAATCCTCAAAACCAATGTGATCAAGACTTCCGGTATAAGCTTCCAAACCCAGCATTGAAGATGGAATGGCTCCTGGAGGTCTCTGGAACCTACGAGGAACAGGAGCAATAAACATCTAAAGTAAGCAGACAAAAGCTACTAATAACATGGAGCACATAGGAGGACCGGGTGTAAGGATGACAAATCACAGCAAGTAGCCAGGACAAATACAGCATAAAAAATCACACGAGAATTAATTCCAATCCACTTAATCCTTCTTTATAGAGCAACAATTTATGATATATGCGGAATCACTAATACCCCAGCAGATTGCTTGTTTTCTAGGGTTTAGTGTTTTGTTTTTCACTTGGATAAAGACACATGACTCTTATATACCTTTAACTCACAACTACACAATCTAAGTGCTTACTTAAGCTGAAATATGCAAAGATTTCAAACCCAGACAACACAGCAACATTATTGGCCACTGCCCCACCTATGGCAGAAGTCATGTATCAGCCAGACTAAGGCTGCCAGACTGTTAGGTTTCAAGGCAGAGTTATCTTTGTTGCCATGTCAGAACGCATCTCACTGACTGAAAATTAGGTCATGTGCGAGCCTGTAGGACTTAGTGCATCGACAAGTGCCAAGATCAGGTCATGTGGGCACCACTTCTTATAATGGGAAATGGCAGACTGTATGAACCCACAATGGCTATAAAAATGAATTGATCAGAACTCATAAGAACTGATAAGCCACAATTCCTTCTCTAATCATGCTAAAAGAATATCCATGTTCTCTAATTCTGAAGGCTTCTGGAATTAGGACACATGCTATTGCATCCAATTTCAGCATGTTGTTTTAAGAATAGAGGAGATACAATTTGGCCGGGTTCCTTCTTTTAATCTTTAATTTGACACAAAGAATGAGATTATATTAGATAAAAGCCTGTAACATTATAAACTCGATTTAAATTAGCTGTCCAAACAAGGATCACATGAGCATATGGATACAATTCAGAAGAATCTATATTTTCAAGAAAAGACATGGCATGATTGAAAAAATACAGATTGCAGGCCTGCTATGGAAAATATAGAATAACTATTCCAAAATATTCAAATATTTTCATATTCGTATATCATTGGCAGGGAGGATGAATTCAGCAAAACTGTAAAGTATTTCTTGATAAGAATGCCTATTTTATAATGTGGATTAATTTATGTAAACTTAATTGACTTCAAATCCGATTTAACTTACCATACTAATTAATGTGAGAGGAAAAAATGAGAAGAGGTATCTATATGATAATCCTTATCAAATATCAGGGTATCTCATTCCATTGCATACGGCACAGTGAGCATTAAGAAAACAAGCTCTAGTCTCATCCACGTGCACCAAAGAACAGAACATTAATAACCCACAATGCCATATTGTTCGATATTCTTCACAAGTTAATTGTTGCTTTTATAAGCATATAAAGAAGTTGTGATACAAATTTTTGTATCACATCTTATTGCTCTACATCATGTGGTTTCTATTGCCTCATGTTTATGTTTGCCTCACAGAACAGCAGGAATTTGCAAGAGTACAGAGTAAAGCATTTTATGTGAAATGCATATGTCAACAACAAAATTTGGTAGTTTACTCTTCCATCTCAGAGAAATTTGATCAGGTTCACAAACACCAGTAAATCAAAAATAAGTTGGGATGAGAAGGAGCTAGATTTTCAACTAAACAAACTAAATCAGGTTCACAAACACCACTAAAACAAAAATAGAGGGGTGTTTCTTTTTCTTTTCTTTTTTTGAGGGGTCTTGTTGGGGCCGGTGTAACCGACCAACTAGACACCGGATCCTTGCTGTTGCCAACTATCAGTCTCAAAAAAAGTTCAGAAGAAACTAATTGCCTCCATATACACACTACAACAAATTCAAAAAATAGGACACTATCATACCTAGAAAGCATTTGCCTGTCCAGGTCCATCTTCAGAGGAAAAGCAGACCCATAAGTATTGATAATGCATTTCTTCTTCATCGTTTCCTGTGTTCTCCTTACCTAAAAAATAAGGAGTGGAGAAACTTTATTACAGAGTAAACCATGATCAACACCAATACTTCTACAATTTTTATCATAAAAACAGCCAAACACAATCGACCATACCACACTTTGTAGTCTCTTTCAACCCTAATGGTTAATAATCATAAATTCCCAACTTTTCAGACCACCGAGTTCTTCATAACAATGATTGAAGAAACTTGCAGTGACAGAAAGCCTATTTGTGGAGAAAATCTCAATAGGGAACAAATCAACGAAATTAAAAGTATATCCGACCAGCAAAAGCCCTAATAAAAGGGGAAAACTGCCAAATGCTCAAATGAAATTCAGCTGTGACCCAAATGATACAGCTGAAAACCCTAGGCAAATTCATAATTGGAACTTTAAACACAGCATCCAATCAAATAAATCCAGAGTAAGAGAAGAGAAAACGATTACAGATTCCTGAGCGGATTCAAGGGGATGAGCTCCAACGATGTCACTCTTGACGCCTTGAAGTCCTAAACGAAGCACATCGTTTTGGACCCCTCCGATTTGGTGCGCGATAGTCTTTGGCACTTCCTCCATGCTTGCGTCTTCTTCCTCTGCGGCTAGTCGGCTCAGCACAGACTTCTGTATCAAGCAAAAATACTGCAAAATGAATATTGATTTATGAATTATTTACGGGCAAAGAGAGGAAGCCAACGACGTCGTTTTTAATTCTTGCGGCTCAATTCAGCCTCAGCCGGGTCAGCATTCACTTTTTGGGTCAAAACGAATTAACCGGATTGTTTTAGTTCGATTTTTGGGTTAATTTGATTATTGGGCCTATTTTTGGGCCTAGTCTGTCGCAAACTGGTCCAACCAAAAATTTGAAAAGAAGAAGATTATAAAAAAAGGATAGGATGTTGTCACTACCAATTTTGGTCACTACTATTTTTTTCACCGTTAAATCAGAATCTCATCTATATTTATCATTTCTCCCTCCTAGATCTGACGGTGAAAAAAATGGTAGTGATCCAAATTGGTAATGACAATATCATATCTCTTATAAAAATATCAAAATTAAATACCAACTAAAAAGAAGGGGGGAATTCAATTTAAAATAAAATTTGGTTCCATATAAAAATCTTAAAACTTTTTTCTGGAAAATTGTGAAATGTCATTCCCCCACAAGACCCATGGTTCTTATGGAGATATTAAATACTAGAGTACATAATTAGTAAGAAAATTGTCCTGTTCAATTTTAATTTAATAGCTTCTACATTTGTAATTTTAATATCAGAAAAATTAAGTGCTGAAAAAAAATCATTTCTAAAAGATTGAAGATGTGTTTTGTTTTCCCATTGACAGAAATAAATACTCCTTTGCTTCTATTTATAAAGCAAGCAGAGAAGAATTTTTTTTGCCCTATTTATAAAGTAAATGGATAAATCTTTTATATGAATGTACAATTTCACCACTTATTTATTATTATATTAAATTTGTTTTTATGAGGTTTAAGGTATATTAAATAGGGATAAATTTGTAAAGTTGTTGAATTTTTAAGACAAGTTAATGAAATTTAAGGTTTTCTTTAATTAATCTTTAAAATATTGGAAATAACTTTTAAAGAGAAAAAAAAAAAAAAGTAGATGTCAAGAAGGGCACGCAAAATGCAAAATGATTGTTTCGTATCCAAAAGAAAATAAAAATTTTAGAAAAAGGAATTACAGAACTAGAGTTTTATCTCTAAAAGCTACTATTTCCGCTCCTAATTATAGGAACACTTTTATAGTATAATTTACATTACAAAAGTATTTCTATAAGGCTAAAGTATATGTTTGATCCTTTATGTTTGCCTCTGGTATCATTTTAGTCCCTTAAGTTTGTAAAGTACACGTTTGGTCCCTGAAAGTTAACACCGTTAGTTTAACTTAATGGAAAATACTAACTCAACAATTTTTAGCGATGACTGTGCAATTAAATGCTGACTAAACATGCTTATATTTTAATATTTTAAATCCAATTAGTTGAAAAATATTTAATCTTCACAGACAAAAAAAAGTATTTAATCTTTATAAACAGTGAAAAACCGTATAACAGTCCGTGAAAATTAAATTTTTTTCAATTAATAGGATTTAAAATATTAATTTATTAAAATACTAACATATATAAGCATGTTTGGTCAGCATTTAATTGCAAATTCATCGCTTAAAATTGTTGAGTTAGTATTTTCCGTTAAGTTAAACTAACGGTGTTAACTTTCAGGGACCAAACGTGTACTTTACAAACTTAAGGGACTAAAATGATACCAGAGGCAAACATAAAGGACCAAACGTATAATTTATGTTGTATGGACTGGACTAGACTGAGACTTTGGCTGTAATGTTTTAAATATAGGGTTGTTAGTTTCTACCCTCTAATTAATACACACACACTTGCAGACCAATTTGTGTATGTAGATCAAGTTATTATCAATACGTATCAAACAAAACACTCAATATATGTAGAGAGAGATTAGACACGGAAACACAAACACACGTGATATGGAATTTCATTTAAAAATTAATAAATGTGAAAGTGAAGTTGTCTTTGAAATTGTGTAAAATCACATGAAAGATTGAAGCAGATGATGTGAGACATGCACTCATAACACCCATTTCCACATATATTATATGATTGGTCAGAATATAAAAAATAATGAAGGATGAGGATGTATGTTTAATCGAAATAGATGATAAACAGAGAATTTACAATTGCTTATGACACGTGATCAAGTTTAATTTGAAAATTAATTATGATTACTAGAATTACCGATGATAAAGTATTTATATTTTCTTAAAAGAAGAAAAAAAGATGGCGACAACATTGGAGACAAATGTACGCTCTTGCTTCATTTTCCTAACCACACCATAACATCCTATATGATGCTTCCCTCTGGTCCCATTCTCTATGATATGTTCAGATCATGGAAGAAGGAAAAGAAAAATATATAAACTGTGTGTGTATACATGTATGTGTTTGTGTGTAGATGTATATAACCATATTTTCTTGAGTCACCCCTTTTCCCCTAACTAATGATTGTGCAGAATTTATTTTTCTTCTAGTACTACAATGCCTTGTTCCAAGTTCTATTCCGGCTATATCATTCACCTTGTGTAACATATTGTGTTAGGTATGGTTTATGGAATTTGTGATAAAGACACTGCGTGGCCGTATCAAAAGGAAAGGGAAGCATCGGAAGAGTTATATTTTGGCCTCAAAACAGCACAAGGTCTTCTAGAGTTTAAGTGCAACAGTAAACTCCACAAGCAGCAATGGGTTGAAGGAATAGAGAGTCTTGTTCGTCAACTCAATTCCCTTGAAGCAACAGAGAGTTCTCTGGAAACCTTAAGCATCAGTAACACCATATAATTTGTTCACATAAAATCATTTCCCAAAGGCCTGTACTCCAATATGTGTGTGTGTGTGTGTGTTGAGTTCTACACTATGATACAGCAAAAAAGCAAAATGTTATGGGAATAATTTTCTTCTGGCTATCTAGTTTTCTCCTACTTTCTTAAAGGACATTGTTAATTTGTGTCTTTCACATCATTTTTTGTCAGTGAATCATGATAAAGACTGTCACAAGATAGGCATAATAATTGTGCCATCGCTTTATTTTCTGGGTTTCAAAGATTGTTTAGACTTGAAATGGAAGATAGGGTATTGAGGTTTATTAGATTGGAAGTCAGAGGACAAAATGATGGGACTCTTGATCATATTGATGGTTGAAATCTACGGGGAAGACAAATAATAGGATTTCGGATGGCAAGGATCAAGGTTTTGTGAGGTTCATAAGATTAGAAGTCGGGATAAGATGGAGCGCTTTAGATAATATTGACTTGCTTAAATTTCCAGGCTACAGAAAATAATAAGATTTCAGATGGCATGGGATAAGGTTTTATGGGCTCAAAAGAAAATATTTTACCCATCTATATCGAAAACATGGGCAAAAAGAAAAACTAACAAATCTGTCATTGGCCTCACGTGAGACCGAGACTTGTCTAACAAGTTCGTGCCGACCGGGTGAAAACTCTGATGAAGCGAATGCCATAATTCTGCTATGATTCGATTATCGATTGAATAGATTTTATGAACAAGTGATTAAACACTCATTATAAAATATTTATGGGTCCCAATCGTTGCTTACCTGAAACTTTTTGTCCGTTGTTGGCCTACACCTTTTGAACGAATATTCCCCTTTCACGTGCTTTTCCTCTTTTACTCGGCCAAGATTCCCCACTTCTTTCCTAAGGAAACCCTAGCGCAGATCAGAACGCTCACCAATTCTTTCCTACTGAAACCCTAGCGCAGATCAGAACTCCTTCAGCACGTCGATTTCTCTCCACGTTGAAGATGGATCAAGAATCACGAGCTACATCCATTCCTTCTATCTTTCTCCAATTCTATCGTCCAGCGTTTTTTTTTTTTTTTTTTTTTCTGGAATTTATCGTTCTTCAATTCTCTCGTCCGTAGGTTCTTCTTTTTGGTCGAACTTTGTCTGTAGGTTTAAGCTTTAGGTTTTTGTTAATTGTTTTTTTTCTTTTGGTGAAGGTTTTTGTTAATTGTTTTATTAATGTTTGTCCCCAATTTTAATTTCAAAAATTCGTCCCTGTTCAGCTTTTGTTTTCAATTATTTATCCTCCTCCAATATTACATCATATCCTAATCACCATGAGATCCCACGTCACCCTCCCCTTCAGAGTCCACATCAGCAAAAATATTAACTCCGTCCAATTTAACATTGACCTAACAGTCAACTAACATCTAATGGGATTTTTGCACCCATTTGGTAACCACATAGTTACTATTGGACCTAAAAAAAGCACACGGTGTTGGACGCTCCTGGAGGTAAATCACATGTGTATTTTTGCACATTAACCCTTTATTCTAAGTATACCCCTATTTATGAAAAGAGCGTAGGAAAAAGAATGAGTATAAACTATAAGAGAGAATATCTAATAAATGATAAGATTAAAAAATTAGTAGTGGATGGGGGGACAATTAATATAAAATATATATTTATTAGGGATATAAAAGAAAAAAAATAGTATAAATTTTAAGACACAAGATAAAAATTACTTGTATTAAAGAACAAGTTAAGAATAAGAAAATTGTTTATTAAAAAAAAAAAGGAGAGGATGAATTATTTAATTTTTGTCTCCTTCCCAGTTAAAGAGCAAAAGTCTACAAAAAGTCAACAAAACTTGGGTGTTGCGGGTTAAAAAAGAGAGACAACTTAGGACCCGTTTGTTACAAAGAAAGTTTGGGGAGGGAAATGAAAGGAAAGGAAGATTTGAAAGATGAGGGAAGATGACTTGAGTTGTTTGGTAGGAAGAAAATGAAGAGGGAAAGTTGGTAAGGAATTAGGAAATGTCTATTTTACCCTCAAAAGAAATTAATTCAAAATATAAAAATTTTTTTTTGCTAAAATATATTTTAAAACCCGCCAAATTTGAACTTTCCCGCCAAATTTGAACTTTCCCGCCAAGTTCGAACTTCCCCGCCAAATTTGAATTTCGGGGTAAATGCATCAAAAATCATCTCCTGGGAAGATGACAGCTTTCCTTCCATTTTCGGAGGGAAAGCATATTCCCTCAAATAAGGGAAAATGTCCAATTCCAGTGAGTTGCTGACTGAACTTTATTTGTAACAAACACCCAAAATCCATGGGAAGATTGAGATCTTCCTTTTCTCTCCCTGGACTTTCTTTATAACAAACGGATCCTTAAAGTAATGTAATGATTGGATCATTGGATGTTGCTTTCGCTGCCTAGGCCCTAGGCCCCACAATGGCTCAATAACTTCTTCGACAAGGTCCTTCCTTGAGAAGAATGGAATTTTTTAAAATAAAAAATAAAAAAGACCCTCATCGCGCACCCACCAAACATCTTGTAGTGTATTACTATCTCCGGTTCTAATTATAAGAGTTAGTTAACCCTCATTTTATATATTGTGTATCTTTCGATTATACATTAGTTTATTAGTCAAATTAATGAGTTTGAAGAAAAAAATAAAAATAAAAATACTCTAAAGTAATTTAATTAGTTTCATTAATCTCTCTAAAAAAGTCAACTAACTCTTATAATTAGGACCGAAGGGAGTATACGATGCAAACCAAAGGGGAAACAATATTGGTGTTACTTTTACACTAGTGTAATATTTATAATTATTTTTACATTTTGGTATTAGTTTATGAGCATTTTTTTAACCCTTTCTTTCAGTAATTGATTTAATATTAATAGTCAATTAAAATAAAAAAGCAGAAGTCTTTTTTTTTTTTTTAATGACGGGCCGGTTTGAATAAGCTTTTGGGATTTGAGAAGCACGCTAGAGTAAACACAACTATTATTACATATTTACTTCATATTTTTATTAGGGAAAATTTCGAATAAATACTATATGAATTTGCAAAACCCCCAGAAGTCTGTTTAATTTGTAAAAATACTGAGAGGTACAAAGGACCTATGAGAGATATGCAAATTCGGCTGAAATTACTCTTTTACCCTTAGTTTTAAATAATAATAAAAAACCCTCCAACCCCACCATCGTCGGCAACCACCCCCACCGCCGGCGACACCGGCAAGGCGGTGGTGGTGGTGGCCAGCGGTGGCGATTGGCCGGCGGCGGCGGTTGCCGGTGGTGGTGGGGGTTGGAGGGTTATTTATTTATTTATTTAAAACTAAGGGCAAAAGGGTAATTTCACCCGAATTTGCATATCCCTCATAGGTCCTTTGTACCTCTCAGTCTTTTTACAAATTCAACAGACTTCTAGGGGTTTTACAAATTCAAATGGTATTTTAATGGAATTTTCCCTTTTTATTATAAGCTACGAGTACCAACTACTCCCTCCGGTCCTAATTATAAGACAACATTTGAGAGTTGGTTTTGGTCCTAATTATAGGACAACATTCTAATAATTATCAATTTTTTTTCCTAAAATACCCCTATTTTATTCTCTCAAGTGTGTTTGGTTTTTTGTGAGTATATGTATGTGAGTACGTATACTCTTCTAGTCAGCAAAACTTTTAGATATGTGTGTGTGTGTGTGTGTGTGTGTCTATATGTATACATATATATACACATATATATGTATATATAGTAAGACCATTATTTCAATTAAATAGTATGTGGAAAAGAAAATTTTAGGTTGGAGAGGTATGTGGTAGGAGTTATTGATTTACTTTTACTTAGGTCATTTTAAATTTATATAAGGGCATTTTAGGAAAATGAGTAAAATTAACTAATTTAACTTCTTTCCTTAATCTCTCTAAAATTGGTTAAATATGTCCTATAATTAGGACCGGAGGGAGTATTAATTAGGGTTAAGGAGCGAAAATACACATGGGCTTTACCCCCAGGAGCGTCCAGCACCACGAGCTTTTTTCTGGAGCAAAAGTACACACGTGGTTATGTTTCGGGAACGTCCAGCACCACGGCGGTTAGTTGATCGTCAGTCAACCGTTAACTTGGATGGAACGATGACGTGGCGTGGCGCTTATTTGGACTGACACGCTGACGTGGACGCTGATGGTAAGTAAAAAAGAGAAAATTACCATTTTGCCCTTATTTTTAAGTAAACATTATCATTTTGCCCTTAGTTTTAAATAAAAATTACCCTTTTGTCCTTAGTTTTAAATAATAATAAAAAAACTAAAAATACCCCTCCCCCTGGTGGGCCCCACCACCGGCCACCCCACCGCCAACGCTAGCCGACCACCACCGCCGGTGGTGGGCGGTGGTGGGGCCCACGGGGGAGGGGTATTTTTTTAATAAAAAAAAAAAAACCTTAGGGCAAAATGGTAATTTCACCTTAAACTAAGGGCAAAAATGTAATTTCACCTGCGTTACTGTTCACTTCCATCCAAGTTAATGGTTGACTAACGGTCAACTAACCGCCATGGTGCTGGGCGCTCCTGAAACGTAACCACGTGTGTACTTTTGCTCCAAAAAAAAGCTCGTGGTGCTGGGCGCTCCTGGGGGTAAAGGTCATGTGTATTTTCGCTCCTTAACCCTATTAAATATCATAAATTAATAAAAATAATAAAAATATTAGTGTTGTCATAAAATTTAAGTGATTTTCAATATTGCCCTTACTAATTTTTTGGGGTCAAAATTGCCTTTACTAATTACAGTAAACTCAAATATCATATTACCTCCGACCTAACTACAGGAACACTTTTGTAGTACAATTTGCACTCTAAAAGTGTTCCTATAATTAGAACCGGAGGGAGTATTAATTATTATTCTTCCTACTACCTTATTAAATATAAGCATATATAGAAGGGTTAAGGTGCGATTTGACCAATAAACTATTGGCTCAGGAACGTCCAACACAATTAACTATTAAGTGGACCAAAAATACCAACAAACTTTTAAAAAGGAGCACCCAGCACAACGCTATTAACACCGTTTACAAAAAGTTAACCTCCGTTATCTAACCGTTATCTAAGGTGCAGATTGGCCAACGAACTCTTACTCCAGAAGCGCCCAGTACAAAATTCTAAATTTTACTAAATTAAATAATTTTTTTCTCAATTGTCATTATTCAAAACTACTTGTATAGATATCTATGGACAAAAATTATTCATTCTTTAATTTTGTAAAAATTATAATTTGCTAAAATAAACAAAAGTTTTAATTAAAAATATAATTATATGATTTAAATAAAACTCAAGGTGTTTTATAATTTCTTATATATGTTAAACAAAAAATTATATGATTTATTTTTATAATAAAACTCACATAAATTTCTTCTAAAATAAAATAATAATTTTTTATGAGAAAAAAAATGTATGATAAATGATATGAGAGAATTAGAGTAAAATATGTAAAAGTGCACTTATTAATCAAATAATGTTAGATGGAACCTCATAAAAAAAATCTTATATATTGGAACGAGGGAGATAACATAGAGCTTAACATTTTTATGCTTCTCTTGCAAATAGGTGTGATTATTAAGAATTTTTAGATAAACATATAATAAAAAGAATTTCTGGAAAACTCCAATATAGTCAATCCGCTGCATTGAATGATGATATTTGTATATGTCTAAGAAAATTTCATCCATTAATTTATCTTGTTCAAATTAATAGATATATTTTTACTGGTCAAAAAACTTAAAAGATGCTTTTTTTCCCTTATTTATAAAATATGATTTTCATTTTTATTTTATTTCTAAATATAAGTCTTATTAATCTAAATTTATAAGTATAATTTGTTTCCCTTTTTAAATTATAACAAGAAATTTAGGTTAGTAGGTTCTTAAAGCTCAATTGTGTCAATTGCCGTATAACTTATTCCCAACGATACACTATCTATCTTGAATATAATGATATTAAGTTAATGGTAAAATCGAAAGAAAAGAATAATTTTCACATGATAGAGTAAAAATACATACATAAATTTACTCTAATTTATTTGATTAATAAGTGCACTTTTACATATTTTACTCTAATTCTTTCATATCATTTATCATACATTCTTTTTCTCATAAAAATTTTTATTTTATTTTAGAAGAAATTTATGTGAGTTTTATTATAAAAATAAATCCTATAATTTTTTGTTTAAGATATATAATAAATTATAAAACACATTGAGTTTTATTTAAATCATATAATTGTATTTTTAATTAAAACTTTTGTTTATTTTAGCAAATTATAATTTTGACAAAATTAAAGAATGAATAATTTTTTGTCCATAGATATCTATACAAGTAGTTTTGAATAATGACAATTGAGAGAAAAAATTATTTAATTTAGTAAAATTTAGAATTTTGTGTTGGGCGCTTCTGGAGTAAAAGTTCGTTGGCCAATCTGCACCTTAGATAACGGATGTTAACTTTTTGTTAATGGTGATAACGGCATTGTGCTGGGCGCTCCTTTTTAAAAGTTTGTTGGTATTTTTGGTTCACTTAATAGTTAATTGTGTTGGACGCTCCTGAGCCAATAGTTTATTGGTCAAATCGCACCTTAACCCTATATAGAAAGATAAATTAAATAATCATTGAAACCTTGTAAGCAATGTTGTCAAAATCGAGTTTCTATGTAGACACGGAAAGGGGTGGTAGAAATGTAAATCATAGAAACGACACGAAATGTAAAGTTTCTATTTCTTAAAATCAAGATAAAATTTATATATATATATGTGTTTGTGTGCGCGCGCGCGCATGTAAAAAAACATAAAATAAATCACTACTCAAAATTTCAAAAATATAAATTATATTTAAAAGATACAAGTCACATAACTATATGAAATATAAGTCCAAAAACATAAAAAGAGTTTAACAACTCCTAAAAACAAGTTTCAAAACATCAAGAGAACAAAGTTTAACAATTCATTCAAATCAAACACGTCATTTTGCAAAAACTCCATGTCTTCAATGTCCTCTTCTCTTAGTTTTATAACAAGTTTTTTTTTTTTTTGGTTTTAAGTAAAAACGATGGAATATCTAAAAACGTACGTTTCTATGCGCGTTTTTGCCAGTTTTTACTTGAGACACTTTTTACCTGAGTTTTAACACGTAACACCCTAATAAAAACGTAAAAACTTATGTTTTTACACTAATTTTTGACAATATTGCTTGTAAGTACCTATAAAAATAATTAAAAATATTTATGAGTTGATACCTTAAAATAAAAATAAAGAAGAATAAACATAAATTATATTAAAAAAATAAATTCTACTACAAATCCTACGCTACAGTGTTTGTACTTCTCTTCTTTTTACAAACACTGTAGCGTTGGATTTGTAGTAGAATTTATTTTTTTAATATAATTGGACGTTGCTTTCTCTAGGCCCCTCAGTGGCTCAATTCCTTCTATATATAAAAGAAAATAAAAATTGAGCTAGCACACCAGGCGTCTTGTATTGTATAGGTTGGGTTTCTCTCATCATCTTTTCTCATTATCTCTCATCATCTTTAAATCATATCCGTCCAATCAATCACAATACTACTTTAACATCTCTCTCTTCTTCCTAATCAATGACCCAGATGGGCTGAGGAGAGGAAAAGGAGAAAAGGGATCATGAGAACATCCTCTCCCGTATTGTACTGGGCGTCTGGTACTGATCAAAGCGGAAAAAGATTAAAAAAAGCTAGCGTAGCAGAGCATCACGCAGAGAGTGAGAGTATAATCACAGAAGCGATCCTTTGCCTAAACTTCGGAGATTAGTGAATCGCACTATCCCTTTCTTCAATTCCTTCACTCACTACCTCTTCTCAGTCCTCAGACTGGCACTTCCTTCGCGCTCTCCACACTTTCATGTTAGCTAATAACTGAATCGGCAGGTTGTTTTCTCTTTTCTCTTCTCATTTTCTTGCATAATGTGATTCCATCTTGCTTTTCAACTCAAATTCTTATCAATGGGTATCGAATGATTGGTTCAACGATGTTATCTGCGTGTGTAATTTGTAAATTTTGGGATCTTAATATAGTTTGGGGGCTCTAACTCTAGTTGTAAGTGTGGCTTTTATTACCAATGATCGTTGCGTATTTAAGGTTACTTGGATGATGTAAGATGTGGTTTGTTTGCTTTGGTCAATATATGCAAGTTGGAAATCAGCTTGTGCAGGCAAATTTTTTTTTTTTTTTTTTTTTTAAAAAAAAAAAAGGTTTTAGAAGGGTTCGACATCAGTCCTCCAGTAAGGCTAGGGTATGACCTTGGGTTATTTGAGCACTTAATGGGGACTTACGAGATCGTCTACCATAAGAGTCTCAGCAACAGCAGCGGGAATCGAACACACATCCCTTTGGGACTTGACCAAATCCCTTACCATCTATGCTAACTCTCTTTGACATGTGCAGGCAAATTGATCAGAGTAATAGAACTTTCGCGCGTACATTGCCTTTAACTTTGCACCTCATATTTTTGGGTTAATTTGATTATTAGGCCTATTTTTGGGCCTAGTCTGTTGCAAATTTTTTTTAATAAAACAAGCAGAGAATAATTTTTTTTGTGTGTCCTATTTATAGAGCAAATGGAGAAATCTTTTATATGAATGTACATTTTTACCCATCATTTATTATTGTACTCCCTCATGTCCTAATTATAAGACTAAGTTGATGTTCTTGGAAAGATTAAGGAAGCTAAGTAAATTACTTTAGAATATTTTTATTTTTTCTCCAAACTAATTAGTTTGACTAATAAACTAATATATAATCGAAGGAGACATAACATATGATATGATTAAGTAATTTATTTAGCTTCCTTAATCTTTCAAAAAAAAAATCAATATGATTTTATAATTAGAACCGAATGTAGTATTAAGTTTGCTTTTATAAGGTTTAAGATATATTAAATAAGGATAAAATTGTAAAGTTGCTGAACTTTTATGAGGAGTTAATGGAGTTGTTTAAGATTTTTTCCTATCTATCTTAAACATGTTGGAAATAACTCAAAAGTTGAAAATAAGAAAAGTAGATGTCAAGAAGTGCATGCAAAATGATTGTTTCGTGTCCAAAAGCAAATAAAAATTTTAGAAAAAGGAATTACAAGAACTAGAGTTTTATCTCTAAAAGCTATCTAACAGCTCAGAGCTATCAGAGTTATATCCCCCAAGCCCGAAGCTACAACAGCTCAGAGCTATACTTTCACAGCATATAGTTGAGGTCAAAGGAACCCCATCGCTTGGCTCCAATTTTTTAATTCGCACTTTAATCCGAAACCAGAACCATCAAAAAAAAAAAAACACACACACACGATTATTTTAGATTGCAAGAAACAGAGAATTCAATATATGAAAAGAAATAGGGCTTATATTGAAATTAGGGTTCACGTGTAAATTTTTTTTTTTTTTTTTGTATAAAATGGGGCCGTAGCCCTTCCTCATTCCTATATCAGAATATCTCTTGGGTAAGTAGTACCCACATAATCCCTGTACAATAAGCAAAGAATTAAGCATATTACGCGGATGAAAGTGTCTAATGAGATTGGGAAATACTTTGGATTTCCTCTTACTAAGGGACGTAGAAGGAGGAGACCTTCCAATATGTTATTGACCGTGTCAGGGTGAAGTTGTCGGCATGGAAGTCTAATTGCCTGTCTACTGCAGGTAGGATTACACTTGCTAAATCTATGTTGAGTTCGATTCCTCTATTTCCTATGCAGGTGACTAGCTTACCTAGGTGTGTGTGTTCAGAGGTTGAACGAATCCAGAGGAATTTTGTCTGGGGTCATGATGATTCTTCTCGCCGATTCCATCCGGTCGGGTGGGATCAACTCTGTAGGCCCAAGGAATTTGGTGGTTTGGGATTTAGGAAAATTGCCTCTGTTAATAGGGCCTGTGGGGCAAAAATGGCCTGGCAACTTGTTATGGGTGTGCAGGGGCTTTGGGCGGAAGTGCTGCTGCATAGATATATGCTTCGTGAGGATTCTTCTCTGTTGGTGGCTAGGAAGGAGGATTCTCGGCTATGGAAATTTATTTGTTCCCAATCTGAGATTGTGGAAAGGGGTGCTAAATGGCTGATCAGGAATGGTCGCCTAGTTAATTTTTTCAATGATCATTGGCTGATTGAGAGGAGGAGCATTAAGGTTGGATGTCGTAGGCCTATTTCGGAAGAGGAGGAGAGATCTTCGGTTGCGGATTGGGTGATAAATGGTACTTGGGATTGGAGGCGGCTCTCAGGTGTCCTGGATCCCTCTACTATATTAGTGGATTGGCGGCATGCTTACCGCCGAGTCCTGGTGCGAGGGACGATTTCTTGATTTGGGGAGAGAATAATAGTGGTTAGTTTTCCCTTAGAAGTGCGTATTTCTTAATTGAAGGGAATCCTCTTCATTTGAAACATAAGCTTTTTAAGTTGATATGGAAATGGAAAGGGGTGGAGAGAATCAAAGTTTTTATGTGGAAACTTTCTTTACATAAGCTCCCTTCTAATGCATGGTGAAGTTCTTGGTCGCAAGCTTCCCCCTTATGTGATTTTTGTACTTTGGAGGTGGAAGATTCCTTACATATTATGCGAGATTGTGGTTATGCGAAGCATACGTGGGTAAATCTTATTAACTCAAGGTATGCCTCTTCTTTCTTTGCTGCTCCTCTTCGGGATTGGCTCACTATGAATTTACAAAGGGACCTAGGACTGAATGTTGGTCCGTGTTGGCAATTGGTTTTTGGGGTTGCAATCTTGAAATTATGGGGCTGGAGGAACTCTTTTATTTTTGAAAGTTCATTTATCAAACCCTCCAATCCTGCAACGGTTATCAATACATGGAGGAATTATGCTTTGTCTCAGCATTTGATTTCTGAGGGTCCTATGCATGATTATTTATGTCCCCTACCGGATTTGAGAATGTAGCAGAAGCCTTCGGCTGGATGGTTTAAGGTGAATGTTGACGGTGCCGTGGCTTTAGACTCTTCTATAGCTGGTTGTGGGGGTCTTATTAGGAATAGCCATGGGGATTGGGTTGCTGGCTAGTCTAAATTTATTGGGATATGCAGTGCCTTTGCGGCTGAGGAATGGGCTGTCCTTGAGGGTATGAGAGTGGTTTGGGATCTCGGTTTAAGGCGTGTTATTATTGATTCTGATGCGCAAAAATTGATTGGGAGAGTTCTGGATGATAATTTCCGGTCTGGTGATCTTCTTTTGGAAACGATTAGGGAGATGAGAGCTAAAGATTGGCAAGTTAATTTTGTCTTTGTCCCAAGAGAGGTTAATAGGATTGCTGATGCTTTAGCGAAAAATGGTGCTTTCTGGGTCTGCTATCCTTCAAGATTGCCCGTGTCATTTGAGGAATTGGGTTGACCTAGATAGTTTTGGGACTAGCTCCCAGTAGCCTTTTATTCTGATGTAATTTTGGCTTTGCCTCCTTATTAAAAAAAAAAAAAAAAACTACCGACTGAGGAGGTCTGTCAAAAAAAAAAAAAAAACCTTAGACTCCTCTTGAATAATGCTCAGATTAGCCTCCCTATATACATGTGCAAACATAAAGTTCGAAAATTTTTCCAATCTCTATCGAATCACGTGTAAATTTATTCGTAAAGCATTTTACAATGTGCAAATAATATCATAAACTTTTTGAGGTGAAAAATAAATATGAAATGTTTAAAATACTGCAAGAATAGTATGATTGTTAAGTCAACCAATATTAATCATTTACTACCTCCGATCTTAAATATAAAAATTAGTTGATTTTGTTAGGGAGATTAACAAAGTTAATTAAATTATTTTAAAGTATTTATATTTATTATCTTTTTTTCTAAACTAATTTCTTTGACTTATAAACTGATATATAATATAAGAAAAAAGTAAAATAAAGGATCTAGAGAAAATAATATTTATTTTAAAGGATCATAAAAATTATAATTACTAAGAATGACCAACCATCATAATATAAATTTAAAATAACTAAATTGCCTCAAACAAAACCTTTTATATTATCTCTTGTATTCGTAATTAAAAAATAACTAAAATTAAAACTAAAATCGCCTATTATGACCGGTTGTATCTTTTTCTAATTTTTAATATATTATTTATTAACAATGGTTAAACTCATATTTATTTTTAATTTTTGTTCACCAATTTATATCATCAAGTGGGAAAATTAATAAGGTAAACAAGACATATTATTTTAGGCCTGATTTTATTTGAAGGCTCTATTTTATAAGTCTAGCCCTTCAAACAAGCCAGCCCGAAAGGCTCAACCATTTTTCCAACTCTAGTTTAGGGTACTAAGTAGAAAAATTAATAAAGTAAACAAGACATATTATTTTATGAAACATAGTTAATGTCCTTATGATGAGGATAGAATAAAGTAATTTGGAAATATAGCTAGCGTATTACTCCCTCTGGTTCTTATTATAAGGCACCAACTAACAATTCTCACAAACCAATAAAAACAGTTAAAATCAATAAAGTTAGCCTATAATTTAAGTAACTTCCAATATTACCCCTACTAATTGTACGAATCTCTAATATTATATTAATTATTATTCTCACCCACTACTCTTATTTATTAGGGGCATACATAGAAAAGAATAATTAATGCACCTTGGGAACAAACAAATGCCTTATAAAAAGGACCAAATAAACTTATTAATTAGTGCCTTATAGTAATAAGGACCAGAGAGACCAGAGAGAGTATGAGCGAGAATCATTATGAGCTCATGATAAAATAATGTATTCTAGTTTTCTGCACACCTAATAATGAGATTCCCTAATTATTATCAGTAATTAATATTAATATTAATAGTTAATTAAAATAACAAATGGAACATTTTAAGAAAATATTCCTTTATTCCTAAATATAAGATATTTTATTAACATTTCTCTAATTTACTTTTATTGATGTTCCCTCAATTATAATTAAGGAGGGGAGAGAAAGAAAAAATTAAGGGAGATGACTAGGTTATTTTAGAAAATATATGTCATATTAACTAGCTTAACTGACTTCCTTACTAACCAAATTAGGTAAATATGTATTATATTAAGGACCAGTGAATACTATTTAAATTTTAAAATCTCAAATCAATGATTTGCTTTTAAAATGAATTGTCAATCGCTAAACTCTTATGGTTAATACATTTACTCTTATAAGCAATAAGACTAAAATGAGATTTTACACTTCAAGCTCTCAAGTCCTTTTTATAAGCAAATTTTTTCTTTATTGCATAAAACAAACTGTAGTTAATATTAATTAAAAACAATAAATGTGTAAAAAAAATCATATTTCTTCTAAATATACTCCTATTTATGAAAAGAGCATAGGAGAGAGAATAAATATAAACTATGAGAGTGAATATGCAATAAATGACAAGATTAAAAAAAATAGTAGTGGATGGGGGCAGTGGCGGAGCCACCTTGTTCCATGTGGGTGCAAGTGCACCCATAAAATTGTGGCTGTTAAGAGTTTTTTTTTTTCCTGGATACTGAGTTACTACATATCTTAGCATAAACACCCATAATCTCCCTCAAAACATGAGACATTATTATATAGTGCTATGAGGCCCATTGGTGGTTTTATTTTTATGGGTCCCAAGCTTTACTACCCACTGCCAGAGCCAACGTTTTACTTTTTTAGTATGACGTTTTTTTTATATGACCATTTGATTAAATTAAATATAAATATTATTATACTTTTTTAGCATTTGTTATGCTCCTTTACTCCTTCGTTGATAGTTGACTTTTTAATATCCTATCACATATGATAAACCATAATAATTTTTCCTTGCATGTTGCTTTGGAATTTGATCGTGTAAGATCTGGGTATCTGTATGTCATGAGATTAGAGTATATTGTTCTATTTAAATTGATTTCCTTAGAAATACTTTTCAGTTGAACCCCATTTCTAGTCCTAAACTTTACGAAGGAGTGGGTTGCCTTTTATCCTCCTTAAAAAAAATTCGGGGGCGATGCTCCCGAACCCCCAAATCCCATCATTAATTGTGCACCCACAAACTTAAATTCCTGGCTCCGCCACTGGATGGGGGGACAATTGATATAAAATATGTATTTGATAGGGATATAAAAGAAAAAATAGTATAAATTTTGAGACACAAAATAAAATTTACTCATATTAAAGAACAAGTTAAGAATAAGAAAATCAATCATCAATCAAATATATATCACTAAACCTCCAAGCCATCCATTCATTGGTCCACCGTGTCATGCCAACTAAGCATACTTTTCCTCACTAAACCTCCAAGCCATCCATTCATTCGTTTTATTTTTGAAAACCCATCGTTCTTGACCAGAGCATCTTGAATATCTCATTCATCGTCCAATTTAATGCCATCTTTAATTGTTCCAAATTATTGTCATTCATTATAGTGTATGGAGAGGTCAATGCATTTATTATGAATAGTAAATATTCGAAACTGAGTTCAACAGAATATTTAATTTTGATGAGATCTCATTTTCAATCACAATTTTCTATAAGCAATGAAGATCAGTCATGACAAATTATGAATAATTGTATACCCCTTTTTAAATCTTAATTATTTGATTTTTCCATTCATTCATGAAGACTTTGTTATTAAATGTATATATATATATATATTTAAATTACAGGTTGATGTTTTCAATTACAGGTTGTAAAATCAAAACTCAACATTGAATTGCGAGCTAATTTGTGCATAAAAATTACACGGGAAAACATTTATGACCTAGAATTTCCATGGTATATTGGAGCAATATTGTAGGATAACTGGTGCAATATCCTTTATAAATTGTTGTTATTGTTCCAAGAATATCAAAAAATCTCAATGCTATAAATGTGTGCACGAAAGATATATGAATAACAAACAAAAGTGGAAATAATAATTTCAAATAGAGAGGTCAATGAATTAATTAGGCAATATACTTAATTACATATGAGTTCAACAGAATCATTAATTGAGATAACACCTATTTTTCAATCACAAATTTCTATACGCAATGAAAACCAGTTATGACAAACTTTTTCCAATCACTTATTTTTCACATGCCAGATACATACGCGCGATCCTTCTTGCCGCCTACATTACATTTACTTTGCAGATTGCATAACTTTTCCCGGTTGAAATAAATCCTCTACAAAAGGCTGAGAGTCTCATCTTTCTACAAAACAAAAGAACAAAGTATACTACAACTCTGCTGTAAGATTTTTCTATCAAATCATTCCGTTTAAGAAACCCGTAGTAAGCAAATACAGTTTCCACTCCTTACAGCAGATCATATTTCTTTCTCAAGTTGTAATATAAAGTGCTTTTAATGTATCAGGCGATGAACTATACTTTTTTTTCTAATGTCGACAATAGCAAGGATACATGGTCAGTAGTCGGAAAAGTTTTGAGAAAGTGGGTCGTTCGAAGAAAAGCTGCGCCATATGCAGTATGGAAAGTTGGAATGTTATTGGCAGATGAAAGGGTACATATCTTTACATTCGTAAATCCTGTGTTGTTCTCGACTCATATCGCATTTTCTGTTGTTCATACTTCAATTTTATAAATATTAAAAATGTATGATGTTTTAGGGTTCACGAATCGAGGTTTCTGCAACACACAAAAATCTCATTGACAAATTGATGGACCAACCCAGAGAAGGGATTGTTTACAACTTCTAGAATTTTCAGGTTTTGGAAAATGATGATAAGTATAGAATAACCACAACTCCATGGAAATTCAACTTCCACAACCATACGTATATCGAAGAAGGCGATGTTGTTATTTCAAATGAGGCATATAATTTGAAGACAATTCCAGAAATTCAACAAGGCAATGTCGGTGATGGAGATTTAATAGGTTTGCCCAAGATATGTTAACATTCATGAAGTCAGCGTTTGAGTTTGAAATTTATATGAGGAATATTTTAACGTTTGAATCACATAATCACAGATGTCATTGGATTTTGCAAGCTTTTGGACGTTTGCGAGGATTAAAAAGAGAGTTTGATAACATAAAGAGACTAAATTTTAGTATTGCGATGCCAAGTAATATACTACGCAAATTCCTTTTTTCATTTTATCTACATGTTTCATGGTATTATACTGATTACTTCAACAATTTTTTTTTTTAAAAATGTAATGCTTGCCATACTTTTAGTGAAAACATAATAAATATTACTCTTTGGGGGGATGTCTTGAGGAAACTTATGGGAAGAAGCATGAAGACATGGAACCTCCAATAACGGTGCTTGTCCGTTTTGCAAGACCGAATAGAAACACGGTAGTGCAGAACTAATGACAAATTCAATCATCTAATGAGGAACTATTTTTTACATTTTCGCAAAATGTTTGGTAGTAGCGATTTTTCTTATCGGATTATGGACATTTGAGTAACGCCTTTAATGCTACATTGGTGACTCTAAATCCAGACATTCCAGAGGCAGCTAGCCTAAAGGAAAGGTTGGGTGACACTTTTGCACATGAATATAATAATTAGCAGCCCTAATCTCTTCCTATAGTTAAGAAACTATATTTCAACGTTGACAAAATAACTTTTACAGACTTAGTCAAGAATCTGTGGGCAGCCAATTGTTTAGTCAAATATCAAATGTGGATTATCCAACATACTCATCTCAATCCCTTCTAACCTTCCGAACAAGGATTCCTTTGTGTGACATTTCTAAGTTAGACCAAGTAAGTATCATGTTTATGGTCTATGCTTTATTATTGCCAGCGTTATTAAGTTGTATAATTTATCTCAATTATGCGCATTGTAATGATTGCAGTTGGTTAAGATGAAATTTTTACACTATTGCTTATTTTTGTAGGAGTGTGATATTGTTACAAAGGTTACTATTCAAAAATGTGAAACATTATATGGATGGATGTACGATGCATGTCCGTGTGATAAGAAACCTGAGTATCAGTCTAACGGTTCTCTTAGGTGCACAAAGTGTGATAAGGATGTACTTATGACTGTTCCAAAGTAAGGTTTTTTTTTTTTTTTAATTTTTATTTTACTTGATTGTTCATAAAGAAGTCAAAAAATTCAAACTGATTGCCTTTATAAACATTTGAAATTAAATGGTTAGATATAAGGTTCACTACAAAGTGTACGATGACACTGGCAAATGTTCAGTCATATTTTTCGATCGTCATGCAACTGAGTTATTGGGCCAATCTGCATCAAAGATTAAAGAAGCCATGCAGAAGGTTCTAAAAAACTCACTAAGTTGTCTACATCAAATTAATTTATATTTATGTAGTATATTAACTCATTCTTTGTTTCTTTTCTTTATATTGTTCAAACAGAGGGTAGAAACACTACTATACCTAAAGAGCTTGACGAAATTTTTGGGAAAATTGTAATTGTCAAACTTCGGATTAAAAGCCACAACATAAAACATCGGACAAGTAGCATTGGTGTTACACAATTTTGTGGTGACAATCACTTGGTTGCAAAATTTTTGTATTCGATCAGGAGGTCAATAATATTAGCATATAACAGAGTTCATTAATTTGTAGAATTGAATTTAAATGATACCTTTAATTAACTGTGTGTTGTGTTCATACTTGCAAGAAGAAACAACAAAGATGGTAGAGGTACAACTTTTGTTTGAAGAATCTAATGAAAATTATTTTGTGATATTGCTTATATTACTTCACTTTCTATCCTTGTAGGAATCAGCTGCCTCCAGGCAAACCGTGTGCACAGAATCACAGGATAATGTAATTGAAGATGATGATAATACACTTTCACAACTGATAACACCACCTGAGGCTAATACAAAAAGGAAGACACTTGGCAATGATATTCCAGTTGTGTGTGAAGACCTTGGTCTTCTTTGAGTTATGCACCCCATAAATGAGTTCCACAAAACCTATGAAGAACATAAAGAAGGAAAAGTGAATTTTGTAATGTTAAGAGTTTTTCCTAGCATTATTATATCGAATTCGAGTTGTCTTTCAATACTTTGATTGTTTTATATGTCGGTTTTTGTGTTCCGGACTATGTCACAAGTGGTCTACAAATTTCTTAATCTTATTTTTCCTTAACCTATAATTTAACGGACAACATCATGTTGTTGTTTGCATTCTATTTTGGACCATCGGCAATATATAAGTTTGTTCCCAAATGTATGTAGTAAGGTAGTCAAATACTATCATACTTTTTAAAATATCTACTTAAAAATTGATTTAAATGTTTCCCTTAATGAGTTCGTTACTGAATAAAAACTTATAATATAATAACATATGGTATATACAAGATCATGTAAAGTCATACATGTAAGTAAGAAATTTATATTTGACTTTTGTTTAAATATATTTCAACCTAAACTAAAATGTACATTTGTCTCGTTAGAGATTTACATATTATTCCTTATAGATGTCTATTGTCTAAGCAACCATATTTAGGAAAAATTCTGAACTTAAATTTTTCTATAAATGTTAGATGAAGATTTTCCATGGTATAGTGGAGCAATATTTTAGGATGACTTTACATAATTTCGTATATAAAATGTTGTTATAGTTCAAATAATAATATCGAAAAGGCACAATGTTATAAAGGTGTGAACGAAAGATTACTCAGTAACAATCAAAAGTAGAAAAAATAACTGTGTATGGAGAGGTCAATGCATTTATTATGAATAGTAAATATTCGAAACTGAGTTCAACAGAATATTTAATTTTGATGAGATCTATTTTTCAATCACAATTTTCTACAAGCAATGAATATCAGTCATGACAAATTATGATTAATTGTATACCCCTTTTTAAATCTTAATTATTTGATTTTTCCAATCATTCATGAAGACTTTGTTATTAAATGTATATATATATATATTTGGTAAACCCTTTAAATTGTCCACGATATCCGTAATAGGGGATCTCCACGATCTGAATTATATATCTTGACAATCGCTTATGTCTTTATATTAATTTTATACACCAAATAATGGTAGTTACAGTGGATCTCCCTAAACATCGCAAAAATATGCCATATAATTAGCACACCCATATTTGTTCTTTGGTTTTGAAATTTTCATAAGCACTTGTCACTATTTTTTCAACCCAACTTCCAATTTGTAATAGATTTATCAAATCAAATGGAATAGAAATTATATGATTTAATAGATTGCACATTTAGTCATTTGATCTCTCATTCATTCTGCGAAGTAAATACATGCAATTTGTTTCTTAATTATTCATTTTATAAAAAAATCCTTTGGACATTATGACTAATTGTATATCACATTTTTTTACAACCCTTTTTGAACTCATTTACTCCACTTATTATGTTTTATTACATTTACCCAGACAACAACTAATAAAACCAAATAATGAAGTTAAATCGATTGATGTTTTCAATTACAGGTTGTAAAATCAAAACCCAACATTGAATTGCGAGCTAATTTGTGCATAAAATTGACACCTAAAAACGTTTATGACCTAGAATTTCCATGGTATATTAGAGCAATATTTTAGGATAACTGGTGCAATATCCTTTATAAATTGTTGTTATAGTTCCAAGAATATAAAAAAATCTCAATGCTATAAATGTGTGCACGAAAGATATATGAATAACAAACAAAAGTGGAAATAATAATTTCAAATAGAGAGGTCAATGAATTAATTAGGCAATATAATTAATTACATATGAGTTAAACAGAATCAATAATTGAGATAACACCTATTTTTCAATCACAAATTTCTATACGCAATGAAAACCAGTTATGACAAATTTTTTCCAATCACCTATTTTTCACATGCCAGATACATACGCGCGATCCTTCTTGCCAAATAGGTGTTTGCGTGGAAATAATAATTGTGCATAGAGAGGTCAATGAATTAATTAGGCAATATAATTAATTACATATGAATTCAACAGAATCATTACTTGAGATAACACCTATTTTTCAATCACAAATTTCTATACGCAATGAAAACCAGTTATGACAAATGTGAACATTTGTCCTTCGTATCTCAAATGAACATAGTCGTGGACAATTAAATAAAACGGAGCCTCCTTAGATGACAATCCATGTCATCAATTGAACAAAAAAATGTCATCTATCCGTCCATATATGTTGAAGTCTAATCTGTCTGTCACTTCATGGTAAGTCAATACATTAATCGCAGTCCATTTCCTACATTTATGACTATGCGCTGAAGATGATGAGCTCAACGATATTCAAGCTATTCATAACGATATGTTACATATATAAAATGTAGAGTAATAATTCAAATGGATGAGGTCAATCGGAAAGCTGTAAAGATTGAAAAAATAATAATAACAGATATGAGGAAGAAGCGGTCTGAGTTTATTAAAAGCAATAAGAATGAAGGAAGAGATAAGAATGAAGGAAGAGATGAGAATGAAGGAAGAGGTCAGTCATATTTTGTTCATTTAAATGTTTTTAGTTAATATCCGCTTTAGTTTTTACTATAACGAATTTCAGTATGTAATCATTTTTAAACAATCTGTTTTTGTATGTAAAAGGTTATGCTCAGAAAGTGGTACCGAAAATTCGATTTGTAATTCTTCATACGTTACCAATAACAAACTTAACCAGTTGATGATGAATTGTTTTGGTGAAAAAAGTCAGAATGACTTGCCGAGTTCTCAGTCTTCTCTTTTAAATCCAATGTCAGAGGACAACATCCAAACTGTATTATCTGATATAATCAACACACCGGGTAGCTCAAATTATATACAGAGCAACATCAGTTGTTTATCTTACAATAGCAAGCTTACTCTTAGTCCATCAGTTCAACCAACATCACAATTAGTCAATCAAAAGAAAAGCGTAAAGAGATCTGCTAGCCAAATTCGGCAAGTAGCTACTGATTTATGCAGTAGGGTAAATACTCCAGTGTACGAAAGTAAGTATGATTTTTTTTTTTTTTTATTTAGCTTTCCATGTTTTTAATTGTCAATATTTATTTAACCTTCAGAATTTTTTTTCCAAATTATTATAGTAGATTCCAGAGTTATTAACAATCAACATGAGCAAGCAACTCTTCATACAGAGGCGGAGAATAATCACAGTCGTATGTTTCGATCCACCTATTTAGATGATGGTGATGCTTGTCATGAATGTCAAGTTTGTGGTGCTGAAATGTGGTTTGCTGAACGATTGAAAGGTGTGAAGAAAAATGAAATGCCACAATTTGGTATTTGCTATTGTAATGGAAAGATTATTGTCCCTTTATTAAGAAGGCCTCCTAAAGAGCTTGAGGAACTCTTCTTCAACAAACATTCAATGCAGTCAAAATTTTTTTTGAAAAATATCCGCACGTACAACAACATGTTTTGTTTCACATCTATGGGTGGGAGAATCGACCATTCAATAAACTCTAGAGGTGGAGGCCCTTATTCTTTTGTCCTTTCAGGTCAAAACCACCACTTCATTGGAAGTCTATTACCCCCTCAGGGGAATCCTCCAGTTTATGCCCAACTGTATATTAACGATACCGAAAATGAAATTTCAAATCGAATGTCAACTGCAAGGTCAGAATTGAATCAGGTTTTTGTGCCATTGTACAATACTCTTTATCATATATATCACAAGTTGAAATATTTCTTGTTTTTTTTTTCAGCCGTTATGTTGGTGTTGCAAATTTGGATCACAACATTGTCGAAATTTTGAAAGAATGCCTGGACAAGCACAACTGTGTGGTCAAAAATTACAGAAAAGCAGGGGAAATTATTAAGGAAAATGTCATCCATGATGTTAGTATAAGACTAATTAGAAGTAGCAACTCAATTGGGCTCTCTAAGCAATATAGTATGCCAACAACTTCAGAGCTTGCCGCTCTAATTGTAGGTGACTTTGACAATTCATACACGAAGAGAGACATAATTGTGAAACGACAATGTGGTAAATTACAGAGGATCGATGAGCTACACATGGCATACCTACCACTGCAATATCGGTTGCTTTTTCCATATGGAGACAATGGGTACGACTCATCAAATCAACACGCTCTAGAATCACTCTCAGCAACAAAAAAGAAGAAGAAACTAACACCTAGGGAATACCTGGCATTCCGGTTAATGAGGAGGAAGTCTGAAACGTCAGTCATATTGCATGGGAACAAATTACTGCAACAATTTATTGTTGATGGCTACTCAATGGTCGAAAGTGATAGGCTTGACTACATTAGAAAGCACCAAAAGGAATTAAGGGTAGATCTTTATAGTGGAATAACAAATGCACTCACAAGAGGAGAGACAGACCCTTCATCAACAGGGCGACGAGTTATTCTACCATCTTCTTTCATAGGTGGCGCACGATACATGATTCAAAACTATCAAGATGCTATGGCCATTTGTGCATGGGCTGGTTATCCAGATATATTTATCACATTTACATGCAACCCCATGTGGCACGAAATTACTCATCATTGTGACCAAGATGGTTTAAAACCATGTGATAGACCAGAAATATTGAGTAGAATATTCAACCTGAAGTTGCACAAGTTAATGCGGACTTTGAAGGATCAGAAGATATTTGGATCAATTAAATCAGGTACAAATTTTCACTATTTTCTACAAGATTAGAAATCATCATTTCGTATATGTTAAACATTTACATATCATTGATAAGCAACTTTGGGATTTTAATCATCTAAATAACGTGCAATTGTAGTTGTAAATGCTATTTTGTTTTTGTTTTGAAAAATTGTCGATAACATTCTTCAAGTAAGTATAGTAATAATATAATGGGAAAAATGGTGATAGGTTTTAATGAAAGAAACTTATTTGCCATATGAAGTTTATTTGTAATCATTATAACAATTTTAAAATTATTTATGAATGCAGATGTATACACTTTGTTGAGTTCCAAAAAGAGGGTTACCACACGCACATATCATACTCTGGTTGTCTGAGTCGGACAAAATAAGATCATCGTTTGAGGTAGACCAACTAATATCAGCAGAGATACCAGATAAACTTGAAGACCCTGAACTGTATGAATTAGTTGGAAGCTACATGGTCCATGGTCCATGCGGTCGATCATCAAGAAGCGCGCCTTGTATGAAAGATGGTAAGTGTTCAAAATACTTCCCCAAAAGATTTTGTGCACGTACAATGTTAGATGAACATGGGTATCCAACATATCGTAGGAGAGATGATGGTCATATGGTGTCAAGAAAGGGTGTTAAACTAGATAACAGATCTGTCGTCCCTTATAATGCTACAATGCTGAAATTATTTGGTGGTCATTTGAACATTGAAAAGACAAATCAATCACGTGCTATCAAGTACCTATTTAAATACATAAGTAAAGGGAATGACCGTGTTATAGCTGGGATATATAACAAGAACGACCAACCAGGTTCTCAACAATCATTTGATGAAATCTCTCACTACCTCAATTGTCGTTATGTATCTTCATGTGAGGCGTCGTGGAGAATTTTTGGTTTTGATATACACCATAGACATCCACCTGTGGAGAGATTAAGTTTCCATCTTCCTCAACAACAGTCAATATACTACAAGGAAGGTGAAACAATGTCTTCCCTTGTAAACAACCCACGAGTTAAAGAGTCAATGTTCATTGCTTGGTTTGATAAAAATAAGGATGACCCTTTTGCAAGAACACTTACTTATTCTCAATTCCCCAACTACTTTACATTTGTTAGGGAAAAAAGATTTTGGAAAATTCGTGAGCGTGGATTCTCAGTTGGAAGGATGGGTCATTGTACACCACTCAAGGAGAACTATATTATCTTCGTCGTTGCTTACAAGAGTTCGTGGGGCAAAGAATTATGAAGACATCGAACTGTTAATACTGTAGTTTTTCCAACATTTAGGGAAGCATGTTTTGCACTTGGATTATTAGATGATGACAAAGAGTATATTGATGCAATTAAAGAGGCATCATCATGGGCATCAGGAAATTATCTACGTCATTTTTTCACTAGCATGTTACTAAGCCATTGTTTGTCGCAGCGCTATTGTTTGGGAGCAAACCAAAGAATTAATTTGTGAAGATCTGTTACATATTAATCATGGAGACAAACGTTTTCAAGGTATGTGACTATGTACAATTTGCAGTTTTAGTTTAACAAATAGTTGTACATTACAACATTTCCATATTAACATTATTATTATTAGTTAAACATTTCAAGTATGAGTCCTAAAATATGAACTAAGTTTACTATAATTATTACTAATATTAAAGTATGAACATGTTTTGGAATTGCTTTATGATCGTATTATTTGTGTACTTAATATGTATCTCCTATTTCGGATATGACAAAAATTAAATACATTTCATTTTCTCAAATAGATTTGCAGATTTCTTTCACGAATAAAGAGGCAGACCTCTAAGTCAAATACAAAAACTCTTGCTTGAAACGGCGAAGTCTAGACGATTATCCATCCCTACCTAGACCAGATGAAGACAACATCATTGATATCTCAAACCAGCTTATTCTTCAAGAGTTAAACTACGATAAGCAAAAGAGAGGGTCGAATCGAAAGATTGCAACGGTTGATGACTAATGAACAAAAGCAAGTATTTGATGAGATCATTTGCGCAATTTCTTCAAAAAAGGTGGCTTCTTTTTTTTGCATGGATTTGGTGGAACTGGTAAAAATTTTATATGGAATGCATTAACAGCTTCTGTTAGATCAACTGGAGGAATCATACTTAATGTAGCATCAAGTGGAATAGCTGCAACTCTACTACCATCTAGTAGAACTGCACATTCAAGGTTCTGTATACCTATTGATGTCAATGAAGACTCTATGTGTTCAATTTCACATCACTCACCGACGGCAAATTTACTAAAAACTGCTAACATCATCATTTGGGATGAAGCACCAATGGTGAAGAAACATTGTATTGAGGCGGTTGACCGCACGTTGAGGACTTGATGAAGAGAAATTGCATCTTTGGTGGAAAATGTGTTGTCATGGGTGGCGATTTTAGGCAAATCCTTCCAGTCATTCCAAAATGTGGGCGAGCCGAGATTGTAGATGCATCTATCAACGCTTCCTACCGTGGAATGAATGCAAATTACTGCGTTTAACAAAGAATATGAGGCTAAACTCTTCCAATCGTCCAATCGAACAATGTAAAATAAAATCATTTTCGATTGGTTGCTTCTTGTAGGAGATGGAGCCGTTGAATTACCACATGATGGCATTGTAGAGATCCCAATTCTCGAAGATTTATTGCTTCAAGATGATTGTGATCCAATTAAGTGTATAGTTGAATCTACTTACCCAAATTTAATAGAGCGTCTGTTCGACGAAGATTACCTGAACAATAGGTCCATCCTTACCCCAACAACGGAAAACGTCGACACATTGAATGAGTACATTTGTTCATTGTTACCGGAGATGCAATTGAGTACTTTAGCTCAGACTCTATAAATCGAATAGACAATGCAAATGAAAGCTTTGAGGATTTGTATGATGTAGAATACCTAAATGCAATTAAATGCTCTGGTATCCCCCATCATAAATTGGTTTTGAAGGTTGGTGTACCTGTAATGTTGATAAGGAACATTGATCAAGCTGCAGGAATGTGCAATGGAACAAGGCTTCAAATATCACAACTTGGGAAGAATGTGATTAAGGCAAATGCATTGAATGGCACAAGCATTGGTGAAGAGATTTTGATACATAGAATGGATATGAATCCATCTGAAACAAAATTGCCTTTCAATATGACAAGAAGGCAATTTCCTATAATTATTTCTTTTGCCATGACAATAAACAAAAGCCAGGGTCAATCGATGACAAATGTAGGTCTTTACCTACCAAGTCCGGTTTTCTCCCATGGGCAACTATATGTTGCATTGTCTAGGGTGAAGAATTTCAATCGTTTGAAGATCCTAATAGTGAATGAGTTCAGTAAATGCAACAACACAACATTAAATGTTGTTTACAGATAAGTTTTTCAAAACCTTGTGCTACAATCATAGAAATAAGTTACTACATATTAAGAAAATAAGATTAAGTCATTTGTAATGTATCATTTACTCAATTACCTGCTCAAACTCTGAAATTGTATGCAATTTTTTTTTATACATTGTAGACTAAAAATATCCGTGCAACGCACGAGTAGAATGTCTTGTTGTTTATTAAAAAAAAGGAGAGGATGAATTATTTAATTTTTGCCTCCTTCCCAGAATCCCAGTTAAAGAGCAAAAGTCTATAAAGTCAAGACAACTTGGGTGTTGCGCGTATAAAAAGAGAGAGACAACTTAAAGTAATGTGATGATTGGATGTTCGGCCAAAAAAATGTGATGATTGGATGAATGGATGTTCCTTTCGCTGCCTAGACCCTAGGCCCCACAATGGCTCAGTAACTTCTTCGACAAGGTCCTTCCTTGAGAAGAATGGAAATTTTTTTAAAAATAAAAAATAAAAATTGACCCTCACCGCGCACCCACCAAACATCTTGTATTGTATTAACATGGTATTCTGGTGCTGCCCAAAGGGGAAACAATATTGGTGTTACTTTTACACTACTGTAATATTGACAGTTATTTTTACAAAAAAAAAAAAAAAAATTATACTTATTTTTACATTTTGGTATAATTTTATGACTATTTTTTTTACCCTTTTCAGTAATTAATATTAATATTAATATTAATAGCCAATTACAATAAAAAAGCTGAAGTCTTTTTTTATGAAAACACAAAATGACATTAATAACTTCAAAAGTGTACAATGAAGATAAAAAAAGGAAACTAAAATATAATAAATTAAGTTTAGTTAAAAAACAGAAAGGAAAAAAAGAAGTCTATAAGGGCCCATTTGGTACGGGGAAGATTTAAGAAGAGAAAGGAACTTAAAGGAGGGAAATGAATGGAATGGAAGATTGAGAGTGAACTTAAAAAGTTGAGCTGTTTGGTAGACATGAGATGTAATACCCTAAAAATCGTATTTGTGATAAATATCATAAATTAGGGGAAAAATACCTATTGAAAATAGGTGAATATGTGGTCTCAAAGAATATGTTAAATTTATCTTATTTTCTAAGGAAATTTCTAATGAAATTAGAGGATTAAAGGGCCAAAATTACTAAAATGCCCTTGTGAGGTATTAAAAGGCTTAAAATGGAACTTAAATTGAGGGAAAATGAATTGTTTAGTATGAAGAATTGGGTGTTGGTTAAGTGAGAAGGTGAGGTGAAATTCCTAAAATGCCCCTCTGAATTTGTTCGGATGTTTGAACGAAAAAGTTATGTTCGAACGTAATAGGCACCCAATCGTTTGTGTTTGAACGTAAAATCTGATAGTGGCTGATGTTTACATCAGTAACTTCACAATCCTATAGATAGAAAACCAGACCACCAGAACACAGAAACTAAACAGAAATGTAAGTAGAGGAATAACTTGATGCCCTATTCCAGTTGCCTCTCTCATTTATTAACCCACAAGCATACGTATTATGACACCAAAGAATGAACATAGGGCATCGGCTTTGGCCAAAAAAAAAAATCAACACAGGGCATCGGCCATCAACAGATAAAACGCAAACCAATTCACTCTACCCATCGGAACTCACCTGTATTTGCACCTACGTTGAACTTGTGTTGCGTCTCCAACTGCCCCTGTCATCGATTTCAAGTGAGTGTCCTTCATTCAGCTGCTATCGTCGATTCTCTTTTTTAATAAACAACTCCATTGTATACAGGGTTTTTTTTGTCACTAAAATTCACTCTCCCGGGAACTAAAACACTGTCCCGTCACTTTTTGAGGGATTCAATTTTCCCACCGTTGTGGGAAGATAGAGCTTGAAAGAAGATCAACTTTCCGGGAGAGAGGCCGCCAAACTGTTTTTCTCAGTGGGAACCCAGTCATTTTCCCTTTCCCTCCCCTGAAATCAGCGTACCAAACGGGCCTTAAAAGTCTAGACAACTTGGGACCGGTTTGAATAACTTTTGGGATTTGAGAAGCATGCCAGACTAACCACAACTCATATTACATATTTATCTCATACTCTTTCTGATCTTTATTATAAGGCACCAACTAGTAAATGTATTTGGTTCTTTTTATAAGACACTTGCTTGTTTCCAAGGAGCATTAATTATATGTTTCCATGCATGCCCCTAATTAATAAGAATAGTGGGTGAGAGTAATAATTAATATGATATTAGAGTTTAGTGCAATTAGTAGGGGTAATATCGGAAATTACATAAATTCTAGGACAACTTTATTGACTTTAACTGTTTTTATTAGTTTGTGAGAATTGATAGTTGATACTTTATAATAAGGACCAGAGGGAGTATTTTCTATGATTTTTATTATAAGCTACTCCCCCTAACTTTTATTATAAGGCACCAACTAGCAAGTATATTTGATCCTTTTTATAAGACATTTGTTTGTTCCCAATGAGCATTAATTATCTTTTTCCATGTTTGTCCATAATTAATAAGGGTAGTGGGTGGGAGTAATAATTAATACTTTCTCTGGTCTTAATTATAGGACATTTTTACCAGATTTTGAAGAGATTAAGGATATAAATTAAATTAGTTAATTATATCTATTTTCTACCCTCATTTACATTTGACTTCAAGCAGTGCCGCCCCGCCTCTCACGCTATTCCCTCCTATTGTTCTAGCGGCTGACCAATTTAATAAAGCTACTCATTAATGCACCTAATTAAATTATTTTATTTAAAAAAAATAGAATCTCTCACTTAATAGAATATAAGTATATTATTAAATTAATTATTGTGAAGGAAGTATTAGCGGGGATGATATTGGAAAAATATGATAAAAGTTGCTTAAAATTATTTTATTGGAAAAAATAGTAGAGTTGAGGTTTATGTGGCATTAATGAGCTGCAAGCATTACTTACCTTATATATATATAGGTTCATTATTAAATCAGTATTCTGTTTAATTATTATTGAGAAAGTATCAATAGGGGTATTTTAGAAAGAAATTGACAAAAACTAGAAATTTGTCTTATAATAAGGACTAAAGCCAACTCCTAAATGTTGTCTTATAATTAGGACCGGAGGGAGTATGATATTAGGGTTTAGTGTAATTAGTAGAGGTAATATTGGAAGTTTCTTAAATTGTAGGATAACTTTATTGACTTTAATTGTTTTTATTGATTTGTGAAAATTGTTGGTTGGTACCTTATAATAAGAACTAAAGGGAGTACGAGTACCAAGTAATCCATCCTATCCTAATTATATAATAACATTCGGAAGTTGAGCTTGGTTCTAATTATAAGATAAATTTCTAATTTCTATTAATTTCTTCTTGAAATACCACTATTGATATTTTCTCAATAACTTCCCTATCCCTCCCCTCATACCAAATAGCCCCTAAACATGCCTCACTTGCAATCATTTTTTGTTTTTTTTTGGTTGCTCATCCGGTATCCAAAGCTTTACCCTGACTAATATGAATCTGACCCGGGTCGCGCACCTGGCTATGGTGGGTGAGTCTCCCAGCGGGACTTTTCTGTATTCACAAGGCTTGAACTCGAGACCTTGCTTAAGCGACACAAGTCACTTACCACTTGTGCCAACCCCCGTTGGTCACTTGCAATCATTCTAAATATCACATATCTTCCTAATTTTGGATCCCTTGAAATGATGCTTCTAATGTTGACAATTATTACTCTTCCCTGCTACCTTATTAAATATGAGCAGCTATAGAAAGATAAATTAAATAATCATTGGAATCTTATAAGTACCTATAAAAATGATCAATAATATTTATTCGTGGGCACTTTAAAATAAAGGGTTAATGTGCATTTTTACCAACAAACTATTACAGAAAGAGCATCTGGCACAAATATCAATTAATGGTACCTTAAATACAAAAAAACAATTAAAAGGTGGTAAAAAACACAACCCCGTTAGTTTAATTAATAAACGGATGTTTAGCTCATGGGATATGCTGATGTGGTGAAGATAAAATGAAGATGTGACAACTTGTGTCAGAAGAAATTGACTCTGCCTTATTTCTGCCTTTAGCTTCGAGGAAAATAGGAATCAAAGGCGAAATCATCATTGAAGAGAAAACGAAAATGCAATCCTGGAGAAAAGCAGCGAGAACAGAGAAAAAGAAAGAACGGTGAAACCCATTGTAGGCCAAAATGAAAAGGTGATCTTGGAGAAAAGGTGACGGCGATCTGCAAACATGGGCTTGAATGGTATCATCTTCTTCGTCGTTGACGGCAAGAGGCAGGCAGAGAATATTGAAATTGAAGCTGAAAAATCAGACACACTTACGCTCTACCTCACTCATCTTCACCCACCTACACAACCTCGTCTAACTCTAATTCATCTCCCTCAATTGATCCCCCTATCTTGTGTTGATGTTGCTTCAAAGAAAATAGGAAGAACAGAGAAAGGGGGTGAAATCTATCACAACAATAACATCTTTTCTTAACCAATAAAAACACCAAAATACTAGAAATCGTGAGAATTTGAAAATAAAAAACTTGAGTGATTTGAGAGGGGAAGGCGAGGTGACTTACCAATGATTTTACCGAGGGAGATTTCAATGCACAAGAAGAAAAAAATGATAGTGACAATTGAAGAAGAACTTAATATATAAATTGCCCAGTGATGGCATTTTTTCATGAGAAGGTAATCGGCGGCGTTCTGATCGTTGCCTTCTCCGGTTTCGAGCTTTTCTCATTCTCTTATGAGAGGGTAATCGGCGACGTCCTAATAAAGCTCTTCCCCGATTTCGTCAGCGTCCTCTTGGGCATCGACTGAGAGCAAAGAGCGTGATGAGGGTTTTTAGCTTGCTTGTGGCTCATGGTAAGATTCATCCAAGACTTGGGGGCGATGTGTTGATGGAACCCATTTTTGCCAATGGAACCAATTTTTGTATAGATCTGGAGTGCGATGGAACCCATTAACTTTTAGATGCTAAGTTCTGACACAATATTTCCACATCCTCTATTTCTCTTGGCCACAACTGAACTAAACGTCCATTAAAAACTCAACTAACGGTGTTGTGTTTTTTCCCACTTTTTAACTGTTTGTTTGGATTTAAGATAACTTCAATTAATATTTGTGTCAATGCTCCAATCGTAATACTACCTCCGTCCCTAATTATAGGAGCAATTTAACCGATTTTGGGAGAATTAAGGAGAGGAGTTAAATTAGTTAATTTTACTCATTTTCCTAAAATGTCCTTATATAAATTTAAAATGACACAAGTTGCCCTAATTATAAGTGTTTCTAATTTGTCTTACGTTAGATATCCATGACATATTAGTTTATATATGTATATTAGTTGCTTTTTATATAGCCATGTGTATACATATAGATCTAATTTTCTTTCCACACGCTTTCTAATTGAAATAATGGTCTTGCTATATAAACATATATGTGTGTATGTATATATGTATACATATAGATCTATCTACATACATAGAGACACACACCCATATATCTACACACACAGACACACACACACACATATATATGTGTGTTCACACATATATATCTACACATATATATATTGACACACATAAACACAAATATACATATATATGTAAACACACATATATATAATGCTCCTAATAATAAGTATAAATAGGGGTATTATAGGAAAAAATTGACAAAAGTTAAAACTTGCTCTTATAATTAGGACCAAAACCAACTCCAAAATTTGTTCCTATAATTAGGGACGGAGGGAGTAGTAAATTATGGAGTATTAAGAAAACAGCATCTCTTGACCGTGTTTGCAAAAAGAAGAAAAACGACAACTTGGGTAATGTGGTGATTGGACGTTGCTTTCTAAACCATTCCTTCCTTGGGAAGGATGGAATGAATTTATATATATAAAAGAAAATAAAAATGGAGCTAGCACACCAGACGTCTGGTATTGTACTGGGAGTCTGGTACTCTTCAAAGCGGAAAAAAATCAAAAAAAGCAAGCGTCGCAGAGCATCACGCAGAGAGTGAGAGTAAGCGGGAGAGTATAATCACAGAAGCGATCCTTTGCCTAAACTTCGGAGATTAGTGAATCGCACTATCCCTTTCTTCAATTCCTTCACTCACTACCTCTTCTCAGACTGGCACTTGCTTCGCGCTCTCCACACTTTCATGTTAGCTAATAACTGAATTGGCAGGTTGTTTTCTCTTCTCATTTTCTTGCATAATGTGAATCCATCTTGCTTGTCAACTCAAATTCTTATCAATGGGTATCGAATGATTGGTTCAACGATGTTATCTGCGTGTGTAATTTGTAAATTTTGGGATCTTAATGTAGTTCGGGGACTCTAACTCTAGTTGTAGGTGTGGGTTTTATTACCAATGATCGTTGCGTATTTAAGGTTACTTGGATGATGTAAGATGTGGTTTGTTTGCTTTGGTCAATATATGCAAGTTGGAAATCAGCTTGTATCCGACGAACGTGCAAAGAATGTGCAGGCAAAATGATCAGAGTAATAGAAGTTTGGCGCATAGATTGCCATTAACTTTGCACCTCATATTACTGTTGGCAAAAATATTTTGCTTCTGTTTTAACGGATTTTCTCTCTCTTTTTGGGCTTTTGGCCTTGAGGGAGGAGTAAGTAGAGTAGGTAATTAAGATATCGCTTCCAGATTTTGTCAGTGCTCATCTGTCCTTTGGTTTAGGGGAAGTTATATGAATATACCCTAGATGTTGTTCCTTAGTTAGAGTGAAGTTAAGTTTCTGTGCTCAACAAATGTAGGAAAATTGTTCTCAAATGTTGGCCTTCAGTAGCTATTATTGACTAGTTTGCGTATTATAAGCTTATGATTTGGAGTGGGGAAAGAAAGGAGGGGGTTGCAATTTACAATGTGCCATGATTCTCAGTTGTGTATAGAATTTAATTTACTTTTGTGTGTGAGTATGTGCTTGTCCATGTCTCTCTCATTGTCTTATTGTCAGTGTTGATTTTACTATATTTGGTGGATTGTGTGTTGATTACATCTTTATAAATATTACGTGCGTCCAACTATAATCTTCCTTCTTCATCACGCATTCAGAAATCTCGTTTATGTTTTTGTTCAATAGTTCAATACTTGGGAGTGCAAGAATGTTACTTTTAATAAACAAGCTTATTAGAAATGTAGTCTCTCACACCTCCTTTCTTATTGGCTATTGTTTGGGGGTGGCAACCTGAAAAACTAATTTAACTGACAAAAATGTGCAATATATGTTGTGCAGACTACCCAAAAATGGGGCTAGAAGGAAGAGAAAGAGAAAGTATTGTTACTCAAATTAGCATTGGTGGATTTGATGGCCAGGTCAAAGCAAAAGATCTTGTGACATACTTGGAAGATAAAATTGGACTTGTAGACAGGTGTCGGCTGAAAACTTCTTGGACCCCTCCAGAGTCTTATCCAGATTTTTCAATCACTGACACAGCAAAAATTGAAAGAACAGATGGCCATAAGAAGGTGGAGCCTCATGCATTTGTGCATTTTGCATTACCTGAATATGTAACTGAGGCACATAATGCTGCTGGCCGCTTGGATCTATCTTGGCAGCATCAACATCTAAAGGTTAGCTTGGGATCTGAAAATCCCTACTTCTTAAACCAAAGGAGGAGAACCACAACTCCTTATAAGTTATCTGATGTTCTTGTTGAAATTGGCAGTTTAGTTAACCCAGAGAACTTTTATGTTGCCTGGAGAGGACCTGATAAAGGGGTCAACCTTCTGGTAGATCCATTTGATGCCATGTGCAAAATATGTTTCAACAAAGATGTTGTTTTCTCTTTTAAAGGTATGGATAAAAAAGCAGTAATCAAGTGCAACTTCCAGGTAGGATTCTTGGTCAGAGATATAAATGAAATCAAGAGATATGATGATACACCATCTGCATCTTTGGTTATCCTATTACAGCTGGCTTCATCGCCATGTGTTTGGTACAGAACTGCAGATGATGACATTGAAGAGTCAGTTACACATGATTTGCTAGATGATGATGATCCTTGGATCAGAACCACGGATTTTACTCCTTGTGGGGCCCTTGGCCGATGTAATTCTTACAGAATTTCTATGCCAGTCAGGTATCATACCAAATTGCTGAGAGCTATGAAGTATCTAAAAGACCAAAGAGTCCAAGAGATTTTTCTTAACCGGCCTCTTAGGACAATGAATGAACCATTTTATGAGGTGCGCATGCAAGATCCTTTCTTCAGTATTCATTTCCAGAAGGGCATCACCTTTGACATTATGTTCTTGATTAATGCAATTGTGCACAAAGGCATATTCAATCAACACAGGTTGTCAGATGACTTTTTTGGGTTGTTGAGAAATCAGCCTAAGGAGGTCAATGTGGCTACACTTAAGCACTTATGTTCTTACAAGCGACCAGTATTTGATGCAGTCAGTAGGCTAAAGATGGTCCAAGAGTGGTTGCTTAGAAATCCAAAGCTTTACCAAGTCTCTAAACAGTCAGATGATATTGCAGAGGTTCGTAGACTGGTCATCACCCCAACCAAAGCTTATTGTCTGCCACCAGAAGTTGAAATGTCCAATAGGGTTCTAAGGAAATACAAAGAAGTCGCAGATCGATTCTTGAGAGTCACATTTATGGATGAAGGCATGCAGACAATCAATTCATCTGCTCTAAACTATTTTGTTGCTCCCATAGTGAGGGAGATCACATCGAATTCCTTCTCACAAAAGACTAATATATATAGAAGGGTGAAGACAATCATGGAAAAGGGTTTTCATTTGTGTGGCCGGAAATATTCATTTTTGGCCTTCTCTTCCAATCAACTACGAGACCGTTCTGCATGGTTTTTTGCTGAAGAAAAGAGCATAACTTGTGATGGCATCAGAGATTGGATGGGGAGGTTTAATCAAAAGAATGTTGCAAAATGTGCTGCGAGGATGGGACAGTGCTTCTCATCTACATATGCGACTGTGGAGGTTGCAGCACATGATTCAATACCTGATATCAAGAGGAATAATTATGATTTCTCTGATGGAATTGGTATTATCAAACCTGATCTTGCAAGAGCTGTAGCTGATAAATTGAAATTGGATGATTTGCCCTCCGCATATCAGATCAGATATGCTGGTTTTAAAGGGGTTGTAGCCTGTTGGCCATCTGAAGGGGATGGGTCCCAACTTTTACTGAGACCAAGTATGAAAAAATTTGAATCCACTCATACCACTTTGGAGATCTGTTCTTGGACTAGGTTTCAACCTGGTTTCCTTAATAGGCAAATCGTGACATTGCTTTCAGCACTAAATGTGCCTGATGAAGTATTTTGGAACATGCAGGAGGCAATGGTTTCGAAGTTAAACCAAATGCTTGTGGATGTAGATGTGGCTTATGATGTTCTCATGAAGTCTTGTGCTGATCAAGGGAGTGCTGCAGCAATAATGTTAAGTATTGGTTTTAGTCCTGAATTGGAACCTCATCTTAGAGGCATATTAACATCTGTACGTGCCGCACAGCTTTGGGGCCTTAGAGAAAAGGCCAGGATCTTTGTTTCATCTGGGCGATGGTTGATGGGAGTATTAGATGAGGTGGGTGTGCTTGAACAAGGACAGTGCTTCGTTCAAGTCTCTAACCCTTCTCTTGAAAATTGTTTTGCAAAGCATGGCTCAAGATTTAAAGAGACAAAGAACCTGCAGGTAGTTAAAGGTTTTGTGGTTATAGCTAAAAACCCTTGTCTTCACCCAGGAGATGTAAGAATTTTGGAAGCAGTTGATGCTCCTGGTTTATATCATTTACATGATTGTCTTGTTTTTCCTCAAAAGGGTGATAGACCCCATACAAATGAAGCTTCTGGAAGTGACCTTGATGGGGACCTGTATTTTGTCACATGGGATGAGAATCTTATTCCTCCCAGTAAGAGGAGTTGGCCTCCTATGGAGTATGCATCTCAAGAAAGCAAACTTCTGGCGCGTCAAGTTACTACTCGAGTATGTGTTCTTTCATTCATCTTTCTCTCTTATGTTACATGTTTTCCATGGGCAAAGCTCAACATAACTTTTTAATATCTTTCATATTGCATATTAGACCATCATTCTTTTATAAGAAATAAAGCAACATGCAAAGGTTAAGGACTTACCTAAAGTGATCAAAGTAAATATTTAGGGCATATTTCTTGTGATCTAAATCAAGACATGATATTTTAAATTGTGTCAAAACATGAAATTTAGAACAAACAATTGCATAAAGTGATGCCCACAATCCCACATCTTCTGCCTATAGCTATTAATTGGAGCTTTTAATGGTGCAGTAGCATTGCCGTCATTCCATTGACACCCTCTCTGTTATAGGAACCATATTCAAACTTTTGTATCAAAGTTCTTTTAGGTCATTGATGAAATGTATAAAAAGTAAAGAATGAAAAAAAGAAAGAAAGAAGAAGGTAGAAATGACTTATAATAATCTGTTCTGTACCTTTGAAATTGGAAAGACTAAATGCAACTATCTATTCATTTTTATTACTGAGACGCCAGTGTCGTGCTTATTGTGTTAAAGGAGTTCAGCATATGTGTTCTCTTGAAATTCTCTATGAGCTCACTGTATTATCATTGAACTTATCTTGGGCTGCCTAATTTTAATTTGATTTTTCTTGTTGAACATACTTTATTTGCATTCTATAAATGCATCACTAATTCCTTGAAGTTGTAAAAGTTGTTATCTTACATGCTGCAGGACATTATAGACTTTTATGTCAGAAATATGGTAAATGAGAATTTGGGGGCAATCTGCAATGCACATGTGGTACATGCTGATCTCACTGACTATGGCGCAATGAGTGAGAATTGCATAACCCTGGCTGAGTTAGCAGCCACAGCTGTTGATTTTCCGAAAACTGGAAAGATTGTTTCTATGCCTCATCATTTGAAACCAAAACAATACCCTGATTTTATGGGAAAGCAGCCACACCAGTCGTATAAATCCAAGAAAATCCTTGGTAGGCTTTACCGGCGAATCAGAGATGCTTATGATGAAGATTTGGATAGCACTAGTTTGAAGCATGTAACGGATGATATACCTTATGATGCTAGTCTCGAGGTTCCCGGGGCTGCTGAGTTTATTAATGATGCATGGGAGCAGAAGTGCTGTTATGATGGTCAGCTGAATGGACTGCTTAGTCAGTACAAAGTGCAAAGGGAAGAAGAAATTGTAACTGGACAGATCTGGTCCATGCCCAAATACAACAGCAGAAAGCAAGGGGATCTTAAAGAAAGGCTCAAGCACGCCTACAGTGGCCTGAAGAAAGAGTTTAGGCAAAATTTTGAGAAATTGAATTCAAATATGGAAGAATTAAATGATGAAGAAATACATTTGTTATATGAGCAGAAGGCATCGGCCTGGTACCAGGTCACATATCATCCTGAATGGGTGAAGAAGTCCCTTGATCTTCAAGACAAGTCCGTTGATCATGGAAATAAAGTGATGCTGAGTTTCCCATGGATTGCAGTCGATTACCTGGCTCGTATTAAGATAAGGAATCAAGGAGTTGGAAGTGTTGATTCTACTAAGCCTGTTGATTCTTTGGCAAAGTACCTAGCCGAAAGGCTGTGACTCTTCAATTTTCTGCTCCAAGCTTGGCTTCAAGGCCGCTCTGCCATTCTTACAAATAGATGCTGTGACTTTTTATTTTAATTCAAAGAACCAGGTGTTTATGGTCTGAGACTAGAAACACCATTGAACCCACCTCTCATTTACTAGGAGCCATCATGCCACTTGGCTACAAAACCATCAATAGAGGTTATGACTGTGTTTAATTAATATGCCCTGTAATTTTCTGTATGTTTGGTGTTTGAGTTTTACTGCTTTGCTTTTAATCTATCTAGGCGTATCCCCTTGGTTTTCCAGGCATAAAATGTGCACATTATGCATTGGACTGTACTTTCTTCTTTAACTGTTGTGCATGTATGTGGTGGAGATGCCAGAAAACAGGAAGCATAATTTGATGTACTAAAACTTGTAGGACATATAGACCCAGCCCTTCAAGATTTATATTCACAGGGCCCTGTGATCATACTCCAGATATTTGTTTTCATTTTTTTAATGAACTTGTTGAATGTGAACTTGTTTATTTCCAAACTGATCGAACGTCCAATTGACACAAGTTCTGTAATTCTTTTTTGAGCCTAAACGTTTTTCAATAGCAAGAAATAACTATTATGGGACTTTGGGAGCATCCTCATTTCCTCTATTCTTTGCAATGATAGATTTACCCCAAAATAATAATACCTTATTTACCATGAATGAGAGCGTTTACAAGGGCACTTATCTCGCATATAAAAGCTCTTCAAAGGCAGCTAGCACATTTTACATAAACATTTCCTTTTAGTGATGCTTTGTTTATTAAGGAAATAAATCAGTTATTTGATTCTCATAAACACCAAAAAAAAAAAAAAAATTCAAGCCATTTTCATTGTCATACACTTGAGATTTAGAGGAGACGTGTTCTCTTCCCTCTTCACTGAACAACTCAACATAGTCATAACAGTATTTTCATTACAATCATGGCATCACTGTTTTTCCAAGTTTTTTGAGGTAATGTGACACTAGGCAACAATAATATTTTTTCACTAGCCTAAAAAAATGATCCAGAGATTGCAATTTTCATCTCATGGTCCAGGAGAGGTTACAGAAGAGCTTAAATCATGTTCTTTGTTCCAGCAACCACACTTCCTGCTATAATATTCAGAGGCTAGCACACCATATGCTGATTTAACCACAAAATAATCCCCAGCCAGCACAAACCAAGAGAGGCATTCTCCATGTCTGCAACAATTCTCATGTCCCTCCTCCATTAACATCCTATATAGTGCATATCCTCACAATCCATACCCTCTTGAGATTTATATGAGTAATTCATCTCAAACTACCATTTCAGCTTCTTTAACATTTGATGGGATCCCCACATCCAGCCTCATGGTTGGTTTGTACTGTTCGGGTACAGCGGCGCCAGCCTGAATGCATATTTCCACAACAGCAGGGGCTTGCCCATAGAAATCCCGAAGCTCCCGTTTCAATGGCGGCCCATTCACATCAGGGACATGCCACACGTATCTTGGAGGTATCAAGTCATTGAGCACTGCAGCCTGCCAACCGTGCTGCCCATTACGTTGTTGGTGTTTATGAGCTCCACAGTTCTGTGCCTTGTGCCCCGATGGACCAACATGAATTTCTGGGCAATATCCACAAACCCTCACAGGGTACATTCGCATTAGTTTCTTGGCTCCTTTTCTCATTTGTTCCCATGCTTCGAGAGCTTCCTCAGCAAGACGAACTGTCTCTTCTTTGCTAGATGGAGCTACTACTTCTGAATCAGGGATTTCAGTTAGTAATGGTTCCACAGGCTCCTCTGGGACTATATCTGGTAGTTCACTTTCATCAGCATCGACGAATTCTTTCCTCCCTATGCGGATTATAGGCTTTCTTCTCCTTTTGGTGGGATACTCGGGAATTTCAACACCAGCTTGAATGCAAAGTTCAACTACCGCAGGAATTCGGGGGATAGAGAATCTCTCTTCATGAGGCATACGTTTTCCAAGACGATCATAGAGGTGATAGGCTTCAACCGGCACCAATAAGTCTTCAATAAATGCATTTGTCCATTCATGAAGACTGTGGCGGAGATTAGCTTTCGAGCCTTTACATGACTTGAAAGGATGTCCAACAGGTCCTACATGGATATCAGTGCACCACCTGCACTAGAACATCAATGCCAACAGAATCAACTCAATGCATACATCAAGGAAATATAATGATATTTATATGTAAATAAAAAGAAAAGGTATTGAACATGATACCTATCAACTTACCAAGGGAAATGGCAAATTATTGGTGACAATAACAAATAAGAGGTATACTAATGACAGTACGATGAACAACTAAAAGTTATTGTGGTAAAGCAATGTTATAATTTAAGCATCCCTTATAACTGTTAATGAAACCATTTAAGCCGCATGAAGAATTTATCCAACCAAAAACACAGAAACAGCGATGGAATTCCATACCAAACTAGCAGAATCACAGTAAAAGCACATACAAATGAAGTTTCCCAGATTTTACATAAGCCAAATTCTACTTTAGCCAAAAGTCTGCTAGAAGATATCGAGTAATTTAATTACCCACAAGCATGCACGTTCACCACTTTAAGCAGCTTCTTCAGATTGTTAATCAAAGTGATCCTTGCATTATATACATTATAAGCAGTTGGGATCAGGCTCTTCACCAGCAACCCATTCTTTGGAGGTGGTAATGCTCTCCTTTTTGGTTCATCTTTCATCTTCTTTAGCCTCTCCCTAGCTGCTCGCCGCAGCTCAACAATGGGTGTCGGAAAAGGTTTTTTCTCCTTTCTTGAATATTTCCGAGGAAAATCAGCATTTTGAGGAATTTCATTTCTAATGGTTAATGCATGTCGACAAAAATTATGTGGTGGAGCTCTAATCTTTATAGGAACACAAATCTTGCTGCAACCATACTGCACAAGACAGCCAAAAAAAAATTGAATTATAAGCACACAACTGCCATCTCTACAAATATGTATAGTTTCAAGAATTGAACAGTTTTCTTGACAAGATAAAACAAAGCATTTCATTTTCAGCCTCCCACTGCCTAAATCAAAATTAAAACACAAACAAGAAAAAGAAGTAGAGTAACTAATTTTGGTTTGAGCTCAGCTCTAAATTGAGCCATATAAATTAAACTTCAATTAACAGCTTTACAAATATCCTCCACTCAAATCTACAATCAACAAATGACCCGACATACCTGCAAAGAATCTAGAAAACTAAGACCAGACGATAGGTTGGGCTTTAGATTTAAGGAAAATTTGAATGATTCTTGTGGGGTTATAGCCATCCCTTTACTGAGCAGCACAGTCCCACCAGAGACATTATTCGAAACACAATTCATTCCTGAAACCACAGAAGTTAGTAAACATGGATAGCTCAAAAGCATGAACTACAAGGTCGTAGCTTAAGAGCAAATTTCTGAAGAAAAATAATAATTACACTGAGAGGTCTCAACTATACAACGTCTAAAAGATAATATATTGGGGAAAAAAACTTCAATTTGACTGATTCCCCAACATCACGAAAGATTAAACTTCGAACTAAGACTATTAACGAACCCTTTAAGCAAGAAGTCAGGAACACATGCACTTTCTCTGAGGCGAAAGATAAAAATTTGAAGAAATGCAAAATGGAGAAAGACGAAAGGCAAGTGATAAACATAGAACAAAGGGGTGAGGAGAGAGACGCTGACCAATCTCCAAGTGAAAGATGTTCACAAGTGCTTGGAAGTTGAATTTGGGAGACCGATAATGGTTCCTGTGCGTCAAATTGGTGCGCCATTTTGAAGCCTTCTGGATTTGGGGTACAAGACTTTTTTTCCCTACCCAACAACAACAATAATAATTATTATTAAAAATAGGAGATTTTTTTTCTTTGAGAAAATAATAAATAAATATCATATGAATTTGTAAGACCCCCAGAAGTCTCCCAAATTTGTAAAAAGACTGAGAGGTACCAAGGATTTATAAGGGATATGCGAATTCGGGTGAAATTACCCTTTTGCCCTTAGTTTTAAATAAATAAATAAAAAAGTAAAAATACCCTCGCCGGAGGGCCACCACCGGCAGCGGCCACCAGCGAGGGGGGTGGGGTTTTGTTTTTTGTTTTTAAAAAAATTCTTTGAAAGTGTGCATCCATGGGGCCAAGTGGCCCACCAATTGGGCCACTTGGTTTCTTTATATATATATATATACATTAACAAATATATATATTCTTCTTAACATTTTTTTAACGGTAGTTATAAAATTTTCATCGGTATTTACAAATATTCCATCGCTATTTACAAAATTTTTATGGGTATTTACAACTTTTTATAAGATTTCCATTTCTTGCCTCTAAGGAAAAAAAAATACATTATTACAAATTTTTCATTGGTATTTACAACTTTTTTTAAGGTTTCCCTTCCTTGCCTTTGAGGAAAAAAAAAACAAAAAACTAATGCATTATTACAAAATTTTCATGGTATTTACAAATTTTCCATTGTTATTTACAAAAAAAATAATGCATTATTACAAGAAAGGGAAACCTTAAGAAAAGTTGTAAATACCGATGAAAATTTTATAATAATGCATTATTTTTTTTTTTGTTTTTTCCTCAAAGGCAAGAAAGGGAAACCTTCAAAAAAAGTTGTAAATACGATGAAAATTTTGTAAATAGAGATGGAAAATTTGTAAATACCGATGAAAAATTTGCAATAATATATTGTTTTTTCCTCAAAAGCAAGAAAGGGAAACCTAAAAAAAAAGTTGTAAATACCGATGAAAATTTTGTAACTACCGTTGAAAAAATGTTAAGAAGAATATATATATTTGTTAATGTGATATATATATATATATATATATATATATATATATATATATATATATAAGGAACCAAGTGGCCCAACTGGTGAGCCACTTGGCCCCATGGATGCACACTTTCAATGATTTTTTTTTTTTAAACAAAACCCCAAACCCCACCCCCTCGTCGATGTGGCCGGTGACCCTCCGGCGAGGGTATTTTTATTTTTATTTATTTATTTAAAACTAAGAGCAGAAGGATAAATTTACCCAAATTTGCATATCCCTTGGTACCTCTCAGTCTTTTTACAAATTTGGGAGACTCTGGGGGCTTTGCAAATTCTATGGTATTTATTTGCCATTTTCCCTTTTTCTTTTGAGTAAAAACTGGATAATATTATTTACAAAAGAGACAGCTAAAATATACTTTTAATGCTTTAAGTTTATATAAAGTATACTTTTGGTCTTTTAACTTTATAAAGTATACTTTTGGTCATATAATTCTAACACCGTTAATATTGCTAATAGAAAATTCTGACGTAACAAATTTAAATGGTGATTATATAAACTTAAGTGATGACTGTGTAATTAAATGTTATTAATATTAAATTTAAGATATGTGTAAATTGAAAAATATATCAAAACCTAATGAAGCAGTCAATATCAAAACATTGATTGTATTAAGAAAAATTTAATTTAATAATCTAAATATCAAAATCTCGATTTCATTTATAGCGATATGTCGGTTTATTTTAGTTTAATAATCTAAATATATTATATTAAAAAATTAAAAATTAAAAATACTTTATCTGCACAGTCATCGCTTAAGTTTGTTACGTCAACATTTTTCGTTAATAACATCAACATTATTTGAAATATAGGACTGAAAGTATGCTTTATAAAGTTAAGGGATAAAAAATGCACCTCATATAAAACTTAAAGCACTAAAAATATATTTTAGTCAAAAGAGACCTAAAAAAAAAACCCTAATCTCTTTCATCAACCACCTTCTCCTCTAAAGTAGGTGGTGGTTGATCACAGAAACAAAAGTTTCCTACCAACTAATAAGAAAAACTAGCTAACCTATCAGCAATAGTGTTTTATTCCCTAGAAAGATGGCAAAAGCTAATTTACCAGTCTCTAAAAATAAGAGTTCGAGCCTCATCCATAGTATTCCTAAATAGGGTTTGACACAAGTGGTAAGCGATTTGTGTCGCTTAAGCAAGGTCTTGAGTTCGAACATTGTGAATGCAAAAAATCCCCGCTTGGAGACTCACCCACTATAGCTAGGTGCACGACCCGAGTCGAATTTGGATTAGTCAAGGCGAAACTCTAAATACCGGATGGGCAACCGAAAAAAAAAACAAGTTAATGACATTTAGAGCTGGGAATCAAGGCCGGGGCCTAAAAGAGCCGGCCCTTTTAAGCCCAAGGTAAGAAAAACATATGTTTTTCAAGGCCCGACCCCACAGAGCCAGAAGCCATTTTTTTAAACTTCAACTATTTTTCTTGCGTTTTTTCCAAAGAAATATAATTAATAAATTACAACAATTAAAGTTCTAATTTATCAAATAAATGTTGTTAACATTAAAGTCTAAACAACACGTATCATGCAACAAACAAACACAATAATTAATTCATAATCAAAAGTAAACTATTGTCCACCAATAACTCATACAAAGCATAAGAAGCTTACCATTAAACAACATGAGTATGATGACTATCATTTTCATCTTCTTCACCGCTATCATCAATTTCAAAAATATTTGATTATGCTTTACTTCTAGTAGTAGGCTCTGTTTCATAGGTAAAAATATCAAGAATTTCTTCTCTTGCATCATGAATATATCTATAATCTTTATCTGCAATAAATAATAAACCAAATCATAAAATTAGAGTATAGTTATTATGTATTTATAACTAAATGGATAAATAATAAAATACATATAAATTAATAAATTACCATCATATGTAAATCCATGCATCCAGTTGCGAGTATAAATAAGAGTTTGAACATTAAATGGAAGAATGAAACTTTCATATTTTGTTGGAACACGTGAACCAATACTGAAAGTTGATTCACTAGCTACTGTAGTAATTGGAAAGCTTAGAATATCATTTGTCATCTTTGAAAGAATCGGAAATCTTTATTTATTGTTCTTCCACCAGTTCAAGACATCCAATTCTTTCCAATTATTAGGCTTCAATATTGATTCTTCAAAATAAATTTTCAATTCAGACTTGTTCATGGAAAAATGATCCATGCTCGCATAAATATCTTCATAATCTTGCATCATTACAAAACATTTACTTAAATATTAGTTGGACATCCAACAAATTCAATTGACACTAAAATTTAAAAAAATTAACGGGCCTCGCTTTTTAGCCCTTGTGTAACATCCTGAAATTTATTTAGAATTATAATAGAATAGATTAATTTATGGTAATTAATTTACCAAGAATATTTAGTATAGGAGTAAAACTTTCTAATGTTAGTTAAAGTAATAATAATAATAAATTTTTTTATTATTGTAACATATTATTATATAGTAATATTATAAAATACACACACACACACACATTAGAAATTGTTGGGATCCGTACACGCAACGGAAGGATTTCATCCATTAAAATTTTACGAATCCCGGAGAGGATCTATCAACGGCGTTTAAATCAAGTTCATTAGAAAAACCATATCTATACGAACTTGTATGTGTCCTTTGCGAACTCATGGGCTAACGCCTTCTTACTTGATCAATCTCTAGGAGCCGACTCTACGAATCCACTCCCTCTACCGGTATCCACACCAAATAGCTCTCCAACACGTACGGCAGCGTGCTAGCACCTTCTTACTTTGCGTCTCACGTTTTTCTCTCTAGGATTTCTTTTGTGGCTTGTCTCCTTTTTTTAATACGACTAGACCTTCATCTAATATAGAGTTTCTAAAACCCTAATGGGTCGTATTAAAATATTCAAGATTAATCTAAATTAATCTTGAAATTCGAATTTGGATATTAATTAAATCTGTCCAACAGATCTAATCTAATCTATTCAATTAGTCCAAATCAAAAGCCTGCCTAAAATCTGAGATATGATATCTGTCTATTTAATTAAATCTGAGATACTATATCTCAATTCAAATTAAATCAGATATATGATATCTCTATTCGAAAATTAAACATGAGATATGATATCTGTCTATTTAATTAAATCTGAGATACTATATCTCAATTTAAATTAAATCAGATATATGATATATCTATTTATTTTAGTTATTTAATTTATCAAATAGTTAGATACTATATAATAATATTATTATCTATATAAATAATATTATTATTAATTTCGAATTTAATACACACACACATCATAGATTAGATGATGTATTCATTAAATCTTAGACATATCTAAGATTCAATGAATCTGGATATTATTGCTCGTGTTGGGCTATTCTTGTGTGCGACCTTGCAGGCCCACATGAGATTGGCAGCGGGCCAATACTGTATCAGCCCACAAGTCGCAAGCAGCCTCTAGCAAGACATTGCAACTACCCAATTCATATGGGGATCTGATACGACACAACCTATCATACAATCATGTCACGTACCTTTTGTCACGCGATAATTTGGTCGAGAATGAGGCATGGATAATGTCAACCTCCTGTTCTTGACCATTACTTTCTCGATTCTTGAGTAGTCTAATAACTGAAATAGAAACTCCTTTCCTCATAGTATGACCATACATTTCTCAGACTCACTCATCGAGGGGCCTAGTATTATCTCTCTACAAATATGAGGGACAAATTCCATCTTGACCATTCACATTCATCTGCATGAAAATCATTGATCCCAATCATAGCCTTTATCATCACCCAGTCAAAGGTGACTTTTGACTAGGTCAAAGATCAGTGACTCTCATGTAGGAATCCATGATGATCTCAGGTAATAGGGCGTTATGACGCGGTTATACATGAGATAAGCTTATGACATAATCCACGCAGCTTTCTCATAGTGGGTCGGTCCAACACCTTGTACTCTTACAAGTGCCTATTGAAAGTGGAATATCACCTAGAGGGGGTGAATAGGTGATCTCAAATTCTTTTTCGAAGATACTCTCGATGACAGAATTAGAACTAAGACAGAAGAATAAATGAACACTGGGCAATTTATACTGGTTCGGTCTAATACTTCGACCTACGTCCAGTCCCCAAGAACTCCTTGGGATTTCACTAATCTTATCAAATACGATTACAACTCAAGGATGATCCTTTCTCTCTTGGACTCACTCCCCCTTACTGGTTGCAAACGTACATCCACTCTTAAGGTTCCACAACCTTAAGTTACACAAACTGAAACGTAATAAATGTTTAAGAAACAAGGACTCCTCACTGAGTAGATATTTGATAATCACTGAAGTGCTAGAAATATCCGAAGATATTAATGAGACAGTTGAAACAATAAATACAATAGACTCGAATTGAATGCGCAAGATGTTTCGGTAGTTGGCGAAATTGAATGCGATGGCCTTTTATAGTGAACACCATTAATCCCGTTGAGAGACTTCAACAAAGAGCCGTTGTGACTCTCTGTTTTTCCATTAGACACAGAAGCAGAGTGACGAGGTATATTTGAATGTTGCTTCATTAAATGTTCTTTGGCGGTGACGATCTTGTGTAGAGAGACAATCAGAAGCAAGCTGGAATAAGTGTTCCTCGAAAGAATGATTTCGTCTGCTGTGATTGCTTATTCCTAATGTTGCTCTATTTTTCTGACTTTCATTTAATGCGTTGCCACGTTGGATTGCCTTTTGCTCGAATTCAAATATAACCGGGTTAATCACTTTAAAACTTAACCAAAGAATGATTAGATATGATAATAGTGAGATTAAATATGATTAATAAACATTAGAATATAACCCACTAATTTCCAGAAGTGATTCATCAGTATATGTTCATCGTAAGTTTTCCAGAAGGGCATTCTCGAGAATTGTTCTAAGCATTCTCGAGAATCAACTTAATAACCAGAAGAGGAGAAGATAATCCTGAAGGAGTTCTCGAGAGTTGATCACTTCATTCTCGAGAATCCTATGGCCATAAGTTTTATCGTGAAGATTTGATGAAACCATTCTCGAGAATTGAATCCCAGTACTCGAGAATCAGGCGTTAAACAATCTCCGAGGACGAAGGTTATTCTCGAGAATTGATACTTTACTCTCGAGAATTGTCTTCATTCTCGAGAATCAATTTAGCATCCTCGAGAATCATGAAATGGAAAATATTTAAAATTTATATTCATTCACTTAACATTCTCGAGAATCAAGAGTTAATACTCGAGAATTGCTACTATTCTTGAGAACTGAGTTAGCTTACTCCAGAATCATAGTTCTGGAGATAATTGATCATACATTAGCCATTCTCGAGAACTCATGTCCCATTCTCGAGAATCACTGATATTCTCGAGAATCATCTTCCTATTCTCGAGAATTATTTAAGGTAATTTAAATCCTTATATTTATACTTAGCATTCTCGAGTACTTCTTGCCAGTGCCCGAGCATGACGGCTTTTCTCGAGAATCTATTACTATTCTCGAGAATAAACTGTTAAAAGGCAACTTTAATATTTTATTGAATCATTCTCGAGAGCTCATATGCCATACTCCAGAGATACTTCCATTCTCGAGAATAAAAAACGTATTCTCGAGAATTATACTTACAGATTGATTTCTTTTACTGAGTAAGCTGGATCATTCTCGAGAGCCATAAACATATTCTCGAGAACCAGAAACCTATTCTCGAGAGTGGTTTGTTTGTTAGCTTTCTGTTTTGAAAAACTTTAAATCTTTTAAACCTTTTGTTATAATCAAAACACTTGGGATCTAACATTCTCCCCCTTTTTGATGATGACAATGATTTTAGCAAAGGATTTATTTAAAGATTTAAGACTTTGAGAAACAAAGATAGATCAAGATAGCAGTAAGATCATTTTCATACTATGTCATAAAAGCTACAATGATTAGAAACCAAAAGCACATAGCAAGACAGATACAAAACATATCACAAATGCAATCACATACATATCATAAGTGTAGTCTAACAATTGGTGATCTGTGACATTTGTGATTAGCAGACTAAGTCAAAATCCTGACTTGCTCCTAGTCTAACTAGACTCTAAATCCTATGCTTCTTCTCCCCCTTTGTCATCAGTCAAAGAGGGGGGACCAGGAGGAGCCACATAAGGAACAATAGCAGTGGAAGCCAACTCAGGAGGTATATCAGAAGTGGAAGCTGGTGGTACATCAGAGGTAGGAGGAGTAGGCTATGAGGGACCAGGACGACTGAAGTTGTTGACAAGATAATCAAAATTTGTGTTGAGGTCCTGAACCAAAAACTGAGTTCGAAGGTGTTACTGATCCAAATCCTGAACTAGAAGCTGAGTCCGAAGGTGTTGTTGATCCAAATCCTGGACTTCTTTCCTAATTTCCTCCTGATGCTTAAATAAGACAGAAAGGCGAGCATCGACATCAGCTTTGAGATTTGACATTTCTTGAGAGAGATTAAGCCTGAAAGCAAGCATTTCTGTTTCTATACCCTTGACCAGCTCTTTGAGAAGTTGACTTAGACACTTTAGTCCCTCTTTTAATGGATCAACTTCATTCTGAATTAGAGTCTTAGTAGCTTTGCTGAGAGAAGGAGGGTTGATGAGCAGAGGCTGTGCCAGCCTGAGATGAATGAGCTTCTTCTGGAGCCTTAGATGAGGTAGGCTGAGAAGGACCATCCACAACTTCCTTGTCCTTCTTCTGAGGTTCCTGTCTCAGAGGCCCAGTTGCCTTGGTGAAAGATATCTTCATATATAGCAAGTGAGTCTTGCTAAACTCTTTTGGAAAGACTACCTTGTCACCCCTCATGAGATACCATATGTTATTGAAGCCTAGAATTTGGGAAACCAAGTTGGGATATGGCATTGTGTTTCTTTTGGAGGTGCTGGAGGTAGCTAAGAAATTGGACATTTTTGAAATAATCAATTTCCCTAAATTACGTGGCTCTCTGGCAATGATTGAAGCCAACAAATGGTAGTCCTTGCTAACGAAGTGTATAAAAATTGGGTCTTGTTAACCAAATTCCTACTGTAAAGGTACCAGATGACTCTATGGGTGTCAGACATCTATGAAGGTTTGAACTTGAGAGGCTTCCCATCATACTCCGCATTAGGTAATAAGAGATTAAAGCAATCACGCTCAGATAAGGAAGGTGGATCTACAGGAACTTGACAATTTGGTCTCAAATTTTAGAAATGATAGTTTAGTCATTCGAATTTCAAGAATGACAAATCGGACTGATGATTTTTCTTTTATGAGATGTTTGGTTTACCTTGTGATGATATTTTTCGAAGCTTGTTTTAATATACTTTATTTCTATTAAATACAATTATCATGGCGGCTATATTTGTGATGGGTTGGAGTAAGGAGGAATTTGAATGATAAGATTTCTTTATGTCACCACTCAGTGCATAGTGTATGGTACTTGTCAGGGCCCCATTTTCCATGTCTTCCTCTGGCTAGGATCGCATTGGAGTTGTGGGACATGTGACACCTCCTTAGTTGTGTTTAAAGGAGTGGAGCCATAGTCCAGACTTAAGCTCTATACCTTTGGACGAATGTATCTTAAGTTTTGGTGAGCTTGGAGCCATCAAGTCAAATGAATAAGTTTCTATTGGACTATGTGTTAGCCTATGGTTCCAGTCAGCAGTACAAAGGTAGACGGTGATATAAGGGAGGCTGCATATTGCATATTGTATAATTTTATAGTTCACAAATTGACACACTGATGGTCACTTTTGCAAAAGAATGTTTTATGAGAAATTATGGTATATATAATTATATATTTGTAATCAGCCCCTGCTTTTTGTCATATGTAATTTGCTTGTATACGGTAGAAACTTTCAGTAGTTACTGAGACGTGAAATCTCATCCTATATTAACATTTTTCAGGTGAATATTCTAGTAGGGAGCAAGGGAAGGCACCTATGGAGTGAGCTTTGAAGGCTCTTTTGTACTCTTATGGCTTGTGTTATGTTATTTTTATTTGCTATGACCTTAGGACTTCCGCATTATATTTGACTCTGAAATATTTTGGGAATTTATTATGACTTTGTAATATGAATTTTATTTGAAATAGATATGTAATTTGATGATTTGGATGTTAAGCATCCACATTTGAGATATTTGAGATATTTTGACCTAGTTTTCGGGTGTTAAATTTGGGGTGTTACACCTTGGCCTTACAGGACTGGCCTTTTTAAACCTGACTTCATTTGAATGCTCCATTTTATAGGCCGGCCCGATGGGCTTGGTCTAATTTCCCAGCTCTAATGACATTAATACAATCAGTGAAAACATAGATCTTATTGTAGCCCTTGGCCCAACAGATATTAAGACAGTGAATAACTTCTATTAGTTCCATAATAGAAGGTGGAGCCATCCTGAGTTTGCTATTGAAACTAAAAACCCATCCTACATGGTGATCCTATAGAACTCCCCCTCATTCGCTTCTTCTATCACTCAGCATCGAGCCATCGACCTTGAATCTCATGTATTCTCCATTTGTCTCTTATGTGCTATGGTGTTGTACCCACTCTCCTTTATAGAACCTACATTTTCCCAACAAAACCTATTCGAACATGCTCGATAGAAACTATCTGTTTCTTGAGGACCAATGCCAGGATCTTCATCTGCAAAGAGGTGATTACATCTTGATACCCAAATATCCCAACATGTATAACAAAATAAGGTTGACAATTTTAGTTTCTTCGTGAAATCCCTACTTACGTTTTGTTTAAGTTCCATTTGACCTACTCCTCTCCTTGTAAAGAGGAGAATTTCTCCCACAAGGATGAGTTGACCAAAGAAACCCATTGAACTTTAGAATTTTTCCAGTCCCTCAACATGCATCGAATCTTTTTCTTGTGTACACCCGAATGGACATCTGGTTGAATCTCCAATGCCTCTCCAAGCTCTCATTTACACAATGTGTGCTCTACCATGAGTGAACAACCACATAAAGGACTTGATCTTTTCCGGTACCGACCACTTCTATAAAGCTCTCTATATGGTGTCATTTGTTCGATGAATACCTGCAAAAAGAAAGTGATAGGCAGAACTAACAGAAAACACCCATTAGAGGATGGCTTCCAAAAGTATGTATCCTCTCCTCTCTCTTATGAGATGGGTGTACACACAGAATTTGATCAATAATATAAGGTTAGAACCATCTCCTTAATTTGCCTTTGTCCTATTCCCCCAGGGGTGACATAATCCAACACTTTCTCCTTCATGTCAGCAAAAGCTACAAAGCTAGGAATAAGTGTAATCAGGGGTCTATTAATCTCTAACCAATTATCAAACTAGAAGAATGCTTGCTTTCCATCCCCTACTTTCACTTTAATGCCTCTGTGGAACTTATCCCATACATCACATATACCTCTCTAGGTCATGGATGAATTTTGCTTTCTTTCAACTGTAGGCATAGCTTCAACACCAAATTTATATTTTTCTCTCAGGACTTAGACCCACAAAACTTCTATATTTTTCAAAAGATTCCAACACAGCTTCATTAAGTAAGCCTCATTTTGCTTGCTCAAATTTATGATCCCTAATCCACCTTCTTTTTTTTTATCCCTTTTTATTAGGTCTCATGATAACAAATGTATTTTCCTTCTCTCTCATTATTTCCCCATAAGAAACCCTTGCTTTGTCTTTCAAGGTCTATTAGAAAACCCTTGGGAAGTAACATAGTCTGCATGTGATAGGATGGCAATGTAGATAACATTGCCTTGATAAGGGTAGCCCGTTCTTCTGGGTCTTTTCCATGATGGGAGCAAAGGTGACATAAGAAGCCCTCTTGTGGATCGGAGGGATTCCCAAGTACTTCCCAAAATCCCTTATCAATCCTATCTCCATACGCTAGCTTAAGTCTAGTGCTCTAGAGAAATGCACATTCCAAGAAAAGCATACTCTAGTCTTTCCCCTATTAACCTTTTTGTCTCAATACATCGCAAAAGAGTTGTAGGAAATTCAACATTTTTTCTACTTGACTTTGTGAAGCTTCCCCTAACAAAATGATATCATCTACAAAGAAAAAGTGGGAGATCCTAGGTCCCCCTTTATTGAGCTGAATCGGCCTCCAAGATTCGTCCTCAACAACATCTGCAATAATATGATTCAATCTTTCCATACTCAGTGTGAAAATATAGGGAGAGATTGGATTTCCTTGTCTAATGCCTCTGGATGAAGTGAAAGTATCTATCACTTCCCCATTCCATAGAACCTGGAAAGATGAATTAGTAATGTAGGCCATAATTGCTTCACATAGTCTTCCCTCAATACCAAACAACACGAATAGTATCATGAATGAAAGACCACTCTAGGCAATCATATGCTTTTTCAAGTATCCATCCCTTGTTACCTTTCCGCAGCTTCATATAGTGAATAACTTCCTAGGAAATGATTATGTTGTCACTACTCTGCCTGCTACCTATGAAACTACATTGATGCTTCCCAACCAATTTCCCCATTACGCCCCTAAGGCAGCGAATGATGAGTTTGTTGATCACCTTGTAACTAATATTACAAAGGGATATTGGCCTAAAATCCATGGTGGTTTCCATCTTGTCAATCTTGAGAATGAGAAGAAGGCTGGTGTTATTTATCTTCTTCACACATGTCAGGCTTTGAAAGAAGCCTTTTACCAATTCACAAATAGATCCCCCAATTAGGTGCTAGAATTCCTAACAAAACATAACTTGTATTCCACCAGGGCTTGGTGCCTTGAAGGCACCCAAATCAAAAGTAGCATCTCTGATTTCTTCATTTGAGACTTCTATATGCAAGCTAGAGATCTCTTCCCTGCTCAAACTAGGAAATTGAGTTCTTGTTCTAAGCTATTGATTGTTGGTGCTCTCACTATTAAATAGGTCTTTATAATAGGCCATAGCAAGATCCTTAAGCTCCTCTTGATTGAAAATTCAATCACCCTCAGAGTTTTTGGGGCCCTTAATTCTATTTCCTCCTTCTTTTAATGATGGCCATAGTATGGAAGAATTTTTTATTTCTATCTCCCCACTTTAACTAGTTACATCCAATTTTATTATACCAGAGAAATTCTTCTTGTGTCAAATCTTTATTGTATTCTTTCCACAACTCATTCTCAGTTTGCACTAAATGTTGGTTATCCTTTCTTCTCCTTGCCCTTTCAACCCCCTATATTCGTTTAAGGATATTATTCTTTTTTGATCCTATATGCCAACCTTAGTTTTATTCTACTCCCCAGCTTCCTTGGCAAACAAGTTAACCTTGTCCTTCCAATTCTCCATATCCCAACATCTCCTTACTACATCCTCAAACCCCTCTTCAAGGAACTAAGCCGCTTTGTATCGAAAGGGTGGTTTAGGATGATTGCAATGAGTAATTGGCTTACTTCGTAATAGGATAGGACGGTAGTCACAACCAAATTTGTTGAGATGATCCACCTTAGTAAAAATATATAATCTATTCCATTCCACGTTTGTGAAGGCTCAATCAATCATTTTCTTGAGAAGCTTCCTTTCCTATGTGTAGCGATCACCCACTACCTGTGTTTCAATGAGGTTAGCCTGTGAAATGCATTCACTAAACTGCTTCATTGATCTTCAGTTGGGTTCAGATCCTCATGTCTTATCCTCACTCGTTAAGTAAGCATTAAAATATCCTATCACAAGCCAAGAATCATTGATAGAATTGATGATATCCACAAGTTCGGTCCATAGGTTTTGCTGCAAATGGTAATTTGGTTAATTACAAATACAAGATAGGAAGAACATGTAAGAGATCTCCAACCAACACACTTTCACATGTAAGGCCTGAGTAGATTAAGAAATATATTGAATGGTGACCTCTTCAGCATCATATAATAACCATATACCATCAACATATCTCGTCACCTCTACATGAATCCACCGATTAAATCCCAATTTCTTTATAACATTATCAGCCCTATTAATACTGACTCGAGTCTTACTAAGAACCAGAATGTTAACATTATTCCCACACATCACATCTTTGACTCTCCCCGAAAATAGTTCTGAGGCTGCACCTTTACAATTCCAAGCTAATATATTCATAGAAAAAATATAAAGAGGAATTTGGGAGAGATAGTGCTATTGACCAGAGTCGGAGAGCTCCATTATTCCATCTCCTCCGTGCAAATCTTCCCTGTCTTTATTTGAGTTTCAAACCATTGATCATTCATCTCTCTTTGGTCTGTTGCAAGGTTCAGATTATTTAAGATGTAGCTTTGATGGGTTAGGGGGTTCTGCAAGTAGACATTAATTAATCTTCAAGAAGGCGGCTAATAGGTTCTACGTGCATGATTGTAGATTTTTTTGACTGAAAGTTTTTTATGGTAAAACATAAGAAGGCGATAATTAACACTACAGAAAACTAAACAGGGGAAATAAATCCCAATTGCTTGTTTAAGACTAGAGTATTAAGATACTCAGGATAAACGTCCAAAAACGCTGAGGAAATTCCTCTTTTAGCAAGAGCATCAGCCACCATGTTCTCCCCTCTTAGAATGAAACTAAACCTGACCTCTTAGTTCCTGCTTCCCATATTGCAAATTTTCCATCAGATCTCCTGTAGGGTGTATTCTATTTGCGTTCAATAAATCCACCACTTCCTTGGCATCCGATTCAACCAACAACCTCCTAAGGCCCAAATTCCATGCCACACTAAGGCCTTCCATGATAGCCCATTCCTCAGCCTCAAAAGTCGAAGAGACCCCAATACAGTGATGAAAGCCCGCCATCCATAGTCCCTTATGGTCCCTTAAAATGCCATCATATCTTGCTTTCCTAGTAGCTAGCATAACTACACCGTCGACATTTAATTTCATCTAGCCAAGATTAGGGGGGAGCCACTTAGTAATCCTAACCTGAGAATTATGGAGTTGAATATCCTCTTCTTGCAGTTGGACAAAACTTGTCCAGGAATTGAGAATTACATCGATAGGGCAACTCGGTTTCTCAAAGTTATCAACAAAGCATGCTTCATATCTCCAACTTTAAGGCTTCCAAATAGCAACACCCCAAATTTGATTCCAATTCCCATCCTTCCGACGCCCTAGGTCCTCCCGTAGGTTAAGGGAAGCCCAGTTTGTCAATGATGAAGTAAAAAATTGAACCAAGAATTTATGATCAACTAAGGAAAGCCAAATTTTTTTGGCATAAATGCAATCTCTGAGAATATGCATCACATCTTCAACTCCATTATTACAATGAAGACAAAGAAAAGACCCTTGGGACCATTTACTCCTCCACAAATTGGTAGGTAACCGATCATTGAAGACTATCCACATAAAAAGTTTAATTCGCTCTGCTCCTTGCCATTTCCATAATCATTTGAACATATCAAGATCAACATCATTGTCAGTGTTCTCTATCAGGTCATAAGCACTACGAATAGAAAACATTCTAGAATTAGTCCCCTCCATGACAAGATATCATTTCTTGCTTTAGGCATAGGGGGAAGAGTATAAATAAGCCTTTGTATAACATCAGCAGGAAGGATCTGAGACAAACCTACGAGATCCCAACACTCATTTAAACACCAATCAACAACTTCACTATTTTCTTCCTCCACAGAAAGGGACCTTAAGTTGACATCCCTTAAAGGAGTATCTTTGAGCAGCCAACGGTTTGAAAAGAACTTCACACTCTGACCATTCCACACTTTCCACATAGAACCATTAATAATGAAATTCCTCTGCCTCACAATAAATTTCCAAAGGGGAGAATCATAACTCTTGGCTTGAAGCAATTCACCCTCATTTCTTAGCATATACTTCCTTAGTAATACATCAGCCATCAATCCAGTTGATCCTGTAAGGAGCCTCCAAGCTAATTTCGCCCCACACGCTTCATTGATAGAAGTGAGATTCTTAAATCCCAGTCCCCCTTGTTTTTTTGATAAAAGTTCTTGCTCCCAACCCACAGGATGAAAACCATATGAAGAGTCATTGTGACCCCATATAAAATTCCTTTGCAAGTGCTCTACCTCCTGACATATAGATCTAGAAACTTGGGCTACTTGCATCAGATACAGGGGAATCGACCCCATAACCGATTTAGCTAAAGTAACTCTACCGACTCTTGAGAAGGTTTTTTCTTTCCAAGCGAAGAGTTTAGATCTTACTCTATCAACAATATAATAAAAGGTATCCGTAGACTTCCTCTTCCTTGACAATGGGAATCCCAAATATCTCGCAATTTCTGCAGAAACATGCATACCAGCTAGTCCAACAATCTTCTGTTTCAAATAAACAAGGACCCTTGGGGAGAAAAAAAAACTGAGGATTTAGAGTTACTCATTTTCTCCCCAGAGGCAGCACAAAACTTGTCAAGGTATACATATAGCCTGCACCTCAGAAGCTTCACTAAATAAAAGAATGTCATCTGTGAACATAAAGTGAGAAATACCAAGACCTTCTTTAGAAACCAAAATAGGTTTCCAATTACCCAAACTCACTTCATCAGATATAACATGAGATAATTTATCCATGCACATCACAAATAATAATGGAGAAATCAGATCCCCCTGTTGAAGTCCTCTTTTAGCAAAAAAAGAATTTAGTTTGAGTCCCATTCCACTAAATATTATATGACACAGTAGAGATGCATTCCATTATTAACTGAATAAAACAATTATCCATACTTGCCTCCTCCAACACCTACTTCACGAAATCCTGTCGAAGCCTATCAAAGGCTTTTTCAAGATCAAACTTCCAAGCCATTAAACCTTTTCTAGCTCTTGTTTTCTTCATTGTGTGCATAATTTCTTGCCCGATTATGATGTTATCATGGATCTATCTACCTTTAATGAAGCTTGATTGGAAAGGGGAGATCATCGAATCCATTAATCCTCTAAGTCTTCCTGTAATCACTTTTGTGATACATTTGTAGTGAACGGAACATAGCGAGATTGGTCTAAAATGATTTACAACCTCCGGACAGTCTCTTTTAGGGATGAGGGTAATCAAAGTTTTATTATGAAACTCTAACTCCTGATTCCCTTCAAAAAAAATCCCTTACAAACTTACATATGTCCAGTCCCACTACATTCCACTGGGACTAGTAAAAGATTGGGGGAAATCCATCAAAGCCTGGTGCCTTATATGGACCCATATCAGAAAGAGCTTTTTTAATCTCCTCCACTGATGGGGTTCGACTAAGACAACTCAGATCTTCATCTTCCAGCTAAGGAAAGTTTGCCCTGGTTGTCAAACGAGTTGCATCTGTATCATTTGGTATAGATTTTAAAAATAGCAGACAATCAACTTTATTAACTTCAACTCATCATCAAACCATGATCCATTATCGTCTTTGAGCATAAGAATCTTATTCCTTCTTTTTCTAATGGAGGTTTTGAGATAATGATATCTAGTATTTTGATACCCCTTGGTAACCCATTCAATTCTAGCCTTTTGGAACCATTTAATCTCCTCCTTCTTTAAAACTGAATCCAGCTCTATCTACAAACTACTCTCCAGACGCCGAAGAAATGAAGAATGAAGATAGCTTTGAGAGTGTAACGCCTGTCATAAATGTGCCATTATTTATCAGAGTTATAGCGCACATGCATCAAAATGATTTGGACGACTAAATTACAGAATAAAAACTTACATAAAATAACTTAGTTTTGAAAATATGAGGATAAATTTTTCGCGATTTGAATATATCTCATAGTGGGATTTTAATACAATAATCCAAAAATAGACAAATGATAAACAATACAATAGTATCTATCTATTCATATGCTTTTCCAAAAAGTTCTATCTACTGTAACCCTTACAGCTACATCTTCCCTCTTGATCCCGATCCACTTCCTGTTTCTTTCATGCGGTCTGGAGTTCAAATGAATGAACCCCAGGGGTAATAGTTACTCTCATATGCAAGTATGAAATGTAAATGACAGTATAACACATGTATAAGCATAGAATAATTTACAATAAATAAGTCGCACCGAAACCGCAGTTATCGGTCAAGGGCCGCAGCCTTTTGGAACATGCAGCTTCATTTTAGGACAAGCAGTGCCAATCCATAGCTAGGAATACATACATGCAAATTATCTAGAAACCATGATCAGTCATACATGTAATACATACATACAAGCTAATAAGATAACAGTTACCCACCTCAAGCTTGAATCCTTAACTTTGTCCGAAGGTGTTGGGATCAGTAGAGGTGTCAACATATGCCTATAAATGTTTATCATTGTCATAAGTCACTTCTTGCGTCCCAATGTAACTAACTACGCGAATTATTTTAGAGGATTAAAAGTGGTTATTAACCCCTAAAATAATAATACCATTTTAATAAATAATAATATTTATTCCTTTTCCTAATAATAATAATATTAATGTATTATTATTATTATTATTATTTTCTTTGCAATTATTTCTCTGGGTTGAGGGGAGTTCTAGGTTAAGGGGTTTTGAGTTGGGGTTGCTGGGATGGGGGTGCTGGAATCTGAGATAGGGTATCAGAATTCGAGGTATCAGAACCTGAGATAGGGTATCAGAATCCGAGATGGGTGTTGGAATCTGAGATAGAGTATCAGATCCCGAGATAGGGTATTGGAATCTGAGATAGGGTATCAAAATCCGAGGTATTAGAATCCGAGATAAGGGTATCAGATTCCGAGATAGGGTGTTGGAATTTGAGATGGGGTATCAAAAGCCGAGATAGGGTATCAGAATCCGAGATAGGGTGTTGGAATCTAAGATGGGGTATCAGAATCCGAGGTCGGGTATCAGAATCTGAGATAGGGTGTTGGAATATGAGATGGGGTATCAGAATCCAAGATAGGGTGTTGGAATCTGAGATGGGGTATCAGAATCCGAGATAAGGTATTAGAATCCGAGATAGGGTATCAGAATCTGAGATAGGATGTTGGGATCCAGGTTCACACCAAGTTTTTCCCTACGCTTATACATATTCAGCGCCATATATTCCGACATATAGTCCAAAAAAATTCCAGATTTAATAGGTCAATTTCAAAAATTCATATCTCTCTGGATACAACTCCGAAGAAGGCATGTGACCTATCAAATTAAACCTTGTTGTGTCCACTTTATTTTTGGAAAGTTTCATGACAAAACTTGATCATTTACTATTTCAAAACTTAACACGAAAATCACTATTCATTTCTGGAAAATGACAGTTTTCCAGTTTTTCTCTCAAACTTTGAAAAATCATAACTCCCAATCTACACATTTGTTTTGGCTGTTCGTTTGCTTGTTTTAAACCTTATTGAGTCTACTATCTACTGTAAGAATTTCATGAAAAAACTCAAACGTTTAACTATGAAACAAAAGCACGTAAGATTCTCTATTTTAGACAATAAAAACAGAGCATGATCATGTTTTTTCTTCTAACTAAACCGCTTGCAGCAGATTAAACCCACGAAAATAGGAAGGATAGTGCTTAAGGAAATCATTCCTCAAGCTTCACAATTAGCTCATTCGTTTTCTCCAGCTGTGGCTCTCTCTCTCTCACACTTTCACTCTCAACTTCGCTCCAGTTTTGATAAGCTAACGAGAGTGATTTGAGTCAAGAAGCATAGCTTATATAAGGACCAAAGGGTCCAATCCAAGAGGGAAGAAAAATGACGATCAGAGGAGAGGTATGGTAAGTCTGAAGAAGCATGGCTCATCTGATCTTGCGTGACTGTGAAACACGCTGTGCTCTCTGCTGCTTTTACATGTTTCCTTCTAACACACACACACACACACACACACACACACACACACACACACACACACACACACACACACACACACATATATATATATATATATATATTCTGCTACCTTCTCCATTGTCACGTGTTGGGCTACTTTAAAAATTATCCAACTTAGTCCTCTTCCAAACCTTTATTTGCAATTAGGTACTTAGCTCAATTAATTGCAAATATTGGAAAAGTGATAATTTTAATAATTATCTTAAACTTTTCCTCAGCTTTTGGACTCTACTGGCTAGAAGCCTTCTTAACACAATATTATTTCCAAACTTCTGGTCCAAAAATTTGGGATGTTCCAGAGAGTTTTGGACTCCTCTTAATCTTGCCAATAAGATACGTTTATTTTTCTCCACCAACCTGAAATACTCTCTATTCCACATTTCTAGAGCTTTCTGAGTCTCCGGTAAAGATTCCCTCTTTCCGACATTTGAGATCCAACAACTCTTAGGAAATTTTCAAATGAGTCGTGTAAGAGCCACATGGCCTCGAATTTAAAAGACCGAGGCATACTGTTCCTAGTCCCCCTAGAAAGCGACAACAACAATGGATTGTGATTAGAGAACAGGGTGCGAGGAAGTACCTTAATAACACACTCATCCATTGATTTGTGGAAAAGATTATTCCCAAAAGCCCGAGCCAGTCTTTCAAACAAACGAGCAAACCCAGAGATAATGGGGCCTTTCCATGTAAATTGAGGACCTTGAAATCCAAGATTGGTAAGGCCACGCTCCAAGACGTGGTCATTAAACCATTTGATTCGAGAGTGGTTACAACGGACTCCTCCACATCATTCCTGGGGTGAAAGAATATCGTTGAAATCCCCATACACTACCTAGGGAAAGTTAATGGAAGCCGCATATTGACACAAGGAGAACCATAGAATAGCTCGCAAATTAGAGTAGGGTATGGCATATATGGAGAATAATACAAAAGGTGGATACCCTGTGAACTTGTATTCTAGATGAATCAACTGTCTTGATTCTTCGACAACATTAACTTTCACATCGTCATTTTTCCACAGGATTGCCAACCCACTGAATTGGCCTGCACTCGGAACAAGGCTTATTGAGTGAAATCCCCAAGCCAATAGTAGACGGAAAGGACTAGCATTTGTGGACTTTGTTTCAGCAAGTATAATCATGTTGGGCCTAGGCCCATTACAAATCGCTTTAATATTACGGAGGAGTTTTTTATTACAAGCTCCTCTTAAATTCCAAAAGGATACAATCCATAGACAAATATGAATAGATGGCCCAAGATCCCTAATGAGACAACTGCGACTCAGGCACAACCAGTGGCGGAGCCACGTATAAGAGAAGGGGGCAAGTGCCCCCCTTGGGGATTTTTTTTAAAAAAAATTAATAAATGTTTGAATGATTGCTCACATTTAATATATCAAGACTGCACTTCATAATCGAATGGAGGATGAATTGTTGAATGATTGTTTAGTACCTTATATTGAAAAAGATGTATAGTATTTGATGACATTGATAATAACGCAATTATGATGGAATTCCAAAAAATAAGACCTAGAAGGATGACATTGTAATTATTTTTATTGTAATATACTTTTGTTTGCTGATTTCCTCTCTTTATATGTTGTCACTGTTTTCTTTGCTGTTGTTTTAGTTATTATTTTGAGTCCCTTTGTATCCTGCATCTGTTTGCAGTGTTTCTTGTGCTGTTAGTTTGGCGCTTCTGTTTTAGATTTTCATCTTGTTGCTGATTTGGTTTTTCTTGTTATCTTGTATCTGTTGTAGTGATCGGTTTTTATAGTAATGAAAGTATCCTTTCCGAGCAAAAAAGGAATTCCCTATTAATTGTACCTCTGGAGTATTTTTTTGACACACTTAGTTTTCTCAGTAGATAAAAGCTCTTTTGTCAAGTTGTGCTCATGCCTGACTACCCTTTTTCCTCCTTCTCTATGTGTCGACCGTTTCTGACCTCGTACCCCGATAGTGCTCTGTTGTAGCGATTTTCACTCCACCGTCCCCTACACAAAAGCACTCTGCAATACTAAATTGTCAGCCTCATCTTGTACTATTTCCTCCGTATTATTCAAAACCTAAAAGCGTGATCCTCTGTTTTCATTCTTCAATGGGCCCTCTCTCTCGTCTTTCACTTTACGCTGCTGGTGACTCCTTTGGACCGTCCTCCATTGATCTCGGTAGTCCCTTGGAACCCTTTCAGGCTAATTATCCTGAGGTAAAGTTCATAGGAAAGATCATGAATCATGAGAAAGGAATCCAAAGAAAATTGAAAGACTGCCACTGAGTTATGTTTAAATTACATCGCTTTTTGCGAGGGAAAGTGAAAGTATGTGTGGTTGGCTGGTTGTTGTGTCTTGTGTGTGTATAAAGAGGGGGCAAAGAGGGTATTTCATTATTAAGAGGGCTCATGAGTCATAATCTTTATTATGAATTTATGCTTTGAATGGAAGGACGAGAGTGACATTTCCTTTCACATAAAAAATATTACTCATTCCGGTTCTAATTATAGGAATACATTTAGGAGTTGGTCTTAGTCCTAATTATAGGAGCAAATTTTAATTTTTGTCAATTTCTTTCTAAAAAACACTTATTGATACTTTCTAAAATGATTGTAATGTTATGGCTATTAGCTCCTCCAAAATAACTCTGGTTGCCTACAACAAGACTGGGCCTCGTGTTAGGCCTCTTTGGGGATTATGCTTATGTTAAGAGAACAAGCTTATGTAGGCCGTTGTGTGGAGGTTCATTGAAAGTAATGCAACAGATGAGACTGAGCCTCGTGTTATGCCACTTTAAATTTTAACTAAGGGTATTTTAGGAAAATGAATAAAATTAACCAATTTAACTAATATCCTTAATCTCTCTAAAATATGATAAATAGCTCCTATAATTAGGATCGGAGGGAGTAGTTTTCAAACAAAAACATTCAACCACTCTGACGTTGACAATAATCTCTTTCCCTCTCTCATTCCTCCTCCATCCATCCTCCATAATACAGTAGTTAATTATTAAACCTCTCACTATATCCTCATATTCACTTATAATCTATAATTAAAACACACATAAATCACAATATTTGTTATTTATACATATCAAATGAGCTTATTATTTAAATCAGAGTACTGATCTGGTTATTGAAAAAGATCCGGTACAGTAATTAGTAAGCCTGGAGAAGTTAAATTATAACTACTTTATAAAGGAAAACAGATGTATTAATATTTTGTGCATCCCTCTCCTTTTTTAATATTTTTTTTCTACACGATTTATAATTTCTGTTAGTCTTTTGAACTCAATAATTTAAAGACATTCCTTACATTATTTAATTGACATGTGACGAATTGCCTTAACAAATCTTTGACTAGCGATGTAGTGGATGAGAGGGGTGAGTTGGCGAATAAAAGGAGGAGGATATGGGCATGAGCGGTGGGATCCAAATACCATATCCTCTACTATTGATTATTATTATTATTATTTGAAATTAATTATTCTGTTATAATTTTTACACTCTCATTCGGAAAATTAATTTTGGTCCTCAATATAAAACATGATTTTTATATTTTTCAATATTTTCTTAATTTACCTTTATTGATCTTGTCTCAACAATAGTTAAGGAGGAGAGGAGCGAGGGATTTTAAAAAAATAATTAGGGTGTTTTATAAAGGGTTATGGAGCAATTTTGCCCCAATTTAACAGAGTTAGACGGTCAACATTTAGTTGACCCACTTGTGTTGGGGTGACTTAACCATGTAGGATTGTAACCACATATTACTTCACCTGTTATGCCAAATCAGCATTATCATATCATCCCCTCTTGTCATCAACGAGAGGAACTCCATTCCCATGGGGGCTGGTCGCATTTTTAACAATGAAATTTTTAATTATGAGCATTTTGGACAATTAAATTTTGAATTGTGCAAAAGTAAACACAATCTTTTAAAAAATGGCACTCCCTCTGATCATAATTACAAGACATATTTACAATTTTAGAGAGATTAATGATAATAGTTGAATTAATTAATTATATTTGTTTTTCCAAAATGCCCTCATTTAAAATTTAAAATTGCATCCAGCTACCCTAATTCTCTGTTCTTTGTCAAACCTTCCTACCTCACATGACTTCTCCGAGCTCTTACACGGTCCAGCGTCGTCGATCGTCCCCAACAATTTCTGGTCTACTCTTGGAGGTTGGAAGTGTAATTTAATAATGATGTCATTATTAAATATGACAAAAAAGTGCTCAATTTTTTTTAAAAAATAAAAAACAATATAATTGAGGTGTATGTGGCAATAATTAGTTGCAAGCATTACCCACTTTATAAAATATATAGGTGCATTATTAAATTATTATTGTGTTTGATTTAGGGTTTTTAAATTTGAACGGCTTGGGAAACAGGAGAGTTGTAGTCGTAGCCTGGTTGAGAGGAGATCACTGTTCATCATCTTCTACACCATGCTTGCAGCCGCTGTCACTGTTCCGGTTCTAATCTTCAGCGATGGGTACGTCAACTCCGTGAAGATGGTTCTGATTTGCAGTTAGGATTTTTTATTTTATAATAATAAATTAAGAGATTAAGATGTTTTTAATTTTATTTAGTGCTAAACGGTGTAGTTTGGGACTGACTGGAGATAATCTTATCTCCAGTCACAGGAGAAATCTTAATCCCATATATTATTAAGAAAGTATCAATAGAGATATTTTAGGAAGAAATTAACAAATATTAAAATTGTCCTATAATCAGGATCCGGGAGTATAATTTAAGCAAATCCTTTAAATTAAACGTTCGTTGCCTTTTTAATGTGGGGTCCATTTATTCTCCCTCTAATTTTATAACTGACGTTTGGACAAATTTAAAGAAATTGTTAAAATTGCACTATTTTAAAAAAATTATGTATATTTTTACACCAATCAAAACTTTATTATACGAGACGATTATAATAATAATAAAAAACTTATTACTCCAATTGCAACTTAGCAGAATAAAATGAACATCAAGTGCACCAGTGTGGTAGTGGTATAGGGAATGGAGATTGGGGAATAGTGGGCGTGAAGAGTGAGGCGCCCGCATAGGTGGGACTCGGCTTTCGTCCGATGCTATTAGCATCCGTTGTGCTCCTATACTCTAGAACTGTGTCGTTTTGGTGTAAAAAGGTGCACCTGCCTCCTTTTTTTATAATGTTAGATACTAACCGGGGCTAAAAAGATATTTCAGGATACTGACCGATACTAAGAAATACTTCATGATCTTGAAAACTGATTATAGAATCTTGAAAAAAAATTTAAAAAAATACTTTAGGATACTAACTTATACTGGAAAAAATACTTCATGATCTTAAAAAATTATTTCAAGATGTTAAAAAAACATTTCAGGATACTTAATGGTACTAAAAGAATACTTTAGAATACTAAATTGTACTGAAAAAAATACTTCGTGATCTTTAAAAATTATATTAGGATTGTGAACTTTTTTCAGAGCATTTACTAGTACTAAAAATATACTGCAAGATATTTTTTCAATATCATAAAATAATTTTTTAAGATTATTTTTTCAGTACCGGTCGGATTATCTTTTTAGCACCTATTAGTACCCAAAAATATTTTTTAAAACAAAATAGAAAAAGAAAAGGAGGCAGCTGCACCTTTTTAAGCCAAAACGACACACTTCTAGAGTATAGGAGCGCAACGGATGCTAATAGCATCGCAAGGCGTGCATTTTCCATTAGATGGCGTAGTAATCCCTGCATCATCATCCATCTACCATATATATATATATATACACTCGGCCTATTTAAAAGTCCAGTTTGACCAAATTTCACATACTAAGGAAAGTTAGGTATCTCAATGATTATAGAGCAAATTTTCAACTTTACCCTCATTTATAAATGGGTACCTTTTAAAATTTATTGTTAAATCTCTCTCATCTTTTTCTCTTCCCAACATATCTAGTCAATTTCTCTCATCATCATTAATATGGGCAAAATTGTCACAATCTCATTTATTTAGTCAAAATGGACTTATAAATAGGACCAAATTTTTTGATCAAACTGAACTTATAAATAGGATCAAAGTAGTACTCCATATAGTAACGCTTGCCGTGAAGAGCAAGGGATTAATAAGCTTGGCTTTTCCATTATTATATTTGTTTGCTTTGACACATGTTCATTTTTGTTCTGGTGTAGAACACAGATGTCCAGCCGCGGGTATGGGCTGGTGGTTTGATATTGGATCTGTGGTCTCCGTCTGGGTGCCAAGGTGATGGCACACAGATGGAGAGTGGATCACTGAACACAACCTGGCCTTGGCCGTAGGGGTGGGGTGTGTGCTCAGTGTGGCAGTATGTAAATAGCTAGGGTTTAGAACGTGTGTACCTTGGATGACTACCTCAGTATTTATAAGTATACCTGGTGGGGGTGATCTAGCTGGGTATTCGGATACCGGCGTGGTATTGTCTCGTCAGACTATGGCGTGGTATGAACCAACGATCTAAAATCCGAGGCGACTGGTATGCACAGGTATGACTCTTGGGAAGTGTTTCCCTGGCTTTGAAATGATCACATTTGACATCTGGCGCCCGTGGATTGGGGGAACGTTTCATTCGTCACGCCCCGCCGCCCCCGGGTTTCGTGCGCATTTAATGATTCTGGGCACGTCGTGCGTCAGCCTCGCTATCGGGTTTGAAAAGACGCCCCTGTCCCTGTCGATTGAATTTCTTTGAGCTTCCCTTCTTTTATAGTCGTTTGGCCTTTCCTATTTCACCATTTCATTTCTCCACAAAGAAGTTCCCTTCGCCATTTCCTTTCGCTTCTCAGAAAATCGTCCTATTTACACCAAACTCCAAACAAGGCAAGTTATTGTTCTGCATTTACGCACCACCATCCCGCATTCGCGTAGGAACAACTTCTACTGGTTTTCTTCGCCTTCGACCATCGCACGGGTAATTTATTTTTCTCGGCACGTGGTTTTTCTTCTTCGCTTGTACGCCCATTTTCAATTTCTTGTGCTTTCTGTCTTCGAGTCTTGGTTTTCTGGGTTAGCCTGGATGAGCGTTTTTGAGAGTAGTATCGTTAACCCCATAAGTTTCGCTTGGGATTCGCCAGTAGTCAATGCCCCCTTAGTTCTAGCCTTGTTCCCTTTCTAATTACCACTGTGGTAACTGTATAGGTCTGAGCCTTTGATGGGTAGATGGAAACGTTCTTCGTCTTCAAAACAACCCATAGATCCGTCTGATGATGTGGCCTTACGCGATCGCTACCCATTGAGTTGTTTTTGGATTATGGGAACACACCTGACTGAGGAAGAAAAATTAGCCCAAGTTCTCCGGGGTAGCTCGGGAGTGGGAGTGGCGAAGAGCCCGGCCGCTTGTCCTTAATCAACGGAGTTCCCTCGGTCGGGCTTGCCTTCGGTGATACTCCTGAGGCCGAGGCCGTCTCGGCCGTGCCTATCAATTTCTTTAATGAGGGTCACCCATCCGGGTCGGGATCGCTCCCGGAAGGGTACAATGGTCCGTGTTGGGACTGTGTCGCCGAGGCTTCTACGCTTATTTCTGGTGGAGAAGATCGCTTGGCCGACACCATTTTAGGGTCTTGCCAGCACGGGGCTTCATCTAGGTCTGCCGTAGGTGTCCGGGGTCCCTCACCATCAGGGGTTGCTTTCCCAGTCTTTTTGCAACCTAACGTTAGTGAACCAGGTATTGCTCCCAGTTCTGACCATAGCCTTTCTCTTTTTTCTTTGTTTGGTTATAGGTAAATGGAGTCGTCGTCTCTCTCCGTGCTTCTACGTCGGACGCGGATTCCAACAGTCCCCTTCTTGACCTTAGGAATAAATATCCCTGGGTGACACACGAAGTTCTGAGCACCCGCTCTCTACGTCGGAGGTCGATGTGGCCCGTCTAAAGGTGCCATCCCTTCCGGGTGTGAACGCACCCTCCCGAGACAACGAGCTGTTTGTGCTACTCGGGAAGCCGGGTACACCAACTTCTTCTTTTTCTACAGGAATACCTTACCGTCTCGGTGTTCGCTTTCCGTTCACCGATTTCCAAATGTCTGCGCTCAATCATCTCCGTGTCGCCCCATCTCAACTTCATCCTAACGGGTGGGGATACCTGGTGGCATTTGAACATCTCTGCCAGTCGTTTACCCCTCCCCTTACTTGCACCGATAGCCTCTTTTTTTATTTCTTTGACCCCCTTACTCCCCGCTCTGGTCGGGAGCCGCCCGAGTTGAAGGGCTTGACTTCCCTTCGTAGCGAATCTGACAGGAAAATCTTTTCCCCCTTCTCCGATTCCTTTAAACACTTCAAGAACTCCTATTTCAAAGTCGCCGCCCGGTTTGGAGAACAACCTTGGTTTCTCTGCGGCCGGAGGGCCAGGGTGGGTTGGCGGTTTCCTTTGTATTGGTCCGCCAGACACCACGATGTCGGCTCTTCCTCCTATCAGTTTTCCGCCAAGGATCTTACGGCGAAGAGCAACGGCGGCGGCTAAGATAGCCTCATCGTGGGCCCGAACGGGGTGCGGAGTGCAGCCGTCTATGTTAGGGAATTCAGTACGGCCTTTCTGTTTATCGTGCTAGGTCTTTGTATTTCCTTTGCTTTTATTTTTCTTTGTATTTACTTACACTCCTTTGTTTGTGCAGAACAACGTATGGAGGGTGACTCGAACTACCTGGCGTATTTGAGGCCAGACGCCGGAGCGCTGCCATCCGTGGTGCCTCCTGCGAAGACGTCTCGGAAGCGAGCTCCTGCCGCCCCGTCGAAGGTTGGTGGAAACGCCCCGATCTTTGCGCGGCGGCAGCGAGCTAAGGTCGGTGATAAAGCTCCACCTCGTCCGCCCAACCTGCCGGGACACCCTCCCCCCTAGCTGGCAAGAGTAAAGGATTGTCCTCTTCTGACGCGCCCTCATCCGCTTTGGCCGTTCCCGTGGTGTCTGGTGAGCTTCCTCGAAGCACAGTGCAGGAGAAGGGCATACTGAGCAAATGGCCGCCGCCTTCCTCCCTCCTCCGGCGTATCTGAACTCTCTTCCCCTTGCTCCGGTAGAAGAGGCGAGGTTCGCCGCGTGATGCTTCGGCTCTACAAAGTTTGTCGGGGTATCCCAAGCCTACCTTCATCTTGAGGGGAATATGTCAAATCGGTAGGGGATGTCCAACGTCGACCACCGACGACCACAGCTCAAGAGAAAGCTAGGAGGCTCGCCGAGGAAAGGCGACAGATCGGAGGAGGCGAAAGAACAAGCCTTAGATGCTTCGCGTCGGGCCGAAGAAGAAGCTGCGGCACACCAAGTCCGAGCTGGAAAAAGGCCGCTCACGAGTTGGACGGCAGAAGTCGGCTCATCAGCTTGAGGTTGAATCGACCAAGAACTTGACACAGCAACACACCGTCCTTGCCCAAGAGCTTGAAGACACCCGAGGTGACCTGGATGGGATGAGAACTGCTTATGAAAAGGCCGTGGCTGCGGTGAAGAAAGCCGCTGAACAGTGCTTCAGGGCGGCTCTGGTGTTGGCTTTGATTAGTTTTGATGATGTCTTATATAGATGCCATTCTTAAGAGCAAAAAGGTTGCATACTACACTTATCTTCTACTTTGACTAATTCCTATATTTAATGTAGATGCAAAGTTTAATAATGGAGAATGATCAAGAAAGGAGACTAAAGAAAGAAGAACTTGAAGTCTCTATGATCAAACGAAGTTGGAATGAAGCTTCATCATATTTGAGCTACAATGGAATATACTTGAATGATGGAGAATGTTGATTGAAGAAAGAAGCTCTTGCTCAATATAATGGGAATATCAAGGAAGCAAGAAGTTATCAAATGATTTTGGGGGATAATCTAGAAGGAGAGAAGAAATTGAAGAAGGAAGAACTTGCAATGCAATGAAATATCTTTATTCAAGTTCTTATATTGATGCTAGAAGTCTCAAGATCATATAGAAGTTGGAACGGATTAATTCAGAGTTTAAACCATCAAAAATCACTTACGGGATGAGCAAACTCGAGCCCATGATTTGCAAACTCGAGCATGTAATGTCCTCAGCGACTCTGGTGCCTCTGGACAAGCCAAACTCGAGCTTAGAACTCAAACCTCGGGTTTGGAACTCCAAACTCGAGCCCATCATTAGCAAACTCGAGCCTGTAGTGTCTTCAGCATTTCGGTGTCTCTGGACAAAGCAAACTCGAGCCTATTAGTTGGCAAACTCGAGCTTACGGCGGTGTTCAACATTTCAGCTACTCTGTTCCACGTTTCACTCGGGCGACGTCTGGTAATTCAATGATATCTCCTAAACTAGAGATCGGATTGAGGTGAAACCAGTGGCATATGAAACTAGACTCCCAATGCGTCATTTTTATATATAATTCAAGCAAAATGGAGTTTAAGTGAAGGAGCTATGAATTTATGAAGTTGACAGTGATATTCACGTCACCCAGCAGACCAACCTTCAATGTTTTGCGTATAACTCTCAAACGGAGAATCCAATTGAGCTGAAATTGGTGGCATTGGAAAGTAGACTCAAAGGGCTTTAAAATCGATAGTTGAACCAACCAAAACAGAGTTCAGACCAGGGAGATATGGCCCCCGAAAGTAGACAGTCTGTTCTGGGTATTGCAATTTGCTAAAGAGAAGCAAACTCGAGCCTATTAGTTGGCAAGCTCGAGTTCGCGGGTTACAAGAGAGCTATCAGTCGCGAAAATCATCCAAACTCGAGCCTATAAGTTACAAACTCGAGCCTAGACAAGACAGAGAGCAAAATATGATTTTGAAGAGACCCAAACTCGAGACTATAAGTATGGACTCGAGCTGGATGTTACAAACTCTAGAGTTTGTCTCTAAACCTCCGGTTTGCACCTGAACCGGACATTCAAAAGCTTTGCAAACTCGAGCCTACTTATGTAAACTCGAGTTCACGCTCTACATCGAAAAACACCATTCCGAAAGTCTCATTTCTCATCCAAATGATTACCCAATAACTTATACTTCTTCTTAACATTATTTATATCATTTATGTATAAGTTTCAGGTGATTAAAATGAAGGATTAGAAGCAAATCTCAAAGTGACAGATGTGTGAAGAACCTTGCGTCGGGAATTTCGAAATGGGAAAGAACACGAGATAACTTGCGAGAAATGAAGTTGAATACTCAATTGTAATGCTTCTCCAAAGTTAAATCATTCAGATGATGAAATACTCCAACGGATATAAGCCAAACAGATTCGGCATTCGAATTAATGTTCATGACGAGGAATCAACCACTTTGTTGACGAAACGGAAAATCGAGCATTTTTTTCACGCGTCAAACAGAGGAAAATTCAAGAAGAATAAATCCTTCACTTGGAAACAATTGATATAGCCATTACTCGAATGATTCCCTGAACAAATAAAGGAAAGTCATTAAATGACATAACGGTCATAATCTTCAATGCAGAGCAAAAGTTGGAAATCAGAAAAGGCCGTGAGTCCCAACGGCTAGAATTTCGAATGGAGAGAATTCAGAATTGAGAAGCAATGGTCATATGAAGATTTGCCGCTATATATAGAGCTGCATACAAACCTTAAAAGATACAACAACAAGCAGAGAAACAAGCCTACCTCTTCAACATGCTATTACTACGATCGCTTATCATTTACTCTCTGTTTTTCAATGTCTATATATCATAGAGAGTGAAATGTTTTGTATTGTACTTCGGTGTTTATCCATACACTTCGAGAGAGAAGAATCATTGTAAACATCCTATCATTATATCGTGAGTTACTCAAGATTGGGTGATCTTGAGTGGGAAACACATTGTGTTGATTACGGCTTGTAAGGGGAGTGAGTCCTAGGGAAAGGATCATCTTCGAGTACGAGTGTGTAATCAAACGGGTGTATTGATTACGGTTTGTAAGGGGGAGTAAGTCCTAGTGAGAGGATTACTTCAAGTACAGAACGTGTAATCAAGTTGAAAGAAGATAGTGGATTGAAATTCTCAAGTGGAGCTTGGGGACTGGACGTAGGTCAAGGATTGGGCCGAACCAGTATAAATCACAGTTTGCATATTCTCTTCCCTTATCTCTTACATTCCAGTATATATGTTTGAATGATTGCTTATCACTTTATAAATTATTATTGTCATTCAAACTACTTTCAATATGTTGCAGAAAGTTTTTAAAGTTCTAAGTTTTTAATCAAACACCCAATTCACCCCCCCTCTTGGGTGATAGCCAAGTCTTTCATCTGGCCCAACTCCAGTTCCTGAACCCAGGGGTTCCGCTGAACGTCGAGGGTTATGACTGTCGCTCCTTCATCAGGGATGGCGTCCTTGTTCCGCTGCCTTCTTCTGCCGCGGTGGAACCTGTTTCGGAGGTGGAAGCCAGCCACTCGGAACAAGACGGTGGGGTGAATGCTTCGGGGAATCGGCCGGACGTCGGCGAGTCGCACGAAGACGAGGCTGCCCCTCAAGCTAAACTTGTTATTTTATTTTATTTCACGGCGTTGGATGCCGATCTGGTGTACTTACAGAATTTTAACTTCAATGAATGCAATGAATGCGAATTCACCTAAGTATTTTATCACGTACTTTTTAACTTTAACGCAGACACTGCACGTAGTTAAGTTTTAGACCAAGCCTAGGTCCTTTAATAATCAGAGTCCGCTTAGTACTCTTCTGGTGTAGTGGACCAGGTGCATTAGTAGGGGTGTCCTTACGCTTTGCGCATACCTCGCTACGAGGTCCAGGAGTTGCTTATCCCGTATCTAACCAAAATAAGCGCGGATAATCACATGCTTGGTCGATGTCGTCAAGACGACGTTGATTTAAGCATTTGGACTCGATCGTGGTCCGGTATGGCTATCGGCCTTCTTATCTCGGTGTCAATTTTGATGCATCAAATATAAACCACGGCTGCAAACAGCCGCCTTGTGTGGTGTTAATTGGAGGGCGATGACGGCCTCATTGATTTACGTACACGGGCCGTGGGATCCGGTGTCGAGTCTCTAACGAAATTTGCCAAGCATTCTTAACATGAAGATTCGGTTAATAAACCATTTATTGATTCAAGAAGTAAAGAGCTCTAAAGAGCTAACAATCTAATCTTGCACGAAAGAAATGACTGAAACCGGAAATGACTGAAATCAAAACAAGCAGGAAAACGAAAGTGACACTAACAAGCATCCAACAAAGAGATCCTCCTACGACCGGGGTTAACTGTAGTAAACCCTCAGCTTATCAGCGTTCCATGTCCTTTTAACAGGCTTTCTTGCCAAGGTTTCGAGAACGTAGTCTCCTTTGTCCGGCTTTTCCTTGACTCGGTAGGGCCCTCCCAATTTGCCGCGGTTCCCGTCCTTGGCATTCTTGTTGCCCACATCGGCCCTTCGTAGGACAGTCACCCGGTCAAAAGCCCTGGGTCTGACCTTCCTGTTGTATTTAGCCGCCGTCAGCTGTTTGGTAGCGATATCCCGACAATGTGCCGTGGTCCTAACCTCGTCCACGAGCTCTAACTCGGTTGCCAGAGCGCTGGAATTTGATCCTTCTCCCTCTTCCTTGAATCTAGGTCGGTCCCTTACTGACAGGACTTCCTTTAAGTATTTTCTTCGTTGACTCGCTGTATCCCCACCTCCCCCGAAGGCCCCACTGATTACATTACAGTCGAACTCGGCCTCGGGGAACTCGTTTCCTTGGACTCCGGTTTCTGCCGCTTGTTATCCTTTCTTCTTTCATCGACCGGCTCCTTCGCTCGGTCATCGAGTTTTCGTTTTCCTGCTTTCGCCTGTGTTCGAATTACATATTGACGCAGCTTTCCTTCCCTGACGAATTTCTCGATGGCGTCCCGTAGCTCATAACATTGATCCGTAGAATGTCCCGGACTACTGTGGAAGGAACAGAAACGGGATTGATCTGTGTTTGCTCGTTGCCTAACAGGCCGGGGTCTATCGATCATCTGCATCTCAGTAGATGCCACTTCCCTCCACAACTGGGACCTTGAAACATTTAACGGGGTGTAGTTGCTGTATTTTCCCTTTTGTTCAGATCTGGACCGAGACGACTTATTATCAGAACCTCTGCCTCGACGGTCCTGCTTTGCGGTTTCGGGTTGGTTCTTATCCCTTGGCGGAGTGTTCCTGTCCCAATCTTTCCGCACCGCATTCGCTTGGCGCATTTGTTCTATCTCCAAGTACTTCTTTGACCGAGTCATGAAGTCGCTAATGCTCTTGGCCGGCGTTTCGGTGAGGTTCAGCTTCCCTGGGAAACGTGCCCTGAGGATCTCAGATGAAAAGGGGCTGCCGGCCTTGCCTTCGGCGTATCTTCCTTGCCGAGAATCATGTGGGGGAGGCCGGGACGACCCTTCGATCCGGGACGACTTCCCCCTTCTTGATTCTTTGGTGGAAGAGGCCGCCCTTCTTGTATTGTCTACTGTCCTCTGCCGACAGAAACTATGACCTTCCTGGTCGGGTTCCCATGTTTTGTCATCCTGATCATAGCTGGTGTTTTCAGGTTCCCTTCTCCGGTTCCGCTCGTCCATGCGTTGAAATTGAAGAGTATAACGCTTGTCCATATTCTCGATGCGTTTCATCATGGCGAATGTCCAGTTATGGAGTGTAAGGAAGTCCGGATTTTGGACCGGGGTTTCCTGATTTACACCTGGGTTGGATTTCTGTGGCTCACGGCAATGTCCCCGCGCTGCCGATGAACCCGTCTCGGATTGGTTTTCTTTTTCAGGTTGATCGTGATTTGGGACACGAGGTTCCTCAAAGCGTTCTTCCGGCTGTGATAGCCGGTCTTCGTTGTCCTGCTCATTACCGCCGAGAGGGTTGGTCGACTGTTCGGTGTCTTTGCGGTTAGGGGTGGTTGACGCCGCTCTCCGGTTGTTCGAACCATCTCCCATTTCTCGCAAGTACTTCGCGTATTAACCCTCATTGGTCACGGGAATTGAAGTTTATCGATCCCCACGGTCGGCGCCACTGCTACAGTGTAGAACACGAGATGTCCACCGCGGGTATGGGGCGGTGGTTTGATATTGGATCTCGTGGTCTCCGTCCGGGTGCCAAGGTGATGGCACACAGATGGAGAGTGGATCACTGAACACAACCTGGCCTTGGCCATAGGGGTGGGGTGTGTGCTCAGTGTGGCAGTATGTAAATAGCTAGGGTTTAGAATGTGTGTACCTTGGATGACTACCTCAGTATTTATAAGTATACCTGGTGGGGGTGATCTAGCTGGGTATTCGGATAGAATTGTAACCGCCAAGCCTGGATTCTCTCTAACGCCCCTCCGATCTGCATCTATCTTTCCGGGGTAGTTTAGATCCTCCGGATTAACTGGCGTATCTGGGGTGCGTCACCCGTAGTTGGGCCTTATCGTTTATGGGCCTCGAGCGAGTCCGTAACAATTTTTAATCCATTATTTCCCTTTTTCTTTCTTTCTTTTGGCCCCCTCCCTTATCTGTCAGGCTCATCGACTTTTTAAGGTAGTCCCTGCCATATATACCAGCTGACCTTCTTCTGGTCTGGTCCATGCCTCCGTCAAATCCACCGAATAAAGTCATGTTTGGGACATTCTTTAATTGTGCAGAATAAAAAACGTGTATGAATGGTGTTGAAGTCTGATGGGGCTCTCGATTTTTGAGCACCAATATTCCTTTATTCATTCATTGGCTGATTCCTGCTGCTCCATGCCATTGGTGGGTTTAATATATAAACTCCATTTTCGTGGTGTTACCCCATTTATGAGGATTGACACAGTTGGCTAAGGCATCGACCTTCAATCCAAAAGGGAGGAGGTTCGATACCCGATCGATGTGAGAGCTTCATTTATGAGCAATCTATAAGTATCTTTGTAAGCGCTCTTTGAGTCTGGAGGCATGTCCTAACTCTGTGGGGTAGCAGTATCTACCCCATCTAAACTTTTTTCTTAAAAAAAAAAAAAAAAACCTTTTGAGCTTAGTCAACATACATTATCACTACTCCCTAATCATCATTAAACATCCTCCACATGTATTTGTCTCCGTGTTAAATGGATAATTAAACACAAATGATCGGAAATTAACTCCACTTTAATTTAATTCAAACCTAAGTATCAATGGATATAGCGTGGTATTTACCACAATCATCACCCATTTGTAGGCCATTTAATATGATTTCCCTCCACTACAATATCATAAACTGCAGCTATTTTCTTACCATAATTATCAGCCTGTCTATATATAACAAAAAAACATGAGAAATACACATATTTTAACGCCATTAATCATTTATGTTTGTAAATTTAAAAGTTTGTTAAAATTTCAAATAAAATGTATATACATTTTTTTTAGGCTCATGCATGCAATTACTTAATTTTGATAATAATATCTATGTGATATAGAATTCATGATTTGAGTAAAATATATACTCTGACTTCCCTTGTATATTGCCCTAGTTACAATGATATCCCCTTTTATTTTGAAAATATACAATTAAGTCTAAACCGTTAACACCATTAAGAATATTCTACAAATATTTTTTGAATAAAATTTTTATTAACGTAAATTTTATTTACTAATTTACCCTTCAAGATACTAAATCTCTATTTTTTGCTAAAATTTGTATATATAATTTAAGATTTTTATTTTTTTTTTCTTTCACATAATCTTATTTTTCCTTTTTCAAATATATTTATCTTATTTTGATATAATTTAATTAATGTAGATATAAAAAACTTGATTGAAAGCCTTATCATTTTTAAAGAATATATATACAAAATGAGTATTCTTAAAAATATTTGGCTAAAGTATACTTTTAGTCCTTTAAGTTTTATATAAGGCATACTTTTGATCCCTTAACTATATAAAGTATACTTTTGGTCCTAAAATTTTAACACCGTTAATGTTACTAACGGATGACGTTGACACAGAACTCAAGTGATGACTAATAACATTTAATTACATAAATTTTATATATTCTTCATTTTACCCATATTTTAAATTTAAGTTTAATAGCATTTAATTACACGGTTTTCACTTAAGTTTACACCGTTATTACTTGAGTTTGTATTTTCCGTTAACAAAATTAACAGTTAGAATTATAAGACTAAACGTATACTTTATAAAGTTAAAGAACCAAAAGTAATCTCATAAATTTAAAGGACTAAAAGTATATTTCAGCTATAAAAAAAACTAAAATTATGGTTGACTTGAACTAGGGTAAAGCTTGACTTTTGGCAAAGATGCCCCGTGTCTCTAGGGATTGTACAACCAACCAATTTCCTGGCATAGATGCTAGACATTAATATTAAGACGACGATGGTATGATTGTGTTTGATGGTGGTGGGTGAAAATTACATGTTTCGAATCTACTTTTAAAAAAGGGTAAATGTGCAAAAATGTACATATCCTTTACTCTCAAAAGCAACTAACACCAAATGTATTTTTTGGGTGCAAAAGTACCCATGTGATTACAACTTAAGAGCAAATGTCATATCTACCGTTAATTCACCAAACGTCCGTTTGAAGGAAGCTAAATATACAAGTTCTGGGTCTGTGAAATTCCCTGCAAAATTTCCCATAACCAGATTGTTCTATTCAAATCTACAACCTTAACCTTACGGATGTAATAAGCAACCGGAAAAACTTGAACTACAGATAAAATAAAAAATTTAAATCTGTAAGAGTTAAAAAAACAAAATAGTGAATGAACTGAACTAAACTTACCGTTCACTGCCAAAGGCAACACAGAGCATAGCACAAAGAGAAGCTTCAATGGCTTCGTTGTCTTGAGAGTGAAGGATAGAAAAAAGAGGAACCATCTTCATCCGTGGCATCAATGTAAGCCAACACATCTTCATTTGTTTGGTTCGCCCTATGGTCATTAATATACGATCCGGTTGATTTTTTTTGGAGAGATTAAAGAAGCTTACTTAATATGTTGTGTTATAATTGTATTATATATCAGTTTATAAGGTAACTTATCATATCATACTTTTCATTTCACTGTGCAGGACGCATGGAGATACTTTCTAATAGAAAGTGGGTTTGCTCTGTTTGTAGCATTTCTAATAAACATAGTTTTAGTTTCAGTATCAGGCACAGTATGCTCTGCAAATAATCTTTCAGCTCAAGATACAGAAAGATGCGACGATCTCTCCCATGATTCTGCATCTTATCTTCTCAAGGTTGTTACAACTTTATTTAACGTGCACATTGATTTGTTATAACATGAAAATCAATCTTGATCTTGGTGTTGTTTAACCAAAGATCAAGATTGATTTTCATGTTATAATAGATTGTGGTGCATGTTAAATAAAGTTGTAACAAGCTTGAGAAGATAAGATGCAGAATCAAGGGAGAGATCGTCGCATCTTTTTGTATCTGAAGCTGAAAGATTATTTGCAAAGCATACCGTGCCTAATACTGAAACTACGGCTAAGTTTATTAGAAATGCTACAAATAGAGCAAACCGACTTTCTATTAGAAAGTATCTACATGTGTCCTACACAATGAAGTGAAAAGTATGATATGATAAGTTACCTTATAAACTAATATATAATACAATTATAACACAATATATTAAGTAAGCTTCCTTAATCTCTCCAAAGAGTCAACCGAATGGTATATTAATGACCATAGGGCGAACCAAACAAACAAATGAAGATGTGTTGGCTTACATTGATGCCACGACCAGAGGTGGGTACTTTTCTAGGGAGCACAAGAGCAGAGTGGAGAAAGAGGTTGTGCCTGCGATTTATCAGAAACCAAAGTAAAATGGTTTTGAAAATAGCAGACAATCAACTCAACTTCAAATCATCATCAACCCATGATCCATTATCGTCTTTGAGCATAAGAATCTTATTCCTTATTTTTCTAATGGAGCTTTTGAGATGATAATATCTAGTATTTTAAGACTGAGTCTGGCCAGTGGCCTATTAAAGAGGCCTGTTATGTAAGGAAGTGGCCTGAGCCTGACCTGTTACAGACTTATTTTTTGGCATGAACCTGACCTGTGGCCTATTAAAGAGGCCTATATTTTTTTAGAATCTTGTATTTAGGCTAACAGGCCATAGGCCTCAACGTAAAACAGGCCAAAAACAGGCCTACTTTAAATAGGTCGAAAATAGGCCAAATTATATAAATTATTCCGAATGATCTAAAATACATCAAAAAAAATGAAATCAAATACAACAAAACAACATTTGGTTGCATAGTTTCAGGACCTAAAGGCTAAACCCTCGAAAAGAAAACCAGGCTAAAATACAATTACATAACATGCATGAAATAATATCCCATGAATAAAGTTTATGTTTACACATATCAACTAGTAATGTAAACATAGCCCTCATATATTGAGTATAAAGCTTTCACCACTTTATCTATATTCTAGAAGCAACATAATCAGGCTTGTAGATCAAAGGAAAGCAATAATTAATCACATAGCTGTCATAATCATTATTCAAGAGTGAAATGAAAAGGGAGCATAGCAATTTATCAAGGACTCACAGTTAAATTTGTTGTGTATGTTGGCTGTGCTGCCACATAATCTTCCTTCCGAGCAACTCTATTAATGTAGAGAGACCCATGACGAACTTGAAAGGAGTTAGAAATTCAAAGCAATCAAAACCTAATGTTATTAGTAATGTTAATAAAAAGCTCATCAAAGAGAGTAACCAAGTTATGGACGAGTTGTAGAAAGATATCGATCTTCTCGAATTGATTTAGTATTGGTGTTTGTCACTATAGCAGAGGAGCAAACCTTAGACCAAGAAAAGGTGGGGAAAAGAACAGAGGAGCAATCTTGTTGATTATGAAAGAATCGTTGACAAAAACATAATCTTAGTTTCAAAATTGGAAGATCTAGGACATGAGCGTTCATTTAAATCAATCTGGTTGATATATTCATATTAGGGGGCTATACTAAACCATCAAGTCCATCCGTAACATTGGCATAATCTTCAAGAAAGGGTTTCATCGAACATTTGGACCTACCTCAACAAGATCTCCTGCTTTTGCAATAACTCTCTTGATAAATATATCTGCGGCTTTGTCTCCAGATGGCTAAATAGAAAACCAACCATGTCACTGAAATGCACAACGAGCTACGTTCTAAGCATGCGCAAGTAGGCTAAATATTCCTGACCACACCACTCATTAACATATACCTTTGTTGGATCTCGGAATAATACAATATCCTGTACGGCAGGACTCCTGATGTAATACGAAGCCTGTGGAAGTTCCCAAAAATCTTTGAATCAATAACCAGATTACAAATGAAGAAAGGAAGTTACTTCCGATTATTTCTTAATTACAAGAATACAAATGGTCATTGGCTGAATGAGCTACACTCGCAGCACATAAGGGCTAAGGCAATAAAATATTACCAGTTTATTTATCACTGCATCGGATGGTAAAATCTGTAAATTTCTTAAATGCCCCAACATTTGTTCAACAACTAAGGAGAGTTTATCAGTTTCCAGAATTTTTCGCTCCTGGACTTGAGAAGCAAGAATAAAAGGCAAATATATTCTGTTCAAACATGAATCCTCAACATTGCCAGTTGCCATACTACATCTGGATATTTAATTCCAAATTGAACCAGCAGAAGCAAATACTTACCAGCAGAAGCGAGGTCTGGCCGAACAATGAACCAGCAGAAGCGAAGAAACTGAACGAGGAGAAGCGACACACAGACTGAGGTTATGAGTGAAAGCGACGGGCTGAGACTCTGAGAGTGAGAGCGACGCACTGAGCTAGAATGAGGTACGAGGAGGAGAGACGGAAGTCGGAACTCGGAAGTGCTTGCGTTACGTGAGCGTGATTGACTGAGCGAGTGAGCGGCCAAAAGATTGAATGAAGTTTAGGGTTTTTTCAGACAAACAGGTATACACGTGTCACACCCTCAATGGAAGTAAATAAAGAAACAACGTGCCGTGTTAGATGACATTGGCGGATAGATAAAACAATCCAAACTATAGTTGTTGCGCAAAATTGCATTAAAAAAATTTAGGATACTAAGAATTATTAAAAATAAAATAATTAATTTAGATATTAATATTAGAAAATGCCTTAAAAGAATTGATAATAATAAGTCAATAATAAAAATTATATAAATTGTTAAATAATACTACCTCTGGTCTTTCCTTTTTTTTTTCTTATAAAAAAAAATCAATATTTGAAATAGAGCTCCGCTAGGGTTTTGAACGGTGAAAGAGAGACCCGTCACCTACTGTGACGGTGGAAATGAGCGTCCCCTCCGATCGTGCACTGCGAGGAGGGGAAGGTGAGACTATGCTGGAGGACGAAAGGGAGGGGAATAGGAGAAAGAGGAAAGTTAACTTCGCTGCAAAGGAGTTTTCGGGAGAGGAGACGTTGAAAAATCGCGATGAGGCATGGATGAAACCGGAGGGAAAGACTCCGGCGCCTATGTCGTACAGGGAGACCCTGCTGAATAATGTGAATTCAAAAGTCTGCTGGTGGGAATGGGCTAAGAGCGAGGAAGAAGACGATGTCGAAGATTTTGGAGTAGGTACTGATTTTGATAAGGTATTGAACCCGAGCCATGGTATTTCAGTGGATTACTCTAACGCGTTGTGTCCGAAGTTCCTATTTGAGGAAACAGAGAGGGAAAGGCTTATGAAGCCATTTAAAAGAACGTTGGTCGTGAAATTGCTTGGTAGACAAGCATCGTATGGATTCATGGTAAAGAAATTGAAGCAGATCTGGGAAAGGAAATGTAATATTGATGTGTTTGATCTGGAAAATGACTTTTATCTAGTTAATTTCCAGCATAATGATGACTACATGGAAGCATTGACTGGGGGCCCTTGGGTGATTTTGGATGCTTACTTGAATGTGGCCCGCTGGAGGCCTGAATTCTGTCCTAAAAATGAAAAGATAGAATCAGTGGTGGCTTGGGTCAGATTCCCTGATCTTCCAGCTCCGCTTTTTGATAAGAAGTTCCTACTGAATCTAGGCAATGCTATAGGGAAAGCCATAAGACTTGACATTCATACAGCACACAGAGCCAGGGGAAAATTTGCTCGCATGTGTGTGGAGCTTGATTTGACTAAGCCGTTGATTCCTGAATTCAATGTGGAAGGGAAAGTACTAAGCGTCGTGTATGAGAGTTTGGGGCTACTCTGTAATAAATGTGGATGGGTTGGACATCACAAAGAGGGATGTGCTGAGTTTCATAGAAGGAAAATGGAGGCTGGAATGGATGTGGAAGTTCCGGAGGAGAATCAAAGGAATGAGGAGAAGAAGATGGAAGATAAAGAACTATGGAAGACAGTCCAGAGAGCTAGAAGACCGAGGAACAGTGCTATTCCAATGAAGCCTCCTCAGCAAGGTTCCAGATTTGCAGTTCTGAATATGGAAACAGAAGAGGAAGGCGTTTCAGGGGAGGGAAATAGGGCCCAAGAGGGCTCCGAGCCTAATGAAGGTATGAAAACAGTACAGAAGGAAGTGCCGCACAGCTTTCCAAGGGAAAGTGGTGAGAAAAGCAAGGTGAAGAGTGTGCCCAGGGGACTTGAGGTAAGGAGGAGTAACAATACAAGATTGTCAGGCAAGGATAATAGAAAGGAAAAGGTGGTAAGTGGCAGTTGGAAGACAGGGTTAACCAAAGGACGGGTTGATAAGGGCAGTATAAGGGGTACACAAGAGGTGTTAAGTAGTATTGAACGTGTGCCTGAGAGTGACCCTAACCTGTACAAATGGAAGGGGGTGAATGCAGAAGGGAAAGAAAATTTGAACCCTGGTGAATCTCTTGGAATGCCGTCAAGGGGAGGTAATATGGAAACAGATGAGCGAGCAATGATTGGGGACAAAGACGAACCGATAGAGTCCTGCAGTATGAGCATTGAGGAGAGGTGTGCGACACCAAGTCTTGCTGATGCAAGGTAACAGTGCTCTGGTCCTCTACACCTTTATACTGTTATAATGTTAAACATCATAGCATGGAATTGTAGGGGAGCAGCTAGCAAGGGTTTTGCTGCTGTTCTTAGAGATATGAAACACCGGTATAAGTTGGATGTAGTGGTGATTATGGAGCCTAGGATAAGTGGTAGGGTAGCAAGTAATGTCATAAAGAATTGGGGTTTCCAATATTCAGTAAGGAAGGAAGCTGAGGGGTTCTCCGGGGGTATTTGGATCTTGTGGAGCCGGGAGGACTTAGTGGTTGACGTGTTGGAAATTGAGGAGCAATTCATTCATTGTAGAGTTCGGGTAAGCAATAAATCAATGATGTTCACAGCAGTCTATGCACACCCTAATGAACAAAGGAGGCATGGGTGTTGGGAAAGGCTATTCAATCTTTCGTTAGAAATTACTGAACCGTGGCTCTTGGGGGGTGATTTCAATAAAATTAAAACTCCATTGGAGCAAAAAGGAGGTGGCAGAATTAATGAAGCAAGGTGTAGAAATTTCAACAGCTGGATTCAAGATTGCCACTTGATTGACCTTGAAGCAAGCGGCCCTTTGTACACATGGAAAGGGCCTCAGTGGGAAGGGTTGGGAAGAGTATATAAAAGACTGGATAGGTGTTTATGCAATGTGGCGTGGCAGGATCAATTTCAAGACGCTATAATAAAGACTTTACCAAGGGTATGCTCTGATCATCACCCCATTTTTGTGAAGTTGGGGGCTGACTACAGAGGAAAAATGGCTAAACCGTTTAGATTTGAGGCAACTTGGCAAATGCATGATAGTTTTGCTGAGATTGTGAAGGAAAATTGGAGAGAGGAAGAAGAAGCCCATGCCAATTTAGTTTGCTTACAACAGATATTATTGGAGTGGAATAAAGATGTATTTGGCCGAATTGAGCTCAGAAAACAACGTCTCTTAAACAGGTTGAATGGGGTTCAAAGGGCTATTTCTAGAAGGAGTAATCCCTTTCTCATCCGACTGGATAAGGAGCTAGAAATGGAGTTAATGCAAACTCTAAGACAAGAAGAGGTCCTATGGTTTCAGAAGTCTAGGGGGAAATGGCTAGAAGAAGGGGATCGGAATACTCGGTACTATCACACCAAGACGTTAATTAGAAGAAGGAAAAATAAAGTGGCTATGCTGAGAAACAGTGATGGGAATTGGATTGAAGAGGATGAAGAAATTGCTAAAATGTTCCAGGAATTTTATGTGAATCTGTTTAATGAAGAGAACAATGTTAGGCCATGGTTTGTGACAAAGCAAGGCTGGGGGAAGGTTTCTGATGGCAGGCTGAATAGTTTGGACAGGGGTATTAGTGGAGAGGAGATTAGAAAAGCGTTTTTTCAAATGGGGGGCTTTAAGGCCCCGGGAAATGACGGATATCCCGCTGCCTTCTATCAACAAAACTGGAAAACAGTGGGGAAATCAGTCATAAAATTATTGCAGGAGCTTTGGAGGAATCCGAGAAGGGTGGAAGAGATAAATGATACCCTAGTGGTGTTAATACCGAAGGTAGAGAGGCCGGAAGTGGTTGGGCAGTTCAGACCTATTGCTTTATGCAATATACTGTATAAAGGAATTTCTAAAGTTGTTGTAAACAGACTGAAACCTTTCATGGATAGCTGGGTGTCTCCCTACCAAACAAGCTTTATTCCACAAAGAAGCATCCATGATAACATAATAATTGCTAAGGAGCTAGTGCATTCCATGAACAGGTTGCAAGGTAAGAAAGGCTATATGATCATAAAGATAGACTTAGAAAAGACTTATGATCGTATGTCTTGGAATTTTATTAGTAAGGTGCTTGAGGAAATTGGGCTTAATGAACAACTCAGGGCAGTTATCATGAGTTGTGTAAACTCAGCCAAGATAGCCTTAATGCTGAATGGGGAGAAGAGGGAAGTGTTTAAGCCTTCCAGAGGATTAAGACAAGGGGACCCACTATCCCCATATTTGTTTGTGTTAGGAATGGAAAAACTTTCACACTTGATCATGGATTGTGTCAATAGCAAGAAGTGGAGACCGATGAAAATGGGGAGAAATGGCACTGAAATATCACACTTACTATTTGCAGACGACTTACTACTTGTATGTGAAGCTAACCTAGAGCACATGTGTACAATAATGGGTGTGTTGGAGAAGTTTGGAGAGATTTCAGGGGAAAAACTAAATGCTCAAAAGACAAGTGTCTTCTTCTCAAGAAATGTGGATAGAAGAGCACAAAATGAAATATGTGCATTCTCAGGCTTTAGAAGGATGACTGATCTAGGCAGGTATTTGGGGGCGTACATGACAGGTGGAAGGGAAAACAGAACGAAATTTCAGCACATTCTTGACAAGCTTCAAGGAAAATTGAGTAGTTGGAAGAAGCAAATGCTTTCCTTAGCTGGGCGTCTTACCTCTGGTCTTTATTACAAAACCTAGTTGACTTTTTTGGAAGAGATTAGAAGCTAAATAAGTTACTTAATCATTTTCTTATGTTGTGTTTTCTTAGATTATATATTAGTTTATTAGTCAAATTATTTAGTTTGAAGAAAAAAAATACTCTAAGTTAGTTTAATTAGCTTCCTTAATCTCTCTAAAAAAGTCAACTAAATTTTATAATTAGGTTCAGGAAGAGTAAATAATAGTATAAGAATTAATAATATTATTAATTTCTAACATTAATAAAGCAATCTATTAGAATTATTTTGGCAAAAATATCTGTTAGAATTATTAGAAACGTGTAAAGTCTTCACTTTTGCCGCATTCAAACAATCTTATCGCGTCTTAACTCATCCTACGTGGTTATCTTATCTCTCTGTTTTTTTATACGTTCTTAAAAAAAAAAGAAAGCATTTTGGTGTTTTCTATGAGTAATTTAATGAGTTTTTTTTAATCCCTCCTTTTTTTTAATTATAAGAAAATTTTCTATTATTATCTATATATTTAAAAATATAAAGCATTTTGGTGTTTTCACTTTTCTACGAGTAATTTAATGAGTTTTTTTTTAAAAAAATATGTTTAAAAAATATTTTAAATGAATGAAAGTTTTTATATTTTTATGATTAAATTACCCTATTAAATAAAGGTAGACTTAGAAAGAGTATGCAATTTTTAATGATGTTAATTATTTTATTGAGATAAGAATTAATGATAAATGCCTTATATATATTTTTTTTAAAACGAGTATATTGTTTTAACTATTAATCAAATTAAGTACGAGTTCAATTTAAAAGAATAATTACTTATAACTTTACGAATTGTATGATCTATTAAATTTTTTATATTTATAATTGATGATTTTTAGAATAGCTGTTGTATTAAGGTCATAAAAAATAGCTGTTGAACTGTGTATTTTTTTTCCCAATGCTGTTGGATTGTAGAATAAATAAAAATTAATTTAGTCTATTGACAAAAAGAAATCGATTTATAAAAAAATTATTGGGAAAAAATAAATAAATAGTGACATATATATATTTACATGTTTATATGATGTGTCATGAAGAAATTTAAGTTCATTTGCTTATATTTATTAAATCCATTATTCCAATCAAATCTGTGCATATTTGATTTTTATTACTAATGATAGTCTAACATAATTTTAAAATTATATCCATATCAATATTTATTATTATAATTATTAATAATATATATGTATAAATATAAAAGTATATACTAAAATTTGCTTCTAAGAAAATATTCTGAATAATCCATTTTCTTCTTGCCTTCCACAAATATTCTGCAAAATGGTGACATTCCCAGCTACAGACATCACACCTTCACCGGAAAAGTGAAAACAGAGCGATTCGACGACACGACTCATATATTATCATCCAAGAAAGTTACTTACTGCAAATCCAAGATGAAGATAATGGTGGCGGTCAAGAGAGTAGTAGATTACGCAGTCAAAATCAGAGTCAAACCCGATAAGGTGCGAACTAAAATTGCCTCAATGGCGTACAATCGATTTACATTTCAGGCTGTCACAATGTTTTTAGTTGTAAAACGAAGCAATGTTGCAGACAGGTGTGGAGACGCAGAACGTGAAGATGTCGATGAACCCTTTCTGCGAGATCGCGCTCGAAGAGGCTCTTCGGATTAAGGAGGCTAAATTGGCGTCGGAGGTCGTGGCGGTCAGTATGGGGCCCTCCCAGTGTTTGGATACTCTGAGAACGGGTCTTGCGATGGGTGCAGATAGGGGTATTCATGTGGAGTTCAATCAAACTCTTTACCCACTCTCTGTGGCTAAGATCTTAAGGGCGCTTGTGGAGGTTGAAAAACCTGGACTTCTACTTCTTGGTAAACAGGTACTACATCTGTGTTTTGATATGATGCAATTCTTGAAAATTTTTGGGTAGTTTAGAAACCGTAGTTATATATGCATGACAAATAGTGAATTTGATACCGTTCAGGATTATGAATTGAAGAGGAAAGCACACTTCTATTCTGCTATGTTTTATTTGATTATATATCATGTCGCAGTTTTCTAAAAAGTCTTAATATTGTCCTAATGACCAACTTTATAAATTATTAATCCCAAGTTATGATATGACAAAACACAATCCTTTGCGGCCAAACATTGGGATAAAGTACTCCCTGTGCATCTTGTATACTGGTGTTTTTCATTCCCAGCACTCCTAGAATTTTTTTCTACTGGGGAGTGGGGTCTAAATAACACAGTAGTGCTTTCATTGTGAAAGAAGAATACAAGGCCTTATAATACCCAAATACAACGAAGCAACAGCAGAAAATTGAACAACAGCAACAAACACACTACATAAGACCAATAGAACACACACAAAGTAAAGATGAAGACTAAAAACAAAACGCTACCAAACCAAATCAGCAGTTAATCAAATTCCTTCAGGATCCTCCCCACTGGAACTGATGAAGTTTGGTCATTAGGGGAGATTGTTGGGATGTCAAGTATGAGTGCAATTGACTTGTTATGGGGAGATGAAGTCGGGCTGGAGATAAGATATATAATTGCAAAAACCTTAAAGCTTTAGGTTAATATGTGGTGTTGAGTTCACTTATACTCATCATCTTGTTGTTTAAAGATTTGGTGCCACCAACTTTTGAAAGATAATACCTTCTATTCTATGCTGTCAAATATTTGTAACTGTCAAGTATACTTGAGAAATTATACCTTAGTTTCCATTAAATGTATACCTTCTATGAAAGATGATACCTTAATTTCCATTAAATGTGTACTTGAAAAATTTATATATGGTTGGTGTTTGATGCTTGATTCTATTGAGAACATTTAGATGATTATCTGACATCCTTTTTTCTTTTTCTTGTGCTGCTTACAGGCCATTGATGATGACTGCAATCAAACAGGGCAGATGATAGCAGGGCTTCTCAACTGGCCTCAAGGGACTTTTGCTTCAAAGGTTAGTCCATCTTCCTGATTTTTTGATTAAGTTGTTCCTTGTTCTCTCTATCTCTCTCTCTAGGGCCAGAGTTCCATGTTCATTACTGACACTTTCATATGCTCTGATTTGCTTGAGTGACATAATTGTATTGGACAATTCATATTTGTGTTCCATGTTCATTACTTCCTTTGTTTAACTCATGCAAGTATTTTATTTGAACACCGGTTGTGATAATGGATTTCTCTGAACCTCCAATCCGATTTATTGAATTAGCAAATGTTTTCTCTATGTTTGTTTCCTATTTTGCATGTGAATATCCCGCCTTATTTTATTAGGAATAATGCTTTTGAAGCCTCCAAAAAATCATTAAACATGTATCATTTGATTGTTTTTTTAAACCCTAGATCAGGGAGCACAAGCATTAAGTTGGATACAAAACTAGGAAGTTGGATGAAAACTATTTGATATGAGAAATTTCTTTCATATGGAAATGGCTGCAATGGCTTAGGAAAAATCTGCCCTTGTGAAAATATGCAGTCTCCATCTGACTAGATGGGTTTGTTGTTTTTTTGGTCTCTACAATATTGCTCTTGATAATTATTCGTCTTATATCTGTCCTTTTGTCAATATATTTCATCATGTATTTCTCAGACTCTGAAGTATTTCAGAATACTTTTTGTCATAGTTGCGTCCTTCTAGTCCAAAAGTACCGGGCAACATGTTATCAACCAAGTAATGAGCTTAGTCTGAGCTATTGGAATGAATTCTGTGTGTTAGTCACTTTGCTTCTATGATAAAACGTAGGTCAACCTTCTAGATTTGCAATTGCGAGATAGATATGGATTTTTTTGTTTTTTCCTTTATGTGTTCAGTCTTCATTAAGTTGTGCTATTGATGGATTGCTAAGAGGGATGGGGAACCCTAGCCTATTGAGGTGGGAGAATCAACCCACTTAAATGCCCCATTGAACATCCCATTCTACTTGATGTGGGACTTGGTATCCCATACTACCAAGTCTCCATCAGCTATGCTTCAACAATTTTATTAGAGAAGTTACATAACAAAAAGTTTAGTTCAAACACGTAATCAATTCTCTGATTTTGTTAAGACCCAAGGCAGGTAGCCGTAGAATATACTCTAATCTACGAGAAGACGCAATACTCTTGCGAATTCAATTAGATTAGCCAATCTCTGATCTTATTAGATAAGATCAGCCAACTCTCTAATAATTAGGAACTCCACTAATTAATAAAGTCCAAGGAGAATCTCCTGTTTCAATTTACTCTCTAAAATATTCCACGCTTTATTGATGAGGCACTAGGCCTATTTATAAGAATTTACAGAGAGAGACTCTATCCATAAAGATAAATACTAAATCCATAAATATATCTAAATCTAAGATTTAGATAACTAATAATATCTCTTAAAGATAGAAGATAATATCTAATAAGATATTCCTCTTATTTCCTAATTCCTAAAGATATTAATAAAGATAATAAAAGATAAAACAGACTAACTAAAAATCCTAACAACTATATCTTATCTAATAAGATATTCCTAAAAATAATATAATTAAAACAGACTCGATAAAAGATAAAAGATAATCAAAACAATAAATTAAAGCATAGAGAGTTGGATCTCTATCATTTCTCCCCCCTTGGAAAAAGGACTTGTCCTCAAGTCGAAAATCAGGATTTTTTTTTTCATCTTCTCTTCAAGCGGGGTCCCAATCTGCGTAACATCCCTCAACATCACATTCGACGGTGCCATTGCATTGGCCTTTAAGTGGGTCCCGGCCGTCAACCTCTAGTAGCGAGAAGGAGGTGCGGAGCATTGGTGTCCTGGACGGAACGGCGCAGCGCACCGGAAACAGAGACCGCGTTCACGGCAGCGCTGACGCTCAGGGTCCACGGTCGTTGCACGACTGGAGTAGGGGTGAGCTGTTGACGCCGATGATGCAATCTGGGTGTTTTTGCTGGAGTCCGATGACGCCACGAGTTTCCTGTCATCATTTGCGGGATAAGATCCGCTGGTGGTGGATGGCGTGGAGTATCCAGTCGGGTTTCGGGTCTGGGTTGACGACGCAATGGGCTTGGGGCCATTTGAAATTTTGTGTTGCTGTTCAAACTCGAGGGCCAAGCTTGCTGCCCTATACACTGTTTTGGGCTTCTGAAGGCGGACGTCCGAGCGTATTTTTTCGTTCAAACCAGTCAAGAAGACCCCAAGAAGGCAGTGCTCCGGCCATTGTGCTTTGCCCATTCTTGTCGATATTCCTGAACCGTTCCTGTCTGACGAATCTGACATAGGTGTTCATCGGGGTTAAGGAATTCAAGCGGTCCAAAATGCTCTTCCAAGGCTTTAATGAGGTCTTCCCAGTATCGCACAGTTGGCTGGGAATTTAGCCAAGAGAAGAGGTCCAAGGCATCCCCTTCAAAATATAAGGCCGCCACGTCAACCTTGTCTCATCGGGAGTGTGGTAATAGCGAAAGAATTTATCAGCTTTGAGGATCCAACCTCTCGGGTCGCCACCATTAAATTTTGGAAAATCAATCCTTGCATATGGGCGACGGTTAGTCCGCCACGGTGGGTCTGGATCATCTTCGCCGTCCCTCGTGTAACGAGGGGCTTTGTCTCTTCGGTGAGTACGGCGATTATTCTCGTAATTCCAAGGCATGGACTTTATCCCGTAGTTCTTCTATGATGTCTAGTCGCGCGGCAATTTGATCTTATTAGATAAGATCAGCCAACTCTCTAATAATTAGGAACTCCACTAATTAATAAAGTCCAAGGAGAATCTCCTGTTTCAATTTACTCTCTAAAATATTCCACGCTTTATTGATGAGGCCTAGGAATTTACAGAGAGAGACTCTATCCATAAAGATAAATACTAAATCCATAAATATATCTAAATCTAAGATTTAGATAACTAATAATATCTCTTAAAGATAGAAGATAATATCTAATAAGATATTCCTCTTATTTCCTAATTCCTAAAGATATTAATAAAGATAATAAAAGATAAAACAGACTAACTAAAAATCCTAACAACTATATCTTATCTAATAAGATATTCCTAAAAATAATATAATTAAAACAGACTCGATAAAAGATAAAAGATAATCAAAACAATAAATTAAAGCATAGAGAGTTGGATCTCTATCAGATTTACGCTAAAATATTTTATTCCCATACATCTTGTGTCGGAAAGAATTTTGCTATGCCTCTCATGCAGATTTGTCTTCCGTGCTTTTATAATGATTTATTAAGTTATTTTTTGACATGTAATTGAACCATTTTTTTTACTGGCTGCTTCTTCCCTGTAGGTTATCCTTGATAAGGAGAAACAGGTAGCTACAGTGGACAGAGAGGTAGATGATGGTATTGAGACCCTCTCTTTGAATTTACCAGCAGTAATCACGTAAGTATTAAACTTTCACACTTTTTAAGTACTGTATGTTTTATCACAGTAATACAGGTTCTTGAAATGCTTTGCCTTTTCCACCTTCCCTCCCTTTGGTGCATTTGTGTGCCTTGGTGATTTAAAATGTGTTTATTTTTATTTTCATCTTGTTTCTGAATTTGTTTATTGGATAAAATTCAAATATACATTCAATCCTTGACAAAACTGAAATCTTGAAAGGCTTCTGAATCATTCCCCCAAATATCCATTCATTTCTCAAGTGATTTTCGATAGAGCACAATGGTGCCGTGCATCCATGTAGCTGATCTCGCCTAGTGGGATAAGGCTTTGTTGTTGCTGTATTCATTTCTCTAGTGAGATGTAGTGCCTTACTGAACAGTAGTGAGTGTGCACTTGTGTGTCTATATTTTAGGACGAAACTTAGGTCCTTTTACTCATATCTGTTAGGTCCAATACTCCAGGACAAAACTTAGGTCCTTTTACTCATATCTATTAGGTCCAATACTCCATTTAAATCTCAGCACACAGATCTATCCAGTTATATGTGTCAATAAAATCCCTTCCACTCAAACTCAGCACAATACTATTTTTTAAAAGGGATGAGAGTGATCAAAGTTTTCCGTGTCATAGTGTTTGTGTGTGGATCTATCCAGTAATCTGTGTCAACGTTGTTAGTGTCTGTGCCACATAAGCTATTACTATTAGTGTTATAATGCAATAACAGAACACTACTGAAACAAGTATGATTTGTTTCTTGACATTTTTCTTGATGCAGCACTGATCTGAGACTGAACCAGCCGAGGTACGCGACGCTTCCCAATATAATGAAAGCAAAATCAAAGCCTATAAAGAAGTTCACTCCACAGGAGCTGAATGTGGAAATTAAATCTGATTTGGAGGTTGTTCAAGTTACTGAACCCCCCAAGAGGAAAGCTGGGACACTTGTTTCTTCTGTGGATGAGCTCATTGACAAGCTTAAAAATGAAGCTAATGTCATCTGATCATTCTCTTCTTGTGTTAGCTCCAATCTCAGTTACTGCTCGCTGTAGAGTAATTACTAATCCGCCATGCACAGAAACTTCCAAAGAAAAAACAAAAATTGTGCTTTTACCTGATATGTGGAATACCCTTGTTAGATGTGACATTTGAAATTATATGTGAATGCTTTAGATTTTATTGTGTTGCGGTTGTGAAGATGATGAAAACAGATTATTAGTTGTGAAAGGTCAAATAAAGCTGTCCTCGCTCTTTGTTTTAAAATGCTAGAAAGATACAAGTGTCTAAGTTTGACCCCAAAAAAGGTTCTGTTGGGAGGGTTGAGTTGGGCAGAGATTTCTTTTATGCAGCTGATCTAGAAAAGGAGCTAGTTCACCACGTTAACATGGTGAATTAAGATTCGAATTTCTATTGAGAGAAATTCTCACTTAGTATTCGACATTGTCTCGATCAAAATTGTTTTTAATAGGAGGCTACAAATGATTAACATAAAAAGAAAAAAAAAGAAACTCAAGATGATCCTTCATCATTGGCCTAAACAAAAAGATATCCATTGCAGCTTATGAACAATTTTGGCCCCTAAACTATTTTAAATTGATTTGCTTTTATCATTTGTGTATAAGATCATCTACATGCCTTATAGGCTATTATCAGTGCAAATGTAAGATAGCAAAGAAAAAACAAGGGCACGACATGATAAAGGCCCTTCTAAAGGAAAACGGCAAAATAAACAAACAAATAAATAAAAGGTATACAAGTGCATTGGATTTTACTCTCGTTTGTATGCTTACTACAACACTTTTAAGTTGATTTTTTTTCCACTTTATCTTCCCTCTTGAGTCCTCTAGTGAGTATACATAACAGTATGAACAAGGGAGATGAAGGTTTGAACTTTGAACAAAGAGCATGAACGATAAAAAAAAGAAATAGCAAAAATGAAAAAGAAAAAAAAAAGAAAGGGAGAAAGAGAATGAAGGGGGGAAAACATGACTTGTTGCTTGATAATTCACTTAAGAGAGCATTAAAATTAACAAACTGTTTCACTAAAAATATATAAAATAAGTAACGTAAGAAAATAAAAAAATGTAGCAACAAATGAAATAAATAAAAATGTAAAAATAAAAATATTAAAATCCAAAGACACTTGTGTTCATCCTCACTAGCCTCCACTCCACCCTCAAATCTACAAAATGATAAATGTAGGCGAAAAAGGACAACAAATAAGGATGGAAGAGAAGCAAGGTGACGCTAGAGGCAGGAAAAAAGGCTTCACCTTGAACATGATTTTTGATGACTTTTTGGCTAGAAGCTCTTAAATAACCCCTCGTTCTTGGGCTCAACTAGTAAAGAGGTTGAACACTCTCACCAAAGGGAGGGGGTTTGATCCTGGAGTTGGGAGAGACATCTTAGCTCCTAGGTGTCTAGGTAAACGCCTGAGGATAATATACGGCTCGCCCTGCCCAACATCGGTATGACATAGAAAATTGATTATTTATTATTACTATTCATATTGATAACGATTTTAATCGATTAGGAGATTTAAAATTTGAAATTGATTTCAAGAGAAAATAATTTATTATTTTTTATCTTTATCAGTGTACAAATAAAAAATTTATTTAAATTATAATTATGATTTTAGATTCATTTGTTTTTGTTTTAAAAATTGAAAGGAAATGCAAAATCTAATCCCTATTATAATGGGATGCTTAACCAATTGTTAACTATGATTTGCTGGGAGGAAATTTAATGAAAAAACTTATCCATTGTTTTTTTAGATGTACAAAAATTGATGAAACATTTTCTATCTAAATATCTATAATATGCGTGATTATATCATGAATTAAACTTTTGTGATTCTATTTGTTTTATTCCATATCTTATATATGTGATTCTCATGATACTGACGGGTCTACAAGATTAGACTGAATTGAAATAATGATCCAAATAAATAAAAAATAGAAAGTGAGATTAATATGAAATTTTAATTTGAAACCGAAATATGGAAAAGATAAGTAGACGAAAGGCACAGGAAATGAGAGATTTTTAGGAAATAAAGACTCATTATGATATATATGAGAATGCGTGATCTAAAAATTTAAATAAACTAATTAATATGGTCATATTTCAGATTTTTTAGCACAAACTACCTTATTAAGCGCTAACCTCCCACCATCCACGAATTTAACAATAAGTTTGTTGCAATAAAAGCGTACTGATTTTAATTGTCTTTCAAAGATTGGTGATATCAAGTTATATTTGTTTTTTTTTAAAAAGTTTATTATTTATTCAATGACGTATTAGTACATTGACATATTATAAATACTAATTGTTTTAATTTCATATCTTAACTATACAAGAGAATATCATGTTTTAATTTTTTCCTAGCATGACTTTCATCTAATATATTTCTAATTTAAATGTATTTATTCTCCTGAATGCATCGATGAGTTTTTTTCAATTACTTTTTACTTCGCTTACATGTTCATTTTGGTGACGAGTATTAGTTTCAAATTAATACTTAAATATTTAAAAAGGGTTGTTTTCATCATTTTGAAAAAAAATACAGTAGTAATCAGAAACAGTAATTTAACCTTTAAATTATTAACAGCTTCCATGTGATTGGATTTGGTGAACCGATAAATTATTTATCTAACTGGTTCCTACTTGAGCGGTGACCTCCCATAGGATCAACATTAAATTATTTTCTTGATATTTGACTGTGTGTTTTAAAAGTTTTTGAGATATTTCTAAATTTTTATAAGAATGGATTGGTGTATCCAAAAGTAGTGAGGCCAATTAATCATCCTACGTGGCGTGTGTATTCACTGCTAATTGGTCTTCGATTCCTTCTTTGTTCATTCTTTGCCACGTTAGTTATTTTAAAAAATAACAAAGGTGTAGAGAAAATGAGGAGACTGCAGGAACTTACCATGGCATTGGTTTAATCTCATTGCATGAACTGCATCATTTAACATTGTATAATTTTCCACGTTTCCATCCCTCTCCCCATGTTCGCATTTATTTTCAGGGGTGGAGTCAAGAGTTGCCAAAACATCATTGGTCAATTTAGTTGGGCGGGGCACTGGCTGAAAAAACTGGTTAGTAGATTAGCCTATATTGGACATGTAATATGAGACTAAAGTCTTCCACAAATCAGTGAGCAAGAGAAAATCAAAGCATTTTCGAATGGTTGCTTCTTGTAGGAGAAGGTGTTATTGGATTACCACACGGTGGGATCGTCCAAATAGGTTTCCTATCCATTATAAACTTGTCAAACAATCCCACATTGACTCTATAAATGGTATAGATCATGCAAATGATAGTATCAATGATCTGTATGACACAGAGTTTCTAACTTCAATTAAATGTTTTGGGATTCCTCATCATAAATTGGTTCTGAAGGTGGGAGTACATGTTATGTTAGTATGGAACATTGACCAAACATCAAGATTGTGCAATGGTACAAGGCTTCAAATTACACAACTAGGCAAGAACGTCATTAAGGCAAAAGCATTGAATGGCACTAGCGCAGGCCAAGACATTTTGATATACATGATGGACATGAATCTATGTGAATCTAAACTTCCATTCAAGATGACTAGAAGATAATTTCCAATCATCATTTCATTCGCCATGACAATTAACAAGAGTCAAGGACAATCGATGTCAAATTTAGGTCTTTACTTACCAAGTCCAGTTTTTTCACATGGACAACTTTATGTTGCTTTATCTAGGGTAAAGAGTTTCAAAGGTTTAAAAATACTAATTTTGAATGAGTTTAATAAGTGTATTGACAACACAGTTAATGTGGTATACATAGAAGTTTTCCAAAACATTTTACCACATTAATACTTGTAAGGGGAAACTTTGTTCGACTTTGTTATTGTTGTGGTTCAATTTCATTCTTATTTGAATTCATCTTCTTTGTAGTTTCATTTGTGTTTTTCTTGAGCTCTACAATTTATCTATTACTTAATAGAACTACTTCGTTATTACATTTATGACTTTGTTGTCCATATTTAAAACAGAATAGAACTCCACATTCCGTGCAACACACGGGTCCGAAGTCTTGTTTTGTATTAAAACAATACTAATTTGACGTCGTGTTACTCCCTCCGATCTCTAAAATAAAACATATTTATCAAATTTAATTAAATTAAGGAAATTGATTAAATTAGTTAACATAACATGCATCGATTTTCTAAAACACACTAGTTATCTTCCTTAATTTCCTCATTCCTTCTCCTTCTCGATTATTGTTGAGGGAGTATCAGTAGGAGTAAATTAAAAAAAAAATGACAAATATAAAAAAATATGGTTTATATTTAGGACTAAGATCAACTCCCCAAATACAAAAATTAATCTAACATATATGCTAATTTGAAGTTGATTTACAAGAATATTCAATACTAGTATAACCCGAAATAAGCTGTTGATGATTATATCACTTTTTCAATATTTGTTCCTCTCTTTCTTGAATCATAAATACTCCCCCGTTTTTAATATGAGACCCCGTTATTATAAAGTTAAATAAGTTATTTAATCATATTATATGTTCTGTATTATTGGATTATATATTAGTTTATAAGTCAGACAAATCAGTTTGAAAAAAAAAAAAACAATGAGTATAAATACGATAAAGTAACTTATTTTATTTTCTTAATCTCTCCAAAAAAGTCAATGAGGCCTTATATTTAGGACCGGAAAAGTAATTCCTTTTTGCTGCAGCTGCTAGGAAGTAAGGTTGGCTATATTCTTCAATCACATAATCTTCAAAAGTGTTGTGCAATTTGTTGTTTAGTGTTGTTGATGAGTATGAGCATGTTGGTCACTTTTCTTGCCCCACAACAGCAAATACAAGCCAATGATGACAGTAACTGTTCCTATGATGCTGAAGAAAACGGCTTATGTGAGTACAGAAATTTAATTGCTGTCTCAAAACTTACTCTTCCACTCTTGTTTAAATTTAATTTATGTTTGTTTTTGTGGTAGCAGCACTTGGGCCATATAGATTTCGATGTGATATAAATAGTCCAAATCCATTGGTATCTATCTTTCAAGATATAGAAACTAATTCACACTTAATAAAAAAATTTGGTAAGTTCATTAATTGTGTGTCTATATATATATAGGGTTTATCGTTTGTCATGTCACTTGACATAAGGTTATTTCAAGTCACCCCAAAACTACGTCGTTTTGGGAGTTCATTAATTCCCCTAACTCCAAAACGACGTCATTTTGGGAATTAGAGGAATTAATGAAGGGTGTTTTGATATTTTTGTTTTTGTATTTATTACATGAATTTTACTAAAACACCCTTTATTAATTCCCCTACCCCCAAAACGACGTAGTTTTGGGGTGATTTGACATAACCTTATGTCAAGTGATATGACAAACGATAAACCCATATATATATATATATATATATATATATATATATATATATATAGGTTTTCTTAAAATACATCGTCTAGGGGTTTTCTCTCACTACGTAGGCATGACTTTCTATATCGGTCAACAAGGACATTTCACGTTGGTTAGTAGAGGATGGTATATGAGAGTATGAGTCCACATTACATGCTTATCCTTATGTGCTTATTAGGTGCTTATACCTCTAATTATTTTTTAAAAAAATTTAATTTTTTTATATATTTAATTTATTTATATTTAAATTATATGCTGCTTCCTGAGATTTTTTTTGTATCCAGTATCTCAAATTAATTAATTTCCATAATACTGGTGTTACAGACAAATGCAAAACTGGAAATTAATTAATTTGAGATACTGGATGCAAAAAAAAACTTAGAAAGCAGCATATAATTTAGATCTAAATAAATACAATATATAAAAAAATTTAAAAAATATTCTTATTCCTCTAATTAGGGGTATAAGCACCTTATAAGCATATAAGCATAAGCATGTAATGTGGATTCACAACGATGCTTTTCTAATGTAACTTATCTAAAAACATTGTGTAATCAATACAGATAGTTTGAAAAGAAAAAACTAATACAAGAGACAGAGGAGTTTAATTAAAGTCTTATATTTAGTACAAAAACAAACTTTTTAACTAGTTACTATATTCAGGATTAGAGAGAGTATTAGTATGACTTAACATACAAAAAAATGAAAAAGATGAGAGATGAATTATTGCATACCTGCCCAAATAAAGTTTCTCACCAAAGACAAAGTATGCTAAAAGGGCCACTAGTATTGTAGAGATAGGGTTAAACATAGTGACAAAAACTGGTCCTTTTTGCTCATTGCACCATAGTTGAATGAAGATTATCATCCCAGATATGACAATGCCCTGCCATTAATCATTATACTAATTATTCATATACCACCAAAACATTACATTTGGTTCCTTTCAATTCACATGCTTGTTTTGCATTAGAACAAAATACTCCTTCTGATCTTAAATGCAAGAGCTAAATAACTAATTTGCATATGTTACGAAAATTAGTTATTTATAACTAATATATGTTATATGTTGGTTTCTCCAAAATAACACATTTATTCATTATCCTCAATGAAGAAAGCCTCCTTTACTTTATGCAATCAATAGAACTAGTTTGGGAAAAAAAATTATATTACCTCCGGTCTTAATTATAAGAATACTTTTGTAGTGCAAAATAGTGCAATTTTCATTATAAAAGTGTTTCTATAATTAGGACCGAAAGAGTAATAGATTTAGGAGTCAAAGTGGATTGAGTTATTATATTTAGAGTTAGAACAAACCCTTAAGATAACTCTTATATATAAAGGCCCATTATCTTGCAACATTAGAAGATGATGGACTATGATACTTACACCATAAATGGTGGACCAAAGGTCAATATTGAAGCCTATGGCCCAAGCTGATGCCTTTTGTTGTATGATCACTGTGAAAACAGCTGATTGTGCTGCTCCAACAAAACACATCCAAGCTGTTAGTGATAGTTGGGCAGGGTATCTTTTCAAGGTCATAGCCTGCAATTTTCACACTTAATTGCATCATTATTCTTCTTCACTGCAATTGGTTCTTTTTTTGTGTGGAAAATATCATTAAGATTTCAACCATAAAAGATAATATCAAAAAAGTCTTCATTGATAAATGAAAAGCTACTGTTGACAAAGTGAAATAGCTACCATTGATAAGTTATAGCATTTGTCAATATATTATTTTCCTTATTTAGAAGCTAAATGATATTCTCCTTTTTTTCCCACTTCACTGCAACTTTTAAATAAACTAAACATATATTCTTGCATACAGCACAAAATCTAAAAAAAACATGTGCACGTAATATTAAATGAATCATTTGGATTTAATTTGAAGGGCTCATCCACTAATTCGGTGAGTATGTCACTTTGTGTCACTTGCTTAACACAAAAAGACCCCCTTAATTTAAGTCATTTCAATGCGGCGAGAGTACTCTTTGCTGATGCGAAATGGTTGATCTAAAGGCTGTAATTTTTAGGATGTTACACAAAGTTGTACTACAAGTATGTTGAGCCAAGATAAGCAATATGAATTGTAACTTCTAAAAAAAGCGTATTTATAGTAAGTTGATGGGAAAGGTGAAGATCAAAACCTGCATGATATACCAAATAGACCATGTTAAGCAGCTTGAGACAGTGAGAATTGAACCCTTTATCCAATCTTCACGAATAGGATTAGCAGATTTTGCATGAATCTGAATCAGAGGATGATCCCACAGATTCCTTATAACAGGACCTTTGAATAGTGTCATGGTCATTACACCACCTAATGATAACAAGGTTCCAAGAACTTTTGCTATACCTCTAGGATGAAGAAAATCAACAACCTCCAACCTGAATTTTTCAACTCAAAATTATGGATCCAAGGCTAAAAAATTGAAAATGCAAATGATTAATGACTAACCCAAAAACAGGTGTAGAAAATAATTTATTTTTTTTCTTAAAAAAAAAAATAGATTTTACCTTTTTACATTGGTTGCACAACCGGTATAGAGAGTAACTGTTAGAACCGGTTGTTTATATAACCAGTGTAGAAAGAAATAAATATTTAAACAAATTAAATAATTTAAAGTATGCACCATTTGTTGTTTTAATCAGTGTAAAAATTCATCAACCTCGCATCTTATTTATGAAAATGCTACCAGTCACACTTTTTATACTGCCTCCACAACAATCGGTGTAAGAGTCTGGCTATAGAAATGTTTTTTTGACTAGTGAAAGATTCAGAAAGAAAGCCGTCTCTTCGTTGGATCAGTAATGTTTTGTGAAAGTCCCATATCTGATATCTAATGGTTATAAGAAAAATTAAAGATATATATGATAGAGGTGAGTGCCATCAAGTTGTTTAAACTATAAACTACTATTTTAATATAAAGGATAAGCCTTAAGAATGGTTAATAATACACTAAATGAGGCTTTAAGATGAGAGCTTAATCTTAATTACTAGTATCATTTTGATCACCAAACAAAGAAAAGAAGAAAGCAAACCTGAGTATCACTGCAATGATGAAGGTGAGGGAAGCTATAGTGTTGACCATGGAAGCAACAAAGGTTGGAGAAGTATATCTCAGGCTTGCAAAATACATGTTCAGGGTTAAACTAACCCTAAAAAATCCATGAAAAAATTAGCCAAGTTAAAATTGAATGCCTATACTCTCCCACATTATTAATATTGTTATGTAAAAATGTTGACTACTTTCTTTGTGCTTACCCCAGCAGAGAAAGCACAAAAATTTCCAGGAAAAGAGTCATTGTCATCTTTGGTCTCATTTTTCTGCAAGAAGTTATATTGAAATTTTGATCCTCAAACTTCTGGTTTACCATGTGGAACTCATATTTTGCATGAAAATCAATAAAAAAAGTGAGACAAATTTACCATGTCGTCAATAGAAATTTTTATTTATTTATTATGAGCATATGATAGGTACTATAAACTTGACCTGTCATTAAACAGGTCAAGAGAAGAATAATATAATTAAAATAATACAATTTAATTAAAACATGAAAATATTCATATTTAACCCTGAGAAGAATAATATATATTTAAAGAAAAAAGCATTAATCTACAAGTAAATAACTTTTTCATGTATAAACAACATATAATAAAATAAAGCATAGTTCGTTACTAAAACACAAACATGATTGACTATTTTTGTAAGCAACAAACAACCTCATTTCACATGCTCAACAAGGAAAAAAATAAAAATAAAATCAAACCCAATCAACCCATCCAAAACCTTTATTTGACCAACCATGGAACTAGTTCACCGGCTCACTGATCTAACCGATTAAATTTTAATACTATTATACTATTGACTAATTTATGTTCGGATTAAGTCAGGGCTCTAAGACATTGTAAAACTCTTCCATCATAGTTCTCTTCATTCATAAGATTTAAACTAATAAAGACCTACATAATGGACTTCAATAAGTAATTTTCACTCAATCCAAACTCAACAACTGAAAGAGAAATACAAATTTATTACCTCTCAAGAAAGTAAGCAAAAGGGAACATGGCAATGGCAGCCACAATATGCCTGTAAGTTACATAGACATGAGGGTTCATGCCATGGTTGAAAGAAGCCTCAGTGATGAAATACAACAACGTATAGCCTATCTGTGTTGAAACCATGAGCATGTGAGCTTTGAACTTCATCATTCTCACAAGCTAGCTCCCAAAGAACAAGTACAATTTAAGAAGATGCTTCAGTAATATATAGAAGAAGAAGACGATGGAATAAAAATAATACAAGAATATAATTCTATATTTCTTGATTAACACATGTTGTTGATGGTATCGTGTTCCTGATTTTATATTCTTTTCAGAGCAAGTAAAGATGTTTATTTTGTTCATAAATATATTCCATCCAGTCCAAAATATAAGAAGTCTCTTATTAGAAGAAAATGTTGGTTCAAATTCAGAAATATAATATATTAACATGGTGATTAATGATTGTTTTCCATTTTTACCCTTGACAGGAAAGAGAGAGAGGTGGCAGATAATAAATACATATTTAAAAATTACCTTCTTTAATAAGAAAAAATAGGTACATGTTATTAATTTAAGACGCATTTAATGATTTAACTAACATTTATTGGTTTATGCGAATTAGTTAACAATGTCTTATATTTTGAACCGAAGGGAGTGTACAATTTGCCTCTCAAATATTCTTTTTCCTAAGAAAAGGGTAATATTTCATTCGAGGTAATTTCTAATGTAAATAATTAAAAAGAGTATTTTGGAAAAACCAGCACCCCATTTTTTGTAAATAACTAATTTTTTTAATAGGGTTAAGGTGTAAAAATACATATGTGGTTTTGCCAAAAGTGCACCCAACACGAAGTGTTTTTTTTTTTTGCAAAAGTGACTATATAGTTACAAAAATGGAGCAAAAAATACCCATTGACCGTTAGTTTGACTTTTTTTAAAGGTAAATTTCAAGTAAATGTAAAAGTGGATGACTCAGGTAAATTTCATCTCAACTGGCAGTAAAAACCTAGAGAAAATGACAGAAAATGACATAGATATTTTAGAAATTACAATTTAGCCCTTCTCTCTCCCAATCCCAATTTTACCTATCGGGTTGTCTATCTCCGCCTCCTTCTCATTGTCGTTGTCGCCTTTTTATAATTTTTAAAACTATCTAGGCCATTTTCTGTAATTTTCTCCAGTTCTCCACTGCTAGCTGAGATGAAATTTAGCTGAGTCATTGTTCATGTCAGCTTTAAAAATACAAAAAAGTCAAACTAATGGTCAATGAGTATTTTTACTCTACTTTTGTAACCATATAATCACTTTTGCACCCCAAAAAACATTTGGTGTTGGGTATACTTTTAAGAAAATCACATGTGTATTTTTACACTTTAACCCTTTTAAATATGCATGAATTAGTTATTTAATTCATAAATTTAGGACCAAAGTAGTATATGAAATAGTCAAAATTGTCATGGTAAAAAAACATTTAATAAATCTAGGGATTTTTTTTTGATACATAAAAGTTTTGGAGGGGAGTCCCCCACCAAGGCCAGGGCACGGCCCCGGGCTCTATGAGCACTTACTGGGGACTTACGAGATCGCCTACCAAAGGAGTCCCAGCGACGGCAGAGGGGATCGAACCCACGACCCAAGGGCCTAGTCCTGGATCCCTTACCATCTATGCCAACTCTCATTGGCTAAATCTAGGGATTTTAAATGCACGTTCTTCTATAAAATAGGGTAAAGTGGAAGAGACTCATTTAAAACAATCTTGGGATTTTAAATGCACGTTCCTCTATATAGAATAAGATAAAGTTATAAAGACAATATTTTTAGTTTTAACCTTTGGAACAGGGAAAAAAGGTACATTAAAATAGCTTATAATGTGTGTGTGACTTTTATTAGATGTGTTGATTGAAGATTGTTCTTATCTCATGAGCAGTTTATACCTTTTTTAAGAATTGGAAATGATAATTTATATTTTGTGGCTTATTAGGTTACAAATTGTATTAGATTCCAACATGAATGTGTGGTGTACATGTGGAGACAAATGGGTTATTTGATTTTGATTATCTGTCACCTTAACGCTGTATTTAGAGCATATTTAACTAAATTTATAATTTAAGAAAATTCATTTGAAACGAAATGGTTTTAAAATAACATAAGCTCATTTATTATAAATATATTTAATTTAATTATTTAACTTTTAATCAATACCATCCCAAACAAAGATTCTTAATTAATTGATATACCTATAAATGACGCAAGTTATTGCTTTATCTTGAATGCAAAGCCATTGTTAGTGACTTGGGAATAATTCCTATATTAAAAGTACCTTTAAAAAAACAAATTTTGAGAGTGCTTTAACAAAACACTATCTTACTTTTTGATGATATATCATTTGTCTACTACTGTGTGTTTGCTTTTATTTGCAATTTGCATGGCTTACAATGCATCCAAAAATTACAAAAAAAAAAAAAAAGCTTGACTCTAGGATTCTTGATCTTATAGAAAAATTTCAAGCGAATTGCACTTACTAAATAAATCGGTGCGGTTAATTTATGCAAATTTTAAAATTGTTATAACATTTCAAAAGTTTTGCCTCTACATGGATTTAAGTAATTTAATTTAGGTCTTTATAATATATCTTAAACATAGGATATAGCTGGGGGATTTATTTTAACCAGAAATATAATATTTCAATCTACTTCATCTCCCAAATTTATCTTTTTCGTAAACTCTCTATTAAGTATTAATTACATATATTGAGAGGTTTCAATTAGGGAATAATTGTAATGTAAATTATTAAAGAGGATGTTTTAGGAAAATCAATACATATTCATTTTTATAAATAACTAATTTAACTAATTTTTTAATTTTTATAAATTAGTTAGTGCCCGTTTGGTTCATGAAATTAGAGGTATTGTAATAGAATGTAGGGAAAATCTATTTCAGGGCCCTTTTAGGACTGACAATCCCAAAAAAGACCCCAAGATTCTGACAATCCCAGGGCATTTTCTGGGATTTTCAGAATTTTTGGTGAGTTGTCAATGGGGCTGATATAGTTGTTAACGGGGTACTGATATAATTGTCAACGGGGATGATATAGTTGTTAGCAAAGTGTTGTTAACGGGGCTGATTTAGTTGTTAAAACCTACATGTTTTTGAGATTGTCAGCCTTAAAAGGGCCCTGAAAATGATTTTCCCTAGAATGTAATGGAATGATGATTACATAAATTATTTGGTTCGTCATTAAGAAAAGATGATGTATGCGCATAAAAACGTTGGATTGTATTACATCTTACATAAGAATATATGAGAACAATATAGCTAGAGACAACATTACCCCTGACTACACATGGGCATGTTGGGTTCATGGTAATTTTTTCAATTTGTGTAGTATACATGTTGGGTTCATAGTAATTCTTTAATATTTAATGATGGAAATACTATGTTGTGTACAAGTTTGGTTCATGGTAAATTTTTAATATTTAATTGTGGAAATATCATTTGATGGGATATTTTTATATTTTTAGTGGTGGAATATAATTTTCTTTAAATTTTTTAATGGGAAATATCTTTTGAATTTTTATATTATTAATTAATTTTTTACTATTTAATGGTGATAATTATTTAATATTTAACACGTTTATGAGTTGACACTTTAGCTAATTTAAAAATTATAATGACAATAATGTCTTTTCCACTTGATTATAGCATGTTTGTATCCTCATTTATCAGTTCTAACAGTGTAATCTTGATTACATCAAATACTGTAATCATGATTATAAAACGTAATCCTCCTTATATTACGTAAACCCAACTAAATGTTATAATTCAGGATTATATCTCCCATGGAATCGAACCAAACGGCTATTAATTATTTCCTATATTTAGGAGAGAATAGATTGGTAATATTTTTTTACAGTTACCAAAGACAAGCACTATAATTTTTAGGGAGAATTCGTACCAAGGCCCAATTAAGGCCCAAAATTGCAAAAAGGGCCCCAACCACTTTCAGCTACCACAAATGGCCCTAGGGCCCTGATGGGTATTTTGTCAGAAAACGAAATTACATTGGTGCCCTTAGTAAAAGTCTGAAATTCAATTAATCATGTTCGTCCAACACACATACTACTTCCTTTATTCATTTCTTCCAACCGAACCCAAAAACAGAAAAGAGGGACGGAGAGAGAGCGTGAGAGATAGAGGCAGAGACGAGAGACCAAGAGTGAGATTGAGACGGAGAGATCGAGAGGAATCGGAAGGAAGGGAGGAAGAGACCATTTTTGGCTAGCTCTCATGCTCCTCTATTTCTCATCCATTCCCTTCAGCCTTCAATAGAAATAGAGCGTGAGAGTGAGAGAGAGTCCGAGAGAACTGAGATCAAGAGGTGAGACGGAGAAGAAGAAGAGGAAGGAGGATTTGAAGAAATCCATGTGCAAGCTTGGATTTGGGTTTAGGTAAGCCTCTTCATTCCCTTCCCATCACTAATTTTTTTATTGTTGCAATTTGGGGATTATTGAGACCGATTGAAACTGAAGCTAAGGGAAGGGGATTAATGATTAAGTAAAGATAGTCGTAGATTGGGGATTTTGAATCAAAATCTATTAGGAAATGTTCTTGTAAGCTGTTGTATTTGGCATTTCGTTGGTTTGGTTTTTCTGCTGTATTGACCGAACTAAGGGCTTCTTGTTTTTGAGTATGTATATGTTGAATGTGTGATTAGTCTTTGGTTCATGATCTTCAAAGATTGTGTTCGGTATCTCTGGTGTGTGTGGCATATTATTCATTCAATAAGAGATTTAGGATAGTATAAACTTTCAATAACCATGAAATTAGTGCTATAATGTTGTGCAGATATTTATCAAGTCATTGCATATTGTTTGGGTCATGAAGATGATGATTTTTATGGAATGGGAATATTTAACAGAGGCATAACATACTGTTGTCTAAACCTCCTAAAGGCTAAAAGTTGTTATTTGGGGTGTGGGAATTGATTGGAACTTAACTTTTTTAATGCCCCAAATGTTAAACACGTATGTGAGATCATTGATACATAAATTAATACACTATGTGATGGTTGGGATGATGCTTATGAATCTAGAAAATTTCCAGATTGAAATGGAATGTTGTTCAACAACCTTAAAGAAAAGCATTGACTCACTATAACCATAAGTCTTTGGAGGGCAATCCAGGGGAGTAGGGGTGGTGGTTTTCAATATTAATCAGCATATGTTTGATCAAATGCCTTTAAGCCTTTAACTGAATTTCACTTGTGAGCATATTTATTGTATCAATTCTCTAGCTAACTGATGTTTGCCTTTGTGTGTACAGGTACTTGAATAGATTACACAATTGGATAGAGATGCAATGTTGTCCATCATTGAGGAGTCTCAGAAGTAGAAGATGAGACATTAGACAGCATAGTTGTTAGGACACATTGTAGTTGATCACTTGTTGTGTACACGTGCATATGTATTTATGACAAATTTGTATTCATGAGAATGACCTTCAACATTTGTATTTCTGTAAATTGTCTACTGATGTTGTGTACACGTGCATATGTAGTCCGCTCGTGGGCTTTTATGCCATTTTATTAAATTATAACTTTTTTCAACTATTTTGAAATAATACAATTTATATTCTAAAATTCATAATTTAAATCATAAATATCAATAAAACAGGGTATAGAATTATTTTCCAAACTCTTCAAACTAATACAAATCAAACCACACACACTTATAGTGTATTAACATAAAAACCTCAAACACTAATATGATACTACCTCCGGTCCTAATTATAAGAGCTAGTTGACTTTTTTTGGAGAGATTAAAGAAGCTAAATAAGTTAATTAATCATTTCATATGTCGTGCATCCTTAGATTATACTCCCTCCGGTCCTAATTATAAGAGCACATTTTGGAGTTGGTTTTGGTCCTAATTATAAGAGCAAGTTTTAACTTTTGTCATTTTTTTCCTATAATACCCCTATTTATACTTTCTCAATAATAATTAAAGAAAATAATAATTAAATATTCCCTCCGGTCCTAATTATAGAAACACATTTTGGAGTTGGTCTTAGTCCTAATTATAAGACCAATTTTAATTTTTTATCAATTTTTTCCTAAAATATCATTTTTGATACTTTCTCAATAGTAATTAAACATAAGAATAATTTAATAATGTATCCTATTATCTGCCAAACATGAGTAATTTCTCGTCTATTTATGATTTTAAAAGTATTTGTTTCAATTTATATATTCAGTTGTGCGAGCTATTTTAATTAGAAATGTTAGGTCTTGTAACAAAAATAATTAGGTATTAGAAATGAATATTGATTTAATTGGTTAATAATTAGAATTAGAATTAGGTATTAAAAACGAACTGGAGCACAACAACAACAATGACAGATTAGAGCACAGAGGATGCCAAGACAGTGAAGCGCATGGGGGTAGAGAGACATGTTAGAGGTGGTTCCTCCATGTAACTATCATTAAATTTTAAGTAAGGGTATTTTAGGAAAATAAATATAATAAACTAATTTAACTTCTCTCCTTAATCTCTCCAAATTCCGGAAATAGCTCTTATAATTAGGACTGGAGGGAGTATAATATAAACATGTTTGTATTTTTTGGTGAAGTTTTCCCACAATTAACAATTGTATTAGCACAATGATCTACTACACGCTGTTTATGTTATATTACATCCGGTCTTAAATATAGGGCATAATTTATAGTGTAAGTGTGCAACAAACTTTGTCTTATATTTAGGGCTGGAGGGGGTATACTAATTTTATTTTTATTTTTTTATAACAGTTTAAATTTTGAATTGTTTTGATTATTTTTATAAGAGTCAGGTAAAAGTTGTTCGAACATTTAATTGGTTTTTTTCTCCCTTATTAATCATATGTATTGCATTAATTAAAATTTTTATTATGCTTATTATATTTACTTTGTTTCTCTCTCTACTTATCCCTTATAAATAAATACATACTTAAAAAAAAATGTTCAGTTTAAACATATTTATTATTTTTAACTATAGTAATTTTAATAGATTTTTCAAACCGCGCAATTCGGTTATCGAATCCTGACGTAAGGGAGTAGAATATTTATGATTAAGAAAATCAATCACTTGATTTTTTTTTTTTTTTTGATTTCAATCACTTGATTTTTTTATTTGTGAATGATAGTAGTATCAATTCTTATAAATGAGACATCTTAAATTGATATTAATGTCATTAATTGCTATGGATTCTGATATGGGTTTATAAAGAACGTAATCAATGATATTAATTGAGGTCAATAAAAATAAATGTCATTCATTGAATTTACAAAAGCAAAAATGAATCTTCTTACGATTTTGGAGTTGGACGATCCAGGTAAGAGATTGCTGTCTCTCGGCTAACAATTGCTCTAATCTCTTTTTTAATTTTTAGAGGGATATTTTTGAAAAATACATATAATTAATTAATTTAATTTCCTTCCTTAATCTCCTCAAATTCTGGTAATTTGCTCCTATAATTATAACCGGAGGGAGTATATTAGTTTATTAGTCAGACTAAATAGTTTGAAGAAAAAAATATAAATAAATATACTCTAAAATAATTTAATTAGCTTCCTTAATCTCTCCAAAAAAGTTAACTAGCTCTTATAATTAAGATCAGAGGGAGTATTAAATAATTCTTGTAGGCAAAGAAAAAATGACAGTTTATCCCCGTAGTTGCATAGCGCCACAATCAGCGAGTATGATTAGTGATAGTAAATAATAATAATGAATTATTGATTGGTTATTATTGCAGGAAAAAAAAGTGATAGGCCATTATTTATTTTTTATACAAAAAATTTTAGGAAAGGGGTTGGGCTCACCCACAATCCAAGGACAGGCGCTTGGTCATTATTATTTTAATAATTCATTAAGTCTTAATAATAGAAAAATATACGAGCTTAAACGGGCTTGGCCGTTGGCTCCAATAAGCCCTTTCATTTTTGAACCATTTATGCTTAGCACTTTTAAGCCCAATTTTATTTTGAACAGGCTGGCCTGCCCTAGCAAATTCCAAATCACATTCACATGTATCTCATGTAATATTTATAGAAATTAGAAAAATTCCCCCATAGAGTTCATTTTTTTTCAAGGTAAAATAGAGGAATCAAAATGTATACACATGGCTACAACATAACAAATGTAGTGGGTGGCAAAAAAAATATTAAGCGAAATGAACAATAATTATAGGCTAAAGTATACTTTTAGTCCTTTAAATTTACATGATGTATACTTTTAGTCCATTAATTTTATAAAATATACTTTTGCTCCTATAATTCTAACATCGTTAATGTTGCTAACGAAAAATGTTAACGCAGTAAACTCAAATGGTGACTATGTAAGCTCAAGTAATGATTGTGTAATTAGAATCTATTAATCTAAATTTAAAATATGTGTAAATTGAAAAATATCAAAAACCTAATGCAGCGATTTGTTGGTTTATTTTAATTTAATAATCTAAATATATTATATCTAAAAATTAAAACTTAAATATGTTTTGTCTGTTGTAATGTTATCATCTGAATTTACTACGTCAACATTTTCCGTTAGCAACATTAACGGTGTTAGAAATATAGAACGTAAAGTATACTTTATAAAGTTAATGGACTAAAAGTATGCCTAATGTAAAACTTAAATGACTAAAAGTATACTTTAGCCATAATTATCCAATAGAGTAACTTCATTCAAAGAGTATGAATATATCTACAATAAATGCACAGTTTTTGACGTTGTAATTCAACTTATACAAAAAGAACTCTCTAAGTGTATACTTTTAGCTACTGATATACTCTTTTCAGTCTTATTTATAAGCAATACTTTTTTGATGTTTATGTAATGTGAGGTGGCTTGAGAAATTTGTCAATGCTAAAGTCAAATCATACCAAGAGTGGGGTTTGATCATCACCCTATTTTTGTGAACCTGAATGTAAAAGAGAAGAGTTTTGGTGTAAGGAATTTCAGGGACGAAGCAGTGTGGCAAATGCATGAATCTTTTGAGGAGTTAATAAAGAGTAGCTGGGAGGGGGTGGAGAATTCCCAGTGAAGTTACCTAAATTGCAGCAAGATTTATCACGATGGAATAAGGAAATCTTTGGCATTATTGGATATCGGAAGAAAATATTGCTAAACAAGTTGAATGGAATCCAAAAGTGCTTAACAAGAAGAAGTAATCCGTACCTTTCTCGGCTAGAAATAGAGCTTGAAGAGGAATTGTTGCAGACTTAAAGGCAAGAGGAGGTGTTTTGGTTTCAAAAATCAAGAGGGAGGTGGTTGGAGGAGGGAGACCAAAATACCAGATTTTATCACACGAAGACCTTAATTAGGAGAAGGAGAACAAGATTAAAATGCTCAAAAACACTGAGGGTTTGTGGGTGGAGGATGAAAAGGCGATTGTGAGTATGATGCAAGATTACTATAAGAACCTGTTTAATGAAGAGTTGGTTGCTACTAATCAGAGATGGGGACTGGTGAATGAAGGAATCTTGAGTGATTTGGGAAGGGCTCTTAGTGGGGAAGATATTCAAAGGGCGTTTTTCCAAATGGGGAGGTTTAAGTCCCCGGGAAGTGATGATTTCCCAGTTGTCTTCTACCAACATAATTGGAAGATGGTGGGGCATTCGGTCATTAAATACATTAAGGAGCTGTGGAGGTGTCCTGAAAGAATTGAAGAGGTGAACGACACTTTGTTGGTGCTTATACCGAAAATGGATCAGCCGGAAGTGGTAAGTCACTTTTGACCTATTGCTTTATGTAATGTTATCTATAAGGGTTTGTCTAAGGTAATTGTAAATAGACTAAAACCTCTTATGGATAGGCTGGTTTCACCTTACCAAACAAGTTTCATACCTAGGCGGAGTATTCATGAGAATATTATCATTGCTAAGGAAATAGTGCACTCTATGGGTAGATTACAAGGGACAAAAGGTTATATGGTCATTAAAATTGATCTTGAGAAAGCATATGATAGGATGAATTGGAGGTTTATTGGTAGAGTATTGGATGAAATTGGCTTGAATGATAGCATTAAAAGAGTGATCATGGGCTGTATTAGCTCTTCCAGAATGGCGTTGATGTGGAATTGGGGTAGAAAGGAAGGCTTTGTGCCTACGAAAGGTTTGAGGCAAGGGGACCCTTTATCCCCTTACCCTTTTGTTTTAAGGATGAAAAAGTTAACGCATCTAATTATAGATTGTGTGAGTGAGGGAAAGTGGAGGCCAATGAAAATGGGAAGGAATGAGACTGAAGTTTCTCATTTGTTGTTTGCCAATGACTTACTATTAACTTGTGAAGCAAATCTGGATAATATGAGTTTAGTGTTAGCTGTCTTAGAGAAGTTTGGGGAGATTTCGAGTCAAAAGGTGAACATACAGAAAACAAGTATCTGTTTCTCGAAAAATGTGGATAGAAGTGTGCAGAACGAGTTATGTTTGATGTCTGGTTTTAATAGAATGGATAATTTGGGGAGGTATTTGGGTGCCTACATGACAAGAGGGGGGATAAGAAGAGGAGATTTCAACATTTAATTGATAAAATGCAAGGGAAGCTTAGTAGTTGGAAGAAGCAGAAATTATCTTTAGCTGGCTGTTTTACTTTGGTTCAAGTTGTCACAAATCAAATGTCAGTTTTTTGTATGCAGTATTTCATTATTCCAGCGGGGGTAAGGATGCAGATGGAGAAAATTCAACGGGATTTTATTTGGGGTAGCAAAGGGGATAAAAGGAAATTACATGCCGTTAGTTGGAAGAAACTTTGTATGGAGAAGAAAAATGGTGGTTTGGGCATAAGGAATCTGGAAATTATGAATGATGCTTTGCTGGGAAGGGTGGCTTGGAATGTAATTTCAAAGCCAAAGGCTCTTTGCTCAAAGGTATTAAGTGGAAAATATAGAAGGGAGTGTGATTTGAGCAAGGAGTGTAAAGTGTTAAAATCTGACTCTGAAATATGGAGAAGCTTAGGCAGGATTTGGCCAAAAATAACTAGTAATATTGTGTGGGAGGTTGGTAATGGGGGAAAGATCAGGTTTTGGGAAGATGTTTGGGTGGATGTTGGCTGCAAACTGAAGGATAAATGTACTGACATGGTTTCAGTTGGGGACTGAAATGTTATGGTGAAAGATATGGTTGATGTGAGGGGATGTTGGGATATGGGGAGGATTAGAGAGAGGGTAAATGAAGGTGGTCAACAACTGATTTTAGCTGTACCACCGCCTAGTGCTTTGGTTGGGGAAGATTGCATTAGGTGTGGGTGTAGTCTGTTAAATCAATATAGTGTGGCTGAAATGTATCATTGTTTGAAAGACGAACAGGATGTTGGGGGGGGGGGGAGTATGGAATAATCTGTGTCAGTGGACAGGGCCGAGAAGGATTCAACTTTTCTTATGGAGAGCCATGAAAACAGATTACTTATTGCTGAAAGGAGGAGTCGTATGATATGAGGTTCAACAAGCTGTCATATTTGTAGTAGTCAAAGTGAGAGTTTGATGTATGTTTTGAGAGATTGTGGGAAGGCGTGGGAGCTATGGAGGGAGTTGAAAGGGGGTCGGATGGAACCTGAGTTTGGTAGCTTGCAAGGGAAAGATTGGTTCAACTGGAATATGAGGAGGAAGGAGGGAGATTGGGGATTGGTGTTTGGTCTGACTTGTTGGCTTCTATGGAATTGGAGGAATAAGAGTAGATTTGAGGAAAATTTTTCATTGCCTACCAATCGGTGTTTGGTTATTCAGTGGTATAGGTAGGAGATTAAAAGAGCTAGTGTGGAACTTGTGATGGCTAAAGGTGTGAAGTAGCAAGCACTTATCAGATGGGTGACTCCTAGGGTGGGTTGGATTAAAATGAATGTTGATGGTGCTTGCAAGGGAAGTAAGAAACTAGTTGGCTGTGATGGTTTGTTCAGAAGATGTAATGGGGATTGGATCTGCGGTTTTGTGAGGAAGCTTGGTGTTTGCTCAGCTGTGATGGCTGAACTGTTGGCGGTCTTGGGCTTGAAGTAGTTGGGCAGTTCAATTTGGACAATATTGTTGTTGAGTGTGACTCTGTATCTATTGTTTGCATGCTGAGTAATTTGCAGGTTGAAGATGAATGTGAGTCGAGACTGCTGACTCTGATTTGTCAGGCTCTGTGTAATTTTTCGAATTATAGCTTTGTGCATATATATAGAGAGGGTAATACTTGTGCCGATGCTCATGCGGATTTTAGTTTTGTGCAAGAGGAGTCTTTTATTGTTTTTGATAATCCCCCTCAGGTTGTATTGGGATGTCTGTATAACGACTATGTGGGTGTTGCATACCCGCGTGACGTTTTGATTCAGGAATGAGGATGGGCTAAGGCCCCAATTTTTACCAAAAAAAAAGGGTGGACTAGTGCACTTTAGCCTTATCTAAAAAATTTATACACTGTCCCCCCCCCCCCAATTTTTACCAACAATTACTAACATGTCTTTCATCTCTTTTTCACATTTATTCTCTCATCTATTTTCTTACTCGTTCTCTCTCACATTTATTATATTCACAAATAAGGGTATACTTGAGAAAAAAAGTAAATCTCTCTCATACATTTATGACTTTTAGCTAATTTTAACTAACAATTTGTTCTATGTAATTTGGATAGTTTTGCTTACAAAAGGACCAAAGATAGTAGCTCTTATTACAACATCAATTTTAGAGTCAATGTATCTAAAGAGAGCCCTAAATGAAGTCATTAAACAAGAAATTTCTACTAACTATTGGGAGAGCATTATGAGATTCATATATTTGGCCTCTCCTAATGTAATAAGATTTGTTATTGTTATTGTTGCATATTGATTATATAAGGTTTAATAAAATTACTATATATTACTATCAGAACCAAGACGTTAAAATATAATATCAACTAACATGCGTTGTTTTTAACGAAAACAGCCAAGATCATTTAAACACGAGCCTTCAAATACTACTACAGATATGTGTTTTAACGTCCGTTATTTTGCCCATTTTACGTACGTTTATTAAGGGACGTCTTTTCAGGGGACGTCAAAGTTATGATGTCCCCAAAAAAAATAAGGACGCCGAAGTTAAGGCGTCCCAAATTTGGTTTTAGGACGCCATAAATCTCCATTTTTTTTTAAAAAAAAAGCCCTAACAGGCGGAGGATCAGAATCTCAAAAGTTTGAAGATAGAAGGAGTAGCGTCATGCGAACACGGTTTCAGATCCACATTCAGATCAAGGAAAATACATTCAGGAGGTTGAGTAAATTAAAAATACATCCAAATCTAGATTGTAAGCAAAAAAGAAACAAGCCAAAAAGAAAGCAAAACATACAAGCTGAACCCACAACACAGAGAGAAAGAGAATGAAGACACGTGAGGGAGAAAAAGGGCTTCATCGTCACCGTGCCGGAGAATCTGAGCAAAAATAGGTGAAGATCTACAAACACAAATAGCAAAAGGGAAGGAACTCTACAGATCTACAGAAACTCTTAGCAAAAATCACAAACCAAAAACCAAAACTCAGAGCAAAGATCTGAGACATGAAACCGCAGATCGAAGAGCCATACTGTATAAATTGAAGATTTGAAGCTGGGACGGCAAGCGAGACGGCGAGCGAGTGACGCGGACGACGTGGACGAGTAGCAGAGCGAGGGCTAAGGGCGACGCTGCGAGCGAGCGACGTGGCCGATGCGGTGAGCAAGCGCCATAGACGACGCGGTGAGCGAGCGCAGGAAGGTTTGGAGAGAAGGCGACGACGCGAGTGTGAGCTCTGGAGAGTTGGGTGAAAAATGAGGAATTGTCGGTGTTTTTTTTTATTCATATCTATAGGCGCTTTGTTTCTTTTTTGGCGTCCTGAATGTATTTTAGGACGTCAAAAATATTGTTTTTGGCATCCTAAACCTCTTTTAACACTAAAAATATTTTTTTGACGTCCTAAAATTAGTTTAGGACGGCAAAATTTTTCAAAATGTACCAAATAGCGCCAAACAATCCATTTTAGACGTCCTGAAAGTTTTTTGGGACGTCTAAATTAATTTTAGGCGTCCTAAAATATATTTTAGGACGCGGAAGTCTCAGAATTCGATTATATAATTAAGAGAATGCCACCAGCATCACTTTTTACTTTTTTTTTTTTAATAAGGACGTCTTTTAGGGAAGTAGCATCCCTTTTTTGTAGTAGTGAAATTCGAGCTGGGTAATCAAAAAGATGTCTTTGAAAGAATAACACTTATTTAAAACCCAACCTAACTCAAACATGGATGAGCCTGACTTTGGATAATGAATAGTTTGTACTTACTCTTTACCTTATCCTACTATTATTGAAGGGAATCCAAGCTCCTTAATAAATTACTAATTAAATATGTCTCAAGTGTGCACGCATATTCATGTGTATACTTGTATGTGTGTCTAGAAGGTGAATAGGCCTCAATATGGCTTTGCAACATAGTGGCATTTAAACTCCCCTATAAGTGGGAGATTATAGATTTAATCTTGCTTATAACCTCAAGTAATTAGTGCCTAACCCTTTAATTAAAAATATAGGTGAATGAGACAATGTGCGTGCGTGCGCACATGTGTGATAGAAGAGAAACTAATTACAAACAGAACTGAGAATGGGGACAAAACTAACCATAAAATCTTTCCAAGCATCTAGCAGAACTCAAAAGCAAAGAAGGCATGAAAATAGGAATATCTCTATCAGCAAACCAATTGCAACCTCTGCCTTTGTAAATCACCATGACTTTTGTACATCATGAAAGCACCTATACATTTTACCTTTTCCTCACACAAACTTTGGTGTAGAGTGCAATGATCTAGCTATTTGCTTTGGTGTTGATATGATCAGAGAAAAAAAATCAAAAAGGATTTCAATTTTTGTTGTTTAGATGAGATAATTCTAGTATAATATAGAGCTTACTAGCTACCCGGAAGCCAATAGCCAAAGCATAATTAAAGATGATATCAAAATTATAATCCAGCTAATGAAAGCAAAAACAATTGAAATCTGGTACTTTTGGCATTCCTCTCCAAAATTGCAGCGTCCCAAATCATTGAAGCACAAAACTGTAATACCGGCTGAGGAAGAAGCTGCAACTAGAGATAAACAAACTGAATTTATTTCATTAAAGAACTAGCAAACTATGTTCATTCTACACTTAAGAATTCATCCTCGCTCAGCCAAAGGAATTTTAGTTCATGACTGATGAGGGAATCAAAAAACAAATCACAGCAGAATAACCCATGGAAAAAGATAAACTAAAAATTAAAAAAATCAAATAGAAAGTTTGCTGGAGGGGTCGACGGCGTAGGAGGCGTTTGTCACGTGGCGTCTCTATGTCTTCTAATCTCTGTCTCACTACAGAGAAGAATTCTGGGTCTCTTTTGAAGCTTTCGTGCTTTGTAAGTTCTCTCGTTCTTCTTTGGAGTCCCGCCGAATAAGAATTCTCTTGACTCCTTCACGACTTCGACGATCTTTAGGGTTAGCCGTATTTTCCTCTTATAGTCAGGTTTCCTTGCGGCGTACGTCCAGTGGGTTGGGCCTTTCTAAATCTGTCAAGTCCAACTTTCTGAATTCAGGTGATTGATTCAGTTGGTACTGCGGGATTCTCCAAATCTTATCTTTGATCCTCCGCATCTTTTAATTCAACTGTCAGCAATCTAACCACCGTCTAAACGTCCATCTAATAACCTGTATTTAAATTCCTGAAACAACATTGAGGGGAAAGTCAGAACACAAGGCGCATAGCATCGCTTCACTTATGATGCTATAGCATTCTGGTTGCATTGTATTGCGAGCATGTTATGGCTTACCCGATGCTATGGCATTGTATCGGCTATGTTATGTGCTTTCACACTAAGCCTCAAACTTGCCCTTATGCACATGTATCGAGCTAGGGCCTAACGGGCTAGGGTGGCCCATTTTGACAGCTCTATTACTCTCTGAAGCAAGTAACACAGAGGACATTCTTAATTTTAGCCTTTGCGCCGCAGCAAAGGCACTCTTAACCGAGGCAAAATGCTCAATTTAAGGAAGTTTTAGGATGTTATTATACTTTGCAAATCAAATTAAAAACCGCTCAGATTTTTTTTAATAAATTAAAGGGTAAAGGAGCAAAAATACACATGCTTTACCCCCGAGAGCGCCCAACACCATATGCTTTTTTTGGGAGCAAAACTACACACGTGGTTACCATTTTGGAGCAAAAGTCACATCCCACCGTTATGTTACTGTTCACTTCAGCTCTTTCTCTCTCATCATAGTGAAGAGTAACATAACGGTGGGATGTGACTTTTGTTCCAAAATGTAACCACGTGTGTATTTTTGCTCCCAAAAAAAGCATATGGTGCTGGACGCTCCCGGAGGTAAAGCACATGTGTATTTTTGCTCATTTACCCTAAATTAAAATATCATTATCTCTTCTACAGGCACGTGTGCGTGTGTGTATAGATTGGTACATGCACATATTAGTGGATGAGCCCTTCAAATTATATCCAACTGATTCTTTTGATATTACGTGCACATATTTTTTTAGATTTTGTGCTATATGCAAGAATATATGTCCTGTTTATTTAAAAGCTGCAGTGAAGTGGGATAAAAAAGAGAATATCATTTAGGTTCTAAATAAGGAAAATAATATATTAAAAAGTCCCTTAATTTTTCAATGATACCTATTTCACTTGTCAATGGTAGCTCTCCACTGGTCAATGAGAACTTTTTAATGTTATTTTTAATGTTTGGGATCTTAGTGATTTTTGTTTTTTTTATTAAAAAAAAAAGACCCAGTTGCAGTGAAGAAGAATAATGATGCAATTAAGTGTGAAAATTGCAGGCTATGACCTTGAAAATATGTCCTACCCAACTATCACTAACAACTTGGATGTGTTTGGTTGTTGGAGCAACAGAATCATCATTTGTGGGTGCAGCTAACTCCCCATGAGGTAACTGTATGATTTTCCAAGGCAAAAGAGCCCCTGACCAATTAGAAACAAAATAAGCCATTAGCTTTTCACAGTGATAATACAACAGTGACCAATTATCACTGTTTTCACAGTGATAATACAACATAAGCCATCAGCTTGGGCCATAGGCTTCAATATTGACCTTTGGTCCACATTTATGGTGTAAGAACTAAGAATCATAGTCCACTATCTTCTAATATTGCAAGTTAATGGGCCTTTTATATTTATGTAAGAGTTAACTGAAGGGTTTCTTATCGTTCTAAATATAATAATTCAATCCACTTTAATTCCTAAATCTAGTAGAGTTTTTCCTCAAACTATTCTTATTAATTACAGAGTAAAGAAGGCTTTCATTATTGAGGATAAGAAATAAATACCCTATTTTGGAGAAACCAACATATATTAGTTATAAATAACTAACTTTCTTACCATATGCAAATTAGTTATTTAACTCCTATACACTACAAAAAATTGACTTTCAGTGGCGACATATGTCGCCACTGAAAGTCCAAAAGTCGCCGCCAATAGAGTTTCAGCGGCGACAAAAAGTCGTCGCTGAAACCTCTGTCGCGAACACTTTTGGCGGCGACATTTTAATATCACCGCCAAAAGTACACAATCAGTGGCAACTTCTTGTCGCCGCTGAAAGTACATCAAAAGCCACAAAGAGCATCTGTCGCCGCTGAAAGTGAGGTTTCGGTGGCGACAATTGTCGCCACATATAACATTTTTGGCGACGACACTTTTGTCGCCACGGATACCTGTTTCAGCGGCGACAACTAGTCGCCACTGATACACGTTTTCGCGGCGACCATTTATCGCCACAGATGTAGTTTTCAGCGGCGAGAAAGAGTCGCCACCATTACCCTTTTCCGCGGCGACCAGTTGTCGCCGCTAATAATCTTTTCAGCGGCGACATTTGTCGCCACCAAAAGTAACATTTCAAAAAAAAATAAATTTAAATGTAAATTGTTAAAATAAAAAATTGTTCCACAATCAAAACCTGTACCGCATTGATTAAGATCATAAGAAACTTGAAACTAACAATATATTAACTAACAATGATACTAACATAAATGTTCAAAATTAACATGAAATATTTAAATTTTCTATAAACAAAGTCTAAAGGTTGTTCATTGGAAGGAAACATCAAACATAAAACTATGAAGAACAATCAGCTCGTGGAACAGGAAGGCTAGGAGTAGATGAAGTAGGAGCTGTTACTTGCCCCTGTTGCATTAAGATAGCTAGAATCCTCTGCTCCATTTGTTTCATCTTCTCATCAAATTGTGCACGTTCTCCTTGCATCCTTGCACGTTCTTCTGTGCGCTCTGCTTCCATCCTAGCACGTTCCTCAGTTAATCTCCAAATTTGTTTTCAGTTTTAGAACTTACTGTAGCAAAGTTAATCTCCTCAAATGATAGAGGACCACAAGTATACTTTGTTACTTGTTTTTCTCGGTTGTTCTTGTTTCTTTGACTTTTTTTCTACAAAAAAATTAGTAACAAAGAGTTAATGACTAAAATAAATATATGCAAAGACAAATAACAGATGCAAAGTTCTTCAAGGACACTTCACAATGAGATTAAGCTAAAGTCAGGATTCTCGGAACACTTTCACAACAACAAGTTATCGATTTAGGACACAATCATAATCAAATCCTCAATTCCAAGATCCTTGTCACAGCATTAAGGCATATAATGCTGTGTTAGTATTCTTAATAACCATCAAACTAGATACTTTCTTTCATTCACTCTTTTGTTTTTGTTCTTGTTCTGTGTGTGTGTGTATTTGCGGAGAAATCAAACCTCAAATTTACTCAAAAGATAAGGTCTTAATTAAATCTGTATGAAAATGACGTATGAGATCAATCAATCTTGAACTTGTGTCTATGTGTTTGTAGTATGTCCTCATCCAACATGCAGAGAAATTGGAGGACCTCCCAGGCTGATTTGTCTGTGTGTTTACTCTCTTGCTTCCCTTTTGTGTTTTAGGAGGTTTCTTGATCATCCATATTTACTGTTCCTTTGATGATCTCTACTTTCACGTAAGGGGGGAAAACAGAAGGAAACTAGATTATTCCTGTAAAATATTAGGGGATAGCTAGTTTTATAAAATTTTTGGAATTTGGAATTTATGGAGTTCCAATCAAGTTCCTAGAATTTAATTTTGTCTGACGTCCAATGTTCTAATTCAGTTAATTATTTAAGTAATATGTTTCAACCATAGACCACTGACCATCTATGTTGCTCAGGTGCAGGTATGGTGCGGGCTCAGGTATGGGATACAATAAGTTTTCTTTAATTTAAAGGTATCGACATGGTGATGTCTTACTGAAGTATATACTAGCTTTGTTTTGTGGTGATTTATATGATCATATTTAATTTAGGATCTTCAAAAAGGTTTACGTGTTTGTTGGGACACATAAAATTGACCTACTATGCACTGAAATCATTTTTTTTTGGTAAAGAATAAAATGACAGCAAATTCACATGCATCAATCAGCCGACATGGTAGTGTGAATTTTGGACATGAAGCGCTAGGGGGAAAAATGCAAATTAAAATATCCTACATGTATACTTCTTCATTAAATCAGAATCAGGTTACTTCAATCACTAGGGTGTCCAAATTTGGTAATAACCAGTATAGAGAAACTAGGAAAAGAAAGTGTAAGGGAGAAAGAGAGGAACGCCAAACAGAATAGTATTGAAAAACACAATTAAACAGTCAATTAAGTACTATAAATGCTTGTACAGTATCATATATCTTTTGCCTTTGGTGCATTAAAAGTCAAGTAACTTTTTTCTCCATTTTGGTTTTTTGACCAATCAAGTAAGTATTTTCTTAACATAGTAGGGCGTCCCAAATTCTCAAAACCTCATAGTAGGATAGCTTTACTTGACCTATAAAATTTCAATAACTTCTTAATGTCACCATGGAACATCTGTCAAAAATTGTTTTATTGATGTATAACATGGAAACAGTTCAGCTCAAAGAGAAACTTCTAATTTAGAAGCAACAATTACCAAATAAAGATTGAGAGCTGAATGGTATGGCCATATATTGTTTTGGTTAGATACATGTAAGTTTAAGATTTAACATAAAGGAATTTCAATCAAGATTTATGTTTCACGTGGAGAAAATAGCTAATTAGCTATATATAATCAGAAAGTGGTGACAGGTTTCAAGATAGCCATAGATAACAGATATATTAGATGAATGTGTGTAAATTATTCATCAAAGCTTATATAGAATATCAATATTTGCCACTACAAAATGAATATTTCAGCTCCCAGATTTAAGCCTTTAACATATTTACACCAAAGAGTGAAGACACATACATACAACTGACAGTCACCACTCTCTAGTCTTAACCCACTTAGTGAGGTCACTAGTCACCACTCTCAACATGTTGTATGGATGCATACCGCCCATCTAATTATATTTCAGTGAAGTCTATGAACAGAATAGCAAGCTACCCATCTATATTAATCAATTGTCTATGTGATTGAAACTCCCAGTTTTATCATCAACTCAAACACCATATTGAAGGACTTATGGCTGGAAAGGAAGCTACATTGCAGTAAAAGGTTAATTACATACTGACCAATTAATATTGTTCAAGTCTCTGAATAAAAGTGCAGACCACCCATCTCTCATGGAATGTTATGTCTAGCTATGTATATCTTCCCTATTTCATAACCTCAACTCGAAGTTAAAATACTCTAAGGACTTGACAACTGGAATCAACCTCCATGACTATGATAAAAGATAAAACTTCCAATAAGATCCATATAGAATATTTTGAAATGGCAGCTCATTATTGTGACATGCCAAAACGTAATTCATCAAACAACACAATTCCATCTTAAAATAAATTAACATGTAAGTGAAAGCTAAAGTCTGAAGAGAGGAGGAGGTTTACCTGTAAGAGAGGAGAAGGAGAAGGAGTATTCACGGCGCGAACACGCGATGGCGAAGCAAAGGACGGCGCGAACATGGGATGGAGGGAAACATCAAATTTGGCTGTGGATTGGAATAAAGGGGCGCTGGAAGTGTATTTAGGGATTTAGGATTTATGTATTTTCAAATATAAATTACATAAATTTCAAGTAAAGCACAAGTACCTAAGACAGGGCAATTTTAGGTAGACACACGCAGTTTTGAATGCAAACAATTTTAGGTAGACACGGATTATATTCGTCGACGTTAGGGATAGAGACAAAGATGAGTGTAATGTTCTTTATATTCCAGGCATAAATGAGATGCGAATTTTTTTTTAAACAATGTTCACAGTGTTGAATGAAATTTCAATGAATGAAAATATGTTGTTTGTTTGTGTACAATGTGTTGTTGTTCTGTGAATGATGAAATTTGGGGAAAAAAGCAAATGAACATTACGTTCGAACCAGGATGCATTGAGTTCGAACGTTTTATGGGGGACGTTAATTCAGTGAGTGTCATGTTAGGTCATCTAAAGTAGTTGTTTTAATATAGTGATGTGATGAAAGATACAAATTGTTGGTGTTAAATGATGATAGTTTGTAAAGAGGAGTAGTGGATTACTATATAAAAAGGAAATTGGTGTGGTTGAAATAGGTATGGAGCCACGCGAGACGGGAAATGGTTGGATTGTTGGGTGGGTCCTTAGCTTTGCTACTAGCGGTGAGGACCATGGTTGTGACGATGATAGTAGGCTGTGGGAGCAGTAGACCAAGGCACTTACCGAGATAGGACGTTTAGACTAGATTTCCATGCCAAGAGAGCGAATTTGAGGGCGATGATATATAGTAGTGACACCACTTGCTTCAACCAAATTAGGATGTCTTAGGACAGCGTTTGATAAATTGTGTCACATGTTAGACACAATTGGCGGATTGAGAGCAACTAAGCATATGCTAGTTGATGAGCAAGTGGCTATGTTCCTTCACATATTGGCCCATCATGTGAAGAACGAGTAATTCGATTTGAGTTTGGAAGGTCAGGAGAAACCATAAGTAGATACTTCAAATTAGTGCTTAATGCAACCATTAGACTTCAATCATTGCTATTGAAGAAACCGAGCCAATTGGAGGACTCAAATGATCATCGTTGGAAGTGGTTCAAGGTATGTACATGATGTTCATGTGTGAGTAGTTTAACTTATTTTAGTATTCAAGTATGGTTTGACCTTAATGGTGAAAGTTTTTCCTATTCCGGGGTTGCCTCGGTGCATTGGATGGTACGCACATACGTGTTCAAGTTCTGCGGCACACAAGGAGGTACCGAAATAGAAAAGGAGAGGTAACAACCAATGTCCTTGGGGTATGCTCACCGGATGGGCAATTTATATTTGTTTTCCCAGGGTGGGAAGGCTGTTTGCGGATGGGAGGGTTCGAGGGATGCTATGAGGAGACCACATGGGCTAAGAGTACCGATAGGTACCGATGTGAGGTGCGTTAGTTGGTATAAATTTGTTTCTACTTTTATTCGTTAACTTGTATTTGTTTGTGCGGGAACTACTACTTGGTAGATGCAGGGTACAGTAATTGCCAAGGTTTTTTGGCTCCGTATAGAGGTCAAAGATACCACCTTAATGGCGGCGACAAGGACATCAACCACAAGGCTGTGCATGAGTGTTTCAACATGCGACATTCTGCAAGCCCGAAATGTCATAGAAAGATGCTTTGGCATACTAAAGCTACGGTGGGCAATATTGAGGAGCCCATCTTTTTATCCGATTAAGCTGCAAAACGAGATACATCGTTGCTTCTTGTTTGCTCCATAATCTTATTCGTCGGAGAGTGTTCAAGATCCCTTGATGAGCGGCTTGAGTCCTTTGACATTGAACACGCAACGGTTGATGGCGCGCTTGTAGTTCCTATGGAAACTAGTGATGTCGGAATAATTATAGGGAACAAGTTGGAAATGAGATGTTTGCTGCCTTTCTGCACAGAGATAACTGATAATGTAGTACACAAGTATTGATAGGAGTATTAACATTTTATCCCATATGTTTATGTTACAAACTACATCCATTTGGTTTCCATGTGAATCAATTTCAATTAACTTTATCTTTTCCTATGTCCGTGTTGTGGTGTGGTTTGTTACTACTTCATTGTTATGTTAACATTAACAATAATTGCAATATTTTATCTTAATCAGTGTTTTGTTTAGATGGATCCATCTCAACAAGCATGTGGTTCGAGGATGAAAATGTGGAGTGCCGTTGAGGATAGGGTCTTGGTCGAATGCCTTGTTGGGTTGAAGTTGGACCAAAAGTTCATGGCCGACAACGGGTTCAAATCCGGATATGCGAATGCTTTGCAGACCATGATGGAGGCCAAGCTACCTGGATGTGGTATAAAAGCAACTCCCCACATCACCTCCAGACTGAAGACATTGAAGCGCCTATGGCAGACGGCCTATGACATCATTTATGGGCCTAACACCTCTATGTTTGGGATGAGTATCGAAGGTATGTGATGCCACAACCGTGTTGGAATTGTCACTTTACTTATGAATTACTAATCATCGTGTCTTGAATTTCATAAACTCATCTACTTCTAAAGCTGAGCTCATTCTAAGCACAAGGAATTCGAACTAAACCTTTGCCAAACTTTGACTCTCTATGCATGGTTTGGGGAAAGGACAAGGCAATCGGTGATGAGGGAGAGTGCCCTGGGGCAATGGAGGAACAAGTTAATCTTGAAGATGACGACCTTCCGGAGACACCACATGTTGTTCCTGATGAATCTGAGTTGTCACAAACAAATCACGAAACTGTGACCACTCCAATAAATCCAACTGATGCATCATTGGGTCCAAAGAAGAAGCGCAAACTGAACAATGCAGAAGTCATAGTGAAGCCTTGCGAGATACTGTGACACAATTAGACAAGACCATAGGTACTTGCTTTTGACAAGCTAGGCAACTTCATGTCAACACGGGATAGGGAAGCTGAACTTGCTGCCAAAGAAGCTGAACTTGCTGCCAAAGAAGATGCCCTGTTCATGGAGCTACTCCAAGTTGAGGAGTTAACTTGGAATGAGAGAAACATTGCCCACATGAAGATCCTTGCTTCTGACAAACTTCTGAAGGCACTTGGAACGATTCCTCCAGAGTTCAAGCTTTCATGGATCCGCACCTTGCTTAATCAGTAGACTATATGCATACCTAAATAGTAGTGTTGTGTAACAGTGTTGAGTACATAGCTGGGTTTTTTTTTTGTCACAACTGTATTTTTGATTGGCCAGGGGTAACTCAGAGGTGTCACAATTTTTTGGACACTGATCTGTGTTTTGTAAATGCATTACCCCACACAGGTGTTTATATCTGTCTAGTGTATAGTCCATGGTTATATGCAACATGGCAAACTTTTTACCATGTTCAAAAGGTTCAGGGAAAACTGAACATGGCATCAAGTTTGTGGGTAGCATCCTCTTGAAGTTTAATTTACTCAATGTATTGTAATTGAGGCCATTTGGTATATGCCTGGTGCAGTAAATGTACTCACAATATTATCAATATATAAAACTTGTTACTACCATCTGCAATTGTGTTGGTCACTGTTTCTATTTCCTATTCAACATATGCATACCTAAGGTTGTTGCCCACAGGTATGATCCAAGGTTACTATGAACGTTTAGATGAAATCCTCCATTTTTCTGAGTGTCGCACTGTCAGTCACGTTTGAACTTTGGAGTAAGTTCGAACTTTAGAGTAAAGTTTGAACTTTGAAGTCAAGTTCGAACGTATGACTCCCTTGCGAGGCAGTTGAGTGGTTATTTATGAAAGTGTTTTTAAGAATAAATTTTTTGTTCCCAAGTCCATGTATTGGAGGCATCACGTGACCATAGTAATTTTTTGCAATGATATAATTTTATTTAATTAAAAGTAATGGGTTTAGGATATCCGCTGTGATCATGACAGGACGTTAATTTTTTTAATGTTAAATAACCCCTTTTTAAGTACATTAGGAGCAGTTCGAACGTCAGCTAACTGTCACCGCCCACTACTCTGTTCTCCACTGCCACACCTATGCCACATCAATGAATGATCGCTGCTTCCCCATGCTAGGCCAACCCTTTTCACATTTTGTTTTCACCAACCCCATCGTCGACCTTTCGAATTTCGGAGCTCCAACCTCAAACCCAGGGCATTGGACATCTTCTTCACCCCATTTTCCTCTGTTCTTCATACTGAACCCGAAGCAAGTCCCCCAAAATAGCCACGCCCGGATACATACCTGTTGAAGATAATGGGAAAGTCAAAAATAACTGATAACCGTTTAAAGGAGTTGGGCATAACAATGGAAGACGTTGAAGCCTTCAGAAAGCACAGGGCAACACTCCGACGGGGTGGCCGAGGTGGGAGGTTGAAGGATACGACCAACGACCCAAATGCGTATGACGAGTATGCGAAGCGTGACAAAGTGGAAAAGAGAGGTTGAGGCTAAAGAGCCGGGAGAAGTAAACGGGCTGGCAAGAAGAAGCGGCAAACTCCGGTGGCGGGAAGAGGAAGAACCCATCCGACGATCATGCCCGCTCAGTGTCGACTCTTCTCCAAAGAAAAAAACAAAGCCGAGAGGATCATAGAAAGAGGAAGGGCAAAATGGTTGATGTTAGTTCCGGTGGGAAGACAAAGAGTGGGAAGCCACAAACACCAATTCGGGTTCGACTCCCTAGTGACGATGATGAAGAGAATGAGCCTGTTGATCAGATGAGGTCAAAGTTTTATAAGAAAATGAAAAAGCATCAGAAAGCAAGTGCCATCCACGAATGCAAGTCAGACTTCAATCAATCAAAGCTTGAAGAGTATGACATGAGGTTAGTAGGCCATACTACGTGGTAAGATGAGTAGGATCGATACGGATACATTTGAATCCGATTATCCATTTGGCCTGAGACGACATTATTAGACCATTTAGGGGCTGTTAGAGCTGAATTTGCCTTATAGTGACTCCGTTGTGAAGGTGTTTTATTCAAACCTCGGATTATCTAGGGGTGGAGTAGTGTCAACGTGTGTTAGGGCCAAACCATTGAAGCCGAATGAGAAGAAACTCCTTAATTGGTTAGGGATTAAGACCGCACATCCAACGATACAACCTTTAGGGAGGAAATGGATAACTTGTTGCTAGAGGAGGGACCACGAGGATGGTGAGGCCTTGCATAGGCCGAAGCATTGCCTTATAAGTATAGGGTCTGCATTACCTGTACAGTGGAACTTCGCCTGGTCCATCTTCAAGAGATCCTTCATTTGAGGAAGGAGTTGCAGAGGTGGGAGCCATGTTTGCCAACATTGTGGACGAAAAACTTGGCTTACTTAAAGCTGACCTACACTCAACCTTGAATGAGATGGAGTCGCGTCTACGTGCAATGGCTTTGGACTTGAAGGACGTTCGAGACTTCATTTACATCTATGCCACTGAGTTCAAGACCTTTTCTGCATCCAGGGCAACAAAACATGACATGGCTGGTCCTTCTTCCAATCCATGGGATGAGTCATCAAAATCCAAAGAGAAGTCCCCACCCACTGATGACCATGATCATGAGACGGGGGAGATAGCGGCACGAGCAGGAAGGACATAATGAAGGGGATGGCGAAAACAATGATGAGGCCGACGATGATAGCAAGATCGAAGAAGGAGGAGAAGAGGAAGGGGATGGTGGCGGTGATGATGAGGAAGAGGATCATGATGAGGGCGAGGAGGACGGAAGACACGGGAGGAAGGAGAGAAGGAAGGTGATGGGGTCAGTGATGATGAGCCCGAGGATGACAGGAGGGTTGAAGAAGAGGGAGACCAGGTTGGTGATAGTGTCAATGATTCTGAGCATGAGGGTGGGGATGAGAGTGGAAAGATTTTTGCCGTGTTTTCCAAAATAAACCAAGTTCGAACACAATTTGCAGAATTAGGGAACCTGGGTCGTTTCCCAACGAATTTGCAGCGGGCTTGTTCAATAACAATAGTGAAACAGAATGATAAAATGGGGGTTTGGTTTAACAGAATAGAACAAAACGAAATAACATAATCAAAGTGCAATAAACGAGTCAAACGAATCAAATAAACACAGAGACAGATTAAAGATGATCAACCCAACGAATTGATTCCAGAAACCTCCATCATTGAACGAAAATATAACTAACCCACGTTTGGTTCCGGATGAATCGAAATCTCTGCATTCATCCGGAGATTCCCTCGCCTAGACGATCGCCTAGAATCTGCCCGGACAGTGGCGTCTCACTGCGTGCAATCGCACCTTGAACAACGTAACCTAGTCGAACTAAGTCCTTGGGATGAACCAAACCGAATATTAAATCTAATATTCGAACTATTTCCGTAAATCGAATCCGATAAGATGAAAACAGAATCGAGTAGTTCTGCCAGATTAGACACGAGTTCTCTGGATGAATCATGGAATCCTCATCGTTGGGTTAATCACAAGAGTTTAGCCGATCATGGTGGGGAAAATCGAAGAACGAACGAAGAACACGAAGAACGCGCGAAGAACATGAAGAACAGATGAGAGAAAATGAAAACTTGTATTTTGATCCACTCTAATGTTAAAAACGTGAATGAATATGTTTGTGGCAGCTGCCATACTTAAAAATAACCTAAAAACGAAATGGGCTCTCATAGTTTTAGCCCAAAGCGAAATAAAATATAAGCTGGGCTTAAATTACAAAATTCGGGTCCAAAATAAATCCAGAATTGTACATCCGACTTTGGCTCCAAAAGTGACCTCCTTCTTGACCGAATTTGCTCTTGATGTCTTCATAACAATTGTAGCTCTCTGAATCATCTGAAATATGAGACAAAAATGAGGCAAATCCGATGTCTGGTTCAAGAGTTATGGTAGAAATAGTGAAGCAACACAAAACTGGAATTTTATTATTAAAAATAGCTAAAATGCAATAAAAGGCCCAAGGCCCAAATAAACATAAGAGCCATTATTTATTAGCTAAAGGGTCCTAAATTATTATTCAAGAGACAAAAATAAGTGTATAAAATATTCAATTATCAAATTCCCCCACTTATCTTTTGCACTCTGAGCAAAATTCAAAAGAAAGACCTAAAGGAAAAACTCTTCTTTACTAATAATTGCTAACAATGCAAAAATTGAATCAAGGGACACAAAGCTTCAAAAGACCAATCATTCAAGACCAAAACCCCTTCATCTCAAATTACAATTCACGGTAGTGTCAATCAATGATGCTAATCACAAAAGATGATCTCTCAAATGATGCGCTCAATCAATCGAGTCTCTCAAGTGTTTAAGGTAAATAAGTGTATCGCTCAAATTCTACTCAAGAAAATTGTTCTACCATAAGCTTGCTCAACTTCTACGTCTCCACTACTCATAACACATACATGCACAAATCAAGAGAGCTTGTAATTAAAGGTTGTAACGGGGCTAGGGTGAAGGTAGGTAATAGTATGGAATAAGAGGCTAAGCACCAAAGAAATCAAAAGGAAGAGCAGCGATTAACACAATCATTCTCTATGTATGAGACTTTTATTCTACTCATATATACATTCCTTTCTATGTATTTTCTTTTCTTTTCTCTTCTTTTGTTGTTTTTTTTTCTTTTTCTTTTTTTTTTTGTTTTCTTTTTTTTATTTCTTTCCTTTCATTGTATACGTAATTACAATGTCAAAATAAAATATCCCCCCACACTTAAACTGTTGCACTCTGAGCTAACCCCCATACAAAACACAAACAAGTTGAAACCAATGCTCAATAAATCTTCAAGGTGCGGAATAAAATGGTTTTACGCTTGAGCTTGTGTGGCTTAGAAAAAAAATGGGTCAAAAGGCACAAAGGGGCTAGCAAAGGAATCATAATGTAAGGGAAAGCTATTTGGCCAAAGTGAGGAGAATAAAAGAAAGAAAACAAGCTTCCATCATACTTATGCACGTAAGTGAAAATGTAGTTTCAAAAAGAAAAGGAGCAAGTTCTAGAGAACACAAATCATGAGAGATGCACACATGAAAGAAAGAATGGCAAAAGATGAATTCCATTCATGCAGGCCCAAAACCTCACAAGGTCAATACCAACTTAGGTAACCAACAACATCAAATCAACTACCAAGACTTGTAATCAAAGAGTCAAGAGTTCCGAAACTAAACGGAGAATGATCCATTAAAACCAAAATGTCCTAGTTCATAATATGTAGCAATCATTAGAAAGAAAGAATGTATTTATTTTCAAAAGCAAAGTAGAAAAGGAAAACAAATAAAAAGAGAGAGGGAGAAGAAAGAAGAATACTCCCCAGGGTTTATGGAGGATAAGTGGCATCAATGAGGAGAATCTCTCGCTTCCTCAGCCGCGTGGGGATCCCTCATGAAATGGCTTGAGGCGATGCCCATTGACCTTAAAAAGTCCGTCCCGTGGGTGGATCACATAGCTCAACAAGCACCAAATGGAAATATGTTAGTGATCACAAAAGGGCCATCCCATCGAGATCGAAGCTTACCGAGCATAAACTTCGAGACGGGAATTAAATAGAAGAACTTTCGGCCCTGACGAGAATTCTTTCCTCGAGAATATGCTTATCATGGAATGCCTTAGTCTTTTCCTTATACAATAGTGAGCTTTCATAGGCATCCAATCTAAGCTCATCTAACTCTTGCATTTGCAGCTTTCCTCTCCAACTCCGGACTTAGCCAAATCCATGTTGCATTGTGGCAGCCAATAGGCTTGATGCTCCAGCTCAACGGAAGATGACATCCCCTTACAAAGACAATCCGATAGGGAGACATCCCAATCGGAGTCTTGTAAGCGGTGCGATATGCCCACAAAAGCATCATCTAGTCGCTTACTCCAAATCTTTAGGGTAGAGTTGACAGGTCTTACTAAGGATTTGCTTAATCTCTATGTGGAGACTTCGGCTTGACCATTGGATCTGCGAGGATGGTAATTTTGTGGAAACCTTGTGAAGCACTCCATACTTGCGTAGCAAGGCACCCATGCTTCGAAAGCAAAAATGGTGAACTATGATCAACGATAATGGCTACAGGAATGACGCGAATGTTGCCTATCCCCCCATCTTTGTCGGGTGGCTTTCGCCCAACCCTTTCAAACAAATCAAGCCAAAGATGAAGGAGCCCCCACCGGGGGGCCCGCCCCCCGGGCGGGCGGGCACCCCCCAGAGCGGGGCCGGCCCCAGGAGCACGCGGCCCCGGGCCCCCCCCGGGGGGCCCGGGCCCCCCCGGCCGGGCGCGGCGCCCCAGGGGCCCGGGCCCCGGCCCCCCCCCCAACAACCGGGGGGGCGCCGCCCAACGCGCGGCCCCGCGCCCGGGCCCCCGGGGCACCGCGGGCGGGGGGCCGGGCGCCCACCGCAGGGGCCGCCCAGGGGAGCCGGGCGGCAGCCGCCGCGCGGCCGCGGGGGGGGCCCCGCCGCCCGCCCCCCGGGGGCCCGCGGCCCCCCCCCCGGCCCCCCGCCACACCACACCCCCCGCGCGCCCCCCCGCACCCCCCAGCCGGGCCGGCGGGGCCGGCCCCCGCGCCCGGGGCGGGCGCCCCCGCCCGGACCGCCCGGCCCCCGCCCGGGGGGGGCGCGGGGCGGGGCGCCCCGGGCCCGGGCCCCCGCCGACCGGGGCGGGCCGCCCCCCCCAGGGGGGGCCGGGGCCCGCGGCCCCCAGCGCGCCGGGGCAGCCACGCCGCCCCCAGGCCGCCAAGCAGCACACCGGGAGCCCGCCGGCACCCCCCCCAGCCCGGGCGGGGCCCGGCGGGCCGCGGGGGGCAACGGCCCCCCGCCGGCCCCCGCCCGCCGCGCCACCCCCCCGCGCCGGCGCCCCCGCGCAAGGGGCCCCCCCCCCCCGCCCCCGCGGCCCCCCCCGGGCCGCCCCGCCGGGGGCCCGGGCCCCGCCCCCCCCAGCGCACCCCGGGCCCGCCCAAGCGGGCGGGCCCCCGGCGCCCCGCGCACGCCGCAGCCCACGCCGGGCGGGGGGCCGCGCCCCGCCCCCGCCCGGGGCCGGCAGGGCCAGGCCCCGAGCCGCCCCGGCCCCACCGCGACGCCAGCCCCCCCCGGCGCCCCCCCGCGGGGGCCGCGCGCGGCCCAGCGCGCGGGGCCCCCCCAGGAGGAGGCCCGGGGGCGGGGGCCGCCGGGCCGCGGGCCCCCGGGCCCCCCCGCGGCCGGGGGGGGCGGGGGGGCGCGGGGGGGGGCGGGGCGCGCGGCCCGCGGGCCCACCCGGCGGGGGCGGCGGGCAGGGGGGCCGGGGGCCGGGGGCCCCCCCCGCCGGGGGGGCGGGCGCGGGCCCCCCCGGCCGCGCGGGGGCGCCCCAGGCGCGGGCGGCCCGGCAACGGGGCGCCAGCGCCGCCCGGCGCGCCCCCCGCAGCCCCCACCGCCCGGCCAAGGCCCGGGGCACTACCCCCAGCCCCGCGGGCCCCCGGCGGACCCCCCCCGGGGGGGCACCGGCCCAGCCCCCCGGGGGGCGCCACCAGCAGGGGCCCCAAGGAAGGGCCGCCGGGGGGGCCAGGGCGGCCCCCCAGCCCCCGCAGCCGGGAGGCCAAAGGGGGACACCCCGCAACCGGCCGGAACGCCGCCGCAGAGGGGCCCGCCGGGACGCGCGGGGCCGGCCGGCGGGGCCGAATCGGCGCCGGGGCGCCCCCCCGCCACCGCGGCCCACGGCGGGCCGCAGGGCCCGCGCGCGGGGGCCCCCCGGGCCCCGCCGCGGGCGGCGCCGGAACAAATCGAGTAGTTACCGATTAGGCACGAGTTCTCTGGATGAATCATGGAATCCTCATCTAATTGGGTTAATCACAAGAGTTTAGCCGATCATACACTGGGAAAATCGAAGAACGAACGAAGAACACGAAGAACGCGCGAAGAACATGAAGAATGTGATGAGAGAAAATGAAAACTTGTATTTTGATCCACTCTAATGTTAAAAACGTGAATGAATATGTTTCAGGCAGCTGCCATACTTAAAAATAACCTAAAACAGAAATGGGCTCTGGCCGTAGTTTTAGCCAAAACAGCCGAAATAAAATATAACTGACTTAAATTACAAAATTCGGGTCCAAAATAAATCAAGAATTGTACATCCGACTTTGGCTCCAAAATTGACCTCCTTCTTGACCGAATTTGCTCTTGATGTCTTCCTTAACAATTGTAGCTCTCTGAATCATCTGAAATATGAGAAAAATATGAGGCAAATCCGATGTCTGGTTCAAGAGTTATGGTAGAAATAGTGAAGCAACACAAAACTGGAATTTTATTATTAAAAATAGCTAAAATGCAATAAAAGGTAAAAGTAGCCCAAATAAACATAAGATTGCCATTATTTATTAGCTAAAGGGTCCTAAATTATTATTCAAGAGACAAAAATAAGTGTATAAAATATTCAATTATTTAGAGGCATGACGGTAAGAAGAGGAGAGGATCAGGAAGGGGACGAAGTAGAATGATTCTCGAGTACGAGGGTGGGAATGACAAGATGCCGAAGATGGGGGAAAGGAAGGGATGGTGATGACGAGGGTGAAGGGTAACGATGTGTGTGGAGGCATAGGAAGGACGATGCACAAGTGGAATGAAAGGATGAGGGAGAGGAGGAGTTGGATCCAATCACCCGTAAATGAAGAACCAAACGTCAATGAAGCGGGTGTTCGTCTACACCCGAACCGGTGAACAATCCTCCTCCCTGCTCCTTCAGGAACATAGTAGACGCTGTTTCCATTGAGGTTCATTCCATACAAGCTTCGGCCGTCCTTGCAGCAGAGAATTTACCCCATGTCTTCGCAGCTCCAACACCAAATCGACCTCCAACTCCACGGCCGCCCGGCCAATGTTTATCCCAGTTAACCTCCTGGTTCACGAACATCATCGCATAGGCGCACGGTCGAATGAGGTCCCCATCGAACAAGAAGAAGAAGAACTAGGGAAAAGCTATTTATCTTTTGTGTTTTGAGTTACATGTAATGAAACAGTACAGTATTCACAATGTTTTTTGTTGTTTTTAAATGTGAATAACTGTTGCTGACATGGTTTCCATTCTGTCATGTAAAGTTGGAACTCTGTTGTTTGGTTTGCACTTTAACTTTTATGCTGATACTGTTTGGTTAGAGGGTGCACCCTTGTTATAAAGTTTATAACTAATTGTTGTGCAGCATTTGAAAAAGCCAATTTCATTCATTTTATTTCCTTTCACCCTACAGTTCACATGTTATGACAGATACTTAACTGCAATCTCGATTTACTGGCGTGGTGGGAGTTCGAACTTTGTTGTTTCGTTCGAACTCAAACCATTGTTTTTCCCTGCCACGTGGCGAAGGCAAGATGCTTATGTTATGTTACATCTGCAAGTTTTGTGTGCCTCATGCAGGTTGTAACAAATTGGTCAATTATTTGTTAGACAGCATTGAAAAGAAGTGCTTTGGCTTTTGCTGCTGTCATGTCTTGGTTCAACTTTATTGTTTCGCAGAGCTTTTTACAAGTCTAGTTCCCATTTTTGTTCTTCGTGGCGTTCTTATGCAGCATTTCAGAAAGCGAAATTCGTTTATTTTAGTTGGTTTCACTTCACTGAACATTATTTAAAAATTGCGATGGGATGTGTCTGTGTACTTCGGATTGGTTCACTTGTACACTCCATTTGACGGCAACCAATGATCTGTAAGGCCCATTGCATACATGTCATTGTCTTCTTCTTCATCCTCACTACTTGCAATTTTTCTTACCCTGTTTAACAGTTGTCATTTTCATTATTGTCATGTGTCTGGTTCATTGTGCTGATTATTTTATAGTCACATGAACAATGCCATATTTTCCTCACTCCTTCACTGACACCTGCTTTCCCAAACCCAACAAACTCCTTTCACAAGTACCTAAGTGATGAATGTTGTTTTTTTTTTTCAATATAAAAAAGCACAAAAAATTGGCAATGAGAAGAATCGAATCCACTACATTAGGCACAAAGTCAAGATACCTTACCATCTTGGCTGGGGCATTTGTTTGATAGGTTAAGACAACAAAAACATTTAAATATAAAACATTCATGATAATGTAAATTTTAATTAATGATAAATACATAAATAAACTTAATTTAATTATATCTTTTTCACATACCTAAATTAATTACTATTTCCTCCATTTATATTATTTTTCAAAGTTGATCATTTTAAGTTTTGAACGCAGTTTGTTGGATAACTCCCGTTTCTTTCTATGTCCCACAAACTCATTGCCTGTCTTTGTTTTCCCCCAATTGTTTGCTGTATTAAGGGTTGTAAACAGTAAATCTTATTTATGGTTGGCGAAAGCATATTGCTTTATTTACCATTCCATTTATTACTCCTTTTTTTTATATACAAGTCAAACTTCCATATGGTTCTCTATGTTTTTTTAATAAGCAAAACAATAGAATTCAAGAAGCATTGATTCAAGACAATTTTTCTAGATTGTCCCTCTTAAAACCATAGTTTATGCATGGAGGAATGTGAAAGGTCTACGTCTTTTGTGGTGGAGTGAATTCAATTTAAATGACAATATGTGAGTAGTTGTTAAAAATGAAATCAGAAGGGCCTCTTAATCTCATAAATTAATGTGAGACATAATTATTGGGATTAACTATGTTTCTTAAGCTGATCAATGGAGCTTGACTCTTGTGGAAGAGGCTAATCACTCAGTGGTGAACTAATATCTGAATCTTTACTAGGAAATATGATTATCTTTAATATGAGGATTTTTCTTTCATTTTTCAGTCGTTTAATCTTTTCTTTCTCTAGTTCTTTTCTCTTTTTTTTTGGATGTTGTTGTGAGAGACGACATAAAGAATGATAACGATTATGAATTATGCTAATGTTAATGTGATTCTAAAATTTTTGGTGGAACAGTGGAATGATTATTGAAAATAATATCCTTTGGGTTCAAATGACTAATAAGATGAGTCTAATGATTCAGTTAAATTTTTTACATAAACCTCGTACCTTATTCTCCATCTCACATATATACTAGTACAAACATAATTATAATCTCTCTCTCATACACATCATACCACACCCTTCTCATTCCCTCCCCACTTTCTCACACTAAGACACTCACTATCTCTAAAAATTTATTTATCTCATAATATCATAATGAGTAATTACTTTATTTATTCATCCAAAATTAAATCAATTAACTAATTTATTATATAAATATTATAGTTTTTTTTAAAAAACTAAAATTTTACATAGAACTTTTGGCGGCGACAAATAGTCGCCACCAAAACACCATTTCAGCGGCGACTAAGCATTGTCGCCGTTGAAGGTATATAGTTTTTCTTTAAAAAAAATAAAAATTTAAATAGGACTTTTGGCGGCGACAAAAAGTCGCCACCAAAACATAAGTTCTGCGGCAACTAAGCATTGTCGCCGTTGAAGGTATATAGTTTTTTTTTTTTAAAAAATAAAATTTTAAATAGGACTTTTGGCGGTGACAAAATGTCGCCACCAAAACATAAGTTCTGCGGCAACTAAGCATTGTCGCCGTTGAAGGTATATAGTTTTTTTTTAAAAAAATAAAATTTTAAATAGGACTTTTGGCGGTGACAAAATGTCGCCACCAAAACACCATTTTAGCGGCGACTAAGCATTGTCGCCGTTGAAGGTATATAGTTTTTTAAAAATAAAATAAAATTTTAAATAGGACTTTTGGCGGCGACAAAAAGTCGCCACTAAAACACCATTGCGGTGACAATAGATGTCGCCGCTGAAAGTATAACCTTCGGCGGCGACTAAAAAGTGTCGCCGCCGAAAGTATTACTTTCAACGGCGACATCTATTGTCGCAGCTGAAAGCTATACTTTCAGTCGCCGCTAAAAGCTATACTTTTAGCGGCGACATTTTTTGTCGCCACTGAAAATCCTTTTTTTTGTAGTGTATAAGAAGGAGTATTTTGTTCTAATGCACAACAAGCATGTGAATTGAAAGGATCCAAATGTAATGTTTTGATGATATATGAATAATCGGTATAATGATTAATGGCAGGGCATTGTCATCCCTGGGGTGATAATCTTCATTCAACTATGGTGCAATGAGCAAAAAGGACCAGTTTTTCTCACTATGTTTAAGTTACTTAATTATATTATGTGTCTAATCATATTATATGTTGTATATTATTAGACTATACATAAGTTTATAAGTCAGACAATTCAGTTTAAAGAAAAGCAATGAGAATAAATTAAATACAATAAAATAACTTATTTTGTTTCCTTAATCTCTCCAAAAAAATGGGGTTTTTTATCGAACCATATTTTTATATGACTTTTCATGATTAAATTGGGATTCTTAATGCATTTTCTGGGATATTATTGCATGATTAAGAAATAATTTGAGTCAGGGACATTTGTATTGAATTAAGTGAAATTAGGGGCAAAATGGACATAATTTATTACTTATTCATGCAAATGATTTATTGGACTTTTGATGCTACATTGTGTTTAATCTTGCATTGTAGGTGTTTAAGAAGAAAATTCGAGATTTCAGAAAATGTCAATTGGGTCAGAATTAATACTTTTGAGGACTGCGGAAAATTACAAGAAAGGCCCCAAAAATTCCTGGAAATTTCATATCAAAGAAGAAAAGGAACCAGAAAAAATTACAGAATATTCTTCAGAAATTTCAGTTATGCCCCACAAGATTTTGAAAATTCTCACTTTAGTCCCTCCAGAAAACGTTTCAGACTTTGCACTTAGGTCCCTGGTCAAAACTCTGCGTTTTGACCAGGGACACTGATCAGACCTAGCAGCACGCGAACGAACAAAGGAAGAGAGACAGACCTGGAGAAAAGAGGAGAGTGAGCGGCCGCGGGGAAAAACCAGAACTTGAGACCTGAGGATTTTCGGCAGGAAAAAGAGAACGGAAGGGAGAAAGGAGACCGAGAGATACAGAACCAGCCCGAAACGGAAAAAAGAAAGAAGGGAAGAGAGGCGAAGAACAGAAAAGGGACCCGAGAGATTCAGCAACACAGAAAGAACGGGGAGGAAGTTTTTCGATTCTGGTTTGCGGCATTCAGCGAGAAGCAGCTTTGACCGGGAGACCTTCGAATCCATCACCATCGACCTCCATTCCTCTTTCATCGTCTTCCTCATTTTCCGGCGAGTTCTTGAATTTTCCGGCTAGTTGTTCCTATGGCTGGTTCACTTTTACAAATTGTGTGGGACTTTTTAATGGCTATGTGTAGCTAAACCTTTTGGTTCTTGGTGATGAAGAATTGTGGCTTGAGTATTTGTGCTTCAATAGGGGAGTTATTTAATTCAATCTTTTGCTTAGATTATCTATTTGATTTCCTTGTTCAGGTTTATCATTATTTAGTTGTGAGACTTGGATTGCTGTTATGTGTCCATGTGGATTGATTATTGTAGTTTTAATTGGATGGTTATTTTGAAGTTCATATTCCTATATCTCTTTATATGCTTTATGAAATTATGCTTGCTGTCATGTTTGTGGTTAGTAATCATAGTTGATTTTAGCTTTTGAATGGTTTGTTAGAACATTCTAATTGAGAAGAACAATTTGTATCATCCCAATTTAAATTACACATTAAGTGGTTTTCAACAATTTCTCAAGAGGTGGTAGTTTGCTATGTTTGTAGGAGCTACTATTAATTGAGATTATTGGACTCAAGTGTTATCTTGAGGTTGTTCTTTAGACTTAATGGAAATTTAACTCCCATATATTTTTTAAGCAATGATAGCCATCTTCTTCATTACCAAGAGCATTCATTATTAATCCCTTTTAATCCAAAGCATTCTTCACTATTTTCCAAAAATACCAAAATGAATAGAATTAGTTTCTTTATATTTTTATGAATTTTAGTTTAGAGAAAATCAATTTCAAAACCCCTTTTCTAACCATGTTTTTAGCACTTAGTTTAACCTAGGGAATTCAAAATAAAAGGCTCCTTGATAAGAGAACGATCCCGAGTTATTTTCACTGTATTGCATTTTAATTTGTGGTGAATTGTGATTTGACCCTGAGGCGACTAAGGTTTTTCGTCAAATCAATGGCGCCGTTGCCGGGGAGTCAATTTTGACTCCTTTGGTTTACTAAGTGTCAATTGGTTTAGATTGACCGGGGTTTGCCCTTTTGAGCCTATTAGGTTTTCTTTCAATTTTTCATAATTTTCAAAATTTTTCATAGTTTGTTTTCTTGCATCAAAATTCTTGAAAAAAAAAAAACCAAATATCTTGATTTTCTTTGTTTTTGCATTTGCATTCCAGCATTTCTACTTGTCCATACACATCATACATACTCACATACACTTCTACTCCTTCCATCTTGCACATTTTCTTGCTTGAATTTGTGTGCTGGTACTCCATTGTTTCATTGCTTGCTTGACAGCTTTATATGTCCGACCTATTTGAGGGGGAATCTGATCATTCTTTTAATCTTAATTTTTTCATTGACTTAAGTGATTGTGCTTCACAGGGTACAATTATGGAAGGTGATAATAATGCTCGACCAAGGAGAACTATTAGGGATGTAACAAGATCGGATGTCACTCATGATCCTTTCAACATTGCATGCCCTAACCTTGAGGTCAATTTTGAGGTTAAAGGTCCTTTGCTTAATTCGTTACCTCGCTTCCATGGACTTGAAAAGGAATACCCTTATAGCCATCTCAATGCTTTGCACGTGGCTTGCTCAAATATGAAGCCTGTTGGTGCTCGCTTAGATGATGTGAAATTAAAGGTGTTCTATTTTACTATGGAGGGGAAAGCTAAAGAGTGGTATATGATGCTACCGAGGCATGTTAACGATGCTCTTCATTCATGGGTAAATTTGAAGAAAGCTTTCTTGGAAAAGTACTTTCCTGATTCAAGGATTGGAGAGCTTAAGAAAGAAATTTACTCTATCAGACAAGACCCTCTGGAGTCCTTCTATAAATACTGGAGTCGCTTTCAGGAGCTTTTAGCTAAGTGTCCACATCATCAAATCATTGATGAACAGTTAATTACATACTTTCGTGAAGGTCTTCTGCCTAATGAGAAAGGGATTTTAGATGTTGCAGCTGGAGGTTCTTTGGAAGATTGCACTTCTGAAGAGGCATGGGCTCAAATCCGAATAAGAGCTAGAAATACTCAATAGTATAATGTGAGGGAGATAAGAGGAGTTTGTGATATCGGTTCCAACCAAAGGATGGTCTCACTTGAATCAAAGATGGATAAAGTCACTTCACAACTCTCTTTAATCACATCTGAGCTTCATAATCTAAGTATTCATCAACAAGCATCTCCTTCTCCTACTTCACAAGCTCTTGTTGCACCTAGTTGTGATGGTTGTGGTTCAATGATGCACATTACAAGTTCATGCCCTAATCACCATGAGGAAGTTAATGCTATGTATCAAGGAAGGTCTATCAACAAGAACAAAGATGGGATTCTAACACTACCACCTACAATGAAGGTAGAAGACCTAATTCTAATTATGGTTGGAGAAATCAAGAAGGTTCATCATATCAAGTCCAACCATATGGGTCAAACCGTGGGCAAATGGTGCCTATTCAAGAGTCTAAGGGCGATGAGAACACTCAATTGTTGAAGAGTATGGTTTCTCAACTTACTAGTATGAACAACAGGATGATGGAAGATAAAGCTGTGAATGAGAGTCAATTCTCTTCTATTTCCAATACCCTACAAAAGCTACAAGGCGATAGGGAAAATGATAGTAATCAAATGGCTTATGTGTGCAAGAAGTTGGAAGAATTGGAGTTGAAGAACAACACTGTGCAATCTCACGTAACTCAACTCTCTAATTCAGTGAGTGATGTGCATGCTAAGACAAGTGGTTCTATTCCTTCAAATACTGTCATCAATCCTAAATCACTCAATGCTATTGAGTTAAGGAGTGGTAGGAAGGTACATTTCCCTGAAGAGGTTGACAATGAAGTGGATGAGGAAATAGAGGTTGAAAGTCCACCATTGAGCCCAATAAAGCTACCTGATTCTGAGAGCTTGAAAGAGAAGGCTATCCTTGAGAAGAAGAATGGCAAAGCAGTTGAGCAACCTCAAGTGAAACAACAACAACTTCCGAGAGAGGTTGGCTCCAAGGAAAGAAACACTTATGAGAAGGGTGAGACAAGCGAGCAGGGCATCTTACCTAGTACTAATGGTAAGGAGGTAAAAATTTCTCAACTCCCTTTTCCTAAAGCTAACTTTCAAGGGAAGAAAATGCATGAGGAACAAAATGAGAAAGAAATGTATGATTTGTTTAGCAAGCTACATATCAATGTTCCTTTCTTTCAACTTGTTAAGTCTATGCCTAGTTATTGCAAATTCTTGAAAGAGCTTTGTACTAACAAGAGGAAATTTAGGCCCAATGAGAGAGTGAAAATTAGCTCTAATGTGTCTTCCCTTTTCAAACCCCAACTCTCTGTTAAGTGCAAGGATCCCGGCTCATTCACTATACCTTGTACCATAGGTAATGTGAATGTAGCTCAAGCCTTGTTAGATTTAGGTGCAGCCATTAATGTCATGCCTAGTGCCATTTTTAAATCTCTTGGTGTCATGGACCTTAAGAGGACTAGTGTGGTTCTCCAATTAGCTGATAGGAGCATTAGGCACGCACTAGGCATCATTGAGGATTTGCTCGTTAAAGTCAAAGACTTGGTTTTTCTACTGACTTCTATGTGTTAGACATGTCTTATGAGTCTAGTGAATCCACCCTTATCTTAGGGAGACCCTTTATGAGAACAGCTAGTACCTTGATAGACATGAGAGATGGTTCAATCACTATGGAAGTGGGTAACAATAAGCTAAGTTTTAATATGTATGAAGCCATGAAACATCCCTTTGAAGATTACTCTTTATTAGGTTTGAATTCAATTGATTTAGCCATTGATGATGTGGTTGATGAATATGAGCTTAATTTGCACACTGATAATTGTGATATTGAATGTGGTATTTCATTGGATTCATGTGATGATAAATTTCCCTCTTCTTCTGTTGATAATTTTGATTCACTTGGGAGTGAGATTTCCAACCTTAACTCGTCAATGGTTGATTGTTGGTTATCATCCCTTGATGATTTTTCTCTTACTTCCCTTAGTTCATTTGAGCTTAATTCTTCTGATGATTCACTATCTAGTGATGATGCTTGTGAGAGAGGTGTTTTTCTCAATGTTTCAGGTCACAAACTGGTGGAGGAAGCTGAGTTTGAGGTCGGTAGCCAAGACTTGGATGATTTGTTCTCCAAGGGGATAGCCCTTACACCGATGAAGACATCCTCTCATGTGACTCACTTTGGACCTAAACACAATGTGGTTAAAGGGCCACTTTCTAACTCATTGCTCAATCATAGAACTAAGATCACTACTCATACCTTGAGATTTTTGAATGAGCTAATCACTCATTGTGAAGTAGGTATGAAGGAGACTACTTTCCCCAAGTCTGTTGCTGCTGTAAGCCAACCTAGTGTTGGTTCAACACTTGGGAAGACCAATGAACAAGTGGTAGAGTCCATGGAGCTTAGCACAAGTCATGCACCTCCTAAGCTTGCAAAGGGGAGTATTCCTACTACCCTTGATCTTCCTAGACTAATTCCCTCTATTATCCAACCTCCTGATTTAGAGCTTAAACCTCTCCCCTCTAATTTGAAATATGTTTTCCTTACTACTGATGGAAAATTGCCTGTTATTATTTCAAATTCTTTGTCTGTGAGTGAGGAGGAGAGAAATCATAGATCATTTTTAGTTAAATGTATAATACAAACCAGAAGAAAAAATGATCTATGATCACTTAAGTCACCTTACTGCTGATGGAAAATTGCCTGTTATTATCCGCAGAAATGGATATCATATAGAAGAAATTTGCCAATGACAACCAGCAATCTGCCAATGTAAACCAGAAGTTTACTAATGAATTTAATGTTTGGCATGACCGGTTAGGCCATCCAGGGTCAACCATGATGCGACAAATAATTGAGAATTCATGTGGACATACCTTGAAATGTAAGCAAATACCACAATCCCATGATTTCTCATGTGGTGCATGTTCTAAGGGAAAGTTAATTACTCGGCCCTCACCGAGCAAAGTAGAAAGTGAGTCTCTCACCTTTCTATAACGGATACAGGGAGATATTTGTGGACCAATACATCCACCATGCGGACCATTTAAATACTATATGGTTTTAATTGACGCATCAACCAAATGGTCGCATGTTTGCTTATTATCTTCTCGCAACCTGGCGTTTGCGAGATTACTTGCTCAATTGATTAGATTAAGAGCACATTACCCCGATTATCCTATCAAGAAAATACGTCTTGATAATTTGGTGAATTTACTTCACAAGCTTTTAATGAATATTGTATGTCCCTTGGAATTGATGTTGAACATCCTGTAGCTCATGTTCATACGCAAAATGGACTTGCAGAATCATTGATTAAACGATTGCAACTTATTGCAAGACCTTTACTTATGGGATCTAATCTCCCAAATTCTGCTTGGGGCCATGCCATTTTGCATGTAGCAATGTTAATTCGCATCAGGCCAACTAGTTACTTAAAGGTTTCCCCCTTACAAATGGTTTTTGGTCAAGAACCTAATATTTCCCATATAAGAATTTTTGGGTGTGCAGTATATGTGCCAATAGCACCACCTCAACGCACTAAAATGGGTCCACAAAGAAGAATGGGAATATATGTTGGGTATGAATCTCCTTCAATCATAAAATATTTAGAACCATCTACAGGAGATTTATTTACGACACGATTTGTCGATTGTCTTTTTGACGAATCAGTTTTCCCAACATTAGGGGGAGAAAATAAGCAATCGGGTAAAGAGATTAGCTGTAATGAATTATCATTGGCTCATTTTGATACTCGTACAAAACAATGTGAACTGGAAGTTCAAAAGATAATTCATTTACAGAATTTAGCTAATTGAATGCCAGAAGCATTCACTGACCCAAGAAAGTGACAAAGTCACATGTCCAAGCTCCTATTCGAATTGATGTCCCTGAAGGACAACCTAGTATAAATGAATCTAAAGCACGCTTGAAGCGTGGTAGGCCCATCGGTTCCAAAGATAAAAATCCTCGAAAGAGAAAAGGAGCTAAAAATATAGATGGTCAAGTCGAGGATAATCAAGAAAAGTTAATAGCTCTAGAAGAGCCATCTCCTGGAGAGTTATTATCTCCAGTAGAGATATCTCCAGAAGAAAATGTTGTAGTCCCAGAAGAGACCCAGGTACCTGAAATATGTGAAAATGATGAGATCTCAATGGGACCGAAATGAAGTCAACGTTGACGACATCTTTGCTTATCATATAGCATGTGATGTAATGAATGATGATGGGGATCATGAGCCAAAATCCATTAGTGAATGCCAACAGCGAAAGGATTGGCCCCTATGGAAAGATGCTATTAATGCAGAATTAAAATCACTGGCAAAACGAAAAGTATTTGGACCTGTAGTCCGTACACCTGAAGATGTAAAGCCAGTTGGATACAAATGGGTCTTTATAAGAAAAAGAAATGAAAAGGGTGAAATTACAAGATATAAGGCACGTCTTGTAGCCCAAGGCTTTACACAAAGACCTGGCATTGATTTTGAGGAAACATATTCACCAGTAGTGCATGCAACTACTTTTCGTTATTTGATTAGCTTAGCAGTAAATGAAAGACTTAATTTACATTTGATGGATGTTGTGACTGCCTATTTGTATGGCCCACTTGACAATGACATTTATATGAAAGTCCCTGAAGGACTCAAGGTGCCAGAAGCATCTTCTCGAGAAAAATACTCGATTAAATTAAATAAGTCTCTGTATGGCTTGAAGCAATCGGGCGCATGTGGTATAATTGTCTCAAGGAATATTTGTTGAAAGAAGGGTACAAAAATGACCCAATATGCCCATGCATTTTATGAAAAGATCTAATAATGAATTTGCTATAATTGCTATTTATGTTGATGATATCAACATCATCGGAACTCCTGAAGAGCTTCAGAAGGCAATTAATTGTTTGAAGAAAGAATTTGAAATGAAAGACTTAGGCAGAACAAAATTCTGTCTTGGACTACAGATCGAGTACCTGAAGGATGGGATCTTTGTATATCAAGAAACTTATACAAAGAAGGTCCTAGAGCGATTTTATATGGATAAGTCACATCCATTATGTACTCCAATGATTGTAAGGTCTTTGCAAGTGGATAAAGATCCATTTCGACCTCGAATAATTAATGACGAAAGTGAAGAAGAACTACTTGGTCCAGAAGTACCATACCTCAGTGCCATTGGAGCACTAATGTATCTTGCTAATCATACATGACCCGATATATCATTTGCTGTTAATTTGTTAGCAAGATATAGTTCTTCACCAACACGAAGGCATTGGAATTGAATAAAACACATTCTTTGTTACCTCAGAGGTACTATGGACATGGGATTATATTACTCACGTGTATCCAAGCATGAACTGATTGGTTATGCAGATGCTGGATTTTTGTCGGATCCACATGATGGTAAATCACAAACAGGCTACCTGTTTACATGTGGAGGTGCAACTATTTCGTGGCGATCTATGAAGCAGACTATATCAGCTACATCATCTAACCATGCAGAAATTCTAGCAATGCATGAAGCAAGTCGAGAATGTGTGTAGTTGAGGTTAGTAATACACCATATACGAACAACTTGTCATTTATCTTCAGATAAAATGGTTCCAACAACTCTATATGAGGATAATGTTGCATGTATTACCCAACTTAAGGAAGGTTATATCAATGGCGATAGAACAAAGCATATTTCACCAAAATTCTTCTTCACTCGTGACCTTATAAAGGATGGTGAAATAAATATCCAGCAAATCAGTTCAAGTGAAAATCTAGCATATTTATTCACCAAGTCACTTCCAGGTACAATCTTTGAAAAGCTTGTCTTTGGCATTGGTCTTCGAAGACTCAAAGATCTCAACTGATGTTGTCAAGAGGGGGAGTCGATACACGCTGTACTCTTTTTCCCTTATCTAGGTTTTATCCCACTGGGTTTTCCTGGAAAGGTTTTTAATGAGACAGCACTGGAAAAGTGTATCAATGAATGATGTACTCTTTTCTTTAGCTAGGTTTTTATCCCACTGAGTTTTTCCTAGTTAAAGTTTTTAATGAGGCACATTCATAATGGACATCCAAGGGGGAGTGTTGTGAATATATTAAATTATGTGGATATCCATAGACTCTTACCTTTCATATTTGTCACAATTCCTGATTATCATTTGAGTGTAATATATATTATAGGCACGTAGGGCACAGATTTAGCCGCCCATCAGCCCATGATTCAGATACAATTTGTATTCATTACCTGTACGTGTAGGCTAGCCAATTTCAAACTGTATTGTAAGCATGATGCCTCCTGATCATTAATTGGGGTGCTAGTTTTCTTTGGCTATAAATAGCCTCATCCAGTACGCACATTGAGACCATGGTGAAATAGAAGTGAATGAAGATTATTCTCATATATTTTCTCTCTAATACTTGCATCTTTTATGTTATTGTTATTTTAATTTTATAACAATTTGTGGTTTCATATATGTTTAATTTAATCAATCGAAGCAGCTTTAATTTGAGGTAATTGGTTCCTTTCCGTATGTACATTTAATATATTCTCTACTGCTAATTGTTGATTTGGTGAGGAGTGTAAAACCCTAAAATTCTTATTTATCTTAAATATTATATTTTGATGAATAATTAGTACATAATGAAGGTGAATATGTGTCTCAAATTATTACTTTTTTAATTATAATTTTAGGTGAATTTCACTTGGAGTTAAATTAACAAAAGGCAAGATATAAGACTAAGAATAGGGATCATAAAATGTGATATGATTAGCACATAAAATGATGGTTATTTTATGACCAAAATAGGCAAGAAATGTTATGAAAACACTTAAGCAATTTAAAGGCAATTAGAAAAAACTAATAGGCAATTAAGCTTACACTAATTAAAATAATTTGTGTAATTCTTCAAGTTAATCAAGAGACAAATTAAAAAGCATCAATTGAGGGTTGTCTTATTTTGAAAATCTAGGGCCAATGGGAAGACAAGATTAAGCTTGTGTGAAACACTAATGACCATGATTAACTAAAGAACCAATCCTACAATGGCAATTATAGTTAAAAGGCATTTAAACACTTCATTAGGGATGCTAATTGGAGATTACATAATCAGCCCCTTTGGCCCCACAAAAGGACGCATAGGCACATGGGGGGGGGAGAGTTTATTATATTATAATTTATAAGAGCACATGTTGTTTTAAAAATAAAAAGCTTCAATAATGTGTAGATTTTTCTAACAACAATGAAGGGTGAGGATTAAGTTTAATAAAGTAAGTTTGATCCAATGGATAGGAATCAAAGTGATTGAGTGTGAGAGTTTCTTGTGAGCCTGGAAATTTTTGCTATAAATAGGGGCTCAACCACTCTTCATTTTTCACACCAAATCATCTCCAAGGAGCTGATTTCTAAGTAATGAGAGTGAGAGGCAAAATCCTTGGAGCAAGAAGGAGGAAGGAGAAGCAAGGTTCTTCAAAGGTAAGCTCTTTAGTTTTTGTAGTTTTTAGTAAAATTATAGTTTAATCTAGAAAATTAGGAAGTAAATTCCTATAGTTGTTTTTAGGCCTCCTTGCATTGAAAAATGCTTAATTAGGTAAAAACATGTTGGGAAATAATTTTTAGAATTAATGGAACAATATAGGGAAAGATAGAAAATTTCCAGATTTCTGGGTTGCTGGAATCAGATACGTTGAAGTCATTATTTTATATATCAAATGAAGTCTTAAAATCATGATATTTTACAGAGGTATAGTATACATGTAGGGATTTCCATTGATATAAAATATGTAGCATTTTGAGTTCTTTACAAGGAGATAAAAATTCTTGAAGTTGGGTCACATTTTTGGGAAGGGAATCTAAACAGTGTTTGGAAAATATTAAACTGGTATTGATTCATATATTTCGAGGTAAGACGTTATTTTTTTCTCCAATATAGACATGTCAAGGGTTATGTATAATTTTGGAACACCTCATTTCGACTTTTTTGGAATTAATTATGATTTTTCAAAGTTACTGACAAATCTGGGCAAAAATGTTGAAATTTCGTTTCTAAGGAAATTTAAAGGTATAATTGGAAAACTAATCCACCAGGGGTAAAAATGTCAATAGTGACAAAAATATCTCTTAGGATATTGTTTATAAAGGGAATAATGCGGTAATGATATTATAGGATATCCAAGATGTAACATCCCATTTTCTAAAGCAGTATAATTTTTTTCCTTTCATTAAAACATCAGAGTAGAGCATCGGAGCATAAGAGTAACTGATATATATTTAAAATAACAACTGTAGTGTAACATCATAAGGTACATTCATCCGAGTGTTTTCAAAAGTAAATACACCACACAAAAAACATCTCCTGCCGGGTCTCTACGTGTGCTGCTTTCCCATCTCTTCCGCCCTCGGTTCTCCCGATCCTGACGCTATGTTAAGAGCTGAGGTCCAATGCACCGGACCTCAGGTAACGGTTAACCTCATGTTTACATATACAACATATGGATTACAGTTACTCATAACATAAACAGAATATATGCACCCAACCAATGCCGATATACCGCACGGAGCGAATGCAAATGTACCGCACGGAGCGAGTGTAGATGTACCGCACGGAGCGAATGTAGATGTACCGCACGGAGCGAATGTTCCCTTACAGATATGTCACCCATAGTGTATGTACCCTGAAAGCACATAAAAATACAACAGATCATCAACCACATATACGCAAACAATACTCATAACACATATATGCATACTATAACCATCAGAGTTAGTGTTACAGTACGCGAACGTACCTTCGTTGACGATATACGGTACGTGTGACGATCGGAACGTGATCACAATTATCCTATAAGGGTAACAGCATATTCATTAATGATCAATCATCATAACAGACATTTTAGTCCCAAATTACCATTTTACCCCTGACATTACTAATCGGCGAAATTTCGCCAGAACTTCTTTATTTTGACTCTAATCTTCCAAAATTTTGACATATCTCCTTCTCCAACATATTTTTGAAATAAATATCATATTTAACCCTAAAACATGATATCTAAATTATACTTGGAAGATTAAAGATCAAACTAACATTTCTACTATAATGACCGAACTAAAAACTAGAACTTAAGACTAGAAACCGAAGAAATTACCCAGGGCTTCACTACTACTTTCTCGAAGCTCTTCCTTCTCTCTTCCTTCTCCAAGATTTCGAACTAGGCACAAGTGAATTGGTGAGGAATTATGCAAAGGATGTTGGCCTATTTATAGGCAAACTTTGTGCACTATTCATGGCTTTTCATCTTGAACCACAACCCTTGGATCTAAAGCTTTTGAGATGGCTCCATCTCCTCCCTCCAATTTCCTTGGTCGACCTCCCCCCCATGTCACCTTCCAAAATGTGATGTCATGCCCATGATGTCACTCCTTGCTTTATGAGTTACTACCGATAAAGTTCCCTATTCGGTGTTCTAATCGCGTAATCTTAAATAATCTCAAAAATCCAATAACGTAGTCTTGAAGGTCTAATATTCCTCTTTAGAAATATTTGGATTAATAAAATTTTTGATCCCATTGAGGGTATTTCCTAGCCTGCTGATCATTTTAGGACAAACCCCGTCGGTTACGGAAATGACTTCGGGTAACACTAACTTCGGGACAAAAATTGACTGATTCATAATATGTCCAGTTGTTTTCTCCTTAATCCAAGGATTTCAGGGTAGGATTTAATTTCTATCGGTTCTCATTTATCCTATTTGCTTTTTCCACAAATATCTCATTTTATATTAATATTTTAATACATAATATCATAATATTTTATTTTACAATTCTTCTCTCCCAAAAAGTCCATATTTTCGGCTAGCTCCTTTATTTTCATTTATTTTTTTTATTAATTTATATTATATTTTAATTATCTTATATAATTCACAAAATTCTCCCATTGGTCCTTACTTAATTACATGGATTTAGACATTTAAAATTACTAGAATAATTGTAGACTTTTGATCTTGCTTTAGGAGGTTCAATCTTGGCCATTGATCAATGTTTAATTTGTCTAAATTGATTAGCAAGTTTAAGTATGGCCTTAATCCCATGATTAGTAACGTTTTAGGATTTCGGGTTTTTATGTACTTAATCTCACCCATTTTTCTTAATCTTTTCTAATTAATTAGCAAGTGTCTTTTATGCTAATTTTAGCCATAAACATTTAATTAAAGGGTTTTACATAATTTAACTTGGATATTCCCTTGATCCATGCTTAAATAATTAGCCAATAATTACTTATTTAATCACCTACTAATTGTTGATAATTTTCTTAACTATTACACTGACATTGATATTTTATGCTCCATGCATTATATTAAAAATCATGGGGTCATTTAGGGTTCCCAAAATAATATTCAATTTTTCCCTCTTATTATTTCCAAGGAAATAATTTATTAAATTGCTAAAATTAGAGATAATATTCTCTCCTATTTTTAATAAATATTTTATTGCCTCTTAAGATTTATCATACTTTTCTCAGGGTATTCTATGTCCCATAATGTATTTAGGGCTTTTTGGCACTTTATTCCTTCTATTTCCATGAGAAATTACCCTAGAAACAAAGTACTTATTCTACAAAATTTGAGACCACATATTCACCTATTTCCAATAGGTATTATTTACTAATTTATGATATTTATCATACGTGAGATTTTTAGGGTATTACACAAGAAGTCGGGAACCGATATCGATCAGACAAACTTACCACTAGCTACATGGACTAAGGTACGGACGCGTATTGTAACTTTAACTCTGATGTGTCTTGTATGCTTATATGTGATAGATGATTCATAGAGTCATAGACAAGACTAGGTCTTGGGTTATGTACCGTGGCTAAGACTCAGTCTTAGGTCACCGGGTTATATACATTCAGTTTGTGCGGGTTATAGTTATGATAATGTCGTATGGTTGTTTTCCTAGCGCTGGGGACACGTGGATTCGTGGCATAGGGTGAGTGTGCAAACGTCGTGAACAATACATTTACTGTGTGCTATGTATTGTTATGCTGTTAACATTACATTTGTTGTGTGCTATGTATTGTTGTAACCTTACATCTACTATGTGCTATGTATGGTTGATGCTGAAATGTAATGAATATCTGTCATACATATATTGTTTATACTTGAGCATGAGGTTAACTGTTACCTGAGATTCAATGGGTATTTAATCTTAGAATTTACCCTAGCTTCAGGATCTGGAGGATCGGGAGCCGGTGAAAAGGGTAAGCAACACGCGTGAGGACTCAACGGGAGTTTTTATTTTGGACTGTATTATGTATAATATTTGAATATTTGGATAATTGTATCACTAAGGTGCCGACCAGATACACCGCAAAGAGTTTTAAGTTTATAGTCACTTATCAGTTACTCACTCACTTAACCCAACTTACTCACTCTATCGCTCCACTCTGATTATATTCTTATATACTGCTTATTAATATTCAGAATAGGTAGTATTGAATATGAGATGTTACAAGGAGTCGCACTCGCATATATCACTCCCACATGCAAAGTTGGTGGTCCCACATTATCATCGTGTGTGAGTGATGCTGAATTCATGTGTATGGATGATGGTGGTGGTGTTGAGCTTTTTCTTTGCAAGGAAGGATGTTTCGTCACTTTATTGAGGGGTGGACATGTAAGGAAGTTGAGAAGCTGGTGGTCCCACATGATCACCGTGTGGGACCACAAGCTTTGCATGTGGGAGTGATATATGTGAGTGACTCCTCACCAAATCCTAATATATAGTAGTCACTTACCGATTATATCGGGCAGGGGATGTCAGATATTTATTAGGGAAAATTACACTCAGGTCTTAAGGAAGGAAAACAATTACAAAAAAATCCCTTGAAATCACAAAATTACAGAAAAGTCCCAAGGGAATTTTTGTTGTAAATACATAGATTTCCTGTTGTAAATACATACATTTCCTGTTGTAAATGGTTTGAGACTTTTTGATATTATTTGTACGGAATTTTTTAAATGTTGTTGTAAATACATACATTTCCTGTTGTAAATGGTCAGGTGTTTAAATGTTGTTGTAAATACATACATTTCCTGTTGTAAATGGTTTGAGACTTTTTAAATTCCGTACAAATAATATCAAAAAAGCCTCAAACCATTTACAACAGGAAATGTATATATTTACAACAACATTTAAACACCTGACCATTTACAACAGGAAATGTATGTATTTACAACAGAAAATGTATGTATTTACAACAACATTTAAAAACATGGATTTTAATTCCGTACAAATAATATCAAGAGTCCCAAACCATTTACAACAGGAAATGTATGTATTTACAACAAAAATTCCATTGAGACTTCTGGGTAATTTTGTGATTTCAAGGGACTTTTTTGTAATTTTTTTCATTCCTTGGGACCTGAACGTAATTTTCCCTATTTATTAATATGTTGTTATGTAAAAAATCACATAAATATTTAAATAAATAATCAAAAATATTAAACTAAATATTTTGTACCTACCTCCCCGATTATGAATTTATTAAATATTGTGTAATTACGTACTTTTCGTATTATATCGTGTGGGTGAGATGCCAATCTATTTATTAATGTGTTGTTTACAAATACTCTTGTAACGTGCTTACCGATGTATGTCAATGCTACGCCTTTGTAATTTATTTTCCTTATCTACTTGTTCCTGATGTAAGTTAATATGCATTAGTCTTTTTTTCCATGTTAAGCTTTACAATTTATGTGTGTTTCTATTCTACAAGCATTTCATGGCACTGCCTTAAAATTCGTCTGTGACACCCTGCTTGGGATTCTATTTCTCTCGTTCATCTTTTACCCTTGGAGCAAGGAACCTATGCAATTATAGTGAAAGAAAAAGCCAAACCACACGTTACACCACACCCTCACCCTCCTAATTATAGTACGCATCTCTGTCACTTGGGATGGGAGTTAATAAATGCGCTTCTTCACTGCATCGTGTGGCTTGGTGCCTGTCCGGCTGTCCCATCACCTTGGTAACCTTGGGCCTAGGACTACACATGCCCTCTCACACTTGTCCGTCGCAAATTTAGGGGTATTTGCGAAGGAAAATGGATTTCCGTCGCAAAAAAAGGAATTTGCGACGGACAAGATATCCGTCGCAATTTTTTGCGACGGATAAGTCCGTCGCAAATTGCGACGGACATATGAGTCCGTCGCATAGTATTTGCGACGGACTTTACGTCCGTCGCAAATTGTGTAGGACAGACACGTCCGTCGCATAAAGGGTGGACCGAAAGGCCCGCCCTTTTGCGACGGACTCACGAGTTCGTCGCAAATTGTGACGGACATAGGAGTCCGTCGCAAAAGGGCGGGCCTTTCGGTCCGCCCTTTATGCGACGGACCGTCTGGTCCGTCGCAAACTGTCGCCGACCACCAACAGTTTGTGACGGACCGAGAGTCCGTCGCAAATCTGCCTTTTGTGACGGACTCACGAGTCCGTCGCAAATTGCGACGGACATAGGCGTCCGTCGCAAATCTAGATTGTTGTCGTGGGCCTTTAAAGAACTTCCGAAGCATATATGGTCTATTCTGACGGAATTTTCCATGTTCTTTAGAGAAATTTGTGCTTTTGAGCTTAATGTTGAAAAGCTATGGCACCTGGAGGCGAGCATGCCCATAAAGCTATGCAAGTTAGAGATGGTGTTTCCTCCTAGCTTGTTTGACTCAATGGAACATTTGCCCGTTCACTTGGCCTACGAAGCAAAGGTAGGAGGCCCGCAACAATATAGATGGATGTATCCGTTTGAGAGGTAATATATATTTCATTCGCGCTGTTATTAATTGACCGACATGGTACTTTAGTTTATAAATACCCTCTGATATTCCATTGTAGGTTTTTACGCACACTTAAGCACAAGATCAAAAATCCAAAGTACGTTGAAGGATCTATCGTTTGAAGCATATCTAGTCGAAGAGGCCGCAAAATTTGCGTCATACTATTATCCCCCTGAAATGATGTCAAGATGGAGAGGCGTACCTCGCAACGATGATGCCGGTGATACGAGGAATCAAAAATCAATATTTAATTTTCCAGGGCGAGTCGTGGGAAAACGTTCGAGGTCAACTCTTGACGGAAGAGATAAGCGAGTAGCGGAGTGGTACATTCTAAACAACTATGAAGAGGCCGCCCAGTATTTAAAGTAAGATTTCTTTTCTTTTTGTCGTTACGGTAAGTATCCCAAGATTAACTTCATTTTTTTCTTACGATTTACTTCTCTAATTCGGTCCGATCGGCAAATCCTTCAATGTCGGAATCCGAAGTTGACCAATTCACAAACTCTGAGTTTCCAAAATGGCTTCGATCCTACTTCGTAGAAAATCCATCAGATCACAATGAAGTTGCGTGGAGTTTGTCTTATGGAGCTGCAATTAGTGTTACCCGGTGCAAGAAAATGGGTATCGGTTTTCAACTGTTGAGGCGAATGCAGGTACACTATGTTGTAATTATGGTGTATGTTGTCGAGGTGAAAAAGTTGATGGGGGTGGAGACTGACTACTACAGGAAGTAAGTTGACATAATTCAGCTGAGTTACCCGTGGGACAAGGTGGTGACCCTTTTTAAATGTAAGTGGTTTGATAACAGTCCGCGTGGGACAAAAATTGACAAACATGGAAATATTGAGATCCACTGGACAAGAAGATATACGTTTGGTTATGACCCATTCATCCTTGCTCAACAGGCGGAACAAGTTTATTATACATCATACCCCACATCCCGCCAAGGCTGGAGGGGAGTTATTAAAGCCAAATCACGAAATATTATACCAAAGTCGAAAGAGCCGGAATCAAATGACGGTATGGCTGAACCGTTCCAAGCTGATGTGGAACATGTATCGCCCATAAACATCTTCGATGACGAAGTACCAAGCAATCTCTTTGATTCTCGCTGCGGGGCTAGAATTAATTCCTATACAAATTGACGATGAGGAATCAGACGATGAGGCAGAAGTGATTTACTCTGATAGTGAATCTGAGTTCGACGACTACGAGACTTCAGAGGAAGACGTGCAAGCAGATGTCGATAAACATGAATCGTCCGGTTGATTTGTGTTAGTTCTTTGTTCATGACGATCTGTTATACTACATACTTTGTTACTGCGCTACTGTCATATTAACTAAATATCTTATTGTTATATATTTTTTGACATTATGTCTATAATCGTTCAGAGATGGAGCATCTAGGAGGACGTTCAGGTAGTGGACGGGGTAGTGGTCGAGCCCAACCCCGTCCTATCGGAGGGTAGGGCAACGCCATCTGCTCCCTATGGAGGCAGAGGGCTAAGCGCTTCCCCAGAGGTGCCGCCATTTGATATGTCGTCTTCACCGTCGAGTTATTTGTCATCTTCACCGTCGCTCTATATGTCGTCGTCACCGCCTACCCCCCCCACTGATCCACTACAAGGGGGACCACAGGTTTACTTTACCATTTGATTGATTTACATATGTTTAGTTTTCTTAAACCATCTATGTACAAACATCTTCAATACTTCACATTCCTTCCTTATCACACTGTGTCGCCTCAGAGCCACGTCGGGGAAGAAGGTAGTTCCTCCGATCCACCAACTGGGCTCAATGATCCTTCGACGGGGAAGCTTTGGATCCGTCCTGACGGCGTCGAGTAAGTCATGCCATGTTACCAGTAATGTTACAATTTTCTTCTCTAATTGGTTTGTATGTTAATATTTGCATGATGTCCTCTCTCTTCAGATTTGAGCCTCATAATGAGGTATTGCAGTTCATCTCGACCCAATTATTCCGTAATTACAATCAAGCTTGGGCCAAGTGGACAGACATTCCTAAGACCGTTCGAGATGTTTGGTTCGATGAGTTCTTGGTAAGTTTTTTGTTTTATGGTTATTTAATTAAGTACTTTTAAAATTTGGAGCACTAATTGTTCGTTATTGATTTTTAGCGCCAGCAAATGACGTTGCCTGAACATCGTCAAGAACTGAAAGCAAATTATAATCATAAGGCAGGAGTGAGAGACAATGGATTAGCCAAAAGGCGCAGCAAGTAGCGGTTAGACATTTATTGCCTTTATTACTTGTTTTATGAACCACCATATTTATTTCATTTTACATGTCTTATTTGTTATGTATTTTTGTGCTTGTAGGAAACCTTTCAGAAGCTGTCGCAGGAGAGAGAGAGTCGCAGCTTGGGACTGACCCTGCATCCTCTCAGTCCGATAATGAGAGTCTGTTCTTTGAGGCCGCAGGCGGATTTAACAAGAAAGGGAGAGTCTTTGGATACGGTGCCTCTGCTAGCCGACTGAAGCAACCAAAGCGCTCCTCATCCAGCACTGGAGTTGTTTCTTCAGGTAAACGTAATACATTTGATATAGATAATTTCCATTCTCTTGTCCATTCAAATGAAGTACTATACAAATAATAAATGTACTTCATAATGTTTTTGCAGATGAGCTGAAGAAGATGAAGGCGTTGGTGCAGGAGCAAGCAACACAGATGAGTCAGCAACACGATTTGATGAGGCAGGAGATGATTCAAGAACAAGAGCATATAAAGCAGCAGATGCTTCAGGAACAGGAGAGGATGGAGCAGGCGATGAATCAGGAACGGGAGAGGATGCGGCAGGAGATGAATCAGCAAGCGGAGATGATGAGGCAGATGCGGCTTCAACTCCCGTCCCTAATGAAACACAAGGGTTCGGGTCGGCTCTCGGTGATGATGATCATGCGGGTGATGATGATGATGATCACAATACTGTTGTTTAGACTACTTTTTAGTATTTGCTCTTTGCAACATTATTATATATATTCTGTTTTCTCTATGTAAACTCTTTTTATTATATATATTCATGATACTTCTTGCAATCAATTTAAAAAAAATCAAAAAAATTTAAAAAATAAAACAATTAATAAAAATTTAAATTTTAAAAAGAATCAAAAAATTTAAAAAAATTTATATAATTTTTTACTTTTGCTACGGAAACGTTTCAATTTGCTACGGAAAAAAATCCGTAGCAAAATTTGCTACGGAATCCAAATCCGTAGCAATTGCTACGGATTTTCCAATTTCCGTAGCAATTGCTACGGATTTTCCAATTTCCGTAGCAATTGCTACGGAAAAAATCCGTAGCAAATTCCGTAGCAAATCGATTTTGCTACGGAATTTTGGCATTTTTCTGTAGCAAAATCGATTTGCTACGGATTTTTTCCGTAGCAAAAATCGATTTTTTTTTTGTAGTGCTCACGCGTGCTGCTTACCCTTTTCTCCGGCTCCCGATCCTCTAGATTCTGAAGCTAGGGTAAATTCTGAGATTCAATATCCATTGAATCTCAGGTAACAGTTAACCTCATGCTCAAGTATAAGCAATATATGTATGACAGATATTCATTACATTTCAACATTAACCATACATAGCACACATCCAATGTAAAGTTCACAACACAACAATACATAACACACAACACATGTAATGTTCACAACGTTTGCACTCACCAATGCCACGTCTCCACGTGTCTTCAGCGCTAGGAAAACATACATACAGCATTATCATGACTATAACCCGCACAAAGCTGAATGTATATAAACAGGTGACCTAAGACCGAGTCTTAGCCACTGTGCATGACCCAAGACCTATTCTTGTCCATGACTCTATGAATCATCCTATCACATATAAGCATACAAGACACATCAGAGTTAAAGTTACAGTACGCGTTCGTACCTTAGTCTGCGTAGCTAACGGTACTTTCACCTTTTGGTACTGATTCCTGACTTTCCCTATTATTCTATAATAGTATCACCGCAGTATTTCCCTTATTAATAATATCCTAAGAGATGTCATTGCCACTATTGACCTTTCTGCATACCCCTTTTGGATTTGTTATTCCATTTATACCATTTTTAATTATTATTAATTAATAATAACGCTCTTTTATTTATTATTAATTAATAACTCCCTTTATTACTTATTTCCTTTTTACTAATAATAACAACAATATTTATTTATTTCATTATTATTATTATTTTACTATCTATTGGTATTTTTCTACTACTATTTTTAAACTCTCAGGGACTATCCTATCACTTTAAATTAGGAGTTTAATAAATACTAATCATCATATAAAATATGATTTAATGCATAAATTTAATGTTTCTCATGGTTTTCCAATCCATTAACATTTTCTTATAATTTTCCAAATGCACATGAAATAACTTGTCATATATTTATATATGTATTTACAATGACAGCTAGCAAAAACTCCTTTGTTCATGCCTATATATATATATATATATATATATATATATATATATATATATATATATATATATATATCTCAACAGAGCTCTGCTTAATGAAATAAAATAGGTTAATTAATTCACATGTGGTGGGACCAACTGTTGACTTTTGGTTCCATATATAAGAGCACGTTTTCACATACATATATTTATCACAGCAAGCTAAGTCTTTTGTTTTTCCTCTTATACACATATACTTATAGTTACATTGTGAAAGCAAACAACACTTCATGGTTCATGCGCATATGAATATATTTCAGATGACAACGTTGCGTTTCTAAACAATAATGATAGCTTTGATTCTTTCCTTATGGTCAACAATTTACATATATATAACACCTATATGCATAGTTTTCACTTCACCTGACAGCAAAATTTCTACTCTTTCTTTCCCAACTCAGCATTTTAGTTTTCATATCAGCCACTTATATTTTTCTCCTCTTTCTTTATAAGCACACAGCATTATATATATACACACACACACTCAAACACATCAGCAAGCTTCTTGTTCTTTCCCCCCAACGATATATATATATATATATATCTACATATGCAAAGGACATGACAACAAGGCTTCCTTACCATTTCTTTTTATAGGTACGTTATATATGCTTATACATATATATTCAACAGTGAGTTTCTTCTAATTTCCTAAGCATTGGTATACCTATATATTATATATATACATTAAATACATGACAACAAAGTTCTTCTTCCCTTAGTGGTATATATATATAAGTACATGACAGTGATACACACACATGCACGTTGGTTCAGCATGGAAACAAGAAGGAAATAACTCAAAATCTTACCTCTGTTCTCGGGTTTTCAAAACAGAGCAAGCAAGGTTGAAGCTCTCACTCTCTCCTACCTCAGTTTCTCTCTTTCTCGGATTGGGTTTCACTTAGTTTTTGAACTTGGCTCAGGTTGAGGCAATGCAACGATAAGGAAGAAGCAAAGAGCATGGGTATATATATACTAAATCGAGGGTCCAGTCTGATGCAAATAAACACAGTGGGTAATCTACGAGGAGCTCGAGAAGCATGGGTAAGCATGGTCCTGTTGCAGCTGACAGGATGATTGCTGCAATACCGATTTCCTTCTGCTCTTGCGTGATCTGTTGTATTTTATTTTTTCGCTGATCTGTCGTTGTGAAGCCGTGCTCCAGTTGCATAGGCATTGGAGTATACCTATTGCTGCTCACTTGAAGGTCACGTGTTGGCCGTTGGGTTGGGGTTGCTTTTGCTGTGTTTTGGTAAGACTGGGTTTAATGGGCCATGTCCCTTGTGGGTTTTTTTTTTTTGCTAAGAATGTCCCTTGTGGGTTCAAAGAATGAATAAATGTTTTGCTGCTCTATACTTGTTACGTGTTGGGCCAATGAATAATAAGAGATAGGTAGGAATGAAGAATTGTTGGGCATGAAGAGCACGTGACTTCTTTGCCTTAAATAATTTATTAGATAAAATGAAGAAGTGTTACATGTTTAGGATAAAGCCACTGATTCTTTCTTCTTCTTTTCTTTCTAACATGAGCCATTGGACTTCAACAATTCCCTCACTAATTTTCTAAATAATTAATTTAATCATTTGGCCAAATTCTACCGTTTAATTCTCATATATTATTTCTATATATTTTTTAGGCATAATTTATTCTTATTTGAATCTATTTTTTTTCCCGAAATAAATCAAGCTTAAAATATGCCTAAATTTTCAATAATTAATACTTTAATTATTCAGGCCAAAATTCAAAAATCAAATTTCTATATAATATTCCAAATTAAAATCCTAAAATTTGGTATGTCACAACTTAGGCTCAAGACACCTTAAATTTTGAGATTACAATTAAATTTCTACAGTCACGTAAGCCCTTTACTTCAGCATCATAGGAGTCGTTACTATCATCATTGGCTTGTATTTGCTGTTGTGGGGCAAAGAAAGTAACCAATACGGCTTACTTAAATAGCCTATTTCCACTCTAATCTCTCCCTTCATTCGTTTTCTTTCCACAAACCACAATCCAGTACCATCTCTATCAGGTAACTATGTTGATCTTTATTATCAACATAGTTACCTGATAGAAAGGCATTTGATTGTGGTTTGTGGAAAGAAAAGGAATGAGGGGAGAGATTAAGGTGGAAATAGGCTATTTAAGTAGCCGTGTTGGTTACTTTCCTTGGCCCACAATAACAAATACAAGCCAATAATAATAGTAACTGATCCTATAAAGCTGAAGAAAAAGACTTATTTGAGTATAGAAATTTAATTATTATCTCAAAATTTAATGTGACCTGTGCTCAAGGTCCCTCAACGCTCAATAATGGAAGATTAATTGTGGCTAGCCAATAACTAAACTTTACCAAAGTGTGGGACAGGCATCAAGCTGTACGGTGTAGAAGATCATTTATTAACTCTCATCCCAAGTGATAGAGATGCGTATTATAATTAGGAGGGTGAGGGTGAGGGTGAGGGTGAGGGTGAGGTGTGTGGCTTGGCTTTTTCATTCATTACTCTAATTGCATAGGTCTCTTGCTCCGAGGGTAAAAGATGAACGAGAGAAATAGAATCCCAAGTAGGGTGTCAGGGATGAATTTTGACGCGGTTCAGTGAAACGCTTGTAGAATAGAAACACACATCAATTGTAAAGCTTAACATGGAAAAAAGACTAATGCATATTAACTTACACCAGGAACAACTAAAAGAGAAAAATAAATTACAAAGGGGTAGCATTGACATACACCGGTAACCACGTCACAAGAGTATTTGTAAACAACACATTAATGAATAGATTGGAATCTCACATGCACGATATAATGGTGAAAGTACATGGTTACACAATATTTTATAAATTAATAATGGAAAGATAGGTACAAAATATTTAACAAATATTTTGATTATTTATCTAGATATTTTTTAATAAATATCTAACCTCTCATCCGCACCATATAATGGATAAGTGACTACTATATCAGGATTTGGTGAAGAGTCACACTCACATATACTTGTATCTAAAATTTTCATTGTGAGAAAATATTGTGGAAACGGTTACACATAATTGTTGGCATGTACGAATATATTTTCTCATTTATCCATAAGTGTGTGGGTTGTTTTCATACATATATGTACGAAAAAACAGTTTCCTTCTTAGACATAAAAACTATCTTCTCTCTTTATCTCTGATTCTGGCGCCACATACTTGCTTAATCAATTTAAAAATACAAGACATGCAATATTATTGCAATGAGAGAGAGTATATAGCTAGAAAAATTTAGTATACTCTTTTAATTGGCTAGATATAATTATTTTATAATATAAGGATCATATGTGAGACGTGGTGAGAGTAAATGTAGGAGGCTTAATTAGTTCAGTATATAATTTAATATTTTAAATTTATCTTTGTGTATTTAATTTGGTCCTCTTAAATAATTATAATTTTTAACAAAATACATAAAGGACAAGAGTGATATAAGTGATCCCCCTAGAAAATCTTCTGCCCACTCGTTTGCTTTTGCTTATATTTGTAGTTTAGTTTGGCAATATCTCTACTCACGTTCACCACATGCATATTATTACAAGCTATAGCAAGGAAAGTTGCTTGCTGTCAATTCACATTAAAGATTTTTGCCTCGCACGCATCTGATCTGAAAGAGATGCTTTGATATGATCTTTCACAGTTTTATCCTTAGTAGGTGTGCGTGTTTTAAAGCCTTACAAAAAAAAGCACTAAATTCTTTTCACATATTTATCTTGTATAGCACTAAATCCTTCCATTCAAAGAAATTCCGTAAAATTCAAATAAATTAAATTTAAATAAGAGTGAGTGGAAGAGTAAGTTCTGAGATAGTAATTAAATTTCCATACTCACATAAGCCCTTTTCTTTGGCATCATATATAGGAGTAGTTACTGTCATCGTTGACTTGTATTTGCTGTTGTATTATCACTGTAAAAACGGCTGATTGTGCTGCTTCAAGCAAGGGCAGAGCATCAATAAAAAACCAAATACTGATGGTATCATCAATCAAATGCTTCATGATTATCATGCAAACCTCATGTGACTAACTTACATTGGTAGGAGAACTGTTTTCAAGCAAGGGCAGAGCTGTATTTCAAGTTTCAACTAAGAAAAGTTTCTCCTTTATACTATTTCTAAAGGGAAAACCGTAAAATAAAAAAAGAAGCAAACCTCAGATGACTAACTTAAAGCACGACTTGAGAAATAAATTATCAAAGAAAACCCAAAAGAACACTAGCCTCAAAATACTACGTTTTACCGTTTGCGAACAACAAATCTTAAGATTATGTCCATATATGAGAAATAAACTTTAACGAAGACTACGATGTGCTAGAATGGAAGAGATTCTGTGCTTAATTAGGATTCGATTTCAAATCTTAATCAGGCCCAAGTTAACATTAAAAACGTTGTGTCCATAACTTTACGAAAGAAAATAATTACCTTAGGAATTGGGCTTCTGGGTGGTCTTGGGTCAGCGGACAGCACGAAGAGAATCGCCGGAGTGAACGGCTGTAAGGGGTGAGGCAACTCAGGGAAGGAACGAGAGGCGAACGAGCTCAAGCCAGAGAAAGAAAAGGAATGAGAGGAGAGAGTGGAAATAGTCTACTTAAGTAGGCCTTTAACTTCTTCATCAACATCATTAGATCATAATTTAAGTTAAGAGAATGCCTTGAACAATAGTCACTGAAACAAGAAAAGAATATGCCTGGAAAATTCTTGAATCGAAAGCCTATGAGATTAAGATATAAGCAATAGGATTGTGACATGCGTGAGAGGCCATGGGTAGTCCTGAGCCCAAGGTCCCTCAACGCTCAATAATGGAGACTATTTGTGGCTAGCCAACAGCTAAACTTTACCAAAGTGATGGGACAGACACCAAACCACACGATGCGGTGAAGAGGGTCATTTATTAACTCATATCCCAAGTGATAGAGATGCGTACTATAATTAGGAGTGTGAGGGTTTGGTGTAACGTGTGGCTTGGCTTTCTCTTTCATTACTTTAATTGCGGATCTCAGCGTCCCCATCCCTCGAATCCCTCTCACACCATTGATCTCTCCCAATTAAATCTTGACCATCTATTTTAATACCTTAAAATAAGTTTAGAGCTCTAAAAAATTATTTTAGGATCTTGAAAAAATATCTTAAAGTATATTTTTAGTACCTGTCAGTATCCTAAAATATTTTTTCCAGATCTTAAAATAATTTTTCAACGATATTAAAATTATTTTAGAATCTTGAAAAAATATTTCAGGTCACTAACTGGTATTGAAAAAATACTGACGGGTACTTAAAAAATACTTTAAGATTTTAAAATAATTTTTCAACGATATTAAAATTATTTTAGGATCTTGAAAAAATATTTCAGGCTGCTGATTGGTACTGAAAAAATATTGACTGGTATTGAAAAAATACTGACTGATACTGAAAAAATACTTCAAGATCTGGAAAAAATATTTTAGGATACTGATAGGTACTAAAAATATACTTCAAGATATTTTTTCAAGATCCTAAAATAAGTTTTTAGGGCTCTAAACTTGTTTTAAGGTATTAAAATGGATGGTCAAGATTTGATTGGGAGAGATCAATGGTGTGAGAGGGATTCTGAGGGATGAGGACGCTGAGACAATCCGCATCCCTTTAATTGCATAGTTCCCTTGCTCCGAGGGTAAAAGATGAGGATAGAACCAGAATCCCAGACGAATTTTGAGGTGGTTCAGTGAAACTCTTGTAGAATAGAAACACACAGAAATTACAAAGCTTAACATGGAAAAAAGACTAATGCATATTAACTTAAACCAGGAACAAGAAGAAAAGGAAAAGTACGTAGTTATACAATATTTTGTAAATTAATAATGGGGAGGTAGGTACAAAATATTTAGTAAATATTTAATTTATTATTTTGATTATTTCCTTAAAAATAGAAGTGATTTTTTATATAATAACATATTAATAAATACCTTTCCTCTCAATATAATGGGTAAGTGTCTATTATATTTGAATTTGGTGAGGAGTCACACTCACATATATCACTCCCCCATGCAAAGCTTGTGGTATGTTCAGCTTCTCAACTTCTTATGTGTCCACCACTCAATAGAGTGACGCAGCGTCCTTCCTCGTAAAGAAAAAGCCCAACACCATAATCATCCATACACATGAATTCAGCATCACTCACACACGATGTGAGTATAAAAATTTAATTACTATATCTCAAAACTTACTTTTCCACTCTTATTTAAATTTAATTTATGTGAATTTACGGAATTTCTTTGAGTGGAAGGATTTATTTCTTTTTTGTAAAGCTTTCAAACACACACACCTGCTAAGGATAAAACCATGAAAGATCATATAGGAGCTTCTCTTTCAAATCAGATACGTGTGTGACGCAAAAATCTTCAATGACAATTGACAGGAAACAATTTTCCTTGCTATGGCTTGTAAATCCACCACTCCTTAAAGTCATTAGGGTTTCTATCCCTAAAAAGACCTTCATTATAGAGATGACATATTTCTCAACAGTTATCTAAATTAGCCGATGTGTCCTTTTCGTGTACATAAAGATTGATGAGAAAAGTTCTGCTCCATCCCGTCTTAATATATATATATATATATATATATATATATATATATATATATATATATATATTTGATCCCATAATAATAAATTCGCTTATTACATGATGATGTGTCCTATTTATTAACTTGACTAAATATTGTAAGGGAAAAACAAAGATCAAATTCCTTATATTCATTATGTTAAGTTTTCCAATGTCATATTTATTTCATGTTGATTTATAACTAAATAGCAACGCATATGTGGGAACTTTTGTTTTGGGTAATAACATGCATGTTGTGGACGTGAGTAGATATTGCCAAACTAAACTACAAATATGAGCAAAAGCAAATGAGTGAGCAAAAGATTTTCTAGAGGGATCACTTATATCACTCTTGTACTTTTTTTGATAAACAAACGAAGTTTAAACAAATGAAACAAAGAAACTAAAAGAGATTAGAGTATCAAGCCTCTCCTCTCATGGTGTACTCCTACTAGATCAGCAACAAGGAAGCAATGGAGACCAGTAGGGGGATCAGAGAAATGGGATGCGTCCGGAGACTCCACATACGTCAAAGCAAAATTAGCCAACCAATCTGCACACTCCTTTAGAACATGACTATATCGTATAACCCACTGTCTAGGTGTAACTGCTCGTATCCGAGCCACCAGATGGGACTCACGAGCTGCATTACCTTGTTTGGATAGTAATGTAATGACTGATTGACAGTCACTTTCAACAACAACATGCCTCCAACCTGCCTCCCATGCCATCTCTAATCCTCTCAAAACTCCTCACAACTCAGCTAATCACTCTTGTACTTTAAGCATGCTGAATTTTAGTTTTTTTATTAAAAAATTAAAACTAAAGTATAATGAATTTTTCTAGCTATATACTCTCTCTCATTGCAATAATATTGCATGTCTTGTATTATTAAATTGATTAAGCAAGTATATATGTAGCTCCAGAATCAGAGATAAAGAGAGAAGATAGATTTTATGTCTGAGAAGGAAACTATCTTTTCATACATATATGTATGAAAACAACATGAGAAAATATATACGGACATGCCAACAATTATGTGTAACGGTTTCCACAATATGTAATACCCGGATAAATAAAATGGCTAATTTTGGTAAGTGAATATGTGGTCTCAATTTCTGTGTTATAAATATCGTATTTATGATGGAAAAATCTCTTGGAAATTAGGAAAAAATAATAGTGTGCCAAAATTACTAAAATGCCCTTGTGGAGCATAAAATGGCCTAAAGAAATTATGAAAAATCTCGGAGGCAGTAAAATAATTATTAAAATTAAGAGAGTATATTGTTTCTAATTTTGGTAATTTAATAAAATATAACCTTGGAAAAATTAAAGGGGGAAAATCAAAAAGTATTATAATGACCAAAATACCCCGTGAATTTTAATGTAATGCATGAGACGTAAAATACTAATGTCAGTGCATTAGTTTTGAGGTAATGAGTTATTCTAATTAAGAAAATTATTAACAATTAGTGGGTAATTAATTAAAAAATTGTTGGCTAATTATTTGAGCTTAAACAAAGGAAAAATCCAAAGATAATTATGTAAAACCCTATGTAATACCCGCATATTTATTTATCTGAAATATTATATTTTGATAAATAAATTGGCTATTTCTGATAGGTGAAATTATGATCTTAAGTCTTGTGTTAATATAGTCTATTTTTCTAAGTTGAATTCTGTAGGAAATTAGAGAATTTAAGTGCCAGAGTGCCAAATGACGAAAATGCCCTTGAGGGACATAATAACTTAGAAAAATTGTGAAAAATCCAGAAAGGCAGTAAAATAATTATTAAAATTGAGAGAGTATATTGCCTCTAATTTTAGTAATTTATTAAATTATGAACTTAGGAAAATTAGAAAGGGAGAAGCAAAAAGTATTGAAATGACCAAAATACCCTCGTAAATTCTAAAACAATGCAAGAGTCATGGAATTCTAATCTCAATACAAAAGTTTGAAGATAAAGGGTTATATTAATTAAGAAAATTACCCATAAAAGATAAGGAACTAATTAAGTAATTATTGGTTAATTACTTAAGCATAAACAAAGGAAATTCAGGGATAATTATGTAAAACTCCATAAATAGTGATTAATGGCTAAAAATTAGTAAAAATATATTTACTAATTAATTGGAGATTATTGAGAAAAATAAATGAGATTAAGTATTTTTGAGCTTAAAAACAAGTATGGACCAATAGGAAAAAGTTATGAAAAATTATGTAAAAATAATTAAAATAATAAATAATTAATTAATTAAAAATAAAAATAAAAATATATATGTATATTTTGGGAGAGGGCCGACATGAATTTTGGGGAAAAATAAAATAAGGAAAAAGATAAAATAGGAAGAGTGTTTTGATAAAACACTTATTTAAATAATAATAAAAGTAAATAGTTAAAAAGTAAATAAATACCTATAGGAATCGGATCCTATCTAGAGAACCAGGAACAGGATTTCTAAAGTCAGGGTATAATATTGATCAGTGGATTTTTATCTTGAAGTGGTCTGATAATGGAATATTATTACACTTATTTGTATCTCTTGGTGAATAAATTTAGGATTGTTTAGTTAATAAATAATGAATTTTATTACTTAATCGAGCTTTGAGCTTTTAATTGGATTTGATTCATTTTTATGATTAAATTCCAGATTTATAGTGATTTAGTATTTTCGCCATAACTTTTGATCTAGATATCCGATTAGCCTGATTCTTCTTTTGTTTTTTAGATGATTCAGAGATCTACAATTCATATGAAGACTCAGAAGGCTGATTCGGACAATAAGATAGACGAAATTGGAGCTAAAGACAGACACATTTTTCTGGATTTTTATTTTGCCCGAATTTTGTAATAAAAGACCAATTTTTAGAGATTTCCTATTGATTAGAGAATTCCTATTTATTAGGGGATTCCTATTTTTGTTTAGTCGTCTCTCCTATATAAGGAGGATTAGATGGTGGCTACAAACACATTCTGAATATTCTTCTCAATTACTCTTTATGAGACTTTTGGGATTAAATTAGAAGTTTTTTTTTTTTTTAGTTGTTCATCATGTTCATCATGTTCTTCATCTTTTCTTCTGAGTTTTTCCTAGCCATGCTTGGCTAAGCTTTTGTGGTTGACCCATGGATTGAGAATTCTGTGAATCCAGAGGGCCAACACTTCAAGCGATAACGTAATTCGTTTCTATTTATTATAATCGGATCCGATTATGATTGCGGAATGAGTATTAGATTTAATACCTGATTGACATCCCAAGGACATAGGTCGCACCGGTTACGAGAGCGTTGTGCGATCGCACACGAGCTCGCCATGAGTTCGATCAAATGCTAGGCGATCGTCTAGTCGAGGAAGTTTTTGGATAAACGCAGAGATTTCGGTTTGTTCGAATCAATCACGAGTTCGATTATTATGTTTTTGCCCGATGAAGGTTACGGAATCCCAGTGCAGGTTAATCGTTTGTTTATCTGTTTAATCTGTGTTTCATTTCGTTTTGTTTCTATTATTTATTCTCTAATCTTTTGAACCAAAACCCCCTTTTTCTTGTTTCTATTTCACCGTTATTCTAATCAAACCCATTGCAAATTCGTTGGGAAAACGATCCAGGTTCCCTATTACTGCAAATCTTTTATTGAACTTGGTTATTTTGTAAGGGCTCGGCAAATCTCTTTCAAAATTTGGCGCCGTTGCCGGGGAATTTGCATCGGTTTGATTACTGACAGTAAAGTAGTTTTTTTTTTTAATTTAATTTTTTTCTTTTATTTTTATTTTTATTTTATTTTATTTTATTTTTTAAATTTTAATTTTAAATTTTAAATTTTTTTAATTTTAAATTTTAAATTTTATTATTTTATTATTTTGTTTTTATTTTTATTTTTATTATGGCAGAAAGACAGGCAGATCATGCTACTTTAAAGGAATTGGGTGCAACTGATGTTAATTATCAACCTTTGTGCATCCAATATCCTGACCTTGCTGCTAACTTTGAGCTTAAATCTGGTCTAATACACTTGTTGCCTAAGTTTCATGGTCTTGCAGGTGAGTGCCCCATTAAGCATTTGAAGGAATACCATGTAGTGTGCAGCACAATGAAACCTCATGCCATTGATGAGAATCATATCAAGCTGAGAGCTTTTCCTTTCTCATTGGACGGTGGAGCTAAGGATTGGTTGTTGTACCTTCAGCCCTCATCTATTGGGAGCTGGACTGATATTCAGAGGTTATTTCTAGATAAATATTTCCGTTCCTCAAGAGCAACTACGATCAAGAAGGAAATTGGAAACATTAAACAGATCAGTGAGGAGACTATGCATGAGTACTGGGAGAGGTTCAAAAGGTTATGTGCAAGCTGTCCACACCATCAGATATCTGAAAAAGACTTGATTAACTCTTTCTATGATGGTCTGTCGCCGGTAGACAAAGGGTTGGTGGATGCTTCTAGCGGTGGAGCTATGAGTAACAAGACACCTGAAGATGCTCGGGACTTGATATCCATTATGGCGGATAACTCTCAGCAGTTTGGCACCAGGGCCAATAGTACCCCTGTTTACCATATTCAAGCAGCACCCCCAATCCAGCATGATTCTCAGAGATTAGAGACTAGACTTGATGATCTGACTTCCCTTGTGAGGCAGTTAGCGTAACATAGACAAAGTGCAATATTCACCTCCTTAGAGTGGGTACTCCTGTGGGTTTTTTTCGACCCATATCATCCTACCGACTCTTGCCCTACCTTGCATGATCCTACTTACCAAGACCATCGGTAGCTTCGGTGGGTGTTTTTCCGGGAAGCCACAATACCAGCAGGATAATGCCTTCTCCAATACTTATAATCTGGTTGGAGAAATCACCCCAACTTTATTGGAATCAAAATCGAACCGAGTAACCGGTATCAACGACTGGGAATTACCAGCAGAGACAGTATAGACCACAAACTTTCCAGCAGATCTGCACCTCCTTTGCCTTTGCCGGCACCACCCCTCAACCAGCCATATGTGCACCTCCACAGGCGGCACAACAACAGGCTAGTAGTGGTGGTAGTGGTTCCTCACTTGAAGATATGGTGAAGCAAATTGTCTCAGCCAATATGCAGTTCCAACAGCGTACTGAAACTTCCATTCATGATTTGCGAACACAGATGGGGCAGTTGGCAACATCATTGAACCAACTTCAACCTCAGGGGTCCAACACTCTTCCTTCACAAACAATTCCTAATCCTAAGGGGAATGTGAGTGCTATCTCCCTTCGATCTGGAAAGCAATTGGAGGAACCAAAGCAAGCTGCAGATGTGACTTCCACATCAGAAAAAGAGTCAGAAAATGTGAAGATTGACTCTGAAAATAAAAAGGCAGTGCAGCAAGGTGAAGATGAAGACATTCCCATTCCTCTTCCTTTCCCTCAGAGAGCCTCTCCATCCAAGAAGTTGGTAGAAAAAGCACAACGAAAGAAGTCACAAGAGAAGGACATTCTAGAGACCTTCCGGAAGGTTGAGATCAACATTCCTCTCTTAGATGCCATCAAGCAAATTCCAAAATATGCCAAGTTTCTCAAGGAGTTGTGTACTAACAAGAGAGGATTGAAGGGGACTGAAAGAGTAAGCTTGAACCAGAATATGTCGGCACTTCTAACACCTATGCCTCAGAAATGCAAGGATCCAGGAATGTTTTCTATCCCTTGTATTATTGGTAATTATAGATTTGATGATTGCATGTTAGATCTAGGTGCTTCAATTAATGTCATGCCTGCCTCTATCTATAAATCTATTGGTCTTGGTCCCTTGCGTCCTACTGGTGTTGTTGTCCAGTTAGCTAATAGGAGCAATACTCACCCTTCTGGTTTGGTTGAAGACGTATTGGTCAAAGTTAATGAGTTGATATTCCCTGCTGATTTCTATGTCTTAGATATGGAGGCTGAGTCTTCTAGTAGTAGATCACCAATCATTTTAGGGAGGCCTTTCATGAAAACAGCTAGGACTAAGATAGATGTGTATTCTGGTACTCTTTCCATGGAGTTTGGTGATATATTTTTGAATTTCAATATCTTTGATGCCATGAAACATCCTAGGGAAGAGCATTCTATTTTCTGCATTGATGTGGTTGATGACGCTGTGGATAATGTTCTTGCTGATTGGTATGCTGATTATCCTGATTTTGCATCTGTGAGTGATTCTCCCATTTGTGCATGTGCTGAGCTGTCCGCTCTCAGGTTGGACAGTAAGGGTCGGAGAAGGGCAATCACTCATTAAGAATCCTTAGTTAGAATGGGATTCCAACTCAGCACTTTTGAATGGTGCCCTGTTTGCACTGAGATTACTGCATCTGATTTTGACTTGCTTGAGGAATCTGATGTTGATTCTAAATTTGAGCTGCATTCTAATCCTGATGTACACCCTGATGTTCATTCCCTTGACACTATTGATTTTAAAGATACTCCACTTACCCCTAACCATAATGATGCTTTGAATGATGGAAGTAATATCTCCATTGATTGTATTGATATTATTCATGATTTTGACATGCCTGTTGTTAGTGGGGATACTGTTAGTGGGGAAAGCCTTGCTTTTGATATGCATTTACAAGGAAAGACCATCATGAATCATGATGTTTCACATGTAGAATTTGTCTTGTGTGATGATTTGAGCAACCATTGTGAAACTATTTTGAGTGATCACTTGAATTATTCTTTAGAGAGTTTGACTCTTATTGAGGAGAGTCATATTGATTTTGTGGGTTGCTCAAAATATCTGGAAGTTCCAACATTTTCTTTTGATCAATTTCTTTTGGGATCTTCCTTGATTCTTGATAAATTGAGTTTCATTGATTACATGGGACGAGATACTGCTTGGTGTCATGATTTTATGCAGGTACATGGATTGATAACTCCTATCCAAACACCTTCCATACTTGAGCTAAAATGTTATTTGTAGATCTTAAAAAGGAAGTTGTTTGCTAAACATCAACAAGGGACATTACTAGTGCTTTCATGTGACTTACAACTAGACAAAGGAAAGAAGCCAATTATGCCACTTCATTTGAGTCTCCAAGATTTTAATAGTCCGGTCGTACTCCCTCCTTACTCTTTTACTTGCATTACCTATTATTATTGGTTATATTTATCTTTTGCACTAAGGCCAATGCATGATTTAAGTGTGGGGGAGGGATTTTGTTCTTACTTTTGGTTTTTGTTCTTTGTTTTCAAAATGAGAAAAAGAAAAATATTTTTGTTTTTGCTTTGGTTTTTATTCCTCGTGTTCAAGAAAAGGAAGAAAAATTTTCTTTTGTGAATAATTTCCCTTTTTAAAATAAAAAAAATAGTTTTTATGAATAACACACTCTCTTTCTATGATTGCTCTATATATTATGAACTTGGACATTTTGGTTTTGATGGATCATTCTATTTGGGCTGAATTTCTTGATTCTTCGATTACATGTCTTGGTAGTTGATTTGGTGATGTTAACTGCTTGAGTTGGTATTAACCTTGTGAGATTTTGGGCCTACATGAATGGAATTCATCTTTTTCCATTCTTTCTTTCATGTGTGCATCTGCTCATGATTTTTGTTCTCTAGAACTTGCTCCTTTTCTTTTGAAACTACATTTTTCACTTACGTGTATAAGTATGATGGAAGCTTGTTTTCTTTCTTTTATTTTCCCCACTTTGGCCAAATAGCCTTTTCCCTTGCATTATGATTCCTTTGCTAGCCCCTTTGTGCCTTTTTGACTCATTCTTTTCTAAACCACATTACAAGCCTAAGCGTAAAACCATTTTATTCCGCACCTTGAAAATTTATTGAGCATTGGTTTCAACTTGGTTTTGTGTTTAAGTGTGGGGTTGCTCAGAGTGCAATAGTTTAAGTGTGGGGGGGAGATATTTGATTTTTTCATTGAGATTATGTATATAGTATAGTTTCTCAAAAAAAAAAAAAAAAAAAAAAAAGAGAAAAGAAAAAAAAGAAAGAAAGAAAGAAAAGCAGAAAAAGAAAAGAAAAAGAAAATACATAGAAAGAAATGAGATATATAAGTGAAATAAAAGTTTTCATACATAGAGAATGATTGTGTTAATTAGTGCTCTTTTTAATTTATTTGGTGCTTAGCCTCTCATTCCATACTATAACCTACCTTCACCCTAGCCCCATTACAACCTTTAATAACAAGCTCTCTTGATTTGTGCATGCATGTGTTATGAGTAGTGGAGAAGTAGAAATTGAGCAAGCTTATGGTAGGACAATTTTCTTGAGTAAAATTTGAGCGATACACTTATTTACCCTATACACTTGAGAGATTGATTGAGGGCATCCTTGAGAGACCATCTTGTGTGATTAGCATCACTGATTGAGATTGTCATGCTTTATAATTTGAGATGAAAGAATTTCAGTATTGATTGATTGATCTTGAGAAGCCTTGTGCTCTTTGTTCAATTTTTGAAGTTTGGCAATTGTTGGAAAGAAGAAGTTTTTGTTTTACTCTTTTCTTTTAGTTTTGCTCAGGAGTGCAAAATGATAAGTGTGGGGGAATTTGATAATTGAATATTATTACACTTATTTGTATCTCTTGGTGAATAAATTTAGGATTGTTTAGTTAATAAATAATGGATTTTATTACTTAATCGAGCTTTGAGCTTTTAATTGGATTTGATTCATTTTTATGATTAAATTCCAGATTTATAGTGATTTAGTATTTTCGCCATAACTTTTGATCTAGATATCCGATTAGCCTGATTCTTCTTTTGTTTTTTAGATGATTCATAGATCTACAATTGATATGAAGACTCAGAAGGCTGATTCAGACAATAAGATGGACGAAATTGGAGCTAAAGACAGACACATTTTTCTGGATTTTTATTTTGCCCGAATTTTGTAATAAAAGACCAATTTTAAGAGATTTCCTATTGATTAGAGAATTCCTATTTATTAGGGGATTCCTATTTTTGTTTAGTCATCTCTCCTATATAAGGAGGATTAGATGGTGGCTACAAACACATTCTGAATATTCTTCTCAATTACTCTTTATGAGACTTTTGGGATTAAATTAGAAGTTTTTTTATTTTCTCTGAGTTGTTCATCATGTTCTTCATCTTTTCTTCTGAGTTTTTCCTAGCCATGCTTGGCTAAGCTTTTGTGGTTGACCCATGGATTGAGAATTCTGTGAATCCAGAGGGCCAGCACTTCAAGCGATAACGTAATTCGTTTCTGTTTATTATAATCGGATCCGATTATGATTGCGGAATGAGTATTAGATTTAATACCCAGATTGACATCCCAAGGACATAGGTCGCACTGGGTTGCAAAGAGCGTTGTGCGATCGCACAGCGAGCTCGCCATGAGTTCGATCAAATGCTAGGCGATCGTCTAGTCGTGGGAGTTTTTGGATAAACGCAGAGATTTCGGTTTGTTCAGAATCAATCACGAGTTCGATTATTATGTTTTTGCCCGATGAAGGTTACGGAATCCCAATTCTGGGTTAATCGTTTGTTTATCTGTTTCATTTGTGTTTCATTTCGTTTTGTTTCTATTATTTCTTCTCTAATCTTTTGAACCAAAACCCCCCCTTTTACTGTTTCTATTTCACTGTTATTCTAATCAAACCCGCTGCGAATTCGTTGGGAAAACGATCCAGGTTCCCTATTACTGCAAATCTTTTATTGAACTTGGTTATTTTGTAAGGGCTCGGCAAATCTCTTTCATGGTCTTTTCCGGAAGTTAATTCCGAGATCGGTAGAAGATTTAGGTAATAAGAAGAAATAGGGAAAATCTGATAAAAAGGCAGATAGTCAGAAAATTAGAATTTAAACAAAATAAATTGTAACTCAACATCTGGGAATGAGTTTATGATTATCTGGACATATTTGGAGTCAGTGAATTTTTGTCCAGAAAGTGACAATTCCAGAAGTGGATTTCGTAAACGGGCACGTTTTTCGAGAAACTTCCGCAGGACCGTTGGAACCCTGTATGGAATCAAAAAGTTGCTTAGACCAGACATTTCTAGTAAGTGAGAAATTGTCTTCAAAGTTGTAATTTCAGAATTTTGAGATTTTACGCGATTACGCGAATCGGACACCGATCGGGAAATTTTACCGGGCCGGGGGTAAAATGGGAAAAGATGACATCATCATGGATGATGCAATTTTGTGCCACCTAGGGCTGTTTATGTCGAACAAGTGATTAAATGGCCAAGATCAAGCCATTTGTCCCAAGTGCAATCCGACGGTCGGAATTCGGTCTGGTAAAATGTGAATAGTAACCCAAAATTCACTATAAATACCCCCCTTTCATTCTCTCTTCACACCACTTCTCACTAAGCTTGGCCGAAATCTAGAGAGAGGAAGAGAGAAGGAGAAAGCCGGGGAAATTTGCAGCAAAGCTCTGAGTAAGTTTTTCGGTACTCAGTCTTAAGTTTCGGTAGTTAGCGTAGAAATGTTAGAATAGTCTTTAATCTTTCGAGTATGATTGGATATCATATGATAGGGGTATTTTAGTCCTAAATTTCAAAAATCATGGTGGGGTCAAGGTTCTGGCAAAATTTTGGAAACATCTACGTACGTCAACGAAGGTACGAACACGTACTGTAACACTAATCCTATGTTTCTCATATACATATATGTCATGGATACGTTTATATACCGAGGCTCTGTCCATGGTCGTCGTTATACATACAGCCTTGTACGGGTTATAGACATGATAATACCGTTTTGAGTTTTCCTAGCCCTGAGGACATGTGATCGTGGCACAGGATAATGTGCAGGCTATTGTTGTGTAGGACTTTACTTACTGCTTTATGCTTATGTCCTGTCTATGTCACACTGTTGTTGTGTAGGACCTTACATATTGCTCCATGGTTATGTTCTGTCTGTGTCACAATTATCTGATAAGATGCTGCTGTTATGTCATGAATATCTGTTGTCTGTATACTGTTTTATTTGAAAATAAGGTTAACCGTTACCTGAGATCCAATGCGGTAAATTGGATCTCATTTATAGCTCAGGTCCGGTGGACCGAAGATTGGAGATCGGGGGAAGCAGCAGGTCTAAGCTGATAGCCGGAGAACCTTTACTGTTTTCTGTAGTTACGTTCAAACTCTAGGATAACTGTAATCGTTACAATGTTACACTATGGTTGATATTTTGGTATGAATCAGTTACTCTTTCGCTCCATTGCTCTACTTTGATTGAAAAAAAATAATTTCCGCTTTAAAAATTGGGATGTTACACCCTATAATTAGTGGTTTATGGCTAAAAATAGCATAAAATATATTTGCTAATTAATTGGAACATATAAAGAAAAATATATGAGATTGAGTAATTTTAAGCCTAAAAACATGTATGGACCAATAGGAAAATTTTGTAAAAAATTATATAAAATAATTAATAAATAATTATTTTACATAATATTAATTAATTAAATAAAATATAAAAACAGAAAAAAAAGGACCGAAATCTTGAATGGATAGGAAGATAGAATTTTGCAAATTAAAGATCATGTAACTTTGGTTAAATTGTAGTATAGTTGTAAAAAGCAATTAGGATAAATGACCACCGATAGAAATTAAATCCTATCTAGAAAACCATGAACAAGGTTTCTAAAGTCAGAGTATATTTTAAACAAGTGAATTTTTATCTCGGAGTAGGTTGTTTCCGAAGTTATTTCCGTAACCGAAAAAGGTTATACTAGACTGGCTAAGAAGCTATCTGATAAACATCTGGGCATATTATGAATCAGTGGATTTTTGTCCCGAAGATGTTGTTACCCGAAGCTATTTCCGCAACCGAAGGCGGATATCCGAAAATCTTCAGCGAAATAGGAGAGACCCTGAATGGGATCAAAAATTTAGTTGATCCAAGTATCTTGAAAGAGGAAGAAGAGATCTTCAGGGCTATGTTCTCGGAATTTTGAGATTTTACAGGATTACGCGATTAGGACACCGAACAGGGAACTTTATCGGTACAAGACCATAAAGCAACCTTGTGACATCATCAAAGATGATGTCATTTTGTGCCACCTAAGGGGGGGGGGGGAGGTCAGCATGGTGTGTTGGATGGCCAAGATTGTGCCATTTTGCAAAAGTGCGATCCTACGATCCAAAATCCGTCTGACAAAGTGTGAATAGTAAACCGATTTTTCCTATAAATACCCAAGGCCTCCATTCACAATTCTCACACCAAATCACTATTGCTTAGTTCGAAATTCTTGGAGCAGCAAAGAGGAGGAAGAGTCCGGGGAAATTTGCAGCGAAGCTCTAGGTAATTTCTTCGGTCCTAAGTCTTAAGTTCGTTCGGTAGTTATAGTAGGGATGTTAGATAGATCTTTAGTTTTTCAAGTATGATTTAGATATCATGTTTTAGGGGTAGATATGATATTTATTTCAAAAATATTTTGGAGAAAAAGGTATGTTAAAATTTTGGAGAAATAGAGTTAATGTAGCGAAGCGCTGGCGAAATTCCGCCAATTAGTAAGGGTAGGGGAAAAATGGTAATTTGTACCTAAAATGCCTGTTATGATGTTTATCACTAATAAATGTGATATTATCCCTATAGGATATCCGAGATCAAGCACTGCTGTTGTACCGCCGTCGTTCCGCTGTCATACCGCTGTTTTCCGTCAAAAGTGCAGTTTTCCGTCAAACGTACCAGAAGTACCGTATATTGTCAACGAAGGTACGGACGCGTACTGTAACACTAATCTTGTGCTGCTCATATACTTATATGTGATAGATACGTTCATAGGTTGAGGCTCTGTTTAGGGTCGTCATTTATACATATAGCTTTACACGGGTTATAGTATTGGTAATACCGTTATGTTTTCCTAGAGCTGAGGACACGAGTGGTTATCGTGGCACTGGGTATGTGCGGACTGTTGTTGTTGGACTTTACATACTGCTCTGTGCTTATATTCTGTCATTGTTATGATCATGCATCTGCTCTGTGCTTATGTAGTGATATGTTGTATTGTTCATGAATATCTGTTGTCCATATATTGTTTTATATGAGCATAATGTTAACCGTTACCAGAGATCCAATGAGGTAAATTGGATCTCAGCTGTAGCTTTAGGGTCCGGAGGACCAAGGATTGGAGAGCGGGGCAAGCAACACGACTAGACCGATGGCCGGAGATATTCCTTTTGTTTATTTAGTAATTACTTTTGAGAACAATAGGATGACTGTATCAATAATATGTTACACTATGGTTAATATTTGAATGTGAATCAGTTACTCTTTCGCTCCAATGCTCTACTCTGATTGAAAAAAAAAATTCCACTTTAAAAATGGGATGTTACACAATATTTTCTCACAATGAAAATTGTAGATACAAGTATATGTTAAGGTTGTCTTTTTATGAAGATAACTTACGTAATTTGATAAGTTTGTTCATATTATATACTTTTAATCACTTATTTAATTCATTAATGTGTGATGACTTGTTTATATTTTGATTTGCCTCCTATTGATGAGTCTTAGAAGCCTCATGTTTACAATATTCAGTTTTTCTTTCTTTCTTTCTATTTTTTTATCAGAACACTACAAAAAAAAACGACGTTGCGGTTATGATAAACCGCTACAAAATATTGAAAAATTGAAGAAAAAAAAATGGCGCCCAAATTTTGTAACGGTTGTAAAACCGCTACAAATATTTAATCCGAATTTAAATTAAAATTTGTAGTGGTTGTTGTAGCGGTTTTACAACCGCTACAAAATATTGAAAAATTGAAAAAAAATCGTAATTTGTGTCCATTGTTACAATATTATATTGAATATTTTTATTATTTAAGTGAAAAATTAAATGATAATAGTTAATATTTAAAAAACTGATTAACTTAAGTTAGATCGATAAGTATAAATATTATGTAGGTATAATATTGATAATATGTAGATAATAAGGATTTATTGTGTTGTCCACCTCTGAGCAAAAAAATTATGTTGTGCATTAGATGATATTTGATTATATAAAGAAAGTTGATGATGATAGAAGGAATATTGAGGAAATATACTTAAAGTTCTGGATAAGGAAAAAAAAAATAGTATCAGCATTATAAGAAGTAAAAAATAAAACATTGAAATCAAAGATTTTAGAAGGAGTGGGAAGAAATGAGAGAAAACGAGAGAGAAGTGAGTGGGAATAAATGAATGAGTGTGTGAGATGAGGTATGGTGGGGATATTTATTATAGGGATATACGTAACATTTGTAGCGGTTAATGTGACGGATTCTGTAGCGGTTTAATGTTTTGTAGCGGTTAAAAACCGCTACAAAAATTCATTAATATTTTAAAATATATATATAATTTTCAAATTTTGTAGCGGTTACACTAACAACCGCTACAAATGAATGAACGTTAGCGGGATTTGAAATATTCAAATTTCAATGTTACACACTTTGTAGCGGTTGATGTAACAGTTTTTGTAGCGGTTCACATTTGTAGCGGTTTTTTTTTTTTTTTTTTTTTTTTTTTTTGCGTTTTGTAGCGGTTTCAAAACCTCTACAAAAATTCATTTGTATTTAAAAAAAAATCAAAATATCACATTTTGTAGCGGTTATACTAACAACCGCTACAAATATGAACATATTTTTTTTTTAAAATAAACTTGGCGGGATTCGAAATATTCAAATTTCAATATTACAAACTTTGTAGCGGTTGATGTAACAGTTTTTGTAGCGGTTCACATTTGTAGCGGATTTTTTTTGCGTTTTGTATCGGTTTCAAAACCTCTACAAAAATTCATTGGCATTTTTAAAAAAAAATTCAAAATATCACATTTTGTAACGGTTATACTAACAACCGCTACAAATATGAACATAGTTTTTTTTTTAAAAAAATAAACTTGGCGGGATTCGAAATATTCAAATTTCAATATTACACACTTTGTAGCGGTTGATGTAACAGTTTTGTAGCGGTTCACATTTGTAGCAGTTTTTTTTTTTTTTACATTTTGTAACGGTTTCAAAACCGCCACTAATGGCGTGCCATAAGGCGCCAAACTGGCGCCATATTTGTGACAGTTTTTATAAATAAATCGCTACAAAATAACCGCTACAAATTTGGCGCCAACTTCGCGCCATATTTTGTAGCGGTTAGTTTATGATAACCGCTACAAATGTCGTTACGAACCAGCGCGCCACTTGGCGCGAGTCATACCGCTACAAATTTGTAGCGGTTTCGGTATAAACCGCCACAAATTCGCATATTTGTAGCGGTTTATTTTGACCGCTACAGATTAACCGCCACAAAGTGGCACTTTTTTTGTAGTGGAAGTCATTTGACTGTTGATACCATGTTAAAATTTTAAATACTGAATATAAAATATATAACACCTATATAATATCAAGAAAATTTGAAAATTTTGATATAGGGTCATAGCCCTTATTGCGTCAAATATAATACTCTTTCAGTCTTTAATATAAGACATATTTAAGGAGTTGATTTTGATCCTAAATATACAACATAGTTTTCATATTTATTAATGTTTTCCTAATTTACCCTAGTGATGCTCCCTCAACCATAATCAATGAGCAGATGGAATGATAAGGTAATTAATGAAAATGACTATGGTGTTTTAGAAAATATATGTTATATTAACTAATATAACTAATTTCTTTAATCTAATCAAATTGTATTAATATGTCATATATTAACAACACAACGGAGTAGGAAAATTTCATAACTTAGAAGTAAGTACAACAAACTATTGCTGAAGATATATTTCTTGCCCTCAACCTCAAATGATCAAGCGAATATAAAATGGATTTTACTTGTCTTTCTGATCTAACTCTGATGATAAGATCCATTCCACTTTACCAACTAATCATACACTTAATAATTTCCTCTTTTTTAAATTTTTTCCACAACCCACAATTCAAATAATAACTATGTTGATCTTTTTTTTTTTTTTTTTTTTTTGTAAAGATACGGGGCCAGAGGCCCATCCCTTATTTCCTCAAAATATAACGTGGGTACAAAGTACCCATAGCATCCCTGTACAGACAGCTATTTACACAAACAGGGGGCTGTACAAACACAGCAGAAGGAACATCCATTACAAATGAAAAACCAGCAAGAGCATCTGCACATGAGTTTCCCTCGCGATAGACATGAACAATAGATAGACTAGAGAACTTTAATACAGTATAGCCAATAACAGATAAGAGAGTTAACCCCGAGCTCCCCTCCTCCTGCGCCTGTAGCTTATTTATCAGTTGGACAACAGCAAGTGAATCACTTTCTACAATTAAATTCTCCAGCTGATATTCCAAGGCTAACTTCATTCCTACTAGCACCGCCCATAATTCAGCCTTTAAAGCCGAACACCTGCCCAGTTTCTTAGCAAATCCCGCGATCCAGCATCCATCAGCTCCCCGGATAATCCCTCCACATCCAGCAAGGCCATTTCCACCCTTAGCAGCTCCATCCACATTTAGCTTGCTCCAACCTCTCAAAGGAGGTTCCCATCCAATATGAACTTCCTGCATTGCACCTTTCATACAACCATACTCTTGTTTTTCCCTTTGAACTTCTTTAACATACCATCGCACTATATTGCTACGGTTGTCAGCCAACACAAAATCCTCAACAAACATGCTTTTATTCCTCCAGCTCCACAGTAGCCAGCAAGTAATCCCAAAGGTCAGATCCCAGTGCCTCTCTTTTTGCTTTAGATTCCAGTTAAACCAGTCCATACCCTGCAAGCTCAAAAGCTCAGAATCAAAACGCCCTTGTTTTAATGCTTGCCATACTGAAACAGCTTCGCTACAGTCCCGTAGCACATGCATCAGCGTCTCAACAGCACCTGCGCACTTATAACAGCACAGATTACCCCCCAAGATTCTACTCTTCCTTTCGCTAGTTAGTAGTCTGTCATGGATAGCTATCCATAGGAAAATCTGGACTCTTGCTGGCCCCTTCCACCGCCATACTCTATTCCATACCTCCTCCTCCTTGTCCTGCTCATTTCTCAGAAACTGATACATATCAGCTACCCTATACTGATTTTTTATATTTGTGCCCCATCTCACCACATCCATACCATTCAATGCATTGGGAGGTAGCACAGCCATTATAAGCCTCACTCCCTCCTCACTCACCCACTTACTGATTTTCCCCAAGTCCCATTCACCGGCAGTATTGACAAAATCCTGCACTTTTAGGTCTCCATCCACTTCTGATCTGGGTTTAATACACTTTTCAACTAAAGTCTTTCCATCCACTACCCACTTATCATGCCAAAAGTTAACCCTTTTGCCATCCCCTACCTCCCAAGCCATATTAATTAGCACACACTGCCAGGTTCTATTCAGATTCTTCCAAATTTCAGAGTCCGACTTCCTCATCCTGCATTCCTTTGCTAAGTTGCACTCCTTTCTATATTTTCCAGCCAGTACCAAAGAACATAGACTATTAGGTTGAGCAATTAAGTTCTCCAAGTCACTCTTCCCATCAGAGCATCATTCATAGCACCTAGCTCCCTCAAACCGAGCCCCCCGTTCTTTTTCCTGCTACATACCTTCTCCCAACTAACAGCATGAATCTTCCTTCTGGACCTCTCACTGTTCCAAAGGAAATCCCTCTGGATTCTCTCCAACTCATTCCTAACTCCAGTAGGTATATAGGAATGTTGCATGGAGAATATTGCTAATTGGCTAGACACTGATTGAACAAGGGTTAGTCTTCCTGCCATAGACAGATTCTGTTTCTTCCAACTGCTTAAACTTCGCTGCATTTTATCGATCAAATGCTGGAAATTCCTCCTATTGCCTCTCCCCTTTTGCATATAGGCTCCCAAATACCTCCCAAAATCCTCCATTCTTCCGAAACCAGAGTATGCACAGACCTCATTTTGTACACTTCTCTCAACATTTCTAGAGAAGAAGATGCTGGTTTTGTACTTATTAACTTTTTGCCCAGACATGTCACCAAAAAAATCCAGGATATTCATAACAGAGCAGATATTGTCCATGTTTGCTTCACATACAAGAAGCAAGTCATCCGCAAACATTAGGTGTGACACCTCAACGCCATTTCTACCCAATCTCATGGGGCACCATCTCTTGCTATTCACACAGTCCACTATTAGATGTGTTAGTTTTTCCATTCCTAACACAAATAGGTATGGTGACAAAGGGTCACCTTGCCTCAAACCCCTCTCTGGGCAAAATTCCTCTATTTTCTCACCATTCCACATTAAGGATAGCTTGGCCGAAGTAACACAAGCCATTATGACCTTCCTTAGGTGATCATCAACACCAATCTCTTCTAAAACATTATTAATAAAACTCCATCTCATCCTATCGTAAGCTTTTTCTAAATCAATCTTAATCACCATATAGCCCTTTCTTCCTTGAATTTTTCCCATGGAATGAACTATTTCCTTAGCAACAATAATGTTATCATGGATGCTCCTCCGAGGGACAAAACTCGATTGGTAAGGGGAGATTAGGGTATCCATGATCGGTTTAAGTCTATTTACTATTAGTTTGGACAGGCCTTTATAAACAACATTACATAGAGCAATCGGGCGGAAATGGCTTACCTCTTCCGGTTGCTCAATTTTTGGAATAAGGACCAAGAGTGTGTCATTTACCTCTCCAATCCGATCCGGGTTGCGCCACAGCTCCATAATGAAATTCACTACTGAGCTACCCACCACTCTCCAATTTCGCTGATAGAAAGCAGCAGGGAATCCATCGCTCCCCGGAGCCTTGAAGCTTCCCATTTGGAAGAAATCTCTTCTAATTTCCTCACTAGAAATGCTCAAACCCAACCTTCCTAGCTTTTCATTAGGAACGATTCCCCAACGCTGGTTTGTATCTAACCACTTCTCTTCCTGCACCTCTTCAGAAAACAACTTGTTATAAAAGTCCTGAAACAGCTTGACAATCTCGGTCTCATCTTCAACCCAAATGCCCTCACAATTCTTCAACATTTTTATTTTATTCCGTCTTCTTCTAATCAGTGTTTTTGAGTGGTAATATCGCGTATTGCGATCACCCCCTTCTAGCTATTTCCCCCTTGACTTCTGAAACCAGAGTACTTCCTCCTGTTGTAGGACTTGCATCAACTCAGCTTCTAATTCTTTCTCCAACCTGATCAGAAATGGGTTGTTCCATCTATCAATACTATGCTAAACCCCACCCAATCTATTTAACAACCTCCTCTTGCGCCATTCAATTTGGCCAAACGTCTCCCATCTTACTAATTCCCGTCTCAATGTATTTAAATTCCCCTGAACCTCTTCCTCCTTTGACTAATGCTACATAATTAAATTATCAAATTGTGCATGCATTTGCCAAGTAATCTCATACCTAAATGGCCTGTTCCTAAAATCCTTCGTTTTCATAGCCAAACTCACAATGATGGGATGATGATCAGAACAAACCCTTGGGATAATTTTAACATCAGCATTCCCAAAGTCTTCTTGCCATTGAACATTACACAAGCAACGGTCCAGTCGTTTATATACCCTATCCAAACCATTCCATTGAGGACATTTCCAAGTAAAAAAAGGTCCATGAGCATCAATGTCAATTAAGTTGCAGTCTTGTATCCAATCCTTGAAAATCTGACAACGAGCTTCATTTACTCTACCGCCTCCCCTCTGCTCCAGTGGTGTTTTAATTTCATTAAAGTCTCCAGCCAATAACCAAGGTCCATTAGTCTCAATGGAGGTATTATATAGAATGTCCCAAATCCTGTGTCTTTTAGCTTCATTCGGACTTGCATACACAACTATAAATGCCATCATCTTCCCATCCAAGACCAAGTTACAATGGATGAATTGTTCATCAAGTAGAACAACATCCACTACCAACTCCTCCAGATTCCATAAAATCCAAATACCCCCCGAAAAGCCCTCAACCTCCCTTCTCACTGAGTGCTTAAAACCCCAGTTTTTAATGCTTCTGTTTGCAGCTATCCCACTCACACGTGGTTCCAGAATAACTACCATATCCAACCTGTGCCTATATTTAAGGTCTCTCAATACAGTTGCAAATCCCTTACTAGCTGCACCCCTACTATTCCATATCATTATGTTCATCATAACGACAATTTTAAAATAAAGGAATACAACGCAGCAATTACTTGCTATTGCCAAGACACGAAGTCTCACACCCTTCCTCAACACTTGTCCCATAACACTCAATGGGATCATCAACATTCACATCAACATTCTGCCCATTCAAGGTTAGATCATTGTTTCCATCTGTTTCATCCATACGAACACCCGGATGTAAATTTTCTTTGTCAACCATGGCCACACCACTCCAATTATGCGTACCTATATTGCTTTCCGGTACACATTCTGCACTCCAAACATTGTTTTGAGTTTCTGACAAAACAGATTCTTATTGGATTAATTAATCCTGTTGAAGGTATAATTGAGATAAATTTGAATATATAAACACACGCACATATCCCCGACAGTCCTTATCTAAAGTATAATCATTTGGCCAAAAAAAAAAGGGGTACAGTTATATATATATATATATATATTTATTTATTTATATTTGTGGTTTCATATATGTTTGATTTAATCAATCGAAGCAGCTTTAAGCTAATTGGTTCCTTTCCATATGTACATTTAATATATTCTTTATCAGTGGCAGAACCAGGAAATTATTTTAGCCCAGGCTAAAAAATAAATATATTGAACTAATTATTAAATAATATCGCATAACATTAAAAATAAAAATAAATAATAACCGACAATTTAAATCAAAAGAAACAAAATTCTATGATTTTTGGAAGGAGACTCATTACAAGGTGTATCACTTTCAGAAATTATTTTCTTAGAAATATCACTTTTTGAGGATATTTTCTTCTTAAAGAACACATTTATGCTTTTCTATTTATCCTTACTCATCTTTTTTAACCTACAACAAATTTGGTGACCCAGAATATATATTATTGATGTCAGTGTTAATTAGTATCTTTGGTCAAAACTCATAAATCCAAAACAATTAAAATTAATTATTAATCATCATCTATATATATATATATAGTCATCTATTGTCAAAACTCAAGACTCTGCTAAAATCATAACCCGAAAATTTTCACTAATCAACACAATATTAGCCTCATTAAAAAGAGAAAAATACGTAGAATAACTTTCATAAAATGAGTGAGGTGAAAAGAAGTGATTTTGAGTACCTATTTAGTCCTTAAAATTAAGATGAACAGCGCCCGATATAAGATGATATTAATATTTTTAGTATGTATCTCAAACAAGAATTTTACTTTTTTCTCACACCCCCAATAACTAATGAACCAAACATTATCCTAACAAAAAAGAGAGTATAATTATAGAAACAATAAGGGTATGTTTGGTTTGAGGGAAGGGGAGGGGAGGAAGGGAAGGAGGAGAGAAAAAAGGAGGGAGAGGAAAACTGGTGGGTCCCGCTACACTCAATTTTGAATTTTTTTCCTCCTCTCCTTTTTTTTTCCCTCCCTCCCCTTCCCTCCCCTCCCATTCCCTCAAACCAAACATACCCTAAGATAGTAGTTGGGACTAAATTAGTTACCAAAATAAAATATTATATAATACATATATATAAATATATAAGATAAGAAAATGTTAGCTGACGATCACATAGTTCCCTCACTACTGTAATCTATACTTCTAATTGTTGATTTGGTGAGGAGTCGCACTCTCATATATCCCTCCCACACCTAATGGTCCCACACAATCATCGTGTGGGAGTGATCACCGTGTGTGATGATGCTGCATTTCACGTGTATGGAAGATGACGGTGATGTTGAGCTTTTTCTTTGCGAGGAAGGACGTTAAGTCACTTTATTGAGGAGTGGATACATAAGGAAGTTGAGAAGTTGGTGGTCCCACATTATCACAATGTGGGACCACAAGCTTTGCACGTGGGAGTGATATATGTGAGTGTAACTCTTGACCAAATCCTGATATCGTAGTGTGAGAGATCAAATATTTATTAATATGTTGCTATGTAAAAAAATCACTTAAATCTTTAAAGAAATAATCAAAATATTAAATTAAATATTTACTAAATATTTTATACATATCTCCCTATTATTTATTTACAAAATATTATGTAACTACTTAAGTAGTTTGATTGCATCATACGCATAGTTCCATAAAAGTTTTAAACCCCATAATAAATAATTAGTGGAATTTGACGTTGATTTTTCTTTTAAGAAATTCTAGATTTAATATTTTTGGTATGGAAAAAAAAAAGATATTGGAACAAATTAAAGAGGAATAAAAAAAAATAAAAGGTGTGTATTTGGAAAAATTTGGTATTTGTCACTATCAAGTAATAATTGAGCTATGCGTATAATTGAGCTTCACATCAGGTGAGGGATTGGTTCACCTGTCAATGATCATCAATAAGCCTTTCTTTTCATCTCTCTAGCTACTCAAACATTGCTTTTATATATTACTCCATCCCATTCTAATTATAAAACCTAGTTAATTTTTTAGAGAGATTAATGAAGTTAATTAAATTACTTTCGAGTATTTTTTTTTTCCTTCAAACTAATTAATTTGACTAATAAACTAAGATATAAACTTAGGATACAAAATATATGAAATAATTAAGTAACTTATTTAGTTTCCTTAATCTCTCTAAAAAAAGTCAACTAGTCTTATAATTATGACCGGAGATAGTAATAATTATGATACTAATACTAATATCAATAATAACAATAATTATTTATTTGGCCAATAGAATAATAATAATTAATAAAACAAAGATTGAGTTTGAACCATTTGCTTTGTGCCTCGAGATGCATGTATATGCAAGCATCAAATTAAAGATATTATTTTGAAAACAAGGCAAGGCATCCACATAGCTTTCAACATAATTTGCCAAGTATTCTTGCTAATCAAATAAATATGTGAACCATATAAAAATATGCCAGTTGTTACCTTTATAGATTCTTAAGAAAAAAAAAAACTGTCATAATCAAAAAAATTCAAACAAAAAAGAAAAGAAAGACGCAGTTTATTTGAGACACATTTTTATAATAGAAGATAGACACTACACTAACCATATACAACACACACACACACAAAGCTTCTCTCAAAGAGAATGATGATTATTCACTCCATTTTATAAGTTAATATTGGACAGATGTATATGTATATGTATTTATAATACAAACTTATTGAACTTGGTTTTTTGTAAGTGGTGACACAAAAAAAAATGACCATGGAGATTATAGATATTTTAAATTGAGAAAGGTTTTCAAACATTATATGACGTAGGTTTTTAGAGAGAAGAACATGAAATAGCTGTGGGTGAGGAGTTATAGTAGAAACGTATAGATATAGTGATACACAATAAGTATAAAAGAAACCAAATAAGTTTTTCTTGGAGGTTATATTAAAGAGAGAGTTGAAACAAATTTAGTTGTTAAAAGGAAGCTAGCTAGCTCCCATTAATATATATGATGGTCCAAAGTTGCTTCTCATGCAAAGCTGGATGGTGCTGATCAAGAACTATATATTATAATCCCTCTGATCCTAAATATAAGACATAGTTGATTTTTTTTAGAGGCTAAGGATGCTAAATAAGTTACTTAATAATATTATATGTGATGCATCTTTAGATTATATATTAGTTTATTAGTCAAATTAATTAGTTTGAAGAAAAAATAAAATAAAAATACTTTAAAGTAATTTATTTAGCTTCATTAATCTCTCCAAGAAAATTAACTTTATCTTATATTTAGGATAAGAGGGAGAGAGTATGTGTGTGTATATAATGAGATATGAGAGAAGTGAAACAATATCGTTTTGCTTTTCCTGGGCCATTTTCTTATCATATTGGTGAGACCAGCAGATTGGTGACGCTTCTCTTTTATGTTTCTTTCTTGTGGGACCAGCAACTATTCATCACTGAATCACCAGCTATCTAATATATCTGGATTTGAGCTATAAAATGGATCTTATATTAAAAATTAGAAGTATTATTTCTTTTCTTATTTAATTTTTTTTTATGATTTGAGTTTATATTACAAATTTACATATATGTTTTAATATAATCAAATTAGGTGAATATGTCTTATAATAAGGACCGGATGAGTACTTCATCTAGTAATTAATATATGACTTAATTGTGGAGTTGATATTGATCCTAAATATAAGATATATTTTCCAAATATGTCAATTTTTTCTCCAATTTACCTTTGTTGATACTCCCTACACCATAATCAAGTAAAAAATGGAGAGAATTAAGGAAGACATTATAAAGGATCAACTACATTCATCGTATAACGCCTTTTGTACGCTATCAACAATCAAACCTATCAATGACTTCATTGAGTATTCTCTTCAGCCTTCTTCTGCTCCTTTTCTCACAAGACTCCATAGCGTCTGATTTGCACTTTCCACTAATAACACCTCCAACAACTTTCTTTCTAATACATAAGAAACTCGCCTAATTCTGCATTTTAAATACACTACAAAATCTGTTAAAGGTACATGTAAATACATCAGATCAAATTATTTGGGATTGAAACAAATACATATAATATAAAGTTTACATGCATATGAAGGATTTGGGACCCAAATGTTAATTAATCCAATGAAGCAATGATACAATCCACGTGAAACCAGATCACAAATTGGAGTCATCAGTTTTGTCTTACGCAGCGAAAAAACAAAATCAGAGATAAAGAGAAGAGAGTTTTTATGTCTGAGAAGGAAAATGTTTTTTCATACATATATGTATGAAAACAACCCACACACGTATGGATAAATGAGAAAATATATACGGACATGCCAACAATTATGTGTAACTGTTTCCACAATGTTTTCTCACAGAGAGAATTTTAGATACAAGTATATGTTAAGGTTGTCTTTTTATCAAGATCACTTATGATGTTTGATAAGATTATTCATAATATATACTTTTAATCACTTAATTAGTTAATTAATGTGTGACGACTTCTTTATATTTTGATTTGCCTCCCGTTGATGAGTCTTAGAAACCTCATGTTTACAACTCAGCTAATTGTTGACTTGGTGAGGAGTCATACTAGCATATATCACTCCCACATGCAAAGTTGGGACCACAAGCTTTGCACATGGGAGTGATATATGCGAGTGTAGACTCTTAGTCACTTATCAATTATATCAGGCGGGTAAGACATCAGATATTTATTAATATGTTGTTATGTAAAAAAAATTACTTAAATTTTAAAAGAAATAATCAAAATATTAAATTAAATATTTTATACGTACCTCCCCCATTACTAATTTACAAACTATTGGATACCTACTTACTTTCCCCATTATATCGTGTGGGTGAGATGCCATCTATTTATTAATGTGTTATTTTACAAATACTATTTGTAACGTGTTTACCTGTGTATGTCAATGCTACTCCTTTGTAATTTATTTTCCTTTTCTACTTGTTCCTTGTGTAAGTTAATGTGCATTAGTCTTTTTCCATGTTAAGCTTTTGCAACTTCTGTGTGTTTCTATTCTACAAGCTTTCACTGAACCGCCTCAAAATTCGTCTGTGACGCCCTGCTTGGGATTCTGTTTCTCTCGTTCATCTTTCACCCTCAGAGCAAGGGACCCATGCAATTAGAGCAATGAAAGAAAAAGCCAAGCCACACACGATTACACCACACCCTCACCCTCCTAATTATAGTACGTACGCATATCTGTCACTTGGGATGGGAGTTAATAAATCATCTTCTTCAATTCACCGCATCGTATGGCTTGGTACGTGTCTGTCCCGTCACTTTGGTAAAGTTTAGCCGTTGGCTAGCCACAATTAGTCTTCCATTATTGAGCGTTGAGGGACCTTGGGCCAGGACTACACATGCCCTCTCACACTTGTCACAATCCTATTGCTTATATCTTAATCTCATAGGCTTTCGATTCAAGAATTTTCCAGGCATGTTCTTTTCTTGTTTCAGTGACTATTGTTCAAGGCATTCTCTTAAATTATGATCTAATGATGTTGAGGAAGATGTTAAAGGCCTATTTAAACAGCCTATTTCCACTCCTAGTCTCTCATCTCATTCCTTTTCTTTCTCTCACTCGAGCTCGTTCCTTGCCTGGGTTGCCTCACCCCTTCCAGCCGCTCACTCCGGTGACTCTCTTCGTGCTGTACGTCTGCTGACCGAAGACCACTCAGAAGCCCAATTCCTGAGGTAATTATAGGTAATTATTTTCTTTCGTAAAGTTATGGACACAACTTTTTTAATGTTAACTTGGGTCTGATTAAGATTTGAAATCGAATCCTAAGCACAGAATCTCTTCCATTCTAGCACATCCTAGTCTTCGTTAAAGTTTATTTCTCATATATGCACAGAATCTTAAGATTTGCTGTGCGCTAACGGTAAAACGTAGTATTTTGATGCTAGTGTTCTTTTGGGTTTTCTTTGAAAATTTATTCCTCAAGTCGTGCTTTAAGTTAGCACCTGAGGTTTGTTTCTTTTTTATTTTATTCCTTTTATTGTACGGTTTGCCCTTTAGAAATAATATAAAGGTGAAATTTTTCTTAGTTGAAACTTGAAATACAGCTTGCTTGAAAACAGTTCTTCCACCATTGTAAGTTAGTCACTCGAGGTTTGCATGATAATCGTGAAGCATTTGTTTGTTTGTTTGTCCCCCCCCCCCCCCCTATTGATGTTACCATCACAATTTGCTTTTTTACTGATCCGCTTGAAAATAGCTCTGCCAACAATATTAGTTAGTCAGTAAGTTGTATACTTTTTATTGATTCTCTTTAACTTTACTTTATACTATAGAAGAACGTGCATTTAAAATCTCTAGATTTTATTAAATGAGTCTAACTTGTGGTACAATACTGTATATAAGTGCCAAATAACAGAATTAATCACAAATAGATCCTTGAAATCATCAAATAACGATGAAATCTCACGGAACCTAAATGATGTTAACTTTAAATGTGAAAATACACTTCTACCTCTTTTAATTTAAAAATTTATCCGCAGCCAGAGATCTGCCCCAAAACTTCGTACTCTTCTCTGTGTGTCTGAAAAGCTTCGGACTCCTCTCCCTCAGCACTCGCATCTCACATAGGGTAGAGTCACTGCATGCTTCGGTCGTTGTCAGCTGGACCCATCGTTGCCGGTGGTCTTCTATTAGTCTACTACTATATATCAAAGTGACAAGGCGAAGCGGAAGACGCCGAAATTGATTGCTGGCAGGTACCTTGATTCGTAGAGGTTTTAGAATCCGATAAAATGCGTCTTCTAGGTTTTCGATGTTTTGTCGAAGTAGCTCCGCTTTTGGATTTGCTTCTGAGTGTGCCTGAGACGCGCAATGGCGGCAAAACTAGCGCCTTCGTTAGGAAAGATGAGAAGGCTGTTGATATGCCACTTGATAGTGATGTTTTGAAAGTACCTCCAGGTTATAATGCTCCCCAACAAGTAATTTGAATGCCTCTTTTTGCGTTAGATATATAGTTTTGCTTTTCTGTCATTTTGCTGCTTGGTTATATCTCTGTCGTTTCAATCCCATTCAATCGCTTGATTTTGGAAGTAGTCCAAGCTAATGCTATACTTGTGTTTCAAAAACTAATCTTATTATGCTAACATGAAGATTAGTCTATTGACTGTAACGTTAGTGTGAACTTCAGCACTGTCAAATATCAAATGAAATTTTTGAAATTGTCTCAGATTCTCTCAAATATCAGTAGCGTGAACTTCAGTACGGTCAAATATCAAATATGTAACTTAATATGCAATTCTCAATCAGAAATGCAATGAGACTTATATTCATATCTATTCCTTCTTTTCTTCTTTAAGAAATGATCTTTGATTACTGATTTTTTTTTTTTTAATTGTTTAAGGCACACTGCTGATTGAATCCAAGCCACAAGAATCTACAAAACACCAGTATGTATTTCATTTTTGTACTTAATTATTTTATTCATGCTACATCTTCTCTGATCTGTGTTATGTATTCTTTCAGGTATGATTGGGATGCTGTTCCCACAGCTAATTTCTTGAGAAAATATGGATTTATAGGTAATTATTAGTATTCTCCTCTTTTCAATTGCATTGTACGTACATGAACCTGAAACTGATGTACATTTTATACAACTCAACTGCTTAACTTTATTTCTTTTCCTTTTCCTTTTGCAGATGCATTTAAACTAAACATCGTGTGCAACCACACTACCCTTTTTAGCCATAGGTGAATCAAACACTTTATTTTAAACTTATTGCAGAGTCTCTTTTCATTTAATGTATTATTAACTTTTAATGCCTTTCTACATGAAGCTGTCATCATGAGCTCGAAACCGCTACATTCAATGGATTGTTGGGAAATATTGACGCAAATACCGGCGATCCTCAAGTTGGTACTTGTGTTTCTTTCTTATCTAGACATCATGTTGAGATATTTCAACATAGCAAGTGATAATAAGTTGTTCTATTTAATTTACAGGTTGGGACACGGATCAGTTTCTCATAGATATCGCAGAGGCAACAAACATCATGCTCACCGTGATAAGCAATGTATGATATTCCTGTCTCTTAATCTGCATCATAATGTCCAACAACATATTTTGTAATTATTAGTGATGGAATTCTCATCTTTCTGCAGGTTCATAAATTTTGCCTGTTTAAACTTTTATTTTAAAAACAGTCTTCTAAACTTTTTGTTATACTTCCAAAACATCCGTTTGAAAGTTGAAAATATTCAATTTTTTTACATTTTGGCCTAAATTTTAACAACTGCTTTTTAATTTATAACAGTCGTTAAAAGTAACTTTTAATAAAAAAAAAACAGTAGTTAAAAATTAAGCCAAAATTTTGAAAATGTCGCCGCCTTCTTTTTAACTTTTGTTTATTTAAAAACAGACGTTAATGATAGTCATTAAATTTACTTTTTACAGTAGTGACATCTAATAAAAGTTACCCACACATTATAAGCGTTTTTAATATACATTTTTCCCCAGTTCCAAAGGTTAAAACTAAAAGCATTGTTCAAAGGGTATTGAGTCTCTTTAACTTTGCCTTATTCTATAGAAGAACGTGAATTTAAAATCCCTAGATTTTATTAGATGAGTCTCTTTAACTTTAAATTATTCTATAGACGAACATGCATTTAAAATCCCTAGATTTTATTGAATGTTTTTTTTACCATGACAATTGATAGTATATTTCGTATACTCTTTGGTCCTAAGTTTATGAATTAGATAATTAATTCACATATATTAAAAAAATTACTTATTTAAAAAAATGGTGTGTTGTTTTTCTCCAAAATACCCTTTTAATCATTTGCATTAGAAATTATCCATACTGAAAAATTACCCCTTTTTTAGGAAAAAGAATATTTGAGAGACAACATGCACACTCCTTCGGTTCAAAATATAAAACGTTGTTAACTAATTTGCACAAAACAATAAATGTTAGTTAAGTCATCAAATACAACTTAAATTAATAAAATGTACCTATTTTTTCTTATTAAATAATGTGATTTTCAAATATACATTTATCATCTGTCACCTCTCTCTCTTTCCTACAGGGGTAAAAATTGAAAACAATCATTAAATACCATGTCAACATATTATATTTTTAAATTTCGACCAAAATTTTCTTCAAGAAGACTTCATATATTTTGGACTGGATGAAGTAAGTATATTTATGAACAAAACAAACCTCTTTACTTACTCAAAAAAGGGTATCACATATATATAATATATAGTGGGAATCAAATCAGGAACATGATACCATCAACAACATGTATTAATTAAGAAATAAAGAATCATATTCTTGTATTATTTTTATTCCATCATCTTCTAATTCTATATATTACTGAAGCATGTTCTTAATTGTTCTTTGGGAGCTAGCATGTGAGAATGATGAAGTTCAAAGCTCACATGCTCATGGTTTCAACACAGATAGGCTATGCGTTGTTGTATTTCATCACTGAGGCTTTCTTCAACCATGGCATGAACCCTCATGTTTATGTAACTTACAGGCATATTGTGGCTGCCATTGCCATGTTTCCTTTTGCTTACTTTTTAGAGAGGTAATAAATTTGTATCTGATCTCTTTCAGTTGTTGAGTTTGGATTGAGTGAAAATAACTTATTGATGTCCTTTCTATAAATCTTTAGTTCAAAGCTTTTGAATGAAGATAACTATGATGGAAGAGTTTTACAACGCCTTAGAGACTTGACTTAATCCGAACATGAATTAGTCAGTAGTATATATCTCTAAGGCGTTGTAACACTCTTATATAAAGGACATCAATAAGTTAATTATTTCCACTCAATACAAACTAAACAATTGAAAGAGAAATACAAATTTATTACCTCTGTAGAAAGTAAGCAAAAGGGAACATGGCAATGGCAGCCACATTATGCCTGTAAGTTACATAAACATGAGGGTTCATGCAATGGTTGAAGGAAGCCTCAATGATGAAATACAACAATGTATAGCCTATCTGTGTTGAAACCATGAGCATGTGAGCTTTGAACTTCATCATTCTCACATGCTAGCTCCCAAAGAACAATTAAGAAGATGCTTCAGTAATATATAGAAGAAGATGATGATGGAATAAAAATAATCCAAGAATATGATTCTTTATCTCTTAATTAACACATGTTGTTGATGGTATCATGTTCATGATTTGATTTCCATTGTATATTATATATTTGTGATACCTTTTTCGAGCAAGTAAAGAGGTTTGTTTTGTTCATAAATGTACTTCATCCAGTCCAAAATATAAGAAGTCTTCTAGAAGAAAATTTTGGCCCAAATTCAAAAATATAATATGTTGACAAGGTATTTAATGATTGTTTTGCATTTTTACCCTTGGCAGGAAAGAGAGAGAGGTGACCGATAATAAATGTATATTTGAAAATTACATTCTTTAGTAAGAAAAAATAGGTACATTTTATTAATTTAAGACGCATTTAATGACTTAACTAACATTTGTTGGCTTGTGCGAATTAGTTAACAATGTTTTATATTTTGAATCGAAGGAGTGTGCATGTTGTCTCTCAAATATTCTTTTTCCTAAAAGGGTAATTTTTCATTATGGGTAATTTCTAATACAAATGATTAAAAGGGGTATTAGGGGAAAAAAACAGCACAACATTTTTTTTTGTAAATAACTAATTTTATATATATATATGAATTAGTTATCTAATTCATAAATTTAGGACCAAAGAGTATACGAAATGCTATCATTGTCATGGTCAAAAAACATGTAATAAAATCTAGGGATTTTAAATGCACGTTCTTCTATAGAATAAGGTAAAGTTAAAGAGACTCTATAGCCTTTGAACAATACTTTTAGTTTTAACCTTTGGAATAGGGAACAAACGAGTACATTAAAAAAGCTTATAATGTGTGTGTGTAACTTTCATTAGATGTGTTGATTGAAGATTGTGCTTATATTGTAATACCCTGAAATCTGACTTATGATAAATATCATAAATTGGTAAATAATACATATTGAAAATAGGTGAATATGAGGTCTCAAATCCTATGTGGTAATTATTTTATTTTCTAGGGAAATTTCTAGTGGAATTAGAAGAATTAAAGTGCCAAAGATCTAAAAATGCACTTGTGAGACATAAAATACCCTGAAAATAATATGATAGATCCTAAGAGGCAAGTAAATATTTATGAAAAATTAGAGAGTATGTTGTCTCTAATTTAGATAATTTTTGGGATTATTTTCCCTGGAAAATAATGAGGCGAAATTAAATATTATTTTAGGGATCATAAGTGACCCCATGATTTTTAATATAATACACGGGACATAAAATACCAATGTCAGTGTAATAGTTGTGAGAAAATGATTAATCCTAAATAAGAAAATTGTCAACAATTAGTAAGTGATTAAATAAATAATTATTGGCTAATTGTTTAAGCACGAATAGAGGAGATATTCGAAGTTGATTATGTGCAAACCCTAATTGAAGATTAGTGACCAATAAGGGATTAAGATTAGCATAAGAATAAATTCATAATTAATGAAGTTTGATTAAGAAAAATATAATATGAATTATATTAATACCTAAAGCCTAATTAACTAAAGGAATAATTATCTATCTAATTAACCAATGGGATAATTGCTTAATTAGATAATTAAAGTATAAATTAATTATATTAAAAATGTGTTGAAAAGTCAAATTGGAAGAGGAGCTAGCCGAAATTATGGACTAATTGCGAGAGAAATTTTGTAAAAATATCATGATATTTTGATGGAAATAATAAAAAAGAAAGAAGGGATATTTTGTTAAAAAGCAAATAGGATAAATGGGAACCGATAGAAATTAAATCCTATCTTGAAATCCTTGAACTAAGTGTTTAACAGCAGGACTTATTATAAACAAGTGTATTTTTTTATCTCGGAGTGGGTTATCTCTGTAACATCCCATTTTTAAAGCGGAATTTTTTCTTTTTAAAATCAGAGTAGAGCATTGGAGCGAAAGAGTAACTGATCCATAACAAAACATTAACCATAGTGTAACATAGTATTGATACAGTCATCCTATTGTTCTTGAAAGTATATACGGAAAACGATAAAGAGAAATCTCCGTCCGAGAGCCTACTCGTGCAGCTTGCCCCTATCTCCAATCCTTGGTCCTTCCGACCCTGAAGCTACAGCTGAGATCCAAATTACCCCATTGGATCTCAGGTAACGGTTAACCTTATGCTCAAATAAAATAGTATACGGACAACAGATATTCATAACATAACAGCAATATATCAGTACAAAAGCATAAAGCAGATGCATGATCAATATAATGACAGTACATAAGCAAAGAGCAATATGTAAAGTGCCATAAAGTGTCTGCACATAAACCAGTGCTACGATGTACAGTCGTGTCCTCAGCGCTAGGAAAACTCAAATGGTATTACTATGTCTATAACCCGTGTGAAACTGTATGTATAATCGGCGACCCTAAACAGAGCCTCTATCCGAATCGGTGACCCTAAACAGGGCCTCTATCCGTGAATGTATCTATCACATATATGTATATGAGCAGCACAGAGTTAGTGTTACAGTACGCGAATGTACCTTCGTTGATGATATTCTGGTACATTTGACGGAAAACTGTACTTTTGACGGAAAACGGAAAACAGCACATCAGACAGCGGTTCAACAGCGGTTTGACAGCGGTAGGTGATCACATATATCCTATAAGGATAATATCACGTTTATCAATATCTAACATCATAACAGGCATTTTAGGTACAAATTACCATTTTGCCCCTAGTTTGACTTATTGGCGAAATTTCGCCAGAGCTTCGCTACTTTGACTTTATTTCTCCAAAATTTTGACATATCTCTTTCCCCAATATATTTTTGAAATAAATATCATATCTACCCCTAAAACATGATATCTAAATCATACTTGAAAAACTAAAGATCTATCTAACATTCCTACTAAAACTACCGAAAGAACTAAAGACTAAAGACCGGAAAACTTACTCAGAGCTTCGCTGCGAATTTCCCCGGACTCCTTCTCCTCTCTTCTCTCTAGGAAATTTTGAACTAGAGCTCTTGAAATGGTGTGAAAAATTTGAATGAAGGGTCAAGCTATTTATAGAGGTTTCTGGGTTACTATTCACACTTTGTCAGGCGGATTCTGGACCGTAGGATCGCACTTCATTGAAATGGAAAAATCCTGGCCCTTCATGCTTCAAAAACGACCTTTCCCCCCCCCCCCTTTTGCAGAATTTCCAACATTTAATGTGATGTGATGCTTTTACTTTATGGTCTTGTACCGATAAAGTTCCCCGTTCGGTGTCCTAATCGCGTAGTCTTGAAAAATCTCAAAAATCTGGCAACTAAGTTTTGAAGGTCTATTCTTCCTCTTTCAAAATACTTGGGTTAACTAAATTTTTGATCCCATTTAGGGAATCTCCTATTCCGCCGAAGATTTCGGATAATCGCCTTCGGTTACGGAAATTGCTTCGGGTAACGTCAACTTCTGGACAAAAATTCACTTGTTTATAATATGCCCTAACTTTAGAAACCTTATTCATGGTTTTCTAGTTATGATTTAATTTCTATTGGTGGTCATTTATGCTATTTTCTTTTTCACATTTTTATATCAATATTATATTACCACTTGCAACAAATATCATGATATTTAATAACTTCATTCTTATCCATTTCTTGCTCCAAATTTCGGCTAGCAAGTATATGTATATACTTTCGGAATAATTTCCCAATACTTTTACATACTCTCTAATTTTCCTCACACACTAATACTTTCGGAATACTTTCAATACTTTCTGAATAATTCTTCTATACTTTCAATACTTTCTGAATACTTTTTCTATACTTTCCAAAAAATATATATATATTTTCCCTAATACTCTTGAGACTTATCATAATTCTCCTCAGGTTATTTTATACCTCACAAGGGCATTTTAGCAATGTTGGCACTTTATTCCCTCTAATTTCATTAGAAATTTCCCTAGAAAATAGAATAAGTATTCTACAATGTTTTGATTCCACATATGAAAACAAAAGGAAATCACCAAGAGGGGGGTGAATTGGGGATTTTAAAAACTTTTAAAATAACTTTGCACCTAAGCTGAAGCTGAACATAAAGAGATAGGGAAGAAGAGCTTGACACAGAAAGTTTATCCTGGTTCGGTCCAAACTCTTGACCTACGTCCAGTCCCCAGACTCTCTGGGTTTTCTACTATCACTCAAATCGGATACACACTCTGTACTCAAGGATTATCCTCTCTCTAGGATACACTCCCCTTACAAGTTGTAATCAAATCCCAATCTCCAAGTCCCTTGACTTGAGATTATTACAATGGATGAATAGTTTGTATAATGCTCTCTCACAGAGAAGATATTGATAAACACTGAGGCTCTTTGTATATCAAATACAATACAGAAAGAAAACTGAATGTATATGTGACTCTTGAGCTTGCTTTTCGTTTCTGCTTAATTTGTCGTATTTTGCGAAGTTTGTAATCCGCTCCTTATATAGTGGTGAATTGCTATGTGACCGTTACTTCTCAATTCTGCATGTTCTTCATTTGAAATTAAGCTTGATGATGATTATAGCCGTTGGGTTCTGAATTTGGTGATTGAATTCCAGACGCGTGAAATCCTTCTTCATTCGATTCGTCGCGTGAATTCAATGTCTTGTTTGATCCAACTAATACGAAACATTCTAAATTTAGAGTGGTTAAATATACATATGAATTCTCTAAATGAATGTAATTAATCCGCATAAAAATGGTAAGTTTGTAGTTCAAACTAATCGGGATGAAACCAAGAACGATCATATTTCTTTGTTGCTTTAAACTCGAGTTCGCCAAGTCGAGGCTCGAGTTCGTAAGGCACTTTGAGTATCTGGTTTATCTTACGTGAGGAGCAAACTTTGGAGTTTTGATGTAAACTCGGAGTTTGTAAATTGTCTCAACATGTAAACTCGAGTTCACAAAGGTAGGCTCGAGTTCGAATCATCATGAGCTTTTTATCGTGCGAGCACACGAGATAATATTTCACAAACCAGCAGGCTCGAGTCCATTAGTGATTAGGCTCGAGTTTAACACTATTCATGCCTAAGAGATTTGGTCATTCGAAAGTGTGAGCTGGAGCATGAATACAAACTCGGAGTTTGTACACTTGCTTTACTCTCTTTCAATGAAGGGCTCGAGTTCATAATCTCGAGCTCGAGTTCGATTTCATTTATTCCATGGCTTATTGGAGTGAACTGGAGGTTTGAACACAAACTCGGAGTTTTTAAATGAGGAGAACTTGGGAGCTCTCGCAAGGAAAACTCGAGCTTGCAATAACGAGGCTCGAGTTTACTGTTTTGTAAACTCTTCTTCGTTTGTCAAACCATAGAGTAAACTCTATAAAAAGCGTTAGGCTCGAGTCCATATACTTGGGCTCGAGTGTTCATCAATTTCTGACCATAGGAATAAGCAAACTCTACACAAAAATATAAACTCGAAGTTTAAAGAGATGGATTTCAATTGGAAAATGTTCGCTGAGAGGCAAACTCGAGCTTGTCTATACAGGCTCGATTTTACTTATTTGTAAACTTTTTATTACTATACCACGGGAGTTTAGGCTCGAGTTTATTTATTCAGACTCGAGTTTGTCATGCTGAAATAGCCTGATGTGCTCTGTTTGCAGCAAACTCGAGCTTGCCTAGTTAGGCTCGAGTTTTGCGATGACATAATGTTTTTGACTCTTTTGTCTTATTAAAACATTCATACTTGTTTACAATTGTTATTAATCATCAAAACACATAGAGAACTAACATTCTCCCCCTTTTTGATGATGACAACACTTGTAAACAATTAACTTCTTTAAAAAACATTTGTTTGATCATTTGAAATCAATGAAGCATAAATGTTCAGTGAAAATGCATCAGAATTGGATTTTAACATTAGAGATCGATTCTGATGATCAGAGTTAGCAGCAGACATAAACATGAATCAAATAAGCATTGTTCATTGCATAATACATATTGTCATATTGCATAAGCTAAAGTATTCAATAGATTACAAAATGACATTTAGAGTTTCAAATATACATATAACCAAAAAATGATCGAAACATTAAGAAATTGTCTGCTTTACTTCAACTCTTCTCCCCTTTGTCATCAGCAAACAAGGGAGGATCAGATGGGGTAGAGGTTGGCTGAAGAGCAGGATCATGTGTAGATGGTTCAGGGGCTATGGATGTGGTTGGTTGGATTGGGATTGGTGCAGAAGTAGGTGGAGGGTCCGAGGAGCTAGGGCGGCGAAGAGATGGGTGATGTTGTAAGACTTTGTCCATTTTGTCATGAAGGCTAGCCATAGATACCAAAAGGGTGGAAATGCTTGGTGAGTGATCTCCAATTTGGTCACGGAGGCCTTGAACTTTGTCTTTGATAATTTCATGCTCAAGAATTAGATCTTCTTGGGCATCGGTCAACTCCTCATATCCTTTCTTCACTTGCTTGAATTCTGATTCCATCTTGGAAGAGATATCAGAAATAACTTGGGCAATGTAAGTCTTGATTCTTTCATCCAAATCAGAAGGGAATGATTGTGGTGGAGGTGGTGCACTCTGAGCCTCTTGAACTCTAGACTAATTGGCTCTGGATCTAGCAGGTCTTGATTGAGTTCGAGTGATCACTACCTTGATCAAAACTTATCCTCATAAGGTTCGGGATATGTTGACCAAACTTTGCCGGTTTTCGGGTTTCTCATCGGCGGTAGGTACCATACTCTTTCATGGAACATGATTACGAGATAAGACTAGCAAAGGGTATTTGAGATGTTTTCCTTCCATGAAAACGAAATTTGAACATCTCTTTGAAGATCCAATCTCCTATATTGTGAGGAACTTGATCTATGATAGAGGCAAAGATAGGAAAGTCCTTCTTTGCAAAATGGGTGAAGTTACCTCCTTTTTGGACGAGATTTCTAGTGTATATGTAACAGGCAGCTCTTTGCTTAGGAGGCATTGATACTGGAGTGAAATTTAGAATCTCTAAACCATCGGGGACAGGCTCATCGGGTTTGAGGAGTGAGTATATCTGCCTATCGGTATAGTTTGGGGATGCAACGGGGGGATTTTGGATTTGGAGGAGGGCATTAAGATATGCAGCAGTGATGGTAATCTGTTTTCCTCTAATGGTTGTGGTAATCCTTTCCTCAACTAGATTTCTATCCTCATCCAATAAATTGTCACTTTGCATGCAGTAATAAAAGGCTTTGACAAAAGATGGACTATATGAAGCTCTAATGGATATGAGAGGTTCAAATTGTCTAAGCCAATGGGTAAGATCAAGGCTACATTCCTCTTTTAAGGTATCTAAATTGACATAGACAGAAGGACAAAAACTCTTAGCCTCATAATTCTCCTTGAATCTTATGGCATCCTCACCAGTGAGAGTGTGACCTCACTAAAGAATCCCTTAGGAATGGAAGAGTGATTGTAAATTTCAAATAAGGTGGGGTGTCTCTAGATACGAGGAACAGAGTGTTGTTGATGATGGGAGGATGATTGAGCTTGAGAGCTAGCTTGACCGGTTGCAAGAGGACTCGTGTTGGTCTTTCTAGTTTTATAGACCTTCTCTTTGCCCCTTCTAGGTGGTGTTTCAGCAGTTGAGGGTTTCTTTGGGGTGTCCATCTTGACTGTGGTTATAGGGGTAGCATGGGTCAAAGGGATTCCAGGAATTTGCTTGTCAATTCCGTGCTTGAATCGTTTGGGAAACGATTTTGCTCTGGGAGGACGCTGAGAGACTTTCGGTTGATCGGATTGGGGTTCTTGATGATCAGAGGATTGGGAATCTTGAGTTGCAGATCGTTTGGAAGCCATGCTTTCTGGTTTTCGTCGAGGAGATTGAGAGATTTTTGGAGAAAATTAGGTTTAGGCTCGAGGTGATATTCAGTGAAGATGAGCAGTCGGGTTTTTAAAAGAAATTTATCGACGCAAACTCGAGTTCACAAGTGCGGGCTCGAGTTTGTGTAACGGTACTAACCTGGAGTTCAAGAGTGTATGTGTGAACCCTTGAAGTTTCTTGCTAGGCTCGAGTCTAGCAACTTGCAGGCTCGAGTCTGTCAGGTTCTCTGAACTAAGTTGCTCTCTATCTCCCGCGAACTCGAGTCCTTCAACTAATAGGCTCGAGTCTGTCAGATTCTCTGAGATGGGTTGCTCTCTATCTCCCGCGAACTCGAGTCCTTCAACTAATAGGCTCGAGTCTGTCAGATTCTCTGAGATGGGTTGCTCTCTGGTTCTCTCGAGCTCGAGTCTAACTTCGGTAGGCTCGAGTTTGTGACAGCTTACTTGCAGTCGATGGTTTGGAATATTGATTTCAATACACATCCTGCACAAAACATATCTACATACTCCGATGCTTAAGTTAGTAAAACAATAAACATCAAAAACATAACTAACATTCAATTGGGTAGAGATTACTCACAACTCATTGGGATTTACCATTCCCAATTCTCTTCTTATGAACACAAATTGTTCTTTTGCTAATGGTTTGGTGAAGATATCAGCAAGTTGCAAGTGAGTTGGGATGAACATGACTTTGACATCTTTCTTTTGAACATGATCTCTTATGAAGTGATGTCTAACATCAATATGCTTGGTTCTAGTGTGTTGAACAGATTCTTTGCCAAGCTTATTGTGCTTGTGTTGTCACAAAGAATTGGGATTTCTTTGAGATGAACTCCCAAATCACACAATTGTTGTTTGAGCCAAAGAACTTGAGCACAACAACTTGAGGCAGCAACATACTCGGCTTCGGTGGATGACACGGCCACATCGTAGTGCCTTTTGCTGAACCAAGATACTAATGAACCTCCAAAGAACTCACATTGGCCACTGGTGCTTTTTCTGTCAGTCTTGTAGCCTGCATGATCTGAGTCAGTATAAGCTACCAAGTGTTCAGGTTGATCTTTGGGAAACCACAATCCAAGAGTCTTTGTATCAGCAAGATATCTAAAAATCCTTTTAACATGTTCAGCATGAGACTCCATGGGTGCAGATTGGAATCTAGCACACATTCCAACACTAAATTGAATATACGGGCGGCTTCTTTGTAAGATAGAGTAATGATCCAATCATTCCCCTATATTTAGTGATGTTGAAGTCAGTCCCCTTTTCATCAGCATCTAGAGTTGCAGTTGAACTCATTGGAGTATCTGCTCCATTACAGTCAACTAGACCATACTTTTTCAATAGATCTTTCAAATACTTGGTGCGGGAAATGAAAATTCCATCATGACGTTGCTTGATTTGAAGTCCAAGGAAGTAATTGAGTTCTCCCATCATGGACATCTCAAACTCTCCCTGCATTGTCTTAGCAAATTCTTCACACATAGTATCATTAGTAGCACCAAAAATAATGTCATCAACATAAATTTGAGCTATTAAGACATCACCAAGTTTATTTTTCTTTATAAAGAGAGTTGTATCGCAAAAAGTTTGAATCCTATAACACAGGCAAAGGCTAAAAGAACTCTTATAGCTTCCAATCTTGCTGCTGGAGCATAAGTTTCTTCATAATCAATTCCTTCTTCTTGATTATAGCCTTTTGCAACTAGCCTTGCCTTATTACGAATGATTATGGCGGATTCATCACATTTATTCTTGAATACCCATTTAGTACCAATGACCGGATGGTCTTTAGGTCTGGTACCAAGTCCCAAACTTGGTTTCTTTCAAATTGATGTAACTCCTCTTGCATTGCTATAACCCAATCATTGTGCGAAAAGGCTTCATCAATTTTAGAGGGTTCAATTTTAGAAATGAAAGCTGAAAAAGTAACTTCATTTAAAGTGCTTTTTCGGTTCTTACTCCTTGATTTGCATCACCTATCACTTGATCCAGAGGATGACTCCTACTGTATCTCCATGATTTTGGTTGAGTTTGAACACTTGTTTTCACAAGCATTTTCACAATGTTTTTCGGTTTGAGAATCATTTTGCAAAGCATTTTCGGTATTTGTTGAAAAGAAGTTTGGTTTGTCACAGGAAAATCGTCATCATCATCCAAGGACTTGTTAGATTTGGTTTCACAGAAAACAACATGCATAGATTCTTCAACTGTGTGATTGCGGGTATTATAAACGCTATATGCTTTACTTCTACTTGAATAACCCAAGAATATACCTTCATCGACTTTGGAATCAAATTTTCCCAAGTTTGTCCTTACCATTATTGTGGATGAAGCATTTACATCCAAAGATGTGTAAGTGAGCTAAGTTGGGTTTTCTTCCTTTGTAGAGCTCATAGGGAGTTTTGTTCAATTTCTTAGGAGATATGCCTGTTTGATATGTAACAAGCGGTGCTCATAGCATCGGCCCAAAACACTTGAGATGTTTGGTTCTCATTTAGCATTGACCTTGCCATTTCGGTAAGCACTCTATTCTTTCTTTCAACAACTCCATTTTTTGTGGGGTTCTTGGAGTGAGAAGTTATGATTGATTCCCATATTATCACGAGAATTCTCCAAAGGCATGATTCTCAAATTCTCCACCATGATGCGTACGAATACCGCAATAGAGAATCCTTTCTCGTTTTGGACCTTCTTGGCAAACACAATAAATTGATCAAATGTTTTGTCTTTTGATGATAAAAGAATGACCCATGTAAACCTTGAGAAATCATCTACTATAACCAATGTATAAAGATTGCCACCAAGGCTTTTTACCTTAGGTCCAACTAAATCCATATGGAGTAATTGAAGAGGTCTATTAGTTGATATTTCAGTTTTGATTTGAAAGAAGATTTGGTTTGTTTACCTTTTTGGCATGCATCACGAGATCATATCATTCTTAAAAGAAAGTTTTGGTAAACCAATAACCAATTCCTTTTACGTAGTTTATCAAGTTGAATCATATTAACATGTCCTAAACGTTTATGCCATAACCAACCTTCATCTAAGTTACCAACAAAACATTTTTCAGAATCGAATTGTTTTTAGACAAATTAAGAGTGTAGCAATTACCTTCTCTTGGAGCTCTAAATAATGCTTTGGGTTTAATACTATCTAAGGAGAGAGCATCCTTACTTACAATCAAACATTCTTGAATCAAAGATGACTAGGTTTCCTTTGTCCGTGCTTTGACTCACACGAGGAGGTTGTGACATAATCCATCCACAAGATAAACATCTTTGATTTGAGGTCCATTGCTATTTCCAATTTTGCCAATGCCAGCAATTCTTCGGACTCATTTCCACCAAATGTTACCTTGCCACCTTCCTTATGTTTGATTGAAGCAAACTTGGATTGGTCTCCAGTCATGTGTCTTGAGCATCCTTTGTCAATGTACCACTTATTGGGATTTGATGCTCTAAGACAAATCTGCATAAAAGGAGACATCATCTTTTAGGTACCCAATATTCTTTGGGTCCTTTTGGGTTAGTTTGTGTCTTAGGAATCATATAGGATCCCTTAGGCACCCATTGGTAGTTTCCTACGGGTTTAATTTTTCTATCCTTTCTATGAAAACATGAAGAAGTGGTATGACCTTTTCTATTACAATAGTTGCAATGTGCAAAAGGATTTGAAGTATGGACAGATTTTTGAAAGTAATTCATGTAAGATCTTTGTCCATGTTTCTTTTGCCTTTCTTTTGTCACAATCGGGTTTGTAACCAATTCTGATTTGTCATTTGTGAATCTTTCTTTGTTTCAAAATTATTTCAAGCATTTCACTTCCTCTAGTGAATTTTTCAAGAGTCTTTGTAAGATATTCATTTTTCTTTTTCAGAATAAGACATTCATCACATATGATATTTTCGAGAACCGAAAGATTTTCTACTTCTTTGTTCAAGTGTTGTATTCTTCCTTTTTAAAGCAAAATATTTTTCAGCAAGTTCATCAAATTCATTTTGAACAAGTTTATATTCAGTAGACAATTCATTATAAGTTGGTTTTGTATCATGATTAGAACAAGTAGAACTTTCCTTTTCACAAGTAGAAACAGATGTAGGAATCATTTGAACTGTTCTTCTAGTAGTTTGATTTTTCTTTTTGAAAATAAGAGCTCTTTTGCAGTTTTCTTAAATTCGGTATAAAGAGAATCATATGTTGAAGATAATTCATCATAAGGTAAATCAGAATTACTTACCTCTTCGTTGTCTGATTCCTCTTGAGCCACAAGACAGAGATTGGCACTTTGTTCCTCTTCTGCCTCATCTTCATCAGATGAGTTGTTGCCCCATATAGCTGACACATAAGCTCTTTTCTTGAACTTATTGAATTTCTTTTCTTTGTTTTTCAGCTGAGGACATTCTGATTTGATGTGGCATGGTTTCTCACACTCATAGCATATAATTGGTTTCTTAGTTTCGGTGCTAGAATTTCCTTTGTGAAACTTTACGTGAGATTGGTCCTTTTTGTAGAATTTCTTGAATCTTCGGACCATCATTCCTAGTTCACCATCTTCATCTTCATCTTCTTCATCGTCATCGACTTTACCTCTTTGATGGTTTTAAGAGCTATTCCCTTGTTTTTGACATTGATGTCATTTAGCCCTTTCTTGAATTTGATCTTCCCTCATACTCGAGAGATTTGCCAAATAATCTTGCTACGGAGGCCATTGATTCGCCTCGAGATTCTTCAATTGCGGTGACCTTGGCTTCCCATTCCTTGGTGAGAATATTTAGTATTTTCCTCACTTGGGCAGGTTGTTCATATTCTTTTCCCAAGGCAATGAGTTGATTGATTAGATGAGTGAACTGAGTTGAAATTCGCCAATAGACTCTCAGGGCTGGGGGTCTGTTGATTGAGGCTCCATCGGGTAGAATTCCTTCCATTGGATCTTTTTGTCTAGGATGTTAATCCTTCAAATAGACAACTAGGCTCTGATACCAAATGAAAACAAAAGGAAATCACCAAGAGGGGGGTGAATTGGGGATTTTAAAAACTTTTAAAATAACTTTGCACCTAAGCTGAAGCTGAACGTAAAGAGATAGGGAAGAAGAGCTTGACACAGAAAGTTTATCTGGTTCGGTCCAAACTCTTGACCTACGTCCAGTCCCCAGACTCTCGGGTTTTCTACTATCACTCAAATCGGATACACACTCTGTACTCAAGGATTATCCTCTCTCTAGGATACACTCCCCTTACAAGTTGTAATCGAAATCCCAATCTCAAGTCCCCTTGACTTGAGATTATTACAATGGATGAATAGTTTGTATAACAGCTCTCTCACGAGAGAAGATATTGATAAACACCGAGGCTCTTTGTATATCAAATACAATACGAGAAAGAAAACTGAATGTATATGTGACTCTTGAGCTTGCTTTTCGTTTCTGCTTAATTTGTCGTATTTTGTGAAGTTTGTAATCCGCTCCTTATATAGTGGTGAATTGCTATGTGGCCGTTACTTCTCAATTCTGCATGTTCTTCATTTGAAATTAAGCTTGATGATGATTATAGCCGTTGGGTTCTGAATTTGGTGATTGAATTCCAGACGCGTGAAATCCTTCTTCATTCGATTCGTCGCGTGAATTCAATGTCTTGTTTGATCCAACTAATACGAAACATTCTAAATTTAGAGTGGTTAAATATACATATGAATTCTCTAAATGAATGTAATTAATCCGCATAAAAATGGTAAGTTTGTAGTTCAAACTAATCGGGATGAAACCGATAACGATCATATTCTTTGTTGCTTTAAACTCGAGTTCGCCAAGTAAGGCTCGAGTTCGTAAGGCACTTTGAGTATCTGGTTTATCTTCTGTGAGGAGCAAACTTTGGAGTTTTGATGTAAACTCTGGAGTTTGTAAATTGTCTCAACATGTAAACTCGAGTTCACAAAGGTAGGCTCGAGTTCGAATCATCACTGAGCTTTTTATCGTGCGAGCACCTGAGATAATATTTCACAAACCAGGCAGGCTCGAGTCCATTAGTGATTAGGCTCGAGTTTAACACTATTCATGCCTAAGAGATTTGGTCATTCGAAAGTGTGAACTGGAGCATGAATACAAACTCTGGAGTTTGTACACTTGCTTTACTCTCTTTCAATGAAGGGCTCGAGTTCATAATCTCAGGCTCGAGTTCGATTTCATTTATTCCATGGCTTATTGGAGTGAACTGGAGGTTTGAACACAAACTCTGGAGTTTTTAAATGAGGGAGAACTTGGGAGCTCTCGCAAGGAAAAACTCGAGCTTGCAATAACAGGCTCGAGTTTACTGTTTTGTAAACTCTTCTTCGTTTGTCAAACCATAGAGTAAACTCTATAAAAAAGCGTTAGGCTCGAGTCCATATACTTGGGCTCAAGTGTTCATCAATTCTGACCATAGGAATAAGCAAACTCTACACAAAAATATAAACTCTGAAGTTTAAAGAGATGCCTGATGTGCTCTCTGTTTGCAGCAAACTCGAGCTTGCCTAGTTAGGCTCGAGTTTTGCGATGACAGAATGTTTTTGACTCTTTTGTCTTATTAAAACATTCATACTTGTTTACAATTGTTATTAATCATCAAAACACATAGAGAACTAACAACATATTCACCTATTCCCAATAGGTATTATTTACTAAACTATGATGCTTATCATAGGTCAGATTTTAGGGTATTACAATCTCCGAAGTCATTTCCGTAACCGGCAGAATGTTAAAGAGAAAAGACGAAAGTGATATTTTGTGAAAAGGGGCAGATAGGATAAGTGAGAACCAATGGAAAATAAATCATAATTTGAAATCCTTGGATTAGGTGGTAAACATCTGGACATATTATGAATCAGTGAATTTTTGTCCCGAAGTTGAGGTTACCCGAAGTTATTTCTGTAACCGACGGTGTTTGTCCTAAAATGGTCAGCAGGCTAGGAAATACCCTTAATGGGACCAAAATATTTGTTGAACCAAATATTTCTCAAGAGGAGGAATAGACCTTCAAGACTACATCGTTGAATTTTTGAGATTATTTAAGATTACGCGGTTAGAACACCGAACAGGGAACTTTATCGGTTAAATCCATAAAGCAAGAGGATGACATCATCGGGATGACTTCATTTTTGGAAAAGATGACATAGGGGGACTTTTTTGTGATGGAAAAGAAGGGGGAAATGAGTGATGTTCAAGAAGCCACATCTTCTTCATCTCGACCGTTGACGAAAAGTTGATCCAAGGGTTGAGATCCATAGTCTTTTTCTATAAATAGTCTTCATTCCTCTTCATTTCTCACCAATTCAAAAAGCAATTCTAGAGAGAGGTTAGAGAGAAGTGAGAGCAAGGAGGAGCTCTGGAGAAGGAGTAGCGAAGTGCTGGGTAATTTCTTCGGTACCTAGTCTTAAGTCCTAGTTTCGATTCGGTAGTTATAATAGAGATGTTGTTTTGATCTTTAATCTTCCAATATATTGTAGATATCATGTTTTAGGGTAAAATATGATATATATTTCAAAAATTATGATGGAGAAAGAGTTATAGTAAAATTTTGGAAGATTAGAGTCAAAGTAACGAAGTTCTGGCGAAATTTCGCTGATTAGTGGAGTCAGGGGTAAAATGGTCATTTTTGACTAAAATGACTGTTATGATGATTGATTAGTAACAAATACGCTATTGTCCTTATAGGATACCTGTGATTACGTTCTGACCAACAGTTGTACCGTATATCGTCAACGAAGGTACGTTCGCGTACTAGTAACACTAACTCTGATGGTTATTGTATACATATGTGTATTTCCTCTGTCATGCCTTAACTTTACATCTGACTGTATTGTTATTGCCGTGCATATTTGATTATGTACATTGTCCATTGTGCCTTAACCTTACATCTGATTGTATTGTTATTGCCATGCATATCTGATTATGTATACCTTGCATCTGACTGTAGAATCGGATCATTCATCTGATGTACATTCCCCACTGTGCCTTAACCTTACATCTGACTGTATTGTTATTGCCATACATATCTGATTATGTGTACCTTACATCTGATTGTAGTAAATATCGTTGAAACTTCATGAATATCTGTAGTACATATATGGTGTATATAAACATGAGGTTAACCGTTACCTGAGGTCCGGTGCGCATTGGACCTCAGCCCTTAATATAGCTTCAGGGTCGGGTGGACCGAGGACCGAGGAGAGAGGCAAACATGACGCTTAGAGATCCGGCTGAAGACTATCTTTTGTTACCACGACGTAGGATCGCCAGGGAGACATTTTCTGTTGTTATGTAGTTACGTTTTTGTTAGACACTCAGACCAATGTAACACCAGTTGGCATTTTGAATATAAGTATCAGTTACTCTATTGCTCCGATGCTCTACTCTGATGGAAAAAAAATTACTGCTTTTGAAAATGTGATGTTACATATATCATGAGCCGTTTATACTTTTTTAAGAATTGGAAATGATAATTTATATTTTGTGGCTTATTAGGTTACAAATTGGTATTAGATTCCTACATGAATGTGTGTTGTGTGGAGAAAAATGGGTTATTTTACTTTGATTATCTTCGTCACTTTTACGTTGTATTTAGAGCACCTTTAACTAACTTTATAATTTTTTTAAAAAAATCATTTGAAACGAAATGGTTTTAAAATAACATAAGCTCCTTTATTATAAATATTAATTTAATTCTTTAACTAATTTTAATCAATAGCATCCCAAAGAAATATTCTTAATTAATTGATATACCTATAAATGACACAAGTTGCATTATGTAATATCCCATGGTATATTACGAAATTCATCCGAGTATATCAATTATAAATTTATTGTTATAAAACTTAAATCCTCACAGGTTCCATCAAATATTTACAAATTGCAAAGAAGTCTATTATAAAAGTATTGATAACCAAAAGTAACTCTTGGCCCAACCTAGCATCAACAAGTGTCGGTATCCACCGCCTTACCTTGTGAGCCACGTGCACCGTGCTATTCATATCCTTGACTAGAAGAAATGTTTGAGATTCAAATGAATCTCAGAGTAACAGATTAATTTCACAGATAAAGCATAGAAAGTATATGGCAATTAACCACAACAGAATTATTCCACAATAGCATAATAGCATTTAGAAATCATATTACAGATCACATGCAGCAATATTGTCATACATAGATCATATAATCTAGTGCTAGGAATAATCGACCGGGAACCGCCCAAGTCGTCTGAATGAAACAAGGCCCTGCCTAGCCACCGGGAAGCTGGCCCCATGGTTGGCCCTTCCAGCCAAACAGCTCACAAGTGGTGCTGCTCTCATATAGGCGGGACTCACAAATATGGTTCAAATAAACATACACAGCCATACAAAGTATGTGAAATTAGAGTTACTACTTGAATGTTTTGCCAACTCTGTATCGTCACCAGAGTTCTTCTTGCTCTGGTTATCCTTTGGACCAAGGTAATTGTCAAATCCTATAATATGTGGAGATGAGTCATTATTCAATCTAATCTTAATAACAATATTAAGATTACGTTCTACAAGACCCACCCATAGAACTTATCGTTTTTATTTTCATTAGTTTGTTATCATACGTTATGTACTCTGTAATCTACCTATACTTAGCTATCTAGCCCTTCAAGTATTACTCGAAAATTCTCAATTTAAGGCTAGTTGCAATTTGCTAAAAACGTGATTATTTAATTTCCAGACTTATCAGAAATTTAACTTTCAATTTCTTTAGGAACTTGGAAAAATCATATCTTGGTCTAGGAATTTCCAAATCAAGTGATTTTAGTTCCTAATTAAATTTCTGTAAGCCATTTTTCAAGGAAAAATAATCACAAGATTCATTCATAGGTGTATCATTCCCAGAATTTGAAATGTGGATACAACTTGAATCTGGACATAGGATTTTCCAGAATTTCATGATCAAACTTTGAAAAATCATAATTAATTGTAGAAATGTCCAATTGGGGGTGTTCTAAAGCCTATGTGATCATTGTTGAGTTTCATTTCAAGGAAAATACTTACAAAATCATTCCCATGCATACAAATCTAGAAGCAACAATAATCACATACTATCCAGAATTTTGTTTAAGATTCATATGTCATTTTCAAAAATTCATATCTCCATGAATACTTATCCAAATTATGCATATGACTTATCCATGGATAAGTCATATGCCTACTTTAAAGCTCATTATGTCTACTTTAATTCTGAAAACTTTCATGTCAATTGGACACCATTTACCTAGTCAAAATCATGCATGAAAACGAAACTCATTTTGGAACAAGATTGTTTTCCTAGTTTTCAAGACCAGACTTTAAAAAATCATAACTTGAGTTATAAAACTCTGATTAAGAAGATATCTAGAGGTCATTTTAAAGCTTAACGAGTGTACTATCTCTTTACCAAATTTCACAGACAAACTCTAACTCTAACTGTAACATCCCGTTTTCAAAAGCAGTATAATTTTTTTTTTCATAAAACATCATTTGTAAACATCAGAGTAGAGCACCGGAGCGATTGAGTAACTGATATACATTCAAAATACCACGGTAGTATATCTGGCTGGTTTTAACAGCGGTACATTAGTGGTTCAACGAAAACGTAATTACATCAAAAGTGTCTCCCTGACGAATCTCACGTCGTGGCTACAGAAGATAGTCTTCAGCCGGATCCCTATGCATGCTGCTTACTCTTCTCCTCGGTCCTCGGTCCACGGTCCACCCGACCCTGAAGCTATATTAAGGGCTGAGATCCAATGCATCCGGACCTCAGGTAACGGTTAACCACATGTTTATATACACTATATATGTACGACAGACATTCATAGACTTTTGGCAACATTTACTACGGTCAGACATAGGGTATACATATCAGATATGTATGGCAAGAACAATACAGTCGGATGCAAGGTTAAGGCACAATGAGAAATGTACATGATCAGATATGCACGACAATAACAATACAGTCGGATGTAAGGTTAAGGCACAATAGACAATAATACAATCGGATGTAAGGCATGACGATGAATCTGATCGAATGTAAGGCATGACAGACAATAGTACAGTCGGATGTAAGGCATGACAGAGGAAACACATATATGCATACAATAACCATCAGAGTTAGTGTTACAGTACGCGAACGTACATTCGTTGACAGAATTTCGGTATGACGGTTGGTCAGAACGTATTCAGGGATATCCTATAAGGACAATAGCGTATTTATTAATGATCAAACATTATGACGTACATTTTAGTCATAAATGACCATTTTACCCCTGACCCCCTAATCGGCGGAATTTCGCCAGAGCTTCGCTACTTTGACTCTAATCTTCCAAAATTTTGCCATATCTCTAACTCCAACATATTTTCAAAATAAATATCATATTTATCCCTAAAACATGATATCTAAACTAACTTGGAAGATTAAAAGATCTAACTAGCACTTCCACTATAACTACTGAAAGAACTACTAAAGCTTAAGATTAAGGACCGAAGAACTTACCTCCACTACTAGAAAAATCGTAAATTGTGACGGAAAAAAATCCGTCGCAAATTTTTGGAAATTTGCGACCGGAAACAAAATTTCCGTCGCAAAAAAAATTTGCGACGAAAAATATAATTCCGTCGCAATTTTTTGCGACGGAATTGTCACGTCCGTCGCAAATTGCGACGGACGTGACCATTCCGTCGCAAAATATTGCGACGAAATGCCAGTCCATCGCAAATGTCGGCACAGTTGCCGACATATGCGACGGACCGGGTCCGTCCGTCGCAATAGTTGCGACGGACGGACCTTTGCGACGGACGGGGTGTCCGTCGCAAACATTGCGACGGACGGGGTGTCCGTCGCAAATGTCGACAAGTCTACCGACATTTTGCGACGGACACACCGTCTGTCGCAAAAATTGCGACGGAAGGACCTCGTCCGTCGCAAAATTTGCGACGGAACTCCATATTCTGTCGCAAAAAAACGATTTGCGACAGACACCCTGTCCGTCGCAAATCGCGTGTTATCCCCCCCCCCCCCCGAACTTTCATTTTCCTTTTTCTCTTTGAGCTAGCACCCGTTTCTCTCTTCTTCTCCAGTCGACTCTTGGTGCTCCGGTCAAAAATTTTCCGGCTTCATCCCCTCTCCTCCGGCCAATCACTTTCCGGCGTCATTCCCTTCCATTTCGACCGATCAGTTTGTCAAGTCATCTCCTTCTCCTCTCCTTAGGCACTTCTATTCCATGTAAGTTACCTCTCCTATTCCCTTTTTTTTACTACAGTATATATAGATAAATTTGAGTATTAGATGTATGTATGATAAAATGATGGTGTGTGATAATATTTTTTTATTTCTTGAATGTTGATTAAATTATTAGTTATTCGTTGTTAATTACGGATTTGTGACCATTTGTGAGAATATTAATGCTGCATTATTTGTTTATAGTCTTTTTTGTATAGTTGAAAAATTGTGTATATTGAAAAATAGGATTATGTTGAAATGATAAAAATGAAATGTTAAGAAATGATGCTTAGAGATACGAGAATTAATTACTTAATATAAAGTTGGAGGGAGGTGTGATTCAAAGGATTTATGAAATTTTTATGTTTTAGAAAAATTAATGATATTAACTAGTTCATTTAATCTGTAAATAATGAATGTTAAAATTTTTTTAACAAAAATTGTCTCATTGAAATTTGGTAATATAAAAAATTATACTTAACTAGTTATACAATATAATAAACAATGATAACTTGACAAATCAAATTATAAAGTGATATTTAGGGATAAAAGAATTAATTAATTAATTAAAAATAGAAAGAAGTTGTGAGTTTAAGGAATAATGAAATTTATATGTTTTATAAAAATTAGTTAAATTAATTGGTTGAGTTAATGTCTTATAAAAATTAATATTATGTTTTTTTAAAAAACATGTTTTATTTGAAAAAAACAAATTTGTTGCAGATTATATAACCTTGATCAAGTCTTAAATATTATAGATGTTAAATAATCTCTTTAACTTAACCCATATATCTTATAAACTCCAAAATACTTAAATGGATTTCTGGCATCGAATTACATGTTAATTATGTTGGTAACTGAACTAGCTAGGAAATATGGAAGGCAATCATGATAGAAGTTGGATGTACAATCGTCTAACTGATAAATGAGAACTAACTCAACAATTCTTGGCGGGTTTGAAAGAGTTCATCGAATTTGCTTTGGCACATTCAACTAATTCAAGTAGGGCGATCAGTTGTCAGTGTGTCAAATGTAGGTGTTTAAGATTTAAAGATCATAGCACGGTGAAAATCCATTTGTGTAAAAAGGGATTCATGAAGGATTATGAATGTTGGGAATGTCATGGCGAAGTCCGACAGACACCGAGTGGTTATTACGGGAACAGTAGTCATCGAGACAACCTTGATCAATATGAGCAGTTGGTTATGGATGCCGCGGGACCGTCGATCGGCCAATATTTTGATCCCGCTACTCATGCTGAACCGTCATACATGGGAGAGGAGAACGATACACATACTCAACCACAATACATGGGAGATGATCCTCATCCGGAAGCCGCTAGGTTCTATAAAATGCTTCAAGAAGCACAACGTCCGTTATGGGAAGGTTGCGAACACTTTGAACAGAGTGAATATTCATCGCTATCGGCTACCCTGGCAACACTAAGCTTGAAGACTGATCACCATATGAGTGAGAGGAATTACAAGGAAATGATGCAGATCATGAGTAAGCTTGTTCCCAAAGACAGTAATTTTCCGAAGGATTTTTACCAAGCAAAGAAAAAGGTGAAAGAGCTTGGTCTTGGATGTGAAAAAATCCATTGCTGTCCCAAAGGATATATGTTGTATTACAAGGATGATGCTGAGATGACCAATTGCAAATTCTGTGGACATGACAGATACAAAGTTGTGAGGAATGGAAGGAAAACGACGCGTCAAGCAATAAGCAAGATGTGGTACTTTCCTCTCGTGCCCAGACTTAAGAGATTGTATGCATCAGAACAAATAGCTGCGCATATGAGGTGGCACCGGGAGCATCGCAGGGATGAAAACTTTGTGACGCATCCATCCGATGCCGAAGCTTGGTGTAAATTTGACGAGGCAAATCCGTTCTTTGCTATGGATCCCCGTAATGTCCGTCTTGGTCTATGCTCGGATGGGTTCGCTCCTTTCAACAATACGGGCAGGACTTATTCATGTTGGCCTGTCATTGTGACTCCGTACAACCTCCCACCTTCTATGTGCATGAGAAGAGAGTTTTTGTTTCTGAACGCGTTAATCCCTGGACCATCCAACCCAAAAAAGAAGATAGATGTGTACCTCAGGCCTCTGATAGACGAGTTGAAGATGTTGTGGAGTGAAGGCATTCTTACGTATGATGTTTCATTGAGGCAGAATTTCACCATGCGGACTGGCTTAATGTGGACTATAAATGATTTCCCTGCATATGGGATGTTGAGTGGCTGGCAAACGTCAGGGAAGCTTGCATGCCCGGTATGTCTTGAACAGAACACGGGTTTTAGCTTGGAACACAGTCGCAAGGTCAGTTGGTTTGACAGCACGGCGATTCCTTCCCCCAGGCATCAGTGGAGGAGAAATAAAAAAGACTTCATGCGGAATGTGGTCGAACGAGCAGATCAACCTCGTCGAGTGGCCAAAAAATATGGGACAGGGTGAAGTACATTCAAAGTGTCGAAGAAGGGACTGGTTCAAGCAAACCTGAGGGATACGGCATTGATCATCATTGGAAAAAATGCAACATCTTTTGGGAACTACCATATTGGAAAGATCAATTGTTAAGACACAACCTCGATGTCATGCATATTGAGAGGAATGTGTTTTGCAATATTCTGTACACCGTGATGGACACCAAGGGCAAGACGAAGGATACAGTAAACGCAAGACGAGACATAGAAGTGATTTGTAGAAGGCCTGCTTTGCATTTGGTGGAGAATGACACGGGACAGACGTCCAAACCTAGAGCACCGTACACATTCAACAAACAACAGAATTTGGAATTGTTGCAATGGGTTACAGATCTGAAACTCCCGGACGGTTATGCGTCAAACTTGAGAAGATGTGTTGATCTGCACGAGATGAAGTTATTCGGGATGAAGAGTCACGATTGCCATGTTTTTTTCCAGAGATTGTTGCCGTGGGCTTTCAAAGCACTTCCGAAGCATATATGGTCTATTCTGACGGAATTATCCATGTTCTTTAGAGGAATTTATGCTTCTGAACTTAATGTTGAAAAGTTACGTCACTTAGAGGCGAGCATACCAATAACGCTATGCAAGTTAGAGATGGTGTTTCCTCCTAGCATGTTTGACTCAATGGAACATTTTCCTGTTCACTTGGCTTACGAAGCAAAGGTAGGTGGTCCGCAACAATATAGGTGGATGTATCCGTTTGAGAGATAATATATATATTTCTTTCGTGCAGTTGTTAATTGAAAGACATGGTGCTTTAGTTTATAAATTCCACTTACATTTCCATTGTAGGTTTTTACGCACACTTAAGAACAAGATCAAAAATCCAAGGTACGTCGAAGGATCTATCGCTGAAGCATTTCTAGTCGAAGAGGCCACTAAGTTTGCGTCATACTATTATCCCCCTGAAATGATATCAAGATGGAGAGGGTACCTCATAGCGATGATGGCGGAGATACTTGCAATCAAAATTCAATATTTAATTTTCCAGCCGAGTAGTGGGAAACGTTGGAGGTCAACTTTAGAAGGAAGAGATAAGCAAGTAGCGGAGTGATACATTCTAAACAATTGTGAAGAGGCGCCCGATACTTAAAGTAAGATTTCTTTTCTTTTTCTTGTTTAGGAAATATTACAGTATTAACTTCATCTTTTTATTACGATTACTTCTCTAACTGGGTTCGATCGACAAATCCTTCGATGTCGGATTCCGAAGTTGAGAAAATCACGAACTCTAAGTTTCCTCAATGGTTTCGATCCTACTTCATGCAAAATCCATCAGATAGCAATGAAGTTGCGTGGAATTTATCTTATGGAGCTGCAATAATTGTTACCCGGTGAAACAAATACGTAATCAATGGGTATCGGTTTTCAACTGTTCAAGCGAACGCAAATACACTATGTTGCAATTACGGTGTATGTTGTAGAGGTGACCAAGTTGACGGGGTCGAGGAGCCTACTACGGGAAGTTAATCGAGATAATTCAATTGCATTACCGGTGGGACAAGGTGGTGACTCTGTTTAAGTGTGAGTGGTTTGATAACAGTCCGCGTGGGACAAAAGTGGACAAATATGGTAATGTTGAGATCCTTTGGACAAGGAGATATACGGTTGGTTATGACCCATTCATCCTTGCTCAACAAGGCGGAACAAGTTTACTATACCTTATACCCCACATCCGTCAAGGGTGGAGGAGTTATCAAAACAAAGCACGGCATATTATACCAAACACGAAAGAGTCGAAACAAATGACCGTATTCTGAACCGTTCAGGCTGATGTGGAACATGTACTTCCGTCATATACTTCGCTACTGTCATATTTAGTAAATAACTTTATATATATATATATATATATATATATATATATATATATATTGACATAATGTTTATAAGTGTTCAGAGATGGAGCATCTGGGGATCGGTAGATCCTGCAAATGGAAAGATTTGGATTTGTCCTATTGGCACCACCGAGTAAGTCATGTAAAGTTCGCAATAATAATGTTATGATTTTCTACCTTTAGTTTCTATGCTAATATTTCCATCATATCCTCTGTGTTCAGATTTCTACCAAATAATGAGGCAAATAGTATCATCTCAAACCAAATATTTCGTAACTTCAATCTGCCTTACGGCTCTTGGACAGAGATTCCTCAGGATAATCGGGATGCTTGGTTCAATGAGTTCTTGGTAAGTTATGTGTTTTAATTTATGGTTATTAATTTCTTATTCAAATTTGCACCACTGATTGTTTGTCATTAATTTTCAGCGTAAGTTTAATACGTTGCCTAAACATCATGAAGACCTTAAATCGACTTATAACTTCAAGTTTGGAAAATGGTTGAATGAGAGGTTCTTTAAATTGAGAAGAGGTAGAGGTCGGAAAGATTGGATTCAACTTTGAGGTTGTGACCAATTACTTCAACATTGGGCGTCAGGTGAGAAATTTCAAAATAAAAGTCGGAAAAATAAGCAAAATAGGGCCAAAATGGAAGGACCTTCCTATCTCAAGCCAGCTGCATAGCAAGTAGCGGTGAGATATTATATTGCATTCTTTGTTTCAGACATCAACATATATTTATTTCATTTCACATGTCTTATTTGTGATGTATTTTTTTGCTTCTAGGACAATTATAAGAGGCTGACGGAGGAGAGAGACTCGCAGACTGCGGCGACCCCACATCCTCTCGATGCGATAACGAGAGTCTATTCATTCAGGCTGCAGGTGGAATGAACAACAAAGGTAGAATCTTCGGGTACGGTGCCTCTGCCAGCCGATTTAAGCAAACGAAGCGCTCCTCATCCGACCATGAAGGTGTTTCTGCAGGTAAACGTAATACATTTGGGATAGGGAGTGAGATGTGAGTTCTTTTTGGAGGTGAGGAGCAACAAGGATTTCAAGGAATTTTACGGATCCTCGTTTCGATTTTTGTAGAATTAATTATGAATTATCAAAGTTAGGCAAAAATGCGGCAATCTTTGAAAACCACGTTCTTGAGAAAATAAAGGGATATAATTGGAATAATAAATCTACCAAGGGTAGAAAAGTCAAACAAGGTGAAAATATCCTTTTTGATATTATTTTAGGGAATATGGTATTAATTACGATATCACATGCTATATGAAAAAGGAAATAATCCGACGATAATGTATAGGATATCAGGAAAGTCTAGGAGTCGGGTTCAAGGTCGGGCAAGATAGCCATTACACGGTGAAAGGTACGTTCGCGTACTGTAATACTAATTCTAATACATATGTTATGTTTGTATATGTTGTGGATACCATGAACAGGACTCTGTCCTGGACATGCACTGTGACTAGGGAACCGTATCTAGATCACTAAATATAGCTTTACACGGGTTATAGTCATGATAATGCCGTTTTGTTTTCCTAGCACTGAGGACATGATCGTACATCGTGGCACCGGGTATGTGCAGACCAGGGATAACTTTGCATGATAGTGTAGTTGTTATCAAATGATCATACGACGTACTGGCTTGATCATTGCTGTAATGTTAGAAATATCTGTTATGCATATATTGATACATAAGCATGAGGTTAACCGTTACCTGAGGTCCAATGTGCATTGGACCTCAGTCTTGAATGATAGTACAGGTAAGGATCAGGAGCAGAGAAGGCACCGGTGGACGGAGCCATAGATATGAACCGAGGGGCAGAGTCGTAGTAATGCACCGGTCGAGGCAAGAGCCGGAAGAAGATTATCAGAGCCTGTTGTCAGGCATGGATTTAATGAAGTTATTTCGAATAGTTTGGTGCCGAATGCAAGCAAGTCTATGTGGGTTAGCCAATCAGTCGCCGTGAACTTGGTGAGGCCCCCATGATAGACACTTACCTGGCCATTCTGTTCGGTTAACGGAGTTAGGTTCATTGCCCCAAGTCTAGTCAAGGCTTGGTCTAGGTTGTATAGTTACTTTTTGTGAAATGTAATTGTACAAAGCTTTGTATATTGTATCACATGATGATTGCTTCGGGAAATTTTTAATATACCAGCATACGCTCGGCATCGTCATATGTCGGGGTACTTTTATATCAGTTACTCATATATTGTCCAATTTTTAGTGCATTTCTCTCCGTTTTCGCAATACTCTGATGTAGCATCTCAATCTCTGTCAAATTTTATAAAACAAAGTGTCAATCGGCACTATTTGAGGTATGGAAGTTGGGATGTTACACTTTGGTATCAGAGCTAGTTTTTCTGATGGCAAATTTGATTCATGATCGGGGGTTCTCACAGTGTGATCTGTGGCGAAGCATTGGCTCTTACCCCGACATGGCCAGACGGCTAGCCACCAGCTTGGTTGCATACGTCGTGAGGCGGTGCGTAAAAATAGCGGCTGAGGTACATTTTGTTGACACGGCATATGTTTCCAGGGAGACAATTATACGAAATCTAATTAGTACAGAGTCTAGTTATGTAATCTAGTAGGGATGCTCCAGTGTTGTATAGCATCTAATGTGTTATGTGAGTGTCATGAATTAGTGCGATCCAGTAGTTGCAGTTGAAGCCGCACAAGTTTGGGTATGTCCTGGTAAGGACAAAGTGGTAAAGTCAAAGTACAAAACTGGGAGGCCAGGAACTGTTGTAGGTGTACGCGGTTTTCTGGGTCTTGCCAGAAAAGCTTACTCAGGGCTTCGCTACAAATTTCTCCGGGCTCCTCCTTCTCTCTTCCTTCTCTCTATTTTCGAAATCACTCTTGGGATTTTGTGTGAGAATTTCAAATGGTGGAATGGCCTATTTATAGAAGTTTGTGAGGGTATTTTGGTAATTTCCCAACTTATTCTCCTTTAAATTTTGGCCATGGAATCTATCTTTTTCTTCAAGCTTCATCCTCCTCCACTCCTTGTGTGTGTCGACCTCCCATGCTTACTTTTTCAACAAAAAGATGTCATGCATGATGTCACACATGTCTTGCTTTTTGGTTTTATCCGATAAAATCCCCTGATCGGTGCTCTAATCGCGTAATCTTGAAGAATCTTAAAAAATTCCTTAGAAATCCTCTGAAGATCTAAACTTCCTCTTTAAAAGTATCTGGGTTAACTAAATTTTTGATTCCATTCAGGGTATTAGTTGCTGCAGAACATTTTGGATAAGCGTCTTGATTACGGAAATTACTTCGGGTAACATCATCTTCGGGACAAAAATCCACTGATTCGTAATATGTCCAGATGTTTACCAACTCATCCTTGGATTTAAAGTTATGATTTATTTTCATTTATACTATCTGCCCTATTCCATAGAATATCTGTTTCGTCTTATCTCTTAAGCATTCCGCCGGTTACGGAAATGACTTCGGAGACAGCCCACTCCGAGATAAAAATTCACTTGTTTATAATATGCCCTGACTTTAGAAACTTAGTTCATGGTTTTCTAGATAGGATTTAATTTCTATCGGTGGTCATTTATCCTATTTGTTTTTTACAAAATATCACAATTTATATTACTATTTTAATCAATAATATCTAGATATTATTTTTGTCAAATTCTTATCTCCTCCTTGACCAAAACTTTGGCCAGCATATATATATAATTTTATTTTTCTGTTTTAATTATTTTATATTATTCTAATTATCCTATATTTATTTTTCCCAAAATTCTCTCATTGGTCCTTTAGGATTAATTGTCTCCCTGGTAATTACTAGCCGTGGCAACAAAATTAGTATTGATTAATTTATGGGCCCACCACGCACAGCGGAAGCGTGGGGTCCCATAACCCACAGGTCCTAGGATCGAAACCTGGCTCTGATACCAAAAATGTAACATCCCGTTTTTCAAAAGCAGTATAAATTTTTTTTCATCAGAGTAGAGCATCGGAGCAAGAGTGTAACTGATATATATTCAAAATGCCTTTGGCTAATTACGAGACGATCACGATAGCGAGAGTTTTTAAAATAACAACAGAAGTGTCTCCCTGGCAATCCCCATGCCGTGGCAACAAAAGATAGTCTGCAGCCGGATATCTACGCTTGCTACTTTCCTCTCTCCTCGGTCCTCGGTCCTCGGTCCTCCTGACCCTGACGTTATGTTAAGAGCTGAGGTCCGCACCGGACCCCAGGTAACGGTTAATCTCATATTCACATATACAGTATATAGACCACAGTCATTCACCACATTAACAGTATAACAGATGTATCACACGGAGTGTATGTAGATGTACCACACGGAGTGCATATAGATGTACCACACGGAGTGTATATAGATGTATCAAACGGAGTGTACGTAGATGTATCACACAGAGTGCATGTATCCAAAAGCACATAACAATACTCAATACATATCAACAGACCATCAACCACATATACTCATACAATACTCATACTACATACCCGCATACAGTAAACATCAAAGTTAACAGTTACCTGAGGTTCAGTGCGGACCTCAGCTCTTAACATAGCGTCAGGGTCGGGAGGACCGAGGACCGAGGAGAGAGGGAAGCAGCAAGCTTAGAGATCCGACTGAAGATTTTCTGTTGTTGTTCTTTACTTTTGAAAACTCTCGGTTACTGTACCACTTCTGTAATTAGCCAGTGGGCATATTTCTGTACCCGTTTTTGAGCGGAAAGATTCAATGAAAACCTGACGAGGGAAATATTGGGGGTGTCTGTTCGTTTTTGGTATAAATGCTAAGTGTGATAAAGTCCGTGATATACTAATCGTCGTTTTTCATGTATATCTAATATTTTTCCCTCATAACGGAGACTAACGTTTTCCCTTATAAAGGAGAAAAGAACGAGACATGGAAAATTTAAGAGGAGCGAGGTAGACAGCCTCGGGTGATACCGATACCTGAACTTGAACGAAATCAAGTACCAACCAACTGGAGCAAAACGAAATGCAAGAGATGAGAAGAACACTGCAAGAGCAGGGGGCTCTCATAGCTGAACTCCTTGAAGAAAGGCAGGAGAGACAGAGACAATTGCATGATCGATAAGCTGAGGGAGAACAACATTCTGAAGAAGAAGAAGATGAGCAAAGTGAGGAGCATAATGAGGAAGCTGAGGGATCTGATAGGTCCCAGTCACCTCCACGACAAGGGAGAGTTGTGCAGACCACACAATACTAGGTCGCCCAGTTTTGCAAGCTCAAGCCAACAATTTTTCATGGTAAGAATGAGTTAGCGGAAGACTGGCTGATGAGCCTAGACAAAATCTTTGAAGTTATGGAATGCCCGGGGAACCAGAAAGCTCAGTTGGCAATTTATAACCTGGAAGGTGACGCACATAGATGGTGGAAAAGCGTCGACACAACCTTGCGGACACGTTTTTGCCCTGTCACTTGGGAGAAGTTCATGGAAAAGTTCAACGAACAATATTTGCCTCCCTCAACTCAAGTGATCAAGGAGGAGGGGTTTCTCTATATCCAACAACGCCATGACGAATCTTTTGACGATTACTTTGCCCGGTTCACCAATCTATCCCGATATTCATCTTACTTAAAGAGTAACGATAACGAAAGCTGGAAGGCAAACAGGTTGGCCTACGGGCTAAGGTACGAGATCAGGGAGAAGCTGGTATCTCAGCAGTTTCCTAAACTGGCTCAAGCAGTGGAATCATGGCGCTTGATTGAGTGAAACCTGAAGGAGCTACGAAGATCACGGAAATCCAACAGTAGCAGTGCAGATCGTAGCGAGTATAGCCGGGGAAATGCAGGACGTAGCGAGGTCAGCCGTGAAAATTCCTCGTGAAAGAGTGAAGCACCATGGAGTGACTCTCAAAGAGAAAGCAAGAGGACATTCCAAGCTGGGTAGTGGAACAACCCAAGGATGCCGGAGACCCGACCATGTCCAAGATACGGAAATTTCCATCCTGGTGTGGACTGTGATTGGAGACGGATTTGCTATAGATGTCGGAGGCCGGGACACTTTATCGCAGACTGTCCTGAGAAACCTGCGGGGTTCAGGCCAAAGAACCCAGGCCGAATATACGCACTGACCGATACAATGGACAGAGAACTTCCGGAGAAGGTCCAAGGTACCATCTCTCTTAAAAGAAATCTTCTCTAAGTATTATATGAACTAGGTGTTAGCCATTTAAATGAATCGTACGATGTGTGAACCACCTCCGTGATATATTCCATGTTTCATCGTTATTACAATCCAACCGTGATCGTGTCATTGAGTAGGAGGTATCCAACCATGTATGGGAACCATGAAGACATTTTGGTATCTGTGGTGTTAACCGCGGTGTATGGGAGCCACGGGAAACACTATATATCAAAGTACGATATGACAAGATCATTGCGGTCAAACCAGAGCGAATTCTCGATCACCAAAAGGAGCGGCTGGCAGACAAAGTAAAGATCTGACGCGTATAGTCCGAAAACAAGATAGTACGAAGTTTAGTTGGAAGAGTGTAAATTTCGAGGACGAAATTTTGTTTAACGGAGGGTGAAATGTAATACCCTAAAATCTGACTTATGATAAATATCATAATTTAGTAAATAATACCTATTGGAAATAGGTGAATATGTGGTATCAAACCTTGATATATAATTATCTTATTTTCTAGGGAAATTTCTATTAAAATTGGAGTGAATAAAGAGCTAAAAATCCCTAAGTGAGATTATGGGCCATAGAATGCCCTGAAAATATTATGATAAATCCTAAATGGTAATAAAATATTTGTTAAAAATTAGAGAATATGTTGTCTCTAACTTAGGTAATTTTTGGGATTATTTCCCTTGGAAAATAATAAAGTGAAATTTAATATTATTTTGGGGGACATAAGTTGTCCAATGATTTTTAATATTTTACATAGAGCATAAATTACCAATGTCAATCCAATAGTTGTGAGATAATAATTAATCTCAATTAAGAAAATTGTCAGCAATTAGTAAGTGGTTAATTGGATAATTAATGGCTAATTGTTTAAGCTTGATTAAGGGAATATCCAAGTTAAATTGTGAAAAATCCTTTAATTAAATGTTTCTGACTCATGATAAGAATCATAATTTAGTAAAATATACCTATTGAAAATAGGTGAATATGAGGTCTCAAATATTGGAGGGGATTTATCATAATTTCCTAGGGCAATTTCTGTTGAAATTAGAGGAATTAAAGTACTAAAAAGCCCTAAATGAATCTATGAGCCATAAAATACTGTGATAAATCCTAGGAGGCAATAAAATAATTATTAAAAATTAATAAACAAAGCACACATGAGTTAAATAAGCACATGCAAGCATTTAATTAGGGGACAAAAGGATAAGATAGTAAGAGTACTTGGCATAAGACTTTTGAGGTATTTGAAAAGGGAATTGAGGATGGAGGACGTTGAGTATGAGTGTGTGTGTGTGTGAACTGAAATGGATGGAAGGAAAGAGGAAAGAGTGTATGAGTTAGTGTATAGGCAAGTGGGAGGATTTCTTGCTATGTATGATAGGGATGAAGGGGGAAGAAATTGAAGTTACAAACTTGTTTAAGAAGGAGTTGAAAAGTCAACCAACCAATAAGAACACTTCATATTGTTGCAAGTGGGAAACCAAATTGATTATTGTGTGTGTATGTGTGCAGCCGAATTTGGAAGGGAAAAGAGAGAGAAAATATGAGTTTTTGCAAGTGGATAATATAATAAGAATATAAGAGGAAAAAATCATGATATTTTGTGAAAAAGCAAATAGGATAAATGAGAACTGATAGAAATTAAATCCTACCCTGAAATCCTTGGATTAAGTAGAAAACAACTGGACATATTATGAATCAGTGAATTTTTATCCAGAATTTGATGTTACCCGAAGTCATTTCCGTAACCGAAGACGTTTATCCGAAAATGTTCGGCAGGCAACGGAATACCCTGAATGGAATCAAAAATTTAGTTAACCAAGATATTTCCAAAGAGGAAGAATATACCTTCAGGGCTATGTTGCCGGATTTCTAAGAATCTTCAAGATTACGCGATTAGAACACCGATCGGGGAACTTTATCGGTAGAAACCCATAAAGTGGAGGGATGACATCATATTAATGATGCCATTTTGTTGAAAAAGTGAGCATGGGAGGTCGGCACATACAAGGAGTGGAGGAGGATGAAGCTTGAAGAAAAAGATAGATTCCATGGCCAAAAATTAAAGGAGAATAAGTTGGAAGTTACAAAAATGCCCTCATTTTTCTTCTATAAATAGCCTTCCATGTTCTCTTCATTTCACACCAAATTCAAGAGAGCATTTCGAATATAGAGAGAGGTTAGAGAGAAGGAGGAGCCCGGAGGAAGAAGCAACGAAGCTTTGGGTAATTTCTTTGGTCCCTAGTCTTAAGTTCTAGTTTTAGTTCGGTAGTTCTTGAAGTTCTAGGGTAGAGGTTGTTTTGATCTTTAATCTTCCAGTATATTTTAGATATCATGTTTTAGGATTAAATATGATATTTATTTTGGAAAATATGTTGGAGTAAGAGATATGTTGAAATTTTGGAAGATTAGAGTCAAAGTAGCGAAGCTCTGGCGAAATTCCGCCGATTAGGGGGTCAGGGGTAAAATGGTCATTTATGACTAAAATGTCCGTCATAATGTTTGATCATTAATAAATGCGCTATTGTCCTTATAGGATATCCCTGATTACATTCTGACCAACCGTCGTACCGAAATTCCATCAACGAAGGTACGTTCGCATACTGTAACACTAACTCTGATTGTTATTGTTTGCATATATGTGTTTCCTCTGTCATGCCTTACATCCGAATGTACTATTGTCTGTCATGCCTTACATCCGACTGTATTACTGTCTGTCATGCCTTACATCCGACTGTACTATTGTCATCATGCCTTACATCCGAATGTACTATTGTGCATCATGCCTTACATCGGCAGTATTACTATCTGTCATGCCTTACATCCATTGTCTTATTGTCTGTCATGCCTTACATCCGAATGTACTATTTTCTGTCATGCCTTACATCCATTTGTATTGCATCTGTCATGCCTTACATCCATTGTACTATTGTCTGTCATGCCTTACATCCGATGTGTATCGTTGGCATGCCTTACATTCGACTGTATTACTGTCTTTCATGCCTTACATCCGACTGTACTATTGTCTGTCATGCCTTAAATCCGAATGTACTATTGTCTGTCATGCCTTACATCTGACTGTATTACTATCTGTCATGCCTTACATCCGACTGTACTATTGTCTGTCATGCCTTACATCCGAATGTACTATTTTCTGTCATGCCTTACATCCGACTGTATTACTGTCTGTCATGCCTTACATCCGACTGCACTATTGTCTCTCATGCCTTACATCTGACTGTATTACTGTCTGGCATGCCTTACATTCGACTGTATTACTGTCTTTCATGCCTTACATCCGACTGTACTACTGTCTGTTATACTGCTTTTGGAAAATGGGATGTTACAATTTAGGGTTTCTAGAAGCTTCATTCTTGGCCACACAATCCACCTCCTTACATCATCTTTCAATCAAGTGACATCATCAAGGTGATGTCACTCCCTTGTTCTTAGAAATTTTCTACCGATAAAGTCCCGGTTCAGTGTCCTAATCGCGTAATCTTGGAGAAACTCAAAAATCCGGCTACATAGCCCTGAAGGTCTCTTCTTCCTCTTTCAAAATATTTGGGTTAGCCAAATTTTTGATTCCATTCAGAACATTTTGTTGCCTGCCGAACATTTTCAGATTAACGTCCTCGGTTACGGAAATCACTTTCGGTAACACCAACTTCTGGATAAAAATTCACTGATTTCTAATATATCAAGATGTTTTCTACTTATCTCAAGGATTTTGAGATAGGATTTATTTTCCATTGGTTTTCATTTCCTCAACTGCTCCTTTTTCTTTTTCGTCTTATTCCCTAACTGTTCCGCCGGTTACGGAAATGACTTCGGAGACAGCCCACTCCGAGATAAAAATACACTTGTCCATAATATGCTCTGACCTTAGAAACCTAGTTCATGGTTTTCTAGATAGGATTTAATTTCTATTGGTGGTCATTTATCCTATTTGCTTTTTCACAAAATATCACAATTATATTAATATTATAATCTTAAATATCATGATTTTGTTTTTGTCAAATTCTTATCCACTTGACTCACAAATTTCGGCCAGCATTCTTGGATTTTTAATTATTTTATTTTTTCCTATTTTAATTATTTAATATTATATTTCATTATCTTATATTAATTTTTCCCAAAATTCCCTCATTGGTCCATTTCTTTTAACATGGATTTAGGCTTTAAAATTACTAGAATAAATTCTAGGCCTTTGGTTTTACTTTCCAAGATTACGTCTTAACCCTTAGTAATTATTTAATTTATCCCATTTGATTAACAAATCTAATTAGTGCCCTAATCATGAGATTAGCAATCTTTTAGGATTAGGGATTTTCATACACTTAATCTCACACATTTTACTTAATCTTTTCCCAATAATTAGCACATATATTTTATGCTAATTTTATCAATTAATATTTAATTAAAGGGTTTCACATAATTTACTTGAATATTCTCTTGATTCTTGCTTAAATAATTAGTCAATAATTATTTAATTAATCCCTTACTAATTATTGATAATTTTCTTATTTAGGAACAATCATTTTCTCAGAACTATTGGACTGACATTGGTATTTTATGTCCCATGTAAAATATTAATAATCATGGGGTCGTTTTGGTCCTCACAATACTTTTTGATTTTTCCCTCATTATTTTCCAGCGAAAAGAATCCCAAAAATTCCCTAAATTAGAGACAACATACTCTCTAATTTTTAACAAATATTTTGTTACCATTTAGGATTTATCATGATATTTTCAGAGCATTTTATGGCCCACAAACTCACTTAGGAATTTTTAGCTCTTTATCTCTTCTAATTTTAATAGAATTTACCTTAGAAAATAAGATAAATACTATACTAGTTTTGAGACCACATATTCACCTGTTTCCAATAGGTATTATTCACCAAATTATGATACTTATCAGAATTCAGATTTTAGGGTATTACAGGCTCAGAGTCAGACTCACGGGCTTTTATGTCATTTTATTAAATTATATAAAAATTTTCAACTATTTTGAAATATAAAAAATAACACAATTCATATTCTAAAATTCCTAATTTAAATCATAAATACCAATAAATAAAGTATAGAATTATTTTCCAAAGCAGGAAAAAAAGTTATAGGTTATTATTATTTTAATAATTCATAAAAGTTTAATAATAAAAAATATATACGAGCTTAAATGGGCTGGCCCTTGACTCCTATAAGCCCTTTCAATTTTGAACCATTTATGCTTAGCCCTCTTAAGTCCATTTTATTTTGAACTCCAAAAATATAAGTCCAACCCTCCACTTTGTAATATCTTCAACTTTGGGTCAAGAGACTTAACGATAAGCCGGTATTAGGCAGACAACTCTGTTTGGATCCTCTTTTTTTTAAAGCTAAAAGTTGTTTTATGATTATATAAATTTTTTAACTTACAAATTACTTAAAAGCTTAAATTAAAAATAAGCTATTTGACAAAATTTTTGTCATAAACACTTTTTCTAATAAAATTTATCATAAAAAGTATATTATAAAATAATAGAGAGTTCAACCAAGAAATTATCTTGGCATTTCATAGCATCTCTGCATAATTTCTTCACAGCAACTTCCGAATTATTCTCTTTCTGCAAAATCCCTCTGTACACTATCCCATACCCTCTGTAATATCCTAAATTTGCTTTGTCAAATTCCATGTATGATTTATTTGCCTTTGGAGAAAAGAAATAGTGAAATTTTGACGAAATGTCAATTTTACCTGAAATACCCTATTTCGCCAAACCAAATTTTTTTTGAGATATATTTTGGCACCATTGGACATATGGAAATAATACTTCTTTGTTCCATTTTGGAGCATTAAATTGGATTTAAAAGGAATGAAAAGAAGTTGCTTGAGTTCCACTTGAAATTATGAGAAAAACTGAAGAAATGTTAAAATTAGGGCTGAGCATGAAACACATAACCCATGAGCCCGCCCAAAACCCAACGTAATTGGGCCATATTGAGCCCACTCAAAAAGACTTTATAATGGGTTGGGTTAGAACCCGTCCATTTAGGATTTAAATGGGCGGGCTATGAGCACACCTATAGGCTGCCCATACCCACCCATTTAGTGCAATTTTTTTATTAACTACCCATCCCATTCTGCATCCCGTGCAAAGCATTCCCTGAATCCCTTCCTATTCGAGTATCCAGCCACCTCTAATCTATAACGATAATGGCCATCAACTCTTAATCTCGCTCACTTTCTCTCTTTATGGCTCTGTCTATTCGAACTTGTGAGTTGCTATTGACTCTATATGTAATGTAGAGAATATTTTAGAAGTGGATGAATATCTTCAAATTAAATTAATTGGCTTTCGTGATCCAAAATTTGATGTTTTAGCATGATGGAGAGAGAATGCTTCCAAGTATTAAGTTTTAAATCTATTGGCATGTAATTTGTTGGGTATACTAGAATCTATAGTCTCTTCAAAATTAGTTTCTAGTACTGGTCAGATACAATATTCTTTTAAGTGAATCTGAAGATAATGAAGATTGAAGCATGCAAATTCAATGGAAGCATGCCATTTTGTTAATCTATGAACTTGTGGTTGTAATGTTTTAATTTAAAAGTTGGAGTTTGAACATCAAGATTATGTAACGATGGTACTTGTATAAATTTATGTTATTTCGTGTGAATTGTAATCATGGAACTTTGAAGATTTAGATTTCAGAAATTGGAATGATGAATTTGGATGGATGCTTAATGCTATATATATATATATATAGCATTAAATGGGTTGAGGTATGGGTATGAGCTAACTCATAGCCCATACCCATTTAAAATTAAATGGGCAGACTATGGGTTTAGCCTCGGGTTGCCTGACCCGCCCATTGCTCTGCCCTAGTTAAAATTGCACCTTTTATGAATTTATGCCGTATGTCTCATAATTATTTTAAATTTTTTGGCACATGAGAATGGCTAGGAGCCAATAAAATGGGTGAATATTTTCCTTAAAATGACTCAAGAATTTTGTACAATTGGATTGTAAAAGGAAAAGTTGAAATCCAATTAAATTTATAACTAATGGCACAATCGTAATTTCACGGAAGATTAAGGTCAATTTGGTACTGCCCTTATAAACCGACTTATGGACCTTAATAACACTTCAATTGCTCTTCATTATCCATTCCAATTCGTCACTCAGCTACAAGAACCTTCACGCAACCAAAAAATACAATGGAAGAAGAAGAGTGAAATTTTTGCGAAATTAAGGTAATTTTTCATGCTATGAAGTTGTAATCTTTAATCCTTTCCTTCTCCTACTCTTTAATCATGGAATTTCTTCTATTCAGAGGTGATTAGGGTTCTGATCTGAATTTGAAGAAACCAAGAAAAGAAGGAAATCTTGTGAAAAATATTGAACAACGATTAAGGTAAGCGATTCTAAGCCTACTGGTACTATACTTGGATTATTGATATTTCTCTGGTTCTTGTGAATTTCGGATGGTTGATTTGCTAAGAGGAGGTTCTGCCTTATTTTTTTAGAGCAGGATAATAGGTGTATATGAACCAAAAATCAAGATAAAACGTGGTTAGGAACCGAATTTAGAGTGTTTACGAAGTGATGTTCATATGAAAATATGTTGGAACCATTTTTCCTTGAAACTAGACTTAGTAAGGAGTCCATAAACTTTGGAATCACTTCATTTAGATTTTTGTGCTATGAGATATGATTTTTAAAAGTTACAACACGAATTCTGGAAATTATGGGAAAATATGCAAAAATGAAGGGAACAATGAAACTATGGACATAACCTAAGTCTAGTAATTTTATGTTTAGTTATAATGTACTAGATGACATTTGAAATGTCAAGAGTTGGGATTGGTATTGACCATTGTCCATAACATGTTCTTATAGGAATCTGTATTTCTCGAAACATGCGAAGTTCATGAAGTTTACTTGGATAAAGCAATAAGGTAGTAACTCTAATCTCACGTACTCTGTATAACTATGTATTTCTGTTGAATCATATTGTGAATGTCCCATCTAGTGTGGGACCAGCACTACTCGCGGCTCGATTGAGCGGAAGGGCTGACCATGGAGTACCTTCCCGGTGGTTAGAACTAGGCATAGGGCCTAATGGACCGAGGTTCTTATGCGACTATCCTAGTTGCATTCAGGCGACTTGGGGACTTCCGATTGAGAATGCTGGTGGATTCTGGATAGGAATCTCGGTAGTTCCCAGTCGAATATTTCTAGTTGGGTGTCCTAATTGAGAACTCCGACGTACAGGAGGACTCTCGGTACATGCCAATTCGTTATACCTAGCGCTAGGGGTTGTGTGGTATGTATATACGAACTGCATTATCTAAATGTTTTATGTTGTGTGGACTATTTATTTTGATTAACTTTCATATATCGTTATACGTTGGTTGTGAGATTAATTGTTATTCTGGGATTCAAACTAAATCCCAAATGTTCCCAAGAATTCAGGATCTGGACATGGTCAGGATAGCAGACGAGGTTCAAAGGGGAATGCAATGAGCACATATTATTGACGGCTGCTGCTTGGATGTTAGATGAAGTTGTAGAACTTATAGTTTAATTTTGTTTAAGCTTATTTTAGACTAAGGTTTTAGGCACTGATGTAATGGATAACTATTTTTGACAACTTTGTATATATTCCTGCACATTACCAAGAATGTTTACTATTATCAGTTTACTATACGATATATGTGTTGCTCACTAAAATTCGTTGTATTACTCTGATAAATGTCTTAATTACAAGGGGTATGACACCCTCCTTCTCCAAGCTTGTTCTTGTCACTAAAATTGTTCGTCACCTTCTTCAATTCCTTAAATGAATACTTCGTCGACGTTACCGGTAAGCTCTTCAACGTCCCTAGAATCTGTTCATCGTCCAACTTTCTTCTTCTCCCCTTTTTATAAACATAACACACTAATCCACCAATCCCCACAAGAATCAAACTCATTAGTGGCGCCCCAATACCCATATCCCCCCATCTTCAAAGATCACAATTTTTCCTTATTTTCTGAAAGAATCTCCACTGTAATTTTCCATTTCAGAACACAGTTTAATTGGTAGGTTGTTCCGGTATGAGCAAAGAACCCCAAGTAAGAGCTCTATTTCACTATGGTTTTGAGATCTAAATTTGAAGTTAACACTGGTTTTTTAGGTTTTGATACTATAGGTCCGGTTTTGTCTGGTTGTTCTCTGATGAAGATGTTTATTTTCTTGCTTGAATTGTTGTACTCTATCTAGATTACATAGTATTTGGCGGTGGCCGGAACAATCTTGATTCCAAATTGAGACAGAGAGACATTGTTTTTTGACTTTGACACTATTGATGTTAAGTCCGATGTGGTTGTTGTCGGGGTCGAAGTTTTGTTTGATTATGTCTAGCTCGACAGCGATGAGGTGGTTGTCGGCGTTGCCGTTGGTGGTGGAGTTGGTGAGTCCGAGGTATTGGCCATGGTTATTTCGGGGAATGTCGAGGTTCAGAGCAATGACGAAAGCGAAGAGGAAAAAAAAAAGCTCCTCAAGAGGAGCTTTTGGCTTTTTTCTTCATTGTAAAAAAAAACTCTTTTTATTATAAGAGATTTTGTAAAAATTTGTTTGGCCTAGCTTTTGCTTATAAGGAGAAGATAAGCTTTAAGAAAAAAAAAAGGATCCAAATAGGCACTAAACCCAGTTCGCGAAGTGTGACATTCCGAGTTTTGGAATTAATTAGTGGATTTTGTCCAAACGCCCGATTTTCCTAAACATCGAATTTTAGGACATATGTTGGCACAAAGTGAGACACTTCGAAGAATTTACCTATCCTATTTTTTAGAAATTGTCAAAAGAATTAATTTTGGAATTAATTTTCGGTTAGGACAAGGAAAATGGTTATCTAAGATAATAAAAATATTATGACAGCCCAATTTATAGGGGCATTAACGTCACTTTCATAATCATATTAAGAGGAGGAACTGGCGAGTTTGAGAAGCAGCTGAAAGACTGTTCAAAAAAGAAAAAGAAAAAAAGAAGCAGCAGGAAGAAAATATTTTTATATTTTACATGGTCACGATTTCTGGAATTATAAACCAATATTTAACACAAAAAACCAAATAGATTAATTATGCATTAGGAAGGACAATTTAAAGCCTTCTAAAAGACATTGGTGGCGTGAATCTAAGGGTCAGAGATTGGAAGGAGAAATTGTGGCCATATGATCAAGAGAAAGACATTAAAATAATTAATTTTTAAGGTGGTGGATTTAAGATAGCTATTCATTGAGTTAAATATTGGATTAAGGTGCAGATTTGCCAACCAACTATTACCCGAGGAGCGTCTGGCACAAATAACAATTGAGGCAATGACGAATCTTAGTGTATACAATGGGGGGCCATGGCCGCCCCAAAAAAAAAATTTATCCTAAATTTTTAATACAAATTGGATTTTTCTATACATTTAACCCAAAAATTTATATATTAAGCTTAAAAATTTATACATTTGGCCCCCAAAATATTTTTTCTTAAAAATTAGTTAATGAGTATACATTTGGCCTCCCCAAAATATTTTTTCTTAAAAATTAGTTAATGAGTATACATTTGCCCCCCCCCCCCCCAAAAATTTCTTTCAAGGTCAGTCCTTGAATTGAGGGGACCAAAATTGTCAATCAACAATTAAAAAGTGAAAAAAAACACAATTTGGTGCAGATTCGCCAACGAACTATTACCCCGTCACTGTCTTGGTGTCTCCGTCTTCCATTGACTGTCACAGTGTCGACGACGTCGGCGTCTCCAAAGCTTCCATTGTTGTTGGGTGTTCCACTCACCCTCTTGACCTCATCCAGCAGTCCACAGCTTTCGACCTACACGCACCTTGCACCCTGGTTCTATCCCTCCGATGCCACAAGCAGCAACCGCCGCTGCGATAACACCTACTCCCATGGGTCCCATCTCTGTTGGTGTTTGCCTTATCCAAAAAGAAGGCTTAACCGCTCTTTTCTCCAGCGTTTCCGCCACCGTCCTACGCCTGTGCCTCATATTTTAACTTAATTGTGGTAGTTTTTTTAAAATAGTTATTTGGTGTTTTTTTTTCACTTTTTAATTGTTGATTGGCAATTTTGGTCCCCTCAATTGTTATTTGTGCAAGACGCTCCTCGGGTAATAGTTAGTTGGCAAATCTGCACCTTAACCCTTAAATATTGGGTGAGCACAATTAACACACTCATTTCTTCCAAAAAGCTCCACAAGGTCGGCCAAGAAAGAATGAAGCAGAGAGAACACGAAAGTGAGGGAGAAAGAGAGAGAAGAGAAAGGAAATAAGGAATGACAAGTGATAATAAGTAAAAACTTGTTCCAAATTCATCATCCCTACTAGTTTTTTAGTCCAAGATGATATGGTCTCTCAAACTTCTCTTTATGGTGTGTTTTAGTAAGGGGAGAAGTTGAAGCTTAGGTAAGTGATGATTTTGGTTGTTATAATTGTAAAACCCTAAAAATCTCAGTAAATAATGCCTAGTAAAAATAGGTGAATATGAGGTCTCAAACACCTTGTATTGAATTTATCTTGTTATTAGGGTAATTTCTCTTGAAATTAGATAATGTGCAGTTAGGTCCCTAAAACGTTTGAAAGTTTGCAAATAGGTCCCTAAAATATTTATGGGTTATAAAATACCTAAAAATATTATAAAGAGGCAAATAAATATTTATTTGCAATAGGGAAGAATATTGTCCCTAATTTAGGTAATTTATTAAATTATTACCTTGGAAAAATTAAAGGAGAAAAATCAAAAAGTATTGTGGGGCCATAATTGACCCCATGATATTTTGTGAAAAAGCAAATAGGATAAATGACCACGGATAGAAATTAAATCCTATCTAGAAAGCCAAGAATAAGGTTTCTAAGGTCAGAGTATTTTATAGACAAGTGAATTTTTATCTCGGATTGAGCGGCAAGGCGATATCCGAAAATCTTTAGCGGAACCGATGACACCCTGAATGGGATAAAAAATTTAGTTGACCCAAGTATTTTGAAAGAGGAAAAAGAGATCTTCAGGGTTATGTTCCCGGAATTTTGAGATTTTACAAGATTACTCGATTAGGACACCGAACATGGACTTTATCGGTATAAAACTTCTTGAGGAAGTAAGTGACATCATCAAAGTACATGGGTGAAATCATTGGCATGACATCATGGCCTTGAATGATGATGTAACGAGGTGGGTTGGATGGCCAAGATTGTGCCATCTCAATGAAGTGCGATTCGACGGTCCAGAATCCGTCTGGTAAAGCATGAATAGTGCACCGAATTTTCTCTATAAATAGGCCATTGCTCTCATTGATTTTTTCACACCAAATCCTCTTAAGGATTTTGAAATTATAGAGAGAATTTAGAGAGAGAAGCTCTGGAGAAGTTGTTTTGATCTTTAATCTTCCAAGTATGATTAGATATCATGTTTTAGGGGTAATTAAGGTGTTAATTTCGAAAATAATGTTGGAGGAAGAATTATGGCAAAATTTTAGAAGATTAGAGTCAAAGTAACGAAGTTCTGGCGAAATTCCGCTGATTAGGGGATCAGGGGTAAAATGGTCATTTATGACTAAAATGTTCGTCGTAATGATAGATCCTTAACAAATACGTTGTTATCTTGATAGGATATCCCTGATTACGTTCTGATTACGTTCTAACCAACCGTTGTACCGAAATTCCGTCAATGAAGGTACGTTCGCGTACTGTAACACTAACTCTGATGTTTATTATATGCATATGTGTATATTGTCTGTCATCCGACTGTACTATTGTCTGTACTTCGACTGTACTATTGTCTGTACTCGACTGTACTATTATGCGTACTCATTGTACTATTGTCTGTCATCCTTTGTATTATTGTGCGTCATCCGATTGTATTATTGTTCGTTGTGCCTTAACTTTACTCCAAATGTATTGTTATTGCCGTGCATATCTGATCATGTACATTTCTCATTGTGCCTTAACCTTACTCCGACTGTATTGTTATTACCATACATATCTGATATGTATACCCTATGTCTGACCGTAGTAAATGTTGCCTAAAGTCTATGAATGTCTGTCGTGCATATATGATGTATATAAACATGAGGTTAACCGTTACCTGGGGTTCAATGCATGAACCTCAGCCCTAAATATAGCTTCAGGGTCGGGTGGACCGAGGATCGAGGAGAAGAGTAAGCAGCATGCATAGGGACTCGGCTGCAGACCGTCTTTGGTTGCCACGGCGTAGTGATCGCTAGGGAGACTTCTAATGTACATTACTTTTGAAACACTCTTGTACCGCTGTTTAAACAGCAAGACATGCTACCGTGGGTATTTTTAATATATATATTGTAACATCCCAATTCCAGAGCCAAATTTTTTTTTTGAAAAGAATCAGAGTCGAGCCTTGGAGCGTAAGAGTAACTGATTTCCATTAAAAAACATCCTATTGTTCTCCTAGGTAAATACGGAAAACAATAAAGTGACATCTCCGTCTAAGAGCTCACTCGTGCTACATGCCCTCCAACCATGAGCCTACTCGTGCAGCTTGCCTCGATCTCCGATCCGTGGTCCTTCTGAACTTGACGCTACGTTAAGAGCTGAGTCCATGCATCAAACCCGAGTAACGGTTAACCTTATGCTCAAATAAAAGCAGTATATAGACAATGAGACATTCATACAATATGACAATGATCAATATAATGACAGTACATAAGCGTAAAGAAGTATGTAAGCCCCATAAAGTGCCTACACTATTCACCAGTGCCACGATGTACGGTCGTGTCCTCAGCGCTAGGAAAACTCTAACGGTATTACTACATCTATAACCCGTGTGAGCGTATGTATAATCGGTAACCACGAACAGAGTCTCTAACAGTGAATGTATCTCGGTGACTCCTAACAGAATCTCTATCCGTGAATGTATCTATCACATATATGTATATGAGCGGCACTAGATTAGTGTTACGATGCGCGACGTACCTTCGTTGATGTACGTAGATGTTTTCGCGAAGCGTACTTTTACGGGAAAACGTGAAACGGCACGTCGGCGTAACGACGACGAGATCGAGTTTCGATGTCCTATAAGAGTAATATCACTTTCATTAGTGATTTGACATCATAAGCGGCATTTTAGGTAAAAATTACCATTTTGCCCTCTACCCCTAATCGGCGGAATTTCGCGGCCTTAGTTACTCGATTAATTTTCTTCCCAAAATTTCGCCAGAACTTCGACGCCATTTTGATTTTCGAAAATAAAGACTAAAATAGCCCTCCCATATGATATCCAATCATACTTGAAAAATTAAAGGCTATTCTAGCATTACAACCCCTACTTTTGAAAGAACTTTAAAAGCTTCAAATTTTCGGTGACTCGATCCCTACTATGTTTTTACCTCTTCAGGCATATTTTTCAATGCAATGAGGCCTAAAAACAAGTATAGGAATTTCATCCCCTACTTCCTAGAACTAACTAACAATTCTACTAACTACCGAACTAAAAACTCGAACTTGAAAGCTAAAGCCCGAAAGACTTACCCGTTGAAGACTTCTTGAGAATTTTTCCGAGCTTCTCTCTCTTCTTTCTCCCTCTAAGATTTCGGCCTTAGCTCTCAAAATGGATGTGAGAAATGCAAGAGCACTACATGCCTATTTATAGAAAAACTCAAGGGTATTTTGGTAATTTCACAACTCCTTCTCTTTGAATATAAACCATGGAAAATTATGGTTTTGTTGGATGATTCTTGGCCATGGAAAGCCTCCAAAATGTGCAGCTCCCTTCCATGAGTCACCATGCCATTTTTTGCTTTTTGCCGTCCGATAGAATTTTCCGATCGGTGTCCGATTCGCGTGATTTCGGAGAAATCTCAAACTTCGAATTCATAACTCGAAGATCTTCTCTTCCTCATCAATAATATCTAATTTAACTTAGATTTTGGTCTCTTACGAGGTTCCATCGATCCAGTTGAAGTTTTCTCGAAAACGTGTCCGAACGTGTCCGGTTTGAACGCATTTACGGAATTATCAACTTCTTGAGAAAAATTCACGATTCCAAATATATCAAAATAAATTCAAAATCATTCCTAGATTTTGAGTTAGAATTTATTTTCTTCAAATCCAAAAAATATGCCTATATGCATTTTCCCTATTTTGTTTTATTAGGAAAATGCACAGACGGCTTCAGAATTTACTTCTGCAAGAGTCTAATGGAAGATAAAATTCCACTGATCAATATTCTACCCTGACATTGGAAATCCCATTCCTAGATCTCCAGATAGGATCCGTTTCCTAATTTCTAAATTATTATTCATCATTTTTACTTTAATTAATTATATTATTAAAATATTTGCAAGTTGCACAAATTATTTTTCATTTCTTTTTCTTTTTTTTTTCTTTTTTTTTTCTGCCCTTTTTTTTATTTCGTTTTTTTTATTATTTGATTAATTATTTAATTAATTAAATAATTATTTTTACATAATTTTTACAAAATTTTCCTATTGGTCTATTCTTGCATTTAGGCTTAAAAATACCTAAACTCATCCATTTTTCTCAAAAATCTCCCATTAATTAGTAATTACATTCTTACTAATTTTAAACCAAAAACCACCATTTTTAGGGTTTTACATAATTATTCATGAATTTCCTTTACTTATGCTTAAGTAATTAGCCCAATATTACTTAATTACTCTTTTATCACTTGTTGATAATTTCCTAAATTACAATACCTCATTACCTTCATATTCTTATATGAACATTAGTATTTTCATGCCTCTCGCATTTTTACAAATTACAAGGGTATTATGGTCTTTTTACGACTTTTTGGACATTTATACAATTTCTCCAAGTTCATAATTTATTAAATTACCATAATTAGAGATAATATATTCTCCTAATTCACCGGGTCATTTTACTGCCTCTTAGGATTTTTCATAATTTTTCTAAGTTATTTATGTCCCTTAGGGGCATTTTCGTCATTTTGGCACTTTGGCCCTTAAACTCTCTAATTTACTAGAGATTTTTCCTTAGAAAATAAGCTAATTATTAATTAATATTTGATATCTCATATTCACCTATTTTTGATAGGTATAATTTTACTAAATTATAATACAGATTTTTAGGGTATTACATATATCAGTTGCTCAATCGCTCCGGTGCTCTACTCTAATGGTTTGAAATGATGTTTTGACTAAAAAAAATTTTACTACTTGTGAAAACGGGATGTTACAATAATAAGACTATGGATGTTGTTGTTCTTGAACTTGTTGGTAATTGTGGTATCATGAACAATTCCAAGAATATTTATTATTATCAGTTTACTATTTTATACATGTATTGCTTACTATATATCATTGTATTTCCTTGATATATGTCATAATTACAAGGAGTATAACACACTTAATGGGTTAGCCCGATTGCTCAACCCATTTTGGCTGCTCTAGCAAGCTCCAAATCATATTCACATCCACCTCATGTAACATTTATAGAAATTAGAAAAATTTCCCCATAGAGGTAAATTTTTTAAAGGTAAAATAGAGGAATCAAAATGTATACACATGGCTACAAAAAAGTTTAGTGGGTGGCAAAAAATACTAAGCGAAATGAACAATAAATTATAGGTTAAAGTATACTTTTAGTCTTTTAAGTTTATATAATGTATACTTTTGGTCCCTTAACTTTATAAAGCATATTTTTTATCATCTAATTCTAACACTATTAATGTTACTGACAAAAAATTGTTAACGCAGCAAACTTAAGCGATAAAGTGGTAACTATGTAAGATTAAGTGAAGACGGTGTAATGAAGTGCTATTAATCTTAAATTTAAAATATGTGTAAATTGAAAAATATCAAAAACCTAATGCAACGATTTGTCGGTTTATACTAGTTTAATAATCTAAATATATTATATCTAAAAATTAAAACTTAAATATGTTTTGTAAATTGTATTGTCATACCTTGAGTTTGTTACGTCAACATTTTCCGTTAGCAATATTAACGGTGTTAGAAATATAGGATAAAAGTATATTTTATAAAGTTAAGGGACCAAAAGTATATTTTAAGTAAAACTTAAAAGACTAAAAGTATATTTTAGCTATAATTATACAATAGAGTTATTTCATTCCATGAGTATGTATATATCTATAATAAATGCACACTTTTTGACGTTGTAACTCAACTTATACAAAAAGAAGTCTCTAAGTGCATGCTTTTAACTAATGATATATTTTTTTCAGTTCTATTTATAGGCAATATTCTTTCATAGAGTGAGTCTTATATAAAAGGGTGGACCAGTGCACTTTAGCCTTGTCTAAAAATTTAATACACTTTTTTTAAAAAAAAGTTTTACCCACATTTATTAAAATGTCTCTCATATTTTTTTTCACACTTAATCGCTCATCTATTTTCTTACTCGTTCTCTCTCACACTTATCATCTTCACAAATAAGAGTATATTTGAGAAAAAAATTATATCTTTCACACATTTATTGCTTTTAGTTAATTTTAACCAACAGTTCATTCATCATAATTTGGATAGTTTTGCTTACAAAAGGACCAAAGATAGTAGTTCTTATAACTGCATCAAAAGAAGAGGTTGACTTTAAACTTAAATTATAGGGAATGACTTTAGAGTCAATGTATCCAAAGAGAACCCTAAATGAAGTCATTAAACGAGAAATTTCTACTAACAATACATTGATTATTGATAGAGCTAGCATAATAGCATTATAAGATTCCTTTATTTAGCCTCTCCTAATGTAATAGCATTTGTTATCGTTATTGTTGTACATTGATTATATAAGATTTAATAAAATTACTATATATTACTCTCAGAACCTACACTTAAATGCTTGTTGTATATAATATCAACTAACATGCGCTGTTTTTAGGGAAAAAGGTGTTTTAATATTACTTCAACTTCCAAAATTCAGAAAAGACTAATAAAACTTATAAATGATAGAGAGGGGACGAGGTGAGAATTTGAGTTTTTCATGATAGCTTAAAGACTAAAATGCCAATTTCACACATTTTTTCAGTGCCTAACAATTTTGTCAAAATCATTATGATTTTGAAAAAATCATTACGATTTTTGTTAAAACCGTTATTATTTTTGCAAGCTGTGACCAATTGATTAATGAAATTGACTAAAACATAATGAAAAGGAGAGGGGATCAGTCCCTGTAGAGCAATGAAATGGAAACCCCGCCAAGCTTCTTGTAGTAATGGTTAACCGTTTAGTCCCTTGCTGACGAATGTGCAAAGTATTAGCTAGGACCAGATGTTGTTGAAATATCCATTGAATATGTAGTAATTTAAATTTTTGACCATGACACCTCAGAGAAGCATAGCTAAAACAGAACACCCAGCCCAATGAATCCCAAAAAGTAGACCAAATAGAAGTCGAAGGGACACGAGTAACCCTTAGTGAAAAAAATGGTTTTGACAAAATCATTAAGTACTGAAAAATGTGTGAAAGGAGCATTTTAGTTTTTAAGCAAAAACATAAAAACTCAAATTCTCACTCCATCTCTTCTCTATTTTTTATAAGTTTTAATGGTGTTTTCTTGTTTTTGAAAGTTGAAATGGTACTTAAACGTCTTTTTCCCTTATTTTTAATGAAACAAGCCAAGACCTTGGGTGTGTTTGGTTTGAGGGGAGGGAAGCGAGGGAGAGGAGAGAATTTTTTTTACCTAATATTGACCAAATTGCCCATGAAAAATTTTCAATATTCCAAAAATACATTTTCAACAAAAAGGAATATTCTTCTTATTAATGGCAATTTGGTCAATATCCTTCATCCTCTCCCATCTCGCCCATACCCTCCCCTCAAACCAAACATGTTGTTAAACACGAGACTTCAAATTCAAGCGGGGTAAATAAAAAAGATGTCTTTAAAAGAATAACACTTCATTTAAAACCAAACCTAACTCAAACATGGATGAGCCTGGCTTTGGATAATGAATAGTTTGTCCTTACTCTTTACCTTGACCTACTATTTATTGAAGGGAATCCAAGCTCCTTCCTTCCATTTATAATAAATTACTAACTAAACATGACTCAAGTGGGCACGCATATTCATGTGTGCAGTGTATATGCGTCTAGATGGTGAATAGGCACCAATATGACTTTGTAACATACCACTCTGATCCTATTTATAAGTCTCTTTTGACCAAAAAATTTAATCCTATTTATAAGTCATCTTTCAGGAAATAAATGACATTGTGACAATTTTGCCCATATTAATTGTACCAATGAAAATAGAGAGAGAAGAAAAAGTTGAAAGATACCCATTCATAAATGAGGGCAAAGTTGAAAATTTACCCCATAATCATTGAGCTAACTAACTCTCATTGGTATGTGTGTTTTGGTCAAAAGGGACTTATAAATAAGACCAGAGTGGTAGTGGCATTTAAACTTCCCTATAAGTAGGAGGTTACAAATTCAATCTTGCTGATAACCTCAGGTAATTAATGCCTACCCCTTTAATTAAAGGGTTAAGTACCAATTTTGCCCCTAAAGTACGTGCCCAGGAGCAATTTTTCCCCTTAAGTATCAAAACGTAGCAATGTTGCCCCTCTGTTAAAAACCCTAACGTTGACCGTTAGTTGACTATTAGGGTTTTTAACGAATGGGCAACATTGGTACGTTTTGATACTTCAGGGGCAAAATTGATACGTCAAAACGTAGCAATTTTGCTCCTGAAGTATCAAAACGTAGCAATGTTGCCCCTCCATTAAAAACCCTAACGTTGATCATTAGTTGACTGTTAGGGTTTTTAACGGAGGGGCAACATTGCTACGTTTTGAGACTTCAAGGGAAACATTGCTACGCCGAAATCTTAAGGGGCAAAATTGCTCCTGACGCGTACTTTAGGGGCAAAATTGGTACTTAACCCTTAATTAAATTACAGGTGAATGGGAAAACGTCCGTGCGTGCAAACATGTTTAATAGAAGAGAAACTAATTACAAACAGAATTGAGTGCTTCTTGTGGCTCCTTTTGTGTGTGTGTGTGTGTATTTACCTTTAATGCAATCCACACAAACATTCATATCAGTAAAATCTAAATCCGAAAGGATTTCATTCTCTACCAATCTTGCCATTGTTTCTTTGGAAAAGTGTCATCAACGTTTATGCCATAGTAAGCAGAACGTTCATTTATCAAGCACTTTAGTGCCAACATTATGATGCAGAGTCATAAGCATTTCAACATAGAGATTTTGAAGACATAATTTATATAATTCATCACATGAATTACCATTACCAGTCAAATGATTGTGCTTGTACAAAATGAAACAACCACTATCAAATTTAAAAGAGTATCCACATTTATCAAGTTTTGAAATTGAAACTAAATTCCTAGATATACTAGGTACATAAAGAGTTTCACATGAGTCCAAATGATGTCCATTGTCAAGAATCAAACGGTACGTCTCAACAGCTTCCACCGGAACTTTCACTCTACTGCCCATAAAGACAAACTTTTCATTTGGCCTTGTAGTTTGGGTTATAAGGAATCCCAGCATTATATAGAAACATAAGTTGTACATACAAAATCAATCCACCAAGTATTATAAGGAACTTTAGTTAGGTTTGATTGATGACATACATAAGAACTAGGCTTACCTTTCTTTTCGAACTAAGCCTAACGTTTCGGGCAATATTTTTTGAAGTGTCAAACCTTACCACAAAAATGACATCCTTTTCCATCATGTTCCTTCTTGCGGATTTGAGAAGAGGAGGCCTCATTGATATTTAATGGTCCCTTTCCCTTCTTCTCATGCTTCTTACTACTTTTCTTTTCATCTCCTTGATGTTTTACATAATTGATGGAATGAATTCCCTGGTTCTTAATTCTAGCTTCCTCCTGAACTAGCATACTATACAATTCATGCACATTCCATTTGTCTTTCATGGTATTATAGTTCATTTGGAAAGGACCATACTCAAACGGTAATGAGCTCAATATGAACTGCACCAAGAAATTTTCATCCACTTCCATTCCCAATGACTTCAATCTTGCTGCAATGTTAGTCATTTCAACAACATGCTCATGCATAGTACGTGAACCATCAAATTTCATGATAGTCAATGGACTTATAAGTGTCCCAGCAAGAGAATTGTTAGCAGTTTGGGAGCACTCTTCCACATGTCTTATAATTTCTTTAGCACTTTCAAATAGGTTCAAGTGTTCACAAAGCAAACTTGAAGTAAGGTAACTCATTATTTTTCTAATCTTTGTGATATTACTCAAGTAAACTAGTTATTACTCGAGTAAGGCCACAGTACTCAAGTACGGTGATGAGTACTCGAGTACGGCCACCTTACTCAAGTAAGGGCCGTTTCATTTCAACTATTTGATCAGTCTCGTCTTTTAATTCTCTCACTCTGTTTCCCTTCCGTCATCTCAATTCCTCTCTATTTCAAAAAAAACTTGTTCACTTTCCCAATCAAAATTCGTCACCGTTTGGCCGCTTCTTTTTAATTCTTTCCAACGGACTCTTTATCTTCAAATTCTCGACGGTTTCCCACTATTATCACCTCCTTGAATTCCCTCTCTCGCTTAGATTATCTCAATCTCCTCTCTGTATCCATCGAGCCCTAACCCATTTTCTCTCAATCCGTTCGTCGAGCATTTTGCTTTCAATGGCTCAAACCAAGAATCCCAAAGTTAGCTTTGGCACTCAAACCCTGCCAGTCTCATCAACCCTTTCGAACTCGCCTCCTCACAACTCGCCTCCTCAACCACCAACAAAGAAACCTCGAACCACAACGTTTCGACCAAATGTTCCATCGTCTCAACCTCAACTATGAGCCAAAGGTATTGTTATTCAAGAACCTACCAAACGTATGACTTGGCAACAAACTTCGTCATTGCCTTCTGGAAAAGGCAAGGGAAAGGACCCAGAAGTGGATCCTTATGAGGAAGGTTCATCGAAATCAAATGCAAAAAAATTACAATGTCAATCTGAGCCTTTTCGATCAGCTACTCACGCCATGGGTTGTTAGGCTAAACCAGGTGCATCTGGTTCCATTGGTATACCTGACTCTCAGTTGCTTGAGCCACTGGTTACTCCACCAGGTTGATTAATACTCCGGTTATTATTCCAGATTAGGTGGTTTTGATTTCCACTACGACGATCGTGCTTTTTGTCCTACAGTATATGTTGGTTTAATGACTTTGAGGGCTGAGTGTAATGTGGATTTATCACCCTGACTCAAGCAGTATAAACCCCTGTTGTGTCTGAGAACTCCCTATTGTCCTAAGGTTGACAAGCTTTCCTATTTTAATATGAGGATAGCTGATGAGAAAGATGAGAATGATAATGTTGTTGAAGAGATTCTTGACACAATTGTTAGGGATCAAACAATTAAAATCACTGTTAAGGGATGTTAATACTATCTGAGGAGTTGTGGATATTCCTACTCAACCTCCTAAGAAATTGTCTGACCAATAGATTTTCAGTATTCTGAGATTTGAAGAACAAATAGGACCTCCGAAGTTCAAATCTACTGATATGAATGACAAATTATGTGTTATCTGGTATATCTATAGTCAGAATATAGTTAGAAAGGTTAGAGCTTCACTCACTTTGTCAAACGAGACTATCATCTTTTTGCTTCCATCATCTCTTAGGAGCCCCAGCACTTAGGAAAGTGGATAATGGGTGAGTTACGCCATTTTTTGTTTAATTATACTAACAAATTCATTATTCCCATTCCTAATCTGATCTCTCATATTTTGGCTCTGAATAATATTTGGTACCTTATACTAAAGGAGAAACTAGTGAGGCCCCACGAATTTGGACAAAACCATCTGATCAGGATGACGACCTCCTTTATAGAGGCTTCTGGGAAGCTTAAGTCAGTGAAGAAGCTTGTGCCTTGTTCTTCTGAAGCAAACAAGGCTTAATCATCTCAGGCTAGATCACCTGTTGCCTCTACTTGTAATACCCAGATAATTATTTGTCTGGAATATTATATTGAGATAAATAAATGGCTATTTCTTATAGGTGAATATATGGTATCAAAGAGTGTGTTACATTTATCTTATTTTCTAAGGAAAAATCTCTTGAAAATTAGGATGAATAATATGCCAAAATTCCTAAAGTACCCTTGTGGAACATAAAATAGCCTGAGAAAATTATGATAAATATTAAGAGGCAGTAAAATAATTATTAAAAATTAGAGAGTATGTTGTCTCTAATTTTGGTAATTTATTAAATTATAACCTTGGAAAAATTAAAGGGGAAAAATCAAAAAGTATTTTGAGGACTAAAATGACCCCAGCATTTTTAATATAATGCAGGGGACATAAAATACCAATGTCAGTGCAATAGTTGTGAGAAAATGATTAATCCTAAATAAGAAAATTATCAACAATTAGTAGGTGATTAATTAAGTAATTATTGGCTAATTGTTTAAGCATGATTAAGAGAAAATCCAAGGGTAAATATGTAAAACCCTTTAATTAAATGTTTATGGCTAAAATTAGCATAAAATATACTTGCTAATTAATCAAGAAAGATTAAGAAAAATGAATGAGATTTAGTGTATGAAAATCCCTAATCCTAAAGAGTAGCTAATCATGTAATTAGGGCACTAATTAAACTTATCAATCAATTTCTACAAATTAAATATTAATCAAGGGTTAGGATTTAATCTAATAAAGTAAGATCTAAGGCCATGGAATTTCTAGTAATTTTAAATGCCTAAATCCTTGTTAATAGCTATTAGCCAATGGGAGAATTTTGGTAAAAGTAATATAAGATAATTAGAATATTATATATTAATTAAAACAGAAAAAAAAGGCTGGCCGAAATTTTGGGACAAAAAGAGGATAAGATTTGTGTGAACAAATATCATGATATTATTGATTAAAATAGTAATATAATTGTGATATTTTGTAAAAAGCAAATAGGATAAATGACCACCGATAGAAATTAAATCCTAACTAGAAAACCATGAATTAGGTTTCTAAGATCAGGACATATTATAAACAAGTGAATTTTTATCTCGGAGTAGGTTATCTCCGAAGTCATTTCCGTAACCGGCGGAATGCTTAAGAGATAAGACGAAAAAGAAAAAGGGCAGATAGTATAAATGAGAGCCAATGGAAAATAAATTATATCTTGAAATCCTTGGATTAATTGGTGAACATCTGGACATATTATGAATCAGTGGATTTTTGTCCCGAAGTTGATGTTAGCCGAAGACATTTCCGTAACCAACGGCGTTTATCCGAAAATGTTCGGCAGGCAACGAAATGTTCTGAATGGGATCAAAAATTTAGTTGACCCAGACATTTCCAAAGAGGAAGAATAGACCTTCGAGGCTATGTTGCCGGATTTTTGAGATTTTCCAAGATTACGCGATTAGGACACCGAACAGGGAACTTTATCGGATGAACCTCCATAAAGCAAGCATGACATCACATGCATGAGCTCATCCTTGGAGTGGATGACATCAAGGAGGTCGGCCAAGAGGACTTGGAGGGCCAAGATTGTGCCATTTGAAACACCTTTGATCCAAGGGCTAGGAATTTAGGAAGGAAAGGGCAATTTTGCCCTTGAATTTCTCTATACCAATTCCTCACACCAATTCCTCTTAGCAATTTCGAAATCTTGGAGTGGAGAAGGAAGGAAGAGCTCTTGAGAAAGTTGTAGCGAAGCCCTGAGTAAGTTCTTCGGTCCTTAGTCTTAAGCTTTAGTAGTTCTTTCGGTAGTTATAGTAGAAATGCTAGTTTAGTCTTTAATCTTCCAAGTTAGTTTAGATATCATGTTTTAGGGATAAATATGATATTTATTTCAAAAATATGTTGGAGAAAGAGATATGTAAAAATTTTGGAAGATTAGAGTCAAAGTAGCGAAGCTCTGGAGAAATTTCGCCGATTAGTCAAACTAGGGGAAAAATGGTAATTTGTACCTAAAATTCCTGTTATGATGTTGATCACTGATAAATGTGATATTATCCTTATAGGATATTCGTGATTTGGTACCATTGCCGTGCATTGCATCGTGCACCGCCGACGTATCGTTTCCGTCGAACGTACTGAATCATCAACGATGATATGGACGCGTACTGTAACCCTAACTATGCGCTGCTCATATACATATATGTGATAGTTTCGTTCATAGACTGAGGCTCTGTTTAGGGTCGTCATTTGTACATACAGCTTTACACGGGTTATAGTATTGGTAATACCGTTTGAGTTTTCCTAGCGCTGAGGACACGTGTTGTGATCGTGGCACTGGGTATGTGCAGACTATTGTTGTGGGACTTTACATACTGCTCTGTGCTTATGTTCTGTCATTGTTATGATCATGCATCTGCTCTATGCTTAAGTAGTGATATGCTGCTGTACTGTTCATGAATATATGTTGTCCATATACTGTTTTATTTGAGCATAAGGTTAACCGTTACCTGAGATCCAAATGGGAATTGGATCTCAGCTGTAGCTTCAGGGTCGGGAGGACCGAGAGTTGGAGATAGGGGAAGCAGCACGACTAGACCGCTGGCCGGAGATTTCTTTACCATTTATGTATTTACTTTTGAACACTAGGATGACTGTATCATTACTGTTACACTATGGTTAATGTTTTGTTATGGTTCAGTTACTCACTCGCTCCAATGTTCTACTCTGATTGAAAAAAAAAAAATCCGCTTTTAAAATGGGATGTTACACTACTCTTGCTCTTTCATTCCTTGGTGCCTCTTTTAATGAGGCTATATAGTCTACTATCACATCCTTGATTCATCCAACAGTGCATTTCAGGCATTGGTTAAAGAGAAGTTGGCAGCCTTGGCTCAGACCAATAATTCCTTGATTAAGACTTTCGAAGCCAAGCTGACTCATTTGATTATTTAGATAAATGACAAATTCAAGACCCTATTTGATCAGCAGTTTGAGCAGAACAAGACTATTCTTCAATTCAAAGCAGCCTTGCATTCTATTGGAGTCAATCTGTCTGATCCTCATATGGCTCCTTTTGCACCTTCCAATTCTACTCTAGTTCCTGAGTCTTCTCCTATCTCTCAGCCTTTGCCTACTTTACCCACCACCATCCCCAAGTCTACCACCCTTTTTGTACCTCCTTCACATACTCCCATATTGCCTTCCACCTCTACTGACACTACCCTGGCTCCACACTCTGACTCATCCTCCACTTCTTACATTGCTACACCACCACCTCCTCAGCCTTCTCCTCCTCCATCTCCTCCTTCTAATATCACCTTTCCCTCCTATTTTCCTAATGACAAAGGGGGAGAGAACTGAGATTGAGTGATTGAGCCCGATATCTGTTTTGATGTTTTCATATTTTCATTTACTTATGTACTTTATGACTCTCTATTATGACACTTTACTTGTTTTTTATTATTAGTACGAATAGGCATTTATGAAATCTTGTGCCTATTATGTTTTATAATGTTTCATTGCATAACATATTCTTCATTGGTGATTTCATACCTTTTTCAAAAATTGACAAGTGTTGTTATCATCAAAAAGGGAGAGAATGTTAGTTTTAGGATTTATGTTTTGATGATAATAAACTTGTAAAAAGGAAAAAAAGGATTTAATTCAGTGTGATCTAGGGATTTGGAATTATTACTTGAGTAGGTCTCAATGATACTCGAGTATTGAAGCTTAATCTTCAAAACGCCTGAGTCTTTGAAGCGTTACTTTAGCATACCAAAAGTAGTACTCAAGCATGATACTTACTCGAGTAAGTAAGTGATTACTCGAGTATGTATATTGATCACTATGCTCTATTAATTTTTCATTGTTACTTGAGTATGGATCTGTCTTACTCAAGCACAATACTCAAGTAAGAAAAAATTATACTCAAGCACGTGTGTTTTGTTAGTAAACATTTTGCCTTTTAGATTGTTACTTGACTACTCAAGAAGTTTTACTCGAGCAAAGAATATGGTTAGTCGAGTAAGTTCAAATTAACATGATGTAATGAGTTCCTTTTAGGTTGTTACTCGAGTACGTTACTCGAGTAAGAGTTTAAGTTACTCGAGTATGCTCGCTAGATGCTGATACCCAGAAGTACATGTCTCAATGCATTCCGGAAAGTATTCAAAGAATACTCGAGTATATCCAAGGTTACTCGAGTATGGTACTTGAGTAGACCAAGTTGATATTCGAGTAATGGTCTTTCAGTTCTTTCAATACTTCGTCTTCTTCGTCTTCAAATTAACTGCTTATCATTTCATAACATCTGATTATTACTCATTATTGTTCTCACTACTTCTAAACATGTTTATTAGTGAGTTTCAGATGATTAGTGAAAGCATGTGTTCAAATTATCCTAAAGCAATATTTATGTCAGAAGCATTAAATGTAGTTGCATAAACAGAGCGTACACAGAATGAAATTTAGAGCAGGTCAAATGATCATGATATCAAACACCCATTCTAGCGAAAGTGATAGCGACTCTTCCTTAGTCAAATACAGAGACCAAATGCATGTTGTATGAAGATTTTTGATAGCGATAGAAAGCGACATATCCCCAAATCTTCCGACGACTCCGGTTGGAAACTCGAGTTTAATTTTGGAAACTCAAGTTTACAACATACAAAGAACAATACACAATTCTAAACTTGTGAAAACTCCAGTTTTGACTTAACAATGTTTTTCAATGTTTTCTCATAAATGAGGAAACTCGAGTTTAGTTTTGGAAACTCGAGTTTCGGTCTTACAGAGAAGAACTTAAAGTTTTTGAAGTTTTGAAAACTCCAGTTTCAATTTGAAAACTCCATTTTTGAGATTTTGGACTTAAACATGATTTCTCATCAAAGATCCAAAACTCGAGTTAGTCACTTAATGACTCGAGTTTTGCACTGTTCACAAAACCTGCTTCAAAGACCAAATCGCGACATTCTTCTCTGGAATGAGAAAACTCGAGTTAAGTTTTGGAAACTCGAGTTTAGGCTTTTAATGAAATATGAAAAATCCATTTTTGAAGAACAAACTCGAGTTTAGGTCGCTGTGTTTGAATTTCGAACAGAACAAATTTGCGAAAGCTTTGTGTTTGATTCTAATACTTCATATCATCACTCATTACTATTCCTAACTATGTTTAATCAGTTTGTTAGTGAGTTTCAGATGATTTAGAAATGATTAAATGAAGGATTAGCATAAAGCATAAAGTGATGTCAGAACATTAAATGCAAAGTCCAGAAAACTTGCATTCTTTTGGACAATCATTCTCCACGCGTTTTGAAGGAATTAATGTTTCCTTTCCACATCCAGTAGCTGCTCTTCCAACGGATTAAAAGTCAAGCCTGAACTTCTGCAGCTGGATTAACCAAAGAGTAGAGAGAGAAGAAGACCAAAACTTCAACTAATCCATTCCTAATGTTGGCAACGGTCACATTAAGAATTACAACTGTCATTTAATGATCTCTTGCTATAAATAGAGATGCATTCAATTTCTCTCAACAACCAATCTGTAAGAAAACGAAAATCATTCAAGTTTCAACTACTCTTTGAGTTTTCTTGTGAGAAGTATCTTTTGATACATTATACTTCGGTGTTTATTATTATCCACTCTTTGAGAGAGATCATTTATTGTAAATCACTTTCTTGTAAAGAATCTCAAGTCAAGGGGACTTGGAGATTGGGTTATTGATTACAACTTGTAAGGGGGAGTAAGTTCTAGTGAGAGAATTACTCTTGAGTTGCAGAGTGTGTAATCAATTGTGATAGTGAGAAATCCCAGAGAGTCTGGGGACTGGACGTAGGTCAAGAGATTGGACCGAGCCAGTATAAATTTTTTGTGTCTTGCTTCTCTTCTCTATACTCTGTTCATCCCTGTTTTTACTACCGGAAAACAGATCCCCAATTCACCCCCCCTCTTGGTGATTCAGCTCCACTTTCAAATGGGACCTTGAATGTGGTTGTCCGATTACAGTCTTAAGGGGGAGTGAGTCGTCCTAGTAAGAATTACTCTAAGTTTGTGTAATTGTTGAACGATAGTAGAAATCTTAGAGACACTCTGAGGACTTGACGTAGGTCAAGAGCTTAAAGCCGAACCAGTATAAATCTATGTGCATACTTCGGTGATATATTTCTAACCTTTCCTTCCTAATTTTATTATTGTCTAAGATCATTTTAATTTTTCTATTTCACCCCCTTCTTGGGTGATTCATTGTAACTAACAGTAACTCTTCTCTCACACACTTTTTTATGACTGTGTATGTTTATTTGAACCATGTTGTGAAAGTCCCGTCCCATGTTGGGCCAGCACCACTTGAGGCTTGATTAAGCGGAAGGGCTAACCATGGAGATCCTTCCCGGTGGCTCAAGCCTAATGGACTGGTAGTTCATAGGTGACAAACCTAGTTGCATTTAGATGACTTGGGCGGTTCCTAATCAATCTTTTCCAGTATTGTGGTTATATGATGTATGTTTGTCGATGTTGTTACATTTGATCTATGTTATGATTTTTGAATGTTGTTATGCTGAGTGGACTATTTCTATATGTGGTTAACTATCATATACTTTGTCTGTGAGATTAATTGTTACCCTGGGTTTCTTCATGATCCTAGCTCTTGTTATTATTGGTGATATGAACAATGCATTGGATGCGGCTCCTAGGGCAATGTAGCGGATATCGACAAAGGAAGTGTCAGATTAGGTCAAAAGCCTGGTCGACTATTGAAATTTTGTAGTTGTATAATTTTATTTTTTTAAAATGTATGAACCCTGTGAATATTCCTGTAATAAAATCAAGTATTATTTATCAGTATATTATGCTATTTCTATTTGCCCATTGTGTTCTGCGATAATATTCTGATAGTTATCGGTATCTACCAAGGGGTATTGCAAAAATCCAATAGAAACATGGTGTTTCACTCTACTATGATTAGTCAACTATTGCAAGAATTATACTTGAAAGATCTTAAGCTTTAAAATTAAAATTAGTTTAATGACCTTTAAACTGAAATGATTGAAGACTAAAAATGTAACAACGATATGTAAGAGTTGAGTGAACCTTGAAGGTGAGGTTGTGGCCAAGAGTGACATAAGCTGGAAATTGTCTGTCCATGGTGCTGGCAGCAACAGTGAGGAACCACGGTGTGAGATTCTCAATCGTAGCATCATCTGGTCCACTGTTTACGGCAGAACATACCACCGCAATGCCTCGCTTGGCCACATGAAACGACCCTAAGGCAACGTAGTCGCTGAACAGTTTGGAGTTCGTTCTTCCCAATGACACTGATATGACGTCGACGCCATTGTCAATTGTCACGTCGAAACCTCCCAATATATCTGCATCAAAGCACTCGCTACCATTCTTCGGAGGCCAGCACACCTTGTTCCGATTGAATCGTTGGAATGTTAACAAAGCTCAATCGAATCGAAGAGGCACAATGAAAAAAATCAAATTAAAATAAATATGCTTGATGTGTTTAATCACTGAAACCTTGTAAGAAGCAACAGGGCTATCGGGGACCCACCATTGGCAGAACCAAAGCCTTGGCCGGAAACACTGACGTTGGCAACGAAGTTGCCACGACGGTAGATAAGGTGTGAGAGCAATGACCCTCCTTGTTAAGGGAGGAAGAAATTATCATGAAATTCAATTCAATTTTAGGCACGACAAAGAGGGTTCAAATGAAAATCTTTTAGACCAGTTATGCTCAATAACCGGTCTTAAAAGTTCAACTTTTAAACAGATTATTCTTAACAACCGATCTTGAAAGTAATACATTTATTATCATTTTTCTTGCTTTTTAGATTGGTTATTATTAACTACCAGTTTAGACAGATTAAACATAACAAATAGCATTAAAAGTAATTGACATTTTATTTTTTTTATTTTTTACTTTTTAGGCCGGTTGTTTGGGAAATCAGTTTAAATAATATCTTTTAGACCTCATTAAAAGAACCGGTCTAAATAATACTCCCTCCAGTCCTAATTATAGGAACACATTTTGGTGTTGGTTTTGGTCTTAATTATAAAAGCAAGTTTTAACTTTTGTCAATTTTTTCCTATAATACCCCTATTTATACTTATTATTAGGAGCATTTATTTATGTGTGTGTGTGGATAGATTTATATGTATACATATATATATATTTATATAGCAAAACCATTATTTCAATTAGAAAGCATGTGGAAAGAAAAATTGGTTGGAGAGATATGGACGAGGTTGTAATTCACTTTTACTTATGTCATTTTAAATTTATATAAGAGCATTTTAGGAAAATGAGTAAAATTAATTAATTTAACTCCTCTCCTTAATCCCCCCAAAATCAGTTAAATAGCTCCTATAATTAGGACCGGAGGGAGTATCTTTTAGACCTCATTAAAAGAAGGGAGAATTACACTCAGGTCCCAAGGAAGGAAAAAAATTACAAAAAAGTCCATTGAAATCATAAAATTACAAAAAAGTCCCAAGAAAATTTTTGTTGTAAATACATACATTTCGTGTTGTAAATACATACAAATATTTACAACAGAAAAGTATATATTTACAACAACACGAAAAGTAATTTTCATTCCGTACAAATAATATCAAAAAGTCCCAAACCATTTACAACGGAAAAGTATATATTTACAACAACATTTAAACACCTGACCATTTACAACAGAAAAAGTATGTATTTACAACAACATTTAAAAAATTCTGTACAAATAATATCAAAAAAGTCTCAAACCATTTACAATAGAAAATGTATGTATTTACAACAGGAAATGTATGTATTTAGTATTTACAACAAAAATTTCCTTGGGACTTCTGGGTAATTTTGTGATTTCAAGTGACTTTTTTGTAATTTTTTTCCTTCCTTGGGACCTGAATGTAATTCTCCCTTAAAAGAACCAGTCTAAAAAGTTCTTTATATTTATGAAATTGCCACCAGTCATACTTTTTAGACCTGGTCCTCTATATCTGGTCTAAATGTGACGGTCTAAATGTCCTTTTTTGTAGTAGTGTTGATAAAGCTCCATCCCAGGTCATATGATAAGTTCGCCTCTTAGTGCACTCTTAGGGTATGTTTGGTTTGAGGGAAGGGGAGGGGAGGGAAAAAAGTAGTGGAGAGGAAAATATGTGGGCCCCAATACACTCAATTTTTTAAAAAAAAAATTTCCCTCCTCTCATTTTTTTTCTCTCCCCTTTCCTCTCCTCCCCTCCCCTTCCCTCAAACCAAACATACTTACGATTCTATCTTCATAAAATGATAAAGCTCCATCCCTGTGACAACACTAGCGACAAACATCTCCTCTTCTTTAGTCTCCTCGCTTCAATTTGCTCAGATGATTTTTGTTGCATATCTATCTAGCTATGTTCAATTTACTGCTGTTCAAATTGTGTTTGAGAATGGTGATGAGGAAGAATGGCACAGATGAAGGAGGGATTTGTAGTTTGATTAAATATCAAAATAAATTTACTTCATTAATATTAATATCATCTTATATATATATATATATATATATATATATATATATTTTTTTTTTTCTGACTATTACATTTCATTACATCCCATTGATTCTACCAACCACACGCTACTCTAAGATAAACATAAAAAGAATGTAAAATTTTAAAGGCTAAATTATATAAAACCTCCCTTAACTCTGGGTCAATTGCATATATATATATAGCTTATGAACATTTCAAAGTTTAAATATAACCCTCTGACTTTTCATTTTTTAACTATTGACTCGTTGCCATTTGGTGATAGTTATCTTTTTAACAGAAAATGTTACATCTGATTATGAGATGACACACAGCATGTTGTATAAATTACTAATTTCATAAAGCCTCTTGAACTTTAAACAGTTGTAGAGAACCTGCTTGAACTTTGATCAGTTACAAATAATCCTCTGACATTTCAAAATTTAAATTTAACTTCCTTAAAATTTTGTTTTATAATATTAAACTATATGTCATTACCTTTATCATTTTAATAAATTTATTAAGATTCTTACTATCATTTGTCAATTAAAATAGTTATTTTATATGGCAAAAATTAAAATAATAATATTTAGAAAATATAGAAATAAACGTTGAACTTATTATTCAAGAAAAAATATGCATTACTAATAAAAATAATGAGGGCAAAACCTATCATCTAACACAAATGTAATATTTAAACTGAAGGTGGAATATCACCTAGAGGGGGGTGAATAGGTGATTACAAAATTCTTTCGCTACTTAGTCATCCACACAACAGATATAAATCAAGGCAAAGTAGAGATAGAGAAGAGGAGATTGACAGAGAATTTATACTGGTTCGGTCCAACTCTTGACCTAAGTCCAGTCCCAGAAACACTCCGGGATTTCACTAACTTACCTAGAACACTCCAGGATTTTACACTTGCCCAGAAACACTCCGGGACTTTACACTTGCCCAGAAACACTCCGGGACTTTACACTCTCAATTACACACTCTGTACTCGAGATGATCCTTTCCCTAGGACTCACTCCCCTTACAAGTTGTAATTGAGTATCCCAATCCCAAAGTCTCAATACTTTGAGATTCTTACACTGATTGATCGATGATCAATAATAAACTCTCTAAAAGAGTAGATAAATAAACATTGAAAGATCAAAGTATCCGGAGATACTGTTTTATACGTATGAACAATAAATGCTATGAGTCGCTAATTGAATGCGTAGTAGTTCGGTGGTTGAAGACTTGAATGCTTCTGTATTTATAGTCGAGCACTTATGACCGTTGAGGCATCTTCAAAATTGTGAGCTTCAAATTAGCCGTTGAGAGAGAGAGCAATTAAATCCGTTGAAGCCTGCAATGTCCGTTGAAGTGTCTATTCTCTGAGAAATGAATGTTCTCATTCTTCTTTCAAAATGTCGATTGAGTGTATCAAGGAAATAACCGTACCATCAATTCTCTCCAGAACATCATTTTTGCCAGAACGGTGTAAAACTCTGCTTTGCATTAATTGCCTCTGACATAATGTTGCTTTAATGGAGTTTAACCTTAATCTGTAATACTCTTCTACTGTAAAACTCATTTAACAGTGTTAAATCCATTTTGAATAAGTAATGAAAGTAAATAATCAATCCATTTGCCAAATTCGAAGTTAAAACAGATTCTTGAAAAACTAATTTTTGAACTGATCGTTTTGGCTCGAGTCAAAATCTTGGCTAGAGTCATTTTTACACAGGCGAAAGTGGCTTGGCTCGAGTCATCCAATTTTGGCTAGAGTCGAGTCTAGGATGGAGGTAATTTTAGCTGACTGGAGTCAATTCTTCATAGTGGTGGAGGCTTTGGCTCGAGTCAATTTATTTTGACTAGAGTCAGGACTAAAACTTGAGGTAAATGAGCTTGGCTGGAGTCAACTTCACTTGATGATATTGATATTGGCTAGAGTCAAATATTTCTGGCTAGAGTTTAGGCTAAAACTCTAGTCAAATGAAGTTGGCTAGAGTCAATCTCTTAATTGATGTGCTTTTTGGCTAGAGTCAAGAATTTTTGGCTAGAGTCTAAGCTCAAACTCCAGTCAAACCAGAGGTTAGTTGGAAGGTGATTTGAAGACAGCATCAGAAACGACTCGAGGTAAGAACTCACTTACAAAATCTTGTGAAACACTAAGTCTGAGTCTAGATTCATATGGAATTGGTTTCACTTCATTTGGTTGTGTATAGTGTAGCTCTATCCAGAAACCGAGCCTATTCTGAAATGGTTCCAGAATTTGAGTGTCAACTTTTGAAGATCATAACTCCCTGGTTTGAACTCCAAATTTGGCAAACCACTTATCCCCATATAGCTCTTCGAGTCTTATTTCCAATTCAAAGAGAATTAGCTCCAAACTCATTGTATTTCGTTCATTATCATCAGATGATTGCATGTTCTTCTAGACCAGCATTTTTCCATCATCCTGAACTGACTATCCATTTTTGAGGGCCATAAGTCTCTGATATGAACTCCTAAGTTATCAAATTATATATACCTGGAACTCTCTTGATGTCTACTTTCATATGGCACCGGTTTCATCTCATTTGGATGTGTCTTTTGTGAGATACACTCAAAATACTGAAGGTGGGTCTGGTGTGTGACGCTGATGTTACTGTCATCTTCAACAATTCATATCTCTTTCATCTGACCTCCTTTGGAGTTGAATATTATATCAAAATGACGCATTGGAAGTCTAGTTTCCAGAAAAATTGATTTCACCTCAATCGGACTTCTGGTTTGAGAGATATCGATGAACTACCAGAGGTCGCCAGCTGAAACGCGAAACAGAGTAGAACAGAGGTGCTGAAAAGCATTTTTGGCTCGAGTCAATCTTTGCTGGCTCGAGTTTTGAGGTAGACTCGAGTTAAAAGTCCCTGGCTCAAGTTAAATCATCCCAAAATTTGATTTTACTTATTTTAACTCCGATTTGAGCCATTCCAACTTCCATTTGATCGTGAAGACTTGTAGAATCAATCTAGAAACTTGAATAAAGATATTTTCATTCCATTTAGCAAGTTCTTCCATCTCCCATCTTGATCATTCTTCATCATTTGAACTTCACATCTACATATAAGAGTTAGAAGATAAATGAAGTATAGAAATTTTCTCCTCTTAATAGATAAGCATATTTGTCATCATCAAAACTAAGCATAACTAACATAAACTACCAATGCTCAATCATCCAAAGAATATATTTAACACAAATGATAATATTTTTATATTATCAATTAAGGGTGAGCAACGGGCAAGCAGGGCTGCCCCATGGGGTAACCCGTGTTCTGACCATTTAAATTACATGGGTAGGTTGGACCCATTTAACCCATAGTAAAATAGGTACAGGTACAACAGGTATTTCTTAAACGGGTCTAGGGAACCCGTCTAAGTAATCTTCCTTTTTTTTCTTTGGCCTAGGATAGGTTTGTTTTTCGTTTTTTTTTCCCTAAAGAGGTCAAGACGACGAGGGTTGAGGGCGAGAGGAGGAGGTTGCGGCGAGTGCGAGAGGCTAAGCGTGAGGGTTTGAGCGTGAGCGTGAGAGGTAGAGATTGAGAGAGATGAGAAATGGATAAATGTTGAGAGGATGAGCTTTGCGTGGGATTCGAGACTCCAAGAGAGATGAGAGACGGAGATAGTGAGCGACCTAACCACTGGTGACTTCGATTGAGACAGCCACTCTGGCGAGACAAGACCGCGAGACCGCGAGATGGCGATACAGCGAGAGGCCGAGATTGAGATCAAGATAGATGAGAGACAGAGAAATGTATTGTCGAGACTGGAGGCTTGAGTCAAGAGGCTGAGGCGATAGATGAGAGACAGAGAAATGTATTGTCGAGACTGGAGGCTTGAGTCAAGAGGCTGAGGCGTTGGCCGCTAAGCTTCTCGCAACGAGAAGCGAGGCGACCTAAAGACCTAACCAGTCGTCCAGTCCAGTGTTTGAGTGGTCAATGGTGTGTGAGAGTTGAGAGTGAGATTGCCCAGTGCCGTGGTGTTTAAGTGTTTCTACGTTATGGGAAAAAAAAATGTTGTATGGGTAATAGGCAAGCACGGATGCCTCGTGGTGTAACTCGTGCCCCACCCATATAATAGAAATGGGCATAGGCAGCCCATACCCGTGGCACCAGCGGTTGGGCGGGTTGTGGGTTATCTTTTTAGAGAGGTAATAAATTTTTATTTCTCTTTTAGTTGTTGAGTTTGGATTGAGTGAAAATAATTTATTAATGTCCTTTATGTAAATCTTCATATTTTTTTCCTTGCTGGGCATGTGAAATGAGGTTGTTTGTAGCTTTAAAAAAATAGTTAGTCATATTTGTGTTTTAATTAACGAACTATGCTTTATTTTATTTTATGTTGTTTATACATGAAAAATTTATTTACATGTAGATTAATGCTTTTTTATTTAAATATTATTCTTCTCAGGGTTATATATTAATATTTTTTTTGTGTTTTAATTAAATGAAATTATTTTAATTGTGATTGGATTGACACCAGTTCAACCACGATTAGGCCATTGACCCTTAACCATGATCTCTTGACTTGTTTAATGACTGATCCAGTTAATAGTACCTATCATATGCTCATAATAAATAAATAAATAATTCTATTGACGACATGGCATGCTTGTCTCACTTTTTTTTTTTTATTGATTTTCATGCAAAATATGAGTTCCACATGGTAAACCAAAAGTTTGAGAGTCAAAATTTCAATTTGCAGAAGAATGAGACCAAAGATGACAATGACTCTTTTCCTAGAAAGTTTTGTGCTTTATCTGCTGGGGTAAGCACAAATAAATTAGTCAACATTTTTACATAACAATATTAATAGTATGGGAGAGTATATGCATTTAATTTTAACTTTGCCAATTTTTTCACGGATTTTTTAGGGTTAGTTTAACCCTGAACATGTATTTTGCAAGCCTAAGATATACTTCTCCAACCTTCATTGCTTCCATGGTCAAGACGTACCATAACTTCCCTCACCTTCATCATTGCAGTGATACTCAGGTTTGATTTCTTCATTTCTTTGTTTGATGATCAAAATGGTAAAAGTAATTAAGATTACGCTCTCATCCTAAAGCCTCATTCAGTGTATTAAAAATTCTTAAGGCTTATCCTTTATATTAAAATAGTAGTTTATAGTTTAAACAACTTGATGGCACTCACCTCTATTATATATATATATATATATAAATATATATATATATAATTTGTCTTATAACCATGGTTATTAAACCCGGACCGGACCGGCCGGTTTGGACCGGAAACCGGCGAACCGGCCGTGATACCGGTCCGGGAAAGCATAGAAACCGGGGTCACCCACTACAGTATTAAAAAAAAAAAAAAGAGGGGAAGATGGAGAGTAACAACAATCGACCCAGATCCCTCAGGCCGGTGCCTTGGCACTGTCTCTCGTCGCCTCCGGCGTTCTGGTCTGTATCTCTTGCGATCTGGTTTGGTGGAAGGATGGGAGGTCCTCGTCGAAGATTGGAGTTGCACTTTCTAATTCGCTTTCTCCACCAGCGTCCTGGTTTGTGTTCACTCTCGCTGATTCGCTTTCTCTTTTGATTTCTCAGTTTTCACTCTTTCTCGCTCTCCGCTCTCTCTCTTTCTCTGGTATGGCCAGCTGAATGGAGCGGTAGCCATGGACGAAAAAAATGAAAGCTCCGACAGTCTAAATGTGAAAAATGATATGTTAGATGTGAAAAGTGAAACCTAAAAGTGGAGAATTTTATTCGAATGGTTTAAACTGAGGGCTAAGGGTAAAGTTGCTTTGAGAGCTGTGGAAGGAGTACATTTCATTTAATGTCCATCACCTCACACACGTTCACCCAGGTAAGTAAGTGGATGATGGAAGTCTTTAAAACAATTGGAAAAAAAATGTTGAATATTCACGTGTCCCACTGATTCATTAATGAGATCTAACGCACTGTTTGGGAGGAGGTGACATTTATTACATTTTTTTAAATATAAAACTATGGAGGTGTGAGGAAAAAAAACAAAACATCAGGAAGGAGTACATTTCATTTAATGTCCATCACCTCACACACGTTCACCCAGGTAAGTAAGTGGATGATGGAAGTCTTTAAAACAATTGGAAAAAAAAAAAGAAATGTTGAATATTCACGTGTCCCACTGATTCATTAATGAGTTCTAACACACTGTTTGAGAGGAGGTGACATTTATTACATTTTTTTAAATATAAAACTATGGAGGTGTGAGGAAAAAAAAGAAAACATTAGTTTCTCACCGGTTTGACCCCGGTTTAACTCCGGTTTGATTCCGATCTGACCCACTAACCCTTGACCCAATGTCCCGACCGGTCTAGTGACCAGTCCGGGTTTAATAACCTGCTTATAACCATTAGATATGAGACTTTTATACTCCAAAAATCTAATGAAAAGACGCCTTTCTTTTTTAATCTTTCACTAGTCAAAAAAGCATTTCTATAGCGAGACTCTTACCTCGATTGTTGTGGCCAGAGGTAGTATAAAAAGTGTGACTGGTAGCAATAATATGTGAGACTGGTAACTTTTTACACTGATTAAAACAACAAATGGTGCATAATTTAAAATATTTATTTCTTCCTACACTAGTTGCATAAACAACCGGTTTAGAGAGTTACTCTCTACATGGTTGTGCAACCAATGTAGAAACTTGAACGATAAACTCTATTTTTTTTTTAAAAAAAAAAAAACTTTCTACACCTGTTTTTGGGTTAATTATTATTCATTTTCATTTTTCAAATTTTTAGCCATGATCCATAATTTTGAGTTGAATAATTCAGGTTGGAAGTTATTGATGTTCTTCATCCTAGAGGTATAGCAAAAGTTCTTGGAACCTTGTTATCATTAGGTGGTGTAATGACTTGTAAGGAATTAGAATAATATGGGCTGTGATAGGAGAGAATTGGGCCAGACGAATGAGGTTTTATCTGATACATCAGGATGGATTGGAGAAGGGCCTATTAGAAGAAGCAAGAGGCCCAAGAGAAGGACCTGGAAGCTGAGGGAAATGGAAGGAGAAACTCTATAAGAAAAGACGGAAACGGTTAGGAGACGTGTGAAGAATATATTGGAAAACTCTCTCTCCCTCCTGTGTGACTCCCCTTTCCCTATACTGAATTTCTTCCTTTCTGTTACGAGAACCTATCTCAGTATCTTATCTTTACTGCTACTTTTCCTATCGAATTGTAATGCAGATCCAGGTCTTACATATATAATATCACAGAAGTTATACCTTCTGCTTTTTATACCAAGATTGTTTGTTCATTAATAATTGTGATCATAACATTCTTGGTGGTTTCATTGAGAGAGAAATGACCGACGGTAAGCGGATGAAAGAATTACAAGCTGAGCAGAAAAAGACGAGTGAGTTGTTACAAAATGAGCAGGTTAAGACCAACGAATACATCGAGGAATCCAAGAGTCGATTCACCAAATTAGAAAAGCTGATGGAGGCTGTTCTGCTGAAACTCGAAAATCAGGACCAGCGATCAGAAGCTACTGGCTCCAGCAAGAAACCCGAAACAATTTCAACCGAAATCCCGTTCACAAAGCAGGGGTCATACTTTGTTCATAATCCCAAACAAGTGAAGCTCGATTTCCCTCGATTTGACGGTACAGCCGCGCTTCAGTGGATTTTCAAAGCAGAGCAATACTTCAAATATTTTGAAGTACCAGACGCTCAACGACTCGTGATCGCATCGGTGCACCTAGACGGGGACGTTCTTCCCTGGTTCCAAATGCTTGACAAAGCCCATCGGATTCCACATTGGGGGGCTCTAGTACAAGAAATTGAAGATCAGTATGGACCTTCTCAGTTTGATTGCGCAAGGTCTCAGCTATTTAAATTGCTGCAACAGGGGAAGTTAGAAGATTACCATAGTCAGTTTATGACACTGGCTAATCAGACCACGGACATTCCTGAGGCGGCAATACTCGACTGTTATCTGGGGGGGCTGAAACCAGAGCTACGACGAGATGTCTTGGTCCAGAAACAAGGCTCGGTGCTACAGGCGATGACTCTCGCCAAATTATTCGTGAAGGCCGCTGACTGGGGACGTTCGACCAGATCCCATGGTCAGAGTAATTTTGGAGGAACCAATGCCAGTAACAAAGGATACACTAATACCACAGGGGGTTCAACCGGAGTCACACCCCTGACTAGTGGCGGAGGTAAGAACAACTTGCCCCCTCTATTACCCACTCCTACTCGTCTGCCATTAAAAAGGATGACACCGGCGGAAATGCAAATTCGCCGAGAAAAGGGATTATGTTATACGTGTGATTAGAAAATTTCACCCACGCACCGTTGTTCAAAAAAATAGTTTATGATGATGATTGAAGATGACGAGCTTGAAGAGGCAGTGGAACCCGTAATCGAAGACACCCAAATAAATGGTAGACTACACCATCTCTCTTTACCTGCGTCTAAGGGAACACACGGAGCGGCAACCATTCGTTTTTCTGGGACAATATAGGGCAAGGAAGTCCAGGTTCTATTAGATGGAGGTAGCTCTGACAATTTCATTCATCCTCGCATCGTACAACATTTACATTTGCCTATTGAGCAAACAAAGAAGGTACGCATTTTGGGTGGAATTGGTCAAACTATGCGAACTAATCAGCAAGTTACCAATATACCTATTCAGATCTGTGGTTATACCCTATACCTTACCATGTGTGTATTACCAGTTGCTGATGTAGATGTGGTTATTGGTGCAGGTTGGTTGGAGACGCTAGGAGCTCACGTAGCGGATCATAGCACCTCTACCATAAAATTTCTCACTGATGGTCAATGGGTGACTCTCAAGGGCTTCAGGGCAAACAACACATCACCAGCCCACTATCATCACCTGATAAGAATATATCATACGGATGCTTTGGCTGAGTTGTTTTTCTTAGAGCCACTGGAAATATCCAACACTATCAGCAAGATTCTGGAGGACTTGGCACAAGTCATACAGGAGTATAGCTTTATTTTCGTGACACCACATGAGTTACCACCGCCAAGAGGCCATGAGCACGCTATTACCTTGTTTCCAAACACCGCACCAGTAAAGGTACGGCCCTACCAGTATCCAGTGAGTCAAAAGACTGAAATAGAACAAATTGTGGAAGAGCTACTACATGACGGATTAATACAGTCCAGTACTAGCCCATTTTCAGCGCCTGTCATCCTGGTCAAAAAGAAAGATGAGACATGGTGATTTTGTGTCGATTACAGGGCACTCAACGCCTTAACAGTGAAGGATGCATTCCCAATGCATACAGTAGATGAATTACTTGATGAACTGCATGGCTCTGTTTTTATTCAAAATTGGATCTTCGGTCTGGGTATCACCAGATTCTCATGAAGGAAACCGATCGTGAGAAGACGGCCTTTCGAACTCACCATGGTGCTTACGAGTGGTTAGTCATGCCCTTCGGGCTCACCAATGCCCCAGCAACTTTCCAAGATCCGATGAACTCAATATTTCGCCAGTTCCTTCACAAATTTTTGTTGATCTTCTTCGATGATATCCTCATCTACAGTGCTACATGGACTGATAATCTGAACCATGTCCGACAGGTCTTACAGACGCTCGCACACCACAGGTTATTTGCTAAACAGGCTAAATGTGAGTTCGGCCAAAATAAGATTGCATACCTGGGCCATAGGATCTCTTCACAAGGAGTGGAGATGGATGAGTCCAAAATAGAGTCCATTAAAAAATGGCCCACACCGAAGTCAGTCCCACATTTGAAGGGGTTTTTGGGCCTGAGTGGATATTACAGGCGTTTCATAAGGAATTATGCTCAAATCGCAGGCCCATTAACTAACTTGTTGGCTAAGGATGCTTTTGCTTGGTCTGATAAAGCCCAACAATCTTTTCTCAATCTCAAAGACGTGATGACTCAGGCTCTGGTACTACGTCTTCCTAATTTTTCCAAACCTTTCATCTTGGAGACAGATGCTTCAGGGATAGGCATCGGTGTTGTTCTGAGCGAAGATCATCACCCCATCACATTCTTTTCAAAGAAATTGTCGCCTAGAATGCAATCCCAGTCTGTCTATGTCAGAGAATTATTCGCGATTACCGGAGCTGTCTCAAAATTTCGTCATTATTTGTTTGGCCATACGTTTACCATTCGCACAGATCATTCAAGCCTCAAACACCTGGAGAATCAGATCATCCAGACACCTGAACAAGAAGCATGCCTACCCAAGTTATTAGGCTATCGGTTTAACATCGAGTACAAACCAGGCCGTACCAACCAGGCCGCCGACGCCCTGTCTCGAGTCGAATACATGGCGTTTTCCACCATCCAGTCCTCCTTTATGGACCAAGTGTATGAACGGGTGTGTGCATCTCCACTTATTCAAGGCATAGTGAAGCAATTGACCGAAGGCTCCGAGACCCACCAGATGTATGAGCTTAAACGAGGGGATGTATATTGGTGAGATTGGTTAGTAATTCGTCATACTGATGATACTTTGATTCTTGATATTCTCACTGATTTTCACTCGTCTAAAATTGGTGGGCACGCTGGGTTTTTACGGACTTTCTATCGCATAGCTCACCTCTTCTATTGGCCGGGTAGGAGAGACAGAATTAAACATTTTATTAAACATTGCGTTATTTATCAAAGGGCTAAAGTTTTTAATTTACACCCGGCTGGACTACTGGAACCATTACCTATACCCAATAGGATATGGGAAGACATTTCTATGGACTTCATCACAGGTCTTCCGGTGGTAAATGGCAACTTTGTGATTTTTGTAGTGGTCGATAGGTTGTCAAAAGATGGGCATTTCCTACCTTTGCCTGCGAATTTTAATAGTCAAATGGTGGCTGCTTTGTTTGTCCAGCATATTGTTAAGCTACATGGCATTCCTTGTACTGTTGTTTGCGATAGAGATAAAACTTTTACTAGAGCGTTTTGGAAACATCTGATGAAATTACAAGGAACTCAGTTATGTTTCTCGTCTGCATATCACCCCCAAACCGATGGTCAGACGGAAGCTCTTAACAAATGTTTAGAGTTATATCTTTGTTGTTTCATTTTTTATCAACCCCGACAGTGGATACAGTTTTTACCTTGGGCTGAATACTAGTATAACACTTCTTTTCAAACTTCTATTGGGATGGTTCCTTTCAAAGTTGTCTAGCTATGGCCGAGATCCTCCCCCGTTATTGCATAATTGTTCCTTAGATGATACGCCATTTGATGTGCACCAGCAATTGTTGCGACGAGATAAAATACTTCAAGTTTTAAAAGTCAATGTACAGAAGGCTCAAATGCTCATGAAACGTTTTGCTGACAAAAAAAGGACTGATATTGAGTTTGCAGAAGGCGATTGGGTATGGGTCAAATTACAACCATATCGCCAACATTCCATTCAACTTAGGAAATATCAGAAACTACCACTCAGATATTTCGGCCCCTTCAAAATATTGGAGAAACTGGGTAAGGTTGCTTATCAATTAGACTTGCCAGCACATGCTAAGATACATCCTGTTTTTCACGTTTCCCTATTGAAGTGTTTCTATGGTACTGATCCCCCACCACCATCAGTTCCATTGCCACTCTGAACTATTCTAGAGGGTCCAATACTCACACCCACCCGAGTTCTGGCTTCCAGATTTATTCAGGATGGCGACAAATGGAACCAGCAACTCTTACTTCACTGGGACGGACCTATAGCCGATACTTGGGAAAACGCAGATGAAGTTGTCTCTTTGTACCCCACTTTGGACCTTGAGGACAAGGTCCTATTTGATGAGGAGGGTAATGTAAGGAATGAGAATAATATGGGTTGTGATAGGAGAGAATTGGGCCAGACGAATGAGGTTGTGTGAAGAATATATTGGAAAACTCTCTCTCCCTCCTGTGTGACTCCCCTCTCCCTATACTGAATTTCTTCCTTTCTGTTACGAGAACCTATCTCAGTATCTTATCTTTACTGCTACTTTTCCTATCGAATAGTAATGCAGATCCAGGTCTTACATATATAATATCATAGAAGTTATACCTTCTGCTTTTTATACCAAGATTGTTTGTTCATTTATAATTGTGATCATAACATGACCATGACACTATTCAAAGGTCTTGTTATAAGGAATATGTGTGATCATCCTCTGATTCAGATTCATTCAAAATCTGCTAATCCAATTCATGAAGATTGGTTAAAGGGTTCAATTCTCACTGTCTCAAGTTGCTTAACATGGTCTATTTGGTATATCATCCAGATTTTGATCATCACCTTTCCCATCCATTTACTATATATGATTTTTAGGGTTTGAATTATTTCTTGTTTAGAAGTTACAGTTCATATTGCTTATCTTGGCTCAATATACTTGTAGTACAAATTTGTCTAACATCCGAAAAATAGATCAACCATTTAGCCTCAGCGAAGGGTACTCTCGCCACAATGAAATGGCTTAAATTAAGATGGTCTCTGTGTGTCACTCGCTTCAATGGGTAAATCCCTTGCGGAAGCAAGTGACACAAACAGGCATACTCTCTGAAGCAAGTAACACAGAGAAACATATCTTAATTTTAGCCTTTTCGCCGCAGCTCGCCGCAGGAAAGGCACTCTTAACCAAGGCAAAATGCTCGATTTAAGAAAGTTTTAGGATGTTATTATACTTTGCAAATCAAATTAAAAAACCCTCACATTTTAAAAAAATAAATTAATTAATTAAAATATCATTATCTCTTCTACATGTACGTGCGTGCGCGCGTGTGTATAGATTGGTACATGCACATATTAGTGGATGAGCCATTCAAATTAAATCCAAATGATTCATTTAATTATTACGTGCACATAATTTTTTAGATTTTGTGCTATATGCAAGAATTAAGAATATATGTGTAGTTTGTTTAAAAGCTGCAGTGAAGTGGGAAAGAAAGGAAAATACATTTAGGTTCCAAATAAGAAAAATGATATATTAAAAAAATCTCTAACTTGTCAATGATACCTATTTCACACTTTTCAACGGTCGCTCTCCACGTGTCAATAAGGACTTTTTTTAATATTTTTTTAATGTTTGGATTCTTAATGAGATATATATATATATATATATTAAAAAAAGACCTAGTTGCAATAAAGAATAATAAGACCTACCGATGTGTTTTGTTGTTGGAGCAGCACAATCAGCTGTTTTCGCAGTGATAATACAAGATAAGCCATTAACTTGGGCCATAGGCTTCAATATTGATCTTTGGTCCACCATCTTTTAATGTTGCAAGACAATGGGCCTTTTATATATTTATAGCCTTATATTTAATTAAGGGTAAAGACCCCTCGTCCTTGGGTTCAACTGGCAAAGGGTTGGACTTCCTCACCTCAAGGGAGGGGGTTCGATCCCTGCGTTGGTCAAGGTGCTAGGGGAGGCATCCTAGGGGTCTAAGAAGCAGTGGAAACGCTGGTAGAGGTGGAGGCATGTGTACTCTCTGTCCAATATGCCCTGTGGACTGGGCTCCAAGCGTTCTGCCCTTGGATTATGGGTGAGCCCAACCCCTTTCCTAAAATTTTTTTATCAAAAAAATTAAGGGTAAAGGAGCAAAAATACACATGTCCTTTACCTTCGGGAGCGCCCAGCACCATATGCTTTTTTTTTTAGAGCAAAATTACACATGTGGTTACATTTTAGGAGCAAAAATCACACCACCGTTAAAATCTAACTTAACGATGCATTTACAACAGAAAATGTCATATTTACAACAGAAAATGTCATATTTACAACAACATTTAAACACTTGGATTTTGAACATAGAAAGATCATTTACAAAAAAAAAAAAAAAAAAAGGCTATATTTACATCAGGAAGTGTTGTATTTACAACAAAATTTAAAATATTGTCATATTTATAACAGAAAATGCCATATTTACAACAACATTTAAACACCTGAATTTTGAACATAGAAAGGTCATTTACAACAACAAAAAATACTAGATTTACAACAGGAAGTACTGCATTTACAACAAAATTTAAAAGCTGACCATTTACAACAGAAAAAATCATATTTACAACAGGCTAGATTTTAACGGTGGTGTGACTTTTGCTTCTAAAATGTAACCACATGTGTATTTTTGCTCCCAAAAAAAGCATATGTTGCTGGACGCTCCTGAGGATAAAGCACATGTATATTTTTGCTCCTAAACCCTTTAATTAATTTAAGAGTTAGCTTAAGGGTTTCTTATCGTTCTAAATATAACTCAATCCACTTTGACTCCTACATTTATTAGAATTTTTTCCCAAACTATTCTTATTGATTGCATAAAGGAGGCTTTCATTATTGAAGATAACAAATTATAAATGCCGTATTTTAGAGAAACCAACATATATTAGTTATAAATAACTAATTTCCTTAACATATGCTAATTAGTTATTTAACTCATATCAGAAGGATTATTTTGTTCTAATGCACAACAAGCATGTGAATTAAAAGGATTCAAATGTAATGTTTTGATGATATATGAATAATCGGAAAATTGATCAATGGCAGGGCATTGGCATTGTCATCTCTGGGATGATAATCTTCATTCAACTATAGTGCAATGAGCAAAAAACACCAGTTTTTGTCATTATGTTTAAGTTACTTAATTATATTGTATGTCATGTATTATTCGATTATATACCAGTTTATAAATCATACAATTTAGTTTAAAGAAAAACAATGAGTATAAATATGATAAAATAACTTATTTTGGTTCCTTAATCTCTCCAAAAAAAAATAAATGAGGTTTTGATATTTAGAACTGGAGGAGTAATTCCTTTTTGCTGCAGCTGCTAAGAAGTAAGGATTGGCTATATTCTTCAATCACTTAATATTCACAAGTGTTGTGCAATTTGTTGTTGATGAGTATGGGCGAGTTGGTCACTTTCCTTGCCCCACAACAAAAAATACAAGCCAATGATAACAGTTACTTTTCCTATGATGCTGAAGAGAAGGGCATATGTGAGTATAGAAATTTAATTACCATCTCAAAACTTCCGCTCTTGTTTAAATTTAATTTATGTGAATTTACGAAATTTCTTTGAATTTATACAAGATAAATATGGGAACATAATATTGTGATTTTTTGTAAGGCTTTCACGCACAGCTGCTAAAGATAAAACCGTGAAATATCATATTGGAGCATCTCTTTCAAATCAGACAAGTGTGACACAAAAACTTTTAACAACAATTGACAGCAAACAACTATCCTTGCTATAGCTTGTAAATCCACCCACTCCTTAAAGTAATTAGGGTTTCAGTCCCTAAAAAGACCTTCATCATAGAGATAACATACCTCTCAACAGATTTCTAAATTAGCTGATGTGTCCTTTTTGTATACATAAAGATTGATGAGAAAAATTCTGCTCTATCCCATCTTAATATAAGACATATTAACATAATTTGATAAGATTAAGAAAATTAGTTAAATTAGTTAATATAACACGTATTTTCTAAAACATCATAGTCATCTTCCTTAGTTTCCTCATCATTCTCTTTGGTCCTTGATTATAGTTGAGGGAGCATCAGTAGGGTAAATTAGGAAAACATTGATAAATATAATAACTATATCTTATATTTAGAACCAAAATCAACTACCTTAATATATCTTATATTAAGGACTAAAAGAGTATTATATTTGACGTTATAAGGGCTAGCTATGACCTTGTATCAAAATTTTTAATTTTGCTTGATATTTTATAGGTGTTGTATCTTTTATATCGACAAAATATATGTTGTCGGTACTTAATATTTTAACATGGTTTTAAGAGCCAAATGACTTGTGATAAAAAAAAAATATGAAAGAAAGAAAGAAAAACTGAATATTGTAAATATGAGGCTTCTAAGACTGATCAACAGGAGGCAAATCAAAATATAGAGAAGTCATCACACATTAATTAATTAAATAAGTGATTAAAAGTACATAATAAGAGTCTTATCAAATAACTTAAGCTATCTTGATAAAAAGACAACCTTAACATATACTTGTATCTAAAATTTTCATTGTGAGAAAATATTGTGGAATGGGTTACCCATAATTGTTGGCATTTACGTATATATTTTATCATTTATCCATATGTGGGTGGGTTATTTTCATACATATATGTCTTATATTAACGACTTAACTAATATATATATTAAGATGGGATGGAGAAGAACTTTCTCATCAATCTTTATATATACGAAAAGCACACACTGACTAATTTAGAAATATGTTGAGAAGTATGTCATCTCTATAATGAAGGTCTTTTTAGGGATAGAATTCCTAATGACTTTAAGGAGTGAGAGGATTTACAAGTTATAGCAAGGAAAGTTGTTTATTGTCAATTGTCATTGACGATTATTGCCTCACATATTTCTGATTTGAAAGAGATGCTCTCATATGATCTTTCACGATTTTATCCTTAGTAGGTGTGTGTGTTTGAAAGCCTTGCAAAAAAAGTACTAAATTTTTCCCCCATATTTATCTTGTATAGCACTACATCCTTCCACTAAGAAATTCTGTAAATTCACATAAAATTAAAGTTAAATAAGAGTGGTAGAGTAAATTTTGAGATAGTAATTAAATTTCTATACTCACATAAAGCCCTTTCCTTGAGCATCATATATAGGAGCAGTTGCTGTCATTATTGGCTTGTATTTGCTGTTGTATTATCACTGTAAAAACGGCTGATTGTGCTGCTTCAAATATAGTCTATAATTTCACACTTTAGAATATTCCCAAATAAGTTTACAACTGTCTTGAAATTAAAAAGACTTTCATATGTGACTAACTAATATTGGTGGCTGAACTATTTTCAAGCAAGGGCATAGCATCAATAAAAAACCAAATACTGATGAATCGATGATAACATCAATAAACAAAAAACAAAAAAAACAAATGCTTCACGATTATAATGCAAACCTCATGTGACAAACTTACCCTGGTGACAGAACTGTTTTCAAGCAAGCGCAGAGCTGTATTTCAAGCTTCAAATAAGAAAAATTTCACCTTTACACTACTTCTAAATGATTATAATGCAAACCTCATGTGACAAACTTACAGCAGAACTATTTTCAAGCAAGCGCAGAGCTGTATTTCAAGTTTCAAATAAGAAAAATTTCACCTTTATACTACTTCTAAACGATTATAATGCAAACCTCATGTGACAAACTTACAGCAGAACTGTTTTCAAGCAAGCGCAGAGCTGTATTTCAAGTTTCAAATAAGAAAAAGTTCACCTTTATACTACTTCTAAAGGGAAAACCGTAAAATAAAAGGAATAAAATAAAAAAGAAACAAATCTAAGGTGACTAACTTAAAGCAAGACTTGAGAAATAAATTTTCAAAGAAAACCCAATAGAACACTTGCCTCGAAATACTACTAGCAAACAGCAAATCTTAAGATTCTGTGCATATATGAGAAATAAACTTTAACGAAGATGAGGATGTGCTAGAATGGAAGAGATTCTGTGCTTAGGATTCGATTTCAAATCTTAATCAGACCCAAATTAACATTAAAAAAGTTGTGTCCATATCTTAGGAAAGAAAATAATTACCTCAGGAATTGGGCTTTGGGGTAGTCTTCGATCAGCAGACAGCACGAACAGAGTCGCCAAAGTGAGCGGCTAGAAGGGGTGAGACAACTCCGGCAAGAAATGAAAAGAGGACGAGCTCGAACAAGAAAAAGAAAAGGAATGAGAGGAGAGACTAGGGGGTGGAAATATGGTATTTAAGTAGGCCTTTAACTTCTTCCTCAACATCATTAGATCATAATTTAAGTTACGAGAATCCTTGAACAATAGTCACTGAAACGAGAAAAGAACATGCCTGGAAAATTCTTGAATCGAACGCCTATGAGATTAAGATATAAGCCATAGGATTGTGACAAGTGTAAGAGGGCATGTGTAGTCCTGGGCCCAAGGTCCCTCGACACTCAATAATGGAAGACTAATTGTAGGGGTTGGGTTTCTCTCATTGTCTCTTTCTCATTATCCCTCATCATCTCTAAATTCTATCCATCCAATCAACCACAATACCACTTTAACCTTACTCCCACCTTTCCAATCAATGGCCCAAATGAGCTAATGAGTGAAAATGAGAAAAATGATGAGAAGAGAATCCTCTTCCCTGTCTACATTGGTCAACGAGGACTTTCAATTTCCCTTAGCAGCCATGCTTAATTCTCTAATGCAACTTACCAAAAACATTATGTAATCAATAGTGATAGTTTGAGGAGAAAAACTAATATAAAAGACAGAGGAGATTAATTAAAGTCTTGAAAATTTAGTACCAAAACAAACTTCTTAACTAGTTCCTATATTTAGGATTAGATAGAGTATTAGTATGACTTAACATATTGATCCACTGCTTACAAAAATGAAAAAGATGAGAGATAAATTATTACATACCTGCCCAAATAAAGTTTCTCACCAAAGACAAAGTATGCTAAAAGGGCCACTAGTATCGTAGCGAGAGGGTTAAACATAGTGACAAAAACTGGTCCTTTTTGCTTATTGCACCATAGTTGAATGAAGATTATCAATCCCAGACATGACAATGCCCTGTCATTAATCATTATACTGATTATTCATATATCATCAAAACATTACATTTGATTCCTTTCAATTCACATGCTTGTTGTGCACTAGAACAAAATACACTCCTTCTGATGTTAAATGCAGGAGTTAAATAACTAGTTTGCATATGTTAAGAAAATTAGTTATTTATTACTAATATATGCTAGTCTGTAATACCCTAAAAATCTGTATTATAATTTAGTAAAATTATACCTATAAAAAATAGGTGAATATGAGATATCAAATATTAAGTAATAATTAGCTTATTTTCTAAGGAAAAATCTCTAGGAAATTAGAGAGTTTAAGGGCCAAAGTGCCAAAATGACGAAAATGCCCCTAAGGGACATAAATAACTTAGAAAAATTATGAAAAATCCTAAAAGGCAGTAAAATGACCCGGTGAATTAGGAGAATATATTATCTCTAATTATGGTAATTTAATAAATTATGAACTTGGAGAAATTGTATAAATGTCCAAAAAGTCGTAAAAAGACCATAATACCCTTGTAATTTGTAAAAATGCAAGAGGCATGAAAATACTAATGTTAATATAAGAATATGAAGGTAATGAGGTATTGTAATTTAGGAAATTATCAAAAAGTGATAAAAGAGTAATTAAGTAATATTGGGCTAATTACTTAAGCATAAGTAAAGGAAATTCATGAATAATTATGTAAAACCCTAAAAATGGTGGTTTTTGGTTTAAAATTAGTAAGAATTTAATTACTAATTAATGGGAGATTTTTGAGAAAAATGGATGAGTTTAGGTATTTTTAAGCCTAAATGCAAGAATAGACCAATAGGAAAATTTTGTAAAAATTATGTAAAAATAATTATTTAATTAATTAAATAATTAATCAAATAATAAAAAAACGAAATAAAAAAAGGGCAGAAAAAAAAGAAAAAGAAATGAAAAATAATTTGTGCAACTTGCAAATATTTTAATAATATAATTAATTAAAGTAAAAATGATGAATAGTAATTTAGAAATTAGGAAACGGATCCTATCTCGGAGATCTAGGAATGAGATTTCCAATGTCGGGTAGAATATTGATCAGTAGAATTTTATCTTCCATTAGACTCTTGCGGAAGTAAATTGAAGCCGTTTGTGCATTTTCCTAATAAAAAAATAGGGAAAATGCATATAGGCATATTTTTGATTTGAAGAAAATAAATTCTAACTCAACATCTAGGAATGAGTTTGAATTTATTTTGACATATTTGGAATCAGTGAATTTTTCAAGAAGTTGATAATTTCAGAAATGCGTTCTGAAACCGGACGCGTTCGGACACGTTTTTCGAGAAAACTTCAACTGGACAGTTGGAGCCCTATATGGAATCAAAATTTAGGTTAACTTGGACATTTCTAGTAAGTGAGAACATGTCTTCAAAGTTGTAAATGCAGAATTTTGAGATTTCTCCGAAATCACGCGAATCGGGTACCGATCGGGGAAATTCGATTAGACCGGGCTAAAAGCAACCCAAGTCACCATTTTTGGACCAATCTTGGGCTGCCACATCAGCTCTCAATTTCGCCAAGAGTCTCCCATGGTCATGAATTTTACACCATTTCATGTTTGAATTTCCAAGGTTGTAAACAATTTGGAAAATGCCATTTGTATCCTTAGGTTTTTCTATAAATAGGTATGCTTCCCCTTCATAATCTTCACACCATTTTCACTCCCTTTGGCCGAAATCTTAGAGGGAGAAAGAAGAGAGAGAAGCTCTGGAAAAATTCTGAAGAAGTCTTCAACGGGTAAGTCTTTCGGGCTTTAGCTTTCAAGTTCGAGTTTTTAGTTCGGTAGTTAGTAGAATTGTTAGTTAGTTCTAGGAAGTAGGGGATGAAATTCCTATACTTGTTTTTAGGCCTCATTGCATTGAAAAATATGCCCAAGAGGTAAAAACATAGTAGGGATCGAGTCTCCGAAAAGTTGAAGCTTTTGAAGTTCTTTCAAAAATAGGGGTGTAATGCTAGAATAGCCTTTAATGTTTTAAGTATGATTGGATATCATATGGGAGGGATATTTTAGTCTTTATTTTCGAAAATCAAAATGGCGTCGAAGTTCTGGCGAAATTTTGGGAAGAAAAGTAGTCAGAGTAACGAAGTGCTGGCGAAATTCCGCCAATTAGGGGCATAGGGGCAAAATGGTAATTTTTACCTAAAATGCCAGTCGTAATGTGAAATCACTAATAAAAGTGATATTACTCTTATAGGACATCAGAAACTCTGATCTGCTGCCGTTACGCCCGACGAGCCACCGTTGGACGTTTCACGTTTTCCGTAAAAGTACGTTTTCGCGAGGTACCTAACGTCGTCAACGAAGGTACGTTCGCATCGTAACACTAATCTAGTGCTGCTCATATACATATATGTTATAGGTACATTCACGGATAGAGATTCTGTTAGGGGTCACCGAGATACATTCACGGTTAGAGACTCTCGTTCGTGGTTACCGATTATACATACAGTTTCACACGGTTTATAGAGATATTAATACCGTTAGAGTTTTCCTAGCGCTGAGGACACGACCGTACATCGTGGCACTGGTGAATAGTGCAGACACTTTATGGGGCTTACATACTGCTTTACGCTTATGTACTGTCATTATATTGATCATAGCTGTTATGTCATGAATATCTGTCATCCCTATATTGTTTTATTTGAGCATAAGGTTAACCGTTACCTGAGATTCAATGCGGTGAATTGAATCTCAGCTATAGCTTCAGGGTCAGGAGGACCATGGATCGGAGATCGAGGCAAGTTGCACGAGTAGGCTCATGGTTGGAGAGCATGTAGCACGAGTGAGCTCTGAGACGGAGATGTCACTTTATCGTTTTCCGTAATTACCTATGAGAACAATATGATGTTGTATCAACACTGTATTACACTCTGGTTATCATTTTAATGGGAATCAGTTACTCTTACGCTCCAAGGCTCGACTCTGATTTTTAAAAAAAAAAATTTGGCTCTGGAAGTGGGATGTTACAATTTTGGTATCAGAGCAGTTCTTTCTGGCAAGTATTTAACTATGTTACCACGAACAGTTTGGTGCCGAAGGCAAGGCTAGTCTACGTGGATGTGCCAATCAGTCGCCGTATAAGTCGGTGAGGCCCCAATGGTAGACACTTACCTGGCCAATCTGTTCGGATAACGGAGTTAGGTTCTTAACCCTTTTGACTTTGAGCATTTTTTGAAAATGAGTACTGATACGACCTTAGTGTAATGTTGTAGTAATGAACATAGATGAGCATTCGTATACCCATTATCCCGGAAGAAAGAGACGAAACGCTCGTAGACCCATAGTTCCGGAGACGATAGGACGAATACGAAATACGGATACCACTGATAATCCTGATAATGTCACCTACCGATGACAAATTTGACTTCCCGGGAGATCATAGATCTTGAAGACAGTTCTGACGCGAATACGGGTAATTCTGATGTCAGTCTCTGATAATCCTGTTATCAGTCTTTGATAACTCCAAAAATCTCTAGTTTGTACTGGACGGTAATTCTATCCTAACATAGTGCCCATGTGTAGAACTGGGTCACGCCGGCTGAGACCGACAAAAATAAATACATGCAGTATTTGACTCATGTAGAGGAACTCCCGATACGAATTTCCGTACCCGTTTCTGAGTAGACCGAACCAACGAAACCCTAAACGAGGGAGAAATTGCGAGTGTCCATTCATTTGTAGCGCTAGTATGATAATGTCTGTGATATGCTAATCATTGCCTTCATTATAATTGCCTAACGTTCTCCATGGGATACAGTAACGATGAACGGAGCTGGACCAACCTACAATCCTAAACCGGAGTACTTTCTTGAGCTCGAATATCAATTTCTGCCAGAATATAACCTTGAACTTGGGCACTACCCTGAGCCGGAGTATGATCTTGGACTCTATCCTGGACTCTTCAACCTATACTCCCCTACGCATAATCAGGAACCGGGACCCGTGTACCATTTTGGACCAGGGTACCCACTTGAACCTATTTATGATTCTGAACCCATGAATGCTGCATCTCCGAATATGGCTCAACCTCTGTCAGAGCCAGAAGAAACCGAATCAGCGGGCCATTCGTCTGATGGAGACAACTCTGAAAATTCTCCACCGAGTAACCAGGAAATTTATGATTGTGAATCTCATGCCAGTTATAAACTTGTCTTCCTGAAACATGTCCTAGATCAAAACGGGGAGCTAGTAGACATCCTCAACACCGACTATGGACAAGCCGCTCAGCATACGACAACATTGAAGGATGAATATTACCAATACTTGACGAATGTGAAGACAACGTATGATCGGAGGAATGTGTACTTCATCCCTTCCTACTCCCGTGAAGATTGGGCAAAGTCTACCTTGTACCATTTCCCCCGAAACCGCTTCTGGGTGGAAAACGCAAATGAACTCTTAGGAGAAGGCCCTGTCCAAAATTTCCGTACGTTCCTCCATCGTCTCCAGTGGCGGGTAATCCACGATATTTAGAGAGGTTTTCAGGAGTGGTCCACGATACTAGAGCTCCGTAGAAAGCTATTGCCGTTGTAATCTGATCCGAGTGTTAAACCAATTAACCACCTTTGATGTTTGTACGGATCCTTTTGGGATGCATACATATATATTTCCTTACGATATATTAGTAGTTACACCATTCGGTGTAAGCTTTTAGCTTGTAAAGCATGTTTTGAACCAAGTTGCGGGTTAATATAAATCTTCTTACTACTTTATAGCATCAACAACATTCTCAATGGTGTTAAACTAACAGCGATGTAGAAAATAAGTAGCAAGCGGATAGAGACTCTGTTTACGGTCACCGACTCGGATTGAGGCTCTGTCTAGGGTCACCGACTTGGATAGAGATTCTGTTAGGGTCACCAATTATACATAACGGATAGAGACATCGTTTAGGGTCACCGATTATACATGCTGCTCTATATCTAAGTTGCTTGGGAGATCATTCAAGTATTCATTGAAGACAAACCAATCGCTATTAGATAGCCTTATTTCCAAACATGATTAGACTTCCATAACAATTTCCATATTGATTAAATTATATTCGACCGTGATCATGTCATTATGTAGGAGATATCTTATGTTACCATGGTGTGTGGGAACCATGGGGACATTTTTGGTATCCATTTTGGTATTTGTATTGTTAACCGCGGTGTGTGGGAACCACGGGGAAACATTATATATCAAAGTACGGAATGATAAGATCTTTATGGATGAACCGAGGCGAATTCCTGATCACCAAGAGAGGCGGCTGACGGATGGAGTGAAGATTCGACGTGTATAGTCCAAAGTTCGAGTAGGACGGTGTTAGTTAGTACAAAGTTTAGATGGTAGAGTGCAAATTTCGAGGACGAAATTTTATTTAAGGGGGGAAGAAATGTAATACCCTAAAAATCAGATTATAATTTAGTAAAATTATACCTATAAAAAATAGGTGAATATGAGATATCAAATATTAAGTAATAATTAGCTTATTTTCTAGAGAAAATCTCTAGGAAATTAGAGAGTTTAAGGGCCAAAGTGCCAAAATGACGAAAATGCCCCTAAGGGACATAAATAACTTAGAAAAATTATGAAAAATCCTAAAAGGCAGTAAAATGACCCGGTGAATTAGGAGAATATATTATCTCTAATTATGGTAATTTAATAAATTATGAACTTGGAGAAATTGTATAAATGTCCAAAAAGTCGTAAAAAGACCATAATACCCTTGTAATTTGTAAAAATGCAAGAGGCATGAAAATACTAATGTTAATATAAGAATATGAAGGTAATGAGGTATTGTAATTTAGGAAATTATCAAAAAGTGATAAAAGAGTAATTAAGTAATATTGGGCTAATTACTTAAGCATAAGTAAAGGAAATTCATGAATAATTATGTAAAACCCTAAAAATGGTGGTTTTTGGTTTAAAATTAGTAAGAATGTAATTACTAATTAATGGGAGATTTTTGAGAAAAATGGATGAGTTTAGGTATTTTTAAGCCTAAATGCAAGAATAGACCAATAGGAAAATTTTGTAAAAATTATGTAAAAATAATTATTTAATTAATTAAATAATTAATCAAATAATAAAAAAAACGAAATAAAAAAAAGGGCAGAAAAGAAATGAAAAAGAAATGAAAAATAATTTGTGCAACTTGCAAATATTTTAATAATATAATTAATTAAAGTAAAAATGATGAATAGTAATTTAGAAATTAGGAAACGGATCCTATCTGGAGATCTAGGAATGGGATTTCCAATGTCAGGGTAGAATATTGATCAGTGGAATTTTATCTTCCATTAGACTCTTGCGGAAGTAAATTAAAGCCGTTTGTGCATTTTCCTAATAAAACAAAATAGGGAAAAATGCATATAGGCATATTTTTGATTTGAAGAAAATAAATTCTAACTCAACATCTAGGAATGAGTTTGAATTTATTTTGACATATTTGGAATCAGTGAATTTTTCTGAAGAAGTTGATAATTTCAGAAATGCGTTCTGAAACCGGACGCGTTCGGACACGTTTTTCGAGAAAACTTCAACTGGACAGTTGGTGCCCTATATGGAATCAAAATTTAGGTTAACTTGGAAATTTCTAGTAAGTGAGAACATGTCTTCAAAGTTGTAAATGCAGAATTTTGAGATTTCTCCGAAATCACGCGAATCGGGTACCGATCGGGGAAATTCGATTAGACCGGGCTAAAAGCAACCCAAGTCACCATTTTTGGACCAATCTTGGGCTGCCACATCAGCTCTCAATTTCGGCCAAGAGTCTCCCATGGTCATGAATTTTACACCATTTCATGTTTGAATTTCCAAGGTTGTAAACAATTTGGAAAATGCCATTTGTATCCTTAGGTTTTTCTATAAATAGGTATGCTTCCCCTTCATAATCTTCACACCATTTTCACTCCCTTTGGCCGAAATCTTAGAGGGAGAAAGAAGAGAGAGAAGCTCTGGAAAAATTCTGAAGAAGTCTTCAACGGGTAAGTCTTTCGGGCTTTAGCTTTCAAGTTCGAGTTTTTAGTTCGGTAGTTAGTAGAATTGTTAATTAGTTCTAGGAAGTAGGGGATGAAATTCCTATACTTGTTTTTAGGCCTCATTGCATTGAAAAATATGCCTGAAGAGGTAAAAACATAGTAGGGATCGAGTCTCCGAAAAGTTGAAGCTTTTGAAGTTCTTTCAAAATAGGGGTTGTAATGCTAGAATAGCCTTTAATGTTTTAAGTATGATTGGATATCATATGGGAGGGATATTTTAGTCTTTATTTTCGAAAATCAAAATGGCGTCGAAGTTCTGGCGAAATTTTGGGAAGAAAAGTAGTCAGAGTAACGAAGTGCTGGCGAAATTCCGTCAATTAGGGGCATAGGGGCAAAATGGTAATTTTTACCTAAAATGCCAGTCGTAATGTCAAATCACTAATAAAAGTGATATTACTCTTATAGGACATCAGAAACTCTGATCTGCTGCCGTTACGCTGCCCGACGAGCCACTGTTGGACGTTTCACGTTTTTCCGTAAAAAGTACGTTTTCCGCCAGAGGTACCTAACGTCGTCAACGAAGGTACGTTCGCGTACTGTAACACTAATCTAGTGCTGCTCATATACATATATGTGATAGGTACATTCACGGATAGAGATTCTGTTAGGGGTCACCGAGATACATTCACGGTTAGAGACTCGTTCGTGGTTACCGATTATACATACGAGCCACACGGGTTATAGAGATATTAATACCGTTAGAGTTTTCCTAGCACCGAGGACACGACCGTACATCGTGGCACGGTGAATAGTGCAGCACTTTATGGGGCTTACATATCGCTTTACGCTTATGTACTGTCATTATATTGATCATAGCTGTTATGTCATGAATATCTGTCATCCCTATACTGTTTTATTTGAGCATAAGGTTAACCGTTACCTGAGATTCAATGCGGTGAATTGAATCTCAGCTATAGCTTCAGGGTCAGGAGGACCATGGATCGGAGATCGAGGCAAGCTGCACGAGTAGGCTCATGGTTGGAGAGCATGTAGCACGAGTGAGCTCTAAGACGGAGATGTCACTTTATCGTTTTCCGTAATTACCTATGAGAACAATAGGATGTTGTATCAACACTGTATTACACTCTGGTTATCGTTTTAATGGTAATCAGTTACTCTTACGCTCCAAGGCTCGACTCTGATTTTAAAAAAAAAAAAAATTGGCTCTGGAATTGGGATGTTACATAGTCTCTTCAAAATACCGCATTTATTCATTATCCTCAATGATGAAAGCCTCCTTTACTCTATGCAAATAATATGAATAGTTTAAGATTTTTTTTTTTAAATAAATTTAGGAGTCAAAGTGCATTGAGTTATCATATATAGAACTAGAACAAACCCTTAAGCTAACACTGATTTTTTTTTTTTTTTTTTTGCTAAAGAAACTAACACTGATATTAAATATAAGGCTATGTGTGTGTGTAAGGCCCATTAACTTGCAATATTAGAAGATGGTGGACTATGATACTTACACCATAAATGGTGGACCAAAGGTCAATATTGAAGCCTACGGCCCAAGCTGATGGCTTATGTTGTATTATCACTGTGAAAATAGCTGATTGTGCTGCTCCAACAAAACACATCCAAGTTGTTAGTGATAGTTGGGATGGGTATCTTTTCAACGTCATAGCCTGCAATTTTAACACTTAATTGCATCATTGTTCTTCTTCACTGCAACTGGGTCTTTTTTTTTTTTTTTTTAAATATCATTAAGATCCCAACCATAAAAAACAATATTAAAAAAGCTCTCAATTAACAAGTAAAGAGCTACTATTGCTAAGTGAAATAGCTACCATTGACATGTTATGAGCGTTGTCAATATATTATTTTCCCTGTTTGAAATCTAAATGATATTCTAGTTTTTTTCCCACTTCACTGCTTTTAAATAAACTAGACATATATTCTTGCATATAGCACAAAATCTCAAAAAATATGTGCACGCAATATTAAATGAATCATTTTATATAATTTGAAGGGCTCATCCACTAATATGTGCATGTACCAATCTACACACAAGCACACTCATGCGTGTGGGAGAGAGAATGATATTTTAATTTTTTTTTTTTTTAAATGCGAGGGGTTTTTAATTTGATTTGCAAAGTATATTAACATCCTAAAACTTCCTTGAATTGAGCATTTTGCCTCGAGTTTTACTACAAGTATATTGAGCCAAGATAAGCAATATGAATTATAACTTTTGAACAAGAAATAATTCAAACCCTAAAAATCATATATAGTAATTTGATGGGAAAGGTGAAGATCAAAACCTGCATGATATACCAAAGAGACCACGTTAAGCAGCTTGAGACAACGAGAATTGAACCCTTTAACCGATCCTCATGAATAGGATTGGCTGATTTTCTATGAATTTGAATGAGAGGATGATCCCACAAATTCCTTATGACATGACCTTTGTATAGTGTCATTGTCATTACCCCACCTAAGGATAACAAGGTTCCAAGAACTTTTGCTAAGCCTTTGGGATGACGAAAATCAACAACTTCCAACCTGAATTATTCAACTCAAAATTATAGATCAAGGCTAAAAAATTGAAAATGAAAATGATTAATAATAAACCCAAAAACAAGAGGAGAAAGTAATTTATTTTTTCTTTCTTTTTTATAAAAGAAATAGATTTTACCTTTCTACATCGGTTGCACAACCGGTCTAAATCGGTTGTTTATGAAACTAGTATAGAAAGAAATAAATATTTAAACAAATTAAATAATTTAAATATGCACCATTTGTTGTTTTAATTAGTGTAAAAAGTAACCAGTCTCGCATCTTATATATGAAAATGCTACCAGTGACATTTTTTATACTGCCTCCACAACAATCAGTGCAAGAGTCTCGCTGTAGAAATGCTTTTTTGACTAACGAAAGATTCAAAAAGAAAGCCGTCTCTTCGTTAGATCAGTAATGTTGTTTTGTAGAGTATCAAAATCCCGTATCTAATGGTTATAAGACAAATTAAAGATATATATGATAGAGGTGAGTGCCATCAAGTTGTTTAAACTATAAACTACTATTTTAATGTAAAAAGGATAAGCCTTGAGAATAATTAATACACTAAATGAGGATTTCGGATGAGAGCTCAATCTTAATTATTAGTATCATTTTGATCACCAAATAAAGAAAGGAAGAAATCAAACCTGAGTATCACTGCAATGATGAAGGTGATGGAAGCTATGGTGTTTAGCATGGTGTAACACCCCGGTTTTCACAACTGTTTTCATAGCGTTTCGATCAGAGTTTTGAGCGACAAATTTTTTTTTCATAATAAAGAGTAACTGAATAACATTGATAACAGTGTATCTGGCTGTTCATAAGGCCGTACATTCCTCCGAGTGTTTACATCTAACGTAAGTACAACAAAACTAAAACGTCTCCATCTGATCTTCATGCTAGATCCCTACCTTTGTCCTCGATCTACGTGGCTCGCTTGCTTCTCTCTCGACCCTCGGTCCTCCGGACCTCGAGTATAGCCGAGATCCAATTTAGCGGATTGGATCTCAGGTAACGGTTAACCTCATGCTTATAAACAGTATATGTACAACAGGTATTCCTAATCTTAACAGCATTGATCAAGTCGGTACATGATCATTTAATAACAACACAAAAACTGTATTAGTGATCTAAGTACGATTCCTTAATCACAGTGTGTCTAAGTACGGTTCCATAGGCACGGGGTATCTAAGTACGGTTCCATAGACACGGGGTATCTAAGTACGGTTCCATAGACACGGAGTATCTAAGTACGATTCCTTAGACACGGGGTATCTAAGTACGGTTCCATAGAAACGGTGCATCTAGCAACGAACAGAATGGCCAGGTAAGTGTCTATCATGGGGGGGCCTCACCGACTTTACGGCGACTAAATGGCACACCCACATAGACTAGCCTTGCCTTCGACACCAAACTATTCACATAACATATTATCACATATAATCATTCAATAATCATCAGATTAGTGTTACAGTAACTAAAAAAAATAAACGCCCGAAAGCGTCCGGCTCGTCGGACAACGTAACGGCAAAGAGATCAAAGTTTCGATGTCCTATAAGAGTAATATCACTTTTATTAGTGATTTGACATCACAACAGGCATTTTAGGTAAAAATTACCATTTTGCCCCTATACCCCTAATCGGCGGAATTTCGCCAGCACTTCGTTACTTTGACTCCGATTTTTTCCAAAATTTTGCCAGAACTTCGACCCAATGATAATTTTCGGGGTGGGTATTTATAGAAAAAGGTGTAGGATTTCGGCCGTCGGATCAACTTTGTGAGAATCGATCTGGACCGTCCAAAACTTAACTTTTGCAAAAAGTTTCTTTCTTCTTCCTTACTCCTTGCCGACCTGCCCAAGCTCCAACAGCCAAGGGATTGGCCAATGGGAGGTGGCCATGTGTCCCTTCCAGAAGCTCCTCCGGATGAATTTCTCCGATCGGTACCCGATTCGCGTAATTTCGGAAAAATCTCAAAATTCTGGATTTACAACTTTGAAGATCTTATCTTTCTTATCAATAATATCTAATTTAACTTAGATTTCGGTCTCTTACAGGGTTCCAAGAGTCCAGTTGAAGTTTTCTCGAAAAACGTGTCCGAACGCGTCCGGTTTCAGAACGCATTTCTGGAATCATCAACTTCTTCAGAAAAATTCACTGATTCCAAATATGTCCAGATAAATTCAAACTCATTCCTAGATATTGAGTTAGAATTTATTTTCTTCGAATCCAAAATCTGCCTATCTGCATTTTTCCCTATTTCGTTTTATTAGGAAAAAGCACAATCGGCTTCAGAATTAACTTCCGGAAAAGCCTAACAGAAGATAAAAACCCACTGATCAATATTTTACATTGACTTTGGAAATCTCATTCCTAGATCTCTCTATAGGATCCGTTTCCTATTTTTTTGATTACTATTCACTAAATTAAATTATAATATATAAATATTACAACTTGCCATAAAAATCTATATTTTTTTTTCCATTCTTATCTTCAATTTTGTGCAAACATTTCGGCTGCCCCCTTTGTAATATTATTAAATATTTATTTTTTTATTTAATTAATTAATTATTTATTTACTTATTTAATTTTTCCCAAAAATTCCACAAAATTACCTAATTGGTCCATTATTGTATTTAGGCTTAAAAATACCTAAACTCAACTATTTTTCTCTAAAATTTCCAATTAATTAGTAAACATGTTTTTACTAATTTTAAAACAAAAACCACTAATTTTAGGGTTTTACATAATTACTTGTGAATTTCCTTTGCTTATGCTTAAGTAATTAGCCCAATATCACTTAGTTACTTAATTATCACAAGTTGATAATTTTCTTAATTAGAAAACCTCATTTCCTCATCACATTTGCATTGACATTTGTGTTTTCATGTCTCCTTTATCATATTAGAATTTATCAGGGTATTTTAGTCATTTCAATACTTTTTGAGCATTCCTATTAAATTTCTCCAAGTTCATAATTTATTAAATTACCATAATTAGAGATAATATACTCTCATAATTCACTTGGTCATTTTACTACCTTTTAGGATTTTTCACAATTTTTCTAAGTCATTTATGTCCCTTAGGGGCATTTCCGTCATTTGGCACTTTGGCCCTTAGATTCTCTAATTTCCCAGAGATTTTCCTTTAGAAAATAAAATAATTATAACTTAATATTTGATATCCCATATTCACCTACTTTCTATAGGTATACTCTTATCAATTTATGATAGAGATTTTTAGGGTATTACACATGGAAGCAACAAAGGTTGGAGAAGTATATCTTAGGCTTGCAAAATACATGTTGAGGGTTAAACTAACCTACAAAATCCATGAAAACATTGGCCAAGTTAAAATTAAATGCCTATACTCTCCCATATTATTAATATCGTTATGTAAAAATGTTGACTAATTTCTTTGTGCTTACCCCAGCAGAGAAAGCACAAAAATTTCCAGGAAAATAGCCATTGTCATCCTTGGTCTCATATTTCTGCAAATTGAAATTTTGAATCTCAAACATCTGATTTACAATGTGGAACTCATATTTTTGCATGAAAATCAATAAAATAAAAATAAAAAAGAAAAAAAAAGTGACACAAACTTATTACCATGGCGTCAGTGGAAATTTTTATTTATTTATTTTGAGCATATGATAAGTACTATAATCTGGACAAGTCATTAAACATGTCAAGAGACAATGGTTTAGGGGTGCCTCATCGTGGTTGAACTGGTGTTAATCCAACCACAATTAAAATAATATAATATAATTAAAACTTACAAAAATATTCATTTATAACCCAAAGAAGAATAATATTGATGGCACAACTGTTGAAAGTCTGAATGTAGGTGTATCCCACCAATTTATCATGCTATAAAACATTTTGCAGTTCTAAATATTTCTGTAGCCTCTGAAATTCATTTATTATGATTATTTATGTTGTTTTTGGTAACATGCTGTGGTGAGTAGATGGAAGAACGAATGACATTGTGCAACATGGTTGTTGAAGCTGGAGGAAAGAATGGTGTTGTTCCTGCTGATAGTACCACATATAAGTATCTTGAGGTTTGTTCAACAGATACAGTCTTAATTGATAGATGTTGTTGGAAATCATGAAATATTTCCAGATCATGTGTAACATCCCATTTTCTAAAGCGGAATTTTTTTTTTTTTTCAATCAATCAGAGATGAGCAATGGAGCGTAAGAGTAACTGATCATAATATAACATGAACCATAGTGTAATAAAGTATTGATTACAGTAATCCTAGGGTTCGGAAAGTAATCGACAGAAAGGAAAAGAAAGCGATAAGATAAAGATGACTTCTTCCGCAAGTCACTCCTGCCGCTTTCCCGGACATCAATTCGCGGTCCTCCGCACCTGAAGCTATAAATGAGATTCAATTCACCGCATTGAATCTCGGGTAACAATTAACCTTATGCTCAAATAAAACAGTATATAGACAATAGATATTCATGACATAACAAAGAACATCTCATCGAAGTGTGACACGCATGTAACATAAGCATGAAGCAAATATGTAAGGTCCTACACAACAACATTGTGACACAGACAGTACATAAGCATAAAGCAGTACGTAAAGTCCTACACAAATATAGCTCGCACATTAACTCGTGCCACGAACACGTGTCCTCGCCGCTAGGAAAACTCAAAGCGGTATTATCATGTCTTATAACCCGTACAAGGTCAGTATGTATAACGACGACCCTAAGCGAGCCCGGTATATGAACGTATCTATGACATATATGTATATGAGAGCTATAGGATTAGTGTTACAGTACGCGTCCGTACCTTCGTTGATGTACGTAGATGTTTCTGGCGGAAACTGTACTTTCTGACGGAAAACAGCAGTTTGTCCGACAGCGGCACGTTGGACAGCGTAACGGCAGTAAACTCAACGTTTCAGATATCCTATGAGAATAATGTCACTTCCATTAGTAATTTGACATTATAACTGGCATTTTAGGTAAAAATTACCATTTTGCCCCTATACCCCTACTTGGCGGAATTTCGCCAGCGCTTCCGCTACGTAGGCTATTTTCTTCCCAAAATTTCGCGTAACTTCGACGCATTTATGATTTTCGAAAATAAAGACTAAAATAGCCCTCCCATATGATACCCAATCATACTCAAAATTTAAAGGCTATTACTACCCCTAACCTTTAATAGAGCTATAAAAACTACAACTTTTCAAATGACTCGATCCCTACTATGTTTACACCTCTGCATATTTTTTCAACGCAAACAAGGCTCTAAAACATTTGTAGGAATCTTGTCACCTACTTTCTAAAACTAACTAACAATTCTACTAACTAATAAACTAAAAACTAAAGACCGAAAGACTTACCCGTTGAAGACTTTCCGGACAATTCTACAGGGCTTATTTGCACAATTCCCCAGAGCTCCTTTCTCTTCTTTCTCAACCAAAAATTTCGGCCAAGAGAAGGAAGAAAAGGTGTGAGAATTATGAAGGAAGGGGGGTGGGTATTTATAGGAAAAAAACAAGGGCCTTGTTTGGCAAATTCAAGGCTTTGTTTGGAAAATCAAGTTGTAATAACCCATTAATGCAACTTGTTCAAGAAGCCACTTCTTCTACACACACACACTCTTGGACGAACCCTAGGGCTGATGTGGCAGCCCTCATTGGCCCAAAAGTGGTGACTTAGCTCACTTTATGCCCGTATAACCGTTTTCCCGATCGGTACCCGATTCGCGTGATTTCGGAGAATTCACAAAATTCTGGATTTACAACTCTGAAAACATGTTCTCACTTAGTAGAAATGTCCAAGTTAACCTTTATCTTGATTCCATATAGGCCTCCAACAGTCCAGTTGAAGTTTTCTCGAAAAACGTGTCCGAACGCGTCCGGTGTCGGAATTAATTGCGGAGATATCAATCTCTTCGAAATAATTCACTGATTCCAAATATGTCTAAACAAATTCAAACCCATTCCTAAATGTTGAGTTAGAATTTATTTTCCTCTTTTCCAAAATTATGCCTATATGCATTTTTCCCTATTTTGTTTTATTAGGAAAATGCACAAACGGCCTCGGAATTAACTTCCGGAAGAGGTCACTTAAAGGTAAAAACTCACTGATCAATATTTTACCTTGACCTTGGGATTCCTATTCCTAGATCTCTAGATAGGATCCGTTTCCTAATTTTAAAGTTACTATTCATACTTTTTACTTTAATTTAATTATATTATTTTTTTAATGTGCAAGTTGCACAACTTGTGTTTCTATTTCATTTTCATTTTTTTTTTTTTATTTTGACCTAATTTTCGGCTGGCCCCTTAATTTATTTAATATTTATTTAATTATTTAATGATTTATTTATTTACTTTTTCCCAAAAATTCCACAAAATTACCTAATTGGTCCATTCTTGTATTTAGGCCTAAAAATACCTAAACTCAACTATTTTTCATAAAAATTTCCAATTAATTAGTAAATACATTTTTACTAATTTTCCACTAATTTCCACTAATTTTTGAGCTTCACATAATTATTCTCAATTTCCTTTGCTTATGCTTAAGTAATTAGCCCAATATTACTTAATTACTTCATTATCACTTCTTGATAATTTTCTTAATTACCATGCCTTATTACCTTCATACTTTGGTATTAACATTAGTATTCTCATGCCTCTTGCATTTTTAGAAATTACAAGGGTATTTTGGTCTTTTATTACTTTTGGCACATTCTTGTACAATTTCTCCAATTTCATAATTTATTAAATTACCGTAATTAGAGATATTATACTCTCCTAATTCACCTGGTCATTTTATTGCCTTTTGGTATTTTTCCATAATTTCCTAAGTTGATTACCCTTTACGGGGTATTTTAGTCATTTTGGCACTTTGGCCATTAATTTCCCCGATTTCCTACAGAAATTCTACTTAGAAAATAGACTATAATTATACAAGACCGGAGATTGAAATTTCACTTATCGAAATATCCAACTTTTATTTATAATATTCCGGATAAATATCCGGTATTACATTTCTCCCCTTACACAAAATTTCGCCCTCGAAATTTAATCTATACTAACTAAACTTCGGGCCATGAACTCGGGTACTTTTCCTTCATGTCACTCTCGGTTTCCCAAGTTGCCTCTTCGGGTGTTAAACCCTTCCGGACCACCTTCACTATCGAATAGTCTTATTTCGAGCCGTTTCTCCTTATGATCAATGATGCATTCGCTCAACTATGAAGGTATTATCATGCCGTACTTCAACGTCTTCGTACTCAATGACATGACCTTGGTCGGTTGGTATTTCTTCGGTTGTGACACGTGGAAAACGTCGTGAAGATTACTCGAGTTCGGGGTAAAGCTATCGATAAGCTACTTCTCCACGCTTCGCCAAAATCTCAAAGGGTCCTACGTATCGTGGACTCGGTTTCTTCCTCTTAAGCGTTCTGCCGACACCAGTTACTGGAGATAACTTTAGGAATACATGGTCGCCGACGTAGAACGTTAAGGGTCTCCTCCTTTTGTCCGCATAGCTCTTCTGTCTACTATGTGCGGCTAGGAGTCTCTTCTTGATCAATGCGATCTGCTCGGAGGTTTGTTCAAGCATATCCGGCCCAAGTAATTGCTTTTCAGATGAATCTGTCCAGCATAATGGTGATTGACACTTCCGCCCATACAATGCCTCGAACGGGGCCATTTGTATACTAGCATGATAACCTGTTGTTATATGCAAACTCGGCTAGCGAAAGATGTTGATCCCAACTTCCTTTGAAATCCAGGGCACATGCTCGCAAAGATATCCTCCAAGGCGTCGTATGGTTCTCTCGGATTGGCCGTCAGTTTGAGGGTGATAAGCCGAACTGAACCTCAGTTTAGTCCCCATACCTTCATGTAACGCTTGCCAGAAACGGGATTTGAAACGCGTATCCCGATCAGAGACAATGCTCTTAGGGATACCATGTAATCTCACTATCTCTTTGATATAAATCCCCGCCAATCGTTCCGGAGAATAGTGGATACCGATGGGAATAAAGTGTCTTGACTTGGTTAATCTGTCAACAACTACCCAAATTGTATCATGATTTCTGATTTTGGGCAGACCTACCACAAAATCCATGGTTATGTTCTCCCATTTCCACTCTGACAGCTCTAGTCCTTGCAAAAGACCAGGGGGCCGACGGTGTTCAATCTTCACCTTCGACTGGTCAAGCACTTGGCCACGTACTCGTAACGTCTTTCTTCATTCCGGCCACCAAAGTTCGGACTTCATACTGTACATCTTGACCATGCACGGATGCAGAGTGTATTTACTCTTGTGAGCCTCATCCATTATCTTCCGCCTTAATTCATCAACGGCGGTACATAGATTCGCTTCTTGTACCTGACCAAACCACTAAGTGATAGGTCATGGTCTTGGGTCTCACCTCGAGAGATCTTCTCACGTATCTCTTTTGCCCAATCATCTTGCCGCTTGAGCTTTCTCAACTTCATCTCTCGATCATACTCCCTTGACTAACAAGAAGAGTTGCAAGATAGGCATCGGTTGGTGCATGAAGACCCATGCGGACTTGATTGGATAGATTCGGATCTCTCGAAATCTTCCAGCAATTTCTGCTCTTGTATCATCATATATGCCACCCGCACCGTCTTCCCGCTAAGAGCATCGGCAACAACGTTTGCTTTTCCCGGATGATACTTGATCTCCAGGGCTATAATCTTTGATCAACTCCATCCAACGACGTTGTCTCATGTTGAGTTCTCGTTGATCGAACAAGTATTTCAAACTTTTGTCTCTCTCTCTGAAAGCTCTCCTCACAGTCATCTCCCCATACAAAGGGTTGATTCTTCCTCGTAAGCTTTGTCAATGGAAGGGCTAGACGCGAGAAATCCCGTATGAATCTGCGGTAGTATCCAGCCAGACCAAGAAAACTACGGATCTCCGTCACGCTCTCGGCCGTTTCCACCCGTAACCGCATCTACCTTGCTTGGATCAACCGCAACTCCGTCGCTAGATATAACATGGCCCGAAATTTCACTTCCGGCAGCCAAAATTCGCATTTGCTCAGTTTAGCATATAGTTGCTTCTCCCTGAGTATGCTCAACACCTTCCTCAGATGTTCTTCGTGCTCTTCTTTGCTCTCAGAATAGATGAGAATGTCATCTATAAATACCACCACAAATTGGTCTAGGTGTTGTCGGAAGATACGGTTCATGTAATCCATGAATACCGCAGTGCATTTGTCAATCCGAAGGGCATCACAAGAAATTCATAATGCCCGTGCACGGTCCGAAAGCTGTCTTGGAAATATCACCATCTTTAACTCGCAACCGATGATATCCCGAACGCAGATCAATTTTGGAGAAGACAGTGGAACCGGATAACCGATCCAAAAGATCATCAATCCGGGGAAGTGGGTACTTGTTTTTGACCGTTACTTTGTTCAATTCACGGTAGTCAATGCAGAGTCGGAAGCTTCCATCTTTCTTCTTTACAAATAGCACTGGGGCTCCCCACGGTGATACACTGGGTCGAATGAACCCCTTCTTCAAAAGCTCTTCTATTGCTTCTTCAACTCCCGCATCTCGTTAGGAGCCATACGATACGGCGCCTTTGATATTGACCTGTACTGCATCAAATCAATATTGAACTCCACTTCTCGGATAGGAGGTAACTCGTGAGATCCTCCGGAATACATCGGGAAAATCATTCACCACGGGGATATCCTGGAGTGAAAGATCGGCTCGCTTTGATCGAAAAGAATACCATGTAGGCATGGCATCCTTGCTTCACACATCGATCGCTTACGTAGCGGAGAGAAAGTTCAGCTCACTTCAACTTTTCTCCAGAAATGATATCTTCTTCTTGCCACAGTCGATCATCGCACCGTTGGCCTTCAGCCAATTTAGACCGAGTATGACGTCGATGCCGTGAAGAGGTAGACGGATAAGGTCCACTTTAGAAACTCGTCCATCCACGTTAGCAATACAATTTATACATGCGTCAGAAGCTAAAGATTTTACACCCAGTGGTGTAGATACTACCAAATCATAAGGTAAACTACAGGCATTCATTCCTAGGCGACTTGCACAATCATAGGAAATGAAAGAATGACTGGCTCCCGAATCATACAATGCCTCAAGTAGATTTCCGTTGAGAGAAATTGTACCTTGGACCATTTTCGGGGATTGTCTGGCTTCTGTGTCGGTTAGTGCAAAGATTCGGCGGTGCTCGAGGTCTCGCCTCTCCAGCCTTCTCGTACACTCCTCGCTATAGTGCCGGGCTTATGACATCGAAGCATATCTCGCTTCCCTTCGCAGCTCACTCCCGGGTGGTTCCTTTTGCATTTGGGCACGTTTGGATCCCTAGTCTCGGATAATTTTGTTGTCCAGCTTGGAATGGCCTCTTATTCCCACCTTGGGGATTACTCCAGGGCGCCTTCCTCTTTTGTGAAGAGTTCTCGCGGTTGGATCCACCTCGACCAGCATTTTGTTGTTGAAATTCCTTGATCTCTGAAATCCTCTGAGATTGCGCTCAGTCATCCGACAAGTTTCCACTGCGCTTGTCAAGTTCTGGAATCGCTGGGACATGAGCCTTTCACCAATTTCATATTTAAGCCCATGAATTAGTATATTCACCATACTGCTTTCATCATTGCCCCTTCGAAGATGTCTTGAGTATCGGGACGGAGTTGGTGAACCGGCGTAGTAATCGTCGAAAGATTCCTCCTGTCCTTGTCGGATATGGAGAAATTCCGACTCCTTGTTCATTTTCACCGAAGGAGGGAAATATTGCTCATGAAATTTCTCCGAAATTTCCCCATGTCACGGGACGAGTCATTGGTCCGTAGGGTTTCGCCGTGACTTCCCACCAACGGTCGGCATCTCCTTCAAGTTGGTAAATTGCTAGTTGAGCTTTACGATTCTCAGGGCAGTCAATCACCCTGAATACCTTCTCTAGTCTTTTCAGCCAATCCTCCGCCAAGTCCAGCTTTCCTCGAAAATTTGGTGGCTTCAACTTACAGAATTGGTTCACCCAATACTGGGTATTCTTCTCCTTTCTTCCTCGTCGCGGAGGTGATTGTGATCTATCGGACTCCTCAGCATTTTCCTCTGGTCTTCCTCACTTTGATTGTCATTGTCCTCCTCCTCTTCTTCTTCTTCATTGTTATGCTCTTCCTCTTCGTGTTGACGTGCGTCCAATTGTCTTTGGGCTTCCTCATCCTGTTGATGTTGTCTTGCTAACAGAGCATCAATGAGAGCCCTCTGCTCTAGGAGAGTTCTCCTTAGTTCTTGTACTTCGTTCTGTTCCGGCTGGTTTGGTATAGCATTTTGCTCGGGTATTACGTCCCTTTGAGGCTGCCTGCCTCGCCTCGACCTCGGCCTCGTCCTCGGCCCCTACCTCTTGGTGCACCGGCACCTCTTATGATGGCCATGTTTTAACTTTTCCTTTATATCAAATAACGGATAAGTGTTAGAACAATAACACAACACATGGCATCAAGTCATATATATTTTCATATTAGATGTAATGTACATGCTAACGTATACTACATCATCCAATTGGTTTATGACCGGTGGTTATATCGTATGTCCACACATTGTCGTCATCGATGAATGATCCGAGCCAACGAGTTTCTCTGGTTCTAAGGGCATACTAGCCATTGACTCTACCCTAAGTCGATCATATTTCGGTTTAGAAATATCGTGGTTTCGTCTTCGTCCCGCCGTCTCTCGGAATTACGGATCTACGCGCGTTACGTCCTATTATTACGGGATAGAAGATCTACGACTTTTTGTTTCGTCCATCACTACCTATTACACGTGTCATATCAGTACTCATTTTCAAAACGTGCTCAAAGTTTAAAAGGCTTAAGAACCTAACTCCGTTATCCGAATGTAATGGCCGGGTAAGTGTCTACCATGGGGCCTCACCGGGTTAGCAATGATCGATTGGCACACCCACGTAGACTAGCCTTGCCTTCGGCACCAAACCATTCGTGGTAACATAGTTAAAAACTTGCCAGAAAGATTGCTCTGATACCATAAAGTGTAACATCCCATTTTCTAAAGCGGAAATTTTTTTTTTTTTCAATCAGAGTAGAGCATGGGAGCGAAAGAGTAACTGATCATAATATAACATGAACCATAGTGTAATAAAGTATTGATTACAGTAATCCTAAGGTTCGGAAAGTAATCGAAAGAAAGGAAAAGAAAGCGATAAGATAAAGATGACTTCTTCCGCAAGTCACTCCCGCCGCTTTCCCGGACATCAATTCGCGGTCCTCCGCACTCGAAGCTACAGTGAGATTCAATTCACCGCATTGAATCTCGTGTAACAGTTAACCTTATGCTCAAATAAAACAAGATATAGACAATAGATATTCATGACATAACAAAGAACATCTCATCGAAGTGTGACACGATGTAACATAAGCATGAAGCAAATATGTAAGGTCCTACACAACAACATTGTGACACGAGACAAAGACATAAGCATAAAGCGATACGTAAAGTCCTACACAAATATAGCTCGCACATTACTCTGTGCCACGAACACGTGTCCTCAGCGCTAGGAAAACTCAAAGCGGTATTATCATGTCTTATAACCCGTACAAGGCTGTATGTATAACGACGACCCTAAGCAGAGCCCCGGTATATGAACGTATCTATGACATATATGTATATGAGAGCTATAGGATTAGTGTTACAGTACGCGTCCGTACCTTCGTTGATGTACGTAGATGTTTCTAGCGAATCGTACTTTCGACGGAAAACACGGCTTGTCCGACAATGCACGTTGGACAACAGAACGGCAACAAATCAACGTTTCAGATATCCTATGAGAATAATGTCACTTCCATTAGTAATTTGACATTATAATCGGCATTTTAGGTAAAAATTACCATTTTGCCCCTATACCCCTACTTGGCGGAATTTCGCCAGCTTCCGCTACGTAGGCTATTTTCTTCCCAAAATTTCGCCAGAACTTCGACGCATTTATGATTTTCGAAAATAAAGACTAAAATAGCCCTCCCATATGATACCCAATCATACTCAAAATTTAAAGGCTATTACTACCCCTAACCTTTAATAGAGCTATAAAAACTACAACTTTTCAATGACTCGATCCCTACTATGTTTACACCTCTCGCATATTTTTCAACGCAAACAAGGCTCTAAAACATTTGTAGGAATCTTGTCACCTACTTTCTAAATCTAACTAACAATTCTACTAACTACTAAACTAAAAACTAAAGACCGAAAGACTTACCCGTTGAAGACTTTAGGACAATTCTACAGGGCTTATTGCACAATTCCCCAGAGCTCCTTTCTCTTCTTTCTCAACCAAAAATTTCGGCCAAGAGAAGGAAGAAAAGGTGTGAGAATTATGAAGGAGGGGGTATTTATAGGAAAAAACAAGGGCCTTGTTTGGCAAATTCAAGGCTTTGTTTGGAAAATCAAGTTGTAATAACCCATTAATGCAACTTGTTCAAGAAGCCACTTCTTCTACACACACACACTCTTGGCCGAACCCTAGGGCTGATGTGGCAGCCCTCATTGGCCCAAAAGTGGTGACTTAGCTCACTTTATGCCCTAGATAACCGTTTTCCCGATCGGTACCCGATTCGCGTGATTTCGGAGAATTCACAAAATTCTGGATTTACAACTGAAAACATGTTCTCACTTAGTAGAAATGTCCAAGTTAACCTTTATCTTGATTCCATATAGGCCTCCAACAGTCCAGGTTGAAGTTTTCTCGAAAACGTGTCCGAACGCGTCCGGTGTCGAATTCGTTTTCGGAGATATCAATCTCTTCGAAATAATTCACTGATTCCAAATATGTCTAAACAAATTCAAACCCATTCCTAAATGTTGAGTTAGAATTTATTTTCCTCTTTTCCAAAATTATGCCTATATGCATTTTTCCCTATTTTGTTTTATTAGGAAAATGCACAAACTACTTCGGAATTAACTTAGGAAGAGGTCACTTAAAGGTAAAAACTCACCGATCAATATTTTACCTTGACCTTGGGATTCCTATTCCTAGATCTCTAGATAGGATCCGTTTCCTAATTTTAAAGTTACTATTCATACTTTTTACTTTAATTTAATTATATTATTTTTTTAATGTGCAAGTTGCACAACTTGTGTTTCTATTTCATTTTCATTTTTTTTTTTATTTTGACCTAATTTTCGGCTGGCCCTTAATTTATTTAATATTTATTTAATTATTTAATGATTTATTTATTTACTTTTTCCCAAAAATTCCACAAAATTACCTAATTGGTCCATTCTTGTATTTAGGCCTAAAAATACCTAAACTCAACTATTTTTCATAAAATTTCCAATTAATTAGTAAATACATTTTTACTAATTTTCCACTAATTTCCACTAATTTTTGAGCTTCACATAATTATTACTGAATTTCCTTTGCTTATGCTTAAGTAATTAGCCCAATATTACTTAATTACTTCATTATCACTTCTTGATAATTTTCTTAATTACCATGCCTTATTACCTTCATACTTTGGTATTAACATTAGTATTCTCATGCCTCTTGCATTTTTAGAAATTACAAGGGTATTTTGGTCTTTTATTACTTTTGGCACATTCTTGTACAATTTCTCCAATTTCATAATTTATTAAATTACCGTAATTAGAGATATTATACTCTCCTAATTCACCTGGTCATTTTATTGCCTTTTGGTATTTTTTCCATAATTTCCTAAGTTGATTACCCTTTACAGGGGTATTTTAGTCATTTTGGCACTTTGGCCATTAATTTCCCTGATTTCCTACAGAAATTCTACTTAGAAAATAGACTATAATTATACAAGACCGGAGATTGAAATTTCACTTATCAGAAATATCCAGCTTTTATTTATATTATTCCAGATAAATATCCGGGTATTACATCATGTTTGTTTTCCGTAATGAATTTATTCTGTTGTTAAGTAGTTTTTAGTCAGTCAACTATATATTTCCCCTTTAATCCTTCTTTTATAAGACCTTTTAATCCTTCCTTGTAAATCATAGATTAGGTAGGTTATTGCAGAACATTTGCTCCATGATTCCTTCGATTGAATATCTGATTCAGTAGCCATCTATTTGTAGACTGTCCTGAAATAATAATTTTCATCTTTGATAACCCTGAAAATCTTCATATGTGTTGCCTTTCATTTTTGGTAGCGGTATATTGTGCAAAATACGTGCTAAGCAATTAAAAAAAAAATCTTGCGGTGTCCCAAAATAACTTTTGGGGCTCAAAAACTGATATTTTTGGAGTCTCAAAATTATTTTGGGACTCCAAAAACATTTTTTTTAAAAGAAGATATTTTTGGAGTCCCAAAATAACTTTTAGGACTCTAAAACTGTCATTTTTTGGAGTCCCAAAACTATTTTGGGACTCCAAAAATGACAATTAGCCTACACAATTATACGTGATATTTGGAGTCCCAAAATATAATTTGGGACGCCAAAAATATATTTTTGGAGTCCCAAAATTAATTTGGGACTCCAAAAGTATAATTTTACTGCTTTCTCTCAATAGACATCCCATGAATAAGGGACATTAATTGGGCTTATTTTGGGACGTTAAAGGGCTTTTTTGTAGTAGTGCAAGTTTCGAGGCCCACCACGAGCCCACCAATCTTCCTTTAAAGGTGGGAAAATAAGATCCCACCAAAATTAGTGACAACCTAAGTTGCCACTTTAACAGTGACGTTTTCAAACATATTTATCCTTCATAAAATATTTATTTTCTCAAGCTACTTTTTACGGCATTGCTTTATTTTATCTCCTTTCCATGTTTATTTGCCAATGTAACCAAGCATCGTGTGTTTCATGTTTTTGGTTTCTATCCGTCTGTACATAGGAAAAGCTGGCCCGGCGCCGTCTCTTCTTTTGTCTATTAAATTTGCCTCCTTACAATCAATTCTTATAACAAGTTTATGCTTAGCCTTTTACTCCCTCTCATAAAGTAGCCTATATTCATACCTTAAACGTGAATATGTTGCATGCTAATGTCTTTTTTGCTAGGCTGCTCCAAGTCAATACAGTCTTTTAGAATATTAACATGCATACTCACATATTCTTGTCCTGTTTTTATTTGTCTCTGTACGTTTAATTAGAAGCATAGGTACAACATATTTGGTATGATCTGGGTAAGTTTTTATAAGTTGACTTTGCTGATAACCTTTTTGTTCAAGTCCTTTCTTATCATACCATTTTTTGACTAACTTTTCCCCTCCTTGGGGTCAAGACACTACTACAAAAGATGGCTTTTACTTTCCTAATTGACATCCTATTTTGAAAAAGGGAAGTAAAAAAAAAAAATGCGATGTCATTTTTGTAATTATGTGAAAACTTTTGGCGTCCTAATTTAATCAAAGGACGCCAAAAGCGCCAAAAGTGTACCCTCACGTTACTCCTGATAGTAAAAGAAGTATTTTTGGCGTCATAAAAATTAACTTAGACGCCAAAAGTAAATATTTGGCGTCCTAAAATTTAAATTAGACGCCAAAAATGGAATATTTTTAGACACCAAAAGGGACCTCCAGACTCGATTAAAAGGTGGAGCATACTTAGAAAGTTAGAAACCTGGAATCGAGAAAACCCTAGAAATTGAATCTGTGATCGACTGGCTCAACAGTTCTCTTTAGTCTTCCACTCCTTCCTCTGACGACCACCGTGATCTCCGCAACTCCACCACCGCATCCACCAACACATACACCGATGAAGAGCGAGAGCAATCCGCGGTGGACCCACCTTTACCCGCACCTTCTCGTCCTTCACCAGCGGTTAGAGAAGATCCTCCTCGACCCCACAGGTCCGAGAAGAATGTCCACCGTGTAATACCCTGAAAATCTCATTTATGATAAGTATCATATTGAGTAAATAATACCTATTGGAAATAGGTGAATATATGGTCTCCAAGACCTTGTGGTGAATTTTTAGGGTAATTACTCCTGAAATTAGATAATGTGCAAATAGGTCCCTAAAACGTTTAAGAATGTGCAATTAGGTCCCTAAATGCATTTACGGGTTATAAAATACCCTGGGAAAATTATAAAGAGGCAAGAAAGTATTTATTTGAAATAGGGAATAATACTGTCCCTAATTTAGGTAATTTATTAAATTATTACCTTAAAGAAATAAAAGGGGAAAAGTTAAAAAGTATTATAATGACCATAATGCCCCGTAAATTCTAGTAAAATGAATGAGACATGAAAACACAAATGTCAATGCAAAAGTTATGAGGTAATGAGGCATTCTAATTAAGAAAATTAGAAGCAGGTGATAAGAGAGTAATTAAGTAATTATTGGCTAATTACTTAAGCATAAGCAAAGGAAATTCATGAATAATTATGTAAAACCCTAAAATTAGTGGTTGTTGGCTAAAAAATTAGTAAAAACATATTTGCTAATTAATTGGAGAATCTTGAGAAAAATAAGTGAGATTAGGTAATTTTAAGCCTAAATCGAAGTATGGACCAATAGGAAAATTTTGTGAAAAATTATATAAAATAATTATTTTATATAAAATAAATAAAATAAAAAACGAAAATAAAAGGATCAGAAATTGTTGACCGAATTATTTGGGAAAAATGAAGATAAGAATTGGTAAAAATATCTAAGATATTTAGTTACAACTTGCAATATTTTATTATATAATTAAATGTAGTGAATAGTAATGGAATAAATAGGAAACGGATCCTATCTAGAGTACTAGGAATAGGATTTCCAAAGTCAAGGTAAAATATTGTTCAGTGGATTTGTATCTTCCATTAGACTTTTCCGGAAGTTAATTCTGAAGCCGGTAGAGCTTTTTCCTAATAAGACGAAATAGGGAAATTCTGAGAAAAAGCCGGATAGTCAAGTTGAAAGTTAAGGATCTAAATGTCATGTTGCGACATCTGGGGAAGAGTTGAGAGTTTTCCTAGACATATTTGGAATCAGTGCATTCTTGTCCATAGGCGGTAGCTTCCGGAATTTCGTTCCGAAACCGACGCGTTTTTCGAGAATTTTCGGTTGAGCACGGAATGCCCTGAATGAGATCAAAAATTTAGTTAGACCAAGTATTTTGAAAGAGGAAGAGATAATCTTCAGGGCTATGTCTTTGGTTTTCTAAGATTTTACAAGATTACGCGATTCGGTACCGATCGGGGACGTAGCCGGTAGAAGCTTCTGGAAGCAGGGCATGTGGCACCACCTTATTGGCTCATCCTTTGACTTTGGGGAGCCAAAAGGACAGCTTCCAAGTGGCCCGGTGAGGATCGTGACACCTAGCAGGAGTGCGATCCGACGGCCGATATCCGGTATGAAAAAGGCATGAATAGTGTCAACATTTTGCCTATAAATAAGAGGCCTTGCCTCTTCATTCTTCACAACATTCCAAGAGGGAATTTCGGTTTTAGAGAGAAGATAGAGAGAAGGAGAAGTCCGGGGAATTTTGCAGCGAAGCTCTGAGTAAGTTTTTCGGTACTTAAGCTTTCATAGTTCTTTCGGTAGCTAGGGTAGAAATGCTATGTTAGTCTTTAATCTTTCAAGTATGATTAGATATCATATGTTAGGGGTATTTTAGTCATTATTTCGAAAATCTTGGTGGGGTCGAAGTTCTGGCAAAATTTTGGAATATTAGAGTTAAAATAGCGAAGCTCTGGCGAAATTCCGCCGATAGGCATCAGGGGCAAAATGGTAATTTTTACCTAAAATGCTTGTTATGATGTAAATCATTAATTAATATGATTTATATTTCGAAAATGATATTGGAGTAAGAGTTATGTTGAAATTTTGGAAAATTAAAGTCAAAGTAACGAAGTGCTGGCGAAATTCCGCCGATTAGGGGGTCAGGGGTAAAATTGTCATTTTGACTAAAAATGTCCGTCGTAATGATAGATCCTTAACAAGTACGTTGTTATATTGATAGGATATCCCTGATTACGTTCTGACCTACTGTCGTGCCGTATACCGACAGAAATACCGTATATCGTCAACGAAGGTACGTCCGCGTACTGTAACATTAACTCTTATGTTTATGGTATGCATATATGTGCTATGTGTATTTTTATGGCATGTTTATTGAATGCAAATATGTTAGAACAGTTTGGTGTCGAAGGAAAGGCTAGTCTATGTGGGTAAGCCATTAAGTCGCCGTGAACTCGGTGAGGCCCCCATGATAGACACTTACCTGGCCATTCTGTTCGGTTTACGGAAGTATGTACGTTCGCGTACTGTAACACTAATCTGATGGGTATAGTATGCGTGTATGTGATGTGGGTGTAGTATGATGTGAGTAGGGTATGTGTATATGTGGTGTGTTGTTGGAATGCATATTATGTTAGAATATAACTGTATGCATGCTGGGAGCGATATAGTTGTAAGGCTGGGAGCGATACATCTGTAAGGCTGGGAGCGATGCATCTATAATGCTGGGAGCGATATATCTGTATGCTGGGAGCGATACATGTGCATTGGTTGAGTGTGGTTTATATGTTGTTGTTTGGTAACCCATATGTGTGTATGTATACATGAGGTTAACCGTTACCTGAGATCCGGTGCGGATCTCAGCTCTTAACATAGCATCAGGGTCAGGAGGACCGAGGACCAAGGAGAGAGGAAAGCTGCAGGTTCAAGGATCTGGATGAAGACCTTCCGATGTTGTCCTTTACTTTTTGAAAACTCTCGGTTACTATACCGCTTTTGTAACTAGCCAGTGGGCATTTTGAATATATATATCAGTTACACTCTTGTTCCGATACTCTACTCTGATGAAAAAATTTTATACTGCTTTTGGAAAATGGGATGTTACACACCGTGGTGAATCTGTTGATTACTGAATCTATGACTTCTTGTTCTTTTTCATTTTTGTTGCTCGCTTCTTTCCTCTACTGGTACGCAGATGGTGAACGTGAAGGCCATTGCGGACGATGAACACGAAGATCGGTTTTCTTGCACTTAGATTTCAGATTTGGACGGTGCTTTCTTTAGATCTATGACGGCGGTTTCAAATCTGGACGATATGATGACTTCGATTTTTCTTCTACTCCGATTTTGGCACTTTGATTTTGATTTTGGTTTTCTTGCACAACGTTTTTGCTTGATTTAGATGCCGACTGTGGCTCTTTAGATCTGAACTTTAGATCTAAACTTCAGTTTTTGTTTTTTTATTTGGTTTGTTTGAATTTGTGATAAGTGCCGATTGTGGCACTTCGATTTTGATTTTGGTTTTCTTGCACAACGTTTTTGCTTGATTTAAATGCTGATTGTGGCTCGTATGAGATTTGAACTTCAGGTTCGAGGGTTTTTTTAAAAAATAAAAAGGGTATATGGCGTCCTAAATTTGTTTAGGACGCCGTAGCTTCTGACTTATGGCGTCTAAAGTTTTTTAGGACGTCGTAGCTCCTGACATACTATGCCCCTACATAGGCGTCCCTAGCAAAAAGGACATAAAAGGGCTAAAAAATAGGACGTTATAAAGCCTTTTTCTAGTACTGGGGTATGGGCTATTTATCGAGGAATGACATGTTTGTACTTGCATTTTTGTCTGCTTGCGTACAAAAGCAAGTCTAAACAATTACACAGTATGTTAATCTGTCAAAACATCATTCGTAGTTGCCTCATACTTTCAAATTTTAACATTTGCATTTTGTTAATGGTGGAAAGGCAGTTAAGAACTCATTTTCAAAGTTGAAAACATGCAACCAGCTACCCGCGAATTTTGCTTGTCCAGGTTCTCTAGAAATAATCTTTAAGGCTGATCTTCATTCATTCACACCTATGCCACAGTATAAGGCTACCATACATCAATTCCAGTTTTAGGATTAATTTCACTGTCATTGTACTTCCAGCATGAACTTTAAATTTTAGTTAATCATACTATTTTCCTAAGTTTATTGCAAGGTCCTTGCATTCAGGTTTTAATTTACATTGTTGTTGATCGAGAAAAAATAGTTTAGTCCACAGGCAAGTGCTTATAATGATCACTCAACCCAATAACTTACAGATTCTAATTAATTAACTTGCAGTGAGACACGCATTGCTTGGTAATTCACTTAAGAGAGCATTAACATTGAAAGTAAATAAAATTAGGTGTTGGAAATTGACAAATTGTTTCACTAAAAACAAATAAAATGAGTAACGTAAGAAAATAAAACAATGTAGCAACAAATGAAATAAATACAAATATTAAAATCCAATGATTCATGTGTTCATCCTCACTAGCTAGCCTCCACTCCACCCACAAATCAACAAAATGATAGATGTAGGCGAATAAGGAAAACAAATAAGGATGGAGCAGAAGCAAGGTGACGCTAGAAGTGGAAAAAAAAGGCTTCACCTTAAACATGATTTTTATGACTTTTTAGGGTTGTTGATGAGTATGAACATGTTCGTCACTTTCCTTGCCCCACAACAGCAAATACAAGCCAACGATGATAGTAACTGCTCCTATGATGCTGAAGAAAATGGTTTGTGAGTATAGAAATTTAATTGCTATCTCAAATCGTACTTTTCCATATTGATCCACTGCTTACAAAAATGAAAAAGATGAGAGATAAATTATTACATACCTGCCCAAATAAAGTTTCTCACCAAAGACAAAGTATGCTAAAAGGGCCACTAGTATCGTAGCGAGAGGGTTAAACATAGTGACAAAAACTGGTCCTTTTTGCTTATTCCACCATAGTTGAATGAAGATTATCATCCCAGACATGACAATGCCCTGCCATTAATCATTATACTGATTATTCATATATCATCAAAACATTACATTTGGTTCCTTTCAATTCACATGCTTGTTGTGCACTAGAACAAAATACTCCTTCTGATGTTAAATGCAGGAGTTAAATAACTAGTTTGCATATGTTAAGAAAATTAGTTATTTATTACTAATATACGCTAGTCTCTTCAAAATACTGCATTTATTCATTATCCTCAATGATGAAAGCCTCCCTTTAACTTAATTGCAGCTATTGCTTATAAGATTGTGTGCCCTTTGGGGTGGATTTTCCAACCAACACTTTCTTGCTCGTCACTTCTAACCTTAGATATCGAGGAGGCCGATTTTGTCCATGATTCTACTTCTATTATTATATATTTAATGTACGGTGTTCGGTTAATATTGTATCCAGCTTATTTTGTTGTATTTGTTTTAGCAGTGTTTCTGTCTTTGCTTTGATTAGTTGTAACCTTTGTTATCCTCAGTAATGAAATACTCTAGAATTGTTCAAAAAAAAAATGATGAAAGCCTCCTTTACTCTATGCAAATAATATGAATAGTTTAAGAATTTTTTTTTTTAAAAATAAATTTAGGAGTCAAAGTGGATTGAGTTATCATATATAGAACTAGAACAAACCCTTAAGCTAACACTGATATTAAATATAAGGCTGTGTGTGTGTGTGTAAGGCCCATTAACTTGCAATATTAGAAGATGGTGGACTATGATACTTACACCATAAATGGTGGACCAAAGGTCAATATTAAAGCCTACGGCCCAAGCTGATGGCTTATGTTGTATTATCACTGTGAAAATAGCTGATTGTGCTGCTCCAACAAAACACATCCAAGTTGTTAGTGATAGTTGGGCTGAGTATCTTTTCAACGTCATAGCCTGCAATTTTCACACTTAATTGCATCATTGTTCTTCTTCATTGCAACTGGGTCTTTTTTTTTTTTTTGGAATATCATTAAGATCCCAACCATGAAAAATAATATTGAAAAAAGTCCTCATTGACAAGTGAAGAGCTACCATTGACAAGTTATAGGACTTGTTAATATATTATTTTCCTTATTTGAAACCTAAATGATATTTTTCTTTTTTTCCCACTTCACTGCAACTTTTAAATAAACTAGACATGTATTCATGCATATAGCACAGAATCTAAAAGAAATATGTGCACGTAATATTAAATGAATCACTTGGATTTAATTTGAAGGGCTCATCCACTAATATGTGAATGTACCAATCTATGCACACGCCCACGTGGGTGTGGGAGAGAATGATATTTTAATTTAATTTTTTTTTTTTAAATGTGAGGGGTTTTTTAATTTGATTTGCAAAGTATAATAACATCCCTAAATCGGCCATTTTGCCTCGGTGAAGAGTGCCTTTGCTACGGCGAAAAGGATAAAATTAAGAATGTCTCTGTGTTACTCTCTTCCTCTCTGTGTCACTTGCTTCCGTGAGGGATGTACCCACTGAAGCATAGTGACGCAAAGCGACCGTCTTAATTTAAGCCATTTCATTGCGGCAAGAGTACTCTTCGCCGAGGTGAAATGATTGATCTAAGGGTTGTAGTTTTTAGAATGTTACACAAAGTTGTACTACAAGTATATTGAGCCAAGATAGGCAATATGCAATTATAACTTCTAAACAAGAAATAATTCAAACCCTAAAAATCATATACAGTAAGTTGATGGGAAAGGTGAAGATCAAAACCTGCATGATATACCAAATAGACCATGTTAAGCAGCTTGAGACAATGAGAATTGAACCCTTTAACAAATCTTCATGAATTGGATTAGCAGATTTTCCATGAATCTGAATAAGAGGATGATCCCACAGGTTCCTTATAACAGGACCTTTTAATAATGTCATGATCATTACACCACCTAATGATAACAAGGTTCCAAGAACTTTTGCTATACCTCTAGGATGACGAAAATCAACAACTTCAAACCTGAATTATTCAAATCAAAATTATGGATCAAGGCTAAAAAATTGCAGAATGCAAATGATTCATAATTAACCCAAACGAAGGTGTAGAAAGTAATTTATTTGTTTTTTAAAAAATAAAAAATAAAATTTTTACTTTTCTACATCGGTTGCACAACCGGTGTAGAGAGTAACCCCCTAAACTGGTTATATAAGTAACTAGTGTAGAAAGAAAGAAATATTTAAAAAATAATAATAATTTAAAGTATGTACCATTTGTTGTTTCAATCAATGTAAATAATTTAAAGTATATTTTTTATGAAAATGCTACAATCACACTTTTTATACTGCCTCCACAACAATCAACTGTAGAAATGCTTTTTTGACTAGTGAAAGATTCAAAAAGAAAGTCATCTCTTCATTATATTAGTAATGTTGTTTTGTGGAGTATAAAAGTTCCATATCTAAACTACTATTTTAATATAAAGGATAAGCCTTACGAATTGTTAATACACTACATGAGGCTTTAGGATGAGAGCTTAATCTTAATTACTATTATCATTTTGATTTTTGATCACCAAATTAAATAAATTAAAGAAAAGAATAAAGCAAACCTGAGTATCACTGCAATGATGAAGGTGAGGGAAGCTATGGTGTTGAGCATGGAAGCAACAAAGGTTGGAGAAGTATATCTTAGGCTTGCAAAGTACATGTTCAGGGTTAAACTAACCCTAAAATATCCATGAAAAAATTAGCCAAGTTAAAATTAAATGCCTATACTCTCCCATATTATTAATATTGTTCTGTGAAAATGTTGACTAATTTATTTGTGCTTACCCCAGCAGAGAAAGCACAAAAATTTCCAGGAAAATAGTCATTGTCATCTTTGGTCTCGTTCTTCTGCAAATTGAAATTTTGACTCTCAAACTTCTGGTTTACCTTGTGGAACTCATATTTTACATGAAAATCAATAAGAAAAATCGCACAAACTTACCATGTCGTCAATAGAATTTTTTTTTTATTTGTTTGTTTTTTATGAGCATATGACCTTGAGAAGAATTACAACATTAAAAGCTTAAACTGGACCAATTATTAAATAGTTCAAGAGACAATGGAACTAGTAAATAACCCTGAGAAGAATTACAACATTAAAAGCTTAAACTGGTGTAAATCCAATCACAATTAAAATAATTTAATTTAATTAAAATATACAAAAATATTGATATATAACCTTGAGAAGAATAATATTTAAATCAAAAAACATTAATCTACAAGTAAATAAATTTTTCATATATAAACAAGAAATAATAAAACAAAAGCATAGTTTGTTACCAAAACACAAATATGACTAACTACTTTTTTTAAGCTACAAATAATCTCATTTCACATGCTCAATAAGGAAAAAAATATAAAATCAAATCCAATCAACCGTCCAAAACTTTTATCTAACCAACCATGGAACTAGTTCATCGGATCACTAATCTAACCGACTAACCCAGATTAAGTTTTAATACTATTATACTAATGACTAATTCATGTTCAGATTAAGTCAGGTCACTAAGACATTGTAAAACTCTTCCATCATAGTTCTCTTCGTTTATAAGATTTGAACTGAAGATTTATATAAAGGACATCAATAAGTTATTTTCACTCAATCCAAACTCAACAAATGAAAGAAAAATACAGATTTATTACCTCTCTAGAAAGTAAGCAAAAGGGAACAAGGCAATGGCAGCCACAATATGCCTGTAAGTTACATAAACATGAGGGTTCATGCCATGGTTGAAGGAAGACTCAATGATGAAATACAACAACGTAAAGCCTATCTGTGTTGAAACCATGAGCATGTGAGCTTTGAACTTCATCGTTCTCACAATGTAACAACCCAATTTCCAAAAGCAGTATACTTTTTTTTTTTTTTCATTAAGACATCATTTTAAATAATCAGAGTAGAGCATCGGAGCATTGAGTAACTGATATGTATATATAAAATGCCGTAAGTCTGGCTGGATACAACAGCGGTACAAAAACCCATGTGGTTCAAAGGTAATATACAACAGAAAGAGATCTTCAACTAAATCTTCTACGTGGCCTGCTTGCTTATCTCCTCGGCTTTTGATCCTCCAGACCCTGAAGCTATAGCTGAGATCCAATTTACCCCATTGGATCTCAGGTAACGGTTAACCTCATGTTTATGTATACACATACAGCCAACATACATCCTCAATCTCAACAGCTCAAACAATACAAGAGCATAAGCAGATGCATGAACATAAGTGTAAAACAGTATGTATAATCGGTGACCCTAAGCAGAATCCCTATCCGAGTCGGTGACCCTAGACAGAGCCTCTATCCGAGTCGGTGATCCTAAACAAAATCTCTATCCGTTATGTATAATTGGTGACCCTAAACAGAATCCCTATCCGAGTCGGTGACCCTAGACAGAGCCTCTATCCGAGTCGGTGATCCTAAACAGAGTCTCTATCCATGAATGTACCTATCACATATAGTAAACCTAAGTACAATTCCAAAGACACGGTGCGTATAGCACCGAATAGAATGGCCAGGTAAGTGTCTACCATAGGGGCCTCACCGACTTTACGGCGACTAAATGGCACACCCACGTAGACTAGCCTTGCCTTCGGCACCAAACTATTCACACATCATATCATCACATATTCACCTTTTTTCCTAAGTTATTTACTCCTCCCAGGGGTATTTTGGTCATTTTGGCACTTTGGCCCTTAAATTCCCTAATTCAAATTTCGGGGTTTTACATTTCTCCCCCCGTTAAACAAAATTTCGCCCTCGAAATTTGTACCCAACCTACTATACTTTGTACTAACTAGACTCCGTCCTACTCGGACCTTGGACTCCACGCGTCGGATCCTTACTTTGTCCGCGCCCGCTCCTCCTGGCGATTGAGAACTCGTTTCGGCTTGATTATAAAGTTTTTATCATGTTTTAAGTTGATATATATAGTGTTTCCGTGGCGTCAAGACACCGCGTACTTTATATATATTGCTTCCGTGGCGCCCATAACACCGCGTACTTTAGTGTTTTAGCGTTTCCGTGGTGCCCATAACACCGCGTACATAAGTGTTTCCGTGGCACCCATAACACCCCGTACTACACATTCATCATGTCGTACTTTGATATACGGTATCCCCATGGTTCCCATACACCGCATGATAATACCATATATCTCATACTCATGGATATCATGTCGTACTTCGATATATTATGTTCCCATGGTTCCCATACACCGTGGCAACATAAGATACCTTATACTTAATGATACTATCGTGATTTGTTACTTAAGAAACTTGATAATGATTATCACTATGTTATGTGTGGATTGGTTCGACTTTGAACTACAGAGGTCTTTCCTTTTTCTCAACGTAGCTCTTCCGTCTGTCCTGTGCTGCTAAGAGTCGTCTCTTAACTACAGCGATTTGTTTGGAATTTCGTTGGTTCTTTCCACCCAACAATGGATATGTAGAAAATGATGATGAGTGGATCTGATCCAGCCTTCAGAAGAGTATGGAAATACGTAATGGTTCCTCCGATAGAAATTTTCAACATGGGTCACGATCGGATATCGGTCCCACTCGAGGTTATCTACCTCGTCCTCCACCTTGGCCTCTGCCTCGACTTCGCCTCGACCTCCGGGAGTTCCGGCTTCTCTCGATTTGTCATGTCTCGTTCTTTTCATTCGTCGGGAAAACGTTAGATTCAGAAGACAAGTGATTAGTCTATCACAGAAGCTATCACACTAGTACTACAAACGAACGGACACTCGCAATATCTCCCTCGTTTAGGGTTTCGTTGCTTCGGTCTACTCAGATACGGGTACGAAATGTCGTATCGGGAGTTTCTTTACATGAGTCAAATACTGCATGTACGTATCTCTACTATTCTTGGAGTTTCATCCGGCGTGACCCAGCTTCAGATATAAGTTCTGGGTTAGAGTGATGTATCCACCGAAAGTGGTACATCGATTCGGGATGGTATACCGGTTCAAACGGTATACCGAAACAGTGGTACACCGACTCGGGGCTATATCGGTACTCATTTTCAAAATATGCTCTTTTAAAAAGGCGTAGAGCCTAACTCCGTTACTCAAACCAATTGGCCAGGTAAGTGTCTATCATGGGAGCCTCACCGAGTTCACGGCGACTGATTGGCTTACCCACATAGACTAGCCTTGCCTTCGGCACCAATGGTTTGTATATAACATAGTTAGATCTATGCCAGGACAACTGCTCTGATACCATAAGTGTAACAACCCAATTTCTCAAAAGCAGTATAATTTTTTTTTTCATTAAGACATCATTTTAAATAATCAGAGTAGAGCATCGGACAGATGCATGAACATAAGTGTAAAACAGTATGTATAATCGGTGACCCTAAGCAGAATCCCTATCCGAGTCGGTGACCCTAGACAGAGCCTCTATCCGAGTCAGTGATCCTAAACAAAATCTCTATCCGTTATGTATAATTGGTGACCCTAAACAGAATCCCTATCCGAGTCGGTGACCCTAGACAGAGCCTCTATCCGAGTCGGTGATCCTAAACAGAGTCTCTATCCATGAATGTACCTATCACATATAGTAAACCTAAGTACAATTCCAAAGACACGGTGCGTATAGCACCGAATAGAATGGCCGGTGTAAGTGTCTACCATAGGGGCCTCACCGACTTTACGGCGACTAAATGGCACACCCACGTAGACTAGCCTTGCCTTCGGCACCAAACTATTCACACATCATATCATCACATATATGCATACCATAAACACAAGAGTTAAGGTTACCAGTACGCGAACGTACCTTCGTTGACGGTATACGGTACTTCCTTCAGAAAACGTTCTTTTCTACGGAAAAACGTGAAACGGCTCATTGGGCAACGAACGGCTGCAAACTAGGATTTCTGACGTCCTATAAGAGTAATGTCAATTTCATTAGTGATTTGGCATTATAACTGGCATTTTAGGTAAAAATTACCATTTTGCCCCTATGCCCCTAATTGGCGGAATTTCGCCAGCACTTCGTTACTCTAGCAAATTTTCTTCCCGAAATTTTGCCAGAACTTCGACGCCATCATGATTTTCGAAAATAAAGACTAAAATAGCCCTCCCATATGATATCCAATCATAAAAATAAAGACTACTCTAGCCTTACTAACTATTGAACTAAAGACTAAAAACTAAAGACCGAAAGACTTACCCGTTGAAGACTTTGCGAGAACTTCCCAGAGCTTCTCTCTCTACTTTCTCTCCCTAGAATTTCGAAATAGGCAAGAAGGAATGGTGTGAAGAAAAGTGAAGGAGGGGGGGTATTTATAGAAACGGTGGTAGGGTTTCTAGTCGGATCAACTTTGTGAGAAGCGATCCGGGCCGTCCAAAGCAACTTTTCAAAAACCCTTTCTTCCCCTTTTGTGTTCACACTTGACCGAAATTCAAGGGGTTTGGCCAATGGGAGGTGGCCATGTGTCACCTTCCGTAAGCTTTGACCGATTTCTCCGATCGGTACCCGATTCGCGTGATTTCGGAAAAATCTCAAAATTCAGGATTTACAACTTTGAAAACATATTCTCACTTAGTAGAAATGTCCAAGTTAACCTATATTTTGATTCCATATAGGGCTCCAACAGTCCAGTTGAGTCTTTCTCGAAAAACGTGTCCAAACGCGTCCGGTGTCGAAACTTGTTTTCAGAAACACCCATCTCTTCAGAAAAATTCACTGGATCCAAATATGTTCATGAAAATTCCCAATTCTTTTCCAAATGTCACAACATAACCTTTTCGTCCTTTTGGCTATCTGGCCTTTTCTCAGAATTTCCCTATTTCGTCTTATTAGGAAAAAGCACAAACGGCTTCAGAATTAACTTCCGCAAGAGTCTAACGGAAGATAAAAACCCACTGATTAATATTTTACCTTGACTTTGGGAACCCCATTCCTAGATCTCGAGATAGGATCCGTTTCCTATTTCCCATTTTACTATTCACATAATTTTACTTTAATTAATTATATTAATAAAATAATAAACTTAACTTATCAACTAAGTTTTCTATTTTTATTTCTTATTTATTTTTTTTTTCGTTTTTTTTTTATTTTATTTTCTGCACTTTCTTTTTTTAATTAATTAATTATTTAATTAATTAAATAATTATTTTTACATAATCTCTTACAACATTTTCCTATTGGTCAATTCTTGCATTTAGGCTTAAAAATATCTAAACTCATCCTTTATCCTTCAAATTTTCCAATTAATTAACCAATATATTTATGCTAATTTTTAGCCATTTATCACTAATTTTGGAGCTTTACATAATTATCTCCGAATTTTCTATACTTGTGCTTAAGTAATTTGCTAATAAATACTTAATCACTCAGTTATCACTGCTTAGTAATTTTCTTAATTAGAATACCACATTACCCCTTAACCTTTGCTTTACATGAGATTTTTCATGCATTCTGCATTATTCTGTATTTTCCATAATCGCAAGGGTATTATGGTCATTTCCTTACTTTTGAGTATTCTTCTACAATTTCTCCAAGTTTATAACTTAATAAATTACCTAAATTAGGGAAAATATCCTTCCCTATTTTAAATAGATTTTTAGTTGCTTCTTTTATAGCTTTCGCAGGGTATTTATAACCCACAATGTATTTAGGGACCTATTTGCAAATTCCCAAACGTTTTAGGGACCTAATTGCAAATTATCCAATTTCAAGAGAAATTACCTTAACAATAAGGTAAACTCAATACAAGGTGTTTGAAACCTCATATTCACCTTTTTTCCTAAGTTATTTACTCCTCCCAGGGGTATTTTGGTCATTTTGGCACTTTGGCCCTTAAATTCCCTAATTCAAATTTCGGGGTATTACACACAAGCTAGCTCCCAAAGAACAATTAAGAAGATGCTTCAGTACTATATAGAAGAAGAAGAAGAAGGAATTAAAATAATACAAGAATGTGACTCTTTATTTCTTAATTAACACGTTGTTGATGGTATCCTGTTCCTGATTTGATTCCCACAGTATATTATATATATGTGATATTACTTCAAATCCTAAATATAAGACATATTTTTTAGTATAATTTGCATTACAAACTATGTCATCATTGTCATATATATTCGGACCGGATGTGTAACCTTTTTTGAGCAGGTAAAGAGGTTTGTTTTGTTCATAAATGTACTCCATCTAGTCCAAAAGATAAGAAATCTTCTAGAAGAAAATTTTGGTCCAAATTCAAAAATATAATATGTTGACATGGTAATTGATGATTGTTTTCCATTTTTACCCCTGACAAGAAAGAGAGAGAAGTGACAGATAATAAATGTACATTTGAAAATCACATTCTTTAATAAGAAAAAGTATGTACATTTTTTTCATTTAAGACATATTTATGGACTTTAGTAACATTTACTGATTTGTGCGAATTAGTTAACAACATTTTATATTTAGAATTGAAGGGAATGTGCATGTTGCCTCTCAAATATTCTTTTTCCTAAAAAAGGGTAATTTTCCATTATGGGTAATTTCTAATGCAAATGAGTAAAAAAGATTTTGGAAAACATAACACACCATTTCGTTGTAAATAACTAACCTTTATGTGAATTAGTTATCTAATTCATAATTCACAAATTTAGAACTAAAGAGTATATGAAATACTATAAATTCTCAAGGTCAAAAAGCATTTAATAAAATCTAGGGATTTTAAATACACGTTCTTCTATAGAAAAAGGTAAAGTTAAAGAGACTCATTTAAATCAAAGCAAATTGGTTCAGTTGGCTTGTAGTTGGGTTCCCTTAAGTACCTAGTCAAGGGTTAGATCTTTGGCAGTGTGTATGGAGAAGGTTATTTGGCAAACACGAATGCCTCTTTGGGACGACTACGATGTGAAGGATGATTAGTCAATACGAAATGAAATGGTTTTAAAATAACATAAGCTCCTTTATTATAAATATAGTTAATTTAATTATTTAAATTTTTTAATCAATACCATCCCAAACAAATATTCTTAATTAATTGATATCCCTGTAAATGACACAAGTTGCGTTATCTTAAATATTGCAAAGCCATTGTTAGTAGGGGTGTTCATGGGAGGGTTGGATAGGGCGAAGTCCTTACCTGATGCCCTGCTCAAAGGATCATTGGGCAATAAAATGTAGTCCGATCGCCAGCTATGCCTGATAGAAGTCCTAACATTCTCGGGCTAGCTATAATAGGCTAGGCAGGGCAGGGAAACCTGCCCAAATAGTGATACTTTGTCACACGGTCACACCCCTATTTTACTGACGGGATTTATCACCACTTTAGCTACTTTAGCGGTTCAACCAATTACTCGGGAATCCCGATTATTCCATTTCCTGATGTTAGCAATGTATAGCGGTCAAATAGGATCATGGGAAAAAAACATCTACAATCATATATGATAAGTAATATTGCAAACTTCAAATGTAATCAAAAATTCTACATTTTAGAATATTTCAAAATAAGTCAACTTGAGTCTTAATATTAAAAAAAACTACCATATGTGACTAACTAATACTGGTGGTAGAGGTATTTTCAAGTAAGGGTGGAGCATAAACAAAAAACCAAATACTAATGGTAAAATCAAAAAAAAAAAAAAACCAAATGCTTCAGGATTATCATGCAAACCTCATGTGACTAACTTACATTGGTGGCGTAACTGTTTTCAAGCAAGGGTAGAGCTGTATTTCAAGTTTCAACTAAGAAAAATTTCACCTTTATACTATTTATAAAGGAAAAACCGTAAAATAAAAGGAATAAAATAAAAAAGAAGCAAACCTCACTTAAAGCACGACTTGAGAAATAAATTTTCAAAGAAAACCCAAAAGAACACTAGCCTCAAAATACTACGGTGTACCGTTAGCGAACAACATATCTTAAGATTCTGAGCAAATATGAGAAATAAACTTTAACGAAAACTAGGATGTGGTAGAATGGAAGAGATTCTGTGCTTAGGATTCGATTTTTAATCTTAATCAGACCCAAATTAACATTAAAAAAGTTGTGTCATAACTTTACGAAAGAAAATAATTACCTCAGGAATTGGGCTTCTCGGTAATCTTCCGTCAGCAGACAGCACAAAGAGAGTCGTTGGAGTACAGTGAGCGGCTGGAAGGGGTAAAATTTATAGCGTTGGAAATTAGTTGGGGTTATGAGCGTGTTTATTTCATAGCGTGCTCTCACCTTCTCGTTTTTGTTTCAGAGCGATCCTAAAAATTAGGAGGAAACGGAAGAAAAAGAAATATGTTAGGGCTTTGAATTGAAAATTTGCGGCCTGATTTCAGGAGATTTTGATGGCAACAAATTATTATCAATTTAAAATTAAATAATAATATTATTTATTATTTATTAAATAAATAATATTAGAAATTTCTAAAATTATTAAAGCAATCTATTATAATTTTTTTGGCAAAAAAAAAAAAAATCTATTAGAATTATTAGAAATTTGTAAAGCCTTCACTTTTGCCGCATTCCAGACAATCTTATCACGTTTTAACTAGTCCTACGTGGTTATCTTATCTCTTTAAAATATTTTGTTACATCCCTTTTTAATTATAAGACATTTTTCTATTATTTATATATTTAAAAATAAAAAGCATTTTGGTGTTTTCTATGAGTAATTTAATGATTTTTTTAAAAAAAAATATGTTTAATAAATATTTTAAATAAATGTGTAATCATAATGTAGTAAATAATACCTATTGGAAATAGGTGAATATGTGGTTTCAAATAATAAGTTTTAATTATCTTATTTTTCAAGGTAATTTTTATGGAAATTAGAAGAGATAAAATGCCAAAGAGACAATAAAATATTTGTTAAAAATTAGAGAGTATGTTGTCTCTAATTTAAATAATTTTTGGGATTATTTCCCTTGGAAAATAATGAGACAAAAATCAAAAAGTATTTGGAGGACCAAAAGAACCCCATGATTTTTAATATTTTACATGGAACATAAAATACCAATGTCAATCCAATAGTTGTGAGAAAATGATTATTCTTAAATAAGAAAATTATCAACAATTAGTAAGTGATGAATTAAATAATTAATGGCTAATTGTTTAAGCATGAGAAAATGAGATATTCAAAGATAATTATATACAACCCCTAAGTGGAGATTAATGACCAATGAAGGGTCAAGATTAGTATAAAGAATATTGTGAAGTAATTTGGCATAATTAAGGAGTGTATAAGGTAAATTACATAAAATCCCTAAGGCTTCATTAACCAACAAAGGATTAAGCAATAAGATAATTACTAATTAAGATAATTAAGGCATAATCTAAGTGATTAAAAATAGTTGAAAAGTCAAAAACTTAGCCAAGAAGTAGCCTTCAATTTTTGAAAAAATAGAAAGAAAAGGAAGAAAAAGAATGTGTAGTGTGAACAAGGTTGTGGTTTGAAGAATATTCTAAGGAAAAAAAATATTATGTGAAAAAAAATGATAAATGAGAACCAATAGAGAATAAATCATATCTTGAAATCCTTGAGATAAGTAGAAAACATCTGGATATATTAGGAATCAGTGAATTTTTATCCAGAAGTTGGTGTTACCGAAAGTGATTTCCGTAACCGACGACGTTTATCCGAAAATGTTCGGCAGGCAACGAAATTTTCTGAATGGGATCAAAAATTTAGTTGACCCAGACATTTCTAAAGGGGAAGAATAGATCTTCAGGGCTATGTTGTCGGATTTTTGAGATTAGTTAAGATTACGCGATTAGAACACCGAACAAAGAACTTTATCAGTAGAAGCTCATAAAGAGCACATGGGTGACATCACTTGGGTGACTTCATCTTTGGAAAAATGACATAGGGAGGGACGAATTTGTGGATGAAAATGGAGGAGCAAACTTGTTTGCTAAGTTTTCAAAATGGATGGTTTAGAATTAAAGTAGAAAGGTGCAATTTTGCCCTTGAAAAAGTCTATAAATAGGCTTCATCTTTTCTCATAATTCTCACACCAAAGAGCTCTTGCTTAGTTCGAAATTTGGAGGATGAAGAGAATAAGTAGGAGTTCGGAGAAATTTGTAGCGAAGCCCTGAGTAAGTTCTTCGATCCTTAGCTTTTAAGTTCTAGTCTTTTGTTCAGTAGTTTTAGTAGAAATGTTAGTTAGATCTAGGAAGTAGGAAATGAAATTCCTATTCTTGTTTTTAAGCCTCATTGCATTGAAAGATGCCTGACGAGGTAAAAACATAGTAGGGATTGAGTTTCTGAAAGTTGGGAGTCAAAGTAGCGAAGCTCTGGCAAAAATTTTGGAAATTAGTTAAGGTAGGGGCAAAATTGTAATTTGTACCTAAAATGCCTATTATGATGTTGGATATTGATAAACGTGATATTATCCTTATAGGATATCTGTGATCAAGTACCGATGTTGTACCGCTGTCTGACGTACTGTTTTCTGTCAAAAGTACTGTTTTCCGTCAAACGTACTGTATATCGTCAACGAAGGTACGTTCGCGTACTGTAACACTAACACTGATATTTATGGTATGCGTATATGTGGTATGAGTATTGTATGTAATTTGTGGTTGATGGTTTGTTGATATGTTGTGAGTATAGTTATGTGCTTTTGGATACATGCACTCCGTGTGATACATCTACATGCACTCCGTGTGATACATCTATATGCACTCCGTGTGATACATCTATATGCACTCCGTGTGGTACATCTACATGCACTCCGTGTGATACATCTGTTATATTGTTAATGTGGTGAATGACTGTGGTCTATATACTGTATATGTAAATATGAGGTTAACCGTTACCTGGGGTCCGGTGCGGACCTCAGCTCTTAACATAGTGTCAGGGTTAGGAGGACCGAGGAGGGAGGAAAGCAGCAAGCTTAGGAGTCCGGCTGTAGACCATCTTTTGTTGCCACGGCGTGGGGATTGCCAGGGAGACACTTTCTGTGATTATATATTACTTTTGAAACACTATTGTACCGCTATTTAAATAGCAAGACATGCTACCGTGGGTACTTTGAATGTAACATCCCAATTCCAGAGCCAAATTTTTTTTTTTTTAAAAAAACAGAGTCGAGCCTTGGAGCGTAAGAGTAACTGATTCCCATTAAAACGATAACCAGAGTGTAATACAGTGTTGATACAGCATCCTATTGTTCTCATAGGTAATTACGTAAAACGATAAAGTGACAACTCGTCTCAGAGCTCACTCGTGCTACATGCCCTCCAACTATGAGCTTACTCGTGCAGCTTGCCTCGATCTCCGATCCGTGGTCCTCCTAACCCTGAAGCTATAGCTGAGATTCAATTTATCGAATTGAATCTCGTGTAACGGTTAACCTTATGCTCAAATAAAACAAGATACGGATGACAGATATTCAAAACATAACAAAGAAGATATCACTTATGCATATAGCAGATGCATGATTGCATGATTGTGACACGAGATGTAACATAAGCGTTAAAGCGTATGTATAAGTCCTACACAATAATAGCCTGCACAAAAACCAGTTCCACGATGATCGGTCGTGTCCTCAGCGCTAGGAAAACTCTAACGGTATCATTAAGTCTATAACCCGCGTGAAACTGTATGTATAATCGGTAACCCTGAACAGAGTCTCTAACCGTGAATGTATCTCGGTGACCCCTAACAGAATCTCTATCCGTGAATGTACTTATCACATATATGTATATGAGCAGCACTAGATTAGTGTTACAGTACGCGAACGTACCTTCGTTGATGGCGGAAACTTGTACTTTCGTAACGGCAGAAAATTAGGACTCCTGACGTCCTATACAAGTAATATCACTTTTATTAGTGATTTGATACTATATCTGGCATTTTAGGTAAAAATTACCATTTTGCCCTTCTACCCCTAATCGGTGGAATTTCGCCAGCACTTCGTTACTCTAGCAAATTTTCCTCCCGAAATTTTGCCAGAACTTCGACGCCACTATGATTTTCAAAAATAATGACTAAAATAGCCCTCCCATATGATACTCAATCATAATTGAAATTTAAAGGCTATTCTAACAAATTATACCCTTACTTTTGAAAAACTGCAAAGCTTCAACTTTTCTACGACTCGATCCCTACTATGTTTATACCTCGCATATTTTTTCAACGCAAACAAGGCTTAAAACAAGAATTGGAATCTCGTCCCCTACTTCCTAAATCTAACTAACAATTCTACTAACTACCGAACTAAAGACTAAAGACCGAAGGACTTACCCGTTGAAGATTTCGTAACTTCCCCCGCAGCTTCTCTCTCTTCTTTCTCTCCCTAGAATTTCGGCCAAAGGAGCAAGAGATGGTGTGAAGAATTGTGATGGAGGGGGGGTATTTATAGGATTTTGAAGGGACAAGGTGAGAATTTTAAAATTGTTCACTTTATGCCCGGTCCACTAAATTTTCCCCGATCGGTCCCCGTTTCGCGTAATCTCAAAAAATCTCAAAATTCTAAATCCATAACTTTGAATATCTTCTATTTCTCGTCAACAATATCTAATTTAACTTAGATTTCGGTCTCTTACAGGGTTCCAACAATCGATCCAAGTTCCTCGAAAAACGTGTCCGTACGGGTCCGGTTACGAAACCCGTTTTTAGAAACATCAATCTCTTCAGAAAAATTCACCGATTCCAAATATGTCTAAATAAATTCAAACTCATTCCTAGATATTGAGTTAGAATTTATTTTCTTCATTTCCAAAATATGCCTATATGCATCGGAAGAGTCTAACGGAAGATACAATTCCACTGATCAATAATCTATTTTGATATTGACAATCCCATTCCTAGATCTCTAGATAGGATCCGTTTCCTAACTTATACATTACTATTCACACTTTTTACTTTAATTAATTATATCAATATAATAATATGCAACTTGATAAATATATATATATATTAATTTTTTTTTCTTCTTTCACCAACAAAGATGTCGGCAGCCCCCTTTTGAATATATATATATATATATATATTATATTTTTTTTTATTTAATTAATTAATTATTTAATTTTCCAAAAATTTCACAAAAATGCCTAATTGGTCCATTCTTGTATTTAGGCCTAAAAATACCTAAACTCAACTATTTTTCACAAAAATTTCCAATTAATTAGTAAATATATTTTTACTAATATTCAACTAATTTCCACTAATTTTAGGGTTTCATATAATTACTTGTGAATTTCCTTTGCTTTTGCTTAAGTAATTAGCCCAATATTACTTTATTACTTAATTATCACAAGTTGATAATTTTCTCACCTAGAATACCTCATTACATTCTCACTCTTGTATTGACATTAGTATTTTCATGCCTCTTGCATTATTCTATAATTTGTAAGGGTATTTTGGTCCTTTATTACTTTTTGAACATTCTTGTACAATTTCTCCAAGTTCATAATTTATTAAATTACCATAATTAGAGATAATGTACTCTCCTAACTCACTTGGCCATTTTACTGCCTTTTAGAATTTTTCATAATTTTCCTAAGTCATTTATGTCCCTTAGGGGCATTTTCGTCATTTTGGCACTTTGGCCCTTAAACTCTCTAATTTCCTAGAGATTTTTCCTTAGAAAGTAAGATAATCATAACCTAGTGTTTGACACCTCATATTCACCTACTTTTTATAGGTATAATTTTACCCAATTATGATACAGGTTTTTAGGGTATTACATTGAATATATATCAGTTACTCTTACGCTCCGATGCTCTACTCTGATTATTTGAAATGATGTTTTGATGAAAAATATATATATACTGCTTTTGAAAAACAAGATGTTACAAAATGAAAGTTTTATATTTTTATGATTAAATTACCCTCTTAAATAAAGGTAGACAAAGAAATAATATGCAATTCGTAATGATGATAATTATTTTATTGAGATAAAAATTATTGATAAATACCTTATAATATTTTTTTAAAGAAAAACGAGTATATTTTATTAACTATACTATTAACTATTAATCATATTAAGTATGAGTTCAATGTAATATAATAGTAATTGCTTATAACTTTACGAATTGTATGATCTATTAAAATTTTCATATTTACATTTGATGATTATTAGAATAGCTGTTGTATTAAGGTCATAAACAATAGCTGTTGAACTGTTTATTTTTCCCCCCAATGCTGTTGGATTGTAGAGTATATAGAAATCAATTTACTCTATTGAGAAAAAGAAATCGATTCATAAAATATTTATTCCGAAAAAATAAATAAATAGTGACATATATATATATATATATATATATATATATATATATATGGGAAAATCATTTGTTCAGTAGACCTAAGCAATTTTCCTGTCAACCAGTAAAGCTACGCCATTTGGATAAGTATAGGGATGGGGCGCTTTAATAAAATAAAATAAAAAACCCAAAACAAAAAAAGTCGCTACTGAAAGATCACTACTGAAATCAAATCGCAACATCGTTAAAATACCACATTGCGGATCTGTGATCGCTACTGAAATCAAATCGCTACATCGATAAAATACCAAATCGCTATATCTGGAAATATCCAGAATCTGCATCAATATCAATTCTAGTAGTCATTTTTAAATATTCAGTCACGAGGCCTTTGATAATTTTCAAGGCATCATCTCCCACTTCACCCTTGCAGGGACGCCAAATTAATGAAACCATATCATTTATTACCTGCCAAGCTTGAGGATGTTCTGTGCTGCGCATGCGCCCAACCAATTGAAGATGACAATCTCTCTCAATCACACAATCAACCAAAGTCTGTTCCAACTGAAGCTGTTTACCCATATATATCAGTCTTTGTTCAAAGAGCAGAATTCCCGTAATGGCTGGTCACGAACACACAGGCGAAGAAGAAAGAGAGAGGGAGGGAGTGTCGCGCGCAATCGATTGGAGAAAAGCAGTGTCGCGCTTTTTTCCGATATCGGAAATTACAGACAGATGGTTCACAAGAGTTTGGTTGAAGATTTTTTTTTTTCTTTTTAATCTTTTTTTTTTTGGTTAAACAGGGTTGGGTAGTACATTAAGTAGAGGTTACAGAGCACATCTGGATCACACCCAGACCCTCCATATCCTCACTAAGTAGACGCCGCAAATCCTCAGGCGGATGCTCCATGGAATGCAGACCTTCCTCAAAGTTCAAAGCAAAAGACGCTAAAAAATCCGCACATCGATTCCCTTCACGATACACATGATTGACAATTACCCTCCAGTCCTGATCCAGAAGCCTTTGGATCTGACGAACAACACCACTGTGCACCACCAGTTTCCTGAACCAGCTTCAATGCTACTAAGCAGTCGACTTGTACCTCAATATCCTTATATGCCAGCTGCCACGCAAGCTCCATGCCATTCGACAGCGCTCAAAGCTCCGCATGCAGGGAATTACATATGCCTATGTTCCGACAGCAACCAAACAGCCATCTCCCATGGTGATCCCGAAGCAAACACCCAGCGCCCGCACGTGACGTACCACCCTTCCTGGCGCCATCACAATTCAAGGAGACCAATGGCATCGTTGGTTTGAGGCAGTTTATAACGTTAGCTTGCCTAGGATTGACGCCTATCTGTGCACTTCTACAACTTGCACCAGCTTGGTTATTGAAGTCCGCCAACAATAAGATCTCCTGTGCCACTCCTCCAGCATGAAGATGAACTTGTTGAAAGATTGCCTTATTTCTAGCATCCCACAATTTCCAACAAGTCAAACCAAAAAGAGTTGCCCATTGAGTATGACCCTCAGTTGGCGGAGTAATGTAAGAGAGATTCTGCTTAAACCATATTCGGAAATCCTCCTGGAAAAATTTGAAACGTCGGGACCTTAGAACCAATCTACCCCACACTTCTCGAGCAAAAGGACAGTGACGTAGAACATGGTCAACATCTTCTACCTCATTGTTGCACCTTGTACAAGTATAGAAATCCGCCATATGGCGTCGCCGTCTCATCGCGTTGGTTAGCAAACTGCCACGGGCTACAAGCCATAGAAAAACACGAATCCTCTGTGCGCCGCTCCATTTCCAGACTACCTTCCAAAGCTCATCCGGGTTCTCCCCACACCTATGCCACCAACCAAGTCATAAGCTGACGCCACCGTAAAGCGGCCATCTGAGGAGAAGTCCCAAAAAGCGGCGGCAGCCCCTGCACCTATATGGGGAGGTTGGCAACCAGAAATGCGAGCTAAAACATCTTCCGGCAGCTCCCGACCAATCCGAGCCCAGTCCCAATTACCTTCAGGTGTGACAAAAAGGTTCACAGGGTGCGACAGCTCTGTCTGGGTTAGATCTCTAAAAGTCAGAAATTTCAGGGGGCCCACAACAGGGACCCAGTTATCACTCCAGAACCGGACAATAGATCCATCCCCTAAGGCCGAACGCATTCCAAGAACCACGTCATCCTTCAGCTGATGCAAATGGCGCCATAAATAAGAGGAACATGATTTCCTTTTTTGAGAATGATTTGTATCTGCCCACCCATACTTCTTACGTAAGACTTGAACCCAGAGAAGGTTAGGCCGTGTCTTAACTGCAAACTCCAGTTTCATGAGAAATGCATCATTCTGCTGCGTCATACTTTTAAAGCCACACCCCCCTTGTAAACTTGGTTGACACATATCCTGCCAACGAACAAGACTTGGCCGACGCTCGGTCGCTTTCCGCCCCCAAACGAAATCCCGAATATGGCGCTCAATTCTATGGCACAAACCTGGAGGCAGCTTGGTGGTTTGCATTGTATAAGTTGGAATTGCCGCTAAGACTGCTTTTGCGAGTGTAATACACGCCCTGCCAGTGAGAGTGTTTTTGCCGCCCATCTTGAAAGTTTTGACTTCACTTTTTCCTCTAGATATGCATAAGTCGCAGCACTGACTCTCTTATGTAGGAGAGGAACACCCAAATATTTCCCTAGATCATCCGTCCTTCGATAGCCCAGATCCTCACTAATTGCAGTTTGCCTGCAAAGGGGAAGATTGGTAGAGAAAAAGATTGCAGATTTGGAGCTGCTAACCTTATGACCCGAGCTCATACATAAATCGTTTAACACATTGTTAATTAGTGAGACTTGAGGTCCATCCGTAGAACTAAAAAGAACCAAGTCATCTGCAAAAAGGAGGTGAGAAAGAGGCGGACCACCTCTCCCCAACAATATAGGCTTCCACTGCTTCCTTTGCACATTCTGAGTGATCATTTGAGAAAGACGTTCCATACACAACACAAACAGATACGGAGAAAGAGGATCCCCTTGTCTGATTCCTCTTGAGGGTCTGAAAGGTTCTGATCGTTCACCTCTCCAAACTACTCTCATTCCACATGTGGTAACACACATCATAACTGCCCGCACAAACTTCTCTGGTAGACCAGCATCAACAAGTGTCTCCTCGATAAAATCCCATCTCAACCGATCATATGCTTTCTCCAAATCGACTTTGATTTCCATCCATCCAGTTGAGCCACGCTTATCATGCATAGAATGCAATACCTCTTGCACAATAATAACATCGTCTGTAATCTCTCGCCCTGCTACAAAACTCGCTTGGTTAGGTAAAACTAACCTTGGAAGCCACCCCTTAAGGTGGTTCGATAAAACTTTGGTAATGGTCTTGTAGGGGACCGTGCATAAGCTTATAGGCCAAAGCTCCTTCAGATATTTGGGGTTAGGAACTTTGGGTAAAAGAGTAATGAGAGTCTCGTTCAAATCCGGGTCCAAAATACCATTCTCGAAGAAATTCCTTACCATTTGGCAGAAGGACCCACAACTTTCCAGTTATTTTGAAAGAATGCTGCATGTAAGCCATCAATTCCAGGGGCTTTTAAAGGCTTCGTTTGAAAGACTGCCGCATGGACCTCACTATTCGAAACCAATGCTGTTAATGAGTTCACCATAGCCTCTGTAAGACTAGGGAAAAGACCCTTACCTGTGTATGGGGGCACCTAGTCCTGATCTTTCGAATACAGATTGGTGTAAAAACGCATAACCCAACTACGCAGAGTCTCATTATCCGTACACCACCTTCCATCATCATCACAGAGCCCTGTAATAATTTTCCTACGAATTTTTTGGACTGCCCGTAAATGATAGTAAGACGTATTCCTGTCTCCAAAATAGATCCAATCACAGCAAGCGGGTTGGGCCCAAGTCATCCTTTCTTGTTCGCATGTTAACTCAAATTCCTTCCTCAACTCATTTTCCAGCTGATCAAGATGAGGGGAAGGATGAGTCTCTTGTGCTTTCTGGATCCCACCAAGTCGAGCCAAAATTCGCCTTTTCCTCTGTCTGATGCCCCCAAACACCTCATTGTTCCACTTTTGTGCGGCTGTCGTGAAATTTTCTACATTAGCTTTGAGTGGAGCTGCTTGTGACCAAGAATCTTTAACAACTTGCTCAAAAGAAGCGTCTGTTGCCCAGGCTACCAGATAACGGAACTGACGGTGCTGCATGGATGGCCGTTCAGTCCCACCCACATGAATGCAAAGTGGTCTATGGTCCGAACTCAACTTTGGTAGGTGCCTGACTACTGTATCTGCAAACGAATTCAAGAAAATAGTGTTACCTAATGCCCTGTCAAGTCTCTAAAGCAAAGTCCCCCGACGCCAGGTGTATTTAGGACCTGAAAACCCCAGATCCATTGCTCCACTATCTAATAGAAACCGCTGGAACAAAACACAGCCTCGGGCTCGAGCAGTATTACCCCCAGTGCGATCCTCCGCCTGAAGAAGAGCGTTAAAATCACCGGCCATAAGCCAAGGTCCCCTTATAGAGTCGACTACTGCTGTCAATGAACTCCATAACTCCTTCCGAAGATGGGAATTTGGACTCCCATAAACCGCCGTAAAGCTGAAAGCCATAGTAGAGCCCTGTGGTTGTAATTTAGTGTGAATAAATTGAGCGTGACAAAGCTCCACAGTGACCTGCAAAGAATTATTCCACAACAACCAAATACCTCCCGAAAAGCCACGTGCCTCCAACCTACACTAGTGCAAAAAAGGGATTTAAGACCGCCTCATTTAGAGCGGATCATCGACGCCCCGCTCTTAAAGGTGTGACCGGTGGCAGTTTTGTAAATAAAAAGAACTTCTTATACGCTAAAGTGCTTTAAGACTGCCACATTAAGACCGGACTAAAGAAGGACCGCTCCTAAAAATATGACCGGTGGCAGATTTGTAAATATAAATATCTTCTTACACTGGATCATTTTTTCATAGGTCTTATCTAGACCTGTTAAAATAATAACCGGTCTTAAAAAATGTTATTAAAAAAATTGAAATATCAATTACTTTTGGAGAAATCTCATACAGCCAGACTTATATTTTCTACACTCCAAAATTAATACGGAAAAATTAAAATATAAATGTATTAAAGTTTTAAGACCGAACATTTATAAAAGACGGTCTTAAAAGTTAGACCTTTAAGACCGGACATAGAATTTGTCCTGTACTAAAGTTTAAATAAAAAATTAATAAATGTTAAGACCATAGTTACGAATGACCGGTCTTAAAAGTTAGACCTTTAAGACCGGACATAAAATTTGTCCGGTACTAAAGTTAGAATAAAAAATTAATTAATTTTAAGACCGGACATATAGAGAATAAGACCGTATATATGTATTTGTCCGGTCTTAAAAATGAAGCGCCAAACGTCAACTTCGCGCGGAAGCTTTTGTCACTCTCACTGAAGAACTGTTCACGTTGCGAAACCCTTCCTGTTGCATTACCTCTCTTCCTCGCCCCGCGTACCGTTAGCCTCTGTTACTCCCTCATTTTCTCAGGCATTCCTCTCTTCTTGTCTTGAAAATGAACGGTGAAAACGATTCCACTCGTGTTCTTGAAACTCCAGATATTGGTTTGGTGGTAAGGGTCGACGAACGAACCCTCTTCATCTCACATTGAGCCTCCTCAGCGCCGTGCACGCCGTGGTAGAAGCGGCACACGAATGATGGAAGTATCCCTTAGTCGGAATTATGGGACGAAGCTCGAGATTCTTTTTGATGAAAATTTGCAACCTTTCGGTCCTAATAAAAGCACATATACTAGTTTTGTCGGCGCTCTAGTACGCAGCAAGGTTAGCATTTTGAATGATGAGTGGAAAAATGTGGACCAAAAAACAATAAAGGATCCTATGTGGGACACTATCCGGCTTACATTCACCGTCCCTGAGTCTGAGAAGTTGAAAGACTCAACATTGTCTTATTGTCTTTGAGCGGTTCGGGAAGTTTAAGACATTTCGGCTAACACTTATATTTTTGTCGAGGTAAAGCGACCATCAACCACAGGACAAGTACAAATTTCTTGATGAACAAACTTGGCAACAATTTGTTCGAAGCGGACCACTCTGAAGCTCGGTGAGTTTATATTTAGTTTTGTTTTCACTTTTGTTTGCTTATTAACCTGTGCGGATTTGTGAATTGTTATTGTGTACATCTAATCCTGTTAGTTAAATGGTTTGGTGTGTGAATAGAAGTATACATTTCTTTGCCTTTGTCTGCATGAGAGGAGCATGTCCTAGTTCCATGCAAGTCGATATGTAAAGCGTGTAATGGCCATGGTTAGACGTTCTTTGTTAGTTAGTAAGTATGTTAAGCGTGTAATGGTTTCGGTGCAAGTAGTTAGTTAGTTATTCTAATATGTGTAGGAACCATTTATGATGAATGAATGAATTGGTGAGTTGGCGGCATTTACGCAACTCCCTTTCCTTTGGTTTTCCCAATTTCTTCTACAATGCTACATCTTCCTTAAGTAAAATGTTGATTCTTGATGAAGTGAATTTGACTAATGTTTGACGTTCATATCAAGCGAAGTTCTCTAATTTCGTTAGTGACATGGTGGAATTCATAATTGATAGATAGTTGTTTTCAATCTGATTCACGAGAAAATAAGGGAAAAATATCAGGAGATTGGGAGAAAGAATGATTGCCCACACAGGGCTTCTCGCGGTGGATATGAAAAGGCCGAAAAAGATTTGATGGCAGCCAAACGGAAGAGATTGGAAGATGAAGCTGAATCCAATCCTTCTATGGTAGTTGACCAGCCACCATCTCCAATACGTCGCGAGGAGCTGTGGTTGTATATTCGGCAAAAGCCAAGCGGCGCCTACACGAGTGAAAAAACTCGTGTAGTTGCTAAATGAATTGTAAGTATCGATATTGTTATTTTTTACTTACTAAACATGTTTCATCACTAAGCTTCTCGTTATCTGTATCTTACAGGAAGATCTTAAAAAGAAAGAGGCAGAGGGATCTTTTGCGTCGGACGGGAGGAATGATGTTATGACCGCTGTGACCGGAAAACCAAATCACTCGGGGCGTGTAAGGGGGATTGGAGGACGGGTAGGCCTAAAACAATACTTTGGTAAATCCAAACGCCACAGACAAAGTATGGTTACCCGGGAGGAGATGGATCAGACACTTGCCAAATTAAGTGAGGAATCAGCGGCGAAAGATCTTTGCATTGAGGATGTTTCAATCGAGATGAGCAAGATGAAGGAGGAGATGGAGAAAATGAAGTTCCTCCCGAGCTCTCGGCCGGAGACCGGTGTGCATCCCTTGACACCTTCACTACACTTATGCGCCAGCACAGAGCACTAGAGGGAGCTGCATTGTTGGACGATCGAGCAACCTTTTCATCGTATGTGGAGGATCGTGATGGTCATAGACAATTGGTTGCTAAAGGGACTGTCCACAACTTGGGATCAAGCGTACACCACGAACAAATGGTGATGATGAAGTCGAGTGTCGGTTGAAGAGGTGATCTTTGATGCACTGTCCCTCTCCCAACCGATCGGTGAAGCTTGTGAGTGATGTCAAGGGAACCTTCATCTCTTGGCCGGTGAAGCTTGTAGATGTCTCTACTCCTCCTCAAGCTCCACCCCCTCATCAAGCTTCACCCCTCCTCAATCTCCATCCCTCCTCAAGCTCCACCCCTCCTCAAGTTCCATCCCCTACCGCTAACTTGACGACCAAGGAAAAAATAAAAGATTTGGTAGCCAAAAATGGTTTAAAGATAAATCGTGGCTGTCGATGAAGTAGTAGGCATCCCAAATCCTGAACCGGTTTACTTTGATAATGAAGATGTAGAGACCATCTTGCTTCTGGAAAGCGAGGTTACTAGTCCATGTGTTCAAATATTTATGAAGTAAGTATCTTCTTCCTTGATTACATAATCTAAATGCACCGTTTAGACACACATACACATATACTAATTCCCTGATCGATGTCATTCTTGTAGGTGCATGCACGGCCTGGTTCAAGACGGCAGAATTTTGGATTTTGGATTCTTGTGCCCAGTGTATGCAAGTACAACACAACCTCTAGAATTGAGACAAGAGTACATATCAAAGAGGTTGTGTCAAGTGCCAAGAAAGGTGTACTTGTTTCCATACTGGCTCGGGTACATATATATCACAATTCTTGTCTGCAAGTCACTTAATTATGCTACATATATATATATCACTGAGTATTTTACCGCTGTGAATTTTCAGCAACCACTGGCAGTTGGTCGTCATGAACATGGAGTCGCATTATGTTATCTTCTTATGCTCCATTCACCTGGATCCATCGCTTGTGTTGAAGCAGATCATCAACGAGTAAGAATATCATTTTGAAAGATCTTGTCTGAAATCTCTGTTGTGAATTTTCAGTGAACAGTACTGATAAATTTGTGATTTTGATGATAGTGGCATGAAGACCTTCCAAGTTGATGTAAAAAAAAGCGTGGGGTTAAGATCACAGATCCTAAATGGCACAAAATTAAGGTTAGTACATATTTGGACATGGCATAATTGCCTTCTGAAGTTGGTCAGTAAGCTATATATGCTCTTATATATATTTATTGTTATTTTTAGACCCGTCGACAACCGAATGAATCGAACTTATGTGGCCCATACGTGATGAAACACATATATGATATTGTGACGGAGGGAAAGACTACATTCACTTTAAGGGTAAAATGTTATGGCTGAATTCGATCAACGATGGCTTAATGTTACATATGAAATATGCACGTAATAATATGTTATTTACTGTTTTGTCTTTGATGTTACGAGAGGTTTGCTGTGTAGAGCCATTTGATGATGATGAAGTGGAGCATATACGCGATGTGTTTTGTGAATATCTGTATAAACTGGTCTTAGAAAATCAAAGTCAGGACAATAATTAATGTCCTAAATTAATTCATTTGTAAATAATATATGTTGTAGCAACAATAGCCTTCAGTACATACATTTGTTTATTTTTTTGACTAGCTAATTCATTCTTTTGTAAATATAACGCAATGCAATTCAATAATAAATTTGTTTATTTTTTCGAACAATTTGTGTGTGTCCATTTTGGGTTTCTGAATGAATGGATTGGTGGATAAAGCTATTTAGTGCTTGAAATTTGAGGTACATGCGGATGTTGAAAATGAGCCATAAGAGGCTCTGAAAAGTATTTGTGACTTTTAGGATCGTATATTTGTTAAAATGACGGTCCTAAAGGTCTTCGTCCATTTTAAGACCGTATATTTAACAAATATCCGGTCCTAAAAGTCTTCGTCTAATTCTAAAAAATATGGGTAGAGACTTTTAGGACCGTATATGTTTTAAAAGTACGGTCCTAAAGGTCTTCGTCCATTTTAAGACCGTATATTTTACAAATATCCGGTCCTAAATGTCTTCGTCTAATTCTAAAAAATATGGGTAGAGACTTTTAGGACCGTATATTTGTCAAATATCCGGTCCTAAAAGTCTAGAAAATATACGGCTAAAATATTAGGACCGTATATTTGTTAGTTGTCAGGTCTTAAAAGTCTTCGTTTTATTTAATAGATTGTCGAAACCTTTAGGACCATATATTTGTTAGTTGTCCGCTCCTAAATTTAAATTTTAAAATAAGGCTTAATTTTTAGGACCAAGGATTTATTATACGTCCGGTCCTAATATTCTTCATTTAAATAGAGTTGTTGACTCGGTTTTCAGACATATCGTTAGGGTTCAAGGCAACCATGTTTCTGGCATTCTTCTCAAGTTTTGTGCTTCGTTGTCCTCGTTTCTACTTTTCTGGTTGTGAAGATCATCATCGGTGTCCCTTTTCTTTTGTCGGAAAAAGAAAGAAGATAACGAAAAGGACACTGAAAATGTTCACAACAGGAAAAGTAGAGGGGACGACAACGATGGTCCAAACTTGAGAAGAGTCGTCACTCTGTTTGTTTTTATTCGAAAAAGGTAAATAATGTTTTTTTGTTTTGTTTTGTTTTGTATGATCGCAACTGTTAACTTTATTCTGCAAATTTTTAAGATTGATCACCACGAAGAGGACAATGTTTTGTTTGTTCTTGTTGTCGGAGAAAAAAGAACATAAAGTTAAAGACAAACAAGGAAGGCGATTGGGAAATAAAAATTTTATTTAATAATATTTTTTTCTGCTGCCTTGTGAGGCAGCAGTACAAAAAAAAACTTAAAAATTTCTAATCCTCCCCATCATTGTCGGAGTTGGAGATGAATGTGAAGAAAGTAACAACGGGTTTAAATAGAGACCCCATCCTGAAGAATGTGAAACGCCGGAAACATTAACGAGGAGACGCATATTTGCTCAGAATACGAGGAGACGCCTAGTTGGGAAGTTTATGTGGAAGCCGAAGAGATTCTGAATCATTCATTTCAACATGGGGAAGGGACTCTTTGAAAAGAATGAACTTTTAATACCGGATCTTGTGTAAGATCCGTTCTTAAAAGTAATAATTTTTAACCAAAAATTCTTACTTGAAAAAATAAATTGAAATATATAATAATAAATGAGTTTTAGGACCGGATACAAAGTAAAATATCGGTCTTATGATTTTTAGGACCGGATATATGATAAAAGGATGGTCTTAAAAGTAATTGAATTAAAAATTAGTTTTAGGACCGGATACAAGATAAAAGTTCGGTCTTAAAAGTTTGTTAAAAGTAAATGACTATTAGGACCGGATATTTTGAACAAATACGCTCTTAAAGTAGAAACATTAAATTCATTATATACCAATTGACGAATTCATCATCGATGTTTATCTCTCCCGCTATCCGTCCTTATATACTCCACACACTACCTCTTTGTTACGTTAACTCCTCACTTCATAGCTCTCGCCCCAACTTCTCAAATCCTCAAACCATGGTTAGATACAAGCAAACTGCTCGTAGGGGTGCATACACGCCTCAAGCTCGTGCCATGGCTAGATCATTATATGGTGCGCCTCCTCCAGCGACAGTGCGTCGTATTGTTTCCGAAGACTCTCGGGTCAATGGACCCATTGTTATTTCTTCGGATGATGAAGAGATTGCTCATGCCGCACCCCCCCTCGATCCTTCTGCCGATCCTGTCCTTGCTGAGTCCATTCGTCATCTTGAAGCTTTTAGGATCGGATACTTTTAAAACTCCGGTCTTAAAATGTTAGTTGTATCTTTAGGACCGGACGTTTAATTAATAACCGTTATTAATAAAATCCAAAAAGCTAAATAAGGTATCTTTGTCGCGCGGAAAAATTAAATTTCCCTCTCTGCTCTCTTGTCTTGCCCAAAGTGAATACTCTGGTTCCGACTAGAAATTTCCTTCTCAGCTTCGTCGCTGCTTCGCGTACCTCTCTCGACAATCACTCTCTGGTTCCTTAGCTAAACGTCTATAGACGAAGCTGTAAGAGATCTTTCGGTTAAAACTTTATTATTTTCCAGCTTATCGTTCTTTGTTTTTCATGGGTTTAACGAAATCGGTGTAATGTTGTTATGGGTATTCTCTGTTGTTAATGAATATTGTTTTTTGAAGATTATATTTGCACTTTAGACCTACCCAACTGACCAACAAGTGTTTTTAGGTTACTCTTGCTGTCTTGTCTGCAACTTCAACGTTCGTGAGCGGAGAAGTAAGACGACTCAGCTAAAGCATTTGAATTTATATGCTACAGGTCACTGTGATGCATTTATGACCAAAAGTGATTCTTAATTTGTTATGCATTTAATGGGCAAGTTCCTCCGTAAAAGTGATTCTTTGAGACAATATTTGCATTTGGAGTTGGCTTATTTTATATGCAAGTTTCAATTTTTTCGGATTATGTATGATCAATGATTTTCGTCTATAATATATAGGAATTCTACTATGGATCACGGTTGGATAGATGCTTTACGAACGAGTGTTGAATATCAGAATGGGGTTAGGGAATTTATAGAATTTGCTACACAAAATGCCCATGATGATGGGGGGGAAGTATTATTGCCCTTGTGTAAAATGTTTGAATGAGTGTCGATTATGTCTTGAAGTTATACGCACACATTTAATTTGTCACGGATTTTGTAAGACTTATACAGTATGGGTATGGCATGGTGAACAAGTGCCATCAAGTGGGAAAAAACATGGGGAAGTGGCCTTTGATGATAATGACACGGATATGGATGATCGCATAAATGACATTATCCGTGATGTAGGAGAAGAGGCTTTTGAGCGATCACATGCATATGGTAATATGTGCAGTGATGCAGAGACACCGCTATACCGTGGGTGTAAAAATACCAATTGTTGAACGCCGTATTGAAATTGGTAAGCTTGAAGGCACGTCATGGATGGAGCGACAAGAGTTTTTTAGAATTGCTTGAGGCTTTGAAGGACATGCTTCCGAATGATAACGTGTTGCCGCATCGCTACTATGATGCTAAGAAGATACTTTGTCCACTGGGGATGGAGTACAAAAAGATCCATGCATGCCCGAATGATTGTGTATTGTATAGAAAAGAGTTTGAAGAGAAGCGAGTTGTCCGATATGTGAAACCCCACGGTACAAGTCGATAAGGGGCTGCAAAATTGTTGTGGTATCTTCCAATCATACCAAGGTTCAAGCGGTTGTTTGCGAATGAAAATGATGCAAGCTTCGACATCCGGCCGATTCTTCTCAATGGAAGAAGATCGATCAATTATTTCCGAACTTCGGCGAAGAACCTAGGAACCTCAGGCTTGCCCTTAGCACGGATGGCATGAATCCCTATGCAAGCCTTAGCAGCATACATAGCTCATGGCCTGTACTCCTGATTGTTTACAACTTATCTCCTATGTTATGCATGAAACGAAAGTACATCATGTTGTCTATGTTGATTTCGGGACCAAAACATCCCGGAAATGACATAGATGTTTACGGAGCCCTTGATCGAAGACTTGAAGGAGTTGTGGGAAGAAGGTGTCGATGTTTTTGACTCTTTCAAGAAGGAGGTCTTTAAAATGAGAGCCATGATATTTTGTACTATAAACGACTTCCCAGCATATGGGAACTTGTCAGGGTATAGTGTAAAAGGCCATAAAGCATGTCTGGTTTGTGAAGAAGGCACATGCTACCATCAACTTCAACATGGAAGAAAGAAGGTGTATCTTGGACATAGGAGATTTCTTAGACGGGGCCACCCATATCGTCGATTAAAGAAGGCCTTTTTTGGTGGCCAAGAGTATGAAGAAGCTCCGGTGGCATTGACTAGGGAGCAAGTGTATGAAAAGGTTAAAAATATCAAGTGTCATCTTCGGTAAGCCTGGAAAGAGTAGAAAAGAAACAAATATATGGAAGAAGAGATCTGTATTCTTTGATCTTCCCTATTGGCGCAATCTTGATGTGAGACACCGTATTGATGTCATGCATGTGGAGAAGAACGTATGTGATAGTATTGTGGGCACGCTTCTCAACATACAAGGTAGTTCGAAGGATGGTGTGAAGGCAAGATTGGATTTGCAAGCAATGGGAATACGCGAAGACTTGCATCCAAGGCCATATGGGAAGAGAACTTATTGTCCCCGGCTTCTCATACTTTGTCTAAGGATGAGAAACGAAGCTTTGTGAGTGTTTACATGGCACAAAAGTCCCTCGGGGTATTCTTCAAATTTTAAGAGGCTTGTCTCGATGAAGGACTTGAAATTAGTAGGCCAAAAGTCTCATGACTGTCATTTCTTGATGCAACAGCTACTCCCAAGAGCTATTCGAGGATCGCCGAATATGATCTTCGGGTCGTTTTGACTAGACTTTGTTTCTTCTTCAATGCGGTTTGTAGTAAAGTTTTCAAGATTGAAAAGTTGGATGAATTGGAGAATGAAGGATATCTTATCTTGTGCCACCTTGAAAAGCTTTTTGTTCCTTCATTTTTGACATCATGGTTCATCTCATTGTTCATCTAGTGAGGAGATAAAGTTGTGCGGCCCTATCCATTTACGGTGGATGTACCCTATTGAAAGATCTATGAAATTCCTAAAAGGGTATGTGAAGAACGCGTACCGGCTGAAGCATCAATTGTTCGAAATATGTTTGAAGAGGCCATGGAATTTTGTCAAAATTATTTGGCCAAAGTAAGACATATTGGGCTTCCAAAACGTCGACATTTGAAGGGGGTAGACGTGGGGCTTCGGTAAAGAGTGTGGATCCTGATGAATTGTCACAAGTCCACTTATACATCTTGAATAATGTTGATGAAGTTCAAGCCAGCATATCTGCACATAAAGAGGCTGTAAGGAAAGAAAACCATCAAATGACCGAACAAAGGTTGATTAGGGAGCATAACAAAACTTTTTCAAAATGGTTCAAACAAAAGGTTGAGGGATCTGAATGTGTTTCTGACACAATGAAATGGTTAGCACATGGTCCTAAGGTTGATGTCATAAGTTGGAATTCGTATGTGATCAATGGTTATACATTTTACACGAAGTCCCTAGATAATAGGAGCACAGTCCAGAACAGTGGTGTTATGTTAGAGGCTGAATCTATGCACTTCTCCAGTTCGAAAGACAAGAGGCCTAAATTGGCAGTCATGCCACATTATGGGGTTATTGAAGAGATTTGGGAGGTGGACTATGTCAAAATTAGATTTCCCATCTTCAAATGCAAGTGGGTTAATGTCAATAATGGTGTTCGATCGATCGGCTAGGATTTACTTTAGTCGATGTCAATAGTAGAAGTTTTGGAGATGAACTTTTATTATGGCAGACCATGCGAAACAAGTGTTCTATATCACCGATCAAGAAAATAAAATATGGTCTGTAGCTCTCCAAGGAAAGAGGGTCATTGATATTGATGAGGAAAGTCATTCAAATTATGGTCTTCCTGAGAGTACTCCTTTTACAACGGGTCTATCGGACATGAACGAAGAAGATGAAGCGGATAATGAACCCGGCATAGAAATGATCATCAAGAAGGGATATGGGAGGATATCACTTTATAAAAGAGTCAATTCATAAGGTAATATTCATATGCAGAATTCTTAGAAAACTTTAAGGTTTTAACTATATATATTATATATTCCTTCTATATTACGTTCTTAATTAAACAATATAATGTCACGCTGACTATGAATTTGTTCTTGTTTTTTTTTTGGCGGGATCCGATTCAAAGGGGCATGTTATAAAAGAGGATGCATGTTACGTTGTTGGGTGGGAATCAGATGAAGGCATGGTGAATAATATATTGGACTACATGTATGTTGATTTACGTGTTGTATTGTAACTCATTGTGATTGTAATTAGTTATATATCTTAGCTTATTGTATAAATTACTATAGTTGTTGTAGACTTAAGGCCACATAACTCATGGTGGATAATTATTTGTATTCTTTTTCCCAATTCAATTTATTCGTGTTCATAGCTTGTAGCTTAAAGTATATCGACTTTTATGTGCTGTTTTGGATGGTGGATTTTTGTGTATTATATATGATTAGGAAGAACAGAACAGGAAAAAAATTCGGGAAAATTTAGAGCGCAAATAAATAAGACGGTCTTAAATGTTCAATTGTTAAGACCGGATGTATATCTATGACCGCTCTTAAAGGTATTAAGCCGGTCTTAAAAGTTGGTCTTTTAAGACCGGTCCATTTATAAGTGCGGTCTAAAAGTTCAATTTTTAAGACCGGACGTATATAACATCCGGTCTTGAAAGTCAGTATTTTAAGACCGGGATCTGGGTCTAGGATATTACTATTTTTAGGACCGGGTTTATTTTTGTCCGGTCTTAATATTCGGATCTTTTAAGAGCGGTCTAGTTTTTGTCCGGTCTTAAAGTTTGAGTTTTAGGACCGAACAAAAAATATTTCAGATCTATTTAGTACGAATTTTAAGACCGAAGGTTTAAAATGTTCGGTCTTAAAGAAACTTTTTAAGACCGGTTCTATGTGTCCGGTCTTAATAGGGAGACTTTTAATACTGCCTGGAACAAGACCTGTCGCGGGTCCGCTCCTAATATACTTGTTTCGTCCGGTCTTAAAATCCTTTTTTCCACTAGTGCTATATGAAAATTCAAAAGCAGATTGCTTGATAAACCTATCTGCTTTAATACCTGCTATGCGAGGTTCCACCAACACCACCAAATCTGGTATATGCTCCAACATTAAGTGTTTAAAAGTACCGAAGAAGCTCTTACTTGCCGCTCCTTGGCAATTCCAGACAAAAATTCTTAACATCATAAAACACACATAGATTTCAAACCAGCATATCTGATACCGCTGGATCATCATCCCTCCTTTCCTGGGACTGAGGCAACTCCGGCAAGCATGTAGACGTTGGCTCTTTCAGCGGAGTAAATTCTTCTCTCAATGCCTCAATCGCATCTTTCAAAATCTGCACACCAATGACCTTCTTTCGGACCTTGAGGTTCCGCCGTATGTTGGATTGGAGCTTAATACCCTGAGAACCATGACGTTTCTGCAAGTCTTGACTGGCTCTGTTTTCCTTCCCTTTTCTTCCATCATCCATTGTCGGCATTATTAAAACATTAGACAGGCCTAAATGGTCGCTAGTCAGTTGATTACTTTCATCCAGAGCCTTGCAACTTTGTTGTAGTATCATCACGGTATGCTTGGATTGTTCGAGTGATGAGGTCGTTTGTATGGGAAGATAGTATGATGTTAACACCGGGGGGGCCCTCCTACAATTTATTCTCAGGTTCCACTGTTCTGGTCAACACTCCCACATGACAAGGTTTGTCTATCGGGCTTACTCCACTTCCAGCTGCTACATCCTGGCTCCTAGCTTGGGCCATTTCTTCTAGGCGATTGTTATTCAACAAACTAGGATCCTTCTCTATTGACTTAACCTTAGGCCTGTATACTTGGGCCTGCCTAAGGTGCCCAGATTTCGCCCCATGAGATGTGGGCTTAGACCGAGAAGGGCCCTTGCTTAGATTCTGATCAATAGTCCTACTCCCCCCATCCGGATTCGTAACTTCCTCAATTCTCGTCACCCCCTTTTTGTTCGGCTGTGAATCCGCTAGAGGCATATCCTCACAATCATTGAGGACATTAAAACTTGATCCTCCATTAACCTTTGATCCCCCCAAATCTGTCTTTTTCCCCCGATACTATGTATTACTCTTTTTAGGATATTTGACTATCATCCACGACCCGTATGGCGACTCCTCTCCTCCGCTGCCGGCAAAACCACCTTCCGGTGACTTTCCTTGCGAACCTGACGGTGGGATATTCGTGGAAACATGGCCGTGGGTTCGAACATCCACACTCGGCTGCACTACTACCCCACACCTATCCTTCAAATGTACATACTTCCCACACTTGAAGCATATCTGCGGTAGACCCTCATACTCAATGTAGAAACTCTTGCCATCCACTTTGATGCAGGGAATGAGAGGTTTCAACAAGTCAACAATAACCGCAATCCTTGCATACTTCTCTCGACCACGTGACTCAGTCATGTAGTCAATTTTAACAGCCTCGCCAAGCAAAGCCCAAATCGCCCTGAGAGTGCTCTTATGGTAGTACTGAATTTAGAGCCCCGGGATGCGTGCCCATGCAACAACTTTAGAGACTACATCCGTTTGAGCATCAAAATCCAAAGACCATGGCTGGACTGTCAAATAAGCCCCATAGATCATCCAGGGACCGCCTGTAAGCACCTTCAAATAATCTTCTTCCAAAGCAAAGGTGGCACATACAATAAAAACTTCTCTCCATATCTATAATGTGAACTGACCCTTTAAGCTTCCACATCAGTTGTGTTCTGTTGGTCAGTTCCTGATAAGTAATAGAGCGTCCATTCAACTTGATAATCATTGACTGTTCCATGCCGCTAGCCAGGACAGCCTTGACTGTAGTAGAAAATTCAATACTGGGGACCCCCCTTCCTTATCGACTTTGTAATCATCTTCCGTGATCTGCACCGTTGAGTGCTTCTGATTATCCCCCTCTATCGAACCGCCGTTAAGCAACTTACTCCGGTACGAGGCCCCAGCACTAACCGTTGGGTCAGCCATACGCACATCAGGTTCCTCTTGATCCACCTCCCTCGCGTCAGCCGTATCCCCCGTCCGTATCCGCACCTTCTTAGTTGATCAGAGATCATCCTCCGTGAGCGTTGGGGCACCCTCCTTCGCCTGCAGAGTACCCATTATTTTGGGTTTGGAATATTTTCTTTTTAATCTTTGGCGCCACATGAGTTTGGTTGAAGATGTTTGGTTTTTATTTTTTATTTTTTATTAAAGCGCTACATCCCAAACGGCGTAGCTTTACTGGTTGACAGGAAAATATCTTAGGTCCAGTCACTGGACAAATGATTCTCTCTCTCTCTCTCTCTCTCTATATATATATTTATTTACGTGTTTATATGATGTGTCATGAAGAAATTTAAATTCATTTCCTTATATTCATTAAATCCAATATTTCAATCAAATCTTTGCATATTTGATTTTTATTACTAATGATAGTCTAACATAATTTTAAAATTATATCCATATAAACATTTATTATTATAATTATGGGATAAGATATTGTCACTACCAATTTTGGTCACTTGTCAATGTTACTACAATTTTTACCATTAGATCAAAATCTCATATACCTTTATCATTTCTCTCTCCTATTGAGATTCTGATTTAACGGTGTAAAAAATAGTAGTGACATTGGTAGTAATCAAAATTGTTAGTGATAATATCATGTCCCTTTGGATTGATTTTCTTATAGCGTAAGTACTCATTTTGAAGGCGAATTTCTTTTGGCTTTTGTATCCGTGATTTGCTTGCTAGATGCCCTAAAATTGTTGTCGTCAAAATCTTCTGTAATTGCGACTAAGCTGCCATTCTCATCTCCGTCGAGTCAACCACAACCATTTTTCTGCTTCAGCCATGCATTGTCAAGCTAGGGCCAAAATCAAAGAATCAGATCGTTTTTCCCCTTTGGTTCAGGTAAAATCAGATCCGGATGCCAAAATCATAGATCTCCCAATTATTTGTTGCGCGAAAATAGTTTTTTTTTTTTTTTTCAGGCGCCAAATTTTCAACTCATAAGCCCAAGCAATTTCCAACTCTATATTTATTTAATTTTTTTTTTTTAAATCTTCAACAACAATTTGATGAGGGAAAAAACAAACAAACAAAACAATTACTTTTGTGATAATAGCGCATGGAAAGCCCTGGAATACGCACCCAGGCGACCACCTTAGATACCACTGTTGTTTTCGAATCAAATTCCAGCGACCATGGTTGTGTAGTCAGGTATGCTACATAGATCATCCAGGGGCCCCCTGTTAGAACTTTGTAATAATCATCATCTAAATCAAAAGTAGCACAATAAAACCCTCCATCCATATCCACTAGGTGATAGGAACCTTTCAGTCTCCACAATATTTGCGTTCTGTACACTAAATCATGATAGGTGATAGAACGTCCTAGCAACTTGATGACCAACGATCTCTCCATGCCTTTGGCAAGCAACGCCCGGATCGACCTAGAGAAGTCTATGCAAGGTATATCCCCTTCTCGGTCAACTTTGTAATCCTTCTCCGTGAGGTTCACCTCCAATTGCTCCTGGTTAACTCCCCCTGTCTGAGCCCCATTCAGCAGCTTACTGCGATACGAGAAACCTGCGTTGAGCCCTGGCTCAGGCATCTCAGTATCAGTCCCTTTCGATCCTTCCCCTAACCCATCACTCACCTCCTCAGACCTAATCTGGACCTTCTTCGTTGATCGGAGCTCCTCCTCAGAAAGTTGAGGGCCGAGATCCTTTTCACGCAGAGCCATCTATAAGCAAATCTTTTTTTTTTTTTTCAACATAGGTCACTTTAGTAGGTAATTAATTAACTTTTTTTTCTTCTAAAAATTACCCCATTAAATTCTGTCAAACAGTCATCGCATTACTTTCTAAATCAGGTAATGCAGCTCGTGAGTCCCATCTGGTGGCTAAGATACAAGCAGTTACTCATCGTCAATGGGACATAAGTTTCTGTCATGTCCTTAGAGAAGGGAATCAATTGCGGATTGGTTGGCTAGCATGGTCCTATCCCATGTGGAGATCCCTGATGAAGCTCATTTCTCTGACCCTCCTACTTGTCTGTATCAGTTTCTTCTAGCTGATGGGATAGGGGTAGCCCATATTAGGAGGGGGTTGGGACCTGAGTCCCCTTTTGTGTTTTCCTTTGTTTTCTTGCCTTTATTTGTTCTGATTAGAAAAACTTTTTATTCGGACACATTCCATTTTTGTTTAGTTATGATGAGGTGGTTAGATGTTACTTTAATTTCTTTCTTTCTTTTTTTTTTCTTACCCCACCTTTTTTTCCCCCACAGTTAGATGTTACTTATAATAACTATGAAGTGGAGTATTATTAATTAATTTAGGGTTTAGATGGTGTTAGCCATTTGTTTTTCATTCTCGACAAATGTCTTTGGCTGACCAATATATTCATGCACTCCAAATAAAAGTTAGTCAGGTAGTCATAATTTGCTTGAATCATATACATTGTTCCATAAAAGTTTTAAACCCCATAATAAATTATTAGTTGAATTTGACGTTGATTTTTTCTTTTAAAAAATTCGAGATTTTATATTTTTGGTATGAAAATAAAGCTATTGGAACAAATTACAAAAGAATTAAAAACATATTTAAAAAATAAAACGTGTATTTTGAAAATTTTGGTATTTGTCACTATCAAGTTATATCTCATTAAATGCATGATGTCTCTTATGGATTGGTCCATAAGAATTATTCGTTCCTCTAAACTAAATTATTTGGTTGTTAATATAATTTAAAAATTGTTTAAATTTCAATATTATTAACTACTCGTTAAGTCTAGTCATAGTTTATTTTTAGGGAGAATAACAAAAAAATACCATTTGAATTTCAAAATTCTTTTAACTACAACAATAATGGGATTAACAAAAACAGAAGTAGAATTAACAACTCATTTTGTTTTAAAATTATCTATTTGGCTTTTGGAATATCAAGTGGTTTTTTTTTTTTTGCTAAAGTATACTTTTAGTCATTTAAGTTTATATGAGGTATAATTTTGATCCCTTAACTTTAAAAAGTATACTTTCGGTCCTATAATTCTAACACCATTAATGTTATTAATAGAAAATGATGACACAACAATTCAAGCAATGACGGTGCAAACTTAAGTTATAACTGTGTACTTAAATGATATTAATCTTAAATTTAAAATACCTGTGAATTGAAAAATATCTAATAATCTAGTGAAGCCGTCAATATCAAAACCTCAATTGCATTAAAAAAATTAGTTTAAAAATTTAAATATATTAGTTTAATAATATAAATATCAAAACCTCAATTTCATTTGCAGGGATTTATTTCATTAGCAAGAATTTTTCAGTTTATTTTAGTTTAATAATATGAATATATTATATTAAAAATTAAACCTTAAATATGCTTTATTAGTTGCACAATTATCGCTTAGAGTTTGTTGCGTCAACATTTTCCATTAGCAATATTAACGGTGTTAGAAATATAGAACTAAAAGTATACTTTATAAAATTAAGGGACTAAAAGTATATCTTATATAAAACTCAAAGGACTAAAAATATACTTTAGCCTGTTTGTTGTTTGTAATTCTCCCTTTTTTTTCCAACTCCAAACATCCTCCTCAAACACCTTATTCCTATAATTTCATTCATTCAGCGATATATTAATTCAATTTTAAAAGTAAAACCTCAACTCAATTTCTCTTAATATTGGACAGATGTGTATTATATATGTATATGTATTTATAATACAAACTTATTGAACTTGGTCTTTTGTAAGTGGTGACACCAAAAAAAAATAATGATCATGGAGCTAGATTATAGATATTTTAAATTGAGAAAGGTTTTCAAACATTATAACGTGGGTTTTTAGAGAGAAGAACATGAAATAGCTGTGGGTGAAGAGTCAGAGTAGAAACGTGTAGATATAGTGATACACAGTAAGTATAAAAGGAATCAAAAAAGTTTTTATTTTTTATTTTGGAGGTTATATTAAAGAGAGAGTCGAAACATAATTAGTTGTTAAATGGAAGATAGCTAGCTCCCATTAATAGGGTCATACGATGGTCAAAAGTTGCTTTTATATATATATATATATATATATATATATGAGAGAGAGAAGTGAAACATCGTTTTGCTTTTCCTTGACCGTTTCCTTAGTATATTAATGAGACCGGTGGCGCTAACTATTAATTCATCACTGTATCAACAACTAATCTATTATACCTGAATTTGAACTATACAAAATGGATCTCATATTAAAAATCAGAAGCAGTATTTCTTTTCTTATTTAATTGTTTATGATTTGAGTTTATATTACAAATTTAAATATATGTTTTAAATTTATTCGAACTCATGAGTTTGAAAACACTTCATAATTTTCTTGTTGGAAATTATGCCCTAGGGGCAAATCATTGTACTTATCAACGATTCCCATATGAATTAGGTAGTCGCAATGTCTTGCTAGAGGCCGCTTGCGACTTGTGGGCCAATAATATTATTATATATAGTATTTAATTTATTTGATAAATTAAATAACTATAATAAATTGAGATATTATATCTCAGATTTTATTTTCGAATAAAGATATTGCATATCAGATTTAATTTGAACTGAGATATCGGATCTCATTTTAAATTAAATATAATGATATCATATCTTGATTTAATATATGTTAAATTTGGAAATAATAATGATATTATTTATTGACAATAATATTATTATATATAGTATTTAATTTATTTGATGAATTAAATAACTATAATAAATTAAGATATTGTATCTCAGATTTAATTTTTGAATAAAGATATTGCATATCAGATTTAATTTGAACTGAGATATCGGATCTCATTTTAAATTAAATATAAGCATATCATATCTTGATTTAATTTATAAATATAAATTAAATCTGATGGCCTATTAATTCGGATCAAGTAGTTAGATTAGATACATTGGATGATTTAATTAATATTATTTAATCCAAATTTGAAATTCATTGATTTAATTTTGAATATTCTAATACGACATATTAGGGTTTTTAGAAACCCTATAACAGATGCTGATCTAGTCGTATTAAACAACGGATGAATTAGACGGCCGTAAAACAAAAAAACACTAGAGCGAAAAAGAGAGAGACGCAAGAATACTGAGGCGCTAGCACGCTGCCGTCAGTGTTGGAGGCCATTCGTGTGGATACCGGTAGAGGGAGAGGAGACGCGTAGTCTGCTCCTGTCTGATCAAACAAGAAGGCGTTAGCCCACGTGATCAAGAAGCACAAGAAGGTAGCCCACCAGTTCAAATTGTTCTGCAAAGGTACGATTCGAAAACCCTAAACCTTGATTTAAACGCTGTTGAGCGATCCGCCTAAGGGATTCGTTAAAAATTTTATTCCGCTGCGTGTACGGATCCCAACATTTCTTACATATTTCTTCTGCTCCTCATATCCTTAAAATAAGACAAGTTTTGGGAATTAATCCTGGTCCTAAATATAAGACATACTGGTTTTTATGTTTGTCAATATTTATCTAATATCCCCTATTAATGCTTCACCAATAATTGAGAAGAAGATGGAATCAGAGAATTAAGGGAGATGAGTATTAACTATCTAAGATGTCATATTAACTAATTTTACTAACGTACTTAATATAATCAAATTAGGTAAATATGTCTTATATTAAAGATCAGATGAGTACTTCGTCTAGTCATTAATATATGACCTAATTGTGGAGTTTATCTTGATCTTAAATATAAGACATATTTCCTAAATCTGTCAATTTTTTTCTCCAATTTACCCTGTTGAGGCTCCCTAAACCATAATCAAGTAAAAAAATGGAGAGAATTAAGGAAGACATTATAAGGGATCAACTACATGGATCGTATAATGCCTTTGTAGGATATCAACAACCAAACCCTTAGATAGGTTATTAGCTAAAAATATCTCGTTCAATGACTTTATATTGAGCATTCTCTTCGGTCTTCTCCTGCCCCTTTTCTCACAAGACTCCATATTGTCTGATCTGCACTTTCCACTAACACAACCAACAACTTTCTTTCTAATACATAAGAAAATCGCCTAATTTTGCATTTTAAATACACTACAAAATCTGTTAAAGGTACATGTATATGGTTATATATATACATCAGATCAAATTATTTGGGATTGAAACAAATACATATAATATAAAGTTTACATGCATATGAAGGATTTGGGACGAACCTGTTAATTAATCCAATGAAGCAATGATACAATCCATGTGACACCAGATCACAAATTGGAGTCAGTTACGTTTTAAATTACGCAGCGAAAAAACACAATCAAAGATAAAGATAGAGAGTTTTTATGTCTGAGAAGGAAACTGTTTTTTCATACATATATGTATGAAAATTGAAAACAACCCACACACGTACGGATAAATGAGAAAATATATACATACATGCCAACAATTATGCGTAACCGTTTCCACAATATTTTCTCACAATGAAAATTTTAGATACAATTATATGCTAAGGTTGTCTTTTTATCAAGATAGATTACGTTATTTGATTAGACTCTTCATATTATATACTTTTAATCACTTATTTAATTGATTAATGTGTGATGACTTCTTTATATTTTGACTTGCCTCCTCTTGATGAGTTTAGAAGCCTCATGTTTACAATACTCTGTTTTTCCTTTTTCCTTTCATTTTTTTTTTTTATTACCACAAAGTCGTTTGGCTCTTGATACCATGTTAAAATTTTAAATACCAACAACATAAATTTTGTCGATATAAAATATATAACACCTATATAATATCAAGAAAAAAAAATTAAAGGGTCATAGCCCTTATTGTGTCAAATATAATACTTTTGCGGCCCTTAATATAATACATATTTATGGAGTTAATTTTGATCATAAATATGAGACATGGTTTTTATATTTATCAATGTTTTCCTAATTTACCCTATTGATGCTCCCTCAACCATAATCAAGGAGTAAATGGAATGATGAAATTAAGGAAGATAACTACTATATATTGTTTTCGAAAATACATGTTATATTAACTAACTTAACTAATTTCCATTATCTAATCAAATGATGTAAATATGTTTTATATTAAGGACAAGATTGTAATACCCTGATAAATTAAATAGCTATTTTTGGAAGGTAAATATGTGGTCTCAAAGAGTATGTTAAAATATCTTATTTTCTGAAGGAAAATTTCTTGGAAATTAGGGAAAAAGATAATAATGTGCCAAAAGTTACCAAAAATGCCCTTGTGGTACATATTGGTTTAAGAAAATTGTGAAAAATGCTAAAAGACAGTAAAATAATTATTAAAATTGAGAGAGTATATTGTCTCTAATTTTGGTAATTTAATAAGATATAACCTTGGAAAAATTATAGAGGAATATTCAAAAAGTATTGAAAGGACCAAAATGCCCCCGTAAACTCTGAAATAATGCATAAAACATGAATTGCTAATGTCAGTGCAAAAGTTTGAAGATAAAGAGTTATATTAATTAAGAAAATTATCCACAATTTATAAGGAATTAACTAAGTAATTGTTGGCTAATTACTTAAGCATAAACGAAGAAAAATTCAGAGATAATTATGTAAAACTCCATAATTAGTGATTTATGGCTAAAAATGGTGACTCATCATGCCACCTAAGGGGGATAAAGGACGGCTGCCAAGTGGCCTGGTGAGGATCGTGACACCTTGCGAAAGTGCGATCCGACGGCCGATATCCGGTATGAAAAAGCAATGAATAGTGTCACAGTTTTTCCTATAAATAGGAGATCACCCCTTTTGAAATTCTCACATCCAACTTCCAAGAGCCTTGGCCGAAAATAAGAGAGAAGGAAGAGAGAAGGAGAGGTCCGGGGAATTTTGCAGCGAAGCTCTGAGTAAGTTTTTCGGTACCGAGTCTTAAGCTTTCGTAGTTCTTTCGGTAGTTAGCGTAGAAATGTTAGATTAGTCTTTAATCTTCCAAGTATGATTAGATATCATATGATAGGGGTATTTTAGTCCTAAATTTCGAAAATCATGATTGGGTCGAAGTTCTGGCAAAATTTTGGAAGATTAGAGTCAAAATAGCGAAGCGCTGGCGAAATTCCGCCGATTAGGGGAATAGGGGCAAAATGGTAATTTTTACCTAAAATGCCTGTTATGATGTCAAATCACTAATAAATGTGATATATTCCCTATAGGATATATGTGAGCAAGTACTGCCGTTGTGCCGCCGAAATTCCGCTGTTTTCCGCCGGAAGTACCGACGACCGTCAACGAAGGTACGGACGCTTACTGTAACAATGACACTGATGTTTATATGCTTATATATGTTATGGATAGTTTCATAAAGCCATGAACGGGACTCGTCACGGATATGCTTGTGACTAAGGTAGACTTAGATCACTTTTTCTGACTTTACGGGTTATAGTCATAATAATACCGTTATGTTTTCCTAGCGCTGAGGACACGACTGTACATCGTGGCATGGATGTTGCAAACCAAGGATAACTTTGCATGATAGTGTAGTTATTATCTTCTGATCATACGATGTACTGTATGGATCTATGCTGTATACTAGAGATATCTGTTGTGCATGTATTGTTTATATAAGCATGAGGTTAACCGTTACCTGGGGTCCGATGGGTATTGGACCTCAGCTCTTAGCTACAGGGTACAGAGACCCGAGGACGGAAGATAAGAGTAAGCCGTGTAGGTAGCACATGTGACGACCGCATGAAGACCGATCGAGAACATCCAAGATTTAAATAGATAATGCAATGTTATTTATGAACAGGCAGTTACGCCACTGGATCATGTTATATCAGTTACTCAATATTCTTTTGTTCCAATGCTCTACTCTGATATATGAAAAAAAAAAAATTGCTTTTGAAAATGGGATGTTACAAAGATGGAGTAGGAAAGTTACATAACTTGGAAGTGAGTACAACATACTATTGCAGAAGATATTTCTTGCCCTCAACCTCAAATGATCAAGCAAATAAAAATGGCTTTTACTTGTCTTCCTCTAATTCTGATGATAGGATCAATTCCACTTTACCAACTAATCATACACTTAATAATTTCCTCTTTTTGAGTTTCTTTTCCACAAACCACAATCCAGTACCATCTCTATCAGGTAACTATGTTGATCTTTATTATTCAGGATAATCGAATATTTGGGCATCAATAACCACAAAGATTCTTATTGGATTAATTAATCCTGTTAAAGGTATAATTGAGATAAGTTTGAATATACATAAATACACACACATCCCCGACAGCCCTTATCTAACATATCATTATATTGGCCCAAAAGAAGTACAGTTATAATATTTGTGGTTTCATAGATGTTTAATTAAAACAATCGAAGCATCTTTGAGGTAATTGGTTCCTTTCCGTATGTACATCTAATATATTCTCTACTTCTAATTGTTGATTTGGTGAGGAGTCACACTCGCATATATCACTCCCACATGCAAAGCTGGTGGTACCACACGTCGTGTGGGAGTGATCATCGTCTATGAGCGATGCTGAATTCACGTGTATGGATGACGATATGGTAATTTTGAGCTTTTCCTTTGCAAGGAAGCACGTTGCGTCACTTTAAGTTGAGAAAGGTTTTCAAACATTATGCCGTAGGTTTTTAGAGAGAAGAACATGAAATAGATGTGGGTGAAGAGTTAGAGTAGAAACGTATAAGATGTAGTGATACACAGTAAGTATAAAAGGAATCAAATAAGTTTTTGTTTGGATGTTATATTAAAGAGAGAGTAGAAACAAAATTAGTTATTAAATGGAAGAAAGCAAGCTCCAATTAATAGGGGTCATACGATGGTTAAAAGTTGCTTTCATGAGCAACTTTTCCTTGGATGTTATATATAATGAGATATGCATTAAAGAAGTAAAACATCGTGTTGCTTTTCCAATCCATAAGAGACAAGCATTTCATGAGATATAACTTGATGGTGACAAATACAAAAATTTCCAAATACCCACCTTTGATTTTTTAAATATATTTTTAAATTCCTCTTTAATTTGTTCCAATATCTTTATTTTCATACCAAAAATATTAAATCTTGAATTTTTTAAAAGAAAAAATCAACGTCAACCTCAACTAATATGTTTTTTCACCTAGCTATGATGGGTGAGTCTCCTAGAGGAGACTTTCTGCATTCACAAGGCTCGAACTCGAAATATTGCTTAAGCAACACAAGCCGCTTACCACTTGTGCCAACCTCCATACATGTTGGTAAGTTCAACTAATAATTTATTATGGGGTTAAAAACTTTTATGAAACTATTTGTATGATTCAATCACATTATTCAATGACTAATTGACTAATTTTTATCTGGAATGCATGAATGTATTGATCACCCAAAGACATTTTAGAGAATGAAAAACAAATGGCCAACACCATCTAAACCCTAAATTAATAATACTCCACTTCATAGTTATTATAAGTAACATCTAACTGTGGGCAAAAAAAAAAAAGGTGGCCAAAGAAAAAAAAAAACAGTAACGTCTAACCACCTCATCATAACTAACAAAAATGGAATGTGTCCGAATAAAAAGTTTTTATTTTTATTTAAGATACTCTGGTCAAAAAAAAAAAAAAAAAGTGGCCAAAGAAAAAAAGAAAGAAAGTAAGTAACATCTAACCAGTAACCACCTCATCATAACTAAACAAATATGGAATGTGTCCGAATAAAAAGTTTTTCTAAGTTTATTTTTATTCAAGATGATAGAGAATCACTATATTATTAGACTTTAAGTTCCCCTTTAATAGAATTTAATGGGGGTAATTTTTAGAAAAAAAGTTAATTAATTATTGACTAAGTGACTTACGTTCGGTAATATACTAATATCTATACAATTCTTTCTAGAACTATATTAAATAACTTCATACTCTCCCAAAATAAAATAAAAAAAATACTAATCTTAACTGTGTTTGATTTCACGTTGAAAATTATTATTCCACAAAAAAATATTATTTTCAAGGAAGAAAGCAAACTATCGATGCACTTTCACTAAAATTATAGTTTTTGGTGGTCCACGTTACACCACACCCTCACACTCCAAATTATAGTACTCATCTCTGTCACTTGGGGTGGGAGTTAATAAATGATCTTCTTCACTGCACAGCTTGGCGCATGACCCCTCATTTTGGCAAAGTTTAGCTGTTGGCTATCCAAAATTAGTCTTCCATTGTTGACCGTCGAGGGACCTTGGGCCCAGCACAGTATCTCTCCATCACCTTCACTTTAGCCAAAAACACGGCCTACATAAATATCCTATTTCCACCCTAATCTCTCCCCTCATGCCTTTTCTTTCTCTTGTTCGAGCTCGTTCCTTGCCTGAGTTGCCTCACCCTTTCCAGCCGCTCACTTTACTCCGGTGACTCTCTTCGTGGTGTTCGCTAACGGTAAAACGTAGTATTTTGAGGCTTGAGTGTTCTTTTGGGTTTTCTTTGAAAATTTATTTCTCTAGTCGTGCCCCCACAACATCAACTAATCCTCTCTCTCTCTCTCTCTCTCTCACTGCCCATCCTTTTGATGCGTTTTTCGTTCCGTGACATGCACTTCGTTTTACTCTATTTGAGCACATATAGTTCATGCCACATTGACTGTTTCGCGAAAGCGACGGTATGAGTGTTTTGAATGTCAATGAATGTTTTAGTAAGTGAACCCTTGCGGGGGAGTGGGGTTTAAGTTAAGTTGTTTAAACCAAAGAAAGTGAATGCCTTTAGCTGTGAGAGAAATATGAATAAGTGAGTAATAATAATCTGGAAGAAGAATTTGACCCCTAGTAAAAACATGGGCAAAAAGAGAGTTTTTGTTGCGCCTAAATGAACGACGCTGTAGAGTTTTTTTATTCCATTATTATCTTCTTCTATATATTACTGAAGATTCTTCTTCATTGTTTTGGGAGCTAGCTTGTGGGAATATAATGATGAAGTTCAAAGCTCACCTGCTCATGGTTTCAGCACAGATAGGCTTTACATTGCTGTATTTCATCTCTGAGGCTTCCTTCAACCATGGCATGAACCCTCATGTCTATGTTACTTACAGGCATATTGTGGCTTCCATTGCCATGTTCCCTTTTGCTTACTTTCTAGAGAGGTAATAAATCTGTATTTCTCTTTCAGTTGTTGAGTTTGGATTGGGTCAAATAAAATAACTTATATTGATGTTCTTTATGTAAATATTTAATTCAGATATTATGAATGAAGAACTATGATGGAAGAGTTTTACAATGTCTTAGAGACATGGCTTAATCCAAACATGAATTAGTCAGTCGGTTATATCAGTGAGCCAACGGACTTGTTCTATGGTTGGTCAGATAAAAGTTTTGGATGGGTTGATTGGGTTTGATTTTATATTTTTTGTCCTTACTGAGCATGTGAAATGAGGTTGTTTGTAGCTTAAAAAAAGTAGTCAGTCATATTTGTGTTGTAGTAACGAACTATGCTTTGTTTTCTTATATTTTGTTTATATATGAAAATTTTAATTACTTGTAGATTAATGATTTTTATTTAAATATTTTTCTTCTTTGGGTTATATATGAATATTTTTGTACGTTTAATTTAATTTAATTATATTATTTTAATTGTGGTTGGACTAACACCAGTTCAACCATGATGAGGCCATTGACCCCTGGAACCATTGTCTCTTGACATATTTAATGACTTGTCCAGATTATAGTTGTAATACCCTAAAATATGACTTAGGGTAAAATCATAAAATGAGTAAATAATACCCATTAAAAATAGGTGAATATGAGGTCTCGAGCACCTTGTATTGAGTTTACTTTGTTGTCAGGGTAATTTCTCTTGAAATTAGATAAATTGCAATTAGGTCCCTAAAATGTTGAAAATTACATATAGGTCCCTAAAATACATTATGGGTTATAAATACCTGTGAAAGCTATAAAGGAGGCAAGTAAAAATCTATTTGAAATAGGGAATGATATTGTCCCTAATTTAGGTAATTTATTAAGTTACAAACTTGGAGAAATTGTAGAAGAATACTCAAAAAGTGAGGAAATGACCGAAATACCCCCGTAGATGCTAAGATAATGCAGGAGACATGAAAACAAAAATGTCAATACAAAAGTATGAAGGTAATGAGGTTTTCTAAGTAAGAAAATTATCAACTTGTGATAATTAAGTAATTAAGTAATATTGGGCTAATTACTTAAGCATAAGCAAAGGAAATTCGGAGATAATTATGTAAAACCCTAAAATTAGTGGTTTTTGGCCAAGAATTAGTAAAAATATATTTACTAATTAATTGTAAATTTTGGACAAAAATAGTTGAGTTTAGGTATTTTTGAGCCTAAATACAAGTATGGACCAATAGGGAAATTTTGTAAAAATTATATAAAAATAATTATTAAATAATTATTTTATATAATATTAATTAATTATTAATTAAATAAAAACGAAAATCAAAAAAAAAGGGACCAGATTTTTGACCGAAAATCATGAGTTCAAAATGAAGATAAGAAGCAATGGAATAATATCATGATATTTGTAGCATTTTTGCACATGTTACATTATTTTAATATATAATTTATTATGATGAATAGTAATTAAATAATTAGGAAACGGATCCTATCTAGAGATCTAGGAATAGGAATTCCAAGGTCAAGGTAAAATATTGATCAGTGAGTTTTTACCTTCAAGTGACCTCTTCCGGAAGTAAATTCCGAGGCCGTTTGTGCATTTTCCTAATAAAACAAAATAGGGAAAAATGCATATAGGCATATTTTGGAAATAAAGAAAATAAATTCTAACTCAATATCTAGGAATGAGTTTGAATTTATTTAGACATATTTGGAATCAGTGAATTTTTCTCTAGAGATTGGTGATTCCGAAACGCGTTTAAATGCTTAGGACCAGCACGGACACGATTTTCGAGAAACTTCGGCTGAACACGGAATGCCCTGTATGGAATCAAGGTTTAGATTAGAATAGACATTTCTAGTAAGTAAGAGGAGATCTTCAAAGTTAGTTAACCAGAATTTTGAGATTTCTCCGAAAGTACGCGATTCGGACACCGATCGGAAACTTATCGGTAAGACTGACTTCTTGAGGAAGTAAGTGACATCACCACCATGACATCATGGCTTTAAATGATGATGTCAGCTTCCAAGTGGCCCGGTGAGGATCGTGACATGTGGCAAAGTGCGATCCGGTGGCCGATATCCGATATGAAAAAGTAGTGAATAGTGTCACATTTTCTTCTATAAATAGCCAAGTTTCCTCTTCATTTCTCACACCATTTTGAAGAGCAAAACCGATTCTAGAGAGTGGATTTTAGAGAGAGAAGCTCGGGAAAAATTACAATAAGCTCTGGGTAAGTTTTTCGGTACCGAGCTTTAAGCTTTCGTAGTTCTTTCAATAGTTAGAGTAGTAATGCTAGAGTAGCCTTTAAATTTTTCAAGTATGATTGGATATCATATGGGAGGTCTATTTTAGTCATTATTTTCGAAAATCATAATTACGTCGAAGTTCTGGCGAAATTTCGGGAAGAAAATTTGCTAGAGTAACGAAGTGCTGGCGAAATTCGCCGATTAGGGGTAGAAGGGCAAAATGGTAATTTTTACCTAAAATGAAAACGTGCTAGAAATACTGTAATCTGTCAACGAAGGTACGTTCGCGTACTGTAACACTAATCTGATGTTTATTGTATGCGTATATGTACTATGTGTAACGTATGCCTATTGTGGTAATTGTTAGCTCTGCGCTACTACAAAAATTGTATATTACTACCCTAAAAAACGTCCTTATTTAGAAATAGGACGTCCAAAGTGAAGGCGGTGGCATTCTTGTAATTATATTTAAGGAAGTTGAGCCTTCAGCGTCCTGAATAAGAAATCAGGACTCCTTAAATTGATTTTGGCGTCCCGATTTGTTTTCGGGACGTCTAAAATTGTTTCACGCCATAAAAATATGAGAAATATTTGTTTGGCGCCATAATATTTAATTTTTTTCAATAAAATTCATTTATGGCGACCTACATAAATTTCGGGACGTCTTTAATGTGTCAATTCTTCGCTCCCGAATTTTTGTTTGGCGCCAAGGATTTTCTTTTAATATTAATTAGAAAATTTAATAATATTGGCGACTGAATCAGAATCAGTCGCCTATATTTATAAATGGCGACTGATTCGATTCAGTCGCCTATATTTAAAAATGGCGACTGAATTAGAATCGTCGCCATTTTTAAATATAAGCGACGATTCGATTCAGTCGCCATTTTTAAATATAGGCGACTGAATCGAATCAGTCGCCATTTATAAAATATAGGCGACTGATTCTCATTCGAGTCGCCAAAATTGGAATATAGGTGACTGAAAGATGATTCAGTCGCCTATAGTCAATTTTTTTAGGTTAATAAACTCGCGCCTCTTCATTTTCCCTCACACACTCATACTCCGACAGAGGCTGCGAAATCCTCTCAGACTCACTCTCGTTCCGCTCTTCGTCGCTTTCCTTGCCGTACGTCTCCGCCGTCGCTCCTTCGTCTCCGCCGTCGTCACTGATCGATCACAGTACTCTCTCGCTCACTCCGCCTCTTTCGCCGATCGAAGAGACCCACCAAACCCAAGTAAGCTTGTTCGGATGTTACTCTTAAGTTCTTTGATTCCTAATAACCCATTTTAATCGTTAATGCTTCTTGCTTATAGATTGGATTTTGCTTCGATTAGGATTCTGCCTCTCACTCGCTCACTCCACCTCCTTCCCGATCAAAACCTGCGAAACCAAGTAAGCTTGTTCGTTCTTCTTGTTCTTTGATTCCAAACCCCATTTAATTGGTAATGTACTTCTTGCTAATTAAAAAGAATACAATTTGGAACTGCTCTTATTTGTAGATTTTTATTCAAGTAAATTTGGTGGCCAACTAAATTGTCTAAAGCTTCATTAAATTGGTCATGTCACACCGATTGGTTGTAGTAGTTGATTTTGAAGGATTATAGGAGTATTTTGTGATTAGATAGTGGTTTAGTTTTGGTTGTTCTTATGCCTCTGGTCATTCATTGATTCTCTGTTAGATGTGCTTTGTGTTACTCTTCCCTATCGAACTTCTATATTCATCGTAATCTCTTGGAGTCTCGCTTTATGATTAAGGCCCCAATGTCCTTAAAGGTAATACTTTGATAGCAATTAATTCAATGCAAAACACTTCTAGCTTTAAGCTGTTGTAAAAGCACGTTTACTTTAAGTAAACATTGACTCTATGGCTCTATGGTTTCTTTATCTTACATAATTGATAAATTGTTTAGCTGAAATTGGTTTAGTTAGTAAGTTTAGGGTTATTAAGCTGAAATTGGTTGTTATTGAAATTTTGGGATGTCTTACTTTTAAGGGAAATCTTCACGAAATTTACTTAAAAGAAAACATGTCGTTCTTGAAATTGACATGAAATTGACTGTTGTTGGAAATGTTAGGTTGTAATAAAATGGGTCATAGTTGGATGAATGCATTGAGAACTAGTGAAGAATATGAGAATGGGGTGGAAGAGTTTATTGAATTTGCTAGAAGGAATGTGGCCACAAAAAATGGGATGTATTATTGTCCATGTGTTAATTGTTTAAATGGGAGTCGAAGGGTTATTGTTGATATAAGGGACCACCTACTTTGTGATGGAATACACCTTCGATACACAACGTGGATATGGCATGGTGAGGAAGTAAGTACCGGTGCGTCCCATGTAAATGAAGTTGAGGTAGATGATGATGATGGAATGGAGAAAATGATTAATGATGTTGAGGCGAATCTTTTGCACAATCGGGTGAATATGAAAGCGTGCGGAGTGATGCAGAGACACCTTTGTTCCCTGGGTGTACTAAGTATACACGGTTGACTGCAACCTTACATTTGGTCAACTTAAAGGCAACTTGTGGGTGGACCGATAGCAGTTTCACGTCGCTGCTTGAATTGTTGTGTGATATGTTGCCGATTGATAATGTACTTCCAAATCGTATGTATGAGGCCAAGAAAATCTTGTCTACGATGGGTATGGAGTATAAAAAGATACACAGTTGCCCTAATGACTGCATATTGTACGAAACGAGTACGAAGGCCTCGTAATTGTCCGAAGTGTAAAACTTCACGATACAAAGTGAAGAAAGTTAGTGTTTACGGAGAGCGAGACAACAAAAAGGCAACCTTTGAAGGCATTGTGGTATCTTCCAATAATTCCACGGTTTAAGCGTCTGTTTACTAGTGAAGCAACGGCGAAGAAGTTGAGATGGCATTCTGATGAGAGAATATCCGATGGAAAATATCTTCGGCACCGGTGACTCTCCGCAATGGAAGAAAATAGACGAAATGTTCCCTCAATTTGGCGGTGAGCCAAGAAACCTTCTACTGGGGCTTTGTACAGATGGCTTCAATCCGTATCGAACTCTTAGCAGCACCCATAGTGCATGGCCGGTTCTCCGTGTAATATACAACTTACCTCCCGGCTATGTATGAAACGCAAGTATGTGATGCTTTCTATGATGATTTACGGACCAAAACAACCGGGAACAATATCGATGTGTACTTGGCGCCTTTGGTTGAGGATTTGAAGAAGTTGTGGGAGGAAGGCGTAGATGTGTTTGATGCATATAAGAAGGAGCACTTCAAGTTGCGTGCAATGATTTTTACCACGATAAATGACTTTCCGCATACGGAAATTTGTCGTGGTACAGTGTGAAGGGGCATAAAGCATGTCCAATATGTGAAGCGAGACACAAACTTCCATCAACTAAAGCACGGAAAAAATGGTCTACCTCGGCCACGGGAGGTTTCTTCATCGGTTCCACCCATATCGTAAGTTAAGAAAGCGTTTTAACGGCTTACGGAGCGAGAATACGGCTCCAAAGGCGTTAACCGGAGAGGACGTTTATAGTCGGGTGAAACATATCAACGTCATATTGGGTAAGCAGCAAAGGAAGGCGAGTGAGAAGAATATATGGAAGAAGAGATCAATTTTCTTTGATCTTCCATATTGGCGTAGTCTTGATGTGAGACACGATCTTGATGTGATGCATGTGGAGAAAAACGTTTGTGATAGCCTTGTCGGTACTCTTTTGCACATACCTGGGAAGACTAAGGATGGAATTAGTGCGAGACTAGATCTGGTTGACATGGGAATAAGAGAAAGGTTACATCCACGAGTAATGGAAGATGGTAAGAGGGCATACATGGAGCCAAAGAACTCATACACTATCAAAAGCGGAGAAGAAAAGTTTGTGTGGATGTCTATATGACATTAAGGTGCCACAAGGATATTCTTCTAATTTGAGAAAGTGTGTCTCAATGAACGATTTGAAGTTAGTGGGAATGAAGTCCCATGATTATCATGTGTTGATGCAACAACTACTACCAATAGCTATAAGAGGCATTATGAAAGATGAAGTTCGATCCACTATAACAAGATTGAGTATTTTCTTCAATGATATCTGCAACAAAGTCATTGACATTGAAAAGTTGGATGAATTGGAGAATGAGGGTTATATTATTTTGTCCCAACTAGAGATGCATTTCCCTCCGCCTTTTTTGATATCATGGTGCACTTGATAGTGCACTTGGTAAGGAGGTAAGGCGTGCGGTCCAGTTTACCTAAGGTGGATGTACCCTTTCGAGCGATACATGAAGATCTTAAAAGGGTATTCTAAAAACCCTTATCGGCGGAAGCCTCAATAGTTGAGAGATATGTAGTTGAAGAGGCTATGGAGTTCGCAAAGATTATCTATCGGGGCCGACGATACAATCTCGGCATGACGAGGGGATAAGCGAGGGAACTCGAGGAATCAAACCGAAGAATAAGCCTCGTGAAGAGGTGTTGCAAGCACACCGTACATCATGAATAATACGGAAGAAGTTCAACCATACATTGATGAACACGAAAGAGTTTGAAGAATATGAATCCAAGGAAGAGTGACATGCAGATAGCGAATGAGCAAAAGAAGACGTTCATAAAGTGGTTCGGTGAGAAGGTATTGCACGAGACCGGAGTGTCGGATACAATCGAGTGGTTAGCCCAGGGGCCTTCTTTTCGAGTCATCACTTGGAGCGGTTACGATGTCAACGGATATTCTTTCTACACAAAAGACCAAGATGACGAAGTCTTTGTGCAAAATAGTGGGGTGATGGTTGAAGTGAATCCATGCACTTTTCGAGTTCGAAAGACAAAAACCCGGTGGTAGCATCAATGGCCTATTATGGAGTGATCGAAGAAATATGGGAGATCAACTACAGCAAGTTCAAAGTTGCTTTATTGAAATGTAAGTGGGTTAGCAATAATCTTTGTTGTAATAGATCCTAAATTTGGATTTGTCTCGGTTGATCTTCAAAGACTTGGTCATAGAGATGAGCCATTCATTTTAGCAAGTCGGGCGAAACAAGTGTTTTATGTTACGAGACCTGCAAATAAAAGAATGTCCATTGTACTTCAAAGTAAAAAACAGAAGTATGGTGAAGAATCCTTGAACCTTGACGATACACTCCCTTTCACAACAAATCCACCTACAACACGTGAAGTAGAATTGATAGATGATGAAGAATATGCTGCAAGAAAGGATCATTGTGAAGGAATATGGGACACCATGTAAAGTAAGATCTTCGATTACAAAATGATTTGTTTAACTACTATGTTCTTTTTGTGGTCGTTTAACATGTTGGTTCATTTTATTAATCATTTATTATTTAAAAACCTATCTAACATAAATGATTGGTCTTTGATGAACAGAATATGTCTAGCTCGGACGAGTCATCGGGAGATAGGGTTGATATGCCCGTTGAGAGAAAAGGGAGAGGTAGCACACACATGGGTGAGCTAATTGCTCGCCGTGATGATCGAAAAAAGAGGCTGCATGTGGAGTTTGATGAAAATATGAATCCGGTTAGCGAGAGAGGAAGACTGACTTCATTAGCTATTTAGGCTATCGGCTCGAAGCAAAGTGCGTATTGTTTACTCGGCTTGGAAGTTCGTTGATGATAAGACGAAGGATTTGATTTGGACACGATTTTGGTATCTCACTTTCGATATATCGCATTTGTATCTTTAGTCTTATTACTTGATTTCGTCATATCTTCTCTTTCACCTTGCAGCAAACATTTGATGTCCCTAACACTAAGGCCATGAGGAAGCATTGGATGGGCGAAGTTCATCTCCGTTGGAAAGATTTTAAGAACAAGCTGACAAAAAGTATATTCGCGGGGCAAAGAGGGACCAAGATCCATGTAAGACCTATTCCTTCATTTCTCCGGAGGACTGGAGGGAGTTTGTGGCGTCCTGGCAGAATCCTGAATTTCTGGTAAAATTTTTGTCATATCTTATCTTTAATTTGAATCTACTTGAATTCGTACGATCAGTTTTGTTTGTTTTCGTGTCACAGAAAACAAGCCAAGCCAATAGAGAGAGGCAAGCGAAAAATAAGTATCCGCATTGCTTGTCTAGAGGTGGCTACAGAAAGCTGGAACGAAAGATGATGGAGGAAGAGCTGCAGCGATTGAAGGAAGCTTCCCAATCCGATCCTTCCACTGCTATCCAGGCCCCCAGCGTCCTCCTCGTCACAAAAAATGGAAAGCTGCGAGGATGAAGGGGGACAAATACATCAATGAAGATGTTCTTTGCGGTTGCCTCAAAGATCGTAAGTAGTTGAATTAGAAGTATTAAATAGCCTCAGTTGTTTCATACTATATAAGAGTTTAGTTATTATTTATAAAAATCTTATGGTACAGGATTCACTTGAGCAGCAGAGTAGCCAAGGCTCATTCACGCCGGGTGCAGAGGTGCATATTAGCGAACCGTCTCACACTCCGAGGTGCATATTAGCGAACCGTCTCACACTCCACAGGAGGTATAGCTTGCACCCTATATTTGGATGACACACACCGGCGGATTGTTGCCGATGGTCTTGTTTACCCAGAACAAGACAAACACCACAACAAGCAAATTCCGGTAAACCAACGTCGGGTGGCGTGACGAGTGTGCGAGAGGGGGAAGAAGAGACAGCCGTCCCGATTGATGATGAGGAGGTTACCACACTAGGCGCCGCCATCACATGGTTCATCCTTTGGCCGGCTCATCTTATTGAGATGTGGACGACACTGCGATGGTAGGAAATACATTGCGATTGAGTGTGAGTTGTTTCCGATTGATTTTCATTGCTCATTCACTCATAATATGTTTTTATGTTTTCATAGGATGAACAAGTCTGCTGGCTTATTTCCGTACCTAGCACAAATTGCAAGAGATGTACAAGGACATCGGCCTCATAAGCTTGCAGATGCCTCCGGGCATTGTCGGTGCGTAAAAGACATATCCGATGGCATTTGACAATAAAGATTTGATGGAGTTTTTGACGATGGATTGTTTAGATATACGTTTCTTCAACTTGCAATCTCGTAAGTTTGTTTAACCCTTTAATTATGTTAGTACTCTTTTTTTGTTTAAGATCTTCAATAACATTTATCATTTCATTTCATAGTGTCTGCCGTGAATTATGCGCCGGCACACCGCGAGCGAGTTTGTATGGATACTTATGTCCTGGATGCACGGCTTCGGCTCGCGAGACGTTACCCGGAGGTCAATTTATGTTGGTCTAACAATGAGCGACGGAGGGTCGTCTTGTTATCTAGCGCCAATACATGAAAGGTGCATACTTTTGTTTTGTCTGATAAGATTTTTGTGTCAAAATTGCGGTCTTATCTTAATTTAATATTAATACGTATATGTTGTAGTGGTCATTGGACGCTGTGTGTTGTTTGTCCGAGCAAGAACTCCTGTTATTGGTTCGATTCAGTAAATGGCAATCCTACTGAGGATATCAAAAACATGTTTGCCGAGTAAGTAAATTTTTTTCTGAATCGTCGATTCTTCTTTTAAATGAATGGTTTAACATGTCTGAAGAACTATGATGGAAGAGTTTTACAATGTCTTAGAGACATGGCTTAATCCAAACATGAATTAGTCAGTCGGTTATATCAGTGAGCCAACGGACTTGTTCTATGGTTGGTCAGATAAAAGTTTTGGATGGGTTGATTGGGTTTGATTTTATATTTTTTGTCCTTACTGAGCATGTGAAATGAGGTTGTTTGTAGCTTAAAAAAAGTAGTCAGTCATATTTGTGTTGTAGTAACGAACTATGCTTTGTTTTCTTATATTTTGTTTATATATGAAAATTTTAATTACTTGTAGATTAATGATTTTTTATTTAAATATTTTTCTTCTTTGGGTTATATATGAATATTTTTGTACGTTTAATTTAATTTAATTATATTATTTTAATTGTGGTTGGACTAACACCAGTTCAACCATGATGAGGCCATTGACCCCTGGAACCATTGTCTCTTGACATATTTAATGACTTGTCCAGATTATAGTTGTAATACCCTAAAATATGACTTAGGGTAAAATCATAAAATGAGTAAATAATACCCATTAAAATAGGTGAATATGAGGTCTCGAGCACCTTGTATTGAGTTTACCTTGTTGTCAGGGTAATTTCTCTTGAAATTAGATAAATTGCAATTAGGTCCCTAAAATGTTGAAAATTACATATAGGTCCCTAAAATACATTATGGGTTATAAATACCCTGTGAAAGCTATAAAGGAGGCAAGTAAAAATCTATTTGAAATAGGGAATGATATTGTCCCTAATTTAGGTAATTTATTAAGTTACAAACTTGGAGAAATTGTAGAAGAATACTCAAAAAGTGAGGAAATGACCGAAATACCCCGTAGATGCTAAGATAATGCAGAGACATGAAAACAAAAATGTCAATACAAAAGTATGAAGGTAATGAGGTTTTCTAAGTAAGAAAATTATCAACTTGTGATAATTAAGTAATTAAGTAATATTGGGCTAATTACTTAAGCATAAGCAAAGGAAATTCGGAGATAATTATGTAAAACCCTAAAATTAGTGGTTTTTGGCCAAGAATTAGTAAAAATATATTTACTAATTAATTGTAAATTTTGGACAAAAATAGTTGAGTTTAGGTATTTTTGAGCCTAAATACAAGTATGGACCAATAGGAAATTTTGTAAAAATTATATAAAAATAATTATTAAATAATTATTTTATATAATATTAATTAATTATTAATTAAATAAAAACGAAAATCAAAAAAAAAGGGACCAGATTTTTGACCGAAAATCATGAGTTCAAAATGAAGATAAGAAGCAATGGAATAATATCATGATATTTGTAGCATTTTTGCACATGTTACATTATTTTAATATATAATTTATTATGATGAATAGTAATTAAATAATTAGGAAACGGATCCTATCTAGAGATCTAGGAATAGGAATTCCAAGGTCAAGGTAAAATATTGATCGGTGAGTTTTTACCTTCAAGTGACCTCTTAGGAAGTTAATTCCGAGGTAGTTTGTGCATTTTCCTAATAAAACAAAATAGGGAAAAATGCATATAGGCATATTTTTGGAAATAAAGAAAATAAATTCTAACTCAATATCTAGGAATGAGTTTGAATTTATTTAGACATATTTGGAATTAGTGAATTTTCTCTAGAGATTGGTGATTCGAAAACGCGTTTCAGAACTTCGGACCCGTACGGACACGTTTTTCGAGAAACTTTGGCTGAACACGGAATGCCCTGTATGGAATCAAGGTTTAGATTAGAATAGACATTTCTAGTAAGTAAGAGGAGATCTTCAAAGTTAGTTAACCAGAATTTTGAGATTTCTCCGAAAGTACGCGATTCGGACACCGATCGGAAACTTATCGGTAAGATGACTTCTTGAGGAAGTAAGTGACATCACCACCATGACATCATGGCTTTAAATGATGATGTCAGCTTCCAAGTGGCCCGGTGAGGATCGTGACATGTGGCAAAGTGCGATCCGGCGGCCGATATCCGATATGAAAAAGTAGTGAATAGTGTCACATTTTCTTCTATAAATAGCCAAGTTTCCTCTTCATTTCTCACACCACTTTGAAGAGCAAAACCGATTCTAGAGAGAGGATTTTAGAGAGAGAAGCTCTGGGAAAAATTACAGTGAAGCTCTGGGTAAGTTTTCCGGTACCGAGCTTTAAGCTTTCATAGTTCTTTCAATAGTTAGAGTAGTAATGCTAGAGTAGCCTTTAAATTTTTCAAGTATGATTGGATATCATATGGGAGGTCTATTTTAGTCATTATTTTCGAAAATCATAATTACGTCGAAGTTCTGGCGAAATTTCGGGAAGAAAATTTGCTAGAGTAACGAAGTGCTGGCGAAATTCCGCCGATTAGGGTAGAAGGGCAAAATGGTAATTTTTACCTAAAATGCCGCTTATAATGTCAAATCACTAATGAAAGTGATATTACCCTTATAGGATATCGAAATCCTGATTTGCTGCCGTTACGCTGCCCGACGAGCCGCTATTGGAGATTTCACGATTTTCCGTAAAAGTACGATTTTCCGTAAACGTGCTAGAAATACCGTAATCTGTCAACGAAGGTACGTTCGCATCGTAACACTAATCGATGTTTATTGTATGCGTATATGTACTATGTGTAACGTATGCCTATTGTGGTAATTGTTAGCTCTGTGATATCTTCATGTCTTGTTGTTATGCTTGCGGGGTATTGGGATACGATTGCTAGGTGTGAAATGCTAGGTGTGACACGATTGCTAGGTGTGAAACGGCTGCTAAGTGTGACACGATAGCTAGGTGTGACACATTTGCCAAAGGGGTTATGTCTTTGTTGGGATATGCTTGTTTCTTTGTATGATTATCGTAATGCATATGTTGTATATATGAATATGAGGTTAACCGTTACCTGAGATCCGGTGCGGATCTCAGCCCTTAACATAGCGTCAGGCTCGGGAGGACCAAGGACCGAGGATGGAGGCAAGCAGCCCGCGTAGAAGACCGGACTGAAGACTTCACTTCGTTGTTCCGGCAGGAGTCTTCCTTTTGATGTTGTCTTTTATTTCTGAAAACTCTCGGTTATTGAGCCGCCTTTGTAATCAGCCAGATACACTACTGTTGGCTTTTTGAATCTATATATCAGTTACTCTTCCGCTCAAATGCTCTACTCTGATGATTTAAAAAAAAAAATTTATACTGCTTTCGAAAAGTCGGGTTGTTACAATAGTACTTATCATATGCTCAAAATAAATAAATAAAAATTTCCACTGACGCCATGGTAAGTTTGTGTCACTTTTTTTTTCTTTTTATTATTATTGATTTTCATGCAAAAATATGAGTTCCACATTGTAAATCAAAAGTTTGAGATTCAAAATTTCAATTTGCAGAAATATGAGACCAAGGATGACAATGGCTCTTTTCCTGGAAATTTTTGTGCTTTCTCTGCTGGGGTAAGCACAAAGAAATTAGTCAACATTTTCACAGAACAATATTAATAATATGGGAGAGTATAGGCATTTAATTTTAACTTGGCTAATTTTTTCATGGATATTTTAGGGTTAGTTTAACCCTGAACATGTACTTTACAAGCCTAAGATATACTTCTCCAACCTTTGTTGCTTCCATGCTCAACACCATAGCTTCCCTCACCTTCATCATTGCAGTGATACTCAGGTTTGATTTCTTCCTTTCTTTATTTGGTGATCAAAATGATACTAATAATTAAGATTAAGCTCTCATCCGAAATCCTCATTTAGTGTATTAATTATTCTTAAGGCTTATCCTTTTTACATTAAAATAGTAGTTTATAGTTTAAACAACTTGATGGCACTCACCTCTATCATATATATCTTTAATTTGTCTTATAACCATTAGATACGGGATTTTGATACTCTACAAAACAACATTACTGATCTAACGAAGAGACGGCTTTCTTTTTGAATCTTTCTTTAGTCAAAAAAGCATTTCTACAGCGAGACTCTTACACTGATTGTTGTGGAGGCAGTATAAAAAATGTGACTGGTAGCATTTTCATATATAATATGTGAGACTGGTTACTTTTTACACTAATTAAAACAACAAATGGTGCATACTTTAAATTATTTAATTTGTTTAAATATTTATTTCTTTCTATACTAGTTTCATAAACAACCGGTTTAGACCGGTTGTGCAACCGATGTAGAAAGTTTAAATCTAATTTTTTTTTTTTAAGAATGAAAAAATAAATTACTTTATCCTCTTGTTTTTGGGTTTATTATTAATCATTTTCATTTTCAATTTTTTAGCCTTGATCTATAATTTTGAGTTGAATAATTCAGGTTGGAAGTTGTTGATTTTCGTCATCCCAAAGGCTTAGCAAAAGTTCTTGGAACCTCGTTATCCTTAGGTGGGGTAATGACAATGACACTATACAAAGGTCATGTCATAAGGAATTTGTGGGATCATCCTCTGATTCAAATTCATGGATAATCAGCCAATCCTATTCATGAAGATCGGTTGAAGGGTTCAATTCTCGTTGTCTCTCAAGCTGCTTAACGTGGTCTCTTTGGTATATCATGCAGGTTTTGATCTTCACCTTTCCCATCAGATTACTATATATGATTTTTAGGGTTTGAATTATGTCTTGTTCAAAAGTTATAATTCATATTGGATGATACAATTAATTGTATAAATTGCAGGCTATGACCTTGAGAAGATACCCAGCCCAACTATCACTAACAGCTTGGATGTATTTTGTTGGAGCAGCACAATCAGCTGTTTTCACAGTGATAATACAACATGAGCCATCAGCTTAGGCCGTGGGCTTCAATATTGACCTTTGGTCCACCGTTTATGGTGTAAGTATCATAATCCGCAAGTTAATGGGCCTTATATATATATACATACATACATACATATACATACATACATACATACATACATACATACATACATACATACATACATATATATATATATATATATATATATATATATATAGACATACACACACACACACAAATAATGTATGTATATTTACATAATGTGTATACGTATATACATAAAACATTATGTGTATATGTATATATATACACATATGATACACACACGCGCACAACACACACATACATGTGTGTGTAGATATACATACATACATACATACATACATACTATATATATATGTGTGTGTCTGTGTTGCCTTGTATTTAATGTAAGTTTTAACTTAAGGGTTTGTTCTAGTTCTAAATATAATTACTCAATCCACTTTGACTTCTAAATTTATTATGATTTTTTCCCCAAACTATTCATATTATTTGCATAGAGTAAAGGAGTGTTTCATCATTGAGGATAATGAATAAATGTGGTATTTTGGAGAAACCAACATATATTAGTGATAAATAACTAATTTTTTTAACATATGCAAACTCCTGCATTTAAGATCGATCAGAATGAGTATTTTGTTCTAGTGCACAACAAACATGTAAATTAAAAGGAACCAAATGTAATATGCTTTGATGATATATGAATAATCAGTGTAATGATTAATGGCAGGGTATTGTCATGTCTGGGATGATATTCTTCATTCAACTATGGTGCAATGAGAAAAAAGGACCAGTTTTTGTCACTATGTTTAACCCTCTCGCTACAATACTAGTGGCCCTTTTAGCATACTTTGTCTTTGGTGAGAAACTTTATTTGGGCAGGTATGTAATAATTCATCTCTCATCTTTTTCATTTTTGCAAGCGGGGAATCACCAATATGTCAAGTGATACTAACACTCTCTAATCCTAAATATAGGAACTAGTAGTTTGTTTTGATACTAAATATAAGATTTAAATTAATCTCCTCTATCTCTTATAGTAGTTTTTTTCTCCTCAAACTATCCTTACTGATTACAAAATGATTTTAGGTAAGTTACATTAGAGAAGCATGGTTGCTAAGCGACATATAAAGTCATTTTCTACGTTGTTTGTCTCACCCACGTAAATTTAGGATAGACTACCATCCTCTAATAACTGACATGAAAAGTCCTTGTTGACCAATGTAGAAAGTCATGCCTATGGTAGTAAGAGAAAACCCCCAAGTGATGTATTTTAAGAAAATCAAAACACACACACACACACACAATTAAGGTGAAAGATAGATACCAATAAATTTGGACCATCTAGATTACATCGAGATCTATATGGCCTTGTGGCCCAATTATTGCTACCACAAAAACAAACATAAATTAAATTTAAATAGGAGCGGAAAAGTAAGATTTGAGATAGCAATTAAATTTCTATACTCACACAAACCATTTTCTTCAGCATCATAGGAGCAGTTACTATCATCGTTGGCTTGTATTTGCTGTTGTGGGGAAAGGGAAGTGACGAACATGTTCATACTCATCAACAACCCTAAAAAGTCATAAAAATCATGTTTAAGGTGAAGCCCTTTTTTTTTCCCACTTCTAGCGTCACCTTGCTTCTGCTCCATCCTTATTTGTTTTCCTTCTTCGCCTACATCTATCATTTTGTTGATTTGTGGGTGGAGTGGAGGCTAGCTAGTGAGGATGAACACATGAATCATTGGATTTTAATATTTGTATTTATTTCATTTGTTGCTACATTGTTTTATTTTCTTACGTTACTCATTTTATTTGTTTTTAGTGAAACAATTTGTCAATTTCCAACACCTAATTTTATTTACTTTCAATGTTAATGCTCTCTTAAGTGAATTACCAAGCAATGCGTGTCTCACTGCAAGTTAATTAATTAGAATCTGTAAGTTATTGGGTTGAGTGATCATTATAAGCACTTGCCTGTGGACTAAACTATTTTTTCTCGATCAACAACAATGTAAATTAAAACCTGAATGCAAGGACCTTGCAATAAACTTAGGAAAATAGTATGATTAACTAAAATTTAAAGTTCATGCTGGAAGTACAATGACAGTGAAATTAATCCTAAAACTGGAATTGATGTATGGTAGCCTTATACTGTGGCATAGGTGTGAATGAATGAAGATCAGCCTTAAAGATTATTTCTAGAGAACCTGGACAAGCAAAATTCGCGGGTAGCTGGTTGCATGTTTTCAACTTTGAAAATTTGAAAATGAGTTTTTAACTGCCTTCCCACCATTAACCAAATGCAAATGTTAAAATTTGAAAGTATGAGGCAACTACGAATGATGTTTTGACAGATTAACATACTGTGTAATTGTTTGGACTTGCTTTTGTACGCAAGCAGACAAAAATGCAAGTACAAACATGTCATTCCTCGATAAATAGCCCATACCCCAGTACTAGAAAAAGGCTTTATAACGTACTATTTTTTAGCCTTTTTACGTCCTTTTTTCTAAAGACGCCTATGTAGGGGGCAAAGTATGTCAGGAGCTACGGCGTCCTAAAAAACTTTAGACACCATAAGTCAGAAGCTATGGCATCCTAAACAAATTTAGGACGCCATATACCCTTTTTATTTATTTTTATTTTTTTTTAAAAACCTCGAACCTGAAGTTCAGATCTCATACGAGCCACAATCAGCATTTAAATCAAGCAAAAACGTTGTGCAAGAAAACCAAAATCAAAATTGAAGTGCTACAATCGGCACTTATCACAAATTCAAACAAACCAAATAAAAAAACAAAAACTGAAGTTCAGATCTAAAGAGCCATAATCGGCATCTAAATCAAGCAAAAACGTACTGCAAAACCAAAATCAAAATCAAAGTGCCAAAATCGGAGTAGAAGAAAAATCGAAGTCATTGTCCACATCTGAAACCGCCGTGATAGATCTAAAGAAACCACCGTCCAAATCTGAAATCGAAGTGCAAGAAAACCGATCTTCGTGTTCATCGTCCGCCATGGCCTTCGCGTTCACCATCTGTGTACCAATAGAGAAAAGAAGTGAGCAACAAAAATGAAAAAGAACAAGAAGTCATAGATTCAGTAATCTAACAGATTCACCACGGTGGACATTCTTCTCTGACCTGTGGGCCACGTGAATGAGAGCTGGAAGGCGAACCGACTAGTGACCGGGCTGAAGTATGACATAAGGGCAAGGCTAGTATCCCAGCAATTTCCTAAAATGGCCCAAGCCGTGGAATCCTGCAGATTGACTGAGCGCAACTTGAAGGAACTGCGCAAATTCCGAGGCTAGGAAGGTAACAATGCCGGTCGTAGTGGATCCAACCGTGGAAACTTTCCACAAAAGAGGAGGGTGCCCTGGAACAAATCCAGTGGTCGAAACAAGAGGCCAGTCCAAACTGAGCAACAAAACAATCCCAGGCTGGCAGAATCTCAGTCTTGTCCAAAGTGCAAGAAGTACCATCCAGGAGTCAACTGCGATGGAAAACGAATTTGCTAAAAATGTCAGAAGACGGGACACATCACCTGGAATTGTCCTGAGAAGGCTGCTGAGATAAGACTACAGAACTCAGGACGGATCTTTGCGCTAACCAATATGGAGGCTGGCGAATCCTCAGGAATGGATCGTGACACTATCAATTAGTAAAAGTCTATGTTAGTTGTAAACCGATTCGGGTGCTAGACCGATAAATTACTTTTGATGCTCGTACGGATCCTTTTGGGATGCATACTTATGTAGTAGCTACACCATTAGGTGTAAGCTTTTAGCTTGTAAATCATGTTTTGAACCAAGTTGCGGGTTAATATAAATCTTCTTACCACTTCATAGTGTCAACGATATTCTCAAAAGTGTTAAATGAACAGGTGATGAAGAGCGGTGGCAAAGAGAATATATTATTCTCATAAGCAGAGGTAAAACTAATGCGGAAACCAAACCTTTATTCAAAGACAACTCAGTCACAAATTGATTCTCTATTGACTGATGCCTCGCATAAGTTCAATATTCAGATCGCCGTACCAAATTTCATGTCAAAGCTGAAATAGCAGCTTGATTCCCAGAAATATTCATATAGAAGGAAAGACTCGAGTTTTCGATGTAGCATCAACTACTATAAGTTGAACAGGGCAACTGTTCGAAAACAAATACCCACTTTCCAGGATCGATGAACTACTCCATTATCTAATTCCTGCAAGATTGCCTTACGCTCGGAACACCACCAGTGGTGAACCAAAACTAGTAGCGATGTAGAAAATAAATAGCAAGTGGATTGAGGCTCTGTTTAGGGTCACCGACTCGGATGGAGGCTCTGTCTAGGGTCACCGACTCGGATAGGGATTCTGTTAGGGTCACCAATTACACATAACGGATAGAGACTCTATTTAAAGTCACCGATTATACATGCTGCTCTATATCTAAGTTGCTCAACGGAATTGCCGGAGCAGAAATTTTCTAGATAGGATATGATTGATCACATTTCTACATAGTTGGTACAAGTCACAAGAGATCATAAGAATCTTTTGGTGATTGTGATGATCATATATTCTTCGAAGCCGGTGTCAATAAAGCACCTCAAGGGCGAATGTATAGTTCGCATTTCGTGAGATCATTCAAGTATTCATTGAAGACAAACCAATCGCTATTAGATAGCCTTATTTCCAAACATGATTAGACTTCCATAACAATTTCCATATTGATTAAGTTATATTCGACCGTGATCATGTCATTATGTAGGAGGTATCTTATGTTACCATGGTGTGTGGGAACCATGGGGACATTTTTGGTATCCATTTTGGTATTTGTAGTGTTAACCGCGGTGTGTGGGAACCACGGGGAAACATTATATATCAAAGTACGGAATGATAAGATCTTTATGGATAAACCGAGGCGAATTCCTGATCACCAAGAAGGGCGGCTGACGGATGAAGTGAAGATCCGACGCGTGTTGTCCAAGGTTCGAGTAGGACGGAGTTAGTTAGTACAAAGTTTAAATGGTAGAATGCAAATTTCGAGGACGAAATTTTGTTTAAGGGGGGAAGAAATGTAATACCCTAAAAATCTATATCATAATTTGGTAAAATTATGCCTATAGAAAGTAGGTGAATATGAGATATCAAAAATTAAGTAATATTGGGCTAATTACTTAAGCATAAGTAAAGGAAATTCATGAATAATTATGTAAAACCCTAAAAATGGTGGTTTTTGGTTTAAAATTAGTAAGAATGTAATTACTAATTAATGGGAGATTTTTGAGAAAAATGGATGAGTTTAGGTATTTTTAAGCCTAAATGCAAGAATAGACCAATAGGAAAATTTTGTAAAAATTATGTAAAAATAATTATTTAATTAAATAATTAATTAAATAATTAATCAAATAATAATAAAAAAAAGAAATAAAAAAAAAGAAAAAGGGCAGAAAAAAAAGAAAAAGAAATGAAAAATAATTTGTGCAACTTGCAAATATTTTAATAATATAATTAATTAAAGTAAAAATGATGAATAGTAATTTAGAAATTAGGAAACGGATCCTATCTGGAGATATAGGAATGGGATTTCCAAAGTCAGGGTAGAATATTGATCAGTGGAATTTTATCTTCCATTAGACTCTTGCGGAAGTAAATTTGAAGCCGTTTGTGCATTTTCCTAATAAAACAAAATAGGGAAAAATGCATATAGGCATATTTTTGGATATGAAGAAAATAAATTCTAACTCAACATCTAGGAATGAGTTTGAATTTATATGGACATATTTGGAATCGTGAATTTTTCTGAGGAAGTTGGTGATTCCAGAAATGCGTTCTGAAACCGGACGCGTTCGGACACGTTTTTCGAGAAAACTTCAACTGGACTGTTGGAGCCCTATATGAAATCAAAATTTAGGTTAACTTGAACATTTCTAGTAAGTGAGAACATGTCTTCAAAGTTGTAAATCCAGAATTTTGAAAGTTCTTCGAAATCACGCGAATCGGGTACCGATTGGGGAAATTCTATTAGACCGGCCTATAAAGCAACATAAGTCAATACCCTTGGAACCACTCATTTACAGCCACATCAGCTCTCCAATTCGTCCAAGAGGCATGAATGATCAAGGAATTTACACCATTTTCATGTTGATTTTCCATGGTTGTAAACAAGTTGGAAAATTCCTTATGTATCCCTTTAATTTTCTATAAATAGCCAAGTGCTCTTCACAAATTCTTCACACCATTTTCTCCTTGCCTTGGCCGAAATCTTAGAGGGAGAAAGAAGAGAGAGAAGCTCTGGAAAAATTCTGAAGAAGTCTTCAACGGGTAAGTCTTTCGGGCTTTAGCTTTCAAGTTCGAGTTTTTAGTTCGGTAGTTAGTAGAATTGTTAGTTAGTTCTAGGAAGTAGGGGATGAAATTCCTATACTTGTTTTTAGGCCTCATTGCATTGAAAAATATGCCTGAAGAGGTAAAAACATAGTAGGGATCGAGTCTCCGAAAAGTTGAAGCTTTTGAAGTTCTTTCAAAAATAGGGGTTGTAATGCTAGAATAGCCTTTAATGTTTTAAGTATGATTGGATATTATATGGGAGGGATATTTTAGTCTTTATTTTCGGATATCAAAATGGCGTCGAAGTTCTGGCGAAATTTTGGGAAGAAAAGTAGTCAGAGTAACGAAGTGCTGGCGAAATTCCGCCAATTAGGGGCATAGGGGCAAAATGGTAATTTTTACCTAAAATGCCAGTTATAATGCCAAATCACTAATGAAAGTGATATTACTCTTATAGGACGTCGAAATCCTAGTTTGCTGCCGTTATTACGTCCAACGTGCATTGTCGGACAAACCGCTTTTCCGTCGAAAGTACGTTTTCGCGTAAACACTTACGTTCGTCAACGAAGGTACGTTCGCGTACTGTAACACTAATCTAGTACTGCTCATATACATATATGTGATAGGTACATTCACGGATAGAGATTCTGTTAGGGGTCACCGAGATATATTCACGGTTAGAGACTTTGTTCAGGGTTACCGATTATACATACAGTTTCACACGGGTTATAGAGATATTAATACCGTTAGAGTTTTCCTAGCGCCGAGGACACGACCGTACATCGTGGCACCGGTGAATAGTGCAGCACTTTATGGGGCTTACATACGCTTTACGCTTATGTACTTGTCATTATATTGATCATAGTTTGTTATGTCATGAATATCTGTCATTCCCTATACTGTTTTATTTGAGCATAAGGTTAACCGTTACCTGAGATTCAATGCGGTGAATTGAATCTCAGCTATAGCTTCAGGGTCAGGAGGACCATGGATCGGAGATCGAGGCAAGCTGCACGAGTAGGCTAATGGTTGGAGAGCATGTAGCACGAGTGAGCTCTGAGACGGAGATGTCACTTTATCGTTTTCTGTAATTACCTATGAGAACAATAGGATGTTGTATCAACACTGTATTACACTTTGGTTATCGTTTTAATGGGAATCAGTTACTCTTACGCTCCAAGGCTCGACTCTGATTTTTTTTAAAAAAAAATTTGGCTCTGGAATTGGGATGTTACACCGTACCCCAGTACTAGAAAAAAAGGCTTTATAATGTCCTATTTTTTAGCCTTTTTGTGTCCTTTTTGCTAGGGACGCCTATGTAGGGGGTATAGTATGTCAGGAGCTACGGCGTCTTAAAAAACTTTAGACGCCATAAGTCAAAAACTACGACGTCCTAAACAAATTTAGGACGCTATATACCTTTTTTTAAAAAAAAAATAAAAAATCTCGAACCTAAAGTTCAAATCTCATACAAGCCACAATTAGCATTTAAATCAAGCAAAAACGCTGTGCAAGAAAACCAAAATCGAAATCGAAGTGCCACAATCAGCACTTATCACAAATTCAAACAAACCAAATAAAAAAAACAAAAACTGAAGTTCAGATCTAAAGAGCCACAATCGGCATCTAAATCAAGCAAAAACGTTGTGCAAGAAAACCAAAAACAAAATCGAAAATCGGAGTAGAAGAAAAATCGAAGTCATCGTCCAGATCTGAAACCGCCATCATAGATCTAAAGAAACCGCCGTCCAAATATGAAATCGAAGTGCAAGAAAACTGATCTTCGTGTTCATCGTCCGCCATGGCCTTCGCCTTCACCATCCGCAAACCAGTAGAGTAAAGAAGTGAGCAACAAAAATGAAAAAGAACAAGAAGTCATAGATTCAGTAATCAACAGATTCACCACGGTGGACATTCTTCTCTGACCTGTGGGGCCGTGGAGGATCTTCTCTGATCGCTGGTGAAGGAGGAGAAGGTGCGGGTAAAGGTGGGTCCACCGCGGATTGCTCTCGCTCTTCATCGGCGTAGGTGTTGGTGGATGCGGTGGTGGAGTTGCGGAGATCACGGTGGTCGTTAGAGGAAGGAGTGGAAGACCAGAGAGAACTGTTGAGCCAGTCGATCACAGATTCAATTTCTAGGGTTTTCCCGATTCCAGGTTTCTAACTTTCTAATTATGCTCCGCCTTTTAATCGAATCTGGAGGTCCCTTTTGGTGTCTAAAAATATTCCATTTTTGGCGTTTAATGTAAATTTTAGGACGCCAAATATTTTACTTTTGGCGTCTAAGTTAATTTTTATGACGCCAAAAATACTTCTTTTACTATCAGGAGTAATGTGAGGGTACACTTTTGGCGTCTATTTTAAAATAGGACGCCAAAAGTAACTTTTCGAACCTTTGATTAAATTAGGACGCCAAAAGCTTTCACATAATTACAAAAATGCCACCGTTTTTTTTTTTACTTCCCTTTTTCAAAATAGGATACCAATTAGGAAAGTAAAAGCCATCTTTAGTAGTGCCTTGACCCTAAGGAGGGGAAAAGTTAGTCAAAAGATGGTATGATAAGAAAGGACTTGAACAAAAAGGTTATCAGCAAAGTCAACTTATAAAAACTTACCCAGATCATACCAAATATGCTGTACCTATGCTTCTAATTAAACGTACAGAGTCAAATAAGAAAAGGACAAGAATATGTGAGTCTGCATGTTAATATTCTAAAAGACTGTATTGACTTGGAGCAGTCTAGCAAAAAAGACATTAGCATGCAACATATTCACGTTTAAGGTATGAATATAGGCTACTTTATGAGAGGGAGTAAAAGGCTAAGCATAAACTTGTTATAAGAATTGATTGTAAGGCGACAAAACCAATTAATTGTAAGGAGGCAAATTTAATAGACAAAAGAAGAGACGGCGCTGGGCCAGCTTTTCCCATGCATAGACGGATAGAAACCAAAAACATGAAACACACGATGTTTGGACTATACCTATAAAATATTAAATTTGAACTATCCATTTTTTTTTCTAAAAGTGGAAATGATATTCTAAAAAGAAGAAAAAGAGAAAAAGGATTCTGAGACTATCCCTTATCATTCTTTGACTCGTATCCATGGCTCTTGAAAAAATGGACATTCTTGGATAAGCACACGTTTTTCTCTGTGCTCATAGTAACAAATTCTAAAGTGATTGTATGGAAATAAAACAAGTTGTTCTTTATGAAATAAAATAAATTATTGTGCTTATCTGAGGATAACAAATAATAAAATTATGAAAAATACATTTTCTTAACATTAAAGCATGTATGATGAATAAAAAGATAGTTATTATGTTTTGATTGTCATTGATATTTATGCTTGGGAGTAAAACAATGTAGTTATTTATATTTATTTGTAATCTTATATTGTATTTTATATCTTTTAAACATCATCATTTATTGTAAAATTATCAGGTCAATATGTAACTTCTATTCATTTTAAACCTATCTTTCGTTGGAAGGGAATGGAGAAGATGGAAACCAAATTTTTAATGACTTCAAATTTAAAAATTGGGTAAATCAAACTCATTATATTTATTTTTAAATCAAACTCATTCAAATTGTTCTTCAATCCAATAATGAGTTTGTATCTCAGCTTATCTATCACACGGGTGTAAAATCTAATTTTTAATATTGATGAATACAAAGAAAAATATAAAAAAGGCTCTAAGATTATGAAAATCCCAGAAAAGGCCCTAGGACGTTTTCTGATATAATTTCATTAAAACGTTAGTCGTTAACGAGACTGATATAGTTGTTAACGGGTACTGATATAATTGTTAACAGTACTGATTTAGTTGTTAGGATATAGTTGTTAATGGTACTGATTTAGTTATTAATGACCTACCCGTTAACAACTATATCAGCCTCATTAACAACTCACATTTTAATGAATTTATCATTATGCCTTCTCTTCCTCTTTCTATCTCCTCTCCCTATCTTCCTCCTCCTCTTCCCGCCGCCATGTCCGAGCGCTCTCTCTCACACTCAATGGTAGTGTTGTTGGTCGTTATGGCGAAGTGGTAGTTGTCCTTGGCAAAGAAGAGAGGCGGAGGTAGAGGAACATTGAAATTGGTGTTTTTGAAGGAAGCCAGGAGTTTGAGGAAGAAGAAGGTGAATAGTAAAGAATGAGTTTGACAAGTTTAGTAATGAGATTAACAACTTAGTAATGGTTTTGACAAGTCTTGTAATGGGTTTCACAAAAGTTTTTTTTTATTAAAAAAGAAGTGAGGAAGAAGAAAATGAACAGTAAATAATGAGTTTGACAAGCGTAATGGGATTAACAAGTTCATCAATGGTTTTCACAAAACTTGTATTGGGTTTAACAAAGGCATTCGTCAGGTGAAAACATGTCAGTCTAGGTTCACCAACATCTGAGCACTAGAACAAAAGTCGCAATGAGATTACAAGTTCATCAATGGTGTTCACAAGAATTGTAATGAGTTTCATAAATGTGGGTAAACCCTAACTGACATGTTTTCACCAAATGAACGCCTTGTTAGATGCAATACAAGTCTTATGAAAACCATTGTTGAACTTGGTAATCCCATTACGACTTTAATTCATAGTGCTCAAATGTTGGTAAACCACTGACATGTTTTCACCTAACGAACGTCTTTGTTAAACACATTACAAGTCTTGTAAAAACCATTGATGAACTTGTTAATCTCATTACGAAACTTGTCAAACTCATTATTTACTGTTCATCTTCTTCTTCCTCAACCTCTTTTTTTAATCAGAAAAAGCTTTTGTGAAACCCATTAAAGACTTGTCAAAACCATTACTAAAGTTGTTAATCTCATTACAAAACTTGTCAAACTCATTATCTATTGTTAACCTTCTTCTTCCTCAGCCTCTTGGCTTCCTCCAAAAACACCAATTTCAACCATCTTCCACCTTTGCCTCTCTTCCTTGCCAGGGACAACTACCACTCCACCATAACGACCAACAACACCATCATCGGAGAGAGAGAGAGAGAGAGAGAGGGGGAGAGGGGGAGGGAGGGAGGGAGAGCTCGGACATGCGGCGGGAAGAAAAGAAAGAAGAGAGGGAAAGGAGAGAGAAAGAGAAAGAGAGGGCATAATGGTAAATTCATCAATATTTTAAAATCCCAATTTGATCCATGTCATATTTATGTCCTTTACAATTTTTAATAAACATTTTGAAGTTTTGGAATTTCATACAGTATTTAAATGGCATTATTTTATAATATATCATAGTGTAGCGAGTTATTTCCTACTGTAACGAATTAGTGATGGAATTTTGGAAAATTATAAACAAGTCCCAATTAACAGAATTATTTACAATCAAATCCTTTGAAATTATCAAATCGCAGTGACGTCCCAAGGGCCTTGGGTGCTTTAATTCAAAACGTGAAAGTATAATTTGGCCCTAGTAACAAGTTTATAGAGCATCCAATTACAAGTTAGAGCAACCAATGACAAGTTACATGGCAACCAATTACAATTTTAAGGCAACCAGTGACAAGTTATATGGCAACAACATAAGTTTCATAAATAAATTGTACCCTAGACATGCAAAAGATTGTTAATTATATGTTATCTTTATGATTTATGTTGTTATTTCATTGAGTGTGTGGAACGGCCGGTTTGGATTTTTGCTCTGCTCCTATGGAGATTGTGTTATATTTCCGTATGCTTAGACAAGGATGAACGGAAAGGATGAAACTTTATATGTTTAGATAACCCTTATTATGTAATTTCTAAATATGTCGTTAATATAATGCTCTAAAGTTGTTCATGTTGCTCATATAGTTACCAATAACAACTTTTTTTCTAAAAGTTGGCAGAAAAGATGGTAAGTACGTCAGCAAAGCATATATTATATTTTTTTGCATATAGGGAGACATTTCTAAATGGAGAAGAACGTGATTTGAAATATGTGGGGGATAGCGCTATAACAAAAACTACAAAGGAAGACACAACGTATGAGGAGTTGAGAACAATTGTAGCATCAATTATTAAAAGCCAAAAAAAAAAAGTGGTGGGATAACCATGAAATTTAAACTAACATATGATGATGCCATAACCTTTGTGGACCTTGTAAATGATGAAGGAATAGAACATTTTATTGAACTCATGGAGAAAGTAATTATGTGTACGTAGGAGAGAATGTATATGACATTACTCAACCAACAAGGGATGATATAAGAGTAGAACATGTGTAAATTGTATTTGCTTTTTAAACTAATATTTTATATAGTCACTTGTTGCAATGTAACTTGCCATCAGTTGCTCTAAACTTGTCATTGGTTGTTATTTAACTTATCATTGGTTGCTCTAAACTTGTCATTGGTTTCCATGTAACTTGTCATTGGATACTCTAAACTTCTCATTAGGGCAAAATTGTACTTTTATATTTGGAATTAATTGCATGCAGGTCCCTTAGGACTTCACTACAATTTGATGATCTCAAGGGACCTAATTATAATCAATTCTGTTAATTGACACTGATTGCAATTTTCCCATAAAATTTTGTCAGTAATTGTCTATTTTTTTAGTGGCAGTTAATGTTGGAATATTTCTTAAAATGCAAATATCTATATATAAAATTGTCATATTTTTAAATGTCATACCTTTACCATATTTAAAAGTATACTTTTGAAAGGCTATAAAACTAAAAGGTGTGGTATGTTACACACCTACCGGCCTCGCCTTTCCAAGTAGCGAGTAATGTGATCCTTTACTTCTATTCAATTTTAAATTTCTCGCCCAAGTTATTTTTCGTCATTCATCAAAGTACTAGCAGTAGAGCATGCAACGGTTTGGACAACTATATACTGGTAAAATAAAAACTGGAAGGTAAATTTCCCCGGAGGGATTAAATATATAGTCATCCCAAATTATGAAACCAAAATAATTATATCATAATACAGTTATCCAGGAGAAACCAAAACAATTAACCATAAGTGTCACCATAAGCCTCCACCATCAATACTCAAACCCAGCTTCATAGTCTTACCTCTATCTCTCAGCTCAGTCCCAGAAGTACTACCTCGTGACTTAAAATGGCTTGGGATTCAAAATTGAATCCCAAAGTAACTGTTAATCCAATATAAGATGTATATGTAGCATGTAAGGGAAACCACAAATAAACACAAACCACATAGCATTCAGTATCATGCACACAGCAAGGCACACAACCCAATCCGAAGTTAGCAGTCCTAATAGCACACAGCACAGATTGCAGGGCACGGCACACAGCAAGGCCCTATGCTCCCATCATACTCTGGTTTCACAGCGCTTAGAAATATACAATAAATGAATGTATACAATATCCATGGTAAAGCATACATACAAAAGACATACAAAGTATATAAGGTTAAGGTGGCTGTCGACCACAAATATCAATAATTTCCCCGTCACACAGATAATAATCATAGCCCCTAGAATAACAAAATATAAATATAAATAAATCCTCCTCAATAAATATTTTGCTTTGCTGATTTAGAACAAGCCTTTTTCAAGTACTCATATTCCCTAAATTCCTTTTCTTACTAAGGAATTTATTATTGGTAAAAATCGTTCTTATTTTTGGCCATTACTAGAAATTCCATAAACAGATACCAATCTTAAAAAATTCATAACTAATTCTAGAAAAATATGATTGAGGTGATTCAAAAAGAAAACTGACCCTTATTATGTCTATTTATGACTAAAAATACCATTTTGGACCATTCACAGTAAAAAATTTATCCACAAACCAAAATATTACCGCTGGTCCGAAATATTTTCTAGTTTCAGGGTTAGTTTTCAAAAATTCGGTTCTCTTAGTAAAAAACTCCAAAAATTACGTGTTACCTACAAAATTAAACCTTGTGATTTCTACTTTTTTCCTGTAAAATTTCATAATTTTAGGAGCTCATTTACTGTGTCAAAACCCTTGCACAAGCCGGCGGATTTCCACAGGATTTTCACCAAACAGATTTTCAATATTTTGAAATCTCCCACCTTTACTTCCAAAATAATGATCTAAGTTCATCCTTATACAAAATCTCATTTTAAAAACTTTAAAACCATCAAAATATTCAAAATCCCATCAGATCCTCATGTTCAAGTAGCTGGACGAAAATCATAATAAACAAACAACATACCAAACTTTTATTTTAACAACATATTTCTTCTAAATCATGCTTGATCTATCTTTCTAAGCCATGATTCTTAGCTTTAGTCCTTTATTCATTTTCTTCCTTAACCAAACAGACCCCTTTTATATATATATGCTCAAGGAAATAACTATTTTCAAGCTACTCCAACCAAGAAATCACAAGGAAGTTAAAGTAGAACTTACTTGGCTTGAGTACTTGATCTTCTTGTAACCTATCCTCCTTGTATTCCTCTACTACCGTTCGTCCTAGACCCTCCAACAAGATGAGGGAGTGATTTATTAGGATCTTGACACAATGAAGAAGGTGGAAGAGAGTAGGAAGAGGAGTTACAACTACATACCTTAGTCTAGATTCTTAGCTTTCTCTTGTGTTCTTGAGCTTCTTGTAGAATGGTTTCTTTCTCTCTTCCTCTCTCCCAAAATTTCGAACCAGCAGCCCCAAATGAGAAAGAAATGGGTTTTTAAAATACCGAACTACCCAACTTGCCCTCCGAGTAAAGATTGGATTGCTCAAAAAGCCACTTTCTCTCTTGCTTTTTCCATAGGTTTCTAGAAAGTTTTATTTGCTTCATGAATAATTTTTTTTTCCTTCTCTTCCCCTCTTGGTTCGAAAATTAGGGGTTGTTGGGAGGAAGTTTTTGACCTTTAATTTCCCTTAAATAAAGTGTACAATCACCCTCCTTTCACAATTAAATATTACCCCATTTTTCCATAATTTTTCTAGGTCCTTCTAGGTACTTTTTGGCTTCATATTTACATCATATGTCTTGATTTTTCTCTCTCTTCCCTTGAAATCCAAAATTCAAGGGGTATTTTTGGGAAAATGCTTGTGTCCTCTAAATCCTTTTCTTGGCTCAAACATTTATGAAGTTGATGATGTAATGTGAATGATATGATCTTGCTTGCATGAGCATGACTTCATTGATTTTCAAATTCCAAGCTTAGCTTCTTAATTAAGTCATTTAGCTTCTAGAAACTCCCTAACTTCATCAACACATTTTAATTCCTTCCTTCTCCTCTCTTGTGCGAAATGGGCCTTCTTCTTGGGCTCCCAAAAATTGTTTTAACTCTTACCCCATTGGTCCTAAGTTCTTAGCTTATACTACCTCCGGTCTTAATTATAAGACCACTTTTTAGTGCAATCATTATAAGACCACTTTTGTAGTGCAAATTGCACTACAAAAGTGGTCTTATAATTAGGATCAGAGGGAGTAACATGTAACATTCTTGGGCTTATTTGGAATTTTACTATTTTCTTCCTATTTCTTCCCTCTTGATCGAAATACTTAGGGTAAAAAGGGAAAATATTTGTCTTGACTTCGATTGTCATATCTTCCCTTAGGTTGTCCATGACCAATTTAATTTAACCAAGCTTAAATAAACAATTTCTCATCCTTCTCTTACATTAATTATTCAGTGGAGAATAAATATCATTTACTATTGACTTCATGAAAATTCCATATAATGTTTCCAAAATTTAATATCACATTTCCTAAACTGGGTCTAGTCGTCTGCCTGATACAGGCTTATTTTCAAGTCTCTATGCATAAAATTTAGGATTTTACATAGTAAAAACCACCACCGGCATTATATTCAAAGTACATTACTTTTCAAAAAAAAAAAAAAAAGAAGTTAGTTATAATAACCTTTAGCTGTAGAATTAAGTCTATTCATAAAACAATTATACCTTTTTAATTGAAGAGTTAAATTACTTTAAAAGGTATCACTTTAAGTTTATATAAGTCAAATTATCAGAAAAATTATATATAAAGTTGCTTGAAATGGAAAAATTCGAAATCAGGTTGTTAAAAAAAAAAAAATCTCTAATTGAGTTATAGACCTAAATTGCAATTTTAAAATATAGGTAAATTGACTTTATTATACTCTCCAAGTCTCCTCTATCTTGTCTCCTCTTAAAAGAGTTTGATTGCTCTTTAACTTAGGTTTTTAATAATTGTGTATATATATTAACATAAATATATAATAAAATAAAATATGATTAATTTAAATCACAAGAATTTTTGTGTTCATAAAGAATGATTAAGAATATTTCTAGCAAGAAAAATAAAAAGAAAAGCATAACCCGCAATCAATTAAATGTTTTTATTTAAATATTTTAAATAAAAAATTATTTTTGAAAGAACTCGAATTAATTTTTTGGTCAATAAAAAGAAAATCAAACTTCATTAATCACAAAATTCTTGCTTGTTTAGAGCCGGGAAATGGGGCCGAGCTCATCGAGCTGACCTATTTAAGCCATGGCCCTTTAAGGGCCGAACTTATAAAATGGAGCCTCTAAATGAAGTCGGGCCTAAAAGGGCTAGCCCTGTTAGGCCCCTTATTTTTTAACTTGCCCAGTTGGCAATTGCCCACCTGCCCTACTAATCAAGTCTAACCGTGAAGGAAGCTATTTACCTGCTAATTTTTTACATACATGATTATTTTGTTGTGTGTTATGTTGTGCACTTCAAGGAATCTTCAATGTCATTACATTCACATTCTCTAGTTGTAATCGAGTATGATTTTTGATGTAGCCTAATGTCTTCGTCACAAAAATTACAAGGAAAAACTCAAGGGACAAATGAAGCATTAGCTATGCCGGTTAAAGGTCAAGCATCTTCTCCAATATTTTATAATTTGATTTATTATTTGTTGCAAATAAAGATTATAGATGTATTCTTGATGCGGAAGAAGAAATTATTGATATTTTTACCCATAAATTAAAGTAGAGCCTACTACTCAAAGTGAAGCCAACCAAATGTCTTTGAAATTGATGATGGTGACGAAGAAGATGAAAATGATAGTCATCATATTCATGTTGTTTTGTGGTAAGCTTTTTATGCTTTGTGTGAGTTATTGGTGGACAATAGTTTACTTTTGATTGTGAATTAGTGACTGCGTTTGTTTGTTGCATGAAGCGTGTTGTTTACTTTAGACCTTAATGTTAACAACATTTATTTGATAAATTAGAACTTTAATTGTTGTAAGTTACACTACAAAAAAAGTCATGATTTGCAACGGACAAAATCCATCGCAAAATAGGCATTTTCCGTCGCAAAAACAATTTGTGACGGAATTTAAAAAAAAAAAAAGTCGTCGCAAAGCGTTTTTTGCGACAGCAAATTTAGATTCCATCGCAAAATTCCACATTTGCGATGGAACAGTAATTTTGTCGCAAAAGTCATCATTTGCAATGGAGTTACTGTTCCGTCGCAAATGTGGAATTTTGCAAAGGAACAAAAATCATTCGCAAAAAATTTGAATTTTGTGACGGAAATCTAATCCCGTCGCAAAACTTTGTGTTTTGCGACGGAAACACTTTCCGTCACAAAACTCAATTCCTCAAAAAAAATTAAAAATTAGATAATAAAATACAAAATGAAAAAGAAATATATATCATGAAAATATATAGTAGCAACCATAAGAGTTTACATAAAGAAAACAAAATATAAATAATATTGTTGCCAACAAAATGAACTAAAAAAAATGTCTAAACACAGCAATATGGTCATCATCACCAGGAGCCGACCCCATACCCTTGTCCTTCAATAAGGAATGGAGTAGATCCTGCATCTGCTTCATCATCTCCGCTTGCTGATTCATCTGCTGCTCTTGTCAGTTCAGCTACTCTCCTTGCTGACTTAGCTGCTCTGCTTGTTGATTCACCAGTTGTTCTAACGCCTTCACCCTCTTAAAGCTCATCTGCAAAAACAACATTAGGAAGTCAATTTAATTTTTGTTCTTTATTTAAATGGACGAGGGAATGAAAATGTAATAATCAATATCAAAAGTGTTATGTCTACCTGCAGAAACACCTCCAACATGGCTATATTTTCCCTAATTCAAATTTTAGGGTATTACACAACCCAATCCTTCGTAAAGTTTAGGACCAGAAATGGAGTTCAATTGAAAAGTATTTCCGAGGAAATCAATTTAAACAGAACAATATACTCTAATCTCATGGCATACAGATACCCAAATGTTACACAGTCAAATTCCAAAGCAACATGCAAGGAAAAAATATTATAGTTTGTCATATGTGATAGGATATTAAAAAGTCAAATATCAACGAAGGAGCATAACAAATGCTATAACTTACTAGGCTGTCCACCAGAGAGCACGACACTTTCAATAGGTTCAACACCAAACACCTACATAAAAGAGGAAGGAAAACAATGAGAACACAACTGCATTACAACTCTACACTATCATAAACACAACTTCGTACATATAAGTTTTAAATTTAAGCACACTATATTGAACAAAATTCAAGTCAAAACAGAATCAATAAGACAACACATATTTCTTACTTCAACATTTCAGAAAAGCTCATTACCTCATCAATTCAGGTATAAACACGCATGAAACAGAATCAATAAGACAACACATATTTTATACTATATGCAGTTCATATCCACCTCAGTCTTCAATTCAACCAAAATTCAATTTAAAAGTCTTTTATATTATTATTCTAACTCCCTATGAATAAATTATTGGGCTAACAATCATATAAAAGTCTGCTGCAGCAGACCCTTAGCTCTCAAAATAAGGAAATATAGCACACAATTATGCGAGAATAAAAGATGCGATGCCACATCTGGAAAGCACATTTCTTGAGATCTTTAGCTCTCAAAATCACCCTCCCTTTTGAATTGAGATCATTACTGGGTACACATTCAACAAGTAACCAACACAGGTCACCGATTCATATTCTATTCCTGTCAAGCTTTGGGGAACCCTGTGCCAAACAACACCATCAAGCCATATCATCTTCTCTCAACACAAAATAATTCAATTATCATCAGAAAACCATTCCATTACATTCATACGGAAAAAACGAACAGGCACATCAGTTTCCATTTAAAGCCTAAATTATTACTCAAAATCGTATATGATTCCTAAATTAGATACTCGTTTCTTTAATTCTTCATACAATCAAAATACTTTAACCAACAATTAAGAAGCTCAACATCAAACAGAAGGTGTGCAGCTCCAAGGATGGAGGCAAACCGAAAACGAAGCCGAGGGTTCTTGAAGGGAAAGCTAATACCATTCAATCGCATGCCCAAGCCTGCCTCAACAGCACAATATGGTGGCGGCACGAAGTCGATGATGGCGAGCCAGACCAGTGGCGGAGCCAGACAATTGGAACGAGAAAGAGGGGCAGCAAACATGCCAGGCAACCCTAGAAGAAATTCAAAATTCACAGTATTAGATAATTAAACTAAAGACCGGAAAACAAAAATCGCATAAAGGTAAGCCAGATTGCACAATCGTGAGTTAGCGAATAAAAATTACCATTTTTCAATGTGTTGCTGCAGACGATTGCCGAGAAAATTGAGGGATCAATTGAGCCAAGAACCAAAAATGAACCTAGGGTATGAAATTATACCCTAGGTTCGAACCGGTTATAAAACAGGGAAGAGAAGTGCAGTGAAACCTAGCTTTGATGTTGATTGGTATGAAACAGGGAAGGGAAGGAGAGCGGAAGCTGAAAACCCAAATAAACCTAGGGATTCAATTGTTAACCGGCAAAAGGAGAGTGGAAGCTGAAACAGGGAAGGGAAGGAGAGTGGAAGCTGAAAACCAAAGTGAACCTAGGATTCAATTGTTAACCACACAGAGAATATTTATGCAAAAAATAATTGAAACAATTGCCTGAGCCTAGTTTCGAACCGGGGAACTCAGTGTAAAAGACTAGAGTAATAACCAATTATACTACTCAGTGAGTGGTAACATAACTCCTTCACTATATATATATATATATATATTGTGTCTGCACTTACCTACATAAACACTAGTTTGGCTCCGCCCCGACTCCAAATAAAAATTAGTCAAGTAGTCATAATTTGATTGAATCATACACATTGTTCGATAAAAGTTTTAAACGCCATAATAAATTATTAGTTGAATTTGACTTTGATTTTTTCTTTTAAAAAATTCGAGATTTTATATTTTTGGTATGAAGATAAAGCTATTGAAACAAATTACAGAGGAATTAAAAAAATATTAAAAAAAATAAAACGTGTGTATTTGGAAAATTTTGGTATTTGTCACTATTAAGTTATATCTCATGAAATGCATGTCTCTTATGGATTGGTCCATAAGAACTATTCGTTCCTCTAAACTAAATTATTTGGTTGTTAATATAATTTAAAAATTGTTTAAATTTCAATATTATTAACTACTCTTGAAGTCTAGTCATAGTTTATTTTTAGGGAGAATAACAGAAAAATACCATTTGAATTTCAAAATTATTTTAACTACAACAGTAATGAGATTAACAAAAACAGAAGTAGAATCAACAACTCATTTTGTTTTAAAATCATCTATTTGGCTTTTTGAATTTCAAGTGGTTTTTTTGGCTAAAGTATATTTTTAGTCATTTAAGTTTATATGAGGTATAATTTTGATCCCTTAACTTTAAAAAGTATACTTTTGGTCCTATAACTCTAACACCATTAATATTGTTATTAGAAAATGATGACACAACAACTCAAGTAATGACGGTGCAAACTTAAGTTATAATTGTGTACTTTAATGATATTAATCTTAAATTTAAAATACCTGTGAATTGAAAAATATCTAATAATCTAGTGAAGCCATCAATATCAAAACCTCGATTGTATTAAAAAAATTAGTTTTAAAATTTAAATATATTAGTTTAATAATATAAATATCAAAACCTCAATTGCAAATGGGATTTATTTCATTTGCAAGAATTTTTCAGTTTAATAATATGAATATGTTATATTAAAAATTAAACCTTAAATATGCTTTATTAGTTGCACAATTATCGCTTAGAGTTTGTTGCGTCAACATTTTCCATTAGCAACATTAACAGTGTTAGAAATATAGAATTAAAAGTATACTTTATAAAATTAATGGACTAAAAATATATCTTATGTAAACCTCAAAGGACTAAAAATATACTTTAGCATTTAGCATGTTTGTTGTTTGTAATTCTCCCTTTTTTTTCTGACTCCAAACATCCTTCATCTGCTCTGTCGTCTGCTCTGTCTTCCATCGTTGAGTCCGGCTGCTAAGGCTCATTCCAGAGGTGTTTGGCAAGATTCGAGGGCTGGTCATGCTTAATTTGTCGAGCAATTAGCTGATGGTGAGTAGAATACAACTGTAATAATAGACTAATAGTTTGTGCTGGAACAAACACCTTATTCCTATAATTTCATTCAATCAGCGATATATTAATTCAATTTTAAAAGTAAAACCTCAACTCAATTTCTCTTAATATTGGACAGATGTGTATTATATATGTATATGTATTTATAATACAAACTTATTGAACTTGGTCTTTTGTAAGTGATGACACCAAAAAAAAAATAATGATCATGGAGCTAGATTAAAGATATTTTAAATTGAGAAAGGTTTTCAAACATTATGACGTGGGTTTTTTGAGAGAAGAACATTAAATAGCTGTGGGTGAAGAGTCAGAGTAGAAACGTGTAGATATAGTGATACACAGTAAGTATAAAAGGAGTCAAATAAGTTTTTATTTTTTATTTTGGAGGTTATATTAAAGAGAGAGTCGAAGCATAATTAGTCGAAGCATAATTAGTTGTTAAATGGAAGATAGCTAGCTCCCATTAATAGGGTCATACGATGGTCAAAAGTTGCTTTTACATATACATATATATATATATATATATATATATATATATATATATATATATATATATATATATATATATATATATATATATATATATATATATATGTATAGAGAGAGAGAGAGAGAGAGAGAAGTGAAACATCGTTTTGCTTTTCCTGGACCGTTTCCTTAGACTTTGTTTGGGAGTTCCATTTTGGAGGGAAAGGAAAGGGAAGGGAGGGTTTTAATAGTCCTTCCCTTGTTTGCAAGTTTTAAAAATAAGAGGAGAGGAAATCAGGGATTTTTACAAATCCCCCAAAACCCTCCTCCTTCTAAAAAATAAAGTTCCCCCAATATAGGAGGTTTTAAGAGGGGAAATAGATTAATTACTTTGTTACCCTTATTCACCACCACCCCACCATCGCCACGGCCACCACCACCACCAACACCACCGCCACCACCCCCCACCACCACCAACACCACCGCCACCACCCCACCACCACCACCGCCACCACCACACCGTCGCCGCCGCCGCCGCCGCCACCACCACCACCCCACCACCTCTACCGCCACCCCTGCCGCCGCCACCACATAAATAATTTTTTGAATGTAAAAATTACATAAATAATTTTTTAGAAAATTTAAATTTAAATTTATTTGTAAAGTATAATAATTATATTAATTATTAAAGAAAATGACAAAATGGTAAAAATAAATCATTAATCCTCCATCTTCCTCCCTTACCATTTTTTTAACTCCCAAACAAAGGGAGGAAATATCCTCCATTTCCCTTCCATTTCCCTTCCATCCCCTCTCCTCCATTCTCCTTGCATTCCTTTCCTTCCCCTTCCTTCCAAACTCCCAAACAAAACCTTAGTATATTAATGAGACCGGTGGCGCTAACTATTAATTCATCACTGTATCAACAACTTATCTATTATACCTGAATTTGAACTATACAAAATGGATCTCATATTAAAAATCAGAAGTAGTATTTCTTTTCTTATTTAATTTTTTATGATTTGAGTTTATATTACAAATTTAAATATATGTTTTAAATTTATTCGAACTCATGAGTTTGAAAACACTTTATAATTTCCTTACATATTTCTTCTGCCCCTCATATCCTTAAAATAAGACAAGTTTTGGGAATTAATCCTGGTCCTAAATATAAGACATAGTGGTTTTTATGTTTGTCAATATTTATCTAATATACCCCTATTAATGCTTCACCAATAATTGAGAAGAAGAGGGAATGAGAGAATTAATGGAGATAAGTATTAACTATCTAAGATGTCATATTAACTAATTTTACTAACATGCTTAATAATTCGGTCCACCATGAGACTAGAAACTGCAAAGCACAAAATTACTGAATTAGAAGCCAAATGGGAGGGTTACTTATTTCAGCATGGGTGGAAGCCAACTATGGTAGGGCCAGAGACCTAGCCTGTGAAATGATAAACCTTTTTTGTTGTGCTCAGCTGGTGGTCAGCAGTGCCCTTTCTAGGCATGAGATGTTAGTATTTAGGTGTCCCAGAGACAATCTGTAAGGACAGATAAGCACCTTTTCCTACTTTGTAGTATTTCATAATTAATAAATGAGCATATTTTATCTTTATCATATTTATGTCTCGCTTTTATTTTAAAGTAAATATGTGTTTGAAGATAAAAGCCCTAGGAAAAGAATATGTGTTAATCTTGAGGATCAATGATAGAGATCATGATCATGAGGACTTGAGAACATTGTATATCTATTACCTAAAACTCGTTCCTAGTCTTGAATCACCAAGAAAGGGCATTGATGATCTCAATAAGGCTAGTACGACATCATCTACTTGTATAGAGATACAAGGTAGAGACCTCATGGAATACAGGCATGGTGATGCCTTAGCTGATGTCGTGGGTGGATCTGTTGGAGAATAGATAGCACCGAAATGACCCGCTGAGAGACTCCACAAAGATTTATTGTAGAGAGTATCATTGGATATGTAAAGTCTCTCATCGTTTGGTAGTGCGGATCGTCTTAGACTTGAGGATGTCATCGAACACTATGTCCTAGGGTTATACTTTGACCGTACAACTCTATCCACATGAAAATGGGGAGAACAGTGTACTCTTAGGTGTAACTCAAATACATGAGTATAGATGGACATGCTGAGAGGACTCACAGTCCCCTACAAGGGATTAGTCATTCACAAGACCGGTAGAGCTTGGATAGCTTCTAATTAACTCGGAGTCTGTGCGCACAGCAAGTGATCATGAAGAGTCATGATCCGTTATAGAGCTAATATAAGAAGATTCCTAGTTCTGTGAATTAGCTACATTTAGTCAATTAAGAGAGATAATACCCTATCTTTGCTCTCGACTAAATGTGAATGACCATGTGAGGGATGATACATGCACGGTATCCAAATATGAAAGGTAGATCACTTGATCAACTCAATTAGTTCTGGGGCCGCAGAGCATTGCTAGTGTCTTATGAGGTCATTAAATAAATTGGGCCTGTTAAAGGAGTTTTAATTGGTCCAAGTTTATTTATGTCAGTGACTAATTGGGCCTAATGGGTCACACACAAAGGTTGTTCTTGATTGTTTAAAATTAGCAAACTTGGACCAATAATTGTTATTGGGCTTCATCAAGAGTAAGTGTGTAATTGGGTTGGAGTGGGACTCCTAGCCCGATGAGGAGATTTGAATTTTAATTCAAAAGATTAGGTTATAAAAGATAATTTTGAATTATCTAAAGATCCAATAATGATTGGATGAAGATAGGAGAAATAATAAATGAGGATTGATTTAAAATAATTTTGAATTTTAGCTTAAGTGATGAATGTGATTCATCATCATAAATTATTATTCAATATTCAAGATATGAATTTAATTCTTTATGATTTGGATTTTCCAATTCAAGTTTGGATTTGGCCTTTCTTGTGAGCACTTAAATTAGAGTTAGACTCTTATAAAGTGCTGATTTCTTATGTCCAATTTTATGGACGTTTTTGGAAAAAAAGAAAGGAAATAAATGTGATCCATCATCTTAAATGCAATCCAACAATCAAGATATGAATATGATTCATCATATTAAATTCAATCAATCAATTAAGATGTGAATTTAATGTGACTTGGTTGACAATTAGTGGACTTATTACGTAAAACCCCTTTCTTAGTGTATAAGCTGAAAATTCCTAAGACAATTAGGACTAGGAATTTTTGGCCTACCAAGGCTATAAAAAGGGGGAGGGTTGGACCCTTTTTTAAACATCCTTGTGCTCTCTAAATTTCGGTCTTTACCAAAGGTTTAGAGAAGAAAAGGCACCATCCAAAAAGGGGTACGTAAGGTTCCAACCTTGTCCATCCTATCCATAACCTAATTCCAAGAAACCATAACCTTCTTGAAAAGAGAAAAAACCCAAGGAAACCAAACCTCAACCTTCTCGCCTAGCAAGCATCCAAGGAGCGGGAGGTTTCAAAAGAAGGAGTTCTCGTTGCAATCGGGGAATAACTGTGTGGATCAACGTTAGAGGACATCAACAATCTTGAAGTCTTCGAGTGATCTAAGGTAATCGTAATCTCCAGTAGTTGTTTTTCAAATCATCCTAAACTCCAATAGTTGTTTTAACGAGCAATCCTGAAACTTATGAATATTCTAAATTGTTATGAATTCTCATGAGCACCGTAAAGAGTTACGAATTAATAATTAATAACTAATTAACGTAATGAGTTAAGGTTAATAATGCATGAGGACTTTAAGTAGTTACGAGTTTCCGCAATGATTAAACAAAATCTTTGTTTTCAACCTCATAAAACTTTGCATGAAAGTCATGTAATAGGCAAAATTAACCAACAAGCGAGCCGTGGGTTACATTACACAACTGATTTTCCTCATCTTGAGGAAAGTGAGAGACTACCAACTATTATTTTCCCAAGTTCACTTGCACTAAAGAGTTCGTGGAGTTACCAGCACTACTAGTAGTGCAGTGGTATTGGGATTTGTTTCCCCCTTTAGGTCCTTAGTTCGATCCCCATTCCCTCGCCTTGTATCAAAAAAAAGAGTTCGTGGAGTTCCCCACAACTGCACAAGAAGTCCATGTATCAGTAAGTAGAGCTGTGCCTGTGCTGAGACATCAACATCTATTATTATGTATAGGGAACTCAAAAATTAAGCAGGATCAACACCAAAAAGGTTTAAAACTTTTTGTGAGCTTTAAATTTTCCAGAACTTGCCTTTTCTGGATGTACCTTATCCGTCGAACAATTTGTAATTAAGACCATCTTAAGAATCTTTATTGTATGCTTTTATTTTAATGCTGATATGCTATCATCAATCTGGAATTTTTTTAATTCCTCTTTAATTTGTTCCAATATCTTTTTTTCCACACCAAAAATATTAAGTCTGGAATTTTTAAAAAGAAAAAATCAACGTCAAAATCAACTAATAATTTATTATGGGGTTTAAAACTTTTATGAAACTATGTATGATTCAATCAAATTATTCAATGACTCATTGACTAATGTTTATCTGGAATGCATGAATATATTGACCAGCCAAAGACATTTGTAGAGAAAGAAAAACAAATGGCTCATACAATCTAAGCCCTAAATTAATAATAGTCCACTCCATAGTTATTATAAGTAACATCTAACTGTGGGCAAAAAAAAAAAAAAAAAAAAGGTGGCCAAAGAAAGAAAGAAAGTAACATCTAACCACCTCATCATAACTAAACAAATATGGAATGTGTCCGAATAAAAAGTTTTTCTAAGTTTTTATTTTTATTTAAGATGATAGAGAATCACTATATTATTAGACTTTAAGTTCCCCTTTAATAAAATTTAATGGGGGTAATTTTTAGAAAAAAGTTAACTAATTATTGACTAAGTGACTTATGTTCGGTAATATACTAATATCTATATAATTCTTTCTAGAACAATATTAAATAACTTCATACTCTCCAAAAAAAAAAATACTAATCTTAACTGTATTTGATTTCATGTTGAAAATTATTATTTCACAAAAAAATATTATTTTCAAGGGAGAAAGCAAACTATCGATGCACTTTCACTAAAATTATAGTTTTTGGTGGTCCACGATCATCGTGTGGTCCACGTTACACCACACCCTCACACTCCAAATTATAGTACTCATCTCTGTCACTTGGAGTGGGAGTTAATAAATGATCTTCTTCACTGCACAGCTTGGCGCATGACCCATCGTTTTGGCAAAGTTTAGCTGTTGGCTATCCACAATTAGTCTTCCATTGTTGACCGTTGAGGGACCTTGGGCCCAGCACAGAATCTCTCCATCACCTTCAGTTTAGCCAAAAACACGACCTATATATTTAATCTATAGTGGGGTGGTGGTGGCAGTGGTGGGGTGGTGGTGGTGGTAGTGGTGGTGGTGAATAAGGGTAGCAAAGTAATCACAGAATCTCTCCATCACCTTCACTTTAGCCAAAAACACGGCCTATATATTTAATCTATAGTGGGGTGGTGGTGGCAGTGGTGGGGTGGTGGTGGTGGTAGTGGCGGTGGCGGTAGTGGGGTGGTGGTGAATAAAGGTAACAAAGTAATTAATCTATTTCCCTTCTTAAAACAGGGTTTTGGAGGATTTGTAAAAATCCCTGATTCCCTCCCCTCCTATTTTTAAAACTTACAAACAAGGGAAGTGACTACCAAAACCCTCCATTCCCTTTCCTTTCCCTCCTAAATGGAACTCCCAAACAAAGCCTAACGGTAAAACGTAGTATTTTGAGGCTTGAGTGTTCTTTTGGGTTTTCTTTGAAAATTTATTTCTCTAGTCGTGCCCCCACAACATCAACCAATTCCTCTCTCTCTCTCTCTCACTGCCCATCCTTTTGATGCGTTTTTCGTTCCGTTACCTGCACTTCGTTTTACTCTATTCAAGCACATATAGTTCATGCCACATTGACTGTTTCGCGAAAGTGACGGTATGAGTGTTTTGATTGTCAATGAATGTTATAGTAAGTGAACCCTTGCGGGGGAGTGGGGTTTAAGTTAAGTTGTTTAAACCAAAGAAAGTGAATGCCTTTAGCTGTGAGAGAAATATGAATAAGTGAGTAATAATAATCTGGAAGAAGAATTTGACCCCTAGTAAAAACATTGGCAAAAAGAGAGATTTTGTTGCACCAAAATGAACGACGCTGTAGAGTTTTTTATTCTATTATTATCTTCTTCTATATATTACTGAAGATTCTTTTTTATTGTTTTGGGAGCTAGCTTGTGGGAATATAATGATGAAGTTCAAAGCTCACCTGCTGATGGTTTCAGCACAGATAGGCTTTACATTGATGTATTTCATCGAGGCTTCCTTCAACCATGGCATGAACCCTCATGTTTATGTTACTTACAGGCATATTGTGGCTTCCATTGTCATGTTCCCTTTTGCTTACTTTCTAGAGAGGTAATAAATCTGTATTTCTCTTTCAGTTGTTGAGTTTGGATTGGGTGAAAATAACTTATTGATGTTCTTTATGTAAATATTTAATCCAAACATGAATTAGTCAGTCGGTTAGATCAGTGAGCCAATGGACTTGTTCCATGGTTGGTCAGATAAAAGTTTTGGATGGGTTGATTGGGTTTGATTTTATATTTTTTTTCCTTACTGAGCATGTGAAATGAGGTTGTTTGTAGCTTAAAAAAAGTAGTCAGTCATATTTGTGTTTTAGTAACGAACTATGCTGTGTTTTCTTATATTTTGTTTATATATGAAAATTTTAATTACTTAATGATTTTTTATTTAAATATTATTCTTCTTAGGGTTATATATGAATATTTTTGTAAGTTTTAATTAAATTAAATTATTTTAATTGTGGCCGGATTAACATCAGTTCAACCACAATGAGGCCATTGACCATTAAGAACCATTGTCTCGACATGTTTAATGACTTGTCCTGATTATAGTACTTATCATATGCTCAAAATAAATAAATAAAAATTTCCACTGACGCCATGGTAAGTTTGTGTCACTTTTTTTTTCTTTTTTCTTTTTTTCTTAATTGATTTTCATGCAAAAATATGAGTTCCACATTGTAAATCAGAAGTTTGAGATTCAAAATTTCAATTTGCAGAAATATGAGACCAAGGATGACAAAGGCTCTTTTCCTGGAAATTTTTGTGCTTTCTCTGCTGGGGTAAGCACAAATAAATTAGTCAACATTTTTACAGAACAATATTAATAATATGGGAAAGTATAGGCATTTAATTTTAACTTGGCCAAATTTTTCATTGATTTTTAGGGTTAGTTTAACCCTCAACATGTATTTTGCAAGCCTGAGACGATATACTTCTCCAACCTTTGTTGCTTCCATGCTCAACGCCATAGCTTCCCTCACCTTCTTCATTGCAGTGATACTCAGGTTTGATTTCTTCCTTTCTTTATTTGGTGATCAAAATGATACTAATAATTAAGATTAAGCTCTCATCCGAAATCCTCATTTAGTGTATTAATTATTCTTAAGGCTTATCCTTTTTACATTAAAATAGTAGTTTATAGTTTAAACAACTTGATGGCACTCACCTCTATCATATATATCTTTAATTTGTCTTATAACCATTAGATACGGGATTTTGATACTCTACAAAACAACATTACTGATCTAACGAAGAGACGGCTTTCTTTTTGAATCTTTCTTTAGTCAAAAAAGCATTTCTACAGCGAGACTCTTACACTGATTGTTGTGGAGGCAGTATAAAAAATGTCACTGGTAGCATTTTCATATATAAGATGTGAGACTGGTTACTTTTTACACTAATTAAAACAACAAATGGTGCATACTTTAAATTATTTAATTTGTTTAAATATTTATTTCTTTCTATACTAGTTTCATAAACAATCGGTTTAGACCGGTTGTGCAACCGATGTAGAAAGGTAAAATCTATTTTAAAAAAAGAATGAAAAAATAAATTACTTTCTCCTCTTGTTTTTGGGTTATTATTAATCATTTTCATTTTCAATTTTTTAGCCTTGATCTATAATTTTGAGTTGAATAATTCAGGTTGGAAGTTGTTGATTTTCGTCATCCCAAAGGCTTAGCAAAAGTTCTTGGAATCTTGTTATCCGTAGGTGGGGGAATGACAATGACACTATACAAAGGTCATGTCATGATAAGGAATTTGTGGGATCATCCTCTCATTCAAATTCATGGAAAATCCGCCAATCCTATTCATGAAGATCGGTTGAAGGGTTCAATTCTCGGTGTCTCAAGCTGCTTAACGTGGTCTCTTTGGTATATCATGCAGGTTTTGATCTTCACCTTTCCCATCAAATTACTATATATGATTTTTAGGGTTTGAATTATTTCTTGTTCAAAAGTTATAATTCATATTGCTTATCTTGGCTCAATATACTTGTAGTAAAACTCGAGGCAAAATGCTCAATTCAAGGAAGTTTTAGGATGTTAATATACTTTGCAAATCAAATTAAAAACCCCTCGCATTTTTATTTTTATTTTTAAAAAAATTGAATTAAAATATCATTCTCTCTCCCACACGCATGAGTGCGCTTGTGTGTAGATTGGTACATGCACATATTAGTGGATGAGCCCTTCAAATTAAATACAAATGATTCATTTAATATTACATGCACATATTATTTTTTTTTAGATTTTGTGCCATATGCAAGAATATATGTCTAGTTTATTTAAAAGTTGCAGTGAAGTGGGAAAAAAAGTAGAATATCATTTAGATTTTAAACAAGGAAAATAATATATTGACAACGCTCATAACATGTCAATGATAGCTATTTCACTTGTCCATAGTAGCTCTTCACTTGTTAATTGGGAGCTTTTTTAATATTATTTTTTATGGTTGGGATCTTAAATGATATTTCAATAAAAAAAAAAAAAAGACCCAGTTGCAGTGAAGAAGAAGAATGATACAATTAAGTGTTAAAATTGCAGGCTATGACGTTGAAAAGATACCCAGCCCAACTATCACTAACAACTTGGATGTGTTTTGTTGGAGCAGTACAATCAGCTGTTTTCACGGTGATAATACAACATGAGCCATCAGCTTGGGCCGTGGGCTTCAATATTGACCTTTGGTCTACCATTTATGGTGTAAGTATCATAATCTGCAAGTTAATGGGCCTTTTATATATATACATATATGTATATATATATACACAAATAATGTATGTATATTTACATAATTTGTATACGTATATACATGAACACATTATGTGTATATGTATATATATACACATATGATATACATACATATATATATATATATATATATATATATATATATATATGTGTGTGTGTGTGTGTGTGTGTGTGTGTGTGTAGATATAGATAGAGACATACATACATACATATATACGTACTATATATGTGTGTGTGTCTGTGTTGCCTTGTATTTAATGTAAGTTTCAACTTAAGGGTTTGTTCTAGTTCTAAATATAATTACTCAATCCACTTTGACTTCTAAATTTATTATAATTTTTTTCCCAAACTATTCATATTATTTGCATAGAGTAAAGGAGTGTTTCATCATTGAGGATAATGAATAAATGTGGTATTTTGGACAAACCAACATATATTAGTGATAAATAACTAATTTTCTTAACATATGCAAACTCCTGCATTTAAGATCAGAATGAGTATTTTGTTCTAGTGCACAACAAACATGTAAATTAAAAGGAACCAAATGTAATATGTTCTGATTATATATGAATAATCAGTGTAATGATTAATGGCAGGGCATTGTCATGTCTGGGATGATATTCTTCATTCAACTATGGTGCAATGAGAAAAAAGGACCAGTTTTTGTCACTATGTTTAACCCTCTCGCTACAATACTAGTGGCCCTTTTAGCATACTTTGTCTTTGGTGAGAAACTTTATTTGGGCAGGTATGCAATAATTTATCTCCCATCTTTTTCATTTCTGCAAGCGGGGATCACCAATATGAGCAGAAGAGTAAGATTTGAGATAGCAATTAAATTTCTATACTCACACAAACCATTTTCTTCAGCATCATAGGAGCAGTTACTATAATCGTTGGCTTGTATTTGCTGTGTTGGGGCAAGGAAAGTGACGAACACGTTCATACTCATCAACAACCCTAAAAAGTCATAAAAATCATGTTTAAGGTGAAGCCTTTTTTTTTCCACTTCTAGCGTCACCTTGCTTCTGCTCCATCCTTATTTGTTTTCCTTATTTGCCTACATCTATCATTTTGTAGATTTGCGGGTGGAGTGGAGGCTAGCTAGTGAGGATGAACACATGAATCATTGGATTTTAATATTTGTATTTATTTCATTTGTTGCTACATTGTTTTATTTTCTTACGTTACTTATTTTATTTAGTTTTAGTGAAACAATTTGTCAATTTCCACCACCTAATTTTATTTACTTTTAATGTTAATGCTCTCTTAAGTGAATTACCAAGCAATGCGTGTCTCACTGCAAGTTAATTAATTAGAATCTGTAAGTTATTGGGTTGAGTGATCATTATAAGCACTTGCCTGTAGACTAAACTATTTTTTCTCGATCAACAACAATGTAAATTAAAACCTGAATGCAAGGACCTTGCAATAAACTTAGGAAAATAGTATGATTAACTAAAATTTAAAGTTCATGCTGGAAGTACAATGACAGTGAAATTAATCCTAAACTGGAATTGATGTATGGTAGCCTTATACTGTGGCATAGGTGTGAATGAATGAAGATCAGCCTTAAAGATTATTTCTAGAGAACCTGGACAAGCAAAATTCGCGGGTAGCTGGTTGCATGTTTTCAACTTTGAAAATGAGTTTTTAACTGCCTTCCCACCATTAACAAAATGCAAATGTTAAAATTTGAAAGTATGAGGCAACTACGAATGATGTTTTGACAGATTAACATACTGTGTAATTGTTTGGACTTGCTTTTGTACGCAAGCAGACAAAAATGCAAGTACAAACATGTCATTCCTCGATAAATAGCCCATACCCTAGTACTAGAAAAAGGCTTTATAATGTCCTATTTTTTAGCCTTTTTACGTCCTTTTTGCTAGGGACGCCTATGTAGGGAGTATAGTATGTCAGGAGCTACGGCGTCTTAAAAAACTTTAGACGCCATAAGTCAAAAGCTACGACGTCCTAAACAAATTTAGGACGCTATATACCCTTTTTTTTTTAAATCAAGCAAAAACGTTGTGCAAGAAAACCAAAATCGAAATCGAAGTGCCACAATCGGAACTTATCACAAATTCAAACAAACCAAATAAAAAAAAAACTGAAGTTCAGATCTAAAGAGCCACAATCGGCATCTAAATCAAGCAAAAACGTTGTGCAAGAAAACCAAAATCAAAATCGAAAATCGGAGTAGAAGAAATATCGAAGTCATCGTCCAGATCTGAAACCGCCGTCCAAATATGAAATCGAAGTGCAAGAAAACTGATCTTCGTGTTCATTGTCCGCCATGGCCTTCGCCTTCACCATCTGCAAACCAGTAGAGAAAAGAAGTGAGCAACAAAAATGAAAAAGAACAAGAAGTCATAGATTCAGTAATCAACAGATTCACCACGGTGGACATTCTTCTCTGACCTGTGGGGCCTTGGAGGATCTTCTCTGACCGCTGGTGAAGGAGGAGAAGGTGCGGGTAAAGGTGGGTCCACCGCGGATTGCTCTCGCTCTTCATCGGCGTAGGTGTTGGTGGATGCGGTGGTGGAGTTGCGGAGATCACGGTGGTCGTCAGAGGAAGGAGTGGAAGACCAGCGAGAACTGTTGAGCCAGTCGATCACAGATTCAATTTCTAGGGTTTTCCTGATTCCAGGTTTCTAACTTTTTAATTATGCTCCGCCTTTTAATCGAGTCTGGAGGTCCCTTTTGGTGTCTAAAAATATTCCATTTTTGGCGTTTAATTTAAATTTTAGGGCGCCAAATATTTTACTTTTGGCGTCTAAGTTAATTTTTATGACGCCAAAAATACTTCTTTTACTATCAGGAATAATGTGAGGGTACACTTTTGGCGTTCTTTTTTAAAATAGGATGCCAAAAGTAACTTTTCGAACCTTTGATTAAATTAGGACGCCAAAAGCTTTCACATAATTACAAAAATGCTACCGTATTTTTTTTTTTTACTTCCCTTTTTTAAAATAGGATACCAATTAGGAAAGTAAAAGCCATCTTTTGTAGTAGTGCCTTGACCCTAAGGAGGAAAAGTTAGTCAAAAGATGGTATGATAAGAAAGGACTTGAACAAAAAGGTTATCAGCAAAGTCAACTTATAAAAACTTACCCAGATCATACCAAATATGTTGTACCTATGCTTCTAATTAAACGTACAGAGTCAAATAAGAAAAGGACAATAATATGTGAGTATGCATGTTAATATTTATTAGAGTATAAATGATTATTTGTTTGTAATTGTTTAATTAGTTTTTTATTCATTGTAAATAGTCAGTTAGAATAACCTGACTTAGTTAGCTTGTTGAGTAAGCTTAGTTAGTAATTTTATTCTCTCAGTCTATAGTCTATAAATAGACTTGATGTACATCTTCTGGAATTAATTCAATACAATCATTTTTCTCCTCTTCTTGCTTCCTGATATGGTACCAGAGCATTGAGTCTTTGACCAATTGTTTTTTTTTTCTCTTCCTCACCTGTCCCTTCGTCTCTGACATTTCTCCTCTTTTCGAGAAACTTCTTTTATTGTTCACAGCTTTACCTATTCACTCTTATTCACATTCTTTTTCAATTCCGTTTCCATTTCCTTTTCGATTCCGAGCATTTCATCGGCTCCGAACCCTAGCTTCTTCCATGGCTACGAATCCGATTCCTTCATCTTCGTCTCTCGGCGATCATTCTGGCGATGGTTCTCCTCAACAATCTATTAACTCCGTTCACCATCTCGGTCACCCTCTTTATCTTCATCCAAACGAAAATCCTTCGTTGATTCTTGTTTCACCGGTGTTATCCGGTGCAAACTACCACTCTTGGGCTCGCGCTATGCGCATGGCCCTTATTTCGAAGAACAAGATCTCTTTTCTTGATCGATCGGTGTCTATTCCCGCAAAGACCGATCCGACTTACTCCGCTTGGGAGAGGTGCAACATGATGGTTCTTTCATGGATCACTCGTTCTCTTTCTTCAACCTTGGCACAGAGCATTCTCTGGATTGACAAAGCTTGTGATGTTTGGGAGGATTTGAAGGCTCGGTATTCTCAGAACGATGTTTTTCGGCTGGCTGATCTTCAGGAAGAAATACAAAGTCTGAAGCAAGGGGATCTCTCGGTCAGTGAGTATTTTACTAAACTCAAAATTCTATGGGATGAGTTTCTGGTTATACGTCCTGTTCTGTCTTGTTCTTGTGATCCTCAATGTCACTGTGGTGTTTCTACACTTTATCTGAAGCATATGGATGAAGATTATGTCATTAGGTTTTTAAAAGGTCTAAGTGATCGATTTTGTACTGTTAAATCACAAATTATGTTAGTTGATCCCTTGCCTAACATAAATCGGGTTTTTTCTTTGGTCACTCAACAAGAACGCGAACTAGGTTTTCCAACTCCTGAATCAATTACCTTGTTTAATAAAACTTCTGTTCCAAGGTCTAATCCTCAGAATTATTCTCGGCCAAACCAGTTTGTTTCTGGTAAACTGTGTACATTTTGTGGAAAGGCACGCCATACTGAAGCTACCTGTTATAGAAAACATGGTTTTCCTCCAGGGTTTAAGTTTCGTACTGCATCTGTTAATAATGTTGCTACTGACCCTGTTTCTGTTGTTAATACACCGATTGAGCCCTGTAAGGTCATGAATCAATCTTATAGCTTCACTCCTGATAAATACAAAAGGTTGCTTGCACTGGTTCAGGCTGATAATCAATCACCCCAGCTCTCTGCTTCTGTTAACAGTGTTTCCGCTGCTGGTATGGATTTACCCTCTGTATCTCACTTATTTTCTCGTTCCTGGATCATAGATTCAGGGGCAACTGACCATGTTTGTTCTCATCTTGATCTGTTTGTTTCTTACACATCCATACCGTCTGTTTCTGTTAGTTTACCAGATGGTTCAAAGGTGCTGGCTACTTATAGTGGTACTGTTCAATTTACATCTCATTTTCTTCTTCATAATGTTCTTTTTGTTCCAGCTTTTCGTTTTAACCTCATTTCTGTTTCAAAATTGACTAAATCTTTACCTTGTGATGTTTTATTTCAGAACTCACAATGTCTAATTCAGCACCTCCCTTCCAAGAAGATGATTGGTTCAGCTGATGTGTTTGAAGGGCTCTACATCATCAAACAACATGCAAATTCTTCTTTGTCCCTTGTTGGTAATGTTTCTGCTCAGACAGATTCTAATACACCTTTTGACCTTTGGCATTTCCGTTTAGGTCATCTTTCAAATAACACATTGTATTCCCTTCATAAGAGTCAACCTAGTATTGCTTACAATTCCTCTTTTACGTGTTGTGATGTGTGTCATTATGCAAAACAACGCAAGTTACCTTTCCTGTAAGTACTACAACATCAAATAAAATGTTCAGTTTGGTTCACATGGATATTTGGGGTCCCTATCACTTGCCTTCTGTTCATGGTCATAAATTTTTTCTTACAATTGTTGATGATTTTACTCGTTATACTTGGGTATATTTGCTGAAACATAAATCTGACGTACGTTCTTGTATTCATACTTTTGTTCATATGGTTTTCACCCAATTTGGTACTTCTATTCAAACCCTTCGGTCTGATAATGGCATTGAATTTAACATGGTTGATTTTTACAATCAACATGGTATTCTTCATCAAACTAGTTGTAGGGAAACACCTGAACAGAATAGCAAAGTAGAACGCAAACACCAACACATTTTAAATGTTACAAGGGCTCTATTATTTCAATCTCATCTTCCCAAAGTGTATTGGTCTTATGCCCTTTCACATGCCATTTATTTGATAAATTGTTTACCTACTCCTGTTTTAAATCACAAATCCCCTTATGACATGTTATATCAACATAGCCCTGATTTTACCAACCTTAAAGTCTTTGGTTGCCTTTGTTTTTCTTCTACTCTTACCACCTACCGTACCAAACTTGACCCTCGTGCACATAAGTGTGTTTTCCTTGGTTTTAAAAGTGGCACCAAAGGGTTTCTCACATTGGATTTACAAACTCGTCGATTTTGTTTCTAGAAATGTTTCCTTTTATGAGTCTATTTTTCCATTTTCTACTTCCGCTGTTTCTGTTTCTGTTTCACCCCCTTCTCTTCCTTTGCCACAAGAGTTTCCTTCTCTTGATTATCCATCTCATTTACCATCCTCAACCACTCCTCTTCCAACCCCTTCTTCGGATGTATCTTCCCCAACTGTTATTCGAAAGTCTACTAGGTCCAGAACCTTACCTTCTTATTTGCATGATTATCATTTAGCTCTTCAAAATACATCAGTCATACCAGATTCATTGGAGGCAGGTAGTTATCATCCTCTTTCCCATGTTCTTTCATATTCTACTCTCTCTTCTTCTCATCGTTCCTTTCAATTGTCTATTTCTGTTGATGATATCCCGAAAACATATTCTAAGGCTGTTAAACATGAGGGCTGGCGGAAAGCTATAGAAGCTGAACTAGCTGCTTTGCAACAAAATCAGACTTGGGTGATGACTGAACTTCCAAATGGTAAACGCCCTATTGGGTGCAAATGGGTTTTTGCAAAGAAATCCAATTCTGATGGCTCTTTAAATCGGTACAAAGGACGTTTGGTTGCTAGAGGTTATACTCAGGTAGACGGTGTTGATTTTAATGACACTTTTTCCCCCGTTGCTAAACTTACAACTGTTCGTTTATTACTTGCTCTTGCTGCTGCACATAATTGGCATGTTAAACAATTAGATGTTAACAATGCTTTTCTCCATGGGGATCTTGATGAAGAGGTTTACATGTTACCCCCTCCTGGTTTATCTGTTTCTTCTCCTAGTCTTGTCTGTAAATTGCAACGTTCTCTTTATGGCCTCAAGCAAGCAAGTCGTCAATGGTTTTTTAAGCTTTCTGAGGCTCTTCTTTCTTGTGGTTATCATCATTCACATGCAGATCATTCTTTATTCATTAAGAATACGGATCATTCTTTCACTGCTTTGCTTGTTTATGTGGATGATATTATCATTAGTGGTAATGATTTGAAAGAGATCAATCACATGAAAGATTTTCTGGATTCTCGTTTTAAAATCAAGGATTTAGGTGATGCTAAGTATTTCCTTGGTTTGGAGATTGCTCGTAGTTCAAAAGGAATTTCTCTTTGTCAACGTAAGTTTGCCTTGGATATATTGGCTGATTCTGGTTTTCTTGAGTGTAAACCTGCTATTACTCCTATGTCTAGAGATCTGAAACTGTCTGCTGATTCTGGTATTCCTTTGGAAGATGGTTCTTCTTATCGGACTCTAGTTGGTCGTTTGCTTTATCTTACTAACACTCGGCCAGATCTGTCTTTTGCTGTCCAGCAGTTGAGTCAATTTATCCAACAACCTACTGATTTACATCTTAAAGCAGCTCATAGAGTGCTTCGGTATCTCAAAGCTGCCCCTGCACAAGGTTTATTTTTCCCTGTTAATTCTGCCATGAAGATAAATGCTTTCAGTGATTCTGATTGGGCTGGTTGCCTTGATACAAGACGATCTATTACTGGTTTTTGTGGTTTTTTAGATCAGGCCTTAGTCACTTGGAAATCTAAGAAACAACAAACTGTATCTACTTCTTCTTCTGAGGCTGAATATCGTGCACTAGCAACTACAACCTGTGAACTTCAATGGTTGTCTTATTTGTTGCGAGATTTTGGCATTCCAACTGATTCTCCTGCTTCTCTTTATTGTGATAGTCAGTCTGCACGTCATATTGCTGCCAATCCCACATTTCATGAGCGAACTAAACACTTGGACATTGACTGCCATATTGTTCGAGAAAAGCTTCAAAGTGGGTTACTTCATTTACTTCCAATTAAGTCTCAAGATCAATTGACAGATATTTTTACTAAGCCACTTCCTCCTACTTCTTTTTGTACATTACTTTCCAAGCTAGGAATGATCAATATTCATTCTCCAACTTGAGGGGGGGTATTAGAGTATAAATGATTATTTGTTTGTAATTGTTTAATTAGTTTTTTATTCATTGTAAATAGTCAGTTAGAATAACCTGACTTAGTTAGCTTGTTGAGTAAGCTTAGTTAGTAATTTTATTCTCTCAGTCTATAGTCTATAAATAGACTTGATGTACATCTTCTGGAATTAATTCAATACAATCATTTTTCTCCTCTTCTTGCTTCCTGATAATATTCTAAAAGACTGTATTGACTTGGAGCAGCCTAGCAAAAAAGACATTAGCATGCAACATATTCACGTTTAAGGTATGAATATAGGCTACTTTATGAGAGGGAGTAAAAGGCTAAGCATAAACTTGTTATAAGAATTGATTGTAAGGCGACAAAACTAATTAATTGTAAGGAGGCAAATTTAATAGACAAAAGAAGAGACGGCGCCGGGCAAGCTTTTCCCATGTATAGACGGATAGAAACCAAAAACATGAAACACACGATGCTTGGTTACATTGGCAAATAAACATGGAAAGGAGATAAAATAAAGCAATGCCGTAAAAAGTAGCTTGAGAAAATAAATATTTTATGAAGGATAAATATGTTCAAAAACGTCACTGTTCAAGTGGCAACTTAGATTACCACTAATTTTGGTGGGATCTTATTTTCTCACCTTTAAAGGAAGATTGGTGGGCTCAGGGTGGGCCTCGAAACTTGAGTTTGCGAGAAGATTAGACACAAAAGTGTACCAAACAAAGGAACTTGCCCATCTTCCCTTTCCACACCTATTCCGCGTACCAAATTGGCCTTTAATATATTCTCTACTTATAATTGATGATTTCGTGAGGAGTCACACTCGTATATATTACTGCAACATGCAAAGTTGGTGGTCCCACACGTCGTGTGGGAGTGATCATCGTGTGTGAGTGATGCTGAATTCATGTGTATGGATAATGATGGTAGTTTTGAGCTTTTTCTTTGCGAGGAAGGGCAATGCGTCACTTTATTGAGGGGTGGACAACACGTAAGGAAGTTGAGAAGTTGGGCTTTTATAATAAAAGAATTGTTGGAAATTATGCCCTACGAGCAAGTCATTGTACTTTAAACGTGAATGTCATTTAAAGCATTCTTCATTTAGTTATCATTTTCATTTGCATGTTTATAGTAATAACTGTATCCTTGGATATATCTTATTGATTATCCTAAATGTCTTTGGTCGGTCATCTACGTGGAAGCGAAGATGAAATAAGACCAGTATGACTTTGATTAGGTATGGAGATACGAATCAAAGTCATATGTACTTATAAGAGTACAAGGTGTTGGACCGATCCACTATGAGAAAGCTGCATGGATTAAGTCATAAGCTTTTCTCATGTATAACCGCGTCACATTGCCCTTTGACCTGAGATCATCATGGATTAGTCAAAAGTCATCTTTGATCGGGTGATGATAAAGGCTTGGATCGGGACCAGTGGTTTTCATGCAGAGGAATGTGAATGATCAAGATGGAATTTGGCCCTCACATTTGTAGAGAGATAATACTGGGCCCCTCGATGAGTGAGTCTGAGAAATGTATGGCCATACTACGATGTAAAGGAGTTTTCATTTCAATTATTAGACTACTAAAGAATCGAGAAAGTAATGGTCAAGAATAGGAAGTTGACATTATCCATGCCTCATGCTTGACCAAGTTATCATATGACAAAGGGGACGTGACATGGTTATATGATCAGTTGTGTCGTATCAACGATCCCCATATGAATTGGGTAGTCGCAATGTCTTGCTAGAGGTCACTTGCGACTTGTGGGCTGGTACAGTATTGGCCCGCTGCCAATCTCATGTGGGCCTGTAGGGTCACACACAAGAATAGCCCAACACGAGTAATAGTGTCCAGATTCATTGAATCATAGATATGTGTAACACCCCATTTTCGTAAAAATTTTCATAGCGTTTTGATCAGAGTTGAGCGTCGGAATTTTTTTCAATATAAAGAGTAACTGAATAACATAGCTTGCGGTGTATCTGGCTGTTCATACGGCAGTACATTCATCCGAGTGTCTAACATAAAAGTAAATACATAACGAAAGAAAGTCTCCAGCCGGGTCTCTAAGCGTGCTGCTTTCCATTTTCTTCGGCCCTCGGTCCTCCTGACCCTGAAGCTATGTTAAGAGCTGAGGTCCAATGCACCCGGACCTCAGGTAACGGTTAACCTCATGCTTAAATATACAATATATGGATTACAGATATTCACAACATTAACAGTACATGAGCACACAATAGATGTGTCACACACAGCAAACGTATCCCAATAGCACATCAGCCCCTAGCAGATGTGTCACACACAGCAAACGTATCCCAATAGCACATCAGCCCCTAGCAGATGTGTCACACACAGAAAACGTATCCCAATAGCACATAAGCATAAAGCAGATGTATCACACACAACAAACGTAAAGTTATCATCTAACACATAAAGCATACAATAAGCATCAGAGTTAGTGTTACAATACCCGAACGTACCTTTCACAGTGTAATAGCCAAACGTCCGGCCTTCTGAACCCGACTCCTGACTTCCCGGATATCCTAAAGGGTAATACCGTATCTATTAACTCATAAACAATTTCCTAACAGATATCTTAGTCACAAATGACTATTTTACCCCTGACTTCGCTAACCGACAAAATTTCGCTAGAGCTTCGCTACTTTGACTCTAATCTTCCAAAATTTTGCTATATCACTTTCTTCATCCATATTTTCGAAATCCAACCATATTTAACCATAAAAACATGATAACAACAATATATTGGAAGATTAAAGATCAAAACAACATCTAAGCTATGAACTTAACTTAGAACTACAAAACTACAAAAGCTAAAGACTAGAACACTTACCCTTGAAGAACTTCCTCCTCCTTCTTGCTCCCACTTCTCTCTAACTTCTCTCTAACTCTTTAGAATGATTTTTGGTGTGGAATTTCAAATGAATCAAAGGGCTATTTATAGGAAAAAGCTATGGCACATTTGGTAATTTTCTTGAACTTTCTCTACTCCAATTTCAACCATTGGATCTAGGGTTTTCTTGAGCTCTCATCTCCACCCTTCATTGCCTCCCAACCTTCCCTCTCTCCTCTCTCTTCCCTATCCTCTTCCACTTTATCATGAAATCCTATCTCTTTGGATTTCCTCTTACCGATTATTTCCCCTGCTTAGTGTTCTAATTATATGTGCTTATAAAATCTCAAATACTTTTAGAGGTAAGGTTTGAAGTTTATGTAGTCTCTTGAGAAACACTTGGAATAACAAGAATTATGGTCCAATTAGGGGTTTTTACTAGCCTTTTAGTCATTTTAGGATAAATCCAAAAGTTACGAAAATGACTTTGGAGATAACCTACTTCGGGCTAAAAATACACTTGTTCATAAAGAGTCCTTATATTTGATCTATGATTGACATATTTTAGTACACAATTTATTTTCTATCGGTTCTCATTTATCCTATTGACTTTTGAACTCACAAAATATCTTTTCTCCTTTTGCTAGGTCCACAACTCTCCACATCTCACACAACACACACACACCACACAACTCACCTTTCCTCTCTCCTCCACTATACTCACAACTCTCACACACACACACACACATACAAATTTCATCCCCCTCCCCTTAATTACTCTTTAATTTTGTTATTTAATTTAATCTTTTATCATTTAGAGAATTCCTATTGGATGATTTTATTTCACAATGATTCTACTTTATGGAATCAAATTATGGCTTTAGGATCTAACTTTATTAATTCTAATCCAAGCCTTTGATTTTAGTTGACTTGTCCAAGTTAATTAATAAGCTTGTTTCGTGCCTTAATCCTATTCTTTGTTGGTTAATTAGGCTTTAGGGTTTTTATGTAGTTAATCTTATACATTTCTTTAATCATGCCTAATTTAATTAGCAATTATCCTTATGCTAATCTTGACCATTGGTCTCTAATTAGGGTCTTATATCTCTATTTGTGCATTTAAAATATGCTATTTAATTAATTATGAAGATTTAATTAATTATCTACTAATTGTTGACAATTTTCTTTAATTGGATTAATTATTTTCTCACAACTTTTGAGTTTACTTTGGTCATTTATGCACCATGCATTATTTTAAAAATCATAGGGCAACTTATGTTCCCTAAAATAAAATTGAGTTTTTGCCTCTTTGTTCATTTTAATTCTAAGAGAAATTGCCCTAGAAAATGAAGTAAATACACTACCAGAATTTGAGACCACATATTCACCTATTTAAAATATGTATTATTTATCACAATATAATATTTAAGATAAATAATTATCCGGGTATTACAATATGTCTAAGATTTAATGAATACATAATTTAATATAGGATGTGTGTGTGTGTATATTAAATTCGAAATTAATAATAATATTATTTATATAGATAATAATATTATTATATAGTATTTAATTTATTTGATAAATTAAATAACTAAAATAAATAGAGATATCATATATCTGATTTAATTTAAATTGAGATATAGTATCTCAGATTTAATTAAATAGATAGATATTATATCTCATATTTAATTTTCGAATAGAGATATCATATATCTGATTTAATTTAAATTGAGATATAGTATCTCAGATTTAATTAAATAGACAGATATCACATCTCAGATTTTAGGCAGGCTTTTGATTTGGATTAATTGAATAGATTAGATTAGATCTGTTGGATAGATTTGATTAATATCCAAATTCGAATTTCAAGATTAATTTAGATTAATCTTAAATATTTTAATATGGCCCAATTAGGGTTTTAGAAACTCTATAAAAGATATTGATCTAGTCGTATTAAGAGAACGAACCAACAAGCCGCGAAAGAAATCCTAGAGAGAAAAACGTGAGACACAAAGTAAGAAGGCACTAGCACGCTACCATACGTGTTGGAGAGCTGTTCGATATGGATACTGGTAGAGGGAATGGATTCGTAGAGTGGGCTCCTAGAGATTAATCAAGCAAGAAGGTATTAGCCCACGTGTTCGATAAAGGACACATAGAATAAACTCGTATAGGTACGGTTTCTCTAACAAACCTTGATTTAAACGCCGTTGATAGATCCTCTCTATGAGATTCGTAAAATTTAATGGATGAGAATCCTTCCGTTGCGTGTACGGATCCCAACAAGAATGACACTACACTAACCATATACTGTCATATTTTTTACCAAAAAAAATATATACGGTCATAATAAAAGATAGACACTACACTAACCATATACAATACACAACACAAAGCTTCTCTCAAAGACAAAAATTTGCGACAGAAAAATATTTTCGTCTCAAATGTCGAGATTTGCGAAAAAATTCATTTTTGTCGCAAATGTTGGGATTTGCGACGGAATTGGATTCTGTCGCAAATTTCATATTTTTTGTGACGGAAAACAATTCCGTCACAAAATTCATTTTATTAAAAAAATAATAAAATATATAAAAATTACACAAAAAATATAAAAAAAAACTGTATATCATAAAAATATATAATCATAATCATAAAGAGTTTACATAGAGAAAAAAATATAAATAATAATGTTGTGAAGAATATGTACTAAACAACAACATTATGATCATCATCATCACCAGCATGGTCATCATCACCAGGAGCCGACCCCATTCCCTTGTCTTTCATTAGAGACAGGAGTGTAAGCTGCATCTGCCACATCATCTCCTATGTCTGATGCAACTCATTTGCTTGCTGACTCATCTGCTGCCGTGTCTCACTAAGCTCATTTGCTTGCTGACTTATCAGGTGCTTTGTCTGGCTCAACTTAGCTGTTTGCTCCTGCACCAACGCCTTCATCTTCTTCATCTCATCTGCAAAAACATTAGTAAGTACGTTTATTATTTGTACTTCATTTAAATGGACAAGGGAATGAAAATGTAACAAGCAATATCAAATTTAATACGTTTACATGCAAAAACACCTTCAATGTCGGATGAGGAGCGCTTCGTTTGCTTCAGTCGGCTGGCAGAGGCACCGTACCCGAAGAGTCTGCCTTTGTTGTTAAATCTGCCTGCAGCCTCAATGAATAGACTCTCGTTATTGAATTGAGAGGATGTAGGGTCGCTCTCACTTTGCGAGTCTCTCTCTTGCGTCAACTTTTGATAGGTTTCCTACAAGCACAAAAATACATCACAAATAAGCCATGTGAAATGAAATAAATATGTTGGTGTCTGAAACAAAGAATAAATGAAATAGATGTCTCACCGCTACTTGCTGCACCTTAGGGTTAATCTAGCACCTCCCACTACCTTTAGACTTCTGGGAATGGGTCCGCTTAAAGGTAGCCCAATCAACCGATTCTGCAGTAACTTCCCCAGATGTTGCCTACAAACATAAATGATGACCGTTAATTAATTACTTTAGTCCATCCATTTTGGCCCTATTTATTTTATTTTTCTCACTTTTGTTCTTAAAATTGTCATCGGCGGCCTATCTTTGAAATAATTGGTTTGCAATCTCAGGTTGAATCCAATCTTGCCTGCCTTTATTCTTTCTCAATTTATAAAACTTCTCAGACAACCACTGGCCTCCCTTATGGTTATAAGCTTTTTTCAAATTTTCCTAGGTCAGGCAACGATCTAAACTAACGCTGAAAATCAATAACGAACAATTAGTACTTCAAATTATAAAAGTACTTAATCAGTTTGCATTTGGATAAGAAATTAATAACCATAAAGCACATAACTTACCAAGAACTCAGTGAACCAAGCTTCCCGAACATCCTTAGGAATCTCTGTCTAACTGGCCCAAAGTTGATTGAAATTATAGAATATTTGGGCTGACATGAAATCCGTCACCAGATTATAAGGCTCAAATCTAAAGAAAGAGGAAATGATGAAAATATTAGCATGCAAACTAAAGGAAAAAAATCCTAACATTATTAGTAACTTTACATGACTTACTCGGTGTTGCTAACTGGACGGATCCACACCAGCCCTGTCGCAGGATCAACTGATCCCCAGACGGGTGTATCAGAGGAACTAGCATCCTCGACTTGGCTCTGAGGTGACGTAGTGTGCTGAAGGAAGAAATGTCAAGTATTGAAAATGTTAGTACATAGATTCTTAAAGAAAACTAAACATATATAAATCAATTAAAAATCATAAAGTAAACCTGCTCTACCCCTTGCCATGGATGAGTGGGAATGACAGGCACACCTGTACCGCCCATAAAAGAGTTGGCAGTAAACGGTGAAGATGAAAAATAAAGTGACGGTAAAGATTACATATAAAGTGGCGGTAGCTCTAGGGAAGAGCTAAGCCTTCTGCCTACAAAGGGGTAGATGGCGTCGCCGTACCCCCTTTGATAAGATGGGGCCAGGCTCGACCACTACTACGACCACTACCTGAACGCCCTCTTGAATGCTCCATCTCTGAACACTTATAAACATTATGTCAATATATATATAAATATAAGAAATTTACTTAATATGACACTATCGAAGTAACGAAGTATCTAGTATGCCAGATCGTCATAAACAAAGAACTAACACAAATAAACCAGATGATTCTTTCTCTTCGACCTCTGCTTTCACGCCTTCCTCTGGAGTCTCATAGTCGTCGAATTCATATTCACTATTAAAGTAAATCTCTTCTGCCTCATCGTTTGATTCCTCATCGTCAATGTGGATAGGAATCAACTCTAACTTCGTAGCAGAATCAAACAAATTGCTTGGTGCATCGTCCTCGGCAATATTTACGGGCAGTACATGTTCCACATCAACTTGGAATGGTTCAGTCATTTAGTCATTTGTTTCTGACTCTTTCGACTTGGGTATAATATTACATGATTTGGTTCTAATAACTCCCTTCCACCCTTGGCGGGATGTGGGGTATGATGTATAATAAACTTGTTCCACCTGTTGAGGAAGTATGAATAGGTCATAACAAACCTATATCTCCTTGACCAGTGGATCTTAACATTTCCATATTTGTCCACTTTTGTCCCACGAGGAGTGTTATCAAACCATTCACATTTAAACAGAGTCACCAACTTTTCCCACCTGTAATCCAGCTGAATTATGTTAATTAACTTCCTGTAGTAGTCGCCCTCGACCCCGTCAACTTGGCCACCTCAACAACATACACCGTAATTGCAACATAGTGTATTTGCGTTCGCTTCAAGAGTTGAAAACCGATACCCATTGATTATATTTTTTTTTTTGCACTGGGTATCAACTGTTGCAGCTCCGTTAAATAAACTCCACGCAACATCATGGAGAGTTGATTGATTTTTCATCAAGTAGGATCAAAACCATTGAGGAAACTCAGAGTTCATGAATTGATCAACTTTGGAATCCGATATCAAAGGATTTGTCGATCAGACCCATTTAGAGAAGTAACTGTAAAAAAAAAAGAAATTAATACTTTAATTCTTACTGTAACAATAAAAATATAGGAAATCTTACTCTAAGTACGGGGCAGCCTCTTCACAGTTGTTTAGAATGTACCACTCCGCTACTCGTTTATCTCTTCCTTCCAGAGTTGACTTACAATGTTTTCCCATGACTCGACCTAGAAAATTAAATATTGATATCTGGTCACTCGTATCACCGCCATCATCGTTGCGAGGTACCCTCTCCATCTTGATATAATTTCAGGGGGATAATAATATGATGCGAATTTAGTGGCCTCTTCGACTAGATATGCTTCAGTGATAGATCCTTCAACGTACCTTTGATTTTTGATCTTGTCCTTAAGTGTGCGTAAAAACCTGTAATGGACAATTATAGGGAGTTTATAAACTATAGTACCATGTGGATCAATTAATAACTACGCGAAAGAAAAAAAAAAAAAATATATATATATATATATATATATTTTACCTCTCAAACGGATACATCCACCTATATTGTTGCGGACCTCCAACCCTTGCTTTGTAGGCCAAGTGAATAGGAAAATGTTCCATTGAGTCGAATAAGCTAAGAGGAAACACCATCTCTAACTTGCATGGCATTATTGGCATGCTCACCTCCAGCTACCGTAACTTGTCACCATTAAGCTCAGAAGCACAAATTTCTCTAAAGAACATGGAAAATTCCGTCAGAATAGACCATATATGCTTCGGTAGTGCTTTGAAGGCCCACAACAACAATCTCTAGAAAAAAACATGACAATCATGACTCTTCATCCTGAATAACTTTGCCTCGTGCATGTCGACACATCTTGAAAAGTTTGAAGCATAACCGTCTGGGAGTTTCAAATCTTTAACCCATCGCAACAATTCTAAATTCTGCTCTTTGTTCAATGTGTACGGTGTAACATCCCATTTTAAAAAAGGAAAATTTTTTTTCCAATCAGAGTAGAGCATTGGAGCGAAAGAGTAACTGATACATATTCAAATATAAACCATAGTGTAACATAGTATTGATAATACAGACATCCTACTGTTCCAAAAGTAGATACAAAAGCGTAATATAAATTCTCCGGCCAGTGGTCTAATCGTGTTGTTTGTCCCGCCCTCCAATCCTTGGTCCTCCGGACCCTAAAGCTACATCTGAGATCCAATTTACCACATTGGATCTCAGGTAACGGTTAACCTTATGCTCAAACAATACAGTATACAGACAATAGATATTCAAGACAATACAACAGTATATCAGTACATAAGCATACAGCAGATGCATGATCATAATGACGACAGAACATAAGCACAGAGAAATATGAAAAGTCTCAAACAACAACAATAGCCTGCACATAACCCAGTGCCACGATACCCACTCGTGTCTTCAGCGCTAGGAAAACATAACGGCATTATTATGACTATAACCCGTGTAAACATTGTCTGTATATTCGGTCTATGAACGTATCTATCACATATATGTATTTAAGCAGCTCAGGATTAGGGTTACAGTACGCGTCCGTACCTCCGTTGACAATATACGGTACTTCTGGTACGTTTGACGGAAAACTGCACTTTTGACGGAAAACAGCGGGCTGACAGCGGCACGTCAGACAGCGGAACGACAGCGGTACGACGGCGGTTCGTGATCAAAGATTTCCTATAGGAATAATATCACATTTTTCAATATTTGACATCATAACAGGCATTTTAGGTACAAATTACCATTTTGCCCCTATTCCCTAATCGCCGTATTTCGCGGTAGCTTCGCTACTTTAACTCTATTTCTCCAAAATTTTAACATACCTCTTTCTCCAACATATTTTTGAAATAAATATCATATCTACCCCTAAAACATGATATTTAAATCATACTTGAAAAACTAAAGATCTAACACTCCTATTATAACTACCGAAAGAACTTAAGACTAAAGATCGGAAAACTTACTCAGAGCTTCGCTGCAAACTTCCCCGGACTTCTTCCTCCTTCCTTGCTCCAAGAATTTCGAACTTGGCTTGTGGTTTTGGCGTGAAGAATACAAATGAAGGCTTGGGGTATTTATAGGGAAAAATGAGTTACTATTCATGCTTTGTCTGCTTGATTCCTGACCGTAGGATCTTAGGGTTTTGAGATGGCAAGATCTTGCCCACAAAAGGCCCCTTGCCAACCTCCCGCCCCTTAGGTGGAAGCTAGTGACATCATCTTGGATGATGTCACAAGTTGCTTTTCACCTCCGGCCCGATAAAGTTCCCCGATCGGTGTCCTAATCGCGTAATCTTGCAAAATCTCAAAATTCTGGGGATATAGCCCTGAAGATCTCTTTTTCCTCTTTCAAAATACTTGGATCAACTAAATTTTTGATCCCATTCAGGGTGTCATCGGTTCCGCTGAAGATTTTCTGATATCCGCCTTCGGTTGCGGAAATTGCTTCTGGTAACAACATCTTCGGGACAAAAATCCACTGATTCATAATATGCCCAGATGTTTACCAACTCATTCTTGGATTTCAAGTTATGGCTTGGTTTCTATAGGTTTTCATTTATCTGATTTGCTTTTTGAACATCAGATAGATTCATAGTCAGTCTAGTATAACCCTTTTCGGTTACGGAAATGACTTCGGAGACAGCCTACTCCGAGATAAAAATTCACTTGTTTAGAATATACTCTGGCCTTAGAAACCTTGTTCATGGTTTTGTAGATAAGATTTAGTTTCTATCGGTGGTCATTTATCCTATTTGCTTTTTACATAAATTATATTAATATAATAATGCAACTTGCACAAACAAATATCATGATATTTTTGCTTCATCCTTATCCCTTCTTGCCTCAAAAATTTCGGCTGCCCTTTTTTTTCGTTTTTTAATTATTTAATTAATTAATATTATATAAAATAATTATTTAATAATTTTTTTATATAATTTTTTTACAAAATTTTCCTATTGGTCCATATATGTTTTTAGGCTTAAAATTACTTAATCTTTCATATTTTTCAATTAATTAGCAAATATATTTTATGCTAATTTTAGCCATAACCCACTAATTATAGGGTTTTACATAATTATCTTTGGATTTTCCTTTGTTTAAGCTCAACTAATTAGCCAATAATTATTTAATTAATTACCCACTAATTGTTGATAATTTTCTTAGTTAGAATAACTCATTACCTCACAACTTTTGCACTGACATTTGTATTTTATGTCTCATGCATTATATTAAAATTCACGGGGGCATTTTGGTCATTATAATACTTTTTGATTTTTCCCCCTTTATTTTTCCAAGGTTATATTTTATTAAATTACCAAAATTAGAGACAATATACACTCTTAATTTTAATAATTATTTTACTGCCTCCTAGGATTTTTCATAATTCCCTTAGGTCATTATATGCTCCACAAGGGCATTTTAATCATTTTGACTCCTTATTCTTTTTTCCTAATTTCCAAGAGATTTTTCCTTCATAAATACGATATCTATAACACAGAAATTGAAACCACATATTCACTTATCAAAAATAGCCATTTTATTTATCCGGGTATTACATACGGCACTCTAGGTTTGGAAGTCTGTCCCGCAGCATACTCCACCAAATGCAAATCAAGCCTTCTACAAATCCCTTCTATGTCCCATCTTGCATTGATTGTGTCCTTCGTCTTGCCCTTGGTGTACATCACGGTGTACAGAATATTGCAAAACACATTCCTCTCAATATGCATGACATCGAGGTTGTGTCTTAACAATTGATCTTTCCAATATGGTAGTTCCCAAAAGATGCTGTGTTTGTTCCAATGATTATCAACGCCATATCCCTTAGGTTCACTGGAAGCAGCCCCCTCTTCAATACTTTAAATGTGCTTGACCTTGTCCCATATTTCTTGGCCACTTAAACGACGGGGTTGATTTTCCCGTTCGACCACATTCTGCCTGAAGTATTTTTTATTTTTCCTAAGAGGATGATCGAGGGGCAGGAATTGTCGTTGCCTCTCAAACCAACTGACCCTTTGACTGTATTGCAAGGTAAAACCACGTTCTGTTCAAGATATATCAGACATACAAGCTTCTCCGACGTTTGCTAGCCACTCAACTTCCCCTATGCAGGGAAATCATTTATCGTCCACATTAAGGCAACTCGCATGGTGAAATTCTGGCTCAATGATACATCGTACGTAAGAACCCCTTCACTCCACAACATCTTCAACTCGTCTATCAAAGGCCCGAGGTACACATCTATCTTCTTTTTTGGGTTGGATGGCCCAGGGATTAACGCGTTAAGGAACAAAAACTATCTTCTCATGCACAAGGAAGGTGGGAGGTTGTACGGAGTCACAATTACATGCCAATAGGAATAACTTTTGCCTGTCTTGTTGAAAGGAGCGAACCTATCCGAACATAAACCAAGACGGAGATTATGGGGATCCGATGCAAACAAAGGATTTGCATCGTCAAACTTAAGCCAAGCTTCGACTTCCGATGGATGCGTCACAAATTTTTCAGCCCTGCAATGCTCCCAATGCCATCTCATATGACCAGCTGTTTGTTCTGATGCATATAATCTTTGAAGTCTGGGCACGAGAGGAAAGTACCACATCTTACTTAATGCTTGAAATATCGTTTCCCTTCCATTCCTCACAACTTTGTATCTGTCATGTCCAAAAAATTTACAATTAGTTAGCTTACCATCATCCTTGTAATAGAACATACATCCTCTGGGGCAGCAATGGATTTTTTCACAATAAGCCCAAGCTCTTTCACATTTTTTTTTGCTTGGTAAAAATCCTTCGGCAAATTATTGTCTTTGGGAGCAACCTTACTCATGATCTGCATCATTTCGTTGTAATTCCTCTCACTCATATGGTGATCAATCTTCAAGTTTAGTGTTGCTAGGGTAGCTGATAGCGATTAATGCTCACTATTTTCAATGTGTTCGCAACCTTCCCATAATGGACGTTACGCATCTTGAAGCATTTTATAGAACCTATCAGCTTCTGGATTAGGATCCTCTCCCATGTATGATGGTTGAGTATGTGTACCAGTCTCTTCTCCCATGTATGAAGGTCATCATGAGTAACAGGATAAAATATTGGCTGATCGACGGTCCCGCGGCATCCATAACCAATTGCTCATATTGATTAAGGTTGTCTCGATGACTATTGTCCCTGTAATAACCACTCGATGTCTATCAGACTTTGTCATGACATTCTCAACAGTCACAATCCTTCATTCCCTTTCTACACAAATGGATTTTGACCTTGCCCGGATCCTGAAATTTTAAACACCTACATTTGACACACAAACAATTGATCTAGGTACTTGAATTAGTTGATTGCGCCTAAGTAAATTGGATGAACTCTTCTAAACCCTCTAAGAATGCTTGAGTTAGTTCTCTTCTCTCAATTAGACGATTGTACATCCAACTCCTATCACGATTTCCTTACATACTTCCCCAACCCAACCCTACACAAATATATACAGTGGGGATATACCCCATTCCACAAAACGACATGTCACAAATATAAGTGGCCAATACAACTGGCCACTTATGCCAACCAATTGCCTCTTAATCAAGAAAGTAAGAAACAAACACATGCATAGAACTAAGAATAAAATTTTATAATTTTAATAAAATTCAAGGTTTAAAATGAATTATAATTTTTTTTTTTTAAAATGAACAAAAAATTTAATTAAACATGGAATTTTATAATTTTAATAAAATTCAAGGTGTTTTATAATTTATCATATATGTTAAACCAATAAAGTTTGTATGATTTATTTTTGTTTTAGAAGCAATTTATGTGGGTTAAAATAAAAATTAACAAAAATATGAGTTTAACAGCTGTTAATTAAATAATATATCAAATATACATTATTTAATTAACAAGTAGCTTATTGCATAACTTGTTAACGAAATTATCACAAACAAGTAGCTTCAAATCAAGCCAATTAAATGATATATTTCAAATCAAGCCAATTAAATGATATATTTTTCTAAAAAAATTAACATGCATTATTTTAATAGACTAATTCAACTAGTTTGTTTCACTAATTTTTTAAATACATACAAATTTTAGAGAGGTTAAAAAACAATTCAAGCCAATTAATATTCTCATTAATCACATACAATCAAAACGCCCAACATAAATGATTTAATTCACCAAAGGAACACTCATTATCATCAAAAACAATAAAACCTCCAACATTGGCTTTCAAATTTTCTAACATGACAATTTTACCAATTCAACATGTAAACACTCATGTATCATCACATTATATTACCCAGTCAAACTAAGAATTTTAGTTTAATACAAAACGCACATACATATATTGAATACTACAATTGAGGTTAGTGGCTTATGATTTCAACTTGATTAAGGGAAATCAAATAACCAATGACAAATTCAATTAAAAGGCATATATATAAGCACTTGATTAAGATGTTAATTAAACTTTAATCAAGCTTTGAAAAGTCAACAATTGCAACTAATATCAATGGTTGAGATTGTTGCATATGTAATGCAATCCAATGGTCCCAATTAATTACCTAATTAAGTCTTAATCCTTAGCAAATTGAATTAGCCAATGAAAACACTTAACCATTGGATATTTTGCCAATGAAAAAGCACATTCAATGGCTAAAAGAAAAGGGGACGTCAACAACCATATGGAGAGAGAATTTATCATTATATATTAGAGTTGAAAAGTCCACATAAGTGACGCATGCAAGGAGGAGTTTGGAATGAAATAATCAAAGACATTTTGTTAATTAAAATACACATTAAATGGATGAATAAAGAGGCATGTCGGAAAGCATGTGCAAGGGGTGAGATTTAGTTTCATAAAGTTCTTTTAATGCAAGGGTTAAGGTGAGTTTTGGTCACATTTAATTGCCATTTATGTCCTTGAAATTTCCCTATAAATAGAAATGAATTCCTCTTCAAATCTTCACACCAACACAAAGCAATCTGATCTTGAGAGTGAGAGTGAGAGGGACGAAAGTTTGAGGCAAGAAATAAGGAAGAAGGAGTTGAGCTTCAAGGGTAATGTTCTTGAGCTCTAGCTTTTAGTTCTTGATAAAATAGTAGTTGATCTAGGAAATTGTTAGGAAAATTCCTTTACTTGTTTCAATACAAAAATCTTGACTTTCGACGGCAACTTAGTCACCGCTGAAAGTCCAAAAGTCGCCGCCAAAAGTGTTTAAGCGGCGACAAAAAGTCGTTGCTGAAACTACTGTCGCTAATACTTTTGGCGGCGACATTTTAAAGTCGCCGCTGAAAGTAGACAATCAGTGGCGACATTTAGTCACCGCTAAAAGTACATCAGAAGCCACGAAAACGAGTGTCGCGGCTGAAAGTAGGGTTTTGGCGGCAACAATTGTCGCCACAGATACTCTTTTTAGCGGCGACAAAATTGTCGCCACTGATACTCTTTTCAACGGTGACAATTTGATACTCCTTTCAGCGGCGACAAAAAGTCACCACTGATACACCATTTTTCAGTGGCGACACAATTGTCGACACTGATAGTCTTTTCAGAGGCGACATTTGTCGCCACCAAAAGTGGTATTTTTTTAAAAAAAATTAAATGTAAATTGCTAAAATTAAAAATTGTACCACAATTAGAAACTGACATTTTTCACACGAGTGAGGGAAACCAAAAAATGCTATTGGATTGAAAATTAAAAGGGGTACTGTAACTAATCAAAATCGTCAAATTACATAGTCGGTGATGAAGAACAACAATGATGAAAGATTCCTCAAGGAAATTTAGACCAGAAACAAAACTAATCAAAATCGACGAATTACATGGAAGATAATTAATAAAGTCACTACATTGATAGATGGTTTTGAACAAGGAAGAATTCCCTTAAATTACATCTACTGGTTGCCTTTATACTCACTAGTGAGGAAATCCCTTAGATTCAAATAAAAGCCATAAAGCGAATACTGGCGGAGGTTTTCTACTTCATACTAGGAGTTAAGAACCGAAAGGTGCTTATCTTTAGCAAAAAATGCCATTTGTTTCTTTACCAGATAATAAGTTAATAATGACTTCTATACAATCAAAATACAGAATTAGGATGAAATGAGTCCACTTGCTTGTAATCAATGCATGCCACCATGATGTGTCTTTCTGCCAACTGCAATCCCAAAAGGGAACCCCATACTGCATACCTAAATCAAAACAAAAATGAAGAAACTTATGTTTTAAAAGCTAAATATACATGAACCCATATTAAAAATATTAATCAGTCTGGTTTTAAATCCAACTTCAAAACTACCTTGTATGCTCCCTCATTAAAGTAGCAATAAAATATGACAAGTCAGACTAGGTTCACTACCTCATCCGCAGGAACCCCAAAACCTATCATTGGGTTTGGAAGATGCAACATCTCATCATCTTCATTGAAAGTTTTCCTTTCAATATCCCTTGGCTTTTTCCTTCCCAAAACCTTGCATTCATAATATCTGCGCTTGTTCTTATTAGTATGGTCACTGCATCGTGGCTGTGAAAATATTTAAAGCTACTAATTGGCAATCTTGACATACAAGATAAAACAAAACTAACATAATAGATGGTGAGTTATCATAAAAAAATTGTCAGATCTGCAAGTGAAGCCTCCACACCTGCAGCAATTCAACAAAAGAATATGGCCAAGAAAATGGAAAATTGAGAGTTTACTAAACATTTAAATCTTTTAAACCTAATTTATGCAGTCAAACATGCGTATGTGTAGATTCTTGGAACAAAATGACTAGCCAAGACCTATATCAAATCAAGATTGAAACCTTATACACACCACATATTTCCATGGCAATTACCTCTTGAACCTTGTACCCCATCTTCACTAAGGTCTTCAATTTAACCTTTTTCTTAGATACAAGTTTTGGAATTTCCTGCAAGACATAATTTTAGATATAAGATCTACAGCTAAAGATTGCTCCAACCAATCCAAGTGCACTTAGCAAGAATTAATCACAACCTACATCAACAATTTTAAGTCCTTCAAGAGGCTGAGCACTACAAGGGTCCTTCTTGAGACAAGGAAAACCTATGACCATCCTAGTAGTATTAAGGTTTTAGGAACTAAAATACATTACACACCAAGCATTTTCCACAAAAGTGACTTAAAGAATAAACCAAATTATAAAATATTAGATTGTAAAAGGCCAACCCATACTGTGGTGATGGCCATTAATAATGTTATAATCTTCAAATATGCTTCATTTTCTTTCAATCTGCAAAAGAAAAGAAGAGTAAAGAGTGAAACCTCATAATCAGATTGTTTAAATCCTTTTATGTTGTTCTATCCATAAAACAACATCTACTCTCAAATGCTTCAAGGTGAGACAAAAAATATGGGTCTGTGAATGTGAGAGAGTCCATACCTAACTTTAAGCAATAATATGTCACAATCATATAGAAAAAAGGAAGGGGAAAAGGGGGCAAATAGTGGACAGATCTATGAGCCAAATGATGTACAATATAACCTAGAGAAGGATTAAAAAAACTGTTAATATGCAGATAAGCCAAAAATAGAAGACACTCATTGAAACTGCCATCAGATGGGATCTCAATGAAACCATTTTTCATTCTTTATTAGTTAAATGTAACTCAATGCCCTTGCGCAATTTCCCGGCATCATTTGGTAGTTTAATCCACATCAAACTTTGAAGTCCACTCTTTACATAAGCAAGTTCCCAGCACAACAATATTTAAAGAAATGCATAGACATAAAAATGTGGATTAGTTATTCAAGTTTTGTGGATAAATACTGATGATGCCGGAAGAAATTGAAGTCTCTCTAGTTGTGGAAAGTGACTACTCGTCCACCTTTAAATTCTGGATCTTGGGGAAAAATTGAATGTATTAACCTATCAAAGAAAAGAATTGACGAATTAAGCATATTGCTACCATCATTATTATTCGGAAGCCTTAAAACATGAGTTCAAAACAACATGGAGTATTTGTTGGAAATTGTGCCCTAATGGCAAGACATTGTACTTTAGACATTTATGTTATTTAAAGTATTCTCTTTTTGTTATCATTTTGCTTGCATGTTTACATTGATAACTGTATCCCTGGATATATCTAAAAGATTATCCTAAATGTCCCTGGTCGGTCATCTACACGGGAGCGAAGATGAGATAAGACCAGTGTGACTTTGATGAGGTATGGAGATACGAATCAAAGTCATAGGCACTTGTAAGAGTACAAGGTGCTGGACCGACCCACTATGAGAAAGCTGCATGGAATAAGTCATAAGCTTTTCTCATTTATAACCGCGTCACAACGCCCTTTGACCTGAGATCATCATGGATTCCTACATGAAGAGTCGTTGGTCTTTGACCTAGTCAAAAGTCACCTTTGACCGGGTGATGATAAAGGCTTGGATCGGGATCAGTGGTTTTCATGCAGAGGAATGTGAATGGTCAAGATGGAATTTGTCCCTCACATTTGTAGAGAGATAATACTGGGCCACTCGATGAGTGAGTCTGAGAAATGTATGGCTATACTACGATGGAAAGGAGTTTCCATCTCAATTGTTAGACTACTCAAGAATCGAGAAAGTAATGGTCAAGAACAGGAAGTTGACATTTTCCATGCCTCATCCTTGACCAAATTATCGTATGACAAAAGGGACGTGACATGGTTGTACGATAGGTTATATCGCATCAACGATCCCCATATGAATTGGGTAGTCGCAATGTCTTGCTAGAGGCCGCTTCCCACTTGTGGGCTGGTACAGTATTGGCCCGCTGCCAATCTCACGTGGGCCTACAGGGTTGCACACAAGAATGGCCCAACACGAGCAAGAGTGTCCAGATTCATTGAATCTTAAATGTGCTTGAGATTTAATGAATACTTATTTAATCTAGGATGTGTGTGTGTGTCTATATATATATATATTAAATTCGAAAATAATAATGATATTATTTATTGATAATAATAATATTATATATATAGTATTTAATTTATTTGATAAATTAAATAACTATAATAAATTGAGATATTGTATCTCAGATTTAATTTTCGAATAAAGATATTGCATATCAGATTTAATTTGAACTGAGATATCGGATCTCATTTTAAATTAAATATAACGATATCATATCTTGATTTAATTTATAAATATAAATTAAATCAGAAGGCTTTTAATTCGGATTAAATAAATAGTTTTGATTAGATCTATCGATAGATTTAATTAATATATTTTTTAATTCATATTCAAAAATTTGTTTTGAATATAATACGCTTGCTAGGTTTAGAAAAACCTACAGGACTTTTAGTCGAGCGTATTAGAAAGCCGCGAAAAACCCTAGAGAGAAATAGAGAGATGCAAGAATATTGAGGCGCTAGCACGCTGCCATCAGTGTTGGAGACCGTTCGTGTGGATACCGGTAGAGGGAGAGGACACGCGTAGTGTAACATCCCATTTTTAAAAGCAGAATAATTTTTTTCCATTTAAAATCATCAGAGTAGAGCATCAGAGCAAGAGAGTAACTGATATATATATATATATATATTCAAAATGACAACCATAGTGTAATATAATAACGGTACATTCATCCGAGCGTTTTCAAAAGTAAATGCATAGACAAAAGGAAATCTCCAGCCAGAGGTCTCTTAAGCGTGTTGCTTGCCCTTCTCTTCCGCCCTCGATTCTCCTGACCCTGACGCTATGTTAAGAGCTGAGGTCCAACGCGTACCGGACCTCAGTTAACGGTTAACCTCATGCTTATATACACAATATATGGATTACAGATATCCACCACATTAACAGTATATGAGCACACACAAAATGTATCACACACAGCAAATACATCGCACACAGCACCTATATCGCACACAGCCTAGCAGATGTATCGCACACAGCACATGTATCGCACACAACATAGCAGATGATTCGCACACAGCATATGTACAGTTATCTTCTAACACCTATATGCATTCAAACAACATACCACCTATACGCATACAATACACATAACACATATACGCATACAATAAACATCAAAGTTAGTGTTACTAGTACGCGAACGTACCTTCGTTGATGATTACAATACGTCTGTCGGCCGGAACGTGATCACAGATATCCTATAAGGATAATATCGTATTTATTAATCAAACAATATCCTAACAGACATTTTAGTCATAAATGACCATTTTACCCCTGACTTTGCTAACCGACGAAATTTCGCCAGAGCTTCACTACTTTGACTCTAATCTTCCAAAATTTTGTCATATCTCTTTCTCCATCATATTTTCGAAATAAATACCATATTAAATCATAAAATATGATATCAAAATTATACTTGGAAGATTAAAGATCAAACTAACATTTATACTAAGAGCTACTAAACAAAAGACTAGAACCTAAAACTAGGGACCGAAGAATTTACCCAGAGCTTTGCTACTTTTCCTCAAGAGCTCCTCCTTCTCTCTTCTCTCTAGGATTTTCGAATTGCCTCTTGGATTTGGTGTGAAAATTTTGAGAAGAAGAGAAGGCTATTTATAGGCAAACATCATGGCATTTTGGTAGATTTTTCAAACTTTTCCCTTCAACCATGACCATTAGATCTAGGGTTTTGATCAAGCTTCAATCCTCACCCTCCATCTCTCTTTGGCCGACCTCCTCCCCCCTCTCTATTCAAAAATGACATCATCCAAATGATGTCACCTTATCTTGTGTAGACTTCTTCCTACCGATAAATCCCCTGCTCAGTGTTTCTAATCGGATATTCTTAATATTCTCAAATACTTTTTGAGGTAATCTTGGAGGTCTATGATATCACTTGAGAAATATTTGGATTAACAAAGATTATGGTCCCATTAAGGGTCTTTACTAGTCTTTTAGTCATTTTAGGATAAACCCCGTCGGTTACGGAAATAACATCGGAGATAACCCACATAGGGACAAAAATTCACTTGTTTACAATATGTCCTGATGTTAGATACTTAGTTCACATATTTCAAGATATGATTTATTTTCTATCGGTTCTCATTTAATCTATTTGCTTTTTCACAAAATATCTTTTGTTTCTTTTCTCTTTCCTTCCAACTTGCTTTTGCATTCACACACACACACTTATACTCCCCCAATTTTCAACAGTTTCGAATCCCCCTCCTCCTTTTTGATTTTTATTTGTTTTCTAATTAATTTATATTATATTCTAATTATCTTATATTAATTTGCACAAATTCTCTCATTGGTTCTTAGGCAATAACATGGATTTAGACATTTTAATTGTTAGAATTATTGTAAGCCTTAGATCTTACTTTATGAAATTTAATCCTAGCCTTTGATTAATGTTTGACTTGTCAAAGTTGATTAGCAAGCTTAATTAGAGCCTTAATTCCATGATTAGTAATCTTTTGTTAATCAATTAAGCTTTAGGGATTTTACATAATTCATCTTATACATTTTCTTAATCATTTCTACTTATTTAGCAATCATCTTTATGCTAATCTTGGTCATTAGTTTTTAATTAGGTCACACATCCCTAATTAAGCCTTTCAAATATGTTGATAAATCTATAATAAATGGAGATTTAATTACCTACTAATTGTTGATAATTTTCTTAAATCGGATTAATTATTTTCTCACAACTATTTTGTTTACATTGGTCATTTATGCACCATGCATTATATTAAAATTCATAGGGTAACTTATAGTCCCCAAAATAATATTTGATTTTTGCCCCTTTAATTTTCAAGGAAATAATTTAATAAATTGCCACAATTAGAGACAATATACTTTCCAATTTTTAATAAATATTTAATTGCCTCTTAAGACATATTATAATATTCTCAGGGTATTTTGTGACCCATAAATGTATTTAGGGATTTTTGACACTTTATTCCTTCTAATTTCAAGAGAAATTACCCTAGAAAAATAACATAAAATACACTATAAAATTTGAGACCACCTATTCACCTATTTCCAATAGGTATTATTTACTAAATTATGATACTTATCATAAGTAAGATTTTTAGGGTATTACACGTAGTCTGCTCCTGTCTGATCGAACAAGAAGGCGTTAGCCCACGTGATCAAGAAGCACGCAAAGGGATGCCTCCTCGTTCGACACGTACGACGTCTACGGCACTCGAGGTTCCAGGCGCAAACGAGAACGGAACGTTGAACCCTCCGCATAGGTATAATTCAGAAATCCTAAATCCAGATTTAAACGCTATGAGCGATCCGCCTAAGGGATTCGTTAAAAACTTTTGATCCGCTGCGTGTACGGATCCCAACAGTATTAACTAACAAAAGCCTTTGCAACAGTACGATTTTAATTATCAAAAATGTGTTTTAACAAAAACAAAACGATAAGTCTTACAGATAGAAGAATAAAAAGAAGACAACTAAATTGGAAAACAAGGTATAAGGTAAATTGTAATACCCTAAAAAGCACACTTAGGGTAAATATCAAAAATTGGGAAATATACCTATTGAAAATAGGTGAATATGAGGTCTCAAACACCTTGTATTGAGTTTACCTTGTTGTTAGGGTAATTTCCCTTGAAATTAGATAATTTGCAATTAGGTCCCTAAAACGTTTGAAAATTTGCAAATAGGTCCCTAAATACATTATGGGTTATAAATACCTGTGAAAGCTATAAAAGAGGCAAGTAAATGTCTATTTGAAATAGGGAAGTATATTGTCCCTAATTTAGGTAATTTATTAAATTACAAACTTGGAGAAATTGTATAAGAATGTCCAAAAAGTATTGAAATGACCAAAATACCCTCGTAAATCCTAAAATAATGCAGAAGACATGAAAACAAAGATGTCAGGGCCAAAGTTATGAGGTAATGAGAAATTCTAATTAAGAAAATTATCAACTATTGATAATAAAGTAATTAGGTAATTATTGGCTAATTACTTAAGCTTAAGCGAAGGAAATTCAAAGATAATTATGTAAAACCCTAAAATTAGTGGTTTTTGGCCAAGAATTAGTAAAAACATATTTGCTAATTAATTGGAAGGTATGAAGGAAAATATATGAAATTGAGTAATTTTAAGCCAAAAAAAGGGTATGGGCCAATAGGGAAATTTTGAAAAAAAAAAAGATATTAAATAATTATTAAATAATTATTTTATATAATATTAATTAATTAAATAATAATTAAAAACGAAAATTAAGGAAAAAAGACCAGAAATATTGACCAAAAATATGAGTCATTGTGGTTAGAATTTTGAAGAAAATATCATGAGAGCAATATTATATTATATAATTAATTATAGTGAATAGTAATAAAATAAATAGGAAACGGATCCTATCTAGAGAGCCAGGAATAGGATTTCCAAAGTCAAGGTAAAATATTGATCAGTGGATTTTTATCTTCCGTTAGGCTTTTCCGGAAGTTAATTCTGAAGCCGGTAGAGCTTTTTCCTAATAAGACGAAATAGGGAAATTCTGAGAAAAAGCCGGATAGTCAAGTTGAAAGTTAAGGATCTAAATGTCATGTTGCGACATCTGGGGAAGAGTTGAGAGTTTTTCTGGACATATTTGGAATCAGTGCATTCTTGTCCATAGGCGGTAGCTTCCGAAATTCGTTCGAAACCGACACGTTTTTCCGTAAAACTTTCGTCAGACCGGAGAAGACCTAGACAGTGTTAAAAATTTAGTTAAATTAGACATTCCTAATGAGGAATGAAATATCTTGGAATTGTCTAATCCAGAATTTTGAGAGTTTACAAGATTACACGATTCGGACACCGATCGGGAAACTTATCGGTAAGTCAGCTTCTTGAACAAGTAGATGACATCACCTAGGTGACATCATCTTTTGAAGCATGACATGGGGAGGACGTTTTTGTCGATGGAAATGGAGGAAGGAACTTGTTTCCAAAGTTATGTTTTGGACGGTCCAGATCGATTCTCATAAAGTTGATCCAACGGCCGAAATCCTGCATCTTTTCCTATAAATACCCCTCTCTTCTCTTCAATTCTCACACCATTTCAAGAAGAGAATTTCGGTTCTAGAGAGAGGTTTTAGAGAGAGGAGCTCTGGAGAGAAACTGCAGCGAAGCTCTGGGTAAGTTTTTCGGTACTTAAGCTTTCGTAGTTCTTTCGATAGTTAGAGTAGAAATGCTATATTAGTCTTTAATCTTCCAAGTATGATTAGATATCATATGATAGGGGTATTTTAGTCATTATTTCGAAAATCATGATGGGGTCAGAGTTCTGGCAAAATTTTGGAAGATTAGAGTTAAAATAGCGAAGCTCTGGCGAAATTGCGCCGATTAGGGGCATTAGGGGCAAAATGGTAATTTTTACCTAAAATGCCTGTTATGATGTAAATCATTAATTAATATGATTTATATTTTGAAATTATGTTGGAGTAGGAGTTATGTTGAAATTTTGGAAGATTAGGGTCAAAGTAACGAAGTGCTGGCGAAATTCCGCCAATTAGGGGGTCAGGGGTAAAATGGTCATTTTGACTAAAAATGTCCATCGTAATGATAGATCCTTAACAAGTACGTTGTTATATTGATAGGATATCCCTGATTACGTTCTGACCTACTGTCGTGCCGTATACCGACAGAAATACCGATTTTCGTCAACGAAGGTACGTCCGCGTACTGTAACACTAATCTGATGTTTATGGTATGCATGTATGTGCTAGATGTATTGTATGTGGTTGTTGATAGCTCCGTGATATGTTTATATACTGTTGATATGTTTACGTTTGCTATTGGGCGATATATCTGCATGCTATTGGGCGATATATGTATACATGCTATTGGGCGATATATGTATGCATGCTCTTGGGCGATGAGTGCACATATATTGTTGTTGAAATGATTGTCTGTAGTTCATATGTTGTGTATGTAAATATGAGGTTAACCGTTACCTGAGATCCGGTGCGGATCTCAGCCCTTAACATAGCGTCAGGTTCCGGAGGACCGAGGACCGAGGAGAGAGGCAAGCAGCCCGAGTAGAAGACCCGGCTGAAGACTTTCTTTTTGTTGTTCCAGCGGAAGCCTTTCTTTTGTTATATACTTTAGAACCACGCGGTTTCTGTACCGCTGTTGTAACCAGCCAGACTTACGGCGTTTTATATATACATATCAGTTACTCAATCGCTCTGTTGCTCTACTCTGATGATTTGAAATGATGTTTTAGGAAAAAAAAAATTTATACTGCTTGTGAAAAGTTGGGATGTTACATAAATCAATGAAGTGAATGAATTAATTAACTCCTCAAGTATAGGCAGCAGTTGTCTAAACCATAGCTTTCATTATGGTTATTATTATGTTGCATTATTGCATCAGCCAGACAAGCCAGACATGTTTGGTGAGAAGAAAAATGAGAGAAAGATTAGAGCTATAATGTAGCCTTAGAATTATTTGAATAATTTTCTCCCATTAACATACATTATTAACACCCCACTTGAGATATATATGCAGGGCATTAAAAAATTTAATAATAAGGAGGGACGACATAGAGGAATCAATTATTGAACTGAAGAAATTAATGAGAAAGGCAGAAGCTTTTGACCATTTGAATACAAGTTAAATATCCTACTCATTCCCCTTTCATAACTGAAAACTGAACATGCTTGGTCAGCTTAATCTAACATATCTACGGAGATAATAGGAGAAGACCATTGTGGTAGGCTGGTAAGACTCAAGGAATTTAGCAGTACTCATTAGCTCAATATAAGTAAGATGAGGTTGCAACACCAAGTTCTACAAGATGTACACAAAAAACATTCAACCTAACCTAACATTAAGTTGTCAGCCCAAAAAAAAATGTTATTGTTAAGAGAGAGTGGATCAAGACAGTTTTGTGGGGCTCGTAGGATTCACGTGGGAGAATAAGAGGCAATCAATATTACCCAAAATTTAATCCTACTTACAGTTGGATTTTTTTCAAAGAAAAATCCTCAACCTAGATAAAATTGACAAGATGAGATAGTGACAAGCCAGGGACTGGGAGGTAATAATTACTTCCCAAAATTGTATCCTTCATACACTTTGGAAGGTCTAAGACTCTAATCAAAATCCAATCTTGATTAAAACAACAAGATGAGGTTGCAACATGAAGTCAAACACAATAGTTAGTTCACTTACCAATAACATAAAAGGAAACAACAATCCTTTGCTAGAAACCCATGCCAAGTTACATGTAAAAACCTAATAACTATTGATTACCCAACACATACACGCACACACTTTGACCAAAAAAAAAATACATACGCACAAGCCCAATAGAGAACTTCCACAATCCACAAAACCCCTTAGCTATAGAAAATCTCAAAGCCACAAATCAGTTAGACATCACTGGCTATTGAACTCTTCTTTATTGAACGCATTATTATCACTGAATCAATGGATAAATGATGAATTACCAAACAGAATCACCACCCGCCAAATTTTCTAACATACTCGCAATTTGCTTTCAAAGAGATAGACTATGATGACGCAAAATTACAACACATGGCGGAATTTATAGAATTGGATTGCGAGATCAGATTAAATCTAGAAAAAATCCAAAAGATAATTCATTAGATTGGATCAACTTTGCATTGAACGAAAGTTACCCACTAAGGCAGATAGGATCGCAGGACATCTAAGAATATAACCATTCAAATCAAAAATCAAAAGACTGAAAGAACAAATATCAAGAGGAGCGGCGACGAGTAGAGTTGCCGGAGGGAAAGAGGGATTGGGATGAGGAGGAGAGGGTAACCCTTTACCCGGTGTCGGAGACAGAGGAGCAACAACGAGTAGAGTTGCCGGAAGATGAAAATGCTTGAAGATGTGGAGAAGAGAAGTGGAAGATGAAGGTAGTAGGGATTGAAGTTTCAGAGTTTAGAAGACGCCTAGGAACAGTGTAACATCTCGTTTCTAAAAGCAGTATAATTTTTTGAGTAAATACCCTTTTTGGTCCCTGGAAAAAACACGGATGCCCTTTTTGGTCCCTGAAAAAAAATAAGTCACTTTTAGTCCCTAAAATGGAAAAATAAGGTCCCTTTTAGTCCTTTTGATCAATTTTTTGCATATTTTAATCCTCGAAATTCCCAAAAATGTCATTTTTAGTCCCTAAAAAGGACCAAAATGACATTTTTTTTACTCAGGGACGAAAAAGGGTCAAATGTGTTTTTCCAGGGACCAAAAAGGGTATTTACTCTAATTTTTTTTCATCAGAGTAGAGCATCGGAGCAATTGAGTAACTGATATATGTATTCAAAATGCCCACAGGCTAATTACAAAAGCGGTTCAATAACCGAGAGTTTTCAAAAGTAAAGGACACCAATGGAAAGTCTTCAGCCAGATCCTTGAACTTGCTGCTTTCCTCTCTCCTAGGTCCTCGGTCCTTCTGACCCTGACGCTAAGTTAAGAGCTGAGATCCACACCGGATCTCAGGTAACGGTTAACCTCATGTATACATACACACATATGGGTTACAGATAATCACAACCTTAACAGTACATAAACACGTAATCAATGCACATGTAACGCTCCCAGCATGTAGACATATCGCTCCCAGCATTATAGATGTATCGCTCCCAGCCTTACAGATGTATCACTCCCAGCCTTACAGATATATCGCTCCCAGCATGCATACAGTTATCTTCTAACATAATATGCATTCAATCAACATACCACACACATACATACCATACACACATCACATACACGCATACTATATCCATCAGAGTTAGTGTTATAGTATGCGAACGTACCTTCGTTGGCGTTATACGGTATTTCTGGCGGAATACGGTATGACAGTAGGTCAGAACGTAATCAGGGATATCCTATCAAGATAACAACACATCTATTAATGATCAAACATTATGACGGACATTTTAGTAATAAATGACCATTTTACCCCTGACCCCCTAATCGGCGGAATTTCGCCAGCACTTCGTTACTTTGACTCTAATCTTCCAAAATTCTACCATAACTCTTCCTCCAATATATTTTTGAAATAAATATCATATCTACCCTTAAAACATGATATCTAAATCATACTTGGAAGATTAAAGATCAAAACAACATCTACTCTAGAACTTCAAGAACTACCGAACTAAAACTATGAACCGAAGAACTTACCCGTTGAAGAACTTCACTACAACTTCTCCAGAGCTTCTCTCTCTAACTTCTCTCTACTCTTTAGAATGCTTTCAAGGTGTGAAGGAATATGAAGGGAAATGGCCCCTATTTATAGGCAAAAACCCAGGGACACAACCGGTATAACAATTTCCCCTAATTCATTCTGGACCATAGAATTAAAGTAACCTTTTTGAAACTCATTCTCCTCCAGAAACTCCATTTGGCCGTCCTCCCTAGCCTCAAAAGTCCTCAAAATGATGTCAAGAAGGTGAGGTCATACTTTTGCTTTATGGGTTTCAACCGATAAAGTTCTGGTTCGGTGTTCTAATCGCGTAATCTTGAAGAAACTCAAAAATCTGGCTACATAGCCCTGAAGATCTCTTCTTCCTCTTTCAAGATACTTGGGTCAACTAAATTTTTGATCCCATTCAGGGCCTCTCCTATTTCGCTGAAGATTTTCGGATATCCGCCTTCGGTTGCGGAAATCGCTTCCGTTAACAACATCTTCGGGACAAAAATCCACTAATTCATAATATGCTCAGATGTTTACCAACTCATTCTTGGATTTCAAGTTATGGCTTGCTTTCTATAGATTTTCATAAATTTCTTAGGCCATTATATGCACCACAAGGGCATTTTAGTCATTTTGGCGCTTAATTCCCATAGTATTTTCCTTAGAAAATAAAATAATTATAACTTATATTTGAAACCTCATATTCACCTATTTTCAATAGGTATATTTTGATACGGATTTTTAGGGTATTACAAACAGGGCAAATGTGTTTAAGTTAAATGGTGGGAACTGCTTTTGACCAAAAAAAAATGGAGGGAAGTGTGAAATTTTTGGAAGGTGAATAAGTTTATTTTGCATTGGAGATAATATGAGAATCTTTTGGAAGAATAATGGTTTCCAGTGAGGAAAAAAAGAAACATGTTTCTCACATACTAAATAATATATTTAAATTATTATAAAAATAATATATATAAATTTACATTTTATAAATTTTAAATTTAAAAACTAGCTTCAGGATGTAAAAATAATGAGAAATATGATATCAATAACTTATATATTAGATAAAAGATCTATACAAAAAACATAGGGAAAATCCTATATAAAGCTGTCTGAAATAGGGAAATTATAAATCAGGTTAGTAAATTCAATAAATCTCTAATTAAGTTATCAACCTAATTTAAGATTTCAAAATCTGAGTTTAATGACTTTATTGCCCTCTCATAGTCTTCACTCACTTCTTAAAGGGTCTTAGTGGCTGTAACTTATTTTTTTCATTATGTATGTATACAACATCATTATTTAATAAAACTGAATATGATTAGCTTAAATCAAATAATTTTTGTGTTGTGGAAAGATCATCAAGAATAATTCGAGGCAAAAAAAGAAGAAGAAAAATAAAGCATAACCCCAAGTTCAATTACATTATTTTCAGTTGATTGTTAAGAATAATTTTTTTATTATTTTTTACTAGATTTTTTTCGATGAAAATAAAATTAGACTATGTTTATAAAAAGATCTGACTATTGTGTATATTAAAAATTATATATCAAATATTCTGATTTTCAAAATTTTTTAAAAAAGAGTTTCATCAGCGTAAAAAACAAACTAGATATTACAATATTCAAATATAAATTTGATGAAGTTTGATTAAGATTTTAAGTTTAGTTTTTCTAAAAATACAATTTCTTATTCAAGATTCTCAAATAAAAATATTTTAATTAATATTTGGTTAATGCTTTTCTTTTTATTTTTTGACTTGAATTATTCTTGTTGGTTCTTCCCAATTAAAGGAATCACATTTTATTTTATTACATATTAACGTTCATATTTGTAGAAAAATTAAGATACAAAGTAATAAAACTCTTTTAAGAGGAAAGAGGACAAATCATACTATAAGAGTGCAATAAAGTCATTTTACCTGTATTTTAAAATCTCAAATTTGGTCAATAACTTAATTAGGGATTTGTCATTTTGTTGAGTTTAACAACCTGATTTATAAAGTTTCTATTTCAGGCAACTTTATATGAGATTTTCCCTAAAACATATAAGAGAAGTATTAAGGATCATTAAATGTGATTATGATTTAGCTCATATGATTATGCCTAATTACAATCAAATATGGAGCAATAATAAGCTCATATTATTTTGAATATGATAAATTATTTGATTATTTGAATTAGAGTATTTCATCATATATCACATAACTAGATAAGTATATTATGAACTGCAAAAAGAATTCAGGTATTGATACCTACCAGTGAGTACAAGAAGGAAGCATGAAAGAGAAGAAAAGCACTTAAGCATAAAACCAAAAGAATTTTGTAAAGAAAAGTTTGAGATTGGAATTAAGAAGCATTTTGATTTAAACATTCATTGAGATCAGATGAGAGAATCATGAGGTTGATGATTGTCTTAGTTGAATTTGTTGGCAGATTTATGACTTTTGTATATTGCATACATCACCAACGTTATGTTATATAATGTGATATCAAATGTGCCACAATTTATTTTGCGTGATCAATGATTGGCTAAATAAGTCTTCGTATAGAGATACATGATCCAGTATCTAGGGAACATGTGATAACATACTCACATTACTTTAGCATGAGGCTCTAACTTTATTTCTATATTATTTTGTTATCATTTATAGTTTGAATTAGACAATAATATTAGAGTGGAAAGAAGAGACTTTGTTTAAAATTATGAAGACATGAGGCATCATAAGAATTAAAATTTGATAATGTCCTTAAAATTAGTCATCAAGGGAAGCTAAATGGAGGGAAGCTGTGAAATGTGTTTTCTGGAGGGAGAACAAGTTTATCTTTGTATTAGTGAAAATATGTGAATCTTTTGGGAAAAAAAAATGATGGTTTCTTACCTACTAAATAATGTATTTAAATTTTTATAAAAATAATATATTTAAATTCTTATATAAAAATTATATTTCATTAGTTAAAGCTCAAATCAATAAACATATTTATTGTGTAAATATTATAAATCCAAAAAAATTTGAAAGATTGTAAATTAGACTTTCGGTGGCGACACTATGTCGCCACTGAAACATTATCCGGCGGCAACAAATGATAGTCGCCGCTAAAAGTATAACCTTCGGCGGCGACAAATAGTTGTCGCCGTCGAAGGTTATACTTTCAGCGGCGACAATTTTTAGTTGCCACTGAAGGTATATAGTTTTTTAAAAAATAAAATAAAATTTTAAATAGGACTTTTGGCGGCGACAAAAAGTCGCCACCCAAATACCATTTCAGCAACGACAATTCTTAGTCGCCGCTGAAGGTATATAGTTTTTTTTTAAATAAAATTTTTAATAGGACTTTTGGTGGCCACAAAAAGTCGCCACCAAAAACCATTTCAGCGGCGACAATAATTAGTCACCGCTGAAGGTATATAGTTTTTTTTTTAAAAAATAAAAATAAAATTTTAAATAGGACTTTTGGCAGTGACAAAAAGTCGCCACCAAAACACCATTTCAGCGGCGACAATGCCTAGTCACCGCTGAAAATATAATCTTTGGCGGCGACTAAAACGTGTCGCCGCCAAAAGTATTACTTTCAGCGACGTCAGCTATTGTCGCCGCTAAAAGCTATACTTTCAGCGGCGGCATTTTTTGTCGCCACCAAATGTCGCCACTAAAAATCCTTTTTTTTTGTAGTGTTTTTATGGCCTCCATTGCATTTGAAACGCAAAATGGGGGTAAAAACATGTTGGGAAATAATTTTTGATATTAATGGAACAAGATTGTGAAAATTTCCAGAAAACTAGGCTATTAAGTCAGTCACTTTGTGGCTATTATTTTATGTATGAAATGATCTTTAAAAATCATGAAATTTTACATGAATAAATTAGACATGCAGGGCTTTCCACATATATTTTATGTAACGTTTTGAGTTCCACACAAGGAGTAATATATTTTTGAAGTTATAAACTGGACAGCGTTGAGAAAAGATTAAAATGGGAATGATTATTGATGTTCTAGCTTCTGGGATTATTTTTCCTTGAAACTAGAAATTTCAAGGGTCATGAGGATTTTTGAAGCACTCAAAAAGGATTTTTTTTAGAATTAGTTATTATTTTTCAAAGTTAGTGAAAAATCTGGGTAAAATGCTGGAAATTACGTTTTTAAGAAAATGTAAGGGGATAAATAATCCACTAGGGGTAAAAAAGGTGAAAATAACCCTTTATGATATTATTCTAAGCAATATGATATTTATCACAATATAATATAATAATCCGACGATAGTGTATAGGATATCCGGGAAGTCCGGAGTCGAATTCAAAGGTCAGGCGTATTGGTAACTACACGGTGAAAGGTACGTTCGCATACTGGTAACTTTAATCGCCTATATCTTGTATGATTATATATGATTGAATGATTCATAGAGTGATGGACAAGACTAGGCCTTGGGTCATGCACTGTGACTAAGTTTAGGGCCTTAGTCACATGTATACATTCAGCTTTATGCGGGTTATAGTCTTGATAATACCGTATGGTTGTTTTCCTAGCGCTGAGGACACGAGGAGCTGTCATGGCACTGGTTAGTGCAAACATTTCGAACATTACAATTGTTGTGTACTATGTATTGTTGTGCTGTTAACATTACATTTGATGAGTGCTATGTATTGTTGTAACCTTACATCTGCTGTGTGCTATGTATGGTTGATGCTGATATGTATGAATATCTGTCATATATTGTTATATCTGCTATAGAGGTTATCTGTTACCTGGGATTCAATTTCGATTGAATCTCAGTCTTGACTAAAGGTTTAGGAAAGGAACCGGGATCTAAGAAGGCATCGATGGACGGAGCCGTGAAGAGGCACGGGTCAAGACGAATGCCGGTAGAGCTTCAACAGGGATTAGTTTTTGACATGAATCTGATAGAGTTGTTTCAAACCATTTGGTGCTTAAACTAAGTAAGGTTTGGTCTATGCGGTTCAGTCATAAGTTGCCGTGAAAGACAGGGAGACTTCCACTAGACTTTACCCGGCCTGGCCAATGGATTTGATTAACTGTATTGGATTCCAAGCCACAAGTTTAGTTAAGGCTTGGTTTAAGATTACATAGTTACTATGTAAGAGTTGTAATTATACAAGTTCTGCATAATTGTATCACATGAATATTCCTTTGAGATTTTCAATTTAACACGCATATGCCTGGGCATTTTATATCAGTTACTCATCTTCCAAACGTTAGCGCATGCCCTCCGTTCCGCATTACTCTGACCTGTAGCACTTCAAACTCTGTTGATTTTCTTAATACTACATGTCACCGAGTATAGTAACAAGTATGGAATTTGGGGTGTTACACACGTGAAGAGGCATTGGTTAGAGCGAATGTCGGAAGAAGATTATTAGGGCATAGTTTCTAGCAATGAATTTGATAAAGTTAGTTCATACAGTTGGTGTCTAAGAAAAGGTTGGTCAAAGTGGTTACAATAATTAGTCTTCATGAAAGACGGGGAGACTCCGACTAGACTAACGTCGGCCTGGCTAATAGGTCCGATCACTGTATTGGATTTTAAGCCATAGGTCTAGTTAGACATAGATTTGAGTCTGTAAATTATATCATCATGAATATTCATTTGGGATTTTCAATGTAACCAGTATATGTATGGGCATCAACATATATCTAGGCATATGTTATCAAATACTCATAGTCCAAACCTTAATGCATGCTCTCCGTTCCGCTTTACTATGATCTGTCAACACCTTATTCCTAATACTACGTGTTAACAGACATAAAAAGTAGTAAGGAACTTGGGGTGTTACATACATAGATCGCATAATGCCTTTGTATGCTATCAACAACCAAACCCTTAGGTAGGTTATTAACTAAAAATATCTCGTTCAAGGACTTTATAGAGCATTCTCTTCGATCTTCTTCTGCCCCTTTATTCACAAGACTTCATATTGTCTTATCTGTACTTTCCACTAACAACTCCAACAACTTTCTTTCTAATACATAAGAAACTCGCCTAATTTTGCATTTTATATACACTACAAAATCTGTTAAAGGTACATGTATATGGTTATATATACGTCAAATCAAATTATTTGGGATTGAAACATATACGTATAATATAAAGTTTACATGCATATGAAGGATTTGGGACGCACCTGTTAATTAATCCAATGAAGCAATTAAGTGTGAAAATTGCAGGCTATGACCTTGAAAAGATACTTTGCCCAACGATCACTAATTAACAACTTGGATGTGTTTTGTTGGAGCAGCACAATCAGCTGTTTTTACAGTGATAATACAACAACTGAAGAAAAGAGCTTATGGGTGTGTATGGTTGGAGGGAAGGGGAGGGGAGGGAAAAAAAAGGAGGGGAGGAGAAAATTTTACCAAAATTTAGTGTAGTGGGGCTCACAAAGTTTTCCTCTCCATTAAATTTTTTCCCTCCCTCTTCTTCCCTCCAACCATGCACACCCTATGTTAGTATAGAAATTTAATTACTATCTCAAAACTTACTCTTCAACTCTTGTTTAAATTTAATTTATGTGAATTTACGGAATTTCTTTATTTGCTAAGGATAAAACCATGACACATCATATCAAAGCATCTCTTTCAAATCAGATACATGTGACGCAAAAATATTCAATGACAATTGATAGCAAATTAAACAACTTTCCTTGCTATATATAGCTTGCACTACAAAAAAATGGACTTTTGGTGGCGAAAAAAAATGTCGCCGCTAAAAGTATAGCTTTCGGCGGCGCTAATAGTGTCGCCGCTGAAACTAATACTTTCTGCGGCGACATTTTGTAGTCACCGCTGAAAGTAGGACTTTCAGCGGCGCCGCTGAAGGTGATACTTTCAGTGGCGACAATTCTTTGTCGCCGCTGAAAGGAAGTTTTGGTGGCAACTTTTTGTCGCCGCCAAAAGTCTAATTTAAAATTTTAGATTTTTTTTAAAAAAATTGTAATACTTTCTATGGCGACAATTCTTTGCCACCGCCGAAAGGGTGTTTTGGTGGCGACCTTTGTCACCGCCAAAAGTCTAATTTAAAATTTTAGATTTTTAAAAAAAATTGTAATACTTTTTGTGGCGACAATTCTTTGTTGCCGCCGAAAGGGTGTTTGGTGGCGACCTTTTGTCACCGCCAAAAGTCTAATTTAAAATTTTAGCTTTTTTTTTTTAAAAAAAATGTAATACTTTCTGTGGCAACAATTCTTTGTCGCCGCCGAAAGGGTGTTTTGGTGGTTACTTTTTATCGCCACCAAAAGTCTAATTTAAAATTCTAGCTTTTTTTAATAAAAAATTGCAATACTTTCTGTGGCGAAAATTTTTTGTCGCCGCCGAAAGGAAGTTTTGGTGGCGACCTTTTGTCGCCGCCAAAAGTCTAATTTAAAATTTTAGCTTTTAAAAAAAACAAAATTTAATACTTTCTGTGGCGACAATTCTTTGTCGCCGCCGAAAGGGTGTTATGGTGGCGACTTTTTGTCGTCGTCAAAAGTCTAATTTAAAATTTTAGTTTTTTTTAGATTTGTAACAAAAAAAAAACAAGTTTCATAAAGCACACATGGTTCGAACGCAGGATGGATGATTGGAATTGAATTGTAGGTATTTGAAGAAATTGGACCAAATTTGAAAATGAAAGTTTGAGTTCAAGTTGTAAAAGTTTCAATTTAGTCCCGTTGTGAAACTTTTACAATTTTCACTTTGGTCCCTGTGTGTAAAGCTGTGCGTTTTGGAGATTAGGTTTGATTTCTTCATTAGAGCTACAGAGGACCCGATATATTGAGAACGTGCGCCGCGAACGAGACGCTCTGCCTCTGCACTTCTTACTTTGCGGTAGAATAGCTTTTGTGGTATTACTTCAACATGTGGTTGACTCAAGACAGCCACGTGTTAATAATAAATGATATTCATCCCCTTAAATCTGCAATTTTTCCCTGTTAAACCTTATTCTGTCATTACTGGATATGAAGGAAGATAGATCATATCATTGCTAAGTTCAGGTATGTGCATAATACTAGTTTAGATCTTGAAAGTCTCACATTTCTACACCTATTTATTTGATTTTGACATTATTTATCTTTCCAAATTTAGGTACTCCCTCTCTAGTAAGAAAAGTATACATTTTTGCCACTGTTGAAGTAGTCAACATGGTTGTCACTGTTGTATTGTAGCAGCGGGGACTCATAGTGTTTTGCTATAGTTTTCCCCTTGCATTTCTATGTTTTCTTGCTTTAGTCTACACATATTTAAAATGCTATTCATATTCTCCTAAGAATCATGTTCTTTTCTAATGAACTTAAGTTTTTTCTTGGTTCTGTAGCATAAATGGATAGGATTTGGGGTTTAATGCCTTGATCACTAGTTGATTTAGTTGGCATTTGCAGCTCCATGATGGAAATATTTGTTTGTTTTTCCAACTTTTTCTGTGTTAAACACGTTCAACATTAATTTGGGGTATTGAAGCCAAGTGCAGTTTAGCATTAAATCAGATGATGTAGAATTTGAAAAGGGACCATTAACAGTAGTTTTTATTCATAGTGTAATGAATTGGAAAATGACATTATTGTTCAGAAAGAAGTCTTTAGTATTTTTAGAGTGAACCACTTCTTTTGTCTGATAAAGGTCTATAATGAGGAAAATCATAATTTAATTAAGACCTTCAAGTAGAGTTTATTATGATTATTGTACTGCAGATAGTGCCATTAATATGCTGGAGAGCCGAGTTATGGCACTTGTATAAAAAAAAACTTCATTGTTTAGGAAGTCATGCTAATTGGTAATAACTCTACTATTTATCTGTAATCCATATACTGTCATATTTAAGCATGAAGTTAACCGTTACCTGAGGTCCGGGTGCATTGGACCTCAGCTCTTAACATAGCTTCAGGGTCAGGAGGACCGAGGGCCGAAGAAAAGGGAAAGCAGCACGTTTAGCGTTCCGTCCGAAGATTTTCTTTTTGATATGTATTACTTTTGGAAACACTCGAATTAATGTACCGCTACTGCGATTAGCTAGACATACTACTGTTGACATTTTAAATATATGTATCAGTTACTCACTTGCTTCAATGCTCTACTCTAATGAAAAAAAAAAAATTATTCCGCTTTTGAAAATGGGATGTTACAAATATTGTTTTTAAGATCTTGGTCAACATGTCCCCTTAGGGTCTCATGCCTCCATATTCCAAGACAACATGATCAAAACCACTTTAAGCTACCAACATAAAATATGACAAAGATAAGCTAGGATCTTACCAACTTGCTGAACCTTTGAGTTTTGTGGCAACTTTTCTTTCTTCTCCTTCCTCCAAACTTTCGAATTCTTTATTAAAGTCACCATGAGAAAGTGCTTTTACTAAGGTTAGAGGTTAATGGAAAAGTACAAGCAAATGAACCATCAAATAATAAAAACAACTTACCTTGTATTCTTGAGTTTTTTTCCCCTTCCTTCCTCTTCTATTTTCGGCCCTACCACAATCTCAAGACAAAATGAGTGTTTGATTTTGGGTGACTTGCAAGAAGGATGTCCAAGTGTTTCATAATTGGAAGACAAGCCACAAGAGAGCCCCACATGTCAAAAGACCAAATTGTCCCCACAAAATATCTATTTTTCTTGCTTTGTCTCCAAGTTTTCTCATCTTTCTCTCCTCCTTTCACATGGCTGAAATCCTTGACTCATTTAGGGCTCTTGGATTGTTTTGCCATGTCATCACCGTATGGTTTTAGTCCTTTCATTGGTTAAAGAAAATTCTAGAAGTTTCTAGAAGCTTTTGGCTTAATAACCATGTGATCTTATCTTGAATCTTGACTTCTCCCTTACTCCACAAGACAGCTGATATTCTTGTCTTCTTGGGCAAGTTTATGAAGTCATTTGATGACACAAACAAGGGCTTATGTGGCCCTTAATGATAAGTGTCAATGCATGGTTGGTTTGTTGACTTGTCAAAGTGCACATGTGTATTACTCTTCAAGTTTCATTTGATCTTCTTTAGCCATAGCCAATTGGCTGATATTCTTGGCCCCTCAAGGAAGTCTTGATTGCCTTTCCTAGATTGAAGACACATGCATAATTTGGATATCAATGAGTTAGATATTTATCCCTTGCTTGACATGTGTTAACTTAGAACAATATGTATTAAATCCTATGTGCTTTATTCCCTTTGACAGCTACTAATTTTCATTGTCCCCAACCTCTTGTCTTTAGGCAAAAATATGGCCCTGTTAGGTAGTTAAAAGTGTTAGCCTTTAATCTCTATTAGTGTAAGTTCATGTTTCAAGAATTTATTGTCAATATGTACCAATTTGGCTAAGTGTCCTTCATTCCCTTTCTTGACTCATTTAGATTGAAAATAGCCATTATTTTATGTGATTTTTATGTCACATTTTAAGTCAATTAATGTAGTCACATATTCAATAGTTGTTTATTAGTTTCGAAGTAAGAATTTTGGATTCAAAAAATAGTCAATAGATTACTAATCCTAAGATAGATATTCTCACTTCCGTACTTTACTGAGTATTCACAAAATATAAGGTTTTGATAAAAAGGAAATCGGAATATTACAGCATGTGCATAAAAAGGTTGGATTGGATTACATCATACATAAGACTATATGAGAATAATATAGCTAGACAAAAAATTACCCTTAACCACACATGGACTTGTTGGGGTTCATGATAATTTTTTCAAGTTGTGTAGTATACATGGTCATAGTAATTTTTTAATATTTAATGGTGAAAATATTATGTTATGTACAAGTTTGCGTTCATGGTAATTTTTTAATAGTTAAGGGTGAAAATATTATTTGATGGGGTATTTTAATATTTTTAACGATGGAATATTTTTTTCTTAATGGGGAATATTTATGAATATTTATATTATTAATTAACTTTTGACTATTTAATGGTGATAATTATTTAATATTTAACCGCATTTATGGGTTGATGCTTTGGCCAATTTGAAAATTATAATGGTAATAATGCCTTTTTCATTGATTACAACATGTCTGCATCGTCATTCATCAGTCCTACAAGTGTAATCTTGAAATGAAGATTACAAAATGTAATCCTCTTTATTTTACGTAAACCCAACCAAACACTGTAATCGGTCATTGTATCGGGATTATATGTAGGGGGGATTTTCTCATTATCTCAAATTTTCATAATCTCTCATAAGTCCATATGGACCGTTGATTGGGAAGAGGAGACAATTTGGACCGTTGATTGGGAAGATGAGAGAAAAGTTAAATAAGTGATAACTTGATAACGTGGTTCAATTTTAACCTTTTAGATTTAATTGAATGAACATGATTTAGAGATTATGAGGGATGATAAAAAAAAATAGACAATAATAGAAACCGGACCCTATATGTAATCATCTCCAATGAAATAGAACCACACGGGCTATTAGCTATTTCCTATATCTAGGAGAGAATAGATTGGTAATGTTTTTTTACAGTAACAAAAGACAAGCACTATAACATTTACCAACCACCTCCACCATCATCTTTAATTTGTAGTTATGCTTTGGTGACAAAGTATATACGATTCATGAATATCACCCAAAATTAATTATTCATTAAACAGAACTAATGTTTTTTTTTTTTTTTTTGCCCGGGAAAAGAACTAATGTTTTATTATATTATGAAGTTTTAACCACTAATAACTCTTATAGGCTAATTAGTTTTGTTGCTTTAAGATGGATCCAATTTAAGGACGTGGCTTTGGTTCCGCTGCCCTCCTATACCCATAACGGCGCTGTTTTGGGTAGAAAACAATGAGTGAGTCCCCCCCTGAAATTTTTTCATTGCACTGAATTGAATGATACTAAAAAGATACTTTAGGATATTAACTGGTACTGAAAAAATCTTTCATCATCTTGAACAATTATTTTAGGATATTGAAAAAATATTTCAGGGTATTGACTAGTACTAAAAATATATTTTAGGATACTGAATCATACTGAAAAAATATCTCATGGTCTTAAAAAATTAGTTTATGATCTTAAAAAGGTATTCTGAGTATTGACTGATACTAAAACTATACTTCAATTTTTTTTTCAAGATCCTAAAATAATTTTTAAAGATCATGAAGTATTTTTTTAGTATTTTAAAGTATCTTTTTAGTATTAGTCAGTACCCTGAAATATTTTTTCAATATTGTAAACCAATTTTTTAAGATCATAACGTAGTTTTTCAATATCAATCAGTATGCTGAAGTATCTTTTTAGTACCATTCAGTGCCCTGGAAAAAATTTCCAAAAAAAAAGGCAACTTGCTCATTGTTTTCTACCCAAAACTCACCATTTTGGATATAGGAGGGCAGTGGAGCGTAGTGAGTAGCAGACTAAAGCCGCGTCCCAGATTTAAATACTAGATGTATTATAATGGTGTTGGTATGTGGATGCTGACTGCTTTTTCCACTAAAATCTTTGATAGTTTGTAATTTTAAATACATTCCATCAAATTAATAAATAATATTTAGATAATCACTGGTACAAAAAATGGTTTTTAGACCGCTTCATTTAGACCGGATTATAATAGATTAGGTCTAAAAAGTATGATCAGTGGCAATATGTAAATATAAAGAATTGTTTAGACCAATTCCTTTAACAACGGGTCTAAAATTATAACCGGTGACAATTTTGTAAATATAAAAAACTTTTAAGAACAAATGTTCAAAAAGTCCAAACAACCCGTCTAAAAGGTATGATCGTGACAGTTTTATGAATATATTAAAACTTTTAAGACCGAATGTAAAAAGTCTGGTCTAAAAAGTCTACTTTTAAGACTGGATATTTAAAAAGTCTAAACAACCAATCTATATGACCGGTGACAATTTTGTAAATGGATTAAAACATTTAAGATCGGATGTTACAAAAACCAAGGTTCTAAAACTTAGACCAGTCACTAAACCGGTGGAGGCACTAGGTTAAGGGTCAGTGGGTCCGACTGGAGTGAAACTAGAGTCAAACCGGTATTAATTAAAAAATATAATATAATTAAATAGGTAATATTATATTTATTTATTTATTTTTTAAAAAAGAGATCATTCACATGACTAAATCCTCAAGTATATAGCAGAGCAGAGCATTAAATGAATGCAGAGTAGGTTTGGGTAGGTAAGGGTCAACTTTACTTCTAGGCCCTAGCAGGTGAACTATTAGCAAAAGTGGAAAATCACAAAAGATAAACCGAGGCATAAGTTAAGCAATTTCACTTACCTCCTCTCTCCTGTCTCAGCACTCAAATAGTGACCTCCTTCCATCACTGACTCAACCTCCATGCCCATAGCTTCCATCGCCCTCAAAGGCTCAAACTTCATCGCCAGCAACCTCTCCTTGGTCGCCGGCAACCATCTTTTTTTTTTTCAATTACTCGATGGAGACGACTTTGACGGTAGAGGACTGATGATGGTGGGATTTAGGCGATGGAGACGATCTTGGATGACGGTGAGTCTTGTGAGAGTGACCATCAAACGACGGCGAAACAAGATCAACTCTTCCTTCAGAATAAGGTTTCACGTATAGAGGTGTCTCTTCAGTTTTCAAATCTCTCCTCCTTCTCCTTCTATTTCTGGCTTTTTCTATTACCGTCGAGTTGGTCGAGAACAACGAGTTTCAGACTTTCAGGTGAATTTTTAAAAAAAAAAAAAACAACGAGACTTGGTCAACTCGGTCGGGTTAGCCTGAGTTGACCTTGGCGGGGTCATCCCTTAACTCAGACTGGCTTACTGGCCAGTTCACCAATTTTTGGTCCAAACCGGCCGGTCTTATCTGAGTTTCAAAACATTGCAAAAAACCGGTCTAATATATATATATATATATATATATTACTTTTAAGACCGGATGATACAAATAGCCATTCTAAAAGGAAAACTTTTAAGACCTCTATTTTGATAACATATTGTCTAAAAGATTTTGATGAGGCGTGCCAGAAAATTGAATTTTACCGGCTCCCCCTCACCCAGCACTTCTATCACCCACGTCATCTTCGACATGGATGGTCTCTTGCTCAGTCCCCCTCACCCAGAGCATACCCATGTCAACTTTGACAAGGAAGATCTCATGCTCAGTAATTCATTTCTAACCATTTTGACATTGAATTCCTTTTTACTCCGATTTATTTCATATACAAGGTTTTGAAACCCAGACTGGACTGGACCGGCCGGTTCAGACCGGAAACTGGCGAAACGGCCGAAAAACCGGTCCGAGTTAAGGCAAAACCAGAGTCCCGAGTTGACTGAGCCAGAGTTTTTCTTTTTGCAAAAAACTCGCTTGAAACTGAAACTCACCGTCAGTCGACGACGAGAAAAGAAAAAGGAGGAGAGAGTGAGTGAGACATCTGAAGAGTCACCAAGATATGAAGAGATCTGAAGGAGAAGAAAAGGGTGGAGAAAGCCAATGCCGAAGAAACTGAGAAGGTAGATGACGGTGGCAAGAAAGGACATAATGGCAGCAATCTCAGAGACGGTAATGACGTGAAGGGGAGATCTGGTCATGGTCGCAATTTCATGATTTCCATAGCCTTTTCTGTTGTAAATGACCTCTCTACGTTCAAAATTCATGTGTTTAAATGTTGTTGTAAATATATACATTTCCTGTTGTAAATACATACATTTCCTATTGTAAATGGTCAGGTTTTAAATTTTGTTGTAAATATATCACTTCCTGTTGTAAATCTAACATTTTCCTGTTATAAACTACCTCTCTACGTTCAAAATCCAGGTGTTTAAATGTTGTTGTAAATATAGGCATTTCCGGTTGTAAATATGATTTTTTCTGTTGTAAATGGTCAGGTGTTTAAATGTTGTTGTAAATATATGCATTTCCTGTTGTAAATACATTCATTTCATGTTGTTAATACAAATAATATCAAAAAAGTCCCTTGGGACTTCTGTGTAATTTTTTGATTTCAAGGGACTTTTGTAATTTTTTTCCGTCCTTGGAACCTGTGCATAATTTTCCCTAAAAACTATGTCTTTGAAAGAATAACACTTCATTTAAAACCCAACCTAACTCAAACATGGATGAGCCTAGCTTTGGATAATGAATAGTTTGTCCTTACTCTTTACTTTGTCCTACTATTATTGAAGGGAATCCAAGCTCCTTCCTTCCATTTATAATAAATTACTAACTAAACATGCCACAAATGTGCACGCATATTCATGTGTGTTCTTGTATGTGTGTCTAGATGGTGAATAGGCAACAGTATGACTTTGTAACATAGTGGCATTTAAACTCCCCTATACGTGGGAAGTTACATATTCAATCATGCTTATAACCTGAGGTAATTAGTGCCTGCCCCTTTAATTAAAAATACAGGTGAATGAGAAAATGTGTGTGTGTGCACATGTGTTAGAGGAGAAACTAATTACAAACAGAACTGAGAATGGGAACAAAACTAACCATTAAACCTTTCCAAGCATCCAACAGAGCCAGAAGAAGGCATGAAAAAAAGAATATCTATCAACAAACCAATGGCAACCTCTGCCTTAGTAAATCATCATGAAACTTTTGTACATTATGAAAACACCTATACATTTTACCTTTTCCTCACACAAACTTGGGTGTACAGTGTAATGATCTATTTGCTTTGGTGTTGATATGATCAGAGAAATTTTTTTAAAAGGGATTTCAATTTCTGTTGTTTAGATGAGAGAATTCTGGTATAATATAGAGCCTACTAGCTACCCGGAAGCCAATAGCCAAAGCATAATTAAAGACGATATCAAAATTGTAATCCAGCTCATGAAAGCAAAAGCAACTGAAATCTGGTACTTTTGGCATTCCTCTCCAAAATTGCAGTGTCCCAAATCATTGAAGTACAAAACCGTAATGCCCGCTGAGGAAGAAGCTGCAGCTAGAGATAATGTTGATGTTACCTGTGATAATGGTTGAGAAGTAGACTTGTCAAATGTTGGAAGCCATAAGCAAACAACTCTTACTACACATGTAACGAAGCAAGACAGGCCGTTTGGTACAGGGAATAGAAAGGAATGAAGAAGAAAAACAATGAAAAAAAGGTAATTTATAGGTAGAAAATATCCCTGGATAAACGCAAAATTAATACTCTACCCGGTCCTTAATATAAGCCATATTTGGGGAATAGATCTTAGTCCTAAATATAAGACATAGTTTTTATATTTGTCAATCTTTTCCTAATTTACCTTTATCGATGTTTCCTTAACAATAATCAAGGAAGAGAGGGAATGAGAGAAATAAGAAAGATGACTAGGATGATTTAAAAAATATATGTCATATTAACTAACTTAACTAATCTAATTAAATTAGGCACATATATGTCTTATATTAAAGACCAGAAGAGTAACAAGATAGCTATTATTGAGTAAAGATAAGGAAGGGAAACTGTTACTCCTAAAGCGTTACATAAAAAGAATTGGAAAAGCATTTCTTGTCCATTGCATTATATATATGTGTGTGTGTGGGGTGTGTCTATATATATATAATATCAATGTTAATCATTACCTAAGTGTGACTATCATTTTTATTCAAGGGAGCACAGATAATATTTCCATAGGACAAAATCAATTTTTTTTTAAAATTCAATTTCATTATATTTTGCGTACCAAAAGACCCCTTAGAATCATACAAGCCCTAAGTGAATAGCAAAGTTAAGTTAAGCAAGGGCTTACCCAATCTCCAACTACAAAGAGGCTAATCAATACGGCATTGTGGAGGACCTTCTTTCTCATCCACGCATATGCATCCAACAAGGCAAACACAAAACTCCATATGACTAGCAAACCCATTGAAGCTATCAAGTAACTGTAATACCAAAAGAGTTTTTTACAATAAATTTGTCCCTCATCTAACATCCAAAATTTAATTGATGTAACAATTTCAAAACTCTTACCAATCAGTGATGGTGAATCAGTTTTGGAGAAACATGAATCATAATCATTTCTTGAAAAATATGGAACATATGCAAGAAAGGAATGAATGAAAACTTATAATATGAGCATACATCTTACTACAATGAGGTTTTATTAACAATCTCCGTCCTTAGTCAACTCCCTTTCCATCTCCCCTAAAATCCTAGTTTCTTACTCATATACATTCATTATAATTGGAAGTCCACTGTGCATTGGACCTCCATATATGGGAAGAACCAAAGCATCAATGCCATTTGAAATTCATTTTTCAATTTATTAGCATCAAAGCATATGAAGCTTAAGAGAAAAGCTTAGAAATATGACGGCAACATGATTAATTAGATGAATTCATAGGAGTAAACAATGATCTCATTTAAATTCTTTTGGGAACAACTGTGAGGGAGAAGAGGACCCAAGAAGAAAAGCAGTATAGTAGGAATACACCAAGAAAAACTCTAAAAATCCAAGAATAGTGCATCGTGCTTCTGGGACTCTATAATGCATAGAGCCTAATCAAGTTTTTTAAGTAATTAGATACAATAAAAGGAAACTCACCTAAATCTAGCAACATATAAATGAATATCATGAAATAGCATTTTACAAGGAGATAGCGCAGGAAGTTGACCAGCAAACATCATTGCCACACTTTTCTTTTGAACACCAAACATCAGTGAATATTTGAAAGGAGAGGGGATCGGTCCCTGCAAAGCAATGAAATGGAGGCCCCGTCGAGCTTCTTGTGGTAAGGTTAACAATTTAGTCCCTTGCTGGTGGATGTGAAAAGTATTAGCTGGGACCAGATGTTGTTGAAATACCAATTGAATATGTAGTAATTTAAATTTTGGAGAAAAGCATGGCTAAAACAGAACACCCAACCCGATTAATCCCAAAAAGTAGACCAGATAGAAGTGTAAGGGACCCGAGTAGCTCTAAGTGATTTATTGGCATTAATCACCTCAATTTGCAACTTTAACCCCTAATATAACACAACACTCCTTCAGGGTCCACAGCCATATCCCCATGTAATTTTTTATTGGAAAAATACCATAGACCATACAAAACCAAGCAAACCATTAATTAAGCAGGAGAGGGGCTATGAGATAACATATCAATCAACCCTTGACGAAACTGAGTCACACGGAGGAAAGGAACCCGCAAATTCAAATCTGAACCAAACTAGATGGCCCTACTCCATACACACTGGAAAAACAAATGCAAAATAGTCTCTTCCTCACCACAGAAAGCACAGGCCAGATCGACATTCATGTGATGATGGTTTAGCAGATTGCCGATAGGGATGGCTTCAGAAAAAGGTTTCCAACAAAACAATATAACTCTCAGAAGCAATGGTAACTTATTGATGAGACCAAGCAAGACATGTGTCTGAGAATCCACAGAGGTATCCGTAGACACACTAATATTGTAACCATTGCAAACTCGATACACACTTTCCAAGTTACCTTTCCAAATGAGCAAATCCTGAGCTTGACAGACTAAAGTTGGTATGGAAAGAATGTTCTGAATCACCTCTTCAGAATACCACTGCCGAAGCAGAGAAATGTTCCATAAGCCAAAAGGAGGTAAAAAAAGATCACCCACTGTAGATAAACTAACAAGGGTAACCATCTGCATTGGCCACCAAAGCCACTAAAGATAATCTAGTTAATTGAATGGTGGCACTAAAAGCCAATATGCTATCTGTTGAAACAGAATCACCTTGATATATATTTGCTCAGTGCATAGGTTTAAATTCTATAGGGATGGCAGATGCTTTTTGCCCAAAAGGCAAAGCCAAATCACTATGCATTGAATGGTGGCACTAAAAGCCAATATGCTATCTGTTGAAACAGAATCACCTTGATATATATTTGCTCAGTGCATAGGTTTAAATTCTATACGGATGGCAGATGCTTTTTGCCCAAAAGGCAAAGCCAAATCACTATGCATTGATAGTCGTTTAATTTAGGAAGGTGCAGTCAAAACCAATTAGCCTGTGCTTGCATATAGCGTTTAGGTAGTTACCATGCCAAACTGAGGCATGCAGGAATATGGTCAATTGGGAGATCTATTAGTCCGACATTAAAGCATCTAGTCCAGGAAATGCATAAATCAGAAAGGAGTTATATGAAACATTTTAAATAGAAATCTCCATGGCATCGGTTAGCAGGTTTCATGGCAATAGTAAAGAATCAAGATTCTGACAGGAACGATGTGATCCATGTCTGCTTCACAAATGAGCAATAAATCATCGGCAAAAAGCAAATGTGACACTTCCACACCATTCCTTCCCAGACGCATAGGTTTCCATTTACCATTAGTCACACAATCAACTATCAAGTGTGTTAATTTTTCCATACCAAGCACAAATAGGTATAGGGATAGTGGATCCCCCTGTCTCAACCCCCGAGTAGGCTCAAACACCTCTCCTTTCACTCCATTCCACATAAGAGCCATGTTAGTTGAGCTTATACAGCCCATAATCACCCTCCTCAAATGTTCCTCAAGCCCAATTTCTTCCAAAACATCTCCGATGAATCTCCATCCCATTCTATCATAGGCCTTTTCCAGGTCGATTTTAATCACCATATACCCTTTTTTTCCTTGCATTTTGCTCATAGAGTGAACTAATTCCTTTGCAATTATTATGTTGTCATGGATAATCCTTCTAGGGATAAAGCTTGATTGGAAAGGGGACACCAAACTATCCATTATCGGTGCCAGCCTATTCACTATCAATTTCGAGAGTCCTTTATAGAGGACATTACACAAGGAAATCGGCCTAAATTGACTAACTCCTTCTGGATGTTCAACTTTGGGAATTAGGATCAGCAAGGTATCATTTATCTCCCTAATCCTCTCCGGTTTACTCCGTAATTCCTTGATGAATTGAACTACTGAACAGCCAACAATTTTCCAGTTCCGCTGATAAAAAACAGCAGGGTAACCATCACTTCCCGGGGCCTTAAACCCTCCCATTTGAAAGAAAGGTCTTCTAATTTCTTCTCCATTTGGCTCCCTACCCATATTCCTCAATTTTTCCTCACTAACCGGCCCCCATCCTTGCCTTGTGGTAGTCCATTCCCTCTCCTTCCTATCTTCCTTAAACAGATCATTATAAAATTGGTGAAACATCATAACAATCTCCTCTTCGTCCTCAGTCCAGCCCCCATCACTCTTCTTAAGCATTTTAATCTTATTTCTCCTTCTTCTACAAAGAGTTTTCATATGATAGTATTTTGTATTACGGTCACCTTCCTCCAACCATCGTCCCCTAGACTTTTGAAACCATAGCACCTCTTCTTGCCTAAGTGTATGAAGCAGTTCCTCTTCCAATTCCATCTCCAAATTCATTAAGAAGGGATTCCTTCTACGATCAATACTTTTTTGGATGCCATTAAGTCTACTAAGAAATCTTCTCTTTCTTCCCTCGATCCTCCCAAACACCTCCTTATTCCAACATATAAGAGACTGTTTTAGGCCAGCCAACTTCATATGTGCCTCATCCTCTCCTTCCAACCATTACGCATAACCATTTCAAAATCACCATGCATGTGCCATACTGCTTCGTATCTGAATTGTCTACCTCTCCTACCCCCTTCAACCCCATTCAAGTTCACAACTAGAGGGTGATGGTTGGAGCTCACTCTTGGTACTACTTTAACATCAGCATTTACAAATTTTTCTTGCCACTGGACGTTACACAGGCACCTGTCCAGTCTCTTGGAAACCCTCTCTAGGCCATCCCATTTCGGTCCCCTCCAAGTGTAGTAAGGGCCATTTGCATCAACGTCAATTAGGTTGTTGTCCTGAATCCAAGAGTTAAATCTATTGCATCTTGCTTCATTCACTCTTCCTCCCCCTGATTGTTCCAAAGGAGTCTTAATTTCATTAAAGTCCCCTGCCAACAACCACAGGACTGTAACTTGGCTTCCAATATCACACAACAACTCCCAAAGTCTTCGTCTACGATTATCATTAGGACTTGCATAAATGGCTGAGAATAAAAATTCATCTTCACCCAATTTCAGGTTGCAATGTATAAATTTCTCCTCTAACCTTAGAACCTCCACTTTAATTTCATCCATCTCCCAAAGTAACCAAATTCCACCTGAAAACCCCGCTGCCTCCTTTCTTATTGAGTGCTTAAAACCCCCATTGTTTGATTACTTTTGAAGCTTGGACCCCACTGATCCTTGGCTCCAAAATAATCATCAAAATGTCGGGTCAGAAGGTAAATATTTAGAAGACAAATATATTTTTTTCTAAAAATGTAGATGTTTTTTTTGCTCAATTCTAAAAATGTAGATAGAAGAAGGCAAATTGAGATTTGTAACTATTCTAGATTTAGGAAGATGGAGGAATTAGGAAGGTATCTGGGGGCTTTTGTGACGAGAGGAAGGGAGAGCAAGGGTAAATTTCAGTATTTGATTGATAAAATGCATAATAAACTGAGTAGTTGGAAGAGGCAGACGTTGTCCTTTGCAGGTAGAATGACATTGGTGCAATAAGTCACTAATCAATTACCTGTATTTTGCATGCAACATTCTTATATTCCTGTTGGGTTAGGAATCAGTTAGAGAAGTTGCAAAGAGACTTTATTTGGGGTAGTGAAGAAGGTAAGAGAATGATGCACGCTGTGAGTTGGGAGCTGATCTGTAAAGAAAAGAGAAATGGTGGACTTGGGTTGAGAAGTCTTAAGACCATGAATGATGTGCTATTGGGAAGGATTGCGTGGAACATTCTTGTGGAGCCTAGTAGCCTTTGCTCCAAAGTCCTAGTTGGGAAATATGGGAGAAGTAAAGAATTGACTAAAGAGGCTGTTGCTATGAAAACAGACTCGGTGTTGTGGAAGCATTTGACAAGAATTTGGCCCAAAGTGCTGGAAAAAATCCATTGCGAGTTAGGAAATGGGGAGCGGGTGAATTTTTGGTATGACCAATGGCTAGAAGATGGAAGCTTACTAGCTAACCAGTGCAGTGGGTACTTATCTGAGGAAGTTAAAAATAGTACTGTGAGTAGGATGGTTAGAGTGGATGGCTACTGGGATGTTGAAAGAACCCTCCCATTTGTTGGTAAGGTCTATACACGGTCTCCAAGGCAGACATAACAGGGCAGACACAAGGCAAGATGCCTTTTAAGGTTGCAAGGTTGACTTTGTTGTTTTTATATTCTTTTTGGAGTAAGAGTAGGAGCAGTAGCTTTATTTGTTAGGGTGGCTCATTGGAGACTGTGAAAAGCTCCTTTGTTTTGAGTATTTGAGTCGTGAGTGTTAGGGGAGAGGTTATGCAGATTTTGAGTGTAGTATTGAGGGGAGCCAAGTTCTGTTTTGTTAACCTGTGTTCATTCTTGGCTGCCTGGGGAGTAATATATACTACCAGCAGATTGTATTTCTGATATCAGATTAATATATATCAGTAAAATAGCAGTCTGAGGTGTTAATCTTGTTAGTTCCTAACAAATTGGTATCAAAGCTCATAGGGTCCTGAGGAGATGGCGGATGAGGTTGGAGATCTAAGGGAGCTGGTGACGAGCTTAGCCAAGAAGGTTGACGAACTCTCCAGCATGTCAAGACAGCTGAATGAACTTACGGAAGGGATGAATATCATGAGACAATTATTGTTACGAATGGAGACAAACTCAAAGAAGAAGAAGCATAACACAGGGGAGTCTCATTCAGATTTAGAAACAGAGAGCACTAAGGAAGTCGAAAAAGAAGCAACCAAGTTTCAGAAGTTGGAGTTACCTGTGTTTGACGGGGAAGATCCGATTGGATGGTTTTGCCGTGTTGAGCGATATTTCCATATTAACAGCATACCGGAGGCAGAAAAACTAGAAGCAGTGGTGGTATGTCTCAAAGGGCGAGCTCTACATTGGCATCAATGGAAGGAGACCCGGAGCACCCTGAAGGACTGGCCGGAGTTTAAACTGAAAATACTCGAACGTTTTCATACTTTTCAGCTTGGAGGAGAGTACAAGATCCTGTTCTCAAACAAACAGGAAGGGACGGTGCTGGAGTATGTTGAAGCCTTCGAACGACTATCTTTCCCATTGGCAGACGCAACCGAAGAGTGCTTGATGGGGGCCTTTTTGTATGGCCTGAAAACGGAGATACAAGCGGAATTAGAGGTCTCCGATGCCAACGACTTAGAGGAGTTGATCAAAATGGCGATACGTGTGGATGGCCGGAATCGATTGCTGGAAACGGAGAAGGGGAACAAGGCATATAGGGCTTCACTGAATACCAAGTTTAGAAGGTACCCAACCCAACCTGTATATTCCCGGGTCACCCACAACCCTGAACCGACCCGATCCATACCCGTCACAAATAACCCGACGCATATTTCCAAACCCGAATCGAGAAATCACGAGACGAAGACAGGGAGTTCATCGATGATGCTGTCTACGTCGTGCAAAGCTGGGTAGAGTCGAAGACTTTCAGATTCAAAGATGGCACGCCGACGGGAATTGGGACTTTGTTTCAAATGCGGAGAAAAATATGGTCCCTCTCATTCTTGCAGAGACAAAAATCTGCAGATGTTCTTGATTGACGTTGATGCCGATAATGTAACATCCCATTTTAAAAGAGAATTTTTTTTTCAATGAGAGTAGAGCATTGGAGCGAAAGAGTAACTGATTCAATTTCAAACATTAACCATAGTGTAACATAGTATTGATACAGTCATCCTATTGTTCTCAAAAGTAATTACTAAATAAATAAAAGAAACATCTCCGGCCAATGGTCTAGTCGTACTGCTTCCCTCTGTCTCCAATCCTTGGTCCTCCGGACCCTGAAGCTACAGCTGGGATCCAATTTACCACATTGGATCTCAGGTAACGGTTAACCTTATGCTCAAATAAAACAGTATATGGACAACAAATATTCATGAACAATACAACATATCACCACATAAGCACAGAGCAGATGCATGATCATAACAACGACAGAACATAAGCACAGAGCAGTATGTAAAGTCCAACAACAACGATCTGCACATACCCGGTGCCACGATAACCACTCGTGTCCTCAGCGCTAGGAAAACATAACGGTATTACCAATACTATAACCCGTGTAAAGCTGTATGTATAAATGACGACCCTAAACAGAGCCTCAGCCTATGAACGTATCTATCACATATAAGTATATGAGCAGCACAGGATTAGTGTTACAATATGCGTCCGTACCTTCGTTGACAATATAATGTACTTCTGGTACGTTTGACGGAAAACTGCACTTTTGACGGAAAACAGTAGTATGACAGCGGAACGACGGCGGTACAACAGCAGTGCTTGATCTCGGATATCCTATAGGGATAATATCAAATTTATTAGTGAAAGCTTAAGACTAAAGACCGAAAAACTTACTCAGGGCTTCGCTACAAATTCCTCCGAGCTTTTCCTCCTCTCTTCTCTCTAGGAAATTTCGAACTAGAGCTAGTGAATTGGTGTGAATAAAAAAAATGGGAGTAAGGCCTATTTATAGGCAAAATCGGGTTACTATTCACACTTTGTCAGACGGATTCTGGACCGTAGGATGGCACTTTGTTGAAATGGCACATCTTGGGCCCTTGGATCACCCTTGCCGACCTCCCCCCTTAGGTGGCACAAAATTACATCATCTTTGATGATGTCACAAGGTTGCTTTATGGTCTTATACCGATAAAGTTCCCTGTTCGGTGTCCTAATCGCGTAATATTGGAAAATCTCAAAAATCCAGCTACATAGCCCTGAAGATCTCTTCTTCCTCTTTCAAAATATTTGGGTTAGCTAAATTTTTGATCCCATTCAGAACATTTCGTTGCCTGCCGAAGATTCTAAGCCGAACACCATCGGTTACAGAATTCACTTCGGGTAACGTCAACTTCGGGACAAAAATTCATTGATTCATAATATGTCCAGATGTTTTCTACTTAGCTCAAGGATTTTGAGTTATGACTTAGTTTCTATAGATTTTCATTTATCTGATTTGCTTTTTGAATATCAGATAGCTTCTTAGCCAGTCTAGTATAACCCTTTTTCGGTTACGGAAATAACTTCGGAGGTAACCCACTCCGAGCTAAAAATTCATTGGTTTATAATAAGTCCTGACCTTAGGGACTTAGCTCATGGTTTTCCAGATTGGATTTAATTTCTATCGGTGGTCATTTATCCTATTTGCTTTTTCACAAATTATATTAATATTATAATGCAACTTGCAAAACAAATATCATGATATTTTTTGCTTCATTCTTATCCCATTTTCTTCCAAAATTTTGGCTGCTCTTCTCTCTTTTTTTTTTTATATATTTTAATTATTTAATAATTATTTTACATAATTTTTTACAAAATTTTCCTATTGGTCCATACATGTTTTTAGGCTTAAAATTACTTATTCTCATATATTTTTCTTCATATTTTCCAATTAATTAGCAAGTGTATTTTAGGATAATTTTAGCCATAAACATTTTCTCAAAGGGTTTTTACACATTTACCCTTGGATTTTCTCTTAATCGTGCTTAATCAATTAGCCAGTAATTATTTAATTAATCCCTTACTAATTATTGATAATTTTCTTATTTAGAATTACTCATTTTCTCACAACTATTGGACTTACATTGGTATTTTATGTCCCACACAAAATGTTAAAAACCATGGGGTTAATTATAGCTCCCACAATACTTTTTGATTTTTCCCCTTTTATTTCTCCAAGTTTATAATTTATTAAATTACCAAAATTAGAGACAATATACTCTCCAAATTTTAATAATTATTTTACTGCCCCTTAAGATTTATCATAATTTTCTTAGGCCATTTTATGCTCCACAAGGGCATTTTAGTCATTTTGGCACCTTATTATTTTTCCCTAATTTCCAAGAGATTTTTCTTTAGGACATAAGATGAATATATCACAGAAATTGAGACCACATATTCACTTATCAAAAATAGTCATTTTATTTATCCGGGTATTACATTTCTCCCCCCGTTAAACAAAATTTCGCCCTCGAAATTTAATCTATATTAACTAAACTCTGGGCCATGAACTCTGAGTATTTCTCCTTCATATCTCTCACTGTTTCCCAAGTCGCCTCTTCAGGTGACAAACCCTTCCAGACTACCTTCACTATCGGTATGGTCTTGTTTCTAAGCCGTTTCTCCTGGTGTCCAATAATTTGCTCCGGCTCGACTACGAAGATATTATCATGCCGTACTTCAACGTCCTCGTACTCGATGACATGATCACGGTCTGGTTGGTATTTCTTCAATTGTGACACGTGGAAAACGTCGTGGAGATTACTCAGATTCGGGGGTAAGGCTATCTGATAAGCTACTTGTCCTCGCTCGGCCAAAATTTCAAACGGTCCCACATACCGTGGACTAAGTTTCTTCCTCTTAAGCGTTCTGCCAACACCGGTTACTGGGGATAATTTTATAAATACATGGTCGCCGACATAGAACTTCAGAGGTCTCCTCCTTTTGTCAGCATAGCTCTTCTGTCTACTTTGTGCTGCCAGGAGTCTTTTCCTGATCAACGCGATCTGCTCGGAGGTCTGTTCAAGCATATCCGGTCCAAGCATTTTCCTTTTGAACGACTCTGTCCAGCATAAAGGTGATTGACACTTCCGCCCATACAGTGCCTCGAACGGGGCCATTTGAATACTTGCATGATAACTGTTGTTATATGCAAATTCTGCTAGCGAAAGATGTCGATCCCAACTTCCTTTGAAATCTAGGGCACATGCTCGTAACATATCCTCCAGCGTCTAGCACCAGCCCCTACTCTAGTCCGGTCCTGCTTGTAAGAAAGAAAGATGGGAGTTGGCGATTTTGTGTGGATTACCGGGCGCTCAATAAGATCAGTCCCCGACAAATTTCCCATTCCAGCTATAGATGAGTTGTTAGATGAACTAAAAGGTGCCACGGTGTTCTCAAAACTTGACTTAAAATCAGGTTACCATCAGATCTGAATCAAGGCTGGAGATGAACACAAAATCGCTTTCCAGACTCATGAGGGACACTACGAATTCAAGGTGATGCCCTTCGGGCTTACTAACGCTCCATCTACCTTTCAGGCGTTAATGAATGAAATATTCAGGGGCAGTTTGAGAAAATTTGTGTTGGTATTTTTTGATGATATATTGATTTACAGTCAAAACATCAGCACTCACCTAGAACACCTAGAAAAGGTGCTGACTATTTTGCAGGAAAACCAGTTGGTGATCAACCTCAAGAAGTGTAGCTTTGTGCAACCCAAGATTGAGTATCTTGGTCATATAATATCTGAGCATGGGGTCCAGGCTGATCCGACAAAGGTGGAGAGCATGTTATCTTGGCCTCAACCAAAGAATGTGAGGTCCTTGAGAGGGTTCTTACGGTTAACCGGATATTACCAAAGATTCGTTAAGGGGTATGGAAAGATAGCTAGCCCATTGACCGACCTCCTCAAGAAAGAAGCTTTTCAATGGTCTCCCAAGGCAACCCAAGCCTTTGAAATGCTCAAAACAGCCATGACAGCCCTTCCGGTTCTCGCCATGCCTGACTTCTCACTTCCTTTTGAATTGGAAACTGAAGCTTCAGGGACAGGAATAGGGGCTGTGTTAATGCAGCGGGGGCGCCCCATAGCCTATTTCAGCCAAAAATTGTCAAAACGGGCTCAACAATGCTCGGTTTTTTAGAGGGAATTAATGGCAATCGTGTTGGCCGTTAAAAAATGGCGACATTACTTGTGGGGGCAGCACTTTGTTATCAGGACTGATCAAAGGGCTTTAAAATATCTGCTGGAGCAGAAGATACTAGAAGAAAATCAGCAGAAATGGGTGTCAAAATTAATGGGCTACAAGTTTGAAATACTCTACAAACCCGGCAAGGAAAATAGGGCAGCGGATGCTCTATCACGGCAAGGTGAACCTATGAGTTTGACATCATTTTCCATGTGGCAGAATAATGATTTAGAGGGTTGGGAGACTGAAGTGCAGGCAGACCCCAAGCTGAAGGAAATTTTGCAGCAGCTCCTCACTAATCAAGATGGCCCGGATGGGTACTCTTTGTTCAAGGGTTTCCTACACTACAAGGGCCGGTTAGTCTTACCAAAAGGCTCCACAAGAATACCCTTGCTGATACGCGATTACCACAATTCTCCTGTTGGTGGCCATTCCGGGTATTTGAGGACTTACAAAAGTTTGGCCAACGTAGTGTATTGGGAAGGAATGAAGCGTGAGATTCAAAGGTATGTGGTTGTGTGTGAAATTTTTCAAAGAAACAAGCACCAAGCGCTTTCACCAGCAGGATTATTACAGCCCCTACCCATTCCACACGCCGTTTGGGAAGACATAAGCATGGATTTTATCACCGGGCTACCTGAGTCTCAACGGCAAGACACTGTACTTGTGATAGTGGATAGACTCACCAAATATGCTCACTTCCTTTCTCTACATCATCCTTTTAGTGCAAAGGATGTTGCTGATTTGTTCATTAAGGAAATAGTCAGGTTGCATGGTTTTCCGAAATCCATTGTTTCGGACAGAGACAGAGTGTTTGTGAGTCATTTCTGGAAGGAACTATTCAAGCAAGCCGGCACCCGCTTGTGCTTGAGTTCAGCATATCACCCGGAGACCGATGGGCAAACGGAAGTGCTAAACAAAGGATTGGAAACTTAACTAAGGTGTTTCACCAGTGAGAGACCGAATCAGTGGGTTCAGTGGTTGCCGTGGGTAGAATATTGGTATAACACTACTCACCAAGGATCCGCTAATATGACCCCTTTCTGAGCTATTTACGGTAGATATCCCCTACCTTCCTCAAACTCACAAATGAGCCCTCGGTAGTAGAAGAAGTGGAAGAACAGATAAAAGCTAGGAATGTGATTATAGCAACATTGAAAGAGAATTTGATCAAGAAGCAAGAAGAGATGAGGAGGCAAGAAAACAAACGAAGAAGGGACATCCAGTATGAAGTAGGAGAGCTGGTGTATGTTAAAATTCAACCATATAGGTTGAGGACACTAGCCAAACGAACCAATGAGAAGTTGAGCCCAAGGTTTTATGGACCATTCAAAATTGTGGAAAGGATAGGGGATGTGGCCTACCGACTGGATCTGCCTCCTACAGCCCGAGTACATCCTGTTTTCCACATTTCTGTCCTTAAAAAATCAGTTCAATCCGGGTTGGTAACTCCAAGTTTTCCCCCTGCCCTGTCAGAACAAATGGAGTTACAGGTTCAACCGGAAGCCATCTGCAAAATTCAAAAACTGATGAATGGGCAAACTGATGTGCTGGTGAAATGGAAGGACCTGCCAGATTATGAAAATTCTTGGGAAGATGCTGAAGCATTAACCACTCAATTTCCATCTTTTCACCTTGAGGACAAGGTGAGACTCTTAGGGGAAGGTAATGAAAGAACCCTCCCATTTGTTGGTAAGGTCTATACACAGTCTCCAAGGCAGACATAACAGGGCAGACACAAGGCAAGATGCCTTTTAAGGTTGCAGGGTTGAATTTGTTGTTTTTATATTCTTTTTGGAGTAAGAGTAGGAGCAGTAGCTTTATTTGTTAGGGTGGCTCATAGGAGACTGTGAAAAGCTCCTTTGTTTTGAGTATTTGAGCCGTGAGTGTTAGGGGAGAGGTTATGCAGATTTTGAGTGTAGTATTGAGGGGAGCCAGGTTTTGTTTTATTAACCTGTGTTCATTCTTGGTTGCCTGGGGAGTAATATATACTACCAGCAGATTGTATTTCTGATATCAGATTAATATATATCACTAAAATAGCAGTCTGAGGTGCTAATCTTGTTAGTTCCTAACAGATGTCCAGAGGATAAAGAATTGGGTCAATGCAGAAGGAGTGCAGAAGGTATTGTCCGTGGCGCCACCTAATAACCTGAGTTGTGTGGATGCTATGAAATGGGGAACGTCCTTACATGGAAAGTTTCAAGTAGCTGACGTGTACCATTCCTTGAGAGCTGAGATTGGGTTGGGGGAGAAAGTGTGGAGTACATTGTGGAGGTGGAAGGGTCCAAGAAGAATCCAACTATTCTTATGGAAAGCTATGCATAACAAATTAGCCACTGGCGAAAGGCTCTGTAGGTTTTTGGGGGCTAATGCTTGCTGTATCCAGTGTTCCAAACAATGTGAAAGCTTGATGCATGTCTTGAGAGACTGTCACATGGCTAGGGAGCTTTGGGTGGAGTTAAAAGGAGGGCGGTTGCCTCCTGATTTTGTGAGATTGCAGGGCAGGGAATGGTTTGGTGGTAATCTTAAGAATGTAGAGAAGGATTGGAATCTGGTTTTTGGCATCACATGCTGGCTGTTATGGAGTTGGAGAAATAGGAGCCGGTTTGAGGAAGGATTTTCCATGCCTGCAAATAGAAGTAGAATTGTGGAATGGTATATAAAGGAGATCAAACAGGCAAGGCTGGATTTCGGGCATGCCTGTGTCTCGAGAATGGAAAAACTGATCAAGTGGGAATCGCCAAGGGTGGGATGGGTTAAGTTGAATGTGGATGGGACTTATAAAGGAGGGTGCATCAGTGGGTGTGGCGGACTGCTCAGAGGCAGTGATGGTAGATTTCTGTATGGGTTTGCTAAAAGGTTGAATGTGAATTCAGCTATCAAGGCTGAATTGATGGCTGTTTTAACTGGATTGGAGACTGCTGCTAATTTATGTTTTGACAGCATCATTGTTGAATGCGACTCTGTCTCTATTGTCCATATATTGAATAAATTGCAGGTGGAAGATGCTGGTGAGCCGAGACTGATGGTTGATGTCAGTGCTGTATTAAAACAATTTAGTAGAGTTAGTTTTGATCATGTATATAGGGAGGGTAACAATTGTGCAGATGCCCTGACCAACTACAGTTTAGTGTATGAGGAGGTCCAAGTTGTTTTTGTGAATCCTTCCCAGTTTTTAATTCTGCATTTGTCATGTGATTGTAGGGGTGTTTCATACCCCAGATTGATTCAGATACATGAATGATAATGGGCTAAGAGCCCCGCTGTTCATCCAAAAAAAAAAAAAGAATCAAGATTCTTATTTTATGAGCATGAACAACAGTAAACATAGCAATTAAATGGAAAAAAAATACAAAAAAATCCCACCTCTCGTTCATAGATGCTCGCCTAACAAATAATCTTATTGGTGGAAGATTCTACTTCAAGGACTTTGTGTGCATGAAAGGAAGGGAATATTGTTCCATGATATTAGAAAAGAGATTAAAGCTATATTAGAAATCAGAAGTTATGATTTCGAAAAGGCAAATAGCCAAGGCAATCGTCCTCACACTATAGACATAATTTTACGGGTGAAGGTGCGATTTGACCAATAAACTATTGGCTCAGGAGCGTCCAACACAATTAACTATTAAGTGGACCAAAAATACCAACAAACTTTTAAAAAGGAGTGCCCAGCATAACGCCGTTAGAAAAAAGTTAACACCTGTTATCTAAGGTGCAAATTGGCCAACGAACTTTTACTTCAGGAGCGTCCAGCACAAAAAAGTTTTACTCAGGAGCGCCCCACACAAAATTCTAAATTTTACTAAATTATATAATTTTTTTCTCAATTGTCATTATTCAAAACTACTTGTATAGATATCCATGGACAAAAATTACTCATTCTTCAATTTTGTCAAAATTATAATTTGCTAAAATAAACAAAAATTTTAATTAAAAATATAATTATATGATTTAAATAAAACTGAAGGTGTTTTATAGTTTATTATATATGTTAAACAAAAAAATTATATGATTTATTTTTATTTTAGAAGAAATTTATGTGAATTAAAAAATTCATTTAATGTTAATGAAATTTAAAAAATCTATTATATCCTGAAAAAAATGAAATGAGTTTAATTTTTATTTTTATAAAAAGAGCTTAATGGATATTAACCTTGATACTTAATAATATAAATCCGGCAACTTGATAATATATTTGTTAATTAAATGATCTATTGCTTATACGGATATGGGACTTTCGTAGGCCAAATTGCTCCTTAACCCATTATAATTGCTCCTTAACCTATTATTAAATTGTCCTTCCTCCAGCCTCATAAGTTATCTTTTTTTTTTTTCAGCAAGTCCCATATTCATATAATCAATGTTGATATCTATTAAACACTTTTTATAAAATAAAAATTAAACTCATTTTCTTTCAGGATATAATAGATTTTTTAAATGTTATTAACATTAAATGATTTTTTTAACTCACATAAATTTCTTCTAAAATAAAAATAAATCATATAATTTTTTAGGTTTAACATATATAATAAACTATAAAACACCTTGAGTTTTATTTAAATCATATAATTATATTTTTAATTAAACTTTTTGTTTATTTTAGCAAATTATAATTTTGACAAAATTGAAGAATGAGTAATTTTTGTCCATAGATATCTATACAAGTAGTTTTGAATAATGACAATTGAGAAAAAAATTATTTAATTTAGTAAAATTTAGAATTTTGTGTTGAGCGCTCTTAGAGTAAAAGTTCATTGGCCAATATGCACCTTAGATAACAGACGTTAACTTTTTTCTAACGGCATTGTGCTGGGCGCTCCTTTTTAAAAGTTTGTTGTGCTGGGCGCTCCTTTTTAAAAGTTTGTTGGTATTTTTGGTCCACTTAATAGTTAATTGTATTGGACGCTCCTGGGCCAATTGTTTATTGGCCAAATCGCACCTTAACCCTAATTTTACTCTACTTGAATTATAAGAACAGTAGCTGATTCAGCTACTCCGACAAACAGACAGTTATGTTGTTACTACTAGGTGATCTTAAACCTTAGCTTAGTCATGAATAATCAAAGTGCATTTTTCTAGTTAAGGGAAATATTTATTCAACTGCCCATTGCCATCCATACCTTGACAAGCAAGCAACCATCTCGTAATATTTAGATCAGCTCAATCATAATTCAAACAACATAACATGACAATTGACAACAAGTAAAAGATGTAGTACAACTAGCAAAATGTAAAGAAGCAGTACTACTAGATTACTGAAACTAAGCTCATTGAGATAGTTGTATAAAAATCCGATCTGTGCAAGATAATCTGAGTGATTTCCATACATCTAAAATTCAAGTTGTGAATTTAAGTGGAATCAGATGAATCAATGAACAACAAGTGAGAAATATGAACAATGACTTTGGAGAATAAACTACGGTCCATCAACATAATTACTTCAAAAGAAAATTTTATAATTGAAGGAAAGAGGATACTCACCAAAAAGCCGTGAAATTAAAGAAGCTTGATGTGGTAGCCGTGGATGCAATTGACCCTATAGCAAAAATGCACTGTGAAATCCTCAGAACCAACCCGGTGAGAGTTCCAGGCGTCCCAGGGAAATCCTTCATTTTCGTCTCCAAATTTTTAAATACAAATCTTTGAATTCTCACAACAAAACACCCTTCTGAAGATTTAACCCAAATGCAGACCAAACCACGAGTCTAAAATTTATGATATCCACTTCCCTCTCTCTATATATATATATATATACGAAACAAAGACGAAAACGAAGAAATTGACACAAATCGAAATTCCAATCCGTACAAACAGTAGAAAAAGGATGGTCTCAATGCGGGAAAAGGAGAACCAGACAAGATGATTTTGAAAAGGGAAGAGAAAGAAAAAGACGATATGACTACTGAATAAGTGAATCAGATAACGATTTGTTTGCGAATTGCAACCACCTCCACCAGAGAAAATCAGAAACAGTCAAGAGCGCGACTAAGTAGCGACCTTATCGCCATTGTTGTTTGCTTGCGTGTTCGTTATGCTACAGTGAAAGGAAAAGGCATGGCCCACACACCACACTCTTTCATGATGTAAGTGGAAGGTCTCATAAAATTTGATAGGATTGGACCCACTGGATTACAGCTCAGTGAGATCCCTCGTTCACCAAAACGTTGAACTAAAGTTTACTATAAGGTTTGAATGTTTGATCCAATGGCTATAAGAAAATCGTCACTAGTTTATAGAATTTTTAATTGAAATTTTCTAAAACTCTAATTCTTGGTATGAAAAAGAGCGTAATTTTTTGTGTGAAAGAAATACGTAGGCCTGTTTAGATTTAACTTTTAGAAAATAGTTTTTGGAATTTACGAGGTAAAATAGTTTTTGAAGAATAATTTTTGACAATATAGATTTTTTATTTTTTTTTTTTGCTTAAAGCAGAATAGATTATTAAAAAAAGTGATTTTGATAAAATGATAGTGTTTAAATACTATTATTAGAATAGTTTTTTCAGGATAAAATTTACCAAAAAGGACATTAGCTTTTGGTATAATTGCATATAAAGGATAATGTTGTATTTTAAATATTATAAACATTATATTTCATAATAAATACCAAAAATTACATAAAATTGTTAGGAAAGATAAATTTATACCATTAGTAAAGTATGTAACATGATAAAATTAGATCAAATATATATATATATATATATATATAGACACACATTATTTATTCAATAATTCAATGTTTGAAGGCTAAAAAAATGAAACCTTCAACATATAAGAGTGATATTTCGTTAAAAAAAAAAAAAAACTTAGGCCTTTATAAACGGAGTTTTTTTTTTTTTCATAATAAAAGCAAATACCCATAAGCATATAATTTAACAATAATGCAGTCTACTACAAATGACCCCACACATTTGTTCATGGTAGGGATACAACTACATTTCACATAGTCTAAATAATAGAGTACGTCAATCTAGGGAAACAATATATGACAATTGGTTTCTTCTCCCACAATATATATTACAAAAATCTAATTACAATCATGCTAAATAACTATGTAATATCTCAAAAAGGTAATTACTTACCGCAATTTTCTTCTCCTACCAATCATCATCAGCCAAAATAGTTTTCTTCTCATAATCCCATCAAACACCTGTTTCTTTAAGCAACATATCCCACAATCGCCACTGGTTTCGTAGGGAATCATACTTATTTGTCAACTTACTCTTGTCATACGTTTTCCCAATGTTTATCATGAAGCTTTCGACAATTTCTTTCCATCCATCCTTGGTAAAGCTTGTGGTTTTCCTTGTTCCTTTGTGTACTTGTAATATGCACAAGTCAATTAATACTTTTGTTTTTTTTTTTTTGTCCCAAGAGACTTTCTTACTCATTGTACTAAAAATTAAGGCAAAGCTTTTTTCTCAGCAAAACAGTAAAGAACTAGAAGTTTCAACCACCAAACTCATTACAATTCATTATGAAACACAGAACTTTAAAAAGCTACAAATCAAATAAAAAGTTCTAAACAATTCATGAAAGCATTAGATGTTATAACTAGGTTAATATCAATTATTGCTGCAGTACACTTCGTTGCTACATTTATAGTACACCAGGATATATTTTAGCTTGCACATATATTTGATACCAATTTTGATAGAGTGAAACTAGCACTTAAAATTAAACACATTTAGCCATTTCCCCACCCATTAAAAAGAGGTTCATCACTGTACACAAGAGTTGGAGGGAGGGACTTTGACAATAAAGTTCATGTAAATTAACTTAAATCTTCGCATAGGTCTTGCTTAAAACAAGAAATCTCACATCCTCAAAGGTTCAAATCGGTCACAATTTCTTGGCATAGCTACCAGTGCAAAAAAGATTACAGCATTCTATCCTGTCCTAATTATGTATCATAAATATTTATACATGCACATAGAAATAAAAAAGCGTGAGACTCTTGCACAAGCTAATCTAGCGATCTTGTGCTGATGGGTTTTACAAAACCTGCTATATGCATGTAGAGACGCTAGTTACTTTTATATGACTAATGATAATAAAAATTACTAATAATTAAGAAAACCTGCTATATATAGGAAGACATGCTTCTAGGAAAAAGATGGAATTTAACAGTAGATTGTCAAAATCAGATATAAATGAGCAGGCATGTCTTTTATTCCTAGAACTTGAATCAAGTGGTTGGGGAGTATGGATTTGGAGAGATCACAAGTTCAAATTTTTAACATTTCCCATTGTACCAACAAGGGAAAAGGGATTGTTCTTGACACAATATTAGAGCGCAATTCAATCATGGAAGCTAATTAATTTCAGTAATAACCAAATGAACCCAATAACCAAACAATGTACACCACCAGAACAAAAAACAAATTTCATTCAAGGGCAAATCAAAGTTTGAATTTCAGCTATTATCAACAACAATGGGAACAATACGTAAGGGAATAACAAGCTCACTGTTCAAACTTGCTATTTTTCCATCTGTGTCAAAAGTTGACACTAACCACCCAAAGCAACAAACAGCTACAAGATGTCAGATCTCCCAGGAATCCACCGACGAAGATCACAGCTAGAAGAAGACAACAACAAACTTTTAAAAAACTGAAATTTTCAAGATCGGCCAACGATTAGGACAGAACCTGAAACTGGCAAGCATGGAAAAAATTTGACTAATAACTAGACAAAACGAAATAATAGATCGTGGAAATGATTGCGTACCTTCAGCAACCCTAGTATTTCAGCTCTAATTTTTGGATTGATCGAAGATCTAGCATGGGAGATCGAAGCCGAGAACGATACAGGAGAGACGATGAACAAGAGAGAAGACGAGATCAGTAGACAGGATGAGAACATAAACTAGAGAAGCAAAGAGACGATGAAGATGAGAAGAGAGACGACAAGATCGGGAGACTGTAACACCTCATATTCAATACTACCCATTATGGATACTAATAAGCAGTATGTGAGAATATTATCAGAGTGGAGCGATTGAGCGTTTAAGTTGGGTTAATTGTGTGAGTAACTGATTAGCGGCTACAAATTTAAACTCCTTAGGTGTATCCGATCGGTACATAAGCGGTACAATTATCCGAGTATTCAAACATAATATAGTATATGCATAAGTACAATCCAAAACAAATCCTCCGGCTGAGTCCTCATGCATGCTGCTTACCCTTATCATCGGCTCCTAATCCTCCAGATCCTGAAGCTATGATAAGTTCTGAGATTCAATACCCATTGAATCTCAGGTAACAGTTAACCTCATGCTCAAGTATAAACAATATATGTAAGACAGATATTCATTACATATCTGCATACCATACATAACACACAGCAGATGTAAGGTTGCAACAATACATAGTACACAGCAAATGTAATGTTAACAACACAACAATACATAGCACACATCAAATGTAATGTTTAACCACATTTGCACTAACCAGTGCCACGACAGCTCCTCGTGTCCTCAGCACTAGGAAAGCAACACTACGGCGTTATCAAGACTATAACCTGTATAAAAATGAATGTATATGAACAATGACCTAAGACCGAGTCTTAGCCACGGTGCATGACCCAAGACCTAGTCTTGTCCATGATTCTATGAATCATCTATCATATAAGCATACAAGACACGTTAGAGTTAAAATTATAGTATGCGTTCGTACCTTAGTGTAACAACCCAATTTCCAAAAGCAGTATAATTTTTTTTTCATTAAGACATCATTTTAAATAATCAGAGTAGAGCATCGAAGCATTGAGTAACTGATATGTACATATAAAATGCCGTAAGTCAATTTGGATACAACGGTACAAAAACCCATGTGGTTCAAAGGTAATATACAACGGAAGAAATCTTCAACCGGATCTTCTACGTGACTCGCTTGCTCCTCTTCTCGGCTCTCGGTCCTCCGAACCACGAAGCTATAGCCGAGATCCAATTTAGCGCATTGGATCTCGGGTAACGGTTAACCTCATGCTTATAAACGGTATATGTCCAACGGGTATTGGAAATTTTACAACATCGATCAAGCCGGTACATGATCATTTAATAACAACATAAAAGCGTAATAGTGATCTAAGTACGATACCTTAATCACAGTGTGTCTAAGTACGGTTCCATAGACATGGTGCATCTAAGTTCGGCAGGTAAGTGTCTATCATGGGGGCCTCACCGACTTTACGGCGACTATTTGACTTACCCACAGAGACTAGCCTTGCCTTCGGCATCAAACTATTTACACAACATATCAACACATATATACATTCAATAATCATCAGCGTTAGTGTTACAAAGACGCGAACGTAACTCCGTTGACGAATGTCGGCAATTCGCGAAACGGCACGTTTACGAAAAAGCAATAAACGTCCAACAATGCACGTCGGACGGCGTAGAACGGCGAGATCAAAGTTTCGATGTCCTATAAGAGTAATATCACTTTCGTTAGTGATTTGACATCATAACTGGCATTTTAGGTAAAAATTACCATTTTGCCCCTATACCCCTAATTGGCGGAATTTCGCAGCACTTCGTTACTCTGACTACTTTTCTTCCCAAAATTTCGCCAGAACTTCGACGCCATTTTGATTTTCAAAAATAAAGACTAAAATAGCCCTCCCATATGATATCCAATCATACTTGAAAAATTAAAGGCTATTCTAGCATTACAACCCCTATTTTTGAAAGAACTTCAAAAGCTTCAACTTTTCGGAGACTCGATCCCTACTATGTTTTTACCTCTTCAGGCATATTTTTCAATGCAATGAGGCCTAAAAACAAGTATAGGAATTTCATCCCCTACTTCCTAGGTCTAACTAACAATTCTACTAACTACCGAACTAAAACTCGAACTTGAAAGCTAAAGCCCGAAAGACTTACCCGTTGAAGACTTCTGCAGAAATTTTCCCAGAGCTTCTCTCTCTACTTTCTCCCTCTAGTTTTCGGCTAGGAGGAGTAGGAAATGGTGTGAAGAAAACTCAAGGGAGGACATGCCTATTTATAGAATTTCTAATGGATATGTTTGGAATTTTTCACTTTGTTTTCAACCTTGGAAATTCAAACACAAAATGGTGTAAAATTCTTGACCATGGATGCCTCTTGGAAGAATTGGAGAGTGATGTGGCTGCTTTGGAGTGGTCCAAAAATGGTGACTTGGGTTGCTTTAAAACCCGGTCTAATAGAATTTCCCCGATCGGTACCCGATTCGCGTGATTTCGGAGAAATCTCAAACTTCTGGATTTACAACTTTGAAAACATGTTCTCACTTACTAGAAATGTTCAAGTTAACCTAAATTTTGATTCCATATAGGGCTCCAACAGTCCAGTTGAAGTTTTCTCGAACAACGTGTCCGAACGCGTCCGGTTTCAGAACGCATTTCTGAAATCATTAACTTCTTCAGAAAAATCCACTGATTCCAAATATGTACATATAAATTCAAAATCATTCCTAGATGTTGAGTTATAATTTATTTCCTACATATCCAAAAATGTGACTATCTGCATTTTTCCCTATTTCGTCTTATTAGGAAAATGCACAAACGGCTTCAGAATTAACTTCCGTAAGAGTCTAACGGAAGATAAAATTCCACTGATCAATATTCTACCCTGACTTTGGAAATCTCATTCCTAGATCTCCAGATAGGATCCGTTTCCTAAATTCTAAATTACTATTCATCATTTTTACTTTAATTAATTATAATGTTAAAATAATAGCAACTTGCACAAATTTATTTTTCATTTCATTTTTATTATTATTATTTTCTTTTCCTTTTTTTTCTTTTTTCTTTCTGCCCTCTTTTCTTTATTTCGTTTTTTTTATTTAATTAATTATTTAATTAATTAAATAATTATTTTTACATAATTTTTACAAAGTTTTCCCATTGGTCAATACTTTGATTTAGGCTTAAAAAAATACCTAAAATCAACTATTTTTCTCCAAAATTTACAATTAATTAGTAAACATATTTTTACTAATTTTAAAACAAAAACCACTAATTTTAGGGTTTTACATAATTACTTGTGAATTTCCTTTACTTAAGCTTAAGTAATTAGGCAATAATTTCCTAATTACTTTCTTATCAATAGTTGATAATTTTCTTACTTAGGATGCTTCATTACCTCATAACTTCTGTATTGACATTTTTGCTTTCATGTCTCTTGCATTATCTTAGCACCTACAGGGGTATTACGGTCATTTCCTTACTTTTTGAGTATTCTTCTACATTTTCTCCAAGTTTGTAACTTATTAAATTACCTAAATTAGGGACAATATCCTTCCCTATTTCAAATAGATTTTTACTTGCTTCTTTTATAGCTTTCACAATTTTCCTAAGTATTTATGTCCCATAGGGGCATTTCCGTCATTTGGCACTTTGGCCCTTAGATTCTCTAATTTCCAAGAGATTTTGCTTTAGAAAATAAAATAATTATAACTTAATATTTGATATCCCATATTCACCTACTTTCTATAGGTATAATTTTACCAAATTATGATACGTATTTTTGGGGTATTACATTTCTTCCCCCCTTAAACAAAATTTCGTCCTCGAAATTTGTACTAACCCAACTAAACTTGGTACTAACTAAACCCATCTCGCAGGGATTTTGGACTATACGCGACGGATCTTCATTTTATCTGCCAGCTGCTCCTTCTGGTGATTGAGAACTCGTTATAGCTTGATTATAAAGTTTTTATCATGTTTTAAGTTGATATATAGTGTTTCCGTGGTGTCACAATACCGCGTACTTTATATATATTGTTTCTGTGGCGCCCATAACACCGCGTACTTTAGTGTTTTAGCGTTTCCGTGGCGCCCATAACACCGCGTACATAAGTGTTTCCGTGGCACCCATAATACCGCGTACTACACATTCATCATGTCGTATTTCGATATACTGTATCCCCGTGGTTCCCATACACCGCGGCAATACCATATATCTCGTACTCATGGATATCACGTCGTACTTTGATATATTATGTTCCCATGGTTCCCATATACCGTGGCAACATAAGATACTTAATACTTAACAATACAATTGTGGTCTGTTTTATAATCACTATGACAATTACTATCTCTAGGTCATGTGTAGATTAGTTCTGACTTGAGAGACTTGAGAGTGGTAAGTCATCACATTGTCATGCTGCAGCTAGACATATCCCGATCCATTCCTATTGGTACCATATTACAATCTACTTGGATTTGGGATAACCAATTTCTTGGTGTTGTGACCAACTCCTCTTTCAATTTATGAATTCTCGTCTCACAGTCTTTGTTCAACATTAATGATTTGGTTTCCTACTTGTGAACTTCGTTTAAGTTGTGAAGAATTCCTCATGAATCTGCGGTACTATCCCGCTAGATCCAAAAACTACGCCTCCATATTACCATTTCTGGCTATTTCTTCAAGTTGCCTTCTCATCACTTTAATTCCGTTTGACGTTGTTTGATATGGCGCTAGTTTAACACAATCGAGAATGTTGTTGACATTATGAAGTAGTAACAAGATTTATATTATACTTGCAACTTGGTTCAAAACACGCTTTACAAACTAAAAGCTCACACCTAATGGTGCAGCTACTATTACATTGTAAGGAAATATATATGTATGCATCCCAAAAGGATCCGTACAAACATCAAAAGTGATTGATTTGTTTAACACTCGGATCAGACTATAACGGCAATAGCTTTCTACAGAGCTCTAGTATCGTGGACCACCCCTGAAGGATCTCCGGTCTCTTCACAGGTTAGAGAAAAAACTCGGCCTGGGTTTTGCGGCCTCATCCCAGCAGCTCTCTGTGGACAGTCCCTGCTGATGTGTCCAGGCCTTTGACACTTGTAGCATATTTGTTTTCCATCGCGATCGGTACCCTTATGGTACCTTCTGCATTTTGGACACGGTCGAGGTCCTTGTGTTTCTGGAAAGTTTGGTTGGCCGGGTTGAAATGGTCTCTTGTTCCCATCACTGGGGTTGTTCCGGGTGCTCTCTTCTTTGTGAGGAATTTCCACTACTAATTCCACCACGTCCTGCATTGTTGTTGTTGTTGGAGTTAGGAATTTCCTCGGATCGTTTAGATTACGCTCGATCGGTCGGCAGGATTCAACCGCTTGAGCCAAATTAGGGAACCGATGTGATACTAGTCTTTCCTTGATTTCGTACTTTAACCCGTAGACCGGCCTATCGGCCTTCCGGCTCTCGTTGTTCTCACGCTTGGATATGACGAATATCGGGACGAGTTGGTGAAACGAGCGAAGTAATCGTCAAATGACTCCTCCCGCCCCTATTGGATGTGCAAAAACTCGACTCCTTTATCACCCGAGTTGACGGAGGAAATACTTGGTCATTGAATTTCTCTATGAATTTTTCCCGTGTGACAGGCGTATTGGGTTTGCGGCGTCGTAGCAACACTTCTCCACCATCTATCGGCGTCTCCATCCAGCTTGAAAATTGCTAGGCGAGCTTTCGATTCTCCGGGCATTCCATCACGTTAAAGACCTTCTCCAAACTCATCGACCATTCTTCGACTAGTTCTTTCTTCCCGAGAATGCGGGTGGCTTGAGTTTCTGAATTGATTAACTTGACTTTGTGTGGTCTTCTCTACTCGCCTTCGTCGAGGTGGTGATCGGGATCTATCAGACCCCTTTGATTCCTCAGCGTGCTCGTTGGTGTGCTCGTCTTCCTCTTCCTCTTCTGTATGTTCTTCCTCCTCAGCATTTTGTCTTTCTTCCTCAGCATTTCGTTCTGCTACTTGTCGTTCAGCTTGTTGATCTTGTCTATTCTGCCTCTCTTGGAGTTCATTTATAAGAGCCCTCTGCTCTTGCGAGTCCTCCTCGGCTCTTGTATTTCATTTTGGTCAGGCTGGTGCAGTACTTGATTCATCCGAGGTTGTCTACCTCGTCCTCCGCCTCGGCCCCTACCTCGGCTCGCGCCGGCCTCTGGGAGCTCCGGCTCCTCTCAAATTCGCCATGTCTCGTTCTTTTTCCTTCATTAGGGAAAACGTCCGATATACAAAGAAAACTTCAATTAGTATATCCCGGATTTTATCGCGCTAATATCTACTCGGCATATAGACTTATCATAATTAGTATTCGTACTACGAACAGGCACCCGAAATATTTCCCTCGTCCAGGGTTCCATTAATTTGGTCTACTCAGACATGGGTATGGAATTTCGTATCAGAAGTTCCTCTACAAGAGTCAAATACTACATGTACTTATCCTTATTGGTCCCGGAGTTCCATCCGACGTGACCCCGCTTCACATCTAAGCTCTGGTATAGAGTGGTGCACCCACAGAAAGTGGTACACCGATTCAGGATGGTACACCAGTTCAATCTGGTATACCGACATAGGATAGTACATTTACTCAGGGCTATATCAGTACTCATTTTCAAAACATGCTCAAAGTTTAAAAGGCTTTTGAACATAACTCCGTTATCCGAACAGAATGGCCAGGTAAGTGTCTATGAAGCTATAGCTGAGATCCAATTTAGCGCATTGGATCTCAGGTAACGGTTAACCTCATGCTTATAAACAGTATATGTCCAACAGGTATTGGAAATTTTACAACATCGATCAAGCCGGTACATGATCATTTAATAACAACATAAAAACTGTAATAGTGATCTAAGTACGATACCTTAATCACAAGTGTGTCTAAGTACGGTTCCATAGACATGGTGCATCTAAGTTCGGTTCCATAGACACGATGCATCTAAGTACGGTTCCATAGACACGGTGCGTCTAAGTACGGTTCCATAGACACGGTGCGTATAGCACTGAATAGCATGACCAGGTAAGTGTCTATCATGGGGGCCTCACCGACTTTACGGCGACTATTTGACTTACCCACAGAGACTAGCCTTGCCTTCGGCATCAAACTATTTACACAACATATCAACACATATATACATTCAATAATCATCAGCGTTAGTGTTACAGTACGCGAACGTACCTCCGTTGACGAATGTCGGCAATTCTGGCGGAAACGGCACGTTTTACGAAAAACAGCGAAACGTCCAACAGCGGCACGTCGGACAGCGTAACGGCAGCAGATCAAAGTTTCTGATGTCCTATAAGAGTAATATCACTTTCGTTAGTGATTTGACATCATAACGGCATTTTAGGTAAAAATTACCATTTTGCCCCTATACCCCTAATTGGCGGAATTTCGCAAAGACTTCGTTACTTTGACTACTTTTCTTCCCAAAATTTCGCCAGAACTTCGACGCCATTTTGATTTTCAAAAATAAAGACTAAAATAGCCCTCCCATATGATATCCAATCATACTTGAAAAATTAAAGGCTATTCTAGCATTACAACCCCTATTTTTGAAAGAACTTCAAAAGCTTCAACTTTTCGGAGACTCGATCCCTACTATGTTTTTACCTCTTCAGGCATATTTTTCAATGCAATGAGGCCTAAAAAAAGTATAGGAATTTCATCCCCTACTTCCTAGATCTAACTAACAATTCTACTAACTACCGAACTAAAACTCGAACTTGAAAGCTAAAGCCCGAAAGACTTACCCGTTGAAGACTTCGCGAAATTTTCCCAGAGCTTCTCTCTCTACTTTCTCCCTCTAGTTTTCGGCTAGGAGGAGTGGGAAATGGTGTGAAGAAAACTCAAGGGAGGACATGCCTATTTATAGAATTTCTAATGGATATGTTTGGAATTTTTCACTTTGTTTTCAACCTTGGAAATTCAAACACAAAATGGTGTAAAATTCTTGACCATGGATGCCTCTTGGAAGAATTGGAGAGTGATGTGGCTGCTTTGGAGTGGTCCAAAAATGGTGACTTGGGTTGCTTTAAAACCCGGTCTAATAGAATTTCCCCGATCGGTACCCGATTCGCGTGATTTCAGAGAAATCTCAAATTTCTGGATTTACAACTTTGAAAACATGTTCTCACTTACTAGAAATGTCCAAGTTAACCTAAATTTTGATTCCATATAGGGCTCCAACAGTCCAATTGAAGTTTTCTCGAACAACGTGTCCGAACGCGTCCGGTTTCAGAACGCATTTCTGAAATCATTAACTTCTTCAGAAAAATCCACTGATTCCAAATATGTACATATAAATTCAAAATCATTCCTAGATGTTGAGTTATAATTTATTTCCTTCATATCCAAAAATGTGACGATCTGCATTTTTCCTTATTTCGTCTTATTAGGAAAATGCACAAACGGCTTCAGAATTAACTTCCGTAAGAGTCTAACGGAAGATAAAATTCCACTGATCAATATTCTACCCTGACTTTGGAAATCTCATTCCTAGATCTCCAGATAGGATCCGTTTCCTAAATTCTAAATTACTATTCATCATTTTTACTTTAATTAATTATAATGTTAAAATAATAGCAACTTGCACAAATTTATTTTTCATTTCATTATTATTATTATTATTTTCTTTTCTTTTTTTTTCTTTTTTCTTTCTGCCCTCTTTTTTTTATTTCGTTTTTTTTATTTAATTAATTATTTAATTAATTAAATAATTATTTTTACATAATTTTTACAAAATTTTCCCATTGGTCAATACTTTGATTTACGCTTAAAAAAATACCTAAAATCAACTATTTTTCTCCAAAATTTACAATTAATTAGTAAACATATTTTTACTAATTTTAAAACAAAAACCACTAATTTTAGGGTTTTACATAATTACTTGTGAATTTCCTTTACTTAAGCTTAAGTAATTAGGCAATAATTTCCTAATTACTTTCTTATCAATAGTTGATAATTTTCTTACTTAGGATGCTTCATTACCTCATAACTTCTGTATTGACATTTTTGCTTTCATGTCTCTTGCATTATCTTAGCACCTACGGGGGTATTACGGTCATTTCCTTACTTTTTGAGTATTCTTCTACATTTTCTCCAAGTTTGTAACTTATTAAATTACCTAAATTAGGGACAATATCCTTCCCTATTTCAAATAGATTTTTACTTGCTTCTTTTATAGCTTTCACAATTTTCCTAAGTATTTATGTCCCTTAGGGGCATTTCCGTCATTTGGCACTGTAACAACCCGACTTTTCAAAAGCAGTATAATTATTTTTTTAAAACATCTTTTCACATCATCAGAGTAGAGCATTTGAGCGGAAGAATAACTGATATATATATATTCAAAATGCCCACTGGCTAGTTACAGAAATGGTATAGTAACCGAGAGTTTCCAAAAAAAAAATAAAAGAACAACATCGGAAAGTCTTCAGTCGGAACCATGATTCTGCTGCTTTCCTCTCTTCTCGGTCCTCGGTCCTTCCGACCCTGACGCTATAGCTGAGATCCAATTTAACACATTGGATCTCAGGTAATCTGATTAACCTCATATTCACATATACGTATATCATCCACAATCATTCATATTAACGGTATAATGGATGTGTCACACGAAGTGCATAAAGATGGGTCACACGTAGTGCATGTAGATGGGTCACACGTAGTGCATGTAGATGTGTCACACGTAGTGCATGTAATCAAAAGCTCATAACAATACTCACAACATATCATCCGACTCACAACCACAAATACGCATACGATAAACATCGGCGTTAAGGTTACCAAGACGCGCACGTACATACTTTCGTAAACCGAACAGAATGGCCAGGTAAGTGTCTATCATGGGGGCCTCACCGAGTTCACGGCGTCTTAATGGCTTACCCACATAGACTAGCCTTTCCTTCGGCACCAAACTGTTTCTAACATATTTGCATTCAATAAACATACCATAACAATACACATAGCACATACATGCATACCATGAACATCAGATTAGTGTTACAGTACGCGGACGTACCTTCGTTGACGGTAGACGGCACTTCCGTCGGAAATCGTACCTTTCTACGGAAAAACGTGAAATGGCTCGTCGGGCAAACGAACGGCAGGCAGAGATTAGGTTTTTTCGACGTCCCAGAAGCTTCGCTACAGATTTTCCCTGAGCACCTCTCTCTAAAATCCTCTCTCTAGAATCGGTTTTGCTCTTCAAAATGGTGTGAGAAATGAAGAGGAAACTTGGCTATTTATAGAAGAAAATATGACACTATTCACTACTTTTTCATATCGGATATCGGCCGCCGGATCGCACTTTGCCACATGTCACGATCCTCACCGGGCCACTTGGCAGCTGACATCATCATTTAAAGCCATGATGTCATGGTGGTGATGTCATCTACTTGTTTGAGAAGTTTCCTACCGATAAGTTCCCGATCGGTACCCGATTCGCGTGATTTCGGAAAAATCTCAAAATTCTGGATTTACAACTTTGAAACCATTTCCTCACTCAGTAGAAATGTCCAAGTTAACCTAAATTTTGGTTCCATATAGGGCTCCAACTGTCCAGTTGAAGTTTCCTCGAAAAACGTGTCCGATCACGTCCGGTTTCGAAACGAAAATCCGGAAGTTCCAGCTTATAGACATAGATGCACTGATTTCAAATATGTCCATAAAAATTCCCAATTCTTTCTCAGTTGTCACAACTCTAATTTTGAAGTCTTTACTTCCAATCTACGGAAGATAAAATTCCACCGATCATTATTTTCCCGACTTTGGAATTCCCATTCCTAGATCTCTAGATAGGATCCGTTTCCTAATTTTAAAATTACTATTCATCACTTTTTACTTTAATTAATTATATTCTTATTATATGTCAACTTGCACATATATATATATATATATATATATTTTTTTTTTCCCTTTTCATTTTCATTTTCATTTTTTTTTTCTGCATATTTTTTTTTCTTTATTTCGTTTTTTTTTTAAAATTAATTATTTAATTAATTAAATAATTATTTTTACATAACTTTTTTACAAGATTTTCCTATTGGTCCATTCTTGCATTTAGGCTTAAAAATACCTAAACTCACTTATTTTTCTCAAAAATCTCCAATCAATTAGTAAATATATTCTTACTAATTTTCAACTATTTTCCACTAATTTTTGAGCTTTACATAATTATTCATGAATTTCCTTTACTTATGCTTAAGTAATTAGCCCAATATTACTTAATTACTTAATTATCACAAGTTGATAATTTTCTTACTTAGAACACCTTATTTCCTTTATACTCTTGCATTAACATTTCTGTTTCCATGTGTTCTGCTTTATTTTAGAATTTGTGAGGGCATTATGATCATTACCATACTTCTTGAGCATTCTTCTTCAATTTCTCCAAGTTTGTAATTTATTAAATTACCAAAATTAGAGATATACTCTCTCTCAATTTAAATAATTATTTCATTGCCCTTTAGGATTTTTCACCATTTTCCTAAGTTATTTACTCCTCCTAGGGGTATTTTGGTCATTTTGGCACTTTGGCCCTTAAATTTCCTAATTCAAATTTCGGGGTATTACATTTCTCCCCCCGTTAAACAAAATTTCGTCCTCGAAATTTACGCGTATCACCTCAGAGAAATAACTTAGACCTTTTGTCTAACCCTTGTCCATGCATACTTACTTAGTATGCATCCCAACATTCCAACTGGTACTTCGGTTACATACGGACTCACATGTCCATTCTTCATGCTCTCTAGCCGTTGCACTAACCAGACTTCGAACCATACGCTACGGATACTTATTCTATCAGAACATTCTTAGATCATTTTTTTCAGTGATCCGAGAAATCGTTTCGGCTTGATTATAAAGTTTTTATCATGTTTTAGGTTGATATATATAGTGTTTCCGTGGCGTCAAGACACCGCGTACTTTATATATATTGCTTCCGTGGCGCCCATAACACCGCGTACTTTAGTGTTGTAGCGTTTCCGTGGTGCCCATAACACCGCGTACATAAGTGTTTCCGTGGCACCCATAACACCGCGTACTACACATTCATCATGTCGTACTTTGATTTACGGTATCCCCATGGTTCCCATACACCGCAGCAATACCATATATCTCATACTCATGGATATCATGTCGTACTTCGGTATATTATGTTCCCATGGTTCCCATACACCGTGGCAACATAAGATACCTTATACTTAATGATACTATCGTGATTTGTTACTTAAGAAACTTGATAATGATTATCACTATGTTATGTGTGGATTGGTTCGACTTTGAACTACAGAGGTCTTCTCTTTTTCTCAACGTAGCTCTTCCGTCTGTCCTGTGCTGCTAAGAGTCGTCTCTTAACTACAGCGATTTGTTTGGAATTTCGTTGGTTCTTTCCACCCAACAATGGATACGTAGAAAATGATGATGAGTGGATCTTATCCAGCCTTCAGAAGAGTATGGAAATACGTAATGGTTCCTCTGATAAAAATTTTCAACGTGGGTCACGATCAGATATCGGTCCCACTCGAGGTTATCTACCTCGTCCTCCACCTTGGCCTCTGCCACGACTTCTGGAAGCTCCGGCTCCTCTTAGGTTCGCCATGTCGCGTTCTTTTCCTCTTTTAGGGAAAACGTCAGATATATAAGGAAAACGTTGATTGGTATATCACGGATTCTATCGCACTTAGTATCTATACCGCACATAGACTCTATCACACTTCGTATTCACACTACGAACAAGCACCCGAAGTATTTCCCTCGTTCAGGGTTTCATTGATTTGGTCTACTCAAAACGGGTATGGAATTTCGCATCAAAGTTCCTCTACATGAGTCAAATACTGCATGTACGTATCTTTTCTATTCTCGGAGTTTCATCCAACGTGGCCCAGATCCACCATAAACTCTGGGTTAGAGTGATGTTCCCACAGAAAGTGGTACACCGATTCAGGATGGTACACCAGTTCAATCGGTACACCGTAATAGGGTGGTATACCGACTCGGGGCTATATCGTACTCATTTTCAAAATTTGCTCCAAGTTTAAAAGGCTTTTGAACGAACTTCGTTATCCGAACAGGATGGCCAGGTAAGTGTCTACCATGGGGGCCTCACCGAGTTCACGGCGACTGATTGGCACACCCACGTAGACTAGCCTTGCCTTCGGCACCAAACTGTCCGTAATAACATAGCTAAATTCATGCCAGGACTACTGCTCTGATACCAAATGTAACAACCCGACTTTTCAAAAGCAGTATAATTTTTTTTTTTTAAAACATCTTTTCACATCATCAGAGTAGAGCATTTGAGCGGAAGAATAACTGATATATATATATTCAAAATGCCCACTGGCTAGTTACAGAAATGGTATAGTAACCGAGAGTTTCCAAAAAAAAATAAAAGAACAACATCGGAAAGTCTTCAGTTGGAACCATGATTCTGTTGCTTTCCTCTCTTCTCGGTCCTCGGTCCTTCCGACCCTGACGCTATAGCTGAGATCCAATTTAACACATTGGATCTCAGGTAACGGTTAACCTCATATTCACATATACAGTATATCATCCACAATCATTCATATTAACAGTATAATGGATGTGTCACACGAAGTGCATAAAGATGGGTCACACGTAGTGCATGTAGATGGGTCACACGTAGTGCATGTAGATGTGTCACACGTAGTGCATGTAATCAAAAGCTCATAACAATACTCACAACATATCATCCGACTCACAACCACAAATACGCATACGATAAACATCGGCGTTAAGGTTACCAAGACGCGCACGTACATACTTTCGTAAACCGAACAGAATGGCTGTGTAAGTGTCTATCATGGGGGCCTCACCGAGTTCACGGCGACTTAATGGCTTACCCACATAGACTAGCCTTTCCTTCGGCACCAAACCTGTTCTAACATATTTGCATTCAATAAACATACCATAACAATACACATAGCACATACATGCATACCATGAACATCGATTAGTGTTACGATGCGGACGTACCTTCGTTGTGATGAGACGGCACTTCCGTCGGAAATCGTACTTTTCTACGGAAAAACGTGAAATGGCTCGTCGGGCAGCGTAACGGCAGCAGATTAGGTTTTTCTGACGTCCCAGAGCTTCGCTACAGATTTTCCCAGAGCACCTCTCTCTAAAATCCTCTCTCTAGAATCGGTTTTGCTCTTCAAAATGGTGTGAGAAATGAAGAGGAAACTTGGCTATTTATAGAAGAAAATATGACACTATTCACTACTTTTTCATATCGGATATCGGCCACGGATCGCACTTTGCCACATGTCACGATCCTCACCGGGCCACTTGGCAGCTGACATCATCATTTAAAGCCATGATGTCATGGTGGTGATGTCATCTACTTGTTTGAGAAGTTTCCTACCGATAACCCGATTCGCGTGATTTCGGAAAAATCTCAAAATTCTGGATTTACAACTTTGAAACCATTTCCTCACTCAGTAGAAATGTCCAAGTTAACCTAAATTTTGGTTCCATATAGGGCTCCAACTGTCCAGTTGAAGTTTCCTCGAAAAACGTGTCCGATCGCGTCGGTTTCGAAACGAAAATCCGGAAGTTCCAGCTTATAGACATAGATGCACTGATTTCAAATATGTCCATAAAAATTCCCAATTTTTTCTCAGTTGTCACAACTCTAATTTTGAAGTCTTTACTTCCAACCTGGCTATCCGCCCTTTTTCTTAATTTCCTATTTCGTCTTATTAGGAAAAGTCCTATTGACTTCAGAATTAACTTCCGGGAGAGTTTAACGGAAGATAAAATTCCACTGATCATTATTTTTCCCTGACTTTGGAATTCCCATTCCTAGATCTCTAGATAGGATCCGTTTCCTAATTTTAAAATTACTATTCATCACTTTTTACTTTAATTAATTATATTATTATTATATGTCAACTTGCACATATATATATATATATATTTTTTTTTCCCTTTTCATTTTCATTTTCATTTTTTTTTCTGCATATTTTTTTTTTCTTTATTTCGTTTTTTTTTTAAAATTAATTATTTAATTAATTAAATAATTATTTTTACATAACTTTTTACAAGATTTTCCTATTGGTCCATTCTTGCATTTAGGCTTAAAAATACCTAAACTCACTTATTTTTCTCAAAATCTCCAATCAATTAGTAAATATATTCTTACTAATTTTCAACTATTTTCCACTAATTTTTGAGCTTTACATAATTATTCATGAATTTCCTTTACTTATGCTTAAGTAATTAGCCCAATATTACTTAATTACTTAATTATCACAAGTTGATAATTTTCTTACTTAGAACACCTTATTTCCTTTATACTCTTGCATTAACATTTCTGTTTCCATGTGTTCTGCTTTATTTTAGAATTTGTGAGGGCATTATGGTCATTACCATACTTCTTGAGCATTCTTCTTCAATTTCTCCAAGTTTGTAATTTATTAAATTACCAAAATTAGAGATATACTCTCTCTCAATTTAAATAATTATTTCATTGCCCTTTAGGATTTTTCACCATTTTCCTAAGTTATTTACTCCTCCTAGGGGTATTTTGGTCATTTTGGCACTTTGGCCCTTAAATTCCCTAATTCAAATTTCGGGGTATTACATGCACTTTGGCCCTTAGATTCTCTAATTTCCAAGAGATTTTCCTTTAGAAAATAAAATAATTAGAACTTAATATTTGATATCACATATTCACCTACTTTCTATAGGTATAATTTTACCAAATTATGATACGTATTTTTGGGGTATTACACTTAGTCTGTGTCGCTAGTGGTACGTTTGTCCGTTTGGTACCGATTCCTGATTCCTCATATATCCTATAATGTTATCATCGCATTTTTTCCTTCATAAATAATATCCTAAGAGATACCTTAGCCACTATTGACCTTTTTACCGCTGATAGATTTGATATTCTAATTATACCTTTACATTTCCTTAAAAAGGGAATTTCAACATTTTTGCTCAGATTTTTCCTCAATTCCTAAAAAAAATAATGATGATGATTTATTTCATATTTAATTATGTTTCGTATATTTCAAATAGTCCTAATTAAGGGGAACCTAGTCCTAAATCTAACAAGAAATATACACAAGTCCAAACTAAGAAAGTTAATTACTTAAAACCCTTACCTCCTGTAAATAGTAATACCCTAAAATCTGACTTAGGGTAAATATCATAAGTGAGTAAATAATACCTATTGAAAATAGGTGAATATGAGGTTTCAAATATTAAGTTATAATTATCTTATTTTCTAAGGAAAATACTATGGGAATTAAAGGAAACGAAGTGCCAAAACGGCTTAAAAATGCATTTTTAGGGTCATAAAATATCCTAAAAATATTATGATAAATCTTAAAGGGCAGTAAAATAATTATTGAAAATTAGAAAGAATATTGTCCTTAATTTAGACAATTTATTAAATTATTTCCTTTGGGAAATAAAAGAAAGAGAAATTAAAAAGTATTCTGGGAACTATAATTGACCTCATGATTTTTAATATTTTATGTAGAGCATAAAATACCAATGTCAGTCCAATAGTTGTGAAATAATAATTAATCTCAATTAATAAAATTGTCAACAATTAGTAAGTGATTAATTACATAATTATTGGCTAATTGTTTAGTAATGAATAAGGTGATATATAAGGGTTTAATTAGACAATGGATTAATTATGAATTAAGGTAAATTAAAGCATAAATTAAGTGATTAAGGAAAGTTGAAAAGTCAACAAAAAGGGGCCATATTTTCGAAAATGTGAAGAAGAAAAAGATGTCAAGTGTGAACATACAAGTGGTTTAGAGAATATTCTAAGGAAAAAGGAATATTCTGTTGAAAAAGCAAATAGGATAAATGACCACCGATAGAAATTAAATCCTAACTCAAAATCCATGAATTAGGTGGAAAATAACTGGACATATTATGAATCAGTGGATTTTTGTCTCGAAGATGACATTACCCGAAGTGATTTCCGTAACCGACGGCGTTTATCCGAAAATGTTCGGTAGGCAACGGAATACCCTGAATGAGATCAAAAATTTAGTTAACCCAAGTATTTTGAAAGAGGAAGAATAGACATTCGAGGCTATGTTCTTGGATTTCTGAGATTCTATAAGATTACGCGATTAGAACACCGATCGGGAGAATTTTATCGGGTAAAACCCATAAAGCAAGTTTGGATGACAACACATGACCTCATTTTCTTCACTTTGGGGGCCTTGAGGTCGGCATGCATGTTTGTGGGGTGGAGAATGAAGCTAAAAATTCCATGTTTATAATTGAAGGAGAAGGAGTTGGAAAAAGACCATTATGCCCTCACAAAAAGTCTATAAATAGGCACCTTCATTCTTCACAAATCTCACACCAAAACCTCTCCAATATTTCGAAATAGAGAGAGATTTTAGAGAGAAGGAGGAGCCGGAGGAAGTTGTAGCGAAGTTCTTCAACGGGTAAGTTTTTCGGTTCTAGTCTTTAGTTTGGTAGTTTTAGTAGAAATGTTAGTTAGATCTAGGAAGTAGGAGATGAAATTCCTATTCTTGTTTTTAAGCCTCATTGCATTGAAAGATGTCTGACGAGGTAAAAACATAGTAGGGATTGAGTTTCTGAAAGTTGGGAGTTAAAGTAGCGAAGCTCTGGCGAAATTCCGCCGATTAGGGGGTCAACGGTAAAATGGTCATTTATGACTAAAATGTCCGTCATAATGCTTGATCATTAATAAATGCGCTATTTTCCTTATAGGATATCCCTGATTACGTTCTGACCAACTGTCGTACCATATTCCGACGGAAGTACCATTTACCGTCAACGAATGTACGTTCGCGTACTGTAACACTAACTCTGATGGTTATTGTATGCATATATGTGTTTCCTCTGTCATGCCTTACATCCGACTGTACTATTGTATGTCATGCCTTACATCCGACTGTATTATTGTCTGCCATGCCTTACATCCGACTGTACTATTGTCTGTCATACCTTACATCCGACTGTATTATTGTCTGTCATGCCTTACATCCGACTGTATTATTGTGCGTTGTGCCTTAACCTTACATCCGACAGTATTGTTATTGCCGTGCATATCTGATCATGTACATTTCTCATTGTGCCTTAACCTTGCATCCGACTGTACTGTTATTGCCATACATATCTGATACGTATACCCTATGTCTGACCGTAGTAACTGTTGCCAAAATTCTATGAATGTCTATTGTACATATATGGTGTATATAAACATGAGGTTAACCGTTACCTGAGGTCCGGATGCATAGGATCTCAGCCCTTAATATAGCTTCAGGGTCGGGAGGACCAAGGATCGAGGAGAAGGACAAGCAGCAAGCCTAGGGATCCGATTGAAGACTTTCTATGTTGTTGTTCTTTACTTCTGAAAACTCTCGGTTATTGTACCGCTTCTATAATTAGCCAGACTTACGGCATTTTGATTATATATATCAGTTACTCAATCGTTCCGGTGCTCTACTCTGATGAAAAAAAAATTACACTGCTTTTGAAAATGAGATGTTACAATAAAATTTTCACATACAAATATAAAAATTTGATACATAAACAAGATTTATGAAATACTCCCTCCGGTCCTAATTATAAGACAAAGTTGATTTTTTTTAGAGAAGTTAAGGAAGCTAATTAAATTACTTTAGAGTATTTTTATTTTTATTTTTTTCTTCAAACTAATTAGTTTGATAATAAACTAATATATAATCTAAAGATACACAACATATAATATGATTAAATAACTTATTTAGTTTCCTTAATCTCTCCAAAGAAAGTCAACTCTGTTTAGGACCGGAGGTAGTAATTAATTTTCTTATTTGAGATTTGTTTATAATTCTCCCTTATATATTTTGTAGGCGGTACAAATATAATTAGCTCTCCCTACTAATTAACGGACAACCAATCAATTCAAATTCATGCATATTGGTTTGCTTAAAATTAAACCTATAGTAATTAATTTTTCTCCTAAAAGTTATTATTTTTCATTATGTTAGAAAATAAATAACATTTGAAGAGAGACATGCCGGATTCAGGTTCATAACAATCTATCGGATGCACTTACAAAAGTAACTTACTACTAGAATATATTCTTTTTTGCCTAGCATATACACCTCACAAGAGAGAAAATGATATTTTACTCATTGTGTTTCGACTTATGACGATCACATTTATTTATAGTGTAGGTATATGAGATATTTTACAAATTCATATAAGTTGTATTAAAAAAAAAATGAAAAAACTAAAAATTTCATTTCCAATTAAAAATAAACTTATCCATCCAATAGCTCTTACATTTAAGATCATTTGGGGAGGGAGAGTATTGTGCATATTAGATTTAGATGTGTGTGTGAGAGAGAGAGATTATGATAGCATTCATACACATACATCTTTGGGTTTGCCTTATGTGCTCATCATAGTGATGAGCAACATATTACTAATCATTGTGATCAGATCTAACAATTTAAATTTAATCTAAATAGTCTAAATTTAAAATGTTTATACGTAATTTTTAAATGATAATTTTTTTTAATGAAAAGTAATAGTTAGAAGATTTTCTTTATTTTAAATTTTACATATATTAAAATAAAAATTTATTTAAAATACAAAAATTAAACTAAATTAAATTAAATATGAACCATACAAAATCAATTTAACAATGTAGATATTGGTGATGGACACATTTATAGTCTTCAAAGTGACGCACATAAAATGTGTTTCCGTACATATTTTCACACTTGTTTATCACAACCATTAATTCTTCTAATACAAGATTCTATAATTATAAAAGGATAATGAAGAAAGAGTTATAACTTGAAGTGGTCTAGAGCAGAAAAGCCATCAAGTCCCTTGTTATCATAACAAGCGATGAAGTCTTGGAGTGAAGTATGCCTGTAGAGAGGAGGGTTATGTGGTGACAAAAGTTCCTTGATGGGGCCATAAGTCTTTGCTGTGGGATATGTATGAAGAGTGAAAAAGCATGCAACTGATACTCTTGGCCCTTCATTATTTGCTACAACTCTATGCTCTACACTCTTCAATCTGTCATTCGACATAAGCTGGAACATAACATAAAGCTCTTAATTTACGGATATTGCATATGGTAATCACGTCTAATATACCCAAACAAAGGGAAAATTAACCTTTAATTCATATAATTTTAACTCAGTTCTAACCCAGTCCTTAAAATGAGCACATTTTTTCCTTATGATTTGATGAGCATAGCATGCCCATCAACAATTTGGATGGTTTGTTTTGATTTTGGACGATGCATTTAACTTTTATATTTTGAGTAAATTTTTATTTAAATATATGTAATATTTAAAATAGAGATAATCTTATAACTACTACTTCTCAGAATAAGCTATGCAACATATAGCTCTTAATTAATACCTATATTGCATAAGGTAATCACATCTAATATAGCCAGATGACAGAGGGAAAATTAACCTTTAATTCATATAATTTTAACTTGGTTGTAACTCAGTCCTTAAAATGAGCACATTTTTTTTGCTTATCACTAATTTGGATGCTCTAGATTGATTTTGGATGATCAATTTGATTTTTATACTTTGAGTAAATTTTTATTTTAATATATGTAAGATTTAAAATAGAGATAATCTTATAACTACTACTTCTTGGAAAATGAATTTATTAGAGTAAATACCCTTTCTGGTCCCTGACAAAAAACGCGGACTCTATTTTGGTCCCTGACAAAAAAAAAAAGACCCTTATTTGTCCTTTTTATGGGACTAAAAAGGACCTTTTGGAAATTTGTGAGTGATCAAAATGTCCACCAATCGACCCTTATTCGTTTTTTTTATGGACTAAACAAGACCTTTTTTTTGTTAGGGACCAAAATGATGTTCGTGTTTTTTGTCAGGGACCAAAAAGGGTATTTACTCAATTTATTATTTAAAAAATTACACATTAAAATTTGGATCTTTTAGGTTAGATGATATAAACTTTCTTGATCTCATTACAAGGATAAACACTCAGTGCTCACTATTGTTAATTCAATCATTGTAGTAGTTTTGATGTGATCGCAACTTAGTAATCCTTAAACCTTAATTTGATACAACTCAATTTTTATAGTTTCAACTATTTAAAACACTGGTCCTTATATTTTTAAAAATTAAATTATATATTTCATGAAGCTTAAAGTAACTAAAGTTTAAAATGATTGAAAAATATATGGACCGGGTCACAGTGAGTTAAAATTTAGAAACCAAGTTTTAACTGAGTTAAAAATAGAACGATTGAGTTACACTAAGTCAAATTAAAGTTTCGGAACTGAGTTATAATCAAATCAAAACTATATGGTCTTTCAATATAACTCAAGACTTGTATACACACATATATGAAACTGACCTGTAAGAGATCTCCAATATTCACAACTAGAGCTCCAGGAATAGGTGGAACATCAATCCACTGATTTTGGCACAAAACTTGAAGTCCACCAATATGGTCTTGAAGAAGAATGGTGAGGAAGTCAGGATCTGAGTGTTTGGTGGTTCCCATGGTGAGTTCAGGCTCAGGACATGGTGGATAATAATGGCTCAGAAGACAATGACCTTTTGCACAATCCATGCTCTTAAGATGGTCAGCCTTGAGCCCAAGTGACTTCGATAATAATTCAAACAAAATGTTACCCAATGCCTCAATTTTCTTTGAGTACTCCATTGTTACATCCCTACAAATTAGAAATTAGTTTCCCTCATATTCATCAAGATCCTCTCTTTATCATGTGGCACATGTTTTTTGACTCAAGTTACAAAATGATGTTTTTTCAATACTAGACTTAGGAGTGTTCATGGCCTCACAGGACAGGACAGCAATGACACCCTCGTCCTGATGAACCGTGACAATATGGCTTTTATATCATGTGTCTTGTCCCACTCCCAATGGCATCCCACATCCCAGTCATAACAGGATCGAGACATTCCTTCTAAATTATGATTTTGTTAAAAAAAAATTAGACAAGGCCTAATATGATGAAATAAAAACCACGTGCAACTCTAGCTACAATATATGCGTGTACAAAATTTTAGTGCCAAAAATAAATACATGCAAGAAAACAAAGTGGAAATTTGAATATTCATACGTAAATAAGAAATAGTTAGGCGAGCTTGCCTAGAATTCTCTTTCATAGGAGTTGAATATCTGTGAGATCAAAATTACCTGCAGACCATAGGCAATTCTTGAGGATCAAGAGGTTCAGGAGCCATAACACAAAACAAAGTGTCCCTCCAATTAGCAAACTTGGACTGATACAAATCGAAGTTGCTTCTGAAGTTCACTTTCCCCTTCTCCTCCCTGCTATAGTACTCCACCTTCACCTCTTTTGGCAACTCGTGGAACTCACGCGCCACCGTCAGCATCTCTCCCAACAACTTCATGGGTATCCCATGATTCACCATCTGGAAAAACCCCACTGTCTCCGCAGCACGCCGGACTTCGCCAACCACATCACTATCATCACGATCCCCTCCACCGGCGGCTGTGTCTTTAAGGTCTATCACCGGAATCTTGAACTGGGTCTGATCCCTTTGACTCCAGAGACCTTCGTCAGCGGCGATCTCCTCCGGCGGCCGTATGAAGATTCTAGGGAGCTTCGTGATCCCAGCATCAACAAGGCCTTTGACGCCAGATTTAGATTCATCAAAGGTCTTCAGTTCTTGCAAACGATCGTAGGTGTTGGAGCTTTCCATTGTTTAATTGATGATTACAAGATTTTATTATTCTAGCATTTGCATACGTATCACGGTTTGTTCTGTTATATATATATATATATATATATATATATATAATTGGATGATTCCTTAATGTTGTAACGCATTAACCTGACTATATATAATTTAACTTAATTGGATGATTCCTTGATGTTGTAACGCATTAACCTGACAGCTGTATGTTTTGGAAGTGAGCACTGAGCACCATGAGCGTGCGCGCGCATGCATGCATATATATATATATATAGGGTTTATCGTTTGTCATAAGATTATGTCAAGTAAACCCAAAACTACGTCGTTTTGGGAGTTAAGCAAATTAATGAAGGGTGTTTTTGTATTTTTGTTTTAGTATTTATTATATGAATTTTACCAAAAGATCCTTCATTAATTCCCCTGACCCCAAAACTACGTCGTTTTGAGAGTTCATTAATTCCACTAACCTCAAAACGACGTAGTTTTGGGTGACTGATATAACCTTATGTCAAGTGACACGACAAACGATAACCCCATATATATATATATATATATATATATATATATATATATATATATATATATATACTTTTTTTTTTAACTTAATTGGATGATTCGTTGATGTTGTAACGCATTAACCTGACAGCTGTATGATTTGGAAGTGAGCACTGAGCACCGTGAGCACATCTATAAATTTGACACTCTCTATGTAAATAAACTAAATATACTATTTTAATCGGTAGAATGTTATATATCAGATTTTAAATCAGGCAAAATAATTTATAAAATGTTTTGATGTAGAATTGGGAATCTGGGCCGGTCCGGCCCTCCAGAACCGGCTTATGAAGGGCTAGGGCCTAATAGGGTTCAGGGTAAGAAAAACATCTATTTTTCAAAGTCCGGCCCGAAAGCACCAGGGTCAAGGCCGGCCCTCCAAGACCCGAAAGTTATTATTCCAAATTTTATTTATTTTTCCTCCGTTTTCTTAAAGAAATATAATTATTAAATTACAACCGTTAAAGTTCTAATTTATCAAATAAATATTGTCAACATTCATATCCAAACAACACGAATCATCCAACAAATGTGATTTAAAAAAAAAAAATTCACACAAATGAAAGGGGAAATTGCTCTTGGTATATTTTTATATACAGGCTTACTGTACTTGTTATACCCGGATAAATAAAATGGCTATTTTTGATAAGTGAATATGTGATAACAATATCTATATTGACTTTATCGTATTTACAAGGGAAAAATCTCTTAGAAATTGGGAAAAAAGAATAAAGGATCAAAATGACCAAAATACCCCTAGAATGCTTAGATAACTTAGGAAAATTGTGAAAAATCCTAAAAGGCAGTAAAATAATTATTAAAATTGGGAGAGTATATTATCTCTAATTTTGGTAATTTAATAAAGTATAAACTTGGAAAAAATTGAGAAGGAATGTTCAAAAAGTATTGAAATGACCAAAATACCCTCATAAATTCTAATATAATGAATGAGACATGAAAACACAAATGTCAGTGTAAAAGTTATGAGGTAATAAGGCATTCTAATCAAGAAAATTATCAACTATTGATAAGAAAGTAATTAAGTAATTATTGGCTAATTACTTAAGCATAAGCAAAGGAAATTCATGAATAATTATGTAAAACCCTAAAATTAGTGGTTTTTGGCTAAAAATTAGTAAAAACATATTTACTAATTAATTGGAAATTTTTGAGAAAAATAGATGAGTTTAGGTATTTTTGAGCCTAAATGCAAGAATAGACCAATAAGAGAATTTTGTGAAATTTTTAGGAAAATTGAAATAAATAATTAATTAATTAAAAAATAAATATTTATTAATAATAAAAAGGGGCCAGCCGAATTGGACCAAAGAAATGAGGATGGGAATGAAGAAATAAAATCTAGATATTTAGTTATAATTTGTATTATTTTATTATATAATATAATTAATTATAGTGAATAGTAAAAAAATAAATAGGAAACGGATCCTATCTAGAGAACCAGGAATAGATTTTCCAAGGTCAAGGTAAAATATTGATCAGTGGATTTTTATCTTCAGTTAGACTTTTCCGGAAGTTGATTCCGAAGCCGGTAGAGCATTTTCCTAATAAGACGAAATAGGGAAAAATGCAGATAGTCACATTTTAGGATTTGAAGGAAATAAATTCTAACTCAACATCTGGAGATGAGTTTGGGATTATCTGGACATATTTGGAATCAGTGAATTTTTGTCCAGAAGTTGATAATTCCGGAATTTAATTCCGTAACCGTGCACGCTTTTCGAGGAACTTCAGACTGACTGTTGGAACCCTATATGGAATCAAAATTTAGGTTAACTTGGACATTTCTAATAAGTGTGAAAATGTCTTCAAAGTTATAATTCCGAAATTTTGAGATTTTTTCGAAATTACGCGAATCGGATACCGATCGAGGAATTCGACCGGAAAGCTTCTGGAAGGAGACACTTGGCCTCCTCCCATTGGCCATTCCCTTGATTTTTGAGCCCAGGAGGTCGGCCAAGAGAGAAAGAGAAGAGCAAAAAACTTGTTTCCAAAGTTATTGTTTGGACGGTCCAGATCGCTTCTCACAAAGTTGATCCGACGGCCGAAATCCTACCAACTTTTCTATAAATACCCCCCCTTCCATTCACTCTTCACACCATTTTCTTGAGAGCTAGCCGAAATCTAGAGAGAGGAGGAGAGAAGGAGAAAGCCGGGGAAATTTGTAGCGAAGCTCTGGGTAAGTTTTTCGGTACCGAGCTTTAAGCTTTTGTAGTTCTTTCGATAGTTAGAGTAGTAATGTTAGATTAGTATTTCATCTTTCAAGTATGATTAGATATCATATGATAGGGCTATTTTAGTCTAGAATTTCGAAAATTATGATTGGGTCGAATTTCTGGCAAAATTTTGGAAAATCGGAGCCAAAGTAACGAAGTGCTGGCGAAATTCCGCCGATTAGGGGTATAGGGGCAAAATAGTAATTTTTACCTAAAATGCCAGTTATAATGTCAAATCACTAATAAAAGTGATATTACTCTTATAGGACATCAGAAACTATGATCTGCTGCCGTTACGCTGCCCAACGTGCCGCTGTTGGACGTTTCGCAGTTTTCCGTAAAAAGTACCTACGCCGTCAATGAAGGTACGAACGTGTACTGTAACACTAATCATGTGCTGCTTAAATGCATATATGTGATAGATACGTTCGTAGACCGTTATACAGACAGTTTTACACGGGTTATAGTCATAATAATGCCGTTATGTTTTCCTAGCGCTGAGGACACGAGTGGTATCGTGGCACTGGTGAATAGTGCAGGCTGTTGTTGTTATTGTTTACCTTATGAGGCTTTGCATATTGCTCTGTGCTTATGTTATGTCGTCATATTGATCATGCATATGTTGTATGCTTATGTATTGATACACTGCTGTATTGTCTAGAATATCTGTTGTCTGTATACTGTATTGTTTGGGCATAAGGTTAACCGTTACCTGAGATTCAATGTGGTAAATTGAATCTCAGCTATAGCTTCAGGGTCCGGAGGACCACGGATCGGAGATCGAGGCAAGCAGCAGGAGTAGGCTTCCGGCCGAAGATATCTTTACCGCTTTCTGTTTCTATTTCGGAACACTAGGATTACTGTAATCATTACAATGTTACACTATGGTTTATGTTTGCTATAAATCAATTACTCTTTCGCTCCATTGCTCTACTCTGATTGAAAAAAAAAATCGCTTTAGAAAACGGGATGTTACCGTACTCCTAAAGATTTTGTACACAGAAAATACCCATACTCAAATTCATGTGCTTATTTATTCTCGTATATTATATATTATGTTTAATTTTAAAAATAACAATAATTAACATGAATAATGTGCAAAGTGTAAAATTAGTGTTGAGGAAACTAACTGTTGTGAGTTTCATGTTCCCTAGCTAGTTACCTTAATATAGTTGGATCTATCTCATTATAAAAAATAAAAATTAGAGAGAGCGCAACCTATGGAAATAGCTGTAATATCCCAAATTTTTAGATTTGAAAACAAGAAATATTTTATGGGAATTTGTAATACCCTAAAAATCCTACTTATGATAAGTATCATAATTTAGTAAATAATACCTATTGGAAATAGGTGAATATATGGTCTCAAACTTTAAGATATATTTATCTTATTTTCTAGGGCAATTTCCCTTGAAATTAGAAAGAGTAAAGAGCCAAAAAGCCCTAAAGACGATTATGGGACATGAAATAGCCTGAGAATATTATGATAAATCGTAAGAGGCAATAAAATATTTATTAAAAATTAGAGAGTATGTTGTCTCTAATTTTGGCAATTTAATAAATTATTTCCTTGGAAATAATAAGAGGGAAAATTAAATATTATTTTGGGAACCCTAAATGACTCTGTGATTTTTAATATAATACATGGAGCATAAATTATCAATGTCAGTAAAATAGTTGTGAGAAAATGATTAATCCTAATTAAGAAAATTATCAACAATTACTAAGTGATTAAATAGATAATTAATTGCTAATTGTTTAAGCATGAATAAAGGGAATGTTTAAAGTTAATTAGGTGCAAACCCTAATTAAAAATTAGTGACCAATAAGGGATTAAGATTAGCATGAGAATAATTGTTAATCAATTGTAGATGATTAAGAAAATGTATTAGGTGAATTATATAGAGTCCCTAAAGCCTAATAAATCATAAAGTAATCCTTGGCAAAATGCAAGAACCAATGGGATAATTAGCTACAAGGTAAATTGAAGCATATTGGGAATTAAATAAGCAAATGAAAAATAATAAAGAGGGAGAGGGGGAGCAGCCGAATCAAAGGAATGGAGGAGGAGAGTTTGAAGTAAATAAACTTGTTGAAGAGGTTGTGGAAAAGTCAAACAAAAACACAAGCCAATAGGAACACTTTGTTCATATGATATTTTGGCAAGTGGGAGAACAATTTCCTTGGCCAAGAATTGCCCATGCAATTCGAAATATTGAAGAGTGAAAGAAAGAGGAAGTGTGATATATTAAATTATGATATTATGGGGTATTGGTTAAAAACATATTTGTTTGATCAAGGAAGGAGGTCGGCTAGCATAAAGGATTCAATCAATTAATCAAAAGCATTTTGAAAAGTCAATAAAAGGGGGTGGAAAACCAAATTGATTGTTGTATGTGTGTGTGAACCGAATTGATTAGTGCAAGGGTGTGAGTATGTGTAGGTGCAAGTGGATGGTGGAAAGAGAAAAAGAAGAAAAATAGATATTTTGTGGAAAAAGCAAATAGGATAAATGAGAACCGATAGAAATTAAATCCTATCTTGAAATCCTTGGATTAAGTGGTAAACATCTGGACATATTATGAATCAGTGAATTTTTGTCCCGAAGTTGATGTTACCTGAAGTCATTTTCGTAACCGACACGGTTTGACCTAAAATGTTCAGCAGGCTACGAAATACCCTTAATGGAATCTTAAATTTTATTAATCCACATATTTCTCAAGAGTAAACAGAGACTTTCAAGACCACATCGATGAATTTTTTAGATTTGCTAAGATTACGCGATTAGAACACCGAACAGGGAACTTTATCGGTACAAGTTCATAAAGCAAGTGTGTGACATCATTTTGGATGATGTCACTTTGGGGAAAAAGGGGGAGGGAAGTCGGCACCTAGCATTGGATGGAGGAGATTGGAAGTTGAAATAAAACCTAGATCCAAGGGTGTAGATTCAAGATGGAAAGTTGTGAATAGTGCACAAGGTTTGTCTATAAATAGCCTTCAATCCTTTGCATAATTTCTCACCAATTCACACCAACATCTCTCAAGAATTTTGAATCTAGAGAGAAGGAGGAGCTCTGGAGAAGGAGTAGCGAAGTGCTGGGTAATTTCTTCGGTCCCTAGACTTAAGTTCTAGTTTTGTTCGGTAGTTATAGTAGAAATGTTATTTTGATCTTTAATCTTCCAAGTTAGTTTAGATATCATGTTTTAGGGTTAAATATGATATTTATTTTGAAAATATGTTGGAGAAAGAGATATGGCAAAATTTTGGAAGATTAGAGTCAAAGTAGCGAAGCTCTGGCGAAATTTCGCCAATTAGCAAAGTCAGGGGTAAAATAGTCATTTATGACTAAAATATCTGTTAGGATATTGTTTGAGTAATGAATACGCTATTATCCTTATAGGATATCTGTGATCATGTTCTGATCATCACACGTACCGTATATCGTCAACGAAGGTACGTTCGCGTATTGTAACACTAACTCTAATATTTATTGTATGCGTATATGTGCTATGTGTATTGTATGCGTATAGATGGTATGTTTATTGAATACATATGGGTGTTAGAAGATAACTGTATGCATGCTGGGAGCGATACATCTACAATGCTGGGAGCGATACGTCTGCATGCTGGGAGCGATACTTTTGCATGCTGGGAGCGATATATCTGCATTGGTTGTGTGTGATAAATATGTTGTATGCTCAAATACTGTTAATGTTGTGAATGTCCGTAACCCATATATTGTATATATAAGCATGAGGTTAACCATTACCAGAGGTCCGGTACGCGTTGGACCTTAGCCCTTAACATAGCTTCAGGGTCGGGAGAACCAATGGCAGAGGAGAAGGGAAAGTAGCACGCTTAGAGATCCGGCTGGAGTTGTCCTTTTATTATGTATTTACGTTTATGTTAGTCTCTCAGATTAATGTACCGCTACGACGATTAGCCAGACCTACACAATTGGCATTTTGAATATAAGTATCAGTTACTCAATTGCACCGATGCTCTACTCTGATGAAATGATCAAGTTTTAATGAAAAAAATTATTCGGCTTTTGAAAATTGGATGTTACATAATTTATTATGAAAATTTGGCCTAAATAGTTCTAAAGCTATTTCCTGGATTGAGGCCTATTTTCCCAATAATTCAAGGATTGTGTGGAATTTTACGGAACCTCATTTCGATTTTTGTAGAATTAATTTTGATTTTTCAAAGTTAGTGAAAAATCTGGGTTAAATGCTAGAAATAGCGTTTTAAAACAAATGTAAGGATAAAATTGGAATAACAAATCCACTAAGGGTAAAATGGTCAAAGGTGGCATAAATAACCCTTAGGACATTATTCTAAGTGATATGGTAATATGTTAGGATATCTGGGATGTCCGGAGTCAGATTCAAAGGACAGACGTATTACTATTCACGTGGAAGGAAGGTACGTTCGCGTATAGTAACTTTAACTCTTATCAGCATGTATGTATGTATTAATGTATGACTGATCATGTTTGCTAGATAATTTACATGTTTATTTCCTAGCTATGGATTTTGAGGCTGCGTGTCTTATAGGGCTGCGTGTCCTAAAGGGCTGCGGTCCTTGGTCGTTAACTGCGATTACGGTGCGACTTGTTTACTGTAAATTATTCTATGCTTGTACATGTGTTATACTGTTATTTGCATTTCATACCTGTGTATAAGGTTAACTGTTACATAAGATTCAATTTGTTTTGAATCTTAGACTTTACTAAAGGTTCGGGAAAGGAACCTAGGTTTGAGAATATAGCATGGACAAAGCCATGAAAATGCACCGATGAACGGAGTGTGTGAAGGGACACCAGACAGAACAAAGTTTGGAAGAAGGACCAGTTCTGGCTTGAATATTCCTTCCGGATTTTTGATATACCAGCTTATGCCTGACCATTTTATCATATACTCATCATCCAAACGATAATGCATATTCTTTGTTTCGCATTACTCTGATTTGTCAATACTGTATTCCACAGTACTACGTGTCAACAGACATATTAAGTGGTATGGAATTTGGGGTGTCACAATAGCTCATTTTCATAATGTGCCATTTCACACAGAGATGCCTTTAAGAACAGTAGACATTTATAGGGTGGGGATTAAAAAGTAAAAGAAGAGGAATGTTGCAGACACATAGCACAATGCAAGAGAGACCGAGACAGATATGAAATTAGGGTTAAGTGACTTAAGTCTAGGCAGCTTTTGCCTCTTGGCACTCTAAGTATTTTTTACTTTTTTTAAAAAAAGCTACAGTAAAAGGGTCTAAAGGTCGGCCCGTTCACTACTACAGAAAATGGTTTTTACTTCCCTAATTGGCGTCATATTTTAAAACTTAGAAGTAAAAAAGAAGGCGGTGGCATTTTTGTAATTATCAGTTGACTTTTGGCGTCTAACTTTTTTCCTTAGATGCCAAAAGTGTAGCTCGGAGCACTTTTGGCGTCTAAGTAATAAATTAGACTCCTTAAGTCTGACTTAAGGAGTCTAAATCCTAGACTTAGACTCCTTAAATGCGCCCTTATTATAACTTTCCTTTCTCATCAGTTCTTCATCAATTCGATCTTGAGCAAAAAAAGAGTTCATCCCGTCACTTTTCTCCCCAGCTCGCGTCGCGAACCTCTCCCATTTGTCCCTCTCTCCCACCGTCGCCGCCGTGCCTCGGCCTTGCTTCACGAAATCCTCCGTTGCTAAGCTCCGAATCCCTCTTTGCTCCCAATGTTGGCTACGCGTCATCTCTCGCTCCAATATTTACTTTCCTCTTTGCTCGTTCTCGTTGTCTCTCACCAATCTTCACCGATTGGGATTTTCGTTCTAGATTCAGTCACCATTAGCGCACCACAAGCTTTTCATCTTGAAGGTTAGTTCGCTCTCCTTTGTCTCTTCTCCCCCTGACTCTCCCATTCCATTTCGTCTTGGTCAAGGTCAGTGGCGGAGCCACACTTGCAGGTGCATACACAAAAGGTGAGCTTTTTTTTCCTTCTAATAAATGAATCCTGCAATACCTCTCCGACAATGACGACGGTCTTCTCATTGAGAACGCCTTCTTCATCATGCCCCAAAACCTCGTTGCTGACGACCACGAAGACACCGACGCACTCTGACCTAGAACTACGCCAAATTTCTCTCCGTTTCGATGCTCACCGACAGCTTCATCATCCTCATCTTCTTCTTCTTCTTTTGCTCTCTCAACTGTTGAACGAAAGCTCCCTGGCTTTTTCTCCATGAGCAGTTGATTGATGCAGTTCTCTTACGGATGAGCCGAGCTTGAGTCCTTGATTTAATTGGAAGGGAGTTTCTTCTACCCATTAGTTCTAGTCTGGAATTATTTTTTTTGTTGGACGAGTTGTACATTTCAGAATGTAGTTCCATGATTTGTTAGCTTTTTTGTGACTGATTAGTGAAGGCTATACTGTGTAATTTGTGCAGTAGCTTATGTTGTTTGGCGTTTATTCTGCTTTGGTTATACTTGCAGCTATGATTTATTTCAGTTAAGTGAGAAAAAACGTGTTTTGCTGAAAATCTAGGCATAAAGTAGCAATTGTTGTTATCCTGCCTACTTGTTCCTTGTAGATATTTGAAGTTATAGGGCTGATATTGCATACTTATTTTGCCAAATAGTTTCTCACAATATATCTTACTTTGATGCTGGTGGTCTGTGGTAATGTGAGCTAGGCTCTAATTCTAGTTTGGTAGTTACAGGGCATGAATTTGCTGTCGTTTTTCACTGTCATTTGCATCTCATTCATTACAAGGAATTTGATCTTGTAAGTCTGTAATTGTGGTTGAATTTAAAACTTGGGGATTTTTTATGTTAAATCTGAAATTTGCTGTCATAAATTGTTGTTTGCGGTAAAATTGAGTTTTTCCTGTTGGCTTTAGTTATTTAGCATCTAAGCTATTTGCTTGTTACGGATATCAAGGCGTTGAACTAAGGGTACAATCTATGTTCATTGAAACTGAATTTCGAACCCTGTGGCTGCTGTTATTGGTTGAAATTTCTTGGACTCCTTAAGTCAGACTTAAGGAGTCTAAGTATGGGAATTAGACTCCTTAAGTCTGACTTAAGGAGTCTAAGTCTTGGAATTAGACTCCTTAAGTCAGACTTAAGGAGTCTAAGTCTGGCAATTAGACGCCTTAAGTCATGACTTAAGGAGTCTAATTCCTAAACTTAGACTCCTTAAGTGTACCTATTTGGACCACATTTAAGGCGTCCTATTTCAATAATTAGACGCCTTAAGTCATAATTTTAGGCGTCTAATTAAAAAATAGGACGTCGTAAGTTTAACCTACGGCGCCCCCCAGATAGGTGCGCCCCCAGAAAAAGGACGTTAAATGTACAAAAAATAGGACGCCGTATCCCTTTTTTGTAGTAGTGGTTTAAGCTCGGGGCCCTACAGAGCCAATTTCAAAAATCTCATCCATTTTTTGGGTCAAGGGTTTAAACGGGCCAGCCCGACGGACTCGGCCCAATTTCTTGGCTCTACTTTGATGTAACTTAATTAGTTTTCTTAATCTTTATAAAAGAGTCAATCATCTCACATATTGAGGATGAGAGGTGGTATTTTATATCATTATCTTCAAAATGACTCATCCTATTTATTGTTGGCAAAAAAAAAAAAAAAGACTCATCCTATTTATTTAATTTGAGGATATTAAAAAAAATAAATAAATTTAATTATAAGATGTGACATAATCTACATTTGTCTAACATTATATTAATTTGAAAAAAAAAATGGTAAGTATAGGATAGAAAATGGAAAATATATATCTTACTTTTAGGATCAACATCTATTATTAAAGTAAATATTACATTTAGGACAAGAGGAGTTTAATACAATTTTTAAATATTACATTACAAAATATATAAGACATTTCTTGTTATATAATGGTTTTTGGGTTAGATTCCATGAAATTAAAGTGATTAATTATATAACCCTCGTTCCCACATTATAATCCATAATTGCTCTCAAATGCCTCTCCTCCTTTATCCCAAGCTTCCATTGTCTTCTTCCTTCTCCTCCAACGCCCGCGAAGCATCTTCTTCAACAAACTTCGGAAAACATCTTCCCCACCAACTAGTGAATGACTTCACACTGACTCTGCCGAACACCACCGCTGCCGCCTCCTCCCATGCCTTCATCCATCATCTTCTCCGACGTTGATAAAGCTCCATCCCCGGTCATATGATAAGTTCGCCAATTAGTGCACTCTCAATCACGATTCTATCTTCATAAAATGATAAAGCTCCATCCCTGTGACATTCTTCACAAGCGACAAACATCCCCCTCCTCCTCTTCAATTTGCTCAGATAATTTTGTTAATATTCTTAAAATAAAATTAAAACAAAAACACAAAAACACACACACTTATACTTATATATATATATATATATCATGTGGCAGGTATGCTGCCACCAAATGGGGTCAGGTGGCAGCATCCTGCCACTGTACGTGAGGGAAGGGAAAGATTATATTTGTTTTTTTTTTAAAAAAAAAAATTTATTCATTCCACCCCCTCACCCTCACCTATATATGTTATGTGTGTGTGATAGTGCGTGAGATGAGGAGAGACCGGGAGAGTAGAGAGAAAAAAGAAGGAATGAGAGAAAAAGGGTAGGAAGGAGAGAAAAGAGAGTTTATTTGAATTTTTAAGGTAAGTTATTTATTTTATAAGATAATTTAGGTAGTTAAATTAAATTTTTTTCAATAAGTTTTCTTCATGAAAGTTGTTATACGCCTTTTTCTCTTTCTAATGAAAGTAATATAGTATTGATTAGTGAAAATTTTAGGATTTGAATAATGACAAAGTTTTAAATTTTGATAATAGAAGACTGTATATAGCTAGAGTGTGATTGATAAATAACTTTAATCGTTTTATATTTATTAGTTGGTTGTTGTGGGAATTTAATTTTTTTATTTAAAAGAATTTCATATTTATGTCATATAGGATTTTTACCGATTAAATGAGGATTGAAGCATTTAGTTGGATTACCAGAGATATTATTATAAGTTTAATCGGTTAGTTTTACTAAATCTTGAACCATATGAAATTATGAATTGAAATTTGGGATTTTAAATTAAAGTTGATATGATTTTGAGTATGTGGAGGTTTGGAGATTGTTTAATAAATTAGGTTATACTTATAAAAGTTAGTATTAGGTTGAAAAATTGAGGTTTGAGATAATAGTTTAATTATTTATTTATTCTTGTATTAGTGGTTATTTTTGTTAATTCTATTAACATATAATTATATATTTATTTTTAGAGTGGATTTAATTTCTCTCACGCTTAATATTTGTGTCAAGAATTTGAGGTAACCACTTTTCAATTTGTCTTATATACTTGTTGAGGTGATTATAAGCGTATATTCATATATGTAAATGATATGAATATGTTATAGTATGTTACCTATGAAAAATGTATATATGTGAAAAATAGATGTTTTGAGGGAAAAACTTTTTAGTCAAGTGGGCATAAATTGCTTATATTGTTATGGTTAAATTGTTTATGTTTTCATTATGATAGATTATGCGTGGTGCTGAATATTGAAATGAGTATAAATTGTTGATGTTGAAATTTTTAACATTGCATTGCATATTGAGGTGTACTAGATTGTGATGAGATATGATGGTAGGTGATTTATTTTATACCACGTGGTATAGCTACCACTGAGCACATAGTGGATGACTTTGACATTTTTAGGGCCCTTGATAGCATCCTTTTCCTTTGGTCGGGATAAGGGCCGGCCCTTAGAACAGTGACACCTTTCTCTATTCGAAAGAAAGGGAACCTATGGTCCAATATGAATTCTGTAGCCTTTGGTCGAGCTACACTTCATCATTGGTGAGCTTGGTGTAATATTGTCAAAGAGATTAAACCCATTATGTTATAGCTCATGGGTTTTGTCAGCGGTTATAAGAAGGTTATAAGGATGGTTGAGGGAGTTACATGCATATTTACTACTCAGACTTAATGATATATGAAGGTATAATTGGCCCGCTTAACTATCTTGTAATAATTCCCTATATACTTGTTAAATTGGATATGTGGATACTGAGTCCTCGTGACTCATCCCATCATTGTTTATTTTTTCAGGCAAGAATTCAGGCGGTGGTGCTAAGGGGAAGGCATCTGAGACTTGATTTGAGTTATCAATCTTGTATGTCTCTTTTTGTTACATGAGCATAATCTAATGTATATTGTTGAACTTTAGGCCTTTTTGACACGTTGCATATTTTGATCATCCTGTTGTATACTAGCACTTATATTATGAATAGAGTCTGTTGATATGAAGTTTAATGTGGAATGATTTATTTTTGGCCAGATCTAAATATGTTTGGGTATAAAATAATTGTTTAAATGGTAATTATGGAAGGATGTTACAATTTTTGTTGCTTATCTATCTAGCTATGTTCAATTTACTGTTGTTCAAATTGTGTTTAAGAATGGTGATGAGGAAGAAGGGCACAAATGAAGGAGGGATTTGTAGTTTAATTAAGGGTTAAGTAGCATTTTTGCTCTGGAAGTATACGACCAAAAGTAATTTTGCCCTATAAGATTTTCTTGGAGCAATGTTGCCCCGAAAGTTTTTTTTGGGAGTAATGTTGTCCTTCCCTTAACAACCCTAACGGTCAACTAACCGTTGACCGTTAGGGTAGTTAACGAAGGGGCAAAATTGCTCCAAAAAAAACTTCCGGGGCAACATTGCTCCAAAAAAAAAACTTTCGGGGCAACATTGCTCCAAGAAAAACTTCTAGGGCAAAATTGCTCCTAGTTGTATACTTCCAGGACAAAAATACTACTTATCCCTCTTTTATATTTAATATTTAATTTTGCAATAATGACTCGTTAATGAAAATGCAACCTTTTTTTTCCTTTGCCTTCGTTGATTTATGTAATTCGGCCTGTTTAAAGTAGACCTATTCTTGGCCTGTTTGAAGTAGGCCTGTTTTGCAGTGAGGCTTGTGGCCTGTTAGCCTAATTATAAAATTTTTAAGAATATAGGCCTCCTTAACAGGGCACAGACCAGGATCAAGCTGAAAAAATGGCCTCTAACAGGCCATAAGCCAGGCTCAGGCCACTTTGTTACCGAACATGCCTGGCCTGTTAAGGGTGAAGCCTAGGCTGGTCCGGCCTGTTTCACCCCTAGATATTATATAAATAAGAATTAAAAATATATGATATCATAAATAGCAGTTTTAACATTTTTTTTGGGTTAATGAGCAATTTTGCCCCGGAAGTTTTTTTTTTTGGAGCAATGTTGCCCTGGAAGTTTTTTTGTGGAGCAATTTTGCCCCTCCGTTAACAACCCTAACGGTCAATGGTTAGTTGAATATGAGGTATCAAATCTTAGGTTATATTTACCTTATTTTCTAGGATAATTTCTATTGAAATTAGAAGAAATAAAGTGTCAAAATCCCTAAAATGCCCTTGTGGGTCATAAAATACCCTGAAAATATTATGATAAATCCTAAATGGCAATAAAATATTTGTTAAAAATTAAAGAGTATGTTGTCTCTAATTTTGAGAATTTTTGGGAATATTTTCCTTGGAAAATAATGAAGCAAAAATTAAATATTATTTTGAGGGACATAAGTTGTTCTAATGTCAGTAAAATAGTTGTAAGATAATAATTAATCTCAATTAAGAAAATTGTCAATAATTAGTAGGTAATTAAATAAATAATTATTGGCTAATTGATTAAGCATGAGTAAATGGAGTATCCAAGGTTAATTATGAACAACCCCTAATTGAAGATTATTGACCAATAAGGGATTAAGATTAGCATATGAGTAAATTGCTAATTAATGAAGTTGGATTAAGAAAAATATAATATGAATTATATTAATCCCTAAAGTCTAATTAACCATAAAGTAATCTTTGGCAAAATGGAAGAGCCAATGGGAGAATTTTGATAAGATAATCAAAGGATAATGGAGAGTAATTAAATAACAAAAAAAAAAGGGGGCCATGAGTTTCGAAATTAAGAAGAGGAAATGTGTGTGTGAATGCAATGTTTGAAAATATGGAAACTTAAGAGCTAAGGGTTATGAAAGAGAAAAAGTAGATAATTAAAGTATATTATAAAGTAATCAAAAGCAAAATAAAAGGATGAATAAAGAGGGAGAGGTGCAGCCGAATATGAAGAAGAGAAGGAGTGAAAGTGAAATAGAAAACTTGTTTAAAAAGTAGTTGAAAAGTCAACATAAAACACAAGCCAATGGGAGCATAAAGCATGGGATAATTGAAGCATATTCTTTGGCCAAAAGGGAGCATCTTTTTGAAAATGAAGAGGAAAGATAAAGAAAAGGAAAAGCAACATCTTTTGTCAAGAATTGCACATGCATTTCGAAAAGTGAAGAGGGAAGGAGAGAGAAAATATGTAGTAGGGTGTGTTTGAAAGCATAAAGCAAGTTGGTGGAAAAGTGATAAAGTAGAAAGTGATTTTTGTGAAAAAGCAAATAGGATAAATGAGAACCGATAGAAATTAAATCCTATCTTGAAATCCTTGAGATAAGTAGAAAACATCTGGGTATATTATGAATCAGTGAATTTTTATCCAGAAGTTGGTTATTCCGGAAGTCATTTCCGTAACCGACGGCGTTTATCCGAAAATGTTCGGCAGGCAACGGAATATCTTGAATGGAATCAAAAATTTGGCTAACCCAAATATTTTGAAAGAGGAAGAATAGACCTTCAGGGCTATGTTGCCGGATTTTTGAGATTTTCCAAGATTACCCAATTAGAACACCGATCAGGGAATTTTATCGGTAGAATGTTCATAAAGCAAGAGTGCATGACATGGGATGATGTCATTTTGTTGAATTTGGGGGAGGGGGAGGTCGGCATGTGAGGTTTGTGGAGGAGAAAGAAGCTTGCCAAAAACCCTAAATTCCATGGTTGATATTGAAGGGAAAATTACCAAGTTGGCCTCACATTTTTTCTATAAATAGCCTTCAACTCCTTTGAGAATTCTCACACCAAAACTTGCTTAGGCATTTCGAAACATAGAGAGAAGTTAGAGAGAGGAGCTCTGGAGAAGTGAGAGCAAGAAAGACGAGGAGGTTCTGCAAGGGTAAGTTCTTCGGTTCTAGTCTTTAGTTCGGTAGTTCTTGAAGTTCTAGGGTAGAGGTTGTTTTGATCTTTAATCTTCCAGTATATTTTAGATATCATGTTTTAGGATTAAATATGATATTTGTTTTGGAAAATATGTTGGAGTAAGATATATGTTGAAATTTTGGAAGATTAGAGTCAAAGTAGCGAAGCTCTGGCGAAATTCTGCCGATTAGGGGGTCAGGGGTAAAATGGTCATTTATGACTAAAATGTCCGTCATAATATCTTATTACTAATAAATGCGATATTGTCCTTATAGGATATCTCTGATTACATTCTGACCTACTGTCTGCATCGTATTCGGCGTAATCTGCATTTTACCGTCAACGAAGGTACGTTCGCGTACTGTAACACTAACTCTGATGTTTATGGTATGCATATATGTGCTAGGTGTATTGTATGTGGTAGCTGATAGCTCTGTGATATGTTTATGTACAGTTGATATGTTGGCATTTGCTATGGGCGATACATATGCATGCTATGGGCGATACAACTGCATGCTAGGGGTGATATATCTGCATGCTAGGGGTGATAGATTTGCATTGGTTGCATATACTGTTGATGATATGAATATCTGTAGTACATATGTTGTGTGTATGTAAGCATGAGGTTAACCGTTACCTGAGGTCCGGTGCGGTTGAAGACTATCTTTTGTTGCCAAAGCATGGGTATTGCGAGGGAGACACTTCTGTTATTATTTACTTTAAGAACTCTCGGTTATTGTACCGCTTCTATAAATTAGCTGGACTTACGGCATTTTGAATATATTTATCAGTTACTCTTATGCTCCAGTGCTCTACTCTGATGAAAAAAAAAAATTATGCTGCTTTTGAAAATGGGATGTTACACATGTTTTAACTATTAACCCCTTGTCGTTAGGTTATCATTATCTTTTTGACAGAAAGTGTTACATTAGATTATGAGATGACACATAACATCTTATGTAAATTACTGATTTCATAAAACCCCTTGAACTTTGAATAGTTGTAGAGAACCCACTTGAACTGTGATCAATTACAAATAACCCATTGACATTTCAAAATTTAAATTTAACTCCCTTAAAATTTTGATTTTATAATATTAAACCACATGCCATTACCTTTATCATTTTAATAAATTTATTAAGATTTTTTCTATCATTTTTCAATTAAAATAGTTATTTTGTATGACAAAAATTAAAATAATAATATTTAGAAAAATATTAAAATAAACGTTGAACCTCTTATTCAAGAAAAAAAAAAGCATTGCTAATAAAAAATTAATGAAAGCAAAAGCTATTATCTAACACATGTAATATTTAAACTACTAATGCTCAATCATCCAAAGAATATATTTAACACAAATGATAATATTTTTATACTATCAATGCTTGATTATCCCAAGAAAATAAGTAAATGTTATACAAATATGACATTTTTATTTGCATACTTTTAAAATATTATTCTTCTAGTTTTTCCATACAATAAAACTATTTTAATTGACAAATGATAGTAAAAATAAATAAATTTATTAAAATGATAAAAATAAGAACATGAGGTTTAATATTATAAATCAAAATTTTAATGGAGTTAAAGTTAAATTTTGAAATGTCAAGGGGGTTATTTGTAATTGTTCAAAGTTCAGGGCTTATTTGGAACTATTCAAAGTTAAGGGGGTTTTACGAAATTATTAACTTACACAGGATGCTATGTGTCATCTCATAATCTAATGTGTCATTTTCCATTAAAAAGATAACAGTCACTTAATAGTATGGGGTTAATAATTAAAAAAAAAAAAAGAAAGGTCAAGGGGTTAAATTTAAACTTTAAAATGTCAAGGCAGTTTTATATAATTTAGCCAATTTTAAATGTCATTAACTAACTTATTGAGAAGTATAAATCAATTAAAAGGGATTTATAATTTCAAACACACCAAGTGTGTGTATATATAAACAAATTTGCACCTTTCTTGGGATAATGTTCCCTAATGCCTTAATTTGCCTTGAGTACTCCATTGTCACATCCCTACAAATTAGAAATTAGGTTCCCTCATGTGTATATATATAAACAAATTTGCACCTTTCTTGGGATAATGTTCCCTAATGCCTTAATTTTCCTTGAGTACTCCATTGTCACATCCCTACAAATTAGAAATTAGGTTCCCTCATATTTTAGATCCTCTCTTTATCTTTGGTGGCACATGTCATTTGACTCATTACGCTTAGGAGCACTCATGGGACAAGACAACAATAATCTGGCCGGATCTGACTTTTCTCCTCTGCGCCTCCGGCTTGCTGCCCTCCTTTTCCTAAAATTATTTTAGGATCTTGAAAAAATATTTCAGGGTACTAACTGGTACTAAAAAAATACTTTAGGATACTGACTGAGGATACTAGTACTGAAAAAATACTTTATGATCTTGAAAAATTATTTTAGGATCTTGAAGTATTTTTTTCAAGATTCTAAAATATTTTTTCAAGATCATGAAGTATTTTTTGTACCAGTCAGTATCTTTTTAGTACCATTCAGTACCCAGAATTATTTTTTCAATATCATAAAATAAATTTTCTAGATCATGAAGTATTTTTTTAGCACCAGTTAGTATCCTAAAATATCTTTTAGTGCCCGTCAGTACCCTGAAATATGTTTAAAAAAACAGTTGATACTATTTTGCGCTAAAACAATTCAGTTTTTTGAGGAAAAGGAGGGCAACGGACCAGAAGCGCAGAGGAGAGAAGCCGGATCCAATCTTGTCCTGGTGTCGTCTCCATTATGAATTGTGAATGTATGGCTTTTATGTCACATGTCCCATCCTGTCCTGGTCCTAATAGCATCATGTCTCATTCAAGATGATTAAATCTAGACTAGCGAATGAATTGGTTGAGGTACTGAGTTAAGGGTTAATGGGTTAGATTGAAGTCAAACCAGAACTAACCTAGGGCTAGACTGGTGAGGAAGTGAAGATTATTTCAGAGTTATTTACATAAAATTTTGATTTTTTTTTAAGAAATCAAATTGATTTAAATTTTTAAGAAAACAAATTGATTTACGTGTGCTCATTAATTATTATCAAATAATGTGCATATCATGGCCTCAACAAGCCTCAATTCATAATAGGTGTTATGTTAGAACTATTATAATAGGTCCAAAATAAATAATGTTTTGGAACCATAATGTATTTACATCGATCATATATAGCACCACCCGATATATGACAGTTCGGAACTGTGATTTATAATCGATAATAATCGTCATATATCAATGATTATGTAGTAGTGCATCCGCCACCACCACCAGAAAAAATCACAAACAGTCAAGACTCATTCATCAAAACTCTGATGTTTACTATAGGGTTTGATCCCACGGCTATAAGAAAAAGAAATACGAGGAGCGACATAATGCAGTGTATCAAAATGAATGTCTTATTTTCATTATGGTCTTTTAAACTGATTCGGAATTAAGTTTTTTAGATTCGGTTTAAACCTCCGAAGCTCACACAGAATTTAGACCATAATAGAGTAATATATTGTCATGTATAAATTGGGAGTCAATAATATTTTGCCTTGCCATGATCATTGAAAAAATAATGTCTTTTATGGCATAAAAAAATATAATGTATCAGCAAATGTTACCAAATGGCCCCAAGCCACATAACCAAACATGTATCAAATTTTTTGAAAGTAAATGTCAAAATGGTTGTGAAGCTAAAAAGATCATGAGATGTTATGAAAAAAATATCAAAGAGGCAATGACTTGTAAAAAAAAAGACCAAATTTATTGTGAAGGCTATATGATATTCATGAGTGATATATGAAACATCATGAGTAGAGCTGTCAAACTGGGCTGGACCCTATGGGCCAGCCCATTAAGCCCCATGTTTGGCCCCCATATTTTTAGCCCCCATATGATGGGGCCATTTTTGGCCCAAACCCAAAATAAGCCCCACTCTTTGGGGTTAGGTTGGGGCCAGCCCGTGGGCCACCAATCAACCCCGTTTCCAACATTCAGAAATTGTACAAATCCATCTATGAAAATATACTTAATGATCTTGAAAAATTATTTCAGGGTACTGACTGGTACTTAAAAAATACTTCAGGATACTGACTGAGGATACTGACTGGTACTTAAAAAATACTTCAGGATACTGACTGGTACTGAAAATATACTTAATGACCTTGAAAAATGATTTTAGAATGTTGAAAAAATATTTCAGGGTACTGACTGGTACTTAAAAAATACTTCAGGATACTAACTGAGGATACTGACTGGTACTGAAAATATACTTAATGATATTGAAAAATTATTTTAGGATACTAACGGGTGCTTCATGATCTTGAAAAATTATTTTAGGATGTTAAAAAATATTTCGAGTATCGACGATATCGAAAAATACTTCAGGATCTCGGCGAGGATATTGGCGTCGAAAAATACTTAATGATCTTGAAAAAGTACCCTGAAATATTTTTTTCAAGATCATTAAGTATTTTTTCATATCACCAAGATCCTCGATCAAGATCTTGAAGTATTTTTTTCAAGACTGAAATATTTTTCAACATCCTAAAATAATTTTTCAAGATCATGATGTATTTTTTCAGTACCGGGCAGTATCCTGAAGTTGATTATTCAAGCCTAAGTTAATTATTCTAAAATGATTTTTGGCCCGCGGGCTGGCCCTAACCCTTAGGGTTATATAATTTTTTGGCCCGTGCGGGCCTTTTAACATGCGGGCTTTTTGGCCCTAGCCTGTGCGGGCTAAGGCCTAACGGGCCGGGGTGGCCCGTTTTGACAGCTCTAATCATGAGTGATATATGAAATCAGGTAGACAAAATGGTAAGTGTTGGTCATTTTGAACATTTTAATATATAGTGCCAAATTTAATATTATGGTATTTGGATGTTTATAATCCCCTGCCTTTAAGGATTCCACCTGATGGTTAAAGTCATTATGCCCTATAACCAAATCACATGGTTTCTAGTATTTATTTGTAAAATAAAGTTATTAATTATCTTCTTAAAGTATGGTGGGTTAAGTAGCAAATCCACCCAGAAAGTTTTTTGCTGAGGAGCAATTTTACCCTGAAAGTTTTTCCTGCCTCAATGTTGCCTTGGAAGTTTCAAAACATAACAATGTTGCTCATTTCCGTTAAAAAGTCAATTTTTTGAAATTAAAGACAATGTTAATTTTTTAACAGAATATGGCAACATTGCCACGTTTTGAAACTTCCAAGGCAACATTTGTTGGTTCTCAGTGTTTTGATGATAACAAGATTTGAAAGACTTTAAGGTTTTGAATCAGGATTAATTTTGTTGTATCTATATGATAAATGATTCCCGAGTATATGAAAAGGATTCTTGAGAATGGGTAAGCAGATCTTATGAAGAGATACTTGAGAATCACATGTTCTAATCTCTCTGCCTTAAGTGTTCAGGTATCAATTCTCGAGAATGGATCAAGGATTTTTGAGAATGGTGTAACAGTTCACCATCTCAAGCCTTATCTGATATAACTCTCGAGAATGGGTAAGTGATTCTCTAGAATGGTTCTCGAGAATGCACAATAAAAGCTATTCGTAAGTATTGATATATTAATACGGTTCTCGATGTAACATCCCATTTTCAAAAGTGGAATAACTTTTTTTTTTTCATTCATTCATAAAAAATCATCAGAGTAGAGCATCGGAGCGAGAGAGTAACTAATATATGTTCAAAATAACAACTGGTGTATGTCTGACAAAACGCCGTAGCGATACATTAATCCGAGTGTTATCAAAAAGAATTACACCACAAAAGAAATCTCCTGCAGGGTCTCTAAGCATGCTGCTTTCCCTTCTCCTCCGTCCTTGGTTCTCCTGACCCTGACGCTATATTAAGAGCTGAGGTCCAATGCACCGGACCTCAGGTAACGGTTAACCTCATATTCACATATACATCATATGGATTACAGTTATTCACAACATAAATAGTATATGGACACTTAACGGATGTACCACACGGAGTGAATGCAGAAATACCACACGGAGTGCATGTAGACGTACCACACGGAGTGAATGTAGATGTACCACACGGAGTGCATGTATCCAACAGAACATAACAATACTCATAACATATCAACAAACCATCAACCACATATAGGCATACAATACTCATAATACATATACGCATACAATAAACATCATCGTTAAGGTTACCAGTACGCGAACGTACCTTCGTTGACGGAATACGGTGCGACTGTTGATCAGAGCGTAATCACATATATCCTATAAGGATAATAATGTTTCTATTAATGATCAATCATCATAACGGACTTTCTAGTCCCAAATTACCATCTTACCCCTGACCAAATTACTATTTTACCCCTGACTTCACTAATCGGCGAAATTTCCCCAGAGCTTCGCTACTTTGACTCTAATCTTCCAAAATTTTGACATATCTCTTTCTCCAACATATTTTTGAAATAAATATCATATTTATCCCTAAAACATGATATCTAAACTAATTTGGAAGATTAAAGATTAAACTAGCATTTTTACTATAACTACCGAAAGAACTACTAGAACTTAAGACTAGGGACCGAAGAAATTACCCAGAACTTCGCTGCTTCTTCCTCCGGGCTCCTCCTTCCCTCTAACCTCTCTCTAGATTTCGAAATGCTCAAGTGAATTGGTGAGTTTTGAAGTGAAGGGAAGGTGGCTATTTATAGAAGAAATGTGAGGGAAAAATGGTAATCTTCCAAACCTTCTAATTCAATCTTGGCCATAGGATTTTTTAGGCTAAATCTCCACCTTCCACCTAGCTTGGCCGACCTCCTTTCCCATTTTTTCAACAAAATGACATCATCAAGGTGATGTCATCTCTTACTTTATGGAGTTCCTACCGATAAAGTCCCCTGATCGATGTTCTAATCGCGTAATCTTAGATAGTCTCAAAAATCCCTCGATGTCACCTTGGAGATCTATTCTTTCTCTTGAGGAATGTTTGGATTAACAAAATTTATGATTCCATTAAGGGTATTTCGTAGCCTATTGAACATTTTAGGTCAAACCGTGTTGGTTATGGAAATGACTTTGGGTAACATCAACTTCGGGACAAAAATCCACTGATTCATAATATGTCCAGTTGTTTACCACTTAATCCAAGGATTTCAAGATAGGATTTAATTTCTATCGGTTCTCATTTATCCTATTTGCTTTTTCCACAAATGTCACCTTTTTGGCCAAAATATCTAGATATTATCACAAACTTGCATTCACACACAAACCTACATCTTTTCTCTCCTTTCTCTTTCTCATTTTCAGCTGCACACACACACAATAATCAATTCAAATCCCTCCCCCCATATTTTACTTTTTCAACTTTGCTTTTAACAAATATCCTTCAATCCACTTGCATCTTCATATACTCATTTTCCTTCTTCCATTTCCTCTTCTAACATTTCGAAACTCATAGCATATTTTTGGCCAAGGGTGTTGCTTCCCATTGGTTGGTTCAAACTTTGACTTCTCAAAGGTTATTAGCAAGCTTGATTAGTGTCTTAAACTCATGCTTAACAATCTTTAACATATACCATGTTTTGTAATTAGGCTTTAGGGATTTCATGTATTTAATCTTATACATTTTCTTAATCATTTCCAATTAATTAGCATCTACCCTTATGCTAATCTTGACCCTCCATTGGTCATTAATCTCAAATTAGGGGTTTTATATAATTAACTTTGAATATTACCCTTGTTCATGCTTAAACAATTAGCCAATAATTATTTAATTAATCCCTTGCTAATTGTTGATAATTTTCTTAATTAGGATTAATCATTTTCTCACAACTATTGCACTGACATTGATATTTTATGCTCCATGCATTATATTAAAAATCATGGGGCAACTTATGTTCCCCAAAATAATATTTAATTTTGCCTCATTATTTTCCAAGGAAAATAATCCCATAAATTATCTAAATTAGAGACAACATACTCTCTAATTTTTAATAAATATTTTATTGCCTCTTATGATTTATCATAATATTCCCAGGCTATTTCATGTCCCATAAGGGCATTTTAGGGATTTTGACACTTTATTTCTTCTAATTTCAAGAGAAATTTCCCTAAAAACCAAGTAATTATTCTACAAAATTTGGGACCACATATTCACCTATTTCCAATAGGTATTATGTACTAAATTATGATACTTATCATAAGTTTGATTTTTAGGGTATTACACTCGAGTATTAGAAAATTGATTCTCGAGAATGCACGGTAAAAGCTATTCGTAAGTATTGATATATTAATACAATTCTCGAGTATTAGAAAATTGATTCTCGAGAATGCGCAGTAAAAGCTATTCGTAACTATTGATATATTGATATCATTCTCGAGTATGGTAATATGATTCTCGAGTATCATCGAGACATGCTCTCTGGAAATACTTCTCTTCTAATAATTCTCGAGAATGACATGAACAATTCTTGAGAATACATTCCCTGGATCTGTATCATATTTCACGCATCATTAATTACCTCTGAAAGTCTCTGGGTCATTATCTATTCTTCTTTAATCATACTCAAACCTGTTCATATTATATTTAATCATATTTTTGAGTGAGTTGCAATTGATTAATCCTGTTTAATTCAAGATTGGTCGAAAAGCAATCCTATGTGTCAGTAGCATTAAATGCGTCTCAGAAAACAAAGCAACAATTGGAACTAAAGCTCGTGGCAGACAGAAACATTCTTTCGAGGTATACTTATTCCGGCTATTATTTTGAGTCAACCTCTGCACAAGTACAGTCGACGACGAATGCATTTAATGAAGCAACGGTCGATTATACTCAACGGATTTCATCTGTGCCTAATGGAAGTTTGAAGTGTCTCAACGACTATATTCAAAGCTTCACAACGACATTAATGGCAGACGCTATAAAAACTCATCACATTTAATTCCGCCAACCAACCAAGAAACTCTGCGCAATAAATTCGACATTATTTCAATTTACTGTTTCATGTACTTCATTTAATATCTTCGGTATTCTTGTACTTCAGTATTTATCATTTATCTACTCAGTGAGGAGTATAAACACTTAATTTCCTTCTTGATTATTGTTTAAATCTTAAGGTTGTGGAACCTTAAGTGTGGGTGTACAATTACAACTTGTAAGGAGGAGTGAGTCCTAGTAAAAGGATCATCTCGAGTACAGAGTGTGTAATTGTGTTTGTGTTTATTTGATTACAACTTGTAAAGAGGAGTAAGTCCTAGTGAGAGGATTACTCGAGAATTACAGAGTGTGTTATCAAGTTTCGAGATAGTGAAATCCCAGAGTGTTTCTGGGTACTGGACGTAGGTCAAAGAGTTAGACTGAACCAATATAATCTCTTGTGTTTATTGCTCTTCTCTCTGTCTTTGTTTTATGTTCTGAGCTTTAGCGAAAGATTTTTTATAATCACCTATTCACCCCCCTCTAGGTGATATTCCATCTTCAATATTGAGATAAGAAAAACTTTTAGGGCAACATTGCTCATAGGCTTATACTTCCGGAGAGGATTTGCTACTTAACCCAAGTATAATTATACAATTTATTTGTAACTTTAAGTGTAGAGTGTGTGTGAATATTATTCATACATCAATGGAGTTTATCATGTCAAACCAACCTCTATTTTCTTCTTGGGACATGTGCTTTTTTTTGTTGCACCACATATTTTCCATAGAATTAAGGTGCGATTTGGCCAATAAACTATTGGCTCAGGAGCGCTCAACACAATAAACTTTTAAGTGGACCAAAAATATCAATAAACTTTTAAAAATGTGCAGTCAGCACAACACCGTTAGAAGAAGATAATGTCCGTTATCTAAGGTGCAAATTGGCCAACGAACTTTTACTCCATGAGCGCCCAACACAAAATTTTTTTACTGAGGAGCGCCAAGCACAAAATTCTAAATTTCACTAAATTAAATAATTTTTTTCCCAATTGTCATTATTCAAAACTACTTGTATAGTTATCTATGGACACAAATTACTCATTTGCTAAAATAAACAAAACTTTTCATTAAAAATATAATTATATGATTGAAATAAAACTCAAGGTGTTTTATAATTTATTATATATGTTAAAAAAATATATGATTTATTTTTATTTTAGAAAAAATTTATGTGATTTAATTAATTCATTCAATGTTTATAAAATTTAAAAAATCTATTATATCCTGAAAGAAATGAAATGAGTTTAATTTTTATTTTTATAAGAAGAGCTTAATGGATATTAACGTTAATACTTAATAATATAAATCTGGCAACTTGATGATATATTTGTTAATTAAATGATCTATTAAGTATATGAATATGGGACTTGTTGAAAAAAGAAAAGATAACTTAAGAGGTTTGATTAAGGACAATTTAATAATGTGTTAATGAGCAATTTGACCAATGAACATTTAATTTTTTTTAGGTTATATTTTTTTTAAATTTTTTTTTCCAACAAGTCTCATATATTCATATAATCAATAGATCATTTAATTAACAAATATATCATTAATTTCCCGAATTTATATTATTAAGTATCAACCTTAATATCCATTAAGCTCTTTTTATAAAAATAAAAATTAAACTCTTTTCTTTTCTTTTAGGATATAATAGATTTTTTAAATTTTATTAACATTGAATAAATTAATTAAATCACATAAATTTCTTCTAAATTAAAAATAAATCATATAATTTTTTTAACATATATAATAAATTATAAAACACCTTGAGTTTTATTTCAATCATATAATTATATTTTTATTGAAAAGTTTTGTTTATTTTAGCAAATGAGTAATTTTTGTCCATAGATAACTATACAAGTAGTTTTGAATAATGACAATTGGAAAAAAAATTATTTAATTTAGTGAAATTTAGAATTTTGTGCTAGGCGCTCCTCCGTAAAAAAAATTGGTGCTGGGCGCTCATGGAGTAAAAGTTCGTTGGCCAATCTGCACCTTAGATAACAGACGTTATCTTTTTCTAACGGCGTTGTGCTGACTGCACATTTTTAAAAGTTTATTGTGCTAGCTACACATTTTTAAGAGTTTATTAGTATTTTTGGTCCACTTAAAAGTTTATTGTACTGGGCGCTCCTGAGCCAATAGTTTATTGGTCAAATCGCACCTTAACCATTTTCCAAAAAATGCTCAACTCATATACCTCAACATCAAGGTACTTTCTTTCATTATTAGCCATATTTTTCATTTTAGTTTTGTCTTTCATCTCTTTTCTTCTCTTAAACACTATTATGTTGTCTTGCATATATGTATAGTTCTTTCTTAGTCCCCAATCATTTCATTATTGCAAGGCATACAAATACTACTATTACTAATTTCATAAAACCCCTTGAAATTTGAACATTGTAGAGAACCCATTTGAACTTTGATCAATTACAAATAACCCCTTGACATTTCAAAACTTAAATTTAACTCCCTTAAAATTTTTGATTTATAATATTAAACCACATGTCATTAGCTTTATCATTTTAATACATTTATTAAGATTTTTACTATCATTTGTCAATTAAAATAGTTATTTTGTATGGCAAAAACTATAATAATAATATTTAGAAAAATATAAAAATAAACGTTGAACCTCTTATTCAAGAAACAAATATGCATTACTAATAAAAAATTAATGAGGGAAAAATCTATTCTCTAACAAAAATGTAATATTTAAACTACCAATGCTCAATCATTCAAAGAATATATTTAACACAAATGATAATATTTGTATATCATCAATGCTCAATTATCCCAAGAAAATAAGTAAATGTTATATAAATTATGTCTTATTTACTTGTATACTTTTAAAATATTATTCTTTTAGTTTTCTATACAAGAAAAATATATTAATTGACAAATGATAGTAAAAATATGGGTTAAGGTGCAAAAATAGACATGTGCTTTTTTCCGAGGAGCGCTAAGTAGCAAATGCTTTTTTCAGGTGCAAAAGTAACTATGTGGTTACAAATTAGATGCAAAAATAGTGTTTGACCGTTAAGTTTGACTTTTGACCGTTAAGTTTGACTTTTTTTGCTAACTGGACGATGATGTGACATTTCAAAGGTGCAAAAATAATTTTAGGATCTTGAAAAAATATTTCGTATTGATCGGTACTAAAAGGATACCGAAAAAATATTTCGTGGTACTCGACTGGTACTAAAAGTATTTTCAAGATATCGATTGGTACAAAATAATATTTCATAATTTTGAAAAATTATTTTAGGATCTTGAAAAATATTTCAGGTATTGACCGGTACTAAAAGGATATCGAAAAATATTTGAAATGCCACGTCATCGTCCGTCAAGAAAAAGTCAAACTTAACGGTCAAACGCTATTTTTGCACCTAATTTGTAACCACATAGTTACTTTTCCACCTGAAAAAAGCATTTGCTACTGAACGCTCCTCGGAGAAAAGCACATGTCTATTTTTGCACCTTAACCCTAAAAATATTAATAAGTTTATTAAAATAATAAAAATAACATCATGAGATTTACTATTATAAATCAAAATTTTAAGGGGGTTAAATTTAAATTTTGAAATGTCAAGGGGATTATCTATAATTGTTCAAAGTTTAGGGGGTTATATGCAACTGTTCAAAGTTTAAGGGGTTTTATGAAATTATTAACTTACACAGGTTACCAGGTGTCATCTCATAATCTCACGTGATACTTTTTGTTAAAAAGATAACAGTCACTTAACGACACAGTTAATAATTAAAAAATGAATGGTCAGAGGGTTAAATTTAAACTTTGAAATGTCAAAGAGGTTTTATGCAACTAACCCAAACTTTAGGGGAGTTTTTTTATAATTTAACCAATTTTAAATGTCATTAACTAACTTATTGAGAAGTATAAATCAATTAAAAATGATTTATAATTTCAAATAGAGTAAGTATACATATAAGGATAAATACCATTTTTGCCATGGAAGTTTAGCCTACGGAGCACTGGTCACCTGTAAGTTTTTTTGGATACCATTTTTGCCTTAGATGTCTGAAAAACATAGCATTTTCACCCAACCATTATGGTAGCTCCACATGGACTATTAAAATGACACATGACTGTAAATAGACACGGTAGAGGCCGAGGTGGAATAGGTGTTAGAGCAGATCATTCATCTCTCTCTCTCCTCCTTCTCGCTTTCTCTGAGTACGCAGGCTTTACTGTGTCACTGGAATCATAGGGAAGCAGCTGTAGGTGGGTTGCCAAAATTTCTTCCTCCTCGGCAACGACTTCGATGCTCGAGGTTGTTGCCGGAGATGATGGTGGCGAGGACGACTCAATTAGCTCCCACATGCCTTCAAGGAAAGTTTTGAGAGCTTGAATTTGTATAATTGATATCATATGGTGTATATATTTGTCAAGTAAAGTTTCAATGCCTCCGGCAGCGGCCGCTGCGCCATCAGGGACTGCGGCGGCACCCCTATGGCGACACTCACAGAGTTCACTCTCGACAAAGACCAAGACTTGTATGACATCAGCCTCATCGACGACTACAACCTCCACCCGATCTCCATCACCCCATTCAAGGGATCTGGGAAAGGTGGTCTGCAGCTTCGATGGCTTCAATATGGCTTCGATCTGGTGGTTAGGCTTAATCAATTTTTAGATCTAGACCATTTGCTCTCTTTTCGTTCTATGTTTTTTGTTTGTTGACTTCTTTTATCTTCTTTGGCAGTCTGTTTTCTTAAATTTGATTATTGTACTTTGATTTCATTCAAAATATATCTTCAAATTCATTGTTTGGGTTTGGATTATGAAGACGAGGAGGAGGATGAATAAGCTTATTCTGGGAAAGATTTCATTCTCTCTGTTCCTAATTCTAATTTCAGCTAATCATCGATTCCGCTTTTACTCTTGCATTAGATTGATTTTAATCTTCATATTTACTTACTACTTGGTGCTTGAGACCGATTGATTCAAAAATACAAGTGCAATTGCTTTTGAATCTATTCCAAATCAATGCTCTCATCATTTCTACAACCCTCTTTCAATTTATTTGGTTTATATGCATTGAATCATGGATTGAATTTATGTAATAGGTCGTGTATGTATTTGTCACAAAGAGGGAAATCATCTAATGGTGTTGCTTTGATGAGGATGAGATTGATATTGAAAAATCCTGAGGCTGACACGATCTTGGTGTTGCTGACGTAGCTGTGCTCTTTCAGTGCGGTGCCTACTTGCTGGAGCTTCCTCTGCATTTTTGTTTTTCCTACTTGGCAACATTCACAGTGAGGGAGAAGGAGGTTTGATCGAGCTTGACTTCACCTATGTACACTAAGAGAAAGTGAGAGGGATCGGAGAGAGAGATGAATGGGGTGCTGACGTGGATTATTATGTGGCATTTTGGTAGAGCCATGTTAGCATAATTAGGTCAACTAACTGTTAACGTTTTGAATCTGTTAAGTCAGGGCGAAAATGGTACATTTTTCAAACTTCTAGGGCAAAAATGGTACCAAAAAAAACTTTGGGGTAACCAACACTTCTTAGGCTAAACTTCCATGATAAAAATAATATTTATCCCTATATATATATATATATGTGTGTGTGTGTAAATTTGCATGTTTCTTGGGATAATGTTCCCTAATGCCTTAATTTGCCTTGAGTACTCCATTGTCACATCCCTACGAATTAGAAATATTAGTTTCCCTCATATTTTAGATCCTCTCTTTATCTTTTGTGGCACATCAATTTTTTTTGGTCAAAAGGCACTTGTCATTTGACTCAAGTTTCAAAATGATGTTATTTCAACGTTAGGCTTAGGGGTACTCACGGGACAAGACTGTGATAACCTCGTCCTGGCGCCATCTCCATTATGAATTGGGAAGGGGATGGCTTTTATGTCACATGTCCCATCCTGGTTCTAATAGCATCTCATCTCATCTAAGGTTATTAAATCTGAATCAGTGATTGAACTGGTCGAGGTACTGAGTCAAGGGTCAGTGGGTCAGATTGAAGTCAAATCGAAGCTAACGTGGGGCTAGACCGGTGAGGAAGTAAAAATTTCAAGGTTATTTATATGAAATTAGGAATATTTTTTTTTAAAAAAATGAATGAATTTACTTTTATTTTAAAAGGATGAACCAATCAAACCGGTCCAACCTATCGAGCCAGTTGGACCACCGATTAGCCGGTTTCTGGCCCAAACCGACCGGTCCGGTCCGGTTTTAATAACAATTGTCTCATCTAGATTTTTTTTCCTTTTATATTTTTCAATAAAAAATTACACAAGCCTCAAAATGGACTGTGGACATTCGTATATTCATATATAAATAAATATCACTCTGGTCCTATTTATAAGTCTTTTTACTAAATCACATATACTAAGGAGAGGTAGTTAACTCAATGATTAAAGGGTAAATTTTCAACTTTGCCATTTATGAATGAGTATTTTTCAACTCGTTCTTTTCTCTCTATTTTCATTTGTACAATTAATATTGGCAAAATTATTACAATCTCATTTACTACCGTGAAATTGGATTTATAAATAGGATTGAATTTTTTAGTCAAAAAAGATTTATAAATAGGATCAGAGTGGTACTAAAATTTAATTGCCATAGACATTCACCAAATGAAGTAATCTTTTATTTATTTCAGTTAGTGTAGTAGATAATTTGGCTAAAAAATAATCAACACATAAGGGAGGCAATAGAGATATTTTCAACAAAATTAGACTTTAAATTTAAACTATATATTAACAGTGGGACTCAAAATCACGTCTATGTGGTGTAGTGGTTGAATTAATGCTTGCCAACCTAAACTAATCTTCACTATAAAACAATGAAAAGTCCTTATTTAAAAGCTCTATTGGTCAAGAAGAAAGACTTGATAACATATTTTTTATATGCAGAAAATATTGTTTGACCAAAAAATATGCAAAAATATATTGGTATTCTACATATCATATCTCATCCACAAAATGTACCAGTAATTAAATCCAAGCCCTTCTCATAATAAAATTTTGGAACAATACTTTTCCCAACAAGATGTATTAATATACTCCTATGGTTTTTAATGTAAAATCTATTTGTTTGATTTGATTAGATTAAAGAAACTAAATAAATTATTTAATTGTAACATATGTAACATGATCTCTCTAAAATATTTTTATGATTAAATTATATACCTATTTAAAAATAGAGAATCTTGAGAGAAAATGAAGTATAAGAATGTTGCTTTTGGCCTGCCACTTGATCGAGACGGCTAATAATGAACTTATTAGATTTCACAATTTGTCCTTCCTTGTTCCACTTCACAGTAAGTTTCCTCCCCTCTCTTTTAATTTTCTTTTTGGACCTCCTTCATGACAACAATATTCTTCCTCAATGCTCTTATTTCTTGTGTCATCTCATCATTCGGTGTAATAGATGGATTGGCGAAGGGGGCGGAGGGGTCGGCTTGGGCAGTGGGGGCATTGTGGTTAGGATCCTCAATACAAATACATAAACGGTTATTAAATAAAATCCGTCATTGAATAAAAGACCGTGAAAATAAATATATAACAGTTCTAAGTTAATAAACGTTAAGCTAATAATAAATTTTAAAAAGTTGTCAAATACATAACAATTATTAAGAATTAACCATCACCATTTATAAAATATATTGATTTTTAATACTAAAAGACATGACGGCTTGATAATTAACGTCCGAAAAATGAACTCCACTTCTCTACTTCCATTTCAACTTCTCAAAGCTAACTTTTGTTTCAAAAAAACATCATGGATAAGCGCAAGAGGACTTCTAATTCATCATTTGGAAAAACACTGATAGATAAACTCCTTCTACCAACAAGCATTATTGAAGGTCTCATCTACGCAACCTATAACTTCATCATATATATGGTCTAGGATTACATGCAAGAGTAAGGACGCATGGACCAGTGGTTAAAGGAACTTACCTTTCTCATTTGCTCTTTGAATGAGAAGGTGGACAAGTTACTGGAGAAAGAAGAATCTGATGATACATCATATTCTTCAAATATCTCCGTAACTTTTAATTTATAGTTTGTTTATTATTTACTTTGTCTTTTTTGTTGTATAGTGGTTGCATAATCAACCACCAAAATTTAAAAAAGAGATATATACATTACAATTATTAAGTAACAACTGTCACTTATTAGAATGCCATGCAAATACATAACGGTTGTACTTTGTAACAGTCATATATTTGTTAGTTCTCGTGTGTTTTGATGATACCAAACACTGAGTTTTTGATTTAATGAATTGTTTAAAGTGTTTAAGAAAGGCTACTTGAGCAAGAGTCTTAATGCCCAAGCATAGATTAATAGTTGGCCATGAATGCTCGAGCAGAGTGACTGGCATGCCTGAGCATTATTGGGTTGATAGCAAAGTTCAGAGGAAACATGCGACATCGAAGCATGCCCGAGTAGAGTGTAAGTAATGCTCGAGCAGCATGCTCAAGCAAAGGTAAAATAGTACTCGAGCAGTATCGATATACTTTTCATCTTTTGTCTTCGAATGACTTGTGCCCGAGCATGATTATGGCATGCTCGAGCAACGGAAAAGCAATGCTCGAGCAGTATCACTTAAACTCTTAGTCGTGGCCTCTGTATGTCTTATGCCCGAGTAAGATATTATCATGCCCGAGCAGCATGCTCGAGCAGGAACCTTGTGCTACTTGAGCAGGCATGCTCTTAGCCTTTAGCTGCTCTCGGCCTCAACTATGCCCGAGCATTATCATTGGGATGCTCGAGCATTGGCGACACTGGCTTTGAATGATGCCCGAGCATTAGGTCTTAGTTGCTCGAGCATCAGCGATGGATAATGTTTTTCAAATGCTTCGTTCTAGGTATGCTCGAGCAAGCACAATTGAGTGCTCGAGCAATAGCTCGATATTGCTCGAGCATAAGACGGTATTCTATTTTTACAATACATTTCTTCTGATGTTTCCCGAGCATATTGACAAGACATGCTTGAGCATGATCGTCCTCTGTTCAATAAAACGAGGAGTTTTAAATTCAAATCTCTTAGGTTATCTTCAATCCTTCTCCTATATCACTCAAAGTTATTTAGACTAAATACTAATCATCATTTGAGTGTATTTCAGGTTGTTAACTGTGTTTAGTGAAAAACAAGGTTCTGATAAAAGTATTAAATGTTGAGCCGAAACAAAGCGTAAAAATGACATCTTCCTTTGTGCCCAAAGTAAAGCATGTCAAAAAATCCCATTCTTCATTTAATGCTCTTTCTCAACGGACAAAAAGAACAAGGAATGTCAAACGACTTTTGTTGACCAAGCAACGTTCAAAAAATGAGTTTCGCCTCGGTTTGTGTCTAACGGGAAGAATTTAAGTCTAAACGGATTAATGAGCAAGGACTTCTTCAATGTCTTCCACAACGGTCATCAATGCTCCCTCTATAAATACCAGAAGCATTGAATTCTTCACCTACCGAAATGTTGTGCATTCAATTCGAATTTATTGCAATCTACTGTTTCATTAACTTCGCTAATATCTTCGGATATTTGTGTGTACTTTAGTGTTTATCTTTTATCTACTCTTGAGGAGTTTCTAAACACTTATTTGATTATTGTTTTGTTAAACCTTAAGGTTATAGAACCTTAAGTGTGGGTGTATAATTACAGCTTATAAGGGGGAGTGAGTCCTAATGAGAGGATTATCCCAGTACAATGTGTAATTGTAATTGTTTTGAAAGATAGTGGAAATCCCAGGTGTTCTGGGGACTAGACGTAGGTCGAACAGTTAGACCGAACCAATATAATTTCTTGTGTCTTTCTGTTCTTTTATCTGCTTCTATATTTGGTGTACTTGATTACTTAGCGAAAGAATTTTTGTAATCACCTATTCACCCCCCTCTAGGTGATATTCCATCTTCAATATTGTCTCACAAGATTGATAGTGCTTGCGATAAAACCATCATGAAACGTTAGATGAACAAACAAACGATTTGTCTTACAACCTCATATTAGCAAAATGACATAACGATTTCTTTTGAATAACCATCAACTAAAAGGTCCAAACCTTTTCCCTTCCCCTTATTTGTCATTAGCAAAAAGATTGAGGTAAAGAGGAAATATAGATGGAGAGGCAAATATGAGAATAGGTTAGAAATGACTTCTCTCCTTAATCATATATCAAGACAACAATTTTCTCTCCCCGATTTGACATTGTTTTCATTCTAAATATGACGCAAGTTGGAATGTTTTTATGAAAAAAAATTTGAGAGAATTTAGAGAGGTTTTCAAAACATCTTTCACAATTAAAGCAGATAGATACCAAACATGTGCAAAATTTCTACTGAATATAAAAAGGTAGAGTTTAGAAATGCTCATCATGTTGGTTTTTTTTTTTTTTGTAAATTGATTATCTGTCTGTGAAGTTCATTTGCTTCTTTTCTTGTTGTGTGAGATCCGTGATGAAGTGCTCTGAATAGCCTTTGAAATGTGGAATGAGACTAAGGCACTGGTTTGTGTTATATCTCGTATGAAAGAGTATGGTCAGTACTCAGCTTCCATCTCTTGCCTTTTCTTCAGGGAGCTCTTCATAGAGTATATCTCAGCTGAATGATGGAACGTGAAGGCATTATTCCTCAATTTGATGATTTCTCCTTGTAGTGCATTAAGGAACATCTTTGCACAAAATGAAATCTCCTGCTACAAATTTAAAATTTTTCTTTGCAAAAGAGATTTGTTAGTGTAACCAAATATCAAAGAGTCCCTTTCGATATGATATTTTCAAATTAAAGTGATGAAAGGAAAATATGATATTGTCTCATCATCAAAACTAACAAAACATAGTGAATATAGATGAGTAAAATTTCTTCAAATAAAGGAGATGAGTTTTTAAGATATAAGACACATGTTAATGTGAAACTCCCCCTTAATGAATGCATTCTCTCTTAGTAATACCAAATAATAATGTGATGCCAATGTTTAATGAAGATTAAGCACCGTGAAAATTTCTTTTGAAAGATCGACTCATACAAGTATGCAAACATCTTTTTCAATTGGAATAGAATGCTTGTTGATTTAATGATGCACATAGAAAAAGAGTTCTTTGAATGAACCACCTTTTTGAATGATGCTTTGACCATTAAATAAATAACAAGCATGTACAGTACTAGATGAAGAGAAAGATGAAGCAATGCTAGCTTTTGTAAAATCTGCAAAATAGTGCAGCATGATTTTTGAATGAATGCAATGACGCAATGTGAAAACATTTATTCAAGGATTAAACAACATTCATTTGAGATGCAAAAAATCCAAAGGAAGCAACTTCCATTTAAGGTGCGGGGCCCATGATATTGATTGAAGGCAATGCTTTAATATAATATTGAAAATCTGATGCCAAGCAACCATTATTGATTAAATGATACAACTCGTCATATATCTATACTGCAGTAATACTTTTTCAAATTCTTCATTTTTTGAAAAGCTATGCAATTCAAGTATTTTATCAAATGAAGAAGAATGATGTTTTAATTCAATGCAACATATATATATTTTATTTTGAATGAATAAATGACACACAACTTTGTCAAATGCTGCATTAAATCAGAGAGGCATTCGACGTGCTTGAGTACTCCACTTGAATACTTGAGTATTGCCCCACTACTTGCATAACAACAGTTAATACTCAAGTATGCAGTACTTAGATATTTTAATTAATTAAAATAAGTACTGAAATACCTCATTTCAAGTGTGTATTGTGAACACTTGAATTTATATGATGTGCAAATTGATCATTAAGCATCAGGTGGATGATTCAGGGATGATTTTCGTAGAAGATAATGTACAGTACTCAAGTATTACACTTACCTACTTGAGTATGATCCATCAGCAATAGCTTCCTCAGTTCGTCAGTACTCGAGTATTGCTTGAGGGTGCTCGAGTATCATCAGTTATCTCAGTTATTGCATTTAGTCTCTGCCTTGACAGTACTCAAGTATGAATCCAGGATACTCAAGTATTGGTCTATTTCCCTTGGTAGTGATATGAAAATCCCAATATTACTTGAGTATTGCTACATATACTCGGGTATTAACAGATCAAAAAATTACTCGTTGAGCATCCTGCAAAACAAAGTACTAGATACTCATTGGTACCCAATGTTTCTTGAGTCCACACAAAATTATACACAACAACTCTTGTGCTCTTATACTTTAACTATATAATATTTGAGCAAAGAGAAAAACACTCAAAGATCAAAAAGCCTAATTTTATCAAATCAAATAAGTTTACGCCAATGATTCAAGAGGGTAATAATCATGTCAAGAATGTCATTCCTCAATGACAATTTGGAAATACACTTTAAGCAGAAAAGATGTCATTGAAATGAATCTCATGTAATCCATGGATAAGATTAAAATTTCAAAAATGATAATGAAACATGCAGATTGTTTCAAATCTTGAATGTTCTTTCAAACTGAAATAATGCATCAAAACTTTCATGAGTGAAAGATTCATTTTGAAGTATATTTGAAAATCAGTGCATACTAAAAATGAAAGTCAATAGATTGAATATATCAGTATGCTTCAGATTAGAGCATTCCCCTTAACAAGTTGAAGAGATTGTTTAGAAGCAAAAAGTCATGAAGATAGAGTACCAGGAAATATTCTTAGCACAACAGAAATGTAAGAGCACAATGACTTTGCTATGATCAAGAGATAAACTTGCTTTTTAGAAAAGAGTCTTGAAAGTATATGAACATTCAAAGCAAGAACATGAATATGGTTATTCAAAGATGGATAAAGACAAAGTTTATGTAATTGAATAACATGACTACTAAGATTCATGGATGATGAAGTTGAAACTCATTAATCCAAATGACTAGAGTTTCAGAATATTATCCTAGTAAGTTATTCCATTAATGGTTAATGCATTATCATTTAATGCACTAATAAACATTTATAAGGCTTGGAATAACTAGGCCATTGAAAAATTTATGCATTAAGCATATGATTCACAAATCGAATTCTTTTCTTGAAGATAGGTTTGAAACTGATATATTAATAACTTATTAGATATGAAGTCCAACTAGTTTAAGAGTGAAACTAGACAGTTCAAGCAACACAATGAATTCTAAAGATCAATATGTGAGGGATAGGGAAAAGTCTACCAAACAGATTTGAAGCATATCCAACATTTAGTGTACAACACTAACTTCTAATTTGAAACATCATTTGAATGTACTCAAAGTATTTTTCAAATCTATCTGAAATACTTTCAAAGTATGAATATTTTTCAAAACGTGTGTATGCATTTTCACAAGACAAAGTGAATCAAACCAATTTCAGAATTGTGCCTTTCAAAAAACATGAAATCAGAAAGTAATGCACAGATTCACTTTTGGTCCATTTAGCAATCAAAAAAAAACTTTTTGAAAATAACATAATTAATTGATTGCTAATGGAATGCAATAATGGACAATTATTCATTACCCAAATTTCATATAGGCACGAGATAGGGCAAGGTTTAGATATCACCGTAATTCCTTTTGTCCTTGTAAAAGCTTGCTTGATTAAGGTAGATTGATGTAGACGTCTCCTTTCATCATTAACATCAAGCATTGCCTATTTAGCTTCCTCAAGACTTGAATTATTTCTCTATGTTGCATTCTTGAGAGGCTTTTTTCTCATCCTACAAAACCATATAATTCTTTTTCTTTCTTGGTATCCAACCTTACTTGGATCCGATCAACGTTAGCTTGTAGGAACCAAAATTTGCATGCTCTTATGAATATGATAAACTGAACATAATTGAGCATAATGAGCTAAACATGATTTTATGCATAAAAGAAATACTTTCTTTTCAAATCATCATGTATGCATAATGTAACATCCCAATTTGAAACGCGAAAATTTTTTTTTTTAAAAGTCAGAGTCGAGCAATGGAGCGTAAGAGTAACTGATCATAACATAACATAACATAGACCATAGTGTAACATTGTATTGATTACAGTAATCCTAGGGTTTGGAAAGTAAATAACAGAAAGAAAACAGAGAACGATAAAGTAATACGTAAAGCGGTAAAGATAAAGGTGACTTCGTCCGCAAGTCTACTCCTGCTGCTTGCTCCGGTCTTTGATTTGCGGTCCTCCAGACCCTGAAGCTACAGCTGAGATTCAATTCAACGCATTGAATCTCAGGTAACAGTTAACCTCATACCCAAACAACACAAGATATTGACCAACGAGATATTCTAGAGCTAATACAACAAGATATCACTACATAAGCATACAACAGATGCATGATCATTATGCCGAAAAACATAAGCAATAAGCAATATGAAAGCCCCACAATGTAAAACAACAACAACAACACTGCACTATTCACCGGTGCCACGATGTACACTCGTGTCCTCGCGCTAGGAAAACATAACGGCATTACAAGACATAACCCGTATAAAGCATGCGTATAACGGTCTACGAACATATCTTAGACATATATGCATTTAAGAAGCACAAGATTAGTGTTACAGTACGCGTCCGTACCTTCGTTCACGTACGTAGATGTTTATGGCGGAAACTTGTACTTTCTGACGGAAAACAGCGGTTTGTCCGACAGCAGCACGTTGGACAGCGTAACGGCAGCAAACTAGGATTTCTGACGTCCTATAAGAGTAATATCACTTCCATTAGTGATTTGACACAATAACTGGAATTTTAGGTAAAAATTACCATTTTGCCCCTATACCCCTAACTGGCGGAATTTCGCCAGCACTTCGTTACTCTGACAAATTTTCTTCCCAAAATTTTGCCAGAACTTCGACGCCATTTTGATTTTCAAAAATAAAGACTAAAATAGCCCTCCCATATGATATCCAATCATACTTGAAAATTTAAAGGCTATTCTAGCATTACAACCCCTACTTTTGAAAGAACTACAAGAGCTTCAACTTTTCAGGTACTCGATCCCTACTAAGTTTTTTACCTCGTCAGGCATTTTTCAATGCAATGAGGCCTAAAAACAATAGTTGGAATCTCATTCCCTACTTACTAAAACTATCTAACAATTCTACTAACTACTAAAAACTAGAACTAAAACTAAAGACCGAAAGACTTACCCGTTGAAGACTTCTTCAAAATTTTTCCAGAGCTTCTCTCTCTTCTTTCTCCCTCTAGAATTTCGGCCAAAGGAAGAGTGAATTGGTGTGAAAATTTCATGAAGGCATGCTACCTATTTATAGAAGTTTCAAGGGATATGTTTGGAATTTTCCAAATTGTTTTCAACCTTGGAAAATCAAACTTGAAATGGTGTAAAATCCTTGCCCATTCAAGCCTCTTGGTCGACATACTTGGGTGATGTGGCAGCCCAAGATTGGTCCAAAAATGGTGACTTGGGTTGCTTTTAGCCCGGTCTAATCGAATTTCCCCGATCGGTACCCGATTCGCGTGATTTCGGAGAAATCTCAAAATTCTGGATTTACAACTTTGAAGACATGTTCTAGAACGCATTTATGAAATTATCAACTTCTTCAGAAAAATTCACTGATTCCAAATATGTCAAAATAAATTCATACTCATTCCTAGATGTTGAGGTAGAATTTATTTTCTTTATATCCAAAAATATGCCTATATGCATTTTTCCCTATTTTGTTTTATTAGGAAATGCACAAACGACTTCAGAATTTTCTTAGGAAGAGTCTAACGGAAGATAATAACTCACTGATCACTATTTTTCCTTGACTTTGGAAATCCCATTCCTAGATCTCTAGATAGGATCCGTTTCCTAATTTCTAAATTACTATTCACATTTTTTACTTTAATTAATTATATTATTATAATAATGTCAACTTGCACATATTTATTTTTGTTCATATTTTCATTTATTTTCTCTTTTTCTAGGCCCAATTTCGGCTGGCCCTTATTTATTTTTAATAAATATTTATTTTTTATTTAATTTATTATTTATTTATTTATTTATTTACTTTTTCCCAAAATTTCCACAAAAATACCTAATTGGTCCATTCTTGTATTTAGGCTTAAAAATACCTAAACTCAACTATTTTTCTCCAAAATTTCAAATTAATTAGTAAACATGTTTTTACTAATTTTAAGACAAAAACCACTAATTTTAGGGTTTTATGTAATTACTTGTGAATTTCCTCTGCTTATGCTTAAATAATTAGCCCAATATTACCTAATTACTTTATTATCACTTGTTGATAATTTTCTTAATTACAATGCCTCATTACCTTCATACTCTTGCATTAACATTAGTATTTTCATGCCTCTTGTATTTTTAGAAATTACAAGGGTATTATGGTCATTTCACTTCCTTTTAGGATTTTTCATAATTTATTTTCTAAGTTATTCGTGTCCCTTACTGCCTTTTAGGGCATTTTCGTCATTTTGGCACTTTGGCCCTTAAATTCCCCGATTTCCAACTGAATTTAACTTAGAATAATAGGCTAAATTTACACAAGTCCGGAGACATTAATTTCACTTATCGAAATATCTTTTTATTCATAATATTCCAGATAATAAAATCCGGTATTACATTTCCCCCTACACAAAATTTCGCCTCGAAATTTAATCTATCCTAACTAAACTTCGGGCCATGAACTCGGGTACTTCTCTTCCATGTCTTTCTCGGTTTCCCAAGTCGCTTCTTCGGGTGACAAACCCTTCCGAGACCACCTTCACAATCAAAATAGTCTTGTTTCTGAGCCGTTTCTCTTTGTGATCGATGATCTGCTCCGGCTCGACTATGAAGGTATTATCATGCCGTACTTCAACATCCTCGTATTCGATGACATGATCACGGTCTGGTTGGTACTTCTTCAATTGCGACACGTGGAAAACGTCGTGGAGATTACTCAGGTTCGGGGGTAAAGCTATCTGATAAGCTACTTCTCCGCGCTTAGCCAAAATTTCAAAGGGTCCTACATATCGTGGACTCAATTTCTTCCTCTTGAGCGTTCTGCCGACACCAGTTACAGGAGATAACTTAAGAAATACATGGTCGGCGACATAAAACGTCAGAGGTCTCCTCCTTTTGTCCGCATAGCTCTTCTGTCTACTATGTGCGGCTAGGAGTCTCTTCTTGATCAATGCGATCTGTTCAGAGGTCTGCTCAAGCATATCCATCCCGAGTAACTGCTTTTCACATGAATCTGTCCAGTACAATGGTGATTGACACTTCCGCCCATACAATGCCTCGAACGGGGCCATTTGTATACTAGCATGATAACTGTTGTTATATGCAAACTCAGCTAGCGAAAGATGTTGATCCCAACTTCCTTTGAAATCTAGGGCACATGCTCGCAGCATATCCTCCAAAATCTCGTATAGTTCTTTTTCATTGACCGTCAGTTTGTGGGTGATAAGCCGAACTGAACTTCAGCTTGGTACCCATACCTTCATGTAACGCTTGCCAGAACCGGGATTTGAACCGCGTATCCCGATCAGAGACAATGCTCGTAGGGACACCATGTAACCTCACTATCTCTTTGATATAAATCTCTGCCAATCGTTCCGGAGAATAGTGGATACTGATGGGAATAAAGTGTGCTGACTTGGTTAATCTGTCAACAACTACCCAAATTGTATCATGATTCCCGATTTTGGGCAGACCTACCACAAAATCCATGGTTATTTTCTCCCATTTCCATTCCGGCAGCTCTAGTCCTTGAAGAAGACCAGGGGGTCGACGGTGTTCAATCTTTACTTTCTGACAGGTCAAGCATTTGGCCGTGTACTCGGCTACATCTTTCTTCATTTCGGGCCACCAAAGTTCGGATTTCATACTCTGGTACATCTTGACCATGCCTGGATGTAGAGTGTACTTACTCTTATGAGCCTCATCCATTATCTTCCGCCTCAATTCATCAACTGGCGGTATGTAAACTCGTTGTTTATACCTGACCAAACCACTAAGTGATAGGTCATAATCTTGGGTCTCACCTCGAGTGATCTTCTCACGAATCTCGATAGCCCAATCATCTTGCTTCTGAGCTTCGTCAATTGCGTCTCTCAGATCATACTCCCCTTGACTCGCAAGAAGAGTAGCAAGGTAGGCATCAGCAGGTGCATGTAGACCCATGCAGATTTGGTTGGATAGATTCAGGTCTCTGAAATCTTCCAAAGAAGCCGCTCTTGTATCATCATGTATGCCACCTGCACCGTCTTTCTACTAAGAGCATCGCAACAACGTTCGCTTTACCCGGATGATACTTGATCTCCAAGTTGTAATCTTTAATCAATTCCATCCAGTGTCGCTGTCTCATGTTGAGTTCTCGTTGATCGAACAGGTACTTCAAGCTTTTGTGGTCGCAAGTATAATTCTACGGTTACACCGCATGGATAGTGCCTCCATATCTTCAAAGCAAACACGATAGCCGCCAGCTCTAATTCGTGTGTAGGATAGTTTAACTCGTGAGGCTTCAGCTGACGAGAGGCATAAGCCACCACTCTGCCCTGCTGCATTAGGACACATCCCAATCCCTGCCCAATGGCATTACTATAGACAACATAGGTCTCATCTGGATCGGGGATAATCAACACCGGTGTTGTAGTCAACCTCTCCTCGGACTCGAAAGCTCTCCTCACGGTCGTCTTCCCATACAAAGGGTTGATTCTTCCTCGTAAGCTTTGTCAATGGTAGGGCAAGACGCGATAAATCCCATATGAATCTGCGGTAGTATCCCGCTGAGACCAAGAAAACTACGGATCTCCGTCACGTCTCTCGGCCGTTTCCAGTCCATAACTGCTTCCACCTTGCCTGGATCAACTGCAACTCCGCCGCTAGATATAACATGGCCCTGAAATTTAACTTCCGGCAGCCAAAATTCGCATTTGCTCAGCTTAGCGTAGAGTCGCTTCTCCCTGAGTATGCTTAACACCTTTCTCAGATGTTCTTCGTGCTCTTCTTTGCTCTTAGAGTATATCAAAATGTCATCAATGAACACCACCACAAATTGGTCTAGGTGTTGTCGGAAGATACGGTTCATGTAATCCATGAATACCGCAGGTGCATTTGTCAATCCGAAAGGCATCACAAGGAATTCATAATGCCCATGCACGGTTCTCGAAAGCTGTCTTGGGAATATCACCATCTTTAACTCGCAACCGATGGTATCCCGAACGTAAATCAATCTTAGAAAAAACAGTGGAACCGGATAACCGATCCAAAAGATCATCAATCCGGGAAGTGGGTACTTATTTTTGACATCACTTTGTTGAGTTCGCGTAATCGATGCAGTCGGAAGCTTCCATCTTTCTTCTTTACAAAAGCACCGGGGCTCCCCATGGTGATACGCTAGGTCGAATGAACCCCTTCTTCAAAAGCTCTTCCAACTGCTTCTTCAACTCCCGCATCTCATTAGGAGCCATACGATACGGCGCCTTTGATATTGATCCGTACACTGCATCAGATCAATGTTGAACTCCACTTCTCGGATAGGAGGTAACTCAGTGAGATCCTCCGGAAATACATCAGAAAATCATTCACCACGGGAATATCCGGAGTGAAAGGTCACTTCGCTTTAACGAAAAGAATACCATGTAGGCATGGCATCCCCGCTTCACGCACCGATCGGCTTCGTAGCGGAGAGAAAGTTCGAGCTCACTTCAACCTTATCTCCGTGAATGATATTTCCTTCTTGCCACGATCGATCATTGCACCGTTGGCCGTTATCCAATATAGACCGAATATGACGTCGATGTCGTGAAGAGGTAGACGGATAAGATCCACTTTAGAAACTCGTCCATCCACGTTAGCGTACAATTCATACATGCATCGAAGCTAAAGATTTTACACCCAACGGTGTAGATACTACAAGATCAAATGGTAATCTACAGCATGCAATCCTAAGCGACTCGCACAATCATAGGAAATAAACGAGTGACTAGCACCCGAGTCATACAATGCTTGTAAACGATTTCCATTGAGATAGATGATACCTTGAACCATCTCTCGGAGATTTTGGCCTCTGAGTTTGTCAATGCAAAGATCCGGCCAGCGTTCTGAGGTCTCGCCTCTGCAGCCTTCTCTGGGCAATCCCGGCTAATGTGTCCGAGCTTCGACACACGAAGCAGACTTGTTTCCCATCACAGTTGGCTCCTGGATGGTACTTCTTGCATTTTGGACACGTCTGGAATCCCTACTTTTTGAGACTATACTGTTGGTAAGGTCTCTTGTTCCCGCCTCGGTTGTCGCTCCAAGGCGCTTTCCTCTTCTGTGAGGAACCTCCGCGGTTTGATCCACCGCGACCAGTATTGTTGCCTTCCTGGCCTCGGGATTTGCGCAGTTCCTTTAAGTTGTGCTCTGTCAGTCTGCAGGATCTACGGCTTGGGCCATCCTAGAGAATTGATGAGATACCCTCCTCGATCTTATGTCGTACCTCAGCCGTTCACCAATCGGTTCGCCTTCCAAACTTTCATCCACATTATTTTTCAAATATGATGAATAGCGAGACAAATTGGTGAAACATGCGAAGTAGTCGTCGAATGACTCTTCATTTCCTTCTTTGGATCTGCAGAAATTCCTCTTCCTTGATCACCTGTGTCGAGGGAGGAAAGTATTGTTCGTTGAATTGCTCCAAGAACATTTCCCAAGTAACAGGACTTGGCAGAGTTGTGGAAACGCTCTTCCACCATCTGTGGGCATCGCCCTCTAGCTTGTAGATGGCCAGCAGTGCCTTCCGATTTCCCGGGCACTCGATAACTTCAAAAATCTTTTCTAGGAGTAGCCAATCCTCGGCTAGTTCATTCTTTCCCTGAAACCGGGTGGCTTCACTTGCGTAACTAATTAACCCGGCTCTCGGTGGTTCTCTCTCTTTGTTCGTGCTCGGGTGGTGATTGGGATCTCTCGGACCCTCGAGCTCTTCATCACGTTCGCCATTTTCATTGTCATCATACTCTTCTTCTTCGTCCACCTCTTATGATGGCCATGTTTTATTCTCTTTCCTTTAAATGATTATAACAGATATATAAACATTAGAAATAACACAACCATTTGCACACCAAACATATATTCACATATATTCATTTCATAAAATTTGTACATATCAGTCAGTCTAATCCTAACACAAGTCATACTGTACAATCTCCTTATTCAAACGAATTTACAATCTCCCAAAGTACTTGGAGATACAAACTAAATTTCCTAGTTTCTACAATCCACAGCTTCCTTGCACTGACGCTTTCCCTTTACATGTACAGACGAACCATACTCTTCAGGTAACGAAGGTGAATACTGACACCTAGAATGGGTCCGTCGTCTAACAGCTCGTTGATAAGTCTTGCCCAAAAGCGGGTACAGGGAAAGAAATACAGAGTGGACCGAATCCAATATGCGGGTGAATGTTGGTTACAGACGGCTTGATAACTCTTGATCAGGCTTAGGAACACCAGATATTTTCCTTGAACGGTTTCGGTGTGGTTCTCGGCTTCAACAAGATAGTGTTCTAAACGAATAATTAATGGTGTATTATCGTCAGGACGTAATGGTAGTCTTCGTGTCCGGCTTCCTCATCATCAACAAGTTGGATGTCGGGGTAGTCAAAGTTGTCATCAAGGCGAGGAGTGGGTTGACCCAACAGGCTCCCGGTACAACTTGGTCTTCAACTTCTAGGTCGTTCTGGTCAGGACCAAGAGATTCGGAGTCAGAATTTCCTGAGGCAGGATGATAGGAGGGTTCAGACGTATTTTAATAGTGACTGGGGATGGTGGGATCTGTGTACTCATGGTTTGGATCCCAAGGAAATTGTTCAAGGTGATCTTCCGGCTCTAGTTCCGGCTCCGGTTCGTCCAGTTGCTCCACAGAGAAATTTGGATCAACTAAGAGATCATGGTAGTACGCAAGTACAGGGTCTTGTGAACCTGTCGGAGGTTCAGGTTCCGGTGGAGATGGCGAAACTACGGTTCTGCGTGCAGTACGCCTCCATCTTCCAAAACGAAAACAAAGTGCGTGTGGGAGTTCATCTCTGTCCATCTCTACACATTACACCAGTGGTCTTATCAGTACTCATTTTCAAAAAATGCTCAAAGTTATAAGGCTTAAGAACCTAACTCCGTTATCCGAATAAGATGGCCAGGAAAGTGTCTACCATGGGGCCTCACCGACTTATACGGCGACTTAATGGCTTATCCACGTAGACTAGCCTTTCCTTAGGCACCAAATTATCCGTGGTAACATAGTTAAATACTTGCCAGAATTTTCGGCTCTGATACCAAAAATGTAACATCCCATTTTGAAACGCGGATTTTTTTTTTTTAAGTCAGAGTCGAGCAATGGAGCGTAAGAGTAACTGATCATAACATAACATAACATAGACCATAGTGTAACATTGTATTGATTACAGTAATCCTAGGGTTTGGAAAGTAAATAACAGAAAGAAAACAGAGAACGATAAGGTAATACGTAAAGCGGTAAAGATAAAGGTGACTTCGTCCGCAAGTCTACTCCTGCTGCTTGCCCCGGTCTTTGATTTGCGGTCCTCCGGACCCTGAAGCTACAGCCGAGATTCAATTCAACGCATTGAATCTCGTGTAACGATTAACCTCATACCCAAACAACACAAGATATTGCCAACAAATATTCTAGAGCTAATACAACAGTATATCACTACATAAGCATACAACAGATGCATGATCGTTATGCCGACAAAACATAAGCAAAGCAATATGAAAGCCCCACAATGTAAAACAACAATAACAGCCTGCACTATTCACCAGTGCCACGATGTACAGTCGTGTCCTTAGCGCTAGGAAAACATAACGGCATTACAAGACATAACCCGTATAAAACTGTCTGTATAACGGTCTACGAACATATCTTAGACATATATGCATTTAAGAAGCACAAGATTAGTGTTACAGTACGCGTCCGTACCTTCGTTGACGTACGTAGATGTTTCGGCGGAAACTTGTACTTTCGACGGAAAACGGTTTGTCCGACAATGCACGTTGGACAACGTAACGGCAGCAAACTAGGATTTCGACGTCCTATAAGAGTAATATCACTTCCATTAGTGATTTGACACAATAATCGGCATTTTAGATAAAAATTACCATTTTGCCCCTATACCCCTAATGGCGGAATTTCGCAAGACTTCGTTACTCGACAAATTTTCTTCCCAAAATTTTGCCAGAACTTCGACGCCATTTTGATTTTCGAAAATAAAGACTAAAATAGCCCTCCCATATGATATCCAATCATACTTGAAAATTTAAAGGCTATTCTAGCATTACAACCCCTACTTTTGAAAGAACTACAAGAGCTTCAACTTTTCAGGTACTCGATCCCTACTAAGTTTTTTACCTCGTCAGGCATTTTTCAATGCAATGAGGCCTAAAAACAATAGTAGGAATCTCATTCCCTACTTACTAAAACTATCTAACAATTCTACTAACTACTAAAAACTAGAACTAAAACTAAAGACCGAAAGACTTACCCGTTGAAGACTTCTTCAAAATTTTTCCGAGCTTCTCTCTCTTCTTTCTCCCTCTAGAATTTCGGCCAAAGGAAGAGTGAATGGTGTGAAAATTTCATGAAGGCATGCTACCTATTTATAGAAGTTTCTAAGGGATATGTTTGGAATTTTCCAAATTGTTTTCAACCTTGGAAAATCAAACTTGAAATGGTGTAAAATCCTTGCCCATTCAAGCCTCTTGGTCGACATACTTGGGTGATGTGGCAGCCCAAGATTGGTCCAAAAATGGTGACTTGGGTTGCTTTTAGCCCGGTCTAATCGAATTTCCCCGATCGGTACCCGATTCGCGTGATTTCGGAGAAATCTCAAAATTCTGGATTTACAACTTTGAAGACATGTTCTCACTTACTAGAAATGTCCAAGTTAACCTAAATTTTGATCCCATATAGGGCTCCAACAGTCCAGTTGAAGTTTTCTCGAAAAACGTGTCCGAACGCGTCCGGTTTCAGAACGCATTTCTGAAATTATCAACTTCTTCAGAAAAATTCACTGATTCCAAATATGTCAAAATAAATTCATACTCATTCCTAGATGTTGAGGTAGAATTTATTTTCTTTATATCCAAAAATATGCCTATATGCATTTTTCCCTATTTTGTTTTATTAGGAAATGCACAAACGACTTGAATTTTCTTAGGAAGAGTCTAACGGAAGATAATAACTCACTGATCAATATTTTTCCTTGACTTTGGAAATCCCATTCCTAGATCTCTAGATAGGATCCGTTTCCTAATTTCTAAATTACTCTTCACATTTTTTACTTTAATTATTTATATTATTATAATAATGTCAACTTGCACATATTTATTTTTGTTCTTATTTTCATTTTTTTTCTCTTTTTCTAGGCCCAATTTCGGCTGGCCCTTATTTATTTTTAATAAATATTTATTTTTTATTTAATTTATTATTTATTTATTTATTTATTTACTTTTTCCCAAAATTTCCACAAAAATACCTAATTGGTCCATTCTTGTATTTAGGCTTCAAAATACCTAAACTCAACTATTTTTCTCCAAAATTTCCAATTAATTAGTAAACATGTTTTTACTAATTTTAAGACAAAAACCACTAATTTTAGGGTTTTATGTAATTACTTGTGAATTTCCTCTGCTTATGCTTAAATAATTAGCCCAATATTACCTAATTACTTTATTATCACTTGTTGATAATTTTCTTAATTGCAATGCCTCATTACCTTCATACTCTTGCATTAACATTAGTATTTTCATGCCTCTTGTATTTTTAGAAATTACAAGGGTATTATGGTCATTTCACTTCCTTTTAGGATTTTTCATAATTTTTCTAAGTTATTCGTGTCCCTTAGGGGCATTTTCGTCATTTTGGCACTTTGGCCCTTAAATTCCCTGATTTCCAACAGAATTTAAATTAGAATAATAGGCTAAATTTACACAAGTCTGGAGACATTAATTTCACTTATCAGAAGTATCTTTTTTATTCATAATATTCCAGATAATAAGATCCGGGTATTACACATAAAGAATAAAACTATTGAACATTGCAATCCCTTTATAAACTTACTAAGTGGATTTTTAAGGGATATATAAAAAAAATGATTTCAAAATAGTTTGCAATGCTCATTTCTAAAGCTACAACATTAAAACCTTAATGAATATTTCAGATGATAGGAAAGGAGGTTTTATCATTGTATACCTTTTACCTTAGATACTTGGGGGATCGATTTTGATTACCCATTGCCTCTTATGTCTTTCGATGGTTTATGAAAAGTTCCCTCAAAGGATATAGATTTCAAAAGTCTTCTGCTTGGAACTTGAGAGGATCTCCTTTTCGGTTCATAAGAAGCTCTTTGATTCCTCATCTTCTCTGCACCTTTGTGTCTATTATTTTTGAAATCAGTCTGCATGCACAAGGGAAAAGATGGACTTTTTGGTACCCACTTACACTTGGGTCCTTCACTGTTAGTTTGAGCCTTAGGAAAAACATAAGTTCCCTTTGGTACCCATTGATAATTACCAACAGGCTTATCTCTTCTATCTTTCCTATGAAAACAAGATGAGGTACTGTGTCCCTTTCGGTTACAGTAATTACAGTGAGCAAATGGATTTGAGCTATGAACTGATTTCTGAAAATAATTCAAATAATATTTTCCACCAGTTTTCTTTTTACCTTTCTTCTTATCAAAAGTAGGATTATATCCTATGCCTGACCGGTCATTTGTAAATCTTTGAGCTTTTAAAATGACATTGAGTATTTCACTACCTTTAGTGAACTTCTCAAGTGTTTTAGTAAGGTAGGAGTTTTTCTTTTCAAGATCAAGGCATTTTTCGTAAACTGAATTTTCACAAACTGAAACTCGAGGTAAATCTTTAACTTGTTGTTCCAACAATTTGATTTTCTTTCTGGAAGTAAAAAGTTCTTTCACAATCTTTTTAAATTCAGAATGCAATTCATTATACTCAGAAAACAATTCATCATAAGACGGTTCAGAATCACATACCTCTTCTTCGTTTTCTGATTGCTCTTCTTCCGCAACTAAACATATATTTGCAGTTTCTTCTTCTTCTACGACGGAGGCTCCTTCGTATGAAGTTTCTAAGGCTTTCCACATCTCCTTGGCAGTAGATAGATTGCAGATGTGGGAATACTCCTTTTGACTGAGAGCACTATGAAGCATCAGGATGGCTTTGCTGTTAAGAGTCACTTTCCTTCTGTCATCCTCGTTGAATTCATCTTCAGTCTTTGGGACGTTATTTCCTCCTACAATTTTTGTAGAAACATAATCTCCATTCTCTATTACTTGCCAAAGACCATACTCCATGGCTAACACAAATACTCTAAATTTTGCTTTCCAAAATGAATAATGTTCTCCGTCAAAGCTAGGTGGTCTGTTGATTGAGGCACCTTCAGGTAATATTCCTTCCATGATCTTTATCTCGGGATGTTAAGCCCAACTGAGGAACCAGGCTCTAATACCAAATGAAAGCTGGAATATTACCAAGAGGGGGGGTGAATTGGGGATATTAAATTTTCTTGCAAGTTAAACAAAAATAGCAAAGGAGGAAGAAGGAGATGGACACAAGGCAATTTATACCGGTTCAGTCCTAATCCTTGACCTACGTCCAGTCCCCAGACACACTCTGGGATTCCACTATCTTTCAAGAACAATTACACACTTTGTAAACGAAGGATGGTCCTCTCACTCTCGAGACTCCACTCCCCTTACAAGTTGTAATTGATACATCCGCTTGATTACACACTCTGTAACTCTTGGAGCAATTCCTCTCTTTTGAATAACACTCCCCCTTACAAGTTGCAATCAAATGACCCAGTCTCAAAGTCCCAATACTTTGAGTTCCTTACACGAAATAGTAATAGATGAATGACTCTCTCTAAGAGCAGATAAACAGAAGTACTGAAGAACAAGATGTGACACAGTCTCAGCCAAAAGTATTCGAAAGTATTGGCAGGAAGTATTCAGAAAGTATCTCGCAAGAGCTTAGCGGAACTAATCTCTTGAAAGTGTAATTCTGTTTTGATCGATTTCTTTGCTATGTACTTGGGTGTTGAGAGCAGCTGACCCTTCTTCTATTTATACTACTTGTAGATGACCGTTGGAGCTTCATCTTTTTGAATTCAAAATCGTTCCATGATTGCTGCAGAATCTGATTTCTTTCTTGCAATCAGATTTCAACCGTTTGAATAATTTGGAAGTTTGTTGGTGGTCATAATGTCAGCAATGATTTCGTTTTGATTGTGAATTACTTCTACGCGTCTTGCATTATCATTTCTGCTTCAATCTGAAAATATATTCTATTTACAGCAGAAACGCGTCGATCACATTTCCCAATCAGTTTCATCATGGTCCTGCACTTTAATTACAATATTCATAATTCTCTGTGGTCAATGGTTAGAAATCAAATCATCAAAGATCGTATCAATTTGAATTAAATAACAAAATCATCATCTGAGCTTTCGACAGAGCGAACTGTTGTTTTCCGTCAATACTCGAGTATGTGAATTCTCATACTCGGGTATAACTTATCCTGCATGAGTGTCCACTTTCGAAGATCATAACTTCCTGATATGAACTCCAAAATTATCATATTATATATCCCTGTAAAGCCCTTGATGTCTAATTTCGTATGGCACCAATTTCAGCTTCATTGGATTTCTAGTTTGTGAGATATACTCAAAACATTGAGGCTTGGTCAGCAGTATGACGGTGATATCACTGTCATCTTTAACAATTTATATTTCTCTCATCTGACCTAATTTGGACTTTAATATTAAGCGACTAGATCCGTTTGGAAGTCTAGTTTCCAAAAAAAATTGGTTTCACCTTAATCCAATCTCTGGTTTGGGAGATATTGTTGAATTACCAGAGGTTGCCCGAAGCTGAACGTAGAACAGAACTGAACAGAGTGATGTACTCGAGTATTGACGATGCATACTCGGGTATTGTCGGGATTTAAGCACAGAAGCACCTGTTTATATACCATACTCGAGTATATAAGTGACATACTCGGGTATTGGAGTTTCATACTGAAGAATTGAAGCATGATACTCGAGTAGTGACGATATTCAAACGCAAGGAAGAGCTATTCATGCACAGGACTGTAGCAATTGAATTGTAGCAACTTCTATTCATCGGGACGCTTGAATTTCCTTATTTTAACTCAAATTGAGCCATTCCAACTTCCATCTCACCGTGGAGACTTCTAGTATTAATCTTGGAACATGAATAATGATATTCTCATTATATTCAACAAGTTCTTCATTCTTCCAAATCTCATCTTGATTAATCTCCATTATTAAACTTCACATCATTAATCTCTTCACATGGAGCAAGTTCTTCTTTCTTTCTTCTCCTTTCTTGATTAATCTCTATAATTAATCTTGGACTAATCTACATCAAATATATCGTAGTTAGTTGATAAGTATAATATACAATCTTTTTTGCTCTCAAGGACATCTATACAAGACATCATCAAATCTAATCAGAACCAACAAAGTGAACCAGTTGAGTAAGTAATTAAGAGTAAGTAGAGTTGTCGTCCCACAGAGACCGTCAATACCCAATATGAAGCCAATTTCTCATGAAAGTTGTGTGTAAAGAAGGTAAAGTTGGTTTGTTTGTTTTAGCTATTACTAATAACAAATAAAGTAAATGAGTTATCAGAAGTCGGTTGAAAGATATCAGTCTAAAAATAGGCTGAGCTTGGATTTCATCCTAAATCGTGTCAATCCCCCAGTTTGCATGTGACATGTTGCTATAGTATTTTGCTGCATAACTTCGGCAATGCTACGGTAAATAAATGCCTTTCACAACGTTATTCAGCTAACTCACCACTAACCTATACAGAAGCGTCCACATCCTGTAAGTACACTCTTCACTCTATTTCTCCCATATTTTTATGGTGATTTTCCAGTTTAGAATGTTAGTTTAACCTAGGTGTTTTGGTTATGAGAGGTAGACCTATTCTTATAGCCTACAATTTAGGTCGAGCCTTGCTCAAGCTGGCCCAGCAAATACTATCTAATAGAGGTCTAACCTCGACTCCTTTCTAGTAAGCCGAGGCCTCTGATCTAGCCCCTTAGCGGCCACTAACAGATAAGACATTAAATTACTGTTAAAAAACTGAATATATTGAATTAAAAGCTTAGCAAACTGGGTTCATTCTGCAACTTAGAAATTCATTCTCACTTAGTCAATGGAGATTTAGTTCATGATTGATAAGGGAAACACAAAATAGAGTACAACAAAATAGCCCATGGAAAGATTAAAGACAAAAATAAGAAAAACAAAGAGGCTCGTCAGAATGGTCGATGATGTAGGGAGCATCCTGTCATGCGACATCTCTACGTCTTCTACAGTCCATCTAACTTTGAGAAAAAATCGAGTCTCTTTTGCAGCTCTCTCTCTCTCGATGATTCTCTTGTTCTCTTGGTGTGTGTCCAGTCAAATTGGAATTGAACTGACTCTCACGACTTCGACGACGTCTTTAGGTTTAGCTGTGCTTTCCTCTTATAGTCAGGTCCTTTCACGCCGTACGTCCAGTGAGCTAGGTCTTCCAAATCTACTAGGTCCAAATCCCTAGATTCAATTGATTGATCCTCTTTTGATTCTGTGGGATTCTTCAAATCTTCTCTTCGATTCTCCACATCTTCTATTTCAGTCTTCATCAATTTACCTACCATCTAAACGTTTGTCTTGATGATCTATATTAAATTCTTGAAAAACCCTCGAGGAAAGGTCAACGTAACGTAGCGCATAACTCTGCATCACTTACGATGCTACAACATAGTGGTCACAACAAATTGCTAGCATAGAAGTAAGGATACCATATGCTATAGCATTATATCCGCTTTGTTATGCACTTTCACAGTAAACCATAAAGTAGCCCCTTTCTTATGCACATGTGCAAGATAATAAGGTGAATACAGCAATTTATAGAATATATCCTCTATTTCCCTATGTGAATGAATTCTAACACCTTTTATCAGATACAATATAATTAGGCTTCGATTCACCAGTCAAAACACATAGGGAAAACATGGCATAAAGATGACTCATCAACAATCTAAAAAACCCTACCCTCCCTCTTCTATTTAAGAGTCCGAAAAGGAATACACTTTACACTTAGTCTGTTCGAACGAAACCCTCAAACACATAACCCTACTAGTCCTGTTGTCTTTTTCATCCATCAAGAGTCGTTTTCAGTCAAGCCTCACCCTAAAAAGCCTTCGTCTTACTTCTCAGCAACAACTACACTAGTGAATACCTTCACACTTGTCTCAACAATTGTTGAGACAATTGCTTTCATTTGGTGAGCCCTAGCTCGCGTTTTCGTCATTCGTGAGCCCTAGCTAGTTCGCATTCTGTAATACCCTAAAATCTGACTTAGGGTAAAAATCATAAAATGAGTAAATAATACCTATTAAAAATAGGTGAATATGAGGTCTCGAGCACCTTGTATTGAGTTTACCTTGTTGTCAGGGTAATTTCTCTTGAAATTAGATAAATTGCAATTAGGTCCCTAAAATGTTGAAAATTGCATATAGGTCCCTAAAATACATTATGGGTTATAAATACCCCGTGAAAGCTATAAAGGAGGCAAGTAAAAATCTATTTGAAATAGGGAATGATATTGTCCCTAATTTAGGTAATTTATTAAGTTACAAACTTGGAGAAATTGTAGAAGAATACTCAAAAGTAAGGAAATGACCGAAATACCCCCGTAGATGCTAAGATAATGCAGGAGACATGAAAACAAAAATGTCAATACAAAAGTATGAAGGTAATGAGGTGTTCTAAGTAATAAAATTATCAACTTGTGATAATTAAGTAATTAAGTAATATTGGGCTAATTACTTAAGCATAAGTAAAGGAAATTCAAAGATAATTATGTAAAACCCTAAAATTAGTGGTTTTTGGCCAAGAATTAGTAAAAATATATTTACTAATTAATTGTAAATTTTGGACAAAAATAGTTGAGTTTAGGTATTTTTAAGCCTAAATACAAGAATTGACCAATAGGGAAATTTTGTAAAAAGTTATATAAAATAATTATTAAATAATTATTTTATATATTCTTAATTAATTAAATAGTTAATAAAAACGAAAATTAAGAAAAAAAAGACCAGAATTATTGCCAAGAAAAAGAAAAAGAAATGAAAAATGGTTGCAACTTGCTATTATTTAATATTATAATTAATTAAAGTGAAAAAATGTGAATAGTAATTCAAAAATTAGGAAACGGATCCTATTTGGAGATCTAGGAATGAGATTTCCAAAGTCAAGGTAAAATATTGATCAGTGGGTTTTTATCTTCCGTTAAACTCTTCCGGAAGTTAATTCTGAGGCCGTTTGTGCTTTTTCCTAATAAGACGAAATAGGGAAATTCTGAGAAAATGCCAGATAGCCAAGAGGACAAAAAGGTTATGTTGTGATATTTGGAAAAGAATTGGGAATTTTCATGGACATATTTGGAATCGTGAATTATTTCCAAGAGATTGGTGATTTCGAAATGCGTTCAAACCGGACGTGTTCGGACACGTTTTCGAGAAAACCGCAAGCTGGACAGCTTGGAGCCCTATATGGGATCAAAATTTAGGTTAACTTGGACATTTCTAGTAAGTGAGAACATGTCTTCAAAGTTGTAAATCCAGAATTTTGATATTTCTCCGAAATCACGCGAATCGGGTACCGATCGGGGAAATGCCGAAACCCTACCCCAGTTTCTATAAATACCCCACCCCTCCCTTGGGTTTTTCACACCATTTCCTCTTGAGATTTTTGAATCTAGAGGGAGAAAGAAGAGAGAGAAGCTCTGGGGAAAATTCTGCAGAAGTCTTCAACGAGTAAGTCTTTCGGTCTTTAGTCTTTAGTTCGGTAGTCAGTAGAATTGTTAGATAGATTTAGCAAGTAGGGAGTGAGATTCCTACTATTTTTTTTAGGCCTCATTGCATTGAAATATATGCCTGACGAGGTAGAAACATGGTAGGGATCGAGTCCCTGAAAGCTGAAGTCTTTGTAGTTCTTTCACAAGTAGGTGTTATAATGCTAGAATAGCCTTTAAATTTTCAAGTATGATTGGGTATCATATGGGAGGGCTATTTTAGTCTTTATTTTCGAAAATCAAAATGGCGTCGAAGTTCTGGCAAAATTTCGGAAGAAAATTTGTCGAGTAACGAAGTCTTGGCGAAATTCCGCCAATTAGGGGTATAGGGGCAAAATGGTAATTTTTACCCAAAATGCCAGATATAGTACCAAATCACTAATAAAAGTGATATTACCTTATAGGACGTCAGAAACTCTGATTTGCTGTCGTTACGCTGTCCGACAGGACGTTTCGCTGTTTTCTGTCAAAACGACCGTTTTCCGTAAACGTGCGTAATACCGATCAACGAAGGTACGTTCGCATCGTAACACTAACTCTGATGTTTATGGTATGCATATATGTGGTATGTGTGTAAGAGTGTTATACTGTTTGAGTACATATAGTGGTTAGAGGATATGTCGTATCGCCGGGTGCAATATGTCTCGTATCTTTGGGTGCACCTGTCGTATCTTGGGTGCAATGCTGCGTATGCTGGGTGCAATCTGTCTGCATGCTGGGGGCAATACATATGCGTGGGTTGTGATTGTGATAGAGTGATGGTATGTGCTGATGATGTTGTGGATGTCTGTCGTTTGTATGTGTATACATAAACATGAGGTTAACCGCTACTCGAGATCCGGTGCGCTGGATCTCAGCCCTTAACATAGCGTCAGGTTCAGGAGGACCGAGGACCGAGGACCGAGGAGAGAGGAAAGCAGCAGGTTCGAGGATCCGGCTGAAGACTTTCCGTTATTATCCTTTACTTTTTTGAAACTCTCGGTTACTATACCGTTTATGTAACTAGCCAGTGGGCATTTTATATCAATATATCAGTTACACTCTTGTTCCGGTGCTCTACTCTGATGAAAAAATTTTATACTGCTTTTGAAAAGTTGGGATGTTATACATTCCTTTGGTGCTCTATTCTCCTTATTCGATTAAAGTGCCTTTGTGAAGTCACGATGCGATAAAGCATTTCAGATGACATTAAGTTGCTTTTGTAAAGTTATATGTTTTTGGAAAACCTATTATTGCTTTAATCAAAGGTTCATTTCTTATTACAAGAAGTTGTCAACTCATTTCTTTGACTAAAGGGGAATACTTTATTGATTTTTTTATGTAACTTCTGGAGATATGATCCCTAAGAAAATACATATCCTTTTTTTGGAAGTATTCATATCTCCAGAAGTTACTTCAAAAAGTTCAATAAGAATATGATGAATAAACTAGTTTAGTTGTACCGATGAAAGTCATACCTGAACAAGGTCTATAGATAAACTAGTTTAGATGTACCGAGAGTCATACACAGATAAGATATGTGAATAAATTATAGTTCAGGTGACATAATTGCTTTTGTGAAGTTATGTTTTTTTGGAAATCTCATTATTGTTCTTACTGAAGGTTTGTCTCTTGTTTTTCTCTTGAACAAGTGGCACCAAATTAAATGGTATGAAAATCAACATTATTTATCTCTTGTTCTTTACGTTTTGTTTCACTTGCCCTTTTAGATATCTGCCATTAGAGAATGAAAATAGCTTTATAAAATCATACTCTGTTTTCATTTGGTTCGGTAATCTCATACTAGAGCTCTGGTTATGCTAATGAGTCACAAAAAGGTTTATTTACATGGAATCATTAGCCATTCTTGGAAAGACAATGAACGTGGGAGTTATAAGACCCATCAAGGCATAGACCAGTTCAAGCCCTCCTCCTCTTCCTCCTCCTCAACTCAAAATTGAAGATTCCTCTGCCTTCAGGTCCGTGAGGGATCTGAGACGTGCTTTTGGGGTTGGTTCATTGTCTAGAGGGATAGAGGGAGAGGAGGCGAGCTCAACTAGTTGTTCTTAGTGGTTTGTAATTGTTTCAATACTGCGTTTATTGTGCTCCAGAGAAGCATGTTAAACAGCCTGCTTGCAAACGCCATTTTGGCATTGGTTTACTCAGGGGTAGACCTAGGAATTTTACTGACGAGGGCGAAAATAAAAAATGTTATATTATAAATAAAAATACTTGAAATACAATACAGACGTAATATACAAAAAATTGAAAGAAATCTGTTACAGAAATTAAGATTACTTCACTTGACTCTTACTCTACATGTTTTCATAGTGTTAAACTCATCTATAATTGAATCCGTGCTAAAACTCAAAACAATTTCTTTTTAATGTATGTAATCAAAAAAATCATCAAGATGTAACATTAGAAGTAGATGAGGGCAAAAACTAACTATTATTTCTCTTAAAATAAGTATCAATAGTTGCATTTTTCCCCATAATAATCACCTACAAAGAGCATGAATTATTTCATGACCAATATGATATTAAAAATATTAATAATAACAAAAGTAAACTGATTAAAATTAACTATTAGTCATCATCTATATTCTCATAGCCATCTTTTAACAAAACTAAAAACTTACATAAAATCCTAACCCTAAAATATTCTCTAATCAGTATAAAAGTAGTATCATTAGAAAGATAAAGTCATGTATAATAAATTTCACAAAGAAAATTTAATGAAAAGAAGTAATTTTGAGTATCTTATTGATCCTCAAAATTTGTTGTAAGCTGTTGAAAAAAAATGGTAGACGAGCCGCCAACGAGAGGAATAAGAGTTGATGGCGTTTTCGGAAAAGAGTAAAACAAGTGGGGTTGGGGATATATTAGAGGTTGCAGGCCCCGCCTCTTTATTATAATTTTTTTTTCAAAATATATATTGAAGCAAACAAATGGTGGGGTGGGATGCGATATTTCTATAGTACAAGTTTGGGACTAGCACTGGACAAGCACCAGACATTTGAGACTAATGTTTATATAAATTTTTTTTTTTTTTGGGGAGGGTGGCAGGACAGGGGCCACCCCTCGCCTCCCACGTGTGTTCACCCCCGTTAACTAGAACTAGAGACCCACAATGAGAGGAGAGAGCCATTGTTCTGAGCTTGAAGGAGTTGAGAAGCCTTTTTGAAAATAATTGTATTTTCCTTTTTCATATGTCCATGTCAGCATGGGTTTCTACCTCACCTCACCTAGTTCGCACAAACTTAATAGTGTTAGTGACATATAGGCAAACTGAACACCATTAACACATTAGGGACTAAAGGTTGTAGACGGAGTAAACTTGAGGAAAAAAAACAATGGTTTCAAAGTTCAGAAACTAAAATAAAAATGAAAGAAAACTCTAGGGACCAATAATAGTGTCAACCCAAAAATAAAACCAAAACCAATATCCGCAAAATAAAACCAATCTGCACAATCAGATTGACCATTCAACATATCCACAAAAAACTTTGATGGACTTTGTAGATGAGTAGTTGAAAAGTTGAACCTTTAAAGGCTAAAAAACACAACAACAACAAGAGGAAGAAAAAGAAAGACATCAAAGTTGAAACTTCAAGAAACCTCTAACATGCCCATGATGTTGGAAAATTTGCAGCTTTGGTGAAAAAAGCCATCATGCACAGTCAGATCAAACCTTCACAAGTCATACCTCTTGTCTTGAAAAGTTGGCAGCTTTGATGGATTTAGCCGATGGGGTGTTGGATTCAATGGTAGAAGGGTTAGCTTCACAAGGGAATCAGATAGTGAACAGCGACGTCGAGAACAATAAAGGGGTGCTTTTGCTGCTGATGGGGACACCAGCGGAGCATGTTGGAACTCTCTAACGGCGGCAAGGACCTCAGGACGACTTCAGTCACCTCGGGATCACACTACCGCTGCCATCGCACATGACAATGCCTCCGTCTTTGCTTGGAAGCATTGTCTTCTTCCTTCTCCTCCAACACCGGCTAAGCATCTTCTTTGACCAACTCTGGCGGACATCACCCCTGCTCCTCACCATCACCTCCTTTATCCATCATATTCTTCGACGTTGGTAAAGCTCCAACCCTAGTAATGATCGATGAGTTCGCCTCTTAGTTGTGTTGGAAATTGTTTCTCCATAAATGCATTGTGGGGTTCCAAGTTTGACTATTTGACTTATTTGAAAGTGGGTTCAAGACTCGAGGTGACTTCATTGAACTTGGGAATGACTCTTCCTAATTTCTAGATTTGTATTGAACTTGGGAATGACTCTTCCTAATTTCTAGATTTGATTGTATTCCTTTAATTCTCTATATATAGTGTGTGACTCTTGGAAAAGAGAGAGTGAGAGAGAGAAAAAGAGAGTGAGAAAAAAGCCAGAGTGCAAAAAGGAAAAAGAGAGTCTGAGAACTCTGAGAGTTTGAGTACCACCATTGTTGGTGAAGCTTGAGTTTTCTAGAGGAAGTCTAGAGATTGAATGATAGATTGATTGTACCCATTATTTTCATAGTGGAAGTTTGATACTAGACTAGTGTCCCGTGGGTTTTTTCTTCTTCACCTTGAGGAAGGTTTTCCCACGTCAATCAAATCTGTCTGTGTTCTTCTTTTTCCCTACTCGATTTATATTTCCGCAACAGTGGTATCAGAGCCTGGTTTAATGAAATGGAGACCAGTGGCGCTGCACTCAGTGTTGATATGTTCAAGCTGACTGCAGAAAACTTTACTTACTGGAGACCGATGATGGAAGATCATCTGTACTACAAAGATCTCTATGAGCCCATCCTTAATCAGAACAAACCAGAAGGTAAGGAAGAAAAGGACTGGGAAGTTCTGAATCGGAAGGCGGTTGCCATGATCAGAAAGTATATCGACAAAAGCCTCTTCGAGCATGTGTCCGAGTTCACAAATGCGTATGAGTTGTGGACGAAGTTGGGGTCCATGATTCAGAAGAAGACTCCCAGGAATAAAGCACACTTGGTTCACCGACTTGTGAAGTTGGAGTACAAAGACGGCATGAGTATGATTGAACACCTCAACACCTACAAAGGTATTGTGAATCAACTGTCGAAGGCCGAGATGAAGGTGGATGACGAGATGCAAGCTCTTCTGCTGTTAAGCTCATTGCCGAAAGCTGGGATACTCTGGTAGTGACTTTGAGCAACTCAGCACCAGATGGAAAATTGACTATGGATGTCGTGGCAGATAGTATCCTAAATGAAGAATCCAGGAGAAGGGAAAGAGGTGTGAGCAGCGCGTCAGAGGCAAACGTTGCTGTTCATAAAGGAAAATATGAAAACCGAGGTCGAACCAAGAACCGAGGTCGTGATAACCGGGATAAGTCCAGAGGCCGGTCTAGAAAGAAATATGATTTGAAATGTTTCTATTGTGGAAAGATTGGCCATAAGAAGGCAGACTGCAGGAATTTGCTGAAAGATGAGAAAAATGACGAGGTGAAACCGGATCAGATTGTACCTAAGAAGAGAGAAGATAAGAGCACCTCCGCGGTGATTGCTAATGCTGAGGCCGAGATCTTCTTACTCGGAGATCATCTTTTGAACGTTATCTATGATGACTGTACTTGGGTGGTAGACTCCGGTGCCTCCTTCCATGTCACTCCTCAAAGAAGTTTCTTCTCGTCTTACCGAAGTGGTGAATATGGTGTTGTAAAGATGGGAAATCAGGTAACTAGCAAGATTGTTGGTGTTGGAGATGTAACCTTGACCACAGATGTCGGCTGTCGACTTGTGTTGAAGGATGTAAGGCATGTGCCTGACATACGGTTGAATCTAATCTTGGTAGGCAAGCTTGATGATGTCGGGTTAATGAATTACTTTGGAAAAAGTCAATGGAAATTGTCCAAAGGAAATTTAGTTGTGGCCCGAGGAAAGAAAGAAGGTTCCTTGTATGTGATGCAGGGAAAGATCAATGGTGGTGAAGCCAATTCTGTCCGAGATGATTCCAGTCTAGAGATATGGCACAAGCACCTCGGTCATATGTCAGAAAAAGGGCTACAGATTTTGAAAAAGAAAGAACGTTTGACCGGGTTGAAATGTCAAGTACTTGAAAGTTGCACGCACTGCCTAGCTGGAAAGCAGCACCGGGTTTCTTTTGCGAAACTGAATCAACCAAGACGACAGAAGAATATTCTTGACCTAGTTCATACCGATGTCTGCTCTATGTCGGAAAAGTCTCTAGACGGAGCTCAGTATTTTGTTTCTTTCATAGATGACCACTCTCGCAAAGTGTGGGTCCATTTGTTGAAAACTAAAGACCAGGTTCTCCAAGCATTCAAAGAATTTCATGCTATGGTGGAACGAGACACTGGCAAGAAGCTGAAAGCGATCAGATCTGACAATGGTTGTGAATATTGCGGTCCATTTGATGCTTATTGTCGAACGGCCGTGATACGACTTGAAAAGACGCCCCCCAAAACTCCTCAACTAAATGGTTTGGCCGAGAGGATGAATAGAACTATTGAAGAAAAGGTTCAAAGCATGTTGTCCAATGCCGGATTGCCGAAATCATTTTGGGGTGAAGCAGTAAGAACCGCAGTTGATTTAATCAACTTATCACCATCACGGCCACTAGAGGGAGAAATTCCTGAAGAAATCTGGACAGGGCGAAAAGCGACCTATGATCATCTGAAGGTGTTTGGATGCCGAGCTTTTGTGCACATTCCAAAAGATGAAAGAGCTAAGCTTGACACAAAGACGAAGGAATGCATTTATCTCGGATCGCCGAGATGTGAGTTCGGGTTCCGACTTTGGGATCCAGTGAATAAGAGATAGTGAGAAGCCGAGATGTGATCTTTCATGAGTTGGAGACCATTCATGACATCTCGAAGCCCAAAGTCTGGGTTGTCGTCCGAGATGAAGAACCAAGAACTCCTGTCCGAACTGAAGCAGGGGGAGAGAATGGTTCTGAAAATGACCAACAGGAGCCAACTGTAGAAGTTGATGCCGAGATCCGAGATGAGAATGCTGAATCGGATTCTCAACTTGAAGGACACACTAGAAAGTCAGCACGTGAGAAAAGACCTTCTACAAGGTATCCACCAGATGAGTATATTGTACTTGCAGAGGAAGGTGAACCTCAAAGTTATGATGAGGCTATGGCTAGCCCTGACAAGATTGAGTGGGAAAAGGCAATGCAGGATGAGATGACGTCCTTGCATGAGAATCAGACTTATGAGTTAACCGAGTTACCCCAAGGAAGAAGAGCTCTTAAAAACAAGTGGGTATACAAGATTAAAAATGAAGAAAATGGACAGAAGCCGAGACACAAGGCCAGGATTGTGGTAAAAGGCTGCAATCAGAAGAAAGGAGTTGATTTTGAAGAAATTTTCTCTCCTGTCGTAAAGATGACTTCGATCCGAACTGTGTTGGCTATGGCAGCATCAATGGATCTTGAAGTTGAACAAATGGATGTGAAGACGGCATTTCTTCATGGGGATTTGAAAGAAGAAATATATATGGAGCAACCAGAAGGGTTCCGAGTTCCAGGAAAAGAAAATCTGGTATGTCGGTTGAAGAAGAGTCTATATGGCTTGAAGCAAGCACCTCGGCAGTGGTACAAGAAATTCGAATCATTTATGATTGATCATAAATTTGAGAAGACAGATGCCGACCACTACGTATTTGTTAAGAGATGTGAAGCTGGAGATTTTCTGATCCTGATGCTATATGTCGATGATATGCTTATTGTAGGACAAGACAAGACAAAGATAATTGCTTTAAAGAAGGCTTTAAGCTCGTCCTTCGCAATGAAGGATCTTGGTCCTGCAAAATAGATCCTCTGACTCAAAATAATCTGAGATAGAAAAAGGAAGCTTCTGTGGCTGAGTCAAGAGAAGTATATTGAAAAAATCTTGAAGAGATTTAACATGGACAATGCCAATCCAGTAAGCACCCCCTTAGCTGGACATTTTAAGCTTAGCAAGAAGCAATGTCCAAGATCACAGAAAGACAAAGCCGAAATGAGAAAAGTTCCATATCAGTCTGCTGTTGAAAGTCTGGTGTATGCGATGGTCAGTACAAGACCAGATCTAACACATGCAGTCGGGATGGTGAACCGATATTTGTCTAATCCAGGCAAAGATCATTGGGAAGCTGTGAAGTGGATCTTCAAGTATCTCAGAGGGAGAAAGAATTTATGTTTCCAATTTGGAGGAAGTAAAGCCGAGCTACTAGGCTTTACGGATGCTGATTTAGGGGGAGACGTTGACTCAAGAAAGTCAACATCCGGTTACTTGATGATTTTTGCAGGAGGTGCAGTCTCCTGGCAATCTAAGTTGCAGAAATGTGTGGCACTCTCAACAACTAAGGCTGGGTATATAGCTGCTACTGAGGCCTGCAAGGAAATCTTATGGATGAAAAATCTGATATTGAAACTCGGTCATAAACAAGATCGTTACAAGCTGAGATGTGACAATCAAAGTGCTATTCATCTGGCGAAGAATTCAACTTATCACTCCCGCACTAAACATATTGACGTGAGGTATCACTGGATACGGGATGTGATAGAAAATGGAGAACTTGAACTCGTCAAAGTTCACACCGACTTGAATTGGTCCGATATGATGACTAAGTCGGTAACATCACAGAAATTTGAAGACTGCTGTAAAGGAGCCGGGATGAAGACACCAATGCATTGAAGTCGGAAGGGGGAGATTTGTTGGAAATTGTTCCTCCATAAATGCATTGTGGGGTTCCAAGTTTGACTATTTGACTTATTTGAAAGTGGGTTCAAGACTCGAGGTGACTTCATTGAACTTGGGAATGACTCTTCCTAATTTCAATATTTGTATTGAACTTGGGAATGACTCTTCCTAATTTCTAGATTTGATTGTATTCCTTTAATTCTCTATATATAGTGTGTGACTCTTGGAAAAGAGAGAGAGAGAAAAAAAAAAAAGAGAGTGAGAAAAAAGCCATAGTGCAAAAACGAAAAAGAGAGTCTGAGAACTCTGAGAGTTTGAGTACCACCATTGTTGGTGAAGCTTGAGTTTTCTAGAGGAAGTCTAGAGATTGAATGATATATTGATTGTACCCATTATTTTCATAGTGGAAGTTCGATACTGGACTAGTGTCCCGTGGGTTTTTTCTTCTTCACCTTGAGGAAGGTTTTCCCACGTTAATCAAATCTGTCTGTGTTCTTGATTTATATTTCCCCAACAAGTTGCACTCTCAGTCATAAAATGATAAAGCTCCATATCCCTATGACTTCCTTCACTAGTGACAAACCTCCTTCTCTCCTCTCCACCACTCGTCCTTCTTTGGGCTTCGTCATTTTGATTTCGTCTAGGGTTGCTTCGATTTGCTCAGATGATTTTTTGAGAATGGTTTTTATTTCATATCTATCTAGCCATGTTCAAAGTGTGTTTGAGAATGGTGATAAGAAAGAAGGGCACAAATGAATGAGGCATTTATAGTTTAATTAAATATAAAAATAAATTTTATTTCATTACTATTAATTAATATTATCTTATATTTCTTACTATTACATTTCATTACATTCCCATAACCTTTGATTCTACCAACCAAGCGCTCTAAGATAAACATAGATAGAATGTATAATTTTAAATGTCATCAACTAACTTATGAAGGAGGATAAACCAATTAAAAGTTATTTATAATTTCAAATAAAGTAAGTGTGTGTATAATTTGTATTTGTTGGCATAAAACTAGAATAAATAAGTGAATTAAGATAAAAATATTGTGTACTTGATATTGTTATTTGCTATAAATTAAAATTGTTGTGAGTCACCCACTTGTTGTAGTCAATAACTAACAGCATATCTTCGTTAAACTTGTGAGTTGCGATGGCATGATATAAGTTTTGCTCATTTCAATGGGATTTGTTGATACAAGTTTTGCTCATTTCAATGTGATTTATTAATATTCTCCTGCAAATAAACTCAAAGTATTTTCTTATAGGGAAAAACAAAGAGAGAAAGAGACAAAATCCCCGAAATGGCCTCATCACTGGTAAATCTTTAGAGACTAGTGAATAATTAAATTTTGTTGCAAAATTATCTAAATATCTTAATTTGAAAAAAAATGAAATTACAACAGCAGTTTATTATCAATTATCAAATTTAACTAATCATATGATAATAACTAAGACAATGACATCTAATTTTAATGAAATTTCTTGTTGAATACCAATAATAAAACAAGAGATAAGTAATAATTTTAACTTAGTAAATGACAAAAAATAAGGTAATTATAACTAATTTTAATAAGGGAAATAAGATAATTTGAAGGGGGAAAAACTTAATTTCACAATAGTGACTAAAAACTTTAGAGTAATTTTTTTTTTTTTTTGATACAAGGAAAGATAAACAAACGAAAGGTAAACAAACAAAAGGCTAGAAGAGATTAAAATCTCAAGCCTCTCCTCTCATGACGTACTCCCACCAGATCAACAACAAGGAAACAATGAAGGCCAGTAGGGGGATCAGAGAAATGGGATTCGTCTAGAGACTCCACATGCGTCAAAGCAAAATTAGCTAACCAGTCTGCACATTGATTGCCTTCCCTTAGAACATGGCTATATCGCATAACCCACTGTCTGCGAGTGGTTGCTCGTATCTGAGCCACCAGATGTGACTCACGAGCTGCATTACCTTGTTTGGATAGTAATGCAATGACTGCTTGACAGTCACTTTCAACAACTACATGTCTCTAACCTGCCTCCCATGCCATCTCTAGTCCCCTCAAAACTCCCCACAGCTCGGCTAACATCGCTAAGCACCTTCCAAGATGTGTAGCAAATCCTCCAAGCCACTTACCAGAGGAGTCACGCAACAAACCCCCACAAGCCGCCACCTGATCTGCACCCTTTGAAGCCCCATCTGAATTAAGTTTCACAAATGGGGCTTGTAACAACCCGACTTTTCACAAGCAGTATAAATTTTTTTTTTTTTCAAAATCATCAGAGTAGAGCATTTGAGCGGAAGAGTAACAGATATATAGATTCAAAAAGCCAACAGTAGTGTATCTGGCTGATTACAAAGGCGGTTCAATAACCGAGAGTTTTTAGAAGTAATGTATAACAAAAGGGAAGGCTTCCGCCGAAACATCGAAAGGAAGTCTTCAGCCGGGTCTTCTACTCGGGCTGCTTTCCTCTCTCCTCGGTCCTCGGTCCTCCTGAACCTGACGCTATGTTAAGGGCTGAGATCCAGCGCATCGGATCTCAGGTAACGGTTAACCTCATGTTTATGTATACACATACAAACGACAGACATCCACAACATCATCAGCACATACCATCACTCTATCACAACCCATGCATATGTATTGCCCCCAAAGATGCGAGACAAATTGCACCCAAAGATATGACCGATTGCACCCAAAGATACAGACAGATTGCACCCAGCATACAGACATATCCTCTAACCACTATATGCACTCAAACAGTATAACACCTCTACACACACATACCACATATATGCATAACATAAACATCAGAGTTAGTGTTACAGTACGCGAACGTACATACTTCCGTAAACCGAACAGAATGGCCAGGTAAGTGTCTATCATGGGGGCCTCACCGAGTTCACGGCGACTTAATGGCTTACCCACATAGACTAGCCTTTCCTTCGGCACCAAACTGTTCTAACATATTTGCATTCAATAAACATACCATAACAATACACATAGCACATATATGCATACCATAAACATAAGAGTTAATGTTACAGTACGCGGACGTACCTTCGTTGACGGATTACGATATTCCTAGCACGTTTTACGGAAAATCGTGAAATCTCCAACAACGGCTCGTCGGGCAGCGTAACGGCAGCAAATTAGGATTTCTGACGTCCTATAAGAGTAATATCACTTCCATTAGTGATTTGGCATTATAACTGGCATTTTAGGTAAAAATTACCATTTTGCCCCTATACCCCTACTTGGCGGAATTTCGCCAGCGCTTCCGCTACATAGGCTATTTTCTTCCCAAAATTTTGCCAGCACTTCGACGCCATCATGATTTTCGAAAATAAAGACTAAAATAGCCCTCCCATATGATACCCAAATCATAAAAATAAAGACTACTCTAGCCTTACTAACTATTGAACTAAAGACTAAAAACTAAAGACCGAAAGACTTACCCGTTGAAGACTTCGTAGAACTTCCCCCAGAGCTTCTCTCTCTTGTTTCTCACTCAAGGATTTCGGTTTTCACTTGAGAATGGGGTGAGAAAAATGAAGAGAGCTCTTGCCTTTTTATAGGCAAATTTTGGGTCCTAAAGTGTAATTTTCCCTTCTCAAACTTTTGGGTCCAAAGTTGTAATTTTCCCTTTAATATTTTGAAGAGTGATTCTTGGCCATACAACACACCAAAACGTGCTGCCCTCTCCAAGCCAAAGATGAGCCAATTGGATGATGACACGTGTCCTCATCCGGTCAATTTCCCCGATCGGCACAGATTCGCGTAATTTCGGAGAAATCTCAAAATTCTGGATTTACAACTTTGAAGACAAGTTCTCACTTACTAGAAATGTCCAAGTTAACCTAAATTTTGGTTCCATACAGGGCATTCCGTGTTCAAATGAAGTTTCTCGAAAACGTGTCCTGGTCGCGTCGGTTTCGAACGCATTTCGAAATTATCAACTTCTTCAGAAAAATTCACTGATTCCAAATATGTCAAAATAAATTCAAACTCATGCCTAGATGTTGAGTTAGAATTTATTTTCTCTATATCCAAAAATATGCCTATATGCATTTTTCCCTATTTTGTTTTATTAGGAAAATGCACAAACTACCTCGGAATTAACTTAGGAAGAGTTTAACGGAAGATAAAAACCCACCGATCATTATTTTTCCCTGACTTTGGAAACCCCATTCCTGGATCTCTAGATAGGATCCGATTCCTAAATATTAATTTACTATTCATCATAATAAATTATATAATATAAATATTACAACTTGCAACTTAAATATCATGATATTTTTACACATTCTTATCCATTGCTTCCTTGTCAATTTCGGTCAATACCTGGTCCTTTTAATTTTAATTTTCGTTTTAATTTTATTTACTTAATTATTGATTTATTTTAATTTTCCCAAAAATTTCACAAAATTACCTAATTGGTCCATACTTGTATTTAGGCTTAAAAATACCTAAACTCAACTATTTTTCTCCAAAATTTCCAATTAATTAGTAAACATATTTTTACTAATTTTAAACCTTTTCCACAAATTTTTGAGCTTTACATAATTATTTCATAATTTTCTTTGCTCGAGCTTAAGTAATTAGCTCAATATTACTTAATTACTTTATTATCACTTGTTGATAATTTTCTTAATTAAGACACTCCTTTATCTTCAATCTTTTGCCTTAACATTAGAATTTCCATGCCTCATGCATTATTTTATAATTTACAAGGGTATTTTCCATAATTTTTCTAAGTCATTTATGTCCCTTAGGGGCATTTTCGTCATTTTGGCACTTTGGCCCTTAAATTCCCTAATTCAAATTTCGGGGTATTACAGAGCTTCTGGAAAGGACCAGCAAACATTTGAATGTTTTTGTACTACACGCTGGAACCCCCCTTCAGCACTTCTAGTTTTTAAATCTCCCAGTAGTTCAAGAATGGGCCTTAGGCAATATTGAAAGTGTGCATCTGGTGTGTTATGAAAAAATTCATTTCGCCATTTCCAAATAAACCAGCAAGAGACAATGAATAACTCATGCCAATAAAATCCACCAATGGAAGTTTCATCACTCTTCCAATTCTCCGTTACCCATTCAAACCAATCGTAGCCAAAAAAGGAGAGGGCATGTTCAATAGGAACCCCCTCATACCAGAAAGCACGAACCACATGGCAGTCTCTAAACGCATGTAGACTGGACTCTGCTTCTTGAAGACAAAGTGGGTAGCAACCATCATTGTCAGACCAAACACTGATCCATGACCTCAGAGGGAGTCTTTGGTGGAATAATTTCCACCCAAATAATTGTACTCTATGTGGCCCGATCCACTTCCATAACTTTATCCATATGTCATAATTTATAAGAGGTTGTTGAAAACCAAATTCTACTAAATAAAGATAGCAACTTTTAACACTAACACCAGTCAAGTTTCCAGCCAACCAAAAGGAACGATCTGGGCCATCACCAGAAGAAGGAGGAAGCATACCTCTAATTAAATCAACCACATTCTGGGGAAGCAGGCTATTTAATAAAGGGAGATCCCACAGGCCATAATGATCGACAAACCTATTAACCATGCACTCACACAACTCCGCAGGGAGGGGACTCAATATATAGTCTTGTAGACAAATGGAAGAGGACACCCATTTATCTTTCCAAAAAGAAATAGAAGCCCATCTCCAATTTCCCATACCACCTCATCCTTCATATTAATAAGGATGTTACATAACGAGCTCCAAAACGTTGAACAGCCAGATTTAAGGATTGGCAATTGTCCAATTTGTACCTTGTACTTACCCCAAAGAAACCTAACCCATAGGGCATCCTGCTCATTTTGGAACCTCCAACCGCACTTCATAAGGAGAGCATCATTCATAATTGCAGCCGATTTTAAACCAAGTCCTCCCATAGACTTAGGGCTAGTCAACACCTTCCAACTTAAAGCATGACTTAGGTCTTTCATTCAGGATATTAAATACATGCTTCTGGATATTAAATTCTTTACCATTAAGGCCTTTGATTCTAGATATTAAATACATGCTTTTCCATGTCATGTTAGATAAATTGAATTTTTCCTTTTTTTATTTATCATGTCCATTTACCATCCATGGAGGATTTTTTTAGTTCTGCTTCTTTCCCTTGGGCACAATTGAAGTGTATATTTTTTGTGTCATTTATCAATCTCTTCTATTTATCACCTTTTGGTATGTCATCATTGTTGAAGAGGAAAGCCTTTGGAATGTAATTCAATGAATTTGTGCTTTTATTTTTCTTGGTACTGAATATTCAAGATGACTATATGACATGCCAATGAAACACTCCTCCAATGTGCTTCCAAGAAAACACTGAACTGTTACTATAACTTTGACTCTGCCATATTGGATTGGTTGAGCCTGCCATATAGTTATGTTCTATTCTCCTCCAATGTTCTGTTATTTCTAAGGTGAAAATACTGTTTTGTTCTGTGATCCCATTATGTTTGAACTAATTATCCAGATTTTTGTTGGGAAGGTTGAAGATGTTAGAAACGATGGGCTTAGCTTTATTGCATTCTTTTGGAAATTGAATAATATACAAACGATGGGCTTAGCTTACATGGTCTTCACATATTTTTAGTTGTTTGTTACTGATTGATATCAAGTTGTGATTTGTGTATTTTTCTTGGTACTGAATATTCAAGGTGTTTTATATGTTTTATTGATCTCTTTATGACATACCAATGTTCATGACTATTTTTACTTCTTCATTGTGTTTACTGGCAGATGTGCTGGCTTTTGTGAAGGATGTTGGCACATTGGATGAGTTCCGCCGAGGGAATGAGACGAAAAATAGGCTACGTCTATTGCTGGCTGACTCCGAGTAATGCAAATATCAATATATTTAATAGATTTACCCAATGACAAGTTTTCTTATATTCATATTCATAGTAGGTAAAGATTGCAAATTTCATGAACAATGAAGTGGAGTGCACATTATTTGATAATTGTGCTTCAGATGCCTATATGGCTTACCTCCAGAATACTGAAAGTCCAGTTGTGATTTTATTGAACTTTGCAAGAGTTGGATTTTCTGAGGATGGTAATACTTAGCAATTCATTACTTTATAGTTACAAGCATATCATATTACATCAACTAAACTAAGCTTCATTACACTTCATTACAGGTACTCCACAAGTGTGTAGCTCCTTCAATGCTACTAGGGCATTATTTAACCCTTCTATCACAGAGGTTAAAAATTTGATACAAAGGTATTTATTATTTGTTTCATTTTACATTTATATTTATTTTTCCATTCACTCATAGAAAGGTATTTATGTAGTGCAAAGGATGAAAAATCCCCTGTCATGGGTGCACTTTCTCAACCCATTACTTCACAGCTAAGCCAGCATTTGAATGGGGCTTCTTTACACAACCAGACCAAAATCACCATCTCTCAAATACCTGAACAAGCAATTGTATGTTATTTTTCATCAATCAGTTTTTTTTTTTCAATTCAGAATTCAAATATAATTGATCATTTGTGGTTTCATCATGTCTTATAGGGAGATTCATTTGTAATAAACTGTCAAATTCATAAGCTTGTGACAAGACATGGTTGGAATTATGACGGATGCTCAAAGTGTGGGTCAAAGGCCGAATTAGATGATCCTTCATCAATTTGTCCCCTCTGCAAGAAAAAATCAGAGAAAATTGAACCAAAGTAAAAGAGTCTATTTCTATCTGGAAATTGTTCAGTTATTACCTTACTCTCATGAAATTTAACTTAGTTCATGTGTGATAGGATGAAGGTTCATTATCTTGTCAAAGACAAAACTGGGTCAGCTTCTGTCATTTTTTGGGATAAACTTGCCGTTCAGTTGGTTAAGAAGACAACATCTGAATTGATTCATTTAGTAAAGAAGGTGACCACTTGCGACAAACTTTGTATTCTTGCATTCTATGGCTTATTTTCAAGTGAACAAATAGTAACAGCTAGGATTATTTCACTGCATAAATACCCAATATATGATATGGCTTATTCGCTAAAGAATTTGAAACATAGCAAATTTCTAACAATGTTAACTGAATTTGGTGAATCATTCTAAATAAACATTGTTAGATATGATATGTACATGAACACCCAGTATAATATTGTTTCAAATTCACACTATATCATCAAAGGAAGTTCATAGCGTTTTATCACTACTCGATTCATTGTCTCATATGAATAATACTATCCCAAAATTCAGTAGCTATATGAATAATATTGTTTACTCTTCTTTTATAGATATGATATCTATTATTAATATATATCATTCTTCTTAGGCTAATTGCTTATTACTCTCCAAAAACAAAATGCATACTTAAAAGACAGTTCCCTATTGCCCTTTCCTTTGCTATGACCATCAATAAAAGTCAAGGACAATCTCTTCGTCATGTTGGTTTATATCTTTGCAAGCCAGTTTTTACACATGACCAATTATATGTTGCATTATCCAGGGTTAAAAGCATGGATGGTCTAAAAATTGTTGTGGATGATAATGGTTGTGGCAACAACACAACAAGGAATGTTGTCTACAAAGAGATATTTAGGAATCTGAATTGATTACAAAACATTGTTGTTTAACATTATTGAGATTTCATTTGTATTATGTACTCTGAATCAATTGGAGGATATTATTGTTTACCATTGTTCATGTTTCATTTCTAATTAATATGTAGTCATTCATTGATTGTGATGTTTTAATGTTCTATAAAGACAAGAAAATTGTCTCACTTAGATAACAAAATATGTTTAAGTGACCTGTAAAATACTTTCATCCCGTGCATTGCACGGGAAGCACAAGCTCGTTGTCCAATTTGTACCTTGTACTTACCCCAGAGAAACCTAACCCATAGGGCATCCTGCTCATTTTGGAACCTCCAACCGCACTTCATAAGGAGAGCATCATTCATAATTGCAGCCGATTTTAAACCAAGTCCTCCCATAGACTTAGGGCTAGTCAACACCTTCCAACTTAAAGCATGGTGAATCGCCCCAAATGAAATTCCTTTGAATTTTATCAATCTCATTGCATGTATTTAGGGGGAGCCTAGCATATTGCATATGAAATACAGGAATAGTAGACAATACTGATTTGACAAGAGTTATTCTACCTGCCTGAGAAAGACACTGCTGCTGCCACCCACCAAACTTCCTCCGTAGCTTATCCACAATGTGTTGATAACACTGTTTAGTTGCACGCCCATGTATCATCCAAGCCCCCAAATATCTCCCCACATTCTTAACTCGCTTAAAGCCACTTTTAGCCGCCAAGGAACCAGCCAAGTACTCAGATATGTGCCTAGAGAAATAAATGACAGTTTTCTCAATGCTTACCTTTAAACCTGACATCTGTTCAAACAAAGACAAACACTTCATAATTGTTTCCAACTGGTCAGACTTTGCCTCTGTAAATAGCATAAGATCATCTGCAAAAAACAAATGGGAAACAGGGGGCCTCCTTGACCCACCTTAATCGGTTTCCACAACCCACCATTAACTGCTGTGGAGATAATATGGGACAGTTTTTCCATAACTAGTGTAAATAAGTAAGGGGATATAGGGTCACCCTGTCAGATGCCCCTAGAAGGCTGAAATGATGAATTGTTACCCCCATTCCATAAAATATTGAAGGACGAGGTGGAAACAGCCTGCATAATCAGGTCAACTGTAGTACGTGGGAATCCAACTTCCTCTAGTATGTTATGTAAAAAATTCCAATTCACACAATCATACACCTTTACTAAATCAATCTTAATTGCCATAAATTGTCTCCCTCGCATTTTGTTCATTGAGTGAATCAGTTCTTGAGCAATGACAATGTTGTTGTGTATTTGTCTCTTGGGGACGGAACTGGATTGAAAGGGCGAAATAACAATCTCCATTACCGGTTGCAGACGCCTCACAATCAATTTAGTGATCAGTTTATACAAGACCGAGCACAAAGATATTGGCCGAAACTGAGACATAGATGTTGGTACCTGCACTTTAGGGATCAAAGCTAACAAAGTAGTATTTAAAAATCGAATATGAGAGAGGTTATGCCAGACATCAATAATCAATCTCATAATCTGATGACGAAGCCCATTTCATTGCCTCTAGAAGAACACGAAGGGAAACCATCCAGGCTAAAGGCTTTATGACTTCCCATGCTAAACAAACAACTCCGGACCTCCTCACACGAAGGGATCCGGTGCAAACTTTCCAATAAATTATGCGGAACACTTGGCCAGGTAGAGGTAAGCCACCGACGCCTAGGTTCCCCATCCAAAAACAGATTCTGGAAGTAAGAAAAAGCCATACCTTTTAGTTGATCGTCATTGTCCACCCAAATGCTCGTTCTTTAACCGAGTTATTTTATTAATACTCCTCCTAGTTACAGTTTTCAGATGGTAGAACTTCGTGTTACGGTCCCCTTCAGTTAGCCATTGATGGCGAGACTTCTAGAACCAAAACATCTCTTCCCGCTTTAAAATCTCATTTAAACGATTTCTGCATTCTAGCTCCTGCAACCCCAAGACCTCAGAATCATTGTTTGTACGTTGTTGTTGTAACAAATCTAGTTCTGAGCTCAAGGTACTCTTCATCTTGAAAATATTACCATACACCTCACTATTCCACCGACACAACGGTGTAACCATACGAGATAACATAATAGGAAGATCAAGCCTGGTCTTCCATTGAGTGTTCATAAGCTCAGGGAACTCAGAATGATTCACCCAATCGGCTAAGAATCGAAAGGGTCTATTCTGTTTTCCTTGTGGAGGACCAGATAATCTCAGCAGCATAGGAGTATGATTCGAGTTATAGCGCGGAAGGTTAACCACATCAGCCTTAGCGAAAGACATTCGCCATGTAGCATTAGCTATAACACGGTCCAACTTCTTATAGACACAATCCAAATGACCCCACTTCAGGCCCATCTAGGTAAAATAGCTTACTGACACCTTAATGTCATCAAGCTGCCAATCCAACAAGCGATTGCGAAAAACCCGACACGAGCCAATAGCAGCACCATTACCCCCTTTTTTTTCCTTTACATCCACAATCTCATTAAAATCTCCGGCAACCACCCATGGGTCTACCATAGATCCAGTAATAGAATCTAGGCATCCCCATATCGTTTGACGCTCCACCTCCCTAGGGCTTCCATACACAACAGTAAACTGAAAACCATGTCCCATCGCATCCACCTTTAAATGAACATGCTGAAACGAACTATTTAAAATTGAAACCTGAACATCCTGAGATTTCCAAAGGACCCAAATCCCTCCAGAGAATCCCCTCACTTCCTCCACAAAAGATCTATCAAACCCCACCTTTTTCTGCAACCTCTTACACTTTCCCCACTCGTCCGCGTCTCAACCAACACCAACAAACTTATAGAATACTTCGAGGTCAAAAACCTCAACTGGCGCCCAAGGTCAGCACTGGCCGCCCCCTGCAATTCCATATGAGGAATGACATCATGGTAAACGCTGTGAAAGGACAGGTGAAACGCACACCTCTTTTTTTGGTACCACCATTCATTATGTGACTTTCCTCAGCCAAACCACCACTACCACCAAAAGTAGCATATGATTTTTGCTCATTAACTACCTTGGCATTGTTTAATTTCTCCTGACAAGTACCCACCTCTTTTCCTTGTCCCACAATGGGATCGGACAAATTACTCTTAAGTGCTAACCCCACATTCATTGTAGATGCCACGGCCTCATTGCCCACACCTCCTGACACGTCCCCCACATGCAGACATTCCCCACATGAATCACCTTTAGCTATTCCACATCCACATTGCAGCACCGACACGGCCTCATTCAAATTCCCTTCTCCCAACATATTGACATCCTCAACTTCTTGACCCCTCAAGGCCACGTTGCTGCTCGTCCCATTCCCCTCATCCATTAATTGATGGGTCGAGTCTTGGAGACACAAGCAACCACTTTGGATTCCATTAATTCGCTCACCCTTTCCTAAACCAACAGGTGCCACGTTATTCTCCTTATCCGTCGCCAACACACAGCTAGCTTGCAGATCATTCACGACTCCATCTCCCAACAACATCTCGGCCTGACCTTCTCCCCCCAACGCCACATTACAACTCGGCCCACTCCCCTCTTCCATCAGGTGCTGGGTAGGTTCTTGCAAAATCAAGAACCTATTTTGAGATCCACTACCTAAATCAACCTGCCCTATTCCATCAACTGCCACGTCATTTTCCTCATGCAGCGCCAAAACACCTTTCTTCCCCACTACTTTCCAAGATTGAGCAACCTGTGGCTTTTTCCTTGTATCGTGCTGAACCATATCAAAACGTGACTTCGGACAGCTACCTGATCTATGACCAGTGACCTTGCACACCGCACACTAGCCCCTCATACACGATGATTCTATTCTTGTCTTCAAGGATATAATTCAATTCAAGCTCTTTAGATAGATCTACTTCCACACAAATTCTAGTGAAATGACCCCTTGCAGGTCTATCTAGAAAAACTAAATTACTTGGAGAAATTATTTTAAGATTTTCATATTTTGATGCTGCATGTCTTTGAACTCAAACAAAAAAAAAAAAGTCCTAGCTTCTTGAAAGGCGGTAAGCTAAGATTAGGTGAAGATGAGATGACTAATTTAGTCCAAACGTCCAACTCAAATATTTTTCCGATACAATAAAAATCATTTTACCATTTTACAAGAGCAAACAGCCGTGCAATAAAAAATGATTTCATTTACAAGCATTTGCAATAAACAACTCTGCATCTTCAGAAATTTAATCTCACGACCTCTAGAAGCCAAGAACAGAAAATTTAATCTCACAACCTCTAGAAGCCATATCCAATTTGAAGTTATATGATTTTACAAACCACATTTATAAAAAAATTGAAGCATTACAAGCAATGTAGAACAGAGCTATATACTAGAGCTATACAAGCAAAAATTGAAGGAGTCATAACAAGAGCTATACAAGCAAAAAGAACCAAGAATAAATTACAGTTTTCACCAAATCCCCAATGTAAATTCCCAACGAGTACAACAGAGAACAGAGCATATGAAATCAAATGAAGAAAATGAATGAAGAAAAAACTTGAATTTGTCACTAGAGGAAAACAAAATGAAGAACAGATGAATTTGAGGTGGCGTGATTGCAGCTTCACGAACGATTTGACCCGATTCTTTTAATGGTAGTATTAAGGAATATAACCAAATTAATTGGTAATAAACTTGGAATCATCCCACATCTTATAAATTTACCAAAGATCCAATGGAAACAGGATTCACTAACATATCAACAAGGGCGATTTGATCAGTGGCATGTTGTTAGTGTATGAAAAATTTTCAGTTTAAATCAAGATTGTTGATGTAAATTAAGTTACATTGTAAGAAAGAACCGAGCAGTTTAGATCGACAAATGAGAAGAAAGGAAACAAAATGAAGAACAGATGAAGAAAGGAAACAAAAACGACAAGTCTCAGCAATGAAAAAAAGTACAGATTGGATGAAGAAATCATCCGAGGAAAATGAAAAGAGGAACAGATCTGATGAGGATGAGGAGATCCAGCGAGTATCATGGTCAGACAAGGATATCTGGCGATGCAATAACAGATTTAGAATTGGCTCAAAGGAAAAGAAGAAGATATATGAAGTGGATAACAGGAGGTAGGTCGCTGGATGAATTGAAGAGAAGAGGAGGTAGCTGGAGGAATTGAAGGGGAGGTAGGTTGAAGTCTTCAAACTTTAATTGAGTACAGGAGGTAACTAGTAGATTAATTGCAGAGGAAATGAGAAGGTGAATTGAAGAGGATAGGAGAATAGTTGGAGGAATTGAAGAGGAGGCAGGTCAGAGACTTATAGGAGGTAGTTGGCGGATAAATGCAGAGGAAAAGAGAAGACGAATTGAAGAGGAGAGGAGAGTACCAGGTGAAAATTGAAAGAGGAGGGGCATGAATGTGGGCAACGGTCCTTAGGAGAGAAGCACGATGCGAAAAAAAGGGAGAAATTGTTGTGATAGGGTTAAAAGCGGGCTGGCTTAAAAAAAAAAAAAAAAGAGCATCACATTTGAAGCCCATCAATAAATGAGCTATGCCAAACACCTCATTTTGGACTTTCATTCTCACTGGGCAGTAGATGGCTGTGGATGGACTTATTTTAGCTGTAGAAGCTTTCCCAACCACACCCATCTAATGAGGTCAAAATCAGGATAGAAGGAGTAACATACACATGGATCTTCGTTAAGGAAAGGAAAAGTTTCCATGAATTCTGTTTTAAGAGCTCATCAGTACAAATCTTGTGTCTGAAACAGAGTTTATAGAATCATAAGTCATGGATTTAAACCTTTTTCCCTACCAGATAATTTAACTTAGGTTTATATATATGGGTATTAGTGCAGCTGGGAGGAGATTTGTTATGAGGAAGTGATGTGATGGACTCCACAGAATGAGAAAAAAGCCACAACCCTCACAATCAATCACAGGTTGTACCCAACGAGTACACTTAATTCTTGTAGGGTCAGTGAATTCTGGTGGAAATAAAGTGAGGTATCCATCATATTCATGCCTTTCATATAAGCATTACTCTAATGAGTAATGGCTCATCACCCTTATTATAACTCCACAATCAACAAGATTTATATCTCAATGCATAACCTAATTCAAAAACAAACAAGCCCTTCATTTGCTCAGCACATGAATAGGGGGCCAACAAATTCTATCATACAAGAATCCACATATGCAATGATTGTTATAACAGTAAAAATATCTTCTTTATTTCGAAATAAAAGATTAAAGTGCAAATTTATTCTGGAAGTTTTTGTTCGAGGGAAATATTATCTGAAACTTTTTGTAGGTTCATTGTTGCCCAAAAGTATTAAAATGAAGTAATATTTCCATTTAATGTTAAAAATTAATTGTCCATGTCAATTTTTAAGGATCAACATTAGTTTTTTAATTAACAGTGCAACATTACTACATTTTGAAACGTTTCGGGGCACTATTACTCTTCAATGAAAACTTGCAAAGCAAATTTAGGGTACCCGTATTGCTATAAGAAGGAGTAACCATTGTAATTAAACCCCGGACCGGATTAGCCTGTTCAACCTAGAAACTGGCGAACCAATCCGGTCCATGCATTAATCCGATTTAAATTTAAAAAAAAAAAGTTGATTTTTTTATTTATAATTTCATATTAATAACCCTCAAATCTTCACTTTCTCACCAGTTTGACCCTGGATTAGCTCCAATTTAACTCTAGTATGATCCATTGACCCTTGACCCAGTACCCCGACCGATTAGGGACCGATCGGTTTTAATAACCTTAGGAGCAACATAGCGTAGGAATGCCAAGTGGGGTTGGGTCCCGTCATGTCCTTCCCTAAATTTGTATGCTCATGTAATTGAATTGAATATTTTAAAAGCACCAAGAAAAAAAATATTGATGTGGTTCTTGTGTCGTGTAAGGGCCAAGCTCGTCATAAATACCCCTTTCATCCAATCCATTGTTTGCCACTACCACCACCAAAGCTCTTTCTTCTTCCTCATTCTCTGAAACCCATATCCTTCAAATCCTCTGATTTCTCTGTGTCTCTGGCCATTAGAAAAGCAAACAAGCTTCCCCAAAGTGCAGTAATAAAGCAAATCCTGAAAAGATGTTCAAGCTTAGGAAAGAAACAAGGTTATGAACATGATGAGATGATCCCAGTGGACGTACCAAAGGGCCATTTTGCAGTGTACGTGGGTGAGAACAGAAGTAGGTACATTGTGCCTATCTCCTTCTTGACACATCCTCAATTCCAATCTCTTCTAAGTCTAGCTGAAGAGGAATTTGGATTTCATCACTCTATGGGTCTCACTATTCCCTGTGAAGAACTTGTCTTCAGGTCTCTCACCCAAATGCTTCGATGAAATTTCAACCATTCTTCATGGTTTTGAAGAACAAGAGGAAGAAGAAGATGTTCATGATGACCAGGATGAAGCTGCAATTTTTGCCTCTCTGTTTCTGAACATGTCGACCTCTTCCTCTGTTCTCACTCATCAATTCTTGATCTGGATTTGTTAAATGTTTTTAGTTTGTCTCATTCTTTGTTTATTATGTGACTCTGACTAAGGACCCGCAAAAGGAAAAATTGTATAAAGGCCTGAGATATTTCTCACGGAGGTTGAAGTTGGTTGTGTCAATGAAAGCTTGGTAGTTTTATCACTTTGTGTGCCCAGACTTGTCTTATCTCTTTCTCTATTTATCCACACGAGGTTCTGTAAAATTAAGATGTATCATTGATAAAGTGAGCTTTTTACTACCCGCGCGCGGAAGAATGTTATTAAGGAAAAAATGTATTTATTTTCTTTAAAGTGATTTTACCACACTAACATTAGTCGAACATATTATATATAATATAATTATAAGGGAAAACAATTAAATGAATAAGAGAGGAGAAATAATATATGACTCACTCCACTGATATAGAGAATCAATAATAGAGCAACATAATAGTACCTATATAGGTTCTGAGAGACGAATATGTGTAAACAGAATCTAATTGTTTGAGTATAATGTTTTTAAAGATAAGCAATTGTTTGCAATTATTTTAGAATGAATCAATTTTGAAAATAAACAATTTATTACAATTGTTCAAGTATAATTTCAATTTTTCCTTATACGTGCATTAATAACTTTCATTTTACAATCTCATTTCCCCTAAATCTTAACTAATCATTTGTAGTCATTTGGAGTTATTTCAATCTAATTCAAATAAATTAAAAATTACATTTTATGGTGCTAGTCAGCTTCTTTTGCTATTAACTTCCAATAAATATCAGCGGCACAATTGAAAGGATTCTGGTGAAGAACTAAAATATAAGCCTATAACTGGCAACTCATAATTGTCTATGTGCTTTTAGATAAGTGATTCTCGGCAGTACATGTTCTGAAATTAAGAACTTAAAGAACCCCATACGTGGAATTGTTATGGCTACTCCTCATTCGAGGTTAGAGTTTAGTTCTAGTAACTACAGAACTTAATAGATCTTTCCTCCTAAATCAGTTTCACAGATTAGCAAATTGTGACGCTCCAGGAGACACCTGATGAGATACCTGAAGGGGGAACACCACACACTGTAAGCTTGCTGATGCATGACAAGCAGGTAGATGCTGGAAAGCCGGGTGACAGAGTTGAGGTCAGACCATACTTTGGCTTATTTTGTTTCAAATAACTGGCCATGTTGGTTTATTGGTGTTGCTGATCTATTTTCTCCTTAATTAGGTGACTGGTATATATAGGGCTATGAGTGTCAGGTTTGGACCAACTCAAAGAACTGTTAAATCACTGTTCAAGACATGTATTATGGCTGCAAATCCTTCATTTAATTATATTTGAAGCTCCTAGATCGTCAAATTATCAATATTTTCCAACTAAAGGTTTTTTTGTCCCCTTTGCATTTTAGACTTTCATTGACTGTCTTCATATTAAGAAGACTGACAAGTCAAGAATGTTGTCAAATGATGAAATGGACGTTGAAACTAGCCTGGGCAACCGAAATACATAAGAAATTCATTTTAATGAAGAAAAGGTAAAATTGCTCTTATTTACCATGAAATCTACCCCTTGTTTTTGTGCATGTTAGTCACATGCTTGTTTGAGGTGCAGATGGCTCAACTGAAAGAGCTCTCAAAACATATATATATATATATATATATATATATATATATATATATATATGGGTTTATAGTTTGTCATGTAACTTGACATAAGTTTATGTCAAGTCACTACAAAACTACGTCGTTTCGGGAGTTCATTAATTCCCCTAACCCTAAAATGACATCGTTTTGGAAGTTAGGGGAATTAATGAAGGGTATTTTGGTATTTTGTTTTTGTATTTATTACATGAATTTTACCAAAACACCCTTCATTAATTCCCCTAACTCCCAAAATGACGTAGTTTTGGGGTGACTTGACATAACCTTATGTCAAGTGACATGATAAACGATAAATCATATATATATATATATATGGAAGGCTGACAAAGTCATTGGGTCCAAACATCTGGGAGCTAGATGATGTGAATAAAGGTCTTCTTTGCCAAGTTAGATACTTTTTCTGTTCAGAGATTGATTGCTTGTTTCACTTATTTACCTTCAGTTTGTTTAAGCATTCTCTTTGCGGTGCTTGGACTAATGGCTTATAACTGCCTTCATTACTGCTTTTTGGTGGAAATGCTTTGGAGTTGGCATCTGGCGCTAACTTCCGTGGTGATATTAATATCTTACTGGTTGGTGATCCTGGAACCAGCAAGTCCTAGCTACTCCAATACATAATAAACTTTCTCCTTGTGGCATTTACACAAGTGGAAAGTGTAATACCCTAAAAATCGTATTTATGATAAATATCATAAATTAGTAAAAAATACCTATTAGAGATAGGTGAAAATGGGGTCTCAAATAATAAGTTATAATTATCTTATTTTCTAAGGTAATTTCTATGAAAATTAGAAGAGATAAAATGCCAAAGGGCAAAAATTGCATTCATGGGTTATAAAATACCCTGGAAATATTATGATAAATCCTAAGAGGCAGTAAAATAATTATTAAAATTTAGAGAGTATATTGTCTCTAATTTTGGTAATTTATTAAATTATAACCTTGGGAAAATTAAAGGGGAATAATCAAAAAGTATTATAATGACCAAAATGCCCCCATGATTTTTAATATATTACATGGGACATAAAATACCAATGTCAGTAAAAAGTGTGTGAGATAATGATTAATCCTAATTAAAAAAATTATCAACAATTAGTAAGGGATTAATTAAGTAATTATTGGCTAATTATGTAAGCATGAACAAGGGAATAATCATGGTAAATTAAGTGAAACCCTTTAATTAAATGTTAATTGATAAAATTAGCATAAAATATACTTGCTAATTATTAGGAAAAGATTAAGAAAAATTGATGAGATTAAGTGTATGAAAATCCCTAATCCTAAAGGAGTTGTTAATCACATGATTAATGCACTAATTAAACTTGTTAATCAAATTAGATAAATTAAATAATTACTAAGGGTTAAGATGTAATCTTGAAAAGTGAAATCAAAGGTTTAGAATCATTCTAGTAATTTATAAAGTCTAAATCCATGTTAATCTTAAAGGGCCAATAAGAGAATTTTGTGGGAAATTAATATAAGATAATTAAATATAATATAAAATAAATAAAACAGAAAAATAATATATATATATATATATTATAGCTGGCCGAAATTTTGACAAGGAAGAGGATAATAATTAGTCAAAACAATATCTAGATATTATGCATTATTATATTAATATAAATTGTGATATTTTGTAAAAAAACAAATAGGATAAATGACCACCGATAGAAATTAAATCCTATCTAGAAAACCATGAACTAAGTTTCTAAGGTCAGAGTAGATTATAAACAAGTGAATTTTTATCTCGGAGTGAGTTGTCTCCGAAGTTATTTCCGTAACCGAAAAGTGTTATACTAGATTGGCTAAGAAGCTATCTGATATTCAAAAAGCAAATCAGATAAATGGAAATCTATAGAAACTAAGCCATAACTTGAAATCCAGGACTAAGGTAGAAAACATCTGGACGTATTAGGAATTAGTGAATTTTTGTCCAGAAGTTGACGTTTCCGGAAGTAATTTCCGTAACCGACGGCGTTTTTTTGAAAATCTTCAGCAGAGCACGAAATGACCTGAATGGGATCAAAAATTTAGTTAACCCAAGTATTTTGAAAGAGGAAGAAAGGATCTCAGGGCAATGTTCCCGGAATTTTGAGATTTTCCAAGATTACGCGATTAGAACACCGATCAGGAAACTTTATCGGTTGATTACCATAAAGCACAAGAGGATGACATCATCGGGATGACTTCATTGCTTAGAAAGATGACATAGGGGGCGGTTTTTGTGGATGAAAATGGAGGAGCAAACTTGTTTGCTAAGTTTTCAAAATGGATGGTTTAGAATCAAGGAGGAAAAAGTGCAAATTTGCCCTTGACCAACTCTATAAATAGCCTTCACATTCTCTTCAATTCTTCACACCAAATCCTCTTAAGGATTTTGAAACATAGAGAGAAGTTAGAGAGAGGAGCTCTGGAGAAAGTTGTAGCGAAGTTCTTCAACGGGTAAGTTATTCGGTTCTAGTCTTTAGTTCGGTAGTTTTAGTAGAAATGTTAGTTAGATCTAGGAAGTAGGAAATGAAATTCCTATTCTTGTTTCTAGGCCTCATTGCATTGAAAGATGCCTGACGAGGTAGAAACATAGTAGGGATTGAGTTTCTGAAAGTTGGGAGTTAAAGTAGCGAAGCTCTGGCGAAATTTCGCCGATTAGTAAAAGTAGGGGCAAAATGGTAATTTGTACCTAAAATGCCTGTTATGATGTCAAATATTGATAAAGGTGATATTATACTTATAGGATATCTTTGATCTCGTACCGCTGTTGTACCGCTGTTTTTCCGCTGTCAGACGGGCCGTTTTCCGTCAAAAGTACCGTTTCTGTCAAACGTACCAGAATACCGTCAACGAAGGTACAGACGCGTACTGTAATACTAACTCTAATGCTTGTGTATGCTTATATATGTTGTGGATAGTTTCATAAATCCATGAACGGGACTCTGTCCAGGACATGCACTGTGACTAAGGTAGGGGAGGCTTAGATAACTATTTACAGCTTTACGGGTTATAGTCATGATAACACCGTTATGTTTTCCTAGCGCTGAGGACACGACCGTACATCGTGGCACAGGTTGAAAGTGCAGACCAGGGATAACTTTGCATGTTAGTGTAGTTGTTATCAAATGATCATACGATGTACTGTATGGATCAATGCTGTAATATTAGAAATATCCGTTGTACATATTTTGTTTGTATGAGCATGAGGTTAACCGTTACCTGAGTTCCGGTGGGTATTGGACCTCAGCTCTTAGCTTCAGGGTACAGAGACCCGAGAACGGAAGATGAGAGTAAGCAGAGTAAGCAGCGCGTGTGAAGACCGTGTAAGGACCCGACCGAGGATGTTTAAGACTTGTACAGATAATGTAATGTTCTTTATGAACAGGCAGTTACGCCACTGTTATTGTTGTATCAGTTACTCAACATTTGATTTGCTCCGATGCTCTACTTTGATATATGAAAAAAAAAATTATACTGCTTTAGAAAATGGTATGTTACAGAAGGGGTTGCTCTGCTTTTTTTTTTTTTTTTTTAGTCATTTCCCTACACAAAAGTTTTACTTAGCTGGCAAATGTCATCATCTAATTTTCTAAAGAAATCATGTAACAAAATATCCATGAACTAATAATTTGTTGCTCACATTACAAACTAATCCCTATTCTCATAGTCCATCTCAAGATTGCAAAAAAAAAAAACAAAAAAAAAAAAAAAACTCAAGGCTTAGAGACTTGGTTGAGACATTTTTTTTCTATTTTAATTTTTGACTTGATAATATTCTCTAAGATGAGGAAAACTCAAAATTAAGGTCAATCATCAACAATGCAAAAATCTCAAATAAAAAATCTTTTCAATTGCATAAGGACAAGCATAACCAAAGAAATTATATCCCTCCCCCACACTTAAATCAAACATTGTCCTCAATGTTGCAAAAATATAAAGAGGGAAAGAAACTAGTACTCCCCTAGTTTAGGCCTCTAACTCTAATGTGGAGTGATTTCTCTGGTACCATCCATGATATTTCAAACTGTGTGGGAAAAGAGAGTGCTCAAGCAAGACCTTGCAGCAACAAGAGGAGTGATCATCTTCAAACCTGAAAAAAAACTGAAAGAAAGAAAGAAAAGAAAAAAATAATAATAATAATAAAATATGCAAACAAAACCCTTGGGTTGCCTCCCAATAAGCGCTAAATTTATAGTCTTCAGCCAGACTTCTCAAAAGAAACCACTAATCATAAGTATCAAACACCATAATTACCTTGTTTTCATTTCTTTTCAAAAAACAAGGTATCACACACAAAAATTGATTATTCAAGTTGATTACTTGTACTTCCTTAATCATAGACAATCTCAGATTACAAGCAATAATTGAATTCAAATGAGGCACAACATGCATATCCTTGAAAATAAACATAGGCACATCCAAGAATTTAGAGCATCCAATAAAATCAACTTGACTCTCATCAGTAAGAGTCAACACTTCAAGAGGAGGGTCATGAACAACAACAATTGGGACATCTACATCAATTTGATCACCAACATCACAATCCTTAGGCTCCACAGCCAGAACCTCTTCTAGACATCTACTATTCTCATCTAAATCAATTTGATCACCAACATCACAATCCTTAGGCTCCATACCCCACACTCCTCAACTAATCTTTCCAAATTAGATTTTTCCCTGTACTCAATGGCGTGTTCTTCAACATACGAATAGGAGTAACAAGGAGGGGTATTTTCATAAGAACAATAGACATATGGATCTATAAAATTTTGTTGCTCAAAACCTTCACTACGACAAAATGAGTTATCAAAACAAGCTTGGTTCCTAGTGAAATCATCTCTCACAAAATGACTAGTTGTATTATATGGACAATATTCATATAAATGATTCCCTCCACAATAAACACAAGACATGCAAACATATTGAGAAGAATCAACATATGGAATACAACTATCATTTATGCTCCTTTGATGTTGCCTATGTCTATTCAAAGAATTAAAAACAGCAATCAATCCTTCTTGTATAGAAGACAAAGAATTCATCTCCTTCTCATCATTAAGAGCAGTTGGTTGCCAATTGAAATCCATTTTTTAAAAAAAAAGAAAAGAAAAATCCAATCTAGAGTTTCAACAACTACTTAGTGTTGAAATAAAACTATTCCCCGGCAACGGCGCCAAAAACTTGATAGCGACTTCGGCAAGTGCACCGGTCGTTATAAGTAACAAGCAACAATGCCCCCGCGCGTTGCGCGAGTGCAACATCTACTGCAACTTTTTGTGCAATTATGAACTTCTTAGCTCACCAACTAATCTTTTGTAGCTCTAAGATAATTTACTAGAGAAAATTTTTATAAAATAAATAATACCAGTTAAAAAATACAGTCACATATGGGCATTGAAATAGCTAGATCACCTTTTTGCACCATATGTATTTGAATAAAATTATTAAAGTAAAACTGTCAGTTATCATAACATCTTTATACTTCATTATCCAACTATACACTTCATTGCTCCTATAGCTACTCGATTATCAAGCATACAATTAGTTGAGTCAAATTATATAAAATAAGATTTGAAAATTTTAAAATGTCAACTCAATGATCACTTTTCAATAAAATTTATCTATCACTCAACAAATCTTCTTAAAATCCCCTGTAACAACCACCAACTTGAAACTAAATTCATGTTCTACAATGTCAAACTTCTCCATTGCGCGTATTGAAAAGATTACTAACCCCTAAATCATGATCTAGACCATGAATTCGTACATACCATATCTTCATATTTCATTATGACCAAAACTATACAATTGACCACACTACCTCCATAACATAAAAAATCTATCCAATCTATAAAACCAAGGGTCAAGGAGCAATTTTACACATGAAGTTTACCCCCGGGAGCGCCCAGCACCATGAAGTTTTTCAGGAGCAAAAGTACACACGACGTTACGTTTTGGGAGCAAAAATACCATGGGCCGTTAATTGACTAACATCCAAGTTAACGGTCAACTAACAGCCCGTGGTATTTTTGCTCTCAAAACGTAACGTCTAGTGTACTTTTGCTCCTGAAAAAACTTCATGGTGCTGGGCGCTCTCAGGGGTAAACTTCATGTGTAAAATTGCACCTTAACCCTAAAACCAAATATGTTCCGTTTTTATCATCCTCAACTATAGCATATTCCATTAGTCATTTTTTATTATTATCAAGATTTGAATCCTCAACTGTGATCACTATTATATTAATTCACTTTCTACTTAACACATCTAATAATATAATTAAAGCCAACACTTAATTAGAAATTATATTCACTTCCATCACATTCATAGTAAGAAATATATATGGTGTCACATCCAACACTTAATAAGTATAACGTTTAAAAATAGGTTTTTTTTTGTTACAAGAAATATAATCTTCTGATAAGGTGAAACCTGCATTGGGTATACAATATTGCTTCTACTCCTAAGTATTAAATCAAGGACGGACGGTTATGGGGAAACGTGCATTAAGACACCTGTCTGTCAGCATTCCATTTAATAAGTATCACATTTGAAAATGGGTATACAAAATTGCTTCTTCTCCTACGTACTGAAGCAAGCACGGAGCCCGAAAAAGCAATGGCTTGCAATATGAAGCCGACACTGTTTAAATAAATAGTATTTTGTGAGTGAGTGAATAGTTGATGGCTCATAATGCTATTACTATTAAGGCAGAGAAGTTTTGCTGCCTTTCACTTAAAAATATCATAGTTATCCAAAGGTTTTATCAGAATATTACATTCTCAAGGAAGATAAACAGAGAGTGTACATGCTTTGGTACTTTAACCTATATTACAGAGTATAGGTTCAAAATTAAAGTGTAAAGAAATTATTCCTTGCTCCCATATTTCAAGGCTTAGTAACTCTTGTAATTTTGAAAGAGAGAGAGTTGTATGGAAAGTATCACTTCAAGATTAAAGATAAATAACTATACAACAATTTAATAGATATATCAATTTTAAGGCGGGCCACATTATTAAGATGTATTAAATGTCAATCGGTATGATTATATTAACATCCAATTGAAAGGAAAACGTCATATGATAAAAAGAATGATGATGGTCTAGAAGATTGTTTGTTCTAATTTAATGTTTACTTCAAAGGAACATGATTCAGTTGGCCTTTGAATTTCTTGTTGCAATAGACCAGCAATCGTCTGCAACTAACAATATCAAAATGAGTCCAAGAAAATCAATCTTGAAGCCCCCTGCATATGACAATTAACAGCATGTATCATGCAGTTTCACAATACCATAATCATACCCTGCATCAAAATATATACCAAGCTTAAGCCCCCTTTTATGTACATAATCTGCAAGAGGTTTTCTTATTCTTAATTAAGTCACTCTACAATATTCAACTGAGCTTGATTCATGTGTTGCTGTAAATATGTGATGCCAATGACATTGTATCAGACAATGATTTTGCGTAGGACATTTCACATATGATGCTAAGATGTTGCCTCTCTTGTCCCCACTGAAACTATTTGGAATTCTATCAAATATGATACTAAAGTGGTAATGGAAACCTCTGTCAAAAAACAGTCCAGAAAAAGCACAAAAACATGCACCAATAGCTTCAATTAAAATACGAGGGAGGAACCTCCGATATAGAGCAAAGGAGAGCAACATACAGATTTTATATTGTGTGCAACCTCTTGAAAGAAAAGTAAGAATATTTACTCACATGCATGTTTATTATTGAAATAGTAATAGATATGAACTACGTGGTCCATGCATTTGGAAGTCACAAATCAAACCCATTTTCAAAAATACAAATATATGAACATCGTACAGACCGACACTTTCCTTGTATGGACATCCAACTGTCACAGACATAGGGGCATAAGTGTTTTTGCATTGAGAAATGTTTTATAACAGATTGAAAGAGCAGTAGTTGTGATTTTTAATTTGGTCAAGGGGCAAAACAGTAATAATTTATATATAGTAAGGAATGGTAACTTCTGACCAATGTACTTGTGAAGGAATTGTGTGAGAGGGAAAACAGAAATGAAGAAAAAATAAGTACTTAGCCATAAAGTGAGCAAGACCATGTACATCCATAGTATTGAGGCTGAACAGTTATGGCTACGTTGATTTGCAAATGGAAGGAAAAAATACAACGGGCCAATAAGCATTCAAAAAAAGACACTACAGAAAGGAAATAGAATGGAGTAGTATTTCAATGAAACTCTATCTATAATAAAGGATTCAAACGTACAAAGGAGATTTTCAATGAAATTCAATAGGTAATAAAGTCAACAAACTAACCATGCCTCTGTACAGTAAACTTACACAACAGTCAGTGTGGAAGGATACACTTAGGTGACTTTGCATTGGGAAGTGTAAAATATTTAAAGAAACATAGGTAAATAATTTAAAAAGAAGCAGTAGGTGGTAGGGTAAAAAGGAGGAGGAGGACGCTGAATACTTTTGTTTGAAGAAGTGTGTAAAGTGACTTTTCATACCTACTTAAATATGGCAGGCTATGGACAGTGTACTTAGGAAGCAATCAGTCTGAAAAGTTACACTTAATTGACTATGCATTGGGAAATGAAAATATTTAAATAAAAGAAGTAGGTAGAAGTTTTTTTCTTAAAGAGACAGAGTCAGTACCTAATAATGCTGACGAAGTATGGTCATGTCAGAATAATGTACTTACATAACAGTAAGGGTGAAGTTACACGCTTAAGTGTCTTTGAATTGAGAAATATTTTGTAAGAGTTTGAAAAGGCAGTAGTTGGGACATTAAGTTTGTTGAAGAGGGAAATAAGTATTTATTTATACCTACTAAGGCATGGTCATTTTTGACCAATGTACTTTTAAAGAAATTATGCAAGAAAGGTAAGTCAAAAATGACCCAAAAGTAAGCACTTAGCCATAAAGGAAGGAAGCCCATGTACATCCATAGGAGTGAGGCAGAAAAGTTGTGTGACCGTGGATTGGCCAATGAAAAGCAAAAATGCAATGGGCCACTAATCCTTCAAAAAAAGACACTACAGGAAAAGAAATTGAATGAAAGACTATTTCAATGGAACTCTAACTATAACAAAGGATACAAAGGTACCAAGAAGATTTTCAAGTAATTTTTAATATGCATGGTAGAAGAGTAACAAAGTATGGAAACAACAATGCACACATACAGATGCATGTCAAAGGTTTTGGAGGAGAGGAACACATTTTAAGGAAATAAAGATATATTTAGGGGAAAAAACAAAAATAAGGAAGCACTTAGGCATGAAACAGGTTTGAGAGGGTAATTCTGTAATGTCCATGGAAGAAGTGTGTTACCTATTCATGTTGTTATAGTAGGCATAGGAGATAACAAAAAAATGGAGGGTAATTAAGGGGAGGAATTGCAGTGAAGATATCAATTATGTAATTTTAAAATGGTTAAGTTTCTGGGAAGAGAGTTCAAATTATGATGAAGTCTCCAGTGCCCATTATTCCACAATGAAGGATAAAAGCGTACCAAGAAAAACAGCTATGATGAAAGATACAAACTCATGAAATAAAGCATCACCCAGCAACATAGATGATTTAAAAGCTAAGTGGGTATTTATTAACCATTAAAGGAAGAAATAGGATTTCATTGAAAATCTATCTGTAATAAAGCTGACAAAATTACCCTGTTGAAGTGTGAGGAAAAGATATGGCATATAATGTGCATGCTAGAAGAGTGTTACCTCTTGTAGTTTGAACATGGATATTATGAATAATGTTTGTGAAACCTGTTAGGAGAAGTGAGAATCAGTTAGACCACAGTTCAAATGGGCAATGCTGGAAGAGTAAAATAAGGTAGACACTACTATGGCATAAATTCTGCAAAGGTGGAAAAACAACTCCAAAAAAAATGAACCCAAAAAAATGTATTTCACAGAAAATAGAATCAACAGAAACACCCCAAGTCTAGGAAACTGCAGAGGCAACACTATAGAAAACATATGCTTAAAAATATAAGGACAACAGATACGATCCCTCTTTTAGATGATAATACGGAATACCAAAAAAAAAACAGTAAAAAATGGAGCAATAGTATACCAGCATATGTGAATTGAACCCTAGCTGATTTTGCATTTTCCAAAGGAAGGAAATGGAAACACAACTTTCAATTTTCAGGAATAAAAGTTACAACTAATGTCCATTTGAGTACATAAAATTCTTAATTGCAAGGTCACGAGCACCCATACTGCACAATAATAAACTTGTTGTCAACAACTTATCAAGTCTCATATGAATTCGAAGGTTCATTAAGGTAAGGAAGTACCTAGTGTATGCTGAAATAACGTCATATTTCGTAAAACTATATTCTTCAGAACCAACCTCATGCAGATATAGATAATCAAGAGTGGTGCAATGCTGGTAAAAAAGATATCTCCACAATTAGAAGGATAATCAATTAAACATGAATCTGAAATAACTTGCTCAATTTGTATCATAGCAAACAAACTAATACGCTTACAACTTTCAATCGCTTTCCTATCTTTCTTTGACGTTTCAGCATATAGAAAAGGCTAATATCTACTGGTTGAAAGTTTGATAAAACCACATTGATTAATTAGCAAAGGTGAAACAATAGGTTGATATATCATAAAGTCAAAGATGAAGGGGTTTTCTGTATTATAGCCTTCTATTAACATAAGCACACTTTAGAAAGCAACATCAAAGTTGTGATTTTTAAACAGCATGTAGAAGCCATCCATGACAATATTTTGTGGTTCTGAAACCTGCCCTGCAAATGGCAATGGTAAAAAAAAAAAACTATTAAGAGTGAAGCTAAACTTCCCAAGCATGAAAGGTGTATAAGATTAGCTTCCATTACCTTAAAGGTCTATCTACCCTCCAAGACAAATCCATGTACACTTTGAATAGACTGAATTGCTTCGTCTTCCTTTGAAGAAGTTATATACCTGAAACATAACCATGTCTTAAAAATAGAACCAATATTATAATAAGAGATACACTAGGGCATATAATGGCAAAATTGCATCTAGTCTTGCTGATAGCCAGCATTTCCTTTCCTTCCATTAATAAAGGAAAGAGGGAGAGAGAGGAAGAATTGATAGATGAAATCTGAAAACATTAATAAATGAAAGAGGGAGTAAGCTTGTGGAAAGTCAAGGCATAAACTATTTATGCATGTTATAAAACTAAAGGAAATATAGGATAAGAAGACACACGGATACCGTCCAGACTTGCAGAAGATATGATCGTGAATATAGATAAATTAAGAAATCATTATCCAATGCAAAAGTAGGCAAGAATCTGAGAATAAATAATCCTTTGAGTTGGAACAGTGTGTTTATCTTTTGTAGCAGCAAAACCAAATGATTCTGGTTGTCAGAAAGAATATCAAACAATTAGGGTGAAAACCATTTTATGAAGATGTTTCATTGTTTTGTCTCTTTTAACAGGTAGTATAGAACATAAAACTTTCAAAACTTTTGATGATAACTAACCATAGCAAAAATGTCATTAAAGAATGTGAGCAATTTTGATGATATTAAGTAGTTGTGCTAGTGTCCACAGACTCACTATGAGCAAAGCTATGAACACATTGGTCGCAAGACAGTTAAAGATGTTAAAAATTACTTCAAGTTGAAAGGAAGAAGCAGTGAAGTTAGGAAACATGATCGATAAACAAAGTTCAAGAAGAAAAGGAAGAGTACCTTTAACAAATGTCAAACTACCAAGAGTCATGCAAATCCAGGTCCAAGTACCACGCACCTGAATGAATGAGAACATGACTTTTGATGAAAGGGAAGCAACTGAAAAACAATGAAGGAAAACTGGAAAAGGTCAGGTCCAAGTAAAACACACCTAAATGAATGAGAACATTACTTATGGATGTTTAAATCTGTTAAAATGGCCAACATTATGAACATATTTAATTGCATAAAGTTGTGATTTTCAGATAGAGATTATGACAGTTAAGCAAGGAGATACATATTAGAACTTACAATCTTTGCTGAGAAGAGCTCTATAATACCACCAATAATAGGGATCAAAATTTGAGTTCCAGTTGAATCCTGTCATAATATTGCTTTCTCAGATTTTGCATAATATATGAATACATATCACATAGCAATGCAAGTTGCATCACTTCAACAATTTCAGAAATATGTTTTTTATAAAGGAACAAATAGAAGTGATAGACTTGGAGGTTTTATACAACCTCAACTTGGTAGGCTCAAGGGAATATAGACTATAATCGACCTCCGTTGCCGGCTATATCTGGTCTTAACTCCATCATTTCCGGCGACGTGAGGAAGGGAGCTTCATATCTGTGACTTGGAGGGAGATGGAAGCAGCACAGACGCGAGAAAAAAATAAAGAGATAGATCTCCATTGCCCTCACCACCACCATCGGACCTCCGTCACACTAGATCAGAACCTCCAGCTCTCAAACAATAATTTTACTCATAATAGAAATTATAGAAAAGACGCTGCCATGCAAGAGAAGAGAAGTTGTACCTCACAAAAATGATAATCTCTCCATCCTAAAAGACCAGATCTGCAACACAACTGCGAAGAACGAACAGATCTGAAACACAACAGTGAAGAAGAGGAGGAACGGATCTGGCGGAACGGATCTGGCGGAAGAACATGGATCATTTATCGGAGCTGAGCTAAGGGTAAAGCTGGCAGAGCTGAGGGGCTCGAAGCTCGTAGATGGTCGAAATGGCTGCCGGTGTTGGTGGCGGTGGGTGGCGGTGTCGGTCGGTGTCGGTGAAGAGATGAGGGGTTTCTTGAAGAAGGAGAGAATGAAGAACGAAAAATGTTTCTTGGAGATGAGCTGAGGGCAAATATGTCGGATAGCTGAGGGTATAGGTGAGGGCAATTCGTGAAGAGTGAAGATGGAGTAAATGAAGAGGGTTTAGCATTTTTCGTTGAGCTGGGGGTAAATGAGGAGGGAAACTTCGTAAATGACACAGTTATGGGGAAACGTGAAAAGTCTGTCAGCATTTAATAAGTATAACGTTTAAAAATAGGTTTTTTTTTGTTACAAGAAATATAATCTTCTGATAAGGTGAAACCTGCATTGGGTATAAAATATTGCTTCTACTCCCACGTATTAAATCAAGGACGGACGGTTATGGGGAAACGTGCATTAAGACACTGTCTGTCAACATTCCATTTAATAAGTATCACATTTGAAAATGGGTATACAAAATTGCTTCTTCTCCTACGTCATCAAGCAAGCACGGAGCCCGAAAAAGTAATGGCTTGCAATATGAAGCCGACACTGTTTAAATAAATAGTATTTTGTGAGTGAGTGAATAGTTGATGGCTCATAATGCTATTACTATTAAGGTTATATTGATAAAGTGATAAGAAAAGTATCGTTCCCACGAGGAATAGTACTCCAGCCACTAATTAGTTATTTCAGCTTTAGTTGGATCAATGAGAAATAGGGAGTGAGTTGTAACCAAACATAATTTAAAGAATTAAATAAAGAAAAAGCATTCAAGATTAAGAATTTCAAGAACAACGTTTTTAGAAAAGATGAGTAATCAAGAAAAACGCAGCTAGGGCATAGAATTCCCCCTATGTTCCTTCGAGTATTTGAATTAAATCATTAATTGACTATTATTCCCATGATTGACGATCAATTCTCTAAAATTAGACTAAGTCCCAATGTCTTGACGCTACCTTAGCCCGTTATCTTTAAAAACAACCTAATGTCTTAGTATTGTTTGGAAAGATCAATGTATTTAAACCAGAATTATGAGATCGCATAAACTCGTAAGCCTATGTCTAGGTCATGCAACTCTATGACGAATTAACGGTTCCATTAAATGCACCAACATCTCTATTGTCATACACCAACCTATGAACAGTCTAAAAGGTGATCAGTCTTTAAGAAAGCTTTAAGCAAAGATAATTCATTCAATAATGGTAAATAACGTTCAATCAAGAATCCAAACAAATACTCAAATTCACATAGGGTTCATCCTCGCCCTAACTACAGAAGACTAGCCAAGCGTGGCTAGGTTAACAAAATAAAAGAAAAGAGATGAAAATTAGAATTGTTCTTGATCCTTCTTTCTTTCTTCAGCCGTCTTCCTCCTTTTCTTCGTCCTTTCTCTCTAAACCTTTGGTAAATACCAAGATTTAGAGAGCATAAGGATGTTTCTTTCTTTCTTTTGTGCTTTTCTGCTTCTGCGTCTTGTCTCTCTGTGGTCTTAGTGTGTATCTCCCTCCTTCTTTATATAGAAATTCCCTTAGGCTGACTTGGGCCGTGATCTGATCCTTCCTTAAATAAAAGATATGCCATATCCTTTTGAAATCTCCAAATCACCTTCAAATATTTTGTAATCCACTCTCTCATATCAATCAATTAATTCAAATTGATTTCCTTTTTCTGCTCCTTTCTCAATCAGCTAATAACTCCTGCAAGATATATACAATAGTAATGAATTTAATCCAATATATCTCAGAATTGATACTCATTTAATTATAAAATATGCACTTATCACTCTGCTGTTGGACTGACTGCTTATGTTACCAAAGATCTTGACACAGGCGAAACGGTAGAAACTATATTCACGTGTTATTATATTATCTTCTGCTTAAGAAACATAGGTGACCCTAAACACGTGATCCATCTTCAGGTTCTCGAGAGTGGCGCTCTAGTTTTAAGTGACAGAGGCATCTGATGTATAGATGAATTTGACAAAATGTCTGAGAATGCCAGGAGCATGTTACACGAGGTCGATTGCATGTTCTCTTTCTGTATAATTGTGAATGAAGCATTTCTTGTCTCATGATTTTATTAGCTCTGCATTTTGAATGTCTATAGCCCTAAGTCTTGATTTATTTCAGGTGATGGAACAACAAACTATTTCAATAGCAAAAGCAGGTATTATTGCCTCCCTCAATTTCAGGACTTCAGTGTTGGCTTGTGAAAATCCTAGTGGATTGCGGTATAACCCCCGCTTGTCTGTCATTGACAACATTCAAGTTCCTCCTACACTTACACTTCTGTCCAGGTAGGTCGCTGTTAGAAGTTTCATTTTTCAATGGGCTTCAATTTTCACTTTTCATACTTTAAAAATATGGTAAAAAATTGTTTTTCTAAGATTCAAATTCTCTTGATATAAAAAATAAAAAAATTATTTAACATTGTTATTTTCTCAATAACAATTATAATAAAAATTTGTTTTCTTTCTATGATTCAAATTCTCTTGATATAACAAATATTTTCTCTTAACGTCATTAATATTTTATTAAATTTTCTTAACCTCAAATTTTTCATATGAAAAATCCAAGATTTGGACATTCAAAATGAGTTTTTTTTTTTTTTTAAAAAAAACTAAAATTCTTATCAGATTTGAAAGAAAGAGGAATTAGTACATTTTATTCATTTGGCATAGCGAGGAAGTTCAAATTATGACAGGTAAATTAATTTAATTCCATGTAAGTTTTTCCATTAAGTAAATTAAAGTGTCAGAGGGGAAAAATTTGACTATATGTACAAAATTAAAGGATTAAACTTTTTTTTTTATAAAATTGACTAGATTGAGACTTATTGTCATTTTAAGGGACTAAAAAATTACGTTTACTATTGATAAATAAATTATAGACTTGCTGCCTGGTATTTGGAGTAACATTTGGCAGTCAAAAACTTGAGCCTTGCCTTTATGGAGTTCACGATTCATTATGAAGCAAGTAGGACATTTCTAGGCATGCTGAACCAAACTGATTCTATCCATTAAGAATGGACTATTAATACAAGCGGTGAATGGTGATGATGGATGAATAGATAACAGAATAACAGATTTTTTGTAAATATTGCGGTAGTTGTGATCTGAGCTGAGTTGGCCTTTTCTTGCTCAGGTTCGATTTGATCTACTTGATTCTTGACAAGGCTAATGAACAGACAGAGAGACGACTTGCAAAGCATATTGTTTCCTTACACTTTGAGAATCCTGAGGTCTAATCTTGACATCCTCCCACTCAAGGTTAAGGTCCTACGTTCATTGATTTTGCTTACTGATAATGCTATATGTCTATTTGTAGAGATTAGAGCAAGATGTGTTGGATCTTCCTACGTTAACTACTTATGTGAGTTATGCTCGGAAGCATATACACGCACAACTATCTGATGAAGCTGCCGAAGAACTGACTAGAGGTTATGTTGAGATAAGAAGGAGAGGAAATTTTCCAGGGAGCAGCAAGAAGGTAAAGTATTTTATATGTATGTTCTTCCAAATTGGATATCACCATTTATTCTGCTTTTTTGAAAACCTATATCGGCGGAATTATTATTTTTGATTCTACGATATGATTACTGTAACATCTCAATTTCAAAAGCAGTATATTTTTTTTTCATCAAAACATCATTTCAAATAATCAGAGTAGAGCATCGGAGCGATTGAGTAACTGATATGTATATATAAAATGCCATAAGTCTGGCCAATTTACAGAAGCGGTACAAAACCAAGTGGTTCAAAAGTAGACATACCGACAGATTGCCCCCAACATACAGACATATTGCCCCCAGCATACAGACATATCCTCTAACCACTATATGCATTCAAACAGTACAACATCTATACAACACACATACCACATACATGCATACCATAAACATCAGAGTTAGTGTTACAGTACGCGAACGTACATTCGTTGACGGAAATTCGGTACTTTGACGTAAAACGGTACAACAGTTGGTCAGAACCTTATCAGAGATATCCTATCAATATAACAACGTACTTGTTAAGGATCTATCATTACGACGGACATTTTTAGTCAAAATGACTATTTTACCCCTGACCCCCTAATCGGCGGAATTTCGCCAGCACTTCGTTACTTTGACCCTAATCTTCCAAAATTTCAACATAACTCCTCTTCCAACATCATTTTCGAAATATAAATCATATTAGTTAATGATTCACAGCATAACAGGCATTGTAGGTAAAAATTACCATTTTGCCCCTGATGCCCCTATCGGCGGAATTTCGCCAGAGCTTCGCTATTTTAACTCTAATCTTCCAAAATTTTGCCAAAACTCTGACCCACCATGATTTTCGAAATTTAGGACTAAAATACCCCTATCATATGATATCTAATCATACTCGGAAGATTAAAGACTATTCTAACATTTCTACGCTAACTACCGAAACTTAAGACTGAGTACCGAAAAACTTACTCAGAGCTTCACGCAAATTTCCGCTTTCTCCTTCTCTCTTCCTCTCTCTAGATTTCGGCCAAGCTAGTGAGAAGCGGTGTGAAGAATGAATGAAAGGGGGGGTATTTATAGTGAAAATCTTGACACTATTCATGCTTTACTGCACCGGATATCTACTGTCGGATCGCACTTTCGCGAGGTGTCACGATCCTCACCGGCCACTTGGCATTCGTCCTTCTTGCTCCAAAATTCAAGGGAAGAGCCAATGGAGTGGTTCCATGTGTCACCTTCCAGAAGCTTAAGCCGGTAGAATTCACCGATCGGTGTCCGATTCGTGTAATCTCGGAAAAATCTTAAAACTTCGGAATTACAACTTTGAAGACATTTTCTCACTTATTAGAAATGTCCAAGTTAACCTAAATTTTGATTCCATATAGGGTTCCAACAGTCAGTCTGAAGTTCCTCGAAAAGCATGCACGGTTACGGAATTGAATTCCGGAATTATCAACTTCTGGACAAAAATTCACTGATTCCAAATATGTCCAGATAATCCCAAACTCATCTCCGGAAAAGTCTAACAGAAGAAAAAAATCCACTGATCAATATTTTACCTTGACTTTGGAAAACCTATTCCTGGTTCTCTAGATAGGATCCGTTTCCTATTTATTTTTTTACTATTCACTATAATTAATTATATAATAAAATAATACAAATTATAACTAAATATCTAGATTTTATTTCTTCATTCTCATCCTCATTTCTTTGGTCCAATTCGGCTGGCCCCTTTTTATTATTAATAAATATTTATTTTTTAATTAATTACTTATTTATTTATTTATTTATTTCAATTTTCCTAAAAATTTAACAAAATTCTCTTATTGGTCTATTCTTGCATTTAGGCTCAAAAATACCTAAACTCATCTATTTTCCTTCATATTTTCCAATTAATTAGAAAATATATTTATGCTAATTTTTAGCCATTATCCCCTAATTATAGGGTTTTACATAATTATCTTCAAATTTTCCTTTGTTTATGCTTAAGTAATTAGCCAATAATTACTTAATTAATCCCTTACTAATCTTTGATAATTTTCTCCATTATAATTACTCCTCACCTCATAACTTTCGTGACCGACATTAGAATTCTATGTCCTATGCATTTTTAATAACATTTACGGGGCATCTTGGTCATTATAATACTTTTTCATTCCCTTCTTATAATTTTTCCAAGGTGATATTTTATTAAATTACTAAAATTAGAGACAATATACTCTCCTAATTTTAATAATTATTTTTCTGCCTCCTAGGATTTTTCATAATATTTTCTAGGCCACTTATGCCCACAGGGGCATTTTGGTAATTTTGGCACTTAATTCCCTTTAATTCCCATAGTATTTTCCTTTAGAAAATATAATCTACTAATTTATGATATTTACGCTAAGTCAGATTTTAGGGTATTACAATTACAAGATTGTTCTCTAATATTGCAACATTTTAAGATTTTCAACCCTCTGCTATGTATGCCAATCTTCTGAATGAATTAAACAGGTGATTACAGTAAGTCAGCAACACCAAGACAGAATGAGAGTCTAATACGGCTTAGCGAAGCCTTGGCTCGGATTTGCTTCTCAGAATGGGTTAGTTATGTTTGGTTAGTTTCATAGTGTAACACAGTTTAGAAATTCTTTGTAGTTCTCTTAAAATACCTGATGGACACAGGTGGAAAAGCGGGATGTAATGGAGGCTTTTCCGCTTCTAGAAGTTGCATTGCAGTAGTCTGCCACCGATCACTCTATCGGTAGCTTTCCAAATGATGAGCCTGATTCTTCTATTTATAAGCCCAGACAAACTAGATCAAAATGTCCTTACTTTTAATGTCCTTTATTTCTCACAGGAATCATTGACATGGATCTTATTACTACTGGAGTTTCTGCAAGTGAAAGGATGAGACGAGAAAGTCTGGTACAAGCAACTCGCAACATAATCATGGAGAAGATGCAAATTGGGGCACCATCAATGTGATTTAGTCATATTTAAGAAATGATCAATTTAAAAATGTTGTAAGAAATGAAACGACACAGATTTTTTTTTTTTCGGATCTTGGGTGTAGGTCCACCCTTTATAAGTCGAACTATATGATTAGGAAACATTTGATTAGGAAACAAGTAGCTTTAATAAATAAGAAAAAATCTTGTACAAAAAAGAAAAAAGAAACAAATCAATATTAATTATAGATTTGTTAATTGAAAAACAAGTTATTGCACATTAGAAGATTGGCTAAAGTATACATTTGGTTCTTTATGTTTGCCTCTGATATCATTTTAGTCGTTTAAATTTGTAAAGTACACGTTTGGTCCTTTAATGTTAATACTGTTAGTCTGACTTAATTGAAAATACTGAATCAACAATTTTAAGAATGCTGACCAAGGATACTTATATGTTAGTGTTTTAATAAATTAATATTTTCCACCAGTTCAGCTTCAGTCTGATCCATTGACCCTTGACCTAGTACCCCGACCAGTCTAGGTTTCAGAACCTTGTTTTTTAATTCTCTAGGTTCTTTTAAATCATTTTATTTGTTTTGTAAATATCGTCATTTCTTTTGTAGAAGACCAAAATATTTTTAATTATATAGGTTCTTTCAAATCATTTTATTTGTTTTGTAAATGTCTTTATTTATCTTCTAAATACTCTTATGAAAAAGATAAAATACAGGCATAATTATCTTTTCACCCACAAAAATTAATTTCATTTTAACCTAAAGTTTCAAAAAAAAATTAAAAATTGATTAATATTATATTATCTCCTTATACCGATGAAATCTTCCCAAAATTATTTTTCGCATTGGTTGTCAATGGACCTGGCTAGAAAATTAACAATTAACGAAAATATCTTTTTTTTTTTTTTTCTCAAGATCACACATGATATTTTCAGATTTTCTATGAGTACCTGCAACAACCCATGTGAAATCTTTTTTTCTCGCCCTAATGGGTGGCTTCATTACGTGGCTTATTAAAACCGTCTATGATTAAATGAATCAGATCATTCTTTTTTTTGCTCGGGAATCAGATCATTCAGAGGCTTATCTCAGAGATTTCCGGCCAAAGAAATAGGGAGACGGAACCATTTTTGATCTTTCAATTCGGAACAGTCAGTTAAAGACCGAAAACGCACTGAATAAGCTCATTCTCGCGCCCCCCCTGATTCGGAGTTGCTTCCCCTTTTCTTTCTTTTCCGGCGCCTCTCTGGGATTCGTTTATATTGATTTCCCCTTCACTTTTCTGGGAAATTCTTCTCTTCGATTCAACTCCCTTCTGCTTTAATTTTGCTCTCTACTCTTCTTTTCTGTCTCCCGGATCTTCAAGGTTTCTTGATAAACTATGAACTGAATTTTATTTGCGGCATCGTATTCGTGTATTTAGTAATTCACATTGGGTCTTCATTCCGTGTTCAATTTCTGAGGGAAGTTTTGGTGAGAGGGGGATTAATTTCTGAACCATGTATTTTAGTTAATAACCCTTATGAGTCTCCAATCGAAGCCATGCTTCGGGGGATCGACCCAACTGTTCGGCTGCATGCCATTGATTTCTGGTCGTTAGGTTCTCTTTACGAAAATTAAAATGCTCTTTGTTAAAAGCTTGATTCCACAACTGCCAGTCTTGCACAGTTAACGTTTGGCAAAAGTTTACAATCTTTCTGTTTTCTTTGTGGGACACTTTTGTTGGTACCACAGGTTAAACATACCAAGGAATGGCTCAGAACAGCAAAGTTAACCCTTATTGTTCATATCCGGCTAATCCATACCATGAATGCACCGAAACTTGCTTGAGGGAGGCCCCGCCACAGAAAAATAAGAAGAGTTCAAGTCAACTCAATTCTGTCTTCTCACTATATTTTGGTTGTAATAAAATAAAATAAATATGAATTCAACAAGAGCGTCTTATGGCCATTTTATTTTCGTGAAAAACTTTCACGAATGCGATAAAGATGATTTGCTATGTTTTCTTGCTAATTTGATACTGTTCCTTTTTCCACTGTGTGGCCCTCTATCATTACCCACTTAGAATGACTAGTGGAACTGGAAGTAATTTTAACATGATCAAACATATATGCGTTTTCCTCTTGACCGCAATGTTGTAATTCGACATATATGGGACTATATAATTCTTAGAGATTCGTTTTAGCTGCCCACCTTCCGACACATGTGAAATCTTTTTCATTTCTGTTCCAATGCATGGGACAGAATTTTAGTATCTTTACTTCTTTATTTTTTTGGCAAAACTGTGAAAGAAGGGAAACCTGAGAGTTATTTCTTGTTCCACTAATTTAGAGCTATATTGAAGACGTTACGCTCATTGGAAATTGACTCTTGTACAGCCAATGCTATTGCGTTTTTGAAATTCAATGGACTCTGACATTTGCCCAAGATCATAGTAGCGAGAAGCCTGACAATCGAAAATAGTTACTCGAGCAAAGAGTTTTTGTGATGCCCGAGCATCATCGGGCCCAAAGCGAAGAAGTGCAAATTGGTGGGTCTTGCTCGAGCAGTGCATTTGTCATGCCCGAGCATCATCGCGTTAAACATGGAATTTGCACAATTCAAGAGTCTTGCCCGAGCAGACAATTTAGCTTGCCCGAGCACCATGCTCGAGCAGAGGTAAAATCATGCTCGAGCAACATCGCTGAATTCTCAAGTTCTCACCTCTGTCAGTGTCTTGCTCAAGCAAGAATGTTGGCATGCTCGAGCATCATCGAATCTGAATCTTTTCAACTACTTGTGAAGAAGCTTGCCCGAGCATGAATCCTACATGCCCGAGCACCATGCTCGAGCAAGAGAAAAGACTTGCCCGAGCAAATTCGTTAAAACAGGATCTCCTTGCCTCAGTCGAACTGCTTTCCCGAGAATGCCTTTACAAGTTGCCTGAGCATCAGCGACGATGACATCTTTTTGACCGACTCAAGAGAAGCTTGCCCGAGCAAACATGGAGTGTTGCTCGAGCAAGATCCTTCTGTTTTGAAATATCCGTTTGCGTAATTTATGAAATCACTATGTTAATTCCATTACATCTTAATGTTAGTCATTACTACTTCTAATTGTTTTTAATCAGTTTGTTAATGAGTTTCAGAAGATTAGATCATGGATTAACAACAAATTTGCATGAAACAAATTATGTGTCAGAGAAGCATTGACGAATGATGTCCGAGCATGAAGCCTGTCTTACTCGAGCATCAGCGATAGAAATCAAGCTTGCCCGAGGAAGCTTAGATTGTTGCTCGAGCATACAACGATGATCTCCACTTATAACGTATTTGCACCTTGGTTGCCCGAGCATACTATTAGTGATTCCCGAGCATGATCATCACTGTTTTCAAAATCACCGTCTCCGAGAATTCAGAAATCTCTCTTATCAATTGATTTCTACTTGCTATACTTCTCAATACAATTAATCATGTTTGTTAGCAAGTTTCAGATGATCAAATGAAGGATTAACATCAGATTATCAAAATATGAATGATGACGTCAAAAGCTTCAACGGCTAATTCCAACGGTCATATTACAAACTAGAAGAATAGCTCAACGGTCGAATGTTCGCAACGGTCGAAACACAATAACCTATAAATTGTGAAGTCTTCAAACCGGAAGGAGAGACGATGATTGATGAATGAATCGACGAAGCCAATGAAATGATTTTACTACTTCACTGTCGATAGTCCATACACTCTGTTTCTAAATGTTCATATAATTTACAGTAGAGAGTGAGATGAACGATTATGTACTTCAGTGTTTATTCATACACTTCTGAGAAAGAAAATTTATCTGTAAACATTCTATCCGAGAGTTACTCAAGATTGGGTGATCTTGAGTGGGAAACACATTGTATCGACACAGCTTATAAGGGAGAGTGAATCCTAGTGAGAGGATTACTTTGAGTCCGAAGTGTGTAATCAAGTGGGTGTATAGATTACAGCTTGTACGGGGGAGTGAATCCTAGTGAGAGGATTACTTCGAAGTACAGAGCGTGTAATCGGATTGTAAAGGCTTCTCTTGTGCCCGGATTAAACAAGAGGATAGTGGATTGAAAATCTCAAGTGGAGCTTGGGGACTGGACGTAGGTCAAGGATTGGACCGAACCAGTATAAATCACAGTTTGCATATTCTCTTCCCTTATCTCTTATATTTCCAATATATGTTTATTTGAATATCAGACTATTGATTTAGAAAACGCGAAAAGATTTTCAAGGTTTCAAGTTTTTAATCTTCACACAATTCACACCCCTCTTGGGTTCAGCCGATTCTACATTTGGTATCAGAGCTAGGCTCTTGTTTAAAGGACTTGACAGTCTCAAGAGTTGTCAATGGCTGATTTTGGATGTTGTTCGTTTTCGGAAGGTTTTGATTATACTGTTGCACCATTTTTCAAAGATATAGATTTTTGGTTTTGGAAAGCTAGAATGACATCGTTTATAAAATGTTTTGATTTTGATATGTGGAATTTTTTTATAAACGTCTTTGATTTCAAACCAAGAAAGGATTGGACAGAAAAGGAAAAGAAAATTTTTTCGTTGAACATTAGAGCTATAAAAATCCTTCACTGTGCTTTAACCGAAAATGATTTTGAGAAAATCAAGTTTTTCTCTAGTGCTAAAGAAATTTGGGATACTCTTGATTTTATATAAGCTTCTAACAAACATGTTGAAGTTGACAGTGTTGACAGTTCATCTGAGACTATAAGCTGCGTATCCACAATTGATGAACAATTGGAAGTGGATAATGAAAAAGGTGAAATCAGAGAATACTTCTATGATCCACTCAACATGAAAGAACAAGAGAATGAGGATTCCCAAGAAGAGCTAATGATACACGATTACAATGAATCTTTATCTGAAGCTCAAGATGTTGTTCTGGTAAACAATTCCAATTCTTCTTGTGTAGTTAAGAAAAATAATTTCGAACAACTGCATAAAATTGTTTTCGAACCAATCACTGATTCTATTTTGAAAAGCAAAAATGATTTCAATCATGTTGGAAAATCATATGGGAAGAAAGGATATACAAATATGGGTCATTTGATATTGAATCCCCTTGACCAGCACAGTTCTTGCAAAATAGTTCATAATAAGCGTCATTCTATTGTTTGCAATTATTGTGGTAAAACTGGACATATTTCTCATACATGCTATATTAGAAGAAATTCTAACATGAAAAATAAATTTGTTTGGGTTCCTAAAGGACAAGTAAGGTCCATTACTAACAATCAAGGACCCAAGTATAAGTGGGTACCAAAATGTCCATTTAGTGCTTCATGTGTGCAGGATGATTTGAAAAGCAATGGACATAAGGGTACAGAGAAGATGAAGAAAAATCCAAGAGTTTCTCATGAGCCTAAAAGGAGACTCACATCAAACAGAGAACTCTCAGTGCACCCGTTGCTAGAACTACAAGGTCTAAACATCAAAAGAAGCAATGGATACAAGCAAGAGGAGTATGTTCCACCTCAAGAACAGACTACCATAGAATACAACTCAATTATCTTGAGGAGAACATGAAGAGAAGAAACAGAAGACTATTGAAGTCTATACTCTTTGAGAAAGCTTTGCCGACAACCACAAGAAAATATATGAAGAATCAGTGGGTAAGCAAACCCAATCCTCCAAGTGCCTAAGGCAAAGGTATACAATGGTAAAACCTCCTAAGTTATCATCTGAAATATTCATTGAGGTTTTATATTTTGTAACCTTAGGAATGAGCATTGCAAACTATTTTGAAATTGAGTTTTCACATCTCTTAAAAATCTACTTAGTAAATTTATAAAGGGATTGCAATGTTCAATAGCTTAACTCTTTATGCATTTATAATGATTTGAAAAGAAAGTAATTCTTTTATGCATAAAGTCATGATTAATTCATTGTGCTCTATTGTTCTAAATTGATTATATTCTTAAGAGCATATGAATTCTGTTATGATTCCTACAAGCTAACAATGATTGGATCAAATTAAGGTTGGATACCTTGGAAGAAAAAGATTTATACGGTGTTGTAGGATAAGAGAGAGATTATCAAGAATACAGCTATATAGAGAAAGCTTCATGTCAGGACTGTGACTGCATGAATTTCAATCTTGAGGAAGTTGAATAAATGGAGCTTGGATTCCAACAAAATCAAGCAAGCCTCAACAAGGACAAGAGGAATTACGGTGAAATCTAATCTTACCCTCTACTGTGCGTATATGAAATTCATATTTGGGTAATAAATACTTGTCCATCATTGCATTCCATTAGCAATCAATGATTTATGTTTTTTAAAGTGTTTTTTAGATTGCTAAATGGACAATAAATGAAATTGTGAAAAACTTTATGAATTTATTTTTTTAAATGAACAATTCTAAAATTTGTTTTGAATTTCAATCCACTTTATTTGGTAAAAATGCATACAAACGTCTTTGAAAAATATTCATGCTTTGATTGCATTTAAATGGAATTTCAAAATCGGGAGTCAACTTTTTGAATATTGAATGTCAGATATGCTTCAAAATTGTCCAGTTGAGTTTTCCCTTCATTTCACATATTGATCTTTGGAATTCAATTTGTTGCTTGAACTTCTTTGTTTCATTCTCTAACTAGTTGGATCTTATGTCTAACGAGTTGATCATATATGAGTTTCAAGCCTATCTTCAAGAAAAATTCAATTTGTGTGTACTATGCTTAAAGTATAAATTCTTAATTGACTGTGAGTTATTCCAAGCTCTATGAATGTTCATTAAGTGCATTGAATGTTAATGCATTAATCATTAGTGGAATAACTTACTAGGATGATTTTCTAGAACTCTAATCATTTGGACTAATAAGTATGTGCTTCATTATCTATGAATCCTAGTACTCATTCTGTTACTCAAATTCATCATCTTTGTCTTCATCCATTTTTGAGTAACTATATTCAAATTCTTGCCTTGAATGTTTATATATTTTAAGACTCTTTTCTAAGAGGCAAGATTATTTCTTGATCAATAGCAAAGTCATTATTCATATGTATCTCTATTGTGCTAAGCATGTTTTGATAATGCTTTACCTTCATGACTTTTGCTCTTGAGAAAATTCTTCTACATGTTAACTTCATTGTTTGACATGTTCTCCAAAACTGAAGCATTCTGATATATTCTGATATATTCTTTAACATGCTGACTTCCACCATCTTTTAGAGGAGTGAGCATCGATTCTAAACATGTTTTGAAAATGAGCCTTTCATACATTAAAATTTCAATTTCATACAGTATCAATGTTTGCAAGAAAAATTGAGATTTGAAACAATTTGCATATTTCATTATCATTCTTGAAAGATCTGATTTCATTCATGAAAACTTTGATTTCATAATGCATTATCACGGTTTGAAAGAACATTCAAGATTTGAAACAATTTGCATGTTTTATTATCATTTTTGAAATTTTAATCTCATCCATGAATTACTGAGATTCATATCAATGACATACTTTTCTACTTAAAGTGTATTTCCAAATTGTCATTGAGAAACAACATTCTTGGTATCATTTAATTGTTACCCTTTGTGATTCATTGGCCTGAGTTTATTTGATTGGGTAAAATTACGCTTTTTGATCTTTGATTGTTTTACTCTTTGCTAAAATATCACATGGTTAGATTATAAAAGCATAAGAGTTGTCATATCTAATCTTGTGTGGACCCAAGAAACATCGGGTACCAAAAAGGCATATATTTGTCTTGCAGGGTCCTCTGTTCTTGCATTGGGAAACAGGGATAAACATATGAAGATAAGCTTGTAAGATCCTCCTGTGTGAACTACAAGTGATGACTATAGAGTCATGACATCACATGAGTAACCACTCGAGTAATCATCTAATGGAGTAATTCTCAGAGGAAAACTCATCTTTATGCATCTAATCTGGGAGAGCCCCAATATTGGTTACATCATCAGATAATGGCTAGCCAGTGATGCATCTATGGATTACAAATGATTATGACTTAAGTAATTACGATATTACTTGAGTGAGGTATTGTATTTTGAAATAATGTTCATATACCATAATCATTTCTTTGCTCTCACATCACAATTCAGGCTAACTTGATTTTATTCATTCAAATTTTATCTCACGAAGTTTAGCCTGAGAACACTTATTTTTAAAATGATCCTTATGCTTTAAATTTTCTTTTCTCATCATAAAAAGCATAAGTGATTTCTTCATACCAAATTTCAAGTCCACCCATGTGAACTTGAAAGTTCTTAATTCTGAGATACCGTGTTATGTCCATTAGAGTTAGAGGAATTCCAAACCTCATAACATTTTGGTGTCACATATTTTTTGGTATCATTAAAGGGAGTTTCATATTATTAGTCATGCATTCATTAAGGGGGAGCTTCACCTTCACCTGTGTTTTCTATCTTAAAAGCTCATCTCCTTTATTTGAAGAAAATTATTTTAAACATTATCATCTGCATTCACTAACTTTTATTAGTTTTGATGATGAGATAATTTCATATTTGAAAATATCTTATATTTTCCTTTCATTATCTTAATTTGAAAATATCGTATAGAAAGGGATATGTTGATATCTGGTTGCACTAACAAATCTCTTCTGCGAAGAAAGGTTTCAATTTGTAGCAGGAGATTTCATTTTGTGCGAAGATATTGCTTAATGCACTACAAGGAGAAATTATCAATGAGCAATAATGTTTCCATGGTCTATCATTGAAGTTGAGATATGCTCTACAGAAGAGCTCTATGAAGTAAATGCAAAGGATGGAAGCTGAGTATCAACCATTCATTCAGATGAGATAGCCTTCAAGAAGCTAGTGCTTTCATCCTATTCGCATTGAACAATATATTTATGATCCTTCTACTGAGCACACTTCAAAGGATCTCCTTCAGCAAGAAAGCAAGCAAAAGGACTTCATCGATCATTCATCAAATTTGCAAAATCTACATGAGCATTTCTAATCTCTATCTTTTTATGTTCAATGAATATTTTACACATGTTTGGTATCTATTTGTCTTCACTATGAAAGATTTCCTGAAAATCTCTCCAAATTTTTCTCAAATTTGGTTTCATAAAAACATTCCAAATTGCATCCCATTCAATATCAAAAGACTTTCAAAAATGGGGAGAGAAAATTGTTTTCTTGACATATGGTTAAGGAGAGACAAGTCATTTCTAACTTGTTTTCATATTTTCCTCTCCACATGTATTTCTTCTTTACTTTAACTTTTTGCTAATGACAAATAAGGGGGAGAGAATGGCAAGAAAAATATGTTGGGCCTAATGTATTATCATATTCATACATATTTTTCTTAGAGTATTTGTCATCATCAAAAAGGGGGAGAATGTTAGTTATGCTTAGTTTTGATGATGACAAATATGCTTATCAATATTAAGAGGAGAAAGTTTACATACTTCATTTATCTTATACTTTGATTAATTCTTATATTTAATGTAGATGTGAAGTTTATTTATGAAGAATGAATATTAAGAGGAGAAATTTTTCATACTTCATTTATCTTCTACTTTGATTGATTCTTATATTTAATGTAGATGTGAAGTTTATTTATGAACAAAGAAATATCTAATTAAAGGAAGCATGAAGTTCAAATAATGGAGAATGATGAAGAGAAGAAGAAGGAAGAAGGAAGAACTTGTAGAATGGATTGAGAAAATCATTGTTCAAGCATTTAGATTGATTCTTGAAGTCTCCATGATCAAATGGAAGTTGGAATGGCTCAAATCGGGGTTAAAATAAGCTACAATTGCATTCCTGAAGTCATGCTCGAGCACACCAATTTCATCCTCGAGCAAGGTACCCTTCCAGCCCTTATTTTCACAAAAATCCGCTCTTGCTCGAGCAGAAAAATGCCTGCCCGAGCAGCATGCTCGAGCAGAGTAAATTCCTTGCTCGAGCAAGGTCGATTTTCAGCACTCTGATCACCTCTATTCCGTGTTTCACTTGGCGACCTCTGGTAATTCAATGATATCTCTCAAACCAGAAGTCCGATTGAGGTGAAATCAATTTTGTTGGAAACTAGACTTTCAATGCGTCATTTTGACATAAGATTCAAGCCTAAATGAGGTCATATTAGAGAGCTACTAATTTTAGAAGATCACAGTGAAATCACCGTCACACAGCAGACCAAGCTTCGGTAATTTGAGTGTATCTCACACATTAAAAATCCAATTGAGCCGAAATAGGTGGAATATGAAAGTAGGCTAAAAGGTATTTCCATCAAGAGTTTAACCAACCAAAACGGAGTTCATACCAGGGAGATATGGCCCTCGAAAATGGACGGTCAGTTCAGAATGTTGTAAAAAATGTTGGTCAAGAACAACCTCCAATCATCTGATAATAATGAATGAAATAGAACGAGTTTGGAGCTGATTCTTCTTGCATTGGAAAGAATACTTGAAGAGATTTCTGAGCATGGGTGATTTTCCTAATTTAGAGCTATATTGAAGACGTTACGCTCATTGGAAATTGACTCTTGTACAGCCAATGCTATTGCGTTTTTGAAATTCAATGGACTCTGACATTTGCCCAAGATCATAGTAGCGAGAAGCCTGACAATCGAAAATAGTTACTCGAGCAAAGAGTTTTGTGATGCCCGAGCATCATCGGGCCCAAAGCGAAGAAGTGCAAATTGGTGGGTCTTGCTCGAGCAGTGCATTTGTCATGCCCGAGCATCATCGCGTTAAACATGGAATTTGCACAATTCAAGAGTCTTGCCCGAGCAGACAATTTAGCTTGCCCGAGCACCATGCTCGAGCAGAGGTAAAATCATGCTCGAGCAACATCGCTGAATTCTCAAGTTCTCGCCTCTGTCAGTGTCTTGCTCAAGCAAGAATGTTGGCATGCTCGAGCATTGATAGGGCAAAACTTTAAAGCCTTATAAACTCCGCAAGTATACGGGCCGTATCAAGTAATAAAGTAGTGAGAAAAGATCGTCCCACGAGGACTAGTATTCCAGCCACTAATTCGTTATCTTAGCTTTAGTTGGACAAATGAGTAAAAGAGGGTGAGTTGTAACTTAACCGAATTTTTAAAGAGTTTAATAGAAATCACGCATTCAAGATGAAGAATCTCAAAGATGATAGTTTAGAAAAGTTAATCAGTGGAGAAAACGTAGCTAGGGCATAGAAATCCCCCTATGTTCCTCCAAGTATTTGAATTAAATCCCTAATTGACTATTATTTCCCATGATTGACGATCAATTCTCTAAAATTAGACTAAGTCCCAATGTCTTGACGCTACCTTAGTCCGTTATCTTTAAAAACAACCTAATGTCTTAGTATTGTTTGGAAAGATCAATTATTTAAACCAGAATTATAAGATCGCATAAACTCGTAAGCCTATGTCTAGGTCATGCAACTCTATGACGAATTAACGGTTCCAGCTTAAATGCACCAACATCTCTATTGTCATACACCAACCTATGAACAATCTAAAAGGTGATCATTCTTTAAGAAAGCTTTAAGCAAAGATAATTCATTCAATCATGGAAAATAACGTTCAATCAAGAATTCAAACAAATACTTAAATTCGCATAGGGTTCATCCTCGCCCTAACTACTAAAGAAAATTAGCCGAGCATGGCTAGATTAACAAAATAGAAGAAAAGAGATGAAAATTGGAATTGTTCTTGCATCCTCTTTCTTCCTTCACTGCCTCCTCCTTTTCTTCCTTTTATCCTTTCTCTCTAAACCTTTGGTAAATACCAAGTTTAGAGAGCATAAGGATATTATTTTCTCTCGTGTGTACTCTGGTTGCTTCGTGTCTTGTCTCTCTCGTGGTTTTTGTGTATCTCCCTTGCTCTTTATATAGAAATTCCCTTAGGGTGACTTGGTCGTGATCTGATCTTGTCTTAAATACAAGATATGCAATATCCTTTTGAGATCTCCAATCATCTCCAAATCTTTTGCAATCCACTCTCTCATATCACACAATTTATTCAAATTGATTTCCTTTTTCTGCTCCTTTCTCAATCAGCTAATAACTCCTGCAAGATATATAAATAGTAATAAATTTAATCCAATATATCTCAGAATTGATACTCATTTAATTATAAAATCTGCACTTATCAAACTCTCCCGCACTTAAATATTTGCATGTCCTCAAGCAAAAGAAAGAGAATTCATTATCTAAATGAGAATGACATTGTTTTTGACTTTCCTAAACAGTGAGCGCTACCACCACACTCGATCATGTTATCAAAATTTATCCAGTTAATGTCTTATAAGATTGGGTCACTAAGCCAATAGCCTTAAACAATAGCCAGTAATAAGCACCACAATAAGTTTAATAAAATATTATTCTACTTAATTCCTCCAGAAAAATTCAAATGCCCCCATTAAACCAAGCTTTGCAGTTAATTTTATAGGGATCCTCATGTAAGAAATAACTCTTTTTTTTTTCATTTTATTTATTTATTTATTTTTTTATTCGAGCCGTTGTAGGTCCCCTTTTTACGCGACCCTGCACATGGGTGATGCAGCACCGGTTACTCGGTTACTCCAACAGGCACCGTAATCTTGAGCCGTTGTAGGTCCCCTTTTGACGCGATCCTGCACATGGGTGATGCAGCACCGGTTACTCGGTTACTCCAACAGGCACCTCAAGAGGCTTTTAGCCGGTTACTAAGTAGGTCTAGAAAAATCATTGGAGTTGTGTTTCTTTTTTTTTTTTCTTTTTTTTTTCTTTTTTTCATAATAACTCACTTGAGTCCTTTCCCTAAACAAAAGTTTTACTTGGTCAACAAAGGGCATAATCTCATCTCCTAGAGGAATCAGGTATCAAAATATTCAAAACCTCTCCGCATTGTTTACAAAAATTCAATGCTCGGGGCTTAGTTGACACATTCTTTTCCTTTTTATTGTTTTACTTGATAATACTTTCTAAGATGGGGATGCTCAAAGTTAAGGTCAATCTGAACAAAAACTCAAGAATTTTTTTCAAGGGAATTCTTTTCAATTGAATAAGAACAAGCAACACCAAAGAATTCATATCCCTACCCCACACATAAATCAGACAGTGTCCTCACTGTTGGAACAATAAATAAAAGGAAAGGAACTAGTACTCCCCTGGTTTAAGCCGTTAATTCTGATGTAGAGTGCTCCTGCCAAAAGTCATCGGAGTGGTCATCGGCGTCCTCATGTGTGACCGTATCGTCGGAATCATTGTCGTCCTCAGCTGGTTGACAACTAGTTGGGTCTATATTCTTGATGCAAAGGGCCTCGACCATCTGGGTCAGATAAGTGAGAGAGAAAGAGAAAGAAGAAGGAGGAAGGGGGGTGGTTTAAAAAAAAAAAAGATTTTTTTTTTTTTGGAATTTTTTTTTTATTTTTTTATTTTTTTTATGTCAGACGCCCTCCTGGACCAGAGAGTTGGCGCCTTGGGCGCCAACTTTGGCGCCCTGGGCGCCAACATTCTGTCAACCCCCCAAAATTTTTTTTTTTTTTTTTTTTTTTTTCGCCTCTCTTGCACAGAGAGTTGGCGCCGGGGGCGCCAATTCTGGCGCCCTGGGCGCCAATTCTGGCGCCCTGGGCGCCAACTCAGGCACTTTTTTTTTTTTTTCCGCCCTTCCTGAATCCTATGAAGAACTACTAAAACCAAATAAATAAAAAAATGAAGAAGAAGAAAACTCATTGGGTTGCCTCCCAATCAGCGCTTGTTTAACGTCCTGAGCCTGACGGATATCTCCTTAATTCTCGCCTTCCGGTGCCACGGAGGTTCTTCCTCTCTGTCAATGTCTCCACCATGGTAAGGCTTCAACCTCCGCCCATTTACTTTAAAAGCATCATCTGAACCTATTGGTGCAATGGCAATCGCACCAAAAGGTGTAACCTCCTTGACGATGAACGGTCCTGACCATCTAGACTTCAATTTCCCCGGGAAAAGTTTTAAACGAGAGTTATAAAGTAATACTTGCTGTCCCGGATGAAACTCTTTTGGAAGAATCCGCTTTGTAGTATCTTAGCAGCAGTGCGTTCTCCAGCGAAATGTCCACCATAATCCGAACCGTGACAATGCCAGAGGATTTTATGAGTTTCCTCCTCTGGGATACAGCGACGGAGCATTCCATCGGTACATCTGAAAAATAAGAAAGGTTCATCCCAGATATACCGCTGAACATCATGCATGAACTTCTTCTTCTGCTGCCATGTTAGTCCCTCTGGTATCATTCCAATGGCCTTATAATTGGCAATATCGCAAACCAAGGAACACCGGTAATTGCCAAGATATACTCATCCTGGGAATTCATCATGAATCTCTATTTCGAATCGTCTTGCAACTCTTTAACCTCGAATCCTAGATAAATGATCAGCCACCACATTTTCTACCCCTTTCTTGTCTCGATTTCAATCTTAAACTCTTGGAGCAAGAAAGATCCAACGGAGAAGCCTAGGCTTAGCGTCTAGCTTAGTCAAGAGATATTTTAGAGCAGCATGATCTCGTAAAAATAATAACTTTGGAACCAATCAAATACTGTCTAAACTTATCCACTGCATAAATAACTGCAAGCATCTCCTTTTCAGTTGTTGCATAGTTTAATTGTGCCTCATTCAGAACTTTACTTGCATAATATATAACATGTAACAGCTTATTCTTTCTTTGCCCCAAAACAGCTCCTATGGCGTAATCACTGGCATCACACATCAGCTCAAACGGTAGGTCCCAATCAGGTGCTGTCAGAATAGGTGCAGTTGTCAATCTTTCTTTCAACAAGTTGAATGCCATCAGACACTCTTTGTTGAAGTTAAAGTCTTCATCTTTGACCAACAACTGACTAAGTGGCTTGGCTATCTTGGAGAAATCCTTGATAAACCTCCGTAAAAACCCGCATGACCAAGAAAACTGCGAACACCACGTACATTGGTGGGAGGGCAAGTCTTTGATGATCATAATCTTGGCTCTATCCACCTCTATCCCTTGTTCGGATATTCTATGACCCAAGACTATTCCATCTTTTACCATAAAATGACATTTCTCCCAATTGAGTACCAAGTTACTATCTTCACATCTTTGTAGCACACAGACAAATTAGCCAAGAAAGTATCATAGGAAGTGCCAAAAACAGAGAAATCATCCATGAATACCTCAATAAATCTCTCAGTCATGTCAGAGAATATAGACAACATGCACCTCTGAAAAGTGGCTGGAGCGTTGCAAAGACCCAAAGGCATCCGTCTATAAGCAAAAATACCAAAGGGGCAAGTGAAAGCTGTCTTCTCTTGATCCTCTGGATCCACTGCTATTTGATTGTAACCAGAATAGCCATCTAAGAAGCAGTAATAGGAGTGACCTGCAAGCCTTTCAAGCATCTGGTCCATAAATGGTAAGGGAAAGAAGTCCTTACGAGTGGCATCGTTCAATCTCCTATAATCCACACACATTCTCCAGCCCGTGACAGTTCTAGTGGGAATCAATTCATTATTCTCATTTTGCACCACAGTGATTCCACCTTTTTTCGGTACTACTTGCACTGGACTAACCCACTTTGAATCGGAGATAGGATAAATCATACCTGCATCTAATAATTTCATCACCTCCTTTCTTACCACTTCCTTCATAGTCGGGTTGAGTCTCCTTTGGGGCTGCCTTACCGGTTTCACATCGTTCTCCATGAGAATTTTATGAGTGCAGAATGAAGGACTAATTCCCTTTAAATCAGATATAGACCACCCTATTGCAGTCTTGTGGGTAGTCAAAACTTTCAGCAACTTCTCTTCGTCAGTAGGTGACAACTCAGCGCTAACTATAACAGGATAAGTGTCATCCTTCCCTAGAAAAGCATACTTCAGAGTAGAAGGGAGTTCCTTTAGTTCTACCTTAGGAGCAGCAGGTGGTGTATCATAATCCTTCTTTGGCAGCTTCTCAACCGGTAAATCAGAATTCTCATATGCAGAAACTGCTTCTTCCACTTGCAACAACTGAGCAATATCTTCCTCTAAGGACCTATCTGATTCTTCTTGAAAAAGAACCTCATGAATGGCTTCGTCAACCACGTCAATTCTGAAACAGTCACTATTATCAGCTGGGTATTTCATGGATTGAAACACATTGTAGGTGACTTTCTCATCATTCATTTGGAATTCCATTTTTCCAGCAGCTACATCAATTATTGCTCTAGCAAGAGCCAAGAAAGGCCTTCCCAAAAGCAAAGGAATTTCAGCATCTTCCTCCATGTTAAGAACCACAAAATCCACCGGGAAGATGAATTTGTCCACTTTCACAAGCACATCCTCAATGACACCTTCTGGTTTCTTGATGGATCTATCCGCCAACTGTAATGCCATCATAGTAGGCTTCATCTCTTTAATGCCGAGAGCTTTTGCAACAGATAAGGGCATTAAATTAATACTAGCTCCCAGATCACAAAGAGCTCTGCCCATATTGACATTCCCTATTGCACAAGGAATGCTAAACCGCCCGGATCTTTGAGCTTTGGTGGCAACTTAGTTTGAATGATGGCACTACACTGCTGAGTCAAAGCCACTGTTTCTGCCTCTTGCAACTTATGCTTCTTGGAAAGCAAATCTTTCATGAACTTTGCATAATTAGGCATATTTTCAAGAGCTTCTGCAAAAGGAATGTTAATCTGCAATTTCTTAAAAATATCCCAGAACTTGGCATACTGTTGTTTCTGAATCTGCTGCTTCAACCTTTGGGGATAGGGAGGTTTTGCATAAGAAGGAGTGGGAGGCTTCTTTGTAGCTATCCCCTTTGGAACCCGCTGCACATCACATTGCTCAACCTCTTCTTCCCCTTCTCGACTTGTCCTTCATTGGAACAGATTTCTCAACCTACTGACCACTATACCACTCCTTGTAGTTATGGACTTACAATGCTCCTTTGGATTGACCACAGTATCACTAGGGAAGAACCCTTGGTTTCTCTCTGCTATTTGCTTTGACAACCGACCAATTTGATTCTCCAAATTCCGGATCGAAGCCTCCCGATTTTTTGAGTAGACCTTGTTTCTGTATGAATTCGGTAGTGGAAAGAGTCAACTGTGCCAAAGCCTTTTCCATATCGGTAGTGGTGTTTTGGTGGAGCTGCCGAGGTCTTGCTTGGGGTTTATAGGAGAAGTTTGGGTGAGATTTCCACCAGGATTGTATGTGTTGCTATAAGGATTAAACCGATTTCTAGGAGGATTACCCATGTATTTTACCTCACTGTTTCTTCGTAATGAATGCTGCACATTCCCCATTAGCGTGTTCCCTTGGCAAAAATCACAAAGCAAAGGAGGCCGAGAAGTGATAGATGATACTTGAGAAGAGGCAAGTTGTTTAGTGATGGAAGCTAATCGTTGTTGGATCACCTTGTTTTGTTGGGCAAGGTTCTCATTGTGGGCCAATAGTGTATTGTAAGAGTCTAGTGAAGAACTCCCTTCTTCGGTTGTGGAGTAACAGTTCATTCTCAAAGGACCCCATATCTTCAAACAACTCCAATGCCTCTTCGGGAGTTTTATTTTTAGCGTACCACCAGTGCGGCATTAATCATCATTCTAGAGGATGGAAGCATCCCTTTAAAGAATATTCTCACTTGATCATAGTCTTGCAGCTCATGTTGTGGGCACCTCCTAAGCAATTCCTTGAATCTTTCCCACGCTTCACAATATGATTCCCCATTGCCTTGGGTAAAGCAATTGATGTCCGAAAGCGACTTTGTATACTTAGAAGAAGGGAAAAATTTCTCAAGAAACTTTGTGGTAATGATATCCCAAGTGGAGAGACTTCCATTAGGACAAGAACGAAGCCAAGCTGCTGCTTTCCCGTCGAGAGAAAGGAAACAGTCGCACACGAATAGCATCTCCGAAACTCCATTCATCTTGATGGTATCACAAATTCGCGAAAAGTCTCGATATGCTGATTAGGATCCTCTAAATCACTCCCACTAAAAGAGCTTTGTTGAACCAAGCTTATGAGAGATGGCTTGATTTCAAAATTATTTGCATTCACAACCGGATTGACAATGCTAGTTGCAGCCCTAGCAGGATTAAGCGTCATGTAGTCGCCCATGGTCTTTTTTGGAGGAGGATGAGGAGGGTCTGCACCAATTTCTGCCATTAAAGCCGGTTTCGCCTCAGTACTCAAACTATTAGCCTCTCCTTTTCTCTGTTTAGCAAGTTTCCGGTTTCTCTTTGCTGTCTTTTCAATTTCAGGATCAAACTGCAAAGAATTTCTGTCAATGGTACCTCGCATAAACAGAGTATGATAACAAAAGAAAAAGAAAAATCCAATCTAGAGTTTCAATAACTACTCTTAGTGTTGAAATAAATAGTCCCCGCCACGGCGCCAAAAACTTGATAGGGCAAAACTTTAAAGCCTTATAAACTCCGCAAGTATACGGGCCGTATCAAGTAATAAAGTAGTGAGAAAAGATCGTCCCACGAGGACTAGTATTCCAGCCACTAATTCGTTATCTTAGCTTTAGTTGGACAAATGAGTAAAAGAGGGTGAGTTGTAACTTAACCGAATTTTTAAAGAGTTTAATAGAAATCACGCATTCAAGATGAAGAATCTCAAAGATGATAGTTTAGAAAAGTTAATCAGTGGAGAAAACGTAGCTAGGGCATAGAAATCCCCTATGTTCCTCCAAGTATTTGAATTAAATCCCTAATTGACTATTATTTCCCATGATTGACGATCAATTCTCTAAAATTAGACTAAGTCCCAATGTCTTGACGCTACCTTAGTTCGTTATCTTTAAAAACAACCTAATGTCTTAGTATTGTTTGGAAAGATCAATTATTTAAACCAGAATTATAAGATCGCATAAACTCGTAAGCCTATGTCTAGGTCATGCAACTCTATGACGAATTAACGGTTCCAGTTAAATGCACCAACATCTCTATTGTCATACACCAACCTATGAACAATCTAAAAGGTGATCATTCTTTAAGAAAGCTTTAAGCAAAGATAATTCAATCAATCATGGAAAATAACGTTCAATCAAGAATTCAAACAAATACTTAAATTCGCATAGGGTTCATCCTCGCCCTAACTACTAAAGAAAATTAGCCGAGCATGGCTAGATTAACAAAATAGAAGAAAAGAGATGAAAATTGGAATTGTTCTTGCATCCTCTTTCTTCCTTCAGCTGTCTCCTCCTTTTCTTCCTTTTATCCTTTCTCTCTAAACCTTTGGTAAATACCGAAGTTTAGAGAGCATAAGGATATTATTTTCTCTCGTGTGTACTCGGTTTGCTTCGTGTCTTGTCTCTCTCGTGGTTTTTGTGTATCTCCCTTGCTCTTTATATAGAAATTCCCTTAGGTGACTTGGTCGTGATCTGATCTTGTCTTAAATACAAGATATGCAATATCCTTTTGAGATCTCCAATCATCTCCAAATCTTTTGCAATCCACTCTCTCATATCACACAATTTATTCAAATTGATTTCCTTTTTCTGCTCCTTTCTCAATCAGCTAATAACTCCTGCAAGATATATAAATAGTAATAAATTTAATCCAATATATCTCAGAATTGATACTCATTTAATTATAAAATCTGCACTTATCAAGCATCATCAAATCTGAATCTTTTCAACTACTTGTGAAGAAGCTTGCCCGAGCATGAATCCTACATGCCCGAGCACCATGCTCGAGCAAGAGAAAAGACTTGCCCGAGCAAATTCGTTAAAACAGGATCTCCTTGCCTCAGTCGAACTGCTTTCCCGAGAATGCCTTTACAAGTTGCCTGAGCATCAGCGACGATGACATCTTTTTGACCGATTCAAGAGAAGCTTGCCCGAGCAAACATGGAGTGTTGCTCGAGCAAGATCCTTCTGTTTTGAAATATCCGTTTGCGTAATTTATGAAATCACTATGTTAATTCCATTACATCTTAATGTTAGTCATTACTACTTCTAATTGTTTTTAATCGGTTTGTTAATGAGTTTCAGAAGATTAGATCATGGATTAACAACAAATTTGCATGAAACAAATTATGTGTCAGAGAAGCATTGACGAATGATGTCCGAGCATGAAGCCTCGTCTTACTCGAGCATCAGCGATAGAAATCAAGCTTGCCCGAGGAAGCTTAGATTGTTGCTCGAGCATACAACGATGATCTCCACTTATAACGTATTTGCACCTTGGTTGCCCGAGCATACTATTAGTGATTCCCGAGCATGATCATCACTGTTTTCAAAATCACCGTCTCCGAGAATTCAGAAATCTCTCTTATCAATTGATTTCTACTTGCTATACTTCTCAATACAATTAATCATGTTTGTTAGCAAGTTACAGATGATCAAATGAAGGATTAACATCAGATTATCAAAATATGAATGATGACGTCAAAAGCTTCAACGGCTAATTCCAACGGTCATATTACAAACTAGAAGAATAGCTCAACGGTCGAATGTTCGCAACGGTCGAAACACAATAACCTATAAATTGTGAAGTCTTCAAACCGGAAGGAGAGACGATGATTGATGAATGAATCGACGAAGCCAACGAAATGATTTTACTACTTCACTGTCGATAGTCCATACACTCTGTTTCTAAATGTTCATATAATTTACAGTAGAGAGTGAGATGAACGATTATGTACTTCAGTGTTTATTCATACACTTCTGAGAGAGAAGATTTATCTGTGAACATTCTATCCGAGGGTTACTCAAGATTGGGTGATCTTGAGTGGGAAACTCATTGTATCGATTACAGCTTATAAGGGAGAGTGAATCCTAGTGAGAGGATTACTTTGAGTCCGAAGTGTGTAATCAAGTGGGTGTATAGATTACAGCTTGTATGGGGGAGTGAATCCTAGTGAGAGGATTACTTTGAAGTACAGAGCGTGTAATCGGATTGTAAAGGCTTGTCTTGTGCCCGGATTAAACAAGAGGATAGTGGATTGAAAATCTCAAGTGGAGCTTATGATCAACTGTTGATTTCGAAAACGCGAAAAGATTTTCAAGGTTTCAAGTTTTTAATCTTCACCCAATTCACCCCCCTCTTGGGTTCAGCCGATTCTACAGAGGTGGTTGATAAGTATATATTTTATAATTAAATAGGTGTATATTTTAGGATATAATTAGTTGGATTTGTTAATATTATATACCTATTTAATTATATTTTGTATACTTTTCCATCATTGAATCGAACTTAGGATCAAAGAATGAATCGACATAAAATCTACTCATATCCTATTTTTATTGTGCAGAAAATATTATTTGATTTAGAAAGAAGTAAGAAGCAATTAAGAGGATATGCAATCAGCCAAACTTGGTGGTCTCACACAAGACAAATAGAAACAAAATTAATTGTGTGATCTGATAGAGTGGATTACAATATATGTGGAGTGGATTACAAGATATAAGATATCTTTTTACAAAAAGGAAAAATATATCACATATTGGAATCAATTGGATCAGTGGTGAATTGATTTGAAGACGTGGGGACCGCACAAAACAGATTAAGGAAGCAGATCACGCTCATGGAGGTGATTGGAGATCTCAAAAGGATATTGCATATCATTTATCAAAGAAAGGATCAGATCACGCAAAAAGAAAGAATGGCCCAACACACACATACAAAAGACGTGGACCCCAGCTATATGTTTATAAATAGAGAAAGGAATTCAACATGGAAGGGCAGATCGAGAGACGCAAAACAAGGAGGAACGAAGAAGCAGAGGAGTAGCGGCTGAGCGTTTCGATTCTCTTCATCATCTCCACGGAAGGAGGGAAGGACTGTGGAGGCGACGGAGAAATCATCTCTTTCCTTTATTCTTTCAATCTGAGTTTCATCTTTTTGTTATGGATTTTGTTATAGCCATGTGTGGCTAATTCTCTTTTCAACCTAGAGGACCTATGAACTTGTTTGGGTTCTAGATATTATTCCCATTAATTAGTTTTGCTTAATTTAATTCAGTTTATTTAATCCTGTGTTTATTGTTATTGCTTAGTGAGTGGTCACCATTGAGCATGTTTTGGGGATTTAGGGTTGAACTTGGAAGAGGGAATCCTAAATTGACCTTGGGATTAAATAATGTGGAATTAGGTTTAAATTTAATGTGAAATTAGGTTTCAATCTAATTTGCGTCTAGGATAGGAATATACCTAGAAGCTCCGCATAATCAAATTAGAGTGAGCCCGATTTAAAACGCATCTTATTTAGTTGTGTGAGGCATTGCATGATTAATTAAGGTAGGTATATAAGTGGATCGGAAGGCATTTGTAGACATTAATACTCTACATTAGCTGATTAAGTTAAGTTAAAATTAGTTTAGTGGGGATAAAATCTAAGAACAAACAAGGGATTAGTGACTCTAGGTTGCTCGTTCGATTATTTTAGTAGTTTGTTATTTTTCTTTTCTTTTCTTTTAATTAAATTCAATCTAGTTTGCTCAACTTAAACGAAATTGTGAAATTAATGCCTAATTGAAGTTTGTAATACTAAGTCTGAAAACGAAAGGAAATCACCAAGAGGGGGGTGAATTGGGGATTTTAAAAACTTTTAAAATACCCTTGCACCCAAGCTGAAGCTAAACGTAAAGAGATAGGGAAGAAGAGCTTGACACAGAAACTTTATCCTGGTTCGGTCCAAACTCTTGACCTACGTCCAGTCCCCAGACTCTCTGGGTTTTTCTACTATCACTCAATTCAGATACACACTGTACTCAAGGATTATCCTCTCTAGGATACACTCCCCTTACAAGTTGTAATCTGAAATCCCAATCTCCAAGTCCCCTTGACTTGAGATTATTACAATGAATGAATAATTTGTATAACAGCTCTCTCACGAGTAGATATTGATAAACACCGAGGCTCTTTGTATATCAAATACAATACGAGAGAAAACCGAATGTATATGTAACTCTTGAGCTTGCTTTTCGTTTCTGCTTGAATTCTCATCTTTCGAAGTTTGTAATCTTGTTCTATATATAGTGGTCAATTGCTATGTGACCGTTACTTCTCAATTCTGCATGTTCTTCATTTGAAATTCAGGTTGATGAGGATTATAGCCGTTGGGTTCTGATTTTGGTGATTTAATTCCAGACGCGTGAAATCCTTCTTCATTCTGATTTGTCGTGTGAATTCAATGTCTTGGTTGATCCAACTAATACCTGAAACATTCTTAATTTAGAGTGGTTAAATATAGATATGAATCCTATAAATGAATGTAATCAATTCGCATAGAAATGGTAATTTTGTAGTTCAAACTAATCAGGATTAAACCAGTAACGATCATTTGTCTTTGTCGATCAAAACTCGAGTTCGCCAAGTCGGCTCGAGTTCGTAAGGCACTTTGAGTATCGGGTTCATCTTACGTGAGGAGCAAACTCGGAGTTTGATGTAAACTCGGAGTTTGTAAATTGTCTCATCATGTAAACTCGAGTTCGAAAGGTAGGCTCGAGTTCGAATTATCGCTGAGCATTTTGTCGTGCGAGCACCGAAATAATATTTCACAAACCAGCGAGCTCGAGTCCATTAGTGATTAGGCTCGACTTTAACACTATTCATGCCTAAGAAATTTGATCATTCGAAAGAGTGGGCTGGAGCACAAATATGAACTCTGGAGTTTTTGCATTTGCTTTACTCTTTTTCAATGAAGGGCTCGAGTTCATAATGACAGGCTCGAGTTCGACTTTATTTATTTCAGGGCTTATCGGAGTGAACTGGAGGTTTGAACTTAAACTCTGGAGTTTGTAAATGAAGGAAACCTTGGGAGCTCTCTGCCAGGGGAAAACTCGAGCTTGCAATAACAGGCTCGAGTTTACCTGTTTTGTAAACTCTTCTTCGTTTGTCAAACCATAGAGTAAACTCTACACAAAAGTATTAGGCTCGAGTCCATATACTTAGGCTCGAGTGTTCATCAATTTACAGCCATAGGAATAAGTCAACTCTACACAAAAGATATAAACTCTGAAGTTTAAAGAGATGGTTTTCAATTGGAAAATATTTCCCGCCAGAGGCAAACTCGAGCTTGTCTATACAGGCTCGAGTTTACTCATTTGTAAACTCTTTAACATTATACCATGGAGAGTTTAGGCTGGAGTTTATTTATTCAAGCTCGAGTTCGTCATCTTTGAAATAGCCTCGATATGCTCTGTTTGCTGCAAACTCGAGCTTGCCTAGTTAGGCTCGAGTTTTGCGATGATGAGAATGTTTTTGACTCTTTTGTCTTATTAAAACATTCATACTTGTTTACAATTGTTATTAATCATCAAAACACATAGAGAACTAACATTCTCCCCCTTTTTGATGATGACAACACTTGTAAACAATTAACTCCTTTTAAAACATTGTTTGATCATTTGAAATCAATGAAGCATAAATGTTCGGTGTAAATGCATCGAATTGGAAATTAACATTAGAAATCGATTCGATGATCGAGTTAGCAGCGATCATAAACATGAATCAAATAAGCATTGTTCATAAGCGATATGAGGAGCATAATACATATTGTCATATTGCATAAACTAGAGTATTCAATAGATTACAAGATGACATTAGAGTTTCAAAGATATAAGAAATGATCAAAAACATTTAAATTGACTGCTTCTTCACTTCAATTCTTCTCCCCCTTTGTCATCAGCAAACAAGGGAGGATCAGATGGGGTAGAGGTTGGCTGAATAGCAGGATCATGTGTAGATGGTTCAGGGGCTATGGAGGTGGTTGGTTGGATTGGGATTGTGATAGAAGGTGCAGAAGTAGGTGGAGGGGCCGAGGAGCTAGGGCCAGCAGAAGTGATGGACTGATGTTGTAAGACTTTGTCCATTTTGTCATGGAGGCTAGCCATAGACACCAAAAGGGTGGAGATGCTCACTGAATGATCTCCAATTTGTTCACTGAGACCTTGCACTTTGTCTTTGATAAACTCATGCTCAAGAATTAGATCTTCTTGTGCATCGGTCAACTCCTCATATCCTTTCTTCACTTTCTTTAATTCTGATTCCATCTTGGAAGAAAGATCAGAAACAACTTGGGCAATGTAAGCCTTGATTCTTTCATCCAAATCAGAGGGAAATGATGGTGGTGGAGGTGGTACACTCTGAGCCTCTTGAACTCTAGACTGATTGGCTCTGGATCGATCAGGTCTTGATGGAGCTTTGGAGTGAACACTACCTTGATCAAAACTTATCCTCATAAGGTTCAGGATATGTTGACCAAACTTTGCCGGTTTTTCAAGTTTCTCATTGGCATGTAGGTACCATATTCTTTCATGGAACATGATTACAGAGATAAGGCTAGCAAAGGGTATCTGAGATGTTTTCCTTCCATGAAAACGAAATTTGAACATTTCTTTGAAGATCCAATCTCCTATATTGTGAGGAACTTGATCAATGATAGAGGCAAAGATAGGAAAATCCTTCTTTGCAAAATGGGTGAAGTTTCCTCCTTTTTGAACGAGATTCCTAGTATATATGTACCAGGCAGCTCTTTGCTTAGGGGGCATTGATACTGGAGTGAAATTTAGAATCTCTAAACCATCGGGGACAGGCTCATCGGGTTTGAGGAGTGAGTAGATGCCTATCGGTATAGTTTGGGGATACAGCAGGTGGAGGATTTTGTATTTGAAGGAGGGAATTAAGGTATTCAGCAGTGATGGTAATCTGTTTTCCTCTAATGGTAGTGGTAATCCTTTCCTCAATTAAAGTTCTATCATTATCCAATATATTGTCACTTTTCATGCAATAATAGAAAGCTTTAACAAAGGATGGACTATATGAGGCTCGAATGGATATGAGAGGTTCAAATTGTCTAAAGCAATGAGTAAGATCAAGACTACATTCCTCTTTTAATGTATCTAAATTGACATAAACTGAGGGACAAAATCTCTTAGACTCATAATTCTCCTGGAATTGAATGGCATCCTCACCCGTTAGAGTTACAGACTCACTAGTAAATCCCCTAGGAATTGAAAAGTGATTGTATATTTCAAATAATGCCGGGGTGTCTCTAGATACCTGAGGAACAAAATGTTCTTGATGATGGGAGGATGATTGAGCTTGAGAGCTACCTGTCCGGTTGCAAGAGGACTCGTTTTGGTCTTTCTAGTTTTATAGACCTTCTCTTTGCCCCTTCTGGATGGTGTTTCAGCATTTGGGGGTTTCTTAGGATTGTCCATCCTGACTGTGGTTATAGGAGTAGACTGGGTCGAAGGAATACCAGGAATTTTCTTGTCAATTCCGTGCTTGAATCGTTTGGGAAACGATTTCGCTCTGGGAGGACGCTGAGGAACGTTCGGTGGATTTGATTGGGGTTCTTGATGATCAGAGCTTTGGGAATCTTGAGTTGCAGATCATTTTGAAGCCATACTCTCTGGTTTTCGTTGAGGAGATTGAGAGAAATTTGGGAGGAACTTAGGTTTAGGCTCGAGGGTGAGATAAAGTGAAGACGAGCAGTCAGGTTTTTTTTAAAAAAAAATTTTAGTGACGCAAACTCGAGTTCACAAGTGTAAGCTCGAGTTTTGTGTAACGGTACTAACCTGGAATTCAAGAGTGTATGTGTGAACCCTTGAAATTTCTTGCTAGGCTCGAGTTTAGAAACTTGAAGGCTCGAGTCTGTCAGGTTCTCTGAACTGAATTGCTCTCTGTCTCTCGCGAACTCGAGTCCGTCAACTAATAGGCTTGAGTCTGTCAGGTGCTCTGAACTGAGTTGCTCTCTGTCTCTCGCGAACTCGAGTCCGTCAACTAATAGGCTCGAGTTTGTCAGGTGCTCTGAACTGAGTTGCTCTCTGTCTCTCGCGACCTCGAGTCCATCAACTAATAGGCTCCAGTTTGTCAGGTGCTCTGAACTGAGTTGCTCTCTGTCTCTCGCGAACTCGAGTCCGTCAACTAATAGGCTCGAGTTTGGCGACCTGAGACAATTGAATTTTTCTCTGGTTCTCTCGAGCTCGAGTCTAGCTTAGGTAGGCTCGAGTTTGGATATCTTGACAGCAAACTTGTAGTCGATGGTTTGGAATATTATTCTCATTAAGCATCCTGCATAAAACATATCTACATACTCCGATGCTTAAGTCAGTAAATAATAATCATCAAAAACATAACTAACATTAAATTGGGTAGAGATTACTTACAACTCATTGGGATTTACCATTCCCAATTCTCTTCTTATGAACACAAATTGTTCTTTTGCTAATGGTTTGGTGAAGATATCGGCAAGTTGCAAGTGGGTTGGGATGAACATGACTTTGACATCTTTCTTTTGAACATGGTCTCTTATGAAGTGATGTCTAACATCAATATGCTTGGTTCTAGTATGTTGAACAGATTCTTTGCCAAGCTTATTGTGCTTGTGTTGTCACAAAGAATTGGGATTTCTTTGAGATGAACTCCCAAATCACACAATTGTTGTTTGAGCCAAAGAACTTGAGCACAGCAACTTGAGGCAGCAACATACTCGGCTTCAAGTGGATGACACGGCTACGTGGTCGCTTTTTGTTGAACCAAGATACTAATGATCCTCCAAAGAATTCACATTGGCCACTGGTGCTTTTACTCGTCGGTCTTGTAGCCTGCATGATCGAATCTGTATAAGCTACCAAGTGTTCATGTTGATCTTTGGGAAACCACAATCCAAGAGTCTTTGTATCAGCAAGATATCTGAAAATCCTTTTAACATGTTCAGCATGAGACTCCATGGGGGCAGATTGGAATCTAGCACACATTCCAACACTGAATTGAATATCTGGGCGACTTGCTGTAAGATAGAGTAATGATCCAATCATTCCTCTATATTTAGTGATGTTGAAGTCAGTCCCCTTTTCATCAGCATCCAGAGTTGCAGTTGAACTCATTGGAGTATCTGCTCCATTACAGTCAACTAGACCATACTTTTTCAATAGATCTTTCAAATACTTGGTCTGGGAAATGAAAATTCCATCATGACGTTGCTTGATTTGAAGTCCAAGGAAGTAATTGAGTTCTCCCATCATGGACATCTCAAACTCTCCTGCATTGTCTTAGCAAATTCTTCACACATAGTATCATTAGTAGCACCAAAAATAATGTCATCAACATAAATTTGAACTATTAAGACATCACCAAGTTTATTTTTCTTTATAAAGAGAGTTGTATCTGCTTTACCTCTAACAAATCCTTGATCAAGAAGGAAATTGCTTAATCGCTCATACCAAGCTCTAGGAGCTTGCTTAAGACCATATAAGGCTTTCTTGAGGTGATAAACATGATCTGGATGATGTTCATTTTGAAATCCTGGAGGTTGTTCAACATAAACTTCCTCCTGTATAAAACCATTTAAAAAGGCGGATTTCACATCCATTTGAAAAAGTTTGATTCCTTTAACACAGGCAAAGGCTAAAAGAACTCTTATAGCTTCCAATCTTGCTACTGGAGCATAAGTTTCTTCATAATCAATTCCTTCTTCTTGATTATAGCCTTTTGCAACTAGCCTTGCCTTATTACGAATGATTATGGCGGATTCATCACATTTATTCTTGAATACCCATTTAGTACCAATGACCGGATGGTCTTTAGGTCAGGTACCAAGTCCCAAACTTGGTTTCTTTCAAATTGATGTAATTCCTCTTGCATTGCTATAACCCAATCATTGTCTGAAAGAGCTTCATCAATTTTAGAGGGTTCAATTTTAGAAATGAAAGCTGAAAAAGTAACTTCATTCAAGGTGCTTCTTCTGGTTCTTACTCCTTGATTTGCATCACCTATCACTTGATCCAAAGGATGACTCCTACTGTATCTCCATGATTTTGGTTGAGTTTGAACACTGTTTTCACAAGCATTTTCACAATGTTTTTCAGTTTCAGAATCATTTTGCAAATCTTTTCAGTATTTGTTGAGATAGAAGTTGATTTTGAGTCTGGTTGGTTTGTCATAGGAAAACCATCATCATCATCCAAGGACTTGTTAGATTTGATTTCACAAAAAACAAAATGCATAGATTCTTCAACAGTGTGATTGCGGGTATTATAAACTCTATATGCTTTACTTCTACTTGAATAACCCAAGAATATACCTTCATCAGCTTTGGGATCAAATTTTCCCAGGCTGTCCTTACCATTATTGTGGATGAAGCACTTACATCCAAAGATGTGCAAGTGAGCTAAGTTGGGTTTTCTTCCTTTGTAGAGCTCATAGGGAGTTTGGTTCAATTTCTTCCGGAGATATGCCCTGTTTGATATGTAACAAGCAGTGCTCATAGCATCAGCCCAAAACACTTGAGATGTTTGGTTCTCATTGAGCATTGACCTTGCCATTTCAGTAAGCACTCTATTCTTTCTTTCAACAACTCCATTTTGCTGTGGGGTTCTTGGAGCTGAAAAGTTATGATTGATTCCCATACTATCACAGAATTCTCCAAAGGCATGATTCTCAAATTCTCCACCATGATCTACGAATACCTGCAATAGAGAATCCTTTCTCGTTTTGGACCTTCTTGGCAAACACAACAAATTGATCAAATGTTTTGTCTTTTGAAGATAAAAGAATGACCCAAGTAAATCTTGAAAAATCATCCACTATAACCAAGGTATAAAGATTGCCACTAAGGCTTTTTACTCTAGCTGGTCCAACTAAATCCATATGGAGTAATTGGAGAAGTCTATTAGATGATATTTCAGTTTTTGATTTGAAAGAAGATTTGGTTTGTTTACCTTTTTGGCATGCATCATAGATCATAACATTCTTAAAAGAGAGTTTTGGTAAACCAATAACCAATTCCTTTTTCTGTAGTTTATCAAGTTGAATCATATTAACATGTCCTAAACGTTTATGTCATAGCCAACTTTCATCTAAGTTACCAACAAAACATTTTTCAGAATCAGAATTGTTTTTAGACAGATTAAGAGTGTAGCAATTACCTTCTCTTGGAGCTCTGAATGATGCTTTGGGTTTAATACTATATAAGGAGAGAACATCCTTACTTACAATCAAACATTCTTCTGAATCAAAGATGACTAGATTTCCTTTGTCTGGATTGGTCTCCAGTCATGTGTCTTGAGCATCCACTGTCAATGTACCACTTATTGGGATTTGATACTCTAAGACAAATCTCTTCGTTATCCGATTCCTCTTGAGCCACAAGACAAAGATTGGCACTTTGTTCCTCTTCTGCCTCATCTTCATCGAATGAGCTGTTGCCCCATATAGCTGACACATAAGCTCTTTTCTTGAACTTATTGAATTTCTTTTCTTTGTTTTTCAGCTGAGGACATTTTGATTTGATGTGGCCTGGTTTCTCACACTCATAGCATATAATTGGTTTCTTAGTTTCAGTGCTAGAATTTCCTTTGTGAAACTTTCTGTGAGATTGGTCATTTTTGTAGAATTTCTTGAATCTTCGGACCATCATTCCTAGCTCACCATCTTCATCTTCATCTTCTTCATCGTCATCTGACTTTACCTCTTTGATGGTTTTAAGAGCTATTCCCTTGTTTTTGACATTGATGTCATTTAGCCCTTTCTTGAATTTGATCTTCCCTTCATACTCGGAGAAATTTGCCAAATAATCTTTGCTACGGAGGCCATTGATTCGCCTCGAGATTCTTCAATTGCCGTGACCTTGGCTTCCCATTCCTTGGTGAGAATATTTAGTATTTTCCTCACTTGGGAAGGTTGTTCATATTCTTTTCCCAAGGCAATGAGTTGATTGATCAGATGAGTGAACCTGAGTTGAAATTCGCCAATAGACTCTCCGGGCTTCATCTGTAATAGATCATATTCAGTCATGAGAGTATTGATACGATTTTCTTTGATTGCAGCCGTTCCTTCATGGGCTATCTCAAGAGCATCCCACATTTGCTTAGCAGATGGCAAAGTGCAAATTCTGAAATACTCCTTTTGCCCAAGAGCACTTTGCGGCATGTGGATTGCCTTTATGTTGAGAGTGACTAGCTTTTTATCATTGTCATCGTACTCTTCTTCTTTCTTGGGAGTTCTGACATCAACTACAACTGAGGAAGGAACATAGTTTCCTTTCTCAAAGACCTTCCATAAACCAAACTCGAGGCCATTACATAGACCCTGAACTTAGCCTTCCAGAACGAGTAGTGTTCTCCATTGAAACCTGGGGGTCTGTTGATTGAGGCTCCATCGAGTAGAATTCCTTCCATTGGATCTTTTTGTCTAGGATGTTAATCCTTCAAATAGACAACTAGGCTCTGATACCAAATGAAAACGAAAGGAAATCACCAAGAGGGGGTGAATTGGGGATTTTAAAAACTTTTAAAATAACATTGCACCCAAGCTGAAGCTAAACGTAAAGAGATAGGGAAGAAGAGCTTGACACAGAAACTTTATCCTGGTTCGGTCCAAACTCTTGACCTACGTCCAGTCCCGGACTCTCGGGTTTTTCTACTATCACTCAATTCGGATACACACTCGTACTCAAGGATTATCCTCTCTCTAGGATACACTCCCCTTACAAGTTGTAATGAAATCCCAATCTCCAAGTCCCCTTGACTTGAGATTATTACAATGAATGAATAATTTGTATAACAGCTCTCTCACAGAGTAGATATTGATAAACACTGAGGCTCTTTGTATATCAAATACAATACAGAGAGAAAACTGAATGTATATGTAACTCTTGAGCTTGCTTTTCGTTTCTGCTTGAATTCTCATCTTTCGAAGTTTGTAATCTTGTTCTATATATAGTGGTCAATTGCTATGTGACCGTTACTTCTCAATTCTGCATGTTCTTCATTTGAAATTCAGGTTGATGAGGATTATAGCCGTTGGGTTCTGATTTTCAGCTGATTTAATTCCAGACGCGTGAAATCCTTCTTCATTCTGATTTGTCGTGTGAATTTAATGTCTTGGTTGATCCAACTAATACCTGAAACATTATTAATTTAGAGTGGTTAAATATAGATATGAATCCTCTAAATGAATGTAATCAATTCACATAGAAATGGTAATTTTGTAGTTCAAACTAATCAGGATTAAACCAGTAACGATCATTTGTGATGTCGATCAAAACTCGAGTTCGCCAAGTCAGGCTCGAGTTCGTAAGGCACTTTTGAGTATCAGGTTCATCTTCTGTGAGGAGCAAACTTTTGAGTTTGATGTAAACTCTGGAGTTTGTAAATTGTCTCATCATGTAAACTCGAGTTCAGAAAGGTAGGCTCGAGTTCGAATTATCGCCGAGCATTTTGTCGGGCGAGCACACGAAATAATATTTCACAAACCAGCAGGCTCGAGTCCATTAGTGATTAGGCTCGAGTTTAACACTATTCATGCCTAAGAAATTTGATCATTCGAAAGAGTGGGTGGAGCACAAATATGAACTCGGAGTTTTTGCATTTGCTTTACTCTTTTTCAATGAAGGGCTCGAGTTCATAATGACAGCTCGAGTTCGACTTTATTTATTTCAGGGCTTATCGGAGTGAACTGGAGGTTTGAACTTAAACTCTGGAGTTTGTAAATGAAGGAAATCTTGGGAGCTCTGCACAGGGGAAAACTCGAGCTTGCAATAACGAGGCTCGAGTTTACTGTTTTGTAAACTCTTCTTCGTTTGTCAAACCATAGAGTAAACTCTACACAAAAGTATTAGGCTCGAGTCCATATACTTAGGCTCGAGTGTTCATCAATTTACTGACCATAGGAATAAGTCAACTCTACACAAAAATATAAACTCTGAAGTTTAAAGAGATGGTTTTCAATTGGAAAATATTTCCCGCCAGAGGCAAACTCGAGCTTGTCTATACAGGCTCGAGTTTACTCATTTGTAAACTCTTTAACATTATACCATGGAGAGTTTAGGCTGGAGTTTATTTATTCAGGCTCGAGTTCGTCATGCTGAAATAGCCTGATATTGCAGCAAACTCGAGCTTGCCTAGTTAGGCTCGAGTTTTGCGATGACAGAATGTTTTTGACTCTTTTGTCTTATTAAAACATTCATACTTGTTTACAATTGTTATTAATCATCAAAACACATAGAGAACTAACAAAGTCCTCGTGGGAACAATACTTTTCTTATCACTTTATTACTTGATACGGCCCGTATACTTGCGGAGTTATAGGCTTTAAAGTTTTTCCCTATCAAGTTTTTGGCGCCGTTGACGGGGACTTGTGTGCCACAACTGTCTTGGTTAGAATTGATTGAGCATTAGTAGTTTAAGTTTGAGTTCTTAAATTTTTTTTGTTAAAAAAATACATACAAAAATGGATTTCAATTGGCAACCAACTGGGCTTAATACTAAGAAGGAGATGAATTCTTTGTCTTTTACACAAGATGGATTGATTGCTATTTTAAATTCTTTGAATGAATATAGGCAACATAAAAAGAGCATAAATGATAGTTGTCTTCCATATGTTGATTCTTCTCAATATGTTTGCATGTGTTGTGCTTATTGTGGAGATAGTCATTTATATGAGCATTGTCCGTATATTACAACTAGTCATTTTGTGGGGGATAATTTTGCTAGGAACCAAGCTTATTTTGATAATTCATTTTGTCCTAGTGAAAGTTTTAAGCAACAAAAGTATAATGATCCATATGTCTATTGTTCTCATGAAAATACCCCTCCTTTTCACTCTTATCCACCTATTGAAGAACACACCATTGAGTATAAGAAAAAATCTAATTTAGAAAGATTATTTGAGGAGTATGTGGAAGCAGTAGAGAGATCTAGTAGAGAGCAAAAGGAGTTTGCCACTAGCCTTCAGAGATATAATAGAGAGCAAAAGGAGATTGTCACTAGCATTAAGTCAAGTGTCCAAAGTATTGCGGTACATACAAGTCAAATTCTTTCAACTCTTCAGACTATGGTGCAAAATAATTCCTTAAGCCTGATGACCACTTCTTATGCTGATAATGATTATTATGAGGAAGTTGAAGGTTTGGAATCACATGAGATTATAGATAATGTAGAAAATGATTGTGGGTTTGAAATTGATTTAGATGAGAATAGTGGATGTCTAGAAGAGGTTCCGGCTGTGGAGCCTAAGGATTGTGATGTTGGTGATCAAATTGATGTAGATGTCCCAATTGTTGTTGTTCATGACCCTCCTCTTGAAGTGTTGACTCTTACTGATGAGAGTTAGTTTGATTTTATTGGATTCTCTAAATTCTTGGAAGTGCCTATATTTATTTTCAAGGATATGCATGTTGTGCTTCATTTGAATTTAGTTATTGCTTGTAATCCAAGATTGTCTATGATTAAGGAAGTACAAGTAATTAACTTGAATGATCAATTTTTGTGTGTGATACCTTGTTGTTTGAAAAGAAATGAAGACAAGGTACTTATGGTGTTTGATACTTATGATTAGTGGTTTCTTTTGAGAAGTCGGGCTGAAGACTATAAACCAAGCGCTTGTTGGGAGGCAACCCAATGATTTTGCTGGAATCTTTTATTATTATTATTTTTTTCTTTTCTTTCATTTCTATTCAGGTTTGAATATGATCACTCCTCTTGTTGCTACAAAGTCTCGCTTGAGCAATCTCTTCTCCCTTGAAGTTTGAAATATCATGGAGAGTATCAGAGGAAGCACTCCACATCAGAGTTAGAGTTCTAAACCAGGGGAGTACTAGTTTCTTTCCCTCTTTATATTTTTGTGACATTGAGGACAATGTTTGATTTAAGTGTGGGGGAGAGATATGATTTCTTTGGTTATGCTTGTCCCTATGCAATTGAAAAGAATTTGTTGACCTCAATTTTGAGCTCTCCCCATCTTAGAAAATATCATCAAGTCAAAAATTAAAATAGAAAAGAATGTTTCAACTAAGCCTTTAAGCTTTGAATTTTTGTGGCAATCTTGAGATTAACTATGAAAATAGAGATTAGTTTGTAATCTGATCAACAGATTATTAGTTTATGAATATTTTACTACATGATTTCTTTAGAGAATTAGATGATGACCTCTGCTAGCTAAGTAGAAATTAAAAAAAAATAAAAAATAAAAAACTCCAATGACTTCTCTAGACCTTACTTAGTAACCGGGGGCACTTCATCACCAATGTTGGCACTCGCGTCAAACGGTAAAGTCAAAGAGGGTTATGAGTTGGGCTAAAAGCCTCTTGAGGTGCCTGTTGGAGTAACTGAGTAACCGATACTGCATCACCCATGTGCAGGGTCGCGTAAAAAGGGGACTTACAACGGCTCAAGTTTTAAAAAAATAAAAAATAAAAGAGAAAAAGAAAAAAAAAATTTATGTTTTATTTGAAGATCCCTATTAAGTTCAATAAAAAGCTTGGTTCAGTGGGGACATTTGAATTTTTCTGGATAAATTAAGTAGCATAATATTCTTTTACTAATCTTATGGTTGGACTTATTGCTTTCTGATCCTTTGATCATGGGATGTTAAGGGATTGTTACAATTGTTTAAGACTGTTGGCTTAGTGATCTATTCTTATAAGACATCTACTTAAATAAGATTTGATGACATGATCTAAGTGTGGTGGTAAATTGCTCTCTGTTTAAAAATTTCATAGGCAATGTTCTTTTCAGATAATGAATTCTCTATCTTTTGCTTGAGGACAAGCAAATGTTTAAGTGTGGGGGAATTTGATAAGTATATATTTTATAATTAAATAGGTGTATATTTTAGGATATAATTAGTTGGATTTGTTAATATTATATACCTATTTAATTATATTTTGTATACTTTTCCATCATTGAATCAAACTTAGGATCAAAGAATGAATCGACATAAAATCTACTCATATCCTATTTTTATTGTGCAGGAAATATTATTTGATTTAGAAAGAAGTAAAAAGCAATTAAGAGGATATGCAATCAGCCAAACTTGGTGGTCTCACACAAGACAAATAGAAACAAAATTAATTGTGTGATCTGATAGAGTGGATTACAATATATGTGGAGTGGATCACAAGATATAAGATATCTTTTTACAAAAAGGAAAAATATATCACATATTGGAATCAATTGGATCAGTGGTGAATTGATTTGAAGACGTGGGGACCGCACAAAACATATTAAGGAAGCAGATCACGCACATGGAGGTGATTGGAGATCTCAAAAGGATATTGCATATCCTTTATCAAAGAAAGGATCAGATCACGCAAAAAGGAAGAATGGGCCAACACACACATACAAAAGACGTGGACCCCAGCTATATGTTTATAAATATAGAAAGGAATTCAACATGGAAGGGCAGATCGAGAGACGCAAAACAAGGAGGAACGAAGAAGCAGAGGAGTAGCGGCTGAGCGTTTCGATTCTCTTCATCATCTCCACGGAAGGACGGAAGGACTGTGGAGGCGACGGAGAAATCATCTCTTTCCTTTATTCTTTCAATCTGAGTTTCATCTTTTTGTTATGGATTTTGTTATAGCCATGTGTGGCTAATTCTCTTTTCAACCTAGAGGACCTATGAACTTGTTTGGGTTCTAGAGATTATTCCCATTAATTAGTTTTGCTTAATTTAATTCAGTTTATTTAATCCTGTGTTTATTGTTATTGCTTAGTGAGTGGCCACCATTGAGCATGTTTTGGGGATTTAGGGTTGAACTTGGAAGAGGGAATCCTAAATTGACCTTGGGATTAAATAATGTGGAATTAGGTTTAAATTTGATGTGAAATTAGGTTTTAATCTAATTTGCGTCTAGGATAGGAATATACCTAGAAGCTCCGCATAATCAAATTAGAGTGAGCCCGATTTAAAACGCATCTTATTTAGTTGTGTGAGGCATTGCATAATTAATTAAGGTAGGTATATAAGTGGACCGGAAGGCATTTATAGACATTAATACTCTAGATTAGCTAATTAAGTTAAGTTAAAATTAGTTTAGTGGGGATAAAATCTAAGAACAAACAAGGGATTAGTGACTCTAGGTTGCTCGTTCGATTATTTTAGTAGTTTGTTATTTTGATTTTCTTTTCTTTTAATTAAATTCAATCTAGTTTGCTCTACTTAAACGAAATTGTGAAATTAATGCCTAATTGAAGTTTGTGATACTAAGTCCTCGTGGGAACGATACTTTTCTTATCACTTTATTACTTGATACGGCTCGTATACTTGCGGAGTTATAGGCTTTAAAGTTTTGCCCTATCAAGTTTTTGGGTATAAGTTATGTCGTTGCTCTCTCATATTTAATAGCAGCCTCTTGCCTCCTCAACAATTAGGTGGAAGCCAAATTCCATTAGTAATGGAAATGAGTTCCTTTGGATTCAACTTTCCTCCCTGGTTGGAATTTCTTTCCAGCCATACTAATTTCAGAATTACACCTGGAATACAAACAACAACCAAATAGCCAGTGTCCAAATCTAGAAATTCTACTAAATTGCTGCTAAAATAACCATTTTAATCAAAATCTCCCAACTATATGCATTTATCTTATTCATGCCTAATTATGCAAATAATACTCAATATTCTTCCTAAAATCCCACAAAAATGCTCACTTAACCATATAAAAATAATGGTTTATCAAAGTCCCCTGCACTTGCATTTACGCACTCCCTAGAAAAAGATTCTATCAAGGAAATCCAATACAAAACTGAATATATATATATATATATATATATATATATATATATATATATATATATATATATATATATATATATATATATATATAAGTGAGAATGTAGCAAGCTTAAATAAAATATGCAACATAGTAGTACATCATACATCAACTAATATCACAAGCAAAGTGCACAAATGCAAATCAAATAGTCCATGTACTTAGCCTAGCCAATAGTGAGTAATGCTTTAGAATACAACTTGGTCCTGTTTTGCACTTCTCACATTCCTCTCTTAAGGTAATTTCACTCCTCTCCACTGGTCCAACCCCTACCATAGGCTTGTAATGTGTCTACCATCTCCACCACTCATTATACACTAGATAATGAATCAAGAGGTCTTTGCTTTGGTTGTAATGTTGAAAAGGTCTAAGTGGAAATGGAAAAAAGAATGGCACATAATCTGAAATATACCCAAGTGATGAGAGATAATTTGACAATCAAACAAGTGGCTGAAAATTCAACATTTTCCGTCATGTACAGCAATGTTTAAGCATAAATATATTGGTTCAAATTATATTCATAAGCTAATTTGGACAATTTGTTCTACCTTTTTCCTTCTCTCTATTTTTTTCTGTTCTTTTGAATACATTTTTGTTCTGCCTTCTTTACCATTTTTTTTTCTTTTCTTCTTTCTACACATATGGCTTTTCCTTTCTCTTCTTTGCCTTTTTCTCCTTTTTTTGTTTCATTTTTTTTTTCCTTTCTGGCTTTTTATGTTTTTTTTATACACTCATATATTTTCCGTTTCTCTGTCCAGGAACAACTAATCAGCCATATTAAACTCAATAAGTGACATCATCAATGTTAACCAAGTACCAAAAAATACAAAAATGTATCAGTATCCAATTATTTTCATCCCAAAGAAATTCTATCAAATATGAAATCGGGTCTCATGTATAAATTCAGATTCAGTGCATAAGTAAAGAAGAAATGAAAGTGAAGGGCTCAATGGGGTTAGCAAGGGATTGATTTAAATGGCTTGTGTTTAGGAAAATGGGTGAAGAAATAAAATGCCTCAATCATAGTCATCACTCTTGTGCAATCATGTGGCCTTGATTAAGACGCAAGACAAGTTCTAGAGGAAATTGAATCAAGTGGAGTATGCACACTGAATTTAGGAATGATAATAAGGCTCAAATCCTTCCATCAAGGTTTGTGCATTCTAAACTAACTCACACAAGGCTAAACCATGCACATAACCATTTTCAATGCATGAGAACATTCCACATACGATACAAATTTTCCAAATGATAAACCACATAGATGGCATCAATATGTAAACAATACTTGCTTCATTCATTCAAGTTAAGTTCGGTTCTGCATGTGCATCTCAGAATTAGCAAAGTGCAGTGCAGAAAAATTCATAAATCAAGCATTGTTTAGGAAACATTCAGTTCCAGACCAGATTCTCAAAGCACTGTGAGAAGTTAAAGTCAACAATCAATAATTCTAGCAAAGGTATTATCCAAAATTCTTGTACAATCACCTAGAAAATCAATCAGCTAAACTCCCCCCGCACTCATACTTAGCATTGACCTCAATACAAGCTTAGGACAACCAAAGAGACCACAAAATCATCACCCTAAAACTACATTTTCCTAATGATTTAGTCCCTCCCCCCGCACTCATTTTAGGCAATCAAGTCCAACAAGTAATTTCACAAGCAATTCAATATAGTAAAGGGAGGAAAGGGACAACCATGTGGACGACATCTTCGTAAGCTCTTGAAGCAAAAAATCTCAACACAAATGAGAATCATAAACCTCTTGAGCATAGGCCTTTCTCCTTGACAACTCTTTGTTGGTGGTGGTTCCAATTCCATGGCTAATGGCTCCTCAACGTAAGGCAGAGCATGATCCTTTTGGATTGCCTCCACATCAACTTCCTTCAAGAAAGAAAAGGAATCAATGTGAGCATCAGCCATAGAGAAATGGGCATAAGATATAAGTATGTCCAGAGGAAACTGGTAAGAAAGAGTCTCATGAGTAGAAACCATGCATATGCTTAATACTCCAAATCAAATTATGTCCATGTTGTACTCTAGAGTCATGATGCAATGTAGAGAACTCATACTCAACCACACAATGCAAGAGAATCCATTTTAAACGCCCCTATATCGCGTTGTAAATCTAGACCTTTAACTTTAAACAAAATGTCTTCTAAAAATCCAGAAGGTTGTCTTGTTGTCCTATCAGCCAGTTGGAGTATTACAATAGTGGACACAATGTTTTTGATCTATAATGAGTTATAAACTAAATGTGGCATAAAATTAATGGTTGCACCTAATTCTAAGAGAGAATTATTGAAATTTAGCTATAATATTTGGCATGGAACAGTAAAGGAACCTGGATCAGCACATTTTATGGAAATTTGGGGTTTGAGAAGGCTTGAAACATTTGAACCAAGTTGAACTCGTTTGTTTGGTCTGGATATTCTTTTATGAGTGCATATTTTCTTTAAAACATTTTCATAGCAAGGCATTTGTTCAATCAAAACAAGCATAGGCACATTTGCTTCCATTTTGCTAAACAGATTCACCATCTCTTTTTCTAACATACCACCATTCATCTTATTTTTGCTTAACAGACATGATTTAGGAAATGGAAGTTCTTTCAGATTAGGTTCTTTACCTTCAGCTTTGTGAATCTAGTCTGCAACCACTTGCTTTTGCTTTCAAGGAATTTTCATGTCATTTCTGTCACAGCAGTAAGTACAGAATTTTGGACAGCAGCATTACTTGCAGTAGCTCCTTCATTTCTTGCATGAGTCTGGTCCAGATGAACTTGGTTCAATGGAATGTAACAGCTGGTCTTCACTAAGTTCTAGTTTAGGCTCAAACTGATTATAGAAATTTCTGGTTCAGGTGCTGTGACAGTTTCTGCCAGTAATTCTTCACCCTAGGTATCGGATCTCTTGGTCATGTAGCCACTTAGAAAATTCAGTTAATGAAGTGTAAGAAAAATTAGGAGGTGAAACAGAGAAGGAATTGAGGTCACTATATTTCTAATGAATTGCATCAATTATTTCTATGAATAAGAGAATCAGAAAGTAGAAATGTAGAATTTGCAATTAAAAGTGTTCTTGAATATGTTTTCCCCTAGAAGTTTCACCTAACCATCATCACCTTCTCATAATTTTAGGAGATAAGAGCCTCTTTCTAGATAAATCTAAACACTGTTCAGATTTGATAATGAATCAAAGGTAGAAATTAATTCTAAATGCAATCAATCAACCTAAAGGCACATGTGACCGCCTAGTCATAAATCTATCAACTCCATCAACAATCTTAGATCAACTGAAATAAGAAATCAAGCATACTCACAATATGATTCAAAACCGAATTGCATCAAGAAATAGACACAAGTTTATCATTCCTAAAATAGACAAATCTAGATATACATTCCAAATCAGAACATCCTACTCAGTTTAGCAGCCAGTAAAACCAAATAGAAGGAAGAAAGATGAAGAGTGATGACTGAAACTCCCTCATTAAGCTCCAAAGATCAGCTCCAGTTGCATTTCTAGGAGAATGAAGGATTTAGCCAGACATGATTGAGATTACAGCAACAAAACCTTGATTCTGAATCACTACAAGTATGACCAAATTCAAACACCATGCAGATTATTGTAGTTAAAAGAAGAACCTAGAGAGGCTATCTAGAATACCCGTTACTTTTTTACACTAAACTCTAGCAAGATAAAAATAGGCAAAGGCAGCTTAAAATACAAGAGTAGGCTCACATTCTCAAACATCAATAGTTAAATTTGTGTTTAAGTCTAAAAAGGGTGAAGAATAAAATGCCTCTATATGCATAGTGCAAGTGTGTGGTTTTGAAAGAGAACCAAGACAAGTTCTAGAGAATGTATGGTACAAGTGATGCTCACACAAAAAATGGAAATGTTAGGCCCAAAGATTACCTTCTATCAAAGGTTAACACTGTCCAGAAGAGTTTATAAAGGGTAAATAATTACTATCCTAGGAATTAATGCCTATGGAAATTCACTTCATGAGATTACTTTCAAAACCATGACACAATTCAAGATGCAATTGCAACACTTTAAACATGCTTAATACACCTAAAAAAATGACAGCAGAACAGCTAGCAGAAAATGACATCATAAATGCTCATCTCTAATCTCTCCCCCACACTTATCTTTTGCATCGTCTACGATGCTAGTATAGACTAATGATGAAACAATGAAACTCAAGTTGTAGCAAGAGATAAGGAATAGGAAGACCATGGCATAGGGAGCACAATCAACTAACTACCATATACTACTGAGTGGGTCACCCCCAACACTTGTTATAAACAATCAATCCAACATATGATTTCACAAGCAATTCAAGACAGTAAAAGGAGGAAGTGACAACCGGATGATTGAAATCTCCTTAGGCCCTTGTAACAAAAATTCCAGCAACAAGTATTGAACTCAAACTCTTAATGACAGATCATTAATGGCTAGTTGTCAAATCAATCTTGTTCCAGCAAGTTTCACAAATTCAGAAAAGTTCTGCAGAAACACAAAGCTCCTTAAATCAAAAATCTCAGCAAGATCAAGGATTTTATAAATCACATAATAGAAACAGCTTCTGTCAACACTGAAGATGGAATATCACCTAGAGGGGGTGAATAGGTGATCTCAAAAATCTTTTTCGTTAGGCAAATAAATGAGATAAATAAGAACAAGACACAAAGCAATTTATACTGGTTTGGTCTAATACTTTGACCTACGTCCAGTCCCCAAGCACACCTTGGGATTTCCACTATCCTTTCAAATGAACACAATTACACACACTGTATAAGGACGATCCTTTCACTCATGGGCTCGCTCCCCCTTACAAGTTGTAATTTGTACACCCACATTTAAGGTTCCACAACCTTAAGATTTTAACTCAGACAAATGAAATAGTGTTTGGCTCCTCACTCACTGAGTAGATATGTGAATCACTGAAGTACAGAAATATCCGAAGATATTAAAAGTAATTAATGAAACAGTAGTAGTAGTTGAACTAATTGAATGCACAGAGTTTCAGTGTTTTTAACATTCAAGTCTTCTTCAATTTATAGATGGTAGCATTTATGACCGTTGTGAAGCTTGAACAAATATCTGTTGTGATTCTCGTACATAGCCGTTAAAGAGTAAAGAAGCATAATCATCAATGCTTTCAATATTCTTTCATTCTTTTATTCTTGCGTTTTTGACCGTTGGAAAGCACAACAAGAAGAATGATCTGAACGTCTTTTTGTTGCCCAGAGTATGTCCGTTGTAGGGTGTCTCGAAATAGGTAAGAACAATAAATGCTCTGACACGTACTGCTTTATTCATTGTTCACACTCAATCTGCAATTTAATCTCTGTAACTTGATAATAAACCAGTTAAACGCATTTAGGAAATGAGTTATAGATACTAGAGAAAAACACAGAAGATTTCCAGAGACATACAGATTGAAATTTGATATTACTCAAAAACAGAGAGACGCCTGACTCGAGGCAATTTTATCTCTGCCTCGAGTTACAGGAATGACTAGGACAGAGGGATATTTTGAATTTTCCTATTACCTCGAGGTGACTTACACACAGCCTCGAGTTTTGCCCTTACCTCGAGGCAATTAATATTTTGACTCGAGGTAATATCGGATAATCAATAGAATACATAAAGGCAATTTGACTCGAGGTAATCTTCTTGGCACGAGGCAGCTTCCAACCTCGAGGCAAGTATTCCAAATCGAGGTTGTTGCGAATGAAAGGAACTTGTGGCATTTGATAAACGATAAACTGACTCGAGGCAATATGTGTTGCCTCGAGGCACAAGAGTTTTCCTAGAACATAACGGTCAAGAGTTTAACTCGAGGTAAATTTTAATGCCTCGAGTCTAGAGTCTAACTCGAGGCAACCTTATTTCTACCTCGACGTAAAATGTGATTTTGTTATTTCAAGCTATCGGTTTAACTCGAGGCGACAACTGAGACTCGAGGCAATTTGACAGCAACCTGATTTCAATGATAGATCCTTATTATGACTGTCATATTTGTTAGTTCTCTATGTGTTTTGATGATTAATAACAATTGTAAACATGACGAACTCGAGCCTGAATAAATAAACTCCAGCCTAAACTCTCCATGGTATAATGTTAAAGAGTTTACAAATGAGTAAACTCGAGCCTGTATAGACAAGCTCGAGTTTGCCTCTGGCGGGAAACATTTTCCAATTGAAAACCAACTCTTTAAACTTCAGAGTTTATATTTTTGTGTAGAGTTAACTTATTCCTATGACTGTAAATTGATGAACACTCGAGCCTAAGTATATGGACTCGAGCCTAATACTTTTGTGTAGAGTTTACTCTATGGTTTGACAAACGAAGAAGAGTTTACAAAACAGGTAAACTCGAGCCTGTTATTGCAAGCTCGAGCTTTCCCCTGGCAGAGAGCTCCCAAGGTTTCCTTCATTCACAAACTCCAGAGTTTAAGTTCAAACCTCCAGTTCACTCCGATAAGCCCTGAAATAAATAAAGTCGAACTCGAGCCTGTCGATATGAACTCGAGCCCTTCAATTAAAAAGAGTAAAGCAAATCCACAAACTCCAGAGCTCATATTTGTGCTCCAGCCCACTCTTTCGAATGATCAAATTTCTTAGGCATGAATAGTGTTAAACTCGAGCCTAATCACTAATGGACTCGAGCCTGCCTGGTTTGTGAAATATTATTTCAGGTGCTCGCCCGACAAAATGCTAGCAATGAGTCGAACTCGAGCCTACCTTGCTGAACTCGAGTTTACATGATGAGACAATTTACAAACTCGAGTTTACATCAAACTCCGAGTTTGCTCCTCACGAAGATGAACACGATACTCAAAGTGCCTTACGAACTCGAGCCTGTCTTGACGAACTCGAGTTTAAGACGACAAACAAATATGATCGTTCTTGTTTGCATCCCGATTAGTTTAAACAACAAAATTACCATTTCTAGAACCCAACGGCTATAATCCTCATCATCCTGAACTTCAAATGAAGAACATGCAGAATTGAGAAGTAACGGTCACATGGCAATTGACCACTATATATAGAACAAGATTACAAACTCCAAAAGCAGAGAATTCAAGCAGAAACGAAAAGCAAGCTCAAGATTTACATATACATTCAATCTTTCTTTCTGTATTGTATTTGATATAAAGAGCCTCAGTGTTTATCAATATTTACTCTGTAAGAGAGCTGTTATACAAATCATTCATTCATTGTAATAATCTCAAGTCAAGGGAACTTGGAGATTGGGATTTGATTACAACTTGTAAGGGGAGTGTATCCTAGAGAGAGGAAAATCCTTGAGTACAGAGTGTGTATCTGAATTGAGTGATAGTAGAAAAACCCGGAGAGTCCGGGACCGGACGTAGGTTAAGAGTTTGGACCGAACCAGGATAAAATTTCGTGTCAAGCTCTTCTTCCCTATCTCTTTACGTTTAGCTTGACTTGGGTGCAAGCTTATTTTAAAAGTCTTTAAAATCCCCAATTCACCCCCTCTTGGTGATTTCCTTTCGTTTTCATTTGGTATCAGAGCCAGGTTGTCTATTTGAAGGATTAAGATCCTAGACAAAAAGATCCAATGGAAGGAATTCTACCCGATGGAGCCTCAATCAACAGACCCCCAGGTTTCAATGGAGAACACTACTCATTCTGGAAAGCTAAGTTCAGGGTCTATGTTATGGCCTCTGAGTTTGGTTTGTGGAAGGTCTTTGAGAAAGGAAACTATGTTCCTTCCTCAGTTGTAGCTGATGTCAGAACTCCCAAGAAAGAAGAAGAGTACGATGACAATGATAAAAAGCTAGTCACTCTCAACATGAAGGCAATCTACATGCTGCAAAGTGCTCTTGGGCAAAAGGAGTATTTCAAAATTTGCACTTTGCCATCTGCTAAGCAAATGTGGGATGCTCTTGAGATAGCCCATGAAGGAACGGCTGCAATCAAAGAAAATCGTATCAATACTCTCATGACTGAATATGATCTATTACAGATGAAGCCCGGAGAGTCCATTGGCGAATTTCAACTCAGGTTCACTCATCTGATCAATCAACTCATTGCCTTGGGAAAAGAATATGAACAACCTGCCCAAGTGAGGAAAATACTAAATATTCTCACCAAGGAATGGGAAGCCAAGGTCACGGCAATTGAAGAATCTCGAGGCGAATCAATGGCCTCCGTAGCAGCATTATTTGGCAGCCTCTCTGAGTATGAAGGGAAGATCAAATTCAAGAAAGGGCTAAATGACATCAATGTCAAAAACAAGGGAATAGCTCTTAAAACCATCAAAGAGGTAAAGTCAGATGACGATGAAGAAGATGAAGATGAAGATGGTGAGCTAGGAATGATGGTCTGAAGATTCAAGAAATTCTATAAAAATGACCAATCTCACAGAAAGTTTCACAAAGGAAATTCTAGCACTGAAACTAAGAAACCAATTATATGCTATGAGTGTGAGAAACCAGGCCACATCAAATCGAATGTCCTCACTGAAAAACAAAGAAAAGAAATTCAATAAGTTCAAGAAAAGAGCTTATGTGTCAGCTATATGGGGCAACAGCTCATCCGATGAAGATGAGGCAGAAGAGGAACAAAGTGCCAATCTTTGTCTTGTGGCTCAAGAGGAATCAGATAACGAAGAGGTAAGTAATTCTGATTTACCTTATGATGAATTATCATCTACATATGATTCTCTTTACACTGAATTTAAGAAAACTGCAAAAGAGCTCTTATTTTCAAAAAGAAAAATCAAACTATTAGAAGAACAGGTTCAAACGATTCCTACACTGTTTCTGTTTGTGAAAAGGAAAGTTCTACTTGTCCTAATCATGATATAAAACCAACTTATAATGAATTGTCTACTGAATATAAACTTGTTCAAAATGAGTTTGAAGAACTTGCTGAAAAATATTTTGATTTAAAAAGGAGGAATACAACACTTGAACAGCAAGTAGAAAATCTTTCGGTTCCTAAAAATATCAAGAAAAGGTCGTACAACTTCCTCATGTTTTCATAGAAAGGATAGAACAATTAAACCTGTAGGAAACTACCAATGGGTGCCTAAGGGATCCTATATGATTCCTAAGACACAAACTAACCCAAAAGGACCCAAAGAATATTGGGTACCTAAAAGATGATATCTCTCTTATGCAGATTTGTCTTAGAGCATCAAATCCCAATAAGTGGTACATTGACAGTGGATGCTCAAGACACATGACTGGAGACCAATCCAAGTTTGCTTCAATCAAACGTAAGGAAGGTGGCAAAGTAACATTTGGTGGAAATGAGTCTGGAAGAATTGCTGCTTTGGCAAAATTGGAAATAGCAATGGATCACAAATCAAAGATGTTTATCTTGTGGATGGATTATGTCACAACCTCCTCAGTGTGAGTCAAAGCACAGACAAAGGAAATCTAGTCATCTTTGATTCAGAAGAATGTTTGATTGTAAGTAAGGATGTTCTCTCCTTAGATAGTATTAAATCCAAAGCATTATTCAGAGCTCCAAGAGAAGGTAATTGCTACACTCTTAATCTGTCTAAAAATAATTCTGAGTCTGAAAAATGTTTTGTTGGTAACTTAGATGAAAGTTGGCTATGGCATAAACGTTTAGGACATGTTAATATGATTCAACTTGATAAACTACAGAAAAAGGAATTGGTTATTGGTTTACAAAAACTATCTTTTAAGAATGATATGATCTGTGATGCATGCCAAAAAGGTAAACAAACCAAATCTTCTTTCAAATCAAAAACTGAAATATCATCCAATAGACCTCTCCAATTACTCCATATCGATCTAGTTGGACATGCTAGAGTAAAGAGTCTTGGTGGTAATCTTTATACCTTAGTCATAGTTGATGATTTCTCAAGGTTCACTTGGACTATACTCTTACCTTCAAAAGATAAAACATTTGATCAATTTGCTGTGTTTGCCAAGAAGGTCCAGAGCGAGAAAGGATTCTCTATTGCAGGTATTCGTACAAATCATGGTGGAGAATTTGAAAACTATGCCTTTGGAGAATTCTGTGATAATATGGGAATCAACTACAACTTCTCAGCCCCAAGAACCCCACAGCAAAATGGAGTTGTTGAAAGGAAAAATAGAGTGCTCACGACAAAACACCTTATGAACTTTACAAAGGAAGAAAACCCAACTTAGCTCACTTGCACATCTTTGGATGTAAGTGCTTCATCCACAATAATGGTAAGGACAGCCTGGGAAAATTTTATCCCAAAGCTGATGAAGGTATATTCTTGGGTTATTCAAGTAGAAGTAAAGCATATAGAGTTTATAATACCCGCAATCACACTGTTGAAGAATCTATGCATGTTGTTTTCTGTGAAACCAAATCTAACAAGTCCTTGGATGATGATGATGGTTTTCCTATGACAAACCAACCAGACTCAAAATCAACTTCTATCTCAACAAATACTGAAAAAGGTTTGCAAAATGATTCTGAAACTGAAAAACATTGTGAAAATGCTTGTGAAAACAGTGTTCAAACTCAACCAAAATCATGGAGATACAGTAGGAGTCATCCTCTGGATCAAGTGATAGGTGATGCAAATCAAGGAGTAAGAACCAGAAGAAGCACCTTGAATGAAGTTACTTTTTCAGCTTTCATTTCTAAAATTGAACCCTCTAAAATTGATGAAGCCCTTTCAGACAATGATTGGGTTATAGCAATGCAAGAGGAGTTACATCAATTTGAAAGAAACCAAGTTTGGGACTTGGTACCCAGACCTAAAGACCATCCGGTCATTGGTACTAAATGGGTATTCAAGAATAAATGTGATGAATCCGCCATAATCATTCGTAATAAGGCAAGGCTAGTTGTAAAAGGCTATAATCAAGAAGAATGAATTGATTATGAAGAAACTTATGCTCCAGTAGCAAGATTGGAAGCTATAAGGGTTCTTTTAGCCTTTGCCTGTGTTAAAGGAATCAAACTTTTCCAAATGTTGATCAAGGATTTGTTAGAGGTAAAGCAGATACAACTCTCTTTATAAAGAAAAATAAACTGGGTGATGTCTTAATAGTTCAAATTTATGTTGATGACATTATTTTTGGTGCTACTAATGATACTATGTGTGAAGAATTTGTTAAGACAATGCAGGGAGAGTTTGAGATGTCCATGATAGGAGAACTCAATTACTTCCTTGGACTTCAAATCAAGCAACGTCATGATGGAATTTTCATTTCATAGACCAAGTATTTGAAAGATCTATTGAAAAAATATGGTCTAGTTTACTGTAATGGAGCACATACTCCAATGAGTTCAACTGCAACTCTGGATGCTGATGAAAAGGGGACTGACTTCAACATCAATAAATATAGAGGAATGATTGGATCATTACTTTACCTTACAGCAAGTCGTCCAGACATTCAATTCAGTGTTGGAATGTGTGCTAGATTTCAATCTGCCCCCAAGGAGTCTCTTGCCGAACATGTTAAAAGGATTTTCAGATATCTTGCTGATACAAAGACTCTTGGATTGTGGTTTCCCAAAGATCAACATGAACATTTGGTAGCTTATACTGACTCAGATCATGCAGGTTACAAGACTGACAGAAAAAACACCAGTGGCCAATGTGAATTCTTTGGAGGATCATTAGTATCTTGGTTCAGCAAAAGCGAGACCACAGTAGCTGTGTCATCCACTGAAGCTGAATATGTTGCTGCCTCAAGTTGCTGTGCTCAAGTTCTTTGGCTCAAACAACAATTGTGTGATTTGGGAGTTCATCTCAAAGAAATCCCAATTCTTTGTGACAACACAAGCACAATAAGCTTGGCAAAGAATTTGGACCGAACCAGGATAAACTTTCTGTGTCAAGCTCTTCTTCCCTATCTCTTTACGTTTAGCTTCAGCTTGGGTGCAAGGTTATTTTAAAAGTTTTTAAAATCCCCAATTCACCCCCCTCTTGGTGATTTCCTTTCGTTTTCAATATTAACTCGAGGTAGCGACTGTGCCTTGATGTAATTTGTCAATGAACTTGTTTATTCTGTTTTCAAGTTTTTTTGGCTTATATTTGGTTTTCCAAAAAGTTAGTCATCATCAAAACAAATCCAGGAGCCAACAAACACGAATTTTCTCAAACTTGAAGAGTTTTAACAACAACAGAGATGACTTATTTTTATCCTCAATACAAAGTTTCAAATTTTCAAATGAGATTTCTCACAATTGTACATCTATCAATTCTACAAAATTGCAAGTTGCTCAAGAAAATCCAGTTTCATCCAACATGTAGTAGGTTCTTGATGCTAACATCAACTCCAACGCATTCACCATAAAACATCATCAACACCAGTGCACTAAATCAGTTCAACAATAGTTAGAGAATTTTTCCAAGTCACTCAACCAAAGCAACAGAATTTTCTTCAAAACGAGAGCAATTCATGACAGCACACAAAATGAGCAATTCTTTGACATTGCTCGACTCTCGATGACCACCTCTTTTTCCTTCTGGGTTATGGCTTCTTTGTTTATAGGCTTTGATTTATGGACTTCTGAAGTCTCAACCTTCATCTGTCGATGCTTCTTTGATTCAGGTTCTTCAAAAGATACCTTTGGCCGATACCTTTTCGTTGGGATTTTCTCTCGTTGGGAGCATTTCAACGGAGGTGGAGATTTTGCAAGAGGCTTTGTGAAGATGTCAGCCAGTTGAAGATGTGTGGGAAAGAATATTACTTTAACATCTTTCCTTTGAACATGATCACGAATAAAATGACGTCTTACATCAATATGCTTGGTCCTTGTATGTTGAACTGGATTTTTCGCCAGACTGATTGTGCTTGTGTTGTCACAAAGGATTGGAATTTCTTTCAAATGGATTCCGAAGTCAGATAACTATTGTTTCAGCCACAGTACTTGTGCACAGCAACAAAAAGAGCAGGAAACTCTGGGATTTTTCACTAGCTCAATTGATTACACACTCTATAACTCAAGAGTAATTCTCTTACTAGAACTTACTCCCCCTTACAAGTTGCAATCAATATCTCAATCTCCAAGTCCCTTGACTTGAGATCCTTACAATAAATGAATTTCAATAAATGAACTCTCTCTAAGAGTGGATAAATATAATCACTGAAGTACAAATGTATCAGAAGATACTTTACACAAGAAAACTCAAAGAGTAGTTGGAAACTTGAATGATTTTTGTTTTCTGCAGATTGGTTGTTGAGAAGAATTGAATGCAACTCTATTTATACAAAGAGAGCATTAAATGACCGTTGTAATCTTCAATGTGACCGTTGCCAACATTAAGAAAGGATTAGCTTAAGGTTTGGTCTTCTTCTCTCTCTACTCTTTGGTTAATCCAGCTGCACAGATGTTTATGTTTGACTTCTTGACTTTTAATCCGTTGGAAGAGTAGCTACTGGATGTGGAAAGGAAACATTAATACCTTTGCAACGTGTGGAGAATGATTGTCCAAAAGGATGCAAGTTTTCTGGACTTTGCATTTAATGAGCTGACATCACCTTTTGCTTTATGCTAAATCTTCATTTAATACTCTTTAAATCATCTGAAACTCACTAACAAACTGGTTAAAGATAAATAGGAATAGTAATGAGTGATGATAAGAAGTATTAAGGTCAATCATAAAGATTTCACAAATTTGAGCAGTTTGATTTTCAAATCCTGCGACACAAACTCGAGTTTGTTTATCCAAACTAGAGTTTTCAATTTTCATTAGAAGCCTAAACTCGAGTTTTAATTTCTTCATCCAGAGAAGAATGTCACGATTTGATCTTTGAAGCAAGTTTTGAGACAGGTTCAAAACTCGAGTCGTCATTAAGTGACAAACTTGAGTTTTTGACTTTTATGATGAAAAACAAGTTTAAGTTCAAAAGCTCAAAACTGGAGTTTCCAAAACCAAACTGGAGTTTTCAAAAGGTTCAAATAGAGCAGAGCTCTCTGCTTGGCCTAAACTCGAGTTTACAAAGTGAAACTCAAGTTTCCATAAATCTTAGGAAAAATGGAAAACTCTCTGCATAGTCTAAACTCGAGTTTTCAATTGAAAACTAGAGTTTTCAAATCTTTAGAAATTTTGAGTTGTTCTCTGTAAGTCCTAAACTCGAGTTAGTAAAACTAAACTCGAGTTTCCTCATAAGAGAGAAAACTTTGGAAAACTTTCTGTCATATGCAAACTGGAGTTTTCAATTAAAACTAGAGTTTTGTCAAGCTCAGAGTGGAGCATAGTTTTGTGTATGTTGTAAACTCGAGTTTCCAAACTCAAACTCAAGTTTCCAACAAAACTTGGAAACTTAAAGAACTCTCTGTCTAGTATAAACTCGAGTTTCCAAATGGAAACTAGAGTTTTGCTAAGTTCAAAATATTGGTAGCTCTCTGTCTTGTCAAAACTCGAGTTTAATAAAACTAAACTCGAGTTTGCTTTGTCTTTGAAAAACTTAGGAGCTTTCTGTATAGTCGAAACTCGAATTTCAAACTCTAAACTCGAGTTTTCAAACCAAAACTCGAGTTTGTCTTTGACAGTAAGTTTTTCAACTTACCAAAGACAAACTTTAATTTGGTTTTACAATTGTCAGTTATCATTAAAACACATAGAGAACTAACACAATGTCACCCTGGAAGTTTCAAAATGTAGCAATGTTACCCTATACAGTTAAAAAACTAAAGTTGATCATCAACTTTTTAATGAAAAAGGGCAATATTGCTCCATTTTAGCACTTCCAGGGCAATATTGAACATAAAAAATTTTCAGGGTAACAATGCTCCTCAACGAAAACTTCCAGGATAAATTTACACCTTAACCCTTCTCCTTAGTCTTAAGATTTGGCTAGGCAAGAGTGTTTTCATCTCTTAGTATATGACTGATCAACACCTACCAATATCTATGGACTAATAACATAGCTTCATTTACAGTAATATCGTAAAAGGGCTGTGTTATCACAACCATTGTTGTCAAAAACTAGTGTTAAAACGTACGTTTTTACTAGGGTCATACATGCTGAAACGCAAATAAAAACTGTCAAAAGCAGAAACTGGTAGAAACGCCATGGAAACATGTAAAAACGCAAGTTTTTACAGTTTCTACCGTTTTTACTTCAACAAAAAAAAAAAGATGATTTTTTTTTTTGCCCGAATAAAGGATGAAAAGTTGAAAACTCTATTTCCATCGTGCTTGGACTCGGGAGTACTAGAGAGTCAAGCACACTGACTTGACCTAATAGTTTTGTGCTCCTTTTTGCATTTCTCTCTCTCTCTCTGCTTTTTTTTTTTTTTTTTTTTGATAAAAACTCCTTTTGCATTTCTTACAACTAAGCAAAAACATGATTTTGATTAATCCTATATTATTGTACATAATGGGTTTTTTATTTACTATGAAAGATTAAGTGATAGTAATCTCACCTGTTATATGATATTATTATGAACAATTGAACATATTCTGATGAGGAAAGCTTGGTTGAAGTTGAAGTTAGGGAACTTATGGATGGTCATGATTTGGACATTCTAAATTTGCAAATAAACTTGTTGTAAGAGCAAGAGAAGAGGACATGCAAAATGATATGTTTGATTCTAATGAATTGATATAATTTAGGAATTGTTAAACTTTATTCTTTTAATATTTTTGGACTTATGCTTTATATAGTTATATGACTTATATCTTTTAAATATGAAGTTGTTTATTAAATTTTTAGTAGTGATTTATGATTTTTTTTTCATATGCGCGCGCGCGCACACACACACATATTGAGCTTTGACATTAAATAGTAGAAAGTAGAAACTTAACATTTCGTGTCGTTTCTACGATTTACATTTCTATCATCCCCTTCCATGTGTACATATAAATTCGATTTTAACAACATCACAACCTCTACAACAAATTAATAGCTCTAATGCAGTTGGAGTGAAGAGCAACTTTCCCGAATTCCTTGATTTCCTCTTCTACCAGCATAGATACAGGCAATGCATGAGTCCAATCAATTTTGCAATGGTTGGAGGCACAATTGATAGTTTGCAACTAAAACCATGAATATATTCAATCCTCATTATTATTATTTGTGGGGACATCACCACAACCACTTTTGCCATCTGCTAGGACCGAATCATCCACTTCAAATATGATAAAATCTTTAGGAGTCATATATTTTACCAAAAAAAATAAAAATAAAATCCTTAGGAGTACTATGTTCATTCTCCCTCTGTGGATTCTATATTTAATTTTTCATGATGGATTGATCATTTTTATATTGATTGAATAATTAAATATAATATATTTTTATATTTACATGTTTTGTGATTAGTTTACTTATATAATTTTATTAAAATTAAAATTTAGTTTATAAAAAGTTAAAAAATTTCACAAAAATTTGAAAATATAAGAAAACAAAAGAAGAGAGCCAGCTCATATTTGGCATGATAGGGTTGGCAAGCTCATTTAAATTTTTAAGGCGGGCATTTTCCAATTCATCTCGCAACTTGCCATGGACCAACCCACAATTTGTAGGTTAGGCCACATTTCCACCTCTATGCCATAAATTAATTTATTAAGTAGAATCCCAGAAAGTTATTGTGTCGGGTATCTATTGTATATTTTCAAAATCATCCTCACAAATTACTCTCCCGGTCCTATATATAATATATATTAATATATATTTGTTGATATAGGGAGGGTTTATAAGTTGGACTTAAACTTGTTTAAAACTTTAACCAGCTAGTTTTAATTTTCCCTATTAATGTTATATCAATACATTAATTAACCAAAAACTCTCTCTAACGTCTTTTTTCTACTCATTCCCTTTCTATATTTTAATAGAATAAAAAAAATCATAATCCTAACTAATTAACTCCGTCTTAAAATTGCAGGGTTAAGGGTCAATTTTGCTTCAAAAGTTGTTACGTTGGAGTAATGTTGTCCAGAAAGTTTTTGAAAAGCAATGTGGCCCTGCAAGTTTCCAAACATAGCAAATTATATTAAATTCACCCCAGTCGTTATCCAAGTTAAAGTTAACTGTTAATTGACCAAATATATTGAGATGATAGATTCATGTGTCCACTTCATTCTTCTTCAGGTTAGATATACAAATAAGACAAAAACATTTTAAGAAAATGCATCATGTCTAAAGGATTTAAGAAAATCAAAGAGGTGAAAGAATCTTGTGAGATGAAGAGAAATTCGAAGAGGTATCCGCCTATCTCAATGTCGTTGTGGTACGATGGTAGAGGGTTTACGAAGGCCATGTTCATGGCAATTTCTCTCAGTATGTCCTACATCCAATTATTGAATCTTTTTCTTTAGTATTCTTTAGCGAATGTAAGCTCCTCCTCCATTTGTGATTTCTTCTTCTTCACTATTCACTTAGTATATTTGGTCAACCAACGGTGAAACTTAATTTGGACAATGATCTGGGTGACATTGCTATAATTTGAAAACTTCAGAGATGATATTGAACCCAAAAAACTTCATGGGCAACATTGCTATAATTCAAAAACTTACGAAACAAATTTGCACCTTAACAAGAATGATGTGGATGATATGTGAACCTGCCAACTCAGCATATTTAGGCAACTTAACCTGAATAATGGCTAGGGAAAAATTGCTAAAATTTAGAAACTTCTGGGTGACATTTCTCCTCAAGAAACTTCTGGGGCAACGTAACACTACTCCTAAGTGAAAACTTCTAGGGAAAATTTATACCTTAACAAAAATAATGTTGATGATACATGGACCTACCGGTTCAATATATTTGATCAACTGATTAACATTCAAACCTAACCTAGATAACGGTTAATTAAGGCAAAATTGCTATGATTTTGAAAATTCTATGGTGACATTGCTTGTAAAAAAACCTCTGAGGGAAACATTGCTTCTACATGACAACTTCCAAAAAAAAATTTGTACCTTAATCCAAAATTTTATTGAGTACTTCCTAATTTTACCTCTATTTAGTGTTTATATATATACTTCAATGGGAAATAGAGAAGTTCAAAAAATCAACAATCTACTAATAAGAAATTAGGAGTAAAATTGTATATTTATATTATATATTTAATGAGGTAACTTATATTAAAGGGAAAAAATTATTTCTCTACTGTATAAATAAGACTAGAGGAGTATTAAATTTAAACTAATGTTAAAAATTATTCAAATCACAGTTGTATATAAGCCTAATCTATCAATGTGCCTACCTTCCTTTCACACTAGAACGGCCACCCTAACAAGTATACATGTAATTAAATTAAAAAATGTAGCATTTTTAGGCCACATTATCTCTAATAATTAAATAACTACAGTATAGTTAATTTATTAGGCCACAATACCACTAAATATTGTTGAAAAAAATTTCTACTACTCCCAAAAATTACTAACTATATAAAGCGACCAAGCTCCTTGTTAAAAAACACACTTCTTGATCCATCAAAGCAGATACAATAACAAACAAAAAAATGAAGATGATGGTTCCCATTATTATCTTCATGATCTCTTGCCTTCTCTTCTCATTCTCCTCCGCACTAGGCGGACGCGATTTTTGTGTTGCAGACTTTAATTTACCTTTTGGTCCTGCTGGATATTCCTGCAAGAACCCTCTAATGGTGAATGTGGAAGATTTTTCCTCGCCTGGAATATTAAGTGCTCCAATCATTGATAATATTTTCAAAACAGGTGAATCGACAGCGTTTGTTGACAACATACCAGGTCTGAATGGTCAACGTGTTTCCATGGCTCGTGTGGATGTTCAACCTGGTGGGGTTGTGCCACTTCACACACATTCTGATGCTACTGAAGTTCTTACGGTGTTACAAGGCAGTATGATTGCTGGTTTCATTTCATCTAATAACACTGTCTACGTGAAATCTATTGGCCCAGGAGGTGTTATTGTGTTTCCTCGAGGTTTATTGCACTTCCAAGTCAATTCAGGTAATTATTATTTGATCTTTTTTGGTTTGATTTGATGAAGTATATTTGTGGATTTTTATTCTTGTAAAATTTAGCATACCAAAAATATGAGAAATCCCCGTAACACAGTCTCTCGAAATGTCTTGATTCCTATATGATGTCCTTATATAGGGACTGTTTTGAAATTGAGCTTTTTATGTGAAGTTACCAGAATACCGTTAGTGAAATTAGCTATTTTTATCATAGATAAGTTAAAGTTGTTATATGATAAGATGTTGTTGCTATTTTATTTTATTTTTCAAACTGAGGGTTTTCTCTATAAAATTTAATCCCAGATTTGTTTTTAAGGACTTCGTAGGGATTAGATTATATTTTAGGATCATAAATTGGGATTTATAAGTTTGGAGGTACTTGGTTCTTTTTCCCTCAGGCATAACATAACCCCCTTTAGATGCTTATATTATTATCTTGACTTTTAATACTTAGCTATGAATCCAATCTAAGCTTTTGAATTCGTACTTGCAAATAGCCTTTAGCCATTAATTTGTTTGTTATTTCAATAATGGAATCAAACATTATCACACGACATGTTTTTGTTCGTATGATTTGAAATTTAAGGAGTTATATGCACATAATACAATAAGGTTTAAGGTTTTTTAATTACCTGAATAAGGAAGTTTAATGATCACTAATATATTATGCTTCGTCACAAATTCAGAACTTTAACCTTTAGAGTTTGTGAATTTTTAGATATTAAAAAAAATATAATATTGAGGAGGATTTTGTATATAGCTAAATTAATATGATAGTACTATTGTTGATACTTATATAAATTAATATTAAGGCATTGGCTTAGCTTCTAAATGGTTTATTAATTCACGAGTGAATTGTTTGTTTATTATAATACAAGAAGAAAACTCTCTCGTGTTGGCAAACAAGAAAAGAATAAGAAGAAAATTCTCTCATACTGCATATATTTAATTATGCATATAAGCCCCACTAATTAAAATCCAATTATTTAATTCAAAATGCATAATCAAAAAAAGAGGGTAGATATATACGATGCATGCATACAGCATATACAAGATTATTATTATGAAGCATTTGTTTTTTTTTTTATGTATATTGTTGATTTTACAAATAAATTATATAATTTACAATTTACAATTTACAATTATCGACATTTAATTTAATTATGACGATATAATATTGTTTTTATTGAATTTTTCAGGTATAAATCTAGCTGTGGGAATTGCAGCCTACAGCAGTCCAAAACCTAATATCCAAATTGTTGACGAGGCACTGTTCAAAAGTAATTTTCCCACTCAGCTCATATCAGCCTCCACTTTCATTAATCCTATTGAAGTAAAGAGGCTCAAGCTCCTTTTCGGAGGTTCTGGATGAAGTATATTACATATATGCATATTTCAGCAACCTTCCTAAAAGGTCAACATATATAATCAAATATTTCTAAGGAAATATATATATATACACACACACACACACACACACACACACACACCTGTTGATATATCGACTTGATCTATGGTCGATGTATCTATGGTTTATTTACGTTTGGAATGAAATAAAAGTTTGACCTTTTATATGTATCTCTAGTTAATTATATATTTGAATTGGGAGAATATTTGGTCTATCTGCTAACTCAACTGTGCACTTTGTTGAATTAAGGAGAATGGTTACAAATTCCACGTCAGAGTTATGAAATAAAAGTGTTTACTATGAGTAGATATTGACTTGTTTTGTCATCAGTAAATTAAGGAAGATTAAAAAATTGGATTAATTGACTGCTGAGTTGATCAAGATCTATGGTCAAATCAAGGTTATTTTTCAATTGTAATTAAACGAATAAACACATAATTACAATGTGTGTATTTATTTACAATGTTAATAATAAAAATGGGGAGGGAATAATATAGAACCTATGTCGTAAAAAAGGTCGATATGAAAATTGTAATGAAATATACTACCTCCGGTCCTAAATATAGTAGTACTTTTGTAGTGTAATTTGCACTACAAAAGTGCTCCTATAATTAGGACCGAAGGATGTACCAAATTAATTTATATACAAATTAGATTAAAATGTATAAATTGTATGGTAAAATAAATATTTGTTTTGGTGTACACAAGACTAATAAATTGCAGAATAATTAATTTGCACAAGGTGAAACGTTTTGATAAAACAAATTATTATTTATATTTTCAAAATGCACATGAATAATAAGACATCCTAAAACAAAAAATTATTTATTATAATTTTTTTTAGTATAAACTGATATCGATTAATTCAAAACAAGAACCACAACAATGCACAAAAGAAAAACTAGATGTCCTCATCAACCCCACCTCTAATATTAAAAGGTGGTGGGTTCATCCAAAAAAAAAGGTCGAGGGTAATCAAGGATACAGAAATTCCCCTCAATCTTATAAGATTATTTAGCTATCTGATCAAAAATTGAGATTTAATCTCTTGGTATATGACCCATATCTATCCACTAATGACACAGCTTCATTTACAATACTATTGCATGTAATACCCGGATATTTATCTGGAATATTATGAATAAAAGTTGGATATTTCTGATAAGTGAAATTTCAATCTCCGGTCTTGTATAATTATAGTCTATTTTCTAAGTAGAATTTCTGCAAGAAATTAGGGAGTTTAAGGGCCAAAGTGCCAAAATGACGAAAATGCCCTTAAGGGCCAGGAATAACTTAGAAAAATTATGAAAAATCCTAAAAGGCAGTAAAATGCCCAAGTGAATTAGGAGAATATAATATCTCTAATTATGGTAATTTAATAAATTATGAAATTGGAGAAATTGTACAAGAATGTTCAAAAGGTAATAAAAGACCGAAATACCCTTACAAATTATAGAATAGTGTAAGAGGCATGAAAATACTAAGGTTAATGCAAGAGTATGAAGGTAATGAGGTATTGTAATTAAGAAAAATACCAATTATGGTTAAAAGAGTGATTAAGCAATTAATGGCTAATTACTTAAGCATAAGAAAAAGAAATTCAGTAATAATTATGGGAAGCTCAAAAATTGGTGGTAATTGGCTTAAAATTAGTAAAAATATATTTACTAATTAATTGGAAATTTTGGAGAAAAATAGTTGAGTTTAGGTATTTTTAAGCCTAAATACAAGAATGGACCAATTAGGTAATTTTGTGGAATTTTTGGAAAAATTAAATAATTAAATAATTAAATAATTAATTAAATAAAAAATTAATATTTATTAAATAAAAAAAAAAAATGGGCCAGCCGAAAATGGACCCAAGAAAAAGAGAAAAAAATAAATGAAAAATGAGATGAGAAAATATTTATGCAAGTGGACATATTATATTATTATAATTTAATTAAAGCAAAAATTGTGAATAGTAATTTAAAAATTAGGAAACGGATCCTATCTAGAGATCTAGGAATGGGATTATCAATATCAAAGTAGATTATTGATCAGTGGAATTTTACCTTCCATTAGACTCTTCCGGAAGTTAATTCCGAGGCCGTTTATGCATTTTCCTAATAAAACAAAATAGGGAAAAATGCATATAGGCATAATTTTGGAAAAGAGGAAAATAAATTCTAACTCAACATTTAGGAATCGGTTTGAATTTATTTAGACATATTTGGAATCAGTGAATTATTTCGAAGAGATTGATATCTCCGAAAACGAATTCCGACAGGACGCGATCGGACACGTTTTCGAGAAAACTTCAAGCGGACTGTTGGAGGCCTATATGGGATCAAAATAAAGGTTAACTTGGACATTTCTACTAAGTGAGAACATGTTTTCGAGTTGTAAATCCAGAATTTTGTGAATTCTCCGAAATCACGCGAATCGGGTACCGATCGGGAAAACGGTTATCTAGGGCATAAAGTGAGCTAAGTCACCACTTTTGGGCCAATGGGGGGCTGCCACATCAGCCCTAGGGTTCGGCCAGAGTGTGTGTGTGTAGAAGAAGTGGCTTCTTGAACAAGTTGCATTAATGGGTTATTACAACTTGATTTTCCAAACAAAGCCTTGAATTTGCCAAACAAGGCCCTTGTTTTTTCCTATAAATACCCCCTCCTTCATAATTCTCACACCTTTTCTTCCTTCTCTTGGCCGAAATTTTTGGTTGAGAAAGAAGAGAAAGGAGCTCTGGGGAATTGTGCGTGGCTCCTGTAGAATTGTCAGGAAAGTCTTCAACGGGTAAGTCTTTCGGTCTTTAGTTTTTAGTTTAGTAGTTAGTAGAATTGTTAGTTAGATTTAGAAAGTAGGTGACAAGATTCCTACAAATGTTTTAGAGCCTTGTTTGCGTTGAAAAATATGCAGAGGTGTAAACATAGTAGGGATCGAGTCATTGAAAAGTTGTAGTTTTTATAGCTCTTTTAAAGGTTAGGGGTAGTAATAGCCTTTAAATTTTGAGTATGATTGGGTATCATATGGGAGGGCTATTTTAGTCATTATTTTCGAAAATCATAAATGCGTCGAAGTTCTGGCGAAATTTTGGGAAGAAAATAGCCTATGTAGCGGAAGCGCTGGCGAAATTCCGCCAAGTAAGGGTATAGGGGCAAAATGGTAATTTTTACCTAAAATGCCAGTTATAATGTCAAATTACTAATGGAAGTGACATTATTCTCATAGGATATCTGAAACGTTGAATTTGTTGCCGTTACGATCAACGAAGGTACGGACGCGTCATCGTAACACTAATCCTATAGTTCTCATATACAGATATGTCATAGATACGTTCATATACCGGGACTCGTTTAGGGTCGCCGCTTTACATACTGACCTTGTACGGGTTATAAGACATGATAATACCGCTTTGAGTTTTCCTAGCGCCGAGGACACGTGTTCGTGGCACGAGTAATGTGCAGCTATATTTGTGTAGGACTTTACGTACTGCTTTATGCTTATGTACTGTCGTGTCACAATGTTGTTGTGTAGGACCTTACATATTTGCTTCATGCTTATGTTCGTCTCGTGTCACACTTCGATGAGATGTTCTTTGTTATGTCATGAATATCATTGTCTATATACTGTTTTATTTGAGCATAAGGTTAATCGTTACCCGAGATTCAAAGTTACTCTTACGCTCCATTGCTCATCTCTGATTGATTGCAAAAAAAAAAAAATTCCGCTTTAGAAAATGGGATGTTACACTTTATGGTATCAGAGCAATCTTTCTGGCAAGTGTTTGACTATGTTACCACGAACGGTTTGGTGCCGAAGGCAAGGCTAGTCTACGTGGGTGTGCCAATCAGTCGCCGTATAAGTCGGTGAGGCCCCCATGGTAGACACTTACCTGGCCATTCTGTTCGGATAACGGAGTTAGATTCTTAGGTCTTTTAAACTTTGAGCATTTTTTTTGAAAATGAGTACTGATATGACACTGGTGTAATAGGTAGTGATGGACAGAAACGAACATTCGTAGATCTTCTATCCCGTAATAATAGGACGTAACGCGCGTAGATCCGTAATTCCAGAGACGGCGGGACGAAGACGAAACCCTGATATTTCTAATGACCCCAAACCGAAATATGATCCTGACTTAGGGTAGAGTCAATGGCTAGTATGCCCTTAGAACCAGAGAAACCTGTTGGCTCAGATCATTCATCTGATGACGACAACGTGGGGACATACAATGTAACCACTGGTCATAAACCAGTTGGATGATGTAGTATACGTTAGCATGTACATTACATCTAATATGAAAATATATATGACTTGATGCCATGTGTTGTGTTATTGTTCTAACACTTATCCGTTATTTGATATAAAGGAAAAGTTAAAACATGGCCATCATAAGAGGTGCCGGTGCACCAAGAGGTAGGGGCCGAGGCAGAGGCCGAGGTCGAGGCGGAGGCAGGCAGCCTCAAAGGGACGTAATACCCGAGCAAAATGCTATACCAAACCAGCCGGAACAGAACGAAGTACAAGAACTAAGGAGAACTCTCCTAGAGCAGAGGGCTCTCATTGATGCTCTGTTAGCAAGACAACATCAACAGGATGAGGAAGCCCAAAGACAATTGGACGCACGTCAACACGAAGAGGAAGAGCATAACAATGAAGAAGAGGAAGAGGGGGAGGACAATGACAATCAAAGTGAGGAAGACCAGGAGGAAAATGCTGAGGAGTCCGATAGATCACAATCACCTCCGCGACGAGGAAGAAACACATCTTCGAAGGGGCAACGATGAAAGCAGTATGGTGAATATTCTAATTCATGGGCTTAAATATGAAATTGGTGAAAGGCTCATGTCCCAGCGATTCCAGAACTTGACAAGCGCAGTGGAAACTTGTCGGATGACTGAGCGCAATCTCAGAGGATTCCAGAGATCAAGGAATTTCAACAACCAAAATGCTGGTCGAGGTGGATCCAACCGCGAGAACTCTTCACAAAAGAGGAAGGCGCCCTGGAGTAATCCCCAAGGTGGGAATAAGAGGCCATTCCAAGCTGGACAACAAAATTATCCGAGACTGCCGGGATCCCAGACGTGCCCAAAGTGCAAAAGGAACCACCCGGGAGTGAACTGCGAAGGGAAGCAGATATGCTTCAGATGTCATAAGCCCGGGCACTATAGCAGGGAGTGTACCGAGAAGGCTGCAGAGGCGAGACCTCAGAGCACTGGCCGAATCTTTGCACTTACCGACACGAAGCCGACAATCCCGAAAATGGTCCAAGGTACAATTTCTCTCAACGGAAATCTACTTGAGGCATTGTATGATTCGGGAGCAGCCATTCTTTCATTTCCTATGATTGTGCAAGTCGCCTAGGAATGAATGCCACGAAGCTGATCGATGTGTGAAGCAGGGATGCCATGCCTACATGGTATTTTTTTTCAGTCAAAGCAGAAGCTGATTTTTCACTCCAGGATATCCCCGTGGTGAATGATTTTCCCGATGTATTCCCGGAGGATCTTACAGAGTTACCTCCTATCCGAGAAGTGGAGTTCAATATTGATTTGATGCCTGGTACAGGGTCAATATCAAAGGCGCCGTATCGTATGGCTCCTAACGAGATGCAGGAGTTGAAGAAGCAGCTAGAAGAGCTTTTGAAGAAGGGGTTTATTCGACCCAGTGTATCACCGTGGGGAGCCCCAGTGCTTTTTGTAAAGAAGAAGGATGGAAGCTTCCGACTCTGCATTGACTACCGTGAATTGAACAAAGTAACGGTCAAAAACAAGTACCCACTTCCCCGGATTGATGATCTTTTGGATCGGTTATCTCGGTTCCACTGTCTTCTCCAAAATTGATCTGCGTTCGGGATATCATCAGTTGCGAGTTAAAAATGGTGATATTTCCAAGACAGCTTTCAGGACCAGGTACGGGCATTATGAATTTCTTGTGATGCCCTTCGGATTAACAAATGCACCTGCGGTATTCATGGATTACATGAACCGTATCTTCCGACAACACCTAGACCAGTTTGTGGTGGTGTTTATTGATGACATTCTCATCTATTCCAAGAGCAAAGAAGAGCACGAAGAACATCTGCGAAAGGTGTTGAGCATACTCAGGGAGAAGCAACTCTATGCTAAACTGAGCAAATGCGAATTTTGGCTGCCTAAGTGAAATTTCTGGGCCATGTTATATCTAGCGACGGAGTTGCGGTTGATCCAAGCAAGGTAGATGCGGCGGGACTCGGAAACGGCCAGAGAGCGTGGACGGAGATCCGTAGTTTTCTTGGTGCGGCGGGATACTACCGCAGATTCATACGGGATTTCTCGCGTCTAGCCCTTCCATTGACAAAGCTTACGAGGAAGAATCAACCCTTTGTATGGGGAGATGACTGTGAGGAGAGCTTTCAGAAACTGAGAGAGAGATTGACTACGGCACACAGTGTTAATCATCCCGCATCCGAGATGAAAAGTATGTTGTTTACAGTGATGCCGGTGGGCAAGGGTTGGGATGTGTCCCGATGCAACAGGCGAGTGGTGGCTTATGCCTCTCGTCACCGAAGCCTCACGAGTTGAACTATCCTACACACGATCTAGAGCTGGCGGCTATCGTGTTCGCTTTGAAGATATGGAGGCATTACTTGTACGGTGTAACCGTAGAAGTGTATTGTGATCACAAAAGTTTGAAATACTTGTTCGATCAACGAGAACTCAACATGAGACAACGTCGTTGGATGGAGCTGATTAAAGACTACACCTTGGAGATCAAGTATCATCCGGGTAAAGCAAACGTCGTTGCTGATGCTCTTAGTAGAAAGACGGTACAGGTGGCATATATGATGATACAAGAGCAGAAATTACCGGAAGATTTCAGAGAGTATGAAGTCCGAACTTTGGTGGCCCGGAATGAAGAAAGACGTTACAGAGTACGTGGCCAAGTGCTTGACCTGTCAGAAGGTGAAGATTGAACACCGTCGACCCCCTGGTCTTTTGCAAGGACTAGAGTTAGGAATGGAAATGGGAGAACATAACCATGGATTTTGTGGTAGGTCTGCCCAAAATCAGGAATCATGATACAATTTGGGTAGTTGTTGACAGATTAACCAAGTCAAGCACACTTTATTCCCATCGTAGAATTTGCATATAACAACAGTTATCATGCTAGTATACAAATGGCCCCGTTCGAGGCATTGTATGGGCGGAAGTGTCAATCACCATTGTGCTGGGATGATTCGTCTCGAAAAGCAATTACTTGGGCCGGATATGCTTGAACAAACCTCCGAGCAGATCGCATTGATCAAGAAGAGACTCCTAGCCGCACATAGTAGACGAAGAGCTATGCGGACAAAAGGAGGAGACCTCGACGCTTTATGTCGGCGACCATGTATTTCTAAAGTTATCTCCAGAATCGGTGTCGGCAGAACGCTTAAGAGGAAGAAACTGAGTCCACGGTATGTGGGACCATTTGAGATTTTGGCTAAGCGAGGAGAAGTAGCTTATCAGATAGCTTTACCCCCGAACCTGAGTAATCTCCACGACGTTTTCCACGTGTCGCAATTGAAGAAATATCAACCAGACCGTGATCATGTCATCGAATACGAGGACGTTGAAGTACGGCATGATAATACCTTCATAGTTGAGCCAGAACAGATCATTGATCATAAGGAGAAACGGCTCAGAAATAAGACTATTCTGATAGTGAAGGTGGTCTGGAAGGGTTTAACACCCGAAGAGGCAACTTGGGAAACCGAGAGTGACATGAAGGAGAAGTACCCGAATTCATGGCCCGAAGTTTAGTTAGTATAGATTAAATTTCGAGGGCGAAATTTTGTGTAAGGGGACAAATGTAATACCTGGATATTTATCTGGAATATTATAAATAAAAGTTGGATATTTCTGATAAGTGAAATTTCAATCTCCGGTCTTGTATAATTATAGTCTATTTTCTAAGTAGAATTTCTGCAAGAAATTAGGGAGTTTAAGGGCCAAAGTGCCAAAATGACGAAAATGCCCTTAAGTAAAGGGAATAACTTAGAAAAATTATGAAAAATCCTAAAAGGCAGTAAAATGCCCAAGTGAATTAGGAGAATATATTATCTCTAATTATGGTAATTTAATAAATTATGAAATTGGAGAAATTGTACAAGAATGTTCAAAAGGTAATGAAAAGACCAAAACACCCTTACAAATTATAGAATAATGTAAGAGGCATAGAAATACTAAGGTTAATGCAAGAGTATGAAGGTAATGAGGTATTGTAATTAAGAAAAATACCAATTATGGTTAAAAGAGTGATTAAGCAATTAATGGCTAATTACTTAAGCATAAGAAAAAGAAATTCAAGTAATAATTATGGGAAGCTCAAAAATTGGTGGTAATTGGCTTAAAATTAGTAAAAATATATTTACTAATTAATTGGAAATTTTGGAGAAAAATAGTTGAGTTTAGGTATTTTTAAGCCTAAATACAAGAATGGACCAATTAGGTAATTTTGTGGAATTTTTGGAAAAATTAAATAATTAAATAATTAATTAATTAATTAAATAAAAAATTAATATTTATTAAATAAAAAAAAAAATGGGCCAGCCGAAAATGGACCCAAGAAAAAGAGAAAAAAATAAATGAAAAATGAGATGAGAAAATATTTATGCAAGTGGACATATTATATTATTATAATTTAATTAAAGCAAAAATTGTGAATAGTAATTTAAAAATTAGGAAACGGATCCTATCTAGAGATCTAGGAATGGGATTATCAATATCAAAGTAGATTATTGATCAGTGGAATTTTATGGACTGTTGGAGGCCTATATGGGATCAAAATAAAGGTTAACTTGGACATTTCTACTAAGTGAGAACATGTTTTCAGAGTTGTAAATCCAGAATTTTGTGAATTCTCCGAAATCACGCGAATCGGGTACCGATCGGGGAAACGGTTATAGGGCATAAAGTGAGCTAAGTCACCACTTTTGGGCCAATGAGGGCTGCCACATCAGCCCTAGGGTTCGGCCAAGAGTGTGTGTGTGTAGAAGAAGTGGCTTCTTGAACAAGTTGCATTAATGGGTTATTACAACTTGATTTTCCAAACAAAGCCTTGAATTTGCCAAACAAGGCCCTTGTTTTTTTCCTATAAATACCCCCTCCTTCATAATTCTCACACCTTTTCTTCCTTCTCTTGGCCGAAATTTTTGGTTGAGAAAGAAGTGAAAGGAGCTCTGGGGAATTGTGCAATAAGCCCTCAGAGAATTGTCCAGGAAAGTCTTCAACGGTAAGTCTTTCGGTCTTTAGTTTTTAGTTTAGTAGTTAGTAGAATTGTTAGTTAGATTTAGAAAGTAGGTGACAAGATTCCTACAAATGTTTTAGAGCCTTGTTTGCGTTGAAAAAATATGCGAGGTGTAAACATAGTAGGGATCGAGTCGCTGAAAAGTTGTAGTTTTTATAGCTCTTTTAAAGGTTAGGGGTAGTAATAGCCTTTAAATTTTGAGTATGATTGGGTATCATATGGGAGGGCTATTTTAGTCATTATTTTCGAAAATCATAAATGTAACACTAATCCTATAGTTCTCATATACAGATATGTCATAGATACGTTCATATACCGGGACTCTGTTTAGGGTCGCCGCTTTACATACAGCCTTGTACGGGTTATAAGACATGATAATACCGCTTTGAGTTTTCCTAGCGCTGAGGACACGTGTTCGTGGCACAGAGTAATGTGCAGGCTATATTTGTGTAGGACTTTACGTACTGCTTTATGCTTATGTACCGTATCGTGTCACAATGTTGTTGTGTAGGACCTTACATATTTGCTTCATGCTTATGTTCATGTCCGTGTCACACTTCGATGAGATGTTCTTTGTTATGTCATGAATATCTCATTGTCTATATACTGTTTTATTTGAGCATAAGGTTAATCGTTACCCGAGATTCAATGCGGTGAATTGAATCTCGTTGTAGCTTTCGTGGTCCTGGAGGACCGCGAATTGATGTCCGGGAAAGCGGCGGGAGTGACTTGCGGAAGAAGTCATCTTTATCTTATCGCTTTCTTTTCCTTTCGTCGATTACTTTCCGAACCTTAGGATCACTGTAATCAATACTTTATTACACTATGGTTCATGTTATATTATGATCAGTTACTCTTACGCTCCATTGCTCATCTCTGATTGATTGCAAAAAAAAAAAAAATTTCCGCTTTAGAAAATGGGATGTTACATTGCAAAAGGGATACGGTGTGTGTTACTACAATCTCTATATATACAAGAAATTAGAGAACTCGAAAGTGTGCTTACAAAAGATTCCTTATTATGGACACAGAAAGTGCAAATGGATTGGAATCTTTACGGTGAAAGAAATACCAAACTGTTCCATGCTCATGCTAATAATGGCAGGAAGAAGTCAAACAGGAATATTAATATAATGCTAGTATTTGTCTTGATGGAGGTGGCTAGTGCTATGATTTGGAGGTGCTTCGAAGGAATGCTATTATGAGGCTTTGCATGCCTCATATTATCTCTCCAAATCAATGCAGTTTTATTCTGGGTAGGTGATGACTTCCCATTTTTAATAGATTTGTGACATATTTTGATATATTTAGGAAGTCATCAATGCTAAATTAAAGAGATTTTATTGAGATTTTAAGAGAAATCAATTTGGATGCATCATTTAGGGTATTTCAATTTAAAATAAAAGTTTGAGTTTAGGAAATAAATAAATTATTATTATTATTATTATTATTATTATTATTATTATTATTATTATTATTATTATATAATTTATCATTGCTTTTCGTTTTGGTGCATCAGGGCAGCAACGTTTTGGCACTTGAATTGAAGAATGGAATAGACAATTGGGCCCACCAATTAAAACAAACAAAAACACCCAAAAGCTAAAAGAAAGGAGCTAGCACGTACGCAGCCTTTTGGCAATTGGAATGGATTGCTTTTGCAAGTTGCAACATTGGGTATTAAATGAGGAAAGGGCCCACGGATGGAAATGAATTGAAGGAAGGAAGGCCTAAATGAATTAAAAGAGAAAAAGGAAGCAGGAGGCATTTTTTGGAGACAATGGGCCCATGGATGAATTAAAAGAGAATACCTAAATCTAAAAAGAAAGAGGGGGAGCATGATTTTGACGGAGAAAAAGAAAGAAACGAATGTAGAGTGGGGACCGCGAAAAAACGAAGCAGCGAGAGGAAGGAACACAGAGGGAGATTAACGCTGGACTAGAAGAGATTTTGGGATTTCTCCTTGGTTTTTCCTCTTTTCTCCTCTTCTTCTCTTACATTCTCCATGTATTCAGTATCTTTGCTTAGTCTTTCTTTGTATTTGAACATGAGTAGCTAAACCTTTCATTCTAGGGTTCTTTTGACCTTTGTATGGATTAATACTTGAATATTCCTCTCTTTTGGTAGATTAATATATGTATGTGTTGATTTTAATCTTGGCTTAATGCTTCTAAATGATTGGCCTCCATTTAGATGATTTATTCACTTAGGTTTTGACTTGAGAGAGCTAATCTAGGTGTAGAACTTGATTGAAATCATGCTTGTCTTGAAGTTTACTTGATAAATGGATGGTTTGTTGGTAAAATAGAGATATATTTACTAACCTTGCATTGTCACATTAGGGTTGTTGCTTAAAGATTGATTCTCATTAATTGTAGCAAGAGATTGTGCATTTTAATGAGAAGAGAAACTTGATTTTGACTTGAGAGAGCGGGTCAAGTGGTTTAGAACCTTAGACTAACACATATATGTATTGAAATGCTACTAGAGAGGAAATTAACCAAGTTTTATGAAATGCAAAAGGGGAAAAAGAGCCCTAGGCTCAATTATCCTTGAAGTTAAAGAATCAATTGCCTTTATCAATTTTATGTTTTAGAAATAGTCTTTTAAAATTCTTATTCCAAATCAAAACTTTGTTTTAGCTCAACTTGATGAAATTCACTAAGCCTTTTGTTTGACCAATTTGTTAAACAAATCCTCGTGGGAACGATACTTTATTTATCACTTTATTACTTGCGAATCTCGTACACTTGCGAGGCGAACAAGTTTTGGCGCCGTGTCGGGATTTGTGCAAACAAATCCTTTGGTCAACCTTGGGCTTGTGTTAGTAAACTTTGCTTGAGCTTTTAGTTAGGTTTACAATTTTTCTTTCTTTTCCTTTATTGATTTTTGTTTTAGTTTGATACTCGCTCTTGCTTGTTTCTCTTGTAGGTACCATTTCGGTATATGCAAAACTTGCATCCGGACGAATTGGTAGTGGAACTTAACGAGTACCTCTCATTGAAGAAGAGGCGAATCTGCATCGAAACCATGGCGGACGATGAATATGATAGAGCTACCGTCAATGATTTTGCTAGTCGGAATATGCAAGGTCCTCAATCTTGCATTCGGATGCCGGAAATGCAAGCACGTACCTTTGAGATCAAGCCGGTTATGATAACATTGCTTCAAATGCATGGGATGTTCCATGGTCTTTACAATGAAGATGCCAACAAGCACTTGATGTACTTCTTGAAGTGTGTGATTCTTTCAAGCAAAATGGAGTCCCCCATGATGTATTGAAGCTACAGTTATTCCCTCTTTCTCTACAAGGCAAGGCTAGAGATTGGTTCAACAATCTTCCGGAAGGGTCTATCACTTCTTGGGCCGATCTTGAGGCTAAGTTTAGAGCTCGATTCTTTTCGATGACAAATCGTGGAAGCTAGGGATGAATTTTTAAGCTTTAAACAACATCCCGATGAGCATCTTTATGCCGCTTGGGAGAGATACAAGATGTTAATGAAGCAATGCCCTAATCATGGGGTGGACAAATGGGTTGTAGTCCAAATTTTTTGTACTCGACTTAATCCTCAATCTAAAGCAATGGTTGATTCTATGACCAATGGAGGATACCGGAATGTTCCTGTGAATGAGGTGATTCGATTGTTGGATCAGTTGTCTGCAAACAATACCCAAGGCAATGATAGGAGGACTAACCCAGCTATGTCTAATGCAAAAGAAGACTCTTCCTCACAAATTGCAACTCTTTTATCCGCCTTGAATAAGCGTTTTGATGTGCTAGAGTCTCAAGTGCAAAAGAGCACTTCTCAAGGTGTGCATTCTGTTCATGCCACACCAATTGTATGTGATCAATGCCATGATGTCCATATGCCTAATTATTGTCCTCTTTACATGGCCACTGAATCTATCAACTACATGGGCAAGTTCCAAAATCCTCAAGGCAACCTTTATTCACAAACCTACAATAGTGCTTGGCGAACTCACCCAAATTTTTCTTGGAGTCAAGGTAATAGTTTGAATCAAGCACATGGGTCTACATCGGCACTAAGCCTATTCCACCCGGTTTTCAAATGCAATCAAGGCAGCTTCCTATTAAGGAAGAGGAATCTAAAACCGACAAGATGCTAGCTCGAATCTTGTCTGAGGTGGAATCTTCAAGGGTTGAAAATAAGGCTACTTTTTCTCTCCATGAAACTGCTATTAAAAATCTTGAAGTGCAAATGGGGCAATTAGCATCACAGGTAAATGTTTTATCAAGAAGCAATCTTCCTAGTGACACAATTCCTAATCCAAAACGAGTTGGAAAAGAGGAATGTCATGCCATTAACTTGAGAAGCGGAAAAGTGCTACCGGATGTGCCTAGCTCAAGTACTCCTCAACCAAAGCAAGATGATCAGGTGATTGTTGATGTTGATGGAGAAAGTGTAGGGAGGAAGATGAAACTGAAAAGAGAAAGCCAACCACTCCTACTTTTATGCCACCACTACCTTTTCCTCAAAGATTCAAGAAGAAAGAAGAAGAAGTCACTAAGAAGAGAAGGCAAATTGAAGAAAATTTGCATGATGTTGGCAAAGACAAGAAGGTAGAGCAAGAGATGAATGATGAGAAAAAGAAAAAGTCAACCACTACTACTTTTATGCCACCGCTACCTTTTCCCCAAAGATTCAAGAAGAAAGAGGAAGATGCTCGGTTCAAAAGTTTGTGAATATGTTCAAACAACTCCATGTGAACATTCCTTTCTTTGAAGCTTTGGAGAGCATGCCTAAATATGCTAAGTTCCTTAAAGATGTTTTGTCTAAGAAGCGGCGATTTAATGAATTTGAGGCGTGGCATTATCTGAAGAGTGTAGTGCGATCATTCAAAGGAAGTTACCGGCTAAGCTTAAAGATCCAGGAAGCTTCTACATCCCTTGCAACATTGGGACAAATTTTAATGGTAAAGCTCTTTGTGATTTGGGTGCAAGTATTAACTTGATGCCTCTGGATGTTTTCAACCAAGCGGGCTTGGGAGAGCTTAGACCTACTACGGTATCTTTGCTCTTGGCCGATCGAAGCATTTCTAAACCAAGAGGAATCATTGAAGATGTCCTAGTAAAAGTTGACAAGTTTATCTTCCCTGTGGATTTTTTAGTGCTTGATTGTGAAGTTGATTGGAAAATTCCTCTCATCCTTGGGCGTCCATTCTTAGCCACCGCAAGGACTCTCATTGATGTAGAGAAGGGTGAGGTCACTTTGAGGGTCGATAATGAGCAAGTGATATTCAACATGCAAAAGCTTCAAAGTTTCATGATGATTCTGCTCAATGTTCGTTTGTAGATACATTAGATGCGTTATTCCTCAAGAATCATGTGCTTCCAAGATCAAAGACCCTTTAGAGGCATTCTCGATTGGTGAGAAGAGCTTTGAGAAGTTTGATGAAGATGTTGTTGAAGAGCTCTTTCATTTTGACTCATTTCCTCATTCTAAACCAAGGACTATTGAACCACTTGAGTGTCCGATGCCTCAAGTACTCCATTGAAGCCTTCTATTGAAGTTCCTTCGGTTCTAGAGTTAAAGCCATCACCTTCTCATCTCAAATATGCTTATTTTGGGAAAGCACGTCACTTACCAATGGAATTGGAGCATGGAGCTTATTGGGCTATCAAAAAGCTAAAATTTGATCCTAAAGTCTGTGAGGAAGAAGAGGCGACTTCAACTCAATAAGTTAGATGACTTTCGCCTAAATGCCTATGAGGAGTGACCATCATGAAGAGTCCGGTGAAGACTTTAAACTTAGCGCTTCTTGGGAGGCAACCCAAGGTATTACTTGATGCTTTGTTTGATTTTGTAGGACAGTTGAAAGCCCTTGATGATGTGTTCCAGTTGGGTAGCAAGGATTGAAAGCGCAAGTCACGGAAGAATAGGGGAGTTTTCTTCTACTTTTCTTTGATTTGTTTTATCTGATTGTTGATGATTATATTGCTTGGGAATGAGTGCTGGTCTTAGTTGAATATGTTTGTGATGACTATTATATAGTTGTTGGCACTTGAGTTGTTTAATTGGTGAAAATTTGAAATCTCTGAAATTGGTGTTACCCTTGCACTTAGATATGGTTTCTCTTCACTTTCATGACTTTTGGTTACTTGTTCACATTGAGGACAATGTGACATTTAAGTGTGGGGGTGAGGATCTTTGATTTTAACTTGCTTTGTCCTCAATTTTTTTTCTCATGGAAGTTTGAATTGGGTTAATTTGAACATGAAGAGGAGTGAATTTGATTAGAAATTGATTCCATGTTCTTTGAATGTTAGTAAAGAGGTAAAGATTTGGTTTGGGTACTTTACTTTAGGATGTCAAAGAACCTGTGAGGAATTTGAGCCTTAAAATTTCATTTCTTTCAAGAGGGAGTACACCTATTGTGATTCCATCTCTAGAACTTGTCTTGAATCTCTTTTGAAATTTGAAATCCTTTTGCATACACAATGATTTAGGCATTCATTTCATAACTAGTTTGGCCAAATGTCCATCCTTATCACATGAAAATCCTTTGTTCACCCCATTTGAGCCTTTTTCTTATTTTAGTTGTCTTAAAAAAAAAACAATTGCATAGTATAAATAGCCCTTTGTTTGAGATATGCAATTTTTATATCTTTTTCTTCCCATTCATTTTTATTACTTTAGTAAGTGCTAAGTAAATCAATTTAAAAGAGTGAAGGAGTTAGAAAGTATGTGTATATAAAAAAAAAAAAGAAAGAAAGAAAGATAGAAACAAAAAAAAAAGAAGAAAAAAAATAGATATCCAAGAAAGAAAGAAAAAAGAGTATTGAAAAAAAAAAACAAAAAAACAAAAAAAAGGGGGGTTGTTTATGTACAGTGTTAGTAAGTTTGTTTTCTTTTGGTGTGTGTTCCTTCATTCTTCATCATGAATTTCATTAAAATTACTTGGCACTAATTAAAGTATTTTCTCATTCCATTTTATCATTTTCATTTCATTATCCTACCTTGATCATTACAACCTTGAGAAAGTCCTTTTGATTTGAGTGTGCAATGGGATAATGTATAAAGTGGAGATTGAGATGATAAACAAGCTTATGGTAGATAAGTTGCAATAGGTGGAATTGAGTGAAACACAAGCCCTAGAATATGTAATACCCCGAAATTTGAATTAGGGAATTTAAGGGCCAAAGTGCCAAAATGACCAAAATACCCCTGGGAGGAGTAAATAACTTAGGAAAATAGGTGAATATGAGGTTTCAAACACCTTGTATTGAGTTTACCTTGTTGTTAAGGTAATTTCTCTTGAAATTGGATAATTTGCAATTAGGTCCCTAAAACGTTTGGGAATTTGCAAATAGGTCCCTAAATACATTGTGGGTTATAAATACCTGTGAAAGCTATAAAAGAAGCAAGTAAAAATCTATTTAAAATAGGGAAGGATATTGTCCCTAATTTAGGTAATTTATTAAGTTACAAACTTGGAGAAATTGTAGAAGAATACTCAAAAAGTAAGGAAATGACCATAATACCCTTGCGATTATGGAAAAATGCAGGATAATGCAGAATGCATGAAAAATCTCATGTTAAAGCAAAGGTTAAGGGGTAATGTGGTATTCTAATTAAGAAAATTACTAAGCAAGTGATAACTGAGTGATTAAGTATTTATTAGCAAATTACTTAAGCACAAGTATAGAAAATTCGGAGATAATTATGTAAAGCTCCAAAATTAGTGATAAATGGCTAAAAATTAGCATAAATATATTGGTTAATTAATTGGAAAATTTGAAGGAAAAAGGATGAGTTTAGGTATTTTTAAGCCTAAATGCAAGAATTGACCAATAGGAAAATGTTGTGAGAGATTATGTAAAAATAATTATTTAATTAATTAAATAATTAATTAAAAAAGAAAGTGCAGAAAATAAAAGAAAAAAACGAAAAATAAATAAATAAATAAGAAATAAAAATAGAAAACTTAGTTGATAAGTTAAGTTTATTATTTTATTAATATAATTAATTAAAGTAAAATTATGTGAATAGTAAAATGGGAAATAGGAAACGGATCCTATCTAGAGATCTAGGAATGGGATTCCCAAAGTCAAGGTAAAATATTAATCAGTGGTTTTTATCTTCCGTTAAACTCTTGCGGAAGTTAATTAAAGCCGTTTGTGCTTTTTCCTAATAAGACGAAATAGGAAATTCTGAGAAAAGGCCAGATAGCCAAAAGGACGAAAAGGTTATGTTGTGACATTTGGAAAAGAATTGGGAATTTTCATGAACATATTTGGATTCAGTGAATTTTTCTGAAGAGATGAGTGTTTCCGAAAACAAGTTTCGACACCGGACGCGTTTGGACACGTTTTCGAGAAAGACTCAACTGGACTGTTGGAGCCCTATATGGAATCAAAATATAGGTTAACTTGGACATTTCTACTAAGTGAGGAAATGGTTTCAAAGTTGTAAATCCAGAATTTTGAGATTTTTCCGAAATCACGCGAATCGGGTACCGATCGGAGAAATCGGTCTGAAAGCTTCTGGAAGGTGACACGTGGCCACCTCCCATTGGCCAAACCCTTTATTTTTGGGCCTGAATTTCGTTCAAGTGTGAATGCAAAGAAGGGAAAAGGGTTTTTTTGAAAAGTTGCTTTGGACGGTCCGCATCGCTTCTCACAAAGTTGATCCGACTACGAAACCCTACCTCCTTTTCTATAAATACCCACCCCTCCCCTTTGGTTTTTCTCACATTTGAGAAGCAAGAGCTGATTTAGAGAGAGAAAGAAGAGAGAGGAGCTCTGGGAATTCTGCAACGAAGCTCGGGTAAGTTTTCCTAAGTCACCGAGCTTTTAGTCTTCGTAGTTCTTTCAATAGTTAGAGTAGTAATGCTAGAGTAGCCTTTATTTTTCAAGTATGATTGGGTATCATATGGGAGGGCTATTTTAGTCATTATTTTCGAAAATCATAATTGCGTCGAAGTTCTGGCGAAATTTCGGGAAGAAAATTTGTAAGAGTAACGAAGTGCTGGCGAAATTCCGCCAATTAGGGGTAGAAGGGCAAAATGGTAATTTTTACCTAAAATGCCAGTTATTGTGTCAAATCACTAATGGAAGTGATATTGCTCTCGTAGGACGTCAGAAATTCTAATTTACTGCCGTTACGCTGCCCAACGTGCCGCTGTCGGACAAACCGTTGTTTTCCGTAAAACGTGTCGTTTCCGCCGGAATTGCCGACGTTCGTCAACGAAGGTACGTCCGCGTACTGTAACACTAATCTGATGTTCATGGTATGCATGTATGTGCTATGTGTATTGTTATGGTATGTTTATTGAATGCAAATATGTTAGAACAGTTTGGTGCGAAGGAAAGGCTAGTCTATGTGGGTAAGCCATTAAGTCGCCGTGAACTCGGTGAGGCCCCATGATAGACACTTACCCGGCCATTCTGTTCGGTTTACGAAAGTATGTACGTGCGCGCATCTTGTAACCTTAACGCTGATGTTGATCGTATGCGTATTTGTGGTTGTGAGTCGGATGATATGTTGTGAGTATTGTTATGAGCTTTTGATTACATGCACTACGTGTGACACATCTACATGCACTACGTGTGACCCATCTACATGCACTACGTGTGACCCATCATTATGCACTCCGTGTGACACATCTGTTATACTGCTAATATAAATGATTGTGGATGATATACTGTATATGTGAATATGAGGTTAACCGTTACCTGAGATCCAATGTGTTAAATTGGATCTCAGCTATAGCGTCAGGGTCGGAAGGACCAAGGACCGAGAAGAGAGGAAAGCAGCAGAATCATGGTTCCGACTGAAGACTTTCCGATGTCTTTCTTTTACTTTTTGAAAACTCTCGGTTACTATACCGTTTCTGTAACTAGCCAGTGGGCATTTTATATCAATATATCAGTTACACTCTTGTTCCATTGCCCTACTCTGATAAAAAAAAATTATACTGCTTTTGGTAAATTGGGATGTTACAGAATATCTTGAGAAATGAGTGTAAACACTTGACTTGTGAGGGACATTCTATTGTGGTTTATCTTTGCCAAATTGATTCCTTGCTACTTGCATTTTTGGAATTTGGAAAAGATTTTTGAGAAAATTTGTTTCTTGAATATTTGAATTGACTTCAATTTTGTAGTGCTTGCTTTAAAAAATCTTGCTTCCATGGTTTTCATGAGTTGGTTGTTTTAGAATTTAAAATCTTGAGGACAAGATTTGATGCAAGTGTGGGGGTGTGATGACTTCCCATTTTTAATAGATTTGTGACATATTTTGATATATTTAGGAAGTCATCAATGCTAAATTAAAGAGATTTTATTGAGATTTTAAGAGAAATCAATTTGGATGCATCATTTAGGGTATTTCAATTTAAAATAAAAGTTTGAGTTTAGGAAATAAATAAATAATAATAATAATTATAATAATAATAATAATAATTATTATTATTATTATTATTATTATTATTATTATTATTATTATTATTATTATTATTATATAATTTATCATTGCTTTTCGTTTTGGTGCATCAGGGCAGCAACGTTTTGGCACTTGAATTGAAGAATGGAATAGACAATTGGGCCCACCAATTAAAACAAACAAAAACACCCAAAAGCTAAAAGAAAGGGAGCTAGCACGTACGCAGCCTTTTTGGCAATTGGAATGGATTGCTTTTGCAAGTTGCAACATTGGGTATTAAATGAGGAAAGGGCCCACGGATGGAAATGAATTGAAGGAAGGAAGGCCTAAATGAATTAAAAGAGAAAAAGGAAGCAGGAGGCATTTTTTGGAGACAATGGGCCCACGGATGAATTAAAAGAGAATACCTAAATCTAAAAAGAAAGAGGGGGGAGCATGATTTTTGACGGAGAAAAAGAAAGAAACAGAACAGAGAGCGGCTGGGACTGGCAGAAAAAACGAAGCAGCGAGAGGAAGGAACACAGAGGGAGATTAACGCTGGACTAGAAGAGATTTTGGGATTTCTCCTTGGTTTTTCCTCTTTTCTCCTCTTCTTCTCTTACATTCTCCATGTATTCAGTATCTTTGCTTAGTCTTTCTTTGTATTTGAACATGAGTAGCTAAACCTTTCATTCTAGGGTTCTTTTGACCTTTGTATGGATTAATACTTGAATATTCCTCTCTTTTGGTAGATTAATATATGTATGTGTTGATTTTAATCTTGGCTTAATGCTTCTAAATGATTGGCCTCCATTTAGATGATTTATTCACTTAGGTTTTGACTTGAGAGAGCTAATCTAGGTGTAGAACTTGATTGAAATCATGCTTGTCTTGAAGTTTACTTGATAAATGGATGGTTTGTTGGTAAAATAGAGATATATTTACTAACCTTGCATTGTCACATTAGGGTTGTTGCTTAAAGATTGATTCTCATTAATTGTAGCAAGAGATTGTGCATTTTAATGAGAAGAGAAACTTGATTTTGACTTGAGAGAGCGGGTCAAGTGGTTTAGAACCTTAGACTAACACATATATGTATTGAAATGCTACTAGAGAGGAAATTAACCAAGTTTTATGAAATGCAAAAAGGGGAAAAAGAGCCCTAGGCTCAATTATCCTTGAAGTTAAAGAATCAATTGCCTTTATCAATTTTATGTTTTAGAAATAGTCTTTTAAAATTCTTATTCCAAATCAAAACTTTGTTTTAGCTCAACTTGATGAAATTCACTAAGCCTTTTGTTTGACCAATTTGTTAAACAAATCCTCGTGGGAACGATACTTTATTTATCACTTTATTACTTGCGAATCTCGTACACTTGCGAGGCGAACAGTAGGCATAGCTCTGATAATATTATTATGGCTTCACACAATGAGGACAATGAAGGGTAAAAGGGGCTTAATGGCTATTAAGATTGATCTTGAGAAACCCCAGAGTAAACTGGCATTTTCTTACACGGTGCCTCGAAGAATTGAATCTTCCGTCGTCTATGATTGATTTCATCCCTTCCTCTCTAAGCACTGCAGAGTTTCAGTTGCTTTGGAATGGCTCAAAAGCGGATGTATTTCATGCGACTAGAGGTGTATGACGGGGAGAATAGGGATGAAACTTGGTAAAGAATAGGGATGCTCTCTGGGTCAAAGTGCTGAGAGATAAATATCGTTACGGTAATGATTTGCTTCCGAAATTTGACACAGAGAACTGGCTCTAATGTGTGGAAGGGAATAAAGACGGTGTGGGATAAGGTTAACACAGGCATTGAATTGATCCCCAATGAATCAGATGCACAATGGAGATGGGATAAGTGTTGTTGCTTTTCGGTAAAGACAGCATAGGAGCAACTTATTAATATGGAGATGAAACCTTCTCATCCATGGGATAAGCTTTGGAAGCTTAAAGTTCCCCAATGATGCCAGTCTTTTGCTTGGCTCGCAGGGAGACAACAGCTCGTCACTAATGTTAATCGTCATAAACGTGGTCTAGGAGGAAATGCTCTATGTATGATTTTCAATTCTTGTGATGAGGATCTAGCCTATGTTTTCCGGGACTCAAGAAAACAAAGAGACTATATATGGAAGGAAACTAAGTAGTCCATCCTGCTAAGTGGCGTCAGTTTTGATCTGTGGGCTTCGTCGACTGGTTTTAATTTGGTGGTACATCGGACATAAGAACGGTGATGTTGAGGACTGGGGCCTTGCTTTACCTGGTTTTTTATTTGGTGGAACATCGGACATAAGAACGGTGATGTTGAGGACTGGGGCCTTGCTTTACTGTGATCCTTTGGTACTGGCTTTGGCGGCGTCGGAATCTTTTCATTTTTTTAAAAGAAAGCTTTACCAAATGAGGTAATCCTATTGAATACTATAAGCATCTTGGAATCCATGGCGGCTACTCGAAATCGCCTTGCGGGAGTTAACTTGAAAGGTATTCGACAGTCCAACCCTCCTCATCAATGGAAACCACCAAATGAGGGGTGGGTTAAGTGCAATGTAGATGGTGCATATGGAGGGTTAATCCGCGACATGGATGGCGAACTTCTGCAAGGGTTCATCTGCCGTATTAGTGATGGAGACGCTCTCACTGCAGAACTTTGGGGTTGTTTACATGGGCTCAAATATGCATGGGATTTGAGTTTCAAAAGAGTTGTGTTAAAGACTGACTCCGCAGAAGCTAGCGAGCTGTGTACGAATGGGGTGAATGGGGAGCACGAGGACTACAGGTTTTAGAAATTCAAGCTCTCTTGGGAAGAGATTGGGAAGTTCGTGTTCAAATAGAGTGATGACCAACTTTCCTGAATTCCTTTAACCACCATTGACCAGTATAAATATAGGCAATATGTGACTTCAATCAATTTTGCAATGGCTGGGTGTTGGATATGATTAGTTTTGATGATGTCTTATATAAATGTCATTCTTAAGAGCAAAAAGGTTGCATACTACATTTATCTTATACTTTGACTGATTCTTAAATTTAATGTAGATGTAATGTTGATATGAAGAAGATGGAAGTTGGAATGGCTAAATTCGAGTTAAAATAAGGAAATTCAAGCTTCCCGATGAATAGAAGTTGCTACAATTTAATTGCTACAGTCCTGTGCATGAATAGCTCTTCCTTGTGTTTGAATCTCGTCAACACTCAAGTATCAAACATGTACTCGCGAGTATCATGCTTCAATTATTCAATATGACACTTCAATACTCGAGTATGGTACTTGGCTACTCAAGTATGGTGTATAAACAACTGCTTCTGTGCTTAAATCCCGACAATACCCGAGTATGGATCATCAATACTCGAGTATGACACCACTCTGATCAGCTCTGTTTCACGTCCAGCACTGGCGACCTATGGTAATTCGATGATATCTTCCTAACCAGATATCAGATTGAGGTGAAACCAATGTTTTTGGAAACTAGACTTCCAAACGGTTCTAGTCGCACAAGATTCAAGTCCAACGGAGGTTAGATGAGAGAGCTATGAATTGTTGAAGATGACAATGACATCACCGTCACACTGCTGACCAAGCCTCAATGTTTTGAGTATATCTCACAAAATCGAAGTCCAATGAAGCTGAAACTGGTGCCATTTGAAAGTAGACTCACAGGGCTTTCCAACAAGACTTGAACAAATCAAATCGGAGTCCATACCAGGAAGTTATGATCTTCGAAAGTGGATACTCGAAATACTGGAAGTAACAGAGTTCAAATCAAAACGTTGTATACCTTAAACACTTAGATACTCGAGTATGAGTATTCAATACTCGAGTATGATCGGAAAACATGCTTCTGCTATGTCGAGATTGCAGATTTCGATTCTGTTATTAATTACTATTAATGATGATCTTTAATGCTCCAATTCTAACCGATTCTGCTCATAGTTTTTCGAAAATCTGAAATATAGAACAGGATCATTTGATATCATCATGGGCCAAGCAAAGATTCCAATCTTTATTTGAAAAGGAAGCAAATCGGGTAACTCACTGAAAAGTGGGAAATCATCTTCAAACGGTCAGAAGGCATAAGTCATGACATGTTAGAGCTATCTTCAGCAAAACCGAATCATGGGCTAAGATTATGGTCATCACCGATCCTCCAAACGCTCCAACGGGAAGAATTCTGATTAATATCAATTATGCAGCAAACAAATATGGAATGGGTTTTTGAATTCAAAAGCTGCAACGGTCACCTACAAAGTAGTATAAATAGGTGAAGTCTTGGCTCCTCAAATCACCAACACACAGCAGAACAAACACGCAAAGAAAGATACTCTCTAGAGCTTAGTTTCGCTAATCTCTTGACTGATACTTTCTAATACTTTCTGCCAATACTTTCGAATACTTCCGGCTGAGACTGTGTAATACTTTGTACTTCAGTGCTTAGAGTTATCTGCTCTTATAGAGAGTTATCCTTCATCTATCATTTCCTTGTGAGAATCTCAAAGTTGTGGGACTTTGGGATTGGGTTATTTGATTACAACTTGTAAGGGGGAGTGTAATTCGAGAGAGAGAATTGCTCCGAGTGTTACAGAGTGTGTAATCATTTGATCGCAAGTTAGTGAAATTTCGGAGTGTTTCTGGGGACTGGACGTAGGTCAAGGATTAGGACCGAACCAGTATAAATTCTCTGTGTCTATCTCCTCTACTCTATCTCTACTTTGCCTTGATATATATCTGTTGTGTGGGTGACCGAGTAACTAGCAAAAAGAATTTTTGTAATCACCTATTCACCCCCCCTCTAGGTGATATTCCACCTTCATTTGGTATCAGAGCAAGGTTTCTCAGTTGGGCTTAACATCCCGAGATAAAGATCATGGAAGGAATATTACCTGAAGGTGCCTTTATCAACAGACCACCTGGCTTTGACGGAGAACATTATTCGTTTTGGAAAGCAAAATTCAGAGTATTTGTGTTAGCCACGGAGTATGGTCTTTGGCAAGTAATAGAGAATGGAGATTATGTTCCTACAAAAATTGTAGGAGGAAATAACGTCCCAAAGGCTGAAGATGAATTCAACGAGGATGACAGAAGGAAAGTGACTCTCAACAGCAAAGCAATCTTGATGCTTCATGGTGCTCTCAGTCAAAAGGAGTATTCCCGCATCTGCAATCTATCTACTGCCAAGGAGATGTGGAAAGCCTTAGAAACTTCATACGAAGGAACCTCCGGCGTAGAAAAAGAAGAAGCTGCCAATATCTGCTTGGTAGCAGAAGAATAAAAACAACAAGAAAATGAAAAAGAGGTATTTGATCCTGAACTTACTCTTGATGAATTACTTTCTGAATACAATGAGATTGCAAGGGAACTCATTAATACCAGAAAGGAAAACAAATTGCTTAAACAACAAACAAAAAACCCACTTCTTGTTTCAAATTGTGGAAACTCTGCTTGTCCTGATAAAAATGCAAAACCTACTTATGATGAAATGTTTACTGAATACAACCTTGTTCAACATGAGTTTGAAGAACTTGCGGAAAAATATTGTGCTTTAAAAAGGAGGAATACAACTCTTGAACAGCAAGTAGAAAATCTTTCTTCACCTGAAAATATCATATGTCACAAGTGTCCTATTCTGGAAAAGAAAAACTGTATCTTACAAAAACTCTTGAGAAATTTACTAAAGGTAGTGAAATGCTAAATGTTATTCTAAAAGATCAAAGGGTCACTAATGATCGATCAGGTATAGGATATAATCCTATTTTTGACAAAAAGAAAGGAAAGAAGAAAACAGGTGAAAAATCTTATTTGAACTATTTTCAGAAATCAGTTCACATCTCAAATCCTTTTGCTCATTGTAATTACTGCAACCGAAAGGGACACAGTACCTCATCTTGTTTTCATAGGAAAGATAGAAGAAATTAATAAGCCTGTTGGTAATTATCAATGGGTACCAAAGGGAACTTATGTTTTACCTAAGGTTCGAACTAACAGTGAAGAACCCAAGTATAAGTGGGTACCAAAATGTCCATCTATTGCCTTATGTATGCAGACTGATTTCAAAAATAATAAACACAAAGGTGCAGAGAAGATGAGGAATCAAAGAGCTTCTTATGAACCAAAAAGGAGATCCTCTCAAGTACCAAGCAAAAGACTCATGAAGTCTATACCCCTTGAGACAACTTTGCAGAAACCCATCGAAAGACATAAGAGGCAGTGGGTAAGCAAAGTCGATCCTCTAAGTACCTAAGGTAAAGGTATACAATGGTAAAACCTCCTTTCCTATCATCTGAAATATATATTGAGGTTTTATATGTTGTAGCCTTAGGAATAAGCATTGCAAACTATTTTGAAATTATTTTATCCCTTAAAAATCCACTTAGTAAGTTTATAAAGGGATTGCAATGTTTAATAGTTTAATTCTTTTTGCATACATGATGATTTGAAAAGAAAGTATCTCTTTTATGCATAAAATCATGTTTAGTACATTATGCTCAATTATGTTGAATTGATCATATTCATAAGAGCATGCAAATTTTATTTCCTACAAACTAACGTTGATTGGATCCAAGTAAGGTTGGATACCAAGAAAGAAAGAGACTTATATAATTTTGTAGGATGAGAAAAAGCTTCTCAAGAATGCAACATAGAGAAATAATTCAAGTCTTGAGGAAGCTAAAAAGGCTATGCTTGATGTTAATGGTGAAAGGAGACGTCTACATCAATCTACCTTAATCAAGCAAGCTTTTACAAGGACAAAGGGAATTACGGTGATATCTAACTCTTACCCTATACTATGCTTATATGAGATTAATATTTGGGTAAAGAATACTTGTCCATCATTGCATTCCATTAGCAATCAATCATTTATGTCCTTCAAAACGTTTTCAGATTACTAAATAAACCAAAAGTCAATTTGTGCATTATCTTCTAATTTTATGCTTTTGAAATGCACAATTCTGAAATTGGTTTGATTCACTTTGTCTTGTGAAAATGCATACACAAGTTTTGAAAATTATTCATACTTTGAAAGTATTTCAGATAGATTTGAAAAATAACTTGAGTGCATTCAAATGATGTTTCAAATTGGAAGTTAATAACAGATATGCTTCAAATTTGTTTAAGTTGAATATTTTCTATCCCTCACATATTCATCTTTAGAATCCAATGTATTGCTTGAACTATCTAGTTTCACTCTTGAACTAGTTGGACTTCATATCTAATAAGTTATTCATATATCAGTTTCAAGTCTATCTTCAAGAAAAGAATTTGATTTGTGAATCTGTTATGCTTAATGCATAAAATTTTTCAATGGCCTAGTTATTCCAAGCTTTATAAATGTTTATTAGTGCATTGAATGATAATGCATTAACCATTAATGGAATAGCTTACTAGGATGATTTTCTGGAACTCTGGTCATTTGGACTAATAAGTTTGTACTTCATCATTCATGAATCCTAGTACTCTCTTAGTTGCTCAAATTCATCAGCATTGGTCTTCCATTTTTATTTTGAGTAACTATATTAATAATCTTGCTTTGATCATTCATTTCTAATACTAAGATGCAAGATTATTTTCTTGTCAATAGCAAAGTCATTGTGCTCTTACATTTCTGTTGTGCTAAGAACATTTATTTAGTACTTTACCTTCATGACTTTTACTTCTGAATAAACTCCTCAACTTGTTAAGGGAAATGTTCAACATATTCTCCAAATCTGAAGCATACTGATACATTCCTTAAACTGTTAATTTCCACCATGTTTAGAGTGAGCATAAATTTCCAACATATTTCAAAAATGAATTTTTCATACATTAAAATCTTAATTTTCGAAATACATTATCATAATTTGAAAGAACAAGTGAGATTTGAAATAATCTGCACATTTCATTAGCATTTCTAACAAATCTAATCCCATTGGAAAATTACATGCATTCTCTTCAATGACATCTCTCCTACATCAAGTGTATCTATAAAACTGTCATTGAGAAATAACATTCTTGGCATCATTTAGTTGTTACCCTCTGTATCTCATTGGATTAAACTTATTTGATTGGGTAAAATTATGTTCTGATTTTAAATTTGCTTATTATACTCTTTGTTCAAATATCATATGATTTATTTCTGTAAGAACATGAGAGTTGTCTTGTCTAACCTTGTGTGGATTCAAGAAACATTGAGTAGCAAGGAGTATCTAGTACTTTATTTTGCAGGATGCTCAACGAGTAGCTTTGAACTGATAATACCCAAGTATATGTCACAATACTCGAGTAATATCGGAATTTAACCTGGTCATTAAGTGCACAATAGTCCAATACTCGAGTATCCTAGATTCATACTTGAGTACTGTCAAGGCAGAGACTAAAAGAAATTCCTGAAATCACCGGTACTCGAGTATCCTCAAGTCATACCCGGGTACTGACGAACTAAAGAAGCTACTGATCATGAAGCATCTCAAACCATACTCGAGTAGGTAAGTGCAATACTCGAGTACTGTGCGTTATCATCTGAGAAAATCATCCCTGAATCATCTTCTTGATGCTTAATGATAAATTTGCACATCAAAGAAATTCAAGTGTTCACAATACACACTTGAAATGAGGTATTTCAGTACTTATTTTAATTGATTAGAATATATTTGAGTATTGCATACTTGAGTATTAACTGTTGTTATGCAAGTAGTGGGGCAATACTCAAGTATTCAAGTGGAGTAATCAAGTACTGTCAGGATGCCTCTTTGATTTAATGCAGCATTTGACAAAGTTGTGTGTCATTTATTCATTCAAAAGAAAATATATATATGTTGCATTGAATTAAAACATCATTCTTCTTCATTTGATAAAGTACTTGAATTGCATCGTTTTCAAAAATGAAGAATTTGAAAAAGTATTACTGTAGTATAGATATATGACGAGTTGTATCATTTAATCAATAATGGTTGCTTGGCATCAGATTTTCAATATTATATTAAAGCATTGCCTTTAATCAATATCATGGGCCCTGGCACCTTAAATGGAAACTGCTTCCTTTGTATTTTTGGCATCTCAAATGAATGTTGGTTAATCTTTGAATAAATGTTTTCACATTGCGTCATTGCATTTATTCAAAAATCATGCTGCACTATTTTGCAGATTTTGCAAAAGCTTCCATTGCTTCATCTTTCTCTTCATCTAGTACTGTATATGCTTGTTATTTATTTAATGGTCAAAGCATCATTCAAAAAGGTGGTTCATTCAAAGAACTATTTTTCTATGTGCATCATTAAATCAACAAGCATTCTATTCCAATTGAAAAAGATGTGTACATACTGTATGAGTCAGTCTTTCAAAGAAATCTTTCATGGTGCTTAAACATTGTCATCACATCATTATTTGGTATTATTAGAGAGAATGCATTCATTAAGGGGGAGTTTCACATTCACATATGTTTTATATCTTTAAAAAGCTCATCTCCTTGATTTGAAGAAAATTATCTTTAAATAATGCTCATCCGCACTCACTATGATTTATTAGTTTTGATGATGAGTTAATATCATATTTTCCTTTCATTATCTCAATTTGAAAATATCATACAGAAAGGAATATTTGGATATCTGATTGCACTAACAATTCTCTCTTGCAAGAAAATTTTACAATTATGACAAGAGAACTCAGTCTGTGCAAAAAACTTTCCTAAATATACTACAAGGAAAAACTATTACATTAAGGAAAGATGTTTTGATTACACTGAAGCTGTGATATGCTCTACAAAGTAGAAGAAAACTTCTTGAAGCCAACTGAGACATATTCTGCAGAAGAGCTATATAAAGTAAAGGAGAAGGATGGAAATGATCTCATACAAGAAGAAAGCAAGCAAATGGCCTTCATTGATCATTCATCAATTTGCAGAACCTACATGAGCATTTCTGAACTTTATCCTTTTATATTCAGTGAATTTTGCACATGTTTGGTATTTATATGCTTTAATTGTGAAATATGTTTTAACCTCTCCAAATTCTCTCAAACTTGTTTTCATAAACACATTCCAACTGGCACCATATCAAAATGAAAACTATCTTTACAAAAGGGGGAAAGAAAGTTATTTTCTTAACCTATGATTAAAGAGAGAATCATTTCTAATTTGTCTTCATACTTACCTCTCCACAACTATTTCTTCTCTACTTCAACTTTTGCTAATGACAAATAAGGGGAGAGAATGGCAAGAAAAATATCTTGGGTTTATTAGCTTTTCATATTCATAAATATTTTTCTCAAAGTATTTGCCATCATCAAAAAGGGGGAGAATGTTGGATATGATTAGTTTTGATGATGTCTTATATAGATGTCATTCTTAAGAGCAAAAAGGTTGCATACTACATTTATCTTATACTTTGACTGATTCTTAAATTTAATGTAGATGTAATGTTGATATGAAGAAGATGGAAGTTGGAATGGCTAAATTCAGAGTTAAAATAAGGAAATTCAAACTTCCCGATGAATAGAAGTTGCTACAATTTAATTGCTACAGTCCTGTGCATGAATAGCTCTTCCTTGTGTTTGAATCTCATCAACACTCAAGTATCAAACATGTACTCGCGAGTATCATGCTTCAATTATTCAATATGACACTTCAATACTCGAGTATGGTACTTGGCTACTCAAGTATGGTGTATAAACAACTGCTTCTGTGCTTAAATCCCGACAATACCCGAGTATGGATCATCAATACTCGAGTATGACACCACTCTAATCAGCTCTGTTTCACGTCCAGCACTGGCGACCTATGGTAATTCGATGATATCTTCCTAACCAGATATCAGATTGAGGTGAAACCAATGTTTTTGGAAACTAGACTTCCAAACGGTTCTAGTCGCACAAGATTCAAGTCCAACGGAGGTTAGATGAGAGAGCTATGAATTGTTGAAGATGACAATGACATCACCGTCACACTGCTGACCAAGCCTCAATGTTTTGAGTATATCTCACAAAATCGAAGTCCAATGAAGCTGAAACTGGTGCCATTTGAAAGTAGACTCACAGGGCTTTCCAACAAGACTTGAACAAATCAAATCGGAGTCCATACCAGGAAGTTATGATCTTCGAAAGTGGATACTCGAAATACTGGAAGTAACAGAGTTCAAATCAAAACGTCTGTATACCTTAAACACTTAGATACTCGAGTATGAGTATTCAATACTCGAGTATGATCGAAAACATGCTTCGCTATGTCGAGATTGCAGATTTCGATTCTGTTATTAATTACTATTAATGATGATCTTTAATGCTCCAATTCTAACCGATTCTGCTCATAGTTTTCGAAAATCTGAAATATAGAACAGGATCATTTGATATCATCATGGGCCAAGCAAAGATTCCAATCTTTATTTGAAAAGGAAGCAAATCGGGTAACTCACTGAAAAGTGGGAAATCATCTTCAAACGGTCAGAAGGCATAAGTCATGACATGTTAGAGCTATCTTCAGCAAAACCGAATCATGGGCTAAGATTATGGTCATCACCGATCCTCCAAACGCTCCAACGGAAGAATTCTGATTAATATCAATTATGCAGCAAACAAATATGGAATGGGTTTTTGAATTCAAAAGCTGCAACGGTCACCTACAAAGTAGTATAAATAGGTGAAGTCTTGGCTCCTCAAATCACCAACACACAGCAGAACAAACACGCAAAGAAAGATACTCTCTAGAGCTTAGTTTCGCTAATCTCTTGACTGATACTTTCTAATACTTTCGCCAATACTTTCGAATACTTCCGGCTGAGACTGTGTAATACTTTGTACTTCAGTGCTTAGAGTTATCTGCTCTTATAGAGAGTTATCCTTCAGCTATCATTTCCTTGTGAGAATCTCAAAGTTGTGGGACTTTGGGATTGGGTTATTTGATTACAACTTGTAAGGGGGAGTGTAATTCGAGAGAGAGAATTGCTCCGAGTGTTACAGAGTGTGTAATCATTTGATCGCAAGTTAGTGAAATCCCGGAGTGTTTCTAGGGACTGGACGTAGGTCAAGGATTAGGACCGAACCAGTATAAATTCTCTGTGTCTATCTCCTCTACTCTATCTCTACTTTGCCTTGATATATATCTGTTGTGTGGGTGACCGAGTAACTAGCAAAAAGAATTTTTGTAATCACCTATTCACCCCCCCTCTAGGTGATATTCCACCTTCACTGGGGGCACAGTTTATTGTTTGAAGCTAAAACCACATAATCCAATTCTCATTATTATTCCTAATTAATGACACCTCCAACACCACTTATGCTATCTTTTAGCAAGGAACCATCCACTTAAATCACTCTAATAAAACCTTCCTCTTGTATGAGTACTGTAACTATGGAACTCATGATTCGATCTTCAACAGATTATGGTCCAAACAAGCTCAAATGGACTGAACTCAACATTCATACACCCAACACTCTCATATGTCCCAAACAACTTATTACAAGGAGAAACCCAAATATCCCAACAAATATAACCAAATGGAAAGGACCATTGGAACTTCTTTGTGAAGACCAAACCAGTTTCATTTTACCCAAACCACTCTTATGAGAAAATAATCTACTCCAGAAGGAAGGAGGCACCATTGACTTCCATGGATCAACAATATTCGAGCAATCTCTCAATAAGTAAAGGGGCATCCTCCTGTTGATCACATGCAAAAGGGCAATCAGGAGATGCTGCCAGACCTCTTCTAGCTCTGAGTTATTCTGTGTGGACCTTATCATGAGCAAATAGTCACATAAAGGATTGTATTTTCTCTGGAACATACCAGCTCCAAAGGTTCTTCCAAACATTGCGTTAACTTGCTAAAATGAAGATAAACTAATCTCATTTACAAAGATTGCCAATGAAAACAAGGAACCTTCCTTCTTGGAAGTGATTACTAAACCCAAAACTTCTTGGTGGCTTATGAGGTAGGGACCTATGCTAACCCTCCTCCTAAGGATGATTTAAGGTATGGAACTATGTTAACTCTTCTCATTTGGGTGAGGATTTGACTCTCCTTCACACCTCTAAATCTCATACTAATAAGCCTCTTATTTATAGAGCTTTAGCCAACTAATGCATTCTAACTCTCCAACACATTATTGTTCTGGTATTGTTGAGTGCCTATAAAATGAAAGTGACAAGCAGAGATTTAATAGAGAAACTTCCATCATTAGAATGTTTCCAATAGAACTTATTCCCTCCTCTCACGGGGTGGGTGAGTGCAAGTGATAGGATAAGTAATATGAGGTAGGAACCAACAGCCCAAGCTTCTCTCCATATATAGTGCATGTATAGTCACACAGGAATGTAACTTTTAAGGGTATATGAGAATAGATATAACTATTAAACTATAAAGAGATATTTCTTTTTATGAACCTGTGTCTCTCCATGATAGCTCCTTTTGAATTGGGCTGAAGCCCTAATCTACGAAGAGTGGACTAAATTATTCTAACAATTTTCAATAGAAAGATCTTGATCTCCCATCACTAATTTGTTCACGGGGTGGGTGAGTACAAGTGAAATGATAAATAATATGAGGTGGGAACCAAAAACCCAAGCTTCTGTCTACACCAATCAACATACGAATTCACATAGTCGACCACTCAATCATCTTTATTAATCAACCCCTCCGCTTCAGGAATTATTAAATCAATAAGTGGAAAGTTCGATTCTGACGAGTTTTCAAAAACCACAAGGATCTCGATCTCCCATCACCAATTTTTTCTCAATGCTGGCTTCAAAACTGTACTACACTTCACAAATCCTTCTTCTTAGTTTTGGGAGTTTTCTCTCTTAGTTTTTTTCCTTAATTTTCTCTCCATCCAAACATAAGGGTAGGAGCATGATTGCTTCTTCTTGACCGGAGGCTTAATGCATGAGATCACCACAATTGTATTTGGCTTCAAGTACTATGACCCATAACGCATCTTTATTGCAAAGAAGGTTCCAGCATAATTTCATAATGAACATTCTGTTTTTTTTAAGGGGCTATTTGATGCAAGGGGAGGGGAGGGAAATTTTTTTAAAATCGAATTTAAAACAATAAGAGAAGTGATGTTAAAAGTTTTTAATTACTTTTTATTACTCTTTTATTCTATATCATTTATTAAAATTTTATAACCCTCCTTCTCTTTTTTTTTAAATCCAACTCAAAATTTTTCCTTCCTCTCCCCTTCTCTCCAACTTTGTCGTACCAAATTAAATAGTCCCTTAAGTCTTAGTCCCAAACCTCCTTATTTTTTATCTAGCATAATCTTTTCCTCAGAAGCAGCATTGTTAGCATATAGTCAAGCTAGCCTGAATTGAAAACGAATCCACGCAATACCCTCATAGATTATCTAAAGAAGATAATATTCCTTGATAGTAGTAAAATTGTCACATAAGTTCCAAGTCAATGAGAAAAAGAAAATCAAGTGACCAAAATAAAAATCAACATTTGTCCAACATATGGATCAACAATTGTCTAACATAAAGATCAACAAGTGTCCCACATAAAGTTCAAATAAATATAACCCTCACTTCTCCATAATAGTCACGACACCAAGGGATTTAACTTCTTGGATCATTTTCTGTCAATTAAAATTACTTTGATGATCAACTGTTGTGAACTTAAATGGAAAAACAAGACGATAGTACTTCAAAGTGATATTATAAGAGAATCGTATATCAGTTATAGGCAAGCTGATACAATCCTTCAGTATTAAATGCAAGGAACTAACAGAAGAATGACAGAATATCAGAATAGATGGGGAACGTGTACTCAAAGGGGAAGGAGAGAATCTTAGAGAGGGGACGGTAACCAGAGGAAGAGGAGAGTCCGTAGAGAGAAGAGAGATCCCAAATCATTTACTGCCTCTTCTATCACAGCCTTTCTTTTCTTATACTCATGTCTTGACCTATCTTGACTTGATCTTTTGAGCCCTATTCTAGGCCCAATCCCTTTGGGTCTATTATAACCTTCTTTTGAATCATCTATTAGGCCCAAATACTTTATGACCATGACATTACCTCCCCCATTAAAATGGACCTTGCCCTCAAGGTCCAAGTTTAGAAAAACATTTAGCAAAACAATCCAAGCTACAATCAAAGTCATTCCAACATGCAATACAACCTGGGAGACCCAACAAAAGCCTATTAGAATGTGTGGGAGAGCAGCATTATCTACAAAACCAAAATGCACCGCCATAGTCCTTGGTGAATTGAATAAAATCCCATTGGATCTTGTGGCTTCAATTGCAATAATGCCCTGTGCATGTTGATGACACATAGTCTTTATGGCATCCGTTGCCATCCTATAACCTTCAATCCAGTCAGAAGCAAGTGGAAAAAATCTTCTAAAATATCGCCCTTGGTCACCTTGCATCCTCAAAATTGAGTGGAAAACAATCACGCGCCCCATAAGCAGAAAACAAACAAAAACACGAGCATGATCTGATAGAATCATGATGTTGCCACCTATCAAGCCTCCGGATATAACAAATGGGTCAACAACAGGGGAAAAAAAATCCTCCTTGAGTAATCAAAAGCTATGGGCCTTTGAAGGAGTGATGAAAATTTGGATTGGATACCTTGGGAGCCACTGATACAATAGGTTGACTCTGGGTACAAATAGCAACAGTTTAATGTAGTTGGACAATATGGTGTATTTGTCCATTCACACGGCCTTGGCATCAAAGCTTGCTGCAAACTGATTTTGGTTAAGCACCAAAAATAAATAATTAGCCACTGATTATATTCAACAGCCCATGTCCACCAACTCTTGTCAAGTGCATCCATCGTCCAGCGATTATAGATGCATTGTCCAAAATGCTCCCCAACACTCCAATCAAGTACACACCAGTCATAGAGCATAACAAATTTATGCATGGTACCAATATGCCTACTATGACCAAAAATAGTTTTGACAGAATAGTTGCAATCCATGTGAGTCATTCCACACTTGTGAAGTGTCCTATTAATAACATAGCACACTAGTAACTTGTTATATGAAACACAATCCTTGAGGAAACCCAACAGTTTCATCTCTTCTGCAATTTCAATGGCATTATCAAGGATGCTTATTTTGACATAAAGATACATCATCACAGCATAAGTACCACCATGTGCCGAATCTTTTCTTTTCAAATTCCCAAAATCCAGCTTGAATTCAAAGACCATACTAAGATCAGCAAAGAGACCAATCATACTACTGCATGAGACAATAGCAAGACCACCTTTCACATCCGTCATTCTTTGATAGATAGCTATTGCTTCTTCCAAACTACCAATCTTACAATAAGACTTCAACGAGGATAACCACACATTTAAATTTGACGATATTTCAGACCCTTCCTCCTTCCCCTTTTGGAAGTATTTAACTAGCTCTTCAAGATTACCATTTCTTGCAAATCCATTTATTACAGATCCACACACAACTTCATTTAGTATTATTCCAACCTGCAACAATTTCTGGTGTACCTGGATAGCATGTGATAGTCGACCAAAGTGTTCAGGGGAGTTAGATAAATCAATGTAAATGGAAAATAGAGAATAGTAGCTGGAAGGCGTAGCAAATGCTCTGCCCTACTGTGTGTATTTATAGTAACTGAATACAACATTCCAGAGAATGGAAACAATCTACAGCAGCTATACAATCATAACAACTCCTATAGGAATAGGACACGTGTATAAGAGAAACTTACAGATACAATTATAATTACAGGAATTATATTCTAACATTCCCCCTCAAACGAGAGGGTGTAACTAACAATCCGAGTTTGTCTCTGAAATACTCAAACTGTGACTGCGACAGAGGTTTTGTGAAACAATCTGCAACTTGAAGGGATGAAGGTATATATCTAATATCTATTAACCCAGAGGAGACCAGATCTCGGATGAAATGAATGTCCACTTCAATATGCTTACTTCTAGCATCTTGAACAGGGGTTTGAAGCCAAAGACTTTGCACTTAAATTATCACACCACATTATAGAGGGACTTTTGACAAACAAGCCAATTTCAGACAACAATGAGCTCAACCATTTTATCTCAGCAGAACCATCAGAAAGAGAACGATATTCAGACTCAGTGCTTGATCTAGAAACGACTTTCTGCTTCCTTGAAGACCAAGAAACAAGATTACTCCCAAGAAAGATACACATCCCAGCCATGGAACGCCTATCATCAACATCACAAGCCCAATCGGCATCGGTATAAGCGATTAACTGAGGGCTACTAAAAGGTTTGATATGTAAACCTAAGTTATAAGTACCTTTGAGGTACCTAAAAATTCTTTTGATGACTTGCAAGTGAGTGGTTTTAGGTTGTGATAAGAACTGACTTAGCTTATTTACAGCAAAAGAGATGTCAGGGCGTGTGGTAGTCAGGTATTGCAAAGAGCCTATACACTGTCTATACTCAGTGGGGTTACTCAATAGATCACCATCAGCCGATGAGATCACTCGACCAGTCACCATTGGGGTGGAGACTGGTGCACAATCAGTCATGCTGAATCTATCTAACAATTCAAGGACATACTTGGTTTGATTTAAGTAGATTCCCAGTTTATCTCTGTAAACTTCTAAACCCAAGAAATAGTATAGGGGACCTAGATCTTTCAAAGAGAAGGTTTGATTTAACTTTTGCACAAAATCATTCACATAATCAGTGTTGTTACCAGTCACTAAGATGTCGTCAACGTATATAAGAATAAAAATTGTTAAATTCTTTTTCTGAAGCATGAACAAGGAGGTATCACTCCTAAGATTTCGAAATCCCCAGTGTGTCAATGTAAGATGCAGACGATCGAACCAAGCTCTCGGAGCTTGTCTTAAACCATAAATTGCTTTCTCTAACTTACATATATGGGTTGGCTGCCTCTGATCGACGAATCCCTCAGGCTGATGCATAAAGACCTCTTCTCGCAAGAATCCGTTCAGGAACGCATTGTTAACGTCGAGTTGCCTGATTTCCCACCTGAATGTTACGGCTATGGACAAAATCACATGAATAGAGGTAGACTTGATGACAGGACTGAAGGTTTCGCTGAAATCAATACCAGGAGTTTGCTGAAAACCATTTGCCACGAGCCTCGCCTTGTGTTTGAGAAGTGACCCATCGGCTTTAAGCTTAGTCTTAAACACCCACCAATTATCTATGAGTTTCTGATTCTCATAGGGAACGAGTTTCCAGGTACGATTCTTCAACAACGCCTGGAACTCTTCAGTCATCGCACATCGCCATTCTGGAATCGAGAGAGCTTCCTGAGTCGTCGAGGGTTCCGATCGGTGAGTTTTAGGAATAGCCAAACCAACATAAGGGTATTTGGGCCTTTGTATTCCATCCTTAGCCCTGGTTGTCATATGGTGTGTATTACTGGGCCCATCATTAGTTAAGTTCAAAGCTGACTCAGGAGTTGGACTTTGACTACAGGGAACAGAGTCCACAGACTCACTGATTATTGCAGGCTCATTACTGGAACGTTGAGACGACGAGAAACTTTGTACTTGGTTCAACGGTGAGCTTGACTCACCAGAAGATTCACTGACTGGTTCGCGGATGAAATTACAATTTCCAGGTACTCGAGGTACTTGAATGATAATGGGAACAGAACTAGTCGTCACCGGAGTTGCGAAACGAGACGTCTTCCCGTCCGAAACCTGTAGTGAACGGAAAACTGCCGGAGTCAAAAATAACATGACGTGAAACAAGAATTTTACCTGACTTACTGAGGCATCTGTGGCCCTTTTGTTGTGAAGCTTGACCCAGATACACACATTTCTCACTGTGATATTGAAACTTGTGAGCATTATAAGGTTTGAGGCATGGAAAACAAGAGCAGCCAAAAGGTTGAAATCTTTTATACTCTGGTTCAACATTCATTAAATGAAACAGGGGTGTTTCATTGCTTAGTACTGGTGTTGGTAACCTGTTGATGAGAAATACTGCCTGCTGGAATGCTTCAACCCAGAATTTCAATGGCATCCCAGCTTGAGCTAGCAACGTCAATCCCATCTCGACAATGTGTCGATGTTTCCGTTCTGCCTTTCCGTTTTGAGCAGACGTGTAAGGACACGTAAAACGAATATTAATTCCAGATTCTTGAGCAATAGGGATAAAAGGCTTAAATTCACTCCCATTGTCACATTGAACAGCTTTAATTTTCAGATCAAATTGGTTCTCAACTAATGTCTTGAATTGTCTAAACACGTGAACTGCCTCACCTTTGTTTTTCAATGGATATAACCATGTAAAGCGGCGAAATCGCCAACAAAATGTATGTAGTAACGGTGACCATGATGGGAATTGATGGGAGCTGGACCCCATAAATCTGTATGGATCAATTCAAGTGGGAAAGAGGATTTGGACACGAGTCTTGAAAGGGAAGAAACTTAGATTTGCCTAATTGGCAAGCTTCGCATACAAAATTGTCATATAGGTAATCACTACTAATTGTTTTATTACAGTCTCTCAAAACTAGCTTTAAGACTCTGTTGCTTGGATGACCAAGAGCATTGTGCCATTTAAGAAGCTCGTTGTGAGAGATGACCGTCTTTGCCTCGCCACCAAGACTCTTGGTTGATTAGGTTGCCTTGCCTTCATTGGATACAGTCCTCTCTTTGGAATTCCCTGCATTATTATTCCTCCGGTCACCAAATCCTTCACATCACAGCTTTTGTCAGTGAAATTCACAGAAATAGGATTATCACGAATTAGTCTATTAACACTCATTAAGCTTTTATTGGCAGAGGGCACATACAAGACATCTTTAAGAAGCAGATTAGATTGATTACAGGGAACGGTGGCTGAACCAATACCGAGAATTGGGCTTTGAGCACCAGTACAGGTCATAAGCTGAGACTTACCAACAGGTGTGATTTCTTCGAATTGCTCAGAATTTGGTGTTAAGTGATAGTTAGCGCCACTGTCCATATACCACGATTGATCATTCACTGATTGAGGACAAGCATAGTAAGCTTGTGGTGAAGGTGAGGAAAAAGAGTTTTGACCGAACGAGTCATCTCAATAATAGCAAGTGGCCAGAGTATGACCAGGCCGCTGACAATGGACGCAGAACGGCTGACCTCCACGTCGACCTCCACGATTACGACCCCCTCTGTTCCGACCACCACGAGAGTGGTTATTCCACCCACCACGAGAGTTGCCAGAATCAGATTGGGTGTTGCGACGATTGTTGCTAGAATCAGAGTGACCACCGTGACTGTTGTGTTGAGCTAAATTAGCTGAAGGCTCAATGCTGAGAGTGGAGAAGTGGCTGAGTTGGTTCAGTCTGGCTTCGAACGAAAGAAGGGCCGCCTGTGCTTCAACCCAGGTAATGTCAGGCTGATCAACAAGCTTAACTACGATTGCATTGTAATCGGAGTCAAGCCCATTAAGGGTGTGCAAGATAAGATCATCCATTTGGATTGGTGAACCGGCAAGGGCGAGTTCATCGGAGAGGTTTTTCATTTTAGTGAGGTAGTCTTCCATTTTCAGGGAGTTTCCTGGTATTGTGAAGATCATGCTTCACCACCATAACACGCGCTTTAGTTGAGGCGCAGGTGAGGTCCTTAGCACCGGTCCAGAGATCGTGAGCAGTCTTACAGTGAAGCAACTGAGCACCAATGTCCTGAGTCATTGTGTTACGAAGCCAACCAACAAGTAATCAATCAATGGAAAACCATTCAATCCAGGCTGGGTTGGACTTATTGCCAGTATCGCCGGAAACGACCTTCGGCGGAGCTCGAGAAGTGCCATTAATGTGGCCTTCGAGACAGTTGCCTTCAATGAGAGGCAAAACGATGGATTCCCAAACCAAATAATTTGTGCGATCCAACTTGATCGCAGTAGTTTGGCTGGAAGAACTAAAGAGTGAATAAGAACGAGTGTGTGACGGTGTGCCGGAAATAGCAGAATCAGCAGAAGACGAAGACATGGCATTTGTCTAGGCTCTGATACCAAGTTAGATAAATCAATGTAAATGGAAAATAGAGAATAGTAACTGGAAGGCGTAGCAAATGCTCTGCCCTACTGTGTGTATTTATAGTAACTGAATACAACATTCCAGAGAATGGAAACAATCTACAGCAGCTATACAATCATAACAACTCCTATAGGAATAGGACACGTGTATAAGAGAAACTTACAGATACAATTATAATTACAGGAATTATATTCTAACAAGGGGTCAAGATTTCTCTTGCTTGGTTCACTAAATTAGCACCACATATCATTTGAATGATAGAATTATAAGTCTCAGACCAAGCCCCTTGTTTCCTCGATCCTGTGACAAGAGAAATAGTGTTGCCATAAAGTTTTGTTGTGTCATATGCTCTGTTCATGCCATTATATTCTATAACATCCCTTTCTTGTACAATTGCAGCAGCTTGAATAGGGAATAAGTGATGGATCAAAAACCAAGAACCTTTGGCAATTCCCGGGTCGTAAATGTAAGTGAAGAATAGAAATTGAATAATTGAGGCATGGAATGAAATGTAGCAATTGATCAAACATTTACGGTTTATGTCAGTAAGGAAGTCGATATTGGAAGATTTTGCAATGGTATAAGCTAAGCCACAATTGCTGAAATTGAAAATGGAGTCAATCACATAATTCATACTCCAAACCTTGGTAGGTTCAACAGTGGCAATGATCTCGCAATCATCGATGATGACTTCGTCTTCCAGGTTGCAAGCAGTGATGGCAGGCACCTCTAGATTAGTAGGCAATACTGACGGTGATTTTGGAGAGGGCGTAGTTCGATTTAAGGTGTTCTGAAAAGATAGTCGCCCATCTTCCACTCCTAAGCTTTTCATGATCCTAACCCTTGCAGCCTCCATTCGATCAAGCCGGGAATAATCCCTCATCAAAACAATAGAAGTCTCGATCGAGTCAGGATGAGCACAACTATAGGATTGTTGATTGTGTACCATCGAAATCGCATAGGAAGATGACCCAACCTTGAACCCTGACTTAGACCCTATGCCTGACGATTCCATCTTTCGATCTAGCTTATCGAGCTTTTGGAGAATAGCTTCCATCAATCCTTCGAGACGATCAAATCGGCCTTTGGAATCCTCAAAAAATTTATTCTGCTTCTTCATATCAGCCTCCAGTTGTTTCAATTCAGCTTTATCCAGTTCGTCGGTCATGGCGGAAGGTTCAACTCTCAATGAAAGCACCATTGTTGTGAACTTAAATGGAAAAACAAGACGATAGTACTTCAAAGTGATATTATAAGAGAATCGTATATCAGTTATAGGCAAGCTGATACAATCCTTCAGTATTAAATGCAAGGAACTAACAGAAGAATGACAGAATATCAGAATAGATGGGGAACGTGTACTCAAAGGGGAAGGAGAGAATCTTAGAGAGGGGACGGTAACCAGAGGAAGAGGAGAGTCCGTAGAGAGAAGAGAGATCCCAAATCATTTCCTGCCTCTTCTATCACAGCCTTTCTTTTCTTATACTCATGTCTTGACCTATCTTGACTTGATCTTTTGAGCCCTATTCTAGGCCCAATCCCTTTGGGTCCATTATAACCTTCTTTTGAATCATCTACTAGGCCCAAATACTTTATGACCATGACATCAACTTCCTTTCTCAAGAAGATGTATTCTCTTTTTCTAACACATTACTTCCATTTTGAATCACAAAATTGCAATTTTGCAGATAAGCTTCATATGACTGTCCAACTTTTTAATACAGAGCATTAATTAAAAACAATTACAAAGGCTCATTTGCCCCATAAAAAGAGAATATCCAATTCCTAAATAATGAAAATTAGTGACTAACCTTTTCTGTCTTGTTTTCTTTTAAACAGGTTTGATTTGAACCATTAGAGCTAGATTCATTCATAATAATCTCATAAATTGTGTAATACTGTCATGTACTGGTTTCCTATTCATAGCATGGAAAATCAGCCTACTGTATCCATATCACATATCATCTTCTGAGCTTACTACATCTTCTGCTGGGTGGTCCACTGAGTGAGTGGGCTTACCAATCATTCTGGAGAATGATCCAATATTGATAAGCAAGAGACGAGCCTGCATTCCTAATTGGCGAGTCAGCCTTCCTAATACAAGCCCTAAGTGCACAGCAAAATTAATTCGAACAAGGCTTACCCAATCTCCAACTACAAAGAGGCTAACCAGTACGGCATTGTGAAGGACCTTCTTTCTCATCCAGGTATATGCATCCAACAAGGCAAGCACAAAACTCCATATGACTAGCAAACCCATTGAAGCTAGCAAGTAACTGTATAGGAAGCTATCAAACTCATTCATTATAATTGGAAGTTCACTGTGCATTAGACCTCCATGTATAGAAAGAACCAAAACACCAATGCCATTTGAAACTCATTTTTTTAATTTATTAGCATCTAAGCATATGAAGCTTAGGAGGAAAGCTTAGAAATAAGACGGCAACATGATTAATCAGATAAATTCATAGGGTAAACAATGATCTCATTCAAATCCTTTTGGGAACAACTGATGGGGGGAGAGGACCCAAGAAGAAATGTAGTAGAGTGGGAATACACAAAGAAAACCTCTAAAAATCCAAGAATAGTACATCTTGCTTCTTAGACTCTGTAATCCATGGAGCCTAATCTAGTTTTTTTTTTAATCCCGTACCTAAGTAATTAGATACACTAAAAGGAAACTGACCTAAATCTAGAAACATATAAACGAATATCATGTAATAGCATTTTACAAGGAGATGGCGCAGGAAGTTGACCAGCAAACATCATAGCCACACTTTTCTTTTGAATACCAAACATGAGTGAATACTGAAAAGGGGAGGGGATCAGTCCCTGCGGAGCAATGAAATGAAGACCCCGCCGAACTTCTTGTATTAAGGTTAACAGTTTTTTATCTAGCATAATCTTTCCTCAGTAGCAGCATTGTTAGCATATAATAGAAGAGAAGAGAAGCTAAAATAGATTTTATTATGGTAGCCCAGCTCGCTATTCATGAAACTTCTTTTCCCGCTCGAGATTCTCTAGTAAGTTATCTCCAAGATAGGAGCGAAAGTCATATATATAAGAAACTGGCTTACGTATTAATGGTATGCCCAGACACTTTTCAAGATATCTCGTCAAAACAACCCTCATTCTTTTGGGTTTGCATTCTCTCATTTTCTTTTTACAATCTTATATCCTCTATTTGATTAAAAAAAGTGGATGGTTCAAAATCAATATTTTATAAAATTATTATTTTAAACATAAATGAATAAATATAAACTGTTAAAATCTAATATGATTTATACAATTCATAATTGCAATATAAATAAAATAAAATAAAATAATTATAAAATATTATAATAATAGTTTTATAAAATATTAAATTTGAACTATCCATTTTTTATTCTAAAAGTGGAAATGATATTCTAAAAAGAAGAAAAATAGAAAAAGGATTCTGAGACTATCCCCTATCATTCTTTGACTCGTATCCATGGCTCTTGAAAAAATGGACATTCTTGGATAAGCACACATTTTTGGGGACATTGACCAAAATAAATTTTTTTTAAAACAAATTTACCTAATTAAAGCAGATTGGAAACATTTTACCAAAGTAATGCAGTTGGTGGTGTAAGGAAAGGTCACGCTACAAGTGGCTAAAAAAGATTCACGCCACTGACACAAACTGACAAATTGTGTCAGTAGTGTGAAGAAATTTCACGCCACCTAAGTGGCGTGAAGAAGCCCACATTTTTGTCTTTGCTCATGGTAACAAATTCTAAAGTGATTGTATGGCAATAAAACAAGTTGTTCTATATGAAATAAAATAAATTATTGTGCTTATCTGAGGATAACAAATTATAAAATTATGAAAAATATTTTTTATTAACATTAAAGCATGTATGATGAATAAAAAGATAGTTATTATGTTTTGATTGTCATTGATATTTATGCTTGGGAGTAAAACAATGTAGTTATTTATATTTATTTGTAATCTTATATTGTATTTTATATCTTTTAAACATCATCATTTATTGTAAAATTATCAGGTCAATATGTAACTTCTATTCATTTTAAACCTATCTTTTGTTGGAAGGGAAAGGAGAAGATGGAAACCAAATTTTTAATGACTTCAAATTTAAAAATTGGGTAAATAAGATTTAACGAAATTCCTCAACCCCACTCATTATATTTATTTTTAAATCAAACTCATTCAAATTGTTCTTCAATCAAATAATGAGTTAGTATCTCAGCTTATCACACGGGTGTAAAATCTAATTTTTAATATTGATGAATATATATATATATAGACACACACACGCACACACGCACGCCGCTCTTGGGCACTAAAGAAAACATAATATTTTCTGATGGAATTAATGATGAAAATAGTCCATCCCTAAAATGTCAGAAATTCCATCAAAAAAGTTTATTTTCAAACAGAATGTTTTCATCGCAAAGCAATTTTTGATGGAATTTCATCAGAAATTAGCAATAAAATTTTTCCGCCAGCAATTTCGTCAATAAAATTCATTATTTATTTATTGATTATATTTCATAAAGTTACTGACGAATTTTGAGATGGCTTTTCTACGGAAAGTTTCCGTCAGAAAAATTAATATATTTTTTAATTATAAATTATAATATTTCTGAAAAATTTACTAGCAGAATCTTCGACGGAAATTCCATGGCTAAAATTTTAGTGGCAGAATTCAGTGACTACTTCGTTGGTAATCTTGCTATATTTTTATTATGATATTTTTTTGGGAAAATCCATATGGGGCCCAAATAACAAAGAAAAATCTAAAAAAAGGCCCAAAGATTCTGAAAATCCCAGAAAAGGTCCTAGGGCTTTTTCTGGTATAATTTCATTAAAACGTTAGTTGTTAACGAGGCTGATATAGTTGTTAACGGGTACTGATATAGTTGTTAACGGTACTGATTTAGTTGTTAGGATATTGTTGTTAATGGTACTGATTTAGTTGTTAATGACCTACCCATTAACAACTATATCAGCCTCGTTAAAACCTCACGTTTTAATGAATTTATATCGAAAATGTCCCTTTCTGGGATTTTCAAAATCTTTGGGCCTTTTTTGGGTTTTTCTTTGTTATTTGGGCCGCCATATGGATTTTCCCTTTTTTTTTGGAAAATGTCATTAAAATACTATATATAATTCCAAAACCCCAAAACATCTATTAAAATTTGTAAAGGACATAAATATGATAGAGATCAAATTGAGATTTTAAAATGTTGATGAATTTATCATTATGCCTTCTCTTCCTCTTTCTATCTCCTCTCCCTATCTTCCTCCTCCTCTTCCCACTGCCATGTCCGAGCGCTCTCTCTCACACTCAATGGTAGTGTTGTTGGTCGTTATGGCGAAGTGGTAGCTGTCCTTGGCAAAGAAGAGAGGTGGAGGTAGAGGAATGTTGAAATTGGTGTTTTTGAATGAAGCCAGGAGTTCAAGGAAGAAGAAGGTGAATAGTAAATAATGAGTTTAACAAGTTTAGTAATGAGATTAACAACTTAGTAATGGTTTTGACAAGTCTTGTAATGGGTTTCACAAAAGCTTTTTTTTATTTTAAAAAAAAAAAAAGAAGCTGAGGAAGAAGAAAATGAACAGTAAATAATGAGTTTGACAAGCGTAATGGGATTAACAAGTTCATCAATGATTTTCACAAAACTTGTATTGGGTTTAACAAAGGCATTCGTCAGGTGAAAACATGTCAGTCTAAGTTCACCAACATCTGAGCACTAGAACAAAAGTCGCAATGAGATTACAAGTTCATCAATGGTATTCACAAGAATTGTAATGAGTTTCATAAATGTGGGTAAACCCTAACTGACATGTTTTCACCAGATGAACGCATTGTTAAACGCATTACAAGTCTTATGAAAACCATTGCTGAACTTGGTAATCCCATTACAACTTTTATTCATAGTGCTCAAATGTTGGTGAACCACTGACATGTTTTCACCTGACGAACGTCTTTGTTAAACACATTACAAGTCTTGTAAAAACCATTGATGAACTTGTTAATCTCATTACGAAACTTGTCAAACTCATTATTTATTGTTCATCTTCTTCTTCCTCAACCTCTTTTTTTAATCAGAAAAAGCTTTTGTGAAACCCATTAAAGACTTGTGAAAACCATTACTAAAGTTGTTAATCTCATTACGAAACTTGTTAAACTCATTATCTATTGTTCACCTTCTTCTTCCTCAGCCTTTTGGCTTTCTCCAAAAACACTAATTTCAACCTTCTTCCACCTTTGCCTCTCTTCCTTGCCAGAGACAACTACCACTCCACCATAACAACCAACAACACCATCATCGGAGAGAGAGAGAGAGCTCAGACATGCAGTGAGAAGAAAAGAAGGAAGAGAGAGAAAGAGAAAGAGAGGGCATAATGGTAAATTCATCAATATTTTAAAATCTCAATTTGATCCATGTCATATTTATGTCCTTTACAAATTTTAATAAACATTTCGGAGCTTTGGAATTTCATACAGTATTTAAATGGCATTATTTTATAATATATCATAGTATAGTGAGTTATTTCCTACTGTAACGAATTAGTGATAGAATTTGGGAAAATTCTAAACAAGTCCCAATTAACAGAATTATTTACAATCAAATCCTTTGAAATTATCAAATCGCAGTGACGTCCCAAAGGCCCTGGGTGCTTTAATTTAAAACGTGAAAGTATAATTTGGCCCTAGTAACAAGTTTATAGAGCATCCAATTACAAGTTAGAGCAACCAATGACAAGTTACATGGCAACCAATTACAGTTTTAGGGCAACCAGTGACAAGTTATATGGCAACAACATAAGTTTCATAAATAAATTGTACCCTAGACATGCAAAAGCTTGTTAATTATATGTTATCTTTATGATTTATGTTGTTATTTCATTGAGTGTGTGGAACGGCCAGTTTGGATTTTTGCTCTACTCCTGTGGAGATTGTGTTATATTTTCGTATGCTTAGACAGGGATGAACGGAAAGGATGAAACTTTATATGTTTAGATAACCCTTATTAAGTAATTTCTAAACATGTCGTTAATATAATGCTCTTAAGTTGTTCATGTTGCTCATATAGCTACCAATAACAACTTTTTTCTCAAAGTTACATAAAAGATGGTAAGTACATCAGAAAAGCATATATTATATTTTTTTGCATATAGGGAGACATTTCTAAATGGAGAAGAACGTGATTTGAAATATGTGGGGGATAGCGCTATAACAAAAATTACAAAGGAAGACACAACGTATGAAGAGTTGAGAACAATTGTAACATCAATTATTAGAGGCAAAAAAAAAAAGGTAGTGGGATTACCATGAAATTTAAACTAACATATGATGATGCCATAACCTTTGTGGACCTTGTAAATGATGAAGGAATAGAATATTTTATTGAACTCATGGAGAAAGTAATCATGTGTACATAGGAGAGAATGTATATGACATTACTCAACCAACAAGGGATGATATAAGAGTAGAACAACATGTGTAAATTGTATTTGCTTTTTAAACTAATATTTTATATAGTCACTTGTTGCAATGTAACTTGCCATCACTTGCTCTAAACTTGTCATTGGTTGTTATCATTGGTTGCTCTAAACTTGTCATTGGTTTCCATGTAACTTGTCATTAGATACTCTAAACTTGTCATTGGGGAAAAATTGTACTTTTATTTTGGAATTAATTGCACGCAGGTCCCTTGGCGGGAAAGTTTGAACTGGACATGAAATTTTTTAAACAAATTTGAACTTGATAAGAGGATTTTTTTTCTAAATATATTGTAGCCAAAAAAAAAAATTACTTTTTACTTTGAACTAATTACTTTTGAGGATAAAATAGGTATTTCCTGATTCTTTATCAACTACTACCCCTTCATTTTCTTTCTACCGAACAACTCATCTTCCTTCAAGCAATCTTCACTTATCCCTCAAAATGTTCCTTTCCCTTCCTTTCTCTTCTCTAAGTTCATTCCCCTCTCATCTTCCTTCAAGCAATCTTCACTCATACACAAATGCTGGATTCCACTTCCAACTCCCACCCTCCCACTTCCATGCCTACCAAACATGGCATAAGGGATTGGAGAATCATGCTTACAAATGTCAAAACATGGCTTTTTTTCAGAATGCCATGGAATAAACTGTTTCAACAGTATGGCTCTTCAGTAATGTGTTTGGATCGAAAAATTGCGATCCACAAACCACTTTCCTCCTATGTCAACATAATAGACAGAGGCTAATTCTTTTCTAATTACAAAACCTGTGTAGTTCCTTTTTTTTTTATTCAATTTGTTTTCTAATATTTGTTGTAATGTTTCCTTCCAGGTCCTGTAAGACTATCAATTTATTATTAATATCATTTTGAATTTTATCAAAAACAAAAAAGAAAAGAAAATTATCTTTCATAGTCAAGGAACCTCTACATTTAGATTAATAAGAAATAACAGTGTCACTGGAAATATCTAAAATTCCACACATTATCTACAGAGTATCCTTAAACCATTTTTAAAGTATGACTGAGCATCGAACACTTTTCTGCTAACACAACTACAGAAGCAGAAGGGTTGTCAAATCCCACTAACCATGAACATTATGGCTAAAAGCTCATGAAGCATTGTGTCCAGAACTTGATCAAATGGGTAAAAGTCCCACCATCCACCGCTACCGCTGGCCACTCCATTAGCCTCATTTTTCACACTCGTTTTGCACCTCAATTATTTGTATTCATTCATGTGAGTGCCTATTTGGGCAACAACAACAACAACAACAAAAACACTTCTCTAAGTTCATTTCCCTCTCATCTTCCTTCAAGCAATCTTCACTCATACACAAATGTTGGATTCCACTTCCAACTCCCGCCCTCCCACTTCCATGCCTACCAAACATGGCATAAGGGATTGGAGAATCATGCTTACAAATGTCAAAACATGGCTTTTTTCAGAATGCCATGGAATAAACTGTTTCAACAGTATGGCTCTTCAGTAATGTGTTTGGATCGAAAAATTGGCAGATCCACAAACCACTTTCCTCCTATGTCAACATAATAGACAGAGGCTAATTCTTTTCTAATTACAAAACCTGTGTAGTTCCTTTTTTTTTTATTCAATTTGTTTTCTAATATTTGTTGTAATGTTTCCTTCCAGGTCCTGTAAGACTATCAATTTATTATTAATATCATTTTGAATTTTATCAAAAACAAAAAAGAAAAGAAAATTATCTTTCATAGTCAAGGAACCTCTACATTTAGATTAATAAGAAATAACAGTGTCACTGGAAATATCTAAAATTCCACACATTATCTACAGAGTATCCTTAAACCATTTTTAAAGTATGACTGAGCATCGAACACTTTTCTGCTAACACAACTACAGAAGCAGAAGGGTTGTCAAATCCCACTAACCATGAACATTATGGCTAAAAGCTCATGAAGCATTGTGTCCGAACTTGATCAAATGGGTAAAAGTCCCACCATCCACCGCTACCGTGGCCACTCCATTAGCCTCATTTTTCACACTCGTTTTGCACCTCAATTATTTGTATTCATTCATGTGAGTGCCTATTTGGGCAACAACAACAACAACAACAAAAACACTTCTCTAAGTTCATTTCCCTCTCATCTTCCTTCAAGCAATCTTCACTCATACACAAATGTTGGATTCCACTTCCAACTCCCGCCCTCCCACTTCCATGCCTACCAAACATGTCATAAGGGATTGGAGAATCATGCTTACAAATGTCAAAACATGGCTTTTTTCAGAATGCCATGGAATAAACTGTTTCAACAGTATGGCTCTTCAGTAATGTGTTTGGATCGAGAATTGGCAGATCCACAAACCTCTTTCCTCCTATGTCAACATAATAGACAGAGGCTAATTCTTTTCTAATTACAAAACCTGTGTAGTTCCTTTTTTTTTTATTCAATTTTTTTTCTAATATTTTATGCTAATTATATATATATGTGGGTCCCACCATTTCATGTGTGTGTGACATGAGAATACACTTCTCCAACAACATAAGAAGTGTTTTTCCCATATAATATTATAGGATAATTTTTTTTTTTTATAATTCATAGTTTATCGTTTTTATAACTTTTATAATTATCTACTATGCCATGAAAAAAATTAAATGTGGAGGATGAATTCACTTCATAGTGTTTAATCTAAAAAAACCAGTTAAAAACAATCCATCAGTGGTCCTTTTTCTACAAATAATATTCTGAAATTAAACAGTGACTAAAAACTTGAGAGAAATTATTTAAAGATTTTCATATTTTGATGCTGCATATCGTTGACCACAAAAGGGGAGTAAAAGTCTTCTTGACTAATTCGGATTAGGTGAGAATGAGAGGACTAGCTAATTCGGTACAAATGTCCAAGTCAACTGTTTTTAGAATGAAAAAGAAAGTAATTCAACCCAATAAAATCAACGTGCCAATGGGGAAACTTGTAGTTGGTGGTGAGGTGGAAAGCATGCGTGAAGGAGAAAAAAACAGGAGAATTGTAGTTAAGTCTCACTTGACCAAATTTATTTCAGTCAACTCCATAACATTTTGAAATTTCGTTGCACACCCAAGGATTAAGACTAAAATAAGTTTTATGGGTAAAAAGACAATAATGTTTTTTGCTATATTTTTTAAAAAATAAAATGTTTGACCATCGCCAAAACTCTAACAATCGATCACCAGCAGCCACCACTGATTGGCCATTAGAGCTCCGACGTCGGTCAGCCAAAGCTTCGGCTACCAAAAATTAATGTGTTATGTATGTTTATTCCACTTGTTCATAAAGAGTAGAATACTTACAAATGAGATTTGTTCAATTTGTATTATTCATATGGATAAATTATAATCCACTTGTTCATTAAGAATTTGACACTTGCAAATGAAAATTGTTCATGATCATATTTTTCTTGTTAACCTATTAATTTATGTTATTCACATGCCTCTTTCATTTATTCATGAGGAGAATGACACTTGCAAATGAACAATACAAATTCAACAAAGACCACTTGCAAGTGTGCAACTCTTCATAAATAAATGAAATCCTCATATGAACAACACAAATTAATTTTTGATGGTTGGCTGTCAGAGGCAACTTCAGCTTGGCGGTGTAACATCCCACTTTTCAAAAGCAGTATAAATTTTTTTTTCTTTAAAACATCATTTCAAATCATCAGAGTAGAGCACCGGAGCATAAAAGTATCTGATATATATATATATATATATATATATATATATATAATGACATAAGTCTGGTTTGTTACAACAGCGGTACAGTAACCGAGTATTTCAAAAGAGATATATAACAGCAAAAGGAAGGCTTCCGCCGGAACAACAAAAGGAAGTCTTGGTAGGGTCTTCTATGCGGATCGCTTGCCTCTATCCTCGTCCTCGGTCCTTCCGACCCTGAAGCTATGTTAAGGGCTGAGGTCCATTGCAATCGGACCCTAGGTAACGGTTAACCTCATATTTACATATACAGTACTTGGACTACAATCAATCAAAACATAACAACATAATAGCACACAAGCCAATGCAAATGTACCGCTCCCCGCAAATGTAGATGTACCACTCCCAGTGAATCAGGACATATCACTCCCAGTGAATACAGATATACCACTCCCAGTGCATGCATATGTTCAAGCACAACAACTCTACTCATACAATACACCTAACAATATACACGCATACCATAAATATCAGAGTCAGTGTTACAGTACGCGAACGTACCTTCGTTGACGTTATACGGTATTTCTGGTGGAATACGGTACGACAGTTACTCAGAACGTAATCAGGGATATCCTATCAAGATAAAAATGTATTTGTTAAGGATCTATCATTACGACGGACATTTTAGTCATAAATGACCATTTTACCCCTGACCCCCTAATCGGCGGAATTTCGCCAGCACTTCGTTACTTTGACCCTAATCTTCCAGAATTTCAGCATAACTCCTACTCCAACATAATTTTCGAAATATAGATCATATTTAACCTTAAAACATGATATCTAAACTAACTTGGAAGATTAAAGATCAAAACAACATTTCTACTATAACTACCGAATCGAAAACTAGAATTTAAGACTCGGTACCGAAAAATTACCCAGAGCTTCGCTGCTTCTTCCTCCGGACTCCTCCTCCTCTCCAAGCTCTCCAAGAATTCGAAATATACAAGAGTGAATTGAGTGTGAGAATTATGCTTGGAGGTGCTTGCTATTTATAGAGATTTTGTGAGGGCATTTAGGTCTTTTTCCAACTTCCAACTTCAATCCTTGGCCACACATTAGAACCCTTAGCCAACAAGTCTTCCTCCTTCATTTTCATCAACAAAAACCGTCCCCCCATGTCACCCTATGTCACCAAGGTGATGTCATTTACTTCCTTAAGAAGTTTTATACCGATAAAGTCCCCGTTCGGTGTTCTAATCGCGTAATCTTACAGAATCTTAGAAATCCGGCAACATAGCCCTGAAGGTCTATTCTTCCTCTTTGGAAATACCTTGGTTAACTAAATTTTTGATTCCATCTAAGAGAGATAGTACCTTGGACCCTCTCCGGAAGTTCCCTGTCCATTGCATTGGTCAGTGCGTACATTCGGCCTGGGTTCTGTGGCCTTATCTCCGCAGCTCTCTCAGGACAGTTTGAGGCAATGTGTCCTGGTTTCTGACATCTGTAGCAAACTCGTCTCTCCGCATTTTTCTCAGGACAGTTCGTAATAATGTGTCCTGGCTTCCGACATCCGAAGCAAACTTGTCTCCCAATACAGCTAACACCAGGATGGTACCTCCCGCAATTTGAACATGGTCGGGATTCTGGCATTCGTGGGTTGTTCTGCTGCCCTGTCTGGAATAGCCTTTTGCTTTCTCTTTGGGAGTTATCCCATGGTGCCTCTCTCTTCCTTGAGAAATTTCTGTGGCTAGACTCGTTACGTCCTACGTTGCTGTTATTGGAGAATCTGGACTTCTGGAATTCTTTCAAATTCCGCTCTATCAGCCTACAAGCTTCCACAGCATGAGTCAACTCCTGGAATCATTGAGACATAAGTCTCTCACCTATTTCGTACTTTAACCCGTGGATCAGTATGTTCACCATACTGCTCTCATCATTGTTCCTTCGCAGATGCGATGAGTATCGTGATAGATTGGTGAATTGGGCATAATAGTCATCAAAGGACTCCTCTTGACCTTGTCGGATGTGAAGGAAGTCTGACTCTTTGGTCATTTGTATAGAGGGAGGAAAGTACTGCTCATTAAAATTTTCTAGAAACTTCTCTCATGTAATGGGACAGTAACGTGTCTGTAAAGTTGCCGCTATGACTTCCCACCATCGGTCTGCGTCTCCTTCTAGCTTGTAGATCGCCAGTTGAGCTTTGCGATCATCCGGGCATTCAATCACCTTGAAGATTTTCTCCAACCTTTTTAGCCAGTCCTCCGCCGAGTCTAGTTGACCTCGGAAAGCTGGTGGTTTCAACTTACAGAATTGGTTAACCCAGTATTGTGTGGTCTGTCCAACTCTTCCTCGTCGAGGAGGTGATTGGGATCTATCAGACCCCTCAGATTCCTCAGCATGTCCATCACTTTGATCGTTCTCCTCTTCTTCTTCTTCCTCGTCATTTTCTTCATCATTCCGCTCTTCTTCATTTTGTCGTCCTTCTAATTGTCTCTCAGCTTCCCGATCTTGTCTATTCTACCTTTCTAGGAGTGCATCTATTAGTGCCCTCTGCTCTTGTAGGGTTTTCCTCATCTCCAGCATCTCATTCTGTTCTGGTTGGTTCTGTTCAGGTATCGCTCTCATCTGAGGCTGTCTGCCTCCTCTTCTACCTCCACCTCTACCTCGGCCCCTTCCTCGGCCTCTGGGAGCTCCGGCTCCTCTCAAATTTTTCATTTCGTGTTCTTTTTCCTTTATTAGGGAAAACGTTGGTTATATAAGGAAAACAATTAGTATATCGCAGATTTTATCGCACTAGTATCTATACCGCACATAGATTCTATCGTACTTAGTATTCACACTGCAACTGAATAGACACCCGCAACATTTCCTTCGTTAGGTTCTCGTTGGTTCTTTCTACTCAAAAACGGATACGAAAATACATATCGGGAGTTCTACATGAGTCAAATACTACATGCACCAAAATAGATTTACCTCCCAGTAATAACTGGAGATTATCAGAATTATCAGAGTTATCATGAACTGATATCAGGATTATCAGAATTCGCGTCAGGACTGATTTCAAGATCTATGATCTCCCGGGTTGTCGAAGTTGTCGTCGGTGGGTGACATTATCAGGGTTATCAGAGACTGGTATCAGGGTTATCAGAGACTGATATCGGTATAAGTACAGACGATGGATTCACCGACTCTGGGTTAGAGTGATGCACCGACAGAAAGTGGTACACCGGTTCAGGATGGTACACCGGTTCAAACTTGGTATACCGAAATAGGGTGGTACACCGACTTAGGCTATATCAATACTCATTTTCAAAACATGCTCTGTAAAAAGGCGTAGAGCCTAACTCCGCTACTCAAACCAATTGGCCAGGTAAGTGTCTATCATGGGGACCTCACCGAGTTCACGGCGACTAATTGGCGCACCCACATAGACAAGCCTTGCCTTCGGCACCAAAAGGTTTTGGAATAACATAGTTAGATCTATGCCAGGACAACTGCTCTGATACCAAAATGTAACATCCCACTTTTCAAAAGCAGTATAAATTTTTTTTTCTTTAAAACATCATTTTAAATCATCAGAGTAGAGCACTGGAGCATAAAAGTATCTTATATATATATATATATATATATATATATATATATATATATAAAATGACATAAGTCTGGTTGGTTACAACAGCGGTACAGTAACCGAGTATTTCAAAAGAGATATATAACAGCAAAAGGAAGGCTTCCGCCGGAACAACAAAAGGAAGTCTTCAGCCGAGTCTTCTATGCGGACTGCTTGCCTCTATCCTCTGTCCTCGGTCCTTCCGACCCTGAAGCTATGTTAAGGGCTGAGGTCCATTGCAATCGGACCCCAGGTAACGGTTAACCTCATATTTACATATACAGTACATGGACTACAGTCAATCACAACATAACAGCATAATAGCACGCAACCCAATGCAAATGTACCGCTCCCCGCGAATGCAGATGTACCACTCCCAGTGAATACAGATATACCACTCCCAGTGCATGCATATGTTCAAGCACAACAACTCTACTCATACAATACACCTAACAATATACACGCATACCATAAATATCAAAGTTAGTGTTACAGTACGCGAACGTACCTTCGTTGACGTTATACGGTATTTCTAGCGGAATACGGTACGACAGTTGGTCAGAACGTAATCAGGGATATCCTATCAAGATAACAATGTATTTGTTAAGGATCTATCATTACGACGGACATTTTATTCATAAATGACCATTTTACCCCTGACCCCCTAATCGGCGGAATTTCGCCAGCACTTCGTTACTTTGACCCTAATCTTCTAGAATTTCAGCATAACTCCTACTCCAACATAATTTTCGAAATATATATCCTATTTAACCTTAAAACATGATATCTAAACTAACTTGGAAGATTAAAGATCAAAACAACATTTCTACTATAACTACCGAATCGAAAACTAGAACTTAAGACTCGATCGAAAAATTACCCAGAGCCACGCTTCTTCCTCCGGACTCCTCCTCCTCTCCAAGCTCTCCAATATTTTGAAATAGACAAGAGTGAATTGGTGTGAGAATTATGCTTGGAGGTGCTTGCTATTTATAGAGATTTTGTGAGGGCATTTTGGTCTTTTTCCAACTTCCAACTTCAATCCTTGGCTACACATTAGAACCCTTAGCCAACAAGTCTTCCTCCTTCATTTTCATCCACAAAAACCGTCCCCCCATGTCACCCTATGTCACCAAGGTGATGTCATTTACTTCCTTAAGAAGTTTTATACCGATAAAGTCCCCGTTCGGTGTTCTAATCGCGTAATCTTACAGAATCTTAGAAATCCGGAAACATAGCCCTGAAGGTCTATTCTTCCTCTTTGGAAATACCTTGGTTAACTAAATTTTTGATTCCATTCAGGGTATTACGTTGCCTGCCGAAGATTTTCGGATAAACGTTTCGGTTACAGAAATTGCTTCGGGTAGTGTCAACTTCTGGACAAAAATTCACTAATTCATAATATGTCCAGATGTTTACCAACTTATTCAAGGATTTTGAGTTAGGATTTAATTTCCGTTGGTTCTCAATTATCCTATTTGCTTTTTATCAAATATCTCTACAAAATATCATTTGCAACTTGCCAACTTGCATTGCTTTCATACTTGGCATATTTTCTCTCTCTTTTCTTTTCCCATTTTCGTTTTGCATGGCATCTTTTTGCAAAATATGTTGCTTCCCACTTGCTCATCCACTTGCTCAAATATCCTCTTGCTTTATGCTCTTATTGGCTAGAGTTTTTATTTGACTTTTCCACAACTTCTACACTAAGTCTTCTATTAAATTTTCACTCAATTTTCCTTTTGTTTTTCCCTTTAATTTTCGAAATTAAATGGCCATCAATGACCAAGGAATATGCTTTAGATATACCATGCTTTTATGTTCTCATTGGCCAATCTATTTTGTTTGACTTTTCAACAACTTACTTACTAAGTTTTCTACCAAAATTTCTTCAATTTTTCTTCTTCTTTTTCTTGTATTATTATTTCGAAAATGAGGGCATCTTTTTGACAAAAGATGTTGCCTCCTATTTTCCCAATTGTTGACTTTTCAACCCTCTTCTTAATCCCTTAGATTATGCATTAATCATCTTAATTAGTAATTACTCCAATTGGCTAATAATTCACTTTATTCATTTCTTAAACAATTAGCCAATAATTATTCATCTAATCACTTACTAATTATTGACAATTTTCTTAATTAGGATTAATCATTATCTCACAACTATTGGACTTACATTGGTATTTTACGCTCCATGTAAAATATTAAAAATCATGGGGTCAATTATGGCCCCACAATACTTTTTGATTTTTCTCCTTCAATTTTTCCAAGGTAATAAATTAATAATTTACCTAAATTAGGGACAATATTCTTCCCTATTTCAAATAATTATTTATTTGTCTCTCTATAATATTTTCAGGGTATTTTATAACCCATAAATATTTTAGGGACCTATTTGCAAATTATCTAAAGTTTTAGGGACCTTTTCGCACATTATCTTATCTCAAGAGAAATTGTCCTAATAATAAGATAAATTCAATACAATGTGTTTGAGACCTCATATTCACCTATTTTCAATAGGTATACTCTACCAATTTATGATATTTACCCTAAGTCAGGTTTTAGGGTATTACAGGCGGCTGTTGGTGACCAGTCAACGGAGCTCCAACTACCATCAATCCTTTTTATAAAAAAAAAAAACAAGGGGCAATAAAATTATGAAAAAAAACATTCCAAGGCATAACTTGTATCCATGCACTTCATATTCGCCTGGAGTTCAAAATAGCTAATATCAATAAAAGGCCATGTTATGCTTTTTTGATTTCTAGCAATTTGATGTGAATCAGTCTTCTTCCGAACTTGTACAAATCTTTCCATTTTCCAATTCGATGGCAGCTTCATTCTTAATTGTTTTACTTTTCTTTCAAAAGATAACATGTGTTCAACTTACTTAAGAACTTGTCTCTAACTTCCTGATAAAAGTTCATTTATGCTTCAAATTTGTATCAAAAAATCCAATAGCAAATTTTTAAAATCCTTAATTGTTCCCAAGTGTAATTCATACGATGACCATATGCGAACAAGGTCTATAACTTTATAGATAATGATGTGAACGAATTCTAACTTGTAGCTTTGTTTGGAATAATATTCAGGCAAGAGACGAGGCTTTCTTATTTTATTTTCCTCTTTTTTTCTGCTCTCACCTGAGGGGAATGAAGTGCCAAGTTGAAATTGTGCTGAAACCAATTAAAAAAATCATTACTTTCAGTTTTAAATATAAGACAAAATTTATAATGCAATTTGCATTACAAACTTTATCTTATATTTAGGACTGAAGGGAGTACTTACCAACAGTGCTACGAGATAGATAGAATGATATATAGACACAGAAAACTAGAAGAAGGCAATGGAGTTAAATCAATATCTGAATCCTTCCTCCATTTTTAACTACGATCTCTACAAAATCGATCACAAATCCGGCTTTAAATCAAGGAAGAAAGAAAGCTAAAAGGGTGAAAGTACTATATCCAAATCAAGTAAACGAGGATGAATTATCTACTATGCCATGAAATAGTAATATCGATCCATTTTAACATTTTAGGGACCAGGGGCGGAGCCATGAATGAAAATTAGGGGGGCAAAAATTACATAATAAAACTTAGTAGAGTTAACATTTGAAATTAGGGGGCAAAAATTACATAATTGGACCCAAAAGTTTTAAAAATTATGCTTTAGCCTCATAAATATTTCAATATTTGCATTGTAGTTCCTCTATGAGACTTTTTAACAGGGACTAAATTAAAATTTTTATAAGGCTAAAGCATAATTTTCAAAAAAATTGGTCAAATTCTATAATTTTAGGGAGGCGGTGCCACCCCTAGCCCTCCGATTCCACCCTTGTTAGTGATAATATTAAAGCTAAAAAAGCTTCTAAAGTAACATCGTTCTTCAATGAAAATTTCCGAAACAAATTTGCACATTAACCTTAACTGTAATTTATGGATTCGCAATTTTGGTAGGTTGCTTAATCTTTTCCTCCACTTTAGTTTATAATGTTCATAACTTATTGTTTCCGATGCCTTTATTGAAACATCAGTTTGGTGATTCATGTTTCGATTAATTTGCCTTCGCCGGGATAATTGTTTCTTCTTTACGTGATAGGATTTTGAAATTTTTATCGTCAAAATGTTTTCTTAGTCCATTAGATATTTTTCTCTATTACTGCCCAGTGCCCATTAGATCATTTCACTCCATTCTCTTCGCCCAAAAGTTAGTTTACGACAATTTTTTTTTTTAAAAAAAAAAATTGTGCTTTAATTTACGACAATTTAAAATTAAATCTAGTTAAAATTAGGCCTGCACATACCCTTAATTTTATTACTCTGGTCTTATTTATAAATCTATTTTAACTAAATCACATATACTAAAGAGAGGTTGTTAATTCAATAATTATGGGTAAATTTTCAACTTTTTCTTTATTTTTGAATGTGTATCTTTCAACTCTTTTTTCTCTCTCTATTTTCATTGGTACAATTAATATAGTCAAAATTGTCACAATCTCATATATTATCTGAAAGAGAACTTATAAATAGGACCAATTTTTTTAGTAAAAAAAGACATAAAAATAAGATCGGAGTGGTATTTCCTAACTACAAAAGGTTATCGTAGCCTTTTAACAATATTTAAAAATCTCTATTTAGACCACTAGGCCTTATTCAAAATTTATTAAAAATATGGGTCTAAAATCAAATTTTGATATTTCAACTAGATTGATTTTTCTTATTTTAAATGAAAAATTCCTCTCAGGTCTTAAGGGACAAACAAAATTTCAAAAAAGTCCTACACAAAAGTGAAATATCAAAAAAGTAGTTGTTAATTAACAACTTCATCTGTGCAATTAACAAATTATTAGGGTTTTTTTGACATCTGAATTCCTTATGAGATTTTTTTTTAAATTTTGTTGGTCCTTGGGACATGAAAAGAATTTTCCTTTTTAAAATTTTGTACTTATATTAAAAAACAAAATTTGCCACAGGTACTTATTATATTAAACTAACCAATAACTGGCAAGAAAAAAAATGAAATTATCGAAAAAGACATCTAAAGCATATGAAAGTGACTCTTCACTCGGGTGCATTATGTGCATATAATTAGGTACCCAATTATGTGCTCATACCTCTAATAGAGGTATGAGCATATTTTTTTTATATATTGTATTTATTTAGATTTAGATTATATGATGCTTTCTGGAATTTTTTTTGCATCCAATATCTCAAATTAATTAACTTCCAGTTCTGCAATTATCTGTAACACCAGTATCATGGAAATTAATTAATTTTGAGATACTGGGTGTAAAAAAAATTCCAGAAAGCAGCATATAGTTTAAATCTAAATAAATATAATATATAAAAAATAAAAATAATATATAAAAAATATGCTCATACCTCTAATAGAGGTATGAGCACATAATTGGGCACCTAATTATGTGCACATAATGTGCATTCCTCTTCACTCTGTGGACTCTGTGCGACTGAGTCATATGCTTCACTATTAATTTCTTTGCCTCGAGTAGCTCGCTCTTCGTCTCTCTCGCTGAGGTGGTGAGCCCCTACGAGCTCCGATCCAGCTCTCACCATCCTCTGCCTCGAAGCGAGAGAAAGAAAGAAATGGGGTTCGCTTCCTTTATGGGTCGGGTCCTCTTTGCCTCCGTCTTCATCCTCTCTGCCTGGCAGATGTATGTCCCCATTTCAGATCTGTTTACTTTTCTCAATATTATTCCGATTGGTACCCGACGACTTCGTTAATCAGTGTTTCTTTCTTTCATTTTAACCGATTTGGATATTTTTGTATCTGTTTAATTTCATATGTTGTACTGATTTGTTTGTGGGTGTTATGAGTTATGACCTGATGTCTACTTCGCAAAAAGTTGAAATATGTTTGGCTAGGTTTTAAAATTTTCTTTTTTATTCGGTTCTTTTTCAAAAAGTCAACCTGAAAGCCATTGGCAACTGCTTCGATTGCGTTATGAAGTTCGATGCATCTTCTTCTATAGTATGTTCTGGTGCTTGATTGTGTTAATGATATACTATTATTATAGTTTGACACTTTTTCACAAATTTGTGAGCGTGTGGGGATTCTGAATTGGCCATACTGGATTTTTTTTTACTGAGGCTTTCTCCAATGTTTGGAAGAATGTTATAACTTTTTACAGTAAGAATTAAGAAATGGTGTGAATTGTGAACCTTTGAAGAGCTTGACTTGGTTGATTTCCCCACTTTAGGCTCCAATTCTATGAGAATATTGAGGTTTCATTACGTACTACAAATTTGATATCAAGTTGTATACAGCCACATGTTGAGAGATCTAATTTTGAGATTAGTTGTACGTGTCTAAAACCAGTGTGTACACAATTCTGTTCTCTAATCTCTATGAGACATTACGTCGTGTTAACTTATATATATACATATGAATTCTGAATGTTATTGATTATTATTTTTTCCACCTCAATCTGAGAGTATAGCAAGGTAGGTAAATTTCTCATTAAATCCAAGTCCTCTTATCTCTTATAGTCTTATCAGTCTTGTGAGGTAATGATATTGTTAGTTTATTTTTGTCTAACAAGGTTTATATGCAATTTTCTAACTGAAATAATACTAAAGAAAGCTCTATCGTGATAATTAGATAAACTGTTCTCTGTGGCTGAATTCTTTACTATTATTTCAGTTAGAAAATTGCATATAAACCTTGTTAGACAAAAATAAACTAACAATATCATTACCTCACAAGACTGATAAGACTATAAGAGGACTTGGATTTAATGAGAAATTTACCTACCTTGCTATACTCTCAGATTGAGGTGGAAAAAATAATAATCAATAACATTCAGAATTCATATGTATATATATAAGTTAACATGACGTAATGTCTCATAGAGATTAGAGAATAGAATTGTGTAGACACTGGTTTTAGACACGTACAACTAATCTCAAAATTAGATCTCTCGACATGTGGCTGTATACAACTTGATATCAAATTCGTAGTGCGTAATGAAACCTCAATATTCTCATAGAATTGGAGCCTAAAGTGGGGAAATCAACCAAGTCAAGCTCTTCAAAGGTTCACACCATTTCTTAATTCTTACTAAAAAGTTATAACATTCTTCCAAACATTGGAGAAAGCCTCAATAAAAAAAACCAGTATGGCCAATTCAGAATCCCCACACGCTCACAAATTTGTGAAAAAGTGTCAAACTATAATAATAGTATATCATTAACACAATCAACCACCAGAACATACTATAGAAGAACATGCATCGAACTTCACAACGCAATCGAAGATTTGAGTGTGTGATAATATTATCATAGCAAAATACAGCATTTTGCATTGATACAGCCTGTATGTTGCTAGGTTTAATGAATCTGATGCCATTGGTGGACCTTTTGCTAAGGACATGATGGTCCTATCTCTTTCTGGGGGATAGTGCTGTGTCTTAAATTTGAGAAGAAGCCTATATAAGTTTGGAGCTCAAGCAGTAAAGACAAAACGTATCTCTGGCCTTTTCTGATTTACTAAGCTTTCTTATTCTGGATTTTGTTTTTATGGATACTTGTTCCTTGGGGTGGTCTTTTAGCAACCTTTTCCGCAATTCAAAGTCGTTTTGCCCCTACTTCATTACTTAATGTTGGATTACTCGATTAAAGTTTATGTAGGTGCAAATTGACCCGCATTTCAGGCCCTAAATGTTGGATAACTTGCTTAATCTAGGTTCGCCAATGCTTACACTTTGTGTAGCTTCCTGTCACCTGTTTAGTTTGATTGCTTAAAATGAAGATGTCACAGTGTAATTGTATTATCATAGCAATATGCAGTATTTTGCACTGATTATAGCCTGTTTGTTTCTAGGTTTAATGAATTTGATGCCAGCGGTGGACCTTTTGCAAAGGAGTTGATTCCCAAGCTCACTGTTTTGAGAAAAAATGTGTCCTTCAAATTGGGGATTGAGATACCAAATATTGATGTAAGGCTTTGTTTTTATCAATAATTGTTTTTAGAGATTGGATTTCATTCTTTGCAACTTCATTTTCCTTTCTAATTGAGGTGCCAACTACAGGTTCAGCATTTTGTTGCTGTTCTAATAGTACTGAAGGGGCTTGGAGGGATCCTTTTTGTGTTTGGCAGCGCATTTGGAGCTTTCCTACTGGTAAAACCTTGCTCTTTTGCATTAGAATGCAAATAACTTGATGTTAATTAACTTTCTAAACATCCATGTAGTTCCAAAGCGCTGTAATCAAGATTGAAAAGTTTGTGTTTGGCTTGTAGCTTCTGCATCAGGCAATTACCGTTCCACTTCTATATGATTTCTACAACTATAAACCTAACGGGGCCGAATATAGTCTGCTGCTGAATGATTTCGTACAGGTTTGTCATGCTATTCCCTGTGTTTTCCAGCTGACGATGTCTGAAGTTTGAATGACTTGTTTTTTTATGCCGGGTTTGTTTTCCATTGCAGAACACAGCACTCCTTGGTGCCCTGCTGTACTTTATAGGGATGAAGTCAATTCTCAGGAGGCAACCGAAGAAGAAGGTTCCAAAAACAAAGACAACTTAGAGCAGAGATGCATTGATGTATTCTTAAAGAACAGTTTTTTGACAGCCTGCTCAGTGGCAGCATGAGATTTCTTTAAGCTTTGTTTTGCCTCTTGTTCCCCTTTTTTAGCCTCTTCAGTTTGGATTAGATACTTTGATTTGTTTGAATGGTACTTTATTGATATAAACAGTGGGCATATAATTAGTTCCTGGATATGCTTTAGCTCCCCCGAATCATTTTTCTAATATTAAGCTGAACTGAGATTTGGTATTTAAGCAAGGCTTCTGTGTTGGTTAGGCATTGCTTCTTCTTCTTCTTGTTGAACTGGGGAATGGATAAACATCAAATGAGAGAACTGTTACTGATCACAGAAATGGCTTAAGCCACCACCTATCTTCAAAAAAGGGGCTACAGCCGTGTCACTTGCGCAGAAATTTTCATCACCAAATGATGTACGATGTTCTCCTAGAATGTTTTCCCCCCACTTATGTGGATATGACTGAAAAGATTGATGTTATTACTTTTAAAAATAAACAAGATTTTTTTCTTTTTGCCAGCAGAAAACATATTACATTAGAACCAATTCTAAATTACAAGGTCCCAAACACAAGAATAATGAAATACAAACAGAATTGAAACATAACAAGGAGGTAGATCTAGAAAGACAGGCAATTAAGAGGGGATAAAAAACTTCACGAACACCAATTGTCAATAGAGCCAGCAAGTGAGATGGAGGTCGAGGTGCCAAATCCAAAGGGTAAGATCAATCCAATAAAGCTATGGGAATCCAATCAACTACCAAATTTGCTTCATGAGAATCCATATGCCATAATGGTTCCTAATGAAATTCCTCAAGACAAGAATATGCCCAAGGGGAACAACACCAAACATAATATCAGAGAAAGCACAATCAGTTTGGCATTATAGTAGAAAATCATAACTCCAGCCTGAAAGTAAACAATATTTCCTTACACACTGAACAGGCACATGTCTAGCCTGAATATGAACATGGTAGAATTCACAATGAACATGCACATGTTAAGCCAAAGATGAACAGCGTATACAAACACAGTGAACTGGCACACGTTGATGATTTTTGAAAGATTAGCAATTAACCATTCAGGAGAATTTTGAACAATAAAATAACTAATCTCCCTCCCACAAACACATAACTCAGACCACTCATAAATATTCTTAGAAGAAGACTCAAAAGCCTTCTTGCGTTCAGCACTAAAATCATCCATCCCTTCTCCTCCACACATAAAGGCCTTCCACACCAATTCTAACAGGACAGTGACAACTTGTTGCAAATGAATTGGTTTATAACATGCTTTGACCCAAGTATTAGTGCTAAAAGCCTCCCAATCATACCAAAGTAACGGGGTAATTAGAAGTATTCAACATAGTAACTCCATTAGTAAGAGGGGCAACCTTACCATTCTTTAAAGTTAATCCCAAAACAGCATCATGAGGAAAAAGTTTAATCTTTTAATAGACCACGAACCTCAGGGTCATCAATGGAAAGCCCCACCTGTCACCCAGCATTTTATCCGTCGGTTTCTTCCTTTCAATCGCGAAACTGGACCTCGACCCATAGGTTGCTGCCAATAGTCCTGGAGGCACCCATCGGAGGTTGCCCCACCAGATCAAGGAGTCCAAGCGTCCGTGCAACGGTCCAGGCGACCTCCCTGCTTGCCGCCTTCTGAGAAACAGAGGCACAACCAAAACAGTTGAAGGCCACAACGCCGGAATACTACCGAAAAACTACACCGGAACGGGAGAATAAACCCTCCAAGGAGAAGGAGTGGACATCTTGATGGCACAAGAAGTAACCCTAAGACAGGGACGAAAAAATCCTAGCGGAGAGGGAAAGGAGGAAGCTACTATAAAAATAAACAAGAAATACAGAAAGAATTCGAGGAGTTCTGATGAAGAACATGATGAAGTGAAACAGGCAAGTTGGGTTGCAAGATGGAAATGAAGGAATAATGTGGTTGGAATTGAAAGTGGAACCAACCAACAAAGGTGGTCTCAAGAATCACAAACCCAAAAAAAAAAAAAAACACAAAAAGAAAAGAAATGATCGACGGGATTATTTGGGACTTTAGGAAACAACCGTATAGATAGTTCCAATGTATTAGACAATGAGTAATAGGGATGAAGGATTGTGAATTGGTGAGAGGTTGAGTCCCACATCGATGAAATGTCTAATAAAGAAGGAAGGAGTGGGTTATAAATAGGAGGGGCGGGTATGAGTACGAGTTAAAAAGGGTCGGTTGGCTAAATATGCCACGCTCGCCCTCGACTGGCGAGTGCTGTATGGCGATCTAGACATATGGCCGACATAATTTATGGAACCTCACAGGGTTGGCTTGCTTGGCCGACCCTCCTTTCCAAGTTTCGAAATTTTTATTATTATTATTGTTGTAATTATGTCTTTAACTTCATTTGTTAGTTGTGCTCCGCATAAACCAAATAAGATGCATAAAAAAAAGTGTGAAGAAAGAAACCATAAGGAGCATAATGAAAAACCATAAGGAGCATAATGAAAAATACTTAAGTCAAGATCTCTAATAACATGTAATCATATGTTTTATTTTTTAATTACTATTATTAACTATAAACTCGTATAGAAAAAAATAAGACATAATGTGATTGAAAAACTTGACAAAATGGATATAAGTTTTTTAATTTTAGTATTATCCAATTGTAATAATCCTTTATGACTTTTCTCTCTATAATAAATAATTAATAAAATAAATTAGTGCTGTAAATAACATTCTCTTGGCTCAAATTCACTTCACATAAGCAGTGTATATAGAGATCTAATATTGCGAAGAAAATAATTATATTCTATAGATAAAGCATAATATTGGAATTTGAAAGTTTTACTTTTGCCCATATGAAGTAACCTCAAAATTCCCACATTATTGGATTACGATAAATTTGAGTACTATTTAATTAAAAAGATAAATCAGAATCAGATCTTGGATACAATTGTTCTCACAGTCAGTCCAAGAACATCACACATTTCTGGGTACAAACTCTTCCTTATCTCCGCATACACTTCACCGATCCATTTCCTCTTTGCTAACTCCTCCCCCAGGCGCACCGAAGCCTCCATCACGCTCTCTGCGCTATCGTGCGCTGAATTCACAATCCCCATCTTCACCGCCTCCACCGCCTTCACCTTCACGCCCATCAAAAAGACGTCGCGCAAGGCGGCCGACGACCGGATCTTCGATCTGAATCCAACGGCGAAGTAATCAGGAAGCGTTATCCCGAGGTCTACCTCCGGCATGTACAGAACTCCTTTATCGCTCCTCATCAGAAAATAGTCATGGCTAATCGCAAGCATGACACCGGCGCCAGCGGCGTGGCCGGGGACGGCGGCGATTGTGGGCATCGGGAGGGAGATAAGCGCAGCGACAACCGGTTTGAAGGAATCGACCATGTGGCGTAGCCGATCGCGGGCGGCGGACGGAGAACCAGCGGCTTGGGCCCATGAGAGATCGAATCCGTTGGAGAAGAATCGGCCGAGGGCGGTGGTGATGAGGACGGAGCCAGGGGTGGCCTGAGAGCGGATTTGGGAGAGGGTAGAGAGTAGGGAGGCGATGACGGTGGGATTAAGGCGGTTCCAGTCGTCGCCGGTGAGGGTAAGAATGAAGAGAGAACCTCGCTTCTCAAGAGTGCACATCTTCGTTGGGGATTGAAGAAAAAGTGAGCTCTGAATCTGAATGTCGAATATCAAATTTTTGGGATATGGTTTTGACTTGTGGCTGATCCTGTCATGTACATCAATCCTATCCGAACAAATGATCACGTTATTAAAAAATGAATATCAAAACCCGCTGTTGTTGAGATTCTCAGGGACTGCTAAGCGAATATTCCTTTTTAGTAGTCTTATTTATAAGTCCAGTTTGACCAAATCTCACATACCAAGAAAAGTTAGGTATCTCAATGATTATAAAGCAAATTTCCAACTTTACCCTCATTTATGAATGGGTACCTTTAAAAATTTATTGTTAAATCTCTCTCATCTTTTTCTCTTCTCAACATAGCTAACTAATCTCTTTCATCATCAATAATATGGGCAAAATTGTCACAATCTCATTTATTTGGTCAAAATGGACTTATAAATATGACCAAATTTTTTTGTCAAACTAGACTTATAAATAGGACCAGAGTGGTACCACTTTGGTCCTATTCATAAGTCCATTTTGACCAAATAAATGAAATTGTGACAATTTTACCCATATTAATGATGATGATGAGAGATTGATTAATTATGTTGGGAAGAGAAAAAGATGAGAAAGATTTGACAACAAATTTTAAAAGATATTCATTCATAAATGAGGGTAAAGTTAGAAATTTGCTCTATAATCATTGAGATACCTAACTTTCCTTGGTATGTGAGATTTGGTCAAATTGTACTTATAAATAGAACCAGAGTGGTACTCGGATGATAATAGGGTCCGGAGTGAATTTTTAGATCATCTGAACGGACATGATTTTACTATGATAACCACAAAGTTCAGCTTGCCTATGTAACTAAAAAATGATTTTACAATGATGGATCATCTGGATGGATATGAGAACGGAAAAGAGCCGCTAAAATAAGAAATAGAATATCAAATGTGAAAAAAAAGGTGTAATGTGACTTTTTTAAATAAGGTCTGCAGAAATTACTTTTATTTTAACTACTTTTTGTTAATTCAGGAGAATTAGGGTAAAGCATAAGTTTTGTAGAAAAAGTGGGTATAAAAAAGGGTAAAGTTGTAAAAATAGACATGTGTTTTACCTTCAAGAGAGCTCAACACCATATACTTTTTTTATAAGCAAAAATACACATGTGGTTACATTTTAGAAGCAAAAGTTACACAAAACCGTTAAACAATGGACGTTGACCGTTAAGTAACTTTGTTGACCGTTAATGTTGATGTGGATGATGAATTGGAGTGAGAAGAAGGGGTAAAAAAGTGTTGATTAGGATACTAACCAGGTTAAAAAAATTGGGGAAAAATCGAAATGCTAGCTTCGAAGATCGAGGAAAAATCGAAATGCTGGGAAATCGAAATGCAAGTTTCGGTCTCCAAAACTAAAAGATATTTTGGTAAAGGGTAAAGGTGTAAAAATACATATATGATTTACCTTGAGGAGCACTCAACACCATGTTTTTTTTTTGTGCAAAAATACACATGAACTTTCAAAACCAGTGCAAAACTACCATCACCGTTATAGTGCATTAATTGACGTTATTGGCAATGTGAAAATACCAAAATGCCTGAACTCCAAAAAAAAAAAAAACTCACACAGTCGATTCATCTACTTTTACACTTTGCAGATGAAGATTCCTATGCTTTTCTTGGCTCTAGTCACCGATTACATGCAGGTCTGAGAATTTACAAGATTAAAATGTCGCCAATATCTCCACAATGCAGCCATTTCCGGTTTGCTCAAATCAACCTTCTACAATGTAAAAACATGGCCAAGAAAATAAACATTAAAGTGACGTGATTTACTTTACATTGGACCATTGAGGTGTGGAAATTGATCTCTTCGACTGTGAATCACCAAAGAGGGACCTGCTGAAAATTTTGTGAGATGATCCCAATGAACACTTGGGATATGTTTCACTAGGTTAGTGCATAGTGAATGGGTCTATACGGAAGAAACAAAGGTTGTCGTTAGCATTAAAGAAGCAGAGGCTATTCACAACGTTTGTTCGAAAGAAACAGAGGACCTGAGATTTTCTTCACGACAATTGCAATTAAAGAAACAGGGGACCTAAAACCCTAGTAAAAAACTAACCCTAGCTGCCAAAGGAAAATCCAAACCCCATCAAATTGAATCAAGAAAAACGACTACATCAGAAATAGAATGAGATTCAGAACACTTACGGAACCAAGCCAACCTTCTCTTGAAGAAGACGAAACTTCGTACGATCTCCCCCCTCTTGAATCTGCTAATGAAACTCCTCAACTTCTTTTGCTCGGCATCACCGGAATCTAAGAAGAAAATGAGAGATGAAGCTAGCACTACAAAAAAATGCCACTTTGTGGCAGTTAATTTGTAGCGGTCAAAATAAACCGTTACAAATATGCGAATTTGTAGCAGTTTATAATAAAATCGCTACAAATTTGTAGCGGTATGACTCACGCCAAGTGGCGCGCTGGTTCGTGAACGACATTTGTAGCGGTTATCATAAACTAACCACTACAAAATATGGCGCTAAGTTGGCACCAATTTTGTAGCGGTTTATTTATACAAACCGTCACAAATACATGCGCCAGTTTGGCGCCTTATGTTGCGCCATTAGTGGCGGTTTTGAAACCGCTACAAAACGTAAAAAAAAAAAAAAAAAAAAAAAAACACCGCTACAAAAACTGTTACATCAACTGCTACAAAGTGTGTAATATTGAAATTTGAATATTTCAAATCCCGCCAAATTTATTTTTTTAAAAAAATATGTTCATATTTGTAGCGGTTTTTAGTATAACCGCTACAAAATGTGATATTTTGAATTTTTTTTAAAAAAAATACCAATGAATTTTTGTAGAGGTTTTGAAACCGCTACAAAACGCAAAAAAAAACCGCTACAAAAATTGTTACATCAACCGCTACAAAAGTATGTAATATTGAAATTTGAATATTTCGAATCCCGCCAAGTTTATTTGTTAAAAAAAATATGTTCATATTTGTAGCGGTTGTTAGTATAACCGCTACAAAATGTGATATTTTGATTTTTTTTTTAAATACCAATGAATTTTTGTAGAGGTTTTGAAACTCCTACAAAACGCAAAAAAAAAAAAAAAAAAAAAAAACCACTACAAATCTGAACCGCTACAAAAACTGTTACATCAACCGCTACAAAGTGTGTAATATTGAAATTTGAATATTTCAAATCCCACCAACGTTCATTACTTTGTAGCATTTTTTAGTGTAACCGCTACAAAATTTGATTTTTTTTTTTTTTTAAAAAATACTAATGAATTTTTGTAGCGGTCTTTAACTGCTACAAAATCTGTTACATCAACCGCTACAAATGTTACGTATATCCCTATAAATATCTCCACCACACCTCATTTCACACACTTATTCATTTCTTCTCACCCCTTCTCTCTCGTTTTCTCTCATTTCTTCCCACCCCCTACAAAATCTTTGATTTCAATGTTTTATTTTTTCCTTATTATAATATTGATAGTATTTTTTTTCTTATCCAGAACTTTAAGTATATTTCCTCAATATTTCTTCTATCATCATCAACATTCTTTACATAATCAAATATCATCTAATGTACACCATAATTTTTTTGCTCAAAGGTGGACAACACAATAAATCCTTATTATCTACACATTTTCAATATTGTACTACATAATATTTATATTTATCTAATTTAAGTTAATCATTTTTTTAATTATTAACTATTATCATTTAATTTGTCACTTAAATAATAAAAATATTCAACATAATATTGCAACAATGGACACAAATTATGATTTTTTTTTTTTCAATTTTGCAATATTTTGTAGCGGTTGTAAAACCGCTACAAATTTTAATTTAAATTCGGATTAAATATTTGTAGCGGTTTTACAACCGCTACAGAATTTGGGTGCCAATTTTTTTGAAATTCGTCATCTTGAGGGCATCTTGTAGCGGTAACTCAAAACCGCTACTAATACAATAGCGGTTTTATTACATGAGTAGCGGTTTTAGACAACCGCTACAAAACATCTTGCAACAGTGTATTTTGTAGCGGTTCTTTAAACCGCTACTAATGTCATTTATAACGGTAAAACCGCTACAAATACGTAATTTTAATTGCTACAAAACGTCATTTTTTGTAGTGTAGTGCGATAGATCAGAGAGAGAAGAGACGGCTTCGATCGGGTTAAACCTGGACTGCAGACAGCAGATTACGGCACAATTTCGAGTGACGACCGAGATGAGGCGATGGTTCAGAGAGAAAGAAAAGACGGGCAATGGTTTCAGAGAGAAGGGCGATGGTTCAGAGAGAGAAAAGGAGGGTATTAAGGTAAATTAGATAATTCAGGTATTCTCAATATTTTAAATGGTGCAGGTCCCACGTCGAAAAGTAACGCCTGTTTATGATATCTAACGGCGATGGTAGTTTTGCACTGGTTTTGAAAGTTCATGTGCATTTTTGCATCCAAAAAAAGCATATGGTGTTAGACGCTCCTCACTACAACAAAAAAAAAAAAAACTTTTTTGCGACGGAAAAAATCCGTCGCAAAAAAGGGGTTTTCCGTCACAAAATGAGTTTGCGACGGATTTCGTCCGTCGCAAAAACCCTCGTCGCAATTGTGACGGATTTCGAAATTTCCGTCGCAAATTCAAAATTTTGCGTCCATTTGTGACGGGTTTTAAATCCGTCGCAAATAATTTTTTTTTTTTAAAAAATATTTTTTTTAGAATTTGTTTTTTTTATTTTATTTTATTTTATTTTGCGATAGAGTCCAATTCCGTCGCAAATTTCATTATTTTGTTTCAATTCTGTTTTGAATTTTATTTTAAAAATTTAGAAAAAAATATTAAAAACCAACTGTGTGTGTGTGTGTGTGTCGGTCCGTACGTACGTACGTATGTATGTGTAAGCATAAAGAGTTTTACATAGAGAGAAAACAAAATATAAATAATAGTGTTACAAATAACATGTACTTACACTCTTCATATATAAGGTCATTCAAACGTCATTCTTATAGTTTAGTTATCATACTCGTCCATATCTCTATTAATACTATTCATACTTAAAGACACAACTACCTAAGGTCGTTCTTTTCCTAACCACTCTACAAGTCATTTCAATTCACCCATTCAATAATTAGTATGTATCGCTTTAAAAATCCTCCAAGAAAACACTCTACAGTATCATCAGCAATTATTTAGTGATTCATTTGAATGTATCACAAAGTAGGTGGTACATAACCATTACGATTCACATCATACACTATATTCCAACAAACTTTCTTTCTTAACATCAAACATTCCTAATTTTCTTTTGAAAATATAATTGTTACATACAAATTTCTAGATCTCAAGTCTACTAACTACATAATTATTACAATTCTCATTACACACTCATTGGCACACACATACACCAAGTATCCACTTCTCTTATATTAGGTCCCCCCCCCCCCAAAAAAAATCCTCAACCACAAAACTTATATGTGTATATCCATATTTCTATAACCGTATGAAAATAAATGAAAAATCCATATTGATAGATACTTTCTTTTTTAAAATAATAATAAATAAATAAATAAGATAAATCTCGTTGGTGTAAGAATAAAAAGAAATAGCATCATTTGGGTTTTGTAAAAAAATATCTAGTCTTCTTCAACGGTTTAAGAAGGTGCTTAATCAAATATTTGTTTATTCTAAATATTTAAAACTTTGAAATATAAAAGAAAACCTCTTTCCACTAAATAATGTCTTGTGAACATTGTTTCATGCAAACTGCAAATTAAGATTCATACTTGGAATACATATATGTGTGTGTGTGCGCTTTACTCCATTAGAAAATAAATTATCTATTCATTTAAACCTCACAATTTAATTTGCGACGGATTCCAAATTTCGTCGCAATTTGCGACGGAATTTTTTCCGTCGCAAATTTCGTCGCTATTTTGACATTTTCTAGTAGTGCCTTAGGGTAAAACACACGTGTATTTTTGCACCTTAACCCTTTGGTAAATCCAAGGCGTGCATGGGATGAAGCAAAAACGGCAACACCAACACGCAAACGCTAGCTTCGAAGAAATACATTGAAGTCTTTGAAGATCAAGAGTAATTGAAGTCTAAAGATCCCATTTTTGCTATCCTTATGAGCTTATTTAATTTCTTCTAATTCTTCTGAATCCAGAGGTTAGTACTTCCTAACACTCTTCTATTCTTTCATCTACTTGCTTCATCCCATCGATCTCCTGTTTTCCCACAAAATTCTGCAAAAATCCTATTAGTTTCATTTTCTACTGTTTAATCTCTGGCTTGCCTTTGTCTGTCTTCACTCGTAGATCTAATGAAACACAAACGCGAGAGATCTGAACACTATATTTACCATGTTTATGTTGTATAATCCTCCAAAACTACATTGAATTAGGAGTACTAATTGTTCGTTGAATTATGAGTCTTTTTTATTTCTGATCGGCATATCCTTTTCTTAAAACCTATGCTATAGGGGTATATTTGCAAAGTTTATGGTGTGGTTCGTATAGAAGAATGCCCACTCTGTGATCATCTCTGGTGGAGAGAGTTGGATCGATCAAACTGTAAAGTATCATTTTGCTTGCATTTCGATTTCCCAGCGTTTCAGTTGATTTGATTTCAGGGTTCCTTTTTTCCCTAATTTTTTTTAACCTGGTCAGCATCCTAATCAGCACTTTTTACTCATTTGGCTTCTTCTCACTCCAATTCATCATCCACATCAGCATTAATGGTCAACAAATGCTACTTAACGGTCAACGTCCATTGTCTGACGGTTTTGTGTGACTTTTGCTCCTAAAATGTAACCACATGTGTATTTTTGCTCCAAAAAAAAGCATATGGTGATGGGCACTTCTGAAGGTAAAAGCACATGTGTATTTTTGCACATTTACCCTATAAAAAAATTAAAACAAAAAGTTGACACCTTTTGCCAAGATAACACTACACTTTTTTTTGCAATAAAAGTCATTTTGACAGACCTTAATAAAAGTAGTTGGAAAAAAAAAAGTCATTTTATATGTAATTGATTTTTTATAAAAAAAAAAAACTACATTTTGCAAACTAAAATTAAGGTAAAAAATAAGTTAGTATAATATGATTTGGTTGGAATCTTCTTCACCTTCTTGTTGAGGCCGTTTAGAACTAGGGCTAAGAGATAAGAGGACGTTGTTACCATTGCTAACCTTAGATAGATGAGCGACTAGAGTTTGAAGAGAGAGCTTTGAATCAATGCTTGTTCCCCTTTCTGTTTCCATTTTCCTTTTGATTTTGATTCTGAGACATATTGTGATTATACTTGATTTTGGTTTACTGTCATGAGAATGTTGACTTTCTATAGTTGAACCTTTGATTTAGATTATTGTAGTTGATTGTAAATTAGTATGTAGATGATGATTTCAGTCTTTAATTGCTTTAATGTTATGTTTGTTGGTCAATTGTGAACTTAATTGTTCTCAAAGATGAGAAATTTGATTGGAACTTATTTTGATACTAGCCTAAACATAGAGAATTTAGAGTAGACCTTTTTGTGTAGGATTGAGTGTTTTGATTTATTTTGCTTGTAAGATAAACATATGCCTATCGACCCTACATAGTTTCATTAGACTTACATTTAAATTAATCCAATTAAGTATTAATCGTCTAAATTAAAGGATTGGAGATTAACAAAATTGGAATAACTTTTAGTGTATCGGAAGACCCAATTGGGTAATTAAGAGTTCTAAATTAGCAAATATAGCTTTGATTGCAATCAAAGAAAGAGGTTAGACACTAAGAAACAATCAATGCTATAATAATTTAAATAATTGCATAAGTAATTTAATATAATATGTAGCCTCGGTTTAGTTTACATCAGTTTGTTTTATTATTCTAGTTAGATCTATATTTCTGTTAGTTTTCTGAATGTTCTGATTATAACTGACAATTGAAAATCAAAAAGATTGTTATTGATTCAACCCAATGTGTTTAAATTCGAAAGTTAACTTGGCTCACTAACAATATGTCATTCTGTGCTTATATGACTCAAACCAGAGTTTTATAACTCGAGTCATACCTCTCTGTGTCATAAGCAAAATTATCCTTGAACGAAATGACTCGAGTCAGACACATTTAACTCGAGTCATAGTTTTACTAAAACCAATTTTTGAAAGGCGTATGACTCGAGTCAAGCATATGTGACTCGAGTCATATGGTTGTGTCTCAACTTAGAATTTTTTCAAAGAATTTCTCATCGTTTAGGGATAACTCGAGTCAAGACATGTTTTCAAGATTTCTCAGAGACAAGCCCGATAGCAACTTTTTCAGTAACTGATATGACTCGAGTCATATATGAGTTAACTCAAGCCAAGCATGTTACAGAGAGCTTCTAACAAATTTTGAGATTAGGTGACTCGAGTTAAGTTTGACATGACTCGAGTCAAGTTCTTCTAAAATCTTTCTGTGATTTGAAAATGTGTTAAGTCGACTCGAGTTATGGTATGTATGACTCGAGTCATATTTGACAGAATTTGAATTCATACAAATCTGTAAACTTTTGATTATGCTTTGGGTACTTCATATTATTGATTATTACTAATCCTAACAAAGTTTAATCAGTTTACTAATGAGTTTCAGATGATTTTAACATGGTTTAAACACCAAATCACTGTAAAGCAAATCTGTGTCAAAACGCATTAAATGCTTAGCAGAGATAAAACACTAAAGCAGAAATTGATCTTCTGAGCAATCATAAAGTATTCCGACCATTTCCATTCAACATTCCAACTGAGTCTTAACGGACAAATCGAATGAAGAATGTCAACGGAGAATAACGGTTGACATCAGAAGAATACGAAGAGACAAAGTAACATTCGACTTCAACGGATAAATTCATTTCACTCAACAACTCTTTGGTTTCTCTTCAACGGTCATCAATGTCATCAACTATTAAAGCCAGAAGCATTCATTTATTCAACCACCGAAACTCTACGTATTCAATTAGCAACTTAAGCGTTTACTGTTTCTACACATACAGTCAATATCTTCGGATATTTAAATCTTCAATGTTTGTACATCTGCTCTTTTAGAGAGTTTTCTATTGATTATCAATCTGTGTAAGAATCTCAAAGTATTGAGACTTTGGGATTGAGACATTTGATTACAACTTGTAAGGGGGAGTAAGTTCTAGTGAGAGAGTTACTCCGAGAGTTACAGAGTGTGTAATCATTTGAGTTAGTAAAATCACGAAAAGTCTGAGGACTGGACATAGGTCGAGGATTTAGACCGAACCAGTATAAATTGCTTATGTTCACTCTTCCTCTATCCCTCTCTGTTATACTCTGTTTTAGCTAGTCAGTTTCAGAGCATTTTTTGTAGAAATTTTTATATCCCCAATTCACCCCTCTTAGTGATATTCTGTCTTTCATTTAGTATCAGAGCCTGATTATCTATTTGAGGATTAACATCCTAGATAAAAAGTTTGATTTTTTAAACAACTTTCCTCAATCAAGGTTGATTTCTTAAAGTTTATTATTATATTGGCGGGCAGACGTGCAGTGAGATTTGGATGTATCATAATCATATGCAAAATATTAAATAAAACACACTGAAATAATGAAAAATAAAGGGAAAATGTTAGGCTCAGTTAGGATTTGGATTAGGATGTATTTATTATTAGTTCATTTTGGGTCAATAAATATTTTTTATATTAATATGCTTCCATCATTATTTATTTCTCTTTACACAATCCATAGGCATGCTATTACTTGATTTTTTTTAAAATAAAAATAGAAATGTTGCTTTCTCCAGCTTACTTTTGTGCTTCAAAAATTTCTCCACAAACACACATGTATGGCAATATTGGTGTATTTATTCGCTTCCCTCCTTAATCATAGGAGTAGTAATTATTTAACCATCGGTAAACAATAATTTCCCTCCAAAAGTGACAATGGTGAAAAATGTTATCTTCCCTTGGCGCCAAAACTGATTATAATACACTGTAAAATTGGGTTCGCGCCACTTTGAATCCCTTTCAGATTCCATTATAAATTTCAACAAGTTCTTGACGCCTCTCTCATTTTCTTTCATCGTCGTCGTCTTCTTCTTCTCCAGTTTTCTGCTTCTTCGTTTTCGATTTTTGTTTGTTTGTGTGTTTCATTCTCATTATCGTTTCTCTAGCCTCAGTATTCCCCTCTTTAACATTCGATCTTTTTTGCTTAATGCTATTACCTGCGTGATGGATTCTTTGCGCAAGTCGATCGAGAAGGTACAGTCACGATTCGATTTCGAGGTTCCTGAACCGGCAGTTCGCCTAGCCCTAACGGAATGTCGGTTCGACGAGGACGCTGCGGTGGAGTTTCTCAACAACAATCCCGGGTTTCTGGCCCGGCCCGTCACGGTGGTTCGGGCTGTCACTAGCACTGGCTCGAGGGTTTTGGCACCGACGCCGGTAAAGCAAGAGGGGTTCGACGACTCTCATATGTCTGACGAAATTAGTCTGAAGAGCAATGTGAAAGAAGAACCCGCTGATTTGACGATTGAGGATCGAAACCTAAAGCAAGAGGGGTTCGACGACTCTCATATGTCTGGCGAAATTAGTCTGAAGAGCAATGTGAAAGAAGAACCCGTTCATTTGAAGATTGAGGATCGAAACCCAGCAAATGTAGAAAATGGTTCCGATAATTCTCATGGGGTGGCACAACCAATTGGGGAGTCTAAAGTAAAGAAGGAATCGGAGGAAGATGATGTTTCTAGGTCATTGCCGTCCCAAACCCAGGTGCAAGAGTCTACTGGTAATCGGAAATCTTCATGGGAAGCTGGATATGAAGAGTTCCTTAAGGCTTCAAATACTAAAGTTATTTCAAAGGAAGAATATCTGAAGTCCACGGTGGAACAACAACCACCAGTTCAGGCTTCTGTGGATAAGGTCTCGGAGAAAAAACAGGTGGCTACTCCTGATAGCGGTGAAGTGAAAATCGTCAAAGAAGTTGGTTCCTTTCCATGTTTTCAGAAGTCTTCCGAGGTTAAAAAGAAAAACGCTGAACTTGAACTTCCTAGACCTCCAAACGTGGAGGATGGGGAATTTCCAGAATATCCAGACTGGTTTTTAGCGGGACGGACAATAATCACTGCACTTTCAACTACTAAAGGGAGGAAATTAGTGGACAATGAGATTGTTCATTTCGATTTTCGGTCTGCATTTGCCAAACGCAACTCGAAATGGATTCTTCGCATTTCAACCAAGCGTTCTGGAGAGGTCGGTCTGTTTTTTTTTTTTTACTAATAATCTATTTTGTTCTTTCCTTTAAATTTTGTTAGCTTTTAATTTTAATCACGTTTTATTACAAATAGTGGTGATGGTGATTTTTCTACATACGGAATAAAACGAAGGCATAAGAATTGACAGTGTCGAGTTTGTGATTCAACTTAGGTTGGACGGGTTAATATGGAATGGGCTAATGAAGTTGTCCCACTTGTTCGTTCTGCAAAGGTCAAGATTATAGGCCGATGCGTAGCTGCACCACCTGTCTTACAAATGATGCAAGATGTCATGTTGTGTGTAAGGTAAATTTCTGACTCTTTTATGGCTTATAGAAGAATTCCTTACTCACTTATAGAAGAATTATTTGTCAATTTTACTACCGGGACTTTTTATTTTTCTCCTTCCCTTGAAACCTACCTCATTTAATATGGATAAATTTAAACTTTTAAAATAAAAATAAGATAGGTTTAATGAGCCAGCTACCACTTCTTGATTATGAAGAATTAGTTGAAGTACTTATATTGTGGACCCGACGGAGTTCTTCGAAATCTCTTAACTAGTAAAAGTTTTCTATTTCCATTTGGCTATTTCAGTTTGAATTGTTTTTAGCGCACACATTTAAAATCATTTACAGTAATTTGAACATGTAGCTAGATTTGAGACAAAGTACACTCACATTGACACATTAAGTACTGTTGTACTATCCAACAACTGCTGAAAAGGGGGGAAAAACTTAGTCATTTTGTGATTCCATCTTGATAAAAATTTAATTGACGACTTCTGCAGCTTTTACATCCACGAAAGCGTATTCACTTCAGAAGTCAATACTTCATGGAGGCTTGATGGCTCTACGTACATTGATCCTTCTGTTTATCCTCTTCCCACGGTGTTCAAATTGATAGAAATGAAGCCATATCAGAATGTAATAAACCTTTCTACATATTTACGGTTCTTTTTTTTTTTTTTTTCCTGTGATGGATTGTTAATGTGTTTTTCTAATGTTAAATCAGGCCTCTTTTACCCCAGAGGAACTTAATTCTAGGAAACGTTTGTTCAGTATCAAGGTATGTATAATTACTAACTGTAACCCTCTCATTTGATTTGATATTTTCATAAATTGTTTTATTGTTTGAATATGGTCAAGCTTGTGATTATCCAAGTCATTTACTGAAGTATCATTGTGGTCGGCATATGTATGAATTATCATGCTTGCTTGCATGACAAGAGTTTGATCAAATTTTCTACTTAGTCTTTCCTATTTGCATTTTTATTCAATACACTTCTTGTCCGACATTTGTGAGTATCTTATCACTGGTTTTTGAGTTCTTCAACATGTCAAGTTATCTTAGCTTAAGATATAAGACACTCATTCTATAAGCAATGTCTGATTACAAGAAGCCTGATAATGTGATGCTGCAGGGTAATAAAGATGAAGCTGCGTCAGATTTGCCTGTCTTGAAACGGAGAAAGGGTTGTTCTCCTGATCAAGATGATGAACAAGCTGTGTCACAGTCATCTTTGAATAAGCTTGTTGGAGCTGCTGAAGTCTACGATTTGGAGGTATGGAACTTTGAATTGGTTGGCTAATCAATTATCATTTCATCTTCTGACCGCTCTTTCTTGATTTATCACCAACCTTTGTGTAATTCATGTTTTTAGGAGATGGAAGGTCCAAGCACACTGATGTGTGTTCTAAAGCCTTACCAGAAACAAGCGCTGTATTGGATGTCAGAACTAGAAAAAGGAACTAATGCTCAAAATGCTGAAAATACTGTTCATCCTTGCTGGGCATCCTATTGTATAAATGATGAGTAAGTAGAATAATAAGATAATGAGGGAGATGAGAGAATAGGAAAAAAGGAAATCAAAGTATTCTTGTTTGTTGTGTTTGGTCAATTATACATGTGCAAATTGACCTCCAATGCTTTCTTACAGGAGGTTTCCCACTATTTATGTAAACAACTTCACTGGGGAAGCAACAACAAAGCTCCCACCTGCATTTCGATTGCCAAGAGGAGGGGTGAGATTTTCTTGCCTTTAAATACACTACAGTTTACATTCTGTTGGAACAATTTATCTGACTTCAAAATTGTTGCTTTGTAGATTCTCGCAGATGCTATGGGACTTGGGAAGACTGTCATGACTATTGCTCTAATCCTTGCAAGACAAGGGAGAGGGGATAATGTTGGTCTTTCAAAGAAGAGGAATCAAGTTTCTCATACTGACCCCACATTCAAAGTTGATGGTGGCACTCTTGTTGTTTGTCCCATGGCATTGCTAGGTCAATGGAAGGTTAGTTTCAATTGTATTTTAATATTAAAAAAAAAGGTCAAACGTTAAAACCATTGATGTTGTACTGTAAAATTTTCAAGTTTTATTTATGCTGTGATTATCCATCTGTATCTTTCTCTCAATCTTTTAAGGTGACATTTTATTTTCTGATAAGATAGCTTACCAAGAGTCTCATTGAATTCCACAGGATGAGCTTGAAACCCATTCCAAGCCGGGAAGCATATCCATTTTTGTACACTACGGTGGCGATAGAACCAATGATCCTCGGGTGATCTCAGGGCATGATGTTGTTTTAACAACTTATCGTGTCCTTGGAGATGCATATAAAACTGTAAATATGATTTTGCTTTATTCTTATTTCAATTTCTATCATTTGCATAGAAAAGTTTCCTCATAAATGGCTGTTGATACAGTATAAAGAGAACAGCATCTACCATAAGGTCAACTGGCATAGGGTGGTCCTAGACGAAGCTCATTCCATTAAGGCCTATAAATCTCTTGCTGCAATAGCTGCTTTTACCCTGACCTCACACTGCCGTTGGTGTCTTACTGGAACCCCTCTACAGGTTTACCTTGTTTGTTATGTTATACGTATATGTATGCTAGCACATCATAATCGCTACAGTTTTTAGTGCTTTGTGCAATCATCAGTTAATCATTATGAAGAGGTTCTGTGTTACTTGGCAGAATAGTCCACCTCGATATGCCTTACTTATGTAAGTACATGTTATGTTTTTCAGAATAGCTTGGAAGACCTATTCAGCCTCTTGTGCTTCTTGCATGTTGAACCATGGGGCAATTTTGCTTGGTACGACGATATGTTGTTGCTAAATTGTAGTATAACATTAAAGAAAAGTGTAGCGTACTAGCGTATGTAGCTTGAGCTCTATTTTGTTAAAAAGTTATTTTGTATCTCTGTAGGTTCAATAAATTGGTTCAACGCCCTTATGAGAATGGTGATCCTCGAGGCTTGAAATTAGTCAAGGCCATTTTGAAGCCATTGATGTTAAGAAGAACAAAGGAAACAAAGGATAAGTGCGGAAGGTGATCATTCTCACTTAAAATAAACTGGGTGTTTCTCCTCTGCAACAAGTTGAAATTTTTTATCATGTTGATGTTCAATATGTGGTGGTATCCAGGCCCATACTTGTTCTTCCACCGATTGACATTCAATTGATTGAGTGTGAACAGTCAGCAGCTGAAGCTGAATTGTATAATGCCCTCTTCAGGAAATCTAAAGTAAGTTTTCCATCACCATCCCTGATATCCTTTTCTTTCACTTTCGTTTTTCTCATAATGTGATGAAAATAAACTTGGAATTAGAACCAAAATTTTAAATTAGACCCGCCTTAAAATTTTTCCATGCCATATGAGCAGCATCAATTTGACCAGTATGTTGGACAAGGAAAAGTTCTCAGCAACTATGCTAACATTCTTGAGTTATTATTGCGGCTGAGACAATGTTGTAACCATCCGTTTCTGATCACAAGGTACGTAACTATTGCTCTTCGTGCAACATAAGGTGTCATGTTGTGTCTGATAGATGTATAATGTCATAATTCTGTTTTTCACTTTATGATGAAAACTAGCTTTAAACTTGCAGCCGAGGTGACTCAAAGAAACCTGTGGATTTTGACATACTCGCGAAAAGACTGCTTGAGTTCAATACTAATTCTACAAGTCAGTGTGCATATGTTACTGAGGCCATAGAGGCTCTTCGCAAGGGTGAAAAACTAGAATGCCCAATATGCTTAGAATCTGCAGATGATCCTGTGTTCACTCCATGTGCACACAGAATGTGCAGGGAGTGCTTGCTTTCTAGCTGGAGTACCCAAATCAGTGGTCCTTGCCCTATCTGCCGTCATAAGATAAACATAACCGATCTAATCAATTGTCCATTTCAGAATCAGTTTGTGGTTTCTGATGTTGAGAAGGACTGGAAGGAGTCTACCAAGGTTTCAAAGCTTCTGGAATACTTGGAACACATTGAGAGATATCGCCCTGCTGAAAAAAGCATTGTGTTCAGCCAGTGGACGGCCTTTTTGGACCTCCTGGAAATTGCTTTGAAGAAGAAAGGAATTGGGTATTTTAGATTTGATGGGAAACTGCAACAGAAGAATAGGGAAAGAGTTTTGAAGGAGTTTAATGAATCCAGAGGGGAAAGGGTAAAAAGAACATAAAATGAAATCCAAACCCTTCTCATTCTTTCTAATTGTAATGATAGGTACTAAATTTTATTTAATTAAACCCAATTTTCAGGTTTTATTGATGTCACTTAAAGCTGGTGGTGTAGGCTTGAACTTAACTGCAGCCTCGAATGTTTTCATGATGGTAAGTTTAATGTTTGTTCAACACCCTGTGGAGCTTCGTTTGACTAGACATTTGTTAATGTTTTCGGATCATGAAAATCTAGGATCCATGGTGGAATCCTGCGGTTGAAGAACAAGCAATTATGAGAATCCATCGTATAGGACAAAAGCGAACAGTTCAGGTTAGAAGATTCATTGTCGAGGTGAGCTAAATGTTACTTTTCTCTGATAATGTCCATCAAACATGTATACAACTGGAATAGAATTTTCGAATTTGGCTTTATGGAGGTTTCTTGAATTGACCAGAATGTTCTATTACTGTGATATAGTCCTCCCTCATCATCTAGTCTAATAAAGTGCCATAGTCATTCATGCGTAGATTAACAATGATTTAGAATGTCATTTAAAGTCCTTGACCTGCTATCACTTAATTTGGGTTTGAATTTGGTCTCTAATTCTCCTGTTTTGTAGGATCATACTAGCCAAGTTTTTTCCTTTGCATATTATATGAGTTTAATGTTTTTGCAGTTGCTGCAGAAACTTTTTTTTTTGTTGTGGAGAGATGAGAGAGAAAATATTAGTGGGACCCACTCACTGTTATGTGAGCGCTTCAGAATTTTTTTTTGCTGCAAGTGCAGAAACATTAAACCCTATATATATATTTATATATAAGAGAAAAATATTAAGGTTCCAAGAAAGGGGGTTAATTACCAAAAAGTTCCAATGATAAGGGAGAATTGTCATTGCATGCACCTAGGTGGATATAGGACTTTTGGGAGATAAAATTGTTTTTTTGGAACCTTTAGTAATTTCCCCAATCCTTACATCTTGTTAGTTCAGTTGCCCAGAAACATCTTAATTTTTTTCTCCGGTGTCTGATTTGCCATTGATTGAACTAACTGGATTGACAATGATGTTGGTCAAGTTTTTCTTTACAGCTAGTCGGACATCGTCCTTTTATCATTCCCTTTTATACAATTGATTCTTTCCTAGTTTTTGGTTGGTTCAGTTGTCTGGAAGCATAATCTCTTTCTTCTGTCTTAATTCTGATTGAATGAACTAACCGGAAAATTTGCACTGTTGAAACGAAACAATAGGATACGGTGGAAGAGAAGTTGCAACAAGTGCAGGCCAAGAAGCAGAAGATGATATCTGGAGCCCTCACAGAGGATGAGGTTCGGTCAGGTAGGATTGAAGACCTCAAGATGCTGTTCAGTTAAAGACTTGGGTGAAATATTAAATTATAACCAAAACTTAGAAAGAGAAGATTGTAGAAATCTCTGGTTTTGTTAGAAAGCACTCATGATATTTAAGTCTCTTGAAACACATTTTTGTACATATAGAGGCAGGTTTTGATCATTGTGGAGGAGGCTTTAGTTTTTATTTGTTTCTGTCTAATTTGTAAAGAAAGAGCCAAGTAAGACCCCTGGGTTGTCATTTGTAAATCCTTTGGCTTTAGAAGTATCTATTTTGGGAATCATTATTCTGAGTTTCTGATATCGTTATGTAGCGCTCATTCTTCATTCTATGTGGTTTGAACATTTTCATTTAGTCATACTTCTGATTTAAAAAATTAAATGTTTTGGATTGTTATTTGTAATTTTTATCATTGGAAGTCATTAGAAATTTAAAATCAGAGGCAAATGGAATTCTGTTTCATTTGATTAAGAATCTTGTTTCACCGGGATAAAAAAAGATTTTCCCTTTGGGATAATATAATATTAATATTGGGGCTCATAATGGCTTTTTTTTTTTTTTGGGTAATAAAAAAGTTTTGGAGGGGTTCGACATCAGTCTCCCACTAAGGTCAGGGTATGGCCTCGGGCTCTATGAGCACTTACTGGGGACTTACGAGATCGCCTACGAAAGGAGTCCAAGCGACGGCAGAGAGGATCGAACCCACGACCCAAGGGCTTAGTCTTGGATCCCTTACCATCTATGCCAACTCACATTGGCGCTCATAATGACTTTAATAAAATGGAATTGAGGGATGCCTTCGCTCGTAAGGTGGGAATATGGGCCAAGTATGTAGGGCCAGCTGATCCATTTCTCAGACTGGCTTGACCAATAATGGAAGGGGTTTTGCCCATGGTTATGAAACCCGAACCGGACAAAAAAAACACCTTAAGTCTCTCTCTCACGCGGTCTGGGTATTTCACTGAGTTGGTGTATGGTGTATTTCAATGCTTCTTCATCTCCTCCTATCCTCCCTCAAACGAAGTCGGTGTTGCTGCTAGAGAAAGACGAGGATGGAAACATGTTCATTACTGGAGGGCCGTTGCTAATCAATGGTCGTAGATTAAAGTGGGGGTGGAGGTTAAAGAAGACGGAGATCCGTTGCCACCGTCGCTGAAGGAGGTCATTCACTACGTCACGGTGGAGGACCTTCCTCGTGGATAGAGGATTTGGTTGCCGATCTTCAACCTTCGACCTTCAAGGCTTCAACGAACCCGTCGACCACACATCTCCTTCTATTCAGTTGAATAATGAAGGTGATTGACGGATGGAAAGATCTCCTTTTAAAAAAAATATATATATAATAGTATTACAATCACGTGAAGATCTCTGTTTTTTTACAAAATATAATATAATATTACAATATCACATCACATCATCATATATTATATCTTTAAAATTTTATTATTATTAAAATATAAATATTTTACCTGTTTTAATTAAATTATTTTTTTAATTAATACCTGTTGATTCTGGTTTGACCCATTAACCCTTAACCCAGTACCTCCACCGGTTCAGTGACCGATCCGAGTTTCAAAACCTTGGTTTTGCCTGTTTAATCACGAGGTTTCACATTCGAGTATGTGAACGTAGAAAATATTTTTTTTTTATTATAAAAAAACTACTTTCTATTAGATCTAATAATCCTCAAATCTTATCCCGCTAGATAACCATACAGTTTTGTATGAAAGCAACTCAACAACCAATCATTGAATCAAACTTCACTTATTGCGCCATTTTGTTAGATACAACAAGCAAATCCTAAAGAAACACGAATGGCTTCATTGGCTTGTGAAATCATGCCACTCGGTCCAAAATAAATAAATTATGATACACTCAACAAGAGAAACTTGAGGGAACCGGATTTCCTCAGAAGCAGTACCCTCAGAATCACTCAGTATCCCATCAGCACCGTCCGTTGGAGAGAGAAATTGAAAAGCTCAAATTTCAATGAGGCAAAAAAAAACCGCGCGCGGTTTTTTAAAAAATAGATCCGCACCCTTGGATCAATTTTTGGACGGATAAGATCGAAAGATACTGAGGGTTCCGCTTTTGAGGAAATCTGGATCCGAAACTTGAGCCTATACATCAAACAAATGATAGAATACACACCAAACCAGCGGGATCAGTTTCTGTGTTTATGGAAGCACCATAGTATTCATAGTTTAAATGAGATTTACTTTATTCAAATACAGTCGAATTTAAAAATTTGTAATTAATTATTTTAAAATTAAAAAAAATTATCTCTTGGAAATTGAAAATTAAGATATCATATTTATTTCGGACTCTCTACACATCAAAATAATTTTTTTAAAAAAATGAAAAGTTAAAAAAGTTAGAGAAAATTAATCTTTTAGTCCTCCAATTCTAACTCACTTATAACTCAGTTCCTCAACTATATATGATTCGGTATAATTCAGTCCCTGAACTTTTGACTCACTTGTAACTCAGCCCATTATATATATATATATATATATATATATATATATATATATATATATATATATATATATATATTATCCTTGTCATTGCTGAGCCATAAGTGAGTTAGAAATTTAGGGATTGAATTATACCGGGTCATAGTTGAGGGGCTGAATTATAAGTGAGTTGAAAGTTGGAGGACTGAAAGATTAATTTTTCCAAAAAAAAATTATTATTCATCCAAATTAAATCTAAACCATACCCAACGGTATGAACTCTTAGAACTGATTATTTTGATGAACACTTGAACTCTCCCCAAGCCAGCTAGCATCCTTGGTTTGTGGTATGGCTTGGCCCACAGATACTAAAGAATTCAAAAGAAGCAACAAGATAGTGGTCAAATGAATGAATAAAGTGTCATCACTTTTTGAAAGTTTTGTATTAAAAAGCGTGTGGCATTCGATAGCCGCTTTTAGACAAAAATAGTCAGACTTAACACAATGAGTTCTCCAATCCAACAAGTTTTGATCACCCCATCTTCTTCCATTCTTATCTTTGTTGTCTCCTTTGGAAATGGATTGATGCTCAGTTCCTTTCAATTCTAATCTCATACCATATCAAGTAACTAAATAATTGGGCCCCATGCTATATACTTTATATGTGTATGTCCCTATCAGCAATTTATTATAATCAAATTTTGATACGATTGAATTCATGGGAGAATAGAGGTAGATTGCAAATTTCTTTCCTAATTTAGATGAGTTGAAAGATTAAAAAAAAAAGGGTATTCTAGTCATTTCATGCAACAAAGTTCCTAATAACAACAATTCTAGGACATTCTAGCTAGCTTCTTGCATTCATCAATTTAACATGGAAAATTTAAACATTTGGTTCTTGAAGTTTTAATTTGGTTAAATCAATTCATGAACTTTAATTCATTTTAGCCCAATCTCCATATTGTTAGCCATTTAAAATGTTGGTTTCTACATTTTTTAGGAAAAGATTTATAAGACAAAAAGTATAGAAACTGAATTACAATTGAGGCAAAAATAAGAGATTAATTTTTTTTTTTTCTATTTTTTAATAAATACTGGAATCACTATCTCAATAAAGACATTAATTAAACCTTATAGAAGAATCCTAACCTTCATCAACATCTGCCTCTTGGATGAAAGGAGGAAGTTGATCAAGAAGACAAAAAATCTCATATATGCTATGAGAGTATCTGTGAATGACCACAATTTGCCAATCTCTATGAAGAAGCATCCTAATATCATCCACAAAGTCTTTGAAATGATGGTCTCTTTGACATCCTCTTAACAAATAATTAGTGGCCTCTATGCAATCAGTGAACAAACTAATCTTCCTATTCCCTTTAGATCAATACAATTGTAGACCTTGAATACAACCAAGTATTTCTGAAAAAACCAGAGGAACATTTACTAGTTTGCAACTAAAGCATCCAAGCCATTTGTCATTTTGGTCTTGAAGGCAACCTTCGCGCTGGCTCCTTCCATCCTCCAAGACTGAGCCATTGACTACTAATTTGATGAAATCCTCTTCCTATTGATTTCAACTTGTATGAGAAAGACTAATCATCTTCTCCATAGCACTTGTTTGAAGATGCTCTAAAGAAACTATGATGTGTATTCAGTCTCACATTAGTTGCATCGCTATCAAAAAGCTTGTTAGAGCGTGAGGCCCATGCATTCCAACAAAGATACACTAACAAGGTTGGCTACCGGACCTTCTTTGTATGGTCCTTGGCTCCTTACCAATCTCATGAGTCATATTCCATTTGATCCAATCTGCACCCCGTAAAGAAGAGAATATATTCCATTTTTCTTGTTTAACCACTGATTTCTAGCACTCCCTGACATTCGAGCAATCTCTGTCATTTTTCCGTTTTCCTTTACTTAAAAGAGGACTGGGATTAGGGTTAAGGCACATATCCTATCACATTGTTGTAGAAGCTATAAACAACATACTAAAAATACTCATATCCCAAATTAGATAATATTGAGATAAGGGGGAGTGTTTGGATTAATTTTAAATAGTTATGAGTTAGTAAATATGTAAGAGTAATTTTATTATGTAAAAAATAAAAATATTCTGGATGGTGTTTCAAGTACATGGGTCTTCCGCTAAAACGAGGGGTGGAATCAGAAATGTAATTAAGGGGGGAAAATTATAGAATAGAGCCCAATTTTTCATGAAAGTACATTTGAGCCCCATAAAAATTCCAATATTTTCATTTGAGTCCCTCTAAGAAACTTTTAGTGAGGACTATATTAAAATTTTAATAAGGCTTAAATAAAATTTTCTAAAACTCTGGGTTCAATTCTGTAATTTTAGGCCCCCTTTTCCGTTCCTAGCTAAACCGAAAGGTGAGGTGGTTTATCCAACTTGAGGCGGTTGAAACATGAAAGTGTTCGTCAGAAGCACAAAACCATCAGCAAATGGACAACTTGAGGTGGGCCATCAGATTTTGACACAACGTTGCTGCGATAGTGACCCAGCAAAACATTAAAACGACGATAGAGATAACCTGCAATACGGGGAAGACACGTGTGATGATGGTGCATTGGTCATGAATTGACCACGTAGCCGACCCAAGAGCCGTGGGATGTAGGAGAAATCAGACCGTTGAATGAGCTATAGTATAATCTAATTGGGGTAGGTCTTCGTGATAATGTTGAAGGCGAACGTGGAGATGATGCCGACGTTAAGTTTGAAGAGACCACAAGCACAAGATTGACGGTCAAAGGGCCGGTGGTTTTGCTGATTTCAATCACTTGTGTTAAACATTAACCTTCGTCCAAAAAGACAATCAACTATTATTATTATTATTATTATTATTATTATTATCAGCTATTCCTGCGTTTGACTGATGATGATATCTGATTTTTTTTTAAAAAATAATTTTTAGATTAATTTAAGAAAACCATTGTGATCCATGATTACAGGACCATACCTGGAGCTATAATCAGTTGGATCTTCATTATATTTGTTTTGAGGGGAGGGGAGGGGGGAGAGGAAAAAAAAAAAAAAGGAGAGGGAAAAAATTTCAAAATTGAGTGTAGTGGGGCCCACAAGTTTTCCTCTCCCCTCCTTTCTTTTCTTCTCCCCTCCCCTCCCTCCCTCTCCTCCCCTTCCCTCAAACCAAACATACCTAGGGAGGATGGTGCCAATGTCCTAATTAAGAAAAATAATATTAGAAAAGTCTCCTCACTTATTAATGGTAACTCTTCCACTTATTAATGACTGCTCTTTAAAAGTTACAGGATTTCTGTGACAATTTTTTTTTTTTTTTATTTGGGACTTTAGATTCATTTTCTCTTAAACTTATCTCAGAAATTAGATAGGAATCTGAAACAATTATTATTATTTTTTAAAAAAAGAATGGATTTGGGCCTAGAAAAAGCCGAAAAAAAATTAAAAACGTGTAAAAAATAAAAAAGGCAACCCTTTAAAAAATACAATATAATTTAAGACAATTTATAGTCATATAACGTTATTCCATTGAAGATTTCATATATTGTAATGTTTTAAGGGAAAAACACTTCTCATGTTGTAGGAGAAGTGTTTTCTCATGTCACATACACATGAAATGGTGGGACCCACATATATATATAATTATCATTGTATATATATGTGGGTCCCACTATTTCATGTGTGTGTAGGAATCTTCTTCTTCTCATACAACATGAGAAGTATAAACCCCATGTTTTAATGTGTGTATATGCATAAAATCGTCATAATTTCAAGAAAACCATAAAAATCCACATCCACTTAACTTTATCCTATATACCACTTCTTTTTTTTAAAAAAATGATTTTGATAATATTTATAGCATGTATTTCAATAATAATTTGTGATCGATTAAATTATTCTCTCCCATTATAACTTTACAATTATGTTATTAGGGAAAATGTTCATATTTTTATTGCATTTGCTTTCTGGTGCTCATTTTAGTGGGCACGCACAAGCGCACCACTCTTATAAGTTTCTTTATAAGACCAAAATAACATATCATTCTATATATATATATAGACTTGCACTTTCATCTCATACAAACGTGGGATTTATAATTTGTAACACACCCACATATATTCACAACATATTTAATACTACCTCTGGTCTTAATTATAAGACTAAATTGATTTTTTTGGAGAGATTATTGAAGTTAATTAAATTACTTTAGAGTATTTATATTTTTTTTTCCTACAAACTAATTAGTTTGACTAATAAACTAATGGCTAAAGTATACGTTTGGTCCTTTATGTTTGTCTTTAGTATCATTTTAGTCCCTTAAGTTTGTAAAGTACACGTTTGGTCCCTTAAAGTTAACACCGTTAGTCTAACTTAACGGAAAATATTAACTCAACAATTTTAAGCGATGAATATGCAATTAAATGCTGACCAAACATGCTTATATGTTAATATTTTAATAAATTAATATTTTAAATCCTATTACTTGAAAAATATTTAATATTCACGGACTGTTATATGGTTTTTCACTGTTTGTAAAGATTAAATGCTTTTTTTTTTTGTCTGTGAAGATTAAATATTTTTCAATTAATTGGATTTAAAATATTAATATATAAGCATGTTTGGTCGGCATTTAATTACACAGTCATCGCTTAAAATTGTTGAGTTACTATTTTCCGTTAAGTTAGACTAACGGTGTTAACATTAAAGGACCAAAAGTGCACTTTACAAACTTAAGGGACTAAAATGATACCAGAGGCAAACATAAATGACCATGTAATACCCGGACAAATGAAATGACTATTTTTGGATAAGTGAATATGTAGTCTCAACATCTGGGGATGAGTTGAGAATTATCTGGACATATTTGGAATCAGTTAATTTTTGTCCAGAAAGTGACGTTTCCGGAAACGCTTTCCGTAACCGGACACGTTTTTCGAGAATCTTCGTCTGAGCCCGAAATGTCCTGAATGGAATCAAAAATTTAGTTAACCCAAATATTTTGGAAGAGGAAGAAATGCTCTTCAGCGCTGTGGGTTTGAAATTCTGTGATTTTTCAAGATTACGCAATTCGGACACCGATCAGGAGCTTTGCGGGCTAAAACCTTCTGGAAGGTGCAAAGTGTCACCTTCTGATTGGTCAAAATGGTGACTCATCATGCCACCTAAAGGGGATGGAGGTCGGCTGCCAAGTGGCATGGAGAGCATCTTGACACCTTGCGATAGTGCAATCCGACGGTCTATATCCGGTATGATAAAGCAATGAATAGTGTCACATACTTTCTCTATAAATAGGCTTCATCCCTTCACAAATCTCACACCAAATTCCCTTGTGGATTTCGAAAATAGAGAGAGGTTTTAGAGAGAGAAGCTCTGGGGGAAATCTACAGCGAAGCTCTGAGTAAGTTCTTCGGTCCTTAGTCTTAAGCTTCCGTAGTTCTTTCGGTAGTTAGAGTAGAAATGCTAGATTAGTCTTTCATCTTCCAAGTATGATTAGATATCATATGATAGGGGTATTTTAGTCATGAATTTCGAAAATCATAGTGGAGTTGAAGTTCTGGAAAAATTTTGGAAGATTAGAGTCAAAGTAGCGAAGCGCTGGCGAAATTCCGCCGATTAGGGAAATAGGGGCAAAATGGTAATTTTTACCTAAAATGCCTGTTATGATGTCAAATCACTAATAAATGTGATATTACTCTTATAGGACATCAGTAACCTTGATCTGCTGTCGTTACGCTGTCCGACGTGCCGTTGTTGGACGTTTCGCTGTTTTCGTCAAAAAGTACGATTTTTCGTCAGAAGTACCTACGCCGTCAACGAAGGTACGTTCGCGTACTGTAACACTAACTCTGATGTTTATGGTATACGTATATGTGTTATGTCTATTGTATGTGTATATGTGGTATGTTTATTGAGTATGTACGTTCGCGTACTGTAACACTAGCTCTGGTGATTATTGAATGCATATATGTGATGATATGTTGTGTGAATAGTTTGGTGCCGAAGGCAAGGCTAGTCTATTTGGGTGTGCCAATTAGTCGCCGTAAAGTTGGTGAGGCCCCCATGATAGACACTTACCTGGCCATTCTATTCGGTGCTATATGCACCGTGTCTATGGAATCGTACATAGATGCACTGTATCTATGGAACCGTACTTAGATGCACTGTGATTAAGGAATCGTACTTAGATCACTAGTACAGTTTTTACGGGTTATAGTCATGATAATCTTTGTATTGTTTTCCTATATGGATCATTGTTGTAATTCTAGAAATATCTGTTACGCATATGTTGTTTATAAGCATGAGGTTAACCGTTACCTGCGATCCAATGTGGTAAATTGGATCTCAGTTATAGCTTCAGGGTCCGGAGGACCGAGAGCCGAGGAAAGAAGCAAGCAGGCCACGTAGAAGATCCGGTTGAAGATTTCTTTCCGTTGTAGTATACTTATGAACCACACGGTTTTTGTACTCTTTGTTGTATCCAAATGGACTTACGGCATTTTATATATACATGTCAGTTACTCAATCGCTCCGATGCTCTACTCTGATTATTTAAAATGATGTTTTGATAAGAAAAAAAAATTACTGCTTTTTGAAAATGGGATGTTACATTCCAAACGTATACTTTAGCCTAAACTAATACATAATCTCAGGATATACAACATATGATATAATTAAGTAACTTATTTAGTTTCCTTAATCTCTCAAAAAAAAGTTAACTTGGGTCTTATTGGGCCTGTCTGGGATGACATTAAAAGCTGAAAAAAGCCCAGCAGAAGTGAAAACTTGATTTTTGTGTGGTTGGCATGGCTTCAACATCTGATGGGTTTTTGGTTATGAAGTTGCTTCTTAACTGAAACTAATGGGCGTGGCTTCTGATATCATCAAAGTGACTTCTGAAGTTGTTTCTTGCAATGAAACATCCTTATTATTTATCTTCAACACTAATGAATCGTGTTTGTGATAAAATCAGAAACCAACTTGTAGGGGATAGGTCTATTTAAACACTTCATTGTGTTGTATTTTTTTTAATGGTAATTTTACCATTTTATTTAGCAAATTTATATTTATTTTTAATTTTTATCCCAAATTATCACACACACACACATATATATGATTTATGCCTTTTTCAGTCATTTTCTATTTCAACTATATTTTCAAAAGCTATGCCAAACAAGTGCAAATAAGGAAAAAAAAACCATTTCTACCACTGTTATCCCAAACAAAAATCACATCAAGAAAAGTTTTGAAGAAAAAAAGTCTATCAGAAAAAGTTCAAAAAAAGAAAAAAGAAAAATTCACTTTTACCACTGCTAAATGACTTGCACATCATCAGATTATCTACTTGTGCCAAGCAAATTTACCCAATTGCTAAAATACCTATCCTGATTAATCTGGTAAATTTTGGAATCTTCTAGATGAGAGGAGAACGTGTAATGCATTATTATTCATAGACAATTTAGATTCACTTTTTAGATTTACAATAATAATCCTATAATTTCACATCAAAATAATAAAGTCCCCTCAAAATAATCATTTTTTAGACAATGTAATACTTTTAAAAATCAAAAATTTTATTTATCATATGTTTCCAAAAATGTCTATCTATATAAATGGAAATAGTACAATACAAGTAAATTAAATGAGACCATCCTCGTCAATTAATATTAATATTAATATACACGATAACGTATATATAAATTCACATTATTTTTAAGTTTTAATAATAATACAATAAAATATTTGGGTAGGACTAAATTAGTGGAACGTTGAGAAAAAATAATTATTTATCACGGAATCTGACAAAAAATAATTATTTATTATTGAAAATAATTTTTTTGAAGAAACAGTTCTGACACGCGCATGTGCGCGTCACTCTCACACCCACACATGTGAGTCTAATTCTCACACATATATACTCGCCGAACGCATTTCAGTTTTTATATCACAAAACAGAATCTCTTTCTTCTTTCAATTTCCCCTTTTCGCCGTCGTCTCTGAATCTCTGTTTACTCTTCAGATCCGTTTTTCGTGAGCCGATCCGACCCGTTCCTGAAGTACCTAAAGGATTGTCTTCTCTTCTCTTCTGTTAATCTGATCGATTGATACTCGCCAGGATGGAAGATGCTCAGATTAGTAAACTTAGCGACGGAAGCCGGCGACAGCCGAGCAGGTTGCAGCGGCGTGCACCGTCATCTTTGTTGGTAAAGCGGTCGTGTGAGTGGAACGTTGCGATTCCACTTTTGTCGCCGACGATGGAGGTGGAGGAAGTACCGCCGGTGGTGACTTCGACCGAAGGAGCGCCACCGCAAGAGCAGCTGCAGCAACAGAAAAGGCTTCCCAGCGCGGAGCCGGAGAATGTGATTTTCCAGAAGTGGCAGCATCCAGCAGCGCCATTCTGCTACGATCCGCCGCCGTCTACGGTGTTGACTGCGTTTGTTCCGGTGGAGTTGTGAAGAAGGAGCACAGGGGGGGGGGGATGATCGGACGGTTGAGAATAAATCAGAAGAAGATCTGACGGTGTATGTTTGGTGGAAAAGCTTTTTCTGATTTTTGCTTACGTAGGATATAAATATGAATATGATTTTACTGAAAAAGTGTATACATTTAGCCCATGAATTAGGTATGATTGACTAGTCCATAGAATTTTAACCTTTGAACAAGAAACTTTTCATCTTCTCTTTTTTACTTTTCCAGATGATTGATGATGGCTTTACGAATAACTTTTTTAATTTTTCTTTTTTCAACTACAAAAGTTAAAAGTTATCACAAATATAAACTCAATACTTCACACTATTTTTTTCCCTCGAACTTTATGATGAACACAGATTTAGATCTAATTTTTTGAGTTCAAACCTCGTCTCGTGAAATAATGTTAAGTATATAGCTGGTCTCCAACAAGCGGGGATTAGATGTTTCACATAAAATTTTAGCAAATTTTTTTTTGGTCAAATGTTTTTAGCAAATGCTAACAACACTGAAGTTGAGTATACCTTGCATTAATTGTCGGCAGAAAAATGAAAAAAAAAAAGAATTATCTTCAAGTTTATTGAGTACTCTTGATCTTGGGGTCGTATGATTTTTTTTTTAAAAACCAATTACACGTTTGATTAATTAGATAATTTGTTGAACGAATTTTAGAAGAGGGGTTGGGTCTACCTTAAAGGGCTTCCTTCACTTCAGTTTGAATTTTCGCTGAATTTTCACAAGTATTAATTAAATTAATCAAAGAAAAGAGATGAATACATAAATCAGTTTTTTTAGAAATTCGTTCTTGTTAGGCCAGCTTGTGGCTCAATATGGCTGGACTTGTTGGGTATTGGTTGTCTCGAGCCTAACCACATCTTGCTTTTTGCCCTTTGGGTGATCCTGAACCAATCTGAGCATGCAATACTATAACTAATGTTAAAAAGTTACTCTTTCTTATTTTTATTATAAGATAGAGTTAAGGGGCTTTGAGCAAAAAAAAAAAAGTTAAGGGGCATTTTGGCTAACCAACTATTGGTTGGCTCAGGAACACCCAGCACAAAAAATTATTAAAGGTACCAAAAATACCAACAAACTTTTAAAAAAGAGCGCCTAGCACAACGCCGTTAACACCGTTAACAAAAAGTTAACCTCCGTTATCAAAGGTGCAGATTGGCCAACGAACTCTTATTTCAGGAGCGTCCAACACAAAATTCTAAATTTTACTAAATTAAATAATTTTTTTCTCAATTGTTATTATTAAAATTACTTGTATAGATATCTATAGACAAAAATTATTCATTCTTTAATTTTCATTTTTATTAAATATGATTTTCATTTTTATTTTATTTCTAAATATAAGTCTTATTAATATAAATTTATAAGTATAATTTGTTTCACTCTTTAAATTATAGCAAGAAATTTTGGTTAGTAGATTCTTAAAGCTCAATTGTGTCAATTGTCGTATAACTTATTCCTAACTATACACTATCTATTTTGAATATAATGATATTAAGTTAAGGTCAAAATCAAAAGAAAAGAATAATTTTCACATGATAGAGTAAAAATACATACATAAATTTACTCTAATTTATTTGATTAATAAGTGCACTTTTACATATTTTACTTTAATTCTCTCATATCATTTATCATACATTCTTTTTTTTCATAAAAATTATTATTTTATTTTAGAAGAAATTTATGTGAGTTTTATTATAAAAATAAATCATATAATTTTTTGTTTAACATATATAATAAATTATAAAACACCTTGAGTTTTATTTAAATAATATAATTATATTTTTAATTAAAACTTTTGTTTATTTTAGCAAATTATAATTTTGACAAAATTGAAGAATGAATAATTTTTGTCCATAGATATCTATACAAGTAGTTTTGAATAATGACAATTAAGAAAAAAATTTATTTAATTTAGTAAAATTTAGAATTTTGTGCTGAGCGCTCATGAAGTAAAAGTTCGTTGGCTAATCTGCACCTTAGATAACAGTTAGATAACGGAGGTTAACTTTTTGTTAACGGTGTTAACGGAGTTGTGCTGGGCGCTTCATTTTAAAAGTTGTGCTGGGCGCTTCATTTTAAAAGTTTGTTGGTATTTTTGGTACCCTTAATAGTTTTTTTGTGCTGGATGCTCCTGAGTCAATAGTTGGTTGGCCAAATTGCCCCTTAACCCTATAAGATATAAACTAACAATTATATTTCATTACACTTTTTCCAAAGTGTATTAATTATTATTTTTTATGCATGCTCATAGTTAATAAGGGTTGTGGATGAAAGTAATAATTAATATAATATTAGAATTTAGTGTAATTAGTAGGGGTAATATTGGAAGATACTTAAATTGTAAGACAATTTTATTGACTTTAACGGTTTTTATTAGTTTGTGAGAATTTTTAGTTGGTGTCTTATAATAAGGATCAGAGGGAATATAATTTTTGATATTAAATAAGGGATATTCTAATGAATGATTACAAAATTTTCTATGTTGGATATGTGGCTGTCTCACCTTCAGAGTTTAATGTATTAACATCGTATGGAATTAAATTCCCTTCCACTTGAATTTGATTTATTTTAAATTTTCGGGGGGTTTTTTGCCTTCCCTATTTAACATAAGAGAGGGGCACTGGTAAAGCGGAAGAGGATTTTTTGGAGCAAAACTAACAAAAAATTTGAAAATAGGGCTAAAACCGTTAAACTCAACTAATTTCTATCTATGTGAAAAATTAAACTTTTGGCTTTAAATTTTAGATTTACTTATAACTTGGTCTTTAAACTTTTAACTTGATTGCAATTTAGTCCTGGATGTTTTTGAATTTTCCTATATGGCAAAAAATGTTAAAATATTGTCAAAAATTATTTAGATGAATTTTACATAAATTTAAAATAATAAAAGACAGTGTCCTTGTCCTACCAACTTGCATCCCCTTCCACCTCTATTTTCCAGAAACCTTGTTGGGCATCCACGACGTCCATGATAGAACCTTTTGAAGCATCAAAGGACATTGAATGACTCAGATTGTAGAACATATTGAAGCCACTTACGATATTTTTAACTATGTTAAATCACTATGTAAGAAAAAGTCACTGTGGAAAAATAAATTTCTTAATTTTTAAATGATAAATGATGAATAAAGCTTTGAAATAGATGAGTTTAGAAAAAGTTGAAGCATACCCACTCTCATGGACGCTGCGGATGCGCGACAAGGTTTATGAAAAACAAAGGGGGGATGCAAGTTGGTGGAGACAATGAGTTTTTTTTTTTTTTTTTTTTTAAATTTATGCAAAATCCACCTAAGCAATTTTTAATAGTATTTTAACATTTTTTTGCCTTGTAGGATGAGTAAAAAACATAAGGAACTAAGTTTCAAACGAGTCAAAAGTTCAAAGATTGAGTTATAAGTGATTCAAAACTTTAAAGGCTAAAATATTAATTTTCTCATCGTAATATATGGAAGTTAGTTGGCTTTAACTATTTTGCCTCAATTAAAAATTTATGGTTATTATTGCTCTAAAAATAATGGTTATTATTGCACTTTTAATAAAAGTTGAATATTATTTAAGTACCTTAACTCATACTTTTAATGCTGTTTTTTTCCCCAACGGAATTGGTGTCTTGGACAAAATGACATTTTGGAGATGGTTGCTTCCTTCTTGGATTCTGAGTTTTTGCTGCGGTCTTTTAATAAGACATCATCACTCTCCTTACCAAAATTGATAAACCTCAATCTATTAAGGATCTTGGACCAATAAATTTGTGCAATGTGGTGTACAAGATCATTTAAGGTGTTAAGTACATAGATTGAAGATTCCATTACAGCACCTCATTTTACCCCACCAAAGTGCTTTTCTTAAAGAGAGATTAATATTAGACAACATCATGCTTGCAGCTAACCTCATGAGTCAAATACACAATTCGAGGCAAGGAAGGAAAAAATTGGCAACCTTGAAGATTGATTTCTTAAAGGCTTTTGATAATTTGTCGTGGGAATTTATATTGGCTGTTCTTGATTGTATGAATTTCTTTCAAAAGTGGATAAATCTCATCCATCAGTGTCTTTCATCAGTTCACTATCACCTTCTCTTCAACTGTAAACTCTCTCAGCCAATCTTTCCTAACAGAGGTGATAGAAAAAGAGATCTTCTATCTCCCTATCTTTATATAATTGCTGCAAATGTTTTATCATGTCTAATTAACCATTTGGAAGAAAGAGGTGCTTGAAAAGGGATTAAAATATGCAATAATTCCCAACCAGTTACTCACTTGTTGTATATGGATGACTCTCTATGTTTCTTTGAAGCGTCATCTCATTGTGTTGGCACTGTGAAACATGCCTTAGAAATGTATTGTAGCTAAATGAGTCAATCTATTAATCACTCCAAATCTAGTCTCATTTTCAGTCCAATGTAAATCATGATCTTAAACTTCAACTCTCTCATATGCTGAATATAAATTTCTCTGGGAGGCTAGAAAGTATATGGGTACTTGAATTGATCCAGGTAGAGAGAAATCTCTTATATACAATCATTCTCTTGAGGTTATTAATAGAAGAATAGAGGTTTGGAAGGATGCCTTTTGTCTTGTATATAATGTCAATCCTTTCCTCACTAGAATTGCATATAATGTCTTGTATATCCCTTTCCAAGTATGTTTGTGATAAAATTGATTATAGATGTATATATTTTTTTTGGGGGTCTCTTCTTGCAACAGAAGGAAAATCCATTTAGTGAAAATAGACATCTTGTTTTGGCCTATAGAAGAAGGTGGTCTTGGTATTAGGTCTTCTCACTCTGTCAATAAAGCCCTTGTTGCCAAGCAAATTTGTCGGATTGTGTCTTCTCCGGCCTCTTCCCTGATAACAAACACTCTTAAAAGAAAGTACGTGAATCTGTCTTCTATACCTATGTTTATCACTCCTTACAATTCTTCTTCGTTATGGAAAGCCATAATGGATCATGCAGACCTCATCTCGTGCAACCTTAAATGGCGTATAGGAAATCAGCCCTGGTGGTGGCCCATGCAACCGGATTAGAAACAAGTGGCTACAACCTTTATGTTTCTAATATGCTAATGCATAATTCTTCTGATAAACTCTTCCCTTTGTGAAATACTGATCTGATTTTTTCATTATATGCTCTTAATGTTGCCCAAAAAAATCATTAGCACTACAATTTCTTATATGAATATGCATGACCAAGTCTTTTGGTCAATAAATGCTTCAGGGAAATATCTTGTTGAAGATGGTTTTTGGAGATCTTTAACTCAATCTCAAGTTGGGATTTTCAATCCTTTCTAAAATTTCTTTGAGCTATATCACTTACAGTTAAATTCTTGCTTTTCATATGGAAACTCTTAAATAATGCATTCCAATCCATAGATATTCTCAAGCATCATCATCTAGTCTCCTCTGGTTCATGTTAGTTTGGAGGTAATGAAGAGGAGTCTTTACTTCATATCATTCTGAGTAATTCTTTATGGATGTGGAGAAATCAGGTCTTACATGAAGGAAAAACCATTAAGCCATTAAGAGCAGCAAATGAGATTGTGTCTAGAACTAATTTCTATCAGATAGTTTATGATGCAGAATTGGATTCCAATATTTGGGTGCCTGTACCAACTGCAATCAATTCCCTAGAGATAGCACAAGAAAGATGGATGATCATCTTATATATAAAACATCATCACCATCTCACTATGAAACATGGATATGCTATTAGGGACAACCGATCCAATCTTTCAAGCGGTTCAGACTGCAAAAAGGAGACTCTTCCTTCATGATCAAAGTTTTAAGAGCATCCCTTACCAAGATAATTAAGACTCCTTTGAATGCATATAGATATGATCCTATTGGCAGTGTTCAAAGATATGGAAGCTCTTTTACTCTCCTTTATCTCCTTTAAGATATATTATTTTTCTTTTCAAATCATAAAAAAAAAAGTGAGTCCAACTTCCCATGATGGGCTTGAGTTGACTAACTACCAACTAGATTAACCTAAAATATCAGCTCCTTACCAACAAGATCAACCTTTGTTAATTGGTTATAAGTTAATTATTTACCAATTAGATAAAATTTTATCGGCAAAGTATACATATGTTATACCTATCTATTATCCCCTATCAACAAAAAATTGCTAAAATCTTTCTTTTTTTCATTCAAACCAAAAATAAGAATCATTAAAATATCTTCATTATCCTCGATCCGATTTACCAAACAGAGGGGTTTAGACATGACCAAAGGGACTTTCTCAATTTTAAGGGCTTGGTATACTTTTTTATTCGTTCTTTCTATATCTTTTCATTCATTTTGTTGTGCTCCATACAATTTTTTATCTTCTTCCTTTGTAGATGAGCGGTCAAAGAAAGCAAAGGCCAGCTACATTATTGGAATTGAAAATGAATTCTGAAAATAACATATTGTTTTTGTTTTTGCTGCTTTCGTTGTTGTGTGACTCTTCATATTTGTGAATAGGCAACTTAATCCAACTTTTCTTTCAAGTATTCAGTATATTCAATTTATAATAAGTGATGTTATTTATGAAATCTCAACATCAATTACTCATTTAATGTACAAGAAGTTATTTATATGAAATATAAAAGTTTTGTTGGCTCTATTTTTTATGATTTTAAACAAAAGTTGGTACATAGATACCAAAAAATGAATTTAATAACAGTTAGGTGAGTTGTAAATATTATTTTAAACTGTTAAATTTATCTTTTACAACAAAAAGGTCATTCTATTAATTTGAATGAAGTTAGGAAAAATACGTTATTAAAACTTTTATTAGTGATAAAGACCTTAATCAAAATATTAGTATTCTGTGAGTACAAAATTTGCAGTACTGGTACTTTCTATATAAAAATGTTTATCATGTTCTTCTTACAAATAAAATTTTCAGTGAAGACTTTTTTCTAATTTCCTCTAATAATAATAATGACACACATTACAAGTTTTGAATATTTAATCTTCATATCAGGTAACATAGTTTTATGACTTCTTTGGAACCACGATTAAAACTTTCAAAAGCATCTTTTTAAGTATATGGGAAAAAAATTATTTTGACTTACATTAATGTACTTATGAATCGTGATTCCAAACAAATACTTGAAGGAGGAAAATAAATATCAAAATAAAATAAAATTTAAATTTGTATAACAAAGAAGTGACAACCAATGTATTAAAAATCGGATCAGTCAATGAACTGGCCGAGACAATGGTTCAAGGGTTAGTGGGTCAAAGTCAACTCGGTAGTGATGAAAAAAGATATTTTAAATAAAACGCATAAAAATACCTTCTAACAACACATATATAGTGTATGTTATAATAATATATTTATATTTAATCAATATAGAAAAATGATTACATAAATTTAAAATTTGAATCTTATAAAAAGGATTGCAAGGGAATATTTTCATATAGAGTTAAAGGGCAAAAGTGCCCTGAAAGTTTTTGCAAATGGGCATATGGCACCTGTAAGTTTTTGAGGGGTTTTCAAGGGGCAATATTACCCCAGAAGTAGGAACATACCTTTGGCAAATGGAAGCTCCCGTTCTCTCTGGTCACAATATCTTGATTTTACCTTCTTCAGCTGAAGAAGAGGATTTGCTTGCTCGAGGTTCAAAGAAGATCAAAACTGGAAAAATTCCATTGGAGGAAAGTAAGGACAGTCATTGGCCTAAGCTAGCTAATAAGGATTCGAATTTTTCCAAAGAAGCTGCTTCCTTTGTTGATACTCTGAAAGGCGTTAACCATAATATAGAGCTTGGACATAAAGTGACTATGGAAGGTGTTAGTGATGTTATCTCAGATGACTCCATGTTTGATGACGACGAGCCCCTATGCAAGACAATAGAAGATCCTAATAGAAACTTTCCAACGTTCGTTTTCTCTGAAAAGATGAAGAAACGCATGTATAAAGCCTAGAAGAACTCTGTTATCATTAATCTGTTGGGAAGGAGCATTGGTTACAAAGCCCTTAAAGCTAGAGTTCAATTCCTATATATGGGCTAAATGTGGAGTTACAAAACTAATTAATATAGGACATGGGTATCATGTAGTCAAGTTTTCTAATAGAGAGGACTTCATGAATGCTCTTACTGATGAAGGTCCTTGGATGATCTATGATCATTATTTAGTTGTGAGGCCTTGGGAACACAATTTAATTTAGCTAGAGCACAGATTGATAAGGTTGTTGTTTGGATATGATGAATCGCACCTTCAATATCCCATTAATCTTAAACCCATGAAATCCTTTAGCATGATTCTCATATTTCTTCAACTTTCCATAGCAATAGCAATAAAATAAGAAGAAGAAGATTTACCTTAACTGGTGACGACTTGCACCGCTTCAACCCCATCCTCTTCATTTAGATCTAGCCACCAAGATAGAAGACTGAAGAGATCGTGAGGTTGAAGAGGAGAAGCTTCATCGATTTAGCTTCATTGGTTACACCTAATTAGTCTGTCGCTCATGATTGGCTCGCTGCATGGCCACGTCGCTGATCTCATGCTTGTGAGCGCTAGAACCTGACTCTCATTGAACAGAAACCTGGCCTAATCCTAAAGTTAGTCGTAGATTCTGATGACACTGTGAACGGAGAGGCACTTACGAGGAGAAGATGGATGCTTTCATGGAGGAGGAAAGATGAAAACTATCAGAAAAGGGAAGATAAGGTGGAGACCAAGGGTTATTGAGGGGAGAGAGAGAGAGGGTAAGCTAAGGTAGATAGTGTTGGGTGCCCGTCTACTTTAACAGTCAAATTTAACAATTTTAACATTAGGGACAAAATTTCCCTGTTTTTTAAATTTTTAGGGCAATATTGCTCCTTGAAAACTTTTAGGTGCTTAATAGCTATTAACGGAAACTTTCAGGGCATTTTTACCCCTGAACCCTTTTATATATTATCAATATATGCTATTATCTCTCTCTTTTTTCCCTTCTCTTCTTCCTTGCTCACTTGAATCGAACAAGGGACTGGATCATCAGTTTTTGGGTCAACCTGACCGGTCGAAGATTGGATGCAGTTACTAATTCATGATTTGGTATGTACATAATGAAAACTTCATTCTCGATTCTACGAGAATTTTAATGAAATCCTTTTATTTGTGCAATCTGGGTTTTAATACTATGGTGACAGGTAACATGTGCTTATCATCTATTAACTTAATATCACATTGACTTTTTTCTTTCTTGTTTTGATTTCAGACATCAGAATAATTCATTAGAGTTGGATAGAAATAAATATTTCATTTGTGTAATGCAATAATGCATGTCTAACAAGGCTCCACTTCCGTTGTCATGTTTTTACATAATTTAATCCAATCAACACCGCACTTCTAGTCAAATTGACCCACCAATAATAATTACTACTTCGGTCCTAATTATAGGAATACTTTTGTAGTATAAATTATAGTACAAAAGTGTTCCTATAATTAGGACGGAAAGGAGTATAATAAATCTTTTTCCGTCATATTTATTACTTGCATTTTATTATCATTAATTTATTATAACTTCATAATTAGCAGTGTAACATCCCAATTTCAGAGCATTTTTTTTTTGTACATCAGAGTAGAGCTTTGTAACAAATAGAGCAGTGAGTTCTTGATACAAATTTAGGCGTGGCGTAGCTTCTGTTCATAAAGAAAAGTACGTTTCTTTGTTCAGAACTTTAATATTCTCGGTCGATCATTACTTGGTCTTCACGTGTGCTGTCCGCTCGGCTTACTCTTATCTTCCATCCCTGGTATCTCATATACTGATGCCATAGTAAGAGCTGAGATCCAATGCCCATCGGATCTCAGGTAACGGTTAACCTCATGCTTATATAACAAAAATATATTCCACAGATATTTCTAGAATTACAGCAATGATCCTGACAGATTCATCATATGATCATTTATTAACAACTACCCTACAAGCAAAGTTAATTTAGTCTGCACTTCATCCATGTGCCACGATGTACGGTCGTGTCCTCAGCGCTAGGAAAACGTATCGGCATTATCAAAACCATAACCCGAGTAAAGATGTAATAGTGATTATCTAAGTTTCATACCTTAGTCACTGTGCATGACCCGGAACAGAGTCCCGCTCATGGCTTATGAAATTATCCATATCACATATAAGCATACTATAAGCATTAGAGTCAGTATTACAGTACGCCGCGAACGTACCTTCGTTGATGGTACTTCTGGCGGAAAATCGTATTTTTGACGGAAAACAATAAACGTCCAACGAAGACGTCGGACAGCGTAACGACAACGAGATCAAGGTTTCTGATGTCCTATAAGAGTAATATCACATTTATTAGTGATTTGACATCATAACGGTATTTTAGGTAAAAATTACCATTTTTCCCTATTCCCCTAATCGGCGGAATTTCGCGAGCTTCGCTACTTTGACTCCGACTTTCCAAAATTTTGCCAGAACTTCGACCCCACCATGATTTTTGAAATTTAAGACTAAAATAACCCTATCATATGATATCTAATCATACTTGAAAGATTAAAGACTAATCTAACATTTCTACGCCTAACTACCGAAACTTAAGACTAGGGACCGAAAAACTTACTCAGAGCTTCGCTGCAGAATTCCCCGGACTCCTCCTTCTCTCTACCTTCTCTCTAAAACCGAAATGCTCTCTTGAAATGGTGTGAGATTTGTGAAGGGATAAAATGGCTATTTATAGAAGAAGCCATGGAATTTCAACCGTCGGATCAACTTTATGAGATCGAATCCTAGCCCTTCATTTTTGAAACTTAGAAAACAAGTTTTCCCTTCTCTCCTCCCTCCTTGGCCGACCTGACCATGCCCCAAAGTCAACCAATCCTCCAATCATATGATGCCACGTGTCCTGCTTCCAGAAGGTTTTACCGATAAAGTCTCCGATTGGTGTCCGAATCGCGTAATCTTGTAAAATCTTAGAAATTCGGAATCACAACTTTGAAGATCCTTCCTCACTAACAAAAATTGTCTGGCCTAAATAAATTTTTAATCCCTTCCAGGCATTCTCCGGTCATGCTGAAGTTTTACGGAAAAACGTGCTGGTTACGGAAGAAATTTCCGGAATTGTCAACTTCTGGACAAAAATTCACTGATTTCAAATATGTCTAGAAAATTCTCAACTCATCCCTAGATGTTGAGTTATGATTTATTTTCTTCAAATTCCAATTTGTGATTATCTGCCTCTTTCACAGATTACCCTATTAGTCTTATTACCTAAGTATTCTACCGATCACGGAAATGACTTCTGGGACAGTCCAGTCCGAGATAAAAATTCACTTATTTATATTCTTCTCTAACTTAAGAAATCTTGTCCATGGTTTTCTAGATAGGATTTTATTTCTATCCGTGGTCATTTATCCTATTTGCTTTTTACATAAATTATATCATTTTTTAATTACAAGTTGCATAAAAAAATCATGATATTTTCCTCTTCAATCTTATCTTTTTTTTTTTTTTTTTTTTTTTTTGTAAATTTCGGCTGGCCCTTTTTTTTTTTGTATTTGTGAATGTTTTTTTTAATTAAATTAATTAATTATTTCAATTTTTTTAAAAAAATTTCACAAAATTCCCTTATTGGTCCATTCTTGCATTTATGCTTAAAATTACCTAATCTCACCAATTTTTCTTCATATTTTCCAATTAATTAGGAAATATATTTATGCTAATTTTTTTCCATTTCCACTAATTTTAGGGTTTTACATAATTATCTTTGAATTTTCCTTTGTTCATGCTTAAATAATTAGCCAATAATTACTTAATTAATTCCTTACTATTTGTTGCTAATTTTCTTAATTAAAATAGCTCATTACCTCACAACTTTTATATTGACATTAGTGTTTTATGCCTCATGCATTATATTTAAATTCACAGGGGTATTTTGGTCATTATAATACTTTTTAACTTTTCCCCCTTTTTTTTACAAGGTAGTAATTTAATAAATTATCTAAATTTAGGGACAATATTCTTCCCTATTTCAATAAATATTTTCTTGCCTCTTTATAATTTTCACAGGGTATTTTACATCTCGTAAATGCGTTTAGGGACCTGTTTGCAAATTTTCAAACGTTTTAGGGACCTAATTGTAAATTATTCTTTTTCAAGAGAAACTACCCAAAAATAAGATAAATTCTCCACAAGATCTTTGAGATCATAAATTCACCTATTTCCAATAGGTATTATTTACTCAATATGATACTTATCATAAGTGAGATTTTCAGGGTATTATAAGTAGAGGCTACAATGTTAAACAATATATAAAATCCCAAATTAACGGACCGTTTTCCAAAATTAATGGTTTTATTACTTTTGCCCCATTTTAAAAGGTTCATCTGTATTTCTACACCCAAGAAATTTTAATGGTGTATGGTACAATTTTGGGAAAATATTAGGGTTAAGATGCAGATTGATCAAATAAATTTTACGCTAAGAGTATCTAGCACAAATTTTTTTGAATGGAGCAAAAGTACCAATTAACAATTAAAAAAGGGTGCAAATTCACTAAAACCGTTACATTTGCCCAAACGACATTTAAGTTTTTATTTTATTTTATAATTTAACAGTTGTTTGGTGAAATTTAACAATTTTGGTGAATTTACACCATTTTTAAGTATTCATTGATATTTTTAATTCATTCAAAACTTTTTTTTTGTATTAGATGCTCCTAGGGTAAAACTTGTTTAACCTATATGCATCTTCACCCAAAATATTATGTGTAGATTTCCACCTTAACCGTAATAATTATAATAAAATTTTATAGAAAGTTAGAGTAAGGCTTACTTCAAAATTAATGGATCAAATGCACATTGTCCCTCTATTTTTATGGTTTTTTGTTAATTGTTTTTAATAATTAATGTTAAGTTATAAATCCTGGGACGTAAAGATTGTGGATTGGTACAAGGTGGAAACATCAATTGAAAGATGCCTCTCATCTATTGGATGGAAACTTCTTCATGTGCGCACGTGTGGATGGACCATCATGTTGGGTCCCTCTTCAGTCTTCACCATCAATTTATTATGGGTTAAGTGATGTTTATAATAATCTAACTATCTGTTTTTATTAGCACTCACTATTTTTAATTAATTTTTTAATGCATACAAGTATACTGAATTTTTTTTGGTAACACCCAATATGTTAAAGTAATTTTTGCCATATTCAGGGTTTTAAAATATTTTTTTTGAAGCACTAAATATCCAAAGTTTAGTATGCTCGTTGATATTTAGAAAAATATGTTATGGGTAAAACTAAAAGTTATTTTAGGATACTAGGTATTACTGAAAAAAAAAAATACATTGAAATGCTAAGTGCAACTTAATCTATATATTAACATATAGGCTAAAATATACTTTTAGTCATTTAAGTTTATATGAGGTATACTTTTGGCCTCTTAACTTTATAAAATATATTTTTAATTCTAAAATTCTAACACCGCTAATTTTGCTAACGGAAAATGCAAATTCAAGTGATAACGGCGTAAACTTAAGTAATGACTGTGTGATTAGATGCTATTAAGCTTAGATTTAAAATATGGGTAGATTGAAGAATATATAAAATTTATGTAATTAAATGTTATTAGTCATCACTTGAGTTCGTTGCATCACTGTTTTCTGTTAGCAACATTAATGGTGTTAGAATTTTAAGATAAAAAATATGCCTTATGTAAAACTTAAAGAACTAAAAGTATACTTTAGTCTAATATATAATGTTAAATTTATTATAGTCACATTATTGATTTATTCATAAATCAACATTGAGCCTACATGATATTATATAGGATAATGAGAGTGACGTAGGGTGTAAGTAAACTCTTTTGAGGTCAAAATGTAATTTTTTTTAATAGTTTCGTATGATGTATAGACTTCATATAATATTTTAAGAAAATACTCCCTTTGGTCCTTATTATAAGGCACTAACTAATAAGTTTATTTGGTCATTTTTATAAGGCACTTGCTTGTTTCCAAGGAGCATTAATCCCCTCGTCGCCTAATTTTTTTATATTAAATCTTAATTAATGTTTTACTAAAAAAAAAAAAAATATTAGTCAAAAAAAAATCTTAACTAATGTGATCGAGTTTTCTAGATAACAAGACTTTCTCCCCGTGCGTTGCACGGATGTGTTAATTTGTAAATGAGGTAAAATGAACAACATATGCGACAATGTGTTTACTAGACCAATTCATACCAACATCCTATTATTTCAAAGAAAGGCGTTGAAAGACTTCTCTATAAACAACATTAGTTGTAATTCCAGTGTATTTATTAAACTTATCCAATATAAGTAATCTCAACCCATTGAAACTCTTGATTCTAGATAGTGCAACATATAATTGTCATGTGAAAAGATCGAGCTTGGAAGTTAGAGACCTATACATTGGTCATTGATTGACTTTGACTTTTGTTAATTGTCATTACAAATGAGACTATGATGACAATTACCTCCTTGTCATATTGAAAGACATTTTAGATTCACATGGGTTCATATCCATTCTATGTATCAAAAATCTCTTCACCAACGCTTATGTCATTCAATGCAATGTCTTTGCCTTAATGACGTTCTTGCCAAGTTGTATTATTTGTAGCCTTGAACCATTACACAACCCTGCTGCCTAATCAATATTCCTTATTAACATAATTGGTACACATACTTTCAATACCAATTTATGATGAGGTATCCCTGAGCATTTAATTGCATTTAGATCTTCTCTGTCATACAAATCCTCGAAGCTTCCATTAGCATTATCTGTACGACTTATAAAGTCAAAACTAAAGTACTCTACCTTATCACCTGGTAACAAAGAACAAATTTACTCATTTAAAATGTTGACATTTTATGCTGTAGGGGTACGAATGGAGTTATTGTTGAGGTAATCTCCGTCCACTACACGTTCTATTAAATTTGGGTAATATTCAACGATGCCCTTAATTGGATTACAATCATCATGAAGTAAAAACTCTAAAGGTATCATGATGTCTACAATACCATTGTTTGGTAACCCAATGTCTCCGTCTCCTAAATTTAACAACCATTCTAAAAATGTTTTAATTTTCTCTTGTTTGACTAGATCGCTCGAAGACTTCAACCTCATATTCTTGGTTAGTCGAAGCTAAGTAAACTACATTCATTCCAAAGATGATAAGCGTTGATAGTTGCATTTACTAATTATTTGTTGTTGTTTAACTCTTGCAAAATGAGCTCACTCAAAGTGTCAAATGAATAAGTAATTAAACTCTCATAATTGGCTCACTTTAGTTTTTTTTAGAAAAATAACAACAGTTTATCTATTCCTAGACTCATCAGTTCAATCACATTTCCTTCTTTCATAAATTATCTCCTCACTTATTAAAACCATCAAAATACAATCATATCCCCAAATCCAATACACCCAATTCCTACAATCAACGTTTCACCCAAAAATTTCAAACATACACATTCTTATAAATCTCAATTCCAATCTACTTAATCCTCAATATAACCTCCAATAAATTAAAATGAATTATAAATTTGGATATAAGAGACTTATTGTCATAAATCTCAGTTTTTCGATTCAATACTAACGTATATAAGTATAACCTAATTATTAAATAACTCTTCAAACCTCCAGATAATCGAAATTATGTCAAACTCAATCAAATCTCAAATCTCAACTCATAATTTCATATAGTTCAAGATTTAGCAAAACTAAACCGATTAAACATTTGATAGTACCTATAGTAATCCAAATAAATGACTTAAACAACATTCAATCGGTAAAAACATCCTATATGACATAAATCCTAAACTTTAAATTTTTTAAATAGAAAATTAATTTTAAATTCCTACAACAACCAACAAATCTAGACCGATTAAAATTATCTATTAATTATCCTTTACATATATATACAGTCATTCATTGTCAACACTCAACTCTCCCAAAATTGTAACCCCAAAAATTTCACCAATCAACGCAATATTATCTTCATTAGAAAGAGAAAAATATGCGGAATAACTTTCATGAAGGAAGTTTGTTGAAAAGAAGTTAGTTCTGAAACAATGAAGGACAGTGCCAGAAACGCGCCTGCAAGCTCAATGCTGACCCCAATTATTTTTCCACAAATGATGATCGATTAAGTGGGGATATATATAGTACCCTTAGACACACATGAAGGGGCCATGTGCCCCTTATGGACGAGTGGGAGGGGTATTAAATACCCCCGCCTTCCCCTTTGACTAAAGTATCACGATCCCTTTAATATATTTTTACTATTATATATTTTCTTATTCATTTTCTTTTATCAATTCCCCCTTTATTATAATTCAATCCTAAAAGTAATAATCAGGATATTACACACAAATCTGTCATCTGCATTGTAAGGTAGATCATCAATACATTAGATAATTACTCTCTTTGTTATGGTAAATTTGTAATCATGATAAATTTGATTTAATTTGACTTATTTATTTATTTGAAGATAATTTTGTTTCATAAAACTTGTAAATGGAATGTTCTCTTTGATTCTACATTTATAGGTTGAGATAAAAACAGTCTCGTATTTTATAGTAATTGATTGGTGTTATGAATATTATATTTGTGGATGTCCATATCTCCCATTATTTCCTATTCTCCATAGTTTCCTATTCTCACCCATTAATCACTATGATTATGGAATCGCATTAATTGTAGATTAGAGAGTTGTGCCTATAAATAGAAGGCATATGTTATGTATTTGAGACAGACTTGAATAAGAATTACTCTCCTATGTCTCTCTTCTCTATTCTCTTGTTCTTGTTCTATATCTTTTATCCAATATATCTCTTTATTTTATAACACGTTATCAGCACGAAAGCTCTAACGAAGGTTCGTTAGATTGTTACTTTAACGATTTCATCTACATCTTTTAAATACATGTCCATTTTATCTATCTGGGATAATCTAAACCACTATATGAGATTTAAATAGATAATTTTTACCGATTGTTTTATACATCAGGTTCCATGGCCAAGATTGAAAATAATTGCTTGAATTTCTTTCTTTTACTCTTTAAGTGGAATTAATTCAATTACAGACACATACTGTAATTAGATTTAATATGACTTCAAGTATGGAAAAGTGGAATTAATTCAATTACAGACATATACTGTAATTAGATTTAATATGACTTCAGTATGGAAAAAGTGGAATTAATTCAATTACAGACATATACTGTAATTGGAATTAATATGACTTGTGGTCCCAGATAATTTCTAGTTCTATATCTTATTTTGATCCCCTATTGATATTTTATTGTTCATTACCTTATATATGGACGGTTCTACCTCCTATTGATATTTTATTGTTCATTACCTTATATATGGATGGTCCTACCTCCTATTGTCAGTTTATTTCCTTTTACTAAGTTCTGGTGAGGATTACCCCCGCTCTTAGTTTATATCTAATTTCTAATTCTGGTTCTTTTATATTATTAATTTTGTTATATGGCCAGAAGCCATATAAATTTAATTTCTCTTTATAAAAATGGCCTGAAGCCATAAAATCCTAAATATTTGTTGTCTTTGTTAATTTACATTACTATCATTAGTATTTTTATTAATAATTCTTGTTTATTTCTTTATTTAGTCTGAACCATGTCAAGTCTTGCAAAAATTGAATTTGAGGCTCTCGATATTTCTGGAAAGCTCTATTTATCTTGGAAACCGGATTTGAAATCCATCTAAATGCCCATGGTCTAGAAAACACAATTAAAGAAGGGAATAAGGCATCCAATCAAGATAAAGCCGAACCATGATCCTTTTACGCCGCCATTTGCATAAAGATCTCGAAAGTTGAATACTTGACAAGTAAATGATCATGGATTTATATATTTATATCTATATAAAATATATGAAAATTTTGATAAGACAATGACTTATAAATAATACCACTCATTTTTATATTTCATACATATACAACACATCGATCCACACTAGTTTAAGTAATAAAAATAAATTAGTTAGCATAATTCTAAAATTTTATGCTTTCTAACTGTGAAGCTTTATATAAAATGAGTGAATTTTGTGTTTATCGTCTCCACAAATAGTCAATTTCTCTCTCTCTCTCTCTCTCTCTCTCTCAACTTTCTGGAGCACTTGATGATATCCTGGCTCACTTCATTCTACAATCACTTTCTTTAAAATTACCAGGTGAGATTATCACTTGTTGTGCTCCTTTCATATTTCTGGAGCTGCTTGTGCTCATTTCATAGATAAATTTCCTAAAATGTGAGAGAAATAGGGAACCGTAGGGAGAGGGTAGCGTGTGGTCCCAAAAAATGGAGATGGTCTCCTTTTTGCCTTAACATAATTATAATTATAATTATTACTCCATCAAATAAGATTTTAGTATTTTACCATCCCATTTTCCCTTTTTTATTGTGACAGTGACGCGGCATGTTCATCCCCACCTTTGAACATTTATAGTACTGAGCCAGCTCAGTAATTCTTACACGCTTTATAAAACAGGAAAAAAACATTTAACTGTTGTATAAGAATTGGGACAGTCATGTTGAACTTAATTCAGTTTAAGACCTTGAGCAAAAAAAAAAATTCAATTTAAGCCTTAAATTATTTATCTCGAGGATGCGGTTTCATATTCACTCAAAATATTTTTCTTTTGGAAGATATTATTGCTTTGTCTACTTTTTATTTTTATTTATGTATTTCGAGCAATATTTATTTCTTTTGAATCTTTTCGAACTTGATGACCTTATTTTATAAAAGGAGAGTTTATTATGTTTTACTCTTCCTATTCTAAATATAGCATCCAGTTTGGGGTGAATTTTGATACAAAATTTAATACCTTTTTCTATTTAATCTTTTAAATTTATCATTTTTTAAATTAATTTATTTAACTTATAAACTAATATATAATATAATACAACACGAAAACACTTTGAAAATATCATATTATATATGTTATAATTGAATAATTTATTTAGCTTCATTAATTTTTTTCATATTAAAATATAGGTGTTATATTAAAGACATGAGGAATATGTTTTACTGTTATTTACAAAAATAAAATGAGAAACATTAATAAGATGTGAAAACAACACGGATAGTCTCTTCTTCCCCTATTACAAAGTAATTCCAACCATCTTATTATAATACAAAGAGAGGTAATTAAATTGTTAACTATGTTTAAATATAAAATAAAAAACAATTTTACACATTTAAATAAATGAATCTTAACAAATGTAAAACGTTTTTCTTTTTTGGATATTCTAACATAATTCATTATAAATATTAATTATATATCCCTGTGCAAACTAGAGATAAATTAGAGTATTATAAATATTACTTATTTTATTATACAAATTGTATTACTTATTTTATTATGCAAATAAAATTTAAGTTATATAATTATTCCCTATAAATACAAACCGACCTTCTTCTACCTTTCCTGTATCTTGCTCTTTACGCTACTTCAACTCTCCCATTTCGCTTCTGATCAAAAAACTCTCACGATGGCCTTCTTCCATGGTGAAACTTTGACACTACTCATCTTCGACAACAGCTTTCAACATGTTGCGCAATAGATTGAACTCCTGGGTTTCGGCGCAAGGCTGACCACTAGATTCTTAATTTTCTTTTTCTTGGAAAACCCATTTGATTTTTCTTCAATTCTTAGGAAAATGTGTTTCGAATCCAAACCATAAGTTTCTTCTGTAATTATGTGCCTCCAGAGCTAAGGTTAATTGATCAATCAGCACAATGGGGGCATCATAAAACAGAGGAATCTCCGTCGTATTCTTAGTTTGAGCAAAACATTCAAGCTTGTAAAACAATGGTCCCCAATTACAGAAAGGATGAGTAGTGTCAAAGTTTCACCATGGAAGAAGGCCATCGTGAGAGTTTTTTGATCAGAAGCGAAATGGGAGAGTTGAAGTAGCGTAAAGAGCAAGATACAGGAAAGGTAGAAGAAGGTCGGTTTGTATTTATAGGGAATAATTATATAACTTAAATTTTATTTGTATAATAAAATAAGTAATAAAATTTGTATAACAAAATAAGTAATATTTATAATACTCTAATTTATCTCTAGTTTGCGCAGGGATATATAATTAATATTTATAATTAATTATGTTAGAATATCCAAAAAAGAAAAACGTTTTACATTTGTTAATATTCATTTATTTAAATGTGTAAAATTGTTTTTTATTTTATATTTAAACATAGTTAACAATTTAATTACCTCGCTTTGTATTATAATAAGATGGTTGGAATTACTTTGTAATAGGGGAAGAAGAGACTATGAGCGTTGTTTTCACATCTTACTAATGTTTCTCATTTTATTTTTGTAAATAATAGTAAAACATATTCTCATGTCTTTAATATAACACCTATATTTTAATATGAAAAAAATCAATGAAGCTAAATAAATTATTCAATTATAACATATATAATATGATATTTTCAAAGTGTTTTGGTGTTGTATTATATTATATATTAGTTTATAAGTTAAATAAATTAATTTAAAAAATGATAAATTTAAAAGATTAAATAGAAATAGGTATTAAATTTTGTATCAAAATTCACCCCAAACTGGATGCTATATTTAGAATATGAAGAGTAAAACATAATAAACTCTCCTTTTATAAAATAAGGTCATCAAAGTTCGAAAAGATTCAAAAGAAATAAATATTGCTCGAAATACATAAATAAAAATAAAAAGTAGACAAAGCAATAATATGTTCGAAAAAAAAAAAATTGAGTGAATATGAGACCGCATCCTCGAGATAAATAATCTTTTCTACAACCTATTACTTTTACCAAATTCCTTGGCAAGTTTTTTATGAGCAAGGAATTTAAGTTATAAATATTTATAACTTAAATTTGTATAATAAAATAAGTAATACAATTTGTATAATAAAATAAGTAATATTTATAATACTTTAATTTATCTCTAGTTTGCGCAGGGATATATAATTACTATTTATAATTAATATTAATTAATTATGTTAGAACATCCAAAAAAAGTAACGTCACGTCTGCAAACATGTTAGGATATATATAGATGTTTAATATCAAAAAAAGTAACCTGTAACGTCAAACATGTGGGAGTAATGATGATTTGAATATCACGATATTTTGGCGAATTCTCTCTCTCTCTCACGAAAAGTAACCAGTATGATCCTACAAAACAGGAGAACTAGAGACCAAATTCAAACCCAAATTAAGTGATGGCAGGTTCAAGAACTTTAAATGACATTCTAAATCATTGTTAATCTAAGCATGAATGACTTTGGCACTTTATTAGACTAGATGATGGGGGAGGACTATGTCACAGCAATAGAACTTTCTGGTCAATTCAAGAAACCTCCATAAAGCCAAATTAGAAAATCCTATTTCAGTTGTATACATGTCTGATGGACATTATCAGAGAAAAGTAACATGTAGCTCACCTCGACAATGAATCTTTTAACCTGAACTGTTCGCTTTTGTCCTATACGATGGATTCTCATAATTGCTTGCTCTTCAACCGCAGGATTCCACCATGGATCCTAGATTTTCATGAACCGAAAACATTAACAAATGTCTAGTCAAACGAAGCTCCACAGGGTGTTGAACAAACATTAAACTTACCATCATGAAAACATTCGAGGCTGCAGTTAAGTTCAAGCCTACACCACCAGCTTTAAGTGACATCAAATAAAACCTGAAAATTGGGTTTAATTAAAAAAAATTCAGTACCTATCATTACAATTAGAAAGAATGAAAAGGGTTTGGATTTCATTTTATGTTCTTTTTACCCTTTCCCCTCTGGATTCATTAAACTCCTTCAAAACTCTTTCCCTATTCTTCTGTTGCAGTTTCCCATCAAATCTAAAATACCCAATTCCTTTCTTCTTCAAAGCAATCTCCAGGAGGTCCAAAAAGGCCGTCCACTGGCTGAACACAATGCTTTTTCAGCAGGGCGATATCTCTCAATGTGTTCCAAGTATTCCAGAAGCTTTGAAACCTTGGTAGACTCCTTCCAGTCCTTCTCAACATCAGAAACCACAAACTGATTCTGAAATGGACAATTGATTAGATCGGTTATGTTTATCTTATGACGGCAGAGAGGGCAAGGACCACCGATTTGGGTACTCCAGCTAGAAAGCAAGCACTCCCTACACATTCTGTGTGCACATGGAGTGAACACAGGATCATCTGCAGATTCTAAGCATATTGGGCATTCTAGTTTTTCACCCTTGCGAAGAGCCTCTATGGCCTCAGTAACATATGCACACTGACTTGTAGAATTAGTATTGAACTCCAGCAGTCTTTTCGCGAGTATGTCAAAGTCCACAGGTTTCTTTGAGTCACCTCGGCTGCATGTTTAAAGCTAGTTTTCATCATAAAGTGAAAAACAGAATTATATGACAATATACATCTATCAACACAACATGACACCTTATGTTGCACCAAGAGCAATAGTTACGTACCTTGTGATCAGAAACGGATGGTTACAACATTGTCTCAGCCGCAATAATAACTCAAGAATGTTAGCATAGTTGCTGAGGACCTTTCCTTGTCCAACATACTGGTCGAATTGATGCTGCTCATATGGCATAGAAAAATTTTAAGGCGGGTCTAATTTAAAATTTTGGTTCTAATTCCAAGTTTATTTTTATCACATTATGAGAAAAACGAAAGTGAAAAAGGAGGATATCAGGGATAGTGATGGAAAACTTACTTTAGATTTCCTGAAGAGGGCATTATACAATTCAGCTTCAGCTGCTGACTGTTCACACTCAATCAATTGAATGTCAATCGGTGGAAGAACAAGTATGGGCCTGGATACCACCACATATTGAACATCAACATGATAAAAAATTTAAACTTGTTGCAGAGGAGAAACACCCAGTTTATTTTAAGTGAGAATGATCACCTTCCGCACTTATCCCTTGTTTCCTTTGTTCTTCTTAACATCAATGGCTTCAAAATGGCCTTGACTAATTTCAAGCCTCGAGGATCACCATTCTCATAAGGCCGTTGAACCAATTTATTAAACCTACAGAGATACAAAATAATTTTTTAACAAAATAGAGCACAAGCTACATACGCTACACTTTTCTTTAATGTTATACTACAATTTAGCAATAACATATCGTCGTACCAAGCAAAATTGCCCCATGGTTCAACATGCAAGAAGCACAAGAGGCTGAATAGGTCTTCCAAGCTATTCTGAAAAACATAACATGTATTTACATAAGGCATATCGAGGTGGACTATTCTGCCAAGTAACACAGAACCTCTTCATAATGATTAACTGATGATTGCACAAAGCACTAAAAACTGTTGCGATTATGATGTGCTAGCATACATATACGTATAACATAACAAACAAGGTAAACCTGTAGAGGGGTTCCAGTAAGACACCAACGGCAGTGTGAAGTCAGGGTAAAAGCAGCTAGTGCTGCATGTGATTTATAGGCTTTAATGGAATGAGCTTCGTCTAGGACCACCCTATGCCAGTTGACCTTATGGTAGATGCTGTTCTCTTTATACTGTATCAAAAGCCATCTATGAGGAAACTTTTCTATGCAAATGATAGAAATTGAAATACGAATAAAGCAAAATCATATTTACAGTTTTATATGCATCTCCAAGGACACGATAAGTTGTTAAAACAACATCATGCCCTGAGATCACCCGAGGATCATTGGTTCTATCCCCACCGTAGTATACAAAAATGGATATGCTTCCCGGCTTGGAATGGGTTTCAAGCTCATCCTGTGGAATTCAATGAGACTCTTGGTATAAGCTATCTTATCAGAAAATAAAATGTCACCTTAAAAGATTTGAGAGAAAGATACAGATGGATAATCACAGCATAAATAAAACTTGAAAATTTTACAGTACAACATCAATGGTTGTAACGTTTGACCTTTTTTTTAAATATTAAAATACAATTGAAACTAACCTTCCATTGACCTAGCAATGCCATGGGAAAAACAACAAGAGTGCCACCATCAACTTTGAATGTGGGGTCACTGGGTCAGTATGAGAAACTTGATTCCTCTTCTTTGAAAGACCAACATTATCCTATTGATTTGATTTAATGAGGTTGTTGATGTGGGCAGTTATATCAAATGTATGGTACAGATTTAATGCCAATGTACTAGCTGGCCTATTGATTGTGTAAAGAGAAATAAATAATGATGGAAGCATATTAATATAAAAAGTATTTATTGACCCAAAATGAACTAATAATAAATACATCCTAATCCTAATCCAAATCCTAACTGAGCCTAACATTTTCCGTTCATTTTTCATTATTTCAGTGTGTTTTGTTTAATATTTTGCATATGATTATGATACATCCAAATCTCACTGCATGTCTGCCCCATAATACTATCTCTGGTCTCAATTATGAGACCTAGTTGACTTTTTTAAGAGAGATTAAGAAAACTAACGAAGTTACTTAATCATTTCATATGTTGTGTTTTTTTAATTATATATTAGTTTATTAATAAAATTATTAGTTTGAAGAAAAAAATAAAAATACTATAAGCTAATTTAATTAGCTTCCTTAATCTCTCTGAAAAAGTCAACTAGATTTTATAATTAGGACTGGAGGGAATAATAAACTTTTAAGATATCATACTTGATTGAGGAAAGTTAGTGAAAAGTCTATATTTAAAAAATTATTAATTAAATTGAGCTAAATTTGAATACTTGTACTTTTATGCAAATGAAATCCAGTAGATTATTTGTACTTTATAGTTTTTATATATAAAAACATATTAGGTCTTTCTGACAATTAAAATTATTAAATAAGGGCATTTCACCGAATTTCTTTAATTTATTTTAGGGTAAAGGAGCAAAAATACACATGTGCTTTATCCTCGGGAGCGCCCAGCACCATATGTTTTTTTTTTAGCAAAAATCACTACTAGAAAATGCCAAAATAGCGACGGAATTTGTGACGGAAAAAAATCCGTCGCAAAATTTTGTGACGGAATTTAAAATCCGTCGCAATTTGGGACGGAATTTAAAATCCGTCGCAATTTGCGACGGAATTATTTTTCCGTCGCAAAATTTTGTGACGGAATTTCAATTCCGTCGCAATTTGCGACGGAAAAACAAATCCGTCGCAAAAATTTGCGACGGATTTTAAATTCCGTCGCAAAAATTTGCGACGGATTTTAAATTCCGTCGCAAAAAGCCAAAAAAAATTCGAGAAGAGGGAAAAGGCCCGCCAATTTGCGACGGAAAAATTTTTCCGTCGCAAATTTTTGCGACGGAAAATGAATTCCGTCGCAAATTTTTGCGACGGAAAAAAATTCCGTCGCAATAATTAAAAAAAAAATCATCTTCAAATTGGGTCCCTCGTTCATCCTCTCTCGATCCGTCGTATGTCTCTCCGCCAAAGCCCCTTCCTCTTCTCTTCAACATCGATCTCTGCCTCTCCCTCTCCGTCGAAGCCCCTCTCTCCTCTCATCTCCCGTGTTGATCGAAAGCACAGGAAGCATCCAAGAGGTTGTGGTAACGCCAAAGGTATGTACCACCACCAAATCCTCTATGTGATATTACCCACACTGTTTTCCAAGTCGTCGATACGTCTATGAGAGAGCATGTGCTTCTTGAAAGCCCTTGCTGTTTTAGATTGCGAGTTTCCTTTTCCCTTTTATGCTTCTACATGCGAAGAATTGGGGTTTGGTCAATAATAATTTAGTTTTTCAGATATTCTTTCCGTGTTTTTGGTCAACGAATTTGAGGTATTCGCTTTGGTATGCTTGAGGAATAACGGATTCTTCTTTACAATGGACCATTGCATCCTTGGGGTTCCGGTTGGAGTTTAGCTTAAAAAATTATGCTAAAGGGAAGCCCTAATTATTGGGCACAATGTTGTCGGCCAGGGGCGCGATTAGTCTATTTGCGGAGAGTTTGTTTTTCCATTTTATCGGTTGTAGGTGGGAAGTCTCATATTTGATTGTAATTGGACTAGTTTCCTATGTTAGGCTCTAGGGTTTAGACATAAGAACATACCTGCAAAATAAACTTGAGTTTTTAACTTAGTTTTTGGTACGGAAAATGATAGGTTTAAAAGGAAAACACAACTCTGAACTTCATTTTAGCTCCTGATTAGTTTTGGAATCTTGCCTAGAGGATTTGAGACTCTCTTTGTTATGTATATATAATGAAGTTTATGGGAAAAACTGTTTCTCGAATCTCGATGGTCAAGCAAACATCAATTCCCCCTAGAGTGAATTACATCTACTTCTCTTTCCGGTTGAGCAAAGATAATAAATATATCCATGATTTTATTCGAAATTACGAGAATTTCCTTCCCTAGGCTCATTATAGGTTATAAAAGTTTATTTGTGAAAGAACCATATGGCCTACTTGTGTTCAATTAGACTTGTACTAGAACTCTCGTATGCCGCAACTTTGTTTGTATCGTATTTTCATTGGCTTGCTTGTGTGCAATTAATTAATTTCACGATCCTTGTTATCCAACTAGTGTGTTTTTAGAACTAGAGATAGAATAGAGAGAATGCCCATACTGTAGCTTTTGCAAACCATAAGATGGATTTCTACTATTTATCTTGCAATTTTTTAATTGTCCCCTCAGTGTATCACCATGTATTCTATTCTGTGTCAAGATCAACATGCAAATATTTAAAAATAATCATTATTTAGATGCTTTTGTTGTTTATGCAATTAGTGACTTTTATTAGGGATAATCCAAATTAGAAGCCGACACGATTTCTAGTACATAATTATTAATTTTTTATATCAATGTTAAAATATATATATATATATTACACAGAAAGTTTGGATCTTATTCCTCGATCAATCTATATTACTCTGCTCTTATAATCTGAATTATGAACTTCCCTGGATGCAAATTATATATATGTTGTACATAATGATGAATTAATATGAAATATAATTCCGCAAGGAAGATACTTTCTCCAAAATAATTGTAAACAATGCCTTATATTAAGGGCAAGAACAATAATTGATTTTATATATAAACTGATGAGTAGATTAAAGAATTTGAATTTTGTAATTACTTTTCTGTTTTATAATTCCTAAATATTAGGATCGCCTTTTATAATCCTAAATATTAGGATCGGCCTGAACTAGAGCATCTACGTGTATAAAATGCTAAAGGCATATGAATAATAAAAATAAAAAACTCAAAGGATTTTATACATTTCTTTTTATTTCGTAATTTTTTATATTTTATATAATATTTAAATTTTTTTTAGGAATCGAGTTTTGCAGCGGAATGACCATACTGGTGCATCAGACACAGGAGATGATGAAGCCTATGCAGATTCTACTTCAGTCCCTAATGAAGGACAAAGGTGTAGGGTCGGCTCGTGGTGATGATGACCATCTTGCTATTGTTTAGACTTTTTTAATACATATTGTTTGCAATAGAGATTCAGGAAAAAGGATGATGAAGCAGGAGATGAATACAATGTTGTTGTTTAGACTAATTTTTAGTATTTGCTCTTTGCAACATTATTATATATATTCTGTTTTATCTATGTAAACTCTTTTTATTATATTCATGATACTTTTGCAATCAATTTTCAATAAAAAAAAATTAAACAAATTAAAATTTAAAAAGATTCAAAAAAAAATATTTTTAAATTTTGCTACGGAAACCATTTCCGTAGCAAATTCGAGAATTTGCTACGGAATAGCATTCCGTAGCAAATTGCTACGGAATAGCATTCCGTAGCAATTTGCTACAGAATTCAAATCTGTAGCAATTTGCTACGGAATTCAAATCCGTAGCAAATTGCTACGGAAATTAAAATCCGTAGCAAAATTTGCTACGGAAAAAATTTCCGTAGCAATTCCGTAGCAATTGCTACGGATTTTCCAATTTCCGTAGCAATTGCTACGGAAAAAATCCGTAGCAAATCGATTTTGCTACGGAATTTTGGCATTTTTCCGTAGCAAATCGAATTTGCTACGGAATTTGCTACGGATTTTTTCCGTAGCAAAAATCAATTTTTTTTGTAGTGAATACACATGTGGTTATAAAAAAGGTGCAAAAGCCACAGTCTCAGTTAAATGCAAAACGTTGACTGTTAGTTGACCCAATATTGCTGACATCAGCACTTTTAAATCTTGAGTTCTCCTATTTGACCGACGTCCATCACAGCTCACCGTCTCTTTTACTGGGCGCTCCCGATGATAAAGCACATATATATTTCAAAATATTTTCATTTTGTCCTTCAGTTAATCCATCAAACAAATCAACTCTGGTTACTAAGAATTAATCCTCCACCATCAGCTTCAAATAACTTAATTGAAATTCTTGGATGTTACTTAGAGGGGGGAAAACGGGCCAACACTCGTTTAGGTCCTAAATTTGCAAGGACCATGTTTAATATTTTTCCTTCAAAAATGAAAGTGAGTTTAAAAATGTTAGCCCTGTACAGTTGATGGCCTAAAAGGGCAGACCCTTTTAGTTATGTATATAATTTTTTTTTTAAAAATTATTTTTACGATAATAATATTATTTATTATTTATTATTTATTAATGATGTTGAAAATATTATGTTGTTATTATCTTTTTTAGAATAAAGTTTCATAAGAATATCTTATATTAAGAATCCTAAAAATTAAAAAGTTATAAAAGAGATTTCTTATTTTATAAATATTCTTTCTAATTTTGTATTTTTTTTACTTATTTTCTAGTATTGTTTTGTCAATATCTCGTATTGTTTCTTTTGTTGACTACTTACACTTTTCAATACATATTTATAAAAAGTATTTTTAATTTTGTTAAATCTTCTCATTCATTAATTGTAATTATGGTATGTAGACAATTTTTTACCTTTGATTATGACTAAGTGACAATGTTTGTTGATTGAATAATGTGTACTGTTTATATCTTAACTTTGATAACATTCATATGTTAAATTAGGACTTTCATTGCTGTAATTTTATTTTTTTAAGAAAAAACTTCAAAAAAAAATCGTAAAAGATTGTAAAATCACTTCAACTTTGTAGGGCCCTAACCCTTATGTTCAAGCATCAAACCTAAAATATGTTTTTTTTTTAGCCAAGTTTTTTAAGGCCCTAACCCGTGAAGCATCAGCTTGGACGGGTTTTACTAGCTCTAATGTTACTTAAACTTTCACCTTATTGGATCACATCTCACTTTTAGCAAGGTTGTTATTTTCTTTTTTCTTTTTTATTTTTTTTTATAAGAAAAAAGTTTTGGAGGGGTTCGACATCAGTCCCCCACCAAGGCCAGGGCACGGCCCCGGGCTCTATGAGCACTTACTGGGGACTTACGAGATCGCCTACCAAAGGAGTCCCAGCGACGGCAGAGGGGATCGAACCCACGACCCAAGGGCCTAATCCTGGATCCCTTACCATCTATGCCAACTCACATTGGCAGGTTGTTATTTTTTTGTTGCTTAGGACTTTTAGCAAGGTTGTTAGACCAGTTCTTCTTTGCAAATCCAGCTTCGCTAAGGCGTCTCGCGGTTAATTTGAACTGTGAAGCTGGCCTGGCATAAACGCCACCTCATTTTGATGACCAATGTGTCTTGAGTCCAAAAATTATATATTTATTTTATAAAAAGACAATTTATATTAAACGTAAAAATAGTTTATGGTACCACATTTATAAAAAGAGTGGGCAAAATAGAATGGTGTAGTGAAATGACATATTTTCTCTTAAAAAGGCAAATTAAATCTACAGCCATTTTTTGAAGTGTTTTTTGGTAACAAAAGCTGAATTTTCAATATAACCTTTTTACAAAAGGTAGGCTGACATGAGCAAAATTTATAATGTATGACTCTACAAGTATACGAGACATATTAAGTAATACAAAATGAATAAAGTATCATTTCTATAAAGACTTGGTATCCAAAATTCAATTGAGCATTGAGTTTACACTTTTACTTAAGTGAAGCAAGACACAAAGATGGAGTAAAGAAAACAAATGAAAATATAGATCTAACTAAAATAATAAAACAAACTGATGTAAACTAAAACCGAGGCTACATATTATATTAAATTACTTATGCAATTATTTAAAATATTATAGCATTGATTGTTTCTTAATGTCTAACCTCTTTCTTTGATAGCAATCAAAGCTAAATTTGCTAATTTAGAACTCTTAATGACCCAATAGGGTCTTCCGATACACTAAAAGTTATTCCAATTTTGTTAATCTCCAATCCTTTAGACGATTAACACTTAATTGGATTAATTTAATTAAATGCAAGTCTAGTGAAACTATGTAGGGTCCATAGGTATATGTTTATCTTAAAAGCAAAATAAATCAAAACACTCAATCTTACACAAAAAGGTCTACTCTAAATTCTCTATGTTCAGGCTTGTATCAAAATAAGTTTCAATCAAATTTCTCATCTTTGAGAACAATTAAGCTCACAATTGACCAACAAACATAACATTAAAGCAAATAAAGACTGAAATCATCATCTACTAATTTACAATCAACTACAATAATCTAAATCAAAGGTTCAACTATAGAAAGTCAACATTCTCATGACAGTAAACCAAAATCAAGTATAATCACAATATGTTTCAGAATCAAAATCAAAAGGAAAATGGAAACAGAAGGGGGAACAGAGCATTGATTCAAAGCTCTCTCTTCAAACTCTAGTTGCTCCTCTATCTAAGATTAGCAATGGCAACAACATCCTCTTATCTCCTAGCCTTGGTTCTAAACGGCCTCAACAAGAAGGTGAAGAAGATTCCAACCAAATCATATTAGGGAAAAGTATTTCTCCAGTCACTGGAGATAGAGTTATCTCCAGTGATCCCAAAACTACGTTGTTTTGAATTAATGAAGGGCATGTTAGTAATTTTAGGTGAATTAATGAAGGGTGTTTTGGTAAAATTTATATGATTAAAAAATAAACAAAATTACAGAAACACCCTTCATTAATCCAAAACGACGTAGTTTTGGGGTCATTGGAGATAACTCTATCTCTAGTGACTGGAGAAATACTTTTCCCATCATATTATACTAACTTATTTTTTACCTTGATTTTAGTTTGCAAAATGTAGTTTTTTTTTAAATAAAAAATCAATTACATATAAAATGATTTTTTTTTCCAACTACTTTTATTAAGGTCTGTCAAAATGACTTTTATTGCAAAAAGAGTGTTGTGCTATCTTGGCAAAAGGTGTCAGCTTTTTGTTTTAATTTTTTTAGGGAAAATTACATTTAAGTCCCAAGGAAGGAAAAAAATTACAAAAAAGTCCATTAAAATCATAAAATTACAAAAAAGTCCCAAGAAAATTTTTGTTGTAAATACATACATTTCGTGTTGTAAATACATACAAATATTTACAACAGGAAAAGTATATATTTACAACAACACGAAAAGTAATTTTCATTCCGTACAAATAATATCAAAAAGTCTCAAACCATTTACAACATGAAAAATATATATTTACAACAACATTTAAACACCTGACCATTTACAACAGAAAAAGTATGTATTTACAACCGAAAAAGTATGTATTTACAACAACATTTAGAAAATTCCGTACAAATAATATCAAAAAAGTCCCAAACCATTTACAACAGAAAATGTATGTATTTACAACAGGAAATGTATTTATTTACAACAAAAATTGCCTAGGGACTTCTGGGTAATTTTGTGATTTCAAGGGACTTTTTTGTAATTTTTTCCTTCCTTGGGACCTGAATGTAATTTTCCCATTTTTTTATACCCACTTTTTCTACAAAACTTATGCTTTACCCTAGTTCTCCTGAATTGACAGAAAGTAGTTAAAATAAAGGATTAAGGTGCGGATTTGACAACGAACTATTACCCGAGGAGCGTCTGACACAAAAAATAATTGAGGGGACCAAATTGACCAACGAACTATTAAAAAGTGAAAAAAAAACACAATTTGGTGCAGATTCGCCAACGAACTATTACCCCGTCACTGTCTTGGTGTTTCCGTCTTCCATTGACTGTCATAGTATCGGCGACATCAGCGTCTCCAAAGCTTCCATTGTTGCTGGGTGATCCACTCACCCTCTAGAACTCATCCAGCAGTCCACAGCTTTCGAACGGCACGCGCCTTGCACCCTAATTGCATCCCTCCGATGTCACAAGCAACAATCGCAGCTTTCCTATATGCTAATTAATGGCATATTTATTTGTACACCTAAAACATAAATGAAGGGAAAAAATGAGGATACATGCAAAATATATAATTGCATTGGTGGAAAATAAATTTGTTTACTGCTGTGTGCTCTGTTGAAGGTCATAGTTAAACCAAGATGACACTTGATCCTTTGGTTCTATTTTCATGACACAACCAATTTTCTCCTTTACCCATCATCTAAAATATTGATATTTAAAAATACTGACCTCATTACATTACTATAATTCAATGAGTCATTAAATTGCTAGTAACAACTGCCATTTTATTTTCCACTTGATCAATTGATGAGTGTGACTTTTAAATTGCCTGAAAATTTTCTCCATAAACCTAAAGCTACTTAGATATGACGTAGAAAAATAAGTTTGTATAATTATCAAACAAAGGACTTCCTTTAGAAATATATCTTTTGATTAGCGCAACACAGCAAGACTAATTTTGATCCCATCCACAAAGCAGCAAGTTCGCACAAGACTACTTTAGAAATAAGTTAGGCACTATACGATGACATATATCTTCAATCTTGTTCCTATTTAACCATATGATCCTCTAAAGAAAACTTTCTACTAAGGGAAATCTAGGATTTATGGACAGATGAATAGATAAAAGTTTGTCATGGCAACAACATTTAATTGTATCTTCACTCCTCAGCATCTCACATTCATTTTGCTTTCCACAAGTAATGCGTCTGTAATTTACGCTTGCTGAATCTGGATTTTCTCTTAGGTCCATTTTAAGCTGTTTTCAACTATATGCACATCCTATGGTCAATTTACACCAACATTCAAGTAAAATTAATTAAAACATAAAGCTTCATTTATAACCAAATGAACAATAAATTATACTCTTATAAATGTTTTATTATGTATAAAATAATTTTTTAACAATTTTATAAAAAATATAATTTAAATTAGGGAAAAAGACAGGAAAATACTACGTCCGGTTTTAAATATAAGATAAATTTGAATTTTTAAAATAGATTAAGAAAATTAAATAAATTATTTAATCATATCATATATTGTGTATCCTTAATCTATACATCAATTATAAGTTTAGGAAAATAGTTTGAAGAAAAAATGACAAATACAAATATTTTAAAGTAATTTAATTATATTTCTTAATATTTTAAAAATATTTAACTCTATCTTATTTTAGGACTAAAGGGAGTACCATTTAGACTTTAAAATTTCAAATCAGTGATTTTTTACTAAAATGAGTTGTCAATTACTACAAATATGTAGCTAATATCTATATTCTTATAGGCAACCACTAATTTGGGATTTTGAAGATTAAGTAATATTTTCTTATCTTTTTCCCTTAAAATTATACTAAGCCTGAAATGACATTATTTGAATTATTTATATTTTAATTTATAACTATATTTTGTGTCATAACCATGTAACCTAATGAATGACATAAATATTGAGGGAGGTCACGGTCCACGGGTTCCATCCTATTCATAACCTCAACCTCATATGCCTTGTACAATATAACATAAAGAAGGATTAAAAAAACTGTTAATATGTAGATTAGCCAAAAACAGAAGACACTCGTTGAGGAGATATGTGATCTTTTATATAAAACATATTATGTATATACACATAATCATATGTGATCTTTTAACCAACTAAAATAATATGATCTTAAATAAATCAAATTAATTTACGTGTATATGACATTAATGAGTTGCAAACATTATTTACTTTATAAAATATATAGGTGTATTATTAAATTATTATTGTCTTTAATTATTATTGGAAAAGTATAAATAGGGGTATTATAGGAAAAAATTGACAAAAGTTAAAACTTGCTTTTATAATTAGGACCAAAACCAACTCCAAAATTTGCTCCTATAATTAGGACCAGAGGGAGTATTACTGAAAAAAAAATACCTTGAAATGCTAAGTGCAACTTAATCTATATATTAACATATAGACTAAAGTATACTTTTAGTCCTTTAAGTTTATATAAGACATACTTTTGGCCTCTTAACTTTATAAAATATATTTTTAATTCTGAAATTCTAATACCGCTAATTTTGCTAACGGAAAATGCAAACTCAAGTGATAACGGTGTAAACTTAAGTAATGACGGTGTGATTAGATGCTATTAAGCTTAGATTTAAAATATGGGTAGATTGAAGAATATATAAAATTTGTGTAATTAAATGTTATTAGTCATCATTTGAGTTCGTTGTATCACTGATTCACTGTTTTCTGTTAGCAACATTAATGGTGTTAGAATTTTAAGATAAAAAATATGTCTTATGTAAAACTTAAAGAACTAAAAGTATACTTTAGCCTAATATATAATGTTAAATTTATTATAGTCACATTATTGATATATTCATAAATCAACATTGAGCCTACATGATATTATATAGGATAATGAGAGTGACCTAGGGTGTAAGTAAACTCTTTTGAGGTCAAAATGTAATTTGTTTTAATAGTTTCGTATGATGTATAGACTTCATATAATATTTTAAGAAAATACCCCCTTTGGTTCTTATTATAAGGCACTAACTAATAAGTTTAGTTGGTCCTTTTTATAAGGCACTTGCTTGTTTCCAAGAAGCATTAATTATTCTTTTCCATGTATGCCCCTAATAAATAAGGGTAGTGGGTGATAGTAATGATTAATATGATATTAGAGTTTAGTGAAATTAGTAGGGGTAATATTGAAAATTACTTAAATTGTAGGCCAACATTATTGACTTTAACTGTTTTTATTGGTTTGTGAGAATTGTTAGTTGGTGCCTTATAATAAGGACTAGATGGAGTAATCATTAGTTAGTTATAGTCACAAATTGATGGTAGTTAATGAAAAAGAAGTTTGATGCACTAAAAGAAATAAATAAAAATAAAAAAATAAATTACACATAATTTATTTTTAGACTTAGATGTATAAATTCATTCAACCGTCAAATCTTGACTATGAATTATCTTCAATTTTTATATTTGCACCGATAATTTGGATTAATCGCTACTTTCACTAACAATTTGAAAAAGTTATTCATACATATCTCAAAATTTAAGAGTTATTTATGTAATGTATACTTAGGTATTGTAATAACATTCTCTACTGTATTGATGTATTGATGCATAATATATGAGTTAAATAACTAATTTATATAAATTAATTATTTATTAAATGTAGGCTGGTGTTTCTAAAATATTATCCTTTTAAAACTTATTTGCCATGTTTAAAAGTTAAAGATGTTTTCTAATTTATCCGTATTAAATACCTTCCTTAGGCTATGTTTGGTTAGAGGTGAGGGAGGGAGGGGAGTTGCCCCTCCTTAGTGTGAAAAGTCAGATATGCCCATGATGTGACATATTTTTAAAGTTAATATACGAAAAACGATGCAAAAAGTTATGTAATTTTTAAAATTTCCCATGGATAATTTTATCAAAAATTTTCCTCCCCTCCCCTAATCTCCCCTTAAACCAAACATAGACTTAAAGTGTTTCCTACTTTCCTCCTTCAATATTTTTTGAATAAGGGTAAAAGAAAAAATTGTATTTTTTTTTGTTGCGATAAAGGAAAAAATTGTATGGTATGTAGTATCATCTTTTATTTCGGCTGTTGGGCTCTTGTGCGGTTTTCTTGCCTGTATCTTCTTAAGCCCAATGGGCCCTTTTTTGTTTCTTTTCTTGTATGTTTGGTTTTGGGCCCCATTTGCATATATCCTGTAAAGGGGCTTTTTTTAGTGTACTTTTTTTTTTATCGTTTTATTAATAAAATTGTCTTTTATTCAAAAAAAAAAAAAAACAAAAAAAAAACAAAAGATAAAAGTTGTACTAACAGGGTTGGCACAAGTGGTAAGCGGCTTGTGTCGTTTAAGCAAGGTCTTAAGTTCGAGCCTTGTAAATGCAAAAAAGCTCTGTTGGGAGACTCTCCCACCAATAGCCAGTTGCACGATGCAGGTTGGATCCGGATTTATCAAGGTGAAGCTTTGGATATCGGATGAGGAAAAAAAAAGTTGTGTGATGACACGTCATTAAATTTTATAAACAAATGTATAAGTTTACCTTTCACTTATATTGTGTTGACTTTGTGTGTATGTACTTTTTTAACGATAAGTGTATAATATATATTAAATATTGTATAATTTGGAAATTTGTTGAGCTTAACAATAAAATTAATGAGGTTTAAGGTTTTTTGACTTAGTAATACATGTTAGAAATGACTTATAAATAGAATATATGGAGTAATAAATAATCAATGAAGTAGTTTATGAAAAAAGGAAAAATTAATTTGGAAGCCGTTGTTGACAACAATGATAAAAAAAAAAAAAAAACCAAATTAATACAATTTTCACTTGGGATATGGGAAGTGTAAAACAACAACAAAATGGCTTATTATTATACTGATGCTAGCTACATGAAGTTCATCATATAATTGTGTTCTACTAACAACCAACTCTTTAGATATATCATTTATAGATATATAGATCTTATTATTTTTTTTATATATAAAAATGTTTAGGTGGGGTAAACACCGATACACCACCAGGGTCAGGGCATGCCTCCAGGTTCAGAGGGTGCTTACAGAGATACTTACAGATCGCCCACCAACGAGGTCTCACATCGACCAGTGGATATATAGATCTTATTTCATAACCTCCTCCCTTTTGGGATGAAGACTAACGCTTTAACCAACTGTGTCAATCATCATTGGCTATATAGATCTTATTTCATAACTTTTTTTTGGTTGCCCATCTGGTATCCAGAGCTTCGCTTTGACTAATCCAGATCCGACCCGCGTCGTGCATTTGGCTGTGGTGGGAGAGTCTTCCAACGGGGTTTTTCTGCATTCACAAGGCTCGAATTCAAGACCTTACTTAAGCGACATAAGCCGTTTACCACTTGTGTCAACTTCATTAATATCTTATTTGATAACTGTACTAGCGTTTTATAACCAATATCAAGTTTGGATAAAGAAATAAAGTTTTATTGGGCCTTTGATAGTCAATGTAAAGGGTTCGGCTGACATCCATTGCAAATATCCTCTTCCATCCTCTGTGGAAAAAACGACGCCGTTTTGGGTTAAAATGCAACCTGGACATATTAGCGCATTCGACACTAACTGTTGTTTCATGTATTCTCCCCTTCCCATCCTCTGCCTTGATTTCGTCCTCTGCCTTGATTTCGAGAGCGAATTGAAAAATTGCAACGTCAACGGCGCCGTGCATATCCGATCAGAGCTTCATGTTCGGCCGGAAAATAACCATAACAGTGATTCCAAGCAGAGGCGGAACCCTAGCCGCTGGCCCCCCCCTAAACTTTTCAGCGTCACCATTCTCGGCTTAGTGTTCGTTCCCAACGCTCCTTCCCAAATTCATACCAAACGATTCTCATCCCTTACAATTTATCGGTTCTCCAATCTTCAGGTACTTCCTTGTTCTCTTTGGTGATTTCCTTTATGTTTTTCATTTGTCTTTGGTCAAAATCGCACTATGAGTGTTATAATTTGGAATATGTTGATTGATGAAACCTCATTGCTTTTAGATGAAGCATGTCCTGAACAATTTGGTTTTATCAGGGGAGCAGTCTTCCGAGGTTGGTGGACATCTAATTTATGTTTACCAGTTTTATTTTTGTTGATGTATTCTAGTTAGAAAAATTATGTGGTCCTTGAAACTTGTTAATTCTGCCTGCTGTGAAGGTTGAAATTTGGGACCTCAAGTCTGTAAACAAGTTTGCACAACTACCTTCAAATATTCCTGGTAGCTCCTCAAATGTCTGTGATAAAAACTGAGGTTCAATTCTTCTCTTTATGTTTCACTTTATGTGCCTAACTGTTGCTAATTACTGAACTTCATAGGTAATTTCCCTTTTAATCTTATTTTAAGTAGATAAGTGGATTCTTGCTTTACAAATCTGGAAGATATGTATATTGCTGCTCATAAATAAAATTTACAGTTAATTTGTGGATTGACTTGTTTTGTCCAATATATGTAATTTCCCATTATACTGCTATCTGTTTTGTCCAACCTGTTTTAGGGGTCATAATACTTTTCGCTACAAATAAAATGTGATGGATTCATTGTCAAATGTTCCATCTATCAGTGAGGGTTTAGAGGATAAAATAGAAATCATTACCCGTGCAAATTCTTTTATCCAAAGGTATGGCTACTTGAAGTGATAGGTGGAAATTAAATTCTTTGACATGATAGGGCTTGAATTCTTGAGTTATGGGTGAAAGACTTCGATTAAATCCACGTCCTTGACATTGAAATATGGTTCTGATCATGTTTATGTGACATTAAGTACAGACCATCTGAAGTTTGCTTGATTAGGTACTTGCTTCTTTGTTGCTTGATTTTTCTAGCAATGTGGTTTGTGATTTTTGAGCCTCAAACTAAATGTTGATACCCCTTCCCCCTCCGTTTGAAGTGCTTTCTTTCTACACCTTTTTGTCCCTCTTCATCACAGGTGGATGCTGAGAGAGCTTACCATGAGCATGCCCTTTTAACTTTGTTACAGCTTTCTCTCTTTGCTATGTACCAGTAACTCCTCCGATTTGAGTTATTGATCAATTTCAACACAGATTTATTATCTGGTACAATTGAGGATAAGATTGTTGTTATATGCTCTTTTTATTTTTGTTCATAGTCTTTTGAGTCAGTGTCTTCTTGCACTTATGATATATTCTTCTTATCCAAAGGAAGTGGAGCTATTTGGACATTCATATTTGTTCCATGATATTCAGCACAGATTTCTTTCTATCTTTTTTTCTTTGAATGTTTTTAACTGGCATAAATGTGCCCTTGCAATAGCTGGTCCAGAAGCTGGTGCAGAAGCCTAAATTGTGAATTGTAAATATTATTGCAATTTTGATGATTTTGTAAACTTTCTGTCTTTTTACAGGATGTTGGACTTGATTTTTCTGAATAGAGTTATCTTATTGCTGTGTGGCGCTTTCCTTTTCATGTTCATTTGCAAAGTACAATTATGTAGATGGTAGCTTAGACTCTTGTAGTAGGAGGTCTGTTGATTTTTTTTTTTTTTTCACTCACGATGGAAGAATTAAAGCAAGAAAAGTTGAGAATTTGTAATACTCTAAAATCCGACTTAAGGTAAATATCATAAATTAGTAAAATATACCTATTAGAAATAGGTGAATATGGGGTTTCAAATTATTGCAAGGGGCAATTAAAGAAAGTATTAATTTTAGAGAGTATTGAAAAGTATTTGAAAATATTCAGAAAGTATTAATTTCAGAAAGTATTGAAAAGTATTCGAAAGTATTCAGAAAGTATTAGTGGGTGAGGTGTAAAGTTTTGAAAAAATAATATCATGATATTTTGGGGATGACCGACATGGTTGAGTGTGTGAGTGGGTTTTGTGTGAAAGTATTGGAAAAGTATTTCGAAAGTATTAAGAAAGGTTGTAGATATTTTAGAAGAAAAGGAATATTCTATGGAATATTCTGTGAAAAAGCAAACAGGATAAATGAAAACCTATAGAAAATAAATCCTAACTCAATATCTGGGGATGAGTTGATAAACAACTGGACGTTTTATGAATCAGTGAATTTTTGTCCAGAAGTTGACGCTACCCAAAGCGATTTCCGTAACCGAAGCGTTTATCCGAAAATCTTCGGCAGGCAATGGAATACCCTGAATGGAATCAAAAATTTAGTTAAATAAGATATTTCCAAAGAGGAAGAATAGACCTTCAGGGGCTATGTTGCCGGTTTTCTAAGATTCTACAAGATTACGCGATTTGAACACCGATCGGGGAATTTTATCGGGTAAAACCCCATAAAGCAAGTTGGGCATCATTAAGATGCCAACTCTTTGTTGAATTTGGGGGCTAGGGAGGTCGGCCAAAATGAATGCTTGGTGGAGAAAGGATTTCAAAAATTGCATGGCTAATATTGAAGAAGGAGGAGTTGGAAAATGACCGTTATGCCCTCGCAATTTCTCTATAAATAGGCACCATCCCCTTTGAGTTTTTCACACCATTCTCTCTTGAGGATTTCGAAACATAGAGAGAGTTTAGAGAGAAGGAGGAGTCCGGGGAAATTTGTAGCGAAGCTCTGGGTAAGTTTTGATGCAGAGTCTTAAGTTCTAGTTTTCGATTCGGTAGTTATAGTAGAAATGTTGTTTTGATCTTTAATCTTCCAAGTTAGTTTAGATATCATGTTTTAAGGTTGAATATGATATATATTTTGAAAATCATGTTGGAGTAGGAGTTATGTTGAAATTTTGGAAGATTAGAGTCAAAGTAACGAAGTGCTGGCGAAATTCCGTAGATTAGGGGCATCAGGGGCAAAATGGTCATTTATGCCTAAAATTCCTGTTATGATGTCAAATGTTAATAGAATGTGATATTATCCTTATAGGATATCTGTAATCACGAACCGCTGTTGTACCCCTGTCAACGTGCCGTTTTCCGTTTTCCGTCAGAAATACCATTTACCGTCAACGAAGGTATGTTCGCGTACTGTAACACTAACTCTGATGTTTATGGTATTCATATATGTGGTATGTGTGTTGTATAGATGTTATACTGTTTGAATGCATATAGTGGTTAGAGGGTATGTCTGTATGCTGGGGGCAATATGTCTATATGCTGGGGGCAATCTGTCTGTATGCTGGGGGCAATATTTCTGCATGTTGGGGGCAATACATATGCATGGGGTGTGATAGAGTGATTGTATGTGCTGATGATATAGTGGATGTCTGTTGTTTGTATGTGTATACATAAACATGAGGTTAACAGATTACACGAGATCGGTGCGCTGGATCTCGGCCCTTAACATAGCGTCGAGGTTCGGAGGACCGATGGCCGAGGAGAGAGACAAGCGGCCGTGTAGAAGTTAGGTGAAGACTTCTTTTGTTGTTCCGGCGGAAGCCTTTTGTTGTTGTACTTCACTTTTGAAACACTCGGTTACTGTACCGCTGTTGTAAATAGCCAGCCAGACTTACGACACTTTATATATACATATCAGTTACCAAGAGGGGGGTGAATTGGTATTATAAAATTTTCTTGTTATTATGGAAAAACAAAAGAGTCAAGGGAAGAAGAAGGAAATGGACACAAGGCAATTTATACTGGTTCGGTCCTAATCCTTGACCTACGTCCAGTCCCCAGACACACTCCGGGATTTCACTAACTTTAGTTCAAATGATTACACACTCTGTAACACTCGGAGCAATTCCTCTCTTTTGAATTACACTCCCCCTTACAAGTTGTAATCAAATAACCCAATCCCAAAGTCCCACTACTCTGGGATTCTTACAAGGAAATGATAATTGAAGAATAACTCTGTAAGAGGGTAACTCGAGCACCGAAGTATATGATTTTACAAGATATCAATCGAAAGTATTGCGAGCATTGGTATTCGAAAGTATCGACAAGAGTATAGCGGAACTAGACTCTTGCAAGTATCTTTCTGTTTCTCTTTGTGCGTTTTCTCTGTAGTGTGTGTTTTTAGAGCAGATGATTCTCCATCTATTTATAATGTATTGACGAAGATCATTGCAGATGCTCCCATATTGAATTTCATTAATGCCCATATTCTGATCCGATGCTCTTTGCGATTTTCATAATGATATTGCCGTTTGGAGCATCTTGATTGTCCAGATTCTTGTGCGCGTATCATGATTCGGGGTTATTTGTCCGTTTGAAGGAGATCTCCCATGATTTCGGTGTCTTTATTTGAGAATCATGGAGATTACGAAATCATGAGCATATTGTTTTGTATCTTGTCCTTTTTGAATATCGTGACTCACTAGTAAGCTGGGTTTAAAAGCCATAAAGAATAATAGTTAATGATGATAAGAAATATTCAAAATAAGCTTTAATGCGAGTAAGCGATTTCTGTATCTGCGATGTAAACTCGAGTTTTGTAACCAAAGCGGAGTTTGCATATTTCATTAATGTCTAAACTCGAGTTTGTAAATGGAAACTCGAGTTTCCTTTGTCCAGAGGAAAAAAGTCGTGTTTCATCTTTGAACCATTATTGAGATATGTTCTAAACTCGAGTCATTAAGTACAAACTCGAGTTTGGCACTGTTGTAATAAAAAATCATTTTTAAGCTCAAACCTTGAAACTGGAGTTTCTAAATCAAAACTGGAGTTTTGGAAAGGTTTCAAAAGTGAGCATAGCTCTCTATCTGGCGTAAACTCGAGTTTGCAATCCCAAACTCGAGTTTCCACACTTTCTAAGAAAATGGAAACTTTGCCATGAGTTCTAAACTGGAGTTTGTAATCCTTAACGGAGTTTGAAAATGATTAGAAAAGAACAAAGCTCTGCTTTGTCTAAACTCGAGTTTCAGTCCTAAACTCGAGTTTGCCTTGTATCGAAAAACTTGGAAGCTCTACGTATGATGTAAACTCGAGTTTACAAACCTAAACTCGAGTTTGCCTTAAGTTGTGAAAATCGAGCTTCTTCTTGTTAGATCCAAACTCGAGTTTGCAAACCCAAACTCGAGTTTGCCTTTGACGATAAGTTTTTTTCAACTTACAAAGACAAACTTTATCTTGTGTTTACAATTGTCGGTTATCATCAAAACATCTAGAGAACTAACATTCTCCCCTTTTTGATGATGACAACACTTGTAAACCGATTTTAAAGGATTTGAAAGAATTTGGCATTTTTGATATAGATCAGATTTGAAATACCAGAGTTTTGCAGAAACACTGGAAGTTGGATCAACCAGAGGTGTAGTAAGAGGTGAATCGATTTTGATTGTAGAGGTGGGAGATGATGGTGAGGAAGGGATATGAAGGATTTTGGTGGTAGGAGTAGAGGTAGGAACTGGAGAGGAGATCTCAGGTGAGTTTGAAGGAATCTGAGGGGATTTGAAGGTGAAGGAAGGTGAGGTAGAAGGAGAGGATGGTTCAGTGTCAGGATTAGGAGGAGGGACAACAGGAGACATTATCTTTAGTACCTTGTCCACCTTATCACTCAGCCGTTCATGAGACACGGTCGGATTGGAAATCCTTGCGGCTGATCAAGCATATGTCCGGATAGATTTGCCACACTTTGCTTGATTGCTTCTGGACATCCACATTGGCATTGTGATCTTGAGTTGCTTCTTCTTTCATACGTCCAACCTCAAGTTCAATCTTCTTCCCCAAATCAACTATGGCACAGTCGATCATGGCTTGAATTCTTGCCTCAAAATCAGATGGCATAGATGAGGGATGTGGTGCTGGAGTAGACTGAGCTTCCTGAGCTCTTGAAGTAGATACTCGGAATAAGAAGGAGCTCTTGATTCTCTGATCCTTCACTGGAAAAGAGACCCTCATCATATTCAATTGAGCTTTTCCAAAGACAGAGGAGACTTCATAGTGTCGGGAGCGCCAACATACCATATTTTGTGATAGAAAAGGATTACGATACTAAGGATGGGAATGGTATATGGGAGGTCTTTACGGATGAGAATCGAACTTTGTAATCTCATTGAAGATCCGGTGACCAAGGTTCAAAGGTACTTTCTTAACTAGAGTGGCAAGGCGAGGGTAGTCGGGTTGAGAGAAGTGGGTATAATTTCCTCCTTTTTGAGTCATATTTACGGAGTAAATATACCACAATATTCGGTGAATGGGTGGCATTGATGAAGGAGAAAAAGACAAATGAGTTAATTGATTTTCGAGAACAGGTTCATTTGGTCTTAGGATATTGAAAATCTCTGATTTGAGTATTGGGTCGAAGGAGGAGGAGGTGGATTATCAATTTTCGAATGGAGTTTATGATTGAGGCGACAAATTGAATCTTACACCCCTAATCGAGTAGAAACCCTTTCTTCTACCAGATTATGGTCGAATCTTCCAAACTATTCCATTTCATATTGAAATAGAACAGTCCTAACAATATTAGGACAAATTGGGCGCGAAATTGAAAGGAAGGACTTATAAGGTGATAACCAAGGTGAGAGGTCTACATTACATTTATCCTTAAGCTTGTTGAAATCAACTGAAACAACAGGACAAAATCCCTTTTGCATAAAGGTTTCTTTAAACTTAGTGAATCCTCGGGAGAAAGATGGGAATTTTCACAAGCAATGGAGTTTTGAGGAGAGTTGAAAAGAACAAGGAGCAGTCTCAAGTTTCGTTTATATAGGGAATGAAATACTAACCTGGATTTCAAGGATGTGCTGAGAACCCTTGAAATTTTCACGACGCAGACTCGAGTTTGCATTTCTAAACTCGAGTTTCCAGTTTTCTTAAACAAGTGGGCTAGTCTCTGCCTGATGTAAACTCGAGTCAGTCACTTAATGACTCGAGTTTGGGCTTTTCAAGAACACTTATGTTGGTTTCTGTCCCGATAAACTCGAGTTTGGATTTCCAAACTCGAGTTTGCTTCTTCTATCAGCAAACTTCAGATGTGTTAATCGAGCATCCTGCAAAAGAAATAGCTACACACTCCGATGCCTAAGTTAGTATCAAAACATAACTAACATTAGATTGACATACTTACAGCTCATTGGGATTTACCATTCCCAATTCTCTTCTAATGAAATTAAATTGTTCTTTGGCCAATGGTTTGGTGAAGATATCTCGCAAGTGAAGGTGTGTTGGGATGAACATTACTTTGACATCCTTCTTTTGCACATGGTCTCGATGAAGTGGTGCCTCACATCAATATGCTTGGTTCTTGTATGTTGCCTTGGATTCTTTGCCAAGCTTATTGTGCTTGTGTTGTCACAAAGAATTGGAATTTCTTTGAGATGGACTCCCAAGTCTGATAGTTGCTCTTTTAGCCAAAGGACTTGTGCACAGCAACTTGAGCGACAACATACTCGGCTTACGTGGAGGATACAGCTACGTGGTCTGTTTCTTACTAAACCATGACACAAGTGAACCTCCAAAGAACTCACATTGCCCACTTGTGCTTTTTCTGTCAGTTCTGTAGCCGGCATGATCAGAATCTGAGTAGGCTACCAAGAACTCTTGTTGCCCTTTTGGAAACCACAATCCAAGCTCCTTTGTATCTGATAGGTAACGAAAGATTCTCTTAACATGTTCAGCATGAGACTCTTTGGGGGCAGATTGAAATCTTGCACACATTCCCACACTAAACTGAATGTCAGGGCGACTTGCTGTAAGGTAGAGCAATGATCCAATCATTCCTCTATATTTTGTAATATTGAAGTCCTTGCCCTTTTCTTCATCAGCATCCAAAGATGCCGTTGAACTCATCGGGGTGTCGGCACCATTGCAATGTTCCAATCCAAACTTCTTGAGTAGATCACGAAGGTACTTGGTTTGTGATATGAAGATTCCATCCTTTCTTTGTTTGATTTGCAGACCAAGAAAGTACTTCAACTCACCCATCATTGACATTTCAAATTCATTCGGCATTATCTTTGAAAAGTCTTTACATAAAGCATCATTAGTAGAACCAAAGATAATATCATCAACATAAATTTGAACAATCAAAATTTCATTTGACTTGTTAGTTTTGATGAATAATGTTGTATCCGCCTTGCCTCTAATAAACCCTTGATCTAATAGAAATTTGCTTAGTCTTTCATACCAAGCTCTAGGAGCTTGTTTAAGACCATATAAGGCTTTCTTTAATCGATAGACATGGTGCGGATGATGTTCATTTTCGAAACCAGGAGGTTGTTCAACATAAATTTCTTCCTGAATAAATCCATTTAGAAAAGCACTTTTGACATCCATTTGATAGAGTTTGAAATCTTTAACACAAGCAAAGGCTAGAAGAACTCTTATAGCTTCCAGTCTAGCTCTTGGAGCAAAGGTTTCTTCATAGTCAATTCCTTCTTCTTGATTGTAACCTTTAGCCACTAATCTAGCTTTGTTACGAACAATTATTGCAGATTCATCTCGTTTGTTCTTGAATACCCATTTGGTGCCAATGACCGGATGGTCCTTAGGCCTAGGTACCAAATCCCAAACTTGATTCCTATCAAAGCGATGTAACTCCTCTTGCATTGCTATCACCCAATCATTGTCTGAAAGGGCTTCATCAATTTTAGAGGGTTCGATTTGAGAAATAAAAGCGAGAGAAGGTGACTTCATTTAAGGTACTTTTTCTTGTTCTTACTCCTTGATTCACATCGCCTATTACTTGATCTAAAGGATGATTTCTAATGAATTTCCAGGCTTTAGGCTGTGATGAGCTAGAATTTTCACAATCAGTTTGAGGTTCAGTTTTAAAAACATTTTCAGGATTTTCAATTGTAGCGGAGTAGTTTTTGAAAAGAACTGATTTTTGAAATCATTTTCTTCATCATCATCCGAGCCATCTTAGTTTTAGATTCACAAAATACAACATGCATAGATTCTTCAACAACACGTATGCAGTATTAAAGACTCTATAGGCTTTACTTCTGTTAGAATAACCTAGAAATATGCCTTCATCAGATTTAGAATCAAACTTACCCAGATTGTCCTTACCATTATTATGTACAAAACACTTACGACCAAAGATGCGCGAGATGAGACAAATTTGGTTTTCTTCCTTTGTAGAGCTCATAAGGTGTTTTGTTCAACTTCTTTCTCATATATGCTCGGTTTGATACATAGCGGCCGTGCTCATTGCATCTGCCCAAAAGACCTGTGATGTTTGATTTTCGTTTAACATGGCGTGGGCCATTTCTGTAAGTACACGATTCTTTCTTTCAACCACACCATTTTGTTGTGGTGTTCTTGGAGCTGAGAAGTTATGATCAATTCCATGAGCATCACAAAATTCCTGAAAAGCTTGATTTTCAAACTCACCTCCATGGTCAGTTCGAATAGCTGAAATACACATACCTTTCTCATTTTGCACCTTTTTGGCAAACATAATAAACAAATCAAAAGTTTAATCCTTTGAAGATAAGAAAATAGTCCAAGTAAATCGAGAAAAATCATCAACAATGACTAACGTATATAAGTTTCCACCAAGACTTTTGGCTCTAGCTGGACCAACTAAATCCATATGAAGTAGTTGAAGAGGTCGTTTTGTAGAAATTTCAATTTTGTTTTTGAAAGATGATTTAGTTTGTTTACCCTTTTGACAGGCATCACAAATCATGTCATTTTTAAATTATAATTTAGGTAAGCCAATAACTAAATCTTTTCTCAACAGTTTGTCTAATTGAAGCATGTTAACATGAGATAGACGTTTATGCCATAGCCAACTTTCGTCAGGTTGCTTACAAAACATTTTTCGAAGTAATTTTAGGTAAATCTAATGTATAGCAATTACCTTCTCTAGGAGCTTTAAACAGTATTTTGAGTTTACCTTTGTCAATAGGAAGATCATATTTCTTGACAATGAGACATTCTTCTGAGTCAAAGATAATCCAATTATTTTTGTCAGCACTTTGACTTACACTTAGGAGATTGTGGTTGAGACCTTCTACCAAATAGACATCTTTGATCATGGGTCCTTCTTTTGTGCCAATTTCACCAATTCCAGTAATTTTTCCGGATTGGTTGCCTCCAAAAGTGACCTTACCACCATCCTTTGATTTCATTGCTACAAATTTGGCTTGATCTCCTGTCATATGTCTGGAGCATCCACTGTCAATATACCACTTGTTGATTCTTGATGCTCTCAAACAAATCTCTTGTTCATTTTCTTGTTGCTCTTCTTATTCTTCTGCCACTAAGCAAATAGTTTCCATTTCTTCTTTCTCCTCATCTTCTTCATCTGAAGAGCTGTCTCCCCATATGGCAGAAACATAGGCCTTCTTTTTGAATCGACTGAAATTCTTCTTTTTGTCTTTCAACTCGGACATTCGATTTGAAATGTCACGGTTTCTCACATTCGTAACAGATGATTTGAGCTTTATCACCTTTATTGCTCGAATTTCCTTTCTGGATTTTATTTCTGAAGCCTTGATCCTTTTTGTAGAATTTCTTGAATCTTCGTACGAACATGGCTATTTCCTCATCATCATCATCATCATCTTCGGTTTTGGCTTCCTTGGCTTTTACGAGAATTTAGGGCAATACCTTTGCTTTTCTTTGTTGTTAGCCTCGCCCAAGTCTTTCTTGAATTTCGGCTTACTTTCGTATTCGACAGACTCCCAAACAAGGCCGCAAGCGAAGTCATTGATTCTCCACGAGCCTCTTCTATTCTTTGTTACTTTTGCTTCCCAATCTTTTGTTAAAACATTTAGAATTTTTCGACACGAGGACCTTGATCATATATTTTGCCCAAGGTGCCGGTTGATTGGTTAGGTGTGTGTAGCGAAGTTGGAACTCAGCAATGGTCTCCCGGACTTCATTTGTAGTAAGTCATACTCGGTGGTCGAGTATTGATGCGATTTTCTTTGATCCCGAAGTTCCTTCATATGCTATTTCTAAAGCTTTCCACATCTCTTTGCGGTAGGCAATTTGCATACCGGAAGTACTCCTTTTGACTCGAGAGCGCTTTGCGGCATCAAGATAGCTTTCTTGTTGAGAGTGATATTTTTCTTGTCGGTCTCGTTGAATTCATCTTGTTTTGGGAGTGGCGGTTTCTCCTTCAATCTTTGTGGGAATGTAGTCTCCTTTTTCAAATACACGCCGAGTCCATATTCGAAGCTAGCACGTACACCTTGAACTTTGATTTCCGAATGAGTAATGTTCTCCGTTGAATCACGGAGGCCGGTTGATTGAAGCACCATCTGGCAATATTCCTTCCATGATCTTATCTCGGGATGTTAAGCCCAACTGAGACAACCTGGCTCTGATACCAAATGAAAGCTGGAATATTACCAAGAAGGGGGTGAATTGGTATTATAAAATTTTCTTGTTAGTATGGAAAAACAAAAGAGTCAAGGGAAGAAGAAGGAAATGGACACAAGGCAATTTATACTGGTTCGGTCCTAATCCTTGACCTACGTCCAGTCCCCAGACACACTCCGGGATTTCACTAACTTTAGTTCAAATGATTACACACTCTGTAACACTCGGAGCAATTCCTCTCTTTTGAATTACACTCCCCCTTACAAGTTGTAATCAAATAACCCAATCCCAAAGTCCCACTACTCTGGGATTCTTACAAGAAAATGATAATTGAAGAATAACTCTCTGTAAGAGCAGGTAACTCTGAGCCTTTGAAGTATATGATTTTACAAGATATCAATCGAAAGTATTGCAGAGCATTGGTATTCGAAAGTATCTGACAAGAGTATAGCGGAACTAGACTCTTGCAAGTATCTTTCTGTTTCTCTTTGTGCGTTTTCTCTGTAGTGTGTGTTTTTAGAGCAGATGATTCTCCATCTATTTATAATGTATTGACGAAGATCATTGCAGATGCTCCCATATTGAATTTCATTAATGCCCATATTCTGATCCGATGCTCTTTGCGATTTTCATAATGATATTGCCGTTTGGAGCATCTTGATTGTCCAGGATTCTTGTGCTGTATCATGATTCGGAGTTGACTGTCCGTTTGAAGGAGATCTCCCATGATTTCAGTGTCTTTATTTTAGAATCATGGAGATTACGAAATCATGAGCATATTGTTTTGTATCTTGTCCTTTTTGAATATCTGTGACTCACTAGTAACTGGGTTTAAAAGCCATAAAGAATAATAGTTAATGATGATAAGAAATATTCAAAATAAGCTTTAATGCGAGTAAGCGATTTCTGTATCTGCGATGTAAACTCGAGTTTGTTGTAATAAAAAATCATTTTTAAGCTCAAACCTTGAAACTGGAGTTTCTAAATCAAAACTGGAGTTTTGGAAAGGTTTCAAAAGTGAGCATAGCTCTCTGTCTGGCGTAAACTCGAGTTTGCAATCCCAAACTCGAGTTTCCACACTTTCTAAGAAAATGGAAACTTTGCCATGAGTTCTAAACTGGAGTTTGTAATCCTTAACTGGAGTTTGAAAATGATTAGAAAAGAACAAAGCTCTGCTTTGTCTAAACTCGAGTTTCGGGTCCTAAACTCGAGTTTGCCTTGTATCCGAAAAACTTGGAAGCTCTCGTATGATGTAAACTCGAGTTTACAAACCTAAACTCGAGTTTGCCTTAAGTTGTGAAAATCGAGCTTCTTCGTTAGATCCAAACTCGAGTTTGCAAACCCAAACTCGAGTTTGCCTTTGACAGTAAGTTTTTTTTTCAACTTACAAAGACAAACTTTATCTTGTATTTACAATTGTCAGTTATCATCAAAACATCTAGAGAACTAACAAAGTTCTGAATGAGGCACAACTGAACTATGCAACAACTGAGAAGGAGATGCTTGCAATTATTTATGCATTAGATAAGTTTAGACAGTATTTGATTGGTTCCAAGGTGATTATTTTTACGGATCATGCTTCTCTAAAATACCTCTTGACTAAGCAAGACACTAAGCCAAGGCTTTTTCGTTGGATCTTTGCTACTCCAAGAGTTTGATATTAAAATCAGGGACAAGAAAAGGGTGGAGAATGTGGTAGCCGATCACTTATCTAGGATACAGGTTAAGGAGTTGCATGATGATTCAGAGATGGAGATTCGGGATGAATTCCCAGATGAGTATGTCTTGGCAATCAGCAATGTACCTTGGTTCGCTGATATTGCTAATTATATGGCAATTGGGATGATACCAGAGGGACTAACTGCTAAGGTATTAAAAAGTGGTTTTTATTGGCCTACACTGTACAAGGATGCTAGGAAGTTTGTGGAGCGTTGTGATCGTTGCCAAAGAACTGGGAATATCTCTAGGAGACATGAGATGCCCCTTAACAACATTCTTATTATTGAGATATTTGATGTGTGGGGGATTGATTTTATGGGGCCATTCCCAAGTTCTTTTAACAGCAAGTACATTCTTGTAGCTGTGGACTATGTCTCCAAGTGGGTAGAGGCAATTGCTCTTCCCACTAATGAAGCTAAGGTGGTGGTATCTTTTCTCAAAAAGAATATATTCAACAGGTTTGGGGTACCTAGGGCCATTATCAGTGATGGAGGAACTCACTTTTGTAACCGACAGTTTCAATCAGTGCTTAGCAAATATGGTGTCACTCATCGTGTTGCTACTACATATCACCCACAAACTAATGGGCAAGTGGAGATGTCTAATAGGGAATTGAAGCAAATTCTGGAGAAGACTGTTGGGAAGTCAAGGAAGGATTGGTCTAAGAAGCTTGATGATGCTTTGTGGGCGTACCGAACGGCATTCAAAACTCCTATTGGCATGTCACCGTTTCAGCTGCTATGTGCAATAAGTAGTATCAAGTGAAATGACTTCTCCAAAGCAAGCATAGTCAACCAACATGCGCGCATCAGCCCAGAACACATTTGTCACTTGCTCATCTAAGTCCATCTGGTGAGAATGAAAAAAGGATGGATTTTCTGTCAATTGTTGTTCAAAATAACGAAATATACATCCAGCTTCACCGTATTTCATAGCACGTTGCCTTCTTGAATTAAGATAATTTTTCACATCAACTCTTGTATATCCCAAATTGTCTCGACCTCCTGCATATTGACTTTGCAAATTGAATGCTGATTTTTGAGTAATCCCAGCTTTTTCAGCATTTTCTAATTCAAAACATTGAGCTTGTGTTAGCCCTCTATGCGATGCAAGCAAATGAACTGCTTCAGGAGGCTGAAGAGGATGATTATGATCTAGAAAAACTTCACTTACTCTGTATTTTCCATCTACTAGCTTAACTTTCATTCTAGCTTCACAACTTGTTCTTGTCTCATCTCTAGACTTCCTAATTTGCACTTCTCGCCTATTTGGTTTTCTCACCCCTTCCTTATTACAAACATATAGATAAGATGCATATATTGACGAATCCTTTTTACTCTTGTTGAACTTCTGCTTTCTAACACCAAAACCAATTCTTCTACCATATGCCCTCCAAAATTCCCATGATTCTATTATATTGTCAAATTCAAGATCAAGTGTAGGAGTCAAACTTATAGCCATGACATAAGCCTGATGCAAAATTAAAAACTGTACATCAATGACAAAATAATAAATTAATTATAAACTGTACATGTATTTACACACACATATATAAACCAAAACAAAGCATACACATGCATATATCGCCAAAAACTCTCTTAAATTCAACTTTGTCATCAAACTTTCATTTTAAATTTGCATAATGAGATACTATATAATGGAAGATTTTACTTATGCCCTGCTCCCAATGCAAATCCAGAAAAGGAAAATTTTTTTTCTGCACAAAAGTGAACCTGATGGTTAATATAAGTGTAATCTTCAGTATATCTAACAAATCATAGCATGGTTTAAGGACCGTTGCAAGAGAAAATTAATGTGTATGTAAAAAACTGAAGCTTGCCATTTGGGATACAGGTATTAACTATTATTTTATTAGTATTCTATTTCCTAATGTTTCACATCATGTTTTTTTTTTTAATAAGAAATTGTTTTATGAGATTGCTGATGTCGTGATCAAATGATCCTGGACAGGTTTTGAATGTTGAAGTTATTTTACCGTGTTTGATTATTTTTCTTGTCTCATAATACAGCTGGTCACTGGTCAGGAGAGATTCAGAACACTAACAAGTTCTTACTACAGAGGGGCACAGGGGATCATCATGGGCAAGTTTCTACCCGCTAGTTTCTGAATCTTTCCTATATCAAAATATTATCTTCTGGATTTTGTAAATTTTTTATTACATTTTATGCATGTAAACCTATTCTAGACTGTGTTCTACTGATAAAAGTGGTTCCGACATATTCTTGTTATTACATTTTATGCATGTAAACCTAATGATCAGACTGGAATTCTTCCTAAGATGTAAAATGTTGGTTGGTTTCATTGTGTAATGATGGATATTTGAATTAGATGCGATAGATTAGATTGTCATGGGTTAAGGGAAATATTCTCGGCCCTGTAGATTCGTACTAGAATTTCAGTTTCACATTTGCTGCTAATCTTTATATTTGATTCCTTTTACTGATGCAGTTTATGATGTAACTAGACGAGAAAAATTTACGAATTTGTCTGAAATATGGGCAACGGAAATAGATCTTTATTCAACAAATCAGGACTGTATCAAGATGCTTGTTGGGAACAAAGTGGATAAGGTATCTTTTAAGAACCTTACAAACATAAGCTAAAGGACCGTTGCAACAGAAAATTAATGTGTATGTGAATCAATTTTTGCAGGAATTGGCAACACATATATTCCCTCTATGTAAAAGCTTTATCTTCATTGATCAGTTTGAATAGAAATTATAAAAAGGGAGACAATACTGGAAGATATTTTCTTAAAACAAGGGAGACAATACTGGAAAATAAACACTGTTAACAACAACAAAAAATGCATAAAGATAAGGAGAGTTAGAAAAGTTGTCGGTCATAAGCGAAGCAATCCCGAATCTAAAAAAAAGTTATTCTTCTCTTTTCTCGGAAAGGGTGCATATATTACTACTTCAATCAAATAACATTACAAGGATTACAACAAGCCAAACGAAGGTATACAAGCTACAGCTAACAGAAAGACACACTGAACAACAGAGCTGGTTCAGCAACAAAGTAAAACAGATAATACAGAAAAAAGGTGATCAAGGAAAAAATGATGTAATCAGCATATGAAATTGGAAAATGCAAATCTTACAATTAGGTGATCAAAATAGCCTTAAGACTGACTTTTGCCGCGCTCGGAACGCGCCAAAGAACAGAATGAGCCAATCAAAATCTGTCTGCAAGAGGGAAAAAGGTGATGGGAAGAGAAGAATTGAAACGGTGTCGTAGGGTGTAGTTATTCTGTAACATCTCATTTTCAAAAGCAGTATAATTTTTTTTTCATCAACCATCATTTCAAAATCATCAGAGTAGAGCACCGGAGCGATTGAGTAACTGATATATATATTCAAAAAGCCGTAAGTCTGGCTGATTGCAGTAACGGAACATGATTCCGAGTGTTTTCAACAAAAGTAGTACATGATAGTAGGAAGTCTTCAGCCGGGTCTTCTATGCGGGCTGCTTGTCTCTATCCTCGGTTCTTGGTCCTCCCGACCCTGAAGCTATGTGAAGAGCTGAGGTCCATTGCAATCGGACCTCAGGTAACGGTTAACCTCATATTTACATATACAGTACATGGATCACAGATAATCATAATATAAACAGTACATAACAGACGTACCACACGGAGTGCATGCAGAAATACCACACGGAGTGAATGCAAACGCACCACATGGAGTGAATATAGATATACCACACGGAGTGCATGTATCCAAAAGCTCATAACAACACTCATGACATATCAACAGACCATCAACCACATATACACATACAATACTCATAATACATATACGCATATCATAAATATCAGAGTTAGTGTTACAGTACGCGAACGTACCTTCGTTGACGGTAAACAGTACTTCTGTCGGAATACAGTACGACAATTGGTCAGAACGTAATCAGAGATATCCTATCAAGATAACAACGTATTTTTTAAGGATCTATCATTACGACGGACATTTTAGTCATAAATGACCATTTTACCCCTGACCCCCTAATCGGCGGAATTTCACCAGCACTTCGTAACTTTGACCCTAATCTTCCAGAATTTCAACATAACTCCTACTCCAACATAATTTTCGAAATATATATCGTATTCAACCTTAAAACATGATATCTAAACTAACTTGGAAGATTAAAGATTAAAACAACATTCCTACTATAACTACCGAATCGAAAACTAGAACTTAAGACTCGGTACCGAAGGAATTACCCAGGGCTTCGCTGCTCCTTCCTCCGGATTCCTCCTTCTCTCTAGACTCTCTCTCTAATTAGAAACTTGCTCTTGAATTGTGAGAAAAGAAGTGAAGATGACATGGCTATTTATAGAAGAAAAATGGGCCAACTTGGTAATTTTCTCCAAACTCCTACTTCAACTACAACCACACATTCTAGGGTTTTTTTTCTCATCTTCATTCTCCTCCACTCAAGCATTTGGCCGACCTCCCTAGCCCCCAAAGTCAACAAAAAGTTGGCATCTTAATGATGACCAACTTGCTTTATGGGGTTTTACCCGATAAAACCCCCGATCGGTGTTCGAATCGCGTAATCTTGAAGAATCTCAGAAAACTGGCAACATAGCCCTGAAGGTCTAATCTTCCTCTTTAAAAATATCTTGGTTAACTAAATTTTTGATCCTATTCAGGGCATCTCCTATTTCGCTGAAGATTTTCGGATAACCGCCTTCGGTTACGGAAATCGCTTCGGGTAGCGTCAACTTCTAGACAAAAATTCACTTAATCATAATATGTCCAGTGGTTAGCCACCTAATTCAAGGATTTTGAGTTAGGATTTATTTTCTATTGGTTCTCATTTATCCCATTTGCTTTTTCATAAAAATCTCTTCTTATATTATTATTCTATTCTCCACTTGCATACAACTTTTACACTACATCTAATCATCATTTTCTTTTTCCTTTTCTCTTCATTTTTTCGAAAATGCAAGGCAATTCTTGGAAAAAGATGTTGCCTTCCCCACTTGCAAGTATCCCATGTGCATGAGTTCTTATTGGTTTGTGTTTTTATTTGACTTTTCAAACCTTCTTAAACAAATTTGCTACTTCCATTTCCACTCAATTTTTACTAAATTTTCCTTCTCCATTTCCCTTTCTAATTTTCGAAATAAGGCTCCTTCCTAGCTAAGTAATGTTGCATCCACTTGCACAAAATATCCCTTTCAATTGCTAGGTTCACATATGGCTACATCACTCTTCTCTTTTACTCTACACACACATAATTCTTTGCAATTTTCCTCTTCCAATTTCCTTTCTTCATTTTCGAAAATATGGCCCCTTTTTGTTGACTTTTCAACCTTTTTAATCACTTAATTATATGCTTTAATTACTTAATTAGTAATTATCCCATTTGCTAATTAAACCTTTAAGTATTCATATACTTCACCTTATTCATTTCCTAAACAATTAGCCAATAATTACTTATTTAATTACCTACTAATTGTTGATAATTTTCTTAATTAGTATTAATCATTTCCTTACAACTATTTGACTTACATTGGTATTTTATGCTCCACATAAGATATTAAAAATCATGGGGTTAATTATGGCCCCACAATACTTTTTGATTTTTGTCTCATTATTTTCCAAGGGAAATAATTCCAAAAATTATCTAAATTAGAGACAACATACTTTCCTATTTTTAATAATTATTTTATTGCCTCTTAGGATTTATCACAGTATTTTTATGGCTCTTAGTTCACTTAGGGCATTTTAGCACTTTAATTCTTCTAATTTCAACAGAAATTGCCCTAGAAAATTATGATACATCCCTTCCCATATTTGAGACCGCATATTCACCTATTTTCAATAGGTATATTTTACTAATTTATGATATTTACCCTAAGTCAAATTTTAGGGTATTACATTTCTCCCCCCGTTAAATAAATTTTCGTCCTCGAAATTTGCACTCTACCATCTAAACTCCGTACTTAACTAAACTTCGGACTATACGCGTCGGATCTTTACTTTGTCTGCCAGCCGCTCCTCTTGGTGATCGAGAATTCGCTCTAGTTTGACCGCAATGATCTTGTCATATCGTACTTTGATATATAGTGTTTCCCGTGGCTCCCATACACCGCGCTCAACACCACAGATACCAAAATGTCTCCATGGTTCCCATACACCATGGAAACACAAGATACTTTAAATGTTTCCATGGCTCCCATACACCATGGCAATACACGATATCTCCTACTCAATGACACGATCGCGGTCGGATTGTAAAACATGGAATACGTTACGGAGGTGGTTCACGCATCGTACGATTTAATCGAATAGCTAACACCTAGTTCATATAATACCTAGAGAAGATTTTCTTTTAAGAGAGATGGTACCTTGGACCCTCTCCGGAAGTTCTCTGTCCATTGTATCGGTCAGTGCGTACATTTGGCCTGTGTTCTGTGGCCTCAATCCCGCAGCTTTCTCAGGACAGTTCACACTAATGTGTCCCGGCTTCCGACAGTTGTAGCAAATCTGTTTCCCAATACAGTCATTACCAGGATGGTACCTCCCGCAATTTGGACATGGTCGGAATTCCAGCGTTCATGAGTTGTTTTGTTGCCCTGTCTGGAATGGCCTCTTGCTTTCTCTTTGGGAGTTATCCCATGGTGCCTCTCTTTTCCTTGAGAAATTTTTGTGACTAGACTCGTTACGACCTGCGTTGCTGCTATTGGAGAATCTGGATTTCTGGAATTCTTTCAAATTCCGCTCTATCAGCCTACAAGCTTCCACATCATGAGTCAACTTCTGGAATCGTTGAGACATAAGTCTCTCACCTATTTCGTACTTCAACCCGTGGATCAGTATGTTCACCATACTGCTCTCATCATTGTTCTTTCACAGGTGCGATGAATATCGTGATAGATTTGTGTATCGGGCATAGTAGTCGTCAAAGGACTCCTCTTGACCTTGTCTAATGTAGAGGAAGTCTGACTCTTTGGTCATTTGTACAGAGGGAGGAAAGTACTACTCATTGAACTTTTCCAGAAATTTCTCCCATGTAACGGGACAGTAACGTGTCTGTAAGGTTGCCGCTATGACTTCCCACCATCGGTCTGCGTCTCCTTCTAGCTTGTAGATCGCCAGTTAAGCCTTGTGATCATCAGGGCATTCAATCACCTTGAAGATTTTCTCCAATCTCTTTAACCAATCCTCAGCTGAGTCTAGTTTACCTCGGAAAGCTGCCGGTTTCAACTTACAGAACTGTGTGACCCAATATTGTGTGGTCCGCACCATTCTCCCTTGTCGAGGGGGTGACTGCGATCTGTCGGACTCCTCAGCTTCCTCATTGTGCTCGTCACTTTGTTCGTTTTCTTCTTCTTCTTCCTCTTCTTCTTCATTTTGTCGCTCTTCCTCAGCTTGACGTTCTTGTAATTGCCTTTACCTTTCCTGCCTTTCTGCTAGGAGCTCATCTATCAGAGCCCTTTGTTCTTGCAGTGTCATTCTCATCTCCTGCATTTCATTTTGCTGCGGTTGGTTTGGTATTTCAGGTTCAGGTATTGGTCCTACTCAGGGTCCTCTACCTCGTCCTCCACCTCGTCCTCTACCTCGGCCTCTGGGAGCTTCGGCTCCTCTTAAATTTGCCATGTCCCATTCTTTTTCCTTTAGTAGGGAAAACGTTGGTTATATAAAGAAGACAATTAGCATATCGCAGATTTTATCGCACTAGTATTTATACCGCACATAGACTCTATCGCACTTAGTGCTCACACCGCAACCAAACAGATACCCGCAACATTTTCTTCGTTAGATTATCGTTGGTTCTTTCTACTAAAAAACGGATACAGAAACACATATCGGGAGTTCTACATGAGTCAAATACTGCATGTACCAGATCACAGTATTTCACGAAAACGCAGAAAAGGAGATTTCATCAGAAATGTATATGTACCGTCACTGCATTTTTATAAATATACACACACACACACATCCATCAGAAGCTATGCATATATTGTCACTATATAGAAATTTCTATCGGTTTAGTCTTTGTATGTGAAGGACAAAATGGTTAGTTTTTTTTTAAAACAACAACAATAATAATAATAATAATAATAATAATAGAATTTTTGTTATTATAATTAGAAGTTGTATATTTTTTTAGTCATAGGAAATTATAAGCTTCAATTGTGATAATGTAGAGCCTTCTTGTAAGAGGTGATTGTGCGGGCTGTGTTCCTCGAGTTAAGGTTAAACTTGGAATTGAGATAACCGGGGTTAATTTATTTTATATGCTTGTTGTGGGCTGTGAGGTATTTTTCTAAGCCTTACTTTCATATATACAACTTGTATGTGTTTTGAAAAATTATGTGTATGTTTGAATATGAAATTAATTCAGTGAAGCAGTGTGTTTTTCCAATCTGTGTATTTAAGTAAATACTATTGTTGGGGTTGTTGAAATGCTTGTTGTGACTTAATATATTTGGAATAATAATTTACTAAAAAGTTGTTGAAATTTTTAGTGTTATCTTATTTCTTCTGTTATGGGTTATGTTAGGTTGTGTGGAAGAGATTAAGGGTGAACTTGTACCTATTGGCTCTCTCAGTCCTGGCCCGGATCTTAAGTTGAGTGTTTTAGGCGGACACCTCCCTGTTACGGTATTGCGCTGGTGGCATGGGAGGGGACAATATTCTTGAAGTGACTAGCTAACCTTGGCCAGGTATACTAGCACTGATAGGCTGTACCACGTCCAGAAGATATAAGGAGGAGTAGGATAGATGAGTAGGGATGGCTATAATTATTGCTAATTATTAAGTATTATTTTGTTCGTAACTGTGCCCAGAGTTAAGGATTTCTGTAATGAGTTTGTGGGCAGAACCTGTGCCCTGGACTTTGAGTTTGTGGGCGGAATTTGTGCCCTGGACTCCGGGTTTGTGAGCGAACGTTGTGCCCTGAACCCGATATGTATGTTATCGAAAGAAAAAGTCTTTTCTATAATCGCTTGTTAAATATTATAATTATGTTAATAATAAACCTGCTTCTCTGACTTGCAATCCTTTCCTGCATATTTGATAAATTAATTTCGGTTACGGGGACTTTATGTCTCACCCCGTCATTATTAAATTTTTCAGGCGAGACCTCTAACCTTACTAGAGGACAAGGGAAGCAGCCAGAAACATAGGCGTCGTGAAATTTACAGGCCTCTTTTTGGTAATAGTGTTGTATTGATTTATATATTGCCATCATAGGGCCCTCATATTTCTGAAATACTACATTAACTATTTTTGGATGACTGTTGATCTTCTGAAGGCCTTATTTTATACACTATCAAATTATAGTGGATCCACTTTCCTATCCTGTGCGAAAATTGTTTTGTGAAGACCCGTTGTTGTTGGGGTTCGTGTTGTAAGACTCGTGGGCTATGTATTCTACTGTTCGTTAATTAAGCCCTGAGTTATGGTTTTCCTGTGGTGGGTTTGTGGGAAAATTTTGTACCCTGGATCCCTAGGTGTGCTGTCTTGGAAAGAAAAAAGGTTTTTCATAATTACCTGTTGTTAGTGAGAAAGGGTCTTTTCAACTTGGCATCCAAAGCCCTGTGTTTATGATTTCCTGGCCCTGTTGTGCATTGCATTTAGAGTATGGCAATATATAATATTTACACACATGCTTCCTTGTTGTGTTTTGTTTTGTTCCTTGTTCTCATCTCCGATGGGTTTTACCCTTAGGTGGAGAGAGATGGTGAATACCAGGCATACAGAATACGGTGACAAGCCGCGTACAGACATCGATAACAACGGCCAATAGGAAACTAATGGGCCCCAAGATCAGTTCACCGAGGTTGAAATGTTGCAGCATGTGTACAGATGAACCCGTACGACGGAGGAACGGTTGAGAAGACTCGAGGAAGGTAGAGCTAGTGAAGGGTTGAATGGTGGAAGTAATCGTCATACCCAAGAGGTTCCCACAGAATCAGAGGAAGAAAATACTGTTCATTCTAAGGAGACAATTCCAAATCCACCAAGCTTTGAATCGGAGGAGTCAATAGAACGAAGGGTTGTTCTTAACATGCTTACAGTATGGAAACATTTAGATCGTTTCCATCAAGAGACCTTCTCAGGAGGATTACCAACAGAGTCTTTAGAGATATACATAGTGATAGAATAAGGATTATAATGCTAATTTTAGGGCTTCTGACATGGAGATAGGATATAATTAAATCTCTGTAACATCCCATTTTCAAAAGCAGTATAAATTTTTTTTTTCATCAGAGTAGTGCAATGGAGCAAAAGAGTAACTGATACTTATATTCAAAATGCCGTAAGTCTGGCTAATCACAGAAGCGGTACAAAAACCGAGAGTTTTCAAAAGTAAGAACAACAACAGAAAGTCTTCAGCCGGTCTCTAAGCTTGCTGCTTCCCTCTCTCCTCGGTCCTTAGTTCTCCCAACCCTGACGCTATATTAAGAGCTGAGATCCGCACCGGACCTCAGGTAACGGTTAACCTCATTTTTACATATACAACATATGGATTACAGACAATCACAACATAAACAGTATATGAGCATGCAACCAATGCAGATGTATTGCCCCTAGCATGCAGACGTATCGCCCAAAAGCATGCATACATATATCGCCCAAAAGCATGCATACATATATCGCCCAAAAGCATGCATACATATCGCCCATAGCAAACGTAAACATATCAACAGTACATAAACATACCACAGAGCTATAAGCTACCATAATAGGCATACAATACACATAACATATATACGCATACAATAAATATTAGATTAGTGTTACAGTACGCGGACGTACTTTCGTTGACGGTAAACGGTACTTCTGCCGGAATACGGTACGATAGTAGGTCAGAACGTAATCAGGGATATCCTATAAGGACAATAGCGCATTTATTAATAATCAGTCATTATGACGGACATTTTAGTCATAAATGACCATTTTACCCCTGACTCCCCTAATCGGCGGAATTTCGCCAGAGTTTCGCTACTCTGACTCCCAACTTTCAGAAACTCAATCCCTACTATGTTTTTACCTCGTCAGGCATCTTTCAATGCAATGAGGCTTAAAAACAAGAATAGGAATTTCATTTCCTACTTCCTAGATCTAACTAATATTTCTACTAAAACTACCGAACAAAAGACTAGAACTTAAAAGCTAAGGACCGAAGAACTTACCCGTGCAGAACCTCCTCTTCCTTCTTGCTCTCACTTCTCCAGAGCTTCTCTCTAACTTCTCTCTAATATTTTGAAATCCTTAAGAGGAATTGGTGTGAAGATTTTGCAAAGTAGTGAATGGCTATTTATAGGCACAAAATGCACTATTCATCACTTTTCCATATTGAATTCTAGCCATTCATTAGAACCCTTAGCTAACAAGTCTTCCTCCTTCATTTTCATCCACAAATTCATCCCCCCTATGTCATTCTTCAAAAGATGACTTCATGCAAGTGCTGTCATCCCTTACTTTATGGGGTTTCATCCGATAAAGTTCCCGGTTCGGTGTCCTAATCGCGTAATCTTGAAGAATCTCAGAAATCCGGCAACATAGCCCTGAAGGTCTATCTTCCTCTTTGGAAATATCTTGGTTAACTAAATTTTTGTTTCCATTCAGGGTAATCCGTTTCCTGCCGAACATTTTCGGATAAACGTATTCGGTTACGGAAATCGCTTCGAGTTATGTCCAACTCGGGACAAAATTACACTGAATCATATCCAGTTGTTAGCAACCTAATTCAAGGATTTTGAGTTAGGATTTATTTTCTATTGGTTCTCATTTATCCTGTTGCCTTTTCTACAAATATCTAACAGAATATTCCTTTTTCCTTAGAATATTCTTAAACCACTTCCATGTTCACACTACAACATTTTTCTCCCTTTTCGTTTCTATTTTTTTCGAAAATTGAAGGCTACTTCTTGGCTAAGTTTTGACTTTTCAACTCTTGGTTTATTTAATTAATCCATGCTTTAATTAGTTAATTAGATAATTATCTTATTGCTTAATCCTTTGTTGGTTAACTAAGCCTTAGGGATTTTATGTAATTCATCTTAGATACTTTTAATTATGCCAAATCACTTAGAAATATTCTTTATACTAATCTTGACCCTTTATTGGTCATTAATCCCAATTTAGGTGTTTTAAATAATTAACTTTGGTTATCTCCCTTATTCATGTCTAAACAATTAGCCATTAATTATTTAATTAATCACTTACTCATTGTTGACAATTTTATTAATTGAGATTAATTATTATCTCGCAACTATTGAACTGACATTGGTATTTTATGCTCCATGTAAAATATTAAAAATAATGGGGTCATTTCGGTCCTCAAAATACTTTTTGATTTTTGCCTCATTATTTTCCAAGGAAAATAATCCCAAAAATTATCTAAATTAGAGACAACATACTCTCTAATTTTTAATAAATATTTAGTTGCCTCATAGTATTTATCATAATATTTTCAGGGCATTTTATGGCCCATAATTGCATTTTAGGGGTATTTTAGGGATTTTGACTCTTTATTCCCTCTAATTTCACTAGAAAATAACATAATTACCACATTATAATGCTTATCATATGTGCGATTTTTAGGGTATTACAATCTCCACTCTGTGTTATAGGAATATATAGGGTAGTTATACCAAGAAGTTGGTATAGTATGGCCTAGATCCTATCAGAACTTGGAGGTTAAGCGTGCTTAGGTAAGAGGAATCTCGGGATGGGTGACCTCCTGAAAAGGGTCGTAGGAATTTGTAATTATTTGATTTAAAACCTGAATAGCTTGAGTTATAAAAGATTGTGATTTTTAGGGATGCCATAGGAATATTGGAATGACTACGGATAGGCTTGAATTTGAACTAAGCTAAATTAGAGCTTTGGTCGAAATGTAATTAAGGTTGTATTAATGTTCTAACACCTAGGAGTATGAACCCCATTAATGTGATTGATACTGTGCTGTCAATAATGCTTTGGGTATGATTGATGGTTACCTTGGGGGTGAACGGATGATGTTTAGAAAATTCCCTTGTGATATTGAGGATTGAGGTAGAATTAGAACCTTGTGAATAATGATGATATGTTGAGGATATTATTCGATGTTTTGAGGATTAGATTATGAATTGTAAATCATGATCCTAGTATGTATTATGGGTGTTGTTGAGGAAATAGGGTTTCTCAGCCTAGTTGATGTTGAGGTTCTAAGAGTTATCGTTTGGTCAGTGGCGAGCCAATCTTCAAACTCAGGATTGACAGCATCCAGGTTAGACGCATCCAGAACAAATTCTGACAGAGCGATTTTTGTGCCGAGGACATATTCGTCCAGGCGATGACCGCGAAGAGCAGGGAGAACAAGTGAACGCCATAGAAGAAAGTTAGATCGGTAAGTTTGATAGATCCTGAATGACTTAAGCTATTGAGGAGTGGAATGGATTTGGTTTGAACAGACGACGATGAACTTCCAGTGAGAATCACAGAAGATGAGGAGGTGGTGTTAGCCGGAGAAGAAGGGATGCTCGACGGAGACGGTGAGGTTGCCATTTCGACGGTATGGCTTTGATACCAAATTAGAAATCTGAGAATGGAAGAATCTGGTGAAAAAGAGTTCAGTGCCATACTGGTCACTGAGACTGATATATTCATATATAGGCATCTGTACATGGTAAAGCTGATAACATTACAGCTGTTAACACTAACTACAATCAGTTACAATGGTAATCGATACAAACAGAATGCTAACTAATACAAAGAGCATAACTTAGCCGGGCTTGGGCTAAGTTATTTGGGCCGAGTTCGGACATGTACACTATCACTCTTCAACTGTAAACTCTCTCGGCCAATCTTTCCTAACAGAGGTGTTAGACAAGGAGATCTTCTATCTCCCTTTCTATATATAATTGCTGCAAATGTTTTATCATGTCTAATTAACCATTTGGAAGAAAGAGGTGCTTAGAAAGGGATTAAAATATGCAATAATTCCCAACCAGTTACTCACTTGTCATATATGGATGACTCTCTATGTTTCTTTGAAGCGTCATCTCATTATGTTGACACTGTGCAACATGCCTTAGAAATGTATTACAGCTAAATGAGTCAATCTATTAATCACTCCAAATCTAGTCTCATTTTCAGCCCAATGTAAATCATGATCTTAAACTTCAAGTCTCTCACATGCTGAATATAAATTTCTCAGGGAGGCTAGAAAGTATATGGGTACTTGGATTGATCCAGGTAGAGAGAAATCTCTTATATACAATCATTCTCTTGAGGTTCTTAATAGAAGAATAGAAGTTTGGAAGGATGCCTTTTGTCTTGTATATAATGTCAATCCTTTCCTCACTAGAATTGCATATAATGTCTTGTATATCCCTTTCCAAGTATATTTGTGATAAAATTGATTATAGATGTATATATTTTTTTTTTGGGGTCTCTTCTTGCAACAGAAGGAAAATCCATTTAGAGAAAATAGACATCTTGTTTCAGCCTATAGAAGAAGGTGGTCTTGGTATTAGGTCTTCTCACTCTGTCAATAAAGCCCTTGTTACCAAGCAAATTTGGAGGATTGTGTCCTCTCCGGCCTCTTCCCTGATTACAAACACTCTTAAAAGAAAGTTGGTGAATCTGTCTTCTATACTTATGTTTATCAATCCTTTATGTTTCTAATATGCTAATGCATAATTCTTTTGATAAACTCTTCCCTTTGTGAATTGCTGATCTGATTTGTTCATATATGCTCTTAATGTTGCCCGAAAAATCATTAGCACGCCAATTTCTTATATGAATATGCATGACCAAGTCTTTTGGTCAATAAATGCTTCAGGGAAATATCTAGTTGAAGATGGTTTTTGGAGATCGTTAACTCAAAATCCTTTCTAAAATTTCTTTGAGCTATATCACTTCTAGTTAAATTCTTGCTTTTCATATGGAAACTCTTAAATAATGCATTCCAATCCATAGATATTCTCAAGCATCATCTTCTAGTCTCCTGTGGTTCATGTCAGTTTGGAGGTAATGAAGAGGAGTCTTTACTTCATATCATTCTGAGTAATTCTTTATGGATGTGGAGAAATCAGGTCTTACATGAAGGAAAAACCATTAAGCCATTAAGAGCAGCAAATGAGATTGTGTCTAGAACTAATTTCTATCAGATAGTTTATGATGCAGAATTGGATTCCAATATTTGGGTGCATGTACCAACTGCAATCAATTCCCTAGAGATAGCACAAGAAAGATGGATGATCATCTTATATATAAAACATCATCACCATCTCACTATGAAACATGGATATGCTATTAGGGACAACCGATCCAATCTTTCAAGTGGTTCAGACTGCAAAAGGAGACTCTTCCTTCATGATCAAAGTTTTAAGAGCATCCCTTACCAAGATAATTAAGACTCCTTTGAATGCATATAGATATGATCCTATTGGCAGTGTTCAAAGATATGGAAGCTCTTTTACTCTCCTTTATCTCCTTTAAGATATATTATTTTTCTTTTCAAATCATAAAAAAAAAGTGAGTCCAACTTGCCATGATGGGCTTGAGTTGACTAATTACCAACTAGATTAACCTAAAATATCAGCTCCTTACCAACACGATCAACCTTTGTTAATTGGTTATAAGTTAATTATTTACCAATTAGATAAACTTTTATCGGCAAAGTATACATATGTTATACCTATCTATTATCCCCTATCAACAAAAAATTTCTAAAAAATTTCTTTTTTTCATTCAAACCAAAAATAAGAATCATTAAAATGTCTTCATTATCCTTGATCCGATTTACCAAACAGAGGGTTTAGACATGACCAAAGAGACTTTCTCAATTTTAAGGGCTTGGTATACTTTTTTATTCGTTCTTTCTATATCTTTTCATTCATTTTGTTGTGCTCCATACAATTTTTTATCTTCTTCCTTTGTAGCTGAGCGGTCAAAGAAAGCAACGGCCAACTACATTATTGGAATTGAAAATGAAATATGAAAATAACATTTTGTTTTTGTTTTTGCTGCTTTCGTTGTTGTGTGACTCTTCATATCTGTGAATAGGCGACTTAATCCAACTTTTCTTTCAAGTATTCAGTATATTCAATTTATAATAAGTGATGTTATTTATGAAATCTCAACATCAATTACTCATTTAATGTACAAGATCGAAGTTATTTATATGAAATATAAAAGTTTTGTTGGCTCTATTTTTTATGATTTTAAACAAAAGTTGGTAGATAGATACCAAAAAATGAATTTAAAAACAGTTAGGTGAGTTGTAAATATTATTTTAAACCGTTAAATTTATCTTTTACAACAAAAAGGTCATTCTATTAATTTGAATGAAGTTAGGAAAAATACGTTATTAAAACTTTTATTAGCGATAAAGACCTTAATCAGAATATTAGTATCCTGTGAGTACAAAATTTACAGAGTACTGATACTTTCTATATAAAAATGTTTATCATGTTCTTCTTACAAATAAAATTTTCAGTGAAGACTTTTTTCTAATTTCCTCTAATAATAATAATGACACACATTACAAGTTTTGAATATTTAATCTTCATATCAGGTGACATAGTTTTATGACTTCTTTGGAACCACGATTAAAACTTTCAAAAGCATCTTTTTAAGTATAATATACGGTTTACAAGGTAAGTATATGGGAAAAAAATTATTTTGACTTACATTAATGTACTTATGAATCGTGATTCCAAACCAATACTTGAAGGAGGAAAATAAATCTCAATATAAAATAAAATTTAAATTTTTATAACAAAGAAGTGACAACCAATGTATTAAAAATCGGATCAGTCAATGAACCGGCCGAGACAATAGTTCAAGGGTTAGTGGGTCAAAGTCAACTCGGTAGTGATGAAAAAAGATATTTTAAATAAAATGCATAAAAATACATTCTAACAACACATATATCGTATATGTTATAATAATATATTTATATTTAATCAATATAGAAAAATGATTACATAAATATAAAATTTGAATCTTATAAAAAGGATTGCAAGGGAATATTTTCATATAGAGTTAAAGGGCAAAAATGCCCTGAAAGTTTTTGCAAATGGGCATATGGCACCTGTAAGTTTTTGAGGAGTTTTCAAGGGGCAATATTACCCCCAGAAGTATACGTTTGGCGAATGGAAGCTCCCGTTCTCTCTGGTCACAATATCTTGATTTTACCTTCTTCAGCTGAAGAAGAGGATTTGCTTGCTCGAGGCTCAAAGAAGATCAAAACTGGAAAAATTCCATTGGAGGATAGTAAGGACAGTCATTGGCCTAAGCTAGCTAATAAGGATTCGAATTTTTCCAAAGGAGCTGCTTCCTTTGTTGATACTCTGAAAGGCGTTAACCATAATATAGAGCTTGGACATAAAGTGACTATGGAAGGTGTTAGTGATGTTATCTCAGATGACTCCATGTTTGATGACGACGAGCCCCTATGCAAGACAATAGAAGATCCTAATAGAAACTTTCCAACGTTCGTTTTCTCTGAAAAGATGAAGAAACGCATGTATAAAGCCTAGAAGAACTCTGTTATCATTAATCTGTTGGGAAGGAGCATTGGTTACAAAGCCCTTAAAGCTAGAGTTCAATTCCTATATATGGGCTAAATGTGGAGTTACAAAACTAATTAATATAGGACATGGGTATCATGTAGTCAAGTTTTCTAATAGAGAGGACTTCATGAATGCTCTTACTGAAGGTCTTTGGATGATCTATGATCATTATTTAGTTGTGAGGCCTTGGGAACCACAATTTAATTTAGCTAGAGCACAGATTGATAAGGTTGTTGTCTGGATATGATGAATCGCACCTTCAATATCCCATTAAGCTTAAACCCATGAAATCCTTTAGCATGATTCTCATATTTCTTTGACTTTCCATAGCAATAGCAATAAAATAAGAAGAAGAAGATTTTCCTTAACTGGTGACGACTTGCACCGCTTCAACCACATCCTCTTCATTTAGATCTAACCATCAAGATAGAAGACTGAAGAGATCGTGAGGTTGAAGAGGAGAAGCTTCATCGATTTAGCTTCATTGGTTACACCTAATTAGTCTGTCGCTCATGATTGGCTCTGCCGCATGGCCACGTCGCTGATCTCATGCTTGTGAGCGCTAGAACCTGAATCTCATTGAACATAAACCTGGCCTAATCCTAAAGTTGGTCGTAGATTCTGATGACACTGTGAACGGAGAGGCACTTACGAGGAGAAGATGAAGGCTTTCATGGAGGAGGAAAGATGAAGGCTATCAGAAAAGGGAAGATAAGGTGGAGACCAAGGGTTATTGAGGGGGGAGAGAGAGGGAGGGTAAGCTAAGGAAGATAGTGTTGGGTGCCAGTCTACTTTAACAGTCAAATTTAACAATTTTAACATTAGGGACAAATTTTTCCTGTTTTTTAAATTTTTAGGGCAATATTACTCCTTGAAAACTTTTAGGTGCTTAATACCCATTAACGGAAACTTTTAGGGCATTTTAACAAGACCGGTAGAGCTTGGATAGCTTCTAATTAACTCGAAGTCTGTGCGCACAGCAAGTGATCATGAAGAGTCATGATCCGTTATAGAGTTAATATAGGAAGATTCCTAGTTCTGTGAAATAGCTACATTTAGTCAATTAAGAGAGATGATACTCTATCTTTGCTCTCGACTAAATGTGAAGGACGATGTGAGGGATGATGCCTTCACGGTATCAAAATATGAAAGGTAGATCACTTGATCAACTCAATTAGTTCTGGGGCCGCAGAGCATTGCTAGTGTCTTATGAGGTCATTAAATAAATTGGGCCCGTTAAAGGGGTTTTAATTGGTCCAAGTTTATTTATGTCAGTGACTAATTGGGCCTAATGGGTCACACACAAAGGTTGTTCCTGATTGTTTAAAATTAGCAAACTTGGACCAATAATTGTTATTGGGCTTTATCAAGAGTAAGTGTGTAATTGGGTTGAAGTGGGACTCCAAGCCCAATGAGGAGATTTGAATTTTAATTCAAAAGGTTAGGTTATAAAAGATAATTTTGAATTATCTAAAGATCCAATAATGATTGGATGAAGATAGGAGAAATAATAAATGAGGATTGATTTAAAATGATTTTGAATTTTAATGTAAGAGATGAATGTGATTCATCATCTTAAATTATTATTCAATATTCAAGATATGAATTTAATTCATTATGATTTGGATTTTCCAATTCAAGTTTGGATTGTGCTTTTCTTGTGAGCACTTAAATTAGGGTTAGACTCTTATAAAGTGCTGATTTTTTATGTGCCCTTTTTATGGACGTTTTTTGAAATCAAGAAAAGGAAATAAATGTGATCCATCATCTTAAATGCAATCCAACAATCAAGATATGAATATGATTCATCATATTAAATTCAATCAATCAATCAAGATGTGAATGTAATGTGACTTGGTTGACAAGTAGTGGACTTATTACCTAAAACCCCTTTCTTAGTGCATAAGCTGAAAAATTCCTAAGGCAATTAGGACTAGGAATTTTTGGCCCACCAAGGCTATAAAAGGGGGAGGGTTGGACCCTTTTCTAGACATCCTTATGCTCTCTAAATTTTGGTCTTTACCAAAGGTTTAGAGAGGAAAATGCACCATCCAAAAAGGGGTAAGGTTCCAACTTTGTTCATCCTATCCATAATCTAATTCCAAGAAACCATCACCTTCTTGAAAAGAGAAAAACCCAAGGAAACCAAACCTCAACATTGTCTTCGCCTAGCAAGCATCCAAGGAGCGGGAGGTTTCAAGAGAAGGAGTTCTCATTGCAATCGGGGGATAGCCGTGTGGATCAACGTTAGAGGACATCAACAATCTTGAATTCTTCGAGTGATCTAAGGTAATTCTAATCTCCAATAGTCGTTTTTCAAATCATCCTAAATCCCAATAGTTGTTTTAACGAGCAATCCTGAAACTCATGAATATTATAAATTGTTATGAATTCTCATGAGTACCGTAAAGGGTTACGGATTAATAATTAATAACTAATTAATGTAATGAGTTAAGGTTAATAATTTATGATGACCGTAAGGAGTTACGAGTTTCCGCAATGATTAAATTTTTTTTTTTCAACCTCATGATACTTTGTATGAAAGTCATGTAATAGGTAAAATTAACCAACAAACCTGACCGGTCAAAGATTGGATGCAGTTACTAATTCACGATCTGGTATGTACATAATCAAAACTTCATTCTCGATTCTACGAGAATTTTAATGAAATCCTTTTATTTGTGCAATCAGGGTTTTAATACTATGGTGACAGGTAACATGTGCTTATCATCTATTAACTTAATATCACATTGACTTTTTTCTTTCTTGCTTTGATTTCAGACATCAGAATAATTCATTAGAGTTGGATAGAAATAAATATTTCATTTGTGTAATGCAATAATGCATGTCTAACAAGGCTCCACTTCCGTTGTCATGTTTTTACATAATTGAATCCAATCAACACCGCACTTCTAGTCAAATTGACCCACCAATAATAACTACTACTTTTTTTTGGCATTAAAAAAGTGCTTTTTTTATCAAAAAAAGCACATCCAAACGGGCCCCTAGCTCTCGTCCTCCCAATGTCAATCAAGACATTCTATTCAGGCTAGCCGCCGCTGTTTTGGTGGCGGCTGGCCTTTTGGCAATTATCCAGATTTTCGTCACTTGCTTTAAATGGTTCATGTAATTTTTCTCACCTTCCCAATGACTAAATATAAGAAATAAATTTATATAATAAATCAGGTTTACGGTCTTTAGACTTCCTTCATTTTAGTTTAAAAATACTCTGTTTATGGTTTTTCTCACCATTGAATAGTTTCGCCAATGCTGGTGACACTCTGCTCAAGTCATCTCTCAGCATTTTGCATTTTCAATAAAATGGCAAGCCCTTTCATACTTGTTTTTTGAACTAAAAACAGAGGTGGATTTTATCTATTTGTTTACCTCAATGATCACTACTCTCTCCCATGGTTCTCTGGTGTGAAAGTTAATTTAGCACTCTAAAATACCTCTTTCTTAACCTTTATCACTCATCTATTTTTAAATCTATATGCATTTAATTACCACTAAGCATGCCTTAGCTTTTGATAACTTTCTATTAAGAAGATGAGGTATCTATGTAATTTGGGGTCAATTTGTGGGATTAAGAATACTCTGTTGATCTCTGTTTTTTGAACTAAAAACAGAGGTGGCTGTTTGCGTTGGCATAAGGGATTGGAGAATCATGCTTACAAATGTTAAATTACACTACTTAATAATTTAGAATATAAAGTAATTTTCAAAACAAAAAAAAAACAATTTACAAATCTCACTTCACTTCCATGGACTCTTGCTCAAGAAGTTAATCGATCAAAGTAATTAAGAAAGAAAGAAAGACAGAGAACATTACTTTGGTGTTTCAAAATCGAAAGAACGCCTTCGAAAACTAAAAGAAGGCAATGATCAAAGGGATATTGAGAATTCAGATATATATAAAATGCAAATATACTTATCGCCGGTTCAGTTTCTTCCCTGCATTATCGACTGATGCTGCGATCTAAACGAAATCACAAATCTCACCTCAAAGTTGATCGATCAAACTAATTTTAAACTAACTAGATGTCTAATGATCATGTTATTTTCATAATGAACGAAGAAAAAGGAAGAATTAAAGAGATCAGACTTGAACGAAGATTAGAGAAATCCACTATTTTTGTCTTATTAATAAGTCACGTCATTTATTACTTATTATTGTGTGGATTTTATTCTCATTAGATATATTATATAACAGATAGGGGGTGAAATTGTTAAATTTTATAATAGAGTTAATTAAGCCTAAGGTTTTTTTTTTTCTAATGAAAAATATTGAAAGTAACTTTAAAATATTCATAAATGAGTGTCAAATACTCCCTCTTAATTTTTTGGTCATTTAGGTGTTTTGCTTATAGTGATTAAAAATTATGTTTAGTATGTTTCTATAGTGGTCTTATTTGTATGTAACTGCTAATATATTTTATCGAAAAAGAGAAAAACATTAAATCTTATTCTCTATCTTAAAATTTAAGAACTTTTTAATTTTGTACTTTACTCTAAGAGTTCACAGTTTAATAGCTTACCATAATTAAAGAGTAAAATTGTACATTTATATATTATTGATGTGGCTTATAAAAATGTTTGCTTTTTTTTTTTTATAACTTTCTGCCTTACGAATAAGATCAAGGGAGTATATTATTTAAGAAATTTAATATATGTAGCTAGTTTATTTCATTTATGTTTTGTAATCATCTCTCATCCAATGAATTAAATTTGCTAAACATGAGAGAATAATTCAAAAATTGTAATTAATAGTGTGTTGGACTTTTCAAATAAAAGTTCAAGTACGGTAATCCCCCTTGATTTACATCAAAAAAAGAAAGGTTAATAATCCAACAGTTAGTTCACTTCTCGTCTTTAGAAAATTTTATTGATGTCTCTCCGTTTATTTATTTTTATTTTTAAAAAAATGGATGTTGATGACTCGTTTAGTGAATTCACTTCCTACTTAAAGAGGCTAAATTGCACATTATTGGATAAAGAATTTGAATTTATAAAAATTGTACCATGAAATTAAGAGAGTTTATTTACATATGACTTTGTGATTGTTTAGGGACTATATGTTGATAATTCCAAGAAGGCTCTACATTATCACAATTGAAGCTTATAATTTCCTATGACTAAAAAAATATACAACTTCTAATTATAATAACAAAAATTCAATTATTATTATTAATTTTTTTTTAAAAAAAAAACTAACCATTTTGTCCTTCACATACAAAGACTAAACCGATAGAAATTCCTATATAGTGACAATATATGCATAGCTTCTGATGGATGTGTGTGTGTATATATTTACAAAAATGCAGTGACGGTACTTATTGAGGCATGTCAATTCACTATTGTCTAGTGGTTTATCATCTAAATAAATACCTTATCTCTATATTTTTATTGGGGCATTTTGTATGAGGGAGGATTTTGAATTTGCATTCTTATTGCATCTTATGAAATTGATCTTGGAGATTTCTTATGAGTTGTCACAAGCACTATAAAGAAAAGATCAAGACCTTTTAAATGCGAGATCTTGGGGATTTCTTTTATTGTTTATATTCTTTTTTTTAATGCGTTTAAAACTTTCCTTAAAAAATATTTCGGAGCAGCCCCCAAATCTCCTCACTAATTATGCAGACACAAACAAAAAATGCTCCACCACTGACTATCCACGCTTTTATATATATATATATATATATATATATATATATATATATTTATATTTACATATAGTTACTTAATTTCCTCTTTTCCTTTTCTATATGCAATGACCTATGTGTATAAAGATAAGTAAGATTTATAGGCTGTGGTATTAATCATAACAGTAAGTTTTCTTTCACCTTTATATAAATCAGCTAATATATATATATATACACACACACTCACGCACAACAACGTTTTGTGTCTTATCTATATATATTCCAGCGAGAGAAAAAAAACTTACGTTGGTGTCTTTTTGAAGTAACAAGAGAGTCACAAATGGAACTATGACTGCTTGGTTCCTTTCCTCACGCTTCCACGTTCTCCGTCTCGGCTTCCTCTGTTTGCTGGTAATTATGTGTTTTTGCTTGTGATGATAAGTTAAAGGAATAAATTAAATGAGATAATAGTTTGGGTTTTAGTCATGGGCCGTGAGATGAAGAGAATAATGGGTTGGGCGTGTTTTATTGTCATCACGTGTTAGGCTTAGGGATCAAATGAATAATAGGTGTATTGCATCTCGTTCCTTAAGCAAGTGGTTGGGGGTTTGATCCTCAACTCTTGTGAATGGAAAGCACCCCGTGGCCAGCCTTCTACCGCTTTGTGCGCTGACAGTAGGAAGCCGAGACGGAGAACGTGGAAGCGTGAGGAAAGGAACCAAGCAGTCATAGTTCCATTTGTGACTCTCTTGTTACTTCAAAAAGACACCAACGTAAGTTCTTTTTCTCTCGCTGGAATATATATAGATAAGACACAAAACGTTGTTGTGCGTGAGTGTGTGTGTGTATATATATATATTAGCTGATTTATATAAAGGTGAAAGAAAACTTACTGTTATGATTAATACCACAGCCTATAAATCTTACTTATCTTTATACACATAGGTCATTGCATATAGAAAAGGAAAAGAGGAAATTAAATAACTATATGTAAATATATATATATAAAAGCGTGGATAGTTAGGAACCTGAAACCTTACTATATTATATATGTGCATGTCGTGTACCTGGAAGTAATAGGAAAACTTTGCTTTCTTATGCAAATCGTTGGTTGGAGAAATAAACCTGGTTATTGTTTATAATATATATGTAACAAAAAAAAAACTTAAAAACTTTTGTCTCATATAAGTATATCGCTGCACATGGGGAAACTAAAGAGAAAAACTTACTATCTTTTATTTTTATATATATATATATATATATATATATATATGGGACCAAAGCTTACTGTCATAGAAATGTATATGTACCGTCACTGCATTTTTGTAAATATACACACACACATCCATCAGCTATGCATATATTATCACTATATAGGAATTTCTATCGATTTAGTCTTTGTATGTGAAGGACAAAATGATTAGTTTTTTTTTTAAATAATAATAATAATAATAATTGAATTTTTGTTATTATAATTAGAAGTTGTATATTTTTTTAGTCATAGGAAATTATAAGCTTCAATTGTGATAATATAGAGCCTTCTTGAAAGAGGTGATTGTGCGGGCTGTGTTCCTCGAGCTAATGTTAAACTTGGAATTGAGGTAACCGGGGTTAATTTATTTTATATGCTTGTTTTGGGATGTGAGTTATTTTTCTAAGCCTTACTTTCATATATACAACTTGTATGTGTTTTGAAAAATTATGTGTATGTTTGAATATGAAATTAATTCAGTGAAGCAGTGTGTTTTTCCAATCTGTGTATTTAAGTAAATACTATTGTTGGGGTTGTTATTGTTGTGATGGTTGAAATGCTTGTTGTGAGTTGATATATTTGAAATAATAATTTACTAAAAAGTTGTTGAAAAATTTTAGTGTTATATTATTTCTTCTGTTGTGGGTTATGTTGGGTTTTGTGGAAGAGATTAAGGGTGAACTTGTGCCTATCGGCTCTCTCAGTCCTGGCCCGGATCTTGAGTTGAGTGTTTTAGGCGGACACCTCCCTGTTACGGTATTGCGTTGGTGGCATGGGAGGGGACAATATTCTTGAAGTGACTAGCTAACCTTGGCCAGGCATACTAGCACTAATAGGCTGTACCACGTCTAGAAGATATAAGGAGGAGCAGGATGAATGAGTAGGGATGGCTATAATTATTGTTAATTATTATGTATTATTTTGTTCGTAACTGTGCCCAGAGTTAAGGATTTCTGTAATGAGTTTGTGGGCGGAACCTGTGCCTTGGCCTCTGAGTTTGTTGGCAGAATTTGTGCCCTTGACTCCGGGTTTGTGGGTGAATGTTGTGCCCTGAACTCGATATGTATGTTATCGAAAGAAAAAGTCTTCTCTATTATCGCTTGTTAAATATTATAATTATGTTAATAAATCTGCTTCTCTAACTTGCAATCCTTTCCTGCATATTTGATAAATTAATTTCGGTTACGGGGACTTTATATCTCACCCTGTCATTATTAAATTTTTCAGGCGAGACCTCTAACCTTACTAGAGGACAAGGGAAGCAGCCAGAGGCATAGACGTCGTGAAATTTACAGGCCTCTTTTTGGTAATAGTGTTGTATTGATTTATATATTGCTATCATAGGCCCCTCATATTTCTGAAATACTACATTAACTATTTTTGGATGACTGTTGATCTTCTAAAGGCCTTATTTTATACACTATCAAATTATAGTGGATCCACTTTCCTATCCTGTGCGAAAATTGTTTTGTGAAGACCCTTTGTTGTTGGGATTCGTGTTGTAAGACTCGTGAGCTATGTATTCTACTGTTCGTTAATTGTGCCCTGAGTTGTGGTTTTCCTGTGGTGGGTTTGTGGGAAAAATTGTGTACCCTGGACCCCTAGGTGTGCTGTCTTGAAAAGAAAAAGGGTTTTTCATAATTACCTGTTAATCTGATTTTAAGAAAACATTATGGTTAATTGTTGTTTAGTGAGAAAGGGTCTTTTTCATGTTGCAGATTTTTTTTTTTTGTCACACTTACATAAAAGTGGGTGGGTCCTATTGTAAAGAAAAGAGATAGAAAATATTAGTGGGATCCACTCATTTTTATATGAGTATGACAGGAAAAAAATTTCTGCAGTAAAAACAGAAACATTAAACCCTTTTTTATATTGCACTTCTCTTCTCTATTATATTCTTCAGTACATCATTTCTTCCATAATAAAAAAAAAAGGAAAATTCATGAGAAGAACTAATTAACAATTCCTTATGAGGATCATTTATCAATTATCATATACTTTTTATCAACTAGCTCATTCTTTTAATTAATAGTATTATTCAAATCCAAAAGAATACAATCTCTATGATTTACTCTCGGAACTTTATTCTCAAATGAAGTAAATAACACCAAAATCATATAATATGAAGAGGAAATAACAAATAGTGTAGTGTGTGTATTGAAATATACACGTGAAAATATCAACAATAAAGAGAAACTAGCCTACGTCAATTCAGATTTATTTTTTTATCTTTATTTTGTTAAATTTTATTTTAATGTATATATAATTTAAAATAAAGATACTCTCTCTCTCTTTTTTTTTTGGATTGAAAAGGCAAGCCGAAGCTTGAAAAGAAGCAGGGCTAGAACATGAAAGACTAGCCCAAAATACACAAAAAAAAAAAAAAACTACATCCTACAGGACAACTGGTCCTCCAAAACCATATGGCGACACCCTCGAGGAATGGATGAAATCAGAACTACCCCATCTCCAGCGTTATAACTGTGACCTTCCTTAGCCATAAAGTCTGCACATGATATGATACTCCTAGACGTATGCTGAATCTTCACATTCCAGTCAAGGAAAAGGAGCTCCCTAGTATACTTCTCAACGGATGATCAGCCGAGCAATCACGCATAATAATATTAATGGCGTCCAGGGAATCAGAGTAGAGAAGAAAAGATAATCTCTTAATTATAATTTTTAAAAAATATTTTTATTGAAAATTTATTAGTTGAAAATCATTGGCAAATTTACCAAAATAATAATTTTTTTAAAAAAAATTGTATCAATCTGGAGCTCTTTTAAAACTATTTATCAAAATAATGCTGACGCCACTAATGACGCGTACCTTGTGACGCCACCACTCAGTGGCGTCAGAAGGTACGACTCCACTAGTGGCATTTGTCTCTTTGACGCCTCTGTGCCAAAGAGGCAATTAATTGACGCCTTCAGGCGTCAATTACAATTATGTAATTGACGCCTTTGGCGTCAAAAATTTTTTTTTTATTTTTTTAAAATATAATTTTATAAGTATATTTAAAATTAAAAATAATAATTCTACTTAATTATAAATAATAAATAATAATTTTAATTAAGAATTAAAATATTTAAGATTTTTTTATAAATCTCCGGATATAAGACTAATTAGTGAATTTATTATAAACCATAATTATTATTCTCACAAATTTCTTTAATTAAATTTAGCTAATAATATTTTACAATTTATATATCAAATTATTAATGTACAAAATATTAAATAATTAGTCATCTATCTTATGATTTATAATAAATTCACTAATTAGTCTTATATCCTGATATTTATAAATCTTTTTAAATATTTTAATTCTTAATTAAAATTTTATTTATTATTTTTATTATTTATAATTAAGTAGAATTATTATTTATAATTTTAAATATATTTTTAAAATTATATTTAAATAATAAATAAAAAAATTTGACGCCTTCAGGCGTCAATTACATAATTGTAATTGACGCCTGAAGGCATCAATGAATTGCCTCTTTAATGGAGAGGCGTCAAAGAGACAGAAGCCACTAGTGGCGTCTATCAATCTGACGTCACTAGTGGCGTCGTACCTTCTGACGCCACTGAGTGGTGGCGTCATAACGTACGACGTCATTAGTGGCGTCAGCATTACTTTGATAGATAGTTTTAAAAGTGCTCTAGATTGATACAAATTATTTTAACGAAAATCATTAAATTTGGATGGTTTATATATGATGAGATTTGAGTGCTTGTCACTAGGACTGTTCAGATTGTCCCTATCCTGGCCGGCCCCATCCAATAGGATTCAGCCTTGTCCTCAAAGTCTCAGTCTCATAAATTAAATAATCCTTTTATTTTTTACCTCTTCTTATTTTTATTGTGGTTGGGTTATCAAGGCTAATAATATATTGTTTTCACTCATTGAATGAGAAGTCTTTCCACGTAAATTGTTGTGTCTATTATATTATTTTTGTTAATATTTTATTACATAATCATCTTGTCTCCATATCACTTTGTGTAGTTAGAAAGATTAAAAAGGTTGCACTTTTCCTATAAGTAGTATGGCCTTCTTAGTTGTCATCTTGTTATGAATCATCACTTCAAACAATAAAGTGCATTTCACTTATAGCATTTTTCTCGATCCTTGTGCACGCCTACTCATCATTTTGATGTTTAATGAGCATCCAAATAGGTTTTGAGAGGAATTAAAGGAAGTTTCTTACTTATTAATTATTATGTTTAAAAATTAAGGAAGTTTTCTACTTTATATATTTAATACTAAGAGTTTCCTACTTTTTATACAAAAAATTTTATGTGAGTTGGGTCTTGGAAGCTTTCTAAGTCCAATCATGCTTTTGGGCTAAAAAAGAACTTACAAAGATACTTACAGATCATCCATCAACAAGACCCTCGTATTGGCAACATGAGTTAAACTCACAAACTTATAGTTTATGAGCCAATTTCATATTAATTGGACTAACATTTGTTAGCTAAGAGTTTCCAACTTTCCTACCTTCAATATATATATATATATATATATATATATATATATATATATATATATATATATATATATATATATATATATATATATATATATATATATTTTTCTTTTTTTTATATGAAAATTTTAGGAGAGGGGTTGGACTCATTTATAGTCTAAAGGCAGTTTGGAGCCCACTCCGTAAGGAATTTAGAACTAAGAGTACACATGCCTCCACCTTAGTTTGGGTTACCGTTGTTTCGTAGACCTCTAGGATGCCTCTTTTAGCACTTTGACCAACTCCAGGATCGAACCCCCTCTCTTTTAGTGAGAGTGTTCGACCCCTTTACGAGTTGAACCCAAAGACGAGGGGTTTTCCTACTTCAATATTGAACAAGGGTAAAAGAGAAAAATTGTCTTGCATGTAGTATCATTTTTTATTTCGGTTGTTGGGCTCTCGTGCTGTTTTCTTGTCTGTATCTTCTTAAGCCCAAACGCTCCTTTTTCTTTTTTTGATATAAAGGATGGCATAAAAGCCTACATTACAAAGGAAAAAATTACACCCATGGGAAAATTAATCCCAAACACTCCTGGTTATAATCCAACTTCTCAAGTTGGTAGGACATACATTCAAAATAATAGATTCGGAAATACCCTTTTGACTAAGGCATCCGCTATTCTATTAGACTCTCTAGGAATAGATCTTACATCAACTTGCCAATTGTAAGATAATAGATCTCTGGCTTTCAAAATTAAATTACTACAAGTATTACAATCAATATCAAGAAGATCATTAATGACATAGTCTGCATTAGATTCTAATACAATCTTCCTGAAACCAAGGTTCCAAACAAGTTGAAGACCTTCCACAATAACTCATTCCTCTGCCGAATTAGCCTGGTAATCCCCAATCATTTTAGAAAAACCAACAACCCAATTACCCAAGTGGTCCCTAACCACCCCACCACAACCAGCATTTGATGAAGCCAAAACCCTAGCTCCATCAACATTAAGTTTCAGCCAACCAAAAGGAGGCAATTCCCAACAGCACATATGATGAACAATCGGCTGGGACAAATTAATTGCAGAGTTAGCAACAGAAATAAAATTGGTCCATATCAGCCCAAACGCTCCTTGTTTTGTCTATTTTCTTGTATGTTTTGCCTTGGGTCCCTAAGTTTCTCAATGCATATATCATGTAAAGGGGCCTTTTTTTAGGTGTGCTTTTTATCGTTTTATTCATAAAATTGTTTTGATTTTGTACCAAGAAAATAAAATAAAATTCTATTTTGATAAAAGAGAGAGAAAGTTTGTACTTCTCTAGTCATATTTACTAGGTAGAGATAAGACTTTTCCCTCCTATTTATCAACCTTGCCATTAAATTATATGTATGAGTTTACCTTAGTTTATTATTAGTTTATTATAGCGTAGACTTTATTTTTATAAGGTATAATAAATATTTTTTTTATGAAAAGGGAATAGTGTATGTCAAATAGGGTGAATATTAGAAAGTCGATCATAAAGTTTTAAAAGCTTTAAGGCAAAGTTATTAAGGTTTAAAATTTTCTTAGCTTAGTGATATATGTTAGAAGTGACTTATAAATATGATATATGAATAAAAAATAATCAATAAAGTACTTTATAAAAAAAAAGTAAGATTAATTTGGAGGTCCTTCTTAATGCAATTGCTATCTCCCCACTGTAAAATCTTTTCCTTGAATTCATAATTTTAACTCATCTTTCACATAAAAAAGAGGTAATTTAAACATTTCAAAGCAATCATGAATAATAACACTTTTATAAACACGTTACAAATCAAACCATGTTAGAAAGAAGGCAAAACCCACATAACGTGGATATCTAAACAAAACTCCTCTTTACTCATATTTATAGAATAACACTTGAACCTTGAGTTTTTTGAAACTAAGAACAAAACATTCACCATAAGCCAAGTACAAAAATCCATTTTCTGCATAGCATTCATACTATGAAGGTCACAAGTTGCCAAGAACATAATTTTGTGGATCCACATCCAATAACATGCAATCCTAAAGGCCTCATGCCTTCTACTAGCACACCAACAATTGGTAGTTTAATCAAAAGTATGCAATTAAATCAGAGTTTACAACATATGGGTCATATGAGTGACAATATACATCAATCCATCACATAATAAACCAAAAGAGGCTATATAGATATATGAAGGGATATATATATGCGTTAGGAGCTCTCCTCGACGTCTTAGAACAGGTATTATCACATGAAAAATGTTAAGAGCAACAAGATGAGACAAAAACCTTGTTAACCAATATTCCAACTCATTGTACATACCAACATGTGTTAGTGAGGTGTCAAGTTGGACAAAAAGTAGTAGTGCATATAATGTCATGCAAATAATTTCAAAAGTATACACATCAACACATCCAAATCTCTCCTAAAATAGGTATGCAAATACAAAAGCTTGAGAAGGCTTATCCCATTAATACGGAAACGTACACATAAGCTACAAGCCCACAAGGGCTTATTCATTTCTCTTAGAAATAGAAAGAGCTACCAGAGTCTGTCATTCTCTCTAAGACAAATGAGCCACGCAGGCCTGTCCAATATGAATGAATGAGCTACATAGGCTTGTTCCACTAGAGACGAATGAGCCTCATAGGCCTATCCCAATATAGTCAAGTTGTTGGTTCTCGGTTTTATGTTTTGATGATAACAACCACTTGCCAAAAAATGAGAACTTGATGATTCAAGACAACTCAAGTTTATGTTTATAAAACTCAAGTTATCAAACTGTGTTATTAAAACTGTCTTGAGTCAGGGAGTTAAACAACTCGAGTTCTTGATTTTAAAACTCAAGTTATGGTTTTTAAAGTCAATTCAAAATGCTCTAACAACTAAAGTTCTTGACTTAAAATAATCCTAGATCAAACAAGGTAAAACTCGAGTTCCAAGCAATCAACTCGAGTTGCCTTATATACAACTCGAGTTCTGAGATATTTCTTCAACTCCTCTCTAATCTTAAGTATCCATGATGCATGATTTGAAAAACTCGAGTTCTACTTTATGAAACTCGAGTTGGTAACTCAAGTTTGAATAATTATGACTTGAGTTCTTTTTATTTTTTCAATGGACTTATGATTTCAGCCAAATTTTCAAAATGCTAAAACTTGAGTTTCATACATACAGTGATAACTTGAGTTCTTATGTTTTTCAAAGAATTGATGATTTTTGCCAAACTTTCAAGAATGCTAAAACTCGAGTTATATTTGAGCAAATCGAGTTCCACATTAGAGTTAGAATTTCATAACTCAAGTTCTACTTTTTTGAAAGACTATTTGCAAACTGAACTCATGTTATAACAATTTTGTTCTCATAACAAAATTCGAGTTTCGCAAACGAAAAATCGAGTCAGTTACTCGAGTCATGTTTAACAAACTTGAGTTCTACCTCATTTGAAAGTTGATCATCGTCTTCATAAATTCAAATTCTTTGATCATTATTCCATTACTTCAGATTATCACTCATTATTATTCTCAATGCCTTAATCATGTTTATTAATAAGTTTCATATGATTAAACTAATGTTTACGTGAAAATCTTCAAAAAACAAAGGTTGTGTCAGAAGCATTTATTGTGTAGCAGAAAACAGAGCATGGACACGAAAACTGATTCAGAGCAGGTCAAATGATCACTCAGACAGATACCCATTCTGGTGAAAGCGAAAGTGACTCTACATAGTCAACGTTGGAACACAAACGACTCTACATAGACAGATACCCACATGTTGCTTTTTTCCCTTTGGGTGGTCCTGATCCAATCTGAGCATGCAATACTATAATTAATGTTAAAAAGTTATTACCTCTTATCTTTATCACACGACACAAATTAGTAATTATATTTGGTCATTTTTATAAGGTACTTACTTATTTTTAAAGCGTATTATTTTTTTTATATGCTCATAGTTAATAAGGGTAGTGGGTGAGACCGTGAGAGTAATAATTAATACTCCCTCTGATTCTAATAGAAGTGCTTTTGTATTGTAAATTGTACTATAAAAGTGTTCTTATAATTAGAACCGGAGGTAGTATAATATTAGAGTTTAGTGCAACTAGTAGGGGTAATACGGGAAGTTATTTCAATTATATCACAATTTTATTGATTTTAACTGTTTTTATTGGTTTGTGAGAATTATTAGTTAGTGTTTTATAATAAGGATTACTGGATTAGGGAGTATAATTTATGATATTAAATAAGGGATATTACAAAGTTGCCTATGCTTTAACTAAGGTGAGGATCACTAAATCTTCTATGTGGAATATGTGGCTGTCTCACCTTCAGAGTTTAATGGATTAAGATCGTATGGAATTAAATTCCCTTCCACTTGAATTTGATTTATGTTAAATTTAGGGTGTTTTGCCTTCCCTATTTAATATAGAGAGGGGCACTGGTAAAGCCAACTCTAAAGTATTGATGTTTCTAGGGATGATGTGCTAAAATAAGTTTTATTATTATTATTATTTTTAATCAAAAGTGCAATACTAACTCTAAATTATTTTTTAGAGGAAAAGTAACTATAAACTTTCAAAATAGGGGTAAAACCTTTAAACTAAACTAATTTCTATCTATATGAAAAATTAAACTTTTGGCCTTAAATTTTAAATTTACTTATAACTCAGTCTCTAAACTTTTAACTCGATTGCAATTTAGTCCTGGATGTTTCTAAATTTTCCTATATGGCAAAAAATGTTAAAATATTGTCAAAAATTATTTAGATTAATTCTACATAAATTTAAAATAATAAAAAACAGTGTCCTTGTCCCACCAACTTGCATTCCCTTCCGCATCTATTTTCCAGAAACCTCGTTGGGCATCCACGACGTCCATGACAAAGCTTGTTGAAGCATAAGAGAACAATGAATGACTCATATTGTAGAACATGTTGAAGAGTGATTCTTGGCCACACAAAGCTCCAAAACGTGCTGCCCCCTCTCCAAGCCAAATATGAGCCAATTGCATGATGACATGTGTCCATTCTAGTTACGAAACTCATTTTCGGAATCATCAATCTCTAGAGAAAAATTCACTGTTTCCAAATATGTCCATATAAATTCAAACTCATTTCTAGATGTTGAGTTAGAATTTATTTTCTTCATATCCAAAAATGTGCCTATCTACATTTTTCCCTATTTTGTTTTATTAGGAAAATGCACAATCGACGTCGGAATTAACTTCCGGAAGAGGTCACTTGAAGGTAAAAACTCACTGATCAATATTTTACCTTGACTTTGGAATTCCTATTCCTGGTCCTCTAGATAGGGTCCGTTTCCTAATTTTTGAATCACTATTCACAAAATTTAATTATATTATATAATAATATAACTTTAATTAATTATATTATATAATAATAAAACTTACCAACTAAGTTTCTTTTTTCTTTTTCTGCCCTTTTTTTTTTATTTCGTTATTTATTTATTTATTTATTTATTTGATTAATTATTTAATTATTTTTACATAATTTTTTACAAAATTTTTCTATTGGTCTATTCTTGCATTTAGGCTTAAAAATACCTAAACTCAACTATTTTTCTCAAAAATTTCCAATTAATTAGTAAATATACTTTTACTAATTTTCAACCATTTTCCGCTAATTTTTGAGCTTTACATAATTATCTCTGAATTTTCTTTGCTTTAGCTTAAGTAATTAGCCAATACTACTTAATTACTTTATTATTACTAGTTGATAATTTTCTTAATTATAATGCCATATTACCTCATAACTTTTACCTTGACATTTTTGTTTTCATGTCTTCTGTATTATATTAGAATTTACAAGGGTAATTTAGTCATTTCAATACCTTTTGAGCATTCTTATTCAATTTCTCCAAGTTCATAATTTATTAAATTACCATAATTAGAGATAATATACTCTCATACTTCACTTAGTCATTTTACTGCCTTTTAGGATTTTTCATAATTTTTCTAAGTCATTTATGTCCTTTAGAGGCATTTTCGTCATTTTGGCACTTTGGCCCTTAAACTCTCTAATTTCCTAGAGATTTTTCCTTAGAAAGTAAGATAATCATGACTTAACATTTGACACCTCATATTCACCTACTTTCTATAGGCATAATTTTACCAAATTATGATATAGATTTTTAGAGTATTACACTTGCATTTTGTTATCATTAATTTATTATAACTTCATAATTAGTAGAGGCTACAATGTTAAACAATATATAAAATCCCAAATTAACGGACCGTTTTCCAAAATTAATGGCTTTATTACTTTTGCCCCATTTTAAAAGGTTCATCTGTATTTTTACACCCAAGATATTTTAATGGTGTATGGTACAATTTTGGGAAAATATTAGGGTTAAGATGCATATTGATCAAATAAATTTTTACGCTAAAAGCATCCCGCACAAATTTTTTTTAAGGGAGCAAAAATATCAATTAACAATTAAAAAAGGGTGCAAATTCACTAAAACCGTTACATTTGCTCAAACGACATTAAAGTTTTTATTTTATTTTATAATTTAACATTTGTTTGGTCAAATTTAACGATTTTGGTGAATTTACACCATTTTTAATTATTCATTGATATTTTTAATTCATTCAAAACTTTGTTTTGTATTAGATGCTCCTAGGGTAAAACTTGTTTATCCTATATGCATCTTCACCCAAAATATTATGTGTAGATTTCCACCTTAACCGTAATAATTATTATAAAATTTTATAGAAAGTTAGAGTAAGGCCTACTTCAAAATTAATGGATCAAATGCACATTGTCCCTCTATTTTTATGGTTTTTTGTTAATTGTTTTTAAAAATTAATGTTAAGTTATAAATCCTGGGACGTAAAGATTGTGGATTGGTACAAGGTGGAAACATCCACTAGTGCAAAAAATGCTTTTAAGACCGGACGAAACAGGTACATTAGGACCGGACCCGCGACCAGTCTTGTTCCAGACGGTATTAAAAGTCGACCTTTAAGACCGGACTTTTACACGGTCTTAAAGAGTTTCTTTAAGACCGGACATTTTAAACATAAAAAATAACAAGAAACAGAAAGCATTCACCATGGAAATCGAATTTGAAGTCCAGATCTAAAAAAAAAATCACAAGCTTAAAGCAACCAAATCTGAGCAGGATCCTCTTGTCGGTGCTAGCAAAGCTTCAAGCAACCAAAATCGAAGTCCAGATCTGAGCAGGAGCGGTCAATGTAGGAAATAAACAAACTTAAGCAAGAAGATATCTGAGTTTGATTTCAAACCGGATCTATACGGCGGCGTGGAAGGACCCATAGATCGAAGAGGAAGGAGCCGCCGTCGTCCGAATCCTCAAAGTAGTACGCTCGCCGTTGCCGAGGATTAGAGTCGACGCCATCGCAAAACCCTCGAAGCATCTCACCGCCAACGTTGCCAATGATTTGATTGTGCGACTCTTATGATGACTTACGAAGATTGCGAGTAGGTTAGAGGAAGAGGATGACATTCTTGCTGAGGATTTGCCCGTGAGGCTCTTGGGATACTCGTTGAATCTATAACTAAGAAAATGTTATATCACCAAGAAGACAAAGCAAACTCACGGACTTAACAGGTTTAGCGAATGTAGTTTTTTTTTAAACACTTTTAAGACCGGTTTTTTGAAACAACCGGTCTTAAAAGTATATTTTTAGGACCGGTTGTTTTAAACAACCGGTCTTAAAAGTAAAAAAAAAAAAAAAAATTGACCGGTGGCAATTTCGTAAATATATAGAACACTTTTAAGACCGTCTGTTTGAAACAAGCGGTCTTAAAAGTGTTCTATATAATTTATTTATTTTTTTTACACTTTTAAGACCGTCTGTTTCAAACAGACGGTCTTAAAAGTGTTCTATATAATTTTTTTAACACTTTTAAGACCGTCTGTTTCAAACAGACGGTCTTAAAAGTACTTTTAAGACCGTCTTTTGAAACAATGGTCTTAAAAGTGTTCTATATAAATTTTTTTTTACACTTTTAAGACCGTCTGTTTTAAACAGACGGTCTTAAAAGTACTTTTAAGACCGTCTGTTTGAAACAGTCGGTCTTAAAAGTGTTCTATATAATTTTTTTTTTTTTTTTACACTTTTAATACCGTCTGTTTCAAATAGACGGTCTTAAAAGTACAGCCGGTGGTCTTAAAAGTGTTCTATTTTTTTAATTAGTTAGCGTATACGATTATATTGTGCAATTATCTTAATTAAGTTGTTAGAGAGATTTTAGGAATTAAGTTAGTAGATCAAGGTTTTTTGAATTTCGTAATTAAATTCCTGATTGTAATCATCTTAATTAAGTTGTTAGAGAGATTTTAGGAATAAAGTTAGCAGATCCGGTCATACTTTTAAGACCGGATCTTTTATAGTCCGGTCTTAAAAGTGTTCTATATATTTACGAAAGTGCCACTGGTCATATTTTTAAGACCGGATCTTTTATAATCTGGTCCAAAAAGTTCTTTATATTTACGAAACTGCCACCGGTCATACTTTTAAGACCTGATTCTCTATAATCCGGTCTAAATGAGACGGTCTTAAAGCCCTTTTTTGCACTAGTGATCAATTGAAAGATGCCTCTCATCTATTGGATGGAAACTTCTTCATGTGCGCACGTGTGGATGGACCATCATGTTGGGTCCCTCTTCAGTCTTCACCATCAATTTATTATGGGTTAAGTGATGTTTATAATAATCTAACTATCTGTTTTTATTAGCACTCACTATTTTTAATTAATTTTTTAATGCATACAAGTATACTGAATTTTTTTTGGTAACACCCAATATGTTAAAGTAATTTTTGCCATATTCAGGGTTTTAAAATATTTTTTTTGAAGCACTAAATATCCAAAGTTTAGTATGCTCGTTGATATTTAGAAAAATATGTTATGGGTAAAACTAAAAGTTATTTTAGGATACTAGGTATTACTGAAAAAAAAAAAACCTTGAAATGCTAAGTGCAACTTAATCTATATATTAACATATAGGCTAAAATATACTTTTAGTCCTTTAAGTTTATATGAAGTATACTTTTGGCCCCTTAACTTTATAAAATATATTTTTAATTCTAAAATTCTAACACCGCTAATTTTGCTAACGAAAAATGCAAATTCAAGTGATAACGGTGTAAACTTAAGTAATGACGGTGTGATTAGATGCTATTAAGCTTAGATTTAAAATATGGGTAGATTGAAGAATATATAAAATTTGTGTAATTAAATGTTATTAGTCATCATTTGAGTTCGTTGTATCACTGATTCACTGTTTTCTGTTAGCAACATTAATGGTGTTAGAATTTTAAGATAAAAAATATGTCTTATGTAAAACTTAAAGAACTAAAAGTATAATTTAGCCTAATATATAATGTTAAATTTATTATAGTCACATTATTGATTTATTCATAAATCAACATTGAGCCTACATGATATTATATAGGATAATGAGAGCGACGTAGGGTGTAAGTAAACTCTTTTGAGGTCAAAATGTAATTTTTTTTAATAGTTTCGTATGATGTATAGACTTCATATAATATTTTAAGAAAATATTCCCTTTGGTCCTTATTATAAGGCACTAACTAATAAGTTTATTTGATCCTTTTTATAAGGCACTTGCTTGTTTCCAAGAAGCATTAATTATTCTTTTCCATGTATGCCCCTAATAAATAAGGGTAATGGGTGATAGTAATGATTAACTAATGTGATCGAGTTTTCTAGATAACAAGACTTTCTCCCTGTGCGTTGCACGGATGTGTTAAAATTGTAGATGAGGTAAAATGAACAACATATGCGACAATGTGTTTACTAGACCAATTCATACCAACATCCTATTATTTCAAAGAAAGGCGTTGAAAGACTTCTCTATAAACAACATTAGTTGTAATTCCAGTGTATTTATTAAACTTATCCAATATAAGTAATCTCAACCCATTGAAACTCTTGATTCTAGATAGTGCAACATATAATTGTCCATATGAAAAGATCGAGCTTGGAAGTTAGAGACCTATACATTGGTCATTGATTGACTTTGACTTTTGTTAATTGTCATTACAAATGAGACTATGATGGCAATTACCTCCTTGTCATATTAAAAGACATTTTAGATTCACATGGGTTCATATCCATTCTATGTATCAAAAATCTCTTCACCAAAGCTTATGTCATTCAATGCAATGTCTTTGCCTTAATGACGTTCTTGCCAAGTTGTATTATTTGTAGCCTTGAACCATTACACAACCCTGCTGCCTAATCAATATTCCTTATTAACATAATTGGTACACCTACTTTCAATACCAATTTATGATGAGGTATCCCTGAGCATTTAATTGCATTTAGATCTTCTGTGTCATACAAATCCTCGAAGCTTCCATTAGCATTATCTGTACGACTTATAAAGTCAAAACTAAAGTACTCTACCGTATCACCCGGTAACAAAGAACAAATGTACTCATTTAAAATGTTGACATTTTATGCTGTAGGGGTAAGAATGGAGTTATTGTTGAGGTAATCTCCGTCCACTACACGTTCTATTAAATTTGGGTAATATTCAACGATGCCCTTAATTGGATTACAATCATCATGAAGTAAAAACTCTAAAGGTATCATGATGTCTACAATACCATCGTTTGGTAACCCAATGTCTCCGTCTCCTAAATTTAACAACCATTCTGAAAATGTTTTAATTTTCTCTTGTTCGACTAGATCGCTCGAAGACTTCAACCTCATATTCTTGGTTAGTCGAAGCTAAGTAAACTACATTCATTCCAAAGATGATAAGCGTTGATAGTTGCATTTACTAATTCTTTGTTGTTGTTTAACTCTTGCAAAATGAACTCACTCGAAGTGCCAAATGAATAAGTAATTGAACTCTCATAATTGGCTCACTTTAGTTTTTTTTTAGAAAAATAACAACAGTTTATCTATTCCTAGACTCATCAGTTCAATCACATTTCCTTCTTTCATAAATTATCTTCTCACTTATTAAAACCATCAAAATACAATTATATCCCCAAATCCAATACACCCAATTCCTACAATCAACGTTTCACCCAAAAATTTCAAACATACACATTCTTATAAATCTCAATTCCAATCTACTTAATCCTCAATATAACCTCCAATAAATTAAAATGAATTATAAATTTGGATATAAGAGACTTATTGTCACAAATCTCAGTTTTTCGATTCAATACTAACGTATATAAGTATAACCTAATTATTAAATAACTCTTCAAACCTCCAGATAATCGAAATTATGTCAAACTCAATCAAATCTCAAATCTCAACTCATAATTTCATATAGTTCAAGATTTAGCAAAACTAAACCGACTAAACATTCGATAGTACCTATAGTAATCCAAATAAATGACTTAAACAACATTTAATCGGTAAAAACATCCTATATGACATAAATCCTAAACTTTAAATTTTTTAAATAGAAAATTAATTTTAAATTCCTACAACAACCAACAAATCTAGACCGATTAAAATTATCTATTAATTATCATTTACATATATATACAGTCATTCATTGTCAACACTCAACACTCCCAAAATTGTAACCCCAAAAATTTCACCAATCAGCGCAATATTATCTTCATTAGAAAGAGAAAAATATGCGGAATAACTTTCATGAAGGAAGTTTGTTGAAAAGAAGTTAGTTCTGAAACAATGAAGGACAGTGCCAGAAACACGCCTGCAAGCTCAATGATGACCCCAATTATTTTTCCACAAATGATGATCGATCAAGTGGGGATATATATAGTACCCTCAGACACACATGAAGGGGCCATGTGCCCCTTATGGACGAGTGGGAGGGGTATTAAATACCCCCGCCTTCCCCTTTAACTAAAGTAGCACGATCCCTTTAATATATTTTTACTGTTATATATTTTCTTATTCATTTTCTTTTATCAATTCCCCCTTTATTATAATTCAATCCTAAAAGTAATAATCAGGATATTACACACAAATCTGTCATCTGCATTGTAAGGTAGATCATCAATACATTAGATAATTACTCTCACTGTTATGGTAAATTTGTAATCATGATAAATTTGATTTAATTTGACTTATTTATTTATTTGAAGATAATTTTGTTTCATAAAACTTGTAAATGGAATGTTCTCTTTGATTCTACATTTATAGGTTGAGATAAAAACAGTCTCGTATTTTATAGTAATTGGTTGGTGTTATGAATATTATATTTATGGATGTCCATATCTCCCATTATTTCCTATTCTCCATAGTTTCCTACTCTCACCCATTAATCACTATGATTATGGAATCGCATTAATTGTAGATTAGAGAGTTGTGCCTATAAATAGAAGGCATATGTTATGTATTTGAGACAGACTTGAATAAGAATTACTCTCCTCTTTCTCTCTTCTCTATTCTCTTGTTCTTGTTCTCTATCTTTTATTTAAGATATCTCTTTATTTTATAACGCGTTATCAGCACGAAAGCTCTAACGAAGGTTCGTTAGATCGTTACTTTAACGATTTCATCTACATCTTTTAAATACATGTCCATTTTATCTATCTGGGATAATTTAAACCACTATATGGGATTTAAATAGATAATTTTTACCGATTGTTTTATACATCAGGTTCCATGGCCAAGATTGAAAATAATTGCTTGAATTTCTTTCTTTTACTCTTTAAGTGGAATTAATTCAATTACAGACACATACTGTAATTAGATTTAATATGACTTCAGTATGGAAAAGTGGAATTAATTCAATTACAGACATATACTGTAATTAGATTTAATATGACTTCAGTATGGAAAAAGTGGAATTAATTCAATTACAGACATATACCGTAATTGGAATTAATATGACTTCTCGGTCCCCAGATAATTTCTAGTTCTATATCTTATTTTGATCCCCTATTGATATTTTATTGTTCATTACCTTATATATGGACAGTTCTACCTCCTATTGATATTTTATTGTTCATTACCTTATATATGGATGGTCCTACCTCCTATTGTCAGTTTATTTCCTTTTACTAAGTTCTGGTGAGGACTACCCCCGTTAGTTTATATCTAATTTCTAATTCTGGTTCTTTTATATTATTAATTTTGTTATATGGTCAGAAGCCATATAAATTTAATTTCTCTTTATAAAAATGGCCTGAAGCCATAAAATCCTAAATATTTGTTGTCTTTGTTAATTTACATTACTATCATTAGTATTTTTATTAATATTTCTTGTTTATTTCTTTATTTAGTCTGAACCATGTCAAGTCTCGCAAAAATTGAATTTGAGCATATTACAGTATATAATATATATAGACACACACACATACATACATACGGTAAGTCATTCTTTGACAGAAGTCATTCTTTGTACGGTGTTGAATTTGGGACAGTGTTGAATTTTCCTGTGTGGTCCCCCACAAACTATCGGTATATATTTTCTTCATCTTCAACCTTCGTAACTTTCTCACATTCACGCGCAAGATGGCCTTCATTGCTTCCACCTTCACACTACTCAGATTCCATTATCACTTGTTGTGCTCCTTTCATATTTTTGGAGCTGCTTGTGCTCGTTTCATAGATAAATTTCCTAAAAAATTTCCCCAATCCTTACATCTTGTTGGTTCAGTTGCCCAGAAACATCTTAATCTTTTTCCTCCAGTGTCTAATTTGCCATTCATAAAATTATAAGGAGCAAAACTATTGATTTCAAATTATAAGGAACAAACAAAAATTCAATCAAGTTAAAGGATTGACAATGATATTAACCTAGTGCTTGTTTGGAATAGCTATTGAAATCTATAAAAGTAATTTTTCAATCATAATCTACGATAATGAGAAAAGTTTTATCTCAATTTATGTGAATAAGCACCCCCAACATGCATCTAGCCCTCTAGATTCTTAATTTTCTTTTTCTTGGAAAACCCATTTGATTTTTCTTCACAAATGTAAAACATTTTTCTTTTTTGGATATTCTAACATAATTAATTAATATTAATTATAAATATTAATTATATATCCCTGCGCAAACTAGAGATAAATTAGAGTATTATAAATATTACTTATTTTATTATACAAATTGTATTACTTATTTTATAATACAGATAAAATTTAAGTTATATAATTATTCCCTATAAATACAAACCGACCTTCTTCTACCTTTCCTGTATCTTGCTCTTTACGCTACTTCAACTCTCCCATTTCTCTTCTGATAAAAAAACTCTCACGATGGCCTTCTTCCATGGTGAAACTTTGACACTACTCATCCTCGTCTTCTCCCTGCCGGCAGAGGGTTCTCCGGGTGCCTCACCAAGCTCAAGCTCAAGCTCTTCTCCGATCTCCGACTCCACACCTATCTCGAACTCCACCCCTGTCTCCTCCCCCTCACCACCCTCCACCCTTGACTTCCTCGGGGCACCAACCTCCACCTCTGACTCCTCCAGCTCCACCCCTCTCTCCAGGGAGGCTAGCTCTCCTCCTCCTCCTCCGAATGTCGATCAAGGTTTATTTAGATTAGCCGCTGGTGTTGAGGTGGCGACTGGCCTTCTGGCCATTGTTGTGATTGTGGTGGGTTTCTGTAAATGGTTCAGGTCTCACTATCCTCACGAGAATGATGCACATACACTCTAACTCTCTCTACTATTCTAAATAAACCTTGATCGACATTCGGAGGAGGAGGAGGAGAGCTAGCCTCCCTGGAGAGAGGGGTGGAGCTGGAGGCGTCAGAGTTGGAGGTTGGTGCCCCGAGGAAGTCAAGGGTGGAGGGTGGTGAGGGGGAGGAGACAGGGGTGGAGTTCGAGACAGGTGTGGAGTCGGAGATCGGAGAAGAGCTTGAGCTTGAGCTTGGTGAGGCACCCGGAGAACCCTCTGCCGGCAGGGAGAAGACGAGGATGAGTAGTGTCAAAGTTTCACCATGGAAGAAGGCCATCGTGAGAGTTTTTTGATCAGAAGCGAAATGGGAGAGTTGAAGTAGCGTAAAGAGCAAGATACAGGAAAGGTAGAAGAAGGTCCGTTTGTATTTATAGGGAATAATTATATGACTTAAATTTTATTTGTATAATAAAATAAGTAATATTTATAATACTCTAATTTATCTCTAGTTTGCGCAGGGATATATAATTAATATTTATAATTAATATTAATTAATTATGTTAGAATATCCAAAAAAGAAAAACGTTTTACATTTGTTAAGATTCATTGATTTAAATGTGTAAAATTGTTTTTTATTTTATATTTAAACATAGTTAACAATTTAATTACCTCTTTTTGTATTATAATAAGATGGTTGGAATTACTTTGTAATAGGGGAAGAAGAGACTATGCGTGTATTTTTCACATCTTATTAATGTTTCTCATTTATTTTTGTAAATAACAGTAAAACATATTCCTCATGTCTTTAATATAACACCTATATTTTAATATGAAAAAAATTAATGAAGCTAAATAAATTATTCAATTATAACATATATGATATGATATTTTCAAAGTGTTTTCGTGTTGTATTATATTATATATTAGTTTATAAGTTAAATAAATTAATTTAAAAAATGATAAATTTAAAAGATTAAATAGAAAAAGGTATTAAATTTTGTATCAAAATTCACCCCAAACTGGATGCTATATTTAGAATAGGAAGAGTAAAACATAATAAACTCTCATTTTATAAAATAAGGTCATCAAAGTTCGAAAAGATTTAAAAGAAATAAATATTGCTCGAAATACATAAATTAAAATAAAAAGTAGACAAAGCAATAATATCTTCCAAAAGAAAAATATTTTGAGTGAATATGAGACCGCATCCTCGAGATAAATAATTTAAGGCTTAAACTGAATTTTTTTTTGCTCAAGGTCTTAAACTGAATTAAGTTCAACATGCCTGTTCCAATTCTTATACAACAGTTAAATGTTTTTTTTTTTCCTGTTTTATAAACCGTGTAAGAATTACTGATCAAGCTCAGTACTATAAATGGTCACTGTCACAATAAAAAAGGGAAAATGGATGTTGATGACTCGTTTAGTGAATATTCACTTCCTACTTAAAGATCCCATTGGGTTGAGAATTCTCAAAGAGACGTCAATCGGAGCATGCACTACGATGTAACTTCCGTATATAATGACATCCAAAACCTTGACATGTTCAAGCCTGTGGGAGTCATCAAATATAGAAACCGAATATTGACAGAAATAAACCTGGTAAGACTTTGATGGAGTAATACTAAAATATGAACGGGATGGTAAAATACTAAAATCTTATTTGATGGAGTAATAATTATAATTATAATTATAATTATGTTAAGGCAAAAAGGAGACCATCTCCATTTTTTGGGACCACACGCTACCCTCTCCCTACGGTTCCCTATTTCTCTCACATTTTAGGAAATTTATCTATGAAACGAGCACAAGCAGCTCCAGAAATATGAAAGGAGCACAACAAGTGATAATCTCACCTGGTAATTTTAAAGAAAGTGATTGTAGAATGAAGTGAGCAAGGATATCATCAAGTGCTCCAGAAAGTTGAGAGAGAGAGAGAGAGAAATTGACTATTTGTGGAGACGATAAACACAAAATTCACTCATTTTATATAAAGCTTCACAGTTAGAAAGCATAAAATTTTAGAATTATGCTAACTAATTTATTTTTATTACTTAAACTAGTGTGGATCGATGTGTTGTATATGTATGAAATATAAAAAATGAGTGGTATTATTTATAAGTCACTGTCTTATCAAAATTTTCATATATTTTATATAGATATAAATATATAAATCCATGATCATATTTTTCAAAAAAAAAAAAAAATATCTGTCGAACATTGGTAATTAAAATAAAAGTCCATACTAATTAAATTTAATAATTAATAATTAATTTAAGTTAGATAAGGCTTAATTTAGAAATCTTTTTTCTCTCTCTTTTTAACTATCTTCAATTTTCCTTTAAATGACATATGGGCATTCTGGTCATTTAACAACATTAGAAAATCCTTAAATTGACTTCTTGGCCTGATTAAAAATTTATTGAAAGTGTTGGCTCGATTTTGGTTTTGATCATTTCAGATGGTCTTAGTTGTTTGATAAGAAAAAAAAATGAAAGCTTGATAGTTGGTAAAGAATTAGAAAATACATATTTTACCTTTAAGAGTAATTAATTCAAAATGAAAAGGATTTTTTTTTTTCATAATTCAATTTTGATATGAATTTGCTTGCATACTATGACAAAGCATTTATTTTATTTTGAAAAAAACGAATTTATGGGTTAAATTCGAATTTTATGACGAAGCATTCATTTCGGGAAAAAAATTGAATTTATCTAAAATATTATCTTATTAAATTCAAATTTGTTTAAAATATTCTCTGTAACACCCCATGTTTGAAATGCGGAAAATTTTTTTTTTTTTCAAACAAACAATCAGAGTGGAGAAATAGAGCGAAAGAGCATTTGGATTCTTAGCCAAAACAGCAACCATTGTGTAACATTGTATAGATTACAGTAGTCCTAATGTTTAGAAAACAGAAAGCGGAAAGGAATGCGTAAAACGATAAAGATAGAAACAGTCTTCAGCTGCATGCCTACTCCGGGTACTTGCCTCGATCCACGATCCGTGGTCCTCCTGACCCTGAAGCTACAGCTGAGATTCAATTCAACGTATTGAATCTCAGGTAGCAAGTAACCTCATACCCAAACAATACGGTATACGAGACAACGAGATATTTCTAGAGCTAATACAACAAGATATCACTACAAAAGCATATAGCGAGATGCATGATCATTATGCCGACAAACATAAGCAATAAGCGTATGAAAGCCCCACAATGTAAAACAACAATAACAGCTGCACTATTCACCGGTGCCACGATGTACGTCGTGTCCTCGGCGCTAGGAAAACAAAACGGTGTTATCAAAACTATAACCCGTATAACTGTCGTATAACGGTCTACGAACATATCATTGACATATAAGTATTTAAGATGCACAAGATTAGTGTTACGATGCGCGTCCGTACCTTCGTTTGCAACGTTAGGTACTACCGCGGAAACGTACTTTCTACGGAGAAACGTGCAAGAATCCTACACGGCACGTCGGCGGCGGCGTAACGGCAGCAGAATCAACGTTTCAGATATCCTATGAGAATAATGTCACTTCCATTAGTAATTTGACATTATAATCGGCATTTTAGGTAAAAATTACCATTTTGCCCCTATACCCCTACTTGGCGGAATTTCGCCAGCGCTTCCGCTACATAGGCTATTTTCTTCCCAAAATTTCGCCAGAACTTCGTCGCATTTATGATTTTCGAAAATAAAGACTAAAATAGCCCTCCCATATGATACCCAATCATTGAAGACATGTTCTCACTTAGTAGAAATGTCCAAGTTAACCTAAATTTTGATTCCATATAGGTCTCCAACAGTCCAGTTGAAATTCCTCGAAAAACGTGTCCGAACGCGTCCGGTGTCGGAATTCGTTTTCGGAGATATCAATCTCTTCGAAATAATTCACTGATTCCAAATATGTCAAAATAAATTCAAACCCATTCCTAAATGTTGATTTAGAATTTATTTTCCTCTTTTCCAAAAAATATGCCTATATGCATTTTTCCCTATTTTGTTTTATTAGGAAATGCACAAATGACTTTAATTTGCTTCCGTAAGAGTTTAACGGAAGACAAAATTCCACCGATCATTAATCTCTCTTGACTTTGAAATTCCTATTCCTAGATCTCTAGATAGGGTCCGTTTCCTAATTTAAATATTACTATTCACATATTTTACTTTAATTAATTATATTAATTAAATAATGTCAAGTTGCACATATTATTTTTGTTCTTATTTTTCATTCATTTTTTTTTTGAGTCCAAAATTTCGGCTGGCCCCTTAATTTATTTAATAAATATTTATTTATTATTTATTTAATTATTTAATGATTTATTTATTTACTTTTTCCCAAAAATTCCACAAAATTACCTAATTGGTCCATTCTTGTATTTAGGTCTAAAAATACCTAAACTCAATGATTTTTCATAGAAATTTCCAATTAATTAGTAAATACATTTTTACTAATTTTAAAACAAAAACCACTAATTTTAGGGTTTCATATAATTATTTGTGAATTTCCTTCACTTATACTTAAGTAATTAGCCCAATATTACTTAATTACTTAATTATCATAACTTGATAATTTTCTTAATTACAATGTCTCATTATCTTCATACTCATGTATTTACATTAGTATTTTCATACCTCTAACATTATTCCATAATTTCCTAAGTTGATTACCCTTTTCAGGGGCATTTTGGTCATTTTGGCTCTTTGGCCCTTAAATTCCCTAATTTCTTGTAGAAATTCTACCTAGAAAATATGCTATAATTATACAAGACTGGAGATTGAATTTTCACTTATCGAATTATCCAACTTTTATTTATAATATGCCGGATAAATATCCAGGGTATTACATTTCTCCCCCTTACACAAAATTTCGCCCTCGAAATTTAATCTATACTAACTAAACTTCGGGACATGAACTCGGGTACTTCTCCTTCATGTCACTCTCGGTTTCCCATGTTGCCTCTTCGGGTGTTAAACCCTTCCGGACCACCTTCACTATCGAATAGTCTTATTTCTGAGCCGCTTCTCCTTATGATCAATGATATGTTCTGGCTCAACGATGAAGGTATTATCATGCCGTACTTCGACATCCTCGTACTCGATGACATGATCACTGTCTGGTTGGTACTTCTTCAATTGCGACACGTGGAAAACGTCGTGGAGATTACTCGAGGTTCGGGGTAAAGCTAGCGATAAGCTACTTCTCGCGCTTAGCCAAAATTTCGAATGGTCCAACATACCGTGGTGAGTTTCTTCCTCTTAAGTGTTCGCGACGCCGATTCTTGGAGATAACTTAAGGAATACATGGTTGCCGACATAGAACGTCAAAGGTCTCCTCCTTTTATCAGCATAGCTCTTCTGTCTACTATGTGCTGCTAGGAGTCTCTTCTTGATCAATGCGATCTGCTCAGAGGTCTGCTCAAGCATATCCGGCCCAAGTAACTGCTTTTCGGACGAATCTGTCCAGCACAATGGTGATTGACACTTCCGCCCATACAATGCCTCGAACGGGGCCATTTGTATACTAGCATGATAAGCTGTTGTCAGCTCTAGTCCTTGCAAAAGACCAGGGGGTCGACGGTGTTCAATCTTTACTTTCTGACAGGTCAAGCATTTGGCCACGTATTCTGCTACGTCTTTCTTCATTCCGGGCCACCAAAGTTCGGATTTCATACTCTGGTACATCTTGACCATGCCTGGATGTAGAGTGTACTTACTCTTATGAGCCTCATCCATTATCGTCCGCCTTAATTCATCAACTGGCGGTATGTAGATTCGCTTCTTGTACCTGACCAAACCACTAAGTGATAGGTCATGGTCTTGGGTCTCACCTCGAGAGATTTTCTCACGTATCTCTTTTGCCCAATCATCTTGCTGCTGAGCTTTCTCAACTTCATTTCTCAGATCATACTCCCCTTGACTAACAAGAAGAGTTGCAAGATAGGCATCAGCTGGTGCATGCTGACCCATGCAGATTTGGTTGGATAGATTCAGGTCTCTGAAATCTTCCAGCAGTTTCTGCTCCTGTATCATCATGTATGATACCTGCACTGTCTTTCTACTAAGAGCATCAGCAACAACGTTTGCTTTACCCGGATGATACTTGATTTCCGGGTATAATCTTTAATCAGCTCCATCCAACGACGTTGTCTCATGTTGAGTTCTCGTTGATCGAACAAGTATTTCAGAATCTTGTGGTCACAATACACTTCTACGGTTACACCGTACAAGTAATGCCTCCATATCTTCAAAGCGAACACGATAGCCGCGGCTCTAGATCGTGTGTAGGATAGTTTAACTCGTGAGGTTTCGGTGACGAGAGGCATAGGCCACCACCACCGCCTGCTGCATTAGGACACATCCCAATCCTTGCCCACTGGCATCATTGTAGACAACATAGGTCTCATCGGATCGGGGATAATCAATACCGGTCTTGTAGTCAACCTCTCCTCGGACTCGAAAGCTCTCCTCACAATCATCTCCCCATATAAAGGGTTGATTCTTCCTCGTAAGCTTTGTCAATGGTAGGGCAAGGCGCGAAATCCGTATAAATCTGCGGTAGTATCCCGAGACCAAGAAAACTACGGATCTCGTCACGGTCTCTGGCCGTTTCGGTCGAAGCGCTTCCACAGCTAGATATAACATGGCCCAGAAATTTCACTTCCGGCAGCCAAAATTCGCATTTGCTCAGCTTAGCATATAGTTGCTTTTCCCTGAGTATGCTCAACACCTTTCGCAGATGTTCTTCGTGCTCTTCTTTGCTCTTAGAATAAATCAGAATGTCATCAATGAACACCACCACAAATTGGTCTAGGTGTTGTCGGAAGATACGGTTAATGTAATCCATGAATACCGCAGGTGCATTTGTTAATCCGAAGGGCATCACAAGGAATTCATAATGCCCATATCGGTTACGAAATTGTCTTGGGAACATCGCCATCCTTAACTCGCAGCGATGGTATCCCGAACGCAAATCAATCTTTGAAAAGGCGTGGAACCGGACAAGCGATCCAAAGATCATCAATCCGGGGAAGTGGGTACTTGTTTTTAACAGTCACCTTGTTGAGTTCGCGGTAGTCGATGCGAGTCGGAAACTTCCATCTTTCTTCTTTACAAAAGCACTGGGGCTCCCCACGGTGAAACGCTAGGTCGAATGAACCCCTTCTTCAAAAGCTCTTCCAACTGCTTCTTCAACTCTTGCATCTCGTTAGGAGCCATACGATACGGCGCCTTTGATATTGATCCTGTGCCAGGCATCAAGTCAATGTTGAACTCCACTTCTCGGATAGGAGGTAACTCGGTAAGATCCTCCGGAAATACATCAGGAAAATCATTCACCACGGGAATGTCACGAAGTGAAAAGTCGGCTTGACTTTGGTGAAAAGAATACCATGAAAGCATGACATCCTTGCTTCACGCACCGATCGGCTTACGTAGCGGAGAGAAAGTTCAGGCTCACTTCAACCTTGTCTCCGGCAAATGATATCTCCTTTTGCCACGATCGATCATCGCACCGTTGGCCGTTAACCGATTCGGACCGAATATGACGTCGATGCCGTGAAGAGGTAGACGGATAAGATCCACTTTAGAAACTCGTCCATCCACGTCGGCGGTACAATTCATACATGCATCAGAAGCTAAAGACTTTACACCCAACGGTGTAGATACAACAAGATCAAATGGTAATCTACGGGCATGCAATCCTAAACGACTTGCACAATCATAGGAAATAAGCAGTGACTAGCACCCGAGTCATACAATGCTTCAAGTAGATTTCCATTGAGATAGATGGTACCTTGAACCATCTCACGGGGACTTCTTGGCCTCTGTGTTTGTCAATGCAAAGATTCGGCCGGTGTTACGAGGTCTCGCCTCTGCGGTCTTCTCGGGGCAATCCCGGCTAATGTGTCCAGGCTTCTGACACTTGAAACAGACTTGTTTCCCATCGCGATTGGCTCTGGATGGTACTTCTTGCACTGGGCAGAGTTGTGGAAACGCTCTTCCACCATCTGTGAGCATCTCCCTCAAGTTTATAAATTGCTAGCTGGGCCATCCGATTTCCAGGGCATTCCATGACTTCAAAAATCTTCTCAAGACTCAGAAGCCAATCCTCAGCTAGCTCACTCCTACCTCGGTTCTTCCTCATTGTCATTGTCATCATACTCTTCTTCATCATCATTGTGGTCATCTTCTTCATGTTCTTGTTCATCCTCAAGTTCTTTGTGCGTCTAACTGTCTTTGTGCCTCCTGGTCTTGTTGGTTCTGCCTTGCCAGAAGAGCATCAATCAGAACTCTTTGTTCCTGTAGAGTTCTACGCATTTCTTCGATTTCATCACGTCCGGGTTGATTCGGTTCATTGTTTCTATCATCCTGAGGTTGTCTGCCTCTTCCTCTACCTCGGCCTCGACCACGGCCTCGGCCTCTTGGTGCACCGGCACCTCTTAGTATCGCCATGTGTTATTCTTTTTCCTTTAAATAATTATGACACAATATATAAACATTAGAAATGGCACAACAATTTGCACACCAAACATATATTCACATATATTCATTTCATAAGGTTAATACATATTGGTCATTTTAATCCTAATACCAGTCTTACTGTACCATCTCCTTATCCAAACGTATTTACACTATTCCAACGTACTTGGAGATACAACCCAAACTTCCTAGTTTCTACAATCCACAGCTTCCTTGTACTGATGCTTTTCCTTTCACATGTACAGACGAACCATACTCTTCAGGTATCGCAGATAGATACGAACACTCGAGAATAGGCCCGTCGTCTAACAGTTTATTGATAATTCCTGCCCGGCGTTGGGTTTGAGGAAGTAGTACGGGGTGGATCTAATCCGGTCCCAGTGAGTGACGGCCATAGACGTTTTGGTGAGTTTTGACAAGGCTTAGGAACATCGGGTATTTCTCTTTGGTAGTGGTGGTGTAGTCCTCGGCTGCGATAATATGACCACAACATTTGTGTTAGTGCCGCATTGTCATTCAGGATGTAACGGTAATCGTCAAAGTTGGCCTCCGCATCGTCTAGGTTTTGGATTTCGGGATAATCGAAATTGTCCCCTGCGAGGAATGGGTTGACCGGCGGGGCTCCACAGCTCGGGTTGGTCTTCGAGCTCCGGCTCCTCCAGTTGTTCAACGTAGAAATTTGGATTGATAAGGAGGTTGTGATAGTATCCTAAGACGGGGTTTTCGTCTTTGTCCATCTCTACACATTACACCAATGGTCGTATCAGTACTCATTTTCAAAAAGTGCTCAAAGTCAAAAGGCTTAAGAACCTAACTCCGTTATCCGAACAGAATGGCCAGGTAAGTGTCTACCATGGGGGCCTCACGGGTTAGCGGTGACTTATGGCACACCCACGTAGACTAGCCTTGCCTTCGGCACCAAACTGTCCGTGGTAACATAGTTAAACACTTGCCAGAAAAATTGCTCTGATACCATAAAATGTAACACCCCATGTTTGAAATGCGGAAAATTTTTTTTTTTCAAACAAACAATCAGAGTGGAGAAATAGAGCGAAAGAGCATTTGGATTCTTAGCCAAAACAGCAACCATTGTGTAACATTGTATAGATTACAGTAGTCCTAATGTTTAGAAAACAGAAAGCGGAAAGGAATGCGTAAAGCGATAAAGATAGAAACAGTCTTGTTTGCATGCCTACTCCGGTACTTGCCTCGATCCACGATCCGTGGTCCTCTTGACCCTGAAGCTACAGCTGAGATTCAATTCAACGTATTGAATCTCGGGTAGCAGTTAACCTCATACCCAAACAATACGGTATACGGACAACGAGATATTTCTAGAGCTAATACAACGGTATATCACTACAAAAGCATATAGCGAGATGCATGATCATTATGCCGACAAACATAAGCAATAAGCAGTATGAAAGCCCCACAATGTAAAACAACAATAACAGCCTGCACTATTCACCAGTGCCACGATGTACAGTCGTGTCCTCAGCGCTAGGAAAACAAAACGGTGTTATCAAAACTATAACCCGTATAACTGTTTGTATAACGGTCTACGAACATATCATTGACATATAAGTATTTAAGATGTACAAGATTAGTGTTACGATGCGCGTCAGTACCTTCGTTTGCAACGTTAGGTACTACCGGCGAAAACGTACTTTCTACGGAGAAACGTGCAAGAATCCTACGGCACGTCGGCGGCGTAACGGCGGCGAATCAACGTTTCAGATATCCTATGAGAATAATGTCACTTCCATTAGTAATTTGACATTATAAGCGGCATTTTAGGTAAAAATTACCATTTTGCCCCTATACCCCTACTTGGCGGAATTTCGCCGGCGCTTAGCTACATAGGCTATTTTCTTCCCAAAATTTCGCCAGAACTTCGTCGCATTTATGATTTTCGAAAATAAAGACTAAAATAGCCCTCCCATATGATACACAATCATACTCAAAATTTAAAGGCTATTACTACCCTAACCTTTAAAAGAGCTATAAAAACTACAACTTTTCGTGACTCGATCCCTACTATGTTTACACCTCTGCATATTTTTCAACGCAAACAAGGCTCTAAAACATTTGTAGGAATCTTGTCACCTACTTTCTAAATCTAACTAACAATTCTACTAACTACTAAACTAAAAATTAAAGACTAAAGCCAGAAAGACTTACAGTTGAAGACTTCGGTGAGCTTCCGCGAGAACTTCTCTCTCTTCTTTCTCTCCCTAGGAATTTCGGCCAAGGAGCTCAAAGAAGATGGTGTGCAGAATTTTGAAGGAGGGGGGTATTTATAGGGTTTAGATAAGGCATTGTTTGGCATTTTGGGTTATAAAAACCCATTTTCCGATCGGTGCCGATTCGCGTGATTTCGGAGAATTCACAAAATTCTGGATTTACAACTCTGAAGACATGTTCTCACTTAGTAGAAATGTCCAAGTTAACCTAAATTTTGATTCCATATAGGTCTCCAACAGTCCAGTTGAAATTCCTCGAAAAACGTGTCCGAACGCGTCCGGTGTCGGAATTCGTTTTCGGAGATATCAATCTCTTCGAAATAATTCACTGATTCCAAATATGTCAAAATAAATTCAAACCCATTCCTAAATGTTGATTTAGAATTTATTTTCCTCTTTTCCAAAAAATATGCCTATATGCATTTTTCCCTATTTTGTTTTATTAGGAAATGCACAAATGACTTCAGAATTTGCTTAGTAAGAGTTTAACGGAAGACAAAATTCCACGATCATTAATCTCTCTTGACTTTGAAATTCCTATTCCTAGATCTCTAGATAGGGTCCGTTTCCTAATTTAAATATTACTATTCACATATTTTACTTTAATTAATTATATTAATTAAATAATGTCAAGTTGCACATATTATTTTTGTTCTTATTTTTCATTCATTTTTTTTTTGAGTCCAAAATTTCGGCTGGCCCCTTAATTTATTTAATAAATATTTATTTATTATTTATTTAATTATTTAATGATTTATTTATTTACTTTTTCCCAAAAATTCCACAAAATTACCTAATTGGTCCATTCTTGTATTTAGGTCTAAAAATACCTAAACTCAATGATTTTTCATAGAAATTTCCAATTAATTAGTAAATACATTTTTACTAATTTTAAAACAAAAACCACTAATTTTAGGGTTTCATATAATTATTTGTGAATTTCCTTCACTTATACTTAAGTAATTAGCCCAATATTACTTAATTACTTAATTATCATAACTTGATAATTTTCTTAATTACAATGTCTCATTATCTTCATACTCATGTATTTACATTAGTATTTTCATACCTCTAACATTATTCCATAATTTCCTAAGTTGATTACCCTTTCCAGGGGCATTTTGGTCATTTTGGCTCTTTGGCCCTTAAATTCCCTAATTTCTTGTAGAAATTCTACCTAGAAAATATGCTATAATTATACAAGACTGGAGATTGAATTTTCACTTATCAGAATTATCCAACTTTTATTTATAATATGCCAGATAAATATCCGGGTATTACATTCTCTTATCAATTTCAAATTTGTCTAAAATATTCACTTATCATATTCGAATTTATCACATAAATTCGAAATTAATCCTATTTCTTGCCTTATAGAAAATTAATATTTTATAAGGGGTAAATAAATCCGAAAGTGTCATTGTTCATAGAAAGAACTTGTGTTCCCACTAATTTTGGTGAAATCTTGTCTTCTCACATTTAAAGAAAAATTGGTGGGCTCGGGTGGGCTTAAGAACTTAAGTTTATGGAAAGATTAAACGTTAAAAGTGTATCTAATAAAAGAACTTATTCATCTTCCCTTCCGTTCCCACATGTTCCGGGTACCAAATGGGGCCTTAGCTTATCCATTTTTCCATCTTTTTACTTCAAGGGGGAAATATTTAAGTTCTACAAAGCCATCATACAATAGTGATAGTGATAAACAATAGTTTAAACTGCTAAAATTTTATCTGAACAAAAGTGAAAACGTGAAAATAAAAAATAACTAATAATAATAGTCCCCTACTATATATCAACTCACACAGCATTCTGTTCATCACTGCATCAAGTCCTACAGTGGTGACCTTGCAATCCCTATTTAGATGTCTTTTAATTACAATAGTGATACTGATATACATCTCTCTCGAAGTTTATTGGGACTAGTTCTTCAGTCAAAAAACCGGGCAATCGTAAGGTGAGAAGCGAAGAACATGCCAAGAGTTTAAATTTCACAAAGAAATTAATAGATGGGGTCCATTTATGTAAGGTGGGCCTCAATCCTGCGCTTTCAGTATTTAAGAAAAGAAATAATAATAATAAATAATAAAAATGCAAGGACAATAATCCCAGAAGACTGAAGCATGAAAATGCTTGGAGCAAATAAGTGGGGAAACACTCTTTACCCAAATGGTCTTCTAATCATCATCAAAGAGATATATAGCCTCACTCAAAACATCATCATTACAATTTTTTGAGGGTGACCTCATTCATGGGCAACCTCCTGCATTCATCTTTTTTCCTTTTTTGTCCCCTTTTAACGACCATTATTTGACGGCCGGTATACAGTATAACCATTGGCATCACATGCCATACTTGAATAGTCTGTATAGTATGGATAACCATCATTCTCTGTATGTCCCAAGCTTCCTGGATACGGTGAAAGATCAGGATTAGCCACCTGCCATTGATTTTGGATCAACCCGTCTATGTGCCCATTTACGTAAGGTAGGGTACTACTACCCTGCGGGACATAATCCCTGATAGAGTCACACTGCATGCCGGACGAGCTATATCCTCGATGAAATTCATAATCATGGTAACTTCGTGATCGCTCAAACCTGCAAGAACTGGTAGAAGATCTTGAATCGTCGTCACATGTGCCCAGACCTCCAGGAGAAGTAAATTGTCGGTTTAGCGAGTGCGGTCCATTATTGAGAGACTGTAAGAATGGGCTTGCCTTCCCGACACAATGCTCATCATCAAGAAGGTCGTTGATCATGTCAAGGTGTGCGAACTCATCTGCCAATAAACCTTGAGCCTGACGCCCAGAAGTGCTGGCTGGGAATTCAGTTGGCAAGCTGCTGATGGATCTACTGAGCACCGGCTTGAACATGTCAAGGTTTTGGATGTCATTATATACGGAAGTTACATCGTAGTGCATGCTCCGATTGACGTCTCTTTGAGAATTCTCAAACATCTCGAGCAATCATGCCAAAAGGAAGACCGGAGGAGCTGGCATTAGAATTCATTCTCTCAGAGGTTTGAGATAAATACATAGGTGAAGATACCATGGAAGGTGGTTGTGAATAGCTAGGCAAAAGGTTTACTCCTGAACTTGAGGCGTTGGAATGAGTGAAACTTCTTGCAGTGGAGGTTGCAGGGTTACCCATTATGGCATTTCTGTAAGACTGAGGAGCATAACTATGAGGTGCCGGTGAGGGATCAGGACCCAACCGTCCTGATGCACTCATTGAGCGTGCGGGTAGTGGAGCTGTTTGAACCATAGAGACAACTGGAGCAATTGACTTCGGACCAGGAACCAAAGGAGTACTAGAAGGTCTTGAAACCACAGGCAATTGTGTCTCAGATCTTTCAGGAGTTCTTGGAATTGTACTCCTCTGTGTTTCACTTTTGGAAACAACTGTTACTAGAGACGGAGACAAAGGTGAAGAAGATACATCAATCTGACGGGAGCTGGTTGAAGATGTTTTCCTGACATGCACAGGATCTACATTAGCACTTGAAGAGGAGGGCGGGCATGTTGGAGGACTTCTAGGAGAGGATGGCACCACTGGCGCTGAGGTCTTTTCTTTTGGTAGGCTTTCAGCGCCAACAGGTCTTGCTCTGTCAGGCTCATCGTTCATGCTTGGTTTCTTCTGTAGTTGGAGAACTTCCGCCTCCTATCAATTAGAAAAGAAAGAGAAATAGGAATGGTACTGAAGAAAAGGGGGGAGGAGGAGACTTTGATGTAATAATGATTGCATAGATCTTTAGAGTATATATGGAATTAACCATTAATTTTTACTAACATTTTCACAGCAGATGTTTACACAAGTTTTGCTTGATATAGTACAAGGCCAAAAGCACAACGAATGGATAGCCTGACGAAAAATTAAAATAAAAAGCCTGAGATGGAAGCCATTTCAATTTTCATTGCATGGCAGTAGATGTATGAGATAGAAAAGATACAAGGAGGGAAGGCTTGGAAAAAGATATCACCATCCATTGTACAGTAGAAGATGAAACTAAGATGAACAAATAACTGCCTTGCCCTGGTTATTTTTCATTCTCATGCATATCAATATTCAGACAGATGGATAAGTTGAACATCATCAATTGGCTTAGCTAAACTCTTTGCAAACTCAAATCAGTTTCATCTAACTTCTCTAGGGAAAATAAATAAGGCAAAAGCAAGCATCAACTAATTTCTTCTTGCGCCGAGTTAAAGACAGGAAGAGTTTGAATGAAAAGGGAACAAATCCAACTATCACAGCAGATCACAGAAAAAAAAAAAACTACAAATAATACTTATCTTGTAATAATTTCATAATATGCATCAGAGAGGGCAGAAAGCAACCCACCTTTTTGACAAGAGGTTTCTCAAGCCACTTTAACGATCCTGCAGAGTGATAACAGTACTCTCACCATTAGCACCCCCAACATCAGTGGCAGACCTAGATGGCTGACTATCCACCTCATTGGTCCACCTTGACCCATCATTTGATGCTTTACCTGGGTTCTTACCTCTGCAAGCAAAAGTTTCAAATGAATGAATGAATAACTGAATCAATAAGCACATATCATTTATGTTCATCACCAGTAAAGAAACACTAGACTGTTTAAGTACCTAGTAGGTGACTTATAGACTTTGTTATTTGGGTAAGAGTTCCCCTTAATGGGGCCATTCATGGTCATTGATGGCAAAGAATCAGAAGAACATGTTGAAGAACTATCATCCACCAATGAACCGCTCCTTTTTTCAGCCATTTCATTATCCACTAGAGAGCACGGCACTTTCAATAAACTTTCTTTCAGCGCATTGATGATATATGTATAGCAATCTCATCCTAATAGAATGGATCAATGGGGATTTTAGTAAATAAAACACAATCACAAAGGCTCATGAAACTTCAACTGCTTGATTTTGTTTATAGGTAGGTGACAGAACAACTTTTCTAGTGATCCTATTACTTGTGTGTTAAACATGAAATTTCAATTTCGTAGTTGATTATGACATATGCATGGTGGCCTCCAAGAAGTCTAACATTTTATTTTTATTGGCAAATAAAACTACTTCTGCTGTTGACTTTTAATTTTTCATTCTACTGTTGCTTGGTGGCTGGTCCTCTAATTCATCGATACAGATGGTGTATTTTTAAGATTTTGCAAAATTTGCTGGATGGCTTGTCCTCTGTTCTTTCACTTGTTTATTCAAGGCTATGCCTTCATTTCCAAAATTGTTAAGCGTGTTGTGATGAAAATTTACTTTGCAAGAACAATCAATTTTTGCCTAATGAATTGTTCTGGAGCTTTCCAGTGGATATCCAAATTGAATTAATTGGCTTATTTAAAATTTTTGTATATGCTTGATGATGGGGATATTAGTAGGTCACTAGCAAAAAATTGAATTTGCACTTAGGATTTGAGATGAGCATATTAGCTTACTGTCATCTTTAGTTAAATATATCTGCTTATCTGATTGCTACGTCTATATGCTCTTCATTCTCAATTCTTATTCCATAGGGAATTTATTTTGGTTTCCATACTGCTTGGAGCTAGACTCTGGATGTTGTGAAAAATTAGTGTACATATTTATCCAAATATATTAGTTGCTTGTTTTAGTTAGGTCTCAGAAACTCGTAATTTCCATCACTTAAGATGATTATTTTTCCATCACTCTACTCAGGATGTTAATTTTACTTACGTCTTTCATTACATATACAAGAATTATGTTAGGGGAGTTATAGAAGTGTACTGTTGGACAGTTAGCGGCTTAGTTTTCTATGCTAGCCATTCTGAAATGCCTCTGTGCATCCAAAACTCAATCCTCAGGGATTTAGAAGGCTGAGGAATTATAGATATATATATATATATATATATAGATCCCTAACAAAGCTCTTGATGAATTACCAATGACAACATCTTTTCTTATTAATTACTCATCTGATCCTTAATATAAGACATATTTACTTAATTTGATTAGATTAAGGAAGTTGAGTTAGTTAATATGATATGATATCGATAGTTCGATACTACTAAGCCGATTGAGTCTGTCAAAGAAGCTGTTTCCAGGTTTGGAGGAAGCATAGATCGGAAAGCCCATCGTGCTCAGAATATCTAGAAGGTATTAATATCTGGCTTCTTGTTGCTAGAATTTAATTTATGCTTATATTTCTTTTTAAGTTTTTCCATTTTATGATTAGCATGTTACAGCATTCGCTTAGAGCTCCATGGGTCTTCATGCACTATATGTAAGGAAACCTTGTGCTTTTCTGGTTGCCTTGTGAAAATAAAGCAAATACGATTGGGAAATAATTTGAGACAATCACTGTATCACTTACGTTGTTAGATATTAATCAATCTGATGATTGTGTTGGTCAAATTGTGATCCCCATTGTTCACATTTTCATGTGTAGTAACAGTGCTTCTTCGCCCAATAAGCAAATATATTCTTTATGTCAAATATAATGGAAAACCGTTACTACAATCACTATTACATGCATTCGTTGAAGCTTTGACAGTTAAACCTTGAAAGTAACTGTCAATTTTATTTATCTGGTATCACAGTGATCCAAGAGTATGGGGGTAGAACTTGAAATATCAAAGGAGATTGCCGAGCTGAGACAAGACAAGTTCCAGCTACCTGAGGATTTGTGCAGCACTAACAGACTTATAGAAGAACTAAAACAAAACTTGGAGAAGTCACAAAAAGAAGAGCATGAAGCAACCCAAGCCTCAGAAGCTGCGAGGCTCAAAGTTGAAGAGTTGGAGCAGGAAATTGCTAATGAATCCATGCAAGCAGCTGCACTTTCATATTTAAATTCCACTAACGAGGAACTAAAGATATTTCATGATGAGCAAAAGAAAGTTACATAGAGCAAAAGGAGGAAGACGATTTTTTTCCGAAAAAATTGTAATGTTCTTTTGCAAAAGATAGTCCCGTCACAGCAGGTGCATACTTATATATATATGATTTGAGAAAAATAAAGAGGAAAACGTTGTTGTGTTATAAATATACATATATATGTGTATAGCTGGGCATGAACGAAATGAATAAGAAATATATATGTTGAAGGCCTATGGGCCGAGATGGAAAATGAGAGATAAAGTTGAGAGTATGGGTTATGTGTGTGGGTTTGGATGAAGGGAGGAGGACACGTGATCAATATATATATAAAATGTCATCCATAGAGCCATCTAAAAAACGGCTTATGTTTGGTTCTTCTCACATTTCACTGTTTATAAGCCGATTCAATTCTTGCATCCGGTTGCGCTCAATCCCGTGGCTCATTCACGGGACATGTTTCTCTACCTCCACCTGACACTCTTTCCCTCTCTCACGTACTCGGGAGAGGATTCTCTCATTAGTCAATTTTCTGCCCATCTCTCACAGGCTCATCCTAGCTATCCATTTCATTTAATCCTAACCATCCATTTTACTTTCTTAAAACTCATTTTAAACTGCCTGGTCTTCTAACTCCTGCAACTTTGCTCGGACGTTTGTGTGCAATTTGGCGGGAAAGACAAAGAAGACAAAAAAGGTAAGATCAAATAACTTTTTTTTCCATAAAAAGATTGCATCTTTTAGATAATTTCATAGCTAATGCTGCAACTGGAAGCAAAGTCATGGGAAAGAGAGAGCTTCATGTTCTTTTTGGAAGAATTTATTCAGAGACTTCAATGACTTTTCTTCCTTTTTTTTCGTTTTTTTTTTTGTTTTGTATTGGATCTCTCTCTCTCTCTCTCTTTTTTTTTTTTTTTGCTCAAAAGAATTATGATTAATAGCGATATTGAAGGCGGAAACAATATCTAACAAGTGAACCTCAAACTCGTGCTCATCAATATAATTGACTTCTAGAACACATGTACATGCATTTAATTAAATATTTCGCACTAAATAAATTACGTACTTTTGCAAACTAAATCCCAAAATATGAAAGCATCCAACAACTATTTCTTTAAGTAATCACGCAAAGCAAAACGCATTGATGGTGGCAATATCATACAACAAAAAGATGAAGTAAATGACTTATTTAATTTCTTTTTGGGTTAGGCTCAAAAGAATTAGTCAAGAAGACTTTTACTCCCCTTTTGCGGTCAACGATATGCAGCATCAAAATATGAAAATCTTTAAATAATTTCTCTCAAGTTTTTAGTCACTGTTTAATTTCAGAATATTATTTGTAGAAAAAGGACCACTGATGGATTGTTTTTAACTGGTTTTTTTAGATTAAACACTATGAAGTGAATTCACCCTCCACAATGCTTCATGAGCTTTTAGCCATAATGTTCATGGTTAGTGGGATTTGACAACCCTTCTTCTGTTAGCAGAATAGATAATGTGTGGAATTTTAGATATTTCCTGTGACACTGTTATTTCTTATTAATCTAAATGTAGAGGTTCCTTGACTATGAAAGATAATTTTCTTTTCTTTTTTGTTTTTGATAAAAGTCAAAAATATTAATAATAAATTGATAGTCTTACAGAACCTGGAAGGAAACATTACAACAAATATTGGAAAACAAATTGAAAGAAAAAAGGAACTACACAGGTTTTGTAATTAGAAAAGAATTAGCCTCTGTCTATTATGTTGACATAGGAGGAAAGTGGTTTGTGGATCTACCAATTTCTCGATCCAAACACATTACTGAAGAGCCATACTGTTTCAACAGTTTATTCCATGGCATTCTGAAAAAAAGCCTTGTTTTAACATTTGTAAGCATGATTCTCCAATCCCTTAGCCAATGCAAACAGCCAGCTCTGTTTTTAGTTCAAAAAACAGAGTATTCTTAAACTAAAATGAAGGAAGTCTAAAGATTATAAACCCGATTTATTATATAAATTTTTCTTATATATCATTACACATGCATATAATAGTCATTGGGAAGGTGAGACATGAACCGTTTACAGCAACTGACGAAAAACTGAACAATGGCCAGAAGGCTAGCCGCTACCGCAACAGCAGCGGCTAATCTAAATAGAATGTCTTGATCCCAATGTCGATCAAGACATTCTATTTAGATTAGCCGCCGCTGTTGCGGTGGCGGCTGGCCTTCTGGCCATCACCGTAACAGCGACGGCTAATCTAAATAGAATGTCTTGATCGAACTCCCAATGTCGATCAAGACATTCTATTTAGATTAGTTGCGCTGTTGCAGTGGTGGCTGGCCTTCTGGCCATTGTTCAACTTTTCGTCAGTTGCTGTAAATGGTTCATGTCTCACCTTCCCAATGACTATTATATGCATGTGTAATGATATATAAAAAAAATTTATATAATAAATCGGGTTTACAATCTTTAGACTTCCTTCATTTTAGTTTAAGAATACTCTGTTTTTTGAACTAAAAATAGAGCTGGTTGTTTGCGTTGGCTAAGGGATTGGAGAATCATACCTGTGGGTACTTTCTTCCACCTTTTTCCCTCACTGTACCTTTCTTTTTACTGTACTTCCATTCTTCCACTTTCACATTTCACACTCTGCGCAAGATGGCCTTCCATTCTTCCACTTTCACACTACTCATCCTGCTCTTCTCCCTACCGGCAGAGGGTTGTAGAACCCTTCCTCTGGGTGCCTCCCCTGCGCCGCCAAGCTCCACCCGTGACTCCTCCCCGGCACCAATTTGAGTCTCTCAATGCAATATAAATTTTACAGCACACCGTTCAGCATACTCCAACACACTACAGTGGTGAGTCACAATAAGTTGAAGAGAAATTATGCCAAAATCAACTACTACTAATGGTAAGAATGGCAGCATATTCAGCTGCAATATCTATCTATACATAATAATCCATAAACTATAAAGTGACTGCGATGAGAAAAAATAAATACCATTAAAACTTTTACAATTGATAAAATTTAGAAAGGAAATTGTGACCATCCATCAATTCTTCATATGTAAACTTTTAATGACACAGTCATTCTCCCAAAATGTTGAATTTCAGTTAAAACACCAGGTACATAATCAGCAGAAGTAGTCTTAATGCCAATGGAGAAAAATTAATGCATATAATGAGAAGTATATAAGACTTGCGCGGTTGGCCAAAGGAAACACAGGCTGGAAGAAGAAATAATTACTTCCAATCATTGTGATGGGGCCTGATTGTAGGTTCTTAAAGCTACATGGCACAATGATTCTAGGTTGTTATAAATCTTTTTATAAACAACATGAAGCACACAGACTTAACAGGAAAACCATAAATGCAAACACACCTATCTTTTATTATAGACATAGAGCTGGAAAACAAAATGAAAAGGACCAGAAAACACACACACGGCGGATGCATTAGACTAGAGCGCCACATCAGGACGCCATGAAAACAAATGAAGAACACAGACTTTCCAGGAAAACCAAACTATCCCATAAGCATCAACAAATAGTCACAAAAAAAGTTATTAAAATACCTTCCATTTAAAATAGATAAAAATAAATAAATCTTGCCATGCCTCATCGTAGGAGGAAAAGGAAATTTAAAAAATAGAGGTTCTTACCATTAGCCAAAAAAGATTTCTGTTCTGGAATTTTGTTCAATTTGACTGCTCTTGATTTCTGTACAAATGGTGAACAAAGAAATCATCATTACCGTAAAAAGCTCCTTAAATCAACATACAGTTGTCCCTGAAAACACACAAACACACATATTAGGAATAAAACTTGCAGAGATATGAAGAAGTAGCAAAAAGGGTGCGTAGTAGCAACTAGAGCCGGGAAATCGGGCCAAGCCCATCGGGCCGGCCCGTTTAAGCCCTGGCCCTGTAGGGCTCGGGCTTGAAAAATAGGCCAGAAATTTGAAATTTGGCCCTGCAGGGCCGGCCCTGTAGGGCCTCGGGCTTAATCGGGCCGGCCCGTTAGGCCCGTTTAACTGTAGCATTTTTTTTAAAAAAAAAATTAATTACCTAGACTTCCACTTAATGAATGTATTTATTTGTAATTACTTAGATTTCTTTAGTTTAAACTATAACCCTTTTTTATGTTTATTATTATTCTGTATTAAAACACATAATTAGTTATTATAAATTTTAAAGAAGGGATATTTTCATATTAAATAAACACATACTTTGGTATTACAATATTATATAAGTAATAAATTATAAATACATTTTGTCTAAAATAAGTATAATTATTTTTACCATCAGTAAAATCATGTCTGAACCGAAGGAATCTGCAGACACACACAAAATTACGAGAGGGAAAGACATTTTGTCGTGGGCATACATAAAGCAATTCCTTTGTTTAATATTTTTTTTTAAAAAGGAAAAAACATATTCTTTGTGTTTATTTATTTTTTATTACGAATTAATAAATGTGTTTATTTGTTGAATGATTTATATTGTTTAGATATTAATGTTGATAACATTTATTTGATAAATTGGAACTTTAATGGATACAATTTACTAATTATATTTGAAAAAAATCGAAGGAAAAATAGTTAAAATTTGGAATAGTAATTTTCAGGCCCTGTAGGGCCGGCCCTGGTGCTATCGGGCCGGGCTTTGAAAAACAGATGTTTTCCTTACTCCAGGCCCTGTAGGGCCTGCCCTGTTGGGCCCAGGCCCTGTCGGGCCGGCCCGGCCCTGATTCCCAGCTCTAGTAGCAACCCGTGACATAAGCTGTTTAGGAGATGGCTTGGGATGCGTTTATATATATATATATATTGATATTGATATTGATATTGATGATTGTATTGTTTTTTTAAAAAAAATCATGGTATTCCATTAAAGAGAAAACAAAACAAAATATCTCACTTGAATATTTAATTCCAATCCCTATATCTAATCACCATTGTTGTGAAACTCACGAGTTGACTCTCCGAGTTTACCGTTTTTATGTTTCTACCTTACTAAATCGAGTTAAGTCTCTAGTAAAATCATGTTAGCTGTAAACTCAGATAAACTCACGAATTTACATACCAAATTTACCGTTTTTACGTTTGTAGCTTACAAAATTGTGTTAATTATGAATGTTGATATATTTTTTAATTTCAATTATTTGGATCTAAAATATATTTAAATCAAATTATAGTCATTTTTGTATTTAAATTATTTAATTATACACTATTAATACATATTTAATGATAAAAGAAAACTCTTACGAGTTTACCGGTTTGAGTTTACGATACGAATTTATGTCACTATCACGAGTTTGCTTAGACTCATGAGTTTGACAACCTTACTAATCACCCATATCAGGTTTTGTTTTCTTGCATTACCAAGAAGACTATTTTTTTAATATTAAACATAATAAGATAAGAAATTTATTTACCCCTCAAGAACTCATATTTTTATATTAATAATATAATTGTCATAATATCTTTTTTTATAATTTCTAAATATTTGGCCTATTGCACTTGACTTCTCATTTACAATCAAATTACAACTTTGAATATATGTATGGAATATATAATCATAATCATATTTGAAATTTAATTATGTTCTATTCACATTTATTTCCTATCTTTTTGTATCTTTATCTCCTACAATTTAGGGATTCCTACAATTTCAACAATGCATTTATTTATTAACTCAATAAGTCAATTAATTAATTAGTTTATTATTATTATTATTATTATTATTATTATTATCATCATCATCATCATCCAAACTTCTAGAATATTACACGGAGAGTTGTCGTCGGCTTGCGTGATTGAGATTTGAGGGCAAGCACTGAGCTAAGATTGAGAACCAAAAAATGAGAGGATTTCGATTTGGGGAAGAGCCGAGATTGAGAACCAGAGAATGAGAGGATTTCGATTTGGGGAAGAGGAGTGTCGAGCGAGAGACCGCGCAAATGTCTCCTTTTTTTTTTTTTGCCAATTAAATTAAATGGAGGGAAGTATGAAATCTTTAGAGGGAAAATAAATTTACCAGTGTATTTGTATGGGAGTGAATATGTGAATGTGAATCTTTTAGAAGAATAATAGTTTGAGAAAATCTCATAAAGAGAAATTCTAAATTAGGTTGTTAAACCCAACAAATCCCTAATTAAGTTATAAACTCAATTTGTGATTTCAAAATATAGGTGAATTGACTTTAGTACACTCTCCTAATCTTCTCTACCCTCTTTCCTTTTGAAAGATTTTAATTTCTCTTTAACTTAGTTTTTTTAATAAGTGTGCATATATATTAACATTAATATATAATAAAATAAAATATGTTTCATTTAAACCAAATTAGTTTTTGTGTTCAGAAATAATGATTAAGAATGTTTTGAGTTAAAAAAACGCTTAACACAATTATCAATTAAATGTTTTTATTAAAATTTTGAATAAAATTTTATTTTTGAAAGAACTCAAATTAGTTTTTTGTCAATAAAAAAATCAATCTTCATTAATCATGCAATTTTACTTTATGTGATATATAGGTTGTTTTTTTCACGTTAATAAATATCTTTTCTTTTAAAAAATCATTAATGAAAATCTTTTTTTTTATAACACATTAATGAAAATCCTTGATATGCAGTTTGCTATATCAAACAAGTTATTTTTTATATTAACATTTTTTTCTCATGGGACAAAACATCAAGTAAAAAATAGTTCTTACCAACAACCTTAATGTGACAATGCAAGGTTAGTAAATATATCTCTATTTTACCAACAAACATACAGGATAAAACAAGAAATTCTTTGAATTTTTACTTGATACTTTGACATGCACATTTTCTTCTATAAACTTCTTTTTATGTACATTTTGATTTCAAAAATAGTTAAAAAGAAAATAAAATGTATTGGAGAATATTAACAATTTATAAGAATTAGCAACACTATATCACTCTCTTCTACCTGTTCAAGGCGTCAATCGCTGTCATATCGATTGTAAGAAAATTTGAAAGATCGGCTTAATCGGGCGTAGTAATAGTTTCGCGGGGACTTTCCTTTGACAGGCTCAAGCTTCCATCATACTTAAGCAACCTTTGTTCTTGAATTGTCATGTGAGATACTGGTACAAATTTTCTATGGAGAGTACCTACACGATGCTTACTTTATCCGGTTGATACTACTTTCTACATCGTAGCCCTATAGTAACGTCATCTAGCGATGCTATGTATATGACTGAGTTGTTTTAAGTAAAGATCTGGCTTCTGTATTAATTCTATTTCCGCTTGTGGGAATGTTATACCCTCATGGTCACCGTCTTCATTGCCACCACTTTAACATAATTGAGAATGTCGTGGATGTTGTGAAGTAGGAAGAAAATCTATATTATACTCGTAATTTGATCCTAGACACGATTTAGAAACTAAGGAGCTCACACCTAATGGTGCAGCTAGTACATATGTATGCATCCCAAAAGGATCCGTACAAGCATCGCCAGAGCTTCGCTAGTTTAACTCTAATCTTCCAAAATTTTGCCATATCTCTGACTCCAACATGATTTTCGAAATTAGTGTCTTAAATACCCCTAACACATGATATCTAATCATATTTGGAAGATTAAAGACTAAACGAGCATTTCTACTCTAACTACCGAAAGAACTACGAAAGCTTAAGACTAAGGACCGAAGAACTTACTCAGAGCTTCGCTGCAAATTTCCCCGGACTCCTCCTCTCTTCCTCTGCTCCAAGATTTCAAAATTCTCAAGGAGGAATGGTGTGAGAATTGTGAAGAGAGGTTGGTGCTATTTATAGAGAAATTTCGGTTATTATTCATGCTTTGTCAAACGGATTCTGGACCGTCGGATCGCACTTCATTGAGTTGGCACAATCTTGGCCCTCCAATCCACCTCCTTACATCATCATTCAAGGCCATGATGTCATGCCAATGATGTCACCCATGTGCTCTTTATGAGCTTCTACCGATAAAGTTCCCCGTTCGGTGTCCTAATCGCGTAATCTTGTAAAATCTCAAAATTCCGGGAACATAGCCCTGAAGATCTCTTCTTCCTCTTTCAAAATACTTGGGTTAACTAAATTTTTGATCCCATTCAGGGCCTCTCCTATTTCGCCGAAGATTTTCGGATAATCGCCTTCGGTTACGGAAATCGCTTCGGGTAACGTCAATTTCTAGACAAAAATTCACTGATTTCGAATATGTCCATGTATTTTCTACTTGACTCAAGGATCTCAAGTTATGGCTTAGTTTCTATAGATTTCCATTTATCTGATTTGCTTTTTGAACATCAGATAACTTCTCAACCAGTCTAGTATAACCCTTTTCGGTTACGGAAATAACTTCGGAGACAGCCTATTCCGAGATAAAAATTCACTTGTTTATAATATACTCTGACTTTAGAAACCTTATTTATGGTTTTCTAGATAGGATTTAGTTTCTATCGGTGGTCATTTATCCTATTTGTTTTTTCACAAAGTATCACAATTTATATTAATATTATATTATAAATATCATGATATTTTTTTCATTCAATTCTTATCCTTTCCCATTCAAAATTTTCGGCTGGCCTTCTTCTTCTTTTTTTAATATTATTTTTTATTTTTAATTAATATTATATATTTTAATTATTTTATAATTATTATATATAATTTTTTTACAAAATTTTCCTATTGGTCCATACATGTTTTTAAGCTTAAAATTACTTAATCTCATATATTTTTCTTAATATTTTCCAATTAAGTAGAAAATATATTTTATGCTAATTTTATCAATTAATATTTAATTAAAGAGTTTCCCACAATTTTCCTTGAATATTCTCTTGATTCTTGCTTAAATAATTAGCTAATAATTATTTATTTAATCCCTTACTAATTGATGATAATTTTCTTATTTAGAATCAATCATTATCTCACAAACTTTTTACTGACATTGGTATTTTATGTCCCATGTAATATATTAAAAATCATGGGGTCGTTCTGGTCCTTTCAATACTTTTTGATTCTTCCCTTCTAATTTTTCCAAGGTTATAATTTATTAAATTACCAAAATTAGAGACAATATACTCTCTAAATTTTAATAATTATTTTACTCCCTTTTAGGATTTATCATAATTTCCTTAGGTCATTAGACACTTTATTTCTTCCAATTTAATAGAATTTACCTTAGAAAATTAAGATAATTATGACACAGTATTTTGAGACCACATATTCACTGCTAAAAGATAACTATTTATTTATCTCAATATATTATTCCAGAAAAAATTATTCCGGGTATTACATATAGGAAAGACAATAAGCTTGCTTACCTGGGCAACAAGTTAAATTGAAAAAGATATAATATAATATAATATTATATTATATTATATTGGGTTAAGGAGCAATTTTACACATGAGCTTTTCCCCTAGGAGCGCCCAGCACCACGAGCTTTTTTCTGGAGCAAAAGTACACACGTGGTTACGTTTTGGGAGCGCCCAGCACCACGGCAGTTAGTTGACCGTTAGTCAACTGTTAAGTTGGATGGAAATGAACAGCAACTCGGGTGAAATTACACTTTTACCCTTAGTTTTAAATAAAAATTACCCTTTTACCCTAAGTTTTTTTTTAAAAAAGAAAAACTAAAAATACCCCCTCCTTGGTGGGCCCACCACCGGCCACCCCACCACCGGCGGCCGACCACCGCCGCCGCGGCCGGTGGTGGTGGTCGGCCGCCGGCGGCGGTGGCCGACCGCCGCCGGCTGGCGGTGGTGGTCGGCCGGTGGTGGTGGGGCCGGTGGTGGAAGGGGTATTTTTAGTTTTTTTTTTTAATTTAAAACTAATGGCAAAAGGGTAATTTTCATTTAAAACTAAGGGCAAAAAGGTAATTTTAATTTTAAACTAAGGGGCAAAATGGTAATTTTCTTTTTTCCCCTACCATCAGCGTCCACGTCAGCATCCACGTCAGCGTGTCAGTCCAAATAAGCGCCACGTCACGCCACGTCAGCGTTCCATCCAAGTTAACGGTTGACTAACGGTCAACTAACTGCCGTGGTGCTGGGCGCTCCAAAAACGTAACCACGTGTGTACTTTTGCTTCAGAAAAAAGCTCGTGGTGCTGGGCGCTCCTGGGGGAAAAGCTCATGTGTAAAATTGCTCCTTAACCCTATTATATTATAATATATTGTTATATTATATCAAATAGGCCACGGTAGATAGAAGGGTAAAGGAGCAAAAATATACATGTGTTTTACGTTCGGGAGCGCCCAGCACCATATGCTTTTTCTGGGAGTAAAAATACACACGAACTTTCAAAAGTGGAGAAAATATACACATCTCCGTTAATCAGACTGGATGCCGTTACTTTTTGGTTTGTGTGGGCCCCACCTGTCATCTTTTTGTCCCTCTCTCCCTTATCTCTCTGTGCTCCATGCAAACCACCGAACCATACCCAGATAATTGTTTCAATTTGCAAAATTCATATTCTCTATGGAAGCTGAAGGTGACGACACAGCCGAACCAGGTCGCTGCTTGCACTCTGTCGCCGGAAGTCAGCTCTTGAAAGCATACCTGAACTAGTTTAGCCTTATTATAATCAATATTTCGTTATCTGTTCCAGTTTGTTTCTTCCCCCTCTTGATGTCCTTTGTTTATAATGCGGTCACTCAACTAATTATTATAGTATTTATTTGTTCACATATATTTGGTAGCTCAAATCGTTATCTATTTAAGAAAAACAAAACTTTATATGAGATCAAATGGTCTGTGAATTCGCTTGTTGTCACTTTAACCGATGATTCCTAACTTTGATCTCAGACTCCCTGTAAACATGATATTTTGAGGCAAAAAGCAATGCAATTATTGATGAATTAATTGTAAGAGAAAAAAATCATCGATAAAATGGTAGAGTTAGAGTATATTATTGCACATTATATGCTAGCTCGTATGGGTATCTTTCAACCACCACTGATCACATATTCAGATGTAGTACTTCATAGCTCTAGTTATTAATATTCCCAGAATTATTGTGTGCGCTATATTTTAATCATTACAGGCTTTACAAGATTCCTTACAAAGACGCGTGAGAACAAATACCAACCAATTTCTGATGAAACTCGCTTACTTTCTTCGCAAATATGTTTCCTTTTAATTTGTCCACCCACAGTTTCATCAAGTGTTCGTATATGTATAGATAATTTGCAAATTCACATAATGCATGGTGATTATGTGGGATATCTCTGAATTTAGGAGTGATATTTTTAAAGAACTCCCTCCAATTAGTTTAACTATAGCCTGCTTTTTCCGTAAGATCATCCTCATGAGCGCCTGAGATCTGTGTTTGCAGTCTTTTTTTCTTTTTTTTTAAGAGTTCACTAAGAATTATACAATATAGGAAAATAGACAAAGCTTCTTTCCCATGCTCATAGTTAAAAGGATATGAATAATTACTTCTGGATGAAGATTTAACAAATTGAACCGTGTCTCCTCAGGTATCTTTAATTATTTGTCCTGCATAGGGTCTTGATATTAAAGCTTTTGGGCTAGTTTTTGAGTTTTCCAATTGAAGATACTCCATAAAGGAGTGAACAGATACGCCCTATAAACTTTTCTCCTCCCTATAAACTTTTCTCCTCGCCAACTTGAGACGTTGAGTGTCTGCAACAAGATTCCCTCAGGAAAAAAAAGGTTGTAAAGAGGAGGGGCGCCATTAATTGTTGCCATAAATCTCATATCAACCAACCCAAAAACACTGTTCAAAATCATGTTATGTATAAACAAGAGTCCCACTTGTAACACAGATCCTACTTTGCCAAATTCAGCAAACATCAATACCCCCTCGTGGACAAGAAGTAAAGCGATGACATATAGGCATTTGGCTTCCTACTCCACTTAAGTGCAATGAAAAAACTTGACATAAATGCCAAGGGTCTGAACAGCGCGCTTACCATTCCAGCAGAATATATGTCAGCAGTTCGAAATCCCCTGCTCAAGGTCCAAAACTGCATTTTCTATTCTCTCAGCAGCTTTCTCTTCTCCAAGACCATACTTCAAAAGCATAGCAGCACTAAGAACAGTGGCGAAAGGATTTGCTTTGTCCTGTATAAAGATAATTATTCCGTCATAATGGATGTTGCATGTATAACGATCAATGAAAATATGTGTAGAGAAAGTGTCACTAACGTTGCATTCAGTGGAGAAAATACCAACAATGGCGCTGCATGTGAGAAAATGAAATGAATTGATCGTTATGTTAACTTGAAGTTATATTTAATCTGGTTCAAAGAGAAATAGACGTCAACTTAAAACATCAAATAAATGAGATGCTAAAGTTTCAAAATTTGTTTGCTTCTATATATGTATATATGTGTGTGACCCTGTTTTAAGCATTATAAACAGAGGATATCAAGAGGGGGAAGAAAGAAACTGGAACACATAATGAAATATTGATTATAATAAGGCTAAACTAGTTCACGTATGCTTTCAAGAGCTGAGCGACAGAGTGCAAGCACAGACCTGGTTCTGCTGTGTCGTCACCTTCACCTTCCCCAGAGAATACGAATTTTGCAAATTGAAGGAATTATCTGGGTATGGTTCGATGGTTTGCATGGAGCACAGAGATAAGGGGGAGAGAGGGACAAAAAGATGACAGGTAGGGTCCACACAAACCAAAAAGTAACGGCATCCAGTCTGATTAACGGAGATGTGTCTGTTTGCTCCACTTTTGATAGTTTGTGTGTATTTTTGCTCAAAAAAAAAACATATGGTGCCGGCACCGCCGAAGGTAAAACACATGTGTATTTTTGCTCATTTACCCGTAGATAGAAAGAAAAGCATATCCGAAACAAACACAAGGAGTGATGTATAAAAAGAGACGCAGAGAACAACAAAGACAGAGATCAGAGGAGCAACACACATAGACAAGAAAGGATGAGCACAGAACGAACGAGCAGCAAGGAGCACTGATGGATTCTTTAAGAGTCTTGATTTCTCTTTTCTTTTCCTTCCTTTCTTGAATCTAGATTTTATTTCTTTCATGGATTTTATTATAGCCATGTGTGGCTGATTTCTTTTCAACTTAGAGAACCTATGAACTTGTTTGGGTTTTAGATATTATTCCTACGGATTAGTTTACTTAATTTTATTTCAGTTTATTTCATATTGTTTTATTTGTTATTGCTTATTGATTAGCCATCAATCATTGAGCATGTTTTGGGGATTTAGGGTTAAGTTTGGAAAAAGAAATCTTAAATTGACTTTAGATTAAATAATGTGGAATTAGGGTTTAATCTAATTTGCGTATAGGATAGGCATATACCAAGAAGCTCCGCATAATCAAAATTAAAGTGAGCCCGATCTAAAATGCATCTTATTTAGTTGTGTGAGGCATTGCATAATTAATTAAGATAGGTATATGAATGGACCGGAAGACATTTATAGACATTAATACTCTAGATTAGCTGATTGAGTTAAGTCAAAATTAATTTAGTGGGGATAAAATCTAAGAAACAAACAAGGGATTACTGACTCTATGTTGCTCGTTCGATTATTGTGATAGTTTTTATTCTTTTAATTTTAATTTTAGTTTTAATTTCTTTTATCTTAATTAAATTCAATTTGTTTTGCTCAACTTAAATGAAAGTGTAAAATTAATGTTTAATTGAAGTTTGTGATACTAAGTCTTCGTGGGAATGATACTTTTCTTATCACTTTATTACTTGATATGACCTGTATACTTGCGGAGTTATAGGCTATAAAATTTTGCCCTATCAATAAGAAATTAATTACACCAATAAACATATTTATTGTAAAAATAAAAATAAAAAATAAAAAACTTTCGGTGGCGACAAAAAGTCGCCGTTGAAACATGCTTTCAGTGGCGACATATGAGAGTCGCCGCTGAAAACTATCACTTTTAGCGGCGACAAATTTTCACCACTGAAAGTTCTTTTTTTGTAGTCCATGTCTGGCATTAGTCAAGATCACCCCCTATATGATTGAGGTAAAATTATATTAATTTTTTAAGTTATTATAAGAATTGCCAGAGGTCCCCACAACAATTTAAAATATAAACAAATCTTTTAAAATCACTAAAGAAGGATTAAAAAAACTGTTAATATACAGATAAGCCAAAAACAGAAGACACTCGTTGAAGAGATATGTGATCTTTTATATAAAACATATTATGTATATACACATAATCATATGTGATCTTTTAACCAACTAAAATAATATGATCTTAAACAAATCAAATTAATTTAGGTGTATATGACATTAATGAGTTGCAAACATTATTTACTTTATAAAATATATAGGTGTATTATTAAATTATTATTGTCTTTAATTATTATTGAAAAAGTATAAATAGGGGTATTATAGAAAAAAAAAATGACAAAAGTTAAAACTTGCTCTTATAATTAGGACCAAAACCAACTCCAAAATTTGCTCCTATAATTAGGACCGGAGGGAGTATGATATTAGAGTTTAGTGAAATTAGTAGGGGTAATATTGTAAATTACTTAAATTGTAGGCTAACATTATTGACTTTAACTGTTTTGATTGGTTTGTGAGAATTGTTAGTTGGTGCATTATAATAAGGACTAGAGGGAGTAATCATTAGTTAGTTATAGTCACAATTGATTGTAGTTAATGAAAAAGAAGTTTGATGCACTAAAAGAAATAAAATAAAAAATAAAAAAATAAATTACACATAATTTATTTTTAGTCATAGATGTATAAATTCATTCAACCGTCAAATCTTGACTATGAATTATCTTCAATTTTTATGTTTGCATCGATAATTTGGATTAATCGCGCTACTTTCACTAACAATTTGAAAAACTTATTCATACATATCTCAAAATTTAAGAGTTATTTATGTAATGTATACTTAGGTACTGTAATAACATTCTCTACTGTATTGATGTATAATATATGAGTTAAATAACTAATTTATATAAATTAATAAAATTAATTATTTATTAAATGTAGGCTGGTGTTTCTAAAATATTATCCTTTTAAAACTTATTTGCTATGTTTAAAAATTAAAGATGTTTTCTAATTTATCCGTATTAAATACCTTCCTTAAAGTGTTTCATACTAGTTTTGGGTGTATTAGCTATAAAAAAATATATATATATATATATATATATATATATATATTTTTGAGCCAATGGTCTTTTTTGTAGAGTGTGTCTCTCCTGGACTTATGAAGGAAGGGATTGTAAACCTCTTCTTATGCTAACGAGTCCTTAATTTCTTCTTCTTCCTCAACTGTCTTTCAAAGGACTTACTGTCCTTGATGTAGTTCTTTTATAGGGTTTAATGTTTCTACTTTTGTTGTGTAACATCCTAATTTTTAATTCTAGGATTTAAGTATAATTATGAAATAAGTATATATGATAAATGTGTTTATTACGAAATTTGGTTTAAAATAATCATGAGAATAATTATTGGAATTTGAGGCATATTTTTCTCATAAATTAAGGAATAATATTTGGCATAAATATTTTTAAGATAATATTTTAAGACCAAAAGAAATTCAATCGAGAAAGAAAATCCTTAGAAGCATGAAGGATTCGTTATTGGCATTTAATTGGTAATTAAGCAATATTAAAGAGAGAGTAAAATAGAACAGCAAAACAAGTCTATACTTTTTCATCAATCCTCTTAATGCAATACACCTATTATTCATTTGATCCCTAAGCCTAACACGTGATGACAATAAAACACCCCCAACCCATTATTCTCTTCATCTCACGGCCCATGACTAAAACCCAAACTATTATCTCATTTATTCCTTTAACTTATCATCACAAGCCAATGTGAGTTGGCTTAGATGGTAAGGGATCCAGGATTAGGCCCTTGGGTCGTGGGTTCGATCCCCTCTGTTGTCGCTGGGACTCCTTTGGTAGGCGATCTCGTAAGTCCCCAGTAAGTGCTCATAGAGCCCGGGGCCGTGCCCTGGCCTTGGTAGGGGACTGATGCCGAACCCCTCCAAAACTTTTTCTTATCAAAAAAAAAAAAAAAAAACACATAATTACCAGCAAACAGAGGAAGCCGAGACGGAGAACGTGGAAGCGTGAGGAAAGGAACCAAGCAGTCATAGTTCCATTTGTGACTCTCTTGTTACTTCAAAAAGACACCAACGTAAGTTCTTTTTCTCTCGCTGGAATATATATAGATAAGACACAAAACGTTGTTGTGCGTGAGAGTGTGTGTGTATATATATTAGCTGATTTATATAAAGGTGAAAGAAAACTTACTGTTATGATTAATACCACAGCCTATAAATCTTACTGATCTTTATACACATAGGTCATTGCATATAGAAAAGGAAAAGAGGAAATTAAATAACTATATGTATGTGTATATATATATATATATATAAAAGCGTGGATAGTTAGGGAACCTGAAAGTAATAGGAAAACTTTGCTTTCTTATGCAAATCGTTGGTTGGAGAAATAAACCTGGTTATTGTTTATAATATATATGTAACAAAACAAAAAAAAAACTTAAAAACTTTTGTCTCATATAAGTATATCGCTGCACATGGGGAAACTAAAGAGAAAAACTTACTATCTTATATATGTGTGTGCATATATATATATATATATATATATATATATATGGGACCAAAGCTTACTGTCATAGAAATGTATATGTACCGTCACTGCATTTTTGTAAATACACACACACACACATCCATCAGAAGCAGCTATGCATATATTATCACTATATAGGAATTTCTATCGATTTAGTCTTTGTATGTGAAGGACAAAATGATTAGTTTTTTTTTTTAAAATAATAATAATAATAATAATAATTGAATTTTTGTTATTATAATTAGAAGTTGTATATTTTTTTAGTCATAGGAAATTATAAGCTTCAATTGTGATAATGTAGAGCCTTCTTGTAAGAGGTGATTGTGCGGGCTGTGTTCCTCGAGCTAAGGTTAAACTTGGAATTGAGGTAACCGGGGTTAATTTATTTTATATGCTTGTTTTGGGCTGTGAGGTATTTTTCTAAGCCTTACTTTCATATATATAACTTGTATGTGTTTTGAAAAATTATGTGTATGTTTGAATATGAAATTAATTCAGTGAAGCAGTGTGTTTTTCCAATCTGTGTATTTAAGTAAATTGGGGTTGTTATTGTTGTGATGGTTGAAATGCTTGTTGTGAGTTGATATATTTGGAATAATAATTTACTAAAAAGTTGTTGAAACATTTTAGTGTTATATTATTTCTTCTGTTGTGGGTTATGTTGGGTTGTGTGGAAGAGATTAAGGGTGAACTTGTGCCTATCGGCTCTCTCAGTCCTGGCCCGGATCTTGAGTTGAGTGTTTTAGGCGGACACCTCCCTGTTACGGTATTGCGTTGGTGGCATGGGAGGGGACAGTATTCTTGAAGTGACTAGCTAACCTTGGCCAGGTATACTAGCACTGGTAGGCTGTACCAAGTCCAAAAGATATAAGGAGGAGCAGGATGAATGAGTAGGGATGGCTATAATTATTGTTAATTATTATGTATTATTTTATTCGTAACTGTGCCCAGAGTTAAGGATTTCTGTAATGAGTTTGTCGGCGGAACCTGTGCCTTGGCCTCTGAGTTTGTGGGCGGAATTTGTGCCCTTGACTCCGGGTTTGTGGGCGAATGTTGTGCCCTGAACTCAATATGTATGTTATCGAAAGAAAAAGTCTTCTCTATTATCGCTTGTTAAATATTATAATTATGTTAATAAACCTGCTTCTCTAACTTGCAATCATTTCCTGCATATTTGATAAATTAATTTCGGTTACGGGGACTTTATATCTCACCCCGTCATTATTAAAATTTTCAGGCGAGACCTCTAACCTTACTAGAGGACAAGGGAAGCAGCCAGAGGCATAGACGTCGTGAAATTTACAGGCCTCTTTTTGGTAATAGTGTTGTATTGATTTATATATTGCTATCATAGGGCCCTCATATTTCTGAAATACTACATTAACTATTTTTGGATGACTGTTGATCTTCTGAAGGCCTTATTTTATACACTATCAAATTATAGTGGATTCACTTTCCTATCCTGTGCGAAAATTGTTTTGTGAAGACCCTTTGTTGTTGGGATTCGTGTTGTAAGACTCGTGAGCTATGTATTCTACTGTTCGTTAATTGTGCCCTGAGTTGTGGTTTTCCTGTGGTGGGTTTGTGGGAAAAATTTTGTACCCTGGACCCCTAGGTGTGCTGTCTTGAAAAGAAAAAGGGTTTTTCATAATTACCTGTTAATCTGATTTTAAAAAAACATTATGGTTAATTGTTGTTTAGTGAGAAAGGGTCTTTTTCATGTTGCAGATTTTTTTTTTTGTCACACTTATATAAAAGTGGGTGGGTCCTATTGTAAAGAGAAGAGATAGAAAATATTAGTGGGACCCACTCATTTTTATATGAGTATGACAGGAAAAAAATTTCTGCAGTAAAAACAGAAACATTAAACCCTTTTTTATATTACACTTCTTCAGTACATCATTTCTTCCATAATAAAAAAAAAAGGAAAATTGATGAGAAGAACTAATTAACAATTCCTTATGAGGATCATTTATCAATTATCATATACTTTTTATCAACTAGCTCATTCTTTTAATTAATAGTATTATTCAAATCCAAAAGAATACAATCTCTATTATTTACTCTCGGAACTTTATTCTCAAATGAAGTAAATAACACCAAAATCATATAATATGAAGAGGAAATAACAAATAGTGTAGTGTGTGTATTGAAATATACACGTGAAAATATCAACAATAAAGAGAAAGTAGCCTACGGCAATTCAGATTTATTTTTTATCTTTATTTTGTTAAATTTTATTTTAATGTATATATAATTTAAAATAAAGATAATCTCTTCTCTTTTTTTTTTTGGATTGAAAAGGCAAGCCGAAGCTTGAAAAGAAGCAGGGCTAGAACATGAAAGACTTGTCCAAAATACAACAAAAGCAAATAACTACATCCTACAGGACAACTGGTCCTCCAAAACCATATGGCGACACCCTCGAGGAATGGATGAAATCAGAACTACCCCATCTCCAGCGTTATAATTGTGACCTTCCTTAGCCATAAAGTCTGCACATGATATGATACTCCTAGACGTATTCTGAATCTTCACATTCCAGTCAAGGAAAAGGAGCTCCCTAGTATACTTCTCAGCGGATGATCAGCTGAGCAATCACGCATAATAATATTAATGGCGTCCAGGGAATCAGAGTAGAGAAGAAAAGATAATCTCTTAATTATAATTTTTTAAAAATATTTTTATTGAAAATTTATTAGTTGAAAATCATTGGGAAATTTACCAAAATAATAATTTTTTTTTAAAAAAAAATTGTATCAATCTGGAGCTCTTTTAAAACTATTTATCAAAATAATGCTGATGCCAGTAATGACGTCGTACCTTTTGACGCCACCACTCAGTGGCGTCAGAAGGTACGACTCCACTAGTGGCATTTGTCTCTTTGAAGTCTCTGCGCCAAAGAGGCAATTAATTGACGCATTCAGGCGTCAATTACAATTATGTAATTGACGCCTTTGGCGTCAAATTTTTTTAAAATATAATTTTATAAATATATTTAAAATTATAAATAATAATTCTACGTAATTATAAATAATAAAAATAATAAATAATAATTTTAATTAAGAATTAAAATATTTAAGATTTTTTATAAATCTTCGAATATAAGACTAATTAGTGAATTTATTATAAACCATAATCATTATTCTCACAAATTTCTTTAATTAAATTTAGCTAATAATATTTTACAATTTATATATCAAATTATTAATGTACAAAATATTAAATAATTAGTCATCTATCTTATGATTTATAATAAATTCACTAATTAGTCTTATATCCTGATATTTATAAATTTTTTTAAATATTTTAATTCTTAATTAAAATTTTATTTATTATTTTTATTATTTATAATTAAGTAAAATTATTATTTATAATTTTAAATATATTTATAAAATTATATTTTTTAAAAAAAAATAAAAAAATTTGACGCCTTCAGGCGTCAATTACATAATTGTAATTGACGCCTGAAGGCGTCAATGAATTGAATGAGAAGTCTTTCCACATAAATTGTTGTGTCTATTATATTATTTTTGTTAATATTTTATTACATAATCATCTTGTCTCCATATCACTTTGTGTAGTTAGAAAGATTAAAAAGGTTGCACTTTTCCTATAAGTAGTATGGCCTTCTTAGTTGTCATCTTGTTATGAATCATCACTTCAAACAATAAAGTGCATTTCACTTATAGCATTTTTCTCTATCCTTGTGCACGCCTACTCATCATTTTGATATTTAATGAGCATCCAAATTGGTTTTGAGAGGAATTAAAGGGAGTTTCTTACTTATTAATTATTATGTTTAAAAATTAAGGAAGTTTTCTACTTTATCCATATTTAATACTAAGAGTTTCCAACTTTTTATACAAAAATTTTTATGTGAGTTGGGTCTTGGAAGCTTTCTAAGTCCAATCATGCCTAAAGTTTCCTACTTTATCCATATATGTATTTCTTTTTTTTATATGAAAATTTTAGGAGAGGAGTTGGACTCATTTATAGTCTAAAGGCAGTTTGGAGTCAACTCCGTAAGGAATTCAGAACTAAGAGTACACATGCCTCCACCTTAGTTTGGGTTACCATTGTTTCGTAGACCTCTAGGATGCCTCTTTTAGCGCTTTGACCAACTCCAGGATCGAACTCCCTCTCTTTTAGTGAGAGTGTTCGACCCCTTTATGAGTTGAACCCAAAGACGAGGGGTTTTCCTACTTCAATATTGAACAAGGGTAAAAGAGAAAAATTGTCTTGCATGTAGTATCATTTTTTTATTTCGGTTGTTGGGCTCTCGTGCTGTTTTCTTGTCTGTATCTTCTTAAGCCCAAACGCTCCTACTACACTACTGTGCCTGTTTGGCCTAGCTTATTTTTAGCTTATCTTCTACTTATAAGTATAAGTTAGGCCAAACAGGATTTTAATTCCCAACAGCACATATGATGAACAATCGGCTGGGACAAATTAACTGCAGAGTTAGCAACAGAAATAAAATTGGTCCATATCAGCCCAAACGCTCCTACAATTTTGTCTATTTTCTTGTATGTTTTGCCTTGGGTCCCTAAGTTTCTCAATGCATATATCATGTAAAGGGGCATTTTTTTAGGTGTGCTTTTTATCGTTTTATTCATAAAATTGTTTTGATTTTGTACCAAGAAAATAAAATATAATTCTATTTTGATAAAAGAGAGAGAAAGTTTGTACTTCTCTAGTCATATTTATTAGGTAGAGATAAGACTTTTTTCCCCCTATTTATCAACCTTGCCATTAAATTATATGTATGAGTTTACGTTAGTTTATTATAGCGTAGACTTTATTTTTATAAGGTATAATAAATATTTTTTTATGAAAAGGGAATAGTGTATGTCAAATAGGGTGAAGATTAGAAAGTTGATCATAAAGCTTTAAAAGCTTTAAGGCAAAGTTATTAAGGTTTAAGATTTTCTTAACTTAGTGATATATGTTAGAAGCGACTTATAAATATGATATATGAGTAAAAAATAATCAATAAAGTACTTTATAAAAAAAAAGTAAGATTAATTTGGAGGTCCTTCTTAATGCAATTGCTATCTCCCCACTGTAAAATCTTTTCCTTGAATTCATAATTTTAACTCATCTTTCACATAAAAAAGAGGTAATTTAAACATTTCAAAGCAATCATGAATAATAACACTTTTATAAACACGTTACAAATCAAACCATGTTAGAAAGAAGGCAAAACCCACATAACGTGGATATCTAAACAAAACTCCTCTTTACTCATATTTATAGAATAACACTTGAACCTTGAGTTTTTTGAAACTAAGAACAAAACATTCACCATAAGCCAAGTACAAAAATCCATTTTCTGCATAGCATTATTCATACTATGAAGGTCACAAGTTGCCAAGAACATAATTTTGTGGATCCACATCCAATAACATGCAATCCTGAAGGCCTCATGCCTTCTACTAGCACACCAACAATTGGTAGTTTAATCAAAAGTATGCAATTAAATCAGAGTTTACAACATATGGGTCATATGAGTGACAATATACATCAATCCATCACATAATAAACCAAAAGAGGCGATATATATATATTATATGCGCGTTAGGAGCTCTCCTCGACGTCTTAGAACAGGAATTATCACATGAAAAATGTTAAGAGCAACAAGATGAGACAAAAACCTTGTTAACCAATATTCCAACTCATTGTACATACCAACATGTGTTAGTGAGGTGTCAAGTTGGACAAAAAGTAGTAGTGCATATAATGTCATGCAAATAATTTCAAAAGTATACACATCAACACATCCAAATCTCTCCTAAAATAGGTATGCAAATACAAAAGCTTGAGAAGGCTTATCCCATTAATACGGAAACGTACACATAAGCTACAAGCCCACAAGGGCTTCTTCATTTCTCTTAGAAATAGAAAGAGCTACCAGAGTCCGTCCTTCTCTCTAAGACAAATGAGCCACGCAGGCCTGTCCAATATGAATGAATGAGCTACATAGGCTTGTTCCACTAGAGACGAATGAGCCTCATAGGCCTATCCCAATATAGTCAAGTTGTTGGTTCTCGGTTTTAAGTTTTGATGATAACAACCACTTGCCAAAAAATGAGAACTTGATGATTCAAGACAACTCAAGTTTATGTTTATAAAACTCAAGTTATCAAACTGTGTTATTAAAACTGTCTTGAGTCAGGGAGTTAAACAACTCGAGTTCTTGATTTTAAAACTCAAGTTATGGTTTTTAAAGTCAATTCAAAATGCTCTAACAACTAAAGTTCTTGACTTATACTAATTCTAGATCAAACAAGGTAAAACTCGAGTTCCAAGCAATCAACTCGAGTTGCCTTATATACAACTCGAGTTCTGAGATATTTCTTCAACTCCTCTCTAATCTTAAGTATCCATGATGCATGCTTTGAAAAACTCGAGTTCTACTTTATGAAACTCGAGTTGGTAACTCAAGTTTGAATAATTATGAATTGAGTTCTTTTTATTTTTTCAATGGACTTATGATTTCAGCCAAATTTTCAAAATGCTAAAACTTGAGTTTCATACATACAGTGATAACTTGAGTTCTTATGTTTTTCAAAGAACTGATGATTTTTGCCAAACTTTCAAGAATGCTAAAACTCGAGTTATATTTGAGCAAATCGAGTTCCACATTAGAGTTGGAATTTCATAACTCAAGTTCTACTTTTTTGAAAGACTATTTGCAAACTGAACTCATGTTATAACAATTTTGTTCTCATAACAAAATTCGAGTTTCGCAAACGAAAAATCGAGTCAGTTACTCGAGTCATGTTTAACAAACTTGAGTTCTACCTCATTTGAAAGTTGATCATCGTCTTCATAAATTCAAATTCTTTGATCATTATTCCATTACTTCAGATTATCACTCATTATTATTCTCAATGCCTTAATCATGTTTATTAATAAGTTTCATATGATTAAACTAATGTTTACGTGAAAATCTTCAAAAAACAAAGGTTGTGTTAGAAGCATTTATTGCGTAGTAGAAAACAGAGCATGGACACGAAAACTGATTCAGAGCAGGTCAAATGATCACTCAGACAGATACCCATTCTGGTGAAAGCGAAAGTGACTCTACATAGTCAACGTTGGAACAAAAACGACTCTACATAGACAGATACCCACATGTTGCTTTTTTCCCTTTGGGTGGTCCTGATCCAATCTGAGGATGCAATACTATAATTAATGTTAAAAAGTTATTACCTCTTATCTTTATCACACGACACAAATTAGTAATTATATTTGGTCCTTTTTATAAGGTACTTACTTATTTTTAAAGCGTATTATTTTTTTTATATGCTCATAGTTAATAAGGGTAGTGGGTGAGACCGTGAGAGTAATAATTAATACTCCCTCTGATTCTAATAGAAGTGCTTTTGTATTGTAAATTGTACTATAAAAGTGTTCTTATAATTAGAACCGGAGGTAGTATAATATTAGAGTTTAGTGCAACTAGTAGGGGTAATATGGGAAGTTATTTCAATTATATCACAATTTTATTGATTTTAACTGTTTTTATTGGTTTGTGAGAATTATTAGTTAGTGTTTTATAATAAGGATTACTGGATTAGGGAGCATAATTTATGATATTAAATAAGGGATATTACAAAGTTGCCTATGCTTTAACTAAGGTGAGGATCACTAAATCTTCTATGTGGAATATGTGGTGTCTCACCTTCAGAGTTTAATGGATTAAGATCGTATGGAATTAAATTCCCTTCCACTTGAATTTGATTTATTTTAAATTTAGGGTGTTTTGCCTTCCCTATTTAATATAGAGAGGGGCACTGGTATAGCCAACTCTAAAGTATTGATGTAACATCCCGACTTTTCACAAGCAGTATAAATTTTTTTTTTTTAAAAACATCATTTCGAAATGATCAGAGTAGTGCACCGAAGCGATTGAGTAACTGATATATATATTAAAATACCCATGGTAGCATGTCTTGCTGTTTAAACAGCGGTACAAGAGTGTTTCAAAAGTATAACAACAACAAGATAAATCGAAATCTGAGACAACAAGTACAATCAGAGTACGAGACAAAAGTACAATCGAGTACACACATGACAGAGAAACACACATATTCATACAATAACCATCGAGTTAGTGTTACGACGCGAACGTACCTTCGTTGACGGATTACGATATTTCTAGCACGTTTACGGAAAATCGTGAAATCTCCAACAACGGCTCGTCGGGCAACAGTAACGGCAGCAAATTAGGATTTCTGACGTCCTATAAGAGTAATATCACTTCCATTAGTGATTTGATACAATAACTGGAATTTTAGGTAAAAATTACCATTTTGCCCTTCTACCCCTAATTGGCGGAATTTCGCCAGCACTTCGTTACTCTGACAAATTTTCTTTCCGAAATTTTGCCAGAACTTCGACGCAACTATGATTTTCGAAAATATTGACTAAAATAGTCCTATCATATGATATCTAATCATAAAAATAAAGACTACTCTAGCTTTACTAACTACTGAAAGAACTACGAAAGCTTAAAGCTCTGTGACGGAAAACTTACCCAGAGCTTCGCTACTGATTTCCCTGCAGCTCCTCTCTCTTCTTTCTCTCTCTATTTTCGGTTTTTGCTCAAAGGAAGTGGTGTGAAATTTCCAAAGGAGCAAGGTCCTATTTATAGAGGATTTTGTGCTACTATTCACACTTTATCGGATGAATTCCGTAGTCGGATCGCACACAGATTAGGTGGCACAATCTTGGCCATCCAACCCTTTCTCTTTCCTCCATATGACATCATCCCCATGATGTCATCCATGTACTTTGATGATGTCACTTACTTCTTCAAGAAGTTTTATACCGATAAAGTCTCCGATCGGTGTCCGAAACGCGTAATCTCGGGAAATCTCAAAATTCGGTTAACTAGCTTTGAAGACCTTCTCTTGCATACTAGAAATGTCTATTCCAACTATTTTTCTGACTCTGCCTAGGCCATTTCCGGATTGACGGAAGTTTTCTCGAAAACGTGTCCGAACGTGTCCTAAGCCAAACGAAAATCCGGAAGTTCCACTTATAGACATAGATGCACCGATTTCAAATATGTCCATAAAATTCCCAATTCTTTCTCAGTTGTCACAACTCTAATTTTGAAGTCTTTACTTCCAACCGGCTATCCGCCTTTTCTCGAATTTCTCTATTTCGTCTTATTAGGAAAAAGTCCTATTGACTTGAGAATTAACTTAGGGAGAGTTTAACGGAAGACAAAATTCCACCGATCATTATTTTCCCTGACTTTGGAAATCCCATTCCTAGATCTCTAGATAGGATCCGTTTCCTAATTATTAAATTACTATTCACCCTTTTTCACTTTAATTAATTATATTATTAAAATATTAAACTTAACTTAACAACTAAGTTTCTTATTTCTTATTCTATTATTATTATTATTTTTTATTTCGTTTTTTTTTTCTTTTATTTTCTGCCTTTTCTTTTTTTTTAATTAATTATTTAATTAATTAAATAATTATTTTTACATAATTTCTCACAACATTTTCCTATTGGTCAATTCTTGCATTTAGGCTTAAAAATACCTAAACTCATCTATTTTTCCCAAAACTTTCCAATTAATTAGTAAATACATTCTTACTAATTTTAAACCGAAAACCACTAATTTTAGGGTTTTACATAATTATTCACGAATTTCCCTTGTCTATGCTTAAGTAATTAGCCCATAAATACTTAATTACTCAGTTATCACTGCTTAGTAATTTTCTTAATTAGAGTACCACATTACCTCACATCTTTTGCTTTAACATGAGATTTTTCATGCCTTCGCATTTTTCGCATTTTTCTATCATTTACAAGGGTATTACCGTCATTTCATTACTTTTTGAGCATTCTTTCTTATTTTCTCCAAGTTCGTAATTTATTAAATTACCATAATTAGAGATAATATATTCTCATAATTCACTTGGTCATTTTACTGTCTTTTGGGATTTTTCACAATTTTTCTAAGTTATTTAGGCATACTAGGGGCATTTTGGTCATTTTGTCACTTTGGCCCTTAAATTCCCTAATTTCCTACAGAATTCAACTTAGAAAAATAGACTATATTTTCATAAGTCTTAAGACCATAATTTCACTTATCAGAAATAACCCATTTATTTATCCGGGTATTACAATTGATGTTTCTAGGGATGATGTGCTAAAATAAGTTTTATTATTATTATTATTTTTAATCAAAAGTGCAATACTAACTAAATTATTTTTTAGAGGAAAAGTAACTATAAACTTTGAAAATAGGGGTAAAACCTTTAAACTAAACTAATTTCTATTTATATGAAAAATTAAACTTTTGGCCTTAAATTTTAAATTTACTTATAACTCAGTCTCTAAACTTTTAACTCGATTGCAATTTAGTCCTGGATGTTTCTAAATTTTCCTTTATGGCAAAAAATGTTAAAATATTGTCAAAAATTATTTAGATTAATTCTACATAAATTTAAAATAATAAAAAACAGTGTCCTTGTCCCACCAACTTGCATTCCCTTCCGCATCTATTTTCCAGAAACCTCGTTGGGCATCCACGACGTCCATGACAAAGCCTGTTGAAGCATAAGTGTAACAACCCGACTTTTCGAAAGCAGTATAAATTTTTTTTTAAAACATCTTTTCACATCATCAGAGTAGAGCATTTGAGCGGAAGAATAACTGATATATATATATTCAAAATGCCCACTGGCTAGTTACATAAACGGTATATTAACCGAGAGTTTCCAAAAAGTAAAGGATAATAATGGAAAGTCTTCAGCCGGATCCTCAAACCTGCTGCTTTCCTCTCTCCTCGGTCCCTCGGTCCTCCCGAACTCCGACGCTATGTTAAGGGTGAGATCCAGCAGACTGGATCTCGTGTAACGGTTAACCTCATGTTTATGTATACACATACAAACGACAGACATCCACAACATCATCAACCATACAGACATATCCTCTAACCACTATATGAACTCAAACAGTATAACACCTCTACACCCACATACCACATATATGCATATCATAAACATCAGAGTTAGTGTTACAGTACGCGAACGTATATACTTTCGTAAACCGAACAGAATGGCCAGGTAAGTGTCTATCATGGGGGCCTCACCGAGTTCACGGCGACTTAATGGCTTACCCACATAGACTAGCCTTTCCTTCGGCACCAAACTGTTCTAACATATTTGCATTCAATAAACATACCATAACAATACACATAGCACATACATGCATACCATGAACATCAGATTAGTGTTACAGTACGCGGACGTACATACTTTCGTAAACCGAACAGAATGGTCAGGTAAGTGTCTATCATGGGGGCCTCACCGAGTTCACGGCGACTTAATGGCTTACCCACATAGACTAGTGTTTCCTTCGGCACCAAACTGTTCTAACATATTTGCATTCAATAAACATACCATAACAATACACATAGCACATACATGCATACCATGAACATCAGATTAGTGTTACAGTACGCGGACGTACCTTCGTTGACGGATTACGGTATTTCTAGCACGTTTACTAAAATCGTGAAATCTCCAACAACGGCTCGTCGGGCAGCGTAACGGCAGCAAATTAGGATTTCTGACGTCCTATAAGAGTAATATCACTTTCATTAGTGATTTGACATTACGATTGGCATTTTAGGTAAAAATTACCATTTTGCCCCTATACCCCTAATTGGCGGAATTTCGCCAAAGACTTCGTTACTCTTACTAACTTTCTTCCCAAAATTTCGCGTAACTTCGACGCCATCTTGATTTTCGAAAACAAAGACTAAAATAGCCCTCCCATATGATATCCAATCATACTTGAAAATTAACCGGATCGCACTTTGCCACATGTCACGATCCTCACCGGGCCACTTGGCAGCTGACATCATCATTTAAAGCCATGATGTCATGGTGGTGATGTCATCTACTTGTTTGAGAAGTTTCCTACCGATAAGTTCTCGATCGGTACCCGATTCGCGTGATTTCGGAAAAATCTCAAAATTCTGGATTTACAACTTTGAAAACATATTCTCACTTAGTAGAAATGTCCAAGTTAACCTATATTTTGATTCCATATAGGGCTCCAACAGTCCAGTTGAGTCTTTCTCGAAAAACGTGTCCAAACGCGTTCGTGTCGAAACCTGTTTCTAAACACCCATCTCTTCGAAAAATTCACCGAATCCAAATATGTTCATGAAAATTCCCAATTCTTTTCCAAATGTCACAACATAACCTTTTCGTCCTTTTGGCTATCTGGCCTTTTCTCAGAATTTCCCTATTTCGTCTTATTAGGAAAAAGCACAAACGGCTTCAGAATTAACTTCCGCAAGAGTTTAACGGAAGATAAAATCCCACTGATTAATATTTTACCTTGACTTTGGGAATCCCATTCCTAGATCTCTAGATAGGATCCGTTTCCTAATTCCCATTTTACTATTCACCCTTTTTCACTTTAATTAATTATATTATATTTTAATTGCAAGTTGCAAACTTATATACATATATATATATATATATATATATATATATATATATATATATATATATATTGTTTTTCTCTTTTTCCTTTTCATTATTTATTTATATTTTTTTTTCTCTGCCCTTGATTTTCGTTTTATTATTATTATTATTATTTTTTAAATTAATTATTTAATTAATTAAATAATTATTTTCAGATAATTTTTACAAAATTTCCCTATTGGTCCATTCTTGCATTTAGGCTTAAAAATACCTAAACTCACCTATTTTTCTTCAAAATTTCCAATTAATTAGTAAATATACTTGTTACTAATTTTCAACCACTTTCCACTAATTTTTGAGCTCTACATAATTATTACTGAATTTTCCTTGCTTATGCTTAAGTAATTAGCCCAATATTACTTAATTACTTTCTTATCAATAGTTGATAGTTTTCTTAATTATCAATTTATCACACCTCATTACCTCATGACTTTTACACTGACACATTTGCTTCCATGTGTTCGTATTATCTTAGCATCTACGGGGTATTACGGTCATTTCAATACTTTTGGGTATTCTTCTACAATTTCTCCAAGTTTGTAACTTAATAAATTACCTAAATTAGGGACAATATCCTTCCCTATTTCAAGTAGATTTTTACTTGTTTCTTTTATAGCTTTCACAGGTATTTATAACCCATAATGTGCTTAGGGACCTATTTGCAAATTCCCAAACGTTTTAGGGACCTAATTGCAAATTATCTAATTTCAAGAGAAATTACCTTAACAACAAGGTAAATTCAATACAAGGTGTTTGAGACCTCATATTCACCTATTTTCAATAGGTATATTTACTCATTTATGATATTTTCCCTAAGTCAGATTTTGGGGTGTTACAATAAGAGAACACTGAATGACTCATATTGTAGAACATGTTGAAGCCACTTATGATATTTTTAACTCTGTTAAAGCACTCAAGTAAGTAAGAAAAAGTCATTGTGGAAAAATAAATTTCTTAATTTTTGAATTATAAATAATGAATAGAGGTTTGAAAAAGATGAGATTAGAAAAAGTTGAAGCACACCCACTCTCATTGAAGCTGCGGATGCCCAGCAAGGTTTATGAAAAACAGAGGGGGGATTGAAATTGGTGGAGTTAGGAGTTTTTTTTCTTCTTTTTTTTTTATTTATGCAAAATCCACATAAGCAATTTTTAACAGTATTTTAACATTTTTTTTTTTTGCGTTGTAAGATGACTCAGAAATAACAAGAATTGAGTTTCAAACAAGTCAAAAGTTCAAAGATTGAGTTATAAATGATTCAAAACTTTAAAGGTTAAAAGATTATTTTTCCCCATTGTAACATATGGAAGTTAGTTGGTTTTAACAGTTTTGCCTCAATTTTAAAAGTTTATGGTTATTATTACTCTAACAATAGTTTATGGTTATTATTACACTTTTGATAAAAGTTGAAGATTATTTAAGCAACTTAACCCATACTTTTAATGCTGTTTTTCTCCCCAACGGAATTGGTGTCTTGACTCTTGTACAAAATGACATTTTGGAGATGGATGCTTCCTTCTTGGATTCTGAATTTTTGCTGCGGTCTTTTAAATAAGACATCATCACTCTCCTTCCCAAAATTGATAAACCTCAATCTATTAAGGATCTTGGACCAATAAATTTGTGCAATGTGGTGTACAAGATCATTTAAGTTGTTAAGTACATAGATTGAAGATTCCATTACAGCACCTCATTTTACCCCACCAAAGTGCTTCTCTTAAAGAGAGATTAATATTAGACAACATCATGCTTGCAGATAACCTTGAGTCAAATACACAATTCGAGGCAAGGAAGGAAAAAATTGGCAACCTTGAAGATTGATTTCTTGAAAGCTTTTGAAAACTTGTCATGAGAATATATATTGGCTGTTCTTGATTGTATGAATTTCTTTCAAAAGTGGATAAATCTCATCCATCAGTGTCTTTCATCAAGTTCACTATCACCTTCTCTTCAACTGTAAACTCTCTCAGCCAATCTTTCCTAACAGAGGTGTTAGACAAGGAGATCTTCTATCTCCCTTTCTATATATAATTGCTGCAAATGTTTTAACATGTCTAATTAACCATTTGGAAGAAAGAGGTGCTTGGAAAGGGATTAAAATATGCAGTAATTCCCAACCAGTTACTCCCTTGTCGTATATGGATGACTCTCTATGTTTCTTTGAAGCGTCCTCTCATTATGTTGACACTGTGGAACATGCCTTAGAAATTTATTGTAGCTAAATGAGTCAATCTATTAATCACTCCAAATCTAGTCTCATTTTCAGTCCAATGTAAATCATGATCTTAAACTTCAACTCTCTCATATGCTGAATATAAATTTCTCTGGGAGGCTAGAAAGTATATGGGTACTTGAATTGATCCAGGTAGAGAGAAATCTCTTATATACAATCATTCTCTTGAGGTTATTAATAGAAGAATAGAAGTTTGGAAGGATGCATTTTGTCTTGCATATAATGTCAATCCTTTCCAAGTATGTTTGTGATAAAATTGATTATCGATGTATATATTTTTTTTGGGGGTCTCTTCTTGCAACAGAAGGAAAATCCATTTAGTGAAAATAGACGTCTTGTTTTGGCCTATAGAAGAAGGTGGTCTTGGTATTAGGTCTTCTCACTCTGTCAATAAAGCACTTGTTGCCAAGCAAATTTGGAGGATTGTGTCCTCTCCGGCCTCTTCCCTGATAACAAACACTCTTAAAAGAAAGTACGTGAATCTGTCTTCTATACCTATGTTTATCACTCCTCACAATTCTTCTTCGTTATGGAAAGCCATAATGGATCATGCTGACCTCATCTCGGACAACCTTAAATGGCGTATAGGAAATGGATCATCCATCCTATTAATGTAACCTTAAATGGCGTATAGGAAATCACACATTGTGGTGGCCCATGCAATTGGATTAGAAACAAGTGGCTACAACCTTTATGTTTCGAATATGCTAATGCATAATTCTTCTGATAAACTCTTCCCTTTGTGAAATACTGATATGCTTTTTTCATTATATGCTCTTAATGTTGCTCGAAAAATCATTAGCACTCCAATTTCTTATATGAATATGCATGACCAAGTCTTTTGGTCAATAAATGCTTCAGGGAAATATCTTGTTGAAGATGTTTTTTGGAGATCTTTAACTCAATCTCAAGTTGGGATTTTCAATCCTTTCTAAAATTTCTTTGAGCTATATCACTTCTAGTTAAATTCTTGCTTTTTATATGGAAACTCTTAAATAATGCATTCCAATCCATAGATATTCTCAAGCATCATCATCTAGTCACCTCTGGTTCATGTCAGTTTGGAGGTAATGAAGGAGTCTTTAATTACTTCATATCATTCTGAGTAATTCTTTATGGATGTGGAGAAATCAGGTCTTACATTAAGGAAAAACCATTAAGCCATTAAGAGCAGCAAATGAGATTGTGTCTAGAACTAATTTCTATCAGATAGTTTATGATGCAGAATTGGATTCCAATATTTGGGTGCATGTACCAACTGCAATCAATTCCCTAGAGATAGCACAAGAAAGATGGATGATCATCTTATATATAAAACATCATCACCATCTCACTATGAAACATGGATATGCTATTAGGGCAACCGATCAAATCTTTCAAGTTGTTCAGACTGCAAAAGGAGACTCTTCCTTCATGATGAAAGTTTTAAGAGCCTCCCTTACCAAGATAATTAAGACTCCTTTCAATGCATATAGATATGATCCTATTGGCAGTGTTCAAAGATATGGAAGCTCTTTTACTCTCCTTTATCTCCTTTAAGATATATTATTTTTCTTTTCAAATCATAATTTTTTTTTTTAAAAAAAAAAGTGGGTCCAACTTGACATAATGGGCTTGAGTTGACTAACTACCAACTAGATTAACTTAAAATATCAATTTCTTACCAACTAAATCAACCTTTATTAATTTGGTTATAAGTCAATTATTTACCGGTTATATCAACTTTTATCGGCAGAGTACATATGTTATATCTATCTATTATCCCCTATCAACAAAAAAGTGCTAAAATCTTTCTTTTTTTCATTCAAACCAAAAATAAGAATCATTAAAATATCTTCATTATCCTCGATCCGATTTACCAAACAGAGGGGTTTAGACATGACCAAAGGGACTTTCTCAATTTTAAGGGCTTGGTATACCTTTTTATTCGTTCTTTCTATATCTTTTCATTCATTTTGTTGTGCTCCATACAATTTTTTTTCTTCTTCCTTTGTAGATGAGCGGTCAAAGAAAGCAAAGGCCAGCTACATTATTGGAATTGAAAATGAATTCTGAAAATAACATATTGTTTTTGTTTTTGCTGCTTTCGTTGTTGTGTGACTCTTCATATCTGTGAATAGGCGACTTAATCCAACTTTTCTTTCAAGTATTCAGTATATTCAATTTATAATAAGTGATGTTATTTATGAAATCTCAACATCAATTACTCATTTAATGTACAAGAAGTTATTTATATGAAATATAAAAGTTTTGTTGGCTCTATTTTTTATGATTTTAAACAAAAGTTGGTACATAGATACCAAAAAATGAATTTAATAACAGTTAGGTGAGTTGTAAATATTATTTTAAACTGTTAAATTTATCTTTTACAACAAAAAGGTCATTCTATTAATTTGAATGAAGTTAGGAAAAATACGTTATTAAAACTTTTATTAGTGATAAAGACCTTAATCAAAATATTAGTATTCTGTGAGTACAAAATTTGCAGTACTGATACTTTCTTTATAAAAATGTTTATCATGTTCTTCTTACAAATAAAATTTTCAGTGAAGACTTTTTTCTAATTTCCTCTAATAATAATAATGACACACATTACAAGTTTTGAATATTTAATCTTCATATCAGGTAACATAGTTTTATGACTTCTTTGGAACCACGATTAAAACTTTCAAAAGCATCTTTTTAAGTATATGGGAAAAAAATTATTTTGACTTACATTAATGTACTTATGAATCGTGATTCCAAACAAATACTTGAAGGAGGAAAATAAATATCAAAATAAAATAAAATTTAAATTTGTATAACAAAGAAGTGACAACCAATGTATTAAAAATCGGATCAGTCAATGAACTGGCCGAGACAATGGTTCAAGGGTTAGTGGGTCAAAGTCAACTCGGTAGTGATGAAAAAAGATATTTTAAATAAAACGCATAAAAATACCTTCTAACAACACATATATAGTATATGTTATAATAATATATTTATATTTAATCAATATAGAAAAATGATTACATAAATTTAAAATTTGAATCTTATAAAAAGGATTGCAAGGGAATATTTTCATATAGAGTTAAAGGGCAAAAGTGCCCTGAAAGTTTTTGCAAATGGGCATATGGCACCTGTAAGTTTTTGAGGGGTTTTCAAGGGGCAATATTACCCCAGAAGTAGGAACATACCTTTGGCAAATGGAAGCTCCCGTTCTCTCTCGGTCACAATATCTTGATTTTACCTTCTTCAGCTGAAGAAGAGGATTTGCTTGCTCGAGGTTCAAAGAAGATCAAAACTGGAAAAATTCCATTGGAGGAAAGTAAGGACAGTCATTGGCCTAAGCTAGCTAATAAGGATTCGAATTTTTCCAAAGAAGCTGCTTCCTTTGTCGATACTCTGAAAGGTGTTAACCATAATATAGAGCTTGGACATAAAGTGACTATGGAAGGTGTTGGTGATGTTATCTTAGATGACTCCATGTTTGATGACGACGAGCCCCTATGCAAGACAATAGAAGATCCTAATAGAAACTTTCCAACGTTCGTTTTCTCTGAAAAGATGAAGAAACGCATGTATAAAGCCTAGAAGAACTCTGTTATCATTAATCTGTTGGGAAGGAGCATTGGTTACAAAGCCCTTAAAGCTAGAGTTCAATTCCTATATATGGGCTAAATGTGGAGTTACAAATGGTGACGACTTGCACCGCTTCAACCCCATCCTCTTCATTTAGATATAGCCACCAAGATAGAAGACTGAAGAGATCGTGAGGTTGAAGAGGAGAAGCTTCATCGATTTAGCTTCATTGGTTACACCTAATTAGTCTGTCGCTCATGATTGGCTCTGCTGCATGGCCACGTCGCTGATCTCATGCTTGTGAGCGCTAGAACCTGACTCTCATTGAACAGAAACCTGGCCTAATCCTAAAGTTAGTCGTAGATTCTGATGACACTGTGAACGGAGAGGCACTTACGAGGAGAAGATGGATGCTTTCATGGAGGAGGAAAGACGAAAACTATCAGAAAAGGGAAGATAAGGTGGAGACCAAGGGTTATTGAGGGGACAGAGAGAGAGAGGGTAAGCTAAGGTAGATAGTGTTGGGTGCCAGTCTACTTTAACAGTCAAATTTAACAATTTTAACATTAGGGACAAAATTTCCCTGTTTTTTAAATTTTTAGGGCAATATTGCTCCTTGAAAACTTTTAGGTGCTTAATAGCTATTAACGGAAACTTTCAGGGCATTTTTACCCCTGAACCCTTTTATATATTATCAATATATGCTATTATCTCTCTCTTTTTTCCCTTCTCTTCTTCCTTGCTCACTTGAATCGAACAAGGGACTGGATCATCAGTTTTTGGGTCAACCTGACTGGTCGAAGATTGGATGCAGTTACTAATTCATGATTTGGCATGTACATAATGAAAACTTCATTCTCGATTCTACGAGAATTTTAATGAAATCCTTTTATTTGTGCAATCTGGGTTTTAATACTATGGTGACAGGTAACATGTGCTTATCATCTATTAACTTAATATCACATTGACTTTTTTCTTTCTTGTTTTGATTTCAGACATCAGAATAATTCATTAGAGTTGGATAGAAATAAATATTTCATTTGTGTAATGCAATAATGCATGTCTAACAAGGCTCCACTTCCGTTGTCATGTTTTTACATAATTTAATCCAATCAACACCGCACTTCTAGTCAAATTGACCCACCAATAATAATTACTACTTCGGTCCTAATTATAGGAATATTTTTGTAGTATAAATTATAGTACAAAAGTGTTCCTATAATTAGGACGGAAAGGAGTATAATAAATCTTTTTCCGTCATATTTATTACTTGCATTTTATTATCATTAATTTATTATAACTTCATAATTAGCAGTGTAACATCCCAATTTCAGAGCAATTTTTTTTTTGTACATCAGAGTAGAGCTTTGTAACAAATAGAGCAGTGAGTTGCTGATACAAATTTAGCTGTGGCGTAGCTTCCTGTTCATAAAGAAAAGTACGTTTGCTGTTCAGAACTTTAATATTCTCGGTCGATCATTACTTGGTCTTCACGTGTGCTGTCCGCTCGGCTTACTCTTATCTTCCATCCCTGGTATCTCGTATACTGATGCCATAGTAAGAGCTGAGATCCAATGCCCATCGGATCTCAGGTAACGGTTAACCTCATGCTTATATAACAAAAATATATTCCACAGATATTTCTAGAATTACAGCAATGATCCCTGACAGATTCATCATATGATCATTTATTAACAACTACCCTACAAGCAAAGTTAATTTAGTCTGCACTTCATCCATGTGCCACGATGTACGGTCGTGTCCTCAGCGCTAGGAAAACGTATCGGCATTATCAAAACCATAACCCGAGTAAAGCTGTAATAGTGATTATCTAAGTTTCATACCTTAGTCACTGTGCATGACCCGGAACAGAGTCCCGCTCATGGCTTATGAAATTATCCATATCACATATAAGCATACTATAAGCATTAGAGTCAGTATTACAGTACGCCGCGAACGTACCTTCGTTGATGGTACTTCTGGCGGAAAATCGTATTTTTGACGGAAAACAGCGAAACGTCCAACAGCAGCACGTCGGACAGCGTAACGACAGCAGATCAAGGTTACTGATGTCCTATAAGAGTAATATCACATTTATTAGTGATTTGACATCATAACAGGTATTTTAGGTAAAAATTACCATTTTTCCCCTATTCCCCTAATCGGCGGAATTTCGCCAGAGCTTCGCTACTTTGACTCCGACTTTCCAAAATTTTGCCAGAACTTCGACCCCACCATGATTTTTGAAATTTAAGACTAAAATAACCCTATCATATGATATCTAATCATACTTGAAAGATTAAAGACTAATCTAACATTTCTACGCTAACTACCGAAACTTAAGACTAGGGACCGAAAAACTTACTCAGAGCTTCGCTGCAGAATTCCCCGGACTCCTCCTTCTCTCTACCTTCTCTCAAAAACCGAAATGCTCTCTTGAAATGGTGTGAGATTTGTGAAGGGATAAAATGGCTATTTATAGAAGAAGCCATGGAATTTCAACCGTCGGATCAACTTTATGAGATCGAATCCTAGCCCTTCATTTTTGAAACTTAGAAAACAAGTTTTCCCTTCTCTCCTCCCTCTTGGCCGACCTGACCATGCCCCAAAGTCAACCAATCCTCCAATCATATGATGCCACGTGTCCTGCTTCCAGAAGGTTTTACCGATAAAGTCTCCAATTGGTGTCCGAATCGCGTAATCTTGTAAAATCTTAGAAATTCGGAATCACAACTTTGAAGATCCTTCCTCACTCACAAAAATTGTCTGGCCTAAATAAATTTTTAATCCCTTCCAGGCATTCTCCGGTCATGCTGAAGTTTTACGGAAAAACGTGCTGGTTACGGAAGAAATTTCCGGAATTGTCAACTTCTGGACAAAAATTCACTGATTTCAAATATGTCTAGAAAATTCTCAACTCATCCCTAGATGTTGAGTTATGATTTATTTTCTTCAAATTCCAATTTGTGATTATCTGCCTCTTTCACAGATTACCCTATTCCGTCTTATTACCTAAGTATTCTACCGATCACGGAAATGACTTCTGGGACAGTCCAGTCCGAGATAAAAATTCACTTATTTATATTCTTCTCTAACTTAAGAAATCTTGTCCATGGTTTTCTAGATAGGATTTTATTTCTATCCGTGGTCATTTATCCTATTTGCTTTTTACATAAATTATATCATTTTTTAATTACAAGTTGCATCAAAAAAATCATGATATTTTCCTCTTCAATCTTATCTTTTTTTTTTTTTTTTTTTTTTGTAAATTTCGGCTGGCCCTTTTTTTTTTTTTGTATTTGTGAATGTTTTTTTAAATTTAATTAATTATTTATTTCAATTTTTTTAAAAAAAATTCACAAAATTCCCTTATTGGTCCATTCTTGCATTTAAAATTACCTAATCTCACCAATTTTTCTTCATATTTTCCAATTAATTAGGAAATATATTTATGCTAATTTTTTTCCATTTCCACTAATTTTAGGGTTTTACATAATTATCTTTGAATTTTCCTTTGTTCATGCTTAAATAATTAGCCAATAATTACTTAATTAATTCCTTACTATTTGTTGCTAATTTTCTTAATTAGAATAGCTCATTACCTCACAACTTTTATATTGACATTAGTGTTTTATGCCTCATGCATTATATTTAAATTCACGGGGGTATTTTGGTCATTATAATACTTTTTAACTTTTCCCCCTTTTTTTTCCAAGGTAGTAATTTAATAAATTATCTAAATTTAGGGACAATATTCTTCCCTATTTCAATAAATATTTTCTTGCCTCTTTATAATTTTCACAGGGTATTTTACATCTCGTAAATGCGTTTAGGGACCTGTTTGCAAATTTTCAAACGTTTTAGGGACCTAATTGTAAATTATTCTTTTTCAAGAGAAACTACCCAAAAATAAGATAAATTCTCCACAAGATCTTTGAGATCATAAATTAATTCACCTATTTCCAATAGGTATTATTTACTCAATATGATACTTATCATAAGTGAGATTTTCAGGGTATTATAAGTAGAGGCTACAATGTTAAACAATATATAAAATCCCAAATTAACGGACCGTTTTCCAAAATTAATGGTTTTATTACTTTTGCCCCATTTTAAAAGGTTCATCTGTATTTCTACACCCAAGAAATTTTAATGGTGTATGGTACAATTTTGGGAAAATATTAGGGTTAAGATGCAGATTGATCAAATAAATTTTACGCTAAGAGTATCTAGCACAAATTTTTTTGAATGGAGCAAAAGTACCAATTAACAATTAAAAAAGGGTGCAAATTCACTAAAACCGTTACATTTGCCTAAACGACATTTAAGTTTTTTTTTTATTTTATAATTTAACAGTTGTTTGGTCAAATTTAACAATTTTGGTGAATTTACACCATTTTTAAGTATTCATTGATATTTTTAATTCATTCAAAACTTTTTTTTTTTGTATTAGATGCTCCTAGGGTAAAACTTGTTTAACCTATATGCATCTTCACCCAAAATATTATGTGTAGATTTCCACCTTAACCGTAATAATTATAATAAAATTTTATAGAAAGTTAGAGTAAGGCTTACTTCAAAATTAATGGATCAAATGCACATTGTCCCTCTATTTTTATGGTTTTTTGTTAATTGTTTTTAAAAATTAATGTTAAGTTATAAATCCTGGGACGTAAAGATTGTGGATTGGTACAAGGTGGAAACATCAATTGAAAGATGCCTCTCATCTATTGGATGGAAACTTAAACTTCTTCATGTGCGCACGTGTGGATGGACCATCATGTTGGGTCCCTCTTCAGTCTTCACCATCAATTTATTATGGGTTAAGTGATGTTTATAATAATCTAACTATCTGTTTTTATTAGCACTCACTATTTTTAATTAATTTTTTAATGCATACAAGTATACTGAATTTTTTTTGGTAACACCCAATATGTTAAAGTAATTTTTGCCATATTCAGGGTTTTAAAATATTTTTGAAGCACTAAATATCCAAAGTTTAGTATGCTCGTTGATATTTAGAAAAATATGTTATGGGTAAAACTAAAAGTTATTTTAGGATACTAGGTATTACTGAAAAAAAAAAATACATTGAAATGCTAAGTGCAACTTAATCTATATATTAACATATAGGCTAAAATATACTTTTAGTCATTTAAGTTTATATGAGGTATACTTTTGGCCTCTTAACTTTATAAAATATATTTTTAATTCTAAAATTCTAACACCGCTAACTTTCCTAACGGAAAATGCAAATTCAAGTGATAACGGCGTAAACTTAAGTAATGACTGTGTGATTAGATGCTATTAAGCTTAGATTTAAAATATGGGTAGATTGAAGAATATATAAAATTTATGTAATTAAATGTTATTAGTCATCACTTGAGTTCGTTGCATCATTTGTTTTACATTAGCAACATTAATGGTGTTAGAATTTTAAGATAAAAAATATGCCTTATGTAAAACTTAAAGAACTAAAAGTATACTTTAGTCTAATATATAATGTTAAATTTATTATAGTCACATTATTGATTTATTCATAAATCAACATTGAGCCTACATGATATTATATAGGATAATGAGAGTGACGTAGGGTGTAAGTAAACTCTTTTGAGGTCAAAATGTAATTTTTTTTAATAGTTTCGTATGATGTATAGACTTCATATAATATTTTAAGAAAATACTCCCTTTGGTCCTTATTATAAGGCACTAACTAATAAGTTTATTTGGTCATTTTTATAAGGCACTTGCTTGTTTCCAAGGAGCATTAATTATTTTTTTCCATGTATGCCCCTAATAAATAAGAGTAGTGGGTGATAGTAATGATTAATACTCCCTCCGGTTCTAATTATAGGAGCAAATTACCAGAATTTGGGGAGATTAAGGAAGGAGGTTAAATTAGTTAATTATGTGTATTTTCCAAAAATGTCTCTGAAAAAAATATGATGCTCTCCCTCTCTCACACACATATATGCTTTAAAACTAAACGTGACAAATAAAATACTCATAACTATGCCTTGCACTGATCTGTGCTCCCCTCGTCGCCTAATTTTTTTATATTAAATCTTAATTAATGTTTTACTAAAAATAAAAAAAAATATTAGTAAAAAAAAAATCTTAACTAATGTGATCGAGTTTTCTAGATAACAAGACTTTCTCCCCGTGCGTTGCACGGATGTGTTAAAATTGTAAATGAGGTAAAATGAACAACATATGCGACAATGTGTTTACTAGACCAATTCATACCAACATCCTATTATTTCAAAGAAAGGCGTTGAAAGACTTCTCTATAAACAACATTAGTTGTAATTCCAGTGTATTTATTAAACTTATCCAATATAAGTAATCTCAACCCATTGAAACTCTTGATTCTAGATAGTGCAACATATAATTGTTCATGTGAAAAGATCGAGCTTGGAAGTTAGAGACCTATACATTGGTCATTGATTGACTTTGACTTTTGTTAATTGTCATTACAAATGAGACTATGATGACAATTACCTCCTTGTCATATTGAAAGACATTTTAGATTCACATGGGTTCATATCCATTCTATGTATCAAAAATCTCTTCACCAACGCTTATGTCATTCAATGCAATGTCTTTGCCTTAATGACGTTCTTGCCAAGTTGTATTATTTGTAGCCTTGAACCATTACACAACCCCTTTGCCTAATCAATATTCCTTATTAACATAATTGGTACACATACTTTCAATACCAATTTATGATGAGGTATCCCTGAGCATTTAATTGCATTTAGATCTTCTCTGTCATACAAATCCTCGAAGCTTCCATTAGCATTATACGTACGACTTATAAAGTCAAAACTAAAGTACTCTACCTTATCACTGGTAACAAAGAACAAATTTACTCATTTAAAATGTTGACATTTTATGATGTAGGGGTACGAATGGAGTTATTGTTGAGGTAATCTCCGTCCACTACACGTTCTATTAAATTTGGGTAATATTCAACGATGCCCTTAATTGGATTACAATCATCATGAAGTAAAAACTCTAAAGGTATCATGATGTCTACAATACCATTGTTTGGTAACCCAATGTCTCCGTCTCCTAAATTTAACAACCATTCTGAAAATGTTTTAATTTTCTCTTGTTTGACTAGATCGCTCGAAGACTTCAACCTCATATTCTTGGTTAGTCGAAGCTAAGTAAACTACATTCATTCCAAAGATGATAAGCGTTGATAGTTGCATTTACTAATTATTTGTTGTTGTTTAACTCTTGCAAAATGAGCTCACTCGAAGTGTCAAATGAATAAGTAATTAAACTCTCATAATTGGCTCACTTTAGTTTTTTTTAGAAAAATAACAACAGTTTATCTATTCCTAGACTCATCAGTTCAATCACATTTCCTTCTTTCATAAATTATCTCCTCACTTATTAAAACCATCAAAATACAATCATATCCCCAAATCCAATACACCCAATTCCTACAATCAACGTTTCACCCAAAAATTTCAAACATACACATTCTTATAAATCTCAATTCCAATCTACTTAATCCTCAATATAACCTCCAATAAATTAAAATGAATTATAAATTTGGATATAAGAGACTTATTGTCATAAATCTCAGTTTTTCGATTCAATACTAACGTATATAAGTATAACCTAATTATTAAATAACTCTTCAAACCTCCAGATAATCGAAATTATGTCAAACTCAATCAAATCTCAAATCTCAACTCATAATTTCATATAGTTCAAGATTTAGCAAAACTAAACCGATTAAACATTTGATAGTACCTATAGTAATCCAAATAAATGACTTAAACAACATTCAATCGGTAAAAACATCCTATATGACATAAATCCTAAACTTTAAATTTTTTAAATAGAAAATTAATTTTAAATTCCTACAACAACCAACAAATCTAGACCGATTAAAATTATCTATTAATTATCCTTTACATATATATACAGTCATTCATTGTCAACACTCAACTCTCCCAAAATTGTAACCCCAAAAATTTCACCAATCAACGCAATATTATCTTCATTAGAAAGAGAAAAATATGCGGAATAACTTTCATGAAGGAAGTTTGTTGAAAAGAAGTTAGTTCTGAAACAATGAAGGACAGTGCCAGAAACGCGCCTGCAAGCTCAATGCTGACCCCAATTATTTTTCCACAAATGATGATCGATTAAGTGGGGATATATATAGTACCCTTAGACACACATGAAGGGGCCACGTGCCCCTTATGGACGAGTGAGAGGGGTATTAAATACCCCCGCCTTCCCCTTTGACTAAAGTATCACGATCCCTTTAATATATTTTTACTATTATATATTTTCTTATTCATTTTCTTTTATCAATTCCCCCTTTATTATAATTCAATCCTAAAAGTAATAATCAGGATATTACACACAAATCTGTCATCTGCATTGTAAGGTAGATCATCAATACATTAGATAATTACTCTCTTTGTTATGGTAAATTTGTAATCATGATAAATTTGATTTAATTTGACTTATTTATTTATTTGAAGATAATTTTGTTTCATAAAACTTGTAAATGGAATGTTCTCTTTGATTCTACATTTATAGGTTGAGATAAAAACAGTCTCGTATTTTATAGTAATTGATTGGTGTTATGAATATTATATTTGTGGATGTCCATATCTCCCATTATTTCCTATTCTCCATAGTCTCCTATTCTCACCCATTAATCACTATGATTATGGAATCGCATTAATTGTAGATTAGAGAGTTGTGCCTATAAATAGAAGGCATATGTTATGTATTTGAGACAGACTTGAATAATAATTACTCTCCTCTGTCTCTCTTCTCTATTCTCTTGTTCTTGTTCTATATCTTTTATCCAATATATCTCTTTATTTTATAACACGTTATCAGCACGAAAGCTCTAACGAAGGTTCGTTAGATTGTTACTTTAACGATTTCATCTACATCTTTTAAATACATGTCCATTTTATCTATCTGGGATAATCTAAACCACTATATGAGATTTAAATAGATAATTTTTACCGATTGTTTTATACATCAGGTTCCATGGCCAAGATTGAAAATAATTGCTTGAATTTCTTTCTTTTACTCTTTAAGTGGAATTAATTCAATTACAGACATATACTGTAATTAGATTTAATATGACTTCAGTATGGAAAAGTGGAATTAATTCAATTACAGACATATACTGTAATTAGATTTAATATGACTTCAGTATGGAAAAAGTGGAATTAATTCAATTACAGACATATACTGTAATTGGAATTAATATGACTTGTGGTCCCAGATAATTTCTAGTTCTATATCTTATTTTGATCCCCTATTGATATTTTATTGTTCATTACCTTATATATGGACGGTTCTACCTCCTATTGATATTTTATTGTTCATTACCTTATATATGGATGGTCCTACCTCCTATTTCCAGTTTATTTCCTTTTACTAAGTTCTGGTGAGGATTACCCCCGCTCTTAGTTTATATCTAATTTCTAATTCTGGTTCTTTTATATTATTAATTTTGTTATATGGCCAGAAGCCATATAAATTTAATTTCTCTTTATAAAAATGGCCTGAAGCCATAAAATCCTAAATATTTGTTGTCTTTGTTAATTTACATTACTATCATTAGTATTTTTATTAATAATTCTTGTTTATTTCTTTATTTAGTTTGAACCATGTCAAGTCTTGCAAAAATTGAATTTGAGGCTCTCGATATTTCTGGAAAGCTCTATTTATCTTGGAAACTGGATGCTGAAATCCATCTAAATGCCCATGGTCTAGAAAACACAATTAAAGAAGGGAATAAGGCATCCAATCAAGATAAAGCCAGAACCATGATCCTTTTACGCCGCCATTTGCATAAAGATCTGAAAGTTGAATACTTGACAGTAAATGATCATGGATTTATATATTTATATCTATATAAAATATATGAAAATTTTGATAAGACAGTGACTTATAAATAATACCACTCATTTTTTATATTTCATACATATACAACACATCGATCCACACTAGTTTAAGTAATAAAAATAAATTAGTTAGCATAATTCTAAAATTTTATGCTTTCTAACTGTGAAGCTTTATATAAAATGAGTGAATTTTGTGTTTATCGTCTCTACAAATAGTCAATTTCTCTCTCTCTCTCTCAACTTTCTGGAGCACTTGATGATATCCTTGCTCACTTCATTCTACAATCACTTTCTTTAAAATTACCAGGTGAGATTATCACTTGTTGTGCTCCTTTCATATTTCTGGAGCTGCTTGTGCTCGTTTCATAGATAAATTTCCTAAAAAATTTACCAGACCAACAGAGCTAGGCGGCGATTGGAAGTGGGAGAATTTCTCGCGGGATAATAAAATGTGAGAGAAATAGGGAACCGTAGGGAGAGGGTAGCGTGTGGTCCCAAAAAATGGAGATGGTCTCCTTTTTGCCTTAACATAATTATAATTATAATTATAATTATTACTCCATCAAATAAGATTTTAGTATTTTACCATCCCATTTTCCCTTTTTTATTGTGACAGTGACACGCGGCATGTTCATCCCCATCAAATAAGAATTGGGACAGTCATGTTGAACTTAATTCAGTTTAAGACCTTGAGCAAAACAAAATTCAGTTTAAGCCTTAAATTATTTATCTCGAGGATGCGGTCTCATATTCACTCAATTTTTTTTTTTTTTGAAGATATTATTGCTTTGTCTACTTTTTATTTATGTATTTCGAGCAATATTTATTTCTTTTGAATCTTTTCGAACTTTGATGACCTTATTTTATAAAAGGAGAGTTTATTATGTTTTACTCTTCCTATTCTAAATATAGCATCCAGTTTGGGGTGAATTTTGATACAAAATTTAATACCTTTTTCTATTTAATCTTTTAAATTAATTTATTTAACTTATAAACTTTTATATAATATAATACAACACGAAAACACTTTGAAAATATCATATTATATATGTTATAATTGAATAATTTATTTAGCTTCATTAATTTTTTTCATATTAAAATATAGGTGTTATATTAAAGACATGAGGAATATGTTTTACTATTATTTACAAAAATAAAATGAGAAACATTAATAAGATGTGAAAACAACACGCATAGTCTCTTCTTCCCCTATTACAAAGTAATTCCAACCATCTTATTATAATACAAAGAGAGGTAATTAAATTGTTAACTATGTTTAAATATAAAATAAAAAACAATTTTACACATTTAAATAAATGAATCTTAACAAATGTAAAACGTTTTTCTTTTTTGGATATTCTAACATAATTAATTATATATCCCTGTGCAAACTAGAGATAAATTAGAGTATTATAAATATTACTTATTTTATTATACAAATTGTATTACTTATTTTATTATACAAATAAAATTTAAGTTATATAATTATTCCCTATAAATACAAACCGACCTTCTTCTACCTTTCCTGTATCTTGCTCTTTACACTACTTCAACTCTCCCATTTCGCTTCTGATCAAAAAACTCTCACGATGGCCTTCTTCCATGGTGAAACTTTGACACTACTCATCCTCGTCTTCTCCCTGCCGGCAGAGGGTTCTCTGGGTGCCTCACCAAGCTCAAGCTCTTCTCCGATCTCCGACTCCACACCTGTCTCAAACTCCACCCCTGTCTCCTCCCCCTCACCACCCTCCACCCTTGACTTCCTTGGGGCACCAACCTCCACCTCTGACTCCTCCAGCTCCACCCCTCTCTCCAAGGAGGCTAGCTCTCCTCCTCCGAATGTCGATCAAGGTTTATTTAGATTAGCCGCTAGTGTTGAGGTGGCGGCTGTCCTTCTGGCCATTGTTGTGATTGTGGTGGGTTTCTATAAATGGTTCAGGTCTCACTATCCTCACGAGAATGATGTACAGACACTCTAACTCTCTCTGCTATTCTAGTTTGCATTTTCAATTAAATAGCACCTTTCATACTCTGTTTTAGGTGGATTTTATCTACAGTGGGTATATCAAGCATTTATATTCAGCTACTTCTTCTATCGTCATCGATCAACACTAATTTAAGTTCCTTTCAAGAACCCTCACTACTCATCATCCCCCCACACCAAAGAGATAATAAGAATAATGAGCAAAACAAGCTAAAGAACACGTCCTTTCTGTAATTGGGGACCATTGTTTTACAAGCTTGAATGTTTTGCTCAAACTAAGAATACGACGGAGATTCCTCTGTTTTATGATGCCCCCATTGTGCTGATTGATCAATTAACCTTAGCTCTGGAGGCACATAATTACAGAAGAAACTTATGGTTTGGATTCGAAACACGTTTTCCTAGGAATTGAAGAAAACTCAAATGGGTTTTCCAAGAAAAAGAAAATTAAGAATCTAGTGGTCAGCCTTGCGCCTTGCGCCGAAACCCAGGAGTTCAATCTATTGCGCAACATGTTGAAAGCTGTTGTCGAAGAGCGCTATACAGATGCTGGTAACTTGTTTTTTACTATCGTTCAATACTTCAATTTCAATTTATAAATAAAAATAGATTTATCTTGATATTTAGTTGATACATGAAACATATAAATTGAATTATTATTTAATTTAATATAGACAGCTCACTTCACTAAAGTTTTTATACGATTTTTTTTTTTGTATTTTTTTATACGATAAAAAACCCTCACTTCAGCGCTCTTCGACAACAGCTTTCAATATGTTGCTCAAGAGATTGATATCCTGGGTTTCGGCGCAAGGCTGACCACTAGATTCTTAATTTTCTTTTTCTTGGAAAACCCATTTGATTTTTCTTCAATTCTTAGGAAAATGTGTTTTGAATCCAAACCATAAGTTTCTTCTGTAATTATGTGCCTCCAGAGATAAGGTTAATTGATCAATCAGCACAATGGGGGCATCATAAAACAGAGGAATCTCCGTCGTATTCTTAGTTTGAGCAAAACATTCAAGCTTGTAAAACAATGGTCCCCAATTACAGAAAGGACGTGTTCTTTAGCTTGTTTTGCTTATTATTCTTATTATCTCTTTGGTGTGGGGGGATGATGATTGATGAGTAGTGAGGGTTTTTGAAAGGAACTTAAATTAGTGTTGATCGATGACGATAGAAGAAGTAGATGAATATAAATGCTTGATATAACCACTGTAGATAAAATCCACCTAAAACAGAGTATGAAAGGTGCTATTTAATTGAAAATGCAAACTAGAATAGCAGAGAGAGTTAGAGTGTCTGTGCATCATTCTCGTGAGGATAGTGAGACCTGAACCATTTATCAAAACCCACCACAATCACAACAATGGCCAGAAGGCCAGCCGCCACCTCAACACCAGCGGCTAATCTAAGTAAACCTTGATCGATATTTGGAGGAGGATAGCTAGCCTCCCTGGAGAGAGGGTGGAGCTGGAGGAGTCAGAGGTGGAGGTTGGTGCCTCGAGGAAGTCAAGGGTGGAGGGTGGTGAGGGGAGGAGACAGGGGTGGAGTTTGAGACAGGTGTGGAGTCGGAGATCGAAGAAGAGCTTGAGCTTGGTGAGGCACCCGGAGAACCCTCTGCCGGCAGGGAGAAGACGAGGATGAGTAGTGTCAAAGTTTCACCATGGAAGAAGGCCATCGTGAGAGTTTTTTGATCAGAAGCGAAATGGGAGAGTTGAAGTAGCGTAAAGAGCAAGGTACAGGAAAGGTAGAAGAAGGTCGGTTTGTATTTATAGGGAATAATTATATAACTTAAATTTTATTTGTATAATAAAATAAGTAATAAAATTTGTATAATAAAATAAGTAATATTTATAATACTCTAATTTATCTCTAGTTTGCGCAGGGATATATAATTAATATTTATAATTAATTATGTTAGAATATCCAAAAAAGAAAAACGTTTTACATTTGTTAAGATTCATTTATTTAAATGTGTAAAATTGTTTTTATTTTATATTTAAACATAGTTAACAATTTAATTACCTCGCTTTGTATTATAATAAGATGGTTGGAATTACTTTGTAATAGGGGAAGAAGAGACTATGCGTGTTGTTTTCACATCTTATTAATGTTTCTCATTTTATTTTTGTAAATAATAGTAAAACATATTCTCATGTCTTTGATATAACACCTATACTTTAATATGAAAAAAATCAATGAAGCTAAATAAATTATTCAATTATAACATATATAATATGATATTTTCAAAGTGTTTTGGTGTTGTATTATATTATATATTAGTTTATAAGTTAAATAAATTAATTTAAAAAATGATAAATTTAAAAGATTAAATAGAAATAGGTATTAAATTTTGTATCAAAATTCACCCCAAACTGGATGCTATATTTAGAATATGAAGAGTAAAACATAATAAACTCTCCTTTTATAAAATAAGGTCATCAAAGTTCGAAAAGATTCAAAAGAAATAAATATTGCACGAAATACATAAATAAAAATAAAAAGTAGACAAATCAATAATATGTTCCAAAAAAAAAATTGAGTGAATGAGACCGCATCCTCGAGATAAATAATCTTTTCTACAACCTATTACTTTTACCAAATTCCTTGGCAAGTTTTTTATGAGCAAGGAATTTAAGTTATAAATATTTATAACTTAAATTTGTATAATAAAATAAGTAATACAATTTGTATAATAAAATAAGTAATATTTATAATACTTTAATTTATCTCTAGTTTGCGCAGGGATATATAATTACTATTTATAATTAATATTAATTAATTATGTTAGAACATCCAAAAAAATAACCTGTCACGTCTGCAAACATGTTAGGATATATATAGATGTTTAATATCAAAAAAAGTAACCTGTAACGTCAAACATGTGGGAGTAATGATGATTTGAATATCACGATATTTTGGCGAACTCTCTCTCTCTCTCACTAAAAGTAACCAGTATGATCCTACAAAACAGGAGAACTAGAGACCAAATTCAAACCCAAATTAAGTGATAGCAGGTTCAAGAACTTTAAATGACATTCTAAATCATTGTTAATCTAAGCATGAATGACTATGGCACTTTATTAGACTAGATGATGGGGGAGGACTATGTCACAGCAATAGAACTTTCTGGTCAATTCAAGAAACCTCCATAAAGCCAAATTAGAAAATCCTATTTCAGTTGTATACATGTTTGATGGACATTATCAGAGAAAAGTAACATGTAGCTCACCTCGACAATGAATCTTTTAACATGAACTGTTCGCTTTTGTCCTATACGATGGATTCTCATAATTGCTTGCTCTTCAACCGCAGGATTCCACCATGGATCCTAGATTTTCATGAACCGAAAACATTAACAAATGTCTAGTCAAACGAAGCTCCACAGGGTGTTGAACAAACATTAAACTTACCATCATGAAAACATTCGAGGCTGCAGTTAAGTTCAAGCCTACACCACCAGCTTTAAGTGACATCAATAAAACCTGAAAATTGGGTTTAATTAAATAAAATTCAGTACCTATCATTACAATTAGAAAGAATGAAAAGGGTTTGGATTTCATTTTATGTTCTTTTTACCCTTTCCCCTCTGGATTCATTAAACTCCTTCAAAACTCTTTCCCTATTCTTCTGTTGCAGTTTCCCATCAAATCTAAAATACCCAATTCCTTTCTTCTTCAAAGCAATTTCCATTCGCGAGTATGTCAAAGTCCACAGGTTTCTTTGAGTCACCTCGGCTGCATGTTTAAAGCTAGTTTTCATCATAAAGTGAAAAACAGAATTATATGACAATATACATCTATCAACACAACATGACACCTTATGTTGCACCAAGAGCAATAGTTACGTACCTTGTGATCAGAAACGGATGGTTACAACATTGTCTCAGCCGCAATAATAACTCAAGAATGTTAGCATAGTTGCTGAGGACCTTTCCTTGTCCAACATACTGGTCGAATTGATGCTGCTCATATGGCATAGAAAAATTTTAAGGCGGGTCTAATTTAAAATTTTGGTTCTAATTCCAAGTTTATTTTTATCACATTATGAGAAAAACGAAAGTGAAAAAGGAGGATATCAGGGATAGTGATGGAAAACTTACTTTAGATTTCCTGAAGAGGGCATTATACAATTCAGCTTCAGCTGCTGACTGTTCACACTCAATCAATTGAATGTCAATCGGTGGAAGAACAAGTATGGGCCTGGATACCACCACATATTGAACATCAACATGATAAAAAATTTAAACTTGTTGCAGAGGAGAAACACCCAGTTTATTTTAAGTGAGAATGATCACCTTCCGCACTTATCCCTTGTTTCCTTTGTTCTTCTTAACATCAATGGCTTCAAAATGGCCTTGACTAATTTCAAGCCTCGAGGATCACCATTCTCATAAGGCCGTTGAACCAATTTATTAAACCTACAGAGATACAAAATAATTTTTTAACAAAATAGAGCACAAGCTACATACGCTACACTTTTCTTTAATGTTATACTACAATTTAGCAATAACATATCGTCGTACCAAGCAAAATTGCCCCATGGTTCAACATGCAAGAAGCACAAGAGGCTGAATAGGTCTTCCAAGCTATTCTGAAAAACATAACATGTATTTACATAAGGCATATCGAGGTGGACTATTCTGCCAAGTAACACAGAACCTCTTCATAATGATTAACTGATGATTGCACAAAGCACTAAAAACTGTTGCGATTATGATGTGCTAGCATACATATACGTATAACATAACAAACAAGGTAAACCTGTAGAGGGTTCCAGTAAGACACCAACGGCAGTGTGAAGTCAGGGTAAAAGCAGCTAGTGCTGCATGTGATTTATAGGCTTTAATGGAATGAGCTTCGTCTAGGACCACCCTATGCCAGTTGACCTTATGGTAGATGCTGTTCTCTTTATACTGTATCAAAAGCCATCTATGAGGAAACTTTTCTATGCAAATGATAGAAATTGAAATAAGAATAAAGCAAAATCATATTTACAGTTTTATATGCATCTCCAAGGACACGATAAGTTGTTAAAATAACATCATGCCCTGAGATCACCCGAGGATCATTGGTTCTATCCCCACCGTAGTGTACAAAAATGGATATGCTTCCCGGCTTGGAATGGGTTTCAAGCTCATCCTGTGGAATTCAATGAGACTCTTGATAAGCTATCTTATCAGAAAATAAAATGTCACCTTAAAAGATTTGAGAGAAAGATACAGATGGATAATCACAGCATAAATAAAACTTGAAAATTTTACAGTACAACATCAATGGTTTTAACGTTTGACCTTTTTTTTAAATATTAAAATACAATTGAAACTAACCTTCCATTGACCTAGCAATACCATGGAACAAACAAGAGTGCCACCATCAACTTTGAATGTGGGGTCACTGGGTCAGTATGAGAAACTTGATTCCTCTTCTTTGAAAGACCAACATTATCCCCTCTCCCTTGTCTTGCAAGGATTAGAGCAATAGTCATGACAGTCTTCCCAAGTCCCATAGCATCTGCGAGAATCTACAAAGCAACAATTTTGAAGTCAGATAAATTGTTCTAACAGAATGTAAATTGTAGTGTATTTAAAGGCAAGAAAATCTCACCCCTCCTCTTGGCAATCGAAATGCAGGTGGGGAGCTTTGTTGTTGCTTCCCCAGTGAAGTTGTTTACATAAATAGTGGGAAACCTCCTATAAGAAAGCATTAGAGGTCAATTTGCACATGTATAATTGACCAAACACAACAAACAAGAATACTTTGATTTCCTTTTTTCCTATTCTCTCATCTCCCTCATTATCTTATTATTCTACTTACTCATCATTTATACAATAGGATGCCCAGCAAGGATGAACAGTATTTTCAGCATTCTGAGCATTAGTTCCTTTTTCTAGTTCTGACATCCAATACAGCGCTTGTTTCTGGTAAGGCTTTAGAACACACGTCAGTGTGCTTGTGATAGGAATAATAAGGATAATAACTGATAACTGCCCCTGTTAGTTTAGTTCAGACGCAGGAAGTTAAAGAAATAGGATCAAATAGGATAATTACTATCAGTTAGGAGGAGTTAGTGTAGGTTATGTTTAATGATAGTTATATAGGCAGTTATATATGGAGAAGGTAGTTATGTAGGCAACTCCTTTTATATATACTTGTATTGTGTTTTATGAAGTTATGAATGAAGATATATTTTCAGAGAAGTATTGTGTTGGCTGGAGTTAAATTCTGACTCTAGATTTGTCCTATATTCCCCTTCCTAATCCCTAAATTCTTCTAATCCTATCAGCTTGGACCTCCCATCTCCTAAAAACATGAATTACACAAAGGTTGGTGATAAATCAAGAAAGAGCGGTCAGAAGATGAAATGATAATTGATTAGCCAACCAATTCAAAGTTCCATACCTCCAAATCGTAGACTTCAGCGGCTCCAACAAGCTTATTCAAACATGACTGTGACACAGCTTGTTCATCATCTTGATCAGGAGAACAACCCTTTCTCCGTTTCAAGACAGGCAAATCTGACGCAGCTTCATCTTTATTACCCTGCAGCATCACATTACCAGGCTTCTTGTAATCAGACATTGCTTACAGAATGAGTGTCTTATATCTTAAGCTAAGATAACTTGACATGTTGAAGAACTTAAAAACCAGTGATAAGATACTCACAAATGTCGGACAAGAAGTGTATTGAATAAAAATGCAAATAGGAAAGACTAAGTAGAAAATTTGATCAAACTCTTGTTATGCAAGCAAGCATGATAATTCATACATATGCCGACCACAGTGATACTTCAGTAAATGACTTAGAGAATCACAAGCTTGACCATATTCAAACAATAAAACAATTTATGAAAATATCACCTCAAATGAGAGGGTTACAGTCAGTAATTATACATACCTTGATACTGAACAAACGTTTCCTAGAATTAAGTTCCTCTGGGGTAAAAGAGGCCTGATTTAACATTATAAAAACACATTAACAATCCATCACAGGAAAAGAGAGAGAGAGAGAGAGAACCGTAAATATGTAGAAAGGTTTATTACATTCTGATCAGTGGCGGAAGGTGGTTATGGCCAGCAGGGGCCTTGGCCCCAGCTGGCCCCGGCTGATCTTATAAAATTTGTTATTATATACATGTATTTATTATATGATATTTTTTTTTTGCCACAAATTTGACCCCAACTAATTTTTTATCTTCTCTGTAAGGATAATGTTTGTTTCATTACTCATTGGGCTGTAAAAGGAAAATAAAATTATTGTTTGAGATACCGAAAATGTTAGTATCATTTTATATATTGTTTTAATTTATAATTATCGGTTATTATTTATTTGTATTTTCAAGGTTATTTGATACTATTTAGTAAATACTCACTTTGTTCCTTATTTAAGGAACCAACTAATAATTCTCACAGGTCAATAAAAACAGTTAAAGTCGTTAAATTTTTCCTAAAATTTAAGTAATTTTCAATATTATCCCTATTAATTATACTAAACTCTAATATTATATTAATTATTACTCTTTTTTTTGCTTGAAAAAAAAGAGTAATAATTAATTTTTATTAATTATTACTCTCACTCACTACCTTTATAATTATGGGTATACATGGAAAAAAAAAAAATTAATGCTACTTAGAAACAAGCAAGTGTCTTATAAAAATGATTAAATATACTTGTTAGTTGGTGCTTTATAATAAGAACTAAAGGGAGTAGTTCAATATGTTTATTTTTTGGCCCGGGCTAAAAAAAATTTCTGGTTCCGCCACTGATTCTGATATGGCTTCATTTCAGAATCTAAATAAACCTTGATCGACATTCGGAGGAGGAGGAGAGCTAGCCTCCCTGGAGAGAGGGGTGGAGCTGGAGGAGTCAGAGGTGGAGGTTGGTGCCCCGAGGAAGTCAAGGGTGGAGGGTGGTGAGGGGAGGAGACAGGGGTATTACGAGAAGTGTATTGAATAAGATCATTATGATATTTTCCAAGAGATTTTCCTTTAATTCCCACAGTACTTTCCTTAGAACATAAGATCATTATGATATTTTCCTAATTCAAATTTTAGGGTATTACCAGAAGTGTATTGAATAAAAATGCAAATAGGAAAGACTAAGTAGAAAATTTGATCAAACTCTTGTTATGCAAGCAAGCATGATAATTCATACATATGCCGACCACAATGATACTTCAGTAAATGACTTAGAGAATCACAAGCTTGACCATATTCAAACAATAAAACAATTTATGAAAATATCAAATCAAATGAGAGGGTTACAGTTAGTAATTATACATACCTCAAATGAGAGGGTTACAGTTAGTAATTATACATACCTTGATACTGAACAAACGTTTCCTAGAATTAAGTTCCTCTGGGGTAAAAGAGGCCTGATTTAACATTATAAAAACACATTAACAATCCATCACAGGAAAAAATAGAGAGAGAGAGAGAACCGTAAATATGTAGAAAGGTTTATTACATTCTGATATGGCTTCATTTCTATCAATTTGAACACCGTGGGAAGAGGATAAACAGAAGGATCAATGTACGTAGAGCCGTCAAGCCTCCATGAAGTATTGACTTCTGAAGTGAATACGCTTTCGTGGATGTAAAAGCTGCAGAAGTCGTCAATTAAATTTTTATCAAGATGGAATCACAAAATGACCAAGTTTTTCCCCCCTTTTCAGCAGTTGTTGGATAGTACAACAATACTTATTGTGTCAATGTGAGTGTACTTTGTCTCAAATCTAGCTACATGTTCAAATTACTGTAAATGATCTTAAATGTGTGTGCTAAAAACAATTCAAACTGAAATAGCCAAATGGAAATAGAACACTTTTACCAGTTAAGAGATTTCAAAGTACTCCCTCGGATCCACAATATAAGTACTTCAACTAATTCTTCATAATCAAGAAGTGGTGGCTGGCTCATTAAACCTATCTTAAATTTTTTTTTAAAAAAATTAAATTTATCCATATTAAATGAGGTAGGTTTCAAGGGAAGGAGAAAAATAAAAAGTCCCGGTAGTAAAATTGACAAATAATTCTTCTATAAGTGAGTAAGGAATTCTTCTATAAGCCATAAAAGAGTCAGAAATTTACCTTACACACAACATGACATCTTGCATCATTTGTAAGACAGGTGGTGCAGCTACGCATCGGCCTATAATCTTGACCTTTGCAGAACGAACAAGTGGGACAACTTCATTAGCCCATTCCATATTAACCCGTCCAACCTAAATTGAATCACAAACTCGACACTGTCAATTTTTATGCCTTCGTTTTATTCCGTATGTAGAAAAATCACCATCACCACTATTTACAATAAAACGTGATTAAAATTAAAAGCTAACAAAATTTAAAGGAAAGAACAAAATAGATTATTAGTCCCAAAAAAAAAAAAAAAGACCAACCTCTCCAGAACGCTTGGTTGAAATGCGAAGAATCCATTTCGAGTCGCGTTTGGCAAATGCAGACCGAAAGTCGAAATGAACAATCTCATTGTCCACTAATTTCCTCCCTTTAGTAGTTGAAAGTGCAGTGATTATTGTCCGTCCCGCTAAAAACCAATCTGGATATTCTAGAAATTCCCCATCCTCCACGTTTGGAGGTCTAGGAAGTTCAAGTTCAGCGTTTTTCTTTTTAACCTGGGAAGACTTTTGAAAACATGGAAAGGAACCAACTTCTTTGACGATTTTCACTTCACCGCTATCAGGAGTAGCCACCTGTTTTTTCTCCGAGACCTTATCCACAGAAGCCTGAACTGGTGGTTGTTCCACCGTGGACTTCAGATATTCTTCCTCTGAAAAAACTTTAGTATTTGAAGCCTTAAGGAACTCTTCATATCCAGCTTCCCATGAAGATTTCCGATTACCAGTAGACTCTTGCACCTGGGTTTGGGACGGCAATGACCTAGAAACATCATCTTCCGCCGATTCCTTCTTCACTTTAAACTCCTCAATCGGTTGTGCCACCCCATGAGAACTATCGGAACCATTTTCTACATTTGCTGGGTTTCGATCCTCAATCTTCAAATCAACAGGTTCTTCTTTCACATTGCTCTCCAAACTAATTTTATCAGACATATGAGAGTCGTCGAACCCCTCTTGCTTTACCGGCGTCGGTGCCAAAACCCTCGAGCCAGTGCTAGTGACGGCCCGAACCACCGTGACGGGTCGGGCCAGAAACCCGGGATTGTTGTTGAGAAACTCCACCGCAGCGTCCTCGTCGTACCGACATTCCGTTAGGGCTAGGCGACTGCCGGTCCAGGAACCTCGAAATCGAATCGTGACTGTACCTTGTCGATCGACTTGCTCAGAGAATCCATCACGCAGATCGAATGTTAAAGAGGGGAATACTGAGGCTAGAGACGATAATGAGAATGAAACACACCAACAAACGAAAATCGAAAATGAAGAACCAGATGTTGAAATCTATAAATGGAATCTGAAAGGGATTCAAAGTGGCGCGAACCCAATTTTACAGTGCATTATAATCAGTTTTGGCGCCAAGGGAAGATAACATTTTTCACCGTTGTCACTTTTGGAGGGAAATTATTTTTTTACCGATGGTTAAATAATACTACTCCCATGATTAAGGAGGGAAGCGAATAAATACACCAATATTGCCATACATGGTGTGTGTGGAGAAATTTTTGAAGCACAAAAGTAAGCTGGAGAAAGCAACATTTCTATTTTTATTTAAAAAAAAATCAAGTAATAGTCGGAAAAAGATTCTCTCATTGGCTAACTTTCTCCTAATCTCTCATCATCCAATCCAAACTATTGATTTGATTTAATGAGGTTGTTGATGTGGGCAGTTATATCAAATGTATGGTACAGATTTAATGCCAATGTACTAGCTGGCCTATTGATTGTGTAAAGAGAAATAAATAATGATGGAAGCATATTAATATAAAAAGTATTTATTGACCCAAAATGAACTAATAATAAATACATCCTAATCCTAATCCTAATCCTAACTGAGCCTAACATTTTCCGTTCATTTTTCATTATTTCAGTGTGTTTTGTTTAATATTTTGCATATGATTATGATACATCCAAATCTCACTGCATGTCTGCCCCATAATACTATCTCTGGTCCCAATTATGAGACCTAGTTGACTTTTTTTGGAGAGATTAAGAAAACTAACGAAGTTACTTAATCATTTCATATGTTGTGTTTTTTTAATTATATATTAGTTTATTAATCAAATTATTAAGTTTGAAGAAAAAAATTAAAAATACTCTAAGCTAATTTAATTAGCTTCCTTAATCTCTCTGAAAAAATCAACTAGATTTTATAATTAGGACCTGAGGGAATAATAAACTTTTAAGATATCATACTTGATTGAGGAAAGTTAGTGAAAAGTCTATATTTAAAAAATTATTAATTAAATTGAGCTAAATTTGAATACTAGTACTTTTATGCAAATGAAATCCGTTAGATTATTTGTACTTTATAATTTTATAATTAGGTCTTTCTGACAATTAAAATTATTAAATAAGGGCATTTCACCGAATTTCTTTAATTTATTTTAGGGTAAAAGAGCAAAAATACACATGTGCTTTATCCTCGGGAGCGCCCAGCACCATATGTTTTTTTTTGGAGCAAAAATACACATGTGGTTATAAAAAAGGTGCAAAAGCCACCGTCTCAGTTAAATGCAAAACGTTGACTGTTAGTTGACCCAATATTGCTGACATGGAAGCTGACATCAGCACTTTTAAATCTTGAGTTCTCCTATTTGACCGACGTCCATCACAGCTCACCGTCTCTTTTACTGGGTGCTCCCGAGGACAAAGCACATATGTATTTCAAAATATTTTCATTTTGTCCTTCAGTTAATCCATCAAACAAATCAACTCTTTTTTTTTTTTTTTTTTGAATAAGAAGGCAAGCCGGAGCTTGATGAGTACAGATAAGGATTAGGCCATGACGACCTAACCCAAAATAAAACAAAAGGAAAACATTAACCGCGACAGACCACTTGGTCTTTAAGAACCATATCTAAACAACCTAAAGGAACTGTAGGGATTAGCACTACATCCACATCATCAGGAGCATCATGACCATGCTTGGCCATAAAGTCAGCACATGCAATATTGCTTCTTGAGGTGTGACGAAACTCAACACTCCAGTCTTGGAATATCAGGTCTCTAGTCTCTCCGATGATTCCTCTTAGAGGATGATCAATAGGGCTATCTCTCACCAAAATGTTGACAGCATCAAGAGAATCAGAATAGAGCATTATCCTCTGCAGTCCCATCTGATGGCACACTTTGAGCCCAGTCATGATAGCTTGAATCTCGTCTTCAATAACAGTCTGAAGGCCCAAGGGTTTTTGAAACCCCATCAGCCAGTGGCCTTGGGAATTTCGTATGACACCCCCGCAAGCCGCGTGATGTTGATTTCGCACCGAACCGTCCACGTCCACACGAACCGCATCTTCAGGAGGTGGAGTCCATGCCGTTTCCACCCACCTGTCAAGTTTAAAAATTTGATGAGATAGGGTTTGGTTATCAGAACGTTCCATAAGAAAATAATTACACAAATGTAACATCTCCCTGATCTCCGTATTTTCACCGTGGAATAGGAACTTGCATCTGGTAGTCCAGAGGATCCAGCATCCCAAACTGAAAACCCTTGGCCAAGAGAACTTCTGGAATTTTCCTTTCCCAGGTGAGCGGTTTGCGTTCCAGTTGAGCCAATTTTGCAAATTACCTGTAAAAAATTGGGAAAAATAGTTAGGCAATAAAAGATGTTTCCACAAGTTCTTAGCTCGCTCACAATCTCTAATCACATGAATCACGCTCTCCTCAATATTACATTGGAAAGGGCAAAGGCCCTCATTAGTGAGTCCTCTTTTAGCTCTGAGAGAGTTAGTTGCAATTTTCTCATGGCCAATTTGCCACATAAAGAATTTTACTTTCTCCGGAAGGTGCCACTTCCACATGAGGGCCCAAAACCTGTTAGAACTTACTCTTCCATGATCAGAAAGATGATGATAAGCAGATTTGACAGAAAAGCTACCATCTTTAGATGCTCTCCAAGTGAAGCAGTCAGGAAGATTACTAGAAGGAGGGCGAACCGCAGAGATAGTGCCAATGATTGCAGGCGACAAAATACCCTGCCATTTGCTGATATCCCATCTCCCATTTAAAAGATGATCGCGCACCATGTCATTCTCATTAACAAGGGAGGGGTCAGGAACATAGGCAATGAGAGGCCGATCCAGAGGAAGCCAAAGATCATGCCAGAACTTGGTATTTGCTCCATTGTTAACCTTCCTCCCCACCCCAGCAAGGAAAGTATCCCAGACAGCTACAATAGCTTTCCAAGTGGAGGAGGAGTTTCTTTTATTAGAGACTTTAGGAACAGAGGAGTCACCACATTTATACTTGGACCAAAGACATTGGACCCACAGAGATTGATTTTTTGTCAGGAGACTCCAACAAAGTTTCATAATAAAGGCCTTATTATGCCGCCTAAGGTTTTTCAACCCAAGGCCCCCCTGCTTCTTAGCCTGGGTAATTTTGTCCCAAGCAATGAGATGCATTTTTCTTACACCTTCATCCTGAGACCAAAGGAAATTTCTCGAGATTTTATCCAGCTCCTTAATGGTACAGATAGGAAGAAGAGTAGACTGCATGCAGTAGCTAGGCAAAGAAGATAACACAGATTTGATTAGCACCGAGCGACCTGCAATAGTTAGAAATTTGCTTTTCCACATGGACAACTTTTTCCGAGCTTTTTGCACAATGGGATAGTAGGTGTTTTTCGTAACTCTATTATGGATTATTGGCACACCCAAATATTTCCCAAGGTCAGCAGTAAGCCCAATCCCAAGCAAATGACTTAACTCCAGAGCTCTATTTGAATTAACATTTCTAGAACAAAACATTCTGGATTTAGCAAGATTGATTCTATGACCAGAAACTTCACAGAAACTTTGCATCACTTTGCGAACTTCGATCATTTGATTCGAAGAAGCTTCTGTGAAAGGGATAAGGTCATCAGCGAAGAAAATGTGAGATATACTGGGACCACGTCTGTTGAAATAAAACGGTTTCCAACGACGACTGCCACACTCGGCTCTGATAAGGTGACTAAGGTGATCCATACAAAGGATGAAGATATAAGGGCTTAGAGGATCTCCTTGTCGAACCCCTCTAGACGGGGTGAAGCTCTGACTTTCATCACCATTCCAAAGAATAGACATGGAAGAGGTGGTAATGCAAGTCATAATGAGATCAATCAGGCTGTCCTCCAAATTTAAGTGGATAAGGGTGCTTCTGATAAACCCCCAATCAAGTCTATCAAAAGCTTTCTCCATATCAATTTTAATGGCAACAAAACCTTTTTTCCTACCCTTCATTCTCATAGAATGAATGACTTCTTGGGCAATAAGAATATTATCGCAACTGGATCTGTTAGCAAGAAAGCTGCATTGCTCCGGGCTGATAATGTGGGCCAAAACCCCGCTAAGTCTATTCGCCAATATCTTGGTGATGATTTTAAAACTAACATTGCATAAAGATATTGGGCGAAAGTCTTTAAAAGTAGAAGGATTGTCGACCTTAGGAATAAGAACAACCTTAGAATTATTTATACTTGCCATTTTAATAGGGTGTTGGAAACAATCCTCAATAAAATCACAGATTTTATCACCCACAACGTCCCATTGAGTCTGGAAAAAGTGAGCCTGGAGCCCATCAAGACCAGGGGCTTTAAAAGCACCCATAGAAAAAGTCGCATTTTTTATTTCAAGCCTCGTAACTGTTCTCGACAACATACACCGCTGATGAGCATCAAGGATAGGGAATTGAGAATACCACTCATTCGGGTCTTTAACCGAAGGATCTCTAGTATAAAGGTTGAGAAAATAATCATGAGCCATCTGCTTCATAGTATTATGGTCATCAATCCACTCCCCAGCTTCATTTTGGATAGCACTAATTCTTTGCTTTTTCCGTTTAACTACGGTAGAGGCATGGAAAAACCTAGTATTTCTATCTCCCTCTTGAAGCCATTTAACTCTAGATTTTTGGAACTAGTAGAGTTCCTCTTGAGTGGCAACTTTGTGATACTCCGCCCATAATTTCTTTTCAAACCTAAAAAGGCCAGATTGCAAGTTCATCCTTCTGCATCGGTCAATGCCTTCCAGGCGACGGATCAACTCTTTTTTCTTTTTAGTGAAATTACCCACCCGGTTGTCATTCCAATCCTTCGCAGAGCTCTGAAATTGTTGCAAACCTTGCAGCCAATTTTTCCCCATCCACGCTTCTTTGGTAATGTCTTTAAAGTCATTTTCAAGAGTCCAGGCAATCTGATATGAAAAGGGTTTCTGATTCCCAAGACCTTGAGACGGAGGAGCAGAATTCACCACTACGATACGATGATCAGATTTAAACTTAAGCTCATTACGGGCAGTGAAATTGGGAAAGCAGTTAAGCCAGTTGAGATTGGTGAAGACCCAATCCAATCTTTCCTTCAAACCGTGCCTTTCCCAAGTAAATTTATCTCCCAAAGTAGGAGATTCAATCAAACCAGTGTCATCAATGCAATCCCTGAAATTTTGCATGGATGCCCAAGGAGGGTCGGCCCCACCAAGCTTATCCGAAGGAGACAGATAGGCGTTAAAATCACCCAGGATTAACCAAGGAAGATTAGAATGAGAGGCGAGAGAACGAAGGGAATTCCATAGGCTATGTCTCCTGATAGGATTAGTCTCCCCGTAGACTATAGTCACTAGACTTCTAGTGTTACTTCCACGCTCTTGAATTTGACAATGAAGTAACTGAGTGGTGGAGGTAATATAGGTAATATTAGAAACATCGTTATTCCACAAAAGCCAAATGCCTCCCGAAAAACCATTCGACTCAACCCGAATCCAATGACTAAAGCCTAGCTTACGGCAAACATTATCTGCTCTATTACCACTAATACGGGGCTCCAAAAGGCATAAAATATTAATACTATATTTATTGACTATATCTTTAATAATTAAAGGGAAGGTCCGGCTCCCGGCTCCCGGCTCCCCGACAATTCCAAGAGGCTATAATCATTAAAACTAATAAATAAATTCCAATAAAGGTGGAAATATACTTACCTGGGGCAATCGCCCTCACCTTCATAACGTTGCACAGAATGAGACTCAGCCATAGCAAGTTCATTGGCTTCCATGAAATCTGGTGCAACATCATCGTTAGGATCCCAATGCTCCGATGATTGCTCCACACAAGAAATATTAGAGTTTAATTCCATGGGAGCCTCGGTCAAGGCTTGTGGTTCTTGCTGAGTCACATTATCAATGCTTCCACGAACCACATTATGCATGCGCTGCCCCTTATTATTTTTCTTTCCCATAGATTTGTTGTTGTCCGGATATGGTATTATTTCATTGTGGAGGCTGGAGCTTTCTTTAGACACCTGGTCCTGCACCTTGTGTATTCTATCCTGATTGGAATTCTCCACCGAAGGAGGCCCATTGGCCCCATTAATATTGTTTAACCCTTTCTGACTTGAGGCAATAGGCTCCACTCCTCCATTTGGAATATTCGGCCCACTCAAGGAGGCTTGATTCCGCACAACAAGGCCTTCAACCAGATCAAAATTGATGTCTTCTTCTTGGCCCACCGAATTAACTAATAAGAGGAGTTGGGCTTGTCCATTTCCATTAAGCTATTCGGCCCACCCGTAGAGCACGTCTCCTTCATCACTTTCGGCTTGTATACTGATTTTGCCCTAGGTCCAGCATCATGCTTTCGGCCTGAGCGATCTTCTGGCTCTTTCCCTTTCACTTTCACCGATGTGTATCTGTCTTTTCTGATTTGTGTGTGCTTTGCCGAATTGTTTGGTACACTAGAGGTAGCTTGATTTCCAGCTATTTTTGCAGAGTGAATCACCAACCTGTCCTCCTTTGTCAGACGATCTTCTTCTTCCAAGCCCTCAATCGCCGCAAATCGCGATCTCTGCCCTATGTAGTTCGCTGACGTTGCTTTTGCCCCAGGACCTGAGGATAGCCGTTGTGCTTCCCTGAAATCCGACCGTTGCACAACTCGGTTTCGGCTTGCCCTGCGATTCACCAGCATCCAAGGGCCAAAAGATTCGTCCGTACATGTGGCCTGAGTATTGATCGACGGTCGGCTAGCGGATTGTTGCGGAGTCTGGAGTGATGAGCTTGCTTCTTCATGCGAACCTGGTTCTGGGCACTTGAAAGAACAATGATCCCGACGATGTCCGTATCTCCCACAGGTAAAGAAAATGAGGGAAAGTCCCTCATACTCAACATTAAAGATAGAACCTACTGTGATAACTTTTGGCACTAGTTTTTTCTGCAAATTTAATTCTACACAAATTCGCACAAACTTCCCCCTTTGAATTTTTGGTGATTCGGCTTGATAGTCTTGAAGAGTGTTCATGTCCACTCTCAGAGTACGCCCAATTCTGTCTCGTAAACGAGAAATACAGTGCTTGTTATAGCAATGCATTGGCACATCTGGGATACGGACCCAAGTAGCTACCCGACCAAGGGGATTCTGGTATGGATTAAAATAGGGTGTCCATCTCTGAATTAGCACACTGTGTTGCTTAATTACCCAAGGTCCATCATATAAAACTTTCCTATAGTGAGCCTTCCAAAGATCCTGGTCCTGGAATCTAACAACAAAATAATTGTTGGGAATGTCAATTAGCTCAAAGTTTGAAAAACCCCAAATTTTCGTTAACAGATCTTTAAGCATAAACAGATTAAATTTCTTCCCAAGCACAGTGAGTATAAGAGCATAATTCCAAGGCTCACACCACTCATTATATTCATCCTCAGTGCATGGTGCCACAGGATACAATTCCATGAGCTTTTTCATTTCTTCTGAATCTTCAGGTAATTTCCATCGAATTTCCCTATCATCAGAGAAAAGGTCTTCTTCCTCCATTACATGGTTGTTGTGGGCAACTCCATTGAAGCCCAAAAGTGAAGCACGATAGGATGCATATTTTGGGACATTTTGTTCTTCCTTGCTTTTGATTTCATTACTCTCTGAGCACATAATCTGGACATTATTTGTATCTTTGTCTACTTCTTTATCTGGCATAATATCATCCATAATTGCCTGAGGAGTTCCTTCAACTTTTTTCTTCTTTTTCCGGTCATCATGGCCTTCAGCGGGTGGCCGGTCCGGTGGCATCTTGCGCTGTCCGGCATCAGATAATGGGAGAGTTCTGGTTGAGTCCGTCATGAGAGAAAAAGAAATTATTCCTTAATTCTTAATTATATATTAGTTTATTAATCAAATTATTAGTTTGAAGAAAAAAATAAAAATACTCTAAGCTAATTTAATTAGCTTCCTTAATCTCTCTGAAAAAATCAACTAGATTTTATAATTAGGACCGGAGGGAATAATAAACTTTTAAGATATCATACTTGATTGAGGAAAGTTAGTGAAAAGTCTATATTTAAAAAATTATTAATTAAATTGAGCTAAATTTGAATACTAGTACTTTTATGCAAATGAAATCCGGTAGATTATTTGTACTTTATAGTTTTTATATATAAAAACATATTAGGTCTTTCTGACAATTAAAATTATTAAATAAGGGCATTTCACCGAATTTCTTTAATTTATTTTAGGGTAAAGGAGCAAAAATACACATGTGCTTTATCCTCGGGAGCGCCCAGCACCATATTTTTTTTTTTTTTAGCAAAAATACACATGTGGTTATAAAAAAGGTGCAAAAGCCACAGTCTCAGTTAAATGCAAAACGTTGACTGTTAGTTGGCCCAATATTGCTGACATCAGCACTTTTAAATCTTGAGTTCTCCTATTTGACTGACGTCCATCACAGCTCACCGTCTCTTTTACTGGGCGCTCCCGAGGATAAAGCACATATATATTTCAAAATATTTTCATTTTGTCCTTCAGTTAATCCATCAAACAAATCAACTCTGGTTACTAAGAATTAATCCTCCACCATCAGCTTCAAATAACTTAATTGAAATTCTTGGATGTTACTTAGAGGGGGGAAAACGGGCCAACACTCGTTTAGGTCCTAAATTTGCAAGGACCATGTTTAATATTTTTGCTTCAAAAATGAAAGTGAGTTTAAAAGGGTTAGCCCTGTACAGTCGATGGCCTAAAAGGGCAGACCCTTTTAGTTATGTATATTTTTTTTTTAAAAAAAATTATTTATACGATAATAATATTATTTATTATTTATTCTTTATTAATGATGTTGAAAATATTATGTTGTTATTATCTTTTTTAGAATAAAGTTTCATAAGAATATCTTATATTAAGAATCCTAAAAATTAAAAAGTTATAAAAGATATTTCTTATTTTATAAATATTCTTTCTAATTTTGTATTTTTTTTTACTTATTTTCTAGTATTGTTTTGTCCATATCTCGTATTGTTTCTTTTGTTGACTACTTACACTTTTCAATACATATTTATAAAAAGTATTTTTAATTTTGTTAAATCTTCTCATTCATTATTTGTAATTATGGTATGTAGACAATTTTTTACCTTTGATTATGACTAAGTGACAGTGTTTGTTGATTGCATAATGTGTACTATTTATATCTTAACTTTGATAACATTCATATGTTAAATTAGGACTTTCATTTCTGTAATTTTATTTTTTTAGAAAAAACTTTAAAAAAAAATCGTAAAAGATTGTAAAATCACTTCAACTTTGTAGGGCCCTAACCCTTATGTTCAAGCATCAAACATTAAAATATGTTTTTTTTAGCCAAGTTTTTTAAGGCCCTAACCCGTGAAGGATCAGCTTGGACGGGTTTTACCAGCTCTAATGTTACTTAAACTTTCACCTTATTGGATCACATCTCACTTTTAGCAAGGTTGTTATTTTTTTGTTGCTCAGGACTTTTAGCAAGGTTGTTAGACCAGTTCTTCTTTGCAATTCCAGCTTCGCTAAGGCGTCTCGCAGTTAATTTGAACTGTGAAGCTGGCCTGCCATAAACGCCACCTCATTTCGATGACCAATGTGTCTTGAGTCCAAAAATTATATATTTATTTTATAAAAAGACAATTTATATTAAACGTAAAAATAGTTTATGGTACCACATTTATAAAAAAAAGTGGGCAAAATAGAATGGTGTAGTGAAATGACATTTTTTTCTCTTAAAAAGGAAAATTAAATCTACAGCCACTTTTTGAAGTGTTTTTTGGTAACAAAAGCTGAATGGGTATTCAATATAACTTTTTTACAAAAGGTAGGCTGACATGAGCAAAATTTATAATGTATGACTCTACAAGTATACGAGACATATTAAGTAATACAAAATGAATAAAGTATCATTTCTATAAAGACTTGGTATCCAAAATTCAATTGAGCATTGAGTTTACACTTTTACTTAAGTTAAGCAAGACACAAAGATGGAGTAAAGAAAAAATGAAAATATAGATCTAACTAAAATAATAAAACAAACTGATGTAAACTAAAACCGAGGCTACATATTATATTAAATTACTTATGCAATTATTTAAATTATTATAGCATTGATTGTTTCTTAATGTCTAACCTCTTTCTTTGATAGCAATCAAAGCTAAATTTGCTAATTTAGAACTCTTAATGACCCAATAGGGTCTTCCGATACACTAAAAGTTATTCCAATTTTGTTAATCTCCAATCCTTTAGACGATTAACACTTAATTGGATTAATTTAAATGCAAGTCTAGTGAAACTATGTAGGGTCCATAGGTATATGTTTATCTTACAAGCAAAATAACTCAAAACACTCAATCTTACACAAAAAGGTCTACTCTAAATTCTCTATGTTCAGGCTAGTATCAAAATAAGTTTCAATCAAATTTCTCATCTTTGAGAACAATTAAGCTCACAATTGACCAACAAACATAACATTAAAGCAAATAAAGACTGAAATCATCATCTACTAATTTACAATCAACTACAATTAATAATCTAAATCAAAGGTTCAACTATAGAAAGTCAACATTCTCATGACAGTAAACCAAAATCAAGTATAATCACAATATGTTTCAGAATCAAAATCAAAAGGAAAATGGAAACAGAAGGGGGAACAGAGCATTGATTCAAAGCTCTCTCTTCAAACTCTAGTTGCTCCTCTATCTAAGATTAGCAATGGCAACAACATCCTCTTATCTCCTAGCCTTGGTTCTAAACGGCCTCAACAAGAAGGTGAAGAAGATTCCAACCAAATCATATTAGGGAAAAGTATTTCTCCAGTCACTGGAGATAGATTTATCTTCAGTGATCCCAAAACTACGTCGTTTTGAATTAATGAACGGCATGTTAGTAATTTTAGGTGAATTAATGAAGGGTGTTTTGGTAAAATTTATATGATTAAAAAATAAACAAAATTACAGAAACAGCCTTCATTAATCCAAAACGACGTAGTTTTGGGGTCATTGGAGATAACTCTATCTCCAGTGACTGGAGAAATACTTTTCCCATCATATTATACTAACTTATTTTTTACCTTGATTTTAGTTTGCAAAATGTAGTTTTTTTTAATAAATAATCAATTACATATAAAATGACTTTTTTCTTCCAACTACTTTTATTAAGGTCTGTCAAAATGACTTTTATTGCAAAAAGAGTGTAGTGCTATCTTGGCAAAAGGTGTCAGCTTTTTGTTTTAATTTTTTTATACCCACTTTTTCTACAAAACTTATGCTTTACCCTAGTTCTCCTGAATTAACAGAAAGTAGTTAAAATAAAGGATTAAGGTGTGGATTTGACAACGAACTATTACCCGAGGAGCGTCTGGCACAAAAAACAATTGAGGGGACCAAATTGGCCAACGAACTATTAAAAAGTGAAAAAAAAAACACACAATTTGGTGCAGATTCGCCAACGAACTATTACCCTGTCACTGTCTTGGTGTTTCCGTCTTCCATTGACTGTCATAGTATCGGCGACGTCAGCGTCTCCAAAGCTTCCATTGTTGCTGGGTGATCCACTCACCCTCTAGAACTCATCCAGCAGTCCACAGCTTTCGAACGGCACGCGCCTTGCACCCTAATTGCATCCCTCCGATGTCACAAGCAGCAATCGCAGCTTTCCTATCTGCTAATTAATGGCAGATTTTTTTGTACACCTAAAACATAAATGAAAGGAAAAAATGAGGATACATGCAAAAGATATAATTGCATTGGTGGAAGGGGGGTGGAATGTCGTTTTCTGAACCACAGTTTTATATCATAAAAATAAATTTGTTTACTGCTGTGTGCTGTGTGCTGTGTGCTGTGTGCTCTGTTGAAGGTCATAGTTAAACCAAGATGACACTTGATCCTTTGGTTCTATTTTCATGACACAACCAATTTTCTCCTTTACCCATCATCTAAAATATTGATATTTAAAAATACTGACCTCATTAAATTACTATAATTCAATGAGTCATTAAATTGCTAGTAACAACTGCCATTTTATTTTCCACTTGATCAATTGATGAGTGTGACTTTTAAATTGCCTGAAAATTTTCTCCATAAACCTAAAGCTACTTAGATATGACGTAGAAAAATAAGTTTGTATAATTATCAAACAAAGGACTTCCTTTAGAAATATATCTTTTGATTAGCGCAACACAGCAAGACTAATTTTGATCCCATCCACAAAGCAGCAAGTTCGCACAAGACTACTTTAGAAATAAGTTAGGCACTATACGATGACATATATCTTCAATCTTGTTCCTATTTAACCATATGATCCTCTAAAGAAAACTTTCTACTACGGGAAATCTAGGATTTATGGACAGATGAATAGATAAAAGTTTGTCATGGCAACAACATTTAATTGTATCTTCACTCCTCAGCATCTCACATTCATTTTGCTTTCCACAAGTAATGCGTCTGTAATTTACGCTTGCAGAATCTGGATTTTCTCTTAGGTCCATTTTAAGCTGTTTTCAACTATATGCACATCCTATGGTCAATTTACACCAACATTCAAGTAAAATTAATTAAAACATAAAGCTTCATTTATAACCAAATGAACAATAAATTATACTCTTATAAATGTTTTATTATGTATAAAATAATTTTTTAACAATTTTATAAAAAATATAATTTAAATTAGGGAAAAAGACAAGAAAATACTACGTCCGGTTTTAAATATAAGATAAATTTGAATTTTTAAAATAGATTAAGAAAATTAAATAAATTATTTAATCATATCATATATTGTGTATCCTTAAACTATACATCAATTATAGGGAAAATTCCTTTTAAATACCAAATGAATTTGCAAAACCCCCAGAAGTCCTTCGAATTTGCAAAAAGACTGAGAGGTGATAAGGACTTTTGAGGGTTATGCAATTTCGTGTGAAAAGACCACATTGCCCTTAACTATTAGTGATTAAATCAGGGCAGGAGAAGTTCTCATTCCATTCGACTTTCCTCCTGAGCCAAAAAGATTAGCCAATTCCTGCCCTAGCCGAGGTTCTTCTTCACCCACTACAATCGATGCCGTCTCCGTCGCCGTGGAAGCCATTTTTACCGCCGCCGTGGAAGCCATTTTTACCGCCGCCGCCGAAGCCATTTTCGCCGCCTCCGTCAGGTATCTCCCTCCTCCCATCATTAGTTCTGAGCCCTAAACTTGTTCTTCCTCTCTCTCTTTGTTTCTTTATTTTTGTTCTAAGTTCGAACCCAATGACTGGAATGCTGATTTGGTTCGAATAGTAATAGTAATTGATAGTTGTTTTGGGATCCCTTAAGTCCATGGTCGGAGGGGGGCAAGTTATTAAGAAACGTTCTGTGACTGACATTAATTGGCCCATCATTTTAAATGTACGTTTTAGTGGAAATTACTTGACTGCGGTGCTGGATGATGAAGTTTCCATCACAAAGACCGGGATGTATAATTTGTTTTTTTGTTGTATGTGACCCCAAACTCAACGAAACAGTAATGAGTGCTATCATTGTTCTTGGATTGTTTGAGAGGATTCTCTGGCATTTTGAGTATGTCAATTTTAATGATACTGGAATTAGACCTGTTGTAGTCACTACTTGGGTTGTCAGTGTTGGGGCTATAAGAAAAACTATATGACGGCTTATTATTCTCTCTGTGTCGATGGGCTATGGTGTTGTTTGCCCTACTCTTGGTGGTCTTACCTCAAAGGTGCTCTTGCTCGGTATAACTTAGTGTTCTCTTAGCCTAGTTTGGGAAATCAAAAGTGAAGAGAAAAAAAATTGAGGAAATGACAAATGAGTAATGTAAGAATGGGTGCATTGTGTCTAAAATCATAGTGCATTATCTGTTTGTCTTCTGTATCGTTCTGTATAAGCTTGGAACTAGTTTTGCTGTTATATGTGGTTCATGAACTCTCTAAATTTTGTGTCCTGCCATTTCAATTTTTCAGGTTGATACATACTTCATAGTGTAAAACGACATCTACAAGTGGGTAGCAAAGCAAAAGTGTAGTAAAATTACTACTAGTAATGCGTACTTTTTGTTTCGCAACGACTTTAAGAAAAAGAATAAAGTTGCTGACTTTACTGACATGAATACGGAGTCCTCAAAGGCGTGGATGGCTTTGAGTGATGATGAGAAGAAAGTATACATTGATAGAGCAAAAGAAGGAAGGCAATTGAAGAAGAAGGGCACCTCTACCGTTGCTTTTCCATCATGGTGCTCATTGAACAAATTTTCGAAGCTGGTAGCATTTGTGAACTCAGATGAAAAATTAAAAGCCAAGGTCCAGAGGTTAGGGTTTGGACAGTTGCTTCATATTCAAAGTATGAGACTGCCACGGGAAATGTTAGTCCCTATAATGAGAGCTTATGATCCTCCAACCAATCAATTCCGAATAAGGGGGAACACACGTGAAATACTGGGGAAAGATGTTGCTCAATTGCTTGGGGTGCCACATAGTGGGAAGGAGGTAACAATGAAGGTGAGTGATGATGATCCAGTATTTCAGCAACTTAGAAAAACTTATGGGAAAATAAAGTATGACGACATACTAAACGTCATAACTTCTGGGGAGTCGGGTGAGCAGTTTGAAATATTATTTATGATGCACATGTTGGGGACTTTTCTTGCTCCAACATCAAGCACTACTCCCAGTCATCAGTTGCTGAAGGTTTTAACCTTTACCATGAAAGGATTTAAAAGCTTCGATTGGGCCACATATGTTGCCAATGACCTCTGGAGAGAGCTCTCGGATTATGTCAACGCGTTAAGAGGACACAAAGATTGCAACTCCTACGTCGGAGGGTGCATTTACATGCTATTGGTAAGTATTGCTAAGTATTATGAGTTGTTTTGTGTTAACATTTTTTTGTTGATAACATTTAAATGTTTAACCTTGTCGTTGTAGTTATATTTCGGCGATCGGTTTCCATTGAAAAAGGCAGTTGATTACAAAGGACAGAGTCCAATTCAGTTTTGGACCAAAGAGAAGGTCAAGGAGATGGTTGAGAGAGAGAAGAAGAGCGACGTGGGGATGTTGTACACCACAAAGGCCGGTAAAGACAATGCCAACAAGGACACTTCGGAAAGCAATTTTGTGTTGTCTTTAGACCCAGTACTTGCTTGCTTCCAGTAATTGACATTTAATTCATGCTTGGCCATTATGTTAATGACCTGTGATAAATTGTGTTATATTTAGGTTTTAAAGGACTTGCATGGAAAGTTGATGGGTATAATCAACGATAACCACAAAAGGCTTGTTGGTGCTGTCGAAGATGAGTTGCGAAAGGCACAAGATCACATACAACGGCAGCGAAAGCAGCATGACGGTGAAGATGCTGATGATAATGGCCAAGATGATGAGGGTGATCATGAGGGTGATGATGAGGGCCACGAAGGTGATGGTGAGGGTGATGATGAGGGCCACGAAGGTGATGGTGATGATCATGTTGATGGCGAAGCTGGTTATGAGGATGACGCATCTGTTGGAACGCCAATCAACATTGATGAATCTGATGGGGCAAGTCCTACTGGAGAAGGAGGGTCCAACGAAGGAGAGCAATCCATTTCTCTATACGCCGTTCAACAAGAATATGCACCACCACGGAGGTCACAGAGGGAAAAGAAGCCCAAAAATATGTCGCCTTGGACGTTGACGAAGCCATTAAAGCGCCATAGGAAGGCAAAAGAACAGAAGGAAATATTCTTCGACATTATCTCCGGAACCTGCACCAACGATGAGAAACAACAGTAAGTCATAAAAAACTTAATTTCAAGGATCCTTCAATATTAAACTGACATTTTGTCTTGATTAGTTAACGTATGATGTCATTGTTTCTTTTTTACAGGTTTCTCATACAAATAAACGATGAAGACATAACCCGAGAGCAACTGCAAACACTCGGCCTAGGAATAAATTAAGTAATCGGGTACGTACGATAAAACATCTAAAATTTCGATGCATCGTTTTGAATCCCGCTTATCGAAGTGTTTACACATGCAGGTTATGTCTGTTATCTGTAAAACATTGATGCTCGATATGCAAAACCAGGGCAAAGTGAGTCGTCACATTTTCAGTGCTGATCATATGGTTAATATGCATTTATGGACGTTGATAATTTATTTCCCTTTCACATATGTATACATGACTGAAATATTTGTTGATTATGTAGCAATTATTGGCCACAAAACCGATGGGATGGAAAGTTTCTCAATGGAAATAGCAACTATTGCCTCAATATATAGGTTACAATATCACTGATTGTGAGTTGATAATGGGTCCACTATTGGTTGATCAGCATTGGTTCTGCATTGCCATTGATCCGAGCACAATGAATTATTATGTCTTAGATTCAATGAAGGCAAACAACGCCATGAGCAAGAATGAGTACAGTAAAAAAAAGAAAACCGCATTTGAAAATCCCCAGGCAACGGCCATCAAAACAATTGTAAGTTACATGTATTCAAGTTGTAGTTATGATTGAATGAAGTAAAATGCATGTGTGTTGTTTACAGAGGGATCGTTTTGAAGAGATCATCCACCTTGTTAATCCAAATGACAAAGGCAACATGCCAAGACAAGAAATTATTTGGCCATCCGTTCCACAACAATCAAATTTGTGAGTGACATTCTGTGGCAATGAGAATAATCCTAGGTGGTTCTTGTAAATTGTTTTATTTGTTAATTTGTGTCATTCTGTTTTCTGTAGGCAAGACTGTGGTGTGCATGTGTTGATTTGGTTGCACAATTGGAAACCTAATAAAAGTATGCAGTATGGTGATGATGAGCTGAATGAGTATAGGTGCAACCTCATGTGGTGGCTTGTCAACCATGAATTGAATAAGGCCACAAATGATGCATTAGGACTCCTGCCTACTCAAATGCACTATCACAGGAAGAGAAGAAGGAAGACATGAATGTTTTTGTTAAAGGCTAAATTTTGTAATTATTTTGACACTTAGTACTTATATGTGGTGCTCTCCATAAATGTATGGGTAGTCATCAATTTTGCATTCCTCTATGCTTGTAAATCAGATGTTTGTAAATCAGGGATGTAAAGTTGACTAAAGGATATTATTTATAACAATCATTGTATTGCCACTGGCATTTACTAGTGCTTGAACAGATTTTACAAGTGTGTTACAGAAAATTTTGTACACCAGGGATGTAAAGTTGATCGAATCATTTCCAACCGCATTTACAAATATTCCCATGCCATTGTTTTGTAAAAAAAGAAAAAAAATGCACTTTTACAAATCCACAAACGATAATTACCAATCCACAAACGCAAATTACCAATCCTGAAACGAGAATTACCATTTGCATGTTTTGCAAAAAAAGAAAAAAAAAACACTTTTACAAATCCACAAACGATAATTACCAATCCACAAACGCAAATTACCAATCCTGAAACGAGAATTACCATTTGCATGTTTTGTAAAAAAAGAAAAAAATGCACTTTTACAAATCCACAAACGATAATTACCAATCCACAAACGCAAATTACCAATCCTGAAACGAGAATTACCATTTGCATGTTTTGCAAAAAAAGAAAAAAATGCACTTTTACAAATCCACAAACGATAATTACCAATCCACAAACGTAAATTACCAATCCTGAAACGAGAATTACCATTTGCATGTTTTGCAAAAAAAGAAAAAAAAAATGCACTTTTACAAATCCACAAACGATAATTACCAATCCACAAACGCAAATTATCAATCCTGAAACGAGAATTACCATTTGCATGTTTTGCAAAAAAAGAAAAAAAATGCACTTTTACAAATCCACAAACGATAATTACCAATCCACAAACGCAAATTACCAATCCTGAAACGAGAATTACCATTTGCATGTTTTGTATAAAAAGAAAAAAAATGCACTTTTACAAATCCACAAACGATAATTACCAATCCATAAACGATAATTACCAATCCATAAACGAGAATTACCATTGTTTCTTCAGGGAATCATTTTTACAAATCTTTCAACCATGTTTTGTAAAACCAACAAAATTGCACTTTTACCAATCCACAAACGATAATTACCAATCCACAAACGATAATTACCAATCCGAAAACGAGAATTACCATTGTTTCTTCAGGGAATCATTTTTACAAATCTTTCAACCATGTTTTGTAAAACCAACAAAATTGCACTTTTACCAATCCACAAACGATAATTACCAATCCGGAAACGAGAATTACCATTGTTTCTTCAGGGAATCATTTTTACAAATCTTTCAACCATGTTTTGTAAAACCAACAAAAATGCACTTTTACAAATCCACAAACGATAATTACCAATCCACAAACGATAATTACCAATCCGAAAACGAGAATTACCATTGTTTCTTCAGGGAATCATTTTTACAAATCTTTCAACCATGTTTTGTAAAACCAACAAAAATGCACTTTTACAAATCCACAAACGATAATTACCATTCCAAAAAACGATAATTACCAATCCATAAACGAGAATTACCATTGTTTCTTCAGGGAATCATTTTTACAAATCTTTCAACCATGTTTTGTAAAACCAACAAAATTGCACATTGATAAGGATAATTACCATTCCTGAATGACAACAGTTAGTCATTTACAAAAAGGATAACTACAATTACAAATCTGCAACAAATAGTCATTTACAAATCAAAGCAAACACAATTGTTTCCAAATGATCCTTCCCATAAACATAACTACAAATACAGAGTCTCCAACAACATATAGTCATTGTGGCATTGATAAGTACAGAATTGGCATTTACAAAAAGTTGTAATGGGATGACAACATGTACAAAATATAGTGAAATGACAAGTGAACATTACAATTCCACATTGACGTAATGTTTCCGTGTCATTCCAACGCATGAAGACATTATATGCCATTTACACTAATTACATCTTGAGTGATCCTATAAGTCTTATAGCCCTTCTATCCAAAAATAAGTGAAGGGATCCAAGTCATTGTATATATACCAAAAGATGACTTCTAAAATATATACCAAAAGATGATTTCTAACATATTTACCCCACAACCCCAACCAATGCACAAATTAAGATGGGTTTGGATTTTTGCAGGTTCTTGTTGTGTGTCCAGCCTCATGGCATAAGCCGCAATGGTAAATCTTTTTATTGCGAAATTGGCTCTCTACCCTTTGAACTGGAGGCCTTCCCGGTGGACGTTTAGTCTTAGGAGGTGCTAGTAACACTTGCCTTCCTATGTCATATAGGCGAATGCCATTTGGGTCAGGCATGCCTATTGTCACAACCGGAATCATGGTTCGTGTATAAATCTTTTTTTGAGCTGTTATTGTCAGGCATTCATCAACAAAACTATACACATCACCATGAACACCCTTGATGGCTGCACACGCATGAGGACAAGGAACACCAGACATTTACCATGCTTTACACGTGCACTCGCACAAGTGCAACTCAACCTTTAGGGCCCCACTTGATGTCCGCACCTGCACCCTTCCTCCTCCATATATCTGAACATCCAAGTATTCAGCCCTTGCCACATTCTCAAGCACTTGTTGTTCGGGCCAACACCATTTTTCCACTTACTCATTGCCATGCTTGCTACATACATCTTCTTTGCAACTTTCTCACGGTGCTCATGTATAAGCTGGGCCACATTATGATGTCTTTCCTTTACCATCCAAGCATTGAAGGACTCAGCAAGGTTTGTGGTTATTTTACCCCACAATTTAAATGGGAACTTGCTCATGGCCCATCTGTCAACATCACCATGATGGATTAGCCACTCAAATGCTTGTTGATTGAAAAGCCTCATTTGTTCCATCGCAGCTTCGAAGTCACAATCAAGTCTTGCATACGCAATTGCATCAAGTAATTGAAGTGCGGTCTACCTTTGTTGCCCACATATCACCCTCCTTCCTCTATTCAATTTAATCATATGGGCGCTAAAGTTTTCCTTAATGTGCCTATAGCAGTAGGCATGTCTCTGAGACCCGAACACTCCTCGGACAGCAGCGATTATTGTACTGTGTCGGTCTGACACAATTGTGATATGTAATCCTCCAAGTGTCCTCTTCACCATTTCAAGGAACCATGTCCAGTCCTCTATTGTTTCTCCATGGACAATACCAATGGCAAATGGCAATAACTCATTGTTTGCATCAAAGGCAAAAGCAGACAGCAGAGTCCCCTTATATGGTCCACTTAAGTGGCTTCCATCGATGTATAAAACAGGTCTCGCTCCAGCAATGAACCCCTCAATACAACAACCATACGCTATAAATACTCGCTCAAAGACATTGCTTCGAGTAGCCACCCATTCAGCCACAGTCTTGTCATCAGTTTCCTTCAATCTATCACATATCCATGGTATTAACATGTATGTCTGTTCAGGTCTACCGTGAATTTCCTCCATGGCCTTCTCCTTTGCCCGATATGCTTGCTTATATGTCAACTGCACACCGTAATCTGTTGCCAAACTCTTCCTTATATCAGTCGGACGCTTGTCTGTTTGATTTCTGACCTCTTCAATAATAATTGTACTTGTCAAGGTAGCACTTCGAGCATGTGTCACCTCAATATTGTCTTGTGCTGTGTGATGATGGTCTTCGGTGTATCTTGTCACACGTAAGAAAGGATTACCCTTCCTAATCGCCCTTGCAGTTATCCTCCATGGACAAGCTTCAACTTTACATTTAACATACACACAGTCCCTTGAATTCTTCACATATGTGTACTCAAATTTGTAGGCAATACTGAACTTGTGCAACACCTTCTTGAACTCATCCAAATTTGCAAATGTTTGATTCACTCCTATGAACAAGTCCTTCCACTTCTTTGAGTTCATCTCTGGCATCGGCGTTGGTGCACTCTGACTTGCACACGGAAGGCTCAAAAGATGTATTCCACTGCACTCATTGTTTGCATAATCATCACTCGCTCCGTATGACATCCGCTCCTCAATGTAAGTCATTTGCTGTGTACGACCTACAAATTGATCAACCCTTCATAGATAATGACAAAATTTATCAAGATATTACCCACAACCGTATATGATATTATTATTGTTCTAACTAAACTAACTACCACATACCTTTCTTGATCATCCATCTCCCTTGCTGAAATATTACATTTACATCCTACATACACATGTGCACTTCTTTCATTATAAGTAAACAGATTTTCGATTTCAGAATCATCAACCATGTCTACTAAAATCTTTTCATCAAAGCTTAAAGTGTATTTAATGTCACACCCATTACCATCTAAACCAAACAATTGTCCTATCATTACCCTCAATTCTTCAACTTTCATACCCTCCTTTATCGATTTTACCCTCACACTCCCACCATTATATTTAACTTCACCTTCACCATCAGCTACGAACTCCCCCCAACATGGAAAAAACAAATTAGTGACTTTGAAGAAGGTGTTGCCGCTATATTTGTTGTCATCTTGCATTCCAACCTACAAGAAACAAAATAAAATGCACTTTTACAAATCCTGAAACGATATTTACAAATCCACAAACGCAAATTACCAATCTTGAAACGCAAATTACCATTGTTTCTTCAGCGAATCATGTTTACAAATCTTTCATGCATGTTTTGTAAAACAAGAATAAAATGCACTTTTACAAATCCTGAAACGATATTTACAAATCCACAAACGCAAATTACCAATCCAAAAATGAAAATTACCATTGTTTCTTCAGGGAATCATTTTTACAAATCTTTCATGCATGTTTTGTAAAACCAATAAAATTGCATTGCGTAATGATCAATGCTAGTTAATTGTTAAACTAAAGCTAATGGTTACGGCAGTATGTATCATTCTAGATATTAGCAATCATTAGGAAATATTGTTATTATAATTAGATAATGATTATTATCAAAACCCATATCAAAAGTTATGCAGCAATTATGCATATGGAGACAAAGAAGTAATAAAAAAGGTTCCAATGCAAAAACCCAAATGCAGAGAAATGTGTTCCAGAAGGACCCAACAATTACAATGAATGCACAGAGTTTAATTAATTGTAGTTGGTGCGTTGAGTTGAATTCTGGATGCAGCAGCCATAAATTATTGTACGTATCTAAGATATTATGCACTGTACGCAAAAGATGCACTGTATCCAAGTTAATTATCCAACACCCTAAATATGCTTCACTTCTGTTTTGTTTTTAATACAAGTCAAAAAATGTCGACCCCCACTTTATTGATACCCCACCATCCGCAGTTTCACGTTCAGGACTATTCTGAACAGCTGGAATACCATTTGTTAGCCGAAAGAATACACCTAACATTAATACTGATACTATAACAATCATAAATCCTTTTAGGAATAATTCTGGGAATAGAGAGAGAAGCAGAAAAACGGAGGGAGAAAGCATGACTCATCTTTAACAATTTAAAACCCAGTTTTCATGATTTCAAACTTAAATTCATTCAAACTTTCACATAATTTGACATTGGAGGTCTGTCATTAATTATTGCAAACTTAAAAATCAAAGGGAAGTTAGTAAATTGGGAACAAAGATGGAATCGTGCCTCTTGTTTGTGCTTGATCTCCACAAAGGTGGCGGCGACGTCGTCCACGACAGAGGGTACGGCGTCAACGGCGGTGTGTCGGCGGTCCACGGCGGCGCGTTCAGACGACGCCTCGAGCTCTGGCAGTGGGGGTCGATTTTCTGGTCTGCGATGAAAAATTCTAGTGCCAATGCCAATGAATTCATAACCTATTTTGACATATTAAGGGTAAGGGCATTGTGGTCTTTTGCCACGAAATTGCATAACCCTCAAAAGTCCTTATCACCTCTCAGTCTTTTTGCAAATTCGGAGGACTTCTGGGGGTTTTGCAAATTCATTTGGTATTTATCTAGAATTTTCCCAAAATACTACATCCGGTTTTAAATATAAGATAAAATTTGAATTTTTAAAATAGATTAAGAAAATTAAATAAATTATTTAATCATATCATATATTGTGTATCCTTAAACTATACATCAATTATAAGTTTAGGAAAATAGTTTGAAGAAAAAATGACAAATACAAATATTTTTAAAGTAATTTAATTATATTTCTTAATATTTTAAAAATATTTAACTCTATCTTATTTTAGGACTAAAGGGAGTACCATTTAGACTTTAAAATTTCAAATCAGTGATTTTTTACTAAAATGAGTTGTCAATTACTACAAATATGTAGCTAATATCTATATTCTGATAGGCAATCACTAATTTGGGATTTTGAAGATTAAGTAATATTTTCTTATCTTTTTCCCTTAAAATTATACTAAGCCTGAAATGACATTATTTGAATTATTTATATTTTAATTTATAACTATATTTTGTGTCATAACCATGTAACCTAATGGCATAAATATTGAGGGAGGTCATGGTCCACGGGTTCCATCCTATTCATAACCTCAACCTCATATGCCTTGTACAATATAACCTAAAGAAGGATAAAAAAAACTGTTAATATGCAGATAAGCCAAAAACAGAAGACACTCGTTGAAGACATATGTGATCTTTTATATAAAACATATTATGTATATACAAATAATCATATGTGATCTTTTAACCAACTAAAATAATATGATCTTAAATAAATCAAATTAATTTAGGTGTATATGACATTATTGAGTTGCAAACTGTAACATCCCGTTTTCCAAAAGCAGTATAAAATTTTTCCATCAGAGTAGAACATCGGAGTAAGAGTGTAACTGATATATTGATATAAAATGCCCACTGGCTATTTACAGAAACGGTTCAACAACCGAGAGTTTTCAAAAAGAAAAGGACAACAACGGAAAGTCTTCAGCCTGATCCCTGAACTTGCTGCTTCCCTCTCTCCTCGGTCCTCGGTCCTCCCGACCCTGACGCTATATTAAGAGCTGAGATCCGCACCGGATCTCAGGTAACGGTTAACCTCATATTCACATATACAGTATATAGACCACAATCATTCATAATAACAGCATAACAGATGTATCACACGGAGTGCAAGTAGAAGTACCACACGGAGTGCATATAAATGTACCACACGGAGTGCATATAGATGTATCACACGGAGTGCATGTAAATGTATCACACGGAGTGCATGTATCCAAAAGCACATAACAATACTCACAACATATCAACAGACCATCAACCACATATACACATACAATACTCATACAACATACCCGCATACAGTAAACATCAGAGTTAGTGTTACAATACGCGAACGTACCTTCGTTGACGTTTTACGGTAATTCGGCACGACGGTTGGTCAAAACGTAATCAGGGATATCCTATCAACATAACAATGTATTTGTTAAGGATCTATCATTACGACGGACATTTTTAGTCAAAATGACCATTTTACCCTTGACCCCCTAATCGGCGGAATTTCGCCAGCACTTCGTTACTTTGACCCTAATCTTCCAAAATTTCAACATAACTCCTCTTCCAACGTAATTTTTGAAATATAAATCATATTAATTAATGATTCATATCATAACAGGCATTTTAGGTACAAATTACCATTTTGCCCCTATCCTTACTAGTCGGCGGAATTTCGCCAGAGCTTCGCTACTTCGACTCTAATATTCCAAAATTTTTTGCCAAAACTTCGACCCCACCATGATTTTCGAAATAATGACTAAAATACCCCTAACATATGATATCTAATCATACTTGGAAGATTAAAGACTAAACTAGCATTTCTACTCTAACTACCGAAAGAACTTATGAAAGCTTAAGTACCGAAAAACTTACTCAGAGCTTCGCTGCAAAATTCCCCGGACTACTCCTTCTCTCTACCTTCTCTCTAAAACCGAAATTCCCTCTTGGAATGGTGTGAAGAATGAAGAGGCAAGGCCTCTTATTTATAGGCAAAATGTTGACACTATTCATGCCTTTTTCATACGGATATCGGTAGTCGGATCGCACTTTGCCAAATGTCAAGATCCTCACCGGGCCACTTGTCCAAACCGTCCTTGAGCCCTTAGGTGGCACAAAATTGACATCATCCATGATGATGTCATCAACTTGTTCAAGAAGGTTTTATATCGATAAATCCCCGATCGGTGTTCGAATCGCGTAATCGCGTAAAATCCCAAAAATCCGGAATTACAACTTTGAAGACATTCTCTCACTCACTATAAATGTCCGGGTTAAATAAATTTTTGATTCCATATAGGGTTCCAACGGTCCTGCGGAAGTTTCTCGAAAGGCGTGCCCGTTTACGGAATTCACTTCTGGAATTGTCACTTTCTGGACAAAAATTCACTGACTCCAAATATGTCCAGATAATCATAAACTCATCTCCAAATGTTGAGTTACAATTTATTTTGTTCAAATTCTAATTTTAGGACTATCTGCCTTTTTATCAGATTTTCCCTATTTCGTCTTATTACTAACTTCTTCTACCGATCTCGGAAACGACTCCAGGTACAGCTCAATCCAAGATAAAAATCCACTCATCTTTATTATATTCTATCTTTAGAAATCATGTTCCTGATTCTCTAGATAGGATCCAATTCCTATCGGTGTTTATTTATCTTTTACTATTCCATTTAATTACTTATTAATTAAGAGTTCCAAAATTTCTTCCAACCTTTTCTACTCATTTAATTTTGTGTTCACACCACTTTTTTCTTTTCCTCTTCATTATTTTCGAAATGCATCTCCTTCTTGACTAAGGAAGATGTTGCTTTACATACTCATGTGTTTTTATTGGTTTATTGTAAAACTTTGACTTTCCATCAACTTAACTACAAAGTTTCCTTTACAAAGTATCATGATTTTTCACACAATTTTCTCTTCTTCTTTCTTCTTAAAATTTCGGTTGTACACACATATACATAATCAATTTGATTTCCTCCCATTTTGACTTTTTCCAACTTTGCTTTATGTATTTATTTACCTTATTGTTAATCATTAAACACATCTATACTTTTCCTATAAGCTTGCAAACCGTGTATGTTCACCTTTTGCTCTTCAACTTAGCTTTTCAATTATCTTATATTATTTAGAGGGAAATTCTCCCATTGGTTCCTTAATTTCACAAGGCTTTTCTTTATGATTTAATTTGGTTTTTAGGTGTTTACATAATTCCTCTTATATTTTCTTTAATCAAACTTGATCAATGAGCAACTATTCTTTTACTAATATCTTAAACCCTTTTTGGTCATTAATAATCCCCAAATAGGATTTTAATATATATAACTTTGAATATCCCCTTTATTCATGTCTAAACAATTAGTCAATTATTATTTATTTAATTACTTACTAATTGTTGATAATTTTCTTATTTAAGAATAATCATTTTCTCACAAAATTTGAACTAACATTACTATTTTATCTCCCTCGTAACATATCAATAATTATGGAGTTAGTTATGATCTCCAAATACTTTATAATTGTTATTTTACAATTCTTCCAAGCTTATAATTTATTAAATTACCAAAATTAGAGAAAATATATTCTCTCAGTTTTAATAATTATTTTACTACCTTTCAGGATCTTTCACAATTTTCTTAAGTTATGATATTTACCCTAAGTATGATTTTTAGGGTATTACACAAACATTATTTAATTTATAAAATATATAGGTGTATTATTAAATTATTATTGTCTTTAATTATTATTGAAAAAGTATAAATAGGGGTACTATAGGAAAAAATTGACAAAAGTTAAAACTTGCTTTTATAATTAAGACCAAAACCAACTCTAAAATTTTCTCCTATAATTAGGACCGGAGGGAGTATTACTGAAAAAAAAACCTTGAAATGCTAAGTGCAACTTAATCTATATATTAACATATAGGCTAAAGTATACTTTTAGTCCTTTAAGTTTATATAAGGTATACTTTTGGCCTCTTAACTTTATAAAATATATTTTTAATTCTAAAATTCTAACACCGCTAATTTTCCTAACGGAAAATGCAAACTCAAGTGATAACGGTGTAAACTTAAGTAATGACGGTGTGATTAGATGCTATTAAGCTTAGATTTAAAATATGGGTAGATTAAAGAATATATAAAATTTGTGTAATTAAATGTTATTAGTCATCACTTGAGTTCGTTGTATCACCGTTTTCTGTTAGCAACATTAATGGTGTTAGAATTTTAAGATAAAAAATATGCCTTATGTAAAACTTAAAGAACTAAAAATATACTTTAGTCTAATATATAATGTTAAATTTATTATAGTCACATTATTGATTTATTCATAAATCAACATTGAGCCTACATGATATTATATAGGATAATGAGAGTGAAGTAGGGTGTAAGTAAACTCTTTTGAGGTCAAAATGTAATTTTTTTTAATAGTTTCGTATGATGTATAGACTTCATATAATATTTTAAGAAAATATTCTATTTGGTCCTTATTATAAGGCACTAACTAATAAGCTTATTAGGTCCTTTTTATAAGACACTTGCTTGTTTCCAAGGAGCATTAATTATTCTTTTCCATGTATGCCCCTAATAAATAAGAGTAGTGGGTGATAGTAATGATTAATACTCCCTCCGGTCCTAATTATAGGAGCAAATTACCAGAATTTGGGGAGATTAAGGAAGGAGGTTAAATTAGTTAATTATGTGTATTTTCCAAAAATACACCTCTGAAAAAAATATGATGCTCTCCCTCTCTCACACACATATATGCTTTAAAACTAAACGTGACAAATAAAATACTCATAACTATGCCTTGCACTGATCTGTGCTCCCCTTGTCGCCTAATTTTTTATTATTAAATCTTAATTAATGTTTTACTAAAAATAAATAAAAAAATTATTAGTCACAAAAAAAAAAAAAACTTAACTAATGTGATCGAGTTTTCTAGATAACAAGACTTTCTCCCCGTGCGTTGCAAGGATGTGTTAAAATTGTAAATGAGGTAAAATGAACAACATATGCGACAATGTGTTTACTAGACCAATTCATACCAACATCCTATTATTTCAAAGAAAGGCGTTGAAAGACTTCTCTATAAACAACATTAGTTGTAATTCCAGTGTATTTATTAAACTCATCCAATATAAGTAATCTCAACCCATTGAAACTCTTGATTCTAGATAGTGCAACATATAATTGTCCATGTGAAAAGATCGAGCTTGGAAGTTAGAGACCTATACATTAGTCATTGATTGACTTTTGTTAATTGTCATTACAAATGAGACTATGATGGCAATTACCTCCTTGTCATATTGAAAGACATTTTAGATTCACATGGGTTCATATCCATTCTATGTATCAAAAATCTCTTCACCAACGCTTATGTCATTCAATGCAATGTCTTTGCCTTAATGACGTTCTTGCCAAGTTGTATTATTTGTAGCCTTGAACCATTACACAACCCCGTCGCCTAATCAATATTCTTTATTAACATAATTGGTACACCTACTTTCAAGACTAATTTATGATGAGGTATCTCTGAGCATTTAATTGCATTTAGATATTCTGTGTCATACAAATCCTCGAAGCTTCCATTAGCATTATCTGTACGACTTATAAAGTCAAAACTAAAGTACTCTACCGTATCACCTGGTAACAAAGAACAAATGTACTCATTTAAAATGTTGACATTTTATGCTGTAGGGGTAAGAATGAAGTTATTGTTGAGGTAATCTCCATCCACTACACGTTCTATTAAATTTGGGTAATATTCAACGATGCCCTTAATTGGATTACAATCATCATGAAGTAAAAACTCTAAAGGTATCTCGATGTCTACAATACCATCGTTTGGTAACCCAATGTCTCCGTCTCCTAAATTTAACAACCATTCTGAAAATGTTTTAATTTTCTCTTGTTCGACTGGATCGCTCGAAGACTTCAACCTCATATTCTTGGTTAGTCAAAGCTAAGTAAACTACAATCATTCCAAAGATGATAAGCGTTGATAGTTGCATTTACTAATTCTTTGTTGTTTAACTCTTGCAAAATGAGCTCACTCGAAGTGTCAAATGAATAAGTAATTGAACTCTCATAATTGGCTCACTTTAGTTTTTTTTAGAAAAATAACAACAGTTTATCTATTCCTAGACTCATAAGTTCAATCACATTTCCTTCTTTCATAAATTATCTTCTCACTTATTAAAACCATCAAAATACAATCATATCCCCAAATCCAATACACCCAATTCCTACAATCAACGTTTCACCCAAAAATTTCAAACATACACATTCTTATAAATCTCAATTCCAATCTACTTAATCCTCAATATAACCTCCAATAAATTAAAATGAATTATAAATTTGGATATAAGAGACTTATTGTCACAAATCTCGTTTTTCGATTCAATACTAACGTATATAAGTATAACCTAATTATTAAATAACTCTTCAAACTTCCAGATAATCGAAATTATGTCAAACTCAATCAAATCTCAAATCTCAACTCATAATTTCATATAGTTCAATGTAACATCCCAACTTTTAAAAGCAGTATAAATCTCAACTCATACCTTCGTTGATGTACGTAGATGTTTCTGGCGAAAACTGTACTTTCTGACGGAAAACAGTATTTCCTGACAGCGGTTCGTGATTACGGATATCCTATCAACATAACAATGTACTTGTTAAGGATCTAGCATTCCGACGGACATTTTTAGTCAAAATGACTATTTTGCCCCTGACCCCCTAATTGGCGGAATTTCGCCAGCACTTCGTTACTTTGACCTTAATCTTCCAAAATTTCAACATAACTCCTCCTCCAACATAATTTTCAAAACATAAATCATATTAATTAATGATTCACATCATAACAGGCATTTTAGGTAAAAATTACCATTTTGCCCCTACCCTTACTAGTCGACGGAATTTCGCCAGAGCTTCGCTATTTTAACTCTAATCTTCCAAAATTTTGCCAGAACTTCGACCCCACCAAGATTTTCGAAATAATGACTAAAATACTCCTAGCATATGATATCTAATCATACTTGGAAGATTAAAGACTATTCTAGCATTTCTACTCTAACTACCGAAAGAACTACGAAAGCTTAAGTACCGAAAAACTTACCCATTGAAGACTTCTGCAGAACTTTCCCCAGAGCTTCTCTCTCTAGAATCCTCTCTCTAGATTCAAAAATCTCAAGAGGAAATGGTGTGAAAAACCAAAGGGAGGGGTGGGGTATTTATAGAAAAGGAGGTAGGGTTTCGGCCGTTGGATCAACTTTGTGAGAAGCGATCTGGACCGTCCAAAGCAACTTTTCAAAACAACCCTTTTTCCCTTCTTTGCATTCACACTTGAACGAAATCCATGCTCCAAAATAAAGGGTTTGGCCAATGGGAGGTGGCCACGTGTCACCTTCCAGAAGCTTTCAGACCGATTTCTCCGATCGGTACCCGATTCGCGTGATTTCGGAAAAATCTCAAAATTCTGGATTTACAACTTTGAAACCATTTCCTCACTCAGTAGAAATGTCCAAGTTAACCTAAATTTTGGTTCCATATAGGGCTCCAACTGTCCAGCTTGAAGTTTCCTCGAAAACGTGTCCAATCGCGTCCGGTTTCGTAACGCATTTCGAAAATACCAACTTCTTGAAAAAATTCACCGATTCCAAATATGTCAAAATAAATTCAAACTCATGCCTAGATGTTGAGTTAGAATTTATTTTCCTTATATCCAAAAATATACCTATATGCATTTTTCCCTATTTTGTTTTATTAGGAAATGCACAAATGACTTCAGAATTTTCTCCCGGAAGAGTATAACGGAAGACAAAATTCCACTGATCATTATTTTTCCCTGACTTTGGAAATCCCATTCCTAGATCTCTAGATAGGATCCGTTTCCTAATTATTAAATTACTATTCACTCTTTTTCACTTTAATTAATTATATTGTATTATAATGCAAGTTGCAACTTATAATATCATGATATTTTTACAAGATTTTCCTCCCAAATTTGTCAAACATTTCGGTCAAAATCTGGTCCCTTTTTATTTAATTTTCGTTTTTATTTAATTAATAATTAATTAATATTATATAAAATAATTATTTAATAATTATTTTTATATAATTTTTACAAAATTTCCTATTAGTCCATACTTGATTTTAGGCTCAAAAATACCTAAACTCAACTATTTTTCTCCAAAATTTCCAATTAATTAGTAAACATGTTTTTACTAATTTTAAAACAAAAATCACTAATTTTTGAGCTTTACATAATTATCTCCGAATTTTCTTTGCTTATGCTTAAGTAATTAGCCCAATATTACTTAATTACTTTCTTATCAATAGTTGATAATTTTCTTAATTATCACACCTCATTACCTCATGACTTTTACACCGACACATTTGTTTGGGGGTATTACGGTCATTTCAATACTTTTTGGGTATTCTTCTACAATTTCTCCAAGTTTGTAACTTAATAAATTACCTAAATTAGGGACAATATCCTTCCCTATTTCAAGTAGATTTTTACTTGCTTCTTTTATAGCTTTCACAGGGTATTTATAACCCACAATGTGCTTAGGGACCTAATTGCAAATTCCCAAACGTTTTAGGGACCTAATTGCAAATTATCCTTTTTCAAGGGAAATTACCCTAAGTCAGATTTGAGGGTATTACATTCAAGATTTAGCAAAACTAAACCGATTAAACATTCGATAGTACCTATAGTAATCAAAATAAATGACTTAAACAACATTTAATCGGTAAAAACATCCTATATGACATAAATCCTTAACTTTAAATTTTTTAAATAGAAAATTAATTTTAAATTCCTACAACAACCAACAAATCTAGACCGATTAAAATTATCTATTAATTATCCTTTACATATATATACAGTCATTCATTGTCAACACTCAACTCTCCCAAAATTGTAACCCCAAAATTTCACCAATCGCGCAATATTATCTTCATTAGAAAGAGAAAATATGCGGAATAACTTTCATGAAGGAAGTTTGTTGAAAAGAAGTTTGTTCAAACAATGAAGGACAAGGCGTAAACGCGCCTGCAAGCTCAATGCTGACCCCAATTATTTTTCCACAAATGATGATCGATCAAGTGGGGATATATATAGTACCCTCAGACACACATGAAGGGGCTATGTGCCCCTTATGGACGAGTGGGAGGGGTATTAAATACCCCCGCCTTCCCCTTTGACTAAAGTAGCACGATCCCTTTAATATATTTTTACTATTATATATTTTCTTATTCATTTTCTTTTATCAATTCCCCCTTTATTATAATTCAATCCGAAAAGTAATAATCACGATATTACACACAAATCTGTCATCTGCATTGTAAGGTAGATCATCAATACATTAGATAATTACTCCCACTGTTATGGTAAATTTGTAATCATGATAAATTTGATTTAATTTGACTTATTTATTTATTTGAAGATAATTTTGTTTCATAAAACTTGTAAATGGAATGTTCTCTTTGATTCTACATTTATAGGTTGAGATAAAAACAGTCTCGTATTTTATAGTAATTGGTTGGTTAGTTGTTGCTAATATATTTAAGAATTCTAACGTAAAAGAGATTCTTGGAACAAACGACCCCGTTGTGTTGCACAATTGTGTTTTATCTAGCTTGTGAAAATTACATTTACACACATTTAAATTTTTTTTTTTAAAAAAAATCTATTAGCCTATGAACATTGAGATGTGAGCTTTTGCAATTCAGAATTGATAAATTTAACTCCATCCATCCAAATTCTAAATTACATCAACCTCATCAAATAAGGTTTTGAAACACTTTTCTCAAGTCCTCTGTGATCCCTTCAGACTACCCGTGGCTAATAGATAAGAGCAACATTGGACATAGACTACCCTTGGCTCTTGTTGATGTCATTGCAAATGAAATAATGATTGAGAATTGTCTCCTCATCATACTAAAAGATAGCTTAGAATCCAAAGGATTCATGTCCATACGATGTATTAACATATCTTCTCCAGCACTTATCCCGTTTAACGGCGCATTTGCCCTTATGAAGTTTTTGCACAGATGTGTTGTTCACATCCTTGAGCATTTGATTGTGTTGAGGGATTTACTATCATACATTAGAGAGGATTAATTATCTAAATTGCAAGACAAAATACATGTGCATTTCATAGAGTCGTGTGTGTGTCTATATATATATATACAGTTTTTGTTTGAAAAAATATAGTTAAAGACCTCAATTTAGATATAATATATGTCATAGTTTCTTGAAAGTTAGAACCACCCCCACCCCCCACACAATGTGAGGGATTCTTTTCTTTCTATTTAAGACAAAATACTCGTGCGTTGCACGAAAACATAAAACTTAAATTGTAAGGATATATATAATTGTTGTTCGAAGAAATATAGTTAAACACATCAAATTAGACATATACATGTCCTAATTTCTCAAAAGTTAGAACCACTTTAATAAAGCAGATTCCTTTATTTTTAAGTGGATGCCAGCCTGCGTGCTGGAGCAATGTCTTTTCATCTTTAATAAAGATTCGTGAGCTTTTGCTTTACGGATTTGTATTGTTTTCAAGTCCGCAGATTCAAACCAGACTGAAGTCCGCACAGTAGTACTTACTTTGTGTATAAATTCGTGGATTCACAGTCTATGGACACCAAGTAATTATACACAAAGTAGACACTTATATATCCTCACATGCATTTCTTAACTAAATCCCTATTTCTGTTAATAAGTTCTCTTACCAAAGTGGGATAATCTGTGGTGGATCTGACTGGTTCAGGAAGTGCTGGGAAAGTGAAACCTATCTTGATCTCAGCACATGCATAGCAAAGAATTAAATTACAATATTTACACTTTGTCCTTATCCTTTGGTTTAAGAATAAGTCACAAAAATAGCATTTAGGGGGCTGCCCTATTGTTTCAAAATAATTTTCAAAATCATGATGACAAATCTTCTGTGCTGGAGTTAGGGTTTGATGATGAATACATGGCCGACACAGATTAAAGTTTGAGGTTACAAAAGATGTCTGCCACAGTTCAATAATAATATGCTCATTGCTGTAGAATATGTATATATAGAAAACAGATCCTGTTGTTCAGACTGAAGGTTATATATATATACTAAGGTATATATATATACTGTAATATGCTCATTGCTGTAGAATATGTAGAGGTAGGGCTAAGGTACATATAAGTAATTTAAATTTACAACAAGAGCTGAACAATGAACGAAAAGAGAACCAGAGCATGAGAGAACATTTCCGAAGACTCAATCTCAAAAGTCAGGATCTTCAGATACAGAATAATCATCTGCATAATCTGCTTTTGGGAACACAGTCCGTAAATTGATCAACCTACGATTCTGCTTATTAGATCTCGCATCATAGAACACCTTCGGATGGAAGATACAGATTGACCAGACGTTACCAGCTGGTTCAATACAGATGGAGAATACATATATAATGGTTTACTTAAGTTAGTAATTAATCTTGACAGACCTACCCAAGTCCTTAATAGGGAGGAATGTCCGATTGATTATATGGAGTTTCTTTCTTATGGAATGGTAGCAGCTTTTTCAATATCAGAAGATTTCAAAGAATTACCATTCGGAGAGGCTCTAAACGAAGAAATAAGGAAATAGCAGAAATATGGCACGCTTTTTGTCAAAGTACAAATCCCAAATTCCTTATTACGTAAAAGGAAAATATCGCCAAAATTTCCATCATTTTCTGGTTACACCACTTATTGAACAAACTGAAGAAGGATTAACTGAGCCACAGTGTGATAAATTCTTACGGGATGCTCGCCTATATGAATCACTGGGCAACAAGTATGCAGAGGATTACAATTCTTTATCCTTTGACACAGTTGTTAAAAATCTTGTTACTGTGTATGGATCCCCAAAGACTGCGAGCGCCTCAGTTTGGTTCAAGCGGGAGTAATAGATCCCAATCCAGAAAATTATGGCGATGATGGGATGTTTGATGATGAATACATGGCCGACACAGATTAAAGTTTGAGGTGACAAAAGATGTCTGCCACAGTTCAATAATAATCTGCTTTTATAAAGCAGATTCCTTTATTTTTAAGTGGATGCCAGCCTGCGTGCTGGAGCAATGTCTTTTCATCTTTAATAAAGATTCGTGAGCTTTTGCTTTATGGATTTGTAATGTTTTCAAGTCCGCAGATTCAAACCAGACTGAAGTCCGCACAGTAGTACTTACTTTGTGTATAAATTCGTGGATTCACAGTCTATGGACACCACGAGAAGCAATAGTTAAGAAATCAACGAAAGGATTTCACAGAAACTCTGATTTCCCTCTCTTCTAAATTTTCCTTTAGCTTCCTACTTACCTGCGTCTAAGCCCTACCTCTATACATATAAGTAGGCACGGGAGACTGAAGAGAAGGAGGTACCCTCCCAATCTGGTATCAGAGCAATCGATCATGAAGGTATAAACTTTTCATTATGGTCTGAGTAAAGGGCCTATGGATTCCCAGAAGTATAAACATTAGGTTTCATTCATTAGTACTATAGTTAACTCTGGATTTTTTATTCTCTCTATTCTAATGATCTAACTCTTTATCATATTAAGTCTGTGGTGATGCCCAAAGACTAGCCTGAGGGACTGTGTCATAAAGAAGATAGACTAAACAGTCTGGCAAGCTAGGTGAAGGAATACAAGTAATCACATGACCTTTCTTGGTAAAGACTTTGATTATTTGAATCTTGAAATAGGTAAATCCATTGTTAAAAAAAAAGTATTGATGAAAGAAATGTTAGGTGTTTTTTGAAGGAAATCACAAACATAGGTACCACTCAGATCATACTCATTTAAATCTGATATCTGATTATTGCTCTTTGATTTTGTGTAATCTTTCTATTCACAGTACCTCTGCTTTTGAAAACTTTAGAAAAATTAGTGAACTCTTATCTGCACAATCTACATCCTTAGGAACTTTTTCTGCAAATTTAGAGTATATTAAGTCACAACAGGATCTGTCTTATTTGCGAAAGCTCCCAACTAAAAGGGATCTACAGTTGTTAATACAAAAATTAAGTCCCGAGCCAACTCAAATTGAAAAAGATAACCAACAGAATATTTGGTTGTTACAACAAAAGTTGGTTGAAGTAGAACGACAGGTTACAGACCTCTCACACCTTGTACTCCATTTAGAAGAACAGATTTTAGACCGAATAGAAAAGAAGCTTGATCGCTTACTAGGTTAATGTTACCTATAGTCACCTTTTTGCGAAGGCTAGAACAGGAAAATCTAGCTAAAACCCGCCTTGAATTAGCAGAAATAATTTGTATCTACCTCAGGCACGTACAGACTAATTACTTGGCCACTCCAATAGAAAGAAGAAATCCTTTATCGTATAGATATCTTCTTTGTTTATTAACTGTCTTCATCCAGGTACTGGAACAGGAACTCACATGATTGTTCAGTTCCTAAATTGGTTAGCAAATCAAGAACTAGAATCACCAGAATATAGAGTTGTGTTAGCTCAACATATTCTACAGATTTTCAGGGAAGAAGACAGACTGTACGAAAGCACTCCCCCAGAGTACAGAAACGAAGAAAGACACATTGTCTTCACATAGTTAGTATATTTAGTTACTGCTTATTTACAAACTATTTAGATGTCTGATCATGATCTCAACTATAAGAAAATAGTTGAAAGAGTAGGATTAAAGTATACCCGTCCTAGCATAGGCCTAACAGGAGATAGCACAGAAATTGGTGAGGTTGTTCAATCAGATAATAAAATTATTATCCGACAAAATAACGTTATCATTGAACAGCTGATTGACATTAGACAGTTATTAGGTGTTGTTGTAGCACAATCCTCTAGCCAAGCCACACCCAGTTGGATAAACGACTTGACCACAAGGATAAGTAATCTGTCCTTAGGAAAGGAACAGAAACCTTTAACCACAGTTTACGGTGGACCTCATCTAGTATGGAAGAAACCTCAGGATCCAAAGCCATAGTAACCACTGATAAAATTAGAAAATTCAATACATTTTCTACACTTGTTAATAAATGGAATGGTCATAAGCTTAGAGAATTCGACAGACTTGTCAACCCCGACAAACAGTTAGATGTATTACATCATAAAGGAACAGATCTAGCCCCAGCTGAAATACTGTACACACATGGTTTATGGGAAACCAAACAGAAGGTATATGAACACTTTAGTGAAGAAACAGTGCGTTGCACAGGTGAGGATCAAGTAATAATCCCTTTTGTCAATAGAGATAGTAAACAGAAGTTACTTGATCAAGACCTTTTAATCATACATATTGGACTTGTTTTGATTAAGATCACAGGACTAACCAGATCTCAAGCTGGTGGACACGTTATATTAAATCTTGTTGATACAAGATACAGTAATGATATACAAAGGGCTATCATTGGTACAATGGAAGTAGATATGGATCAAAACAGTGGAGTGATCTACATGGCACCAAAAATGCAGATGACAGTAACAGACTTTGCCAAACACTTCCAACTTATTATCAAGACCAGAGGATATGAGGACTTCACAGAAGGACAAAACCTTGCAATAACAAAGATCCTCACAGTAGACCGAGTAATAACACTAACAATAATTTTAAATTAAAAATTGTGAGTTATGCGGTACCTAGGCGGTCAAGGAATCAAAGCCATAGAAGGAAAAGCCTTCACAAGAAAAGACCTAGCCGGAAAAGAATGGAATATCACCTTACCGGCTACTACGGCCTTTGGTTCCTTCACGAACCGAGTTTTGGGAACATAACAACAAATCGGTAGGTATTCGTTTCTCGACTATAAAACGAGGGGATCACGAACCCGAATCTGATGATGAACATAGTAACCCTATGTTGGTCGTCATGGAAGAAAATTCTGACCCCTTACAGTTGTTGTTTACTCATTACCCTGACTACGATTGGTCACAGGATTTTACCGAAATTCCACATCCTGATGATTGTCATTTACTTATCAGTATTAAATATAGTGGTCAGTATCCCAAAATTTTTACTAACCCTTTTGCATCAGAGTGTCAGCGAAGCGTGGTGGGTAGTAGTACAACAAATATTACCGGTATAGATACTACTAGTATAGATTCTTCCCCTTCTACTTTTGCAATGTTTAGTACACATACCCTGATGGAAGAAGATGAGTATGACCTACCATACCCACAACAATCTTCACAGCTCCCTCCTCCTAAATGGGATGACGAAATTCCTATACTCATGAATGAGGATACAGGATCATCAAGCATCTCAAACTTCCATAGAATCCCTGAACACCATGCCTCAAATACACCAAGACCAAATTTTGGAGGGTCACAGCACACTCAGATTCCAAGTGCAGGACGGCAACAAGGGAGACAGCGTGGCAGAAATTTCCCTTACGAGTATATTAATAATCTTCCTCGTGCTAATGTTAATGATGGTTCCATGTTAATACTTTCAGGTACCCCTCCACAATTATGGGAAGAAGTAATAGGGAGATGGGAATCATCGACCATTCTTCATTGTTCAAATATCTCATTCGCCAACAATCAAGAGAAGGTTCATTACATTGAAAATCTCTTAGGTGAAACATCTAAGTTTTATTATTTAAATTGGGTTAACACTTTTCCCACAGAATACAATAGGCTAGTATCCTCGGTGACAATACACAAAACGTAACAGTCAAATCGGCGGTTGATCATAGGGTATGATCCTTTTAGAGGAACAATGAAATGCAGGATAAGGCCTTACAGGATATAGAGAGGCTTATCATTGAAAATATGAGAGATATAGATAACTATTCTGATGCCTTCCTAAATTTGGCATCAAAATCTGGACAGGCTTTTACCCAGAACATGAGTGATAAATATTTTAGCAAGCTTCCACCACCCTTTAACAGCATCATAAAGGATGAATGGTATAAGGCCCATCCAACAGTAACACAGGGAATAGCCCCTAGGATTGTCTTTACTAAGGAATACCTCAAAAAGAAATGCATAGAAAATGAGGTAGCCAAACAAGTAAAAGATTATAATTTCTGTAAGCAGGTATACATACCAGGATACTTTCCCAAGGACAAGAAAAGAATCAGGAGAGCTACTAATTATAGGAATGGAAAATCACATTAGGAAATTCAAAAGGCACAAACCCCCTACTAAAAAATGTAGGTGCTATGTTTGTGGCGAAGAAGGACATTTCGCCAGGGAATGCAGAAATAAAAGAGGTAATACAGAAAGGTTTGCCCTCTATCACTCGCTCGATTTACCACAGGATTTTGATATTGTTAGTATTGACCAAGATGACCCTGATAATGACAGTGATATTTGCTCAGTAATAGATGAAGATCTTGATAACATTACTACAGAAATATCTTCAGTTCCTAATTTTCCTATTTTAATGATTTCGGAGGACTGGAATATTTCTAGGGTCTTAAAAACCCTAACTCCAGCACAGAAGATTTGTCATCATGATTTTGAAAATTATTTTGAAACAATAGGGCGGCCCCCTAAATGCTATTTTTGTGACTTATTCTTAAACCAAAGGATAAGGACAAAGTGTAAATATTGTAATTTAATTCTTTGCTATGCATGTGCTGAGATCAAGATAGGTTTCACTTTCCCAGCACTTCCTGAACCAGTCAGATCCACCACAGATTATCCCACTTTGGTAAGAGAACTTATTAACAGAAATAGGGATTTGGAGGACCAATTGGAGCAACTACAGAAACAGCTCCAACAGCTTAAAGGTAAGAACAAAGAAAAGAATCCCACAGAAAACCAAGGGATTGAAGAAGTTTTTAGACAAAGAAATTTGGTAATAAGAGAGAGCATACCCTGTATTTCCGAACCCATAGTTGAAGATTGTGAAGAATGTGAACCCATTCTTCATTATCAAAAAGCATCTTCGAAAAAGGGAACAGTGAAAAATAATTTATTAAATTGTTTTGCTACTATCTACGTAGATAATGAGTCTGTTGCTGTTAGTTGTATTATAGACTCAGAGCCGCCAGGTTGCATTTCTCCTAATGCAATTCCCAAACATTTCTATGAGGAAATGTATGGACAGGTACATGTGACCACTCTTAAAACAGGACATTTTGTGAAACACAAGTTGAAAGGTGGGACACATATCAAATTCAACAAGGAAAGGTATCATCTACCCCTTACTTATGTGATGAATTTTGCTTTAGAAGACAGAACTCAGCTAATCTTAGGAAAGAACTTCCTAGACAGTGCAGGAGGCGAATATTTGTGTTTAGGAAATGAGTTCATAATCTTGAAACATGTTGACAGAATTATCACTTCTCCTATCAGTAAAAATGTAGATTTTCAGGTTTTAGAAGAAGAAATAGAGATTCTAGAAGATAGTGAATGCGTCCAGGATTGGTTATGTTTTAACTTGGGAAAATTAACAGACTTTGAAAATCAAATGACCCCACTTTTGAATAGACTCCAACAGCTTCGTGTAATAGGAGATAATCCCACAAAACTCTATGGGAAAAGAATAGAATCACTTGTAAATTGGAAATTATCAACCCAGATTTAACCATACAGGATAAACCTATTATTCCATCCCTTGCAGAACAGGAAGCATATCAGAAACACATAGATTCTTTACTAATAGGAGTAATTAGACCAAGTCAAAGTAGACATAGAACAGCGGCTTTTATTGTTTATTCTGGAACAACCGTCAACCCCGATGGTTCCACAGTTAGAGGAAAGAGTAGGCTAGTCTTTAATTATAAGAGATTAAATGACAATACATACAAGGATCAATACAGTTTACCAGGAATTGATTCTTTACTCCAAAAAATTAAGTCCAAAAGGATTTACAGCTTTTTTGATGAATGTGTTGCTCATGGACTTGTTTTGTCAAAAACAAAGTACAAATTAGGAGTAACCAAGGTAGAATTCTTAGGACTAGAAATAGGAGAAGGAAAGGTCAGACTTCAGCCTCACATTGTCAAAAGTATAGTAGAATTCCCAGAAGAATCCTTATCAAATCTAAAAGGATTACAGAAATTCTTAGGAATACTTAACTATGCCAGAAACTATGTTCCTAACCTGACAAAGTACACAGGACCTTTGTACTCTAAGCTAACACCCCGAGGTGAAAGGAAGTTCAATAAACAGGATCTTAAGAAGATCACAGAGTTGAAAAATATAATCAGAAACCTCCCTGACTTAGAACTTCCTCCAGAAGACAGTTATATTATTGTAGAATGTGATGGATCCCTTAGCGGATGGGGAGGAGTACTTAAATGGAAACCTCACAAAGGAGACTTAGCATCCACAGAAAGGGTCGCTAGGTATGCTTCAGGCAAGTATAAAACAAAAATTTCCTCCATAGATGCAGAAATCATGGCTTGCATCTACAGCTTAGAAAAGTTTAAAATTTTCATTCTTGATAAAAAAGAATTTACTCTTAGGACAGATTGTGAAGCTATAATAAATTTTTATAACAAGCTTGCCACAACTCGCAAGCTCAGTAGAAATAGATGGGTAAAATTTTGTGATGATCTTACTTGTACAGGTGTGACAGTTAACATGGAACATATCAAAGGTAAAGATAACACAGGAGCAGATAAGTTATCTAGGCAAAGCTTTCAAACCTTTGCCTCACTTGCCCACCCCTAATGAATCACAGCAATGTTTATTAGATGCTTTATGGAATGCTTCTACAGCTAAACAGAAGCACACAGCTTTAAATGCTCTCAATTTTTACTTTTCAAAGATCTTAGAAAAACCTCTAAGCAAGAACTTCTCGTTTTATGTCTTGTTCAGAGGAGAAAGGCCAGGATTTACATTAATTACCCCGAGTTGGTCAAAGCAATTGGAAATAGCTCTAGGCCCTTCGGCGGGGATTTTATAGTTTCCAAGAAGCACGGAATCGGGCCACAAAGATCTCTACCACCACCTATTTTCGTGGAAGGAAAGTCCATAGCGGAACTACCCCCACAGATAGGTACAGATTTCCTCTTAGAAAACAGGTTAAAACAGTATGAATTCACTAATATCTCTCTGTTTCAGTGTAATTTAAATTTACAACAGGAGCTGAACAATGAACGAAAAGAGAACCAGAGCATGAGAGAACATTTCCGAAGACTCAATCTCAAAAGTCAGGATCTTCAGATACAGAATAATCATCTGCATAATCTGCTTTTGGGAACACAGTCCTATAATAGGCTACAGATATCCTGCCTAAATCCCAACAAACGAAGAGTTGTACAGGAGCACTTATCAAACCTTGTCCCTTTCTTTGAGATCCAACCACTCATAGAAAGCAGACATCTCCAGAAATTGATCAACCTACAGTTACAGTTATTGGATCTGCATCATAGAACACCTTCAGATGGAAGATACAGATTGACCAGACGTTACCACTGGTTCAATACAGATGGAGAATACATATATAATGGTTTACTTAAGTTAGTAATTAATCTTGACAGACCTACCCAAGTCCTTAATGGGGAGGAATGTCCGATTGATTATATGGAGTTTCTTTCTTATGGAATGGTAGCAGCTTTTTCAATATCAGAAGATTTCAAAGAATTACCATTCGGAGAGGCTCTAAATGAAGAAATAAGGAAACAGCAGAAATATGGCACAGTTTTTGTCAAAGTACAGTCCCAAATTCCTTATTACAGAAAAGGAAAATATCGCCAAAATTTCCATCATTTTCTGGTTACACCACTTATTGAACAAACTGAAGAAGGATTAACTGAGCCACAGTGTGATAAATTCTTACGGGATGCTCGCCTATATGAATCACTGGGCAACAAGTATGCAGAGGATTACAATTATTTATCCTTTGACACAGTTGTTAAAAAATCTTGTTACCAGGTATGGATCCCCAAAGACTGCGAGCGCCTCAGTTTGGTTCAAGCGGGAGTAATAGATCCCAATCCAGAAAATTATGGCGATGATGGGATGTTTGATGATGAATACATGGCCGACACAGATTAAAGTTTGAGGTGACAAAAGATGTCTGCCACAGTTCAATAATAATGCTTTTATAAAGCAGATTCCTTTATTTTTAAGTGGATGCCAGCCTGCGTCTTTGGAGCAATGTCTTTTCATCTTTAATAAAGAT